>JBAJHW010000004.1:159771420-162271420 GCA_037013535.1 Intellagama lesueurii | reverse complement strand
TCCGTTTGCTTATTGCTTCCAAATCCTTTAAAAAGAACTTTTGCCTCTTGACAACACAAGTCCATCCTACTGCTTTAACCTATATCCAGTCCCTCTACATCAAGGTATCAATTTATGCACAAAGAACTTCAGGTCCACATAAAAACCAAGGCCTATAAGAGTCATTCTGTCTGAATGTAATGTACACCTATAATTCATTTTAATCTGGCACAGATTAGTTTTAGGAGAATCAGAACAATAATAGAAAACGATATCCTATACTAAGACTATAGGATCAACACATAAAGAACGTACAGGCACGAAGTCTGCCCTTCCTTAATCTGTTGGTTTATTTGCAAGAAAATCATTTAGATTCAGTAGCATGCAATGGACGCCTAAACTAAAAAGAACATTTCAGTGGAAAAGTAGCTTAGATGTCTACTCAAAACAACAATTCATTATTTTGCACAATATCAGGTACCAGTAAATTTAGTAAAAGGAAAATGTTGGCCCTTCTGATGCTATAAACTCGCTAAACCCTAGAAATTGGGGAGCTAAAATTCAAGAATTAAAGGACCAAAGGTTCCCCATCTGTAATTTAAATCTGTAATAACTCATACCCATCATCCTCAGTTTATAATCAAAGACAAACATTCATCATCCATCTTAAACTGACCCAACATCTCATTTTCAAAGGTTACACCAAAGGTAGGCAACCTCCATATGTCTGCAGATTGCACATACCCAACCCTGGAATGTAGACAAGCAACACAGGCTCCTGTGGCCCCACCCCACAAAAAGCTTTTTCTTACACTTTTTCTTTTTTAATGAAAAGGACCCTTTGTGCCTTTCTGGCCAGGTTTCTTCCTTTAAAATACCAACTGGGGAAGTGGAAGGGACCTGAGGTGCTGAAAACCCTTCAGATAGTGGAAAACCTTTGGCCCACCGCCCTTAGTAGGTTAAATACAGTTTTCCAATTTTTTTCAACACAATTTGAAAATGTTGGGGTGTTGGGGGTTCCAAGGGTGCTGGGGAGCCATATTTAGGAGTCTGAGGATGCATGTGCCTCCCCCAGCTGCATTATATCCCCCCTTTGTTACACCAAGCCAAAGTAAAGAGAGCATTTGTTTTTCAAAAGTATGAAGGAGCAAACTACTGGTTCTGTCATTCTCATAGGACAACACCAGTATACCTCACTCAACCAAGAGAGTGCTATAAGCCACATAGAAGTGCAAACCTGTGCCTGTTCAAAAGTAAGCAATTTATGAGGCTAGAGAGACTTACTCTGAAGTGTTTGTCACACTGTAACCTTAGTGACTTCACTGCATTTCTATCTCAAAAGTACACTATGCACCTAAATTATTTATGTTGCAGCTTACACTTCAATTTAAAATTTTGTTAGCACATTTTCACTTATTGATTTGGCATATTAACTCTAATGGAAAGGTTCTTGAAGATCAGTGTATTAGTACAAATCCATACAAATGTGGATACTGCATGACAGATAAGGAGCTTATTTTATAATGATTGTGTATAGGTGAAAGGCAGCAGGAAAAGAGGAAAACCAAATGTGAGATAAACTGACTCCCTAAAAGAGATCACAAGCTCGAGTCTGCAAGAACTGAGCCGGGCAGCTGAGGACAGGACATTTTGGAGAACACTCATTCTTAGGGTCACCATGAGTCAGAGGTGAATTGATGGTCCATGACAACAACAACATAGCTTAGTGAGTAGGAGCACCTGGCAGTGGAGTCAAAGATTGGACATTTGCACCTCCACTGTGTCTTTGGTGAGGGGGGCAGCTGAGATAGTTTGCACAAGAAAGGTTTAGAACAATCAGTGTTAGCCGGTGCAGCTTTCTCCTTAACTAGGGCAACATGCCATGCCTTAAGGAATATCAGCTGATAGGATGCAAAGACTATCAAAGGGAATAGACAAATGAGACCTGGCAATGCCAAAATGTTATTGAGAAATCGTTCTCAATACACATGCAAACCATCACAAAAATCATTCTTGTGCCAAATAGCACTAACTGCCAGAGAACATGAGGATCAAAAGCAGAACATATACTTATTCAAAACCTTCACAGATTGGCTTTTCTAATGGAGAATAGAAAATCCTACTTGCATCCCATCCCATTTGAAAGTTCTTGTTCATGTTGCTGCACATGCCAGCTTCCTTAGCATCTCAGTAGCACTGTAGGGCTCCACTGGGAATGGAGTGCTAGAAAACCAACCCACACCTCCTGCCTAAAGTAGTCCTTCTTGATGAGAATCAAATTAACCCACATTCCTCACGAAGTGGGAAAATAAACAACTAATATTACCTAAAGAGTATGCATTACACTGAAAACTCATTCTGAACAGGCAATAAATATTTCAAAGTGCTCATTTAACTTGGCAAACATTTAAGAATATCGCTATTAACCAGCAGTTTTACAATGATCATGTTTTATTCCAGTAATTGGTTTCTACAATATATTTTATTTTTTAAATCCTCCTTTAACAAATGGGATTTCCTATGCACTTATATAAACACCCCAGGGTGTCACATGCCCATGTGCTGAGGCATGATAACGCTTGCATCACCTCAGCAGTTGCTAGGAGGAAAATGCACAAGACAACTGTGCTGCAAAGATAGCGGTCCCTTGTTACAATAGATCTCCACTGGGTTCTCAAACTAATATAGATACAAATATTCATGTGTGCAGATTTACTAATTTGTATTGCCATAATCTATGCCTCCCAACATCGTATGAGCTGTAATCCTTTCCCTCCAATATCATGCATGCTGTAATCCTCCTCATTTTCCTGGGTCATGCGCCCTGAAATCCTCTTCCTCACATCTCAAATGTTCTCTCCCTCTCTTTCTCCTTCCCTCTCTCCCCTTCTTCCTCCTGCATTTCCTGTAATCCCCCTGTGCAAGAAGCACTCCAGGACTGCTCCCACATGATAGATTTTCATTCTGTTCAACCTTAAAGGTAACTGGCAATAAAAGTGTTTTATGTATATGGTATTCATCGTCCTCATGTGGTTATACAGGCTGTAATTTAATGTCTCAGTTGTGAAGCTATTCATAAACCATTCAAAACTGTATCTTGCAATTCAAGAATGTCATCAAAACCATTTGATTGAATCCTACTTCCAGTCTGGCCTCTCTTTACTCTCCATTAAAACAACCATAAATGTTTAAACAAATTTAAAATTTCTCAAAACTCCCAATCCAGAATGGTTGTTTTTGGAATCCAGAGCATTAGGCTAGTTGCTAAAGGAACCGCATTTGGGAGCATGAAGCTCAGAAGAGATGCAGGGGTGAGGAGAGAGAGAGAGAGAGATCACCAGAAATCTACCGCATTCATTTTAAGCAGCAGATGTTTACAAGTCTGCCAGTCTGGACAGTGAAGGTATTTAGTTCTAGATCTGTACAAAGGTTCTGTGGTCAAGGCCTTACTCCCTTTTATATTCCTCACTCCAGCCGTAGCCTCTAACACAGTGGTTACCAATCTTGGGTCACCAGATGTTCTTGGCCTGCAACTCCCTGAAACTCTGGCCACCACAGATAGTGGTGAGAGTTTTTGTCCAAGAATATCTGGGGACCCAAAGCTCTGACACTAGCACAGAGAAGTATTCTGCCAAAAGGCATGAAGAGAAATCACTACTCCATGATTAATTCAGCTTTTCTCTGTAGAATGGGTAGTCCCGAGGCCACAAACAGGCAATAGGGAGCCATTTAGATGTTTTAGACTACAAACCTCATAAATCCCAGCCAGCATAACTAAAAATCAAGGATTATAAAACTGTAGTCCAAAATATTAGGGACGGGGTACCAGGTTGCCTACTCGTGCTCTGATCTATATTGACAAAGATGACAATGCAGCAAGTCACAGCACATCTTGCTCTTTTCAGTTTGCTGACTTCAGAAGCCCAATTAGACATGGCGAACCTGACGGATTCAAGCTAAAAAATAATTTCACAACTCCCCCAACAATTCTACAACAAGATTTTGATTCTTCAAAGTTCAGCCTGTCTTTGAAACTTGTTGACATTACCTACCTATTGCTTTGTTCCTAGATTCTGATTCTATTGTTAAGATCAATTCTATTATTAGTTGTGACAATAAATTGCTGAATTTAATAGTCAAATGCCCACCAGAGAGGACTGCATTTCCTGAAATCTTACTATTTGAAACATCAAATGATACTCAACAATCAAACTTTTCCAGTCAAATTCAGTTTTACAGTCACTAAAATATTAAAATCAAATTTAAAATTGACAACCTCCAAGTAGTTTTCAATTATTTACTTATTCCTAACAAACATTTTCAGGGGAATGGCCCAAAATCAGCTTAGCTGAATTGAATGGTGTTCCCCAGTCCTGTCAAACATTCTTGTTCCACTGCCCAGTTGGAAGTGCAAAACGAACTGTCAAATGCCTGGCAAGCCACAATACACAGCTGGTGCATTGTGTTCACCATTTGGCAGACCAACCAACCTGATACAATTTCCTGCTGTGAGGATGAGAATCTACACTGAGACCAAAGCCCTATACATGAATGACTTTCAAGCAGGGCAGTCGCATGTAGAAGGGGCTCCACCCACCCCTGATAGTGTGCCTGCCAGGTGGTCTCACCCCACAAAGTCTGTGAGATGAACATAGACTTCTGTAGAGAAAAACGCGTAGCCTACATTCACACATGGAAGGTCCTCTTCAAAGATTTCCACTCAATGCATGAACATTCAGCAGTTAGGTTATCTGGTGAGCCGGGTGGGCCACCTACATAGCCTTGCTTTTCCTTTTTTTTTTTTACACAATGGCCTAAACATGAGAAACACATGCAGAGGACTGAAGTGTCAGGCAGCTCAAGGAACACTGTCACTGTTCTTACCTTCCCTCTATGTGCAGAAGAATGGTAAGCCTAATATAGTGGAATTGCCACTTCATATTTCCAAGGGGAGGAATTCCAGAGCTTGCAAAGTTTTAGAAGAAACAGCTGAAACTATTTGTTCCTCAATTTTGCTGTTGTTGTTGCTCTTTTTTGTTGTTTGTTTCTCTTTTTGGGAAGAAATAACTGAAAATGATCCCCAAAGCATCTTCTCTAAAATGTAACAAGAAAAAAAACTATACTTTAAATGTAAATAGTTCACAGTTGAAAGTTGATAAGTTGTTTAGCAAATGGAACACTGTTATGCCATCCTTGCGCCCTGAAAAGTAATATATTATCTATAACACACTATTTCCAAACTTTGCAAATGAGAATCATCCTACAAGAAGGGGTAGGGGGAAGAAGCTAAGTAGAAATTCGCAGCACATTAGGTAGAAAAATTCTAGGCCACCCCTCTCAATGCAATTATAGTTTTGTACTTCCACTAACACAATTTTTATTCTTTTGTTTACTTAGTACATCATTGAGAAATGTGATTTTCTTTCACAGTCAGAAGTAGTACAGATCATTTTACTACCTCAAGCCTCTGTTTTCTTATTGCCACTTCATTTTGCTGCCTGTGTAGATTCAGCTGCAGAGGGGGAACTGAAAGGTACATGTTTTTTTCGCTTCTAAACTGCAAAAATATAAAAGAAGATTGAAGAGGTAGAAGACTAGTTTAATTCTTTAGAGTTTTCAAAATCTGATTAACTTTTTGCCTAGAGCAAAAAGGATGTTTTCTGAAACAGGATGTTGGGCCCTTTATGTACACAATAAATCAGAAACACAACTCCCCTCCTTAATTTTATTATAACCTACAAAATAGGAACAAACGTGTTCAGGAAGTCTGCAGGCAAAGAACTGGTTAGTTATAGTGGATCAACATGTGAATTTCAGGCCACAGTCTTGTACATATTTACTTGGGACTATATCTCATTGAAATGAATGGACCTCCCACCCTTATCCTATGCACGTTAATACTGAAGAAGCCTTCCTTGTGCGCTTGGGGATGGTAGGTTCAGAGCATAACCTGGAATGCAAATATTTCATTTATCTATATAAAAATATCAAGTATATTAATCTCAAAGCGTCCTGCTACATAAACATTCATACAAGAACATATAGAAGAAAAAGCAAAACAAAACGACTGAACGTTGTTACATGAGCAAGAGCAGAGCAAACAAAATGAAGCATAAAAGGAAAACAGGGAAGAGGAGCAAATGGGAAACTCATATGTAACTCTCAAATGTAAAGAAATCATGCCAAGAGCCAGCTATGTAGGTCTGTTGGCTGGTTACTTACCTACTTACTGAAAATATTTTTACCTCAACTTTCTTCTTAAAAGGATTCAAGACAGCTTACATCATTAAAAAAGAACATAAAGCTAACAACAGTGAGTATACAAATACTAAAAACGATCAAACAAATGCCATACAAAAAACATAAGCAACACCAGAATGTAATTACAGCAGTACAGTACAATGATCAATGTAAAAAACCCACTCAGGCAGGCAGGGAAAGCTTGCGTGAAGAGAAAGGTTTTTGCCTGCTTGCAGAAGGACAGCAAAGATAGGGCCTCCTGTGGGAGGGAGTTCCAAAGTCTGGGAGCAGCAACAGAGAAGGCCCCACCAAACGTACCTGTGAAGGTGGAGGGCTCTAGAGAAAGGCTTCTCCTAATGTTCTTAATACTTGAGCAGGCTCATAAAGGGAGATGCAATCCTTGAGATAGATTGAGCCCAAGCCATTTAGGGCTTTATATGTTAAAAACCAACACCTTGGATTCAGCCTGGAAACAGATCAGCAGCCAGTGAAGCTGCTGTAACAGGGGGGTTGATCCCTGTACCTAGCCCCAGTCAGCAATCTAGCTGCTGAATCTGGACCCACTGGCGTTTCTGGACAATTTCCAAAGGCAGCCCCACATAGAGCGCATTAAAATAATGCAGCTGGAATGTAACTAAGGCATGTGTCACCGTGGCCAGATCAGACCTCTCCAGGAATGGGCCCAGTTGGCACACTAGTTTTAATTGTACAAAGGCACTCCTGGCCACCACTGAAGATTCAATGCAGCCATGACTTTCATGCCTTATGCTCAGTGCCAGCATCAACGAGAGTCCAAAGAACTACTCAAAGCATGTTGTACAAATCCAGGTTGTACTTGCACGTGCCCAGTGGCCTTCTTGAGTTTCCTTGCTGCAACTTTTAAACATCTCCTCAATTTCAAAAGTGATTGGCCATGCAACATTACTCCCAAGCTTCCTTGTATGCACATGACTAATTGCAGAGTTCTTTGGATCTTATACATTGTAAAATAGCAAAAACAGCTTCACTAGCTTCCTATGGATTTATACTTATTTGTCTGAAAGCTGAATCGAGTACTAACGTGCTTAATTTTCTCCCTGCAAGTCCCTCTGGTTTAATTAGGCTTGTGTAATATCACATACACAGACTGCAAATGGTTATTGCTAAGGAAGAAGCAACTGGGGCTTGTTCATTTTTTCTGAAGAAACTTATTAAGAAATACTTAGCTTTATGTCATTTAGACTAAAATTACATATTTGTTTACTGGCTCACTGGGGAGTTCACAGAAAACTTTGTAAATTAACACACACTAAAGCAAAACACTTTAAAATATAAATATTAGGGTTTTTTTTCCAAGGGATTACCATAATCTCTTGGTGCAAAGTGACTGTTTACAATTCCTAGTTCTTACCTTCATTTCATTTTATGGCTATTTAAGATTTGGCATTGGGCCTAGTGAACAGCCTGGAAGCACCTGATGCTACTGCAATCTCAATGCTAAACAGGTGCGGACCTGACAAATCCTTTGGACAGGAGACCACCGGTTCCCTCATGTAGAACACAGTAAGCAAATAAGTAAAGAAATATATTTCTAAATAACAATTTGGCACCAAGTCATGGATCAGGCTGGGGGAAGGAAAGGAGCTTCTGTTTAGTTGGAACAGGCTCACTATTAAAGTGGAGTCCTAAATGAAATATTAGAGGACCACGTAATAAAGCATGAGAAATTAACTGATGGCAAATTGGGGGCAATGTCAAGGTAAATCAGTAGGAGTAGGTAAGCCAGAATATAGCATCAAAAGTCATGCCGTAAAAGATATCCAAGTCAACAAGCTTAAAGGATAAAAAGAGCCTGAGTAAAGCACAAAAGAGATGAACTGATTAATCAAAGCTATTAAGGAGTATTTCTAAGCTAATGCTCACCTTGATGTATTATCAACAAGGACCCCATTTGGAATCCTACCCCTCAGTCTGATTTCATTTTAGCTGCATCCATCATTAAAGTTGTATTGTGTTGCAGTTGTATTTAGAGATTCCAAGTACTAAAATCTAGGTCACACGGTATTTAATACTAAATATATATATAAGCAAATGCTTTCCCCACTCTGCCCCACAAACAATGGTTTATAGACCACACAGCAATACTTGAACAAAACTTGTTTCATATTGCCCTCTGCGAATTGTTTTTCCCCAATAAATGTAGGCAGTCAGCAACATCAGCATCTCTGCAGTAAAAAGTACTTTCGATAATTATTTTGAGGCTAAATATTCTGAGTATTTACCTCAGTTGAGGACATATGAAAAAAGATGTACAATATATTAATATCTAATATAAGAAATGGAAGTGTATACAATATACCTGAACTTCTGTCCCTCAGGTATTGCATACAGACAAAACACTTTATGGTGCAGTTGTTGTTTAACGTAAATAAAAGTTTTTCATAGATTATAGATCACTTTCAGCAGTACTTCCCAAAATACTGAGATAAAGTTTTTCTGAAATGTTGGAACAAAAATCAATTTCTGAGTAAGTTTCTTCTGTACACCAATGGTCTATTAAAATTGTGCCAAATTTCCTGCAAAGTCAGCAATCCCGTTTGTATGCATTTCACAGGCAATATTTTGATAGAATATTTGCTAGTATACACTTTGGAAATTACAGTGTATGCTGGACTATGTGCATAGCCCATCATGATTCTAATAATAGAGGACAATATTTGAGGAGAGCAGAAATAACACCAGCATGTACAGAATGTAAAAGCGATATAGTATCCCATATTAGAGATTATTTGCAAACCAAGATTTCAGCGCTTCTTATGAAAATGACAGGGAATAAAATTATTCTTTATTAATATAAATATAAATTGTAACAATAGAAGTTAGAAAGCATGACACCATCTGAAAAAGGGGGAAATGCCTTTACTGAAATGTTTCCTTTTTTCAGTAAAACAGTACTGATTAGAATGCTGAACCAAAACCTGGAAGATCTATATTCTAGTCTGTACAGAGGTCTTTTGCTTCCTGAACAAGGTGATGGTAGAGATAAAAGTTGAGAGGAGAACCACTAACGCTACCTTTTGAAGAAAGGAGCTACCTTAATTTACTAATGTAACTAAATAATCATGTATGTATGGAATTCAACAACATTCCAGCATATGGAGTAGAAAAACCTACAGAAATAATACATGGCCAAGTGATTCCATAGGCCAGTGGAGGTGATGGCATTCCAGTTGAACTATTTAAAATCTTAAAAGATGACGCTGTTCAGGTGCTACACTCAATATGCCAGCAAGTTTGGAAAACTCAGCAGTGGCCAGAGGATTGGAAAAGATCAGTCTACATCCCAATCTCAAAGAAGGGCAGTGCCAAAGAATGCTCCAACCACCATACAATTGCACTCATTTCACACGTTAGCAAGGTTATGCTCAAAATCCTACAAGGTAGGCTTCAGCAGTATGTGGACTGAGAACTCCCAGAAGTACAAGCTGGATTTCGAAGGGGCAGAGGAACTCGAGACCAAATTGCTAACATGCGCTGGATTATGGAGAAAGCCAGAGAGTTCCAGAAAAACATCTACTTCTGCTTCATTGACTACGCGAAAGCCTTTGACTGTGTGGATCACAGCAAACTATGGCAAGTTCTTAAAGAAATGGGAGTGTCTGACCACCTTATCTATCTCCTGAGAAATCTATATGTGGGACAGGAAGCAACAGTGAGAACTAGATATGGAACAACTGATTGGTTCAAAATTGGGAAAGGAGTACGACAAGGCTGTATATTGTCTCCCTGCTTATTTAACTTATATGCAGAATATGTCATGCGAAAGGCTGGACTGGAGGAATCCCAAACCGGAATTAAGATTGCCGGAAGAAATATCAACAACCTCAGATATGCAGATGATACCACTCTGATGGCAGAAAGTGAGGAGGAATTAAAGAACCTCTTAATGAGGGTAAAAGAGGAGAGCGCCAAAAATGGTCTGAAGCTCAACATCAAAAAAACTAAGATCATGGCCACTGGTCCCATCACCTCCTGGCAAACAGAAGGGGAAGATATGAAGGCAGTGACAGATTTTACTTTCTTGGGCTCCATGATCACTGCAGATGGTGACAGTAGCCACGAAATTAAAAGACGCCTGCTTCTTGGGAGGAAAGCGATGACAAACCTAGACAGCATCTTAAAAAGCAGAGACATCACCTTGCCGACAAAGGTCCGCATAGCCAAAGCTATGGTTTTTCCAGTAGCAATGTATGGAAGTGAGAGCTGGACCATAAAGAAGGCTGACTGCCGAAGAATTGATGCTTTTGAACTGTGGTGCTGGAGGAGATTCTTGAGAGTCCCCTGGACTGCAAGGAGATCAAACGTATCCATTCTGAAGGAAATCAACCCTGAGTGCTCACTGGAAGGACAGATCCTGAAGCTGAGGCTCCAATACTTTGGCCATCTCATGAGAAGAGAAGACTCCCCGGAAAAGACCCTGATGTTGGGAAAGTGTGAAGGCAAGAGGAGAAGGGGACGACAGAGGACGAGATGGTTGGACAGTGTCATCGAAGCTACCAACATGAATTTGACCCAACTCCGGGAGGCAGTGGAAGACAGGAGGGCCTGGCGTGCTCTGGTCCATGGGGTCACGAAGAGTCGGACACGACTTAACGACTAAACAACAACAAAAGTGATTCCATAGTTTATTTAAACATTAATAGATGCCATTACCATATGTATCACATACATAATGGTACATACAGTATATCACAGAAGTGAGTACACCCCCTCACATTTCATAAATATTTTAGTATATCTTTTCATGTGACAACACTGAAGAAATGACACTTGGCTACAATGTCAAGCAGTGAGAATACAGCTTGTAGAACAGTGTAAATGTGCTGTCCCCTCAAAATAACGCAACACACAGCCATTAATGTCTAAACCGCTGGCAACAAAAGTGAATACACCCCTAAGTGACAATGTCCAAATTGGGCCCAAGTAGCCGTTTTCCCTCCCTGGTGTCATGAGACCCGTTAGTGTCACAAGTCTCAGGTGTGAAGGGGGAGCAGGTGTTATTGCTCTCACTCTCTCAGACTGGTCACTGGAAGTTCCACATGGCATCTCATGGTAATGAACTATCTCAGGATCTGAAAAAAACGAATTGTTGCTCTACATAAAGATGGCCTAGGCTATAAGAAGATTGCCAAACCCCTGAAACTGAGCTGGAGCACGGTGGCCAAGACCATACAGTGGTTTAACAGGACAGGTTCCACTCAGAACAGGCCTCGCCATGGTCGACCAAAGAACTTGAGTGCCCGTGCTCAGCGTCATATCCAGCGTCATATCTATTTGGGAAATAGACGCATGAGTGCTGCCAGCATTGCTGCAGAGGTTGAAGGGGTGGGGGTCAGCCTGTCAGTGCTCAGACCATACACCGCACACTACATCAAATTGGTCTCCAGGGCCGTCGTCCCAGAAGGAAGCCTCTTCTAAAGATGATGCACAAGAAAGCCCACATACGGTTTGCTGCAGACAAGTAGACTAAGGACATGGATTTCTGGAACCATGTCCTGTGGTCCAATGAGACCACAATAAACTTATTTGGTTCAGATGGTGTCACACGTGTGTGGCGGCAACCAGGTGAGGAGTACAAAGACAAGTGTGTCGTACCTACAGTCAAGCGTGGTGGTGGGAGTGTCATGGTCTGGGGCTGCATGAGTGCTGCCGGCACTGGGGAGCTACAGTTCATTGAGAGAACCATGAATGCCAACATGTACTGTGACATACTGAAGCAGAGCATGATCCCCTCCCTTTGGAGACTGGGCCGCAGGGCACTATTCCAACATGATAACGACCCCAAACACACCTCCAAAACGACCACTGCCTTGCTAAAGAAGCTGAGGGTAAAGGTGATGACTGGCCAAGCATGTCTCCAGACCTAAACCCTATTGAGCATCTGTGGGGCATCCTGAAATGGAAGGTGGAGGTGCGCAAGGTCTCTTAACATCCACCAGCTCTGTGATGTCATCATGGAGGAGTGGAAGAAGACTCCAGTGGCAACCTGTGAAGCTCTGGTGAACTCTATGCCCAAGAGGGTTAAGACAGTGCTGGAAAATAATGGTGGCCACACAAAATATTGACACTTTGTGCCCAATTTGGACATTGTCACTTATTGTTGTGTGTCTTGCACTCTGGGATGATCGAGAACAGATCCTGCCCCTCCTCTGTATGACAGCCTTTCAAGTATTTCAAAAGTGTTATCATATCACCCCTCTGTCTTCTTTTCTCAAGGCTAAACATGCCCAGTTATTTCAGTCTTTCCTCACAGGGCTTGGTTTCCAGCCCCTTGCTCATCCTGGTTGCCCTCCTCTTAACTTGTTCCAGTCTGTCAGCATCCTTCTTGAACTGTGGTGTCCAGAACTGGACACAATGCTCAAGGTGAGGCCTAACAGTGCTGAATAGAGGGGAACTAGAACCTTGCGGGATTTGGAAACTATACTTCTGTTAATGCAGCCTAAAATAGCATTTGCCTTTTTTGTAGCCACATCACACTGTTGGCTCATATTCAACTTGTGATCTACAATGATTCCAAGATCCTTCTTGCTTGTAGTATTGCTAAGTCAGGTATCCCTCATCTTGAAACTGTGTGTTTGGTTTCTTTTTCATAGGTGCAGTACTTTGCATTTATCCCTGCTGAATTTCATTCTGCTGTTTTCAACCCAGTGCTCAAGGCTATCTAGATCATTTTGAATTTTGTGTCATTGCAAATTTGATTAGCATTCCCTGCACCCTCTGATCCATTAACAAAAGTATTGAAGAGCACTGGTGTACCCCAGTTGTTACCTCCTCCAAGTTTGAGAAGGCGCCATTAATCATCACCCTCTGAGTATGATTCTGTAGCCAACTGTGTATCCAACTGACAGTTGTTCTATCCAGGCCACACCTAGTTAGCTTGTTAATCAGAATATCATGGTGCATTTTTTCAAAGGCTTTGCTAAAATCAAGATACACAATGTCTTAAAGGATTCCTTCTGTCTATCAGGGAGGTTACCCAATGAAAAAATGAGATCATATTAGTCTGTCAGGATTTGTTCTTGACAAATCCATGTTGCAGTTCATCTAGCCCTGGAGATTTGAACTCATTCAAGGTAATAAAATATTTCTTGACAATTTGTTTATCAATCTTCAGCTGCAATCCTGTCCCCTCCACCTGCACTTCACATATGTCTGGAGGGTCATAGTCTGTCCTTTGGGACAAGACTGTGCTAAAATAGGAATTAAGCACTTCTGCTTTTTCTTTGTCATCTGTTATCATTTTTCCATCTCCACTAAGTCACTGAGCCACTTTTTTTTGTCTTTTGCTACACACATGCCTAAAGAATGCTTTTTTGTTGCTTTTAGTGTCTCTAGCTAACCTCAACTCATTCTCAGTTTTTGCCTTCCTAATGTAATTCCTTGCTACTTGTCTGTACACTTCCTTTGTGGCCTGGCCTTCTTTCCTTTTCCTATACGTACATGTCCTTTTTTGTTTTCAGGTCCTCTCTGAGCTTTTTATGACTTTTTTTGCTGTCTCCCACCTTTTTTTCTTGTTGGAATTGTTTGTAGTTGTGTTTTTAGAATGTCCTTCTTTAGAAACGTTTACCCTTCTTGGACTCCTTTTCTTGTCAGGATCTCCTGCCATGGAACCTTACTCATCCTTGTTCTGAGATTATTAAAAATGGCTTTTTTTTTAAATCCAGCATATGTGTGTGACTACACTCTGCTTTGGTTTCCTTTGAAATCAAGAATTCTTGTAGAACATGGTCACTCTCACCTAGAGTTCCCCTAACTGCCACTTCTTCCACCAAGTTGCCTCTATTGGTTAGAATCAAGTCAAGGATAGCTAGTCTTCTACTTTCTTTCTCCACTTTTGTGTTTATTGTATGTAAGGCTTCATCCATGTTTACCTCTCTGCTTGTTTCTCCCTCCCTCTTCCAGTTCAGTTTAAAGCCCTCCTGATGAAGTTCTTCATGCTGTGGCCAAACACATTCTTCCCAGTCCTTTTGAGGTGCAAGTTATCTCTTGCTAGCAGTCCATCTTCCAGGAAGCTTAGTCTGTGGTCCCAGAAACCAAATTCCTCACATCAGCACCTCCTTCGTAGACAGCCATTCACCCGAAGTATTTCCCTTTCTGTTCCAAGTACTGGTAGGATGGATGAGAAAACTATCTGGGCCCCAAAGTCCTTAAGTTTCCTTTCCAGAGCTTCAAAATCTGATACAATCTCTTCAAAGTTGCTCCTGGCTATGTTGTTTGTTTCCACATGGATAAGATACGTATCTGTGGGTTTTATGAGTGATGGCAACCCTTCTGTCACATTCCTAATTTGTGCTCTGGGAGACAGTGTACCTGGTAGTTCCATGGATCTTCCTGGCATACTTCAGTTTCAATCCCACGCAGTAGGAGGTCTCCTATTACAACTACTCTTCTCTTTGTCATTTTGTAGGGTGTGGCTTCAGTGCGTCTGCTTGGCTGAGTTTCAGTCCCTCTCATATAATCTTGCAATATCTTTTCTTTGACTTCATCTGCATGCTGTCTGCCAGACTCCTCATCAAGAACCTGGAAGCAGTTCTGCAGTTCCACCAGTGAAGATAGTGTTCTCCTTCTTTTGCTCCTCACTTTGACTCTTTTCCATGGTGCTTTCTCCACAATGTTTACTCTCTCCTCGGCATTCTGCTCCTCTGCCTTCCCTTGTTCTTCCACCTCCAGGGCCTCTATTGCTGCTGCTGCTGCACAAGAGTTCTGTCAATGTATACTTCATCTTCTCTTATAGCCTTAAGTGTTGCTACTTGCTGCTCAAGTTCTCTCACTTTTTCTTCTAACAGAACCACCAGTTTGTACTTGCTGCATGTATATGCCGTGTTACACTCAGGAATAAAGACAAACATTGCACAAATTTTACAGGTCACTACAACTGAAGTGTTCCTTGCCTCCATAATCCCTGTTAGCTTTTTGCTTAAACTGGTTTGTCAATGGCCTTTCCTTTATTTTGTCACATTGAATGTAGCTGGGAAAGTTGACTAATATAGAACCATATCCAAAAAAAACCAAAACTTTTGTTAGCGGCCTTCCTTTTGGCCTCCCCACGCCCCCGTGAAACTCCTGTTAGCTTGTCTTGCTCGCTCTGGTCACAAGCTTTCTGGGTCTGCCTCAGCTTTATTCCTCAGCTGTGCTCTGTCAGCAATCAAAAGGCCCTCCCAGAACTCACAGCTGCTACTGATAGCCCTCACCAGTCAGTAATCAGGACACACACCTTCCAGTTAAGCTGAACACATGACCCTTGTTGTTAAGAATACAATCCTTCCAGTTAAGCTGAGCACATGGTCCTTCCTCTTAAACTGAGCACACGGTGCTTCTGAATGGTGAACTCCTAGGGATTATTCCAGGTCTCTTCCTGGTGTTAATCTAAAAACACTCATCTCTCTGCCTTTGTCTCTTAGTCTCCCCTTTTTTTGGTCCCTTCCTCCAGTAGATCTTTCCTTCCTATCTTTTCCGTGAAACTCCTGTTAGCTTGCTCTGTTTGCTCGCTCTGGTTGTGAGCTCCCTCCGTCTGCCTCAGCCTTATTCCTCAGCTGTGTTCTATTAGGAGTCAACAATCAAAAGGAAGATGCTAAAAAGCATAGGATAAAACATTTAAAAGTATAGGAGATTAAAGTTAACTTTACAGAACCCTACAGGACAATTCTCAAAAACAGGAACAATAGTCTTACAGACCACTTTCAATAAATTGTTCCCCAGGGACACAAATGATTACAATATGCTCCCCAACCCCATGTCTTAAGCCAAAGAGTCAGTCCACAAGGATATCACAGTCAATAGTACTAAAAGCTCTCAGCAGTTGCACTCCTTCTGTTTCCCTTCTGGTACAGGCCATCAAGCAGGATGCTCAAAGCAGTCTGCGGATCCAAACCAGGATGAAATGAGATTGAAATGGCTCCAGATAATCAGTTTTAACCAAGAGTGCGACATAAACCACTGATTTACAGCTGCAGTCTATTTAAATCTCAGGCATTCACAAGAAACAAAGAACTGCTTCCTTATTTGTTACCACTTCAAAGCCTGTTCTCAAAATATGAAATAAATACTAGCTAAAAATATAACAGTTTAAAATATTTTGCTAGCAAGTGGATGCAAGTGGAGAACATGTTTACCTTTACATGCAAATAGAAGATGAAGAAGGCATAGCTACCCTAGGCTGTTCACCACTCTGTCCTTTTAGTCTGTTCTATTTGCTTGCCTGGAATGGTAAACAAGAGTTCATATTTGCCATGCTGTAGAGAGGGGAGAAGGGTGAACAAACAAATGGGGGCAAACAGGTTGAAAGAGCAGCCATGGCTACTTCATCTTCCACTCCATTGGCAGATTTCCATGAGGAGCCTCGTGGCACAGTGGTTAAACTGCAGTACTGAAGCAACCTGAGTTCAATTCCAGGCTCAGGTAAATGGTTCAAGGTTGACTCAAACTTCCGTCCTTCCAAGGTTGGTAAACTGAATACCCAGCTTGCTGGTGGTGGTGGGGCCATGTGAAGCCTGCATAACTGAACTGTAAACTACCCAAAGAGTGCCTAAGCACTATGGGGTGGTACGTATATAACCAGAACACTGCTTTATATTTCACAGTGGAAACACAATCTCCCAGTTGCTACTAGGCTATCTAACTGCTAATTTATAAAATTTGCATTTCATCTGTTGCCAGCAACCGCACCTTTATATCAGAAATGTTAGACTGGATTTAGTATGAAGAGGCTCTCTCTGTACCAGTCTCAAAAATACATGCAGAATTCTTCCATTAAAAATATTAAGAACCCCTACATCCATCTGGTCACAGATGCCATGGTTTCCAGCTAAACTGACTGCTTTTGTCTTCTATGTGTAAACCTCTGTATCTCCCATTTCTCTGTATCTCTCTGCTAAAACACAAACAGACATCCTGAACCTGTCAATTCTGAAGAGGAATTTATTGGCTAGAATGGACTGTATTTGTTTGTTAAAGTATATGCACTTCCCAATCAATGCCAAGATTTGGGGGGGGGGGGCATACAGTCAATCTTCCATCTGGATATCATCTCTTAGTTCTTCCAACATTCTAATCAAAGGTCCTGGGTGATACTGGAAGTGGATACAGAATTACTGTTTTTATAGTAACAACTGAACTTAGAGCAGAAGATTAAAAGAGGACTAAAACCTACCATTTTTTTAATCTTTTATTCAAATTATGTTCACTAGAACACTATGAGCATTATAGTATGGCTAGAAGGTCCCAATTGCCTACAGTTTTCCCTTAAAATGGATGGTGATATGACTTCTCAGGTCTCTCTGAGTTTAGCTGCAACCTTCACAATTACTGAGAAAATTGCTTTATCTCCAAATCACTCAGTCAGTTCAAGCAATTTTCATCTCTACAAGGATGGGTTTTTTGTAAAGCTAATGCATCTTAATAGCCATTTAAACCAAGCAATCTCCAAATACTCTGCATTACAACAGGGACAGCTCACACCAATATACTGTGGCTGGGGAAATCTGGACTTGCTCCTGATGGAGAGGAAAACTGCAAGAATTTGTTGACCCTAAGGTAAAGTTTTTCTTTCCAACACCAAAAAACAAAACTCCTGGAATACTGAGCTTGTGGCCATATGCTTTTTGGGGACATGTTGCGTCCTCTATCAATAAGTCCAACATGTTAACTACTACACTGTCCTTTGCCAGCTCTCTAGTCCATGACTGTCAGCTGATCCTAATAATGCTATATACACTGTTGCTCTTTGTAAGTGGGAAAGAGAGCATACATATTCATACACAGTAATATACATAGCTGCCTCACCTTACCAAAGTCTGAGTAATAAGCATAAGCACTCAAATACAAGCTTCTTACCAGACTACTAATGGCTTTTTCCTCCTCCATGCTACTTTTCTTACCAGAAAAGTACCAGAGTTCTCAGCCATTTTTTCCTTTGGCCTCCCATGTCTCATTTCTCTGCTATAATCTATGCACACCCTAAAACCTGCTGTAAGCTTCTGTACACACATCACCCCAGGTAGGCCCTTATTTTATAAAATCACCACTCTCACTGAATTCTACTTATGTCCACCTCCACAATGCTGTCTTCTCTCCTATATTAGGCTATACACACAACTGTTCAGACTTCTCTGTGCTTTTTGATTTTCCCCTATACTTCTTAGCATTACTTATGATAGAGCACCCATAACTCATTAAGTGAGTCATTTAAATCCTGATCATTCAAGTTTTAATTGAAAAAAATAATGTTATTTTGAAAATCTTTATCTCCGGTCCTTAGTTCAATTGAATAAGATATAAATTTTAAGTGGTGCTTATTTAACTCAGTTTTAACTATCTGTATACTGGCTAGATAGCTCATTGAGTTAGGTTTCTGGCTATACAGCCAGTGGTTGGGAATTCAATTCCCCACTGGGCATCCCAGAGGTATCAGCCAGTATGACCTTGGGCAAGCTACACAGTCCCAGGATGCCTCTAGAAGTAGGGAATGGTAAACCACTTCTGACTGCTCTCTACCTAGAAAACACTGAAAAGTGTCGCCATAAGTCAGAACTGACTTGATGGCGCACACACGCACATCTGTATACTCAGGTTATGGGTTGAATAGGAGTGGTCACAGACCATGGACCTAAATCCCACTCTGTGCTTGTGGATGTCAGCTAGTGAGATGAGACCTTCTTCCTCTTCCCCGTGCAGCTGTCTATGATACCAAAAAAGCTTGCCTTCTGGAGCAGGTTTTGAAAGTGCACAGGGCACTACTGGGGAAAGGAAGTCATTCTATCCGAGGGATGACACTCTTGGATCCCACCCAGAGTAAATTAAGGGAAGCAAGTACTTCTTTATTCTTATCTGGTTGAATGGACAGCTATTTACAATTAAACCCACCATTAATCTACTTGGAATAAGAATAACAATTCCCATTACTCTAGACACAAGGCATGGAAGTGATCCTACAAACAGGTTTACGTACAGGCAGCTCATATAAGTCCCATAACCAGTATAAAAGAATATCATAAACTCAAGTAACAGAAGCACTTAACACAATGTTTGCATTTCATTTACATGTGTGGCAGAAATTTGGGGATAGGCGTGTTCAATGTTTCAGCTGAACTGCTATGCCTCAGAACACATTTTATTAGTTTGACCTCATAGTTCATAAAAATTGCTTCCATTTAAGTGTCCAAAATTGACAGTATAACACATCTTTCCTAGGATGTTCTTATTTCTTTCAGAGGACAATCTACTGTGGCTGCAGCATGCTAATTATAACTGCATTCAAAGAGTGTCTCCATGGAAACAAGAAGTGACAGAACAGTCACAGAGATGTTCTATTTTATATAAGAAATGAGGGGTTAAGAGAGTCAATGAATGTGTTGATCATCAGAAATTCTGGACAAATAAAATGCATAGCTCCCCTAAACTACTGAAATAAACAAAAATCCAAAAAACAAACACATGCACAGCAATTTTTGAAAACTCTAGTGAAAGCCAAAATATCAACCAGTGTCAATTTCCATACAGAGGAATCACACATACAGAAAGCAAAATTAATACACAAAATATCCATACAGAAATGCAGGTGTAACTGTAGATAGTGTGACACCTTTCCACATCTTAAGGACCAAGTACAGCACAATGCATTTTATAGTTTAAGTACAGTTCACTGTTTTTATGAAACAGTTTTTATGAAATTGCATGCAAAATCATACATCATTCAACAGTTTTGGTTGCAAACAGTGAAAAAACAAGGCAGAGACATGAACATCACTTTGTGTTAGCTTTTCAATATCTTTTTAAGAAGATGATGGAGGAGGTGGGGGAGAGGAGGTTGTGGCAATGACAGTAGACTGTTGTTTAGGAAGATCCATTGTATATCAGTTGGAGGATATCTTTGGCCACATATTGTGGAATCCAACCCTATTCTGTCAACTCCAACCTAAGGAGTAATAAAAGGGGAATCCTTCTCTTCATAACAAATGACAAAGGGGCCAAGCATAAAGCAAGAAGTATGGCAGCTGCACCTTTTCTTCTTGTCTTGGAACTTCCACTAACGGATTTCTACACTGTGATCTGGCAGCCCCATTGCCTTCTATTTTCAGTATATAGTTGGATTTTAATTCATCCTACTGTAATTAATGTATATAAATTCACTTGCAGCAAGTACCTAGTAATATTATCAAGGGAACAAACAAAGAAACAAACAGAAAAACCCAGAATTTTCTATGCCATTATTTGGGCTTGAAACATCTCAGATACCTCATGATCTACAAACCTAGAAGCCATATGCAAGTGTCTTGGAATTAATTAGCCAGAATCCTATTGGTGTTTCCATAAGATATGCACAACTCGTCACGACTAATTGCAACTGCCAGGGCACATCTTGATTGTGGTCCTGTTCATCTGCCCAACTGAGCAATCAAGATATGCCCCAGCACCTCATCAATTAACTACAATTAGCCATGTGGCTAACTATAATGACACAAAACCTTCACTAATACCAGTAGGATTCTATTCACTGTTTTTCTTAAAATCTGGTCATTCTTCAATAAATATTATCTAGGACCAAAAAAATATCCCTGGTAGTTACTAAGTAATATTTAAACAGCACTATTTAAGTGCTGTTTAAGCACTATTTAAAGTACACATATTTAGATCAGCATACCTTCTAGTAAAGCAGAGATTTTAATATATATATATATTAAATATTATTGAATAACTATTCAATTTCATTGAAGAGAGTTTCTGAATTTCAAATGAAAACAATTTCAGCCTAAGTTTTACAGTGCTACTAAGGACCTTGTTGTTTGATAGAAAAAAGCAACTGCAAGATTTTACCAATTACTTTTGTGTGTACTGAGCAGTTTATTAAAATACATTCTTTTTTTTTTTTACCAAATGACAGCAGGAAAAAAAGTCTTGAAAAATTTGACAGGTTGCTTGAAGAAAACCACAGAAGTGGAATGGAGTTTGGTTTGTGCCAATTCACAGATGTTCACTTTATGACCACAGCTGCATTAAAGCAACCCCTCTGTCTTTGTCTCTGTGCATCACACATCATGAGGGAATAAACACTAACTTACAAGGCACTAACTAGAAAAGAGTAAGTTAGTATCTTGAACAGAATGTTGGAGGGCAAGATGACAAAACAGCTATGCAAGAAGACACATCAGCATTAAAAGAGGCACCTTAAGTGCATGCCATAGATGCTAAAACTCCTCTAGTAGACTGATACTTAAAGCCGGTCAGTTAAATTAACTGGAGACCAAGCAATTTAGGGAGATGTTGTAAAGACATAGGAAAACCCTTCTAAAGATCCCTGATAGGAGAGAAAATAAGTGTAGATTTTCAGAATGATTCCATTCAAAACATCTAAAAATCCAAGGTTCTATGAACATCCAAGATGTGTAAGGACTTTTCCAGAGATGGATGGGGGGGATGGTATACCTAAATTCTGATTGAAATGAAAATCATAAACCATGTTGAGAAAGAATGAGACATTAGGGGTTTGTTGAAGATTATATACAGTCATGTGAAAAAGAAAACACAGCCTCTTTGAATTCTATGGTTTTACGTATCAGGACTTAATAAAAACCATCCGATCCTTAGCAGGTTTGAAAATTAGATAAATACAACCTCAGATGAATAACAACACATGCATCATGATTTAATTAACAAAAATAAAGTCAAAATGGAGAAGCCATGTGTGAAAAACTAAGTACATCCTTACTGCATTCATAGGAATTAAGAGGCTAAGTAGCAGCCAGGTGCTGCTAACCAAATGCCCTTTAGTAATTGATCATGAGCAAGTGTGACCACCTCTATAAAAAACAAAGTTTTAGCAGTTTGTTGGTCTGGAACATTCAGGTGTGTGTTAACTCAATGTCAAGGAGCAAACACATCAGCAATGATCGTAGAGAAGCAATTATTGCTGCCCATCAATCTGGGAAGGGCTAGAAGGCCATTTCAAAACAATTTGAAGTCCATAATTCTACAGTGAGGAAGATTAGTCACAAGTGGAAAACATTCAAGACAGTTGCCAATCTTCCCAGGAGTGGACATCCAAGCAAATTTACCCCAAGGTCAGACCGTGCAATGCTCAGAGAAATTGCAAAATACCCAAGAGTTACATCTCAGACTCTAAAGGCTCCAGTTAGCATGTGAAATGTTAAAGTTCATGAAGTACGATTATAAAAAGACTGAACAAGTATGGTTTGTTCACTCTCTAAAAAGAACATGGCAGCATGGTTTAGGTTTGCCAAGTTGCATCTGGACAAACTACAAGACTTCTGGAACAATGTCCTTTCCACAGATAAGACCCAAGTGGAGGTGTTTGGCCATAATGTACAGTGCCACATTTGGTGAAAACCAAACACAGCATATCAGTACAAATACTTCATACCAACTGTCAAGCATGAGAGTGGAGGGGTGATTATTTGGGCTTGTTTTACAGCCACAGGACCTAGGCATCTTGCCACCATTGAGCTTACCATGAACTCCTCTGTATACCAAAGTATTCTAGAGTCAAATGTGAGGCCATCTGTCCAACAGCTAAAGCTTGGCTGAAAGTGGATCATACAACAGGACAATGATCCCAAGCACAACACCAAATCTATAACAGAATGGCTGAAAAAGAAAAGAATCAAGGTTTTGCAATGGCCCAGTCAAAGTCCAGACCTCAATCCAATTGAATTACTGTGGCGAGACCTTAAGAGAGCTGAGTATAAACAAATGCCCACAAGCCACAATGAACCGAAGCAACGTTGTAAAGAAGAGTGGGCCAAAATTCCTTCACAACCATGTGAGGGACTGATAAAGTCATACGGAAAACAATTACTTCAAGTTATTGCTGCTAAATGTAGTTCTACAAGCTATTGAATCGTAAGATGTACTTAGTTTTTTTACACACAGCTTCTCCATTTTGGCTTTATTTTTGTAAAATAAATCATGACACAGTGTAGTATGTCATGCGTTGTTGATCAGAGGTTTACCTAATTTTCAGACCTGCTAAGGATCGGATGTTTTTTATTAAGTCCTGATATGTAAAACTACAGAATTCAAAGAGGGTATACTTTCTTTTTCACATGATTGTATGATAAGTCTGCTCTGCTGGGAAAAATGCAGAGATCATTAATGCAATGGGCAGATGTAATTGCTATTAAGAAGGATGTTTTCCAGGACAGTGGGTGGAGAGAGACCATGGTCATGGGCTCAGACATCAGAAAGCATAAAAACTAGAGGTGATCCAACTCAGCACCAAGGTCTGCACCGGTGATAGAAGTTATCCTTTCAAAAACACTTTGACAGTAGGATGAAGTACGAAAAAATATCCTACAGGCCAGTGATACATGGAGGTGACAGTCAAATAAACTTTCAGTGAAGTGAGAGACCCTCCATTTTGAGGTTCATGATGCAGCCCAATATCAATGAAATCAGCACAGAGGCTGGACTCAATTCTCTCAAAGTTAAATAGGTTCAAAAGCACACCTATCTCAAGACAGAGTATTTCTTAATCAAGGGGTTTTTCACTGCTATTGCAGATTTGGATGAACCACTGGGGAAAGGTACCAAGCTATTATGCAAAACATGAACAGATATAGGCAAGGAACTTTGCTGTGTGTGAGAGACAGAAGGATGGGATATTCAAGGTGGCCACCATATTATCTTTAAGCAATCTGAAGCAGTGTAGAAAACCAGTATTATGCACTCAGTCCAGTTCAGCTGGAACTTGGCTGTCACTGTGGTTAACAATGGAAAGATTGCGTAAAATAGGTAAACTTCCCATCACTAAAGAATTTGACCATCCAGCAAGCACTCACTTCCCCCACACACACTCACTTCCCCCACACACACATCAACAGCCACTGTTGATTCAACAGTGTTGCAAAGGGATGGATGGAGAGAATTTCTCAGTATTTGAAGAGAGTGAAAACTAGATGTAAATATTATTTGTGAGATGTCAAAATTGACTTTCTGAGGGTGTCAGCCAAATAAGCTGTCTTCTTCAGCAGAGGTTATGGTGAGAATTTCCATCACCAGACACACATACACACAAACATCAAAATAGGAAACCTGGACTTAGGTCTAGAAAAGCTGGAGCTGAGTCTTATAATAATCATATGAATATATATAATAAGCCATGGCCATATCGTCCCACACTATCTATACCTCTCAACCTGAGAGAACTGGCTGAAAGACTTCAAGGTTTCCCATACCACTAAAAGCTCCATAGTGTTCTTATGGAGCTTTCTTTCTATGGTGAACCAGGGTTCTCAAATCATTTAAGGAACCATACTGTGATTTCTCCGTCAGAGACAGTTTTGATGAGATTCTCTGGCTGATCCAGAGCTATCTGCAGTTTCTCAAGCACTGAAAGGAGTCATGCTAAAAGGGAAAGGATTTGTGGTAGCTGTGAAACCTGAAAAGTTAATGTTGCTGAAATTACCGAAGTAGGTGGTGTTTCCTTTGAAGACAAATAGAACTTTAATTTCTTCTTGTTTGATTTGTCACAATGCTATGGCTTAGGTTTCTCTCTAGTGACAAAACGGTCTAGCATAGGAGGTGGATTTCCAGCCTAGAAGATCAAGATTGAACCAGAGACAGTTACCACAGTCAAGTCTGTCTCACAGGATTAGGCAGAATTGATTCAGATAAGAAGAACCATAGAAGCCAATGGCATTTCTTGGGTCCAGCAGACTGATAAAGCAGCTAAAACAGCCTATGAGACTGAAGAAGTTTTCTAGATCTTCACAGAAGAATTGGGAGAGATGTCTTTCGTTCTAATGGTCTTCTCCCAAATATGACCCAAAATAATGAGTTGGCAGCTGTACTTAGTCTGAGGAGTAAACGTACAACACAAAAGACTAGAAGCTATCTTCCCCACCTCCAACAAAAAGACAGAAACAATGCCTATGCAAAGGAAAGACTTTGTTTGCAATTTATACCAAGAGCTTAAACTTAATTTTAACAAAAGTTGCCACGGCCAGAACAAAATACATGTAACAGGTAGACTGGCACTGTGTGACCACCAGAGCACACACCAGCCTTCTGCAGTTCAGCCCATTAGAATCTCTCCCAGATTCTTTGGAGTTCCACTGCCAAACCAGATGGGCAAATTTGTGTAAAGTAAAGAACAGGCTAGACAGCAGGAGTTATTTTTTTAAAAAAACCTAGAAAACTACATAAAAATGAAGACAGACACCTAGAAGGTAAAGCAAATGGATCCTGTGTACCACCAAACAATGTCTTGCATCTATAACAAGACTGAAAAGGCAAGCACTGACAAACTGAACACAACTATGCAACCCTCCTTTTACCCACATGTAGATGCATACACTAAAACATTCTCTTCATGCTCCTTAACTGTCATTATCAATGTTTTACTCAGTACATTTCAGAAAGTACTTGAGTGCGAACTCATCATCATCAAGCTAGGAGTTAATAGCACTCCAAGTACATTCCTAAAATTAATCATGTGTTTAACTGCCTTAACAAATTGAAAACTTAATATGTAGCCTGTGCATTTTGCTCACCACAGATATCTAGCTTTAGATGTGAGCTTACCCTTGTCCTTGTGGCCCTTTCTTCAATTTTATTCCCTTCCTTTTAGAATATCAAGGTTTAGTAAAGATGGCCACAATGATTCAATGCAGCATTAAGCAAGCTTAAGCCCACTGAAATCTATGGGCATGTGTGCTAAGCTCTTAAACTGGACTGTGGCCAATCATCATCCACAATATAGACAGTTCAGATGGCAACACTTCTGGTATCAAAACCCATTCCCTGAAGCATGCAATACTGTGACATATCTATAGCTATATGCAAATACACACATATATAAATAAAAATATCATGAAGATGTGAGCAGAAAACTTTAGATTGAACTCTGCTCTGCTATTCCACTCTAGCATGAGAAGATTAATGGTTTCATTCCAGTTCTACTCAGAGGAAAGCCCCATAGCACTTAGCTGAGTTTACACAGATAAGTGGGTAGTTTCTCTCTAATGTGGTGAATTGCAGCTACCCTGCCATTTCACAAATATTTTGTTTTTATTTTCAGTGCTTTTATTTTATTATGTCACCCCTGAATGGGCACATGCCTTCCTTCACCATCTTCTAGCAACCCTCACCTACATTGATGCGGTGTTAACAGCACATTAAGAAACCTCTTCCAGAGATAGCAGCAGCAAATAATCCCAAACCATTTATTTCATGGCAGAAATAAATGGCAGCAAAACAATGTGCACTCTCTTCTCCTCACTCTCATAGCTGAAGTTGCTGAAGTTTGGTAATCAACCTTGCTTTTTCACCACCATTATGAAAAAGAACAGATAGTGTGGGTCAGGCCCAAAGACCTGTAAATAATGGAAACAATCACAGATGAAAAATATGTCGCAATGAGACTCTGAGTGGGAAAGATCACATCCTTCCCTGATCTGTGCTTCCTAAGATACCACAAAATTCTTGGGTGTACCTACAAACTAGCACATGTGGTCTCCCCACATGCAGAAAACCACACAGAGCTTAACTGAAGTCGTTTTAGTGCTTTCTCTCAAGCAGCACTTAATGACCCAACTCTTCAGCGGCAGCCAAGAATTAACCTTACAAATGAACAGATCATTCACAGTAACTGCACAGCTGAAAGATTTCCTATACCACAGAGAACGCTGCCACTTGATAGAAACAATTCAGAAACAAAACTCTATTCTATTACCTGCTAAGAATAAGAACATATAGAGCCATGAGTTTAAAACCAGTAATGGAACAAGTTGCTCTTCCTTCAAAATAAGCTGAGTGGTAGATGAATTAATTGAAACAAGAGCTTTCTTGATCCAGCTCTGCAGACTGAATTGCCAGGGCATATGCAATGTCAGTACAAATAATTAACTCATCATTGGCTCTGCAATTTGGATAGGGGCATTAATCCAGGGATGACTGGACACTGGAAGGGCTCTATATTTGGCAGGACAAATTAAACAGTGAAGAGGGAACGAAATATTGGCTGAAATCCAATAGTAAAGTTGCAACTAGAGTAAGCCCATTGAATCAATAGACCTTACATAAGCGTTGACTCTCCAAACCCCCACTGATTACTGAATTTCAGCAATCTTAATACACTTGCAAGATTCAATGCTTTGAATCAATTCATAGAATTATCCAGGATCTCCACAACTACAGAAGATAGTCAATACAAAAGGACACCAAATCATTTTTGTGTGGCTCCACTTGTAGCATTCCACCATCCACATTCACTTCCCCTTACCAGTATTTTCCCCAAATACTTCACTTCAAAAGTGAAAATCCTCCGTATTGATCCCACTGCCTCTTCTTTAGTAGCAGAAAGAATAAAACACATGTGAACTAAGCATACACTTCCCTCAAAAGCTATATTACTATTAATGTAACACTGAGGTTATCACACACCAAAACAAAAAGAAAAGAAAACAAGAGAAAGAAACACTGTGGCAACTTAAGTACTAACCGCTGTATTTCAATATGAGCTTTTGTGGATCAAGTCCATTTCCTCAGACATTAGAGTGGGGCTTTATGACTGTCATATTTATACATGGCCCTATGACCATTACAGTCCCATTCTAATATCTCAGGAAGCAGACTTGATCCATGAAACCCTCTGCTTTTTGTTTTGTTTTTCTGATACACTTGCACAGACTAACATCGCTATTTCTTCAAAAATTAATACTGAGGATTTTTATTATAAGTTTGTTAGTTTGCTGTTTTGAACCCAAGGTAGCACACATTGTTCTCCTCAGCCCTGCTTCATCCTCACAAACAATTTGTGAGATAGGTCAGGCTGAGGGAGCTTCCTTGCTAAATGTGGATTTGAACTGCGCTAAATGTCAGCATCATCAAGACATGGAATAGGGATGAAAAACTAACAAAGTATTCATAATAGCAAAGAACAGGGGGAGAAACTATGATCACTTGATCAAGGAGAAAGTATTGGAAACAATCCCTTTGAATTCACTTCAGCTCTTTAACACTAATACATCAAGGTAAACAGATGACCAAGGGGAGTGACCTTCTAGGCAGGTTTGTGCTTAGGAACTGTTACCCAGATCACACCCCAAGAAAATGTTTTCTGTCTGGGAGAGTTTTCTCAAGTCTCAGTCAACAGCACATAATTCTTCAGTAGAGTAGAGGCAACCTAGGTACGAGTATCTGCCATTTCTCAAAGCAGCCACTATGCTGTGAGGTTTAAGGATGAATGACCTTACTTTATTATACTGTATTCTTTGCCTTGCCACTTCAGTAATTATCATCATATTAAATGCTACACAGCAAGGGCAAGAGGAATGGAACTTCTCCAGTTCTTATGATACTGTCAGACCAGTACAGACTTTTTTATCCAAAATTTCAGAAGTTCTTCTTTTTTTTATTAGTCTATTTCCAAAAAGATAGTCATGTTAGTATATTTTAGCATGTTGGCAAAATTAAAAGGGAAAAATGGGGAACGGGGGAGAGACCAAAAAAAAAAAAGCCAGAAGGTATAATGTTGTGCACCTTAAAGATTAATAGAGTCAGTGCTGTCTCACTGTCAGTTCTGTGAATCAAATTCATTTCCTCAGACACATGAGGAAGTCTTGCTCATATAAATAAATAATTGATAGATAGACAGACAGACAGACATAATTGTAAAACTAATATGCCTTCTCGACAACTTAGACTGAATTAGTTTATTGTTATTTACTTGTCTGATTTGTAACTTGCCTGCGTTTCCTTCAGTGTGCTCAAGCTGGCATGCATGGATTTCACCTCCCCCTTTATCCTCACAACCCTATGAGCAGAGAAAATGTAACTGACCCCAAGGTTACCAAGTGAGCTTCTTGGCCAAACACAAACTTGAACCCAAGTTTCCTGAGCCCCAGTCCAGTACCCTAACTACTACATCATACTGGCTCTCCAAATGCAGTGAATATTCTGAAATCAAAAAACCCACTTCCTTCATCATTATAAGCCTCTTGTTTGCCATTCAATTCTGACCATATTTTTACATGGACTGGCTTCCTGTACTTTATTTGTGTCTGCCTTAATTGGAAAGGTACAGTCATTCTTCCCACTCTGAGTTACATGACTTAACGTTTTGAGGGGGTTTAAGTGTGTCAGGGAAGATGAGAACAATATCATCAAGAGTCTAGGCTCCTAGCTGGATCACACAATGGCAGAATGGTGAAAAATGAGACACCAGACTAAGTTGCATTAGTCCTCTTCAGAAATTATCAGGAGAAGAAATGGTTAGGCATATGGCTGTGGAGCCAGAGATTGGGTATTTAATTTGGTGCCTCTGCGTTCAGGAAGAAACTGATCATACACCAAAACAGGATGTTTTAGTGATCATAGCACTTGTACTCTATATTTTTCTTGCATCACACCACCACTGTTTAGATTCTAGATATGTGGCCTTCCCTCTTCTCATTAAGAGATAAAATCTCTGTCTACAATTAATTTGTGTCCATGAACATGCAGGAAATGAAAGTTTTAACAAAGTGAAAAGTTCACAATATATCTTCTTGTACATTATTCAGTTAGGATTCTTTCCCCTTTTTGTCAGTTTAGCACATATAAAGTTCTTCCTGAGGCACACAACATGATGACATCACATAATTATGCAGCCAACCAAATTTGACTAGTTGAAAGTGCCCTTGTTCTGAACAAACATCTTGATGATTCTGCAAACTCACCATGAAGCCAGATCAGATGGAGAGCAATGTTTCCTGCTCCCTCTAAAAACAAAAATACATTTTGCATCCAATGAGGCATCTTTTTAGTGGTTTTTTTTTTGTTGTTGTTGTTCACAGAAGTAATAATATTAATCCTTCCCTTCCTCTACAAACATAAATTTGGTTTAGAGGTGGATTGGATTGTTCTCTGCACCTAATGAGATAATTTAGATTTGCAAATGTTTATATACTGAAGCAAAAACATCCTGATTGTAATAACTAAGTATCTCATTTTGATAGGAGTACGACACAACAATACAAGTTTTTTCAGTTAAGTGTCTGATTACAAAGAGGCTGTTTGGTCTTAACATAATTGTGTTGAATTAAACAAATTATATAAACAACTATAGCAAAGAATCTGAATGTGTATTCAAATATTATAATTGATAACAGATACCCTTAAGTATGTAGCATAATTTATCTATACAAATCAGTGTAAGAATACAGAAGAGAAATAAAGCAGACAAAGCCTCAAGTTTATTTCAAGAATAAATGCTTCAGTTTACTTCCTAAGATATGCATGTATTATATTTAGTTACAAGTATGTCATCTTTATTCCCAGTGTGGTGTAGTGGCTAAAGTGCTGGACTAGGACTCTGGAGAAGAGGGTTCAAATCCCCACTTGGCCATGGAAACTCACTTGGGGGAGTAGAACTGGTAATTTGTTATTTAGTCGTTAAATCGTGTCCAACTCTTCGTGACCCCATGGACCAGAGCACGCCAGGCCCTCCTGTCTTCCACTGCCTCCCGGAGTTTGGTCAAATTCATGTTGGTAGAACTGGTAAACTACTCTTTAAATAGCTCACTTACCTTGAAAGCAACGTACCCTCTAATTTTCAGCTCTGCCTCTCTCATACACGACTCCACCACCACCCCTGCACGCACAGGGTTCCATCATGACCTGAACCAAAGGAGTTGAATGAGATTGCTGTAGGGAGGAGGAAGAAAGCTGTGTGGAGGGAGGTGGCGTCATGGACATGCACAGTTTAGAGGGAACCTTGCTTGAAAGCCCTATTAGGGTTGCTATAAGTCAGTTCCAATTTGACGGCACAGAACACATGCACACACTTCATCTTCTTACATGATTTGGAAGGGTGGAGTAGCTTTGCATACTCCAGTCTTCCAAATCAGGGCACCCTCAATTTGGGCACTTTCATTTGCATGATATGCACATGATACACAAGTTACTATAACTTTTTTCTTATTATGCTAATTAAGCACATTAATTATTGTATTCCTTTTTTCCAATATGTTTTTGCCCGGGCATCATTTCTACAGTAACCACTGATCTGTACAAGCTAGTATAGCATAATGGTTAAAATGGAACAGGAAAGTCCAAGCTCCACGTTCTGCTTACTCACAAAGCTTGTTTCATATTCTAGGGTCAGTCAGTACTTTTCTGCCAAACCTATCTTGAAACAAAATGGAGGATAGGGGAAGCATTTAAAGCAGCCATGTATATTCCTGGTGCATACAAATAAAGAAGTAATTACATTTTGCCACAGACATGGGTTTCTGGTGATAGTCTCATGAGATGGCTGTTGTTTTCCACCATCAGTTTTTACTGACAGCAACTTCCCAACAAAAAAATCCCAAGCTTGATAGCAGAGCTGAGAAAATGTTCTTCTTGAATGACACAATCCATAATCCCTCTGTCAGAATACCATGTTGACTGTAAGATTCTGGGACTTCAAATCCATGTAAGTAACTTTGCCAATCTCTACTTCCTAAATTCCTGATGATCACAAACAGGTCAATCTCCTACGAACATTTTCTCAGATATAAAACCAGTTTAATTCTATAAGATACATATGTGAGTAAATAGTTCAAAGAGCCATACCAAGACAAATATACGCAGAATTAGGCCGCGGTCACAACAGCGGAATGTCCCCCTGTGGTTATTGGACTTTTAATTTCTTACTTGTCATGCTTTGCAGTCATGTGGTATTTATTCCAGGAAGTGAGTCCCAATGTGTTTTTGGGTTACCGAATCATTTCCTTCAGTTATTTCACCATCTACATTGTGGTGCCAGATTATTATTCATCTTGGGCACTGCAATAATGAATAATAGTAATTTTTTCATATATTTTTAACTGTGCATCAATATGTTCGGAACTGTTCCATGATGGTTTCCCTTTTTTCCGTGTCCCTGGCACCTCAGGAAACAATGCATTGCAGTCAATAGATGCCCACCCCCACCACCGAAGATCCAGTTCAATAACTGCCTAGAGCTTCTTGTTGAGACTGTTTGAAAGAAGTCAACACAAAAAAAAATTAAAATAATGGCAAAATTTTTAAAAAATACGGACATTTTAAAAGGACATGCATGGTGACAGTAGTTCAAAAAGGTTGCTATAAGATCATTCATACCCGCAACAACATAGTATTTTTTTAAAAAAAGATCCACAACAAAAAAAGTAGAAGCCTCTGGCCAAGTGAGAAATGATTCGTTAATAGCCATGTGTCGTGTGACCGTTAATTTATGATACAGACTCAATGGGAGGTAGGAAGGCAACATTTGGCTTATGTGACTGCAGCCTCAGTTCTTCATAAACAGCATTAAAATTCCCTTAGTTTCCTCTTTCCACATATTTAGGATTCACAATAAACGTAAGATCAACAACAACAAGTAAGAGCTGCAAATAACATACTGCTTGCAAAACAACTACAGGCTGAACATTCCCATGTGCATTAACACACAGTCTTCATTAACAATCTCTCTGCAATGCCATCAAACTGTGGAAGACTTTACTCAGTGGCTAATCACTCAGAAAGCTCTTTTTCTAACTAGACAATTGGCCAAAATAGCTATATTTTCAGATGCATAAAGGCTGAAGACTTAGGGTTGTTGTTTTTTAAATTAAAGCTTAGAATATAGGCCAACTGATTTTCTAAATAGACCCTGGTGGCATAGCTAAAATCCACGTAGAAGCTGGTCAACCAGGTAATACAGCAACCTCAGGGTGGAAGTTATGCAGAGTGGGGTCAGAAAGAAATGGAATACAAAACAGAACGAGAATGATTTCAACTATGACCATACACAGAACAATGAGAACAGCTAGTGTTAATAATGTAATAGATTACTACTTGATAGAAGGAATAGCACTTTATGTGCCAGCATCAGTTCTGCATTGCATCACATTTGGTATATTCTTTCCCTTCACTATCTACATGTATGTGCAAACATAGCAGCACACAGAAAAATGACAAACCTGAAGTTACTCAAAAATAGCTATGCAGAATTTCTCAGGTTTCAATAAGCTCTGGGCAGTTTATGCAGAAGTAAGTACTTCTGAGTTCAATGGAGCTTATTCCAAGGCAAGTGCATTTAGGACTGCAGACCAAATTGAGCTGCAGCGGCAGCCTGGCCGTTTCCTATCAATCTCTCTTTTCTCTTGCTGAACTCTGCTAAGCCTTGAGAAGTTGAACTCTGAATAACCTGCTGTTATGCTGATCACAGCAAAGATATCCGAACATCAAACAATGAGAAAGTGATGTGGAAAAATAGAATAAAGTTAAAAGGATATTCATCTAATTCTGGAACCATGGTAAAAATTACCACTCTATCACACAGTCCCAAAGTAAGTATTTCTAAGTGTTCATGTGGAAGAAACTTCACATTCGCTACGTAAGACAGACTGGACAGAGAAGACTGAAAAAAGAGATACAAGGCAGAAATGGAAACAAAAAAATGCTAGTGAAAATTTGTTTTCCTGTCAAAAGTACATTCAATTGCTTGGTGTCTTTGAGCAAAACAAAGGTTTATGGTGTTCATCCACGAAAGCCCGTGTATTGTACGATGATTTGCATTCCAGCCTAATCATGTTTAACTGCTAACCTTTGGAGCCAGAACTATCCTTTGTATTTAGGAAAGGAAACAACAGAACACATATAAACATATGCGCACACACCATACATCCATATTTCCACCCACCCTCCCATTTGACATTTGTATATCATTAAGTTATGGTATTTTAGAGTTAGTGCCAAGGCGATGGTAAGGGAGAAATCAGCAGCTCCTGCAGCTCTACAACACAGAACCTCTCATATGTACACCACCAGAGGCACTGTCTTCTTCTTGCATCTCTCCCACCAGAGGTGGGCCCTCATTGGGGCTATTCTGCTTTTGGAATGCCAGAGACATTTATGTGATTAAGAAACATGATAGTTCAGTAAGGAATATAAAGATAGAACTGGGAACATTAGCAAGATGAAGAGACAATAAAGATTAACTGTGGGGAGGGGGGAATCTGAGGAGTACCTGCAAAGCAACCTAAATAGAGAAAGAAAATATTTCTAAATATTTCTAAAAAAGAGAAGAGTAACGAAAGAGAAGGGGGAAAAAATGAGAAGGCAGATGGTGTAAAGCAACCTAACACATAAGAGGTGAATAATAAGAGGGAACCGGTTAATGAAGACAAAAGCAGATAAAAAGAAAATGGCTCAAAAATGATACATATATTCTGTCAACTGCTGCATTTAAATATATTTTAGCTTGATGGCATGCGTCTGCAAAAAATACCTTAGTTCTTAGGTGGTACATTTGTGTGGGTTGTGATGAAGTAATACAACATTTATTTAGCCATTGTTGCACTCTGTTTGCTATTAGGTATATCACAACTCATGAGGCAGGCCATGTAATATCACAGTGTGGTTTCCTTTTTTGAGTGATAATTATGTTTTTACTAATATTATACACTGCCCATACTGATGACAGAAAATAATAGTAATTAATTCAACCTTGCCTATTTGCTTTGGCAGTGCTTATACACCACCTCTCTTTCAAGCTGGAAAACGATTGAAGCTATATTACACAATGGCAAAACTAGAAAAATAATACAGAAAATAAGTTCTTCAAATTCTCTTGATTTTGTTTGAGAATTAATCATTTACAGCCATCAATTTAAATTTTAAAAAAACAGTGTGAATTCTAGGAAACAAGCGATGATCCGAGAGATGTAAAATTTCCAAAAAAGTTGATTTTTTTCCTTAAAACGTTTTTTTCCATTTTTTTTAAGGAAAAATGGAATTTTTTTAAAATTTTACATTTCTAATCCTAACGCAAGTCAAGACAGAAGATGAAGAATCTGATGCCGGTTAAAGATGTTATAATGACAGTATAAAGAGTGAGCAATAAAATACACAAAAGTAAGGAAAAGCTGAATACAGTACATTATTTCTAGTTAAGTGTATCTGTAGCAGATCTATTTTGCTATGAAAACTTTATCTGTCTCCTTATGGATGGTAAGAAGGCATGAGAGTCCTCAAAACTGAAGAGGAAGGTATGAATTTCCAGATAGAGAGAAGTCCCTTTGATAGCTGGGAGTCTTCTTTCTTCTTATTAGTGCATTCATTCTGAGGCACAGCTTCTTGCAAAATCTATCCTGATGTCACCTATTCCGACAGCAAATTCATGAGCTCAACCAAGATATTCTCTCCTTCAGCAAATTTCCTGGAAAGGAACATGGTGGGGGAGGAAGAAACTATTCACACATAAAGTTGAAATTCACAACGTTTGTTGGATTTAACACTCCCTGAGAGAGAATTCCCACTCGTCCACACTGCACTTGCTGTGGTGTTATTGACTCCTTTGACTTCTTATCCTTAAATGACCTGGGATGGGAAATTAATATTCTGCTCCAGTGATGTTTCCTTCAGTTTAGTTTCAGGAAATAAAGTGAAGCTTCTAACTGTTGTCTTGGCACAATAATACCCTCATGCAGTAGTGCTCAACCTTTGACACTCCAAATATATAGGAAAGAAAGAGTCAGAAGCCAGAGACAGCACAGTGAGTGGCATGGAATCCTGAGGGTTAAAATCCAAAACATCTGGAAGGCAAAAAAATGAAAACCAGTGCAATAGTCCACACAAATTCTTACTATCAGTATCCATGGCAGGGAACTTGCCCCCATAGAATTATACATTTGTCATTTTAATCTACACAGAAAGATGCACTGTATTGTACCGGTGTATATTATGTGCACAAACTATACTAACATATCTGCTTGCAGCTTTGCACTCATTGGAAAAAATCCTGTGGACATTCTTGATTTTTATGTGTAGTAAGATTTTTATGTGTGGATAGCTCAGTGACTTAGGTATCTGGCTGTGAAATCAGAGGTTGGGAGTTTGATTCCCCACTGTGCCTCCTGTATAGCCTTCGGAAAGCTGCACAGTCCCAGGGTGCCCCCCCACCAGAAGAAAGGAATGGTAAAACTGAGTATTCTCTATCTGAAAAGCCCTGAAAAGGGTCTCCATAAGTCAGACTTGACTTGACGACACCTGATAATTATTATTTAGAGCTATCCATAGCTATATGTGAGGATTCTTGTGTATGTACTTTTCAAATAGGCAGGTAGTGCTAGTCTCAGAACGATAAGCAAACTGTACCTATACATGGGCACCCTCATTTCAAAAAAGACTCAGAAAATCCATATAACATTGAACTATTACTGCAACAAAGCCATAAAAGTAAACAAATATTTTATATATCTGTTGCTGTATTACAAACACTACTTTGAAGTGCTTCTCATACCATAGGAGAAACACTGTGCAGTTAGTTATTCATGCAAAATATGACTCAGCAATCTAAGCTAAATTTTCAGTAGACAAACTAAGTCTGGTCAAAAATAGTCAAATTATCTTAAAATTTTAATTTGTTTTTAACTTTACCTATATGCCCATAATTTTAACGCTCTGGTGCAAATAAAGAAAAAGTGGACAATGTAAAAACAGGCAGTTCTGTCTATATTTTCTACTGAAGATGTAAACAAGGAAATTCGTATTTTGATGGGTTGTTTGGATTACAAACATTACCACTGTACCTGAAAGAAAAGCAAGATACAACTTTAAGATCCATGCTATCACACAGCATACTTTTGCTTTTTATCAGTTTTTTTCTACAGCAGGGTCTGTGATCACATGTAAACAAGAATGCATGTTTTCTCCTCTTACAATGTTGTCCCTCCAAGTTCACAGATCTTTCGCAGCCAGATGCTTGACACATCAGATGAACAAACAAAGCCATGCTACCTCCCACATGGCCAATTAGAAAACCAAACCAAACTGGTTTGCCAAATGCAAATTGAAACAAGCTCATATTAAAATAAATAGTATTTTCCTTTTAAAGGTGCACCCCTTCTAGGTAGTGTTTAATCTGATGAGGCCCTAAACTATCCATGAAATGAAAGTTTACCATATTGTTTGAACTAAAGTTCTCGGCCTGTTGCTCTCTGAAATGGTGAACCAAGGAACACACAAATGAAAAACAAATGCAAGAACAAACTGTCAGACTCTCTGTCAACCATTATTCTGCCACTAACCTTCCTAATTGTTTCACTTCCAGATACTCTTAATGTTTCATGGTTATATGTATTCCAAACTTTATATGAAGATATAGACAAAGCCAAGCTGCCAACCAAATTCTGGGAAAAATTCTTGGATATTGTTTGTGCTCTGGGGACCAAGTTTGTCTATCACTTCACAGACGAGGCCCTGCAAACTGCTGACTGTAACAGTTGACTGATAACCTTACTACCCTTTAAGAAATGCTGGGGATTTCAAGAGAAAAAGATGGGGAGCATTGTTTGCCCTCTTTTTCCAGGTTGCTGGAAAGGAAAGTACAGTGGCCTGCCAAGGACTGACCCAGGATATTTGAGGCCAATAAGTATGGATGTGATTATTACATGTTTATCCAAGTTCCAAGTTCAAGTTTATTGTATTGGCTAAAAGCCATCACAATTGTTTAAAATACAAATATGATCAAGTAAAATCATGATAAAATCACAGACATATAAAATAATAAGAGACCCTTCATATCTGGGAGTCTCCCGCACAATTGATCGCGATGGCTCTCAGGAAATGAGCGCGGGTGTTTCTGGTTGCTTTTGCAAACAACACTGTTCTGTATGTAACATATGGGTCACAGTCCAAAAGTAACCTGACCACCTTTATCTGAGGGCTTTCCTCCTGTAGGGCAGCCAAAATGTTACCCAGGAACTTTTCTCTAGGGTTTTGATAGAGCTGACAGTTGAGTAAGTACTGGACAACATCCTCTATCTCACCTGCTCTGCAAATACATAGCCTTAGATGCTTAGGGACATTCATGTACCTGCCGTCTAAGACAGCGGTTGGCATGGTTTAAAAATGGAGTTCTGTGAATGCGGTTCTCAAGGAGGCAAAAGTATGTAAGTATTGCACCCTTGAGTGGTTTGCTTTCAGCAGATGGTACCAGTGAGAGAAATTTGAAGAGTCTATTAAGGCTAAGTCCTGGTCATTATCCAATTTGTAGATCCAGTCCCTCAACATTCTTTTAACCCCAGAAAAAAAATGTCTGTGGAGAGGGATTTAGATTTTAGTAGGTTTTGAACTGAAGTTGCCCAGCCGCCACTCTTCCATTGCCCTACCATACAGCGTTTAGGTAGACGGTGATCGGACATATCCATCACCCTCTTATAGTAGGAGAATATAGCTAGAGTTGCCCTGGCTTTAATGGACACCAATGGTGCCTGTCTCTGTTCTAAGACAAGATGCCGGAGTCCCCTGGGGTGCCGCAAGGATGTGTCTCAGAAACTTGTTCTGTCCTACTTCAAGATGGTGTAGGTCAGGGGTCTCAAACTCAATTTACCTGGGGGCCGCTGGAGGCAGAGTCTGAGTGAGGCTGGGCCGCATCAGATTTTCCGCCAAGCAGAGCAAGAGCCCGAGGAAGCCGCGCGGGAGTTTCCTTAGCCCAGCTGGGGCTCCGAGGAGGAGGAGGAGGAGGGGCGTGCGAGCCCTCGTCGCCCGGCCACGACCCCCTCCAGCTCCTTCTTCACCACCACCACCACCACCAGCAGCAGGACAAAGAAGCTGAGAAGGGAGGGAGCGCCGGCAACCGTTTAGCCGGGGGGAGGAGGGCACGACATAAAATTAAAAAAAAAAACCCTCACAGAATTCACCTTGTCAAAGGAGAAAAGCCCCCACCGGTACCCGCGAAATTAAACAGAACGGGGCGGGGGGCCCCCACAGGTGCGTGCACGCGCATGCACACAAACACACACACACACACACGGAGGGCGCACTCAGCAGCAGCAGCTACCCCCACCACGACAGAGGAGCAAACTTTGCGAGGCGAGCCCAGGCAGCCTCCAGAGCCGAGGCGGCTGAAGCAGGACGAAGAGGAGGAGGAGGAGGAGGAGGAAGCACCGCTGGGTGCTGAGGCGGCTGCTGGCCGGGCTGGTGCTGGGGGTGCCGAGAGAGAAAGAGAGCCGCTTCCCTGGAAGAGGCGGGTGGCGGCAGCTGCTGTTGGCGGCTTGGAGGTGCTCTTCGAGGACGGGCCAGGAGCGACTTGACAGCAGAGGATGCGTGGGTGCTTCGGGGGGGAGGCAAGGCGGGGGCCACAAACTATCATCCGGCGGGCCGCAAATGGCCCCCGGGCCGCATGTTTGAGACCCCTGGTGTAGGTTGCTCTGATTCATACCCCAGATCTCAATTCCATAAAGCATTTGAGAGATAACCCTCCCTGAAAAGACTTTTAAAGCTGGGGTTACGAGGTTACCACCTTTAGAATGGAAAAATTTGGCCAGAGCATGGCTAGATTTCTGAACTGATATTTTGGTGCTCTGTATCTGGGATTTCCAGTAGTTTTTCTCATCAAAATGCACTCCTAGGTACTTAAAGGTCTGGACTTGTTCTATTTTATTTTCACCTATAGTCCAGCTGAATTTGGGGGGATGCTTTCCAAAAATCATCACTTTAGATTTTGTGTAATTTATTTTTAGTTGCTCTAGGTGGCTGAACTCTTGGAGCTTATTTAAGGTTCTCTTCAGTCCCTTTTTGTTCATAGATAGTAATACAATGTCATCAGCATATATAAAACTTGCAATCTTATAATTCCCAATTGAGGGGGGGAAATGATCTGGATGGTTTAAGGCTGTTACAATATTATGAATATAAAAGTTAAAGAGTAGGGGTGCAAGTAAGCACCCTTGTTTTACCCCTTTGTTAGTATGAATTTCCTCTGTCAGCCTTCCGTCTGTGCTAATCCTTACCCTCAACGTTGTGTTGGAATATAGTTCTTGTATTAGGGTTAAGAGTCTCTTATTGATGTTAGTCTCTGCAAGCTTGTCCCACAGGCGATTTCTGGTGATTGTATCAAATGCAGAGGAAAAGTCAATAAAAGCTGTGAACAGCCATTTGAATGGCCTGGTGGTATATTTGCATACAAGATGATGTAGCACGTAGATTTGATCTACTGTGCTATGGCCCTTCCTAAAACCTGCTTGTTCCTGGTGAAGGATGTTATTTTCCTCCATCCATTTAGCCAGCTTCTGAAAAAGAAGGCGAGTATAGAGCTTGGAACTGATATCCAGTAAGCTGATTGGGCAATAGTTATGGGGGATGGATTTATCGCCTTTTTTATAAATTGGGAAAATTATGCTCTGCCTCCACCCCTCGGGGAAAATTCCTGTAGCATTAATGTGAGAGAAGAGTTGTGCTAGGACTGGGGACCACCATTCCGGGTTGTTCTTATACACCTCTGACAGGATCATGTCCTCACCAGGTGCTTTGTCTGTTGCTAGAGCGTCAATAAGTTTACACACTTCCTGCTCTGATACTGGGGGCCATTCAGGTATGGAAATTAGTAGGGTCTGGGGGGTTCTCACTTTTTTTGGCCCAATATCTGCATCACTATTGAAAATAGTTCGAAAGTGGTGGCACCAGGCATTTGCCATGATGCAGGCATTTGGTGCAGGGTTGGGACCTATATCCACGGCTGAGACCATACTCCAGAATTTTCACTCTTTCCTTTCCAGCACAGCCTGCCCTAGTTCTTCCCACTGAGCTGACATAAATGCGTGTTTCTTTTGTTTTAAAAGTTCCTTATATTTTGAGCAGTAGCGAGCCAGCGCCTCCAGATTCAAATTTGAATGCATCTTCCTCGTCTTCCTTGTTAGATGAGCTAGATGCTTTTTGGCTAATCTACATTCTTGGTCATACCATCCCCCTCTATGAGGGCCCGGGGAAGGCTCCTGTGGCTTTTTGGTTAATAGAGGTCTTAAGTTAGAATTGATGTAGTTGGTGCCCTCTATTGGATCCCTATGTCCAATTACGATATCCCTATGTGCACTCAGCAGATGTGGGTTGTTTAGCTGTTCCCGAATTGTTTGGTCGACATGTTTATCTATTGTATTTGCATTTCCTGTCACTAGCCCTTTCCTTCAATGAGTTCAAGGTGGCATACATTCCTCTCCTACTTCCCATATAATTCTGTGAGGCAAGTCAGGATGAGAGAGAGTGTGACTGATGCAAGGTCACTTAGCAAGCTTCTCCTCCTCAGATGAAAACAGGAGCACCTGGGCATCCTCAGCTTGGCAGTACAGAGGGAATACAAGCCCCATCAGAATGGAGCCAAAAAAGTGATTGCTACCTGTAAATTGGGGGCAGATGGTTTGCTAAGAGTGTGTGCCTGCACACTCTCACATACACTTGTTAGAATCACTTACTATTATCCATTTTTTACAAGTTTCCCCTGCATGTCAATGCTGCAACAGGGTTGCTCCAGAGATGCAATAGGAACAACAACAAAAAACAAACAAACAAACAAAAAACTAAAGTAAGAAAATGCATTCAATTTCAGGTGACTTTTTCTGATAATGTACATACTGTTCTCAGTTCATCTCTCTCTCTGTCTCTCTCTGGAAAACAGCATACTTTTACCAGTGTAACTAAAAAAGGAGGAAGCCGAAACATATTGCTTAAATACTTCTGTTTGTTAGTCACTCTTATACAGAGTGTGTATGCACGGACTTCATGTAAATAGTGCTTTACAAACAAATATCTGAGCAAAATATATCAGCTTCTGCTTTCTTCACTGCTCTGGTAAAAGTATGCTGTTTCCCAGATGACATCGTTTTGGAACCCATTGTCACACACAGCTCTATTATCCGCAAAGCACTCTGTGTACAACATGTTTTGCATTACTTGATTTTTTTTCCTGACAGCAATTCTTCATTGTCCAGTTTTCATACCTGTATATAGCAACCACGAAATACCCTTAGTTCGGGTGGTCTTGGCAAATACTCAAAACAAAAACAGATACCTAACTCATTCAGAGTAATTTGCTTTTCAGCAAGGATAAAATCTTACAGTACCATCTCTACAGAATGGGAGGGGGAAAACCTTGGTTCCCCAGAGGTTTTAGCCTAAAATTCTCACATCCCCTTATTATTTGCCATCCTGACTGAGATTAGGGAAGCTGTAGAACAATCAGTCAACCAATCAGTGACTCAAAGAATCACAGAGGAACCAAAAGTTCCACACCTACCCCTGTTGCAGAATGTCTTAATACATCATCTGCCCAAAAGTCTCCTAGGATAGTGTCCAATATTCATTTTGGTTCAATACGTCCTTTATAGTATGTGCATTTTTTATTTTTCTAAATGTATTCTTGCCTAGGAAATACAAAACAAAAAAGAGTGACAATCCATTTCTGTCACCATCACCAATTCCCTATCTCTTTAATTCTTTCTATTTCTAGCAACCATCAACCTGTATTTATTAATACTGTTGCCTTTCAATCATAGTTAATGCAAATAATTCCAAGTAAGCTGTTAACACATATGTCCACACATATTAGTAATTTGACACACGGGTAAAAAATAAACAATTATTCCAATTTTAAAATGCCAGGTTACCAAGAGAAGGTCTTATATTCAAGGTCTTATTAGTCTGGCCATCAATTGAATAGATATTTATGAACCAGGCCCATTTCATTCAAAGTGAGGAAATATTCAGTTGACCTTTTGACCCTTTATTAGCCTCAGCTTTTGGTTGGACTCCATTTGTCTTCTGCTTCCAAAGGCTCAGAACATTACTGTTAACCCTGCTCAGTTTAGAATCAGACAACAGAGAGACAACACTGTGCTTCTGCAGAATGCTTCTTATAACTGTAAAATAAGTATTTTTAATTTCTAAATCTTTCATTCTCAGCTGATTTTAGAATTCTGTGGCCATTATCCCATTGCTAGTCTGAATTAGAGAAGACCCACTGACTGAGATTTACATTAGGTGTTGACTTACTATTCTGCTACTTGTCTAAGGGGTCTATTCTCGATCACTTGCAATAGAAAACTAGGTTTTTTATAGTTGTTTCAAAATTACTTATTCATTCATATGACAGTTTTGCTTCAACATTTGTTCTTTGTCCCTCTGGAGAAGATTCTTCTAAAAATATTCATTCCATGCCCATTCTTATGAACACAGAATGGTTCATTTAATATGTTGCACCCAAATCAATGTCTACAGTAGCTCCTTTATCAATAAATTATTATTGTCAGCCATTAAATGTATCTTTTCCATTCACTGACCTTCCATGGCTTATATAGTAATATTAAGAAATTTTTCTTAACCATATCTGCATTTTCTCCACCACATTTGCATTAGCTTTGTTCGGTATTTTTCCTCTTTTTTTTTATTACCTTTTTTTTCTACTGACATGAATTTACCACATTAAGTCTATGCAGATATACTATAGTCCTAATATGCTGGTTCTTTATAACAACTTTAAAATCTGCAAAGATTAATCAAGAACTAGAGATGTATAAATTACAAAATAGGTGAATGACAGAGACATACTGACAGACAAAACAGAAATACATGAAGATTAATGTGATTCAGAGTATGTACAATGAACAATACTGGGACTAATTGTCTACTGTCTTGAGTATAGATAAACTGCTGTCATTCTAATCTTTGTCTCAAGTGCCAGTTATAGTCCCAGATGCAAGACAGTGGGGAAGAAAACAGAGAGAAGACAAGGTCAAATGATATCCATTTAAAATTGCATTTATGTCTAGGGAATGTGACAATTCTATTGAGACAACTTTCTTGTTGAATGGGGAAACTTAACAGTTTTCACATATCTTTATGTGAACCTTCATATGCTGTCTTTAAGAGGGTTTGGCTGAGAGGGACCTTTCTGGGCTAGGGTGACTATGAACCAATACAGCAGTAACCAATTGTTCTCTCTCTGCCTCAGATTTTAATGAGAGTCACGGCTCTCTACATAAGAATTCTTTTCCCAGTATTTTTCAGTCAAGAGTTAGCATTATATTAGTTAGCCATGTAGTTATGTCATGAAGTTAGTTAATCGATTTAAGCTCTGTTCATGTAACCAGCCATTATGTTTCTACAGCATGCTGATTTTGATCTATTCAGATCTATGAGTAAATTGAATGTTTTATTCTTTCTCTTACCAGTGTCTCAGAGTGAGTTGAGACAGTAAGTGCCAGTTGATAATAACAAACAAGAAGAGGTTGTCTACTGTGGAGAGACTTGAAGCTAATTCTGCTTTGTGGGTTCCTGAATGTTTCCACTGCACAGCTAGAGGTTTTTAGCTATAAATTTCCATACTCTGGCATGAGAATCTGAATAAGTGGGACTTGGTCCATGAAAGTTTATGCCCGATAAAATACGTTAGTCTTTAAGGTGCCACAAAACTCATTAGAATTTGACAGTATACTATTGGATTAAGCAAGCGGGACCTGCAAGAAAATGTGGCATTATATTATCAGACCCTGAGAAAGTGCTGTGGCAATATTTATTTCCTAACATGTAAGCAGATAGTGAGTGATTGAGTGTTGATTAACAGTGGTCAATTGGATGATTGTCAGGAGTGTCTGTAAAAACAGTTGTGAAGGGGACAGAATATGTATGGATGAAACTGTGCTGATTGGCTAGTATGATGCGTGGCTTGAGAGATGCTGGTTTATATATAAAGAAGCCATGTAACTATTTAAACAAATTAAACTATTTTATTTTATTTTTAAATGATGATTACATGTTTTAGCTTCTGTAAACAGCCCAGAATAGTGCATTGTACTAATGGGTAAGTAAGTAAGTAAGTAAGTAAGTAAGTAAGTAAGTAAGTAAGTAAGTAAGTAAGTAAGTAAGTAAATGTGTATATGAGAGTGAGCAGTTTAGTTTGGTTCAGTTTGAGTTTGAGACAGAAAGAATTATGGAGCTGTTACAGTAAAGCCTGAGTCTAAGAGAGAGAGCTGTAAGATAGTTGGTTAAGTGTCTTGAAGGGTGTTTGTTTTGTGTGAAGAAGAAATACAGTGTTCATTTCACTGAAAGGTGTGCAGAAGGGTGTGCGTGTTCATGCATGTACATGCACATGTTTAGATGGAGTTAAATACCGTTTCCCCAAAAATAAGACCTAACCTGAAAATAAGCCCTAGTATGATTTTTCAGGATGCTCATAATATAAGCCCTACCCAAAAAATAAGCCCCAGTTAAGTGAAACCCCGCCCTCCACCATTGTGCAGCAGCTAGAACAAGATGACATGATTGTATTTGAATAAATGTAGATTGTTGTACATGAAAAAAATAAAACATCCCCTGAAAATAAACCCTAATGTGTTTTTTGGAGCAAAAATTAATATAAGACACTGTCTTATTTTCGGGGAAACACGGTATATGGTTTATTAGTATATCAAGGTAACACAAAACTTGTTTAAATTGCCAACCGACAAGAGTGCAATAAACACTGTAGATTACATTTTTAAAAATAAAGAATGTTTTGTTGTTGTTTTTATTCTAGTGGCAGTGTAAACCAGTGGGAGCGAAGAAGCAACAAAATGTTTGAACAAAATGTACCAGATACTTACACACACAAAAACTGGATCTACTCAGGTTTAACAATAACACTGTTCATGGGGTGTGGGGGTTGAAACCAATCCTCTGTGGATATTGCAGTCCTACTGTACTACCAATTACTTCTCCTTAGCTGGACTATCTAGCATTTGGCTGACACATGATTCTCGACAATGAAGCTGGTTTGTCTCCATGATACTATTTATTTATTAATTATTTATTTGTGTTATTTATAGGCTGCCTTTCTCACAACAGGGGGTACTCAAGGTGGCTAACAATATCAAAAAGAGCAGAATTAGAAACACAATAAATCATACATTAAAACAGTTAAAATATAGTACTGATTAAAGTACATTGAATGATTAAAAACATTAAAAACTTTAAAAACAAATTTAATTTTAAAAATCCATTCAGGGACCCAGTTATGATAGTTAAAAGCCTGCTGCTACTGAGTCACAAAAACTGTGCACCAATTTAATTTCAACAAATAAAGTCTATGCTGTCTAAGTAGACAATAATGAGTTCCCAAATAATATAATTTAATGCTAATTCTAGTGGTGAGTGAACACCAGTTCAGAGTTTAAAAGTAACTAGTTACACATAGCCTTTTGTTTCTTTTTCCAACAATTAAGATATAAATACACTATGGTACCAGTTTAATGAGGGGGACTTTCACTGTTTTTCCCCCCCAGTACCATTACTTCTAAAACTCCAGGGACATAGCCCCAGTAAACTGTGGAGAAGGAATATCACATGGCCCAAGTACTGTTTCATGCTCAGCTGTCAGAGCAGATGATGAGGTGCACAGGAAAGGAATATGCTTTATATCATAGCGGAAAAGTACAAAAGTTTTTAAAGCAACATAAAGTCACTATTTAGCTACTATTGAGAAAGGAAAGTATATATTTTTTTAAATGCAATTTTAATAGTAACTCATTCCTTGCAAGAGACTTGAAAATACAACTGCAGCTAACTGCTTTAAAAAAAAAAAACCTTTACTAACTTTGTAACAGATCATTGGGTAGCAAAGTCATTAACCTGATGCCACCAATCAGACAAAAGAGTTGTTTTCATTTTCATCAAGAATTTAAGAAGAAGAATGGATTATACTGTGTCAGTACCAAAACATACCCAGCCATTTGGTGAATATTTTGCAAATCTTTTAGGGGAAAGCTCTACTTATTTTGATTTTTCTGCTTTCCAATTAAAAATTATGAACCACACATATTTATGAAAATCGGCTATACCTCAAGGATTGGAGCACTATAAACCTTGAAAAATATTTTTCTCTTCAAGAGGGGAAAAGAGTCATTATCACTACAGCACTGCAGGATCAGAGTTAGTATCACTACAGCAGCATCGGCACTTACTTTTGCTCTACACCATGGGTTCCCAATCTGTGGGTTGCAACCTCCAAGTGGGGGTCACAAAGTGTTTTCTGGGTGGTCACCACACTTTTTGGAGGAGAGGGGACACATTTTCCTGAACTCGTATTCTCCTCCCCAGTTCCTTTCTGCATGCACCCTGCTCTCTTCCCCAAACCAAGCTTTCTTCGCTCCCTGCTATGGGGCACCTGGGTGCCAAGTGGCAGGGGGCTGCATGCTCTTCTTCTTCATCAGCAGCGGCTCCTCCTCAGCTCTGGTGACTGGGCTGGGGACAGGGATGGAGAGGAATAGGAGGTGGAACCCAGCCACAGTCCCTGTGATGCTGAAGCAATTTCACCCCCTTCTTGCCCCAGCTATGTGCTGCCACTGCCATCTTAGGGAAGACAGTTGAGGAGGTGGCAGCAACTGAGCCCCTGCTTGAAGGGAGGACGAAAAGGGCAAGGGTTCCCTTCCTGAAAGAAAACTTGCCCTCCCCCAGTAAAACCCAATTTTAACCCACCTTCATTACCTCCACCTCCAGGATCCCCTTAAGGCAGGGGTCCCCAACCCCCGGTCCGCGGCCCGGAGCTGGTCCGTGGTCATGGCAGGACCAGGCCGTGGAGAGAGATCTCCCGCCCCCCCGCATGCACTCCCCTCACGCACCCCACCCGCATGCACGGCCCGCCCGCACGGGTGCCCCGCCCATCCACGATTGCGCCCCACCCATCCACGCATGCACATGAGCGCGCTCCACCCATCCGCGAGCATGCCCCACCCATCCATGAGCGCGCCTCACCCATCCGTGAGTGTGCCCCCACCCACCTGCGCATGTGCATGAGCGTGCCCCTCCCATGCACAAGCACATCCCACCCTCCCACAAGCGCGGGGGGTGCCCCGCTCCCCCCGCACATGGACCCCACCCCCCCACCAGTCCGCGTTTCAGAAAAGTTTGGGGACCACTGCCTTAAGGTACAAGGGGTGGTGAGTGGCTACACTCAACCATGAACATGAAGCTGTTTGCCCTGAGGCAAGCACAACCTTCACATTAAATATTAGTTTAGAATTATTATTATTTTTTAAAATTTTATTTTATTAAACAAACATCCAATCTACACAACATAAACCTAAAATACAATTACATATACATAAACCTCCAGTGCCACCTTCACCCTCAGGGCTGGTATTAACAATATATATATATATATTTAAAATTTCACTGAGTCCATTTTCTCTCCAAAAATTCATTGTTTCTTCCCTCGGCGTATGCCCCTTCCCTCTTCAAAATACATATTCCAAGAATACACTCCATATTTTCTTAAAATCATTATTTTTTGATAGGCCTCTTCTTATTTTCATATCACATGTCAATTTATCATTAATTGCCATATCCCATAATTCTCTATACCATTCCTCTAAATTAAGTTGGTTATCATTTTTCCAGTTTCTTGCAAAAATTAACCTTTAGAATTATATTCTGAAATATCTATTTTAATGTTTTCTTTACCCAATAAAATGCCTTTCCATGCAAATATGGCGGAGCAGTTGCAGGTTACTTGGCTATTATAAAAGGGGGTTGCAACTTGAAAAAGTTTGGGAAACACACTCTATACAAATAATCATCCGAACACTCCATCTCATCTATTCAGACAGAAATTTAATAAAAATAAATAATGAATATTAAGTTCTAGCAAGAGCATATATCAATAATATATGATCACCTGCAAGGGTGGGGGATTTATTAAGATTTTCCACCCTTGGAGACTAATGGATCCGGATAATTTTCTGAATGCTCTGGGGGATTATCCGTCTGATATGGTCGGCGCTCCTGTCGAAGCTCAGGTCACCCTATGGAATAGGGAGATGACCCGGGCAGTTGACACGATTGCGCCTAAGCGCCATCTCCTTGCACGCAGAGCCCAGACAGCTCCTTGGTATATATCTGAACTGTGGGCGATGAAGCGAGAGGGGAGACGACTGGAGCGCAGGTGGAGGAAATCCCGCTGGGAGTCAGATCAAACACGACTTAGAGCCCATTATCGCATATTTCGTGGCAATACGGCTGGCGAAACAGCAATATTTCGCCATCCATATTGCTTCCTCAGAATGTCGTCCAGCAGAGCTGTTTCTGGTGGTCTAGGATCTTCTTCAACCGGGAAATCCGGTGGAGGTTCCGGACCGCTCATCAGCTCACTGAGATGAGTTTGCTATTCACTTTGAGGGAAAAATCACTCAGATTCGCAGTGGGTTGGACTCCACCATTAGTGCAGAATCAGAGGATGTGTCCAGTGTGCCGTGCTTAGGTCAAGTAATTAATGTTGAGACCTGAGGATGTGGACAGGGTGCTTGGATCTGTCCGTTCTACCACCACTCTGCTCGACCCTTGCCCATCTTGGCTAATTGGAAGATCTGCCAGGGGGGTTCGCACCTGGGTCCAGGAGGCCGTGAACGCCTCTTTGAGAGAGGGAGTGGTCCCTACCGCCTTGATAGAGGTGGTAATTCGGCCACTCCTAAAAAAGCCTAACCTGGACCCAGGGCTGGTGGTTAACTACCGACCAGTGGCGAACCTCCCTTATTTGGGCAAGGTGTTGGAGCAGGTTGTGGCCGGGCAACTCCAGGCACTGCTGGATGAAATGGATTTTCTGGATCCATTTCAATCGGGTTTCAGGCCGGGCTTTGAAATGGAGACTGCCTTGGTCGCCCTGTACAATGACTTTTGCCGGGAGAGAGACAGGGGGAGTGTGACCCTGTTGATACTCCTGGACCTCTCAGCGGCTTTCGACACCAGCAACCATGGTGTCCTTCTGGATAGGCTGGCTGGGTTGGGAGTCGGGGGCACCGCTTTATGGTGGTTCCGCTCCTTCCTGGCTGATCGTGTCCAGAAGGTGGTGCTGGGGGACAGTTGCTCTGTCCCATGGCATTTATGTCATGGGGTTCCTCAGGGCTTGATACTGTCCCCCATGCTGTTCAACATCTACATGGAACCGCAGGGAGAGGTCATCAGGAGGTTTGGGCTGAGGAGTCAGCAATATGCTGACAACACTCAGCTCTACCTCTCGTTTTCCACCAATCCAGGTGAGGCGGTTTCTGTGCTGAACTCATGTCTGGACCTGATAATGGACTGGATGAGGGTTAATAAATTGAAACTCAATCCAGACACGACAGAAGTGCTGTTAGTGGGTGCTTCGCCGGACAGGCTAGAGGGCCATTTCCCTGCCCTGAATGGGGTTGCACTCCCCCTAAGGGACCGGGTCTGCAGCTTGGGGGTGCTCCTGGACCCCGGTCTAACTCAGGAAGCCCAGGTGGACTCGATGGCCAGGGGCGCCTTCCTTCAGCTGCAGAAATTATACCAGCTACGGCCCTACCTGGATGAGCAGAGTCTCATGACAGTTACGCATGCACTGGTAACATCCCGTATAGATTACTGCAATGCGCTGTACGTGGGGCTGCCTTTGATGGCGGTCCGGCGACTGCAACTGGTTCAGAATCAAGCTGTACAACTGGTGAGTGGTTGGACTGCTGGGGAACACATCAAGCCGATTCTGTTCAAATTACATTGGCTACCAGTCATTGCCTGGGCCCAATTCAGAGTGCTTGTTTTGACATATAAAGCCCTAAAAGGCTTGGGCCCTGGATACCTGAAGGACAGCCTCCTTCCATATAAACCTACCTGGCAATTAAGATCTAGCCAGGGGGCCCTCCTGAAAGAGTCATCCCTCAAGGAGGTAAGAGGGATGGCTTGTAGACAAAAGGCCTTTTCGGCAGCTGCCCCCAGACTATGGAATGCCATCCCGAGTGAGATTCGTCTGGCGCCGACGTTGATGACGTTTCAGCACCAAGTCAAAACCTTCCTGTTGCAGAAGATTTTTAATTGAAATAATATCAACTGTGGGTCCTGATGGCAATTTTCAGACTACTGTATTTTAATTGTTTTATCTTTTTATCTTTTTATTGCATTTAAATTGTTGTAAGCCGCCCAGAGACCTTTGGGTAGTGTGGGTGGCATGTAAGTTAAATAAATAAATAAATAAATAAATAAATAAATAAATAAATAAGAAGAAATTGCCGTATGCTCTGCTAGAACCTCTGGGCTGGATTCGTGCCATCTGGAAATAAAGGAAGAAAATAACCCTCTAAGTCTAAGATATCCACTAGATGTATTGGAAATGTTCACAGAATCCAATATGTATGCATATCACATTCACTCTACCAGTACAGTTTCATGTAGAAGGTAGAGATATCATTTTAATTGGCATGCAAAACATTAAATTATAGTCATGTGACTTTAAAATCTGATAAAAGAGCTGTTGATCAATGTCAGTGAAAATTAACTTGAACGTGAGAGGTCATAGTGTGTGTGGTTCCCAGTTAAGAAGCTCATCAAGCTTCCAGCGCTAAGATGAGATAAGGAATTTCATTTAACAAGAGATTACTGATGAGCATGTTACAATGCAGGGGTTGCCACGCTTGAAGAGGGTTCTTTTAAAGTCATTATGATTTACAAAATAACAAGATGATGGTAAAGGTCTGTAGGACATATTAATTATGCTTCCTGACTTTGTAACCCTCATTTATATTTAATTAAAGAATTAATGGCTTTTTAAAAAAATAAAAGAAGTCAAATTAAGTGTGTGTAAGATACTGCTGCTCTTTAGGACAACAGTCACAATGAATGAAACAAAGAAGAAAGCAGAATCACCTGGGTGCAAGGACATATTTACTGCTTCAATACAATGATTGTGTATATGGCATATATAGAGCTCCCATCTCTTCCTCTGCCAACTGCAGAAAAAACATTATTTTCTGTCCTACTGAGAACAACTATTTGTCTACAAATGGTAATACTTCTAACAAGATTTCAATTTTTACTCCCAGTGCACTTAGGCTCAAACAACTATCATACAGCTGCCAAAGTAACTGATGGACCAGATTACAATACTCACAAAAGCGTTTGGCATAGATTGAGGTAGTTTTTGATAACAGCACCTCACCACTTCTGTTTACTTTATCTTCAGACACCAAGTTGCTCTGTTATTATACTATGTACTTATATACAAAATAGTGGGAGTAGGCAGACTTTGTTTTCTAAATTCTTGTATCCCTTAATTTAGGAAGAAGGATCCTAACACGGTAGTAAAATACATGTTTTCTGAGCCCAAGCCCACATGCGCACATGCGCACACGGACACACACACAATGTTGTGAGCCGCTTTGGGTCCCTTGTTGGGAGAAATGCGTCATATAAATAAAACTAATAAAATAAATAAAAAATAAATAAATCCCAGGTTGAATCCACTAGCATCTACAGGTAAGACTACAAAAGATTATGCAGAAGGCTCCAGATCCAATCCTCTCCATCTCAACTAATGTCCCAGGCCCAATTATCTGCTGGGAAAAGAACTGATGCTCTCAACAGGAACAGGAACTAACAGACTCACTACAATAATATGTATGGGGACAGGGAGAGAGAGTATCCAGTATTTCCCCCCAAGAGGACACAGCATTACATTAAAGCGGACTACATTTAAAAGTTTTTAAAACCCAGATTAAGATAATTACAGTATTAGAAAACAATTAAATCAGTGTCAGTTTAAACCTAGTAAGTAAAAACAGCTTAAAACAAGTTTTTGAACATATTAAAAATATAAAAGTACAACATTTAATATTTAAAACTCCCCTCCCTAAGCAGCAAGCTAATGGGAAAAAAGCTTGTGTCAAGAAAAAGGTCTTTGCTTGCCAGCAGAAAGACAATAAAGCGTAGGGGGAAACAGCCTAGACCCATGTCCTTTAGGGCAGGGGTCCTCAACCCCCGGTCCATGGCCCAGTGCCAGTCCATGGCCTTGGCCGGACCGGGCCACGGAGACAGATCTCCTGCCTCCCTGCATGCACTCCCCACCGCACAGCCCCTTCGTGCATGCGTGCGAATGCCCGCGCACCCGAGTGAGTGAGCACTGCCTGCTCGCGCATGTGCGCGAGCGTGGGCGGTGCCCTGCCCCCACACACAGACCTCCCCCAACCAGTCTGCGGTGTCAAAAAGGTTGGGGACCACTGCTTTAGGGCTTTATAAGTCAAAACCAGCACTTCTGAATTGAGTTTGGAAACAGAGCAGCATAAGGGGGGCAGGGGTGGTGGTTATGTGTTCCCTGTAACCAGGCTCGGTTAATAATCTGGCTCTAGCATTTTAGACCTGCTAGGGTTTCCAAACTCTTTCTGAAGGTAACTCCACATAGAGCATGTTACAATTGTTGGAGTATGCAGATCATTTGTGTCCCAGTATGCAGTGGGTGATTCTGCCAATCACTCAGTTCTACCCTGCTATTGGGCGCTATTGTGCATTGATCACTTCCTGCCCCTCCTCTCTCTTGTGTGCCTTCTTCCTTGAAGAAGGGCCTTTTCCAAGATGGAGATTGCCTGAGCACATGCTATCAGATTGCTCTCTCTCTATCCACACTTGCATCCATGCCATGCAGCTTTAGAGAGTGGTTTACCCAGTTTAGAAACGTTCTTCAAAGCTAAAGAAACTTGCCTGGAATATGTAAGACAAAAACCTTCTTTGTTTTTCACTCAAATGCTATATTTTGACCTTTGCTACTAAAATACTAAAGTCTGTAGTTAATAAACCTTTTATAAAGTTATTACAAGTTAACTCCATGTTTTTGAGTCTGTACTTAATTTAGCTCATTAAAGAGAATTGGTCAGAACACACGATGATCTCTAACAGCAATAAACAAAACAGGATATAGCTAAGGCATGTGTTACCATGGCCAGATCAGACATCTCAAGGAAAGGATGTAGCTGGCACACTAATTTTAACTGTACAAGTGGACTCCTGGCCACCATTGAGACCTGGGCATCCAGGCTCAGGACTAAAGCAGCATTAAATACTCTATAGGAAGAGAAGTGAAGCAAGTGACTGTTTCTCTCTGCCACTGAAGTGGCAGAGATTAGGATGGAGCAAGTCCAGTAACTCTTATCTGTGCATTAGGGCAAATGTGTTTAGGTCTTTATAGGATTTTAATGCCACCCAATGCTACTTATATGTACATCATTTGTTCTGAACAACAGTTGTTTTGAACCATTTAAGTAATATTTAAGAAAAGGCTAATTAGCAAACCCTTCACAGTTTGAGAGTTTCAACAATACACTCCACTGAAATGAGAAAAACAGTATTTTCACAATTCCATGGATGAAAACTCTTCACTCCAACTTTAACTGTGTCAACCAATGAGCCACAAACATATTAGGATTATCATGCACTTTACTTTCAGATGCTGCAACACCCATGGTTGGGCTGAGGTGACCTTCCCTCCCCCATAAAAAACTATGTCCCTATATTTGCCTAGTCAGCTGGTACCATGCAGAATCAATCAACAGCACCTCAAGGTTAATAGATGATGCGTCTAATAAAGCAGTTCGAATACCTGGCACTTCTGCTGTGCATTTGATCTAAGGCCTTTTCAAACACATTTAAAAGCCCCTCTGTGAGGGGGAAAAACATAAGCATCCTTTCTCTTCATCTCTAAGATCTATAAACCAAAGCATAGCCAGATGGTTTACTTACAGCCTTAACAACAAAGCTAGGCGCAACAGCAAAGCTAGCAGCATAGCTGGGCTTCCAAAGGTCAGGCTTCTAAACTTCCAACCAGAAACATTATTTAGTTACTAAAAACTGTTTCTTAGGATTTCTGACAGCTTTTACCTCAATGTTATGCAATGAACCTGCCCAGAAGCTTAGTCGCCTATTCTCCCATACTACCTTGAAGAGAGAAACACTAATGCTTGCCCGTATTCTGGAAGTGTATCATGAGCTTCATAACACTGGTTTGACAAACTTGATTTAAACAAAATGTATCAATGGTATCAACCATCTCCCTGAAATCACTGTTTGGGGAAGACGGAGCCCTATGATAATGACTTGTGTCTAGAAAGTCCAGTTGCTATAATTATATTCAGCGGATACTTTTCAAGACTGAGGAGATCTTTGACTATTTAAAGGATGCTTAAGACACCAGCTCAAGGGGAAAATTCACAGGAGACAGTGCCACCTGTTAGAAATGTTGCTTGTACTTTTATAGTTCCAGGGTACATGGGAGACAAGGCCTATGGACATAAATGAACTGGACTGGACTAAAACATTTATGGCCTATGGGATGAACTACAGACCATTGGAATGGAATGGCCTAGCTACTGGATGGAATGGAGGAAATCCTGGGTTTGTGCCATTAAGTGGCATAATTGATTCAGTTGTGAGAAAGGGCAGACGATTTCCCTTGGCCTGGTCTTTTAGGTTATGTAATGAAGAAAAACACAAATACGTGGTTGCTGTGTTGACCAAGAGTAATGAAAGCAGTATTGAAAAGTATGGAGTTGGATAATTTCTGTGACTCCATGTTCAGAGGGTACCCTTGATTAGATGCAATAACCACAGCATCTGCTGCAAAACAAAGAGATGTTCTACAGTTTATTTACAGGCAGCAAAGAACGGTGGTGCAATGCACTTTTTCCTGATTTGCCATCTACCGATACAATACTGAATTTCAGTGGTAAGAAGAGGCTCAACAGAATGGAGAAAATTTAGGAATGTTGGCAGAACAAAAAGCAGAGAGATCTGCATGCACTTTTCAGCCAACATTTTCTCATGAAGTTTTTAATTTTTCCATATTTTGACTGTTGTGGAGTCCTTGTGCCTTAGTTTAGCTTTTTGCCTTAACTCTGAGAGATATTTCAGCTTTACAATGTGCTACATAACTTCTTTAGGGGGAATCTACACCTCCCTAATCAGAATTTTTGTTTGTGATTTTACACAGAAATTAGTTTTCCTGGATGATATTTTTGGCCTGTGGACTATTGTGACTGAACTTTGAATTACTAAAATTCTTTTTGTAAAGGTTTGAGATTTTGTATGCATAGAGTGTTCAAATAGTTAAGGGAACTGAAAATTAGGTTTGAACTGTAAAACTGTACAAACTGTACAAAGTCACTGTAAAACAATGAGCTTCCTAGCTCTCAGATCTGAAAGCAGATCATTGTAAAATAACATTTCCTTGCAAAGAATTTCTTTCATAGTAGTTGACAGTTTAAAGTGTCAACAACTGATAAGAAAAACCCAAACAAATGGGGGGGGGGGGAGTCTGAAATGTTGCTATGTGCTTACATGACCAGTAGGTGGCATCTGCTGATGTAGCAAATTGCAGGATTTATAACTTACCCCTTTGGTAAGCTACACTGGCAGCAACTCAATTCTCTTCCAGGTACATAAACAATGATGATGATGATGATGACGACAACGACAATGATGACAATGATTAAACAAAAGCTACTGCCTGCTTGCCAAGGGCCAACTTGCCAGTCTTATAATTTACAGAGATACAGTGGTGCCTCAACTTACGGAATTAATCCGCATTGGAACAGTGTCCGTAAGTCGAAATTTTCGTAAGTCGAAGCACCATTTCTCATAGGAATGCATTGAAAACCGATTAATCCATTCCGGCAGAAGAAAAAAATCACCATAAAAATAAAACATTGCAAGCCCCTGGGGCTGCAAAAAGAAAAAACAAATCCAAAAATAAACAGAAACATAACCCCACCAGCCCAATCCCACCCTGCAAAAGCCATTAAAACAGTTTTAAAAAAAGCAAAAAGCAGCACCTTACCTCCACCGCCACAACCGCTACTGTCAGGAGGCCTCCCGGGCTCCAACCGCCGCTGCCGGGCCGGGGCTCCAGCCGCCGCTGTAGGGCCTGGCCTCCACCACCGCTACTGGGGCAGGGCTCCAGCCGCCGCTGCCGGGCCAGGGCTCCCGCCGCCTCTGCGGAGGCTTCCCGCGCTTCCAAAGCCGCCCCGACCACCGTGCCGGGTGCTGGTGCTTTGGAAGCCCGGGAAGCCAGCACCCGGAGCGGCGGTCGGGGCGGCTTTGGAAGCCCGGGAAGCCAGCACCCGGCGCGGCGGTCGGGGCGGCTTTGGAAGCCCGGGAAGCTGGCACCCGGCGCGGTGGTCGGGGCGGCTTTCGGCTGAGCCTCCCTTTTCCTAACCGATGGGGCGAAGAAGCAGCCTCTTCGCCACCAACGGTTTGAATTTCCCGCCCTTTTCCCCTGCCTTTTTTTTTTCGTACCTCGAAGCTCCGGCCGCAAGTCGAAGCAAATTTTTGCGGCCGGAGCTTTTCGTAAATCGAAATTTTTGTTAGTCGGGACGTCTGTAAGTCGAGGCACCACTATACGTAATATTTTGCCATCCCAGTAAATGCAATAGAAAATTCCATTTAAAATGTTCTGACCATGTACAGAGATCATAATTTACTACTTCGGCACAATTCTGTTGTTTACAGTTGACGGGAAATGTAAACAACTGTGAATAATATAAATATAGGACGGCAAGAGACGCATATACACCATGGCATGTCACACACATGCTGGATACCAACATCAGAGATACCAAGAAGAGTCATGTAGTAGCAGCAGCAGCAGCACAGAAGCAAAACAGGCAAGGACAACACAGATTTTCCTGCAGATTCAAACCGGTTTGGCTAGGTGAGCACTTAGATTATTTTTCATATGTGTACAATAATATGCTTAAACGCTAAAAAATCAATTTTTAATTTTCATCTATTTTTACTTTTAAGAACTTTGATATTTTACAGATGTATCCTCTGCTTTTTTTATGGCTATAAACTCCTGCATTTTTAAAATGTAAATAAAACATTCCTTTTTTAAAAAATTATTGTACCTTTTATGCTCCTGTATATTGATTGGCTTGAAATCTGATGTTAAGTATCTCCCTGCAATTTAAGTTTGGTTTTCATATATTTCTAAGCATTTGTCCCTACAGTTTTTCTCATAGCTGTAAGAATGTTTTCAATGTTCAATACATTTTGAATTGTTCCTCTTTTTTTTCCTATTTTGGCTCATGGAACATAGAATAAAGGCTGTAAAATGAAACAAGCCGATGTTGCCTGGAATTATTCCAACACTGAAAATACTTCTAACTTGATACCTATATGAAGTTTGGTATTCGAAAGATTGTCTGTTTCACACTGGAATTTACCCTTTCAAGGATGAATGCCAACTGTGTGAACACAGGTTTCTGGCTTTTTCCTAGAGGTCTATCAAGGTCTATAGGGTTCCAAGGAAGTTGTCCAGGTGTCAGACTTTCTGACCAGACACCTTACTTTCTCCTTCTTTTATTTTTATTCTTCCCAACACATACATACACATACATACACATCTCTCTCTCTCTCTCTCTCTCTCTCTCTCTCTCTCTCTCTCTCTCTCTCACACACACACACACACACACACACACACACACACACGAGTGAAGCTGGAATTTCAATACCTTTTATCTAATTTTTCTTTTAATTTTCCCATCTGAATTTTTCCAAACCAATTTTTCTCAGTATTTTCCTGAATCTTCAGGAATCTATCCCCTTGAATAGGCAGCTATAAGTCTTTCTCATGTCTGTAGCCAAAGAATGCTGAACAGCTGGGAACACAGTCACCTATAACCAGAGGAATGACAGGAGATGGGGGGGGAGGTAAAGTATTTTATAAAGGGTTAACAGCGTCTAATTTCACATATACCTTCGTTTGATACTTTAATGCAACCTGTTCTACATTGCTACGTGTAATCATTGCAATGTATTTTGTCTGTAATTTACTAATTTTCTCCTGATTTCTGGTGTATTGCACCTTCATTTCATGGATGTTATTCCCTGTTTATCAGCTGTGATTTGAATAAATATTCACATTAATAGCATGTCAGAACAGCTTTGGGTTATCTCTGGTTATACTCTCCTGCCCACTAGGGCAAATACTGAATGAGCTTTTCAAGAAGGCTGTCTCCCTGTTTGACCTATGTTGGAAGTATCTGGAGATGGCCCCCAGTTCACTGACTGATTGGTACAAAACAATGTGAGAGAAAGTGATGCAAACAGCTACACCCTATGGTACTGAAGTATATTGTTTTCTGCCATCTGTGAAGAACAAAAACTAAAAATAGAAACCACAATATCCAAAGCCATAAAAAATGAGTATTAGAGAAACAGTCTTACTTAGTCATAGTATTATGATTTAGCAACATATTTGGATAATGAGCTACATTTTGTAAAAACATTTAGAACAAAATCCTTAGCAATGTCTGCCATACGCACATTATAAGATATTAATTAACTGTGGGCAAAGTTAGTCACAATAACACAATAAATATGTATTTAATGTCCAATCAGGTTCATGTTCTAGACTGAAGCAAACAGATCCAGCTTTGTTCTGGTTTCTGGATCACAAAAGAAAAACACTGGATTTCGAGATGTAATTTTTTTAAAAGATGCATTGAAAAGAAGGGAAAGTGAAACACCCCCTTTACAAAGTCCAAGGGCCTCTCCTACACTTTCCAGTCACTCAGAAAGTAGAGACTGTTCCTGGCTGAGGTCACTTGGGCTTTGTATTCTCTTGCAGGCTGCATTTTCTGTATGTGGTTTTACTACTTACATGTGACCTATTGCTTTGGCTTCTTCTCCCCATTATTTTCACTTTTAGAACTGTGTGTGCATTGGGTGTTTGCATTCTATGGGCATGGAGTGCTTAGTCCAATTTAGCACAGCAGGGCCTTTCTTCTCTCAGCCCTTAAGACTTCCCTTCCAACGTTAGATGGAAAGCATAACATATACAATGTTAGTGTCTGTGGCCCTTCATGCTGTACACCGGTGTATAATGAGAACTTCCACTCCTTCCAGACCTATCCATCAACAGAAAGGATCTTCATTCTTCAACTAGCAGGACTGAGAAGCCAAGAGCAACACCTTTTTAAAAAAAGAATGGAAGAAAACAAGGCAATTAGGAGGGAAATGACTCCCAAACCTGAAAAGCTGGGTGTCTGCTATTTGGAATACTGAACCCTATCTTTGAACTCTACTATGTCACAAAGTTATATGGGACTGTGTAAACCTCCCTCTTCCTCAAGTTATAACTCTGTGCATGTGGTCAGTCATGCTCAATCATAGCCAAAAGGCTGAGAAGTGATTCATGTCCGCAGCCAAGTGCATGGGGGTGGGGTGGGGAATATTTAGAAACCTGAAAACTGACCCAGATCTCGGTTTCAGTTGGGCTGGAGAGGGCCAAGCTGCTCTGAGCTAAAGCAGGTCCTAACCAAGACTGGCACATTGGCAACCGAACATAATCAGGAGAGCAATTGCACAGATGTATATACAACCATATCTTTTAAAGAATTTTACTCAACTCAAAAGACAAAATATTTCAGAGTGCTTCCCCCCCCCCCCAAATGTTCCTAAAATTTCCAAGTTTCTCCAGTCATCTAGATGGCCATTACTGGAAACTGCATACAGCAAATTATTGAATTTTGGTTTGTTCCATAAGGACTCTTTTTATACACTTATTAAAGAATTTCAATTCAAGTCCTGGTGCATTAGGGATATATGAACATTTATATTAAAAGGCATTTGGTGCATTTCAAGAAAACATTTACAGCAAATATTAAATAAAACATCTGGCCACAAATTACAAACAACAGGAAGGTGGCCACACACTGAGAACATCTGATATCTTTCTCACCTAGCTCCATGTACATTTTCATGTATTTTCACAGGCAAGCTGTTATGCAGATATGCAGATGCTACATCTTTACCAAGTTATGAAGAGGAAAATACTCCATAGTAGTATCCTTTATACGCACACAAGGATTTCCCACTATCATTCAAAAAGCAGAATTTCATCATGTATGAAATATTTCTCTCTCATCTTAATCTTTTGGTAGTACACATAAAGTACGCTAACATTTTGAAACACTAAGCAGTTTTGCCTCACTGTCAAAAGGGTTACAGGTCAGACTAGAATCTGATGGGGAGAAAGGGATTTAATATAAATTCTCATTTATTTATTTGAAAAGGCATTTTGGTTGGCTTTATGAATTGAGGGAACAACAAATCAAGCTAAAGTCACATGAAGATGATAAAGCAGTAAGTTAGAGTAAACTATGGATTATTATAGGGGTAGAAGTTGACTTTTAACTTTCAGTCTGTCTGGAGGTAAACTGTCTTATGACATGGGAAAGCAATTTTCTATCTCCCAAAAGTACAGTATTCATAGTCCATTATTATAAACATCCATATGTTGACACAATATAGTAATAGACACAACAGTCAGTGGACTACTACTAATATTTTATTTCTGCAAAGTAGTCTGTGTAATTTGTTATATGTACTTAATACACTGGAACTGCACAATAATTAAGACCAAATTATTCTAAGTTGCCTTCTACTAGTGTAAATGTGTCCTGAGAGGTTCAAATGGGTTTTAATTTGTGTATTTTTATTTAATTAGTTTCCAAAAGGTTAACTACATTTTATTTATTATATAGTGTTTGTTATGATGTTATTACATATTGTAAACTGCCCAAAGAATGGCAACACTAATGCAGTCCTATAGAAATGGAAAGAAAGAAAGAAAGAAAGAAAGAAAGAAAGAAAGAAAGAAAGAAAGAAAGAAAGAAAGAAAGAAAGAAAGAAAGAAAGAAAGAAAGGACTAAATTCAAAAAGGACACACATGCTCTGTTTATCAGATTTCTCAGTCACTTTAGAAAATTCACTGTCTTAAGTGAATATGAAAACACATACAAACCATAATTTAAAAAAATTGTTTAAAAATTACAGTAATAAAAATCTAAACCCAGAAGAGTAAAACAACTGGATAAATGGTACTCAATCAATGATACTGAAATCACATAAATTGTCTAAAACCAAGATAACCATCCAGAAACCATAATCAACAGACATCTGTGATTAAATGATGTCCACTTGATTAAAAGGCCTATATGAATAAAAGTGTGTTAAACTGGTGATACAAAAAAAATCTATTAAAATTAATACCAGTCAAGCATTTCTCAGGGGAATTTTCCAAAGGAAAGTGGGGCCATCCTCCAAATGTCAGGTGAGCGAGCACTCAGGGAAGAGCCCCACCTGAAATTCTTATAACACATCTGTGTTGATGCCTTGACTTTGGAGTGTGTTGATGCCTTGCCATCCCAAGGCTGACTCTAGCTCTGCTTTTTTTCAAGGTGGGTTTTGGGGTGCCAATTTAAAATATTTTAAAATGTTGAAGTTCAAAAAGTCTGGTCAAAATTTAAGCTCATACTGCATTTATTTTGGATCACTTCCTACATCCTGTTATTCCATGGATCAAGGATCTTGCAACTCTTATCGGCATATGGATACATAGCACATAGATGGAGAAATTCATAAGAATATATTTTTAATCATCTGGAAAGTTTTTATAGAAACTAACATCCAGAGCTTGTTATTACCATTGTACATATATGTCTATTGTGTGTCCTCTCCAACTGTTTTGGTGTGTGTATTCTTATTTTATAGATATTAAAATTTAATTTACATACTGATACTGAGAATGAATTTCCACCTGCCAGAATTAAAGGGAACTAGGAAAAATACCATCCTCTATAGAAAAACCATGGGTATTTCACAAATCTCATCTCATACTTACATGCTGCTTACTGGGAAAAACATTGCAAGAATTCAAGTATGCTGACTACAGACACATTGCTTGCATTATCTTCTCCCTTGCTGTCTAGATACCAGCACAGATATCACATTGTATTGAAACCAACAGAAGGGGGTATTCAGAGATCAGTTCACTGCCCTTTGTCAGCTAATAGCAAAGCCAGAGTACAGAAGCTATTTATCATTCTGTGGAAAGTCCACAAATAAATGCTGTATTATTACTACATTACTTGTTAGTCAGCTGCTTTTTTAACATACCAAGCACGTCAAAGAAACCCTGTCATGAAGAATTGTAATAAATAAACGACCAGTTAGTTATATGGTACCATCCCGTACAATTCCATGAAGAAAAAGGCAAACTCACATTATTTGTGGGTTTCAATTATCATCCAATACAGTGATTGTAGATTTAGAAAATACCATTAGGTCCTTAACACCTGACCAATATGCATCAGAACTACTACAAATTAGTGTTTTCTCAGCTCTCCAATCTTATGTGGGACAAAAATGTACATGTGACCATGAAGATCTCTCCCTTGTTTTACAGTACTTACCCTTGCAAAAAGGCTACTAGATGGACAATTAGACTCTCATAAACCCACTCCATTGCAAAATCCATAAACTCCTTCATAGTGACTATAATCTTAGAACTATTTTTGAGCCTATGCTACATGAATCTTCTTCACTGTGAGCACTCTAACGTTAAAGTGACAGGGTTTAGAGGGAATAATCACAAGGGACGCAATACTTGAACACAGCTGAACACCTCTGAACACAAATACCTCTGTAATAATTTAATGAGTTATTTTCCCAGGGTAATCATGCTTCAGCAATCTGCAAGAAGGTTATTCTATGAGATTGGAAGCCTACTTACTTTTGCTTTCTCTAGTCATCCTCTGAAAAGACTTGCACTGGCATTTTATTTTCCCACTCCCAATTCCTCCTAGAGAATGAAGTTTATTATTATCCCATAATAAATGTATTTGTCTTTATTTCAGGATGACTCAGGATATTCCACGGCAAGTAGCTTTTTAACTTCATCTTCTTTTTTAACAACTATATATGCCTGTATTTCAGAATACTGCATTATATATTAGACTTCCAGGAAGCGTCCTATAAAAGTGCTGACCAAACCCACATCTGCTTAACTTCAGTAAAGTACCTGCAAAATGTGCTCTTAAAACCATAATACTAGACAAGAGCTATGGATTGCCAGTGCATTTCCTTGCTAAGTATGTTAGATTTCTGTGGAAGGGCATAGAATTAATTAGGTGAAAGACCAAGAAAACAGTTGTAAAAAACCAGAAGTAATCATACTTTCTGTAACAGCTCATGTCAGTAATATAACTGACAAAGCAATTGCTCAGCTTCAGTGCTGAAATGTTTTACTAGTTCTAACAGAATGCAACTTACACTATTCTAATCAATAAATTTAAACCTATGTATTACTGGCCGAAGAACCATTAATAAATGGATCCATCTTTACAGTTCTGAGCAGAGCAGTGATGAAAAGGAGCATGGGAAGGAGATACTGCCAATTCATAATGCCTGCTTAATAGCCATTTTTTTTAATGATTTACTACCTTTGGGATGTAGGGCAGAGCAAGAAGGAGCAGGCCTTTGTGTTAACAGGTGTAGGTGGTTACGTGTCTTTGCACTTCAGAAGTGAGCACACAGCAAACAGAGCATTTCCGTATGCAAGTGAAGATTGATTACCAAGGCAAGGAGCGAGCAGCAAAATGAATTTGTATTCAGGTACAAGTGTCACGTTCTTCATAGAGTCTATACATTCTGCCAAAGGAACAACATACATAGCTATATTTACATGTTCAATAAGAGGTGAGGGGAGACAATAAGTCATTTAGTAGAATGAAGAATTATAACAATATGAAACTAGGACCCTGAAGAGCAAATTAGACAAAATTAACATTCACTTGCTATTTGGATATGTCACAATTAATAGCCAAAGTCTTAAAAGTTCAAGCCTTTAAAAAAAAATTTCCCCAAAAGTTTGGATGACCCAAGAATCGTCAGATGGATGGATCACATATAATCTGTCTTTCACATGTTGTATCTTTCACATAACAAATATATGTGATAAAAAAAGAAGATAGCAAACTATGTGGATTTTAAAAAAACTATCAAACAGTCAATGATATAACTTCAATCATATACAAAGTCTACAAAATATTTTTTTAAAAGACAAAACTGGAGTATGCATGCTTAGTACATCTCATTATGAACAATGGGACTTGCTTCATGGAAAGAATTACAGGATTGCAGGCTCAATTAGTTCCTTAACACCATCAGCAAAGGAGTTTCTCAGATCAGGAGAAAGTAACATCATTGCACCTGAAGTTGATGAATGGGAAAATAAGCCTCTCGTTCATAATAATGTGGATTAAAATCCCCTCTGAAGCCAACATGTTTAAAGGGTGAAGATGGGAGAGCCTTTCATAACCTTCAAAAACCCCTTCAAGGTAAACAGCTTCTTTAATCAGACTTCAGACAGTAGAAGAAGGGGATGTGTGCATGTGCTAAAGAACAGGAAGTGGAAAATGAAGCAATAATAAGACATTTTCCATAAATACCTAGACATATGAACTGAAAGGGGGATTAAGGTGCACAAATGGTCAAGTGGCCCACATTAAACGTATCTTGAACATATAACATAAAGCACTCCACTTGCTCATGACTGACCAAGCAGATGTATCTCATGATTCTCAGGAAGTTAAAAGTACTGTAGTGTAAAAGACAGAGAAAGAGCCCAGATCTTAAATAAGATGAGAGACAAATAAGACTAATAGAAGTACAGGTAGCGACTTCTTTTTCTTTTTCATTTTAACTAAGTTTCAAATACAATAAAGACATACTGAGCAAAAAAAGGAAGAAACAAAAATACACGAGGGGCTTCACGAGGGTTGACCAATTTTATGGTTTCTTCACTATGACGCTTTGGATCTTCTCACACAATATCTTGATTCTTCTTGGAATAACTTCTTCCTTAATTGCTAATAATCATCATAGCGTTTGTTACACTACTACTAAAGAGTAAAGAAAACTGAAATCTAAACTATACATATTGTTATCTGAAATTCTACGATTCAAAATTACAAATCTCTGGGTCAATATTTTCTTTATCTAATATAAAGTCCCATATGGGTTTCTATGCTTTTTTAAGTCCGCTAGACCTTTGTCTTTTAGACGATCTGAGAGTTTTTGCCATTTCAGCCATTTCAAGGACTTTGAGTAGCCATTCCTCTACTGTTGGTACTTGCTTCACCTTACAATACTGCGCACAGACAAGTCTTGCCACCGTTGTCATGTATCTAATGTGTTGCTTTGTTCTTTTCTAACTGTTTGTCCATTATGCTTAGCAGAAATAATTCAGGTTTCATTTGCAAATTAGATTTCAATATCTTTTGCATTATTAAGTAAACTGATTTCCATAAGTATTTTTGGTATCTTACACATATGATACAATAATCCTTCTTTTTCTTTACATTTCGAGTAGATTTTAGAAACCCCTTTATATATTTTTGCCAATTTTTTTCGTGTCAGGTACCATCTGTACATCATTTTATAAAAGTTTTCTTTTAAATTATAATGCATCGTAAATTTCAATCCATATTTTCACATTCCCTCTCACGATTCCATTTGAATATTATAACCAAAATTTTGTGCCCACTTTACCATACAATCTTTAACTTGTTCATCACAGGTAGGCTCTTCCAGCCTAGTGCTCTCTAGGTGTGCTGGGCTAAAACGCCTATGTTTTCAGTCAGCAGCACAGAAAGGGGCAGGTTATCTGGGAGTTCTAGTCCAATACAACAGCAGGGCACTGGTTTGGGGGAAGCTAGCATACCCTGACATGAGGAAGGGAACCTCAACTTAAGAAAGATGCACAAAGAGAACTAAGGAGGGGAGTCCAAAAAACACTAGTTGAATTTGAGAGTATGAGACAGAGAAAGGGGAGGGAGGAGTTGATAATGTTACAAACAAGACAGCATGATAATTTTCATCCCATTAATGGAAGGACTCCGGGCAGACAAAACTATCAATCATTATAGCTTTTGCTAATATCACCCTTAAGTCTGCTAATTGGAGTGTAACACACACACACACACCCCACACACACACACACCCCAGTGGTGGCTAGTGATGCCAATTTTGGAGATGCTGTGAATCCACTATGGGTTTTAGTCTGCACTTTACAGATGTTATCCAAGATGCTGCATCTATTTTGTGCATATGGTCCAACAGCATGGATAGCTCCTATAACGTGCAGACTAAAACCCAGAGTGGATTCACAGCACCCCCAAAATAGGAGTCACCAGCTGCTACTGACAGTAAATACCTCCCAAGAGTCACATCTTACGGTCTGTTCAGTGCTTGACAATTCCTCTTCATCTTTTTCATAGTACAAGGCAAGAAACTAGACGAGGAAATTTACAAAGTCTCTGGTGGGCCACCATACATTACTGGTAGGGTATATATAGTTTAGTAAGCCATAGGTTTTGATAGACTAATTAGCATATAATGAAGAATGTCATGTGGAACTGAAAGTTTCAATTGGCTTTAGAAACGTACATTGCACAGTGCTATGTGTTTTTAGTTCAATCATAAGACATCAAATCATGGTCTTTTAATACAGGCTACTGTATTACTGTATCTTGGATTTATTCCAAGAAGGTAAGACCTTTTTGGATCGAGAAGGTGCCCAATGAAGAAATATTAAGACAAATGAACAGAAACCAGGAAATCACAGAAGTCATAAAATACAGAAAGACAGAATACCCTAGTCATATAGCAGTGGTTCCCAAAGTTTTTTGACTCACAACCCCCTTTTATAATAGCCATGTGACCTGTGACACACGCGCACACACACACACACACACACACACACACACACACCATGTTTGCATAAAAAGGCATTTTTAATGGGGTAAAGTCATCCTTTCTCAGAAAGTAAAGGCTTCTTTTTCCCCTAATGGGCCTGTTTCTCTTACATACACATACAAACTAACTTTAACATCCCATTCTGAAAGGTCAAGGAAGAAATTGTTTAACAAGGGCTACAACACTTATAATGTGACCTGTGACCCCACAGAAAACACTTTGCAACCCCCTTGACAGTCACAATCCCCAGGTTGGGAAACACTGTCATATAGTAAGAAATCAGAAGTACATATTTTTAAAGCTGATCATTGAAGGTAATTATATATATATTATATATAGAAGGTAATTATAAAATTGTTGGGTGAAGAACCTTGGGGAATAGTTTGACTGCAGCACATCATTGTAGAAGAGAAATGAGAAGTTTAGAGTCACACTTAGGAAGCTACAAACAAAATTAAAGTATGATCAATAAATATTTGTTCAACAAGAGTGTAACATTACTTAACCAGCTTCTATAAATAAAATATATTATTCAGTTTTAAAATGTATTATTTATACCAGTCTTTAATCATGTGCCATGGGAAAGCAGGTCTAATCCTGAAACAATAATACATACCTCCCCAAATAATAAATTTTTAACCACAGAAATCAACAGTCATGCAAAGGTTTGATTCAGGGGGTAAAAAGGCAAGTAAATATTCTGAAAGGAGGAAAGGCTAAATAGTTGCAAAGCAGTCCAAGTAATCAAAGACCAGCACAATTAGCAAAGAACTCATAGCTATTATTCCAAAGATAACACAGGTTACTATACAGCAGTGCTATTAATGATAATGCAAGTTAATGCCTTTGTTACAAGTCGACACAACTGACTTTATAGATGAACATACTAAAATCAATGGTGGTCTGAGTTTAGAAAAACACCATTAACATAAATCTTTAGTGAGCAGAAGTTAGAATTCCTTATATTCAGTCTTTTCTTTGTCCTTCTGGGCCTCTGTGCTTTTTGGTCTATTTTACAGAACACTTTTAGCAGTATTGAATCCATACTCAGAAGATCCCAACTCAAATTTCTTTAAATTGGATATAAAGAAATCCATGGGCAGTTTGTGGACTAAGCAGGGAAGGGCTTGATTATGTACAAAAAAACACTTTCCAGTGTGCTGTGCTCCCAAACATCCCTAAGGTTATATTAATATATTGTTTTCTGAAATATATATTCAGCAACTAATAGTAACAAAATTCCACATCAGGCAAGCTCTTCTCAACTGGACGTCTTGTAATTATCCTTGGCATGAACAAAGAAATGAAAGGACCATAAAAAAAATGGGAGAGGGGGCCCTCAAAACACCAATTTCTTTAGCACCAGCAAGGAGATACAAAGGTAAGAACGTAATACAGGAGCTGGCAGGAGCATCCTAAGAGGTTCTGGATTTGAGCAAAGGTACCTTCCCACCACCAGCAGAGAGGAGTTACAGGATAGGTATGGCCTGACTCCACTCCAGCAGCCAGTTCTTCCTGTAGAGAGCTTTATCAGGGTATAAATGAAAAACACCCTATTATCTTTGCAAAACTCACTTTCATCAACACCTCGGGTGCTGAAAATCTCAAAGTAAAATACACATGATTTATAATCCCATTTTATGAAGTAAATCAGAATAAATAGGGGTGAGTGAACTCTTACCAGTATGTTCAGGTATACCTCCTTGAAATCTACAGAATATATATATAGCTACAGAATACTATCTATCTATCTATCTATCTATCTATCTATCTATCTATCTATCTATCTATCTATCTATCTATCTATCTATCTATCTATCTATAGCCTATATATAGTATATATATAGTATCTTGATTGAATGTCAGTGACTAAATAGGAGCCTCTATGTGAAAAGTCCTTTCTGGTGCATCTATTCATGCAGATTAACTCACAAATGTGATTTGTTCTCCTATCATTTTTTGAAAACAAGGAGAACAAGGGAAAAGATCCTACTATCAAAATGAGTACCAGGAATGTGTTCAGTACTGTGGACTGTAATGGCTCCTGAATGACCGGCTGTCTTTTTGCCAGTATCATAACAATCTCCTTGGATGATGGTTTGAGCTCAATGAGATAACCTTATTATACAATGTCTAACACCCAGATGCTTCTGAGGAGGAATTTCTTCCACTCCAGTGAGAAGCAGGCTTGTCTCCCTCCCACTAGGCCCTGTGGGAAGGAGGAGGGCATGAATCAGTCACTCTTTCTATTGTAAGGCTGATGGTTAGAGTAGCTGCTAAAGAAAGCCCGTTTTGTTCTTCCTTTCTGATCTTTAGCCCACTTTGACTGGGCAAGCTATAGTGAGAACTAGCAAAACTTCTGCTGCCCTTGAGATTTACTTGGAAATAAAAGAAAGGTTTTGGAAGAATCTGACCAAGGTAGGTTACTTTTTCTTTCCCATTAGTTCAGGAGGAAGTTTGCCTTGAAATCGTCTAACTGGCCTCACTCTGCACAAATAAGCAAAGCCAACAGGTAAGCAAACAGTGAAGGAAACCACATTCCAAGACCATTCCTACTCCCATGGCACAAACTATCTGCTACTCAGAATCCACACTAGCATTAGCCTTCTAAGTAGCTTCTAGATACATACTGCAAATGCTATTATTAATCTCCTTATCTTCTTTAATTTGAATGCTGGGATCATCTAACTGGAAGAAAAGTGGTCTGGCAAAATAACAGCATGATCAGATTTTTTTCTTAGCCAGTTGATTGTGAAAAACAGAAGGGGGATCCAGATAAATGGGCCTAGAATATGGGCAACACTCGGCTAAAAAGATAATGTGGCAACTGGGAACTAGAAGAGAAGGGTGGAAAAACATTTTTCTGTGCACAGCACGTAGCAGAATAACGAATAGGACAACCTGGAACCAAACTGCTGCCATTGCCACTAAGGTTTGAATCCCAAGTAGCATTACCTACAGCATACTTGACACATGTAGTTTGTGGAAGGCTCCATATGAACCCATGAAAGCTTCTCCCCCCCCCCCCGCCCCCAGACCTTCCCCACGGCTAGCAGGGTTTATGCAACAAGTAGTCTCATTATCACAATACTGGCACTCTACTTCCTGCCTTGCTCCAAAAGTCATGGTTGTCCAAGTGCATGCATTCACTTGTTGTCTCCCTATTCCCTTCATTCTTTGGTTTGCTCACTGCCCACACGTTCAGGCATCTTTATGTAGAGCCAGCAAGCCATGGTGCCAACTGAGAACAGAAAGAGACTGGTACCCAGGCTTAAAAACCTCCTCCTCACCCATTTTCTTTTCCTTCTTCCCCTGCCAGATGTTGAATGACTTTGGATATGGCAGCTCTCAACAGTGAGGTTGTGGTGTATCCAGAACTACCCTATGGACAAAAAAATAACTTTCTCCTTCTATAGCACCAGCTACCCTGAGATTTGTTATCCTCCCTGGAGTCTCAGAGCAGCTCCCTGAGACTTCATCTGTTGTTCTAAGACCTGACAGCCCAAATAATTGTGCAGGTATTAAAATCACAATTTGCCTTCTCCTTTTGCCACTGTGACTTAGAGTAAGAATTAAACCTCTTCACTTTTTCTATTCACCAGAAAAAAACTGCTTGAAATTATTTTCCATTCTTCAAACCCTCTAGTCTTCGTTTGAGAACCTGCTTCTCACTTCTCTCTTTCTGAAACATTAGAATTCCCGAATTGCTTAACTCCAACCTCATCCACCTCCTGCTACTGAAGTCCAGTCCTCTCTAACCCACACAGGTCCCACAACTACAGCCTGGTAGTAGTTAGAAGTTTCTAGCTTTCCATTCTCAGAACAAGTACTTTTCTCCACCTTCAGTACTGTAAGTTCTTGAAACTGTATTGCATTCATGATGTTCTCTGTTTAATTTACATAGTGTATGTCAGGCTATTTGTCATAAACTAATTAATTATTTTTGAGAAGCTCTACAACATTTGTTAATCCCCAATGCAATTATTGTTTATATTTTCATTCTTGTGTGTCCAGTAGACCCTTCCTGAAAAGCAGGTCTGTGTGACTGCCTAGATGTGCTATTACTAGGACTCACAGGTCCTTTACATATGTATTTTCTCAGAATGTGTGGAAAACACACCTGGTAAGAAGCAATCAGGTAACATACAAATGCTGGTAGATAATATCACAAAAGCACATATACATGTATATCCACATAGAATGAGAGAAAGAAAGAGAGAGAGAAACGTTATTACAAAGTGAGACCAAGAATGGCCCATTCACGCTGAGCATTTGCTCAGCTTCCTTGCACCCTTGATACTGGTAGTGCATCCCAATGCAATGCAGAAACTAGTGTCACCAGAGTCAAAGCAGGATAAACGCATTGATTTCTTTTGGGGGGGGGTTGCATTTCTGTTCCAATTTGTTCCAATTTGCTCAAGACCATGATCTGCTTCTCAGTACAGTGGTGCCTTGACTTACGAATGTCCCGACTTACGACCATTTCGAGTTACGACCAGCTCCGGCCGCAAAATTTTGCTTCTACTTGCGACCGGAGCTTCGAGTTACAACCAGAAAAAAGGCAGGGGAAAAGGCGGGGAATTCAAACTGCTAACCGTTGGTGGCGAAGAGGCTGCTTCTTTGTAGCTCTTTCGCCCCAGCGGTTAGAGAGTGTGCGTTCGGAGGAGGCTTCGTACTGCCTGGTAAGGTGCTTCTTTTTCCTTTTAAAAAACTGGCTGTTCTGGGTGGGTTTTGCAGCGTGGGTATGGGCTGGGTGGTGGGGTTATGTTTCTATGCTGTGATGGGTCTTGCAGTCTTTGTTTGTTTTTTGGGTTTGGTTTTTTTTTCTGCGTTTCCGATGGGTCTTGCAGGGTTTGTTTGCTTTTTGGTTGTGGTGTGTGTTTTTTTGCATTTCCGATGGGTCTTGCAGTCTCTGTTTGCTTTTTGGTTGTTGTTGTTTTTTGCATTTCCGACGGGTCTTGCAGTCTCTGTTTGCTTTTTGGGTTGTTGTTTTTTGCATTTCCGATGGGTCTTGCAGTCTCTGTTTGCTTTTTGTTTGTTTGTTGTTGTTGTTTTGCATTTCTGATGGGTCTTGCAGTCTCTGTTTGCTTTTTGTTTTTTTGCATTTCCGATGGGTCTTGAAGTTTCTGTTTGCTTTTTGGGTTTTTTTCCCCTTCAGCCAGAACATATTAATTGCATTTCCGATGGGTCTTGCAGTGTGTTGTTTTTTTTTGTGTTGGTTTTTTTTTTTTTTTTTTTTTGGTGATTTTTTTCCCCCGTCCGGAACGGATTAATCGTGTTTCAATGCATTCTTATGGGAAATGGTGCTTCGACTTACGACCATTTCGAGTTACGACCATCTTCTGGAACGGATTAAGTTCGTAAGTCGAGGCACCACTGTACCACATTTATGAGTGCTGATCCATGCACTTTGTGGGTATGTATAATTTAATGACATTTCTTTATGGGTGTGTTTCTTGTGGTAATTCTCCACCCTACCATGCCTCTGCTTTCCAGTTTTCCTGAATTCTACATTTTATTAAAATGCTATAATTTTTTGCATCATTCAGTTAAAACTGAAAAGCTGGGATGGGGACTCGCAAGTCACAACTTGCTCTCGAGTCCAACTCCAGTCACACTAGCAACTTGACTCGGATCTGACTCGGGGGTTTCTGGGGAGATTCGGGACCTGATCTGCGACTCAAACCCATCTGTCCAAGTCGTCCAAGTCATGTTGTAGGGTCCCTATGGGGTCCCAAGACTCAGAGTTGGAACTTGGTCCCAAAGACTTACCAACATCCCTGCTGAAGATTAAAAAATAAAATAAAATCACAAAGCATTGAGGTGAAAAGTGAAGGTGTCAGAATCGTGTACAATTTTTTTTAAAAGGAAGGAAGGAAAGACACAAGCAGGTAAAAAAGACATCAACTGTTCTTGTGTTTTGCTTTTCTCATTTTTAAAAATATTATCATTTTTGCACTATAGTGTAAAAGTGAGAAGTAATTTTTTTAATTAAGTATTGCAGCAAAAATATGAAGATTTGGGAACAGTGAGTAGGTGAAACAAGGAGGAACAACACCGAAGTGTGGATGACCCCTAAGAGAAAGTCTGAAAAAAATGTATCAGTTCAGCAAAGGATCCTATAAGAAAGAACAAACTGGAATAAATATGGTGTATTGCAGAAAAAACTGTATCAACTGCTTCCAGGGAAAGCATCTTCATACCAGGATATTCTAAATGAAAAACTGCAAAATTTCTGTGGCAGAAATATGTTGCATTTGTAAGGCCATGATAAGAAGTAAATATGTACTAGACTGACAGTGACTAAAACATCTTCTTCTTCTGTTTCCTCACACAGAATAATGAACTTTCACACTGCAAAACTAATAGATAATTTTGCCGCTGAGAGAGAAAAGCTGCAGCTGCGGCATATTACTTACACTGCACACAAATCCAGATAAGCTCCTTGTGCCTTAGCCGCATATAAGATTGATACTGATGACTACAGGCACATGAGCTCAAAATGAATGGCAATAACGTGGCATGAACCACATTTACCATTGTTACCAATGATGCTCTTGATGATGCAATCATTCTGTATACATTCTGCATTAGGATTTATTATCCACCTGTCATTTATACTTTCTATTTCTAATCTAAAAAGAAAGCTGCTGCCAAAACTAACAAAAAGACACTGACACCCAAGTGTACTGACTTCACATTTTACTAGCATCTGTTGCAATTCTATGTATATTTACCTGGAAGCAAGTCTCCCTGAACTCAATTCGACTTACACCTGAATGATTATGTGAAGGATCCAGATACATAATGGCTGAAATCCAGCTGATGCAACTATGCCACATGAATGGTGATGATGTCAATACCCACATCATTAATATTTAATTTAATTTAAAACTTCTTAGCCCCCCCTTTCAGGTTCCAGGGCTCCCTATGGAAAGCCTTTGGGAGCCTCAAGACTGGGGGAGGCTTTAAAACCAGAAAATTACTGCTGCCAGTCCTGCCACCAGATCAGACCACAGGCTACAATCTGGCAGCTGTTTTCCAGATGAATGGAGCCACCCAGGCCAGCGGCAAGATGGAGCATGGGGGTCACAAAAGGGTTGCAGTTGTGCCCTTAGCAAGGTTGCGCTCTGGGGCAACCATCCCTCTGCCTCCCCATGCTATGCCACTGTCATTATCCTTTACATGGCATAGTTGCAGCAACTAGATTTTAACCAGTGTATAAACAGTCCTGCCCTGAGATGGTACACAAAGAAGAATTAATAAAACACATTATCTAAAATGTGAGCAGATCCAGTCAAGAATAAGTACTTATTGGCTTAAATTCTCTTGCTCAGTGTAGTAGGACACAACTAGAGTAGGCACACTTAATCAGTTGGCATTTGGAAAGTCAACTCCTCTTTAAGTTTCACAGATTCAGTGGACATACTCTAGTTGTGACTTACTACACTAAGGATTTCAGCCTTTATGTCTTGATTATTTAAGTTATGTATTTGTTTAGGTCTCTCCCAGTAAAATCAGTAGGACTTTAAAAAGAATAATGCCACTGGCATTATGCTTTTAAGATGAATAAAATTCAAAATATTCAATAATAACCACTATTTATTTCTAGCTACATGCTTTCCAATGCAAATTTTTTATCCATTTTCAGCAAACACTCTGTCAAGCCTATCAAGCTGTTTTCACCAGAATCTGCTGCTTTTCTTTCTGTCAGGTCCATCTCCTCAGGTCCCAGCCAGGTCTGCTCCCTCTGTCTGTATCCTTTTTGTGGAGTCCCCCAACTGAAGCTTCTCTCCTTTAGACTAGTATCTTCAGAAGAGATGAGAAGATTTGGCAGGTGGCTTGAGAAACCATTAGTTAAAAAAATCTTTCTCATGCACCATGGTTCCAATCCTACTTCCTTCCTGTCACTGCTTTCTCAATAATAAAACATGCACATCAAATACTTACATCCATGTGAAATTGCATGTAATTTGGTCTTGACATATTCAGCTAATTACAACTGTGAACTTTATGATGGGAATGACTATGAGCTGAAATTATTTAGAAACATATCAGTCAAACCTATGTTCTATTAAGTATGTATGCTTCAGTGTCCAGAGATAAATTAAAATTTTGCTGCTCTTCCACATGTCTCCTAGCATACAGAAGAGCATAACAATAACTCATAAATAATCCAGTGCTGACCATGACTGTTTTCCTGTTTTCATTTTTAATGCCTTTTCTTTCTTTCTGTGCTCTCTTTTAGAACTGTGTTTATGCCCTAAGCAGCTAGTGGAGATCAAAATGTTTTTGGACTGTCCTCTGGAGTACTGTGCATATAATACAGCCAACAGGATGATAAACTGCCTCTAAGGCCTCCTTCAAAGGCACAGGCACTAGCTTGCTTCCTCATTCTCACCAAGAAGTGTATATAGCAGAGACAAACAGCCCTGGAATGGCAGAGATTGAAGTGGCTTTTCTAGTTTGCCCAGAATTTGGGGACTGAATGATTCTGGGAGCCATAGTCCAACTCTTCCATGCACTGCCTCTATGGTTGAAGTGCCCAAGAAGGCCAGAAAAGAGGACCCAGCAGTACCAGATACAGATCTCCAAATCATGTTAGATCTGACCAATGAGTGGTGCGGTACTTCAAAATACATACACATAAACGGACACATGCATACTAAATACAATTCTTGTACCCTTGTAGAAAAGTCAAGAAAACACTAATGTACTTCATAAAATACTGCGTTCAGCACTCTGATTTTGACAGCTATTTAAAATATTGCAAGGAACATCCATAGCAAAACTAGAATTACACCATCTCTTTCTCAGCCTTGGAATCTGGCAATCAGATGCTTATTACTGTGGAAAAACTATTATTCTGATTAATACTCATAATGGAGACAGCTTGTTCTCAGATCAATGGGCACTCATTCTAATGAGTGTATAATGACATATAAAGCCCTAAACAGTTTGGAACCTCGATATTTGGCAGATCGCCTTTTCCCACCTAGATCTACCCGAATTACTCGGCACAGCCAGGAGGGACAGTTGAGGGGCCGAACGCCGAGAGAGGTCCGGAAAGAAAGAACAAGAAACCGGGCCTTCTCAGCAGTGGCCCCTCGACTATGGAACAGCCTTCCAACAGAGATCCGCCTGGCACCCTCGCTGGGTGTTTTTAAGAGCCATTTAAAGACTTGGCTCTTTAGGCAGGCCTTCCCTTCTGTCAATTCTTGAATTCTATCTTCTTGTTTTCTATCATTCCCCATCTTGAATACACCATATTATTGATTCAATTGTTTAATGTTTATGATGTTTTTATGATATTTTATGATATTTGTAAGCCGCCCCGAGTAGACGCTGTCTAGGGGGGCGGGGTAGAAATCTAATGAATAAATAAATAAATAAATAATATTTTGGGATGGGCTGCCCAACCTGTACCAATCACATTCATACATCCATTCAAGGGCTGTCCAGAAGATAAACCAGAATCTACTGGTGGATCACTGTGATCTGCTACAGATAGAAAAAGTTCATAACCCCAATTATTGAAAATAGAGAAAACTGCAAGGAAAAGAAATCTTCATCTCTCAATCTCACAGATCCTCCTCTGCAAAACAGATAGAAATCACTGAGTGGTTGTGATCAGTTCTCTGTTCGCCTCTACTGCTAGTCAGTTTTAGAGTTCACATTAGAATCCCTGATCTCTCATGATCCACATCAAGATCTCTGTATCTGTATCCCAGTGTATCATGCATGGAACACAGTAAATAATAGGCTCTTGACCCTAAGCCACCATTGTCTGTCTCTAGTTGGTAGCCCACACCATACTGTCAATCTACTTCTAGTTTGAGTTCAATATGTTGATTATAATTTTTAAAGCTCTCAATGGCTAGAGACTCGTGTCATGCTGAAGAGACTCCAGGTGCTTGCCCAGTGATTAAGATCTGCTGGATGAGGTGCCCATAGTGTACCATCACTGAGAGCTATGCATTATGTGGAACCTCAGGGGAAGGACTGCTCAGTTAGTTGTGGACTGCTCTCTCCTTGGAAACCTGACTGATGCCAACACTTGTTCCAGCTTTTAAGTTAAAACCTGGTTGTTCAACTGAGTGGGGACATGAAACAAACATAAGCCCCACTGTCACATCTACTCCTCACCAGGAAGAAACTCAAACCTTTGACAAAGGTCTGATGGGCTACTGTAATCATGTTTGGAAAACCTGCTTACAGAGCTTATATCATCAAGAACCCTGCCTCATCATGGGAGCTCAACCAAACACCATTCCTCACTTCAGACCTTAGCATTTCTCAGATGAATGTCTGAGTAACTTTTGGGGTGTGGGGCATGAGGTGGGACACACCACATCTCCGCCACATTATTAGCCCTCTTCACAGTTTTAGGCATAATGCCTACAGAAAGCTCCAGGGATCATGGATCTGACTATGTGTTAGAAAGAGACTGGGTGATGCTGATCTTGAGGCAAAGAAAGAGAGAAGAGGGTGATTCCAGCTCCAGCCTCTGCCTACTGCCAGCATGAGATTTCCAAAGTGTTAACCCCAAAGGAATAGAACTCTAAGTTGGGCTAAAGCTAATTGTCAAAAATAAAGACACTAAATCAACCAGCCATTAGTATTGCTATAATATGTCCCATTAGTTCGAGGGGTCTATTCTTTTTTGGCACTGACAGCTGGATTTAGCCTGTGGTTCCTACTACTGTATTACAAGTTACTGTTTCTTTAGAAAACTCAGGGCAGCTTATGCTGGTCCTTTGAGTGATCTCAAATCCGGGCACTGTTTAGGTCCACATTCCAAAAGATTTCAAAAAGGCATATGCTCCCAGTTTCCCACAGAGATAAAGATTAAGATGGGGTATCCCTGAGAGTGGACTATTTGAAGTTCAGGCATCTGAGGCCAAGACGAGGACAAGTGGAATTTCAGCCCAAGATCTATCTGAAAAGTCAGAAGGCTTATATTATACACACAACACTGAAGGAGTATGTTTCCAGCATAGAAATAGGAAGAAACCCTTAGAAAGGGAATAATCAGAAATGGAACACAGCTGGCAGTGTCACCCATAGTGTAGCCCATGCTGACTAATACCCTATTCAGATTCCAGGCTGCACTGCTGTTTCACCACTGGGTTAAGCATCCATCATTTTATTTATTTACTTGCAGTGATTTGAATAGCAAAAGCCATCATTGTTGCATTTCTATGAAATGCTGATTAGTTCAATGAAAGTAGATTTCTTGGATGTTTCAGAGTTATGCTGCAAAGCCTTAGCTAGAATGTTTGTTTTTTAAACAGCATAGGAAGAACAATCAAGCCCTATATGAAACAGAAACATTCAGCAAGCCTAACAGAGCTATCGTTATCCCACTGATTCATTAATATGGTACCAATTGCTACACATCTATGATTATGTCTTTGTTCTCCTGTAGGCCTCTTAAAATAGAAGACTGTGAACCTGTCAACAGATAGCCCTTGTAAGGTTATGTGTGTATCCAAACGACTGTCACAGGACCTGAGAAAACATTTGCTTTCCTTTGCACAACGCCAGAGACATCACCATGTAACTAGCAGTGCTTACTGCCTATGCACAGAGGATAATTTCTAGCTCTTTGATATCTCTGTTGTGTATGTGAGCTAGATGACTATGGTATAAGATGCTATTGTAGCATTAAGTGGAGCGCCCACATCTTGACAGCGTGGAGCCATAGACACATATTAAAAATATGCATATCTGTGTTTTTGAATGACAGTTCCTGGAATCCTCTGGGGAATTCTGGAAGCTGTAGTCCACAAAGAAAGATAACCACAACACTCATATGTATCTAGACAACTTGGCACAGACTTTTACAAGCCCAAGATTAATGAGAGTTAATAGGATTAACCCAATACTCCTCATACTTACAAAGCAGTAAATCACACTATGATCAATAAATCGTTATATTATTGATTTATTGAATTACTCATTCCACCAGCAGAAATGCTCTGCCCTTCACATATGGCAGGAGCATTTCCATCTGCAGGAAACTTATGCTGGACCTAACTCCAAATAGAAATAACAATTTACTGGAATCAAATATAAGAATAACTAGACTTTCTCTGGTAAATGACAACAGAGCATGCAGCAATCTTTTCAGTCTTCACAAATTGACAGGGAGCAGAGGAATATTAGTATTTGCAAATTGTAATTAAAATGCTAACTTTCCTTGGCCCAACGTAAGTGTAATACAATTCTGACCCGCTAGAAACAGTTGAGTTACATTTGTGCAGCTCCATTTGCAATATTCACACAGGACTAGACATGGGGACGAATATAAAAAGAAATCAGAATATTCGTTAAATATCCCTGATTCGTCAGATATTCGTTGCTTCATATTCTTGGGGTCCAGAGACCCCAACAAATACGAAGTAACGACTATAACCCTTTTATTCACCCCTTCGTTCCCTATCTGCTTATGCTCCCGTGGATCAGCTATTCCTCGAGAACATAAGCAGAGAGGAGTTTTCCCTTCTGGCGGCTTGCTAAAGCCTGCCCGAAGGGAATCCCACCCCTGGGGCTGGGGGATGGCTTGGTTCCCCTTTCCTCCTCTTCCTATGCCTGCACAGTATAAGAAGAGGAGGGAAGGGATCAAAGAGGGATCAAAGGGATCCCCCAGCCACTGCGGGATCGCTCTGATCCCCGCTTTCCCCCTTCTTGCTAAGCCCCGTGGGGAAAGCAGGCTTAGCAAATGGAGGGGGAAACGGATCAAAGCGCTGCAACTTTGACGACCCACGAAGCAAGACAAAGCACCATTTTGGTGCTTCATCCCCATCTCTACACAGGACTAAACATTTATTTTTTATAATCTGGTCAATTATTTTGCAGTTTTTGCATTTAACAACAAAACAAAGTAAGATATTTGTAGTCATTGTGATCTTCTCATCAAACACAAGAATCTTTTTAAGGAGAAAAGCAGGGTAATTTTTTTTTAAATAAATAAAAAGTCATATTTCTGAGCACCCCTATGTGAATCATTCTTTTGAATGAGAAAGTCGTAGAAAAATTTAACATTATTAAAATGGCTAACTGCATGAAATTTGGCATAACTAATTCATTATATTTTAATGAGGCTTAATGATTTGTACATATTTTAAAAATGCAGCATTAACAACATTATTCCAATTTTGCATATCCTATCATCGAACAAAACACTTAAAAATATGTAACAATTAAGATGCAAAAGTAGGCAATATTTTTATTAAATCACTAAAACATTGAACAAACAGCAAGCTTTCATGGATAACATTCCACTTCTTCAGGCTTATGAACCAATATTTTATGGATAATGCAGAAAAAATTGCAAATAAAAGTCCCAAAAGTTCACGGCAGAAGTCTATGCTCGGTCTGCTTGAGGTGAGTTCAAACCATGACTGCAAACCGCTCCTGGAGGCCTACTTGCCCATTCTTGCATTTGTGTAATCTTGAGGACCACATGGCATTTTCTTAATTTTTTTCTGGACTAAGCAATTAAAATTAGCATTCACATTATATTGCCAATGCTATATAAGTATTTAAAATTTATTAGACACGTCAATCCTAAAATGATATATTTTTAAAACTTTCTCAACACATGTCTATAGAACAGTGGTTCCCAATCTTGGGTCCCCATATCTTCTTGGACTACAACTCCCAGAAATCCTGGCCAGCACAGCTAGTAGTGAAGGCTTCTGGGAATTGCAGTCAAAGAACACCTGGGGATCTAAAATTAGGAACCACAGCTATTGAAGAATCTAAAGTGGATCTGCTAAGATAGCCACTCTCTGCATGATGCTTTTTTCAAGTCCTTACTAGACTGTTTACATAATCCATACTTTAAACTACTCATGATGCGGTGGTTAAACTGCTATACTGCAGTCTGCTCATGACCCAGGTTCAATCCCAGTTAGCTGGCTTGAGGTTCACTCAGCCTTCCATCCTTCTAAGGTTGGTAAATTGAGTACTCAGCTTGTAGGGGTGCGGTAATGTGTAGCCTGCATTAAATTGAAAACCACCGGGAGTGTGTGTTAAGCGCTACGGGGCGGTATACAAGCAGCACGATTTTGCTTTGTTTTACTCTAACATATACATGCATCATAGTTTATAGTATTTCCAAAATTCATTGCATCTCACTGTGCTTCCTCTTGTACACTTCTAGGAGGCATTTGTGTTCCTTGTTTTTTTCCCCCCAAGAAAACTTTTGCATTTGGCAGTGAGAAAAAGAATGAACATCATCCAGCAGCTAAATCCTGCTGAAGTCTACGACAAAATTCCTAAATGACCTGAGTAAATGCAAAGACTTCGCAAATTGATATGTAAACCAAGAGAAGCTGTGAAAATACAAATATGGCATGATTGACATTATTATTTGGGTATCTAAGATGTAAAACCACTCAAATATTAAGTCAAATATTAAGTTTGAGCTATTCAAGCACATCAGAAATGTGTGAAAAGTAAGCATAAAGAGGGTGCTTCCAGATAAGGCTTTCTGCTTTGCAATCATCCTGCCTGAACCATGGAATTTTATAGGAGATTCAAATGACATTTTCCAATTATAACCCTCCCATCTTCCCCTCATTTCCATCTTTTCTCTTATCAGAGAAATAGAAGAAATAATGGAATAGCATCATAATGTCCTAATTAGTGATAAGTGACATATATCTTGAAGTACCCAGTGTACTAATTAGGATTTTTAAATGGTAAACAAGACTGCATCTTTAATTTTTTTTCTAATTTAAATTACAGTTTGGGACAGGGTGGGCAAACTGCCCCCATGGTACAGAGAAGATCCTTGGTGGGAGCATGCTTACTCCAAAGACCCCACTTTTACCCACAGACGAATTTGCTCTGTGCCCCAACACAGGGCATTCTTGCAGCATGGCACATGACAGAAGTAGCTCTGAGCTGCTCAAACCAAAGCCTCCCGACTACATCAACACTCACTTAGCTAATTCCTCTCCCCAACATGTTTCTCAGAAGGATGTAATTTAAAGAAAGCAAGAAAGCCAAGCTTACACTGAAACAACTAAAAAGGAATCATGTATTTTGATATAAGGCATTGGGAAGTGTGTGTGAGAGGTACTTAGCTCTTTGTCTAACATGTTTTGAGTACTCTATTCCACACTGTGTAAGTGGGATGTCTCTGTCATCTCCAGTGGGCTGTCTGTCTTGTCCCTGTGCCCCCACCCCACCTAGGACTTCCTGAAGACCCTGCAATCCAGGGATGCAAATTCAGCAAGGGAGGATGCACAGTTGGGGCTAGTAGGCCCCAATGTGCAATAGAGGGACAGAGGGATCAAAGAGTTTGGGCCAAGAGTGTACCTTACTCTCCAGCTCCAATAAAGGACTGTTGCACCATATCTGAGCCTGCTGAGTCCATGGAACCTATGTTCAAGGGCTCCCTCCCTGCCACCCTTTTTCTTGATGGGAGTAGCAGGGATCACACACTGCCAGAGTTGAAATCAAAAACCTACAATCTCTGAGTGGATTCTGCAGTCCTCATTTTGGAGCTTTCTTTAAACAAGGAACCTGCCCACATATCCAGTCATGGATTTTGGAATGTTTTTATTTTTTTCTGCAGCACCCATAACTCAACACAAAGCCTGATGAAGACTTATGTGGAGTTGAAAGCTAGCCTTTGTGTGTGAGACCACTAAAATTTTACACACCTTTGTCTTTGGGTGAATGACTGAAGCTCCAAGGAAATAACTCAATTTTTCAGTAAAGGACCAGAGCTAAGAAAGTGACATGCTTTCTGTCCTTCTCAGCTGGGATTTGTAGACAGAGCAATAATCCACCATTGATTGACAAACTGTCCACAAGAGATCGAATTACTTCAAAAACAAAAAAAACTCTTCTTGCCCTCCATATGCATCCACTTTGATCTGTACTTAATTTGTAACTAAATGCATTGTACCAGACATCTCTGACACCAGTTGTACCTCCAGACATCTACAAGACAATTCCTTTATGATATCAAAATATAAAAATAGCACTGGATAGCACCACACAATGGTAGCACCACACAACTTTCAATCCGATAAAAGAAAGCAAAGAAATTAGAGTACTGAAGAACAGTTGTTTCTGTATAACTGATTAAAAAATGGTTATACATACATATGAGATGAAGCAGGGATTTTTTTGTCAAAAAAATGATAAGGTGAATTTAATGGTAAAATTATAATCATGGCTTGCTCGATTACATATCAGAGCATGTCCATCTGAGGTTCCTTCTAAGGTGCATGCTTGCACACTCACAACTGTCCCCCTTTGCACAGTGTTCCTCCTCCTCCACGCACCCACAGCAATCATTATCAGCCCCATTGGTTCCGGTCATGATAGAACCCCACATGGAGGGGCGAAGTTGCATGCACATTAAGGCAGAGTCATGTGTGTAAGGGGCAGAGCCCTGCCCAGCAGGGCTGAAAATTAGAGGGTATGTTGTGTCCAACCAAAGCAGTTTGTCAGTTCAGTCCAAAAACTGTGATCAAAATAATTCAGCTGGTAGGATGAACTGTAATCATCCATGCTCTTCACTTCTTGCATGTCCTCCCAATGTACATTTCAAGGTACCTAAGGAGTAATATTCCAAATAAAATGAAATATTTCTTCTTTTTAACTTTAAAAAGCATGCATCTGCTGATCAGCAGACTACCTGACTCTTTCAAAGTTTTAACTGCACACTAATGTGTGTCACTCCTCATGTACATGAAAATACACTGATCAGACACAACATTAAAACCACCTGCCTATATCATGCAGGTTCCTCTCATGCTGCCAAAACAGCTCTGATACATCAAGGCATGGATTCCACAAGACCTCTGAACGTGTCCTGTGGTATCTGGCACCAAGACATTAGCAATAGATCTTTTAAGTCCTGCAAGTTGCGAGGTGGGGCCTCCATGGATCGGATTTGGTGCTCCAGCACATCCCATAGATGCTCAATTGGATTGAGAACTCAGGAATTTAGAGGCCAGGGCAGCACCTTGAACTCTTTGTCATATTCCTCAAATTATTCCTGGACAATTTTTGCAGTGTGGCAGAGTGCATTATCCTGCTGAAAGAGGCCACTGCCATCAGGGAACACCATTGCCATGAAGGGGCCTATGTGGTCTGCCACAACCTCTAAGTAGGTGGTACATGTCAGAGTAACCTCCATGTGAATGCCAGGACCCAAGGTTTCCCAGCAGAACATTGCCCAGAGCATAACACTGCCTCTGCTAGCTGGCCTTCTTCCAATAGTGCATCCTGCTGCCCTCTTCTCCAGGTAAATGATGCACACACACACACACAGCCATCCACCTGATCTAAAAGAAAACATGATTCATCAGACTAGGCAACCTTCTTCCATTGCTCCATGGTCCACTTCTGATGTTCACATCCCCATTGTAGACACTTAGACAGGGGTCATCATGGGCACTCTGACTGGTCTGCAGTGACACAGCCCCATATGCAGCAAACTGTGATGTGCTGTGTGTTCTGATGCCTTTCTATCATGACCAGTGTTACATTTTTTCAGCAATTTGAGCTACAGTAGCTTTTCTGTGTGATCGGATCAGATGGGCTAGCCTTTGCTCCCCATGTGCATCAATGAGCCTTGGGTGCCTGCGACCCTGATGTCAGTTCACAGGTTGTCCTTCCTTGCACCACTTTTGGTAGATACTAACCACTGCATACTGAGAACACCACATAAGACTTGCCATTTTGGAGATGCTCTGACCCAGTCGTCTAGCCATCACTATTTGGCCCTTGTCAAAGTCACTCAGATCTTTTCACTTGCCCATATTTCCTGCTTACAATACACGAAATTCAAAAACTGACTCTTCACTTGCTGCATAATATATCCCACCCCTTGACAGGTGCCACTGTAATAATATAATCAGTGCTAGTCACTTCACCTTTTAGTGGTTTTAATGTTGTGGCTGATCAGTGTATAATGTGATAAAGTGTTTGATGTTCATATAGAACAACTGCATTTCATGATGTTAATTATTCTAATATTGATTCCAAAGGCTGCATGCCAACTATATAAAAAATTTACTTTAATAAAGGTGCACTTCTTTTTCTCTGAAAATGTCCTACATTGAGTTTTCCAAGACAACAATTGGTGTAACATTTCACAACTTCACATTAAGAAGCTGCAATATATGAAACATGGCAAACCTGTTTAATTTTCATGAACTGTGACATGTGGGAATAAGGGACATCTATGGTATTGTGCTACAGGGATGTAACTGACAAAGAATGTCCCTTAAATAAGACAATTCTGAAAACATAGCTTCAGACCTTTTGTTTGAACCCCCTACTCTAAGAGGTAAGGTTAAAACACATGCAGCAAAGAACAGCATACTTGATAAGCAGTCATTACTTTTGTACTGGGAATTGGGAAGTCAACATAAGAATTGCTTCTAGCAAAAAGTATAAATTCTCTTAGTACTGTACTCCACCCGCACAATAGGGAAACTGTCTGAGGAAAACACGCATTATAGATCACTGTGTAAAGGGAGCACATACTAGTTTGCAAACAGGACTTTTACACTATTTTCACCATTGTCAGTTAAGAGTTTCCAGTGTCTCAAAATAAACAAATAACTTTCAAATTAGTGCTCCTCTAAAGGAGGAAAGGTGATAGGAAGAGGCTTCAGTTAGTCAGATACACTGATAAATGGATGGAGGCAGCTATTACTTACAGCCAAAATTAGAATTAAGATTCCATCCCATCCCCAGTTTTCAAAATCTTCCAACTCCTTAGCTGTAAGTGCCATGGTCACTTTTTACCAACACTTCCCGGATGAGACAGATTATCTAGATCCATTTCAGTCTGGCTTCAGGCCTGGTTATGTGACAGAGACTGCTCTTTGGTTGCCTTGGTGGATGACCTGCAGCGGAAACTAGATGAAGGAGTGTGTCCGTTGGTTCTGCTGGACCTCTCAGTGGCTTTTGATACCATTGAGAATAGTATCCTTCTGGGCCATCTCTCTGTGATAGGACTTCGAGGCACTGTTTTATAGTTGCTCCAGTCCTTCCTGGAGGGGACAGCCTAGACAGTGTGTTGAGGGACTCTTAAAACCCTGGCAGTTGGCCTGTGGTGTCCCTCAGGGTTCTGTTTTGTCCCCTATGTTATTTAATATCTATATGAAACTGCTGGGAGAGGTTGTCCAGAGTTTTGGGGTTCTATGTCACCAGTATGTGGATGACACCCAACTCTATCTCTCCTTTCCATCTAAATCTGAGGAAGCTGTTTCAGTTCTGTATCAGTTCCTGGTGTCAGTAATGGACTGGATAAGGGTGAATAAACTGAAACTTAATCCAGACAAGATAGAGGTGCTCCTGGTCAGTCAAAAAGCAGATCAAGGAATAGGGTTCCAGCCTGTGCTTGATGGAGTCACACACCCTCTGAAAACACAGGTGTGTTGTTTGGCGGTGTTCCCAGATTCATCTGAGTCTGGATGCCCAGGTTTCATCAGTGGCCAGGAACGCCTTTGTACAGTTAAAACTAGTGTACCAGCCGCCCTGCTTTCTTGAGAGATCTCATCTAGTCACGGTGACACGTGCCCTAGTTACATCTTGGCTGGATTACTGTAATGTGCTCTACATAGGATGGCCTTTGGAAAGTATTTGGAAACTCCAGATTGCTAATTGGGGCTGGTTACAGGGAACAATTAACTCCCCTGTTGCAAGAGCTCCACTGGCTGCCGATTCATTTCTGGGCACAATTCAAAGCGCTGGTTTTAACCTATAAATCCCAAATGGTTTGGGTCGAAGCTATCTAAAATACTGCATCTCTCCCTATGAGCCTGCTGGAGCACTAAGATCATCAGGAGAGGCCTTTCTCTCGGTCCCACCACCCTAACAGGTGCGTCTGATGGGGACACAGGAGAGGGCCTCCTCTGTCACTGCTCCCAGACTCTGGAACTTTCCTCCCACGGGAAGCTAGGCTGGCCCCATCTTTGCTGTCCTTCCGAAAGCAGGCAAAAACCTTTCTCTTCAGGCTGGATTTTCCTTAATGACTAGTCGTCTGAGAGGGGTTTTAAATGGACTGTTGTGTTCTGGTTTAAATATGTTTTAGCACTGGTTTTATTTATCATTTTTAATATAATACTTGCTTAATTCTTTTTAAATATTTGTACGTTTACAGTTTTTAGCTTTTAAATGTTGTCTTTTTAATGATGAAAGCTGCCTTGGGTCCTTTTTAAGGAGAAAGGAGGGATAAAAATATTTTAAATAAATAATAAAATAATAAATAAATACATTTTTAGACTGTTAGACAAATGAGAGAAATCAGCATCTGAATGGTAAATACTGAGTGCAAATGATATACAGTACAATGCTCATTCTTAAACCCTTTTGAAATGCAGACTATTATTCTGCTTTGCAAGTTCATTGGAAACTTCTAAATGTTCTTATATTATGGTGGAAAGACAGAAAAGGGGCCTTCTAAACCCTGGTGCACGAGAAGTGGATATAGGGGAGAAGGAAAGGATAAGCATTGTTAGATAGTGGACACAGCAAAATTTCAACTCACTGGTCTGGAATTCAAAAGATATATAAAAAAAATTACAAATCAGATGTGATGTATTTTTTCAGAGGCTCAAAATGAAGGAAATTGTGCAAGCCTGAGAGAGATACTACAAAGAGAAGGAACCAACTGGACACACCAAAGTCACTGTGTTTCAGGACTGGTCCTAGTATTAGGCAGAGTTGACGTAACCACATCAGGTGGCAGGGTGCCAAGAATGGCAAAGTGCACTTATGTGGCAACGGCTTCTCCTTCTCTCTGCTGCTAATGCTGCTGTCACCACCTGCCTGCCTACTATGTAAAGTGCTGGCCACTCAAAGTAGTTAGCATATTTATGTGTACAGCTGGCATCAAATAGGAAGAGAACAAACCTTTTTGTAGACAGCTGGCTATGAGAGTGAGGTGGCAGGGATTCTCCCAATGGGAGAAAGGCAACATATCAAATAAATAATAAATAAATTAGTGTCAACATCTGCTGGCTGCAACAAAGGTGGCTGTAATGAGAGGTGGCTGCAAATACAGGGAGGAGTAGGGACACTTCTCCTGCTTCAAACTCATGGGGAAGTTTGGGTCCCTGCAACTGTGCTTAGCACTATAGCTGGAATTTCTAACATAAAATTCTAACCACTAACCATTTTGCTTTTCTTCACTGGTACTTTACGATGACTCCTAGTTTCCTGCACCAACAGAAGCATGCTAGGCCATATCACCTCTCCATTTATAGTATTCCATTTGCGCCCATGTCAGCTGATGACCAAGGAGGGGGGCCACTCCCCAAATTTTAGGGTGATATGCCTCTCCCCATTCTGGTCCACAAAACACCCATGATTTGTTCTCTAGAGCATATGATGAAAGACATGCTGGGCTATTTCATATTCTACATTTTCTGTAAGAGATAACAACTCCAAAGAGTTTTCATAGTGGGATATGCAAGGATATTGCATGAGCCGGTCATACATACAACCGACTTCCTGACAAGCTTATATATTGTACAATCGGTCACACTCAGTTTGCTAAATGTGTGTACATGATCTATTCTTGCAGTATAGTTTCAAAAGCATCCTCCGCATACGCAGACCCCACATTCTGCATCTCCAGTTCTTCATAAGTTTATTTCTCCCCTCCTATGCACAACCACCCCTGCTAAATTAGCAGCAACTACAGCAAAGACTTTATCATTGCCTCTAAACCTTTTTAAAAAAAGATTTGAAGAACTATTTACATCTCACTCAGATTCCTAAAATCTTATTCTAGATTTCCTTTCCAAGCATGTGACCCTAAAATGCTAAGGACTTCCTCCCCTGCAACAAAAAGATCCCACTACTGATTTACTGGGTCTTAGCTGAGCATCTGCAGATCTCTCCCAAGAAAACACTCACACCACATCTATGACTCCAGTCTTCTAGCAAATTCCAGTCTGCACTGCCTGAAAGATGCCTTGGGCCCGGTTTTTCTTAGCCTAACCCTTCTCAAGTCAGAGCATCCTAAATCCCTAATGTTTCTAACAGGTCCTTTCTAACAGGTCCGCCCCACAAATCCCACCATTTTCAGTTCCCAACTCTATTGTTATAAAGCACCCCCGACCTCCCAAATGTTCACAGGCACCTCTTTCTCTCTCTCTCACACACACACACACAAACTTCTCACCCGGATCCATCTGAACTCCTGACTCAACAGGAGCAACCCGGAGCCAAAGAAACGCAGCGCACAGCCTGACCAAAAGAAGCTGAGACTTTTCCCAGCCCCACCGTCTTACGACAGCAAGGCAAAAAAGGCTTCGCTAACGCTACGGCGTTCATTCTAGCCGCCTTCTCTTTCCAAGGGGAAACAGCGGGGCACAGCGGCTTACAAGTCCCGACGGCAGCCCCCAAACTGTTTAAGACCCAGTTCTCAGCCAAGGCCCCCCCCCCCTTTCGTCTCGCCATCTCAGTCCTTCCCTGGCCTTCAGCTTCGCAGAGAGCCCGTGTCCCCAAATCCCCCTGGCCGAAGACGACGGCGTCTGCTTCCCCCCCCCCCCACCTCGTGGCCAGAATCTTCCACCACCACCTTCTCCCCCCACCCAGAGGCAGACAAAGCGGAAACGCTGCCCCTGCACCCCAAGCTGCCCCTCGTGCTCCCTCGCTCTCGCTCTCCCCCTCTGCCAGGAACGGCGGGGAGGAAGGGAGGACCAGGGGGTTCGGGCGGCACTTCTCGCCCGCTGCCCCCGCCGTCCTCGCGCCTCAGCCCCAACTTTCCGACCTCCTCAAGGACGCAGCAACAAGCCGCGCTTGGCTGGGGAGGTGGGAGAGAGAAGCGAGGGAGGTCTCTCTCAGAAAAGGGGGACCTGAGCCGCGCCAGGCGCCCGCTTAGCTGGGGTCCCTCACCCGCCACACACACACACACACACACACACACACACACACCACCACCACCACCGCGACCCCGAAGGCAACAAACTCCAGCAGCTGGAGGCGCGCGCCAATAATCATAACAACAACAACAACAACAACAACAACAGGCCAGAAAAACGGGGGAGCCAACCGGCCCGGACCGCGGGCTGCGTCGCAGCGCTCGCCCCTCGCTCAGCCCTGTGCTGCGATGCTTCGGCGGCCACTCTGCCAGCTCTTCCGCCGCTTTCCCCCCCCCCCACCCTCCCCGCTGCGCGCCACTCCAGCCCTTCGCCTCATGGATGGACTCGGGCTTACCGTAAGGAGAGGCGGACGCGTCCCCCTTCCGAGCCATGGTTCCCCCGCCGTCTTTCGGCTTCGCAGCCTGGGCGCCTCTCCGCCCGCGGCTCAGCGTGCTCTTTGTTACTGTGATGGCATGTGAGACGGTTCGGAGGCAGGAGCGGCGGCGGAGGCTGCAGCCGTAACAGCAGCAGCAGCAGCAGCCGCCGCCAAGCGCCGGGCTGTTTTCCTTTCCTGTTCCCTTCTCCTCTCTCGGCGCTTCTCCTGCCTCAGCTCCCTCTGCGCCCAAGAGCCTCCGCCGCTCAGGCGCGCACCCGCTTCGCCTCCCGGGCTCCAAGCAGGGCTGCGAAAGACGCGTTTAAGGCGGGCAGGCTGCAGCAGGTAAACACGGGCTCGAGCTTCTTAAGAGGTGGCGGCGGCGGCGGCGGCAGCCCCACCAGCACGAGCAGCAGCTGCAGCTGCTGAAAGCCTCCCCGGCCTTCCTAGGCATGAGGAGGAAGAGGAGGGGGCAGCATGTGGGCCTGCCCGCCCCAGCCTCAGCCCGGCCCCCTTATCCATATGCAGCGAGCCAGGCCGCGCCACCGAGCCCCCGAGGGCGCAGCCAACCCCGCCTACCGGCCGCCCGCGAGTCCTGCTAACTTCGGGCGGGCGGTGGGGAGGGGGGGGGGAGAGTGTTGTGGGAGCTCAACTTTAGTCACGCGGGAGCTTCACTTGGAGGGCGGCGGAGTGTGAGGGAGCTCGAAGGAGCATTTCTTGAATAATTCTCTCCCCCCCCCCCCCAACGCTGCCGCCGCCGCCTCGCGCCCGGTTTGGGTCCCCCCTTTCCCAGGAGTGCTGTGCTGAATTTCGACTTTCCCAAGTGAGGGGGGGGGATGAAGTGGGGGTTTCTTCATCGCCCTTTCCTTTCAAGCAAATGTCTTCAGGCGGGCGCGAGGCGGCGGCGGCGGCGGCGGCTGCAGGTACACGCCGTATCCTCAACCTCGACCATGGAAAGCAGGGAGTTTGCCTTTCCCACGGGTGGCTTGCAGGGGACATGCTGCGCCGTCCTTGGGCCAGAGCTGCCCCATCCACTTCTGGGGAAGGTTGCTTTTGATCCCGGAGCTGTCCTTCCCTCGCGTGCTGACGGTTCTTTCGCCGCGACCGGGATCGCCCGCCTCTGGGCTTCCGCTTGGATCCTCGGATGTTGGAGCATCCCCCAGGGAGGGAGCCTTTCTTTGGAGGCCTGTGCTTTTTAAAGGCTTTGAAGGTCACCCTGGCAGTCTGCATAATCATCATAACCGTAGAACTGCAGAGCTGGAAGGGACCCTATGGATCATGGAGTCCAGTCCCTGTCAAGGAGGCACAGTGGGGGATCGAACTCCCAACCTCTGGCTCTGCAACCAGATCTCTAAAGCACTGAGCTATCCATCCCCAAGGGCATTCCTGCACATAAAATAACCTGGACCTGGACTCTCTATTGTACATGCCCACAAATAATGTATAAAGGTGTATGTCTATCAACTGGAGTAGGAACTTTGTCTCTACTGCAATGGTGCCTGTCATCCAGAAATCACTGATACAAGGATAAGGAAGGGCAAATCTGAATTCGGCTTACAGTACTTGCATTCAGGATTATGTTAAGTATGTTTCTCTGTGTGTCAAAATAACTTCAAGGCGGCTCTGCACATGCTGTTCTATCCAACTTCACATTTCTAGACATCTGTAAATCAACCCAACTTTTAACTGGACAGAATGTTAGCCTCTAAATCATCACAGATGGTAAAAGCAGAAATTAACAATTAAATACATATTGTCTGCTTTGTTCTTTATGTGACAAGGACTGATAATTTAACAATCTGCTATTCTGTCAGGATAATTTAACAAGTTGGGCAGTGGCTTGAGAAGCCTGTGTATCCCACAGCAGCCATTCTCAACCGTTTTTTGGCCATGGCCATAAACACAATATGAAGGAAAGACAGGCCAAATCAGGATTGTATAAGTTGCATTAAAAAACTTATAAAGTGTTGTGCAAACAATTGTTTCCAGTCTGTGGCCCCCTTCAAATGTTCCAGGGGCCCCCAGGGGGCCATATGGCCCCCATTGAGAATGGCTGTCATACAGTATGCCACAGGGTAGAATAGTACTTGTAGAGTTAAGCAGGTTTGTTTGATTGTTTGTTTGGGGTTTTTCTTTAATGTCTGGATGAAAAAACACCTGGGAATTGTATCTACGTTATCTCAAGTTCTATAAAGGAAAAAAAAAGAGCTGGAGATAAGCAAATTCATGTCAGCAGTAGTAAGCTAGGTGTTGTTTTAACATTGCTGTTATTTGTCAGCATAGCAAAACAGTTTTAAGGCAAACTATTCTCATTAAAAGAATGTCTTAGTTTATTTCACAATATAATTTTAAAAATTAAAAAAATTAGTCAGAAATAGCTTTGTGTACCATGCATCCATGAAAACTATGCTCTGTACATAGCTATTTGTGAAACACCTTGTTTTGTTACTTAAATGTACTGTAAGATGCTGACATTAGGCTACATTTGTTGAGAAGTATCATGTCTGTTTTTTCCTGTCATAGGGCTTCTTGACACTTGGCTTCTCAGATAAAATGCAGTGCTCTCCAATTGAACAGAGAATGTTAATGAAAATGTCCAGAACCCAAACATGTACATACATCAGCCTAAGTCAAATGACATAAATCACAGCACTGAATTGCCACTAGGTAAGAAGTCAAGGCTTGTATTTCTTGTCACACACCAAATTATGCAATTAGTGTACAACAAGGAATACAAATGTTAACTTCTTAATTAGCAGCAATTTGCCTCTGCAATTTACACCAGTTGACTCACGCCAGCATACATAAGTGAAAGCATTCTGGCTGGTAAAATTTTTATTTTGGGCAATCTCCCAGAAGTATTTGCTTGTCATATCCTCTACAGAATTCCAGGAGAGGAAAGCAGAATTAGTTTTTGATTTCACACAAGGGGATGGCATTGAAACATTCCATTATTGTGAGCAAGCCAAGAAAATTATGAATTATATTCTTGCCTTCCTAACCAATGATGTCTGTTTGGAATACAGATAAGACTTCACATTCTTCGTTGGTTCATCATATTGCACACAGTATGCTGTTGCCTCTTCATAACAGATCATATGTAAAAAGTCCGGGGTTTTTTGCTTCACCTCAACAAGCAGACATGGCACTTTGTCACCACTGAACATAATCAGTTCTCCTTGGTCTGTTTTCTCCCTGCCTGAGTCTATCAATACTTCCCTCTTGTACATGGGTATTGCAGTTTTGGATATATATGTGACAAAAGCCCTTTGAAAGTCAAAAACAGAATACAAGATGAGGTTGTTATGATGTCTGATGATACAAGTGCCACCTGGGGTACTTGGGATGGTGAAATTACACAGCAGTCAAAAGGTATGATGTAGCAGCATATGCTTTACTCACATGCACCACTAGGTAGATGAAGGTGGCCGCCATAGGAATTCCACCAAACAATTTAGTCCACATGCATCACTGGATGTTTTTACTGAGACACAAGCAATCTCTAGTTGAAGTTGTTCTTAACACATGCTGAACATGTCAAGTATGTGTGAACTCACCCAAAGGTGAATTGTATGGCGTTATGCTACTGCTACTGTATTACTTATCATCATATGTGCACATCTCTTAATACGTTTTAACATGTTTTGGGAATTTGACATCTTAACCCTGAAAAAAAAGGGGGGGTTATTCTTCCTATACAACCCATCTCTTTCTTCTGAATACCTGTATATTATGATCAAGCTAAGTATTTGTTAAGCTGAATGAGAGAGAATTGTACACAGGGGAGTTATTGCGGAAATAATGTTATATTGTTGTGCACTTTGGGATACAGTCTATACTATACTGCTGTTTTTTTTCCCATTTTTTTCAAATTGTAAATACTTATGATGTGTGTCATTTTGCATGTGGAGAAATGTCTTCTAATACATCTTTTGAAATATACAGATACTTGTTTGAGTTAGAAATTCAAAGTATAGTCCCCTGCCAGAGCGCCCTCTGCTGTTGCTTTACAACCCGACAATTACATAAAGTGAACTTACTACTGTTTCATAAAAGGTTTTTGATGAACCACTGAGAATTGTCTCTTCCACTTTGAAAATAAGTGTTACACCACAGATGGATGATGTTTTCATTGGCTGTGGTGATTTTTTAGAAAACAAAAATTTCTGATTCTCCTCCACCCCCACCCCACGAAAGGTCCCAAGGCTCCTGTGGAATTCCTTTCTTTGTCAGGAATTATTCGGGAGCTGCCCACTTGAGGGTTGGGGACCCTTGGGATGACTTTTCCAGGAAACTACAATTTTTAGTAATTAAAGATGACACCCATACCCCATCCTATGATCCCCAAAAGCTTCCTAGTAATGAAAGGGATTCCATGGGAGCCTCGGGATGGATGTGTGTGTGAGAGAGGGGGGGGGGGAGTGAGTGAGAGAGAGGGAGAGGGAGCGAGAGAGAGAGAGAAATGTTCAATTTCTGAAAAATTGCTATGGCTGATAACATCATCCATCTTATGTAACTAGTGGAACAGGATCTCTGACAATATTTTCAAGTTTCAGAAATGCCCAATGAACATTTGAGTTAATTATTCTGAAATAATGGTCTGAAGAATAATCCCATTGAAGTCCGTAGAGGTGCTCCACTTTGAGAGCCATGAAACTTACTGGGTGACCTTTGGCCAAGCAACCTCTCTCAGCCTGACCTGCCTTACAGAATTGTTGTGAGAGTAAGAGGCGCAAGAGAAGCACCATGTATGCTGCTTTGAACTCAATAGAGAAAATATAGAAAGAGAGAGAGAGAGAGAGAGAGTCTCAACTGTTCATGTTTTGTAGTTATATTTTTGAAGGCATAAGAGTTACACACAGATTTTTAATTACAGGTAGGTCCAGCACCCTAACCCCAGTGTTGTTCAAGGGAGAAGTGTATATTGAAAATGTAAGGTCTTCACTGTTGATGCACAGCTTTTATGCCAATGTAGAAAGCCTAAATAGTATTACAAAATTGTTAGAATTGTTATTTTTTTTGTTGCAATAGATACTATTGCTCTACTTCTCTGTCTCTTTCTTCCTGTCTTAAAATTTTTTGTTTAAGAGTCTCACCTTCAAATACGTTTGTTGCTCCTTTTTTGGGAAGATAAAGAAATTAACGTGCTCTGCACCCTATTTTGTTTGTTTTTCATTGCCAGCAACTTTGAACAAATGTTGTTTTACAATAACAAACAAGATACAAGTGCCATTCTTTACTGGAGTGCAAACACAAAGCCACGTTTGAATCATCACAGCACCACATGAAAGACAACAACTTGAAAATGGTTTTAAGCCATGCAGTGAATTACTTTCAAAGTCCAATCAAAGACAAGGCGTGCGAGTTGTTTTCAAGATCTTTCCAATTAATTAAACCAGCTTTGGACTGTAGCCAAGAAAAACAAATTAGAAATTTTACTTTTGGAAGAGATAAGGGATGGGGAAGGCCTGCCATTGTGGCCTCCTTCTTACAGACCTTGCACAACCCATCACACACACACACACCACAATAGGCTGTGCTCCCTTTCCTCACCTCCTTATCATCATCACAGAACATTGCTTGTGAATGTAGCTAATGTGCAATACAAAGGGGGAAAAATCACAGTAAATGTAATATATTTTCATGTCATACAGGTTTTCTATTTGCTGATATCCCTCCACAAAAGAGGAATATGTTTATTTAAATGAGAGCATTGTATATCATTCATTCTTTGCTTTCTTTTCATGCAGTGTCTTGATATTTGGCCATCTGTTTCATCAGCATTCCAAAAGTAAGATTGGTCAAGATCCAAATAGCCTTGTGTGCACTGTTTTTGCATGTCCTTTGGAACTTTCTCAGTTTTGCATTGTGATCTCCTTTCAGGCTACCCTGCCATGAACATCCCTCCCTTTCCCCCCTCTTCCGTCTCATCTTCTAATATTTAGATGGGGCACGCTCCAGATTTTTTGGACTACAACTCCCACCCTCCCTTATAACCAACCAGTTATACTACCTAGGAACTCCTAGTAGTCGTCCAAAAAAATCTGTACTGCTCTGTATGTGGGGATTCCCTTGAGGTTGACCCGGAGACTACAGCAGGTCCAGAAGGCGGTGGCCAGACTGGTGGCTGATGTGAACACGTTTGATCACATCTCCCCAGTGCTGGCTTGCCTCCACTGGCTACCTGCTGTGTCCCAGATCAGATTCAAGATTTTGATGCTCATATACAGAGCCATCCATGGTTTGGGACCACAATACTTGTCAGAGCGTCTTTCTCCAAGGTTAACTACCCACCCCACCAGATCCTAGCAGGCCTTGCTCTACTGCCAATATCATTCATCTTCCTAACCACTACAAACATACCATATGATACTGCAACAGCAGCAATGGCTTTCTATCCACTGAAAATTTTTAATTGCCTTTTCTCCTTATCCACACCTCAATATACCCAAGCCTGTGACCTTTGCTGCTTCAGTTTCCTCAAATGATACTTCCCATTTTTATCCTGCTGCTCCTTATGTCTGGAATACTCTTTAAGAATACTTGTGCAATTCTTCCTCTATCTTCCTCCTGATCTTTGCTCAGCTTAATCAGTTATGTCTTTGGCTCATCAGCTGCTGAAAATAAGCCAAAGTACATTAGCTGCATTTATGCATATCCTTCCTGTGTTACCACACTGCTGCCTCCTGTTACACTTCTTTTCCTTCAGATATTGAGACTGTGTAAGTTTCTTTGGGCAACTGACTTACAGCAACAGGGCTATACAAAGAATTTTATATTGAAGCATATTATATTATTACAAGAATTTTAATAAGGTTATGTTTCTGTGACATGATAAGGTGTCTTGGAAAGCTGTCCATGTCTTAGCTATAGAAATTTTCTATTTTTCATTAAAGTTCTTCTAACCATACTGTTAAACTTGGAAGGTTTAATAATCATCACTCACTAGCACATAGTTTAGAAACTTTTTGCAGTCCCAGATACTTAATTAGTGAAAAACATGATACAAATGGAACATAATAAGTGCAATCCATATTAAACATTAAAGTAACATATGAAAATGTCTAAACAAATGGAAAACTTTTTTGTAATATATGATTCCTATTTTTACAGTGTTTGCTTGCTAATTAATCTAAGCTGGTAAGAACCAATAAGTCTCTACCATTCATTAGAACAACATAATGGGTTTCTGCTGTATTTATGAAACCAGCTAAGTAACATATATTCCACACTGCAGGAAGAAAAAGTCTTGCAAGATGAATTGTAAGAAAAGGAACTGCAGTCTTACTAATAAAGTTGCCACAACTTAGTCAAAAGAAAGGAAAGCACAGCAAATTGTGAGGACTAAATCAGGACCTGAGGTTAGAAGTATGATTTCCCCATTTTATTTTTTTAATTATTCCATAAAATATGAACAGAACATGGTATTACACTAACCTAAATAATTTTTGTTCTTCATATCAGTTTACTGTATTCTTCTCTCTAGATTTTCATTTCCTAAATTTGCAATCTAGACCAAGATTTGGAAACATTATTTCCACTTCCATCAATGTATTTATTGTTTTATTTGCATTTGTTGTTTGCCCCCTCAGTGACTTCTGTGAAGAAAATATATTATTTATTTATTTATTTAAAATATTTTTACCCTGCCTTTCACCTTGAAAAAGACCCAAGGCGGCTTACAACACTGAAAGACAATATTTAAAGTTGAAAACAATGGGTATACAACAGTGGTTAACATCATTAAAAGACTATATTTAAAGCTAAGAACAATTAGTATAAAGAGGCCTTACATAATTGAAAGGCAATATTAAAGCTAAGAAAATAAATATACAAATAGAGGAATTTAGTTAGTAAATTAATTTAGTAAGGATGTTCCTCTTTTCTCAGGTTTTGACTGGCCTGACCAGTTAGAACTGGCACAGCTGGTGCTGCCCTAAGCCTGAGTGAAGCAATTGCCTTAGGTGGGATAACTGTGAGAGTGGCAAATTTGACACTCTCCTTCTTACTCTGGTTAAATTGGGTCTTATGGGAAGAATGACTAGGAGGGCTTGGTTCTCAGTACCCTCAGAGCCAGGCGCTCAGAAGTCCTCTGGCTGGTCTTCAGTGCTTGTGGGGGCTTGTAAGTGCTGCCTTCTCAGAATCACTTGCATGGGTTAAAGTTTTGTATCCTGGCAGGCGCATGAAAAAGAGACAACCACTTGTCAGGACTGACTTCACGTTTCAAATGCTAGAAGGAGCTTTCAAGTCACACATTTACTGCTTTGTTCCCTAGAGGACCTTTGTACAACTTTAACTACAGAATGCCTTCTTGTTTCTTCCTTTAATTACCTAAGTGCCTGCTTCGAGCTGGTCCTTTCCCATCTTGTCACAGAGTTTGCAGGCATGGCTGAGTAAAGACTATAATCTGGTAGAACAGCATTATTTTTCTCATCCTGTAAGAAGTCCTGTGTGATTTTAACTCATTTCTCTCTAAGAACAATGCGGTGCCTTGAAGAAAATGGAATGTAGCGTAGACTCTGACCTACAATTCTATGTGCCCCCTTATTTTGGAGCAACGTCTATATAACTTGATGGGACCTAACTACCAACCAAATAGAAGTATGATTAGAATGTTAAGGACCGTGCATGAAAATGACCTATGGTCCTAACTCTCAAACAGAATCCATCTAGCAAACTGTTCCTTCCCAAGATAACTCAATTCCCATTCCTAGTTAGCTCTCTATGTGTGGGAGTCTCTGCCTGTAGTGCATGCTGAGGAGAACAAGGAAGCCATATCTTTAAATTGTTGTGCTATTTCAGACTGCAATTAGGAATGTCAGTTTAAAAATATTTCCTGGCACATACATTCCAAGCAACCAAAACAAAAACTAATATAGCAGAGAAAAATATTTGCACCCAGCCAATGCCATGTACTTGCTCTACTTGCAGAGAGTTTTTTCCCCAGATGGGGAGTGTTAAAAACACAACCCATCAGCTGCAATCTTAAATGACAGTCATCTCAGGAGGACTCTACCACCAAGGCCCAGTGTCAGAAATGGGAAAAATCTCAGCACATGTAATAACCAACTGCAGTCATTTGGATGATGAGTAGGTGAAGTTACTTTTTCACGAAGTGAACCTTTCCTTTCTGGGCTGCTTTTCTGATCCATCAGCCCTTAGTTAGCAAGTATCATCATTCCCATGCTGCTGAAGTCCCTCTGCTAAGTTAATTTTAAAAAATGTTCAACTGTACTTAAAAATGTGTATCTCTGAAGCACAGCAGCTCCATTCCGATTTCCTCTTGCCACTTCACTGCAACAACTGAACAGTGTACTTCAAGACACTCTTTGCTGTTCAGGCAAGGTGCCCCTATGTCCAATGCAGAGGCTGCACCCACTGAATTGGAGTTGTTGCTTTACTGTTGCTTAGAGTTAAAAATTTGCCAGCTTCCCTTTCTCTTTGCTCGCCTAATACAAGAACAAAAGAGAAGAGACTGTTGAGAGGCAGTCTGTTGACTGACACACTTCAGGCTTCCTCATATCTGGCATGCTTGGCTCCCTCCTTGTTCTGTCAGCCTTCGTCACCAGCGGCCTTTGCCTGCAGCACCACACCTAGCAGTTCTCTGGCCTCAGCCCCTTTAGCCAGATCTAATTCCTCAGCTTCTATAACAATTAAGTGACTGCCTTTCTTCAAAAAGAGGGACTCAAGGTTGCTAGCATTAAATTTTACTAAATACATGCATTTAAAAGATAAAACAGTGTTGAACATTGCACCTCCTTGAATCCTAATTCTGGGAGAAAGATGAACTATATGTCAAATAAAATAGATATAATATTATAAATGAAATTTACGACACTCCACTCACTTAGAAAAAAAGCCCTTGAGATCAGCTGCCCAAGATGTGGTCTTTGTCTGTCAACAGACAGACAACAGGGAGGAAGCCAGACTAGACTCCTTTGATAAGAAATTACAGAGCCTAGGAACAGCCACCAAGAAGGCCCTATCAGATGCCTCCAGCAGATATGCCTCTGAAGACGGCAGGATCAAAAGAAGGGCTTCTTCTGAAGATCTCAACACTTGGGTAGGTTTGCATAGCAGGATGTGTTCTATCAGAAACCTTTATTCCCAAGCCATATAGGGTTTTATTAAGTCATAACTGGCATCTTGAATTCTGCTGGGCAAGGACATCTTATGAAGGAACACCTGGCAGGTCTGAGCAGTGGGGGCAACTAACCAGGAATACTTGTTTGTTTGTATTAGGGTGTGTTATACCTGCAAAATTTGCCCAATTTTGACCAGCAGGGAAGAAGTTATATGTGAATAAACTCTTCCTCAGACATCCCTCCTTCCTGTGAGCTCATGTGTAATCTTCACAATAGCCAGGAGAAAAATGGATTTCCCCAGTAACAGTATATTATTGCAAACTATCTCCAGTGCAGTGCAAACTATTTGAGGCTTGTTCTGTCTTTAATTGGCAATTAAGAGTCATTAACGTGCCTCTTATTTCTTAAATGGATAGGGGCCAATCCATTTTCTATCCTATCTTAAATGGATAGGGGCCAATCCATTTTCCTGCAGCTTTAGACTCTCCCTATGAAAGTCTGAGCACCTGCACTTCTAAATGTACAGCTACAGTGCTACACTCATGCTACCCAGGGCAAAGAAAATGGCCAAGCACTGATCTGCGACAGCTACCCATTGCCTTTCTCTCTTCCTTGACAGCGAAGAAGAGAGAACTGGGACTACATGGTTGAATAAGAGAGGTTGAAACAAGTCCACGGAGGACAAGATACCATGGGCATCCTGAAAGCTGTATTCCCTCCGGCTACTACTCCTTCAACTTCTGCTCTAATGCATGAGTGGCGAACTTTCAGCTCTCCGGACTTTGGGACTACAACTCCCATGTGTCGTACTATTAGGCATATTTGCTTGCGCCTATAGCAACGGAAGCCCAAAACAACTGCAAGATCAAACGACTGCTAATGTGAAACTTGGACTACAACGCTCTCTAGCCTGGGGAATTCTGGGAGTTGTAGTCCGAACAAGCGAGGTGGCCAAGCTCTGCCCTCAAGACAGGCCTCTTTTCCTGCTCGACTGCGCGGCTGTTCTACGACGCCGGCGTTGCCAGCCGGCGCCTTTGGGGACTCTCGGTGTGCTAGAAGCGCAACGCCCGGGCGCCTTCTCCCTCGGTCGAGGACGGGGGCTTCGCTCCAATCCCGTCGCCGCTGCTTGGAGGCGGGCCTGGGCTTGGCGCCTAGTGGGCCGGAGGTTAGACTTTGACCTGCCCGGAGCGCGGCGTGGAAAAGGAAGAAAGAACAACAAGAAGGGAGGCGGCGGCGGCGGCAGGGGCGACATGGCTGCGCTGAAGGTCTCTCGGGTGAGAAGGCTGGCGGGGAGATTGGTGCCGGGGAGCCCAGAAGGGAAGGCCTCCGGAAAGAGGAAGAGCCGCGGCGGAGGGCGTCTTCTTAAGCACAGCCTGCAATCGGGGAGACGAGAGGAGTTGTAGTTGAAGGTTTTCGTGTTGCAGTCTTTGTCGGGGGGGGTGGGGGTGGCGGCGGCTCTGGGTTCAGACTCGCAGCTTGAGTTGGATGGCACCTCGATCCCGGGTGGGTGTCAGGTAACTCAATCACTACAGTCTTGCAGAGTTGAGACAGCATTAATTTCAGTGGCTTTTAAATTGTGCATTTCGTTAATTATTATTTTTTTTTGCGTGCCGTCCAGTCGATTCCGACTTATGACGACCCTTTCTAGGGTTTTCTAGGTAGAGAGCACTCACAAGAGGTTTATCATTCTTTTCTTCTGGGGCGCCCTGGGACTGCGCAGCTTGCTCATGATTACACAACCTGGCTTTTCTCCCAGGAGGTGTAGTGGGGAATTGAACTCCCAACCTCTGGCTCCGAGACCAGAGACCTAAACAACCACTGATCGTGGTTGCTAGCAAAAACTGACTGAATTGGGGGTGTAGTTCTTTGGACACATCATGAGAGGACAGGAAATATCACATTGCTGGGGGAAAGGAAAGGTAGAAGGAAAAGAGGAAGACTGGATATGAAAGGGATAGACCCAGTAAAGGAAACCACAACTTAAAATTTGGAAGAGCTGAACAGAGTTGTTAATGATAGGACTTTCTGGACATTGTTAATTTATAGGGTTACTATAAGTTGGAGCTGACTTGACAGGACATAACAACAACAACCGTTAGTATCTAGAAGAAAGAAAAAAGAGCCACCTTTACATGACTGTAGGAGAAGAGCCTTTCATTAGAGTGTGTCCTAACATATAGTGCTCTAAAAGAAATTATACTACTCATATTTCTACAAACAATAAGGGACGCTATATTTCACATGAAGCATATCTATAGTAACCTAGTCGGATCCTTCACCTTTATATTGTCCCTAATTTTTTTTACTCCCAAGCTGTAATTGAGAAGTGTAACAGTGCTCTAAAAACAAGTGTTCTAGAAATAAAAATATTTCGAACACTGATTTGTGTTTCAGAAATTACTGGGTTTGAATTATTTATTTATTTATTTAATATATATCCCACCCATTTAGACCAAAGTCTACTCTGGGCGGCTAATAACAATATCAAAATAAAATAAAACAACAATATTAATACACTAGAGGATGGCGAAATAAGTTAGGTATCGACAGGAGGGAAGGCCTGTCTGAAGAGCCAGGTCTTAAGTTGGCTCTTAAAAACACCCAGCGAGGGAGCCAGACAAATTTCTGGGGGGAGATTGTTCCAGAGCCGAGGGGCCACTGCCGAGAAGGCCCGCTTTCTTGTTCTTTCTCTTTGGGCCTCCCTTGGTGTTAGGTCCCTCAGCCGCCCCTTCTGGCTAGAGCGAGTGATACGGGTAGATCTAGGTGGGAGAAGGCGTTCCGTCAAATATTGAGGTCCTAAACCGTTTAGGGCTTTATATGTCATCATTAATATTTTGAAATCAATGCGGAAACGAACAGGTAGCCAATGCAAGGCTGCCAGAGTGGGGGAGATATGTTGATGTTTTCTCACCCCAGTAAGAAGTCTGGCCGCCGCATTCTGCACCATTTGAAGCTTCCGCATCAATCTCAAAGGTAGCCCCACGTAGAGCGCATTACAGTAGTCTAATCTCGAGACTACAAGCGCATGGACCAGAGTGGTGGGGGCCCCGACATCAAGATAGGGACGCAGCTGGGCAATCCACCAAAGATGGAAGTAGGCGGTGCGGACCACTGACACTACCTGAGTTTCCATGGTAAGCGCCGGATCAAGATGTATCCCCAAGCTGCGAACCTCAGTCTTTGTGGTGAGAGTCACCCCCCCGAAAGTGAGGGAGTTTCCCAAACCACCAATGTCTGGGCCACCCACCCTCAGGACCTCCGTCTTGTCTGGGTTCAGCCTCAACCCATTCAGCTGCATCCATTGCAGTACAGCCTCCAGGCAGCGCTGCAGGGATAGAACGGCATCCACTGAAGTAGGTGAAAAGGAGATGTAGAGCTGCGTGTCATCAGCGTACTGGTGGCACGATGCCCCACACCCCCTGATGCCCTGACCCAGCGGCCTCATGTAGATATTAAACAGCATTGGGGAGATAATTGAGCCCTGCGGAACCCCACAATTGAGATTCCACAGAGCCGATACACTGTTCCCAAGCTGTACTCTCTGGGGATGGTCCTCCAAGAAGGATCGGAGCCAGGCTAACGCCAGACCACCGATTCCCAGCTCGGAGAGCCTCCCCAGGAGGATATCGTGGTCGACGGTATCGAAGGCGGCTGAGATATCGAGAAGGACCAACAGTTCTCATCTGTCCAAAGGTCATTGTTCCAGAAGTCTTGTGGTTTGTCCAGATTAAACTTTGCAAACCTAAGCCATGCTGCCATGTTCTTTTTAGAGAGAAGAGGATTTCTACTGGCAACCCTTCCAAGCAAACCATACTTGTTCAGTCCTTTTCTTATTGTACTGTCATGAACTTTTAACATTTAACATGCTAATTGAGGCCTGTAGAGTCTGAGTTGTAACTCTTGGGTATCTTGCAGTTTGTCTGAGCATTGCACGGTCTGACATTGCTTGGACGTCCATTCTTGGGAAGACTGCGAACTGTCTTGAATGTCTTCCACTTGTGAATAATCTTCCTCACGGTATGCAACTAAATATGATAGGAGAACCTGAAATTTTCCAGTAGGTGTTGTATGTTATCCCACTAGTATGCCCTGCATATATGAAGATTAATTTCTTTATGGGAGAATGAGGCTGAAGTGTAATGCTTAACATTTATTTAGCTTTCACTCAATGATGTCAGTGGGGCTGAATAAACATATACAGTTTATTGCATTGCCGAATTATTCAACATTATCCAGCTGTTATCTTGTGATACTTTTAATACACCTGTAAGGTCAGTCAGCGTTATCTCAATGTTACAGACAAGGGCCCTAGGTCTAAGAAACTAGAGATCAGATTCTTCACGCCAGTGGAAGGTGAGATTCAAAATGCAGATGCCCTGAGTTTCTTAAAGCACATTCTCAGGGTTTGGTGGGATTTAACTCCAAAGTAAGTTGGATAGGAGGACTGCTGTCTTAGCATTCTGGAAATTGGGAATTCAGATTGGCGTATGCTGAGAGGTACTATTTAGATCTTTTGTTTCTGTAGCTCATGGGTTGCTTCCCAACTCGAACATAGTTAAGCCATAGTTGCCGCTATGATTTCACTAGGACAGGTTCAGCTGAATTGGCTCTTTTTAAGAAAAATAGACCCTGATGTAAGCGTTTTAGAACAATGTTATACTGTTGCTAGGTATTTAATATGTATTAAATGTTTTGAAGTATTCATGCTATCTGCAGTGAGTATGCTACATTGTCCCATTCCAGTTTCATACAGGCTGATTTATAGGCTGTAGACTTTAGCAGCATTCCATTAGATTGGTGATGGCCACAAATCGTAACAAGTGAGAGTAGTGTGCAAAATGAATGGTTGCAATCACTTGTCAAGTAAAAACTAGAAATAGTGGCTGAAATCCTGTTGCATTTTTATGCAACCAGAAGGCAAATGGCATAACATTCTCTTGCTTCCAGATGGCAATTAAAGAGTCCCTGCTGGCAATTAAAGAGTTTCATATGGCAATTAAAGATTCCTGAGCATGTGCCAAGCCAGTGGGCATGTATGCCCCCAGGAATAGCAGTGGCAATTCATGAATTGCCAGCTGGAAGTGAGTTACTGCATTTGCTTCTGCCTGCATTCAGGATTACAGCCACAGTATATTCTGGGAATTCCTTTGAGCATTTACAATAAGGTCTTTAGAGTTTATATCTAGCTCACATTATAAACATTTATACCTGATGTAGAAGGCCAACAGATATCCAAAATTTGAATACAGAAAATAAATGTGTAATAACAAAAGAGTGCTGTGTATGCCTGTCCAAGCCAGCAATTTAAGACCATATAATGTACACACTGAAAAATGGCAATTGTACTCTGGTGCTTGGAGTAACTGAGTTACCCCAATTATGAGAGGGGCTTTAATAATCAAAAATTACCTCAGGATAGCTGTTGTTGGTTCTGATTCCAGTGGCAGTGATCCACTGGTGATTTGTACTATTAAAAGCTCCCTTCCTGCCCACATTTCAAGACTGAATCGGGGGGGGGGGGGATAGAAAGATTTAAATTAATTTAAATTAATTATTGCCCTGATCTAGTTTGAACTAGCAGAACTGTGCCAATAGGATTTTGTTCACTGTTTATTTGAATCCTGCAGTGTCATCTTCCTTAATTAGGTGGCATACTTTTCTAGCAAGCACACATCTTTGAATTGGTAGATTTACAAATCAAGGTGTGGTAGTCTAAGAAGGGACAGAACCATAAAGCTGCCCCATCTCAACTGTTGTAGAGCATCCTTCCTCATAGACATGGAGGAACAGTGCTCAAGATGGAGGGCACAATAGCATTTGACATTCCTAGAGTCTCAGTGGCTGTGGCTTCATTCTTGCATGGCAGCAGCAGTGTGTGCAACACTGATGGTTGCACAGCTTTGCTTGTAGGCTTCCATGTATCAGATGACTATTCCAACTGATATGAAGACAGGTACTTTCGCTAGTTAAACAATAAGCTGAGCCAGTTTATGTGCTTGTGTGTTGATTACTGGTATGTAACCAAGCAGTTACTTAACTGCTTTTGTTATCTGCCCCATCTTACTAGGCTTCTTAGTGTATTTAAAACCTGCCATTTTAATACTTAATGTTGTAGCGGCTTACCTTGTCATCCTTTGTAGCATCAATCAGATTCTAAAGGTTGTGGGAAAATGCCGCAGTCTCTTTCTCTGGCCAGGCAAATATATGCTCTGTGAGCAAACATTTCTTCTAGCAGGTGTTCAGGAAAGTAGAGAATCAACAGGGTAAATATCACATTTGTGTGCCAAGATTTCTGAAACAAAATGATTACTATGAGAATGGAATATAGAACTGTTTACCACAGGGGAAGGAGGTACATGGAAGCAGCCTTAATGGAAAGGTCAGAGCCTTAAAACCACCATATCATTGTGAATGTAACAGAATCAAGTGATAGTGAGCAATCTGCTTGTTTCAAGTATGCCATAGGAGGTAGCCAACCAGTCCAAAACCCTGAAATGCAAGGAAGGAAAGGAACCTAGTAAAAATTAGCATTGCAGACCAAACTCCACTATCTTTGCTGAACTATTGTGATGTGTGCATAAATTTTAGTGGGCAGTTTACAATTTTAAAAAAATGAAACATAATATTTAAATGTAAGATCAGAAGTGGAGCATAAAAGCTGTTTCCAAAGAGGTAATTGTGTTAGTCTGTTGCAGTGAAAACAACAGAATCCTGTGGCATTTTAAAGATTATCAATTATTTTGTAGCACGAGCTTTCTTAGACTCATTTCCTCAGCTGCAAGAACAAAAAAAATTTGTTCCAAAATTTAAAAGCCACTAGTTATTTAGTACTTCAGGTAAAATTATTCTTGTAAAGAGTTGCAAGTGCATAGTATTAACAAAAATTTTGTGGCCTTTTAGTTAAATTTTGTACATTGGCTGTTCTAGGGAGTTGTTTGCAAATAGATGTCTTATGCAATGTGTTATCTGCTTCAGATCTCTCTGTTTTTATTGTGCTTACTCAATTTTACACACACACACACACACACACAATGACTATGTGTACTTGCTAGAGTAGATTTTGTATTCATGCCTACCCAAGGGGGGCAGCTTTAGCATTCTAGATGTTTCTGGCCTACAGCTCTGCTCAAGCCAACATAGCCAATGGGAGAGGGGCTGTAGTAAAGAACATGGTTTTGCATGCAGAAAGTCCCAGGTTCGCTTGCCTGCCTGTCCAGGTAAGGCTGGAGAAATGTTGCACGGCATAGGCTAAGAGTGTGATTCAGTACAAAGCAGCTTTCAGTGTTGGGAACATTTTTTTTAATTTTGTTTTTATTATATAATCAAACAACAATCAAAGGGAAACGAATGCGTGGGGGGAGAGGAAAGAAAACAAAACACAACAGAACAAAGGCACGGGGAAGTGTTTACAGTAATTTTTGTTGTTTAGTCGTTAAGTCGTGTCCAACTCTTCGTGGCCCCATGGACCAGAGCATGCCAGGCCCTCCTGTCTTCCACTGCCTCCCGGAGTTGGGTCAAATTCATGTTGGTAGCTTCGATGACACTGTCCAACCATCTCGTCCTCTGTCGTCCCCTTCTCCTCCTGCCTTCACACTTTCCCAACATCAGGGTCTTTTCCAGGGAGTCTTCTCTTCTCATGAGATGGCCAAAGTATTGGAGCCTCAGCTTCAGGATCTGTCCTTCCAGTGAGCACTCAGGGTTGATTTCCTTCAGAATGGATAGGTTTGTTCTCCTTGCAGTCCAGGGGACTCTCAAGAGTCTCCTCCAGCACCACAATTCAAAAGCATCAATTCTTCGGCGGTCAGCCTTCTTTATGGTCCAGCTCTCACTTCCATACATCGCTACTGGAAAAACCATAGCTTTGACTATGCGGACCTTTGTCGGCAAGGTGATGTCTCTGCTTTTTAAGATGCTGTCTAGGTTTCTCATTGCTTTCCTCCCAAGAAGCAGGCGTCTTTTAATTTCGTGGCTGCTGTCACCATCTGTAGTGATCATGGAGCCCAAGAAAGTAAAATCTGTCACTGCCTCCTTATCTTCCCCTTCTATTTGCCAGGAGGTGATATCTAATATAATCTTGGCTCCACGGCTGTGTTAAGATACTAAAATCCCTAACATATGCTGTATTCTCTATTCTGGGCCCAATCATAAAACACTTTCCAGCTTTCTTTAACATATATTCTTGGGTTTTCACGTAAAGCCTCTGATAGGCTATCCATTTCTGCAATATCCAATATTTTTTTAAACAGCTCCTCCATCTTCGGAGTTTCCTGATTTTTCTATTTTTGGGCCCAGATCAACCTTGCAGCTGTAAATATGTGCAATAACATATATATATATATTTCCCCAACAATTTCTGGCAAAAACATTTCTGGTTTAAAGGCTATTTTTTGTTGTATACTTTCTTGTGCAATATCTTTTATCTGTCTCCAAAATCTTTTTTACTCTATCACATGTCCACCACATATGAAAAAAAGTCCCAGGTTGCTGACAGCACTTCCAACATGAGTTGCTAACCCCTGACGCAGTGTTGGGAGCCAAAAAACACGTTACACCTTGTCTTTCCCAATTGGAAGCATCACTACAGTCTATTTTTAAAAGTTAGGAGCTTCAACATTATGTTTGGGGGCCCTCCTTCCCTCTTCATTCCTCGTCCCAGTTCCCCTCACAATTCTGCCTTAGTTAAGCTTTTTAGGTCCTCATAATTTTAAAACTCATTGATATGATCTACTTGCACTATGAAATCTTATTCAGATTCTTATTATTCCCATCCTGTGTTGATTTATTATTATAGTTCATTTAGTACTTTTCTTCTCTTTTAGGTTATGTTTATTATCTGAGTTCCTAAAGTTTCTGCTCGCTTACTTCTGTGTGCTTTACTTATGTGCTTTATATATGTGTGTGTGTGTGTTTCTTTTAATCAGTTTTTTCTGGCATTTTGTATTAAGTTTAAGCTTCTGAACATTATACTATTGCATAGTTTTTCCTTTCCTTTCCTAACTTTGTTGATTTTTCTCTCCATTCTTCTTTCTTCTGTTCATCACTCTTATTAAATATTCACTCCCTTATGCTGTTTAGCACTGTGTTTTCTCTGAGCCTCCTTTGTGTTGAAATCTCACCTTTGTTTATTTCTTATATGCCATGTAATAATTGTAATTACTGGTTGTACAGGCTAGTTGTAATGGGTGACAGTTAGTACCCCTACCTTTAGATTATACGCCAATGGGCAAAGAGCTATACTTTTTATTTTTATGCTCTTATTATATATTAAGCACTTTTAAAAACAATACATTCATTCATTTTTATTTTGCCCTTTTTCAGAAATTGCCCAGGGCAGTTGAAATGCTAAGATATGCTAGATTTATTTTTTTGTCCTGCTGATCTATATAATGATTCATATTAATGTAGAAGTGTACAGTAATAATTGGCACATCTTCATTTTGTAGCAGGATTGGTTGTATAAAGATAGGTACCCAAAGGAGGAACAGTACAGCCCATAAGAATAAGAGGTAGAAACAGACTGATTGTATTCTGAGCCCAAACTAGCTCCACAGAAGGGTAACATCTTTTTATTACAAGTGGATGATCTTGTACTCCCCATTGAAAAATACATAATGTTTCAGTTACTTGTAGCCCAAAATGTATTGTGGTCTGTGCTGAATCTGTGAGTTTCAGCACAGACCCAGTGCTGACCCTTCTTCTGTCAGGTTTGTAATAAGTTTGGAGAATTTGACATATCATGAAAGGTATTCATTCTCATCAAAATCAAAATTTCAGGTGATACGAGGCATTGCTTCATTTGGCTGGAGGGCACAGTCAAGTCATGCTCCTGCAGCAGCAGCATCAAAAAGCAAATTTGCAGCGGGATTTAGCTTTGGTAAGTACACAGCAACCATTATTAAATTATTGCTGTATGTGTGTTCAACCAAGGTTTTATGGGAGAGCAGCATGAAAATTGTATTAAAAACATTGTTCTAGAACATCTGCTGCATGGCTCTGGCAACGCTGTGTTCGTCCAATGTTGTCAGCTTCAGTGAAGTTATAAGTCAGAAAAATAACTTTCCCAGGCTTTGCTCAGAACTAGACTTCCTGAAGGTATTCCGTTGGTCAGTGTGGGAAACAGAATGCTAAAATAGATGCCCTTCTGATATGATTATGAAATATTGGTCTCAGATGAAAAGCCTGGTCTGGAGAAAGGTGGGGATAACTCTTGTGCAGCCAGAAACATGCTTCTGTAAGAGGAAAATTAACAATCCTTGTTCAAACAGATAGAGGCTTCTATTTGTTCTTCTCTTCGCCAACACTGTTCCACTATTATATTTTCTCCTTAGTGGTGATTTTTTTTTTGGATGATTGTGCCTTGTTCCCCTGTGTGTGTATGGTTTTTTTTGTTTTTTTAAAGAAAGTTCTGCTATCATTTCATTCAAACAGGGCTTTGCTTATATTGCTGTTCTGCTTTGTGTCTTACAATGTCATAGCAATGGAATAATTAAAAATGGCATTTGGGTGCCCAGTTAGTCTGGGCTTGCTCCTGCTAGATTCTTGACTCTGTCTTGAATAATCCTGGATATTTGAAGATAATATTTTTAGGCATATTTTGAAGATTTTTAATTTAAAATGTCATGTTTTCCAGAGCTTACTGATGAACAGAAAGAATTTCAAGCTACAGCTCGTAAATTTGCTAGAGAGGAGATCTTGCCTGTTGCTGCTGAGTATGACAGAACTGGAGAGGTAAGTCTTCTGCACAGTAGGGAAACATGTTGCTTAATATTTCACTAGTAAACCTCTCAATAGAGAATTTGTACCTAAAATATTGTTGTATTGCTTTTATTTCCAGTATCCTGTTCCCCTCATAAAAAGGGCATGGGAGCTTGGCTTAATGAATACCCATATACCAGAAAACTGTGGTGAGTAACTACCTTTTAAGCTGTAAAACAGTAGACTGAGGAATGCTGTAATGGAAGCCAAAGAAACTATAAATTTTGGAATAAAGTGCTCTCTGAGATTGAAGAAGGAATATTGATAGTGAGGATGTCTGATGAAAGATAAATTCTCTTGTGCTGACACTTTTAGAAAGACCAATGGAAACAATAAATTCTTTTGTGTTGACACTTTTAGAAAGACCAATGGAAACAATCAGAACTAGTTCACGCTTATGTGTTATGTACTTCAGTTTCACTTTCTGATGGTCCACTTAAGGATGATTTGTTTGTTTGATGTACTAACTAAGTTATAAATTACTCACTAACTAATATTATTTGGGTGGTGTGCAATCTGTTAGAAATGTAAATGTCATTAAAATTCAGCAGTACTAAAATAAAATAGTGCCTGAAGAAGTAGAGTATAGGAGGGCGGAGCAACGGGCAGCGAGAACAGGGGAATTCTCAGGGCTCTGAGAACCCCTGGGTTTTATTCTGAGTCAGCGGACCCCCCGAGAAAGGGAGGGCAAGTTTTCCACAGGAGAAGTGGGCTTGCAGCAGGGAAGCTGGAGACGCCGGAGAATTCAGACTTGCAATCTGCTTTTTTCGGGAGTTTCTTTTCCTCATCGCAACTGACTCATGAAGTCGCCATGATGAATTGGTGAGTAGCTGCCCGGAGAAGGGGGAGATATAAAGATTTATGATCCGACTACATGAACAGAAGTTGAACGGCTATTTTTTATGGCAAGTAACAGATCAGATGTTGTTGTTTTTTCTTGGAAGCTAATTGTGAAGATAGATCTCTAAGCAGCAGAGAATCTTTGGCAATGTTGGAGTCTTTTTTTACTGCGTCACAACTGAGAGACTTGAGAAAGTGAAACTAACTTTTCCACCTTAACCCTCCCTCCCTAAGAATTTGGCTTTTTATAAATTAGAAGCTTGAGAACCTTGAATATCTCTGAATAATTTAATCTATGGAACTTTGCTCTGAGCCATAAAGGTGGATTATAAATCAAATAGTCATTTTTATGACCAGAGTGTCCTCCGCAAGACTTTGAATTTCGGGCTGACCAAGGATCCATGAGGGGAATTTGAGCAATTAGTCTGTTTGACTTTTATGGTTACGGATGGGAGATTGAGGGTGAGACTCATTATTGGAATTTACAATGGAGGCCTGTCTTCAGGAATTTCAATCCGATCTCATCAATCATCTCAGAACTCAGATTTTAGAAATGAAAGCAGAAATTCAGACAACATTTCTTGGCTTGGATATTAAGACAGAGATAGGAGACAAACCGACCAATTTCACTGAACTTACTGAACTGCCGTCATCGGAGACAGATGGACAGACTATTGTTCTTGGGAAGCAGGAGATGGGAGACAAACCGACTGATTACATTGAATTCACTGAACGTCCGCTATCGCCAGAGAGGGAGAGAAAGACTGTTTTCCTTGATGACATCTTTAAAGATGGGAAAAGGAGGGGTGGAGATAAGGGGGGAAAGCATGTTGACATTATTTCGATTGAAAATAATGTAAAAGGGAAGGCATGGGTGAATTTAGGGGCAGAAATTTATGATCAGAGATCGGATAGATCTGCGTTGCTTCAAAATCAAGACATCGATTATATTGGGAGGAAATTAGTAAATCGGATAGAAAATGCCTTAAAGAGATTTCATAGATGGCATTTTAAAACTGGCAAAAAGGGAGCAAGAGACGAATCTTGGAAATATGATACTGGAGCTGAGAAGCAAAAATAAAAAGGGAGAAAGTAACCTGCTGATTAAATGATTAAAAAAAAAAAAGGGAGAAAGTAACCTGTTGATTAAATGATAAAAAATTTTTGGTTTGAGAGATATATAGTCACACATAAAGCAATATGAGTAATTATATTATGAGCAATTTTGGCCAGGTGGGAATCTCAATGGTAGACAAGCATATGTAATTATGAATTTTAGAAAGGTCGATGAAGAATAATAATATTAGATGTTTTTGTGTCCATGGTACATATATAGAGATTAAATATGTGTGAATTATTATGGTGATTATATAGACAAGATTAGGTATACAATATCTTTTTATCTGCAAAAGTGGAGATCTCTGAGAAATGTTTGACCTGGCTTGGAGTTTTTTGGTGGACAAGCAATCTTTAAGATGAAATTAGGAATGCTTATGATGAGTATTGGATAGAGGGGTATGCAGGTGAAAGAATTTATAGAGATTTCATAGATGGCACTTCAAAGCTGGTAAAAAGAATGCAGGAAATGAATTCTAGATTTTCAAGGCTATAAGTAATCAGAAATCCCTGGTCTATACATGGAGCTGAGAAATATAACAAAAATTGGAAAGTTACTTGCTGAATGTCTCAAATGGTTGATAAGTACATATAACGCTTAAATTAGAATACATATTTTGATTATAATTGTTTAGAAGTTATTGATGATAAGTTAGAAACATAAAGACACCAAGTAATATATGAATCATAGTCTGTCTATGCAGTTAAGAATGGTTTGAATATAAGATCAATATAGATCTAAGTTTATATATTAGATAATGTATGTATGTTAATTATTATAAAGCTAGGAAGTCATTTTTTGATCTTAATAATGGTTTAAATATGTTTAGTAGGGTAATATGGTTTATGTAGTCAGAACTATATACCAGATGGATAAGGCCTAAATATGTTAGTAGGGTAATATGGTTTATGTAGTCAGAATTATATACCAGATGGATATATGGAAATTATCTCCCCGCGTATATGTCTGTGTTTGTTTTGTATGTCTGTTTGAGTTATAATAATAATAAAAAAATTATGGAAAAAAAAAATAAAAATAAAAAGAAGTAGAGTATAAAATTAGGTGGAGAAAATAAAACACTTCAACATGTAAAACCAAATCAAACCCAGCAGCAGAATCAAACTGTAAAATCACTAATACGTACTTAGGAGAACAAAAGGGGTCCAAGTGGTACCTAGTATAATGTAGACATTAGGGGAGCGTTTCTGGGTGGGACATTCTAGAAATGGGATGCCACCATGGAAAAGGCCCTTTCTCTTATAGCCAACTATCTCCTTTCTTTTGGTGGGAGCTCTTGATACTGGCAACGAGGACTTGAAACTACTTTTAGTGAAAGTGAAAGAAGAAAGTGCCAAAGCAGGACTGCAGTTGAACATGAAGAAGACAAAAATCATGACTACAGAAGAACTACACAACTTTAATAGTGACAATTAATTGAAAGAAATTGAAATAGTTAGAGATCTTTTATACCTTGGTTCCACCATCAATCCAAATGGAGAGTGCAGCGAAGAAATCAGAAGAAGACTGAGACATGGAAGGACAGCAATAAAGGAGCTAGAAAAGATAACCGACTGTAAGGATGTGTTACTGGAGACCAAGACCAAGATCATCCGCACTATTGTATTTCCAGTCACCATGTATGGGTGTGAAAGCTGGACAGTAAAGAAAGCTGACAGGGGAAAATGATTTGTTCGAAATGTGATGCTGGAAGAGAATTTTGCAGATACCCTGCACTACCAGAAAGATGAAGAAGTGGGTCTTAGATCAAATCAAGCCTGAACTATCTCTGGAGGCAAAAGTGATGAAACAGAGGCAGTCCTACTTTGGGCACATCCTTAGAAGGCAGGATTCTCTGGAAAAGACAATGATTCTGGGAAAAGTTGAAAGCAGCAGGAAAAGAAGAGCAAATATGAGATGGATTGACTCCCTAGAGCAGTGGTTCCCACCTTTGGTCCACAGATGTTCTTGGACTAAAACTCTCAGAAGCCTTCATCACTAACTGTGCTGGCCAGGATTTCTGGGAATTGTAGTCCGAGAACATTTGAGACCCAAGGTTGGGAACTCTGCCCTAAAGGAAGCCACAGGCTTGAGTTTGCAAATTGCTGAACAGGGCTGTTGAGAACAGGACATTTTGGATATTGTTAATTCATGGGGTCGCCATAAGTCAGGGGCAACTTAATGACACATCACTACAACTAGATAGAGGGCATTCAAGGAAAAGTGACTGGTGGATATTGAACAGACTTCACTGAAAGTCATTGTGTAGGTGCCGGGCTGCTGCTGTTTGTTGATGGGGCATGAAAGTTGCCTTGAAAATATTTGTGCCTTGTATTTGTTGTTGCTAATTCACACATGGGCCTCACATGATGAAGATATGTGAATAAACAAGCTCTGATTTAGTTAAACTAGTAGAATTATTCCAAAAATATAGTACCCTGTTTCCCTGAAAATAAGCCCTAGTATGATTTTTCAAGATGCTCGTAATAAAAGCCCTACCCCAAAAATAAGCCCCAGTTAAGTGAAACCAGTTAAGAGGGTGCTCCACCATTGTGCAACATTGTGCAGCAACCAGAAGAAGATGGCATGACTGTTTTTAAATAAATGTTGATTGTTGTACATGAAAAAATTATAAAACATTCCCTGAAAATAAGCCCTAATGCATTTTTGGAGCAAAAATTAATATAAGACCCTGTCTTATTTTCGGGGAAACACGGTAATTGGTGTATGTTTGTGTGCTTTGGTTTAATGAAATTATACAGAATAGTGATGTGGAGTTTCTGGGATATTTTGAACTGGAAAGTATTCTAGTACCCAAAATAGAACATGGTTTGACTTGGCATATTTATTGAACAAAATGTTTTAACATTCCAACAGTCTAGATATATTTGATTGGAGTGTAATAGTGCTGAGGAGATCTAGGTTCAGATTCCCCTTTCATCATGCGACTCATTGTGTAACCTTGAGCAAGCCACTTTTTCTTATTCTTACCCCCAGGGATTCTTACCATTCTTTCTGCCTAGTAAATCTAAAACTCACTGGTGGATCATCACACCTCAACTGGAAAGCCACTGTGTTGTAGTAGTCAAAGATATATAGCATTGTTGTGATGATAAAAATTTTCTGAGTTCAAGAAAAGAAAAAGAGACAGGCATTGCTCTGTTTATCAAAACATTAGTCACAATTTTATTTTTTTATTTGATTTGATCTGCACAACCTAAAAATGAATTCATAATTTGACACAGGTTTGGATTTTTATGTCTATTTGTGCTTTTATTCTACCTGTTTACAAATCAATAACATGTACTCACACATGTACTTCCTAGGGATAATCACCTGTTAGTTACAGCAAAACTAATCTGGATTCTGATTTAAAACTTGCTGTAGAATATAAAAATGACTTTGCTAGTTGAGACAACTTTTATGAAGTTTATGAAACAGTGGCTGGAATTCTATTGGTGTTTGCATAAGGATTGTGTAACTTGATGTGACTAAAGGATGGGATGCCAGGCTGCATGTTGGTCCTGCTCCAGATCATGTGAGATTCACTCCACCACCTCATCAGTTAGCCACAATTAGCTATGAGAAGTTATATGAACCTTACATGAACACCAATTGGGTTGTGGACAGTGTCTTTTAATAGAAATGTTTTCATGGAAAAATTGAGCACTGGAAATTTTTCCATCTCATATCACTGATACAGAGTGAAGTGAACCAGGGAATATATTGGTCTTGAGTCACTAACATACGTAAGTATGCACTGGAATATGGATTTTTATGATATTATTTGTTTAATAACATTTTTTCATAGGTGGCCTTGCCCTTAGTACTTTTGATGCCTGCCTTATTACTGAAGAATTAGCTTATGCATGTACAGGGGTGCAAACTGCTATTGAGGCAAATTCCTTGGGTGTAAGTATTTTTCTCTCACCTTTGTCATATTTTGTCTAGACAATCACTTCCTGTCTATTTTAAAAATAAATTGGTTTTTTTTAATAGCAAATGCCAGTTATCATAGCTGGGAATGAGCAGCAGCAGCAGAAGTATCTGGGAAGAATGACAGAGGCTCCCCTTATGTGTGTAAGTGTTTTTATCAAAAATAGAATAATAAAAAAAGAAAGTTAAGGGGGGAAATCCACTGTATTTATGTGAGCAGCTAATAAGATAGTATAAACATTAAACACCCTAGTAATCACTTACCTAGACATGGTAATAATTAAAATATGCTACGTCATTGATGAATTAAGCTGCCAGTACAGTGTTCTGAATTCCTCCATAGCCAACGTAGTAATATGATCATAGTCCAAAGGTGTACAAGTAGCCTTCTTGTGCACTTTGGGACAGGGTTTACTGTAACATACCGACAAGTGGATACACTCCTACGAATGTAGATTTGAATAGTCTTCCTTCATTGAATGGAACAGTGAACCCCTGAGGCCCAGGAATATAACAACAGGGACATCATTTAATTATTAGACATCTTGTTTTGCTCCCGATAACTTTGTAAGATCTAAAAAGACGGTATACTTTGTAGAATTCTAAGCTTTTATTCTAATTCTCGCCATAATTTTGTTACAAAATTTGAACAAGTTTCATTAAAAGAAACCTTTGATGTTTCAATGAATAGTGAAGTCTCTGATCTGGCCCATATGGAGTTGCTTGACCTAGTGGTCTTATTGCAAGTGCTAAGCCCTCACAAGTAATATATAAAAACAGTTGTGTGGTGGTATGATCACATTTGTTACATTTGCTCAGTTTTTCCCTATGTATGGTTTCTTTCTTTAGGCATATTGTGTAACTGAACCTGGAGCAGGCTCTGATGTAGCAGGCATTCAAACAAGAGCTGAAAAGAAAGGAGATGAATATATAATTAATGGACAAAAAATGTGGATCACCAATGGTGGCAAGGCAAACTGGTAGAACAATTATTATTTAACTTATTTTACTTTCCCTATCCATCTAGGGCCATTTTGGACTGGGCTAAGATTAGAGATTATATCTTGCTTTCCCCACTAATCAAGGTGGGGAAGAGCCAGTGGGCTAATATCTGCTCCTTAGATCAGAAGCCAAGAATTACCTTGGAAGGGAAGAAAAGAAGGCATTGTGACTGCGGACCAAGGACTGAGGGCAAATATGAGGAGGGTGGGGTAAAGCCTTCCCTTTAGCACATAGTGCTACCATGCCACTTGTGGATGTTTCACAGATCCTTTCTAAGCATGTCGTAGTTTTAGGAGACTCTGACCTCAGCCATGAGAGGCGATGTATTAGAGTCTGTTCCCAGGTATGTTAAAGGCCTACATTTGTGGATTGCATACACAGGCTTGGGCTGAGAGGCTGTGTTGCTTGATGAGTGTTTATGTGCTATCAGCCGTCAAGTTGGAACTGACTTACAGTGGTCCTAATAGGGTTTTCAAGGCAAGTGAGATGTTTAAGGAGTGGTTTTACCACTTCCACTCCCCTAGTAAATTTCCATGGCTGAGTCACTCTATCCACTACACCTCACTGGGAATGAGTGTTTAGTCTGTGGTTATAAAGCTACTATAAGCGTCTGCTAGGAGTGAAAACCAAAGTTATGTCGCATTGGCTTTTGTTTCTTTTTTTAAACTAGGTATTTTTTATTGGCGCGTTCCAATAGTGATCCCAAGGCTCCCCCAAGTAAAGCTTTTACTGGATTTATTGTGGAAGCAGACAGCCCTGGAATACAAATTGGGAGAAAGGTACACTTGAGCTGTTATAATTTTACCTCAGATAATAGGAACAGATTTTTCTTGAAAAACTGTTTTATAAAAGGACTTTGTTGTAGCTTCAGAAACTGGCTTGAAAGAATACTGACAAGCTTCATAGGGTTAGGTCCAGAGGACTGCTTAACAGAAGCTTAGGGTGTAAGGACTGTCCCTGCACCCCTCCAGTAGCTGCCCTTCTACCTCTAGAAAAGCAGACCAGGAGGCTTGGGATAGCCCTTGGAACAGCAGGAGAAAAGCATGGTGGGGAGAGAGGGAACCAGGTAAGACTGTATGCCTTTCCTCGGTGAAGGCACCAGATGGATTCCAGAACTTTCCATTCACGAAAGGGCCACCCAATTTCTAACCTGAGAAATGTTGCTTGCCTCCTTGGAGAACAATTCAAACAATCGCCTGAAATTAATAATGCATATTACTTTATAGAAAACCTTACAGTTAGATACTTCTTTGGTCATCTGTATTGCCCAACTGTTGCTCCAAGCAGAAAACATAATACTTGGGATAAGAGTCTGATACTGTATTGAAATGTCAGTTACAACTTGAATATTTCATTTCTGCTTGGTCTACAGCTCTTACTGTTTCTGGGGAATGTTGTCAGTTTACAAAAAATAGGTACTCAAAGATGCACTGCTGTTTTTACTGTGTTTTAATATGTTGATAACATTTCAAGGGGATGTTGTTACAAAACTCTTAGAAGCCTTGCTATGTCTTTTATGTTTAGTACATTTTTACATGTATGTAGAATCTCATACCTTTGGCACCCACTTTAAATTCTTGCTGTTCTAGTTAAAATAAGACCGTCCTCATCAGCTTTCTGTTAAATAAATATTGTGTTTATGGATAATTATATCTTATAAACTTAATTTGCAGGAGCTTAACATGGGTCAGCGCTGCTCAGATACAAGAGGAATTGTTTTTGAGGATGTCAGAGTACCTAAAGAGAATGTGCTACTGGGTGAGGGAGCTGGCTTTAAAATAGCCATGGGAGCATTTGATAAAACAAGGCCACCAGTAAGTATCAGAAATAAAATTGAGGGGGGGAAATCTCATAATTATAGATTTCTAGTTTTATAATATGCATCATTAAAACTACAGGTTGCAGCTGGTGCTGTAGGCCTAGCTCAGAGGGCTCTGGATGAAGCTACAAAGTATGCTCTGGAAAGAAAAACCTTTGGAAGACCAATTGTAGAGGTATGTGAATTTTCAGGCACTTACTTGATAATAATATCCTGTTAGTGTAAATTAAAGAAAAAGCATGGTGGGGTCCAGAAAAGTCAGGAAGTCACAATGAACATATAAATAAAATATCATTCAGTAACCTGTTACTGACGGCTGTTTAAATTGGGGGCAGTGACACTCTTGTAGTAAAATTATCTTCTGTGGTGTAAAAGGATTCAGGGTTGCTGTGCTTGGAAATTAAATGCATTGAGCCACCATAAGGGAAAGCTACTGCTGATTCTGTCACAGGAGGGTAATGTTTTAGTAGAGTGAGAAAGAGCGTCTCTCCAGATGTTGTTGGAGTGCGACTTCCACCAGTCCTAGCCAGCATAGCTAACGGCAAGAATGCTGGGAGTTTCAACAACATCTGGGGCTTACATTTTGCAGTTCTAGTCACTTCTAAGGACTGAAACATATACTGAGAACCTGTAGCCCTCCAGATAGTGTAGGAGTCCAGCTCCCATCAGCCCTATCAATCAAGGCTAGGAATTTAATAGGAGTTGAAGTCCAACATCTGGAAGGCCCCAACTTAAAATAATCATTAGTAGAAATACTGTGCGTTAATACTTACGATCTCTACATACTGTTTAACTGTAAGCCATTTAACGGGTTTCTTGTACATTTGGATCACATGCAGTGAGAGCCAAGCGTTTTGTTTTGTGTTTTTACCAAACTAAAAATTGACAACTCTTAACTCTAGAATTTCAAAATGACTGTAGCTGGGTAGAAAACAGATGCCAAGCAGTCTCATGAAAGTCATGAACACTGCAAAAACTAGCAAATGTGTGCATGTTTTGGTGTTTCTTTTCTTGTTAAAGATAAAAAATGTTTAATGTACGTATTAATAAAGTATATACTAACCTTTTGTGTCCTGGGTCATACAGGGAAGTTAATTTCTCAAAATGTATCTCTGTTTCTCAACTATTATAGCACCAAGCAGTATCCTTCTTGTTGGCTGAAATGGCAATGAAAGTTGAACTTGCTCGCCTGGCTTACCAAAGGGCAGCATGGGAGATAGATATGGGTCGTAGAAACACGTATTATGCTTCTATAGCAAAAGCATATGCGGGAGACATTGCAAATCAAGTAGCTACTGATGCTGTGCAGATCTTTGGAGGAAATGGATTCAACAGTGAATACCCTGTAGAAAAGCTAATGAGAGATGCCAAGATATACCAGGTATGTGACCCAGATAGGCAGACTATTGCTCATTTATATATATATTTAAAAAAGCTTAATAGCAGTAGTTCACTTATACATTTATGTTACTTGAGAAACTAGTTCTAAAGAATAAATGTATAAGGGTTTTTGAGACAATACTAATGTGTGCTATAGCAGTAGTCAACCTAAGAGGCATGTTTTTTCTCAAAGGAAAAGGTTTCACTCTTCTTAAGGTGGCTTTTACCATATGCCTTCGTTGTTTTTTTAGTATTTGTATTAAAAATAGTTGAGAGCACCCTTTTCATTCAGTTGAGATTTTGCTTTTACTTTGTTAGGCTGTTTGACTAAAAATAATTAACCCTGGCATGGAACAACGAGGTAGCTGTTCTGCCATGAAGAAAAGATAGTGACTCAGTTCTATCATACTTAATTTGGAAGCATGTCCCATTGATGGTACTGCAAGACTGTCAATTTACAGTTGTGCAGAAAGATCCTGGGCATACTTATCCAAATGTAAACATTATTGAATTAAGTGGTGTATAAGTCCAAACAGAAAAGCATAGAATGGCGATTTCAAGACTTCAGTAAACTTAGATATATGGCTATGAGTGGTGGTGTTGGTGCTTGATAATTACAGATAGTAAACGCATCACTGTGCATTAATCTAACTGTTTATTATATTATGTTACATATAGCTAAATTACGATTTCATTTAAAAGAAAAAAAGAAATTATTGAAACAGGCAACAATTGCCAACAAAACATACTGGATGCAATCCTGTTGTTTGGCATAGTTAGTCACACTAATGTAGGCCCAGTTAATTTGGTGAGTCAACTCTGCAAGTTTCACTGATTCAAATGGGCCTCCTCTAATTTTGACTACTTTAGCACAGTAAGTTGCATGAGTAGGCCCATTTTAATCAGTGGAACTTAGAGCAGTTGACTTACTAAACCCCCACTGATCAAGTGGGCCTACTCTAGTGTGACTTCCTATGCCAAACAACAGGACTTTAGCCAGAGTCTGAGATCTAAATGCATTAGCCAAAAAGAGCACAGGTTGTTGTACATCAGGTTATACCCATTTTAATCCTAACCTCAAAAACACTATCAAACATCTAAAAATTTGCCCCACTGGTTTTGCACACATTATAGGGGTTTTGGTTTATGGAATAGCAACCCCTGTATATGCCCCACAGGGTTGTTTTTTTTAAACCAAGACGTCTTTCAGACTAATTTCTGATGTGTCATGGGAGTCTGATATTCAAATGACAAAATCTCAGTGGGCATGTCCAGGTTCTCAGGGTTACATAAAGAAGCTTTGTGCAGTCCAGCCCTGATGTTCATCTTTATGATACTCAGCAAAAGGTGTATCTATGACCATCACAGAAGTTACAAACTGTGCATTGAATTGATAATAAGTTTATCATTTAAGATGGTCATGTCTGTATGATTTTTAAGTTTTTCAACAAGACTTATTGGACATTTTTCTCTTTTCAGATATATGAAGGAACAGCTCAGATTCAAAGACTTATTATAGGTCGTGAACATATTGGCAAGTTCAAAGTTTGAGAAAATACTGAAACCAAGAGAGGTCTTAAATTCCTGATATGCACTAACTTGATTCTACAAACATATGTATCCATCCACTCTTGTAAGTTGGAAAACAAATAATTATACTTCCATTTTTTTCAGAGGCACATTTGTTTCTTTGGTATATGAAAAATAATTATTTTAAAATTCTGGCCACTTAATGTTTTGAGCTCTTAGCAAGTCCCTAAACACAAAATTATTGCTTAAATGCAATACTGTACGCCTTAGTGGCATGTGACGCTACAGAGAAGTGTACTTTACAATACTTCTCTCTGTAGCAAGAGTGCCTGGCAGTTGACAATCAAGTTATGTCACTGAGATGTACTGCATCTGACATTATCAGTGGCAGTTTGGGGTGCCATGTATTTAATTGACAAATAATAGTAAAGGTCACATAAGATGGCTTCTGTGGAGTAAGACAGTTCTGGGCTGACTGTCATACCACTGACACTGACTTGTATCAGCATGCCTGTATTTTAGTATGGCAACTAAATTTTGCATAGCAAGTAAACTTTGAAATGGTTACATCATCTTTATTACTCATGGCTGAAATCCAAACTGAAGATTCTGTGAACAGATAGGCTTCTTCCATTTTCAAAAAAGCCACAAGGTGCCTTTTTTATTTTGTTGTTGTTCAGCTGAACACAAAAAACAAAGTAAAACCTTGGTGTATGGATCTTATATCTTACTTTGAAACTGGTGCCTGTTTGAATCCATGCTAGTACTTTTAAAACAGTGGCTCAGAAAAAGGCACCCACTCAGTTACCTGTATGTCAACTTACCTGAAATACCTGTAACCTTTAAATCAACTTACCTGTGACTATGAATATTAGCAGTTTCACAAGCAGTTTTATGTGTTACAATGTAAAATAAGAGCTGTGATTCCTATTTTGAACTTTGGGTATATATAACTGATTATTGCAGTGCCTTTGCGTTTAGTTATACCAACGTTATTAAAGAAATGTTTTGTAATTGCCAACATAATTAAAACAGCCATACAATGCAATATTTTTGCTAATAGTATTTATAGAATTATCCTAATATTCACAAGTGTAGTACTAAATTAAAAACAAACGTCTGAAATCAGAACTCAAGAAAAGGTTTCAGATTTTCTTATAATTTAGAATGTGACTTTCTTTTCACATTGAAATCGGGTGGGGGGGGGGGGGAATCAAACCTGCCTCAAGATGTAGCTGAGTATATTGGTGCTCTGTTTCACCTTTAATTCAGTGAAGTTACTTTTTTATGATTCACTTGAATATCTCAGAAATGGCAAGGCATTCAGTGACATTCCCTGCCTTGAAAATCAAAGAATTTGTAGCTTTTTGAAATGATAAATTTAACTTACAGTGGCAGATGGTAAAGCAGGAAAAATTTAAAAAATGATTGGTACTTCTAGATTGTAGACCAATGTGGCTGTGCTGCTGAAACCTTTTGAAATGAAATGTTTTATGTTATAGGCCACTTTGAACTGCATTTGTGAAAAGCAACTAAGGAACACAATAAACAAATGAGTGAATGAATAAACATAGTGGGTAGAACTATGTCTGTGTTCAAATGATGCGTTAGAAAAATGCTTTCTGACAACTGTGGTGGAAAAAATGTGATTATGGAATGCTTTTTTCATGCAGTGCAACTTGCTTTTTATGGACAGCACACAATACTTTGCGATTTGTATTTTATATTATGCAGCTTGAATCTTAGTTGTGCTTACTTCAAAAACTGAATTGTGTGAGACGTTAATTCATCTGTATCTTTCATTTTACCATGCAATTTAAAATTACTACATTTATGGTACTGCACTGCCTTCCACTGTCCATTTTGCTTTTGAAGGAAGTCTCAAAAAGCTGTTCACCTTCAGTATTTAAACATCTAGCTTTTATAAGAAAGCAACATTTCTAACAACGTGGAAATGCAATACTTCAACAGGAAGAAACATAAAGGAACAAAAGTCTGTTGTTCAAGTCTTTCATGTATATTGCTTGTAGAGATCTTACATAAGCATAATCATGGTTCCTTCCTAATTTTGTCTGAAGGAAAGATTTCTTGGTGTTGCAGCCTTTTTCCAAGGTTCCCCATTGCGTTCTGAAACGTTTCCAAGAAAAGTTTAAAAGCGCATTAGAGTAATACAAAGTTTATTTAAAACTACTGAAGCTACTTTAGATTAGCTCTGGTTCTACCCTGTGCCTCGGATGTTCTGTGAAGGTAAAAGGCAACTCTGAATTCAATGAGAAAGAATAGATCTGAAATCTATGGATATGGCCACACTAGCAGCAGGGAGTGAGCTAATGTGGACCACTTGGGAACAGTTAGGCTTGATTAGAACAATCGAATTAAACCTGACCATTCACATGGAAAGGGCTCTTGCCAACGTTGTGAAGTGGCTTAATATGTAAGCCAATTCAGCATATTGGCAAATTAATCACTTCACCTCCTTGGCACAGGGCAGGGGAAGTGGGAAATCTTTTTTATTATTATTATTGTATATAAACTATTGCTAATGTACTGCATCAGTTAAAAAATATTTTCTTTGCCTTCTCTTTAAGGTCTGGTCAAGAAACTGCTGTGGATTTGTCTCCAGGCAGTTTCTCCACTGGCCCTTTAAGAGGAAAACTTGCTTTCACTTGCACTGGAATTGATCCAAACCAGAGCAATCCTCTTCTGCATCAGAAAAGTAGAAGCCCCTTGAGAGGAGCAGGTAGGAATGCTGGGGGTGGGGGTTTGTGTGCCCCCCCCCAGACATCAAAGTGCAGCAGCCTGTCCTTGCAGCGCTCCAAACAGCAGCCCATGTAATCAGTCTCATTATTTGATATTTTTATATATATATGCTCCTCATGGACTGGGCCAGGTCTGTAACACCGCCACAATTATATACAGTGGTGCCTCGCTAGACGATGTTAATCCGTTCCGCGAAGATCGCTGTCTAGCGAAAACATCGTCTAGCGGAGCACGTTTTCCCATTGGAATGCATTGAAATCTCTTCAATGCGTTCCAAGGGAAAACGCAGTCGTCTAGCGAAAATCTCCCATAGGGAAACATCGTCTAGCGAGTGCGGGTCCCCATCGGAATGCACTGACAGCTGCACTGACAGCTTTTCACCACTAGTCGGCGCACTCCTATGGGGAAACCTCATCGTCTAGCGAAAATCGCCATAGGGAAACATCGTTTTGCGAAGCACAGTAGCGATCGCAAAAAGGCATTGTCTAGCGATTTCCTCGTCCTGCGAGGCAATCGTCTAGCGAGGCACCACTGTATATATATATATATAACACAATTGTTATATATGTATATATATGTACACACACAGAGAGAGAGAGAGAGAATATCACAGGAGTAAACCCCCTCACATTTCATAAATATTTTAGTATATCTTTTCATGTGACAACACTGAAGAAATGACACTTGGCTACAATGTAAAGCACTGAGTATACAGCTTGTAGAACAGTGTAAATATACTGTCCCCTCAAACTAACGCAACACACAGCCATTAATGTCTAAACCGCTGGCAACAAAAGTGAGTACACCCCTAAGTGACAATGTCCAAATTGGGCACAAAGTGTCAATATTTTGTGTGGCCACCATTATTTTCCAGCACTGCCTTAACCCTCTTGGGCATAGAGTTCACCAGAGCTTCACAGGTTGCCACTGGAGTCCTCTTTCACTCCTCCATGACGACATCACAGAGCTGGTGGATGTTAAGAGACCTTGCGCACCTCCACCTTCCATTTCAGGATGCCCCACAGATGCTAAATAGGGTTTAGGTCTGGAGACATGCTTGGCCATCATCTTTACCCTCAGCTTCTTTAGCAAGGCAGTGGTCGTTTTGGAGGTGTGTTTGGAGTCGTTATCATGTTGGAATACTGCCCTGCGGCCCAGTCTCCAAAGGGAGGGGATCATGCTCTGCTTCAGTATGTCATAGTACATGTTGGCATTCATGGTTCCCTCAATGAACTGTAGCTCCCCAGTGCTGGCAGCACTCGTGCAGCCCCAGACCATGACACTCCCACCACAATGCTTGGCTGTAGGCACGACACACTTGTCTTTGTACTCCTCACCTGGTTGCCGCCACACACGCTGAAATCCATGTCCTTAGTCTGCTTGTCTGCAGCAAACTGTATGTGGGCTTTCTTGTGCATCATCTTTAGAAGAGGCTTCCTTCTGGGACAACAGCCCTGGAAACCAATTTGATGCAGTGTGTGGCGTATGGTCTGAGCACTGACAGGCTGACCCCCCACCCCTTCAACCTCTGCAACAATGCTGGCAGCACTCATACGTCTATTTCCCAAAGCCAACCTCAGGATATGACGCTGAGCACGGGCACTCAACTTCTTTGGTCGACCATGGCGAGGCCTGTTCTGAGTGGAACCTATCCTTTTAATCTGTTGTATGGTCTTGGCCACCATGCTGCAGCTCAGTTTTAGGGTTTTGGCAATCTTATAGCCTAGGCCATCTTTATGTAGAGCAACAATTTGTTTTTTTCAGATCGTCAGATAGTTTATTACCATGAGGTGCCATGTGGAACTTCCAGTGACCGGTCTGAGAGAAAGAGCGATAACACCTGCTCCCCTTCACACCTGAGACTTGTGACACTAACGGGTCTCATGACACCAGGGAGGGAAAACGGCTACTTGGGCCAATTTGGACATTGTCACTTAGGGGTGTACTCACTTTTGTTGCCAGCGGTTTAGACATTAATGGCTGTGTGCTGAGTTATTTTGAGGGGAAAGCACATTTACACTGTTCTACAAGCTGTATACTCAGTGCTTTACATTGTAGCCAAGTGTCATTTCTTCAGTGTTGTCACATGAAAAGATATACTAAAATATTTATGAAACATGAGGGGGTATACTTACTTCTGTGATATACTGTATATTAAAAAATTGTGGCAGTGTTACAGACCTGGCCCAGTCTGTAACATGAGGCATTTGCTGAGCCTGGTAACGCAACCACTAAGAGGGGGATCTGGAAAGACCAAACTCCACTCACACTCAGCCCATCTAATAATGCCCTGTGAAAACTCAGACCAGATCAGTTTCACTGAATTTCTTCAAGCCACAGTGTGCTAGCTAACTCTCTCATGCTGGAAACTGCAAGTCCAGCCACGTTGCCCTGGAAGAAGGAACGCCAGCCCTGCCAGGTAGCACAAAATCCCAGATAATATAATTGGCACTAGGTATTAGGCAGATTATTTCTAGTCATGGATTGCTGAGTTTAGAACCATGCCCACCACCACTAACCAAAAGCATATCAGGTGGAGATTTCATATTTTATTAAAAGAAAAAAAGAGCAAATCAGATTAGAAAAGAGCAAAAGCAGTTTGGACTAAAAAAATCCAATTCAGATAACACACAATAGGTAGAAGGATCATTCATATCAGAAATCAAATGTAAAAGTGTTTGATACCTTTTATTGGACCACTAAAATCCCACTTCTTCACGCTAAGCATCACCACTTCATGGATAGTGCACACAAATTGTAGACAAGAGTCCAAAAATTGATGGAAAATGTCTGTGAGAGGTGATCTCAGAAATCAAGAAAGTTATCTTAGCCTCATCTAACACTGAAGAACATAGTAGAGTTTCGGAGCCCATGCAAAGATCTTACCAATGTTCTGACATGAACTTCTTGAACAGGGATTTTTCAAGATAGATTCTTACAAGATGGAATGGGCTTTTCAGCTGAACCTCTCTGGCCAATCAAATTAAAAGTTCTAATAGATCTTCCAGAAACCTAGGCTCTTTCCCAGGTGTAACTAGAGCAATTACAACTTTGCTTTGAAATGGAGTATCTGACTATAACTGCCCAGGTAGCCCACTATCTCTCTTTGCTCCCATGTCACTCAAAAATCATTTTTCTTCCATAACTAGTGCATGAAATAAACTGGCTTGGTACTTTAGCCCTGGTGCCAGAGATGGCTACTAATGCATTAGTGATTGAACTGTCACAAGAAATCTGCTCTTCCTCATCTAGAATTTTCTCTTCCAAGCAACTATTATATTTATTTTATTTATTTATTATACTTATATCCCGCCCATCTAGTCTTTGACTACTCTGGGCGGCTCACAACAAGTGGAGTAAAAACAATTAAAATATAACAACAATTTACAACAATAAACAATCATTCAAGATGGGAGAAAAAGAAAAAATAGATCAAGTGGTGCCCGGAGGCAAGGCCAGCCTAAATAGCTAGGTTTTAAGTTGGCTTTTGAAAGTACCCAGAGAAGGGGCCAGACAAATCTCGGAGGGGAGATTATTCCAAAGACGAGGAGCCACTGCCGAGAAGGCCCGGTTTCTTGTTTTTTCTTTCCGGGCCTCCCTCGGCGTTAGGCTCCTCAACCGCACCTCCTGGCTAGATCGAGTGATACGGGTAGATCTAGGTGGGAGGAGGCGTTCCGCCAGATATCGAGGTCCTAAACCGTTTAGGGCTTTATATGTCATCATTAAGACTTTGAAATCAACGCGGAAATGAACGGGCAGCCAATGCAATGCGGCCAGGGTGGGAGAGATATGTTGATGTTTTCTTACCCCACTGAGAAGTCTGGCCGCCGCATTCTGCACCATTTGAAGCTTCCGCATCAATCTCAAAGGTAGCCCCACGTAGAGCGCATTACAGTGGTCTAATCTCGAGACTACAAGCGCATGGACCAGAGTGGTGAGCGCCCCAACATCAAGATAGGGACGCAGCTGGGCAATCTGCCAAAGATGGAAATAGGCGGAGCGGACCACTGACACCACCTGGGTTTCCATGGTGAGCGCCGGGTCCAGATGGATCCCCAAGCTGCGAACCTCACTCTTCGCGGTGAGAGTCACCCCGCCAAATGAGAGGGAGTTTCCCAAGCCGCTGATGGTGGGGCCACATTATAGGTACAGGAACCCTGTCCCCCTTTACATCTGGTCATCACAGCACATATCCACTACTAGAAAGCACTTAAAAGTGCATTTCACTGCTTTCTTCTGCTTTCCTTTGTTTTCCCCATCTTCCGTGATTCAAGTGATGTGCAAGTTTTTGCTATTTGTATTTGCCTCTTTCAGTTGCCTCTGAAGTCACTTTCATTCTGCACCAGAGTGCAAAAAAATCAATTACACGAACAAGGAGAAAGGATTACTCACGGCTTGCCAGTTGTGAACAAACTGTAAACAAAGGAAATTCCATTTTTCTCAAACTGGCTTCAAAATCAGTGAATGTAGAGTGCTTTGCACAGTCTGCCATCATATTTACAGAAGGAATTGATAAAAGGAAGCTCCATGTGTATTTAAAGACATTTATCTCTGGATGTAGTCCAGATTTTAATTTGTAACTGGAAGCCTTTTCACTTTTTGAAAATTACTTGGGAATTGTGGATGAACTGAGCTCTCAGGAAAGGAGGCGGGTCAGAATGCTTGGCTGCCTTTTGTTTAGAGAGATTGGTGATAAATTCAAAACCATTAGCTGAAGAGAGGACTGAAGCCACACACATGCCAAGCCTCTTGCAGACTGCACCTATTTCCATCTAAGAAGCTATACCTGGCCCCCAACAACGGTCTTGAGACTGGGATTTTAATAAACATAATTTTGGAGCTACCTATGAGAATTTGGTGTACAGCCTGAGGAAGATGAATTATCATCAAAAGTTCATTGTTTTTTGGTGGGTTTTTTTTTTAGTGCTCCAATAAAGGTATCACCTGTTCCTGCATTTGTACTGTTTTAGGGACAACACAGTCTTTTCCTGATTTTTACTCCGAATATCAGTTCCCAAATGAGGACGGCATGGAAAAATTCCAAGGGGGAGTAAGACTGATTTCCAGAATGAGAAAACATTTTAATCAGTTTAAACAATTTTTTATTTCCAAATGTCATAACCCATTTAAATTGATTTAAAATTATTTTTACTGGGTCTGTGTTTAATTTTAGATTGCAAATTGAGGGGTTTTCTTTGTTTAAAAGGAATGGGATGATGAAAGAGAAGGAGGAAGCATGAGGGCTTCTCAAAATAAGAAAAAAAGCATGTTTTATAAAGTTTGCGAACAATTATTTTCAAAGAACAAGTTCCAGTCTGAGAACTCTTGGAACTGGCAAAAGATGGCCAACGAATATTGAGCTGACACTTGGTCACCGGCAGCTGGGCTGAATCCCAAACTCTCTCAATCTAGGGGTGTAGAAAATGACTCAGAACTACCCTACTCTCACCCTAGGCTGAAGGTGTTGGCCTGGCTCGCATAAATCAAGCGTTCCCTTTCTCCACTCCTTTTATGTTGATCTGTCGCCTGCAGAATAGACTAACTCTCGTTTCAGAGATTTGAATGCAGCTGACAGAACAGTCTCTGATGGCAGGAGTTTTTCTAACAAGAGTTTTGTCCCGAATTCTACTCCCCCCCCCCCCGCTCCAACGCTATGTGCTATCTTTGAGAAGAACTCACTGACGATCAAATTAAGAGAATAGCTCTTTAAGTTTTATCATCTCGGAGAAAAATCCACATTGCTGGATGTGTTGGATAGAAAAGCATGCTTTTCCAGCATGATGCCCTCCAGAAAAGCATGCAAAAGACGAATCACTCTGGAAAGTGGTTTGCTATTATCAAATCGCGGGCACAGGAGGTGAAAAACACGGCTCATCAGCGATTAGTCTTAAGGGCCGAAAAGAAAAGAGACAAAGCGCCTTTTATTTCCAAAGTCACCAACAACTTGCAGGCAGTCCACGCGCCAGCTATGAAGGGGCCTTCTCGCTAAGCGACGAAAATAGCATCTTCGCCTTCCGCCCAGCGACCTGGAGCGCGCATGCGCACGTTGGGCAGCGGGTGGGTTGCCGCCGATGTGCCAACATGGTGAGTAGCTGCGCTGGAGGGTCTCTAGCGGGTGTTCCTTCCCCCCTCTCCCCGCTTCCTGTTCTGTCTTCCTCCTCCCGCTTCGTTGCGGTGAGGGAAACGAGCCGTTGGTGCCTCCGTACCCCTGGCGCGCGGAGTCGAGTTTCTCTGAGGGCGGCCTGAGGCTCTCTGCTAAACGGCATTGGGGGGGGGGGGGTTGGAGGAGGGGAGGGGGCCGCTCAGGTGCTTGGAGTCGGTTAGCGAAACGCTGAGGCGGATTATGATGACGTAGTAGGGCTGAGCCGGAGGTTGTCGGGTGATTGGTTCGTCGAGATGCCAGTCATGATGGGGTGGCCGAAGAAAGGTATAAATAAGTGCTGATGTTGGCAAGAGAGGCGAAAGCCCGCGCTTGTCTCTCTGAGCGTGTAGCGTGGCAGGGTGTTCCCTGAGGAGCAGGGTGTCTGGACAATGGGTTTTTCCCGAGGCGGAGGCTTGAGGCTTTCTCTCCTTTACTCCCACCCCGAGGCGTACACACTTGAGCGTGTGAAGCGATTTTATATTTTTATTTCAAACTGTCGGTTTCCTTGCGGGCTGGGGGAGCACCAACTCACCCCCGCGGAGGAAGCATTAAATATGGCTTCCTGTTCAAGTCTGTCGTCGGTTTAGTTTGCGGGCGAAGGGGCGCAAGCTTCGGTTCCCCCCATCTAAAAGATGGGGGGGGAGAAGTGAGGTCGTCTCCGAAGGGATTGCTGCAAACGTCGGTCGACCGGTAGGTGGGGCGGCTAGAGAGAGAGAGAGAGAGAGTGAATGGCTGCCCCACGTGGGCTTTTCCTTCACGTGGAGTTGTGCTTAATCTGAATTTAGGATCATAGCGAAAAAAATTGTTTTAGCGAGAGAAAATCGTTTTGATGTGTTTAAATATGTAATTTATTGTATCAATCCACGATTCTTTCTAATTTCCCCAGTCGTTTTGTGAGACGAGAAGAGATTTGTTTCTTTTATAGCTTGGAGGCCTTACAGGGTGGCTAGGAAACAGCCTTGATTTCTCCCTGAAGCGCAGTCAGTGGATGGTATTGAAGTGCAAAAGAAAGAAGGAAAGCATGTGTTTGAAATTACTTTATGCACACCTGTATTTTATCTTTTCCCCCCAGTGTATTTATTACTCTTTCTACAAACTGTACTTCATGTTTGAAGAAATTGGTTTTGATCAAGGAAAAGTCACACTGAAATAAATTTTAGTCATTGGTGCTGCACTATTTTGCCTTTTAAAAAATTGCTTTCAACAGTTACTAGCCTCCAAGTATCCCAGCCAAGTATTAGATATTGTCACTTCCTTTTCTCTGATTACCCTGCCATTAGCTGTGAAACCATGCGGACTCAGATTCTGCTCTGATGAGTGGAGACCAGTGTGCTGGATTGAGCATCAGGAAAGTGGAAAAAAAATTGGGAGGATTGCATGCTACTGAATAATTTAATTACTATAATTCTCTTGTATGATATTTTCTCAGCTTTCATTTTATCATGTTTGAGCAATTCCAGAGAAATGCACTAAGTACTACTCCGGAGAAAAGATTTTCCTTTTGAAGTCCTCCAAGAGAGGAAGTAGCCAGTGTTCCTGCTGTTTCAGGGGAGGCATTGTTGATCTGGGAGCCTCAGTAATGCCCATGGGGGCTCCATCTAATCTGTGAATCACACTTCTACTAGTCTTGTCCTGTAAAGCAGCGTTCCCCAACCTTTTTCGTAGTGCGGACCGGTGGAGCCTCTGAGGGAGGTGGGGCGGGCGCTCGCGCTCTCCGCTGCACACGCGAAGTGGGGGGGTGGGCGCCATAGGTGCGCGTGTGTTCCCCCACCACTTCGCGCATGCGCAGGAGTGCCTGCCCACCCGCACGCCCACCCCTTGGCCACCTCTTGGCTGCGGCCGCCGGGAGGCCAGCAGCCGAAGCACCCAGCGATGCTCGGCCTCCCGGCTCTTGGCCACCCCCGTTACCGCCACTGCTGGGAGGCCAGCAGCCGGAGCACTCGGCCTCCTGGCTCTTGGCCACACACCCCCGCCGCGCCGCAAAGGCAGACCTCCCGCCCCCCCCGTGCACGCACTCCCCTCCCCACAGCTGCTTTGCGCACGTGGGCGCTTGCATGAAGGGGTGAGGGAGTGCTCACGCCCCCGCTGGCAGGCGTGCGCAAACCAGCTGTGGGGAGGGGAGTGGGGGGGGCGGCAGGAGGTCTGTCTTTGCGGCCCGGTCAGGCTCAAGCCACGGACCGGCAATGGGCCGCGGACCGGGGGTTGACGACCTCTGCTGTAAAGTACTATGGTTGATATGTACTGTATACAAGATTGGGTTTCATGCATCCTTGGAGTAGCCAAAAGTCAATTAAATTAGTAGAGCAAATGTTTCTTGGTGCTATTATTGAATTTAGGTTTTTTTAAATTTGTGTTTAAGAAAGTGTCGTTAAATAATAAGCAGATGAAACTCATGTTCTCTGTAGCACATTCTTTCCCTGAGCTTTGTGTTCCTTTTTCCCTTTTACTAACTAAATGTGGGCTGAGTATCACTCTGATAAATTACTGTTTTGTGAATTTGAGCACACTTTATTTGCTGGCATCTCTTCTCTCTCTGTCTTACGTTGTATCTCTTAAATTTGTGTTATTTATTTATTGTAACATGAAATTCAGATGGAAACAATTTTTTGGAAATGATTTAGACTAACCATAATATTTTTCAGGGAACACCACAGAAAGATGTCGCAATAAAAAATGATGCACCAACTACGTTGTTCTTAGACAAACATGCAGATTATATAGCAGCATATGGAACAAAGAAAGATGATTATGTGAGTATTGTGTTTTAATATGTACTGCAGCATGTTTTTATTCCTCCCTCTTTTTTATATATTCACTGAAATCTTGTTGCTTAGCATAGTAGATCCATTGAATCAGTGGAAGTTACAGATGAGCTAACTCGTCCAGTCTTTGCTGATTCTTATTGACCTGTTGCACTAAGTCATAAGATTTGATTCATTGAGTGAAAGAGAAAATTATGAGTCAAATATACTGTAGATGCTTTCTTTAGGTCAGTGATGTCACTTGGCATGTATTAGCTGACTTCAGAGCTGAAGATTTACCTCTTTCTTTTGCACTGAGACCAAAGAAGCATCTTAAATGGGATTCCACTTACATTTATTTATTTACTTACCTACCTACCGCCCATCTAGACCAAAGGTCTACTCTGGGTGGTTTACAAATTTAAAAACAATAAAACCAAAAAACACATATTATAGATCCAAGGTGGCAAAAGTATAAGAAATTAATATATGGCAGGAGGGAAAGCCTGCCCAAATAGCCAGGTTTTAAGTTTATTCCTGAAAACACCCAGAGAGGGAGCCAGGTGGATCTCCACTGGCAAGTTGTTTGTAAGGCGAGGGGCCACTGCCGAGAAGGCCCTGTTACTCGTTCCTTCCTTCCGAACCTCCCTCGGCGTTAGGCCCCTCAGCCGCCTCGCCTGGCTGGAACGAGTGACTCTGGCAGAATTGGGTGGGAGAAGGCACTCTGCCAGATATTGAGGTCCTAAACTGTTTAGGTCTTTATATGTAATTGTAAGAACTTTGAAATCAATGCGGAAATGAATGGGCAGCCAGCGTGGGGAAAATATGTTGATACCTTTTCACCCCTGTAAGAAGTCTGGCCTCCGCATTCTGTACCATCTAAAGTTTCCGCGTCAGTCTCAAAGGCAGCCCCGCGTAGAGCGCATTACAGTAGTCTAATCTTGAGACTACGAGCGCATGGACCAAAGTGGTGAGTGCCCCCACATCAAGATAGGGACGCAGCTGGGCAATCCGCCGAAGGTGGAAATGTGCGGAACGGACCACTGACGACACCTGGGTCTTGATGGTGAGCGCTGGGTCCAGATGTACACCCAAACTGCGAACCTCACTCTTGGTGGTAAGAGTCCCCCCCCCAAGGAGAGGGAGTTTCCCAGACCACTGATGTCTGGGACACCCACCCGAAGGACCTCCGTCTTGCCCGGATTCAGCCTCAGTCTATTCACCTGCATCCATTGCTGAACAGCCCCCAGGCAGCGCTCAAAGGATGAAACAGCATCCACTGTTGTTGGAAAAAAGGAGATGTAGAGCTGAGTATCATCAGCGTACTGATGACACGAAGCCCCACATCCCCTGATGACCCCTCCCAGCGGCCTCATATAGATGTCAAATAGCATTGGAGAGATAATCGAGCCCTGCGGAACCCCACAATTGAGGCTCCACGGGGCCGAGAAACTCTCCAATCTGCACTCTGGGGACGGTCCTCCAAGAAGGAACGGAGCCAGGCAAGCGCCAGGCCACCGATTCCCAACTCGGGGAGCCTCCCTAGGAGAATACCGTGGTCGAAGGTATCAAATACATGAATTTGTCTTCCAAAAACTCCTCCTGACTTTCAAGTTTTGTCTATGAGACATCTTGGTGAGAGAGTAAAAGGCTAAAGTAAATCTGTATGAACACCGTGTTCAGAAAAAGCACTCCATAGTTCTTTTGGAAATCGTACAGTCCTAGAACAACTCTAGCCTAATTATAAAAAACGTTCTCATCTGCTACTCTATACACACTGTTGTGTATACACAGAGCATATAGTGTGGGAGATTTTCCGGTCATGGTCCTTTGCATGTGCAGAAAAATTCTTTCAGTTTATAGGTGAAAGATGATAAGGTAAATGAAAAATGCCCCTGTATGACAGTGGGAGCTGTATGGCATAGGTAGCTTTCTGAATCAGTATGTGCAGTATATAATCTTTTACTGTTTTATAAATAGATATTTAGATTTTCATCTCAACCATGAATATACTTGTTTTTTCTAAAAACCCTTCTTACTGTAGAGGGATCCAAGGTGGCTTACAAATGATTTTAAAAACAGTATTAAAACAATTACGAAATTTAAAAAAATGCTGTTAAAAATAAGAAAAACATTAATTATTAAAAGGTACTGAATAATATCCTGTTAATTTAAAAAAAACATATTTAGAAAGATAAAATGACAGCTCTCTCCTTGAAATCTTTTCCTTGACAGAAGTTTGCATATTAACAGCCTGCTTGAAAAGGAAGGCATTTGCCAGCTGGTGAAGTTAGCCAATTCAAATAATAATTTCATCTTTTAAAATTAATGTTCTTAGTACTGCTGGTTATATGTGCATTATAATCTCCTTCATTTTCTTTATAATCTGTTCCCTTTTTTCCTTTTATGTTGATACTTGTACATTGTTTTTCTCAGATGTGCATGTTTGTATGTGTAGACATGTATTCATACACATTTTGACAATAATATAATTTAGATTATACATTTTACTGCTACAGTGCATTAATACTTATAGGTCTTTTAATACTTATAGGTCAGTGATGGTGAACCTATGGCACGCGTGCCACAGCTGGCACGCAGAGCCATAAGTCGCTGGATCGCTACCCCCAGCAGCCAAACCTGAGGGGGCATCTGCAGTGCTAGCTCCCCGACAGGCAGCAGGCCAGAATCCAGAGCAGCTGGTGGCAGCGGGCCGGCCAAGCTATAGGTAGTGGCGGCGTTGGGCATGACTGGAGGTGAATCCGGAGTGGGGTCTGGAGGCAGCTTCGTGCCCGGGATTCCTGCTTCTGCTGCGGCCTGCTGTTTTTGTTTGTTTTGTTTTGTTTTGTTTGCAGTTTGGGCAGTCGGGCTCAAAAAGGTTCACCATCACTGTTATAGGTGCTATTAAAACCCCATTTTAAATATTTTGCCTTAAATTTTTTCATTTCTTTGTAAGATGTGATTCTTCTGTTCAGGATCCTTATTTTCCCTGACTTTTTAATTTTTAAAAAAATATAAACCGTGAACAGAAATACAGTGGCTCCCTTGTAGCAAGATCCTTTGGTGCTAGATTGAAGCTAACATCAGTATAACAGTAAAGGGAAGTCTAGGGTTTTAAAGTTGCTCAAGAAGCCAGTTGCTAATGAAAATAAATGAAATCATTTTGACCTTGTTGTTTCTTCTGTTAAACACCTAAATAGGAAATTAGGTTCAGTTGAACGCTTTATTTTGCTAGCTTAAGAACTAAAATATGTATTTTTCTCCCCAGGAGTACTGTATGTCAGAATATTTAAGAATGAGTGGTGTGTATTGGGGACTGACAGTAATGGACCTTATGGGGCAGCTGCATCGGATGAGCAAAGAAGAAATCCTGGCATTTATCAAATCATGTCAGCATGAATGTGGTGGAATAAGTGCCAGCATTGGTCATGATCCTCATCTTTTATATACGCTTAGTGCTGTCCAGGTAATCATATAAAAGACAAGTGTTTAATGAAATAATTTGTCATACAATACTGGTCACATTGTAGGAATTGAAGTATCATCATTAAAACATCCCATCTTGTTTATGTTTGCATTGCCCTAGTTTGTGTATATCGGGCTGTTAATGGAAGGTAAGAAATACCAAATCTGAAAATCAGATGCACAATTATAGGATGGGTGAAAGCTGACTTGAAAGTAGTACATGTGAAAAAGATCTGGGATCCTGGTTTATTATAAGCTGAACATGAGCCAACAGTGATGCAGCAACAAAAATATGAAGGTTATACTAGGGTGTGGTTGGCTGGATTGCTTATGAGTCAGGTATCTGGCTGCAGGCCCAGAGATAGGAGTTCGCACTGTGTCTCCCAGGAGAGGAGCCAGCTAGTGTATCCTTAGTCAAGCTGTGTGGTTCCAGAAGCAGGGAATGATAAGCCACTTCTAAGTATTCTATATATAGAAAACTCTGGGAAGTGTTACCTTAAATCAGAATATGGTTGATGGCATGCTGTTACGATCATACTAGGGTATATGAACAGAAGTATAATGGCCTGATGAAAGGAAGCAGTAGCCCCATTCTTTATTTTGCTTTGGTAAGATCTAAGCTAGAATAGTGTGTCAAGTTCTGGGCACCACAATTTAAGGAGGATATCAAGAAGCTGGAATATGTCCAGAGAAAAGCAACTAGAATGGTAAAAATGTTTGGAAACCAAGGCCTTCAAGGAAAGGTTGAGAGAACATGCCATGTTTAGCCTGTAGAGAAGGCTGAGGAATGATATATTGCTATCTTTAAGTATTTGACAGGCTCTCATGTGGAAGATGGGGCACGCTTGTTTTTCGATCTTAGGTGGATAGGACTAGAAGTAGTGGTTTCAAGTTACAAGAAAGATTTTTGACTAAACATTCAGAAGAACTTCCTGACCCCGAGAGTGATTCAGATCAACTGCCTTTGGGGGAGAGGTGGACTCTCCACTGGAGACTTAAGCAGAGGCTGGTTGGCCATTTATCAGGGATGCATTAGCTGTGGATTTCCTACACTGGCAGGGGGCTAAATTTGATGACCCTTGGGTCCTTTGCAGCTTTTCAGTTCTGTGACAGAAACTTTAGATGCAGTAAACAACAAGCTTTTTCCCCAGGGAATTCCATTACTGTGTTGTAACAAAAAGTCTTGTGTTCATCTTCATGAAATAAGTTGTTGTTTAGTCGTGTCCGACTCTTCGTGACCCCATGGACCAGAGCACGCCAGGCCCTCCTGTCTTCCACTGCCTCCCGAAGTTGGGTCAAATTCATGTTGGTTGCTTCGATGACACTGTCCAACCATCTCATCCTCTGTCGTCCCCTTCTCCTCTTGCCTTCACACTTTCCCAACATCAGGGTCTTTTCCAGGGAGTCTTCTCTTCTCATGAGATGGCGAAAGTATTGGAGCCTCAGATTCAGGATCTGTCCTTCCAGTGAGCACTCCGGGTTGATTTCCTTCAAAATGGATAGGTTTGTTCTCCTTGCAGTCCAGGGGACTCTCAAGAGTCTCCTCCAGCACCACAATTCAAAAGCATCAATTCTTCGGCGGTCAGCCTTCTTTATGGTCCAGCTCTCACTTCCATACATCACTACTGGAAAAACCATCGCTTTGACTATGCGGACCTTTGTCGGCAAGCTGATGTCTCTGCTTTTTAAGATGCTGTCTAGGTTTGTCATCGCTTTCCTCCCAAGAAGCAGGCGTCTTTTAATTTCGTGGCTGCTGTCACCATCTGCAGTGATCGTAGAGCCCAGGAAGGTAAACTCTGTCACTGCCTCCATATCTTCCCCTTCTATTTGCCAGGAGGTGATGGGGCCCGTGGCCATGATCTTAGTTTTTTTGATGTTGAGCTTCAGACCATTTTTTGCGCTCTCCTCTTTCACTCTCATTAAGAGGTTCTTTAATTCCTCCTCACTTTCTGCCATCAGAGTGGTATCATCTGCATATCTGAGGTTGTTGATATTTCTTTCGGCAATCTTAATTCCGGTTTGGGATTCCTCCAGTCCAGCCTTCCGCATGATGTATTCTGCATATAAGTTAAATAAGCAGGGGAACAATATACAGCCTTGTTGTACTCCTTTCCCAATTTTGAACCAATCAGTTGTTCCATATCCAGTTCTAACTGTTGCTTCCTGTCCCACATATAGATTTCTCAGGAGATGGATAAGGTGGTCAGGCACTCCCATTTCTTTAAGAACTTGCCATAGTTTGCTGTGGTCGACACAGTCAAAGGCTTTTGCGTAGTCAATGAAGCAGAAGTAGATGTTTTTCTGGAACTCTCTGGCTTTCTCCATAATCCAGCGCATGTTAGCAATTTGGTCTCTAGTTCCTCTGCCCCTTCGAAATCCGGGTTACAGTCCACTAAAACTTATACCAGATACCTGGTAGTCTTCTAAAGTGCCTCAAGACTGTTGTTTACTTTCTATATATATATAGAAACTGCCAGTTAAATTAAGTTTAAATGTTTTTCAGCTCTTGAGATTTTATTTAATGAAGACTTACCCGCAGTTAGCTAAAATAACTGTTGTTACACATTAATTGCAAATGCTAAAACAAGTGATTCATTTTTCCTTCAAGCTTTTGAGCTAGGAAGACTGCTGTGGGAACTGGACATGCAAGTTGGACACACTTTGTGCAGTAAAAGCAAGAAACAGATGCTTGTGACATAGCACAGGAGCCTCTTGGGTCAATGATGAGATCTGACATTTTTGTATGAATTTAAAATTGATTTATTATCATTTAGCTCTAGAATTACTCTGAGACCCAAGAACATTTCTGTGAATATCTTGTTTTTCTGTATTCTGTTAGAGAATAGTGTGATCTTGAATTCCAATAGCATAACGCAAAGCACAGGGGCAAGTGTAATTATTAACTTGGTTTGTCATCAGCCAGTATGGCCATTATGCAGGCTGGTTAGGAATAGTGGAAACTAGTCTGGTACATCTGGAGCATGCCATGCTGATTAAGAGAGGTGTGGCTGTAGTGTCACCAAATGTTGTTCAGTGTAAACATCTGTTTGCTACCATTTCTGTTTAAAAGCAGATCATATTTCACCTGCAGTTCCTTTTCTCCCTCACCGCTGGCTGGAATCCTTGGGAGTTGAGTTTCCACAGCCTCTGTAGGGTGACACATACACCACCCCACATTAACTGTATAATTGAAATTAATATTTTAAACCTTTGCTCTGATTATCAGATATGCATATACTTGCATTTTACCAACCTCTCCATTTTTAAGTTTCTGAAATTAAAGCAGAGGAGCGGGAGGGATTGGTAGTTTAATGCAGTGAATTGTTGAAGTCCATGGAAAGAATACTAGTATGAGAGAGACACTTGTAATTTACAATGTCATGGTTTGGTGCCTTTATACAATTGGAAGATGCTCAGTATTCTGCAGATGGAAGTGTATCTTTATTTATTTATTAGATTTTTATCCCGCCCTTCTAGACATATGTCTACTCAGGGCGGCTCACAATAAAATTATTCATAAAAACAATTAAAACAACGATTTACATTGACAATATTAGTATTAATCAAGATGGAAAATATGAAACAAAAGATTAAGTAGAAAGTAAAAGTCAAGTATTGACAGGAGGGAAGGCCTGCCTAAAGAGCCAAGTCTTTAATTGGCTCTTAAAAACAAGGCACCCTCGCTTAAAAAAAAAAAAAAAAAAGCGAGGGTGCCAGGCAGATCTCTGACGGCAGGCTATTCCAAAGTCAAGGGGCCACTGCCGAGAAGGCCCGGTTTCTTGTTCTTTCTTTCCGGGCCTCTCTCGGCGTTAGGCCCCTCAGCCGTCTTTCCTGGCTATAGCGAGTGACTCGAGTAGATCTAGGTGGGAGAAGGCGTTCTGCTAGGTATCGAGGTCCTAAACCGTTTAGGGCTTTATATGTCATCATTAACACTTTGAAATCAATGCGGAAACGAATGGGCAGCCAATGCAAGGCAGCCAGAGTGGGAGAGATATGCTGGTGTTTTCTCGTTCCACTAAGTAGTCTGGCTGCCGCATTCTGCACCATTTGAAGCCTCCGCATCAATCTCAAAGGTAGCCCCACGTAGAGCGCATTACAGTGGTCTAATCTCGAGATTACAAGCGCATGGACCAGAGTGGTGAGGGGCCCGCCATCAAGATAGGGACACAGCTGGGCAATCCGCCACAGATGGTAATAGGCGGAACGGACCACTGACGCCACCTGGGTTTCCATGGTAAGCGCCGGGTCCAGATGTACTCCCAAGCTGCGAACCTCACTCTTCGCGGCAAGAGTCACCCCCCCCCCAAAAGAGAGGGAGTTTCCCAAGCCGCCGATGGAGGGGCCACTGACCCTCAGGACCTCCGTCTTGTCTGGGTTCAGCCTCAACCCATTCTCCTGCATCCATTGCAGTACAGCCTCCAGACAGCGCTGAAGGGACAGAACGGCATCCACTGAAGTAGGTGAAAAGGAGATGTAGAGCTGCGTGTCATCAGCATACTGATGGCACGAGGCCCCACACCCCCTGATGACCCCACCCAGCGGCCTCATATAGATGTTAAACAGCATTGGGGAGATGATCGAACCCTGCGGAACCCCACAATTGAGACTCCACGGGGCCGAAACGCTCTCCCCAAGCTGAACTCTGAGGGCGGTCCTCCAAGAAGGATCGGAGCCAGGCAAGCGCCAGGCCACCGATTCCCAACTCTGAGAGCCTCCCCAAGAGGATACCGTGGTCGACGGTATCAAAGGCGGCTGAGATATTGAGCAAGACCAACAAGGACATTTTGCCCCTGTCAGCCTCCCCCAACAGGTCATCCAACAGTGCGACCAGTGCCGTTTCTGTACCATGGCGCGGCCTGAAGCCCGACTGGAACGGATCCAGGGCATTGGTTTCATCCAAAAGAGCCTGAAGCTGATATATTGCATATGCTTAGTTTCCACATACTTTGAAAAGAGTTGGATCCAGATTTAGTCATATTGAAATTACTTATTTAAAATATTTCTATCCCACTTTTCTCCTTAAAAAGGACCCAAGTCAGCTTACATAATTAAAAAGACAATATTTAAAAGTTGAAACAGTAAGTATACAAATATTTAAAAAGTTAAGAAAGAATTAAACAAGTATTAAATAAAAAACAGTAGGTAAAATCAATACTAAAACACATTTGAAACAACAGTTTTAACAGAGCACAACAGTCCATTTAAAAAATTGTTTCAGACCACCAGTCAATAAGGAAAAAGCCTGCCTGAAGAAAAAGCTTTGTCAGTAGAATGTGAACTTTGAATAACTAAGCCCGATTGACTTATGGAACTAAATCTAGTTTTAGTCCATTGCATTTTCCACATATTTTTAACTGTTTTGGAATCCTCTGTCAAATTCTGTGGAATATTTTAATTTTAGAATTCTGATTTTGTTTTGCAGATTCTAACTCTCTATGACAGTCTCCAGGTGGTTGATGTAAATAAAATTGTTGATTATGTAAAGAACTTACAAAAAGAGGATGGATCATTTGCTGGAGACAGATGGGGTAACTCTTTTACAAGTATATTTACTGATGCAAAAATACAATTAAATGCTGTATGTTCTTGTCTATTTTTATCTCTCCCACCCGTTGGTGTTACTCTTCACATAGTACTCTGATGGTACTCTGTAAGAGGAGTTTTATAGTCTACCCATGTATGTTTTTATCTGTATCAGTAGCTTCTCAGATCTATGATGAGTTTTAGTATGGATCTGACAACAAAGTTGATGTCTTTCACCACTTCAGCTCTAGAATTACTCTGAGATCTGAGAATAATATTGCTTATTATTAGAGGTATAAATTCAGATGGTGTTTTTCTTCCCTGTTTGACCTATGAGCAGAGCTAGTATGTTAATAAACTTTCATGTAGTTGTGATAAGAAATCTTGGTTGTCACAGTTCTCCAACATAAATGCAGTTTAATAAAGCAGATACGCATCAAGAAAACATGCTTGCTGGACAGCATAAAAAATAAATATGAATGTAGTGTACTGAACATGAAGTTGTGGAATAGCTGAATAGGTGCTTAATTTTATTGCAAAAGAGTCAGTGCTTATTAAAATTACATTAGTTCTTGGTTTTTTACATAAATAATATTCATTTACTATTTATGTAAAATAATAAATATTAACCACCAAAACAAACAACTGCACACAGGCTTTCCACACCAAGAACTTTAAATATGTGCTGAAGTTATCATACACTTAGGGGAATGCAAGAGCTATGCTTGCAAGAATAATGGAAATGTCATAAAGGCAGATTACCTCAGGTTTAAGGAATTGCTGTAGTCATTATCTGTTGAATACTAGGTTGCACAATTCAGCATGCAACAGATAATGTCTATGGGGATTACTTAATTTTAGACAATTTATCTTCAAATGCTACAGCATTTGTGTTGTGCTGGTATTAAATCCCAACAAGATTTTGGCCAATATTTATTGGTATCCTTTTAATTGTTTATGAAGTATTTTGTATTTCTCAATTATTTCTGACGTATAATATAATATAGTGTACTTGTTAAAATAAATTTAACAATAAATTAATGAAAGTGGGGATATTTTTGTAAAATTATACAGTTGTCTATGGAACTTTGCCCAAGTTGAATCTTGAATTTATACCATGTGTACATATTGTTTTCTTCCTTTAGGAGAGATAGATACCAGGTTTTCTTTTTGTGCAGTAGCAACACTAGCCCTTCTGGTAAGTCCTTTATTTCACGGCAATCTCATTTCAAAACAGGTGCTTAAATTATTGTGCACAAGGAGTAATTTGAAACAGGATAGATTTAATTTGTACGGAGATAGGATACAGTGGTGCCTCGCTAGACGATTGCCTCGCAGGACGAGGAAATCGCTAGACGATGCCTTTTTGCGAGCGCTACTGCGCTTCGCAAAACGATGTTTCCCTATGGCGATTTTCGCTAGACGATGAGGTTTCCCCATAGGAGTGCGCCGACTAGTGGTGAAAAGCTGTCAGTGCAGCTGTCAGTGCATTCCTATGGGGACCCTCACTCGCTAGACGATGTTTCCCTATGGGAAATTTCGCAAGACGACTGCGTTTTCCCTTGGAACGCATTGAAGCGATTTCAATGCATTCCAATGGGAAAACGTGCTTCGCTAGACGATGTTTTCGCTAGACAGCGATCCTCGTGGAACGGATTAACATCGTCTAGCGAGGCACCACTGTATTTGCCAGAATATCACTTGCAAACTGTCAGTTTCAGATGTTTCCAGAGTTGCAAACAAATGCTGTAGTGCCCAGTAGGCCTATATAGCTAGCATATGGGTGGGTGGGAGATAGAGCAGTCTTTTATAGAAAGACAGAGAAAAGAGAAAACTTAATAAGTAAAGCTTTGTCATTGTGAATTCTCCCACTTCAAAAATCCTAGTTTCTTATGCACGCAACTCCTCAAGAGTGTGGTGCATTATGTTCCTACTCTTCATATCAAGAGTGGATTTTGGATAATGCTGTGTCAGATTCTGTGTTCTGAAGTCTTGTTTGTGAGACATAGGAGACACCGGTTTTCCAGAAAAAGATGAACATGATAAACTGAAGCTCATGGAAATGGGTTGTGTGCTATTTGGGATATATGCCACCTTGCATTGTGTGATGAGAATCACCTTCGTTGCTTCCACTTTGGATGAGGTGCCATAAAGGGGTGTGTGATTAGAGTTTGCCAGGCTCTGTGGAGAAAAATTTATAACAACACTTTTGAACAAACCCAAAGGATTGGCTGAGCATTTGCTATGAAGTTGGAGTTAGATTATAGAAAGCTAATTGCAAGGAATTACTGCTTTTCAGGGGAAACTGGATGCAATTGATGTTGACAAAGCAATAGAGTTTGTGTTGTCCTGTATGAACTTTGATGGAGGATTTGGTTGTAGACCAGGATCTGAATCTCATGCAGGACAGGTAAGTAGTGCTACTTTGCCTAATAAAATTCAATTTTTTTAGTGTTTGCTGCCTTTTTCATGTTAGGTTTTAGAGTTTTTCAAAAGTGGAGGCATTTTTCATCTCCATATATGTAAGATGTGCCTCAAAATCCTAGGCACTACATAATGTTTGACTGAGTCAGTACTTCATTGGTGATAGGCTAGCAGTGCAACAAAATTTTTGTTTCCTTCCCCTTGTAAACTATGCTACCTAAAACTTGACCCAAGGGTTTCCAAGTCCTTGAGAGCCAAATTCTGGGAGTATTTAGGATGCTGTAGTAGGGACAGTGGATTAATTTCTCCTGATAGTTCCATTCTACCAAGAGAGGTGCAGTAGCGAATCCTACCTGTAATAAGCAAGCAGGTGTTTTCCCAATCATGCTTGGAAATGAGGACACATAATGGTGTACTTTCAAATTAGAATGGAAGGTAGCAATACAGATTTGCAGATTTGTCTTGTTTTTCAGTATGTTAAATGTCTTTTATTAAAAAGTTAAACGTGGAAGCTAGAAACTATCATCTCAAAGACATGAACTCAGAACATTTTGATGTTAAAATAAAGCTGGTCAATAGGTTGAAGTATAAATATTTCTTTTTACTATAATTAAACACCGAATGAAATATAATGAAGTGAAAGATTATATAAGGAGATTGGCTGGTACTATAATATAGTTAGCTTCAAGTCTTGGGGATGACACAGTTGCTAAAATAGGGTTGCCTTGTTGGTAATTAAAGCAACTCTATTCTTAGGTGAAGCCCATTGGGTGTCATGCCTGAGACATACATAGAACCAATCTTTCTTTTGGCAAAAGAGAAATTGGTGTAGCATCACACGTTAGTTAGTGCTGCATCACAAGATTTGTGCTCAAGTAAAAATCTCTTTTTTTAACCTTAACCTTGGACACAAGTTCGAAAGCATGCAAATGCAAGTAGATAAATAGGTACCACCTCGGTGGGAAGGTAACGGCGTTCCGTGTCTAGTCGCGCTGGCCACGTGACCACGGAAACTGTCTACGGACAAACGCTGGCTCTACAGCTTGGAAACGGGGATGAGCACCACCCCCTAGAGTCAGACACGACTGGACTAAATGTCAAGGGGAACCTTTACCTTTACCTTTGGACACAAGTGCATAAAACTAACTTTTTGCTAAATGATCTACATTTCTAGGTGTTATCTCATATGAAGGTTTTTGTACAGTGAGTGAGTTTCCTACTTAAAAATACCAATGAAGGTACAGGGGGGCAAGATTGGTGTATTTTATTTCCATGAAATATTGATTCCACAAACAGATGTGTTCCTTCATTGTGTTTTTTTTTACCTGAAAATTGTATTTTCAAATAGAACTTTATGAACTTTATATCTGTAATTTTAGATCTATTGTTGCACAGGATTTCTGGCTATAACTGGTCAATTACACCAAATAAATGCTGACCTTCTAGGCTGGTGGCTTTGTGAACGTCAGTTGCCATCCGGTGGCCTTAATGGAAGGCCAGAGAAGGTATTAAGTTATATATATATATATATATATTAAATCTTAAAGTACTGAGATTTGGGGACATGGAAGTGGTGTGAGAACAAATTCCAGAAGTAAAATTTGTAAATACTTTTTTTGGTAAATATATTGGGACTGGATGAGTTACGGCTATTGTTATGAGCTGAGCCCCATTCACTCACAATCTCTGTGTGGAGCCCACATGTTTTAAGGGTAGTGGCACTAGCCTTGCCTCCCCCAGTCAAGATTTTCAGCATGTGAAAGCTCAAGTCTGAGGAGAAAACTCTTCTGCCTGGATAGCCTCTCTATGAGGCAGAATCCCTGATTTTGTATTCAGAATCAGACTTAGCAAGTGTACTGTTTCATAGATACTAATATTTATTTATTTAAAACACCTATACTCTACCTTTCTCCTCAAGAGAAGTGAAAGTAATTACAATATTTAAACAGGCAGAATTTAAAACTTTTTAAAAAAAAACCAGCCCCATTTTATGAACCCCCTCTTAGGCAGTCAGTTACTGAGAGAAAGCTTGTCTAAAGAGAAAGGTCTTTGCATACTTGAGAAAGGACAGCAAAGAGGAGGAGGTTAGCCTAGCTTGCCATGGAAGAGAGCTCCACAGTCCTCGTGTCCTCACCAAATACATGTATGAGGGTGATGGGACAGAGAAAGGCCTCCCCTGATAATGTTGACACCCAGGCAGGCTCATAAAGGGAGATGTGGTCTTTGTGATAGCTTATGAGTTTTTGTATTATGTTTCTGTTTGATCTGACATTTTTTTGCTTTTGCTGTTACAATTGCAGTAATCTTCACATTTTCTGCCATTTTATTAACCAGTTACCAGATGTATGCTACTCATGGTGGGTCCTGGCATCCTTGAAGATAATTGGCAGACTTCACTGGATTGACAGAGAGAAGTTGCGCAGCTTTATCTTGGCTTGCCAGGATGAGGAGACTGGAGGATTTGCTGATAGGCCAGGAGATATGGTAAATATTTCTTAACTTCTCAAATGGTAATATAACTAAACTGTGTTTCTGAGAGAGTGAGAGAGATTGCATGTTTAGTATGCAGGATTTGTAACTCTTCAGAATAATTCATGAAACGGTAATACTGGATCTTCCTTGTAATAAATCTACAAAGGTCTTCCCTCCTCATTTCAGAAAATGATTTGAAAGCAACTGAAATACGTTTCTCTGAAGCGGAGCAGATGCAGGTGCTTCTGATGAAACCTGTATGTTCCTAGATGCAAGTGTGGGATACAGCTAATGAAATATATTTAGAAGCTGGGATCAAAAGGTTGAGTGCTAAAAGGGTATGTGTGCACTCTCTGTGGACATTATAGTTTCTTTCAGTCAGACTTTTGAAGATCTTGTTTCCCACTGCATTTGAACATCAGATGATCTTCAGAAATAACTTACAAATACCAGGAGTCGGCATCCAGTTAGAGACAAATCATGTATGTGAGGGTTGTTGTACAACATTGCCCATTCTCGTGATTTTCCAAGTAGTGTGAGATCAGGTGTGTGAAGAAGAGCCTGTCAGAAGGGATGTAGACCTTCCCTGATTGCCCTTGCACAGTCACATAAATACCGTATTTTTCGCTCCGTAAGACGCACTTCCCCCCCCCAAAAAAAGTGGGGGGGAAAGTGTGTGCGTCTTACGGAGCGAATACTGTAAAAAAGGGTGCAATTTAAATTCTAACTGTAGGTGGCGAAAGAGGCTGCTTCTTGGTAGCTCTTTCGCCCCAACAGTTAGGAAAAAGCTGCAGAGGAAGGCCAGATAAGCTCCCAGAGGTCTACGGGGGGGGGGGGGTGGCGATTTCGGCCCACTGGGCCCGCCGGGGGGGGTGTGGAAGACAGCTGGGAAGGCAAGGGAGGTGGCGGTTTCGGCTCTGGTGGCCCACGTGGGGGTGGAGGAAGGCCCAAACCGATGCCTGCAGTACCCCTCCGAGACCCTACCCAGCCTTTCTGCACCCCCCCAGCGGGCCGAAATCGCCACCTTTCCTTCCCAGACCCTTCCCAGCTGTCCTCCCCCCCCCCCCAAGCGGGCCGAAATCGCCACCTTCTCTTTCCTTCCCAGACCCTTCCCAGCCATCCTCCACCACCACCCCCCACGGGCCCAGTGGGCCGAAATCACCACCTTCCCAGACCCTTCCCAGCCGTCCTCCACTCCCCCCCCCCCCGCGGGCCGAAATCGCCAGAATATTTTTTTTTTCCTGTTTTGCTCCCCTAAAAATTAGGTGCTTCTTATGGAGAGGTGCGTCTTATGGAGCAAAAAATACGGTAAATAGGAAGGCCAAGGGATTGCTATTGAAAATGAAATTGATGGGATAAATCTTGTGAATGTGCATAGGCTTCTTTGGATTTAGACCTTCCACAAAGGAAATTGATTTACAGGTATAGGGATCGCTACTGTCACTGTCTTTAAACCAGTTAATGTCAAATGTATAAAAGAACAAAACTATTGGAATGCTTTTCTTTCTGGCTATATGTTGAGCAATTTGCATTCTAGTTTGAACACTTGTTTTTATTCTCAATTTCTGAAATTGGAGAGTAGTAAATTCTGAGACTTTGTAATTAGATTCCTTGGTCCTGTTTAATATAAATCTGCCAATCTTGTTAAATGTCCAACTTACTATAAGAACCCAGTGTAAATAATTACAATGTGCATTCTCATGTGTTCTAGGTGGATCCATTTCACACGTTGTTTGGAATTGCTGGACTGTCATTACTGGGAGAAGAACAAATTAAGCCTGTAAATCCTGTATTTTGTATGCCTGAAGAGACCCTTCAAAGAATAAATGTACAGCTAGAACTTGTGAGCTAGGAATTAATGTGTATCCCATTGTCATACGCAGCTGCTTTGAATTTTTCTGTCAAAAGACATTTCAAAGTGTGTTTACATAATAAAATTACCACTTTACTGTAAGCAGTATGATTTTTTTATGTGGAAGTACCCACAGTAATTAAATGTTATATGTGCTTCAATTTTTCAGTAACAGATGTACATACACATTTAAAGTGTCTTTTAAATATGTTTGCCTCTGGGCTCTATTCCAGTCGTGTTACATACTGTATTAGCCACAGTAGATGAATACTTGAATTGTGTGACTTTATATTTATGACACAATCAGTTGCTCATTTTGCTGACAGCATGTACTGGACTGTCTTGAGAACTGTCTCTATTGAGAGAAATGTACCTGCTTATGCCAGTGACACTTCATGCACTTGATTTCCATTTTATGATCTTCTGTAGTTTTTTTTTAATCCAATTTGAATCATATTTTCTTCTGTTAGATTATAGTAGAAATGTTATGGTATTCACTTTCTGCTGGTGACATTCTTTAATGAAGAATTATGTAATTATTATGTAATGGTTCAAAATAGCCTTGCTGAATTGTAAAATTTGTTCTTTTGCTCTAAAGCATGTATTGTAACTGATTTCAGTAGCATTGTTCAGAACAGTTGTACATAGTAAGGAATAAAGCTATAGAAGAACATTGTTTTTTTGCAGGATGAAATATTTGCTTCCACAAGAACTCTAGAAGTGCCTCCATTTCACATTTGTCACTACTGTGCATTTGTAACTTGGCTGAAATCTGAGTATGAAACGAGATTTTGCTTGAAACAAGTTAAAGCTAATTATGCAATAAAGATTTAAATTGTACATGCTTCACTTAAAAGTGCAAGAGATCTGCATAGTTTGTGCATTTGCTGGTAATATGAGAAATTACAAGCTTTAGTAGAAGAAAAATGTTTCCACTTCATTTACGGTGGCAAGTTTAACTGCTTACAAATGTTGCACACTAGCACTAGAAGGCGCGAAGCAAGCACCAATTGGAATACCAGAATTGTTTGTGTTGAGAGTAGATGGATTTGAACCTATTGTGCAATAAAATGCTCAGTTCTGAGACTTCCAATATGTTTTTTTGCAAAACTTGAAACCTGACTGTATAGCCCTAATTCTGAGAAATGTAAATAAAGGTTGAGATTCATTATGTTGGCATACTTGTAGCTAACCTGGCCATAGAATCACACATAAAGCCCATGGTATTATGCAATTCATTAGATTGGAACAGCAGTAGGTAGCATGTAAATCAAAGGTGTGTGGTTTTTTTGTTGTGGTTTTTTTTTTTTTTTTTTTTTTTTTTTTTTTTTGCTGTTCTCTGTGATCCCAAGAAGTTCATAATTAAAAAAATTATTGCCAAAAATCAGTAGCATGTGTTCTACAGCTCTCTAGTGGTTTTCTCTGACCATTTGAATATTTATTTGACGCTACACTGGTGTTCTTTTTCTTTTTAAAAACCCCTAAAGACCATGTAAATTATCTTGATTGTTTAAGGAAGTCTCTTTTTTTAGCTGTACATTCATCATTGAGACTTTCTTTCCTAACAAGAGAGTTTGGTTATTTCTCCTCTCATAGTCTTGCTAGTCACACAGCTGAGATTCTCCTGCTGTGGTTGCCTCTTGCTTTTGCAAAGTGATGCAGTTGTTTGAATTTTTTAAACAAATGTTTAAAACGGCTTAAGAGATTTGTAAGTGGATTTGATGAATTAGGACTGATTTTTATGACATTTAATGAAATAGTACAGTGGTGCCTCGCAAGACGGTTTTAATCCGTTCCGCGAAAATCGGTGTCTTGCGAAAACATCGTCTTGCGAAACGCGGTTCCCCATTGGAATGCATTGAAATCTCTTCAATGCGTTCCAATGGGGAAAAAACATCGTCGTCTTGCGGAAAAAACTGTCTTGCGAAACGCGGTTTCCCATAGGAATGCATTGAGATCTATTTAATGCGTTCCTATGGGGGGAAAAAGACAGAACAAATTCAAATTTGGTTTACAAAGGGTTTATTAAGTGCTCTTTAACATCATAAATACTGTACAGGTGATTTCAAAAATTTCAACTTTAACTTTATAAATACATAGAAAAACATTTAAAAATCAACAAACATGAGGCAGGAACATCTGCCTTCATTGAAACTGAACAGAAACAGTCACTAACAGTCATTGGATTGTGCAAAACTCTTCACAAATTGCATAAACATACAGAAACTCTTCAGAAAGTGCATAAACACACAGAAACTTCAGAAAGTGCATAAACATACAGAAACTCTTCAGAAAGTGCATAAACACACAGAAACCAACAGTACAGAAACTTTTTACATTTCACATTTTAAAGTGAACAAGTGAGGCTCTAAACCACCAGGACCAGTGTTTCAATTCAGGAAACTGGAGGCACACAGAACTGTCCCCACATCACAGCAGCAGTCTTCTGGGAGGATGACGAGGAGGAAGAAGGCAACTGGGCACCACTGGTTGAAGCAGCAGGTTCCTCTTCCTGTCTCGGCCTCTTCGTGAGGAACCTCTCCATGGTCAGCTGCTTCTGCCGCCTTTTGAGCATCCCTCTGAAAGGGGATATGACCCTTGTGTCAAATGTGTTTACAAGGTGAAGTGCCATAGCCTTGTCCGGGTGGTATTGCTGTGCTACAGTCTGCACTTTTCGCCAATGTTCCAAAAAATCTTTCAGTTCATTGGTGGGCAGCTGTTCTTCCCCTGGCTCTTCTCCATCTCCCAAAGAGGCCTGCTCCTCCATAGCCTCTGTCTGCAGCTCGACCAAGTCCTGGGTGACCATCTCCTGGTCGTGGCCCTCCACCAGTTCACAGATGTCCTCCTCTGTGACCTCAAGGCCCATGTTCCTCCCCAAGGCAACAATGTCCTCCATCACTGTTGACTCTGGTGCAGGCGCAGAAACACCAGAGTCACTTGTTGCCACACAGTCTGGCCACACGTTGCGCCAAGCAGAGTTCAGATTTCTCTGGCTGATCCCGTCCCAGGCCGTGGTGATCATCTTCAAGCTGCTGCAATATCAAAGTGCTCCTTCCAGAATTCACGCAGGGTGAGGTTGGTGGAATCGGTCACCTCGAAGCAGCGCTTGAAAAGCTCCTTGGTGTACCTCTTCTTGAAGTTGGCAATCACCTGCTGATCCATTGGCTGCAGTACCGGGGTGGTGTTAGGCGGCAGGAACATGACTTTAATGAAATTGAACTCCTCCAACAAGTCTTCCTCAAGGCCTGGAGGATGAGCTGGGGCATTGTCCATGAGGAGCAGGGCCTTCAGTGGCAGGTCATTGTCCACCAGGTACCTCTTGACAGCTGGGCCAAAAGCAAGATTGACCCACTCCACAAACAGGACGCGTGTGACCCAAGCCTTAGTGTTGGATCGCCACATCACGCCCAGCTGGCCTTTGTTGACCTTGTGCTTTTTGAAAAGCCCGTGGGTTCTCAGATTGGTACACTAGCAAGGGCTTTATCTTCAGGTCCCCGCTGGCGTTGGCACAGAAGAGGAGGGTCAGACGGTCCTTCATGGGCTTGTGGCCAGGCAGCTTGCTCTCCTCTTGAGTGAGGAAGGTCCTTTTGGGCATCCTCTTCCAAAACAGCCCGGTCTCGTTGCAGTTGAAGACCTGCTGTGGAAGGTAGCCCTGTGTTGTCACAAGCTCCAGGAACTCCGTGGCAAAGTCCTCAGCCGCAGGAACATCGGAACTGGCAGCCTCTCCATGCCTGACCACGCTGTGGATTCCAGATCTGGTTTTGAAACGTTCAAACCAGCCTCTGCTTGCCTTGAAGACTTCTGGCTCGGCTGAGGTTCCTGGCTGTTGCTCCACGAGGTCTGCGTACAAGGCCTTGGCCTTCTCGCAAATGACAGTCTCAGTCACTGTGTCCCCTGAACGCTGCTTCTCCTGCATCCAGATGAGCAGCAACTTCTCCACCTCCTCCAAAACAGCTGGCCGGTTCTTCAAAATCCTGGTGACTCCCTTGGCTGCATCTGTGGCAAGGATCTTCTCCCTCATCTTCACGATGGTCCCGATGGTGGATGGATTCCTCCCGTACTCCCTGGCGATGTCCACGATTCGCATGCCTCCGTCGTACTTCCTGATGATCTCCTTCTTCATCTCTAGGGTAATCTTCTCCTTCGTCATCTTCCCGGCCTCTGCAGAAGCAGGCTTCTTGGGACCCATGTCAGCAGCTGCTACATTCACAAAAACAAAAGGCAGTGCTTTACATCCGCTTCACCTTCCCACACACCTTCCCACCCCTGGCCAAAACTGCCCTGGACAAACAAGTGGCATAACACCCCCCCCCCCATCACAAGCTAAGGGAAAAAAAATCAAACTTTGCATCAAACACAACCCCCCCACCCCACCCACACAGGAGAACAAATGCACACCTACCTTTTGCTGGCCAAAAAGTTCTGGAAACCTTCAACTTCACTGAAGAGAAGACCACGCCAACCTCACCTCACCAAAGACAGGATGCCTTACCAAAGAAATAAAAAAAAATTAAAATTTGCATCAAACACCCCCCCACCCACCCACACAGGAGAACAAATGCACACCTACCTTCTGCTGGCCAAAAGGTTCTGGAAAACTCCAACTTCACCAGAGACCTGTGCAAGTTACCAAACTTGGCATAACAACCCCCCACTGCCTAGCAGAAGCTAACCCCCTAACTTCCCTGTGCAAGTTTGAACCAAATAAAAAAAAAAGGCATTAAAAACCCCCCACTACCTAGCAGAAGCTAACCCCCTAACTTCCCTGTGCAAGTTTGAACCAAAGAAATAAAAAAGGCATTAAAAACCCCCCACTACCTAGCAGAAGCTAACCCCCTAACTTCCCTGTGCAAGTTTGAACCAAAGGAAAAAAAAAGGCATTAAAAACCCCCCACTGCCTAGCAGAAGCTAACCCCCTAACTTCCCTGTGCTAGTTTGAACCAAAGAAAAAAAAAAGGCATTAAAAACCCCCCACTACCTAGCAGAAGCTAACCCCCTAACTTCCCTGTGCAAGTTTGAACCAAAGAAAAAAAAAGGCATTAAAAACCCCCCACTACCTAGCAGAAGCTAACCCCCTAACTTCCCTGTGCAAGTTACCAAAGAAATACAGTACAGTAAAAAAACACACACTTGGCATGAAACCCCCACCCACCCACACAGGAGAACAAATGCACACCTACCTTTTGCTGGCCAAAAAGTTCTTGAAAACTTCAACTTCACCAAAGATCACTGCAACTTCTTCAAAGACAGGATGCCCCACAGCACAGACCACAGTTGCTCCTGGAACTCCACGTGGAAAAGTGAACCCAGGCTGCATTGGGGAGGGTTTTTAAACCTTCCCGGCACAATGCACAATGCATCCTGGGTATTAACGGTTGAAATTTGAACAAAAACAAAAACAAAAAAAACCCCTGCAGAAAACATCGTCTTGCGAAGCAGCTGTCAAAAAAAAAAAATCGTCTTGCGAAGCATAGACCCAACATCGTCTAGCTAAATTCCTCCATAGGGAAAACCGTCTTGCGAAGCGCCAAAGCGATCGCAAAAACCCCATCGTCTTGCGGATTCCTCGTCTTGCGAGGCAATCGTCTTGCGAGGCACCACTGTACTTTTTTAAGGTTACTTTTTTTACTGGTCCCCTATTTAAGTTTATTTGGGAGTTAGGGTTTACTGACAGTTCTGAGAATTAAAATTTAAATTAATAAAAAATGACAGCCGTGCTACTATTTTATGTTAAAAATATAAAAACTTACATTTGTAAATCAGTCTCTGGCCACATATTTTTGTGAGTGCAGTCCTTGAGTTAGTCTGAAAAATCATCCTGGCCTACTGAACCTGCCTGCTCCTGGATTAAGAGATCAACAGACTACTAGCCAGTGCAGTCAAATATTTCAGCATGGCTACAGACCACGAAATGGCTGTTGACTTGCAAAATTTGACCAATGTTGTGCTGCAAGATTGAGAAGAGTGCACAATGAGCTATCAAGCATTGAAGGATCTTTTTGCTTGTGTCAGAAAAGTTAGCTGCTCGTTCTTCTAATCAGCTGGTGTCAAATATAAATAATATTTTTTTTAATAGTATATATAATCTCTTCTGGTTGAAAATTCAAAACCATAATTCTTGAAATTGATTATAGTGTGGAACATTGCAGTTAATCTTATTTAAAAAATCAGATATTGCTGTACCTTACTTTGTAGTAATGGTTACAACAACCTTGTAAGGTAAAGCAGGATTTGGTTTTTAACCTATATTAGCCATTCATCCTAAAATGAGCAAGCGCAGGGATGGCCAATTTGTTGGACCACCATTCAGTAGCCCTCACTAGTATAGTCAGTGGTGAAGTATGATGGTTGGGAGTTGTTTGACACCTAAAAAATGACAGGTTGTCCACAAGCTAGTGATTTCCGTGGCACATGGATTGAAGTGTGAATACTCCCATCTTATAAATCAGTTTTGTCATTTATGCTTCAGAGGTCAACACTCCTATCCAAAGTCCTGAGTTGTAATGTTTGGGAGCCATGGAATGTAGTGATGGAAGCAGAATTGCAACAATGGAATGCCATGCTTGGATAGAATTGCTTGCTGGTACATTTCCCCCCCCCCCCCCCCCTTGCCTAGAGAACCATGTAGCACCAGTGAAAAGACAAACGAAGAAAGAAGAAAGGAAATTACATATTTCAGTACTCAATCTCCTTAAATATTGTTTTATAAATCTTAATTTTGGAGAGTTAGAAGTATTCTTACAGGTCTCAAGAACAATACACTGCAGAGTTCAGTTTTAGTATACTAGTATTAAAAATTGCTTCCTTTTCACTAGGAAATAAGTGGCATTAAGTAATGGGTGGGAGGAAAGCTTAGATGGTTATAGAGCAAAAAGAACTGAAGTATGTTAAAGCAATTGTATTTGCCACACTATACTTTGTTCAATCTCTGAGCTTGAATAGCTGAGTGGTTATGACATTAGTTCAAGGAACAGCATATAAACACCTCATGGTTGACTTTAGCAATACACTGCTGAACTGTGCTTTCCTCCCTTTCAGAATTTACAGACTTTACAATTGAATGTTTTGCTAGTAAGGAGAAGAAATGGACTCTCAATTAAAATTACAGAAAAAGCATAGGGCTAACCACAGGAGACCCTTGATAACATGGTTTTCATGTCTTGCCTCCTCACTTGACAATCCTATATATACATCATTGGCACCTCTGTATTTTAAAAAATTAAACAGCTACTACAGCCTACTCTACACCCCTTCCTCTGGCACACCAGATGTGGGTGTAACTGTTGGCCTACTTTGCAAGGGTGTAAACTTCAATTTTTCTGTCACAGACTTGCCTTCTGCAATTGTTGGCATACTGATAATGACCTTACCCACTGCACATTGGCACTGGGTATTTCTCTTTAAAATATTTATAATCAGGGATGGGGACTTGAGTTGCACAACTCGCTGTCAAGTAAGAATTAAGCCGCACCAGTGATTTGACTGGGACTAATTTTTCCCCCCCTCCAATGACTCGGACTCTACTCTAGACTTGGAACCCAACCACCTCCTCCCTTTTCTCTGGGGGGAAAAAGCTTGTTTCCAATTGGGACTAGGACTTGGTACCAAAGGCTTGGCCTCGGGATTTGGACCCAAAGACTTGTCAACATCCCTGTTTACAGCCTCTAAGTCAATTTTGTTTGTTTTAAAAGCACAAGTCAGAAAGGTTGAGAGCCATGCAATGATGCCTGCCTGGGAGGATTGTGGGATCCCCTTTACTGGAGATTTTCAAGCAGAAGTCAGAAAGGTCACTTGTCAGGGATGCTTTCGGTATGGATTTTTTGCAATGAACTTGGGATCCCTTCCAGCTCTACAATTCTGTGATTATAATCTATTAATAACAGATTTCAGGAACTAGATTTGGTGGACAGTGTGCCTGAAGAACTATGGATGGAGGCTCGTAACGTACAGGAGGCAGCAACAAAAACCATCCCAAAGAAAAGGAAATGCAAGAAAGCAAAGTGGCTGTCCAACAAGGCCTTACAAATAGCAGAGAAGAGAAGGGAAACAAAATGCAAGGGAGATAGGGAAAGTTACAGAAAATTTAATTGAGACTTCCAAAGAATAGCAAGGAGAGACAAGAGGGCCTTCTTAAATGTAGAGTGCAAAGAAATAGAGGAAAATAATAGAAAGGGAAAAACCAGAGATCTGTTCAAGACTCCGGGAGGCAGTGGAAGACAGGAGGGCCTGGCGTGCTCTGGTCCATGGGGTCACAAAGAGTCGGACACGACTTAACGACTAAACAACAACAACAAACAACCTATATTTGCAGCCACTTTTTCCTGGGGGATAGACATATCCCAACCACAGCTACACTAAACTTCCTGGATTTGTCGATTGCGGGGAAAGTGTGTGTGTATTTTAACGGAACATCAATTGTTTACCAAAAGGAAAGGCCAAGAGAATTGCTTCCAAATCAACGAAGTCATTTTTTTAGCCGCCTTGGGTCCTTTTAAGGAGAAAGCCGGGTTAAAAATATTTAAAATAAATAATTTTTTAAAAATTCTTGGAAAAACGTACAACGAAATACCTCTTCCTAACAGAGCCAGTCACTGCTTTAAAAATGGGAGGCAACAATTTATAACAAAACAAATGGTTTTATCAGTGGTCGCAAGCCCTTCTGTTTTAGGTTCTATCTATAAGGGGTAGAGGAATCGAGGATTAGGGCTCATAATAAATGTTTTATTACGGTCATTGGCCAGCAAAAGTAAGCAACATTATTTAAATTAGGAAACATAAAATCGGAGAGTTCCGGTTCCGGCTGGGTGCGTTTGCAGCCACGGTGTGGTAGCTAAGTTTGTTTTATATTGATATTTTGTTAAGTTCATAGCGCTGCCAACAGACATAATTCTACACCCGAGGGCTTCAATTCGCCCCTAGCAATGCCGTGAAAGAACAGGGAGGTGTTTCCTCATTTTCCTGTCTTCTCTGGGCAGCCCCAGTGGGCTGAGTGCTGCCGGCCGTCGCCTTCTAGCGAAAGACTGGTGGCGCGCCGCTATCTTCTGTTCCCTCCCTCAGGTAACCCTCGCCGTCTCCTGAGGGGCCGATCCTAGACGGAGAGGGAAAAAGTGGTTCATGTGGACCATACCGTTTAAGACTCGAAGGGGTCGTCAGGTTTTTGAGTGCTCCCCGTGTCGAGGAGACACCTCTCTACAGGTAGAAAACGAGGACTGAATGGATTAATTTCTCAATAGGTTTTGTTTGTTTTTTTAAATTTGGGTGCGTTTGGCTGATTGTTTTTTAACTGAATGGAGATTTAAAATAAAAAGTCCGACGTAAAATGGTATCGTCGCTCCCTCCATTTCAGCCTCCCTGCCGCGCGTCAACAGGAGGCGGCGTCGATGCGATTTTGGCGGGCTTCTGAGAGGAGCGCTTCGAAAACTCTTCTTAATGGAGGCGGTTTCGGCTGCTTCCACCTCTTATTCGGGCCGCTGCTCCTCTTCAGCGTCCGCGGAGCCACGGCCCCGGTACCAGTTCGGTTTGCAGGAGACGCCGGGCACCGGCGGGCCTCCGTCTTCCTCGAATGACGGGCCGCTTCGCCCCGCCACGGCCTTCCGCCCCGAAGGGTTGGAAGGTGGGTTCTCTGTGTGTATAACCCCACACGCTGAGGTAGTCTCTGCAGAGATAGAGAAAAACACCCTAAGCGCTAGTTTATCATGTTAAAACGCTCATTAGTAATTATTACTATTTCAGCTTCTCACTGTAACCTTTCAGTACTGTAGTTGTTGTTAAGGCCACCAGATTGTGACACAGTTCATCATTTTCTTACATTCCCCCCCCCCGCCGCCTTTTCCGATATGATCAGGGTTCCCAGTTGTCACTTAAAAGTGGGATTTTTGAGTCAACCATGCCATGTTGCATTGCAGCTTAACTTGCATATCAAGAAGTGAACATTTTCCTGACTTGTGATAAATGTCTTTGGCTTGTCCTCCAGCAGTTGAATGGGAATATACAATTTATATTAAAATAAAAAAACCAATTATTAGAAAAATCCCCCCATCCTGTATTAACAACAATCACAAAGGACCCAGGATAGCATGAAAACAGCTCCAACTAAAGTGCCATTCTTTGTGAAAAATGCATCTCTACAGGTGGATTCCAAACACCTGTTGCATTAAAACTGGGCATGTAATAAACGATTGACAAGACTAGTTCACTTTGCTAAAGATCAAATCCTTTAAAAGTCAGCTGTTTCGCATCATCTCTGCACCTGCTAGTACTAAGGCTGTGGTCCCATGAATGCTATTAAAAGATTGAGGCTGCAATCCTGTGTCTACTTACCATAACGTAAGCCAGGCTGAATGCAATAAAATTTAATTCTCTATAGAGATGGACATAGGATTGTGATATAGACCCATGTGACCAGTGTAGTCCTGAAAAAAACTAAAAGATTAGATTATTAGAATGCAAAATTAGTCTGCTAAATGTTCATATACACTTAAGAGCAGCTTGTGGTATTAGTATGGGAAGTTATGCCTGAGCTCAGAATTGTCGGGAGAATTCTGTGGTCACAAATCCCCTTTGCATATTTTATAGCAGTGATCTGTCCTTTTATGTGAACCCACCAGTTATTCTAACAGTAAAACAAAATGCATCCATTTTAGGGAAGAGGGATTATTGCTCCAGATTTGTGGAGTTCAAGACCATATACATAAGATTTTGAAGCAAGGTAACTGGCAATTAAATTGTGCCTTAAATATAACATAAACATAAGACATGATGTGCTTTCCACATTAAAAAAAAAACACTCATCAGTGTATTAAAATTTTTTGAACCTGCGCTGAAGCTAGTTTGTCAAGAAACACGATGACTTTTTAAAAATTATACTCATTGCATTCTGTTACTTTCAGGCATTTCTCTGAAATGAAATGTTTCCCTGAGAAATACCCCTTTCACTGCTTGCAAATCTTCATGTTGTAAAACTTATTTAAGCAAAAGCTGACTGAATTTTTAAATGTTGTCAAAACCATAGATATGGGCAGTGTTACTCGTAATTAGACTGCAATTTTGTACTCACCTGGAAGTAAGCCCTCAGGGAGACTTACTTTTGAGTAGATAGAGGATTGTGATATCAGCACCTTTTCACAAATGTCCCTCAATTCTATAGAGTAGGCAGTTAAGGGAACGAGATTGCTTAACGAGTGGAATGTAGATTATATTTCATGCTAAAAAGAAGTGTAATCTATAAAAAAGGGTGGGGGGAGAGAGAAAGACACTCTTGGCAATGTAATTTATCTCTTTATTTCCATTATTTGTTCATAGTCCTAAACACACTAGTGAGTACATCTTACAGAGCAGTGTGGCTTAAAATTTTAATTCAAATGCATACGATTTTGCTGTACAATAAACGTGAAGAAAAATAGTTGTTTTCTACATTTTTTGGTAGGAAAATTAAATGGTGCTAAAATAACCAGAAGAGATGTAGCAGAGAATTTATACAGAAGAAAATATGTGGAATCTAGTTTTGTTTGCAAGGGTGGCATTTTCTTTTTAACACTTAGTTAGATTGAGACTAATTAGTCATGCTTTAGTTCCTTTGAAATCAGTGGGATGTTAATGTTTTAACCTTTCCCCTTGATTTAAACAGGATTAAAGGCATAATTCTGTAGCCTCTGCAAGAATAATGTCCCAGGCTGTATAGGAAACTGTAGACCTCACATGCTGCAGGTAGATGTGAAGATCCATCAAATACGTAATTCCCTGCTCTTGAAATATAGAAAACTGTTCCTGCTGTGGAGCTGGTTTATTTGTTCCAATGGAATGGGAAATAAAAAGTACCTTAAAAGGAAGGTAAAAAAGGTGAAAGGAAGCTTGTCCTCCAGCACAAATCCAGGAGGGTTAGAGAGTGGACTTCCCTTGCTTTCCTTTGATCTTAATAGGATTGCTCTTTAAAGCAGAACTGATTAAGTCTCTCTATCCAAGCAGTTAAGTACAGCAGGATTAAAATTCTTACTAGGTGCTGTTCCTATTGTGTGACTTTGGGAGAAAAAGTTGCTGTCACTGTATATGAAGAGCAGTTTGCTTTTACATTTCTTAGATTCATACTTTGGAGACAAGAGTTCTTATGCAGAAAACATTAGCACAGCAAATTTGACAAGCCCATCTTCAACCAAACATAATTCTCGAGTCTGGAAAACACCTCTCTCATCTAGTAGAGCTGGATATAGAAACTGGACTCCTTTCATGGGACATTCAGGTAGAGTTGACCTACTTTTTAAAAAAATGCAAATATAGATATTATAATGAAAAGTATTTGGACTCCAGCGATTTGATCCTGGGTCCAGTTGAGAGCAGACTCAGTGCATTGTAAGGCTGGGATTACACTGGCAAACCAAATTGCTCTTGTATTACAACTGAATTTGCAGTCAGTAGATCACACAGGGGCTGCAGATTGATTCAAGAGTTCAATGTTCATACTTGTAATCTTAGAACTGCAGAGCTGGAAGGGATCCTGTGGATCAGCGAGTCCAACCCCTGCCAAGGAGGCACAATGGAGACTAGAAATCCCAACCTCCGGCTCTGCAGCCAAATATTTGCCCACAGTCCCCCTTCTTTCTTTCCATCTTCTGATCTCGCCTCTTCTGATCCTTTTATGGTTTATTGCCGAGCTGCTTGGTTTTGAAAGGGTTTTACAGTGTTCCGGGGAAAGTGGCAGAGTTCCAAAGTTCAAAAAAAATTTCTCATCCAGAGGTGATATAGCACTAATATATTGTTACTAGCAATAAAGTACAGTGGTGCCTCGCTAGACGATTGCCTCGCAGGACGAGGAAATCGCTAGACGATGGCTTTTTGCGATCGCTACTGCGCTTCGCAAAACGATGGTCTCCTATGGGGAATTTTCGCTAGACGACGAGGTTTCCCCATAGGAATGCACCGACTAGTGGTCAAAAGCTGTCAGTGCATTCCGACGGGGACCCGCGCTCGCTAGACGATGTTTCCCTATGGGAGATTTTCGCTAGACGACTGAGTTTTCCCTTGGAACGCATTGAAGAGATTTCAATGCATTCCAATGGGAAAACGTGCTTCGCTAGACTATGTTTTCGCAAGACAGCGATCTTCGTGGAACGGATTAACATCGTCTAGCGAGGCACCACTGTACTAGTACTAATCTCATATATATAAAAGAAGAAGAAGAAACTGAGGATGGTCAAGGGCAAAGAACACCGGGGTGGATGTTCCTGCAGTCTGGAATATCATGTCCAACTGCCTATGTCATGAAAACACCACCCACAGACATACTTCCCAACTTTACAAAAACAAATCAAGTGATCACACAGGAAAAAGTCAATCAAATCATTCCGGCTTGAAAAATGTAGATGTCGCGCACCCCCCAGTGTCCCTAGTTTGTTTCCCTCAAACCCAGGTCCCACCTTTGGGCACGACGTTCTTTATTCTCCTTACACCAACTGCCACCAGTGGATCTTTATCCACACTTTACCAATAATGCTGCCTGGACATGTGTTGTCAAATATAACTGATTATTTATTGTTTAGTTGTTGAATCACATAAGTATATTAATAGATGTTGTATGACGTTTCACTCATTGCTTGGATATTACACACGTTTCTTTATTGGTATTACTTTTCATATAAATCACTGTGAATCACTGGAATATTATTTGATGACTGTCTATTTATTGTACTTCTATCTTTTATCTATTCTTTAAACCATAAATCAACTATACCACAACAACTTTCCAATCTCTCTCATAAAACTCTCTCAAAACCTCCTATCTCTTGCTCTCTCAGTTTCCAACTGTCTCTAACTGTCCCCCTGACTCCGCCCTCCTGTCCTCTTATAGGCTCCATCTCTAGAGCTACACATGACGGACAGGTGGGACATGGGCATTCCGCCACATCCATCAAATCATTCCGGCTTGAAAAATGTAGATGCTCACAGTGGCAGACAAAAGTTGCATTGAGAGCTAAAAGGCCCAGACTGATCTGAAACTGCCTTTGTGTCATGTGATCAGAAAAAAAAATACTTTGAATTGGTCTGTACTATAACTGCAGCAAATCCCACGGTAGTTGATTGTGTTGTCACAGCACAAGTCTGCTCTAAGTATGAATAAGTTGAGATCCAGCCCCATACAAAGTTTCATTTATATTCAACCACAATGGTTGTTTAAAAATATGTATCTTTAAGAACTTTCCTCGCTGCTGCTGCAAAACGGTAAGATGTGCAAAAAGCAGTATTATCCAGATTAAGATACATTTGGAGATGTACTGTGTGATTCCATAATCATTATATAAACATTTTTGTATAACAAAAATATGCTGGATTGAAGGTTAGGGCAGCACCGGCAGAGACTCATATGACCCAAGACATATGAAGCCATTTTGGGGTACAAGAAGGGTAGTAATGGGGCTGCTCCTATGTTGAGAACCCATGGTGAGAAGGAAAAGCTGAGAAGGAGGCATGGGAGAGATGTATCAGCGTTTTCTAATGTTAGTGATTTATCCACTTTATAGATGTAATTCGTGAATTTAGTAATGAAGCTTCAGACATGTATAACATAAGAATTGCCTTGATGGAGCAGATTAAAGTTTCATTTATTCCAGCATTCTGTTTTCAAAAGTTAACAGCCAGAAACTCTTGGAGAAGCTTACAAGAAGGAAATAATGGTAACCAGCCCTAATTAAAAAAAAAAGTTTACTGCCTCTGAATATTAAACAACTATAGAGAGTAAATAACTTGATTGTTCACACTTTTGTACCCATGCCTTTGCTATACACACATACTGGGGTTTGCAGAAGTACAAAAGAACTTTGGAAAAAAGGGCTTTAGTGGAGATGAAACATAAAAAAACAACACAATCAGGAGTAAAGATACATATTGCCCATTGGATACTCACAATTTGAGGTAACTTGGCTCTCCAGAGGACATGAGACTCAAGCTTTTTTCATCAGGAATTACTGTATACTGGACCTGACACAGTAGTATAAGGAGGTCAAAAAATTCCTTACCCTTGGGGCAGGGGGGACAACTCCCAATGGAAGGAATAGTGGAATGGGGAGACTTAAAAAGAGGACATTTGTATGGGTCATTTCCTAGTTACACCAAAAGCTGCTTTTAAATGTCCTCAAGGCTGGAAGTTAGAGCTGCCCATAGAAATCAATGGAGAAACCCAAAGTTTTAATGCGGCTGGGACTGAACATCCCTTCTCCTGAAAAAAGACCCTCACTGAAGACTGGCATTCTCATTGGACATGGAATGCTGGCTGACTAGCAGTGGGAAATGAGGTGGGAGTGGGAATGGGATGGCACTGCTGGAGCTATGAGGAGAAGCCCTCCACACTAACATTTTATTCAGGGTGCCAGTTGTTTCCTATACTGAAGTTTGGAAGCAAGTACCAGTACTTACATGGTCATAATTTCACTATCCATGTGTAGGAGGGAGACACCAGGAGGCTTGGAGAGCCCCACGTTTTACAGAATACCGAAATAACTTTAGAAAAAAAACAGGAAAGGGGTATGTGATGATAGGCTGATGTTCAACTTATTGAGTGTCAAGAAGTGCTAATTGGAGGAGACAAGAAATTGGACAGAAGAGTAGAGGTCGGGGGGATGATGGATAAGGGCATGGCTGAATGGAACTGGGACCAATCTGTCTAGGCTGCAATATTTTGTCGTCAAAGGACACTCTACTGCTGTTTTCATTTGCAATGGGTAGACATCTTTCTGCTGTCCCCTTCTTGCTTTTCACATCCCATGGAGCATCTGTAGCAAACTTCTGACTTGTTCACTTTACTAATGCGAGTATATAAGATGTTTATTAAGGTAGGCCTAACAATATCCCTTATGCTGCATTTTCTATTCTGAATGGGAGGGTAGAAGTAAAGGCATATGTAGCTGAGTTCCCCCTCATTATTGCAGAACAATTTAAAGAAATTATGAAATGTTGGTTAGTCAGTTGCTAGCCTTTTTAAAAAACTATGTAGAATGCATGGTATCCATTTTTCAGCTAATAGTGGGTATCTGTAATTATACTATTCCAAGATATGAGAGGGCTAGCAAATGGGAACATTTTAGAGTCATATAACTGATATGAGATATCAGTTATAAACTCCTCCTTTTTCACAGAAATGTTGTGTGCCTTTCTGCTGCATATTTCAGTTTCTTAGGCTTTATAAAAAATTTCTTGAGCTAACTATACATCATTTCAGGGATAGCTTAAACTATTGAACTAGAATTACAAAAGTTTATATAGTTTTTCAGTATATCTTTTTTGCTTATTAGTGAAGTTGTCCAAATGAACAGCAGGGGGCAGTGTAAAATTATATTACAATTTTGTTGCAGATTGAAACCCTAAACCTTATCTAGCTACAGCATTAATCAACTATTATGAAGAATTGCAATTTTAAATGATAACCTTTGTCAGGCTAAACTATCCTAAAGAAAGATATTAATAAATTAAATCTTTAGTTGTTGAGAAACTAGTTTAGATTTGAATGCCTTCACCGTTGGATGGTATATAAGAGGGCTTGAATCCAAAACATCAGCAGATAGGCACTACTGTTCACATGGGGGGATGGGGTCTATGGCTTGTGCCCCCCATCAGTCCCCCTTTGCTATATTCTGCACAATTTCACCAACCCTTTGGATTAGCATTACAGAAAGCACTGAACTTAAGCATAGAAGAGAAGGTGGGAAAGTCCAGTGTTTACAATCCAAACCATCAGAATCCTCCCAGAGATATATAATTTTGCAAATACTGTGTGATAAAATGTTAATATTTATATTATATTTGGTATGTTTTTGCCCATTACATGTTAAATATCTGGGTCAGAATCTTAGTGGTTAGTTATACTGGCATATGTGCAATGAAACAAATTGCAGTAGCAAGTTATTGCTTGTTGACAATATGCCACTTGTAGTCCTCATCAGCTTGTCATGAGAGTTGGTGTGCAACAAGGGATACAAATGACAAATCATTAACTAGTGGCAGTTTGCTACTACTGCTTAATAATAACTATGGACTGTCAAGTCAATTCAGACTTACCCTTTCAGGGTTTTCTAGCTAGGGAACACTCAGAAGTGATTTACCATTCCCTTCTTCTGGGGATACCCTGGGACTGTGCAGCTTGCCCAAGGTCACACAGGCTGGTTCTTCTGGAAAATTGAACTCCCAACTAGAAGTGGGCACTTACCATGATTTGGCGGATCAGGCCCACAGGTATTGTGTGGGTACTCTGGATTCTGCACCCTGTTTCCCCCTGTAGGCACTCACTCAGAAGTGGCTTACCGTTTACATCACTTTTTTCATGATGGCATAGCTAAATAATAAAATTCTAACTCTTTGAAATTATGACTAAATTTTTGGCTTTCTTATTCCTGTTTGCACACATTAAAACATATAATTAACTCTAGACAGATTAGTTTTATGCTGAACTGTAGTATCCCAATGCAGGGTCATCTTTCTGTAAAAACAAAACTAAAAAAAGTGTATTTGGATATTTACCATTTCCCTAGGAATCTTCTGCTCTCCAGAGTAAGCGCAAACTTCATCACAGCTTAAAGACCCAGAGGGACTCAGATTGCAACCCTGCAGTCATGAGGAAAAACAATGAGACCACATAATAGGAAGGGGAAATCACGTGTTACATGGGTTGTATGTGGCCCAAGCTTTTTTTTTTTTTTTGCTGGACCTCCCGGTCCTTTCAGTTTCTCTTCTGAAAATAGGAGAACTTGTGCTTCTAAGAAACCTTGTGTGAGATGGGAGGCGAGTCAGAGACATCACTCGCTGGAGTGCCGTCCATCCTCGACCCAAAAAATAGGCCTGAGGAGAAAAGCGAATCACAGATTGTCCAGAAGGGGGCGCAGAATAAACACCCTAAGGCAGCGATGGCGAACCTATGGCACGCATGCCGCAGCTGGCACGCGGAGCCCTGTCTGCTGGCACGTGAGCCATAAGTCGACGGATCACTACTCCCCCCGGGCAACCAAACCTGAGAAGGTGGCTGCAGCCGCGGTGCTGGCGCTTCAGCAGGCGGATCCGGAGCAGCTGGCAGCAGATCCGGTGTGGGGTCTCGAGGCGCCTCCGTGCCTGGGATTCCCCCTTCCGCCGCCACTTGCGGTTTTGCCGCCACCACTTGCAGTTCCGCTGCGGCAGCATGCCGCCCGCTAGTTTTTTGTGGGTTTTTTTTTTCAGTTTGGGCACACGAGCCCAAAAAGGTTCGCCGCCACTGCCCTAAGGGGAGGGAACTGGAGACCTTGATCCAGTGTATGAGGGGGATGGGGAGAAGTGAGAGAGGGACAAAAGAGGCAGGAAGCAAGAAGGGGGAAGGCAGAGAGAGAGAGAGGCGGGGCAAGTGGAAGTTATAAGGAGGGATGGGCCCTTGCCTCCGGCTTGGGAGTGGATATAGACCAAGGATTCCTGAACTGATAAATGGGAAAGGATCAGGGTACCCAGAGAGGAGGCTGACTACCAGAGGAGGTCCGCTATCCCCGTTAGACCTTCTTATTGGGGAGAAATTGAGGCAAGAGAGTGGAGGAGGAAGATTAGAGAGGAGAGGGGAAGAGTTGAGGAGGAGAGGCGAAAGAGAAGTGAATGGAGAGTTCTGGAGATGAAGATGGAGGAGTTGAGAAGGTCTGGGAAACATTGGATCGCCCGGGGAATACCCTGTGGGATGACCTTCTCCGAGATGAGGCTGTGCCCCTGTTGCCGGGTCCATCAACTACCACGCTAAGAGAGTGGACCCCTCTAGAACAACCGGGTCTGTGGAATTCTAGTTATGGCAACCCCTTCATTGTTGAAGATTGGAAACCCCTGACTGTCCCATTGGCAGAAGGAGACAAAGACTCAGAGCTGGTTAAGGGCACTAGTTTATTTGTTCATGACACAATAAATGTTCCATTGTTAAAAGAGTAATCCTCGACTGAAGTCTTTCTTGCAAAGGAGCCGGGAATAGCTCCGGTACACACCGAACCCTCACACCTTGACACAGGCAAAGCCCTCTGATTTTTTTCTCATTCCACTGGTGTTTAGAGAAGCCCAAAAAAGTTCCAGCAAGCTGGCATCCACCAAAAACTAGCCATTCTTACACTGGGGGCAAGAAAGTTAAGTGACCTAATTATTTTGCATATTAATGAAGAATTTGTGACAGGAGTTGACTTTCAACAAGATAATGAGTTTGTAATGAATGAGGCCAGAAAAATAAAGTGAATTTGCCTGATTAAATGTGGGCAGCCATGTTGGTTTCTTAAAATAAAAATGAAAACATTGCTGGGATGTTGCTTTTTATAGCATCAGAGAAAAGTTATTAAAATGGTTTTTAGAATTATCAGACCGGTATTACTACTTTTTATGCCTTAGCATGAAGGTTCTAAGATACGCTATCTGTACTTTGCTTGTTTTAGACTGGGCAATCCTCAGATTCCCTCTTATAAAGTCTTGACAGGCTTTACCAATACACTTATTGAGATATGGACTTCTGCAATAATATAAAATAGTAACAGGTCACACTGAGATCAGGCTTTAATTCATTTCTTTATTATAAAATACCTTGGAATGGAATGTAAGAAACAAGTGTAGAGGGCAGAGAGACAAACATAAAAAAAAGCAAAACATAGCAAAACTGGCTACGGACCAGCACCGGGCCACGGACCGGGGGTTGAGGACCCTTGCCCTTAACAATTAAGTCCATCTGTGTCATATTCTAAGGGCCAGTGCTCATTCTTGTTTGTAAGCCAAAGAGCCGGCCTTTGTCCGTAGACACTTTCCGTGGTCACATGGCTGGCATGATTAGACAGAAACTTTCCAATTGACAAGCCGGGTGGCTCGGTGGTTTAACCCGCAGTGCCACCCGCGCCCTATTTCAAATAACACCTTATCTGTTATTTGTAGTATTGTGGCAAGTCACTTCTGATAACCTTATGAATTAACCACTTCCATCGATCTACCTATGTTAATAAGTAGAGATGGGGACAAACCGCCAAAATGGCGGTTCACGAACCGTGAATTTCCCCTGAGTTTTCTGCCAAACCATGAATTGGTTCATTGGTTCGTTGGATTTTTTTTTTGACAGTCCATGGCTGTCTTAAAAAGAAAGCTGAGCCCTCCCACCCCCTTCCCACTTCCCCCCTTCATCTCCCTACCTTGTCTTGCCACTGCTAGCAGAATGAAAGCTAGGCTGCCTGAACGGAGACAGGTTGCTAGAACAGAAACCGCTGTTCTGGCAGGCTAGCCTGCTCTCTCTGACTCTGCACAGCTGATCAGCATGCGCAGAGGCAGAGAGAGCAGGCTAGTCTGCCAGAACAGCGGTTTCTGTTCTAGCATCCTAACTTCCATTCTGGCAGAGGAGGAGGCGTGGCGACAGCAGGGCAAGGTAGGGAGGTGACGGGGCGGAGGGGCAGGCTGTGGGGGCAGAGAGAGCGGGCCGACTGAACAGTTCTTTGGCAGGTCCAGAGGCAGAGAAAGCAAACTAGGCTGCTGGAACGGCTGTTCTAGCAGCCTAGCTTGCTCTATGGGCCCAACGAAGGGACGAATAAAAAGGGTAAATATTTGTCACTTTGTATTTGTTGAGCCTCTGAAATTGACAAATACAAAGTAATGAATATTACACAAATCAGCAATTTCCGATGAATTTTGTGATTGTGTTTTTTTTATTCATCCCCATGTTTATTAATAAGCTACCTATCTGATCAGATCTAAATCATAATTACCTCTAATAGGGAAACTAGGTGATCACATACCCATTAGTTTGGAAATAAAAGCAGTGCTGCCCCAAAGCAAGCCGGTGGTTTCTGCATGTTAAGCAGGCTTCTAGATAAGCAGAAGTATCAGTTTGTATGTTAAAAAAGAAAAAAATAAGATCTAGAATTAGTTAATTTAAAGAAAGTAATAGAAGGAAGCTTGTGACTTTCTAATCCTCCTTCCTGCAGTCAACTCCCCCCTCAAATCAAATACCTATTTAGTTTAGTGTTCTGTCTTATACAGTGGCCAGCAAGATGCAGATAGGAAGCATGTAAGCAGAACAGGGCAACAGTATTACACTGAATTGTATTTACAGATATTGCCTATGATCTTGGAGGCCAGTCATGGTAGCTAGAGCTGTTCTTCCTTAAAATTGTCTATTTCCCCTTTAAATGTGGTTAAGGTGGTTGCCATCACCATGTCCTGGGGAAATGAATTCCATGGTTTAACAACATACAGTATGCAGAATAGTGCACAAGTGCTGTTTAAGTAGGGAAGAAGAGACCTACATACATTAGATGTATAAACACATGACAGTATTGCAATAATCACATTTTAACAAGTTTACAGGGTTCTGATGCAAGTTAAAGAAAGAAGAATAAAAGGAAAAGTTGACATTGATGAAGATGTTGACTAAGGATATTGAGGCTGAATGAATAATGTGAGAAAAAGATTGATGAAGATGTTACTTTCTATATAAATATTTGATTTTAAAGATTGATGAATTCTTTAATGCCATAGTCATTGAAGGAAGGAACAATACAGATTGGTATTCTGGCTATTTACAGATTTATCATTAGCATACTTACCATCAGTTTCTTGACCTCATTATAGTTTATATTAAAAGTTATCGCCTGGACAATTCTTGGGACACTTCTGAAAATGTAAAATAGCAGAGCTTGGGACATTACTTTTCAAAAGTAACTTATTACATTGCTCCTTAGAGGCATGTTACTTATTGCCATGGAACAATGAAACTCACTACATTAATTGTGTGACATACTCATTGATGTCCATCTTTCTTACGTAAGATGGCTGTGGAAGAATTGTGTTCACTTTTTAACTGGAAAATAAGAGCAACAAAACAAGTTTGTGCAGTACCTTTATTTTCCAATTAAAAACAACAGAATCCATCTTAGTCACCTTATATAATTAAGGTAATTGCTTAAGGAGTAACAGAGTCTAAATGTGGCTCATTTCACCCAAAAAATAAGGTTTGGGCACTTTCTTACTTTAGGATTAAAAACTAATGTTGTCTCTAGTTACTCATTCCTCTTCTTTTTATCATCGTCCTGAAGCTGGCACCAAAGCAATAAAAAGTTGCCCCTAATAAGTAATAGTTGCTCTGTTGCTTTTAAATATGTTACCACTAAGCTCCAGTAGTTAGAAATAAGGTGCTGTTACCCGTAACTTAAATGTTCTATCATTGATAATTCACTTTATCTTACTGTTAACGTGTGTTTGAAATGCCATGTTTGTTAGAGGAGAGGGCACAAGGTAGTATCTGGATGTACTGTTAGATCTCTGGGTGATTTGCTTTAGACTAGCCAATTAATTTGACTTTGATTTGTTTGACAACAGCAGCAACAAAATGGCTGTCCTCCCATCCTAAATTACTGTTCTAAAATAAAGAGGGTTTGGGTTAAGCAGGAGTGGAATTTTGCATGGAAGGAGTGTAAAGTGCCTTCAGTTCTTGTACATAGAACAAATTTCTGGGTATAGAATTTTTTAATTTAAGATTTGTGTCTTTTGTACCAGGCTCTAGTTGGTGGATCTTGGGACTATAGTAACCAACAAAGAAGATCTTCCAAGCCTGAATCCAGTCAAGCCTAATGATTTCTGTATTAGTGGACAAAATTATAGAATTTCTCAATGTACCATATAAGCATGTGGAAGGAACACTGGTTTATTCAGAAGTAGGAACTGCTGTTGAGTTACATGTAGGCACGAAATTAGGTTTCTGCATAGATACAACATGAAAAGGTGTCTTCTAGTGGGCTTGATGTTTTTCCTGTGAACCAGTGTTTTGAGAACCAGCTTATCAATCTATATTAGGTAACTAACAGTAATTGCTCTCAAATTTTCTGCAATTAACAGAAACAGTTTTTAAAGAAATGGATTCAGAAATGTTATGGTCCAAAATAAAAAGAGTGAATTTTCATCAGAGAAGGTTTGCTCTCTGATCTTACAGCATCAAGACTTACATAATTGTGGTAAACTTAGTATTAAAAAGCATGAACCTGATTTCCCATTTGTTGCAGTAGAGGCTGAGGTTCTACCAGTCTCTCTCTCTTTAAGCTTTTGGAACTTTTCCTTCACTATAATGAAAAAAACACAGTATGTGTTAAGTGTGTATTAAGCATATTAAGGCTTTGTTTCCTCTTAAAAACATGGAAACCATTTTTACTATACAGTAAGACATGTCAGACTTGTTGAATAGCCTTTGGTGTCTAATAGAAAGCTAGATGTTGTTTCAGGGCATTAATATTCAACTTCTATCATTCTGATTTTTTAAAATGTTGGAGTACAGTTAAGTCATACCAGCTTTTATGGGAAGCTTACATGTATGCTTGTATTTCTTGCAATGAAATCAATACATGCTTAATTTTGTACGCAGTATGAAATCTGAAAAATAGTCATTTACATAGTGTATATACCTGCTTAAAATACTATTCATGGCTATTTATCTTCATTCAGAATACCTGAATGCCTTTTTATCTTCAATCAGAATATTGTATGTTTATCCATACGTACAATATGTATACAGTACATTTGTAAATACTGCTCTATTTCCATATCAATGGGTAAGGAAAAAATAACAAAAAATATAATTTCTTCTTCCTCTATCCATGAAGGACCAGGAGAAGGCTTTCAGGTTATTTTATTTGTTTAAAGTGGCATAGCATATCAGCACTGCTTTATAAGAGCTTTTTTTTTTTAAATGCCTTTGCTTCCTCTCTCTCCTGCTCTATAGAGTAGTGGGAGGAAGCTTTCAGTTCTTCTTCGTGGCCTCTGTGAATGCACACAATTGGGTTTAGACAGCGCCTGCGCTGATCTTCTCGGAATATTCTAGAGCTTTTTTTATAAAAAGTAACAAGTTAGAATCGCCCCTATCGCGCATGCTCCACCCGCCTCAGCCCCAGTTCCATTTTACCGCCCTGGTGCTTGGAGCTTCTCGATTAGAGCTGTTCTTATTCGATCGATCTTTACGGTTTGATTCTCGGTTTCTGACACGGAATTCTTCGATTATCTGATTTCTATTGCCCCTCGACTACGGACTGGACTATCATTCTCCCCTGGATCACGATTCGGCTTTGGTATACGACTTGCGGATTTCCCGCCCTTTTTTTCTTCGCGCCGCTTTTGGTGCGGCCGCTTCTTGGCTGTTACGAACTTGGACACTTTGAACCTTGAGAGTACGCTTTATGTCCACCTCAGGGCCATTCAGTAGGTGCGTGTCGTGTTCCCGCAAATTGCCATTTTCGGATGGTCACGACCGCTGCCTCTTTTGTCTGGGGGAGGACCATCGGCCCAGTTCTTGCAGACACTGTAAAGCGTTCACTAAAGTTGCCCTTAAGGCCAGAGAACAACGATTGAAACTCTATCTCTGGGAAAAAACGCTTTCAGCATCAAAACCATCTAGCATGGAGACGGCTTCAACTCCTTCAGCTACTCCACGTTCAGAGGTGCGCCTGGTTTCCCCGCCCCTGTCGGCGTCAAAACCTACTGAAAAATCTACAAAAAAGTCTTCGACGTCGACAAAGAAAGCAGCCCCTTCGACGCTGAAGCCCCCTTCGACGTCGAAGAAGACGTCTACTAAAAGCAAGAAAGGGAAGAGTAAAGACGTCCGTAAACAGATCCCACCTATTTCGGAATCCCTCCCGTCTCCCATTTTGGAGGATTCATCTCGGGATCGGGGATCCTCCTCGGGGGCGGCTGCCTCTTCACCTCTACGTCTACCAGATGTTTCTCCGGTCGGACCTGAAAGTTCTCTGACTCCTAGTCGACTGGCTGATATATTCCTCTCCAGTACGACTTCTGCCCCTCATAGCCCTGTTTTTACCAGGCGGGCTTCTCCGACGCCGTCCTCGCCTGCAGGCTCTTCGAGGCCTATCTCCCCTCGAAAGCGGACGGAGAAGACTAAGAACCGGTCGCCGGATCGACGCCGAGCCGCTCGACACGAGGTGGTAGTTCTACCCCACCACTCTCGGCGTCGACACAAGGCGAAACACGATGACCCTATTTACATCGAGGTCGATCGCCGCAAGTCCCATCGTCGGCATCGGTATGACGAGTCGGACTCTAGGTCGACGTCGAGCGCGGAGGACTATCTTAGTAGGAAGAGGATACGTTATGTTTACGCCTCTTCGTCCTCGTCTTCTCCATCCTCGTCCCCACCCCGACGTCGACATCGTAGACATCTCGACGTCGATAACTCACAAGCCTTTAGGTCGAAGCAGAAAGTGGGTACTGCTTCGGATCGGGCTAAAGCATCATCGACGTCGAAGAGGAAGCAAGCGAGGACCTCTTTAAACCCAGTGGAGACAGAACACCCTGCTCCCCCTAAAAAGAGATCTAGAAGATCCAAACACTCACCTTATATTTCGGAGAGGGAAGACTCACCTTCATCGGCCACATCTCGCCAGGATGAAGATGTGTTATCTGACACCTCGGGTGAAAATCCTATGGATGAACACGCGCTTCACTCTGACGCGGGAGATCCTCACCCGTCATCGCCATCAGAGGACTTCACCTCTTATGTGCAGATGGTTGCCAGAATGGCTAGCACATTGAAATTGCAAACATTACAACCACCTCCTCCAACTGAGGACCTTATATTTGGGGACATTAACCAAGACAGGTCTCCTCCTCTAAGCCTTGCCTTTATCTCCACCTTGATGGAACTCATCAAGGAATCATGGAACCAGCCATCTTCATCGTCCCCCGTGTCTCGCAGAACGGAGAACCTCTATCGCACGAATGGGGAGGATACTGAGTTCCTTCTCAAGCACCCTGTACCGAACTCTATCATAGTTCAGTCCAGCTCATCCAAATCACCTGGAAGAGCCCAAGTGACCCCTACAAATAGAGAGGGTCGTAAATTGGACGTACTAGGGAGAAAGGTGTACTCCTTTACCACCCTTTTGCTAAGAATAGCGAATTATCAAACGGCTATGGGTGCGTACCAGCGACAACTTTGGTCTAGGGTCTTACCTGCCCTCCAGGCTGCCCCGGATGACACCAGACAAGGGTTTCTTAACACCTATGAAGAAGCAGTCACAGTCTCCAAACATCAGAGACTGGCTTCTCGCCATTCTGCGGATGTGGCCTCCAGGACACTGACATCAGCCATCACCTTAAGGCGACACGCGTGGCTTAGGTCCTCTGGATTTGCAGATGACGTCAAGGCAAGGATAGAAGATTTACCCTTTGACGCTAAGGGTCTCTTCAACGAAAAAACGGACGATTCTTTAGAAAATCTACATAAAATTAAAAAGACAGCTAAGTCATACACCTTCCAGCAACAACCTAAGTATAACAGATATCAATGGCGTAAACCAACCCAGCAATATCAACAGCCCGCCTCTCAATCATACCGCCCTTTCAAAAATCAAAATCAGAATAGACCCTACCAAACTTTTTCTTCTGCATCCACTTTCCGGCCACAGAACACTTCACAGCGCCGTCAACCCTATAGGCCGCCTGCTAAGAAATCCAAACAGTTCCTTTGACTTACGCGTACAATCATTCGTACCCTACCATATCACTCGACTGACTCCTTTTCTTCACCATTGGAACGACATCACACAAGACTCTTGGGTCTTAAGTATTATACAATACGGATACCGTCTGGAGTTTTTAGAATTTCCTCCTCTAGGACAGATCAAGCACACTTCCTTCGACCCTGTTCTAGAAGAAGAGGTTCTCACTCTTCTACAAAAACAAGCCATTCAACACATACCACCTTGAGACATCCCGAACGGGTTTTATTCCCGTTACTTTGCCGTACCAAAAAAGGACGGAGGGATCAGACCCATACTAGACCTAAGAGAACTGAACACTTACCTGCATCCGAAACGTTTTCGTATGATCACTTTAGACACCATTCTCCATCTTCTAAAAGAAAACGACTGGTTTGTGGTTATAGATATCAAGGACGCTTACTTTCACGTCTCAATCCACCCTTGTCACAGAAAGTACCTCCGCTTCAGTTTCCAAAACGGCGTCTACGAATTCTGCGCCCTTCCCCACAGCCCCTCGCACTTTCACAAAGTGCATGGCTCCCGTCGCGGCGTTTCTTCGTCTCCACGATATCCAAGTCTTCCCGTACATAGACGACTGGCTAGTGGTATCGCCGACCAGAGAGAAGGCAGTTCAAGACACCGACTTCGTTCTACTAACTTTAAAACAGCTTGGGCTTACAGTCAACGAGAAAAAATCTCACCTGGCACCTTCCCAAGTCGTCGAGTATATTGGGGCAAGACTAGACTCCGTTCGAGCTCGAATATTTATACCACCAGAACGTATAAAGAAAATACGCAGAGCCGTTCACAGGTTTCGACCGCGATCAAGAGTCTCAGCACATCACGCCCAGCATCTCCTTGGCCTCATGGCCTCCACAACATCTGCAGTATCACACGCGCGACTGAAAATGCGATCTCTCCAGGCGTGGTTCCTGACAATGTTCGACCCTCTTCTGGACAGCCCAAGAAAACGTCTGCCTGTCACGCCGGAGTTGGCTGCTCAATTAAAGTGGTGGACATACGTGCCACATCTTCTTGTCGGTCGACCATTCCGCCCCTTACAGCTGTCAATACAGGTGACGACGGATGCCAGCCCCACGGGATGGGGAGCACATTGCGGTCCCCACAGGATACACGCCCTCTGGTCCCGTCGCGACAAGCAACTGCATATCAATCATCTCGAGATGCTGGCAGTAATAAAGGCCTTCCGATCCTTCCTCCCTCTCATACAAGGTCGTGGTGTACAGATAATCACCGACAACACCACGACCATGTACTACATCAACAAGCAGGGAGGGACACGGTCAATGTCGCTTCTGTACCTGTCCATACACCTATGGGAATGGTGCTACCAGCATCATGTCTTCCCGGTAGCTCTGCACATATCTACGACCGACAACGAACTGGCGGACAGGTTGAGTCGTCTCACGGGACAGTCCCACGAATGGGAGCTGGACAAGGACATTTTCCACATGCTCTGTGTCCGGTGGGGTCATCCCAAGATAGACATGTTTGCAACTCAGAGCAACAAGAAATGCGAGGCGTATGCCTCTCGTGCCGGCAGGGGCGAGGATGCTCTTGGGGATGCTTTCATGATCCCATGGCACTCGGAGCTTCTGTACCTCTTCCCACCAATTCCACTCATACAGAGAACTTTAATCAGAGCTCGACAACAGATAGCAGATGTCATTTTCATTGCACCATGGTGGCCTCGTCAACCCTGGTTTTCCACCCTGAAGGAAATGGCTGTGGACATGGTCAAGTTACCAATGGTTCCGCATCTCCTCACACAGGACTCAGGGAACATCCTCCATCCCGATCTGCAGTCATTACATCTGACAGCTTGGAGGTTCACCCATCCATACAGGAGGTGCTAGATAAAGCAAGAAAGCCCTCTACTAACCTCCTTTACAAGTACAAATGGACTAACTTTCTCAAGTTTGCCCAGGAAAAGCAGTTACAGACTTCTCCTGTTTCTCTCCAAACCCTGCTCACCTATTTACGTTACTTGTTTGATGCAGGCTTGGCGTTATCCACCCTTAAAGTTTATATTTCAGCAATCGTTTCTTTTCAGCCTCGGGACTCTGATTCGTCATGACTTTTCTCTCACCCTACCCTCAAAGCCTTTTTGAAGGGTCTGTCTAACATTCGACCTCCTGTTAAGCCTCCTGTGCCTCAATGGTCTTTACAACTCGTTTTACGCGCTCTTACGCGCCACCCTTTTGAGCCCATGGCATCCTGTGACATGCGTTTGCTGTCATTTAAGACTTTGTTTCTGGTTGCCATTACTTCGGCGAGGAGAGCAAGTGAGTTGGCAGCTCTTCGATCCGACGCTCCCTACCTACAGTTCTTTGAAGACAAGGTTGTTCTATACCCTGATGTTTCATTTTTGCCTAAGGTTGTGTCTGATTTCCACCTCAATCAATCACTAACGCTACCAACCTTGTTTCCTCATCCATCATCAGACATCGAGCGCATGCTCCACTCTCTGGACGTTTGAAGAGCCTTGGCGTATTATGTATCACATACTAAGGACATTTGTGCTGCCCCAAGGCTATTCCTCTGCTTCCAAGGATCACATAAAGGATCCCCTGTCTCCTCTTCAAAGGTTTCTCGTTGGCTTGTCTCCACTATTGCTCTAGCTTATGAACTGCAAGGCAAGACCCCACCAGAGGGTCTGAAAGCACATTCCACCAGAGCTGTTGCAACATCTACAGCGTTGCTGCGTGGTGTGGATATTCCAGACATTTGCAGAGCAGCCACATGGTCTAATGTGTCCACCTTCGTGACGCACTATAGACTGGACCTTCGGGCCAAAAAGGAGACAAGTTTTGGAAGAGCAGTTCTGACATCCGTACTGCAGTGACGGCCCTCCTTCCGGTAAGTGAGCTTGCTAGTCACCCAATTGTGTGCATTCACAGAGGCCACAAAGAAGAAAGAAAGGTTACCTACCTGTAACCATGGTTCTTCGAGTGGACCTCTGTGAATTCACACATCCCGCCCGGCCTCCCCACTATCCGTCACTGACTATGTCTATGCTAAGCTCAGGCTATTGTGGCGGATAAATGGAACTGGGGCTGAGGCGGGTGGAGCATGCGCGATAGGGGCGATTCTAACTTGTTACTTTTTATAAAAAAAAGCTCTAGAATATTCCGAGAAGACCAGCGCAGGCGCTGTCTAAACCCAATTGTGTGAATTCACAGAGGTCCACTCGAAGAACCATGGTTACAGGTAGGTAACCTTTCTTTTTCCAAGACTGTGAAGCAGCTTAAGCAGACAGCTTAAGCTATCCGCTTTGGTTTAATTCCAGTGATCACACATGCTGGAACTGAACCAAAGCAATCCTACCCACACCAAAAACCCACAACCCCAAACCCAGTAGCCCCCGACAGGGGCCAAAAAAAGTATGGTAGGCATGGATCAGGTACTGGCTGGTTTGCAATGACCCATACGTCATGTGGTCACCAGAAAAAGGAGTGAACCAGCCCATCCCCAAACTGGACCAAACCATAGAACAAATCCCCGTCTAGTCACAGACATACTTCAAATATAATCTCTGCTTAGAAGACACATTCCACTTGTTCAAGGGGGGGGGCGGTTGTATCAGAGCATATCTTGGTAAAATGCTAAAAACATCTGACTGTTTTACAGTTACATCATCTTCAGCAGTCTCCAACCATAGTGTTGCATCTGTGATTGTGGCTGTAATAGAAGGAAGAGGTCTTGCTAGAGGTGAAGTAGGAATGGCAAGTATTGATTTAAAAAATCCAGAAGTTGTACTTTCTCAATTTGCAGACAATACAACCTATGCCAAGGTAAATCTTAATTATTTTCTATTACTGTATAATCTTTAAAAATCCCTTGCACTGAAATCAATAGAAATAGTAAGTCTTGTGAATAAAATTGTTGCCTTCACCATAGAGGACTGGAATACAGTTCTAAAGTTGTTTGATTGTTTCTCAGATGCATTGTAATTGGACTTAACTAAAAAGCAGATTGAAAATATGTTAGTTTTTATGTAGATTCTTCACTTGTGACAGAGGAAATCTGAAGGAAGGTAAGGAATAAGCTCATGACACTGAAATGCCACAGCAGTAATTTCTCCATACCCAGCAACTAGAGTGGTTTGAAGACGAATGAAAAGGAGAAGAACTGGTCATTTATTTATTTACTGGTTGCACTTACTGTATTTCCTGCCTTTTCTCCAGTGAGCTCAAGGGATCTTCTGTGGCTTTCTCCCCACTTTGTTCTCAGAACAAAAGCCCTGTGAGATAGGTCAGGCAGAGAGTTTTACTGGCTCAGTGTTACTCCTCTCCATTTGTCAATGCTATTACAATCTTTATCTCACAAGTCCCAATCAAACACTCTAACTACTATGTCACACTGTCATGATGAGAATTTTTGGTAAGAAAAAACTAAAAAGCAGTTGTGAAGGAATGCAGGCAATGAAGACCTGATTCCCACTTTGTCCATGAAATCTTTGGCACAAGCCCTCATTCTTATTCTCTACTAAACGTAGGGAAAGTAAGTATTATTGAACTGAGCCCACGTTTACCTAGATGTACCCCTCACTTCAGTCTCCTGTCCTATATTCTTTGACTCTTGTGTCAAATCTTAGGTTGCAAGCTATAGGGCCAGATCCAATTACTTATTATATTGCAGGATGCAGTGCAAATGGAATGACATAAGTAGATGGTGGTGATGATGTTGGTAATAAAAACAACAACTTGGATCAGTATCTGATTGAACTCAGTGGGAGTCCCATTACTGTAGTTACATGAGATTGTGCCACTTATATAAACATTGCCATTGCATAAGTGCAGCGAAATGTCTGTATGGAAATCACTAAATGTGCAGTGCACACTCCCTTTTTATGACACTGGCAGTACTTTCTGTTCAGCGGGAACTCAATAGAATACTGACCTTGATATGCCTTTGAGACTATTCAGATAAATGTTTTTACCAATCTGTATTTCACATTTTCTAGGTTATCACCAAACTCAGAATTTTGACACCCTTAGAAATAATAATGTCAAATACTGCATGCGATACAGGCAATGCAACAAAATTGTTCAACTTGGTAACAGAAAATTTCAAGGTAAACTGAAGGAGCATTTATTTAACATTTTAAAAATAATGGCCAAAATCCTGTTGCTCAATTACACCTGCGGAAGGCAAACTGTAATTTGTAGCATGTTCTTATAGACAATTAACAAATCCCTGATTGGATTTTCAGGCAATTGTGTCCCACTGGCTTCACTCAAACCAGAAAATCAAAGTGGGGACTCATTGTTTGCCTTCTACAGGTGTAAACTAAACAACAGGATTGTGGCCAGTATTAAACATGTGCATTTCATCAAACATTATTTTAGTCATAGCTCAGCTCTGTGACTTTTTTGTGGGATGTTCTGGAAGACATTGGAGTAAAAAATGGACATAAATACATTTTCTGAAAAGTAATTGGGGATTTGTCAAGGGACTCTGAAAAGGAGATGGCATATACCTTAGGCAGTAACTGTGGAACCAGTAATCTAAAGTACATGGCAATTTGAGCAGCATTTCTGGTTCTGTTGCAGTTAATTCACGGTACATGTGTGCCTTTGAATCGCACCTATAGCAAACTATAAATATTCACAATAGATTTCTATCAATATTTTAGCTTCAGCAACTATGGGAAAAATCTGTTGTCACGTGTTGGAATATCAAAAGCACATTGGACCAACTTCTGTCAAAATTCCTTTTTTGGTTGTTTTCCAGAATGTTGCTTTTACTACAGTCCAGAGAAAGTACTTCAATGAAACTAAGGGTTTAGAATATATTGAACAGTTATGCACACCTGAATTCAGTACTGTTATCATGGAGGTTCAGTCCAAGTAAGTGTATAAGAGAAATTATGCTTTTATGAGTAACACCGTTATCTGTGTCACAGCTAATAGCTGCTTGCTAATAAACTACTTGCAGGGCTTCTTAGAAGCCGAATTAGACAATAGAGTTTGCACCTCATTAGAAGCTAAATTCTTGAGAGATAAAAATATGTGTTTATCCATGACCTTTGTTCATTTTTTAAAAATGTAGACTTCATTTATAAGTCTGATGAGGCACGCAGAAAGAAAGTGCGCTAGTGAGGGAAAACATGCCCCTATTCTGTTTCTGAAGCTTTTTTCCCCTTTGATCTTAGCTTTCTGTTTTTGATCAACAGTATAGTATTTTAAAATGTTTAGATTAATATATTAATGTTTACATGTTATTTATTTATATTCACATGTTATTTATTTATATTCACATGTTATTTAAAACCTAATGTTATTAAATTATTATTATTAGTTTTATTATTAGTTTTATTTGTATGCCACATTTCTCCCAACAAGGGACCCAAAGCAGCTCACGACATTAAAATTCACACAATTTAAAAAACACAATAAATTAAATATTAAAAGATAAATTAAACAATATACAATTTAAAATACAATTAAAAGATTAAAACATAAAAAAGATTAAAATTATTTAATAAAATGGGGTTCAGGGATTCAGTTATAGTTGTTAAAAGCCTGCCTGAAGAGATGGGTCTTTAGCTTTTTTCGAAAGGATAACAGGGAAGGGGCCATCCTGATCTCCCGAGGGAGAGCTGTCCATAGTCTGGGAGCTGCCACAGAGAAAGCCCTCTCCCGTGTCCCCATCAGCTGTGCTTGCCCTGGCAATGGGACCGAGAGGAGGGTCTCCTCTGCTGAATTTAATTGCCGAGAAGGCACATATAGGGAGATACGGTCCTTCAGGTAGCCTGGACCCAAGCTGCATAGGGCTTTATAGGTAATGACCAGCACTTTGAATTGGGCTCGGAAATGGACTGATAGCCAGTGCAGTTCTTGTAACAGGTGCGTTATATACTCCCTGTAGCTGGCCCCAATCAGTAGCCTGGCTGCAGAGTTTTGCACCAGCTGAAGTTTCCGAACTGTCTTCAAAGGCAGCCCCACATAGAGCGTGTTACAGTAATCAAAACAGGATGTAACTAAGGCATGTGTCACTGTAGCCGGATCCGACATCTCAAGGAACGGGCGCACCTGGCGCACCAGCTTTAGCTGTGCAAATGCACTCCTGGCCACTGCGAAACCTGGGCATCCAAGCTTAGGGAAAATGCAACATATATAACCACTGTTAGCAATTTATACTAATTTTAGACCAGTATAAGTAACTCGGTATTTTTAATGTGGTTAGATCTAAAGAAGGCTGAGTGGAATTCCATCACTTTTTCTCCCCCTCCTTCTGTCACTGCTGCCCCTGAGATACTGTTCATGAAGATCACAGACTCTACATAGATATGAGATAGGGCCCCGAGAGGACTACTGCAGGTGAGGCAGAATCACCAGGAAAAAGCCTGACTTGCACAAACAAAAGCCTTTTGCCTCATTTCAAGAGTTTGTTTGGATCTAGGCCATCGTTTCCAGTGGTTCTGTAATCATTTTCCTAACTGAAGTTTCATTTGCTCGTGACTTTTCCTTTGCAGTGTTACCCCTTACATTTCCTAGATCAGATAATTAGCAGAAATAAATACCTGCCATGCAGTTTTGAATGAAGCAACTTGGAATTAAGTTTAATGGAAACCTCTTTTAAATAATTGTTGGTAGGAATTACGTCTATGAATTGTGACACTAAACAAAGTTCTATGGAGATATGTTTCAGATACTTCTAGATAAGGAGTTAAGTTGCTGTAAATAACAATAGAACAATTATTTGTCCTGATTCTTTATGGAATGTCATTAAGATGCAACTTCCTGTTATTTAACACTCAGTAAATTTCCTTAAATTCCCTGAAAACCTCAGATGTAGTTTTCAAGTTTCGTGTGTACATCTGGCCTTTTTCCCATTAGAGGACTGTGAAGCAATGTCTTCAGGAGGCTAGACTCTGTTTCAAGCCTGGATTTTTGGCAGGGTCATCCAAGACAGAATGGTCAAATCTGAGATAGCAGACTAAGATGCATCTACGCTCCTCAGGATGTACAGTCACATCAATAGAAGAGAATGATTGATCCAGTGTTTATGGGGTGGAGAAATTTCTGCAGGGCAGTGTCTGAACAGCAGCAGTAGCGGAAGGTAACACTAATGGCAGAAAATCTTTTAGACAATAGCAGTGACACTCAAGCTAACATTTGTTAGCAGTACACAGAAGAAGGCAATGCAAACCACTTCTGAATATTTAGTACTTTGAAAACCGTATGATGAGACAGTCCAAAATGGAGCAAGAGATGGTACTGGAAGATGACACCCATCCAGGTCAGAAGGTACTCAGCTAGCTACTGGAGAAAAGGAAAAGTCCAAATAGGACTGTTGCTAATGACGTCTAGAATAAAGAAAAGGATGTCTAATAGGTTCTGTATACAGTACATAGGCAAATGTCTGATGCTGCATGACACATGTTATTGGAACATGGAATGTTAGGAATATGAAACTACAGCAAGAAATGGAACATTTAAACATTGCAGTTCTTGGTGTGAATGAACTTAAGTGTGCTGGAATAGGGCATTTTGTATCTTACAGCTACCAAGTATTTTCTCTAGAAATGACAAACTTATTAGAAATTAGGTGGCTATAGTACTGAGTCAGGATACAGCATATACATTTAGAGGTTATAATCAAACTCTTGACTGGATAATATCATTCAGACTTCCTGGGAAACCTATCTATACAATCATCACGCAAGCCTGTGTTTCTATTACAGCTGCTGAAGAAAAAGAAATCAAATGATTTTATGCAACTACCCAGAAGGAAATTGATCACACATCAGAACAGGACGATAATCATAGGTGACTGGAATGCAAAAGTAGGAAATAAAGCAGAACCAAACATTATTAGAGAATTTGGCCTCAGAGTTAGAAATGAAGCAGAAAAGTGACACGTACAGTTTTGTGAAACGAACAATCTTTTTATTGCAAATGTGTGATTCAAACAACCAAAGAGATAGTTATACACACGGACATGGCTATATGGCCAATATAGGTATCAAGACTGTGGTACCAACCATGAACTGTAAATATAAAAAATCAGAGTAAAGCTGAGAAAGAACATTAAAAGAGTCATAGTGCCAAAGTGTAATTTAAATAACATTTCTGATTAACTTAAAATCTGTATAAATAACAGATTCGCCTTATTCAGTTCTGTTGACCCTGAACAAGAAGAACTGTTTGTTCCAGGCAGTGAAAAAGAAGAGCGTTGCTGGATGCCTAATAAAACACTTAAAATGGCTAATGACAGCCAAAAAGTGAAAGAAAAGGTGATGAAAAAATGAATGCAACTTCTCAGTTACTGTCATGTAGAGACAAAGAAAACTGTTACAATGATTGGAGCAAAGAAGAAGATCATGACAAAAGAGGAAGAAAGGAGAGATCTTATCCATAAAATCTAAGAAATCAAAGGGAAATTTAAACATAGATTAGGGTTGTTGAAGGAGCAACAGCAGAAAATACTACCTGACCAGAACAAAATAATGTGAAGGTGGAAAAAATATACTGAAGAAGTATACAAGTGAGAAGAAAAAATGACAGTTTCCTTTGTTAAAGAATCCTATAATGAATAATGATAGGTCCTTCATCATAGGATTAAATTCATTCACACCAAGAACTTCAGTTTTAGAAGTGAAGTGAAAGCTCTGAAAGCATTTGGAAGAAATAAGTCCCATGGGCTAGATGGAATGCCATTCCAAGCTGCAAAGACTGAATTTGTCAAAATCCTATCAAATATATGCCAACAAATTGGAAAAAAAAAGCAAGAAGACAAAAAAAGTCATGACTACAGAATAATTACAGAACTTTAATGTGAACAATGGAGAAACTGAAATTGTGAAAGGTTTTGTATACTTTGATTCAGTCGTCAATCCAGATGGGGACTCCACTCAAGAAATTAGAAGACGACTGAGACGTGGAACAGCAGCTCTAAAAGAACTAGAGAAGATCTAGTTTAAGGACATGCCACTGGAGATCAAGACCAAGATCATAAGCTATTGTATTGTCAAATACTACGTGTGGTTGTGAAAGCTGGACAGTTTAGAAAGCTGTCAGGAAAGAAAGGAATTTGAAATGTAGTGCTGAAGGAGAGGTTTTGAATACCACAGATAAACAGAAGGATAAACAAGTCTTGGTAAATGGTTCTGATCCATACTTGTTGGCAAGTGGTTTTTGTCGCGCACCCCCCAGTGTCCCTAGTTTGTTTCCCTCAAACCCAGGTCCCACTTTTGGGCACGACGTTCTTACTTCTCCATACACCAACTGCCACCAGTGGATCTTTATCCACACTTTACCAATAATGCTGCCTGGACACGTGTTGTCAAATATAACTGATTATTTATTGTTTAGTTGTTGAATCACATAAGTATATTAATAGATGTTGTATGATGTTTCACTCATTGCTTGGATATTACACACGTTTCTTTATTTGTATTACTTTTCATATAAATCACTGTGAATCACTGGAATACTATTTGATGACTGTCTATTTATTGTACTTCTATCTTTTAACTATTCTTTAATTCATAAACCAACTATACCACACCAACTTTCCAATCTCTCTCATAAAACTCTCCTAAAACCTCCTCTCTCCTTCTCTCCCAGTTTCCAACTGTCTCTCTGACTCCGCCCTCCTGTCCTCTCATAGGCTCTAGCTCTAGAGCTCCACATGACTGACAGGTGGGACATGGGCATTCCGCCACATACCTCCCCCCTTGGAAAGTTTGTTTCATGGGGTAAAACTTATGGTAGTTTACCCTCATGAACAACGTATGCTTTTACTTAACAATATTTCTAACAATTTTTTTCAATTCTCATTTACACATTTGCAATTTATACTTACTCTATACTTACTCTTTTACACAGTTGAACGCATATTATTCTTATTACTTTATATTTAAATAACATGAATCAACATTTTTATTACTTACAAACCACTTCAGTCACTTTTATCCTTACTTATCATTAGTTCATCTATAAATTGCATTTTCTTTTATTTCATATACCTATACACTTAGAATATTTATTTAGAACAATTTTAATACCATTAAAAGTTACATTTTCTTCCTTTCCGTCAGTCATTCTTCTGGTCTTCTGGATAAGGCGTCTTCGGCTACCACAGTTTGAGTCTCTTAGACTCTGGATCCCCAAAGTCAGTCTTGTAGGGGTATGGCCCACCTCATCAACTTCTTATAGTTCGCTCTGACAGTCCGCAACCACAGCCGTGGGGAATGGTCTGTGCATGGAACAAAATGTCTTCCCCATATGTACGGTCCGAGCTTCCGCAAAGACCATACAATCGCCAGACACTCACGGTCTATGATGGAAAGGTGTCTCTTGCCAGCCTGCAGTTTCTCGCTCAGGAACGTCACCGGATAAAGGTCCCCGTTGTCGTCCTCCTGGCTCAGCACGGCTCGCAGTCCGATGTGGGATGCCTCTGTGAAGACGGTGCACCCTTGCTGGAAATCTGGTTCTCTCAGGGCAGGACTGGTCATCAGCGCAGTCTCCAACCTCTCGAAGGTCTCTTCACAGTCGCTCGACCACAGGATCTCGCCAGCTTTTCTTTTAGGGGTTATGTCTGATAAAGGGGCTTCTATTTCGCTGAAGTTCTGGATAGAGCGCCTCTCATAGCTAACTAACCCTAAGAAAGATCTGATCTTCTTTGCTGTTGTTCTAGGCCAACTACTGATTTCTTTCATCTTCAGTGTTAGGGGTTTGCTTATGCCTTCCCCAACAATATGGCCTACTTCTTTTAATTTGGAGTTACCCAGCTGGCATTTGCTAGCCTTCACTGTAAATCCAGCCTCATGTATTCTTAGTAGCACTATTTCATTATGGTCTAGGGGATCTGTCCACGTCTGACTATAGATCCTTATCTCATTTTTGTATGCTACCGTGAATTCTCTACACTTGATCCAGTTCACATGGACCACTTTCTGACCTTCCTTTCCTTCCTCCTGAATTATGTAATTTATTTCATTCATCTTGGATTTTATTCTAACAGGATTTGCCCAGTTTATTTGCATCTTATTTCCTTTTATAGACCTCAGCCTCAGGACTTTCTCTCCCAGACTGAACGATCTTTCTCTGGCCTTTTTACTGTACCACAACTTGGGCTTCCCTTGTTGGCTCTGCAAGTATTCTGTGGTTAACTTCAGAGATTGTTTCAAGGGTTTCATTAACTTATTTATGTACTGGATCACTGTTTCAGGATCTTGTTCCCTCTGTTCTTCCCAATTTTGTCGTAGTAAATCAAGGGGTCCCTGCACTTTTTCCCCAAATAACAATTCAAAAGGACTGAATCCCCTTCTGGTTACTTTAGGCAAGGGTCCCACAATGTCCATGCCAATTCGTTGAAATAGGGTCGATATTATGGGTAAAGGACACAGCTTAGCTTTAGTTTTATCATTGCCCATACCCTGCCTTTGACATACATCACAGCTTTGACAGTATGATTTTATTTGCTTCCCCATTCCTGGCCAGTAGAAATTCTGAGCTATTCTCTGCTTTGTGCGTGTGATTCCTAAATGAGCAGCAAAGGGGTCTTTATGTCCTTTCTCCATAATCCTTTCCCTGTATTTCAAAGGGATCACCAGTTGTTTGTGAACATTTTCCCCTCCTCTCTGAGGATTAATTAAGACCTTTCTGTATAACAGGTCTTTCTCCACACAGAACCCTTCAAGGCTTTCAGGGGTTAGTGTTCCTTCTCTGGCTGACTCAAAGCATTGTTGTAACGTAGAATCCTGTCTTTGCTCTTGTTTAAAAGCCTTTTCATGAGGATTTCTTATAACTACCACCTCAGCTGTTTTATTGTCTTCATCTCCTCCTATAATTTCATTAGGGATCTCACAATTTCCTTCAGGTTTTTCTCTTTTTTCTATCTGGGAGCGAGTAGTGATTAAAACACTCTTTACATGCTCAGATAGATCTAACCCAATCAAACATGGAGCAGGAATTTGATTCGTGAGGGCCACCTTCCACACTCCATTCCACCCTTGATATTTCATTGGTATTTGAGCCATAGGTAGAGTAATTAATTCTGTCCCAATCCCTTTTATGGTTATGTATTCATTTCTTACTATATTTCCCTGAGGGATAATATCAGGATGACACAAAGTCACCTGTGAGCAGGAGTCTCTCAACGCTTGATATTTTGTATCATTTATATAAATGTTTTCCCCAGAACACCGAAGCAGTTCTTGGTTATTTTCTATATAAAAGCATTGGACAATGTTGGCTAATGGCAGCTGTTTTTCCTGGCCCTCTGCCATCTCTGTTTCAGCGCCATTTTCAATTGCCTCAACTGTCTTTCCCTGCTGTTGCACATAGTACACATTCCTGGGTACATTTCCCCCTCCTTTCTGTGGAACCTCTTTATTCTTTAAGGTTTGGCATTGGGAAATGAAATGACCTTTCTCTCCACACCCATAGCAAGTTTTAGGGACTTTCTGTTCAAAATATGGAGTTTTAGGGGCTCTTTGTTCAAAATATGGGGGCTTGTTTCCCTTCTCTTCAAAGCTTTTGTTCTTCAGTTGATTCTGCTCTGAGGGTTTGCTTCTAAAATGGCCTCCAGTATTCTGATAGTTCTTGTGGTAATCTCTGGGTTCTTTTCTTCTTTCCTCCCAGCTGTTACCTCCAAGTTTTACCTCAGAAAATTTTGGGTTTTGTATTTCTGAGATAAAATCAGTGGCTTCGCTTGCCTGCAGAATCGTTTTGGGCTTTTTATCCCTGACCAAATACCTTAGTTCTCCAGGTAGAACTGAATAGAATTGTTCTAACCCAATAAGATTTTTCATTTTTCTAAAGTCTCAACTTTAGCGTGTTCTAGCCACTTCTCCAAGTATTTGACCAGATTGGCTCCCAATTGATAATATGATTCCTCAGGTTTTCTTTTCAGTGCTCTAAATTTCTGTCTGAGGTGCTCAGCATTGATCCCAAACCCCGAGTAAACCAATTTTCTGAATGCTTCATAGTCTTTTGCTTGTTCTTGGGGCATTTGAGAATAAATCTCATTTAACTCTCCACTTATTTGAGACCTGAGCATAATCATTCTCTCCTCAGCTTTCACCTTATAGTCCCAGCATGTCCTCTCGAAAGCAATGAGGAATGCCTCTGCGCAATCACCCTTTCTGAATTGAGGGAATTTCTTTAAGTCAGCTTTTGATAAATTCCCCTCCTCAGGATTTGAATTATTATTATTATAGTTCTGGGCTGATAATTCTAATCGTTTCATTTCTAGTTGGTATTCCATCTGTCTCTTTTCTTGTTCCATGGCCATCTCTCTTTCTTTGGCCTCAGAATCAGCCCTGAGCTGTAAAGCTTTTTCGTCAACCCTAAGCTGTAAAGCTTTTTCCTCAGCCCTAAGCTGTAAAGCTTTTTCCTCAGCCTTAAGCTGCAACTCTTTTTGTCTTTCCTCAGCCTTAGTTTTTATTTCTAGCTCTCTCAAGTGATATTCCTGCTGCAACCTCCATCTTTCAAAGTCTTGGGAGGTTAACCCAGTTTCTTCCTTTGAGATATTCTCCCCTTGCGCCTCATATTGCTCAGCTAATTCAGGGCTTTCCCCTTCGTGAGGTAAACCTTGTACATCAGATACCTCCATTGTTAACCTTTTCCCTCGCTTAGAAGGCATGGTTTATTTGTTTTTCTTTTGGATAAGTTGGTTGGTTTAATAGAGGCAAATAGACAAGCCTCAATTTAAAAACACTTTTTCCTTTTCTGTGTTAGAGAGAGAGTGATATACAGTAGCCTTCCGCTGCAGCAGCGGATAGTTACTTTATTTATTTCTTTAGGCACCTAGCCTCACTGTCTCTGGTTCTGAAACACTGTTTCTTCCAGTCTCCAGACACCCAGCTTTTTCCATTAATATTTATATTATTCCAGCCACCACTTAGATTTCGTCCCCTCAGCTTCCTTTGACCTTGGCTTCCCTTTTATTACCTTCAGCGCTCGTCTTTGAGAGCTTGGAATCTAAAGTTAGCCCCCTTGGTCTTTCTCTAAGCTTGAGGTAAATTTTAAACACTAAATTCTCCTCAGAGTCTCTTCCTGCCTTAGTCTTTACACTATCAGGAGTCCCTTCCAAGCTATCCACACAGAGCTTTTAGGGTTTCCCACTCCTTCTCATTTGACTAACAGGTCCCTCAGACTCAGAGAATTTCTTTTCTCTTCCTTTGGCTCACTGGAATTTATTTATTTCGCATCCCACCGCTGATGCCACCACTTATGTCGCGCACCCCCAGTGTCCCTAGTTTGTTTCCCTCAAACCCAGGTCCCACTTTTGGGCACGACGTTCTTACTTCTCCATACACCAACTGCCACCAGTGGATCTTTATCCACACTTTACCAATAATGCTGCCTGGACACGTGTTGTCAAATATAACTGATTATTTATTGTTTAGTTGTTGAATCACATAAGTATATTAATAGATGTTGTACACACGTTTCTTTATTTGTATTACTTTTCATATAAATCACTGTGAATCACTGGAATACTATTTGATGACTGTCTATTTATTGTACTTCTATCTTTTAACTATTCTTTAATTCATAAACCAACTATACCACACCAACTTTCCAATCTCTCTCATAAAACTCTCCTTAAACCTCCTCTCTCCTTCTCTCCCAGTTTCCAACTGTCTCTCTGACTCCGCCCTCCTGTCCTCTCATAGGCTCCAGCTCTAAAGCTCCACATGACTGACAGGTGGGACATGGGCATTCCGCCACAGTTTTGACTCAAGCTTTCTATGCTGTAGGGACGTGGTGGCGCTGCGGGTTAAACCGCAGAAGCCTCTGTGCTACAAGGTCAAAAGACCAGCAGTCGTAAGATCGAATCCACGCGATGGAGTGAGCTCCCGTCGCGTGTCCCAGCTCCTGCCAACTTAGCAGTTCGAAAGCATGTAAAAATACGAGTAGATAAATAGATACCACCTCGGTGGGAAGGTAACGGCGTTCCGTGTCTAGTCGTGCTGGCCACATGACCACGGAAACTGTCTTTGGACAAACCCTGGCTCTATGGCTTGGAAACGGGGATGAGCACCACGCCCTAGAGTCGGACACGACTGCACTAAATGTCAAGGGGAACCTTTACCTTTCTATGCTGTACAATACTTTTTATTTTGACAAGTGCTTTTTTGCTATACACTCCCTGGTGTGGTCTTGTGTTATGCTTTCAAGTAGGATGAATTTTTCCATATGTTTATATATGATTGTTTTCAGGAGATTTGTTCCTACTGAACATAGCTTAGCTTTCTTATTCATGTTTATCCTTTCCCAATTGCTATTATTTTTGTTAAGTATCTTCTGTTCTCCTATGCCCCCTTGAAAACCAGATTTTGGTGTGGTTATTTCAAAGAACTTCAGTATTGTATCCTATATCATCCCTCTTGATTACTTGGTTATTTGATTCTAGTCTTGGTAGCAAACTGGGGTTGTCTTGCTTGTTGCTGTAAAAACTAGGGATATTTAATAAGGTCTAGCTTTCTCCTGGCTTTAGTCAGGTTAGACAGACATAATCAAGGCAATTATCCATTGTCTGTGTTGGGCTTTGACCTAGAGATACCTCCTAGCCCATGGTCATCCTTTTCACTATCTGGGCAATGAGTAAGTTTCCACCTGTTTTACCTGTGAGGTTGAAGCAATTAACTATCTCTCCCCCCCCCCCCCCCCCATTGTTGGTAAATGGTTCTTAAATATAATCAGAGGTTGTACCTCCTTCTTGTAGAGTGGACAAATTTGACAACTTTATCTGCTAAGAATAAATTAATTCCTGCAGTTTTTCTTGCTTTTTCCTCTGTGCATAAGAATTGCTGATATAGGTCTGTTACGTCCACCATCTTGCTTCCAAATAGCCAGCCAGATGTCTCTAAGAAGGATAAAGCCTGGACTGTCTGTTTTCCCCCAGATCTTGGTTGTCAGAGGCAATGGCCTTTTCAGAAGATTAAATTGTTCTTTCATAGCTAATAGCTTTTGAAAGGAACCTGTTGTCTTGTTATGTGTTTCAAAAGGCTATGTAAGCTATTGGCAATCACCAGTTACTTACAATCAAGTCAGATTCTCATTTTTTTCTAAGTAAAAAAACACAGTATCATAATTATTTCTTCATGCAGAGCAGGAACCAGCCTCTGAACAAATTTACTACCGTTATCTATACTTTTCCATTTTTATGATCTTTTCAATATGTGTTCTGAATGTCTGGTGTAGGTACCTCTCATGTTTGCACCTGGGGCACCATAGTCTTGAGAGAATGGACAACTGCTGGCATTCAAGATCCCATTACATTGAGCATATAGTCACAAGTACAGCTAGTGCTACATAGTGATTAAGAGAAGATATGAAAAACTACAAGGAGTCCAGTTGAAATCTGAGCCTAGTCATGAATTTCCTGTGTGACCCTGGGCAATTCACCATTCCGTTACTCACACCACTGCCACCATCTTAATATGGGGATAATAATCCTGACCTTCCATACAAAATCCTTGCTAGGATTTGTAAAGAATTTGCAAAGTGCAGTAAGCATTTAGGAAAAATGTAGTACAAATTCTGTGTTCTCTAACTTTTGCTTGAGAAATAAATACTAATTAATATAGGGTGTGAAATGTGGAATATCCCATTCACATCAGCTAGGCATCCACATCCTTAGACTTTATATTTGCTTTAATCATTTTTAATTATATTTTGTTTGTTAAAATTTAGTAAGGATTTATTTAAGCACATTTTTCTGGTTTAGAAGTTTTACTCTGATGTATTTGTTATAATGTTCCGCCTCTAATTTACATATACAGGGTATGTTCTTCAATTATTGCCTGTTATTATCATCAAAAGTATGTTTACATTTCAGATTACTGAGTCTTACTTTTCTTACAATTCTTTCCCCTAGAACCATGTTTCTGAAAGCAAAGTATCGATTCATATAAAATAATTATATCCTTCCCTTTCAATCTCAGTTATCAAGATGGATTACAACCTAGGTTTAATACAATATTTCACATGAGAAACAGCCTATTTTTAAAAGCAGTAACACAATAAAGAGGACACAGAATCACATTCAGAGCTTTAACAGAAGCTCATTTGTCAATCAGATACTAAAATTCTATCACGCAGGTGTGTGTGTACAATGGTGATGTCATAATCTGTCGCAAATTGATGTAAAAGGCTTCCTTTGGGGTTTCGGGGGTACGTACAACTTCACTGTCTTATGTATGTGTCATGTGCGGCCCTAAATCACCTTTAATCAGTGGCAATTTGCCTTTAACTATCAGTGATTTACTACTTATGGTGACATCATCTCTTGTGCATACACAGAACTGTGCATCAGGATTTCATGGCAAAAGCCTTCTGAAGGTGCAGAAAACCAGAAGGAGATAATAACAGCTGCTCAGGTTCATGTGGGTACTGCCAGTTCTTCAGATATATTTGTGAGGCTCACAGGATCATTCACTAACTTTGGGTGATGTTGGCCTACACCATCTTATCTAAATGAAACATTCAGTTAAATATTTACCACTAGGAAAATCCATGATTCAAAAATCTTGAGAGCTGCAGCACACATTACCTAGTGATTATTTGTTAATTTCATGTTTTTATTTTATAGGTATTATTGTCTGGCAGCTGTGGCAGCTCTGCTGAAATATGTTGAGTTTATTCAAAATTCCGTGTATGCACCTAAGTCACTCAAGATTCGTTTCCATGGAAGTGAGCAAACAGCAATGATTGATTCAACGTCAGCCCTAAATCTTGAATTGATAACTAACAATAGGGATCCAAAGTAAGACAACTATCTTTCACAGCTCTAAGTTAAAGAAAAGGGGGAGAGAGGAGTTACATATTTTTAGTATAGCATACTGTTTGGATGTAAATACACATCTAATAAAGCAAAGTTTGTTTTTCAAGTCAAAATATATTTAGATTGTTTGAGTCTGTTCTACTCCTTTCTGTTCATGAGTCCCTGCAATTGGTATAGCCTCTGTCCAGCAAAGTGCATTTGGCAGAATAGAGAAGTTAGCCATTCAAGAACATGACACAAAAACAAACGGTAGTAAATTTTCTACTATCTGAATATGGGGCTTTTATTTTTCAAGAGTTAATTCCCTCTAGAAAGTACTACCCAATTCAGCTTACATTTATTTGTGTGCACCTTTGCTGACCCCCCCCCCCCCGCTGAATTCGGACTCTTTTGCGACTACTAGAGCGATTTCTCTTTACAATAGCTAGCAAGGAAAAACTGTGTTTTCAGATTTGAGTAACAGACAGATGTGAATAATTTATACATAATATATTTTAAAATATCATGAATCAACCATTGTGTGTGTGTGTGTGTGTGTTTTAACATTCTTAGGTAAGATCTGAAAGCTGCCTAGCTTGATAATAAGAGAGCCTGCTAAAATTAAGTCTGCAATTCTATACTTGGTAGTTAGTCCCATTACTATTAGCAGGTCTTATTTCTGAAAAGACATTTAAATAATTGCATTGTTAATCTGACATCTCTTCCTACACAAGTCTTTAGACAGTGACAGATGCTGTGCTTACGGCTTCAACAACAAGCAATCTTTTTCCTCACTTCCAATCTTTGCATAAAATCTCCCCCAAAATTCTGGAGAATGGAAAAGCTTGCTCATTATTTTGTGAAATGTTGGGTTGTCCTTGTAAAAATATTAAACTACTCTGGATTTTGGTATTTGCCATGCAGACTAACACAGTTTGTTTGTTTTTAAGGAAAGGTGAACTCTGTCTTAGAGGTATAAATTCTGATTACATTCATTCTTGCATGATTTGCAAGAAAAATGGGGGAAGATTCTTCTTACCATGCAATAGTGAGATTTACCAAAAGAAAAATATGCTTTTTTCCAGAGAAAATGGGTACACTTCATGAGTTTCCTAAAATGGGCAGTCCTGGGAAATATAATAATAGTTGCCTTCTTTGCTGTATGAAGTAGAAAGCACTGGATGTATTTTGTGTGCCCTGTGTGCTTGGGCTGTCCTGTAGAAAAATCTTGGCACTCCTAAGAGGTGTATTAATAGGTTCTTGCTGTCAATATTAATCTCTTCCTCTTCTTGTTCCCAGTATAGATGCAATTGGTAAATGTGATATTAGGGTGCTATTAGGTTCAGTATACTACCAATGTAAATTCTTGTAAAGAGAAACCTCATTTTTCTTGATGAAGCATAATATTTTTGAGCAATTATATTTCTTGACAACAGCTATACAAATGATTAGTTCAATTTTGTCTCTCTTGTTCGTTTGTTCTAACCATAGTAGTTTCATTTGTAGCAATCTGAGTAAATTATTTCGTTTTCAATGAGAAACAAAACTTTTTCCTCTGAAAGAAACATTTGATATATTTATACTCACAGATTAATAGGCAAGATGCATGACTTTGATCTTTAACAATGTTTATGGATGTGCTGAAAGTGTTTATGTACTTTTTGCATAATAAAAACCTGAATTCTCTTTTGCATGAGTATTCCCTTTACCTGAAGAGCAGGATCAGAGCAGTTCTTTACAAGCCACCAGTAGTCTTTCCCAAGCCCTACGATCTGCTGCTGTACTGAGAATAATGTGAGGTGAAAGACACTACAGGCTCCAGGCTTTCTTGTCACCTTTATTCTTTCCACATAGTGCACAACTCCCAGCTGAAAAGGATTAAAACACATGGAAGAAGCACATTGTGAAATGTTTTTAGAGTTGTTTCTATACTGTTAAGCTTTGGTTTTGTCTAATAGCTGAAAGTGAAATAAAGACAGCAGTTCCATGTGATGGCTGAAATCCTGTTGCTTAGCATAACGTTCATAACGCTACAGTTCTCATGGGGAGGGGCATGCATGCATGCACAAAGCCAGTTTGTGCACATGAACCCACAGAATCATGGTAGAGACTCTATTTTCCAGCTACAAATGGACTGAAAGTTATGAATAGGATTTCCACCGCCATGTTTACTAGGGGCATTAGTCTAAAATAGTTGGATCCATTTCTACGTAAATATGCATAGGAGTAGGTTGTGAGTATGATACAATATTATTCACCAGTGCCTTTTATGAGGCTCAAAATTCTTTCGTAATATATTTTCATGAGTGAATCCATTCACAAAAGATTTTTTTCCAATCTTAATTAAAAGTTTCAAGTTTGTAAGACTGTTAAGTTTTATTATTTCCTGTTAATCGCTATTTATTTGGAAATATGAATACAAAAATGAGATATAAGCAATAATTTTACCTTTCCAACTCCAATGGGAAGAGAAACGGCTAAATGCATTATGAATTAGAAATAAATTGGGCCCATTGAAATGAATAGAGCTTAAAATGAATGGACAATAAAATGATTTGGATTGGGATGCCTTGACATAGGAGAGGAGTCTATACATCCACAGTGGGAACTGCTTCACACTCTGTTCTCAATGTGGTGTCCAGCTTTTTAATTTATTAGTTGCAGAAATAGATTTGTATGATCGTATACACTGTTAAAATGGTTTGTATCAACTTTATTTTGTGAAATGATTTTTCCAATATGTACTGTCTTTAAAGGAATGGCCATACTCTTTTTGGAGTTCTAAATTATACTAAAACACCAGGGGGAAGCCGCCGACTTAGGTCTAATATTTTAGAGCCTCTGATAGATGCTGATAGCATTAACACTAGATTGGATTCTGTTCAAGAGCTACTTCAGGATGAGGAACTTTTCTTTGGTCTTCAGTCAGGTAATCAAATATTACTTTATAAAAGCCATAAAAGGTTTCCTGTAATAAATGATTGGTCAGAGTATATCATTTCTTTTTTTCAACAGTTTTTTACAAGACTGATGTATCATTAGATCAGCCTTAGTTGCTGTAATGTAGGTCAAATACATGAATGCACTTCTGGAAGTTTGCTTGTTTTTTTACAACTAAACTACAGGCATAGGGATCACCAAATTTGATTGGAACAGGAAAAGTACTGGAGAAAATGGGTTTTTGAGGTTTAATTCCTCCCAATGTCATGCCCCCCAAGCTAACCCTTGCTCAGTCCTACATGTGACTTTCCATTAATAAGTAAGCCCTGTTAAGTTCAATGAGGCTGACCCCCGGGTAAATGAGCATAGGATTGCAGCATTAGTGTACAGTGGAAATTGGTTAGTACAAGATACTGATTTTTCATTTGCAAATCTAATAGCTCTTCATGGTCTTCTGTGATTCACACATTGGATTCTGTACCTGCTCAGTTCAACATATGGAACATTCTGGAAATATTAAGCCTACTTAGAAACTTCTCCCCTCCCCCACCATCATGCATGCTCTAATCGTCCCTCAAGATGTTTCCTCAGAATGGCAAGATTTCTCTGGAGCTTTCGGTTTTTCTCTAAAGATGCTATTTTTGAATAAGTAGCTGATTTACCTTATTTTTCACTTTTCACTTTGTTTTTTTCCCTATCTTTGCCCCTTTTTCCCTTAAAAAAAGACTCACACCTTTATCCCTCACATTTTTCCCCATCCTTTTTTGTCCCATAGTTTATGGCTTTTATATGCCTCTTTAAAATTTATTTATTTATTTATTACATTTATAGCCCGCCCATCTAGTCATATAGACTACTCTGGGCGGGTAACAACATATGATGTAACAATTTAACAATTTAAAATTATAACAATATATTACTAAATAAACAATGATCCAAGATGGGAGAAAACACAAAATAACAAAAATTCAGACGGTGGGTGGAGGGAAGGCTTGCTTAAACAGCCAGGTTTTCAGTTGGCATTTAAAGATGCCCAGCGACGGGGCCATGCGAATCTCAGGAGGGAGGCTGTTCCAAAGACGAGGAGCCACTGCCGAGAAGGCCTAAAAGGTGTTCAGGTAGTGAGGCTTGAATCTCAGAATAACATACTGCAAAGTTTCTCTTTATAACTACAGTGGTGCCTCGCTAGACGATGTTAATCCGTTCCGCGAAGATCGCTGTCTAGCGAAAACATCGTCCAGCGAAGCACGTTTTCCCATTGGAATGCATTGAAATCTCTTCAATGCGTTCCAAGGGAAAACGCAGTCGTCTAGCGAAAATCTCCCATAGGGAAACATCGTCTAGCGAGTGCAGGTCCCCATCGGAATGCACTGACAGCTGCACTGACAGCTTTTCACCACTAGTCGGCGCATTCCTATGGGGAAACCTCATCGTCTAGCGAAAATTCCCCATAGGAGACATCGTTTTGCGAAGCGCAGTAGCGATCGCAAAAAGGCATCGTCTAGCGATTTCCTCGTCCTGCGAGGCAATCATCTAGCGAGGCACCACTGTATTTATATTTCCTATGGGGATCTTTATGGAGGTTGAAAAGTAGTATATAAAACTAGCTGTATATCTATAAGCAACATGCACAGAGAGACTTTAAGAAGGGGAACTTGATAAGCTAGTAGACTAATTCTCTGTTTCATACATATACTAAAAGTAAAAAAGGAAGAAAAGTAGTTTCATGGATCGTTTACTTACCTTAGGCGATGACTGCACTGACAATTGAGATAGGTTCATATTATTTTGTGCTTACTACACAGTGTCAATGCAAATCAGTCCAGAGTCCCGCCTCCCTGAAAAAATCTACTTTTTTGCATTCAAATGAATTTGCATTGATTCAGGTGGTATGGTCGCTTGAGCAGAGGCAGAAAAATGTATGTAGGTGCACTGATGTTTGGTGGGATGGGAAGAGAGGGAGCAAAGGGGCAGTTGTGGGGATAGCAGTTCCTCTGCACTGAGCACCTCTTGTCCCTAAATTCTATGCTTTGGATTTGCAAATACTGATTCTCCCTCCACCAAATGCCTTAAATTTCTATCCAATACCTTTCCCCGTCTTTAAAAAAATAGAATAGGTAGGTTTCTGGTTTGAAGCCTTTTGAGCAAGTCCTTGTGTTAATGCAATCCTGGGGCAAAGTTAACATTTTTCTTTTTTGGTAACAGCATCCTTGCTTTGCAAAGTGAGGAGGTAACTTTAAAAAAAAAGAATCATTAGATTTCATATAATGTGATTCAGAAGACAGTTCTAAATGTCTGGATAGGGTTAAAATAATAAATTAGTGTCTCTTCATAGAAGAAGATGTCCATTGGTAATCCCCGATGGGTAGAAAGCTGTGACCTTTAGCCAGGGAAAATCCCTAAAAAAGAGTGTTTTGTGACCAGTACAGGGACCAGCACCTGTGAATTCTGAAGTCACTTACTGCCTCATATGAACAAAATCCAAAACCAATTCAGACCTGTTAGCTATGCCAGCCCCAGTGTTGTAGTGTGGCAGGGAACTGAAAAAGCAATAATCTGCCTTTCTGAAAAACCCAGGAAACCACCACCCAACTTTTGTCTTGGCTAGTGCAAGCCAGCAGGGTGATAATGAGGTAGTAGATCTGTTTTGCCTCTCCTGAGTCCCCACCATCTCCAATTAAGATTCTTCTTCTTTGTGGCCTCTGTGAATGCACACAAATGGGTTATAATGCGCCTGCGCAGGACTCCTCGGAATATTCTAGAGCTTAAAAACGTGATTAGTAGGACGTTCCCCGTGGTGCGCATGCTCCGCCCGCCCGTAATACCTCAGTTCCTTTTAGCCGCCGCTGAATTCGGACTCATTTGCGACTACTAGAGTGATTTCTTGTCTTATCTCACGGTTTTCTCTGATCTTACGGACTGTTTCACGTTTACGATTCTTGGATCATCGGACTTAATCTGTTTTTCATTTACGGACGTTTCCCTGTGAGTTATCTTTTCGTTTTGTTTCCCCCCCCCCCCACCTACCTTCCCACCTTTTTTTTATGGCCTCTTCAGGCCCATTCAAGCATTGTGCAACGTGTGCCAATAAAATTCCATTCACTGACGGCCACGACCGCTGCTTGTTCTGTCTTGGTGAGAGACACCAGACTCACTCCTGTCCCAAGTGTAAGAAGCTAACCAAACCGGCTCTCAAGCTCCGGTTACAACGACTTCGATCATATCTGTGGGAAAAGTAAAAAAATATGAGTAGAGAATATAACATAGGTTAAGATTTTAGCACTGTAACACAATTATTCAGTCAGGATTACATTTTGGATATTGTATCATGGTAAACACTTCCCTGTGTGTTTTGTTTTGTATGTGTTGTCTGTCTGTTATATAATAAAATAAAAGTTACCCAAAAAAAAGGAAAAGTCTTTGAGACCTTCCAGTCCTGCAACCAGTCCCGCAATGGAACCTATCATTGTTCCCGTTCCTTGATCTGAGCCCTCTGTTCAGTAGGCTCAGACTACTCCTTCTCCAAAGACTTCATCTAAGACGTCCAGGCCAAAGACTTCTTCGGCATCGACCTCGGTGTCGAAGTCGCCTTCGGTCTCTACCAGGGATCACACTCCTAAGAAGAAGAAGGATGGAGGTAAACAAAAGAAGACTAAACGGGTGTCTAAGTCTATTCAGCCCCGTGAACCTCCAGCTGTTCACATTTCCCTCCCGTCCCCAATCTTGGAGGAGTCGTCAAGGGACATCCCGGACCCGGATTCCCATTCGGAGGCTGGAGAGTCGGGACCGCCTCCACAGGCTCAAGCTTCGGTGTCGATACCGAGCTTGTCCCCATCTCATGGCCGTTCTGAGGTTGATGTCGTCTCTAGCCTGGCCTCGGCCCATTCTAGCCCCATTTCGATCGGGCGGGCAACAGTAATCCAGCTGTCCAACTCGGAGGCATCGGTTCCTCTATCTCCTCCACGGAAGCGATCAGCAAAACGTCGCCATATCTCTCCAGCTCGACAATATTCACAGTATAGAGAAGTGATTCTTGTCCCTCGTCCATCCCGACGCCATTCGGTGTCGGAATATGGCGAACCCCTGTATGCAGAGTTGGATCGGCATACCGATCAGCATCGATATCGCCTCGACAAGCTCGACCCTCCTTACATCAAGGATTATTATGGGCGGCCTAAACGCTTACGCCTCTCCCGACTCTTCTGTCACTTACACCGCCGCCTCCTCAGCGTTGACATCGACAGTATTACCAGTTCGACCCTGTACCGCCGATACCAAGGAAGCCTGCTTCTAAACACAGCTTGCCTCAGTCTGATGCCCCTCGAGAACCAGTTCCATCGAAACGTCCATGCACGTCATCGGTACCAGCGGCTTCGGTATCGCACTCGAGTGCTCCTATCCCCAGGTCCCGCTCATCTTGCCATGCTACTACTTCAGTGTTGACTCCTCAAATTTCGACTTCTGCACTTGGAGCTCGTCATCATTCTCCCTCACTGCCTCTCTCTATCTCTAGAGGTTCGTCGGTCTCAACGGTCTCTGAGCACGATCCTCCTTCTGAAGCTTCCAGGGAGTCTCTGTCAAACTTACCGACTCCTGATTCGGACGTTGCAGATGTTCATCCTCTGTCCCCATCTGAGGACTTTATGTCTTGCTCCCAACTCATCCTTTGGATGGCCAAGTCATTGGAGCTCGATATTGAGCAACCTCCTCCTCCTAAACAGGACCTCGTCTTTGACGACATAAATCAAGATAAATCCCCTCCGTTGAGTCTGGCATTCATTCCAGCTATGTTGGACCTTATTAAAGAATCATGGGACAAACCGTCTACATCCCTACAAATTTCTAGACGTGTTGAGAACCACTACTGCACACACAGAACAGACACGGCGTTCCTCGTTAAACATCCTTCTCTGAACTCCATTATAGTGCAGTCCAATCAGTCCCGCACCGGTAACCGAACAACAGTCACTCCTACCAACAGGGAAGGTAGAAAGCTGGACGTACTAGGTCATCGTCTATATTTCTTGCCTCCTTCATCATGAGGGTCTCAAACTACCAGGCTGCAATGGGGGCTTATCACAGGCAACTGTGGAACAAGATCCTTCCAGTCCTTCAGTCTGCTCTTGAGGAGACTAGAGCCAGTGCCCTCAATACCCACCTGGAGGCCACTACTCTGGCTAAACAGCAACGTTTATCATCCCGCCATACGGCTGACGCTGCTTCAAAGGCCTTAGCTTCTGCCATTGCCCTCAGACGACATGCATGGCTGCGTTCAGCGGGGATCACTGACGACGCTAGGTCCCGCATTGAGGACCTTCCTTTTGATGGCGTTGGCCTTTTCAACGATAAGACTGATGAGGTGATGGATAACTTACACAAAATTTGCAAGACTGCCCGTTCTTACTCCACCCAACAGCCCAGATACCAACGTAACCAGTGGCGTAGGCCTTTTACTTTCCAACAATCATACCAACAGCCCTACCGCCCTTACAAACCTCTGGCTCCTGCTCCTGAGAGATCCAATTTTTCTCAGTCTTCTGCTGCTGCTCCTCCTTTCCAGTCCCAGGCTCTGGCCCAGCGTAGACAAGCTTTCCGTCGTCCTGCAAGGAAAAACAAACAATATCTTTGACTTAATTTCTCTGAATCTGATTCCCGACTGTCCCCATCATCCCCGGCTAGCCTCTTTTCTCGACAAGTGGTCCATTGTCACCAAGGACGCTTGGGTGCTCGCTATCATACGTTACGGTTACCTGTTAGAGTTCACGGAACTTTCTCCTCTCGGTTGTCTCAGACATACGATTTACTCACCTGCTCTGGAGGATGAAATTTCTCTTCTCATCCAGAAGCACACTATACAAAGAGTACCTTCCCAAGATATTCAAAACGGTTTTTATTCTCGTTAATTTACCGTCCCCAAACGAGATGGGGGTCTTCGTCCTATCCTAGACCTGCGACTCCTCAATACCTATATTCATCCCAGGCATTTTCGCATGGTCACCCTCGAATCTGTTATCCCACTCCTTTCTCCAGGTGACTGGTTTGTAGTCATAGATCTCCAGGACACGTACTTCCATATTTCCATTCATGAACATCACTTCAAATATTTCCGGTTTCTTTTCAGAGGCACAACCTACGAGTTCTGTGCCCCCCCCCCCTTCGGGCTTTCCACCGCTCCAAGAACTTCCACGAAGTGTCTGGCCCCTGTGGCTGCTTACCTTCGTCTACACTATATCACGGTTTTTCTGTATATAGACGATTGGTTGATAGTGGCAGGGTCATACGGCGCAGCCCAAAGGGACTCCATCTTTGTTCTTTATACTCTGGCAGATCTCGGCCTGCAAGTCAATTTCAAGAAATCCCATCTCGAACCATCGCAAACCATGGATTACATCGGGGCGCACCTCGATTCGATCAAGGCCAGAGTTTTTCTTCCTCCTGAAAGGATGCTCAAGTTGAGGCGAGCCATCCACCCCTTCCAACATTACGCCACAGTCACCACTCACCATACGCAACACCTTCTAGGTCTGATGGCTTCAACTGCGTTTGTGCTCCAAAACGCAAGGCTCAAAATGCGTTCCTTACAGGCTTGGTACTTGTTCCAGTTCGACCCTCTCTTAGACCATCCTTCCAAACGTCTGCTGGTTTCCCCAGAGTTAGCTCGTCAACTTACCTGGTGGACCTTTGTCCCTCATCTCCTGGTAGGCCGCCCATTCAGGCCCCTTCAGTTGACAGTACAGGTCACAATGGATGCCAGCCCAATAGGATGGGGTGCACACTGCGATCATCACGAGATTCACGCCTTGTGGTCCGGCTTGGAGAGATTGTTGCACATCAACCACCTGGAGATGCTAGCAGTCATCAAGTCCTTCCGAGCCTTCCATTTTCTCATAGCTGGTCGCGGTGTCCAGGTCGCCGCGGACAATATGACCACCCTGTATTATATCAACAAACAGGGTGGCACCCATTCGATGACGCTTCTATATTTAGCGATTCAGCTGTGGGAATGGTGTTACGATCACCACATTTTTCCTGTAGCTATTCATGTTTCTACAGAGGACAACGACGTGGCCGATCGTCAGAGCCGTCTTACCACCCAAACTCACGAGTGGGCTCTCGACGACTCTGTCTTTTCTCATCTCTGCAGCCAGTGGGGAACCCCAGTTATCGACGTCTTTGCCAATCAGACCAACGCAAAATGCAGCAAGTATTGCTCTCGGGCGGGAACAGGCGCAAACTCTCTTGGCGATGCCTTCGTGGTGGACTGGGGCGATCTCCTTCTCTATCTCTTCCCTCCCATTCCTCTCATCCAAAGGAGAATTGTCAAGCTCCGTCAGCTGCGAGCCAATGCCATCTTAATAGCCCCATGGTGGCCTCGCCAACCATGGTTCACCCCTCTCAGATCCATAGCCTCCGAGTTCCTAAGATTACCTCTCCAGCCGTCCCTTCTGACTCAGGACAGAGGCCGGATTTGTCATCCCGACCTGGAATCTCTACACCTCACAGCGTAGAGAATTCCCCCACCGTAGCGGAGGTGCTGGATAAGGCCAGGAAGCCTTCTACTAAATTGTTATATTCTTACAAATGGAATATTTTCTCTAAATTTGTTGAATCAAGGGGTTTACCTTGATCCAGTTACCTTGATCCAGTTCCAGTTTCGCTAGAGACCCTCCTCAAGTTCCTTCGTTATCTGTTTGATCGAGGTTTGGCCCATTCTACGTTAAAGGTTTATATTTCTGCAATAGTCTCTTATCAACCTGTGGGATCTGAGGCTTCTCGTTTATTTTCTCACCCAACCCTAAAGAAGTTTCTTAGAGGTTTGCGGAACATTCGTCCATCCTGTACGACCTCCAGTCCCTCAGTGGTCTCTCCAGGTTGTTCTCTGTGCTCTTGCTCGCCCTCCATTCGAGCCCATGGCCTCTGCGCATCTCAAACTTCTCTCTCTCAAGATTATGTTTCTTGTGGCTATAACTTCCGCACGTCGAGCAAGCGAGCTGGCCGCCCTTCGAGCCAATACTCCTTATATTCATTTTTTCCCAGACAAAGTTGTCTTATACCCTGATGTGTCCTTTCTTCCCAAAGTGATTTCAAGTTTTCATATTAATCAACCTCTTATTCTCCCAACGTTATTTCCATCTCCTTCTTCTGATGTTGAGCGCATGCTCCATTCCCTCGATGTTCGTCGCGCTTTAGCATTTTATATTTCCAGGACTAAGGATTTCCACACTTCTCTTCGACTCTTCATGTGCTTCCATGGCCCGCGTAAGGGTTCTCCTGTCTCTTCACAGACGGTCTCAAGATGGATTGTCACTACCATTACGTTGGCTTATGAATTGGCAGGCAAGACTCTGCCAGATGTGCTAAAGGCACACTCTATGAGAGCTATGGCCACCTCTACGGCCTGGTTGCGTGGCATTGAGGTCCCTGACATCTGTCGAGCAGCCACTTGGTCTACACCCTCGACTTTTGTGACGCATTACCATCTAGATGTCAGGGCCAAGAAAGAAGCAAGTTTTGGCAGAGCTGTGCTGACTTCATTGTTAGCGTGACAGCCCTCCTTCCAGTAAGTTAGCTTGCTAGTCACCCATTTGTGTGCATTCACAGAGGCCACGAAGAAGAAAGAAAGGTTACTTACCTGTAACCATAGTTCTTCGAGTGTTCCTTTGTGAATCCACACATCCCGCCCATCCTCTCCGCTGTCCATCACTTGATGTCTTGAGCTTTGTTATAGTCAGAGCCTTGACAGCGGCGGACATTTCGGAACTGAGGTATTACGGGTGGGCGGAGCATGCGCGCCACGGGGGAACGTCCTAATCACATGTTTTTAAGCTCTAGAATATTCTGAGGAGTCCTGCGCAGGCGCAGTCTAACCCATTTGTTTGGATTCACAGAGGACCACTCGAAGAACTATGGTTACAGGTAAGTAACCTCTCTTTCTGTCTGTTCCACTTATAGTAATAGGATTAAATCCCAGATTTAATTCAGTTGTGAATTGAGCTGAAATATTCTTTTTCAGTTATTTCAAGATTCCTGGACACTGAACAATTACTTTCTGTGTTAGTTCAAATTCCAAAGCAAGATACGGTAGGTTTATAAATACCTTTTGTTAGAACAATAAAGAATAGCTGTTATTTATGTGTACCCACCACCACTATTCATATCTGTATTTATTGTGGGGAAATCTGTATGTGTGTGTGCATGCATGTTTATTTGTGTGCTTAAATTACAAATGAAAGCACTGTGCCTTTTGCCATTTAACTTTGTTAACTACAGTATGAATAAAATCTAAATCAGAGGTCCCCAACCTGCATCCCGGCAGCGGTCCGCGGCCTATCCAGGACAGGGCCATGGACACAGATCTCCTACCCCCTCCGCGAGCACCCCCCCATGAGTGAGCGCGTTCCGCCCCCTGTGAGTGTGATGTGAGTGCGACGTGCGCATGCGCGTGAGCACGTTCCACCCCCTGCGAGTGCACTGTGCACATGCGCGTGAGCTCCCGTGAGCATGACATGCATGCACGTGAGCTCCGCCCCCCCTGCAGGCGCGCCACCCCCCCCCACCGGTCTGCGGTTGGGAAAAGGTTGGGGACTACTATTTACTGGAGTCTTAAAGACCTTAGATTTTTCAATTTACAAATGAGTATACTTGTATTTAACCACATAGTGCCCCAAATATGCAGATTTCTCTTCCTTATTTTGGGGTGGCTCTGTTTTGCATGAAGAGAGAAAAACAACATGCTTGATTTTTCCCTGTGCAATGGCTTGTACAAGCGGAAAGCCCCAGTATATTGAGTGGAGAGATTTCCAACTTGTGTAACTGCAAGCTGGAAATCAGAGTATCAAGCGTGGAGTAGTCCAGCCACAGAGCTGCTGTCCTTCATATTTGCAAACAGGATTCTGGCTAGAATGTTGCACAGACATTCAACTGTAATGGTCTAGTAGCCATATACTCATAGAAAATATGTTGGAAGCAAGGGAATGATAATGAGTCAGTAGTGCCAAGCTAGAAACAACTGGCATAAGCAGCTTCAATAAGGAAAATGAAAATAAGTTAGATAACAGTTCTAATACAGTACATCATTTTAGTTATGATGCACACAGAGGAGATATGGGTGAAAACTGAGCCACATGCAGCAATGATAGCAAGCACAAAAGTATATAGGCCACATTATGCTAGAACAACAGTAGAGCAATAATAAAGTGTGCCCTCTTTCTCTGCTTTCTAAATAGGTTAATGCATCTGAATCAAAAATAACAAATTTAATTTATTTGAAGCATACCCTGGAACTTGTGGAACCTTTGAAGGTATCAGATCCGGAAGCTGTATGTAAATACAATTATAATTATGTCCAGTTCCTAGGGATCTGAGATCAGGGAGTCTTGCCCTTACTCTCTGTCACTATTTTTTTTATGAGAGCAGAGCAAATTTCTTGCCTGATAAAAACTGCACTTCAGTGCCACCATTGCAAAACGCCAGAGGTGAAAATACACATGTGAGTTTACAGAAGGTTTTGCTTAGTTTTATACTTGTTAAAACTACTTCCTGCTCATTTTTTTTCATCTGAATAACTGTTTTCTCCTTTCCTGCTCATCTCCAGAGACCTGTCTCTGACCATTTTTAGGATGTGAGTACATCCGCTATAAAAAGACAGCCAGAGCACAAGTGGATAAGGACTAGGAGCAGGCTAGAGCTCACCATAGAGTCCACTCCTTGCAGTATATGGCTCCTTCATCATTTCATATGTGCAAAGCTATCCAACAGAACAATATTAGGTAGTGAGGTTTTTACATCTTTGCCCAGTAATTTATGCATGGTGCCATCAGAGTCTTTTTGAGACTTGGTTACTCTTTATAGTACAATCCCACATAAATCTATTCACAGGTTAGTCCCAATGAGTTCAAAGGACCTTACTTCCAAATAAGTATATAAGGCCCTGGTCACACAAGAGAAATGTTCTCTAGTTATCTCCCAGTTAGTTCATTAGGTTTTTTCCGGTCACACGACGCACAGTCAAGACTGAAACATTTTCCCAGCCAGTGGTATAGGTGGGGAACATTTCCCCCTGGCTGGGAAAGTTGTGTTATTTTGTACCTCTGTTGTACTGGTGCATTCCTTACTGGGATTGCCTGTATGCAATTCTTTACAGAATCGAAGCCAGGAAGATGGTTACCATTTCTGCGCTGTGCATGTTAATTTTTTAAAAAAATTTCCTGATGGATACATTGATAGGTTGGTAAAAGTATGTCACTGGGGGAGGGGAGATCTCCAGTGTTGCTGCACTTTTTTCTTTTTTCTTTTTTTTCATAGCCTGTGGATAGGCAGCAGCTGCCACCCTTACTGCCAAGCGTATTCTGTAGACAGTGGTCCATTGTTCACTGTATGTAATGTGACTTTGCAGGAACTGCCAGTGCAACAGAGTACACCTTCCCAAACAGAAGCCCCTTCCTGATATATCGATGTATCAATAAACATATATTTTAAAAATATATATAAATCAAGGGGTTAAATTGCCCCTTGAAGCAGAAGAAGAAATAAACCAGTACCATGGTGTAGCTAACCATAACGATTCAAATAGGGGGAAATAAATGGGTACTGCTAAAAGTTGTTGGGACATTTGCTTAATCAGTACAACAAAGGTATGGGAAGTTTCAGAGGAACTAGAGAACAGTTCCCTCATGTGACTAGGGCGTAACATTCTTACCACTTACCTAGGAATAAGCCCTTACTGAAATCAATAGGTTTATTTCTCAGTAGATATGTATACGATTGTGTTGGAAAGGAAAGGAAACGTGTAGAACCCAGTATCAATTGTGTATATTTGAATATATGAAATTTTTATGTTGGTTTTAACAGGATACTTTAAAAAGCTATAAGACACCATTGTTAAAGGCTTACTATAGTTCTCTGGAAGACAGCAGGTACTGTATAATCATCAACATCCCCCACCTTGAATGTTTTGACATTGTTTGACATTATGCCTTGCGTTCTCTCTGTTTTTAAAGGTTGATTTCACTTGATTAAATAATTGAACTACCAATTGTTCTTCATCGTGGCCTCTGTGAATGCACACATATGGGTGTTGTCTGCGCCTGCGCTGACAGTTTCGGAAGATTCTAGAGCTAAAGTAACAATTTTATGGTATGATCTCCCATGAGGCACATGCTCCGCCCACCCAACGGTCCCCTCAGTTCCTTTTTTCCGCCGTGCGATAAGGTTCTACGGAAGAGAGAGAGCGATATTTTGGCCTTTGTGCTGTTTAAAACGTATATTCTTCTCAATCAAAAAAACCTTTCCATTGATCTCCCGTGAGTTTTTTCCTCTGATCAACCTTTTTACTTCTTCGATTCCCCCTCCTCCCCTTCCCCTGGGACTTTCAACCGCCGTTTTTTCCCCTTTTTCCCGCCATTTATGGCATCTTCAGCTCTTTTTAAGCGCTGCGTCGGCTGCAATAGTAAGATCCCGTCTACGGACGGACATGAAAAGTGTTTATTCTGCTTGGGTGAAGAACATCAAACCCAATCTTGTGCAGCCTGCAAAAGTTTTACCAAACCCGCGCTAAAACACAGGTTGCAGAGATTACGATCTCACCTTTGGGAAGCAGCGATGAATCCGGCCACGCTGGCTCCTGCAGACGCTCCACAGGCAGAGGGGACTCCCACTCGACAAGCCCCATCCACCACCCCGGGGCATTCGACTCCTTCTCCCCGCTCCAAAACAGGTTCCGACACGTCCAGGGCTTCAAAACCTAAAGCCCCGAAGGCACATTCGATGCCTAAGAAACAAAAAGAAAAACCTATCACCAAAAAGCCTAAGAAAGTCAAATCTGTCCGATTGGACCCACCAGGAGAGCGACCGCCCTCTCCAGTGTTAGAGGAATCGTCTATGGAGGCTCCTGTGTCTATAGGTGGAAGGGATGAGACGCGTGTCTCCTCGCCACAGGCACCAGCCTTGGCTCGTAGCCTTTCTCCTTCCACCGGCCATGTTGGGACTGAGTATCCATCCAGTCCGGCCACTGCCCATTCGAGCCCAACCTCTGGGCGGGCTTGCGACACTGAGCCATCTGAACTCGAGACTCCTCCTCAGTCTCCAAAAAAGCGAAAGGAGAAGAGAAAACATCTTGAGCCTGCTGCTCCAATGCCTCCATTTAACCAATGCTACCAACTACCATTCTTCCCGGCTTATCAACAGCTTGCCTTTCAGCAGCTTGGCATGGAACATTTGTTCCCCTTCGCTAATCAGTTTCAGATGGATGCATATCAGGGGTTCTCTCAAACGGCCCCGACGAAGCGATCCCGACACGAATCTCCATCACGTCGGATTCGGGCTCCGCCTTCGATTTCGACGTCGAAACCGACGGGACAACATCCGACCTCGACTTCAGTTTCGACATCAAAAAAGCGCCATTCTCACACCACTGGCGCTCTACCTCCAAAACAACCTAGACACTCCTTGAAGGACAGCCACGTGAAGCCAACCTCTGTAGCTCACCCTACTGCCTCTGACATCCACGCGTCCCAGACAACTGAGGATGATTCCTCAACCACTCCAGTGACATCAGATCAGGACACTGATGCAGAATCATCTCCTGAATCTCCTGCAAACATTCCTACCCCTGACTCTGACCCTATCGATGGCCGCCCATCGTCTCCATCGAGGGACTTTACATCATATTCTAACCTCGTTGGCCGCATGGCTGCTGCACTCAAGCTACAGGTTGAAGAACCTCCTTCCCCTGAAGCGGACACCATCTTCGATGACCTCCACAGCGAGAAGTCACAGCCATTGAGCCTGGCATTTATTCCTGCCATGACACAATACGAGATGCCTGGGATACGCCTCCCACAAACTTACGGATGTCTAGACGTACTGACAACATGTACAGAACCCATGGCCCTGACATGGACTTTCTGGCAAAACATCCTGCCCCAAATTCAATCATCGTCGAGTCTAACCTGCCGAAATCAAGAGGCAAATTGGCCATCTCCCCCACCAACAAAGAAGGGAGAAAACTTGATGTCATTTCCACAAGAATTTATTCCTTACAATCCTTTCTACTTCGGACCGTAAACTATCAGGCTGCTATGGGCGCCTATCAGCGACATCTTTTGGCTAAAATCCTGCCCCTCCTTGAGTCTGCTCCGGAATCCATAAAGACAAACCTCATGAATGCCCACATAGAAGCGACCTCTTTAGCGAAGCAACAGAAGATTGCTGCAAGGCATGCTGCTGAAGCCGCCTCCAAGGCCTTGGCATCTTCTATAGCCATCCGTCGCCACGCTTGGCTCCGATCTACCTCCCTGAATGATGATGCCAAACATAGAATAGAGGAGCTTCCCTTCGATGGTATTGGACTTTTTAACCAAAAAACTGATGATACTATGGAGAATCTCCATAAAATCCGTAAAACGGCTAAAACTTATATGACTCAACCGTCCTTTCGTCCCTACAAGCCACCATATAGACAGCCCCAATTCTATCAACAATCTTTTCAACCTTTCCAAAGATACCAACCCTACCGACCTTTCTGACAGCAGCAATCGGATAGACCTCTGTCGACACCAGGACAATCGACACCGAGCGCCCGCCCTCGGAACCAGCCACAACACCGCCAACCTTTCTCAAAAAATCAAGGGAAGGGTAAGGGCTATCGACGTTACTGATACCCCTCTATTTGATCCTCTGAATTTGCATGATTTGACCTTCCCTAGATTGCGTTCTTTTCTCCCGTTTTGGGACTATATTACCAACGATAAGTGGGTTCTTAATATTATTTCATCGGGCTACCGCATTGAATTCCATTCTGTTCCCCCTTTGGGCAACTTTAAGTTTACTCCTTACTCTGTCACCCTTCAAGACGAAATCGCCACTTTAATTGACAAAAGGGCCATTCTTTTGGTTCCAGTACATGACTTCCCTAATGGCTTTTACTCCAAATATTTCACGGTTCCGAAGAAGGACGGAGGCCTCCGTCCAATCCTCGACCTCAGGGAACTTAACACGTACATTCGGCCTCGAAAGTTTCGCATGCTCACCCTTGACACCGTTATTCCCCTTCTTTCGCAGGGAGACTGGTTCGTCCTGATCGATCTCAAGGACGCCTATTTTCATATATCTATCCATCAAGAACACCACAAGTACCTTCGATTTTTTTTCAACAATTTGGCTTACCAATTTTGCTCTCTCCCGTTCGGACTCTCAACAGCTCCGAGAACGTTTACAAAGTGTATGGCACCGGTTGCGGCTTTTCTCCGCCTTCGAGGCATCCACATTTATCCTTATATCGACGATTGGCTCATTGTATCACACACCCGTCTCGACGCCATAAGAGCTACCCGCGTTACCCTACACACTGCAAAACCTCGGTCTCCAGGTCAATCATTCCAAGTCTCGCCTCGAACCCTCTCAAGTAACCACCTTCATCGGAGCTCAACTGGACTCCGTACGCGCCAGAGCCTTCATTCCGCCAGACCGAATCGACAGGATAAACCGTGCCATAACTCCCTTTCGACCTCGAGCCTTAGTATCAGCGCGACACGCTCAACATCTCCTCGGACTGATGTCCTCGACAACGTCAGTAATCCAACATGCGAGGCTCAAGCTCAGGTCCCTTCAAACATGGTTCCTGGCACACTTCGATCCGCAAACGGACGACCAATCAAAAAAACTAAGGGTCACACGAGAACTTTCTCGTCAACTCACCTGGTGGACTACACCGTCCAATCTTCTTCTCGGCCGCCCCTTCCGACCTCTTCAACCGACCATCCAAATCACTACGGACGCCAGTCCATACGGATGGGGCGCTCATTGCCTGCAATACAAAATTCATGGACTCTGGACAAGGTCGGAATCGAGACTACACATAAACCATCTAGAACTCATGGCGATCATAAAAGCCTTCCATGCTTTCCTACCACTCATTCGCTGCCGCGTTGTCCAACTGGCAACGGACAACACTACTGCCCTCTTCTACGTCAACAAACAGGGTGGCACCCACTCCTCCTCCCTCCTCTACCTGACTATCGAACTCTGGGAATGGTGTTGCCAACACCATATTTTTCCAATTGCGGTCCACATCTCCACAGAAGAAAACTGTCTGGCAGACCATCTCAGCCGCCTCACGTCGAGGCCACACGAATGGTCCCTCAAGACTTCAGTCTTCCACCTCCTCTGTCGCAGATGGAACGTACCAGACATAGATGTCTTTGCATCGAAATTGAACGCAAAATGCAAGATATACTGCACTCGAGCTGGAACCGATGTCGGTTCCATCGGGGACGCTTTCATGATCAGTTGGACGCGAGGGCTCCTCTATCTTTTCCCCCCGATTCCACTGATACAGCGCACTGTCATTCGGATTCGACACTTCCATTCCAACGCAATTCTCATAGCCCCATGGTGGCCGAGACAGCCTTGGTTTCCTTACCTCCGATCGATCTCGACGGACGCGTTCCGACTCCCCCTGAGCCCCGATCTCCTGACGTTGGACAACGGGATGGTTTACCACCCAGACATCTCGTCCCTCCACTTGACAGCTTGGCGGATACTCCCACCCTTCGATCGATCATAGATCGAGCTCGCAAACCGTCCACCAGAATCCTCTATGAAAATAAGTGGAAATCCTTCCTTAAATATACGACGGAAAACAACCTACCTGCGTTACCTGTTTCCATCACAACTTTACTTACTTACCTTCTTCATCTCTTCAATCTGGGATTATCTCTCCCAACTCTGCGAGTTTATATTGCAGCGATCGTCGCACACCAACCCGACGATTCCTCATCTGCACGACTTTTCTCTCATCCAGCTGTAAAGAAATTTCTTAAAGGACTTAACAACATCCGCCCTCCCACCCAACGTATTACACCACAATGGTCCCTACAAATTGTTCTTAATGCGCTGATGCGGCCCCCCTTCGAACCCATGGCTTCCTTGGACCTCAAATTTCTGACCCTGAAGACAGCATTTTTGGTGGCTGTGACTTCGGCTAAGAGGGCATCTGAGCTCGCTGCTCTCCGATCGGACCCTCCGTTCATTCAATTCCACCCTGACAAGGTCACTCTCTACTTTGATGTCTCCTTCCTTCCAAAGGTTGTTACTAGCTTCCACAGAAATCAACCAATCGTCTTGCCAGCCTTTTTCAAGTCTCCATCGTCTCCTCTAGAACACATGCTCCACAAAATTGATGTTCGCCGTTCCTTGGCTTTCTACCTGAATAGGACTAAGGATCTCCGAACCACCAACAGACTGTTCATCTGCTACTCCGGCTCTTCCAAGGGAAGTCATGCCTCCTCCCAATCCATATCCAGATGGATAGTGCAGACTATATCCCTTGCCTATCAATTGTCAGGGAAAACACTACCTGACCATGTCAAGGCTCACTCTACTAGAGCACTCTCCACGTCGATTGCATTCCAACGTGGAACTGACATTCCTGATATCTGCCGTGCTGCGACCTGGTCCACACCGTCGACCTTTGTTAAGCACTACCGGCTTGATGTCAGAGCACGCACTGATGCTGGTTTTGGCAGAGCGGTTTTGGCTTCCTTCCTACCGTGACGTCCCACCTGCCGGTAAGTGAAGCTTGCTAATCACCCATATGTGTGCATTCACAGAGGCCACGATGAAGAAAAGAAGGTTACCTACCTGTAACCATAGTTCTTCGAGTGGTCCTCTGTGAATTCACACTACCCACCCATCCTCCCCTCTGTCCGTCACGGTGCCTTAATACTTCTATAACTTTGCCCGGCGGACATATCTTAGGAACTGAGGGGACCGTTGGGTGGGCGGAGCATGTGCCTCATGGGAGATCATACCATAAAATTGTTACTTTAGCTCTAGAATCTTCCGAAACTGTCAGCGCAGGCGCAGACAACACCCATATGTGTGAATTCACAGAGGACCACTCGAAGAACTATGGTTACAGGTAGGTAACCTTCTTTTTTGAGTTTCATTTTATCAATTGGTATTACAATGATATTGAATGCATTTACAAATAGGGCTATGGCCTAGATCCAAAATAATGTTAATGGTATGACAGTCCCTGCTAGTGCAGTTGTTCTGCACTGTATATTCCACAAATGATTGTGGAAGCAATGGCTTGAGAGTTTATGCTGGCATTTGTAAAAACTGCTTGCACAAGAAAAACGGTGTTGGATACTATCTTGAAAATGTACAACTGAAAATGCACAACTGCAAGTGCCAAGGGCCTTGAACTAGTGCTGTAATGTCATTCAGTACAGTCCTGTACAATTGATACATTCAATTAAAATAGCAAATAGTAAATTGTAATCATTTATACCATTTGTCAACAGACATATCTGATAGTAAGTAATAAAATGACTTTTATTATACAGTAATTGTGACCCAAAACTGTTTACTTGGATCTAAACCAAAGAAACATAAATATAAGTACCAGAAAGTAAGTTAATTGATTTCCATGAAGTTGGGATTACAACATCATTCTTATAGAGGACTTCTGAGCAGTCTTTATGATAATATTGAAAAACACATTGGCTGCTTAATTGTACTGACAGTTGTTTGCCATGCAATATACTTTTGGATAGAGTGTTTTAAATGAGATTTTAAGAATATCCAGTGGATGATAATTTTGGATTTGGGACTCAGGGTTTTTATTATACGTGTATAACATCAATTGCTTCCAACATAGGGTGACTTCAGTAGAATTTCTGAGGTATGTGAGATGTTCAAGGAGTGATTTATCATTTCTACCCCTCATAACTGCAAGGGGATTTGAACCCAGGTCTCCTCAATTCTAGGCTGACACGCTGTCTGCTACACTAAATTGGGTAATAAAGAAAATAAGATGGGTCATTGATGCATTAAGCAGCCCGTACAGTATTCTAATCCAGTATGTTCCCATAGCCCAGTGGGAATTTGAACCCTGCTATCCTGGTCCTAGTCTGATACTCTGTGCCATATTGGCTCTACCATGTGAGCATTACAACATGTGTAAAATATGATAATGTAGTTATAAAATTTAATATGTTTTTTTCTAGATTTGGAATCATACTTGAAAAGATTAAAACTGTCATTAATGATGATACAAGATATGCAAAAGGGTGTTTGAATATGAGAACTCAAAAGTGCTATGCAGTGAAGCCTAATGTCAATGAATTTCTTGACATTGCACGGAGAACATATACTGAGATTGTTGATGATATAGCAGGTACTTAGCTGTTTATGTACCTAACTTTGAGGACCTAAATCCAATTTAATACTGGTGGTATGAAAATTCCTGTTGATTCAGGTGCCCTCAGTTACCCTGTTGTGCAGCTACTTTGTGCAACAAAACTGGTACTGAATACCACCAATTTTGGTAACTGAAAATGTGAACCACTGTTGCAGTGGGTCTTGCATTACTGCTACAACATTGTTGTATAGAGCAGTGGTCCCCAACCTTTTCCTAACCGCGGACCGGTTGGGGGTGTGTGGCGCGCCCGCAGGGGGGCGGAGCTCGCATGCATGCGCATGCCGTGCTTGCAGGGGCGGAACGCGCTCATGTACTTGCACGCAACGGCGCTCGTGGGGGGCGCTCGTGGGGGGTAGTAGATCTGTGTCCGTTGCCCGGTCCTGGATAGGCTGCGGACCGCTGCCGGGTTGCGGACCGGGGGTTGGTGACCTCTGGTATAGAGGACAAAGTATAGATTCACTTTGTGATGCACATTATTTAGTGCTGTATATTCTTGGTTTTACTGCATGGAGTAGTTTCATTGCTATTTGGATAGGCTCTCTTAATCCCTCAGTTGTTCTGTTCTGCAACAAGAGGAGAGGCTTTAATAACTGTTTTTGTTGTTTTTTTCAATTTCATTTTTTACTGAAGGAAAAAAATATTAAAATAAATTCAACAAATGTTTATTAGCTTATTTTCCTGATATCTCTTTTGCCTTCAATCAATTCTATAGTAAAAATGTCAAGACTTTTACTATATCAATTACAGATTTTATTGACCATATAATATAGTTGATCTTGTGATATTAGAAAATATGTCTGTTTTATATCTTGCTATTAAGGAATGATAGCACAGCTTGCAGAAAAGTATAACCTTCCTTTGAAAACAAGTTTTAGTTCAGCTCGAGGATTTTTTATTCAGATGAATGCTGAATGTGCCGCAATACACAGTGGTCAGCTTCCTTCAGAATTTACCAAGGTACATATTTTGGAGATGTTGGCTCTCAAATATATTGCAGCTAATTAATTTATTTTAAATTTCGGAAGTGCAGCTCTTCTTTGCTTAAATTTATGCCCAGGAATGCTTAGCAGCTTCACTGTAGCTTCTTCTGTAGCAGCTTCACTGTAGATGACATTAAGTAATCATTGTAGTAACATGGCAATGGTAGTTTGTTTTTGAAGGACTCATGGAAAGATTTTTTGCATGAAAAAGCTGTACTTGGTGCAAAAAAGTTGTATTTTGTACAAAATGCGAGGGTTTTATGTGCAGTACAAGTGTTTTCCAAAAAATACGTCTGTGTGCAGAAAACAGAGGATGTTTGCTAATACCACTGCTGATGAAAAAAGAGCCAGTTTGTTTGCACTTGTATAGGAGTGAATCAGTCTCACAGCAGTTGCCTGTTTTTTTCACGGAGGTGCTGAGACACCCATTTTATTGAGAACAAGAACATATTGAGAACAAGAACAACCGCCCAGAGTAGACACGTTCTAGATGGGCAGTATATAAATCTAATAAATAAATAAATAAATAAATAAATAAATAAATAAATTTGTGAGTATTTATTCCATCCTCAGTTGAGAATCAGAAAAAAGATAATTGATGTTGTTTTTACTATTGAAGCTATGAAGTTCTGAGGTAATCTTTGTAGGATATTTATGAACACAAAATATCTCCTTTAAAAACATAAGAGTATTTATCATTAATAGATCGCCATTTCCTAATCGTTGTGGGACTAGTGCAGCTACACTTATGGAATCATTTTTGCTTGTTCAAAGCACTGTTTGGAACATTCTTCTGCTTCTCTTTAAATGCTTTTGGCAGCAGAGGACATCTCTTGAGTGTAATACACATGCCCTGAAGACGGACTCTTCACATGCCATTTTCATTTTTGACTGAGTAGCATCAAGACACAGGAATACGTTCTCTATTAAGCATATTGAGCTTAATAAGCTCATTTTGTTTTGTCTATTTTTTACTTGTCCTTTCCCCTTTTTAAAATCCATTTTATGCATCAGTCTGGACATAGCTGCACTACCGGTGTTCCATGCTTTCCTTGATAAAAGATGGGGCATATTTTTTCTTGTCAATTTGTAGAATAGTATTGGCCTGACCTGAACAGAAGCTGTTGGCAGGAGGTTTTGCCCACGGACTTTTTGGTCACTTCCCCATCATGGATAATGGAATAGTATTATCACTACATAGTAATATTTTCTGTTTTGATATTTTGTAAAGTTTTGTCTCATGCTTGCAATCACTCTTGCAATTTTCTGAAATAAATTTTATTTGTGCTTATATAGTATCTTTTAATGTTTGGTTTTAATTTCCCTTACAGATCACTAAAATGAAAAACATATATAGCTTTACATCACCAGATTTAATGAAAATGAATGAAAGATGCCAGGAGTCCTTGAGAGAAATTTATCACATGACTTACTTGTAAGAACATTTCCCAAATACGTTAATTCTTTACTGTGTGAAAGGAACAATTAATTTTAATGACAAAGACTCATGTGGGTTTTTGGATCAAGCTTCTTACTCAAAGCAAGTTTTGAGATTTCTTACTACTACTTCTATTTCTGGTGCTGTCATATTTATGCTTATTATTTCTCTCTTGATAACTAGACACAAAATGGCTGCTGCATGTAAACAAATAATGCAATATCTGTTACACATGGTTAATCTGGTCTTTTCCAGAAAACTTTATGATCTCTCAACAGCACCATATATCGAGGAAATCAGTTATTGCCCACAGTTCAACTTTGAAATTAAGAATCACCTTAAAATGACCCTTTCTCATCTTGGTATCAGCTGTTTGTGAGACAGATAAGTTAAATGTGAGGACCAGGAAAGAAATATTGGGCCTGAATCCCAAATCAGCCTGCACTTACTAACAAATATCTGTAAAATACCTGAAGGGAAAACTGGACCTGTGTCCAGTCTCCTTAATCAGGGCCACATGACAGTGGAAGCCCTGTTGTGTTATGTTCCAGAGACACTGCTTGTGAATATGCCTAATAATTATTGATACAGTCACTGTCAATAGTTGATCTAATATTCTTCTAGAGCTATGAAATTTGAACAGCCACCCCACACAATGTGGCTATGAATTCCATAAATTAATTACACATTCTATTTTCTGAATTTGCTGCTAGGCATTTTTAAGGGCTATGTTCTTGAAGGAGAACAGTTTTCCTCTACTCACATTTTCTACACTGTGCATGGTTATATAAATCTCTGTCACTTATCTCTCTCTCTTTTTTTAAATAAAAAACTCCAAGTACTTCAGCCTCTCCTTGTAAGGAAGATGCTCTGATTTCTTCATCATTTTGGCCGTCATTTTCTACACCTTTTCTAATTCCACAATACTTTTTGAAGTTGGGCCACACTTATTATCCCAGATCTCACCACACCATGGTTTAATATAAAGTCATAACTATACTGACAGTTTTATGTTCAGCCCCTTTCTTAATAATTCCTAGCACAGAATGTGTTGTTTTTGGTACTCTTCGCTGAGCTATCAATCTAGAACTCTGATTACAAGAAATGTTAGAGGTGGAGAAGCTGAAAGTGCATTCAACTATAATACAGACTATGCTGAGGTGAGGTGAATCAATAAGTGCATTTAGGATTCTGGTAAGAGGGCAAATGTTCTCGTCTTACCTTCTGTGCTGATACTATCCTACACTACTTACATTGAAACAGAACTTCAGCATAGTTCCAGAGCGTGTGCAGAGTAAAAATCAAGTAGTGAGACAACAGGTGAGTATAGCATTCTCCTCAGAGAAATTAGGCTAACTAAGCAAATTCTGAATGCCATTTTTATACCCATAATCCAGCTTTCCAGACCTCTCAAAGTTATTCCACCAATCAGACTGCAAATCATCCCAAAACTTCCAAGAGGGAGTAACTTTTCCTAAAGTAAATTCATCCCCCTTTCTTCTCAATTGAAAGTAGTTCTCACTAAAATTTTGCCAGGAGTGTTTTATGATCTTGTAAATTCATTCTCACACTGATAAAGACACACAGCTGGATGGACCTCAATAGGCAATTTCTCCCCCTCTCTTCTGGTTTACCCATCCCAGCACCAGCCAACAAGCCTAATTTTCAAAGGGAATGAAACCATCATCCCTTCATTTTCCAGTTTCTTTACAGGTTCCTAGAATCAGATTTTAATAATGGTAACTAAAATTCAGTACCAATGCATCCTTTTCAAAACCCCATCTCAAAATATTCTAGAATTTTAATTAATTCGTTTAAAGTGGGTAATTTTGCCATACATAGTATATTTAATAAAAAATAGTTTGAGAATGCATGTGATAGTTTACACAGTTGTCAAGGAACTAAGTTCTTACCAATTTCTTCTGTAAATTTCTTTGAATAGTAAAATATATTCTGATGCTATGTGTTTGCAGGATAGTATGTAAACTGCTAAGTGAAATCTACGAACATATTCATTGCCTGTACAAACTTTCTGACACTGTGTCCATGCTGGATATGTTGCAGTCATTTGCCCATGCTTGCACACTTTCTGACTACGGTAAGTAACCTTCAAAAATCTTTGATTTAAAAAATCTTTACTAAAATATGAACAGTTTACCCCTCCAACTGCAAATCAGCGAATACCACCTAACCTTATTTAACAGCCCAATTAAAGTCTGCCTGCATCAGCATGCAAGTTCTTAAGAGTCAAAGTAGATGTTAAATAAAATTTGCATTCCCTGCGATTACCCTATTTTTACCCACCTACAACAATTTCCCCCGGTGTGAGCCTGGCCAGTCAGACTTGCAAATCAAGCCAAAGTTTATCTTCTGCTAAGCAGTACCAAAACAAAGTTCACTGGCAGGAAGGATACGGATGTGAAGGTAAGAAAACAATCTGCACCTAAACACCAGTAAGACTAAGGAGATGGTGTTGGACTTCCGGAAACAGAGACAGGAACCAGCCCCACTCTATATCAAGGGGGGCAGCGTGGAGAGGGTTTCCTCCTTCAAATTCCTGGGAGTGCACCTCAGCCAGGACCTCACCTGGAAAAGCAACACGTTCCAGGTGGTCAGGAAGACCCAACTCCATTTCCTAAGAGTCTTACAGAAAAATCAGGTGGCACAGCGGCTGATGACATCCTTCTGCCGGTCAACAATAGAAAGCGTCCTCACATACTGTGTCACGGTATGGTATGCTGGCTTAACAACCGAGGAAAAGAAGGCACTACAGAGGGTGATGAGCACAGCACAAAAAATAATGGGTTGCCCCATAACCCCACTGGAGAAAATCGCCAGGTCCCGCTGTCTCAAGAGAGTAAGTAAAATCCTTAGGGATGACTCTCACCCGGGACAGCGCTTCTTCATACTTCTACCATCGGGCAAGAGATATAGAAGCGTAGCTAGCCGGACAAATAGGCTGAAAAAATAGCTTCTATCCATGGGCCGTCAGACTTCTAAATGCCACATACCATGACTAGACTTAATAAAACAGACTCAGTGCCAGTGCAGCATACAATATGTACATACTGGTGGAAATGTGTGCCTAGCCCCGGTATTCCTGGGGTTGGGGATTTGTTTATAAGGCTGGAGATGTATTCTGTGTCTGAATGTATTCTCTGTTTTTTGTGCTTTGTGTGGTTGTACCAATGGAGGCTCATTCAATTTCACTGCACGCATGTTGTGCATTGACAATAAAGGTTATTATTATTAAGTATCTGCCATGACAAAAAATAGATGTCTTCCAGATGACTTAAAGAAGCACCACTTCATGTGTTTTTATGTGTTCTCTTAGTTGGAAGTTAAATGATGCTATGTTTGACCAAATTTGGATCACAATATTCTTGTTAACGACAACTAAAATATTCCAATATTCTACCATCTTATTATCTTTCTTATTTTAGTGCGTCCTGAGTTTACTGACACATTAGCAATAAAGCAAGGATGGCATCCAGTTCTTGAGAAAATATCTTTTGAGAAACCAGTTGCCAACAATACTTACATCACAGAAGGAAGTAATTTTGTTATTGTTACAGGACCAAATATGAGTGGAAAGTCAACCTACTTAAAGCAGATAGCCCTTTCTCAGATTATGGCACAAATTGGTAAGCAGAGTTTATTTAAAGCTGTATTGTTTTCTAGTGAGGTAGTTATCAGTTTACAGAAGGGAAAATCTGAATGTCCTCTATAAAGCTCCTGATCTGCAGGCTCATTATGAGAGACTTACGGATTTGTGTCCTTCACACATCTGACAAGGAATTCATTTATGGTCTCAGAAGATATTGTACCTTGTTATATTTAATTCTTCATTCCTGGATATCTTTTATTATTTTGTCTTAAAGGTTCAGGAATGGATCCTTTTCTTCCTTAAAGGGTTTATTTAGCAAGCAGGCAGTTGAATAACTAAAGGCCAAAAATATAAAATAAACTTGGAGTATATATAAAAATTACATGTTTGTATATTTAAAAAATCACAGCCTTCTATTACAAATTTCTCTAGTTCATATATGTAAATAATACTTTATATTAAAAGAAACACTGATTCTAATAAAATAATAGCTTCTGTTTAAATGTCATAAAAATGAAGCTCTGTAGTTCAAAGATACAAAGAAAACAATTTCCCTATAGTAAAAGTCTATTTTCTTAGATAAAACTCTCATTCAGTCACTGAGAAACAAACTCTATGGCAATCCAAATTGTTATTAAAACAATTCTATCAAAGAGTATGCACAAGCATAGTAAATAAGTCACATCACATTAGATATTTCTCATACAGTAATTAGATACAAGGAAAAAAGTACGAAAGTAATAACAAGATGTCCTTTTTTAACATTTTAAAAAGAATTCAACAGAGCTACCATTAATTTGCAGTAATGTTAATATCTCCTAACATTTATTTGCCCTTTTCTTTAATCTACAGGATCGTTTGTGTCAGCAGAATATTCTTCTTTTAGGATTGCTGAGCAAATATTTACTAGAATAGGTATGGATGATGATATAGAAACAAATTCATCAACATTCATGCAAGAGATGAAAGAGGTATTCAGCTGTGCTTCGTGATTGTTTTAACAGTGTCCTTGATTAATATTTAATTGGCTTATGGGTTTATACATTTTTGCTCACATGTAAATATCAAAGGACCTCTGCTTCTGTTTTTCTCCCTGCATGTCAAAGATGAGACTAATAGGCTGCAACTCGGTAGATCTATGCAACCATAGGTTGTTTCTTCAATGGCAGACCAGTGTCTTCCCAGCCTCAACTGTTCATGTGCCAGTTTTTAAGCTATATGTTCAGTTTGCCCATGTGTGCAGCCCTCTGGGCTGGGATAAGTGGGTTAGTCAAGAATATGCATCTGTATTGTTTCCCTTTCTCAAGTATATTGATAAATATGTTGCCCCATACATAATCAATGGCACGTAACAACAACAATATACTGTGGCTGGAATGCAAACATAACTCAGAAGGAAATAGAAAGCACCTCGGATTGTACAAGGAAAAAATCCTGATTTCTGCTAGTTTCCTGCAGTCCCCTAATCTGATATCGCTGGCCATTCAAGACTTCCTCCTGAAATCCAGGAGTTTGTTTGGCCAATAAGAGACTGCAGGAGGAAAAAGAGGCAGGAAAGCCTTATTCCACAAGCACCAGTCTGTTCTCTGTAGTTAAGATCTAAGTCTCTGTTTTTTATATTGTGCAAAACAATTTAACTTGAAGGGTCATATATTGCATTTTGCAGTTGCTCTTTGTGGTTACTATATTGCTAGCCTCCTACCTGTTATCTTTCTGCTGTCAGGCAAAAGCACTTTTTCTGGCAGACCTTGGCAACTGTGCAGCTGCTGACGAAGGGATTTCAATAGATTTGTGCTGTGATTTTAAAAAAATTAATGTTTTGACATTTAATTGCATTTTAATAGAACCATCTTTTATATCTTATCTGCAGTTGTTTTTAAATCTATTTTTATCTACATCTTGTTTAATCTTCGGTCCCAGATCAGAGAGAAAAGAGAGATATAAATCAAATCAATCAATAAATGTAAAGTCTCATCCTGATCTTGAAGACACACTTGGCTCTTAGAGTTACCATTTTGCAAAGCCATGTCTTAAAATAGATAGTAGGAACTTTCCTACTTCAGGAAACAATTTTCAATAGACAAGATATGTCTGCTGTTCTGAACTTAGGAGAATTGTTCCAAAGAACAGAACACAGAAGGATCCTTTTTGTTTGCTGAAGGGACTGGAATCCAACATAAGCTCTCACTGGAAGAAATGAGAGGAGACATTTTCCATCAGTCCCCTTGAAGCTTCTCTTGCCTCCCCTCAGAGTTTCTGGGCTCTTCAGAGTAGTTTTTCAGAGGTACATGGAAGGCTGCAATGGAAAAAGAGATTGTTCATCCCTTGGTTCCACTGGATTCCACTCTTTGCTCTATCCACTACACCACACTGGGTACCCTAATTGTGTACCATCAAGTCACTTCCACCTTATGGTGCCCTTTTTCAGGGTTTTCTACGTAAAGAGTACTCAGAGGTGGTTTACCATTCCCTTCTTCTGGGAGCACTTCTGGGACTGTGCAACTTTTCCAAGGCCACACAGACTGGCTCTTTTGGGATGCACATTGGGGAATTGAACTCCCAGCCTCTGGTTCTGCAGCCAGATACCTTATTGACTGAGCTATCCAGCTAGCTAGGTGCAGAATATTCAGAAGTAAATAACCATTATCTTCTTTTGAGGGCATTCTGGAGTTTTGCAGCTTGTCTAAGGCTATATAGGCTGGCTGTTCTCCTGGGAGACACTGGAGAAGCGAACCCCCAACCTCTAGATCTGCAACTACATACCTAATTCACTGGGCTATCAAGACAGAAAGGATGGGTCAGATGGGTTGCCATTCATAATTTCACTGTCACTTGAGGGTGCTCTGGGACTGTAACTTGACCAAGGCTACACAGGCTGGCTGTTCTCCTGGGGGGCACAGTGGAGAGTCAAACTTGAAACCTCTGGCTCCTCAGCTAGGTACATAACTCACTGAGGTATCCAACAGGCTAGTTTTTATTAACCACTCTTTAAAAAATAATTCTCAGTATTCTTAATGGGCCTGCTCTCATCACAGAAGTTAGGAGAAGGTTTTGTGTGCATGAAATATGTGCATAATTCAAACCACTGTGCACATACAGAGTATTTGGAGCAGACTATTTGTGTTGATGAATGTTCAGTTTTTAAATGTTAGCTGGTTAAACATTACTAAAGTGAATTTCATAGCTTGCGTTTTGGAGAGGAAATGATAATTCTTATTAACAGATTTTATCTTCACATTTAGTGTTCGTAATGAAATTTGATATTTTTTTCTCTAGATAACGTATATCATACAAAATGCTAATGACAGATCACTTATCATAATTGATGAACTTGGCAGAGGTACTAGTCCTGAAGAAGGCATTGGCATATGTTATGCAGTCTGTGAATATCTTTTCAATCTGAAGGTAATATTACTGTTTTAATCAATAAGCATCTGACTATTTTGTTTTACTTGCTTTTTCTTTCTCTTCATTCCAATAATTTATGTTTAATTTATTGTTTCATATTTTAGGCTTTTACACTCTTTGCTACTCATTTTTTAGAATTATGCCAAATTGATACCTTATATCCTAATGTGGAAAACAATTACTTCGAAGTGCAGCATGTGAGAAACAGTTCCGGGATTAGGGAGAAAATTACTTATACCTATATTCTTTCCAAAGGACATACAAAGGAAAAAAACTATGGTAATGTACAGTATTGTTAATTAGAATTTAATATAATTAACAGGACATTCATTTAAGCAGCATGCTTTATAAAGAGTTGAAACAGGGAAACATAAAAGTTTGATCTGACAAGGCTGGGGTCAACACATGCAGACTTGTAAGATGTGGTCTTCACATGAGATCCCATCCAGTATATGGGGTCGTGTGCCTCTTATTCCTTGGGTGGAATCTAGTGCTGGACATTAGCTAACCAAAGAGTGGAATACAGTGGAACCAAGGGAGGAACAATCTATTTTTCCATTGCAGCCTTCCACGTATTACAAAGATGTGTTCTAAAGGCTGAGATGCCCTCCAGAATTGGTTTTCAGCCAGTTCCAAAAGCTATCAGGAGGAGGAGATTTTGCCCTGCAGCACCAGTTGAATTTGGCCCTTGTTGTATTTGAGACTATACGTTTGTGTTTGTTTCTAGGAGCAATTAATTAAGATTTGTATAATCTATTCACTGTTACAGATTATGGCTGCTGTCTTCAACCTCTCTGTTTTTCAAGATGTTCCACTTCATTTCATTCTTGCTTCTGTGTTTGAGTAGTAGTTGAATTATAATAGTGAAGATAGAAAGGAAGGTTACCGTAACAATGAGTCTTAGGGGACCAACAATTTCACCAGATAGATGGAGTGTTATCTTTAGTTGATAGATATATTATACAGATGGGTATAGACAGAAAAATGTTCGCAATGGGTCAGATGGAAATGAAATGCAAGAACAACAAACTGGTAATTATATTAAGTAACAGTGTTCACATTCCCTTCCTTTTTTTTCAATGAAGAATCCTTTTTTCTAGGCTGTTGCACAGAAATATAATAAAGTTGGTGAATAACTAGCAGCATCTGAACATGACTATGAATGTGTCATCTGAGCATGTGCTGTTACTCCATAGCGTATGTACGCATTTGGGGGGTGAGATATTCCCCTACTCCAGTCCAGAAGCCTCTGAGATTTAAATCAAATTGCTGTCAAGCAAATTGCCATATTCAAAAATGGAATGGATAAAGGAAAAGTAATATTAGAATACTTTTATTGTAAAAAGAAAGAAAGAACTCTGATGCAGATCTAATGCTGATCTCTTGGCTGTGGTTAAGATACCGGGCCTCGAATCATGTACTCTCTTGTTCCATCTGCCTCCCAAATGAATTCCACCATCCCTTCACTGTCTGCCTTAGCTATGATTTAGGGCAGAGGTAGAGAGCCTCAGGCCATGGGGATGAAACTACCCTTCTGGCTCTCTGGACCTCCCCAGATGGCCACTTACTCTTCCCCATGACACCATCTTTTGATGATCTCTCACTGTTTGAAGATTTTTTTCCCCCTATTCTAAAAGTTTGAAATACCTCTTCTAAAGTTTAGCTACTGATGATAAACTTTGAGCTTAAATATGCTGGTATTCCCCCCCCCCCCCCCGTTTTTTCCTTGGCCCTTTCCATCACTGACATAACACACAAGAACTCTTCTAAAACTGAATTTGGGGCTCAAGCTGAAAGAGGTTCCTCACTTTTGGTTTAGAATTAAATCTGTGTAAATGTTACCTATAGTGTTGACCATGACCAGTTAACACTGATATTAGTGTAGTAATAAATTAAGTTTAAAGCTGATAGAGGAAAGGAGGCAAGGATTTGAACTGGAGAATATATGTGAGCTTGTGATACAGTCCTGATATTTTAACTAGTATTACTCAAATATTAGGACAGATTAATATTTTGATTGAATATAAAATTCTCTAACTTGAACAGTAAAGAACTGTCTATTGTGTTTTATTCTTAGGTCTGAAAACTGCAGAAGTTTCCTCTCTTCCACCATCAATAATACTGGATGCCAAGGAGATAGTAACTTTTATTGGTAGACAGACATCGGTATGTAGTAGTAATATAGAGATCCAACACATTACAGTATACCTCTTAGTCTCATATACTGATCCAAAATAGATTTACTTGAAAGTAAGTTCTTTCAAAGTGTTCTCTCTCTCTCTCTCTCCTGAATTCTCAGACAACAGAATAACTATTGAAGCAGTTTGCAGTATGACTACTACTACTACTATTACTATTAATAGTAGCAGCAGCAGCAATATTAGTATTATTATTAGAAATATTTAATATCTCCTCAAGAGGACCTGAGATGGCTTGCAATATTAAAAACAAACATTATAAACAAAAACAAAACAAAAAACCAGCAGTTCAACTTTTAGGCAACCAATCTCTGAGAAAAAGTCTGCCTGAAGAGAAAGTCTTTGCCTGCCTGAGGAAGGAGAGGAAAGTCGGGGTCAGCCTGACGTCCCCTGGGAGGGAGTTCCACAGCTTGGGAGCAGTGACAGAGAAGGCCCTTATGCCCTCACCAGATGTACCTGTGAGAGTGGCAGGACTGAGAGGAAGGCCTTCTCTGATAATTATGAGCCCAGGCAGGCTCATAAAGGAAAATGTGGTCTTTCAACTAGGTGAAACCCAAATTGTTTAGAGCTTTATAAGTCAAACACAGGCATTTTGAATTATGCCCAGAAATGGACTGGCAGTCATCAAAGCTGTTGTAATGGGAATAAAACAATAATTATAATAAAAATTAAAACAGAATATAGTATTTATGCTTAACAGTAAAAAAAAAAAGTCACTGATATGTGAGGAAGTCTAGAAATAAAAGGAAACTGAGATCCATTCATCATGAGCCATTCTAAAATATTAAAACCCGATACTAATATTAGCTTTTTCTGTGAATGCCAGCAAAGGTGTAGCCTGATTGACTTCTGCTGTCAAATTGTTTTACATTATGGATGCCACCATTAAGAAGGCTGGGATTCAGATTCTTGTCATCATCATTCTAAGTAACAGGACACAGTACTTGGTTGTATCCAGCATTGTAGTAGTAGAAAAAGTACAAGGGATAATGTTCTACGCTGCAAGGGTGGTGGGGGAAGGAAGGGTGCAAGAAGGAACTGAGGCTTCAGTGATAAGTGCCTTGTTAGGTGTGTATGTGTGTTTGTGTGTGCATTTTGCCCACCTCACCATCCAGGGTCACTGTTGATTGAAAATGTGCATAATTTTCTTTCCAAAACAACAAAAAAAGTCTCTTTTGCATCTCAAAAAGTTGGGAAATAACTTCTGCATGCTCTATAAGAACAGATTAACTTTCCTGTGAATTTATTAGAGTATAATATTAGACAGTTGAAATTGTAAAATAGTCTGTATAAACTTGCAGTAGTGTGTGTTGTATCCATTTAAATGATAGTATGTACTTGTCTTTTTAAATAACAGCAACAACAAAGAAGTTCTCCTGAAACATTAAAGCAGAGAGCTATATATCATTTAGCAAATAGGTTGGTTCAGACTGCTCGCAACTCTCGACTTGATCCAGACAGCTTGCAAATATACCTGAAAGGTCTGAAGAAAAAGTATGAGACTGATTGCCTTGCTGCTGAATGCATGTCTACAAAAGAACAGGAGTGATTTATATTTTAATCCAAAGCACTGACTAATATAGATAAGAATAGAACCTGAAAATATACAAAAAATATTAAAATCTGCTATACTTCTACAGTATCCAATTTTTTCTTGCATGTATAGCAAACACATTGTTATTTAAATTGTAAACATTAACGGGAACAGTAATATACAGAGAGCTGTGTTAACAAATAAAGTAAGTCTAAAATCCATATTAAGTTGATATTTAATAATATTGTGCTGTCAAGTCAAATTCTGACTTATGGAGACACTTTCCAGCATTTTTTAGATATAGACTACTCAGAAGTGGTTTACCATTCTCTTCTTCTGAAGTCATTCTGGGGTAGGGTAATTGGCCTAAGGCCACACAGGTAGGTTTTCTCCCAGGAAGCACAATGGAGGATCGAACCCTGGCTCTGCAGCCAGGTACCCAGCTCACTGATTCATTCACTCAGTCAGTACCTTTAGTAGACCAACCAAAAAAATAAGGAGAAATGCACAAAATTTGGGATTTTGCTCACCATTGGAACTATCTGCTCTCTTTTGCTGGTGCAGCGGTTAATCCTGAAGAGGGTTAGATGCATCTTAGTCTGGTGGTTTAGCTCTGATCACTCGGCCTTGGCTGACTGTCAGGAGTCTACCTACCATAGAGTCTAGCCTTTTGACAGCATTTCTCTCAGCTCCCCTAACACACTCAACCCCCTTCACCATGCTAAGAAATGCATCCAAGAGTGGGAAGCAGGTATTATCAGCTGTGTGAAGAAGGAACAGGGCAATGGGGTAAAGAGGGAGGTGGCCAAGAACCACATCTGGAAGAATGTAGTGCAGTCTGGAAGTTGAGTCATGGCAACTGGACTTGACAGACTGGACTTGATATCCACGGGAGGATATATCAGGGGTCTCCTACCAACTTTCCTCAGACTGAAGAAGCTACTCGGATGAGTAGCGAAACGTTTCAACCTAATAAGGAAGAAGTCCAGTTGCCATGACTCATCTTCCAGATAACCTCACCTGAATGAATGATTATCTTCACAGATATAATGTAGTGCAGTGTTTATGGAGTAGACATCTGGCAGAGTTCCCAGAAGGAGCCTTGTTTGAGACTCCCAAAACCATACGTTTTTTAAAAACTAATTTAATATGACTAGAAAGGGGCAAAAGCATCTGGGACGTTGTCTTACAGGTTAAAAAACAATTAGCCAATATTCTCACTATCACAATGCACAATTCCAATTATACAGTGCAGTCTGCATACCATTCCTAAATTTCCCCCAGGTAGTCTCTCTTCTGGGTATTGTTCAGGTCAATATATAATGCATGTTTATAAAGCAGTTGTGATTAGAGATGGGCATGAATTAAATTGTGCCCCTTCATACGAAGTCCTTCTGTTCCACCACCACCCAGCCAGCTGGCCCACTCATAATCTGTCATGTGCTGCCCACCTCCTCTGGAAGCCAGCCATGTAATGGCTGCGCAGGGAGAATCCCTATCCCGCCTCCTCGTCTGAGTGATTGGCTGCTGGAGGAGGCAGGGAAGGGTGGCCCAAGCTCCTGCCCAGACTGGAGCACCACTAGAGAAGGAGGACCCTGGTGGTGCACGACAGATAGTGAGTGGGCCAGCCGGCCGGGAAGGTGAGAGGAGGGAACACGCAGCACCATGTGGCACGGAGGACTTCATACGAAAGGGCATGACTTAATTCGTGCCCATCTCTAAAATTTGTGACTGCATCAACTTCCAGACTGTGCACTGGCACCTTAATACTCAAGAATGCTCAGACAGACTCCTCCAGAATCTGTCTTGCCAACTCACAGCTTGATAGCAGTCTGCACCTCATCTCATGTTTTAAACAATTAAAAAGTAGTGATTTCCTCTTGTCTCAAGTGAGGTTTGTGTTTAGCAATGAGAAAAGACAGTTGGCTCTGAATGTATTATTTTGAACACACTGACAAGATAAGTATCCTGTCACTTCTATATAAAGGAGAGAAGTATTTAAATGTGGCATTTACCATTAGATTCACATCTGTGGTAATTAAACCTTGTTTCATTGTTTATTGAAATTTCTGCCATTATAAGATTCAATGATGCTATTTTTCCTGAGAATACCGTTTCCCCAAAAATAAGACCTAACCTGAAAATAAGCCCTAGTATGATTTTTCAGGATGCTCATAATATAAGCCCTACCCCAAAAATAAGCCCCAATTAAGTGAAACCCTGCCCTCCATCATTGTGCAGCAACCAGAAGAAGATGACATGACTGTAAAATAAACATCCCCTGAAAATAAGCCCTAATGCGTTTTTTGGAGCAAAAATTAATATAAGGCCCTGTCTTATTTTCGGGGAAGCATGGTAGCAATAGCTTCATAATTTAAATGCTATTCAAGAATGTGGGGTATCATTTCCTATCTTCTTTCCATAAGAACAATTGTGTTGACTCAGAGCAAAGACATATATTGCACCCAGGATTCTGTCTGCACCGTGAGCAAACAAATGCTGGAATGAGAAGCTCTCAAGGAGGACCTGAGAGCCATAGGAGGCTCTGAGCTGGGGTCCCAGCAACTGCTCCTTCATGTTTCTGGTCCTGGAGGTAATAAGCAGACATAATAACAAGTATCTGTTGATAGCTTGCTTTTTATCCCATCTCATAGTATAAATTTTTGTGTGTCACTTTTAACTACATTTCAAGGTGACATTTTTTATAACCATTTTTAAACAATGCATTATTAGGCTTTTCAACAACCAAGGGTTGTCACAGTGAAGAGAAGAAAAGACAGGATAAATTTCATTGTTTCTGCATTTTAATACGGTTGTGACGATGAATTAGTTGCTTCCTAAATAGATCAAACAAATCCTTGTCTTAAGCGATGACATGATGTGGTGTTATAAGAACATGGCAATGAAATCTAATAATGCCATCCTTCCAGCTGACATTGGTGTGTTCTCATTCGCTATTAAGCTGCAGTGTGACAGTGAATCATCCTGTATTACTCTGTGTAAGTGATGGCATTATTAGCATGTAGAAATAAATTGTTTAGGATTATATTTTAAAGCCTTGAAACTCAGTTCACTCATTATTGGTCTGATTATTTCATCCTTACTTTTGCTACAAATTACCAGGATCTGCATAAATGGTGGAGATAGTGGTTGTCTCTCCTCCTCCTCCTCTTTTCTCCTCCACCTTCATTACATTTATTGATCAGTAAATATTTTCTTGGTACAGTACATCTTAATTTTCCAGGTTGGAAAAGCAGTCTAGCGTTTTAATTGTCTATTCATTGTTTTAAATTATTACATTTATTTTGTTTATAATAACGTATAATATATAGTTCTTTTTAATAATAATAACAACAATAATAATCTTAAAACTTTATTTGCATACTAATAGCCTTAGATTAGTGTATTTGTGTTATAAGGTACCGTAATTTATTATCGTAACATAATAATACACCTATCACTTTTAATAATTTATTACATCACCCTAATGAACATTTCTGGTTCAAAGCAAATTTCCTAGATGTTTTGTTCTGAATCACTGTTCCCTTTTGCTTACCCACAAGTTCCATTTTTTTTAAATGGTCGATTCTGTTTTCAGGTTTTTTCTGCGTCTCTAATTAGGCTTGTCCTTGCACTTTTCCAGTGCACTCTGATCATGAAAATGGCTGCATCTGTATCTGTGTGCCCCACTCCTGTTCACATCTGCATTACTGTTCATGATCTTTGTGATGGTATGCTGGAGTCCCTTTCTAACAACTCATCCACACTACCCTGTTGATCCTGGAATGGGTGAGCCCAGAAGAGTCAAATATGGCGATGGCTAGGGAACCTGCCTGGCCCCGGTGCTTCCAAACACTCTAGCTCAGCGATGGCAAACCTATGGCACGCATGCCACAGCTGGCACGCAGAGCCCTTTCTGCAGGCACACAAGCCATAAGTTGCCGGATTGCTACTCTCCCCCCCCCCCCCGCTTCCGGTGTGGCCAGACCTGAAAAGGCGGCTGCAGCCGCGGTGCTGGTGCTTCGACAGGCGGATCTGGAGCAGCTGGCGCTGCTGGCAGATCCAGAGGGGGGTCTCAAGGCACCTCCGTGCCTGGGATTCCCCCTTCCGCCGCCACTCCCAGTTCTGCCGTGGCATGCAGCCTGCTGGTTTTTGTTTTGTTTTGTTTTCAGTTTGGGCACGCGAGCCCAAAAAGGTTCGCCGCCACTGCTCTATCTTATCCCAACCGAGCAGTGTTTTCAGGGAGTTTCAAAAATCCACAAGGTTAAGTGCTTCAGACCATTATGCTAACCCTGCAAGGTAGAACTGCCACCACACCCACAAAATACCAAATCTAGCTGATCAAGGTAGCTGATCAAGGCAAGATCTGGTTTTTAGGTACTTTAATCCCTCTTGGCGAAACACTCAGACAATTGGATGGAGAATTTTCTATATTTTATTAAAGATAGTGAAAAAGGCAAAAGCTTCAAAAAGTTCTTGGAGCAAACAATTAAACAGAGACAAAGGCTGAAACAGTAGTGAGAGAGACACTAGAAAATAAGAAAGCTAGCTAATCTACCTAATACTCATTGCTAATCTACCTAATACTCAGAGCTAACTAATCTACCTAATACTGCACAGTTACAAGAAGGGGGATACCTGGCTCAGCAATACTACAAATGAGAAGGATCTTGGAATTGTCGTAGATCACAAGCTGAATATGAGCCAATAGTGTGATGTGGCTACAAAAAAAGGCAAATGCTATTTTAGGCTGCATTAACAGAAGTATCCTGCAAGCTGCTAGTTCCCCTCTATTCAGCACTGATTAGGCCTCACCTTGAGTATTGTGTCCAGTTCTGGACACCACAGTTCAAGAAAGATGCTGACAAATTGGAACAAGTTGAGAGGAGGGCAACGAGGATGATCAAGGGGTCAGAAACCAAGCCCTATGAGGAAAGACTGAAAGAACTGGGCATGTTTAGCCTTGAGAAAAGAAGACAGAGGGGTGATGTGATAACACTTTTCAAGTACTTGAAAGGCTGTGTGTCATACAGAGGAGGGGCAAGATCTGTTTTCAATCATCCAAGAGTGCAGGACATGCAACAATGGGCTCAAGTTACAGGAAGCCAAATTTCGACTGAATATCAGGAAAAGCTTCCTAACTGTTAGAGCAGTAAGACAGTGGAACCAGTTACCTCAAGAGGTGGTGAGTGCTCCAACATGAGGCATTCAAGAGAAATTTAGACAACCACCTGGCAGATATCCTTTGATTTGTATTCCTGCATCAAACAGGGGGTTGGACTTGATATAGCATCAGCATAGTTTTGGAGCATGCACAGAGCAGGTCCCTTCCAGCATGGCATAACAGGACAAGGACTGAGCTTAGCATTTACCAAGAAGTAGTCTAAATCAACTAAAGTAACTTCTGAACCCCTTTTTATACATTAGTTTTCAGATTCTGGATCTTTCCAGATGGTCTGCCAAAGGCTTTGAGTTCCTTCAAATCTTATTTAAGACAAGAGGACTTTCTGCCCCCTCCCTTTACACAGCTGAAGTCATTTTCCAGTTAGCACAATACTAGGCAACAAACCAACTTGGCCTTGAAGGCTTTGCTCGGAAAAGATAAAGTGGAGGCGTTACTCCCTTCTCCTTACCAGGCAGACACTGCTTTCCATATTCCCAGCCAGCCATTCCCAGGCACTGACAGAAAAGCTGGAATTTTCCAGACAAGCCCTATGTCCCATGTTCCCCAATTCACAGTTCTTTCACAATCATTGACATATATGCTCATATGTAATCACATGGAGAAGAATCTGGCCATTCCCATGTGCTCATCAATCAATAGAACATCTGTTTGTGAAGGAACAGAGAACATGTAGATGAGGATTGTAACAGAGGTAAGAGTTCATGATACATTAAAGATTTCAGAATAAAGATGCTTTTCTGTAGTAATGTTGCTTACATATTTATTTGGGAGCGGGGCAAGTAGTTGTGTAGGTTTGTTAGAGCAAAAAGTTCTTTGCCACTTTAAAAGCTAACATGTTTGGCCTAAGCTTTTGTGGACTGCTGCTCACTTTGTGAGACGAGTGGGCCAGTATATACAGTGGTGCCTCGACTTACGAACGTCCCTACTTACGACCATTTTGAGTTACGACCAGCTCCGGCCACAAAATTTTGCTTCTACTTGCGACCGGAGCTTCCACTTACAAACAGAAAAAGGCAGGGGGAAAAGGCGGGAAATTCAAATTGCTAACTGTAGGTGGCGACGAGGCTGCTTCTTTGTAGCTCTTTCGCCCCAGCAGTTAGAGAGTGTGCATCGTCGTCGGAGGCTTGGGACTGCCTCCTTCTGCTTCTGAGTGAGCGTGTGTGTGTGTGTGTGTGTGTGTTTGCAGGGAGGCTTCGGGCTGCCTGGTAAGGTAAGGTGCTGTTTTCTGCTTTTTAAAAACTGTTCTGGGCGTTTTTGCAGCGTGGTTTTGAGCTGGGGAGGGGTTATGTTTCTGTGCTGTGCTGGGTCTTGGGGGTTTGTTTTTTGGTTTTTCCTCCCCCATTTCCGATGGGTCTTGGGGGGTTTGTTTGTTTTTTGGCTTTCCCCCCCCCCATTTCCGATGGGTCTTGGGGGGTTTGGTTGCTTTTGGGGGGGGGGTTTCCCCATTTCCGATGGGTCTTGGGGGGTTTGTTTGTTTTTTGGCTTCCCCCCCATTTCCGATGGGTCTTTGGGGGCGGTTGCTTTTTTGGGGGGTTCCCCATTTCCGATGGGTCTTGGGGGGTTTGGTTGCTTTTTGGGGGGGTTTCCCCATTTCCGATGGGTCTTGGGGGGTTTGTTTGTTTTTTGGCTTCCCCCCCATTTCCGATGGGTCTTTGGGGGCGGTTGCTTTTTTGGGGGTTCCCCATTTCCGATGGGTCTTGGGGGTTTTGTTTGATTTTTGGCTCCCCCCCCATTTCCAATGGGTCTTGGGGGGGTTTGGTTGCTTTTTGAGTTTTTTCCCCCCATTTCCGATGGGTCCTGCATGCTTCCCTTGCTTTTTCCTTTGTTTTCTTTGCATTTCCGACCTGCCCCCTTTGTTCTCTGTGCATTTCTGATCTGCTCCGTTTGTTTTCTGTGTATTTCCAATGGGTCTTGCATGCTTGATTGCTTTTCTTCCCCCCCCCCCCCCCTTCGGCTGGAAGGGATTAATCGCGTTTCCAATAAGTCTTGCAGTGATTTTTTTTAAAAAAATTTCTTCGGCCGGAACGGATTAATTGCATCTCAATGCATTCCTATGGGAAATGGTGCTTCGACTTACGACCGTTTTGAGTTACGTCCATCTTCTGGAACGGATTATGGTCGTAAGTCGAGGCACCACTGTATTGAGCTTCCACTGAAGAGAAGGTTCCACCAGCACAGTAACATAGAACTTCCTGCACCACTTGCACAAGCATTGCTGTTGCACAAACAGTGCTCTCCATAGATTTACCTTCAGCTTGAACAGGGACAGCCCTTGTACAGATGTTGTGATCCTGTGTTACTGCACTGGTGAGACTTTCCCCTTAGCAGAAACTCAACAAGATACTGGCCATGGGTGTTGTTTCATTAGATATGCTTGGGTGAATCCAGGAAGTGTAAACATTGACCATTGCTTTAACAGTTACCATGAACAAATGGCATTCAGGTCATGAGAACAGAACAAATGTTTTTCATCATGATACAAGGGTTACTCAGCTTATTGGACAGCCAGAGTGGTGTAATGGACAGAGTACTGGACCAGGACTCCAGTCTCTATACAGCCATGGAAACTCACTGGGTGTGTGTGTGGCAATGATTAACCACTCCTTGCATATCTCGCATACCTTGAAAACCTTACTAGATTTGCTCTCAATCGGAAGCAACTTGACAATATCTGACAAGAACAAATCGGCTTACTTATGATAGGATGTCTGTGATACTACCCAACTACTGATTGTTAATGTCCATTGTTAAGATTATGATATATGTTCTTGTTTTTTGCATTTCAATTCTTTCTCACAAGCACAAAAATATGTATACTAATCATCTGCCTTACGAAGTAGTACTGTGTGCACCTGATTAAGTGGGCTCCAGTTCACAAAGATTCTGTCAAATAAAAGATCTTTAAGGTACCAAATGACTTGGTTATTCTAGATTCCATAATGATTGCAATCTCATGTAAGTTTGGTTTTCTGTATTGCATGGTTGTATTCAGCTTCATCAGCAATGCGAGAGTAAATAATGCTCACTGTTGTGTGGTGTGAATATTGGCCCTATGCAATTATGAGAATGTTGTGCATAGCACTAGGGTGCAGAGATTTATCCACAGACACGTCATGTGCAGCATCCACTTGCACGCATGTTTGTGTCACATGCATGAAAATTTGCTGCAGCAGATTGGGACACATCTGAGACAGTTACCTTTCTGCCTCCTTGTCTGAACAGGGAGTTGGCATAGATAAAAGGTCACTCTCAACATGAAATATCATTGTGGTGACTCTAGTGGCAAAGTGATGCTAGTATAAGGGGAAGAATGGAAGGCACAAATGTAATATTAAGGGTAGAAATTACCGTATCACTTGATCATGGTCAAAGTACCTTGGTGCAGCATAGGGAAATAGATCTAGGCATCAGCTGCCCTGCCTGCCAAGTTATGACCTCTCCCTGCACACATGCCAACTTGAGAAAGTTGTAAGATGATAGGATATAGGAACTTAGTTGTTCCTGGGCCATCCAGGAATTAATAACATCCTACATAGCTGGCCATGTTCCTAAAGGCTTTCACCCCCAAAAGTTTCTTATAATAATCCCAAAAATGGAGGAGGTATGTCAAGCTACAGAATCATGACTGCAGAAGAACCACACAACTTTAACATTGACAATGGAGAAACTGAAAAAGAGATTTTGTATACCTTGGTTCAATCATCAATACTAATGAAGAGCACAGTTAAAAAACCAGAAGAAGACAGGCTAGGAAGAGAATACTGAGACTAGAAAGGGCAGCAATGAAGGAATTAGAAAAGCTCATCAAATGTAAGGATGTGTCACTGGGGGCCAGGGCCAAGATAATCCACACTCTTGTATTTCCCATCACCATGTATGGGTTTGAAAGCTGGACAATAAAAGCTGACAGGAAAAAAAATTATTCATTTGAAATGTGCTGGAAAAGAGCTTTGTGGATACCCTGGATTGCCAGAAAAACAAGTGGATCTGTGATCAAATCAACCCTGAATTATCTCTGGAGGCAAAATGTTGAAACTGAGGCTGTTCTACTTTGGACTCATCATCAGAAGGCAAGATTATCTGGAAAAGACAATAATGCTGGGAAAGGTGGAAGGCACCAAGAAAAGAGAAAGACCAAATATGAGATGGAGTGACTTCCTAAAAGAACTGCAGAGTTGAGTTTACAAGAGCTGAGCAGGGCGGCTGAGGACAGGGCATTTTGGAAAGCACTCATTCATAGGGTCATTATAAGTCAGAAGTAACTTAACGACACATAATAACAATGTTGGGCATGCAGGTCTTGCTCAACTCCCAAAATACTGGTTCCAACTCACTGCCCTACCCAATGTATAATACAACTGAGAAGCAAAACCACAATGAGTCTACTAAGACTCCCCAGTCCAGTCAGCCAGCAACTACATGTTTGGAGCAATGCACAGAATGACAATGGAGAATGGATTGTGAAGATCATCTGAAGAATGAGCAAGGTGGCATGGACAGAGTAATTACATGTTCCTCAGGCAAATCATAAAAGGCACCTTTTTCAAATCTACCCAAGAGGCCCACCTCCAATCGAGCCAACCAGTGGCAGACTGGCAAATTGGAGAGAACTCCAGCAGGCAGCACTACGTTGGCAATGTGCCAAGAAACCCCCATCTGCATTCCATAGGACACAAAAAGGGACTCAGGTAAGTTTGCATTCTTGTACTCAGGATGCCTATTGTGAACTGTGCATAGCCTCAAAACTGACCTCTGCTATGTTTTATAACTCATTTATGTTTTCTTCTTCAGTTTTTGGTCCTCTTAAAAGAAATCAAAACAAAGTGTCTGAGCAAATATGTGCATTTTCATACTTGTGGAGCTGATAAAGAAAAATCTGAACATTTGACCTCAGCACATATGAAGTTGTCTTACTGCCTAGAATGTTGTTAAAATAGCATTGATAAATACTACCCATGCTACTCTTGATTGCAAGGGTACAATTAACTACGGATTAACAATTTCAAAACTATCTCTTGTTGCAAAAGGAATGTATTACTTTTGACAGAGAATCTATTCAATGCATCTTTTGTCGAATGAGGTCATAAAAATTACAAGGTCACCAAACAATGAAATAACTGACTGTCTCAATTGCCTGTTTTAAATATGTTCAAGTAAGAGTATTGTCAGAAGAAATGATAATCAAATGTTAATGTCTTTGTCCTTAAAATGTTTTCTAATGTCTTCTTATGAGATGTAATACAGGTCCAAAAGCACTCAGGGAAAAAAAAAGGATTACATAAGTTTTTGTGCTGTAATACATAAATCTGAAAAGACTAATATGGATCATTCTGGCCAGTTCCTAAAGGGAACTGACCTTCTGCAAAGGTAGGTCTGTATGACTCGATGCAAACCAACCATTTGTAGAGCGAGTGCTCAGAAATATTAGAGTATACAATAACCACTGTGCTGCCAAGTCAATTAAAACTAGGATCCCATACATGTCTGCTCAGAAGTGTATCCTACTGTTGTCAAGAACTCTTACTCCCAGGTAGGTGGACATAGGATTCTAGTCTGAACAATTACAGGCTCTTCTGAGATTTTGTAGCTTCTTCAAATCAGCATCTCTAGGGAGAAGTAATGCTTCTGTGTCTCAGTACTGGGGAGTGATTTAATTATCTAATCACAATTGCCTGCTGGAGAGGAGGTCATCCACTGCATCTTTACATAAGTAATTCATTTTTTTAAATCTTAAATAAATTATATGGGAATCTACATTCTATTTAACTCAATTATCTGGGTAAACATAATGAAACTCAAGGTGCAAATTCCAGGACTTTTTGGTCTGTTTTTTTTTTTTTTTTGGCATGTTTAGATAAGTAATATTTTATTTTTATAATGTGCTATATAAACTTCTACTGTAGATTTTGAGAAGGCTGGAACTGGTTACTTAGATCATGAAATAAAAATACGTGCATGCTGGCCTGGGTGGCAGGTTGGCTGGAAGCACGCGCTCTCCCACAGTCTGGTTTTTTTTGCACATGTGCTCATGTGCTCTTACACTCTTGTGCATGTGCACTTGCATACCCTCTTCTGTGCACTCTTGCTTGCCTGTTTGTTCTTTCTCATGTGCATGCAAATGCCTGCTCTCCGTCACACTCCTGTTTGTAACCCTGCCCACATTCACTCTTGTCCTCTCACATACACCTGCCTGCACTCTGTTGCTTTATCTCATGCTTACTCACTGTCTTGCCTTTTCTTCTTCCTGCTCTGTTTCTTGTGCACCCCCCCTTTCACATACATGTGAACCCGCTGTCTCTCATGCACACACTCACTCTCATATACATCTGTGCCTACTATCTTGTGCATGGGCACCAAACCCATCCACTTCATGGACATCAATCCCCTAGACAACGGCTAAAATCGGAGAAAGGTTTTCTGCACACTCTAACTGTTAAACCAGAAGAGGCTAAGCTAAACATACGGAGAGCAAAAACTACACACCGTGCTGAATGGATGAATGCTGAAGTGTGTCTCTCATGAGGACAAGACTCTAGCTGGAACATCTGGAAGTGATTTAATAGACTTTGCAGCCAAGTAGGAAGAGCAAGAATAATCAAGTAATCAAGTAAAATCGAGTTACTTGGATATAAGACAAATCTGTGGCTGTGGAGAAATTCAATCAATGCTGCTCTTATGTGCATGCAATTTATGTCCTACCATGTGTACAAAAGAACTAACAAATGTCAAAGAAGTAACCCACTTCTGATCAAAAATAGTCCAATTATCAGAACATTTTTATTTGTTTTTACTTTTATCTAAATTTCATATACATCCCTAATTTTAAATTGTGCAACACTGATAGGAAGGAAGTCTTGTGGATGTACCCACCCACTCTCTCTTTCACATGCACTGTTGCACATCCATTTATACTTAGGCCTGCTCTCACATTTGAAGGCCTATTCTTGATCTCTGTTTTTCACCTGCACTCCTGCCTGCCTTTCTCCTGCAAATGCTCACACCTGCTCTTGCTGTCTCGCACACCCATTTCCTCTTATTCCTGCTCTCTCTCAGTCTCTCTTCTTGTTGTCTCCCACCCTTACTCTTCTCCCTCTTTAGATCCCTGTTTCTCAAGGAAGGGCAGTGGGATGTACGAGGACAAAATGAACTACCGATGTGACTCCTCTTCCCCCTTTCCTACTGTTCAGGCCACCTCTCCCCAGTGGACATACTCATACCATTGGAAAAGTAGCAAATTATAGTCATGATTGTTCAAAGTGAAAAGTAGTCATCTCATTGCTGTAGAATGTAGCTTGTTCCAAAACTAGTTAGATGGGGGTGGGTGGGAAGAGTTTGAGAGGAGGTCTTGAGGGCCTGTATTGTGTGTTGGGCTTACGAGACAGATTGGGGATTTTGTTGGTGTACCGCCCATCCTGCTGCGTACCAACAGTCTCCCTGCCTGAGCTGACGGAGGTAGTCTCGGACCTGGTGTTCAGGACTCCCAGGCTGTTGGTGCTGGGGGACCTCAACATCCATACCGAGGCTGCCTTGACTGGGGCGGCTCAGGACTTCATGGCCGCCATGAACACCCTGGGGCTGTCTCAATGTGTCATCAGCCCGACACATGAGAAGGGCCATACCTTGGACCTAGTTTTCTCAACGGGAACTGGAAAATGGTGGTTTGGATGTGGAGGGGCTGGTTGTGACCCCATTGTCATGGTCAGACCACTTCCTGGTCAAGTTTAGTCTATTAGCTTCTTCTCCCCTCTGCAAGGGTGGGGGATCTATTAAGATGATCCGCCCTCGGAGACTAATGGATCAGGATGGTTTCCTGAATGCTCTGGGGGATTATCCATCTGATATGGTCGGCACTCCTGTCGAAGCTCAGGTCACCCTATGGAATAGGGAGATGACCCGGGCAGCTGACACGATTGCGCCTAAGCGCCCTCCCCCTGCACGCAGAGCCCAGACAGCTCCTTGGTATACTTTTGAACTGCAGGCGATGAAGCGAGAGGGGAGACGGCTGGAGTGCAGGTGGAGGAAATCCTGCTGGGAGTCCGATCGAACACGACTTAGAGCCCATTATCGGGCCTATTTCGTGGCAATACGGCTGGCGAAATGGCAATATTTCTCCAGCCATATTGCTTCCTCAGAATGTCATTCAGCAGAGCTGTTTCGGGTGGTCCGGGATCATCTTCAACCGGGAAATCCGGTGGAGGTCCCGGACTGCTCATCAGCTCGCTGTGATGAGTTTGCCATTCATTTTGAGGGAAAAATCGCTCAGATTTGCAGTGGGTTGGACTCCACCGTTATTGCAGAATCAGAGGATGTCTCCAGTGTGCCGTGCTTAGGTCAAGTGTTAATGGATGAGTTTCAGTTGTTGAGACCTGAGGATGTGGACAGGGTGCTTGGATCTGTCCGTTCTACCACCACTCCGCTCGACCCTTGCCCATCTTGGCTAATTGAAAGATCTGCCAGGGGGGTTCGCACCTGGGTCCAGGAGGCCGTGAATGCCTCTTTGAGAGAGGGAGTGGTCCCTACCACCTTGAAAGAGGCGGTTATTCGGCCACTCCTAAAAAAGCCTAACCCGGACCCAAGGCTGGTGGTTAACTACCAACCAGTGGCAAACCTCCCTTATTTGGGCAAAGTGTTGGAGCGGGTTGTGGCCGGGCAACTCCAGGTACTGCTGGATGAAACGGATTTTCTGGATCCATTTCAATCGGGTTTCAGGCCGGGTTTTGGTACGGAGACTGCCTTGGTCGCCCTGTACGATGACCTTTGCCAGGAGAGAGACAGGTTGACCCTGTTGATACTCCTGGCCCTCTCAGCAGCTTTCAACACCATTGACCATGGTATCCTTCTGGATAGGCTGGCTGGGTTGGGAGTTGGGGGCACCGCTTTACGGTGGTTCTGCTCCTTCCTGGCTGACCGTGTCCAGAGGCTGGTGCTGGGGGACAGTTGCTCTGTCCCATAGCGTTTATGTCATGGAGTTCCTCAGGGCTCGATACTGTCCCCCATGCTGTTTAACATCTACATGGAACCGCTGGGAGAGGTCATCAGGAGGTTTGGGCTGAGGAGTCAGCAATATGCTGACGACACTCAGCTCTACCTCTCGTTTTCCACCAATCCAGGTGAGGCGGTTTCTGTGCTGAACTCGTGTCTGGACCCGATAATGGACTGGATGAAGGTTAATAAATTGAAACTCAATCCAGACAAGATGGAAGTGCTGTTAGTGGGTGCTTCACCAGATAGGCTGGAGGGCCATTTCCCTGCCCTGAATGGGGTTACACTCCCTCTAAGGGACAGGGTCCACAGCCTGGGGGTGCTCCTGGACCCCAGTCTAACTCTGGAAGCCCAGGTGGACTCAAAACCTTCCTTCAGCTGCGGAAATTATACCAGCTACGGCCCTACCTGGACGAGCGGAGTCTCATGACAGTTACACACGCACTGGTAACATCTCATATAGATTACTGCAATGTGCTCTACGTGGGGCTGCCTTTGAAGACGGTCCGGCAACTGCAACTGGTCCAGAATAGAGCTGCGTGGCTGGTGAGTGATGGGGCCTCTAGGGCAGTGGTCCTCAACCTTGGGCCTCCAGATGTTCTTGGACTACAACTCCCAGAAACCCCAGCCAGCACAGCTCGTGGTGAAGGCTTCTGGGAGTTGTAGTCCAAGAACATCTGGAGGCCCAAGGTTGGGGACCACTGTTCTAGGGGACACATCAAGCCGATTCTGTTTAAATTACATTGGCTACCAGTTGCTGCTCGGGCCCAATTCAAAGTGCTTGTTTTGACATATAAAGCCCTAAAAGGCTTGGGCCCTGGATACCTGAAGGACCGCCTCCTTCCATATGAACCTACCTGGCAGTTAAGATCTAGCCAGGGGGCCCTTTTGAAAGAGCCATCCCTCAAGGAGGTAAGAGGGATGGCTTGTATACAAAGGGCCTTTTTGGCACCTGCCCCCAGACTATGGAACGCCATCCCAATTGAGATTCGTCTGGCGCTGACGCTGATGACATTTCGGCACCAGGTCAAAACCTTCCTGTTCCAGAAGGCTTTTAATTGAAATAATATCAACTGTGGGTCCTGATGGCAATTTTTAGAGTATATATTTTAATTGTATTTTAATTGTTTTATCTTTTTTACTGTATTTTAATTGTTGTAAGCTGCCCAGAGACCTTTGGGTAGTGTGGGCAGCATATAAGTTAAATAAATAAATAAATAAATATCTGCTGCCAGTATTTTTATTATAAAAAAGGGACTTTGGAGGGCTTGTCACTGGCAATCTGCCGCAAAGTACAGTTAAAAAGGTTTGCCTCTGATGTTGGGAGAAGAGCACTAGAAACCAAAATATATGGCAGAGCACTATCATTATATGCTGTGTGTAGGTTTGATAGTGAAGAAGAAAGAACATAAAATGTTGCCTCTATTGGGTCATAATATTTAGTTTCATGCTCCATAGTTATTAAATACTCATTACCTACCTGTGCACCAGAAATTTCAGAGGGCAGCATATTTGATTGACTCTATTTGTTGCACTGAGCTGGCAATTTGCACCAAGCTAATACATAAAATCCAACCTGCTTGCTACTATCCCTGTGCACCAGATGTTTTCCATTAATAAGGCCCACAGCTACCTCCAGCAGCAGAATCTTTCTTGTCTGCCTGTCACCCGGCCCCTTCATGGTCTTCCAGAGAGTGTGACATGCACCTGGAGCTATACAGATGCATGAGGCTAGACAAGTAAAAGTGAAATGCCAGGAGTGTCGAATAAACATCATTTGCCATGCATATTTTTTTGACAGAGGTATTTGAGGGAATTTGGGATTATTGAGATTTCGGAAAAGCTTTCTGACAGAAATTACAGGCAGCGCCAAAAAGCTGCCACAGCATATTAAACTTTTGAGTTTGAGGCCTTGCTCTTGAACAGCATTGCTTTGATTACTGAAAGCAAGAGGGGTCAGTCTCTGCTAAGACACCTGGTTTGTTCTCACAAAATAAAAATAAAAAAATTAAAAAGTCGAATTTGTTCTGCCTTCTTCCTGGTTCTGGGAACATTATGTGAGATTGTTGATGGAACTGTGGCTCAGGGCATAAATCATCATTATAGAACCATTTATTAACCTAAATACACCACCTAACCCACCCACCCCAAAGTCAAAACCGAACAGGAAAATAGTGTGCAAGCAAAGATTGAGGAAGCTTTCATAATGATTGAGGATAAAGAGATGGATAGCAGTGATTATGACTGTGGCCAGAATCCTCTTTCACAGCTACACAAATGATGTAACTTTTGAAGGCAAATTACCCCAAGTTGAGAAATCACGGTAGACATGATCAGTTGCATGCTGAGACATGCAATGCAGTATGTGACTAATAATATCTATTGTCTCTTCTTAACTTGTGGCAACTCACCTCCAAATGTTACACTCTGTGCTTTACCAGTGTAACTAGGTAAAAGGATTTAGCCCAGTAAATGGTTGGAATGAGGGAAACTATACAATGTCTGCCAAAATAATATTAAGACACTTTGGCAGACATTGTATAGCTTCCCTATAGGAAAATTTAGGGCAATAAAAAGGCTAGTATGTTGGAACCCTGATAGAGTATTCCAGTGATCAATTATGGCACAAATCACTCAAAAATCTGCTGGCACTAATGAACATCCAAAGTTTGTTTGTTTGCTTGTTTGCTTGCTTGTTTATTACATGTTGGCATTTTTAAGATTTACCACTGAGCAAATAGAATTAATTTGTGGTATACAACTACTTCTTGCAGAAGACATGAGAAACTAAGCAGACATTTTGTAAACTGCCAAGTGACTGTGGGCTGATGGATGGTCATTTAAATATGGTAAATAAAATTTAGGAAATTAGTTGACATTAAGCTGCTCCTGACTTTGCTTACTAAAGCTGTAATCATTAATAGCTAGATTCATGCAACATTCATGTCAGTTATTCATGTCTCATGCTGGGATTGGAAATCCCATATAATCAAGGCTCTGCAATATATTGTCCTGTCTTCTTTGTTTGTTTAATTTTTATACCACCCATCTAGTGGCATGCCACTACTCTGAGTGGTTTACAACTTGGAACATAAACATAAGAATTCATCCCCCATCCAACCCAAAATGATCTAAAAAACCATATATACATGATGATGAGCCTGAGCATATTTGAGTTTGAGGCCTTGCTCTTGAATGGCATCGGCATATGGGATGATGAACCCCACATTTATGGTCACAGAACAACAAATCATAATAAAAACACTTTATGGCATTTTAGCAAGTGTGGAATTAGCTGAATACCAAGTCTACTAAAATAATATTTGTTTTGTTTTGTTTTACTTATATTATTTATATAACACATTTCTTCCCATAGGGGATCCAAGGTGGCTTACAACAATTAAAACCAAACAATAAAAACAAGTTAAAATACTACACAAAACCCTAAAAACAACTAAACATTGATCACAATTAAAAACAATATTAAAAACCTGTTAAAAACATTTAAAATACCCACATTTCATAAATTGAGTGTTCCCTAGACACACACACACACACCCCTATTGCTTAAAAGCCTGCCTGAAAAGGAAGGTCTTTGGCACCCTCCCTCTTGTCCTTCCATCTCAAGCAATCTGGCTTCTCAGGGCAGCTGCTGAGAAGGCCCTCTTTCTTGTGTCCTCACCAAAAGAGCTTGGAAGGTGGTGGAACAGAGAGAAGGGCCTCCACATAAGATCTTAAAAGCTCAATAGGCTCATATGGGGTGATAACCAACCAATCTGTGTATACACATATATTTGGTGTATACACATTTTTTTAGTCTTTCCTTAAATTGATGTCTACATGTTTTAATGGACCTCATCATTTTTCCCTCTCGGCATATGTTCATGACAGTGCTGAACCTTACTCTTCAGTGTTGGAAACAAGGCAGAGTTTAAAATATTTATGTATTTTGGTTGGATTCTCTCCCTCTTCTACCGCCTTCATAATAAAACTGATTTTACGCTTTTCCTAAGCTTATTTTGGCTTTAAATTGACTTAATTCAAGTATCTGGAAAGTTTCTAGGACCGCTGAGTATATATCATCAATTAAAGCTGAAAGTATATAGTTACTGCTACTGTCGTTTATAGAAATAAAAAGAATTCCCTTCCCCCTAGGTCATAAGCCTCCCTTCCATGGAATCTCCTTTGGAGTGGGTAAGCTATTAGGGCTGTGGTAAAAGGGGAACTTTGATTTCCAAAAACACCACTTTCTGGAAAGTCATCTCAGCAGTGATGATTTTTTGGAAGTCAGAAGCTCTTTCCCCACCCCCATCTTCAGCCCCCAATAGCTTCCACCCAATGAGGTGGGGAGGATTCCATGGAAGCCTCTTTTATTTTTTAAAAACCACTGTGAGGGATGATGTAATAAGCTTTCCATAGCCATTAACTTTTTTAAAAAAGGTGTTTGTCTCTTGGTTTGAATATATATATATACTTTTAGTTAATGAAAAATTAATTGTCTCCAATATGTTCATTATTAACTCCGCAGTTTGCCAGAGTGTATGAAATCAGGTACGTGACATAGTAGTCTTAAGGCATGTGCATTTGAATCCTTGCGCAATATTGTCAAGACTAACATTTCCCCATTCTCCTCAGTCAGCAGCTCACAAGGCCTCAGGAAAGGAACTGAAACCCATTCAATGACAACCCATAATAACTCACATTAACAGATTTTAAACAAGGAATCATTAAATGGCAAAAATAAGGAGAGTTTTTTTCTGGCTGCAAATACCACAAAGAAGAGATTATAAATAAGGATGATTAGAGCATGGACTGTAGAATAGGTCTGGGAATTTTGTTGGTGTAAATTATCAGAGTTTTGTCCCAGTCCAGGCACTCCAGTTGAATCACACAGACAAAGACAGCTTCTTCCAACACCAAGTATATTTACAATATATACAGAAGTTTTAGCAGTACAAAGCAGCAGCACAACAGCATGACATTCATCAGAAGAGATCCTACATCTTCTCCACATGTCCACACAGTTATATACATGCACATTATAGCCAATCAGTGAGGACATTGCATCACCCCAGACACTACTTCACTTAATACACATACTGCATGACTCAGCATTTTGCACACCTGTCAAATATGGCTGCTGATTATCATAGGCCTTGTTCTGCCTCAGTGTGGAAATTATCCTTGACAAATTTGTGGTCATCCAGTTGTTGCAGAACACTGGTTTTCTTCCATCAGCCCTAACCAGCGTAGCTAGTGGTGTGATATGCTGAAAGTTCACCAACCTCTGCAGGATTGAACGTTTCCCTCCTGTGCTACAGTGAACGCACAAGAGACAGACGGACACACACATACACAAATGCTAATGATACCAGTATGTCTACAGTGAATTCATGCATGATACTCCATACAAGTTGAGAAGGACAGCGTTATAATTATCCAGGTAACCTTAAATGTCTTAACAATAAACAAGTACAGATATAATGGAAGGTAGTTCATTGAATCTATCAAAGAAATTAAGACATGCCTAGTTTGACCAAGATTGTGTTTCCTTGAGATGCCACTGAAGGAGCTCTTCTTGATTTGGAGGCATCCCTTCTACTTCATATCAGAGCTTTCCCCATTCAGAGTGAACTGAAAGGAAGTGCCATGGGGCAAAGAGGGGACACTCTCCTTCTGCCAGCCTAATTGAATGCAGCAGCTACATTCTGCCAGCCCAGACATGACTCCAACCACTGGTGACTCTATCTGTATTAATTTGTCTAATCCCTGTATAAAGCCATTCACTGGAGGCTATTGAACATCATACACTTGAAGCAGCTTTGTTTTTTTTAACCCCAGTCAATGGAATTTTGGAAGGGGAATGACTGGACCTCCATAAAGGGAAGAAAAATTGGTTATATCTCCAAATGGTCCTGGGGTGGGGGAGCATGATTTAAATAATTGTTTTTGTGTGTTCTTGGGTGTTGTTTAGGTTTATATGTTTTTGTTTTTATGTTTCCCCCCCCCCCCCCCAAAATAATACTATTAAAGATTTTTAAAAAAGAGCGATGGTGTTGGACAGACTCAGTCAGACAACCTCTGACTCAAAACACAGTCTTCCCCGTCTCCCAAATCATGAGCCTAGTTCAGTTTGACACTTAGGGTTTTCTTCTTCCAAAGTTATGGCCCTTAAAGATTTTATTTTTAGACTTGAATATTATTTGTGATTACTTGATAGCATATCTATTCAAATCTCCTTATGTTCTCTGCCCTCCTGTCATTCAGGATTACAGATATGGAAGTAACTTTACAGAATATATGAGCAAAGCACAAATGAAAGTAATTTACCTATTACGTACTGAAATGCCTGTATACACACTAGCTTTTGTTGCAGATCTTAACAATGCTATTTAATCAGCCTGCACATTTTCAGCGGAGCAGGAAGGGGGCACTACAGTCCTCTGTGAACATCTGTTCAGTTGTATTTCATTGCCTTTCCAATACCCAAGAGAATACAAACAAGTAAACTTTCTTTTAGTCTCATCTCTTGTGCTATGCTCCTTCCACCTCTTGATTTAAAGGGTGCTTTTCTCAAGATTGATGTCTTACATGGATGTGAATTGCTTGTAAGAAATAACATAAATTAACTCACCAGGTAACAAACAAGCATATAAGAGATACAAATTTGCTGTAGCAAGTGATTCCCATATACAAAACATTTTATTTTCTGGAAGCAGCCCTTAATGGACATTCTGATTAAATCCATTACGATTCAATTTAACTGAGAACGTAGAATTGTCTTGCCTTTTTTTAAAGGCTCTAGGTGTTTGTTATTTTCATCAAAGGTGTTTGATGCTGCACGATGAGTTGGCAATCTGTGTGAATTGTTCTCTGAATTTTGCAGTGATACCTCCCACAGGTAACCTCTGAAAATTCTCCACCCTTTCTGTGGCAAGAGAAAAAAAGAGGAAATCTATTTCACTTAATTTCTTCGATGGAAGGAGAAATTCTCCAACAATTTCTCACAGATGGGTTCCCCTTTTAGCAGTAGTTGAAGCAGCTTTGGGGTTTGTATTCTTTACCCAAAAGATGCTTGCTTGCTTACTTATTTATTTGCTGCAAGTACCAGGAACAGCAATTGCATTGGGTGCCGGGACACCTTTTGCTTCCTTCAGCATGCAATTGTGGTGATAGCTGCAGGGGGGCAGCTACCCCACTCCCCACACACCCCAAATGGTGGAGAAATGTTGCTAGTTGTTCTGCAAAGTGGCCTTGTATTTTCAGTGGCACAAGAAAAAGAAAAACCTCAGACTGTTTCTCAAAAAAATTCCCTTTAAGAAACTTTGCATTAGCACTTGCTATTCACCAGAGTTCAGCACCTTCTCCAGAACTTTCCAATGTTACATTTCTGAGGGATTGTTGTAGGTACATATTGTTTCTGCTGCAGGTATTTATAATATTGCTCCTTCCCTGTTAGCCCCGTAAACTGATATGAAGTGGTGCAATGTGGATCCACCTCGGGGGGGGGGGGGGGGAGGAGTGAAGTTAGTATTCAACCATATTTTGTCCTTCAGTTTCCACAGAGCTTTAATTTCCCCATGAAAGCAGCTTCCATTTTTCCCTTTTACTATTAGGAAGCTTTAGAATTGGTTTTGGTGATATTTTTTAGCTTACCATAACTGCTGGATAGCTCAGTGGTTTAGGTCGGAGCCAGAGGTTGGGAGTTCAATTCCCCACTGTGCCTCCTTGACAGAGACTGGACTCGATGATCCATAGGGCCCCTTCTCATGCTGTATTTTTAAGAGAATGATGATGATGATGATATTACATGACAGTCAAAGGTGCTGCATTTGCTTTTTTCCATTAAATGTTTCCTCATCATTTTGCAGCTTCTGTGATTGCCCATACTTCCTAGTTTTAAAAAGCCTTATGGATTAATTTTTATGCCATTTTTAGTTGAAGTGTGGGAAGCTTAGGGAAGTGGTGCTGAAAATTTGCCACATAGATGCTTTTACAATTAAACATAAGACATGTGGTCACATTCCTCAACCACCTTGTAAATAAGCTAATCTCAAGAATCTGCAAGGTTTTCTCCTAAAAATATTTATCCTCCTTTGAGATTATGGATAGCAGAGCTGGTGCAAGATATTTCACCAGGGAGGAGGCAGAAAATAGCACACATACATCTTAAGTCAAGATATAATAGAACAGAAAGCAGCTGCATTTTTGTGGCACCTGAGGCAGAAAAATCCACAAACAACTCTCCACATCTCTGGCAGTAAGACTACAGTAAGCACCACTGAAATAACTTTAATTTAAATATTTATACTAATTAATTAATTAACTAAAATAAATTTAATGGCTGCAGTGGCCAACTCACTTTCCCCAACAGTAGAGCCAGATCTGATTGATGCCTAGCTTTGTCTGTCGGCTTCCCAGTGGGATTTGGCTAGTTACTGTTGGAGACAGATTTCTTTGTTAATTGGTACTTTGTTCTACACTTTTTGCATTTGCAGATCTTCTGCTATTACTGCCTCTTCTGTGCAAACATCCAAAGCCACTTTTGAGCTTTGGGATTTCAATATTTAAAGCCATTTTTCCAGGGCCTAGAGCTGAGAATGTATTGTCTCTGGTAACATGTTACAGAATGTTGTTGTGAAAGGCTACAGATAGTTAATTGGCTTTGTATTGAGCTGAGTCAGAGGGTGACAAAATTCAGAAGCAGAGAACAAAAATGTTGGACTCCTTCCCTTTCCCAGGAAGAAACAGAAAGCTCAAGGTTACCTGTAAGGTCTGACTACATATAGTTCTACTTGCAACTGCTTTAGCTCACTGCTGTCGAATTGAGTTTCCCAGCTTCCAGTCTAAAATGAAGTTAACAATGAAATATTGAATATGTTCCCTGAGGTCACTATGGCGAACTAGAGATGAACTCATGTACCACAGAAATCTTCATGACTGCAGGAGACTAAAGAATTAGGCTGACAGAATTGGATTTGAGGATTTGCAGTGCAAAAATGAGGCCTAGGCTCTAAATCCCAAAGAGAAATTAGGCTGTTGTGACAAGCAGGGGGCTCAACAAGGAAATCATACGAATTTACACAAATGGCAGGAAGAATTTTAAAGTCTCCTCTTAGATCTATAAAACACACAGAACTCTGTCGCCATCAGAAATTCCAGAACGGCTCCCTTTTCCCCAGAAACATTTGTGCTTTATTATTAGGTAGGTACTTCCTCTGTATATATATATGAATGTGTGAAAGCTGGGCAGTAAAGAAAGCTGAGAGGAAACGAATTGATTTGTTTGAAATATGGTGTATAGGAGAGTTTTGTGGATACCGTGGACTGCCAGAAAGACTAACAGTTAGGTCCTAGATCAAATCAAGTCTGAACTATCTCTGGAGGCAAAAATGATGACACTGAGGCTGCCCTACTTTGGGCACATCATGAGAAGGCAATATTCTGTGGAAAAGACAATACCAGGAAAGTTTGAAGGGAAAGACTAAATACAAGATGGATTGACTTATAAAGGAAACCCCAGGTTTAAGTTTATAAGAGCTGGTGGGCAGGGCAGTTGAAAACAGGCCATTTTGGAGATCTCTCATTTCTACGGTCACCGTAAATCAGAGGCAACTTGATGACACATATAACAACTTTATCTAGCATGTTTGCCCCTCTCTGAATAATGGTCCAGATGTTAGTGTCTTATTTCAGCTAGAATATTAGTTCCCTGGAGAAAGCCCAAATCCTCTTTTTGTTCTGGACCAAGGCACTCTTTTTTTTTTTAAAGCTTTGCCTATTTTTCCTGTTGAAATGATGGATCGTTTGTGTCACAAGCTATCACAGCATTAACAGGAGCTTCACAGATTTAGACTTAAAACCTGAAATGTACTTCTATTGCCAGATTAATGCTGTACTTCTAAACACAATTATTCAGAAATACACAAAGCTTGGTAAAGTTACTGTTTTGGACTACAGATCTCAGAATTCCCCAACAACCATGATACTGCTAGCTGGAGGCAGGTGGATTTGGGACTTGTAGTCCAAAAAAGGTAAATTTTTCAAGTTTGGGGATAAGCACCATGTAAGGCGATCACCAGAAGAGCCACATTCAGGACAAGCTCCAGGCCTCCTACACAGCAAGGTGGAAGCCTAGGAAAGCCTTCTGGAACACCACATGAGATGAGTTCAGGAAGGGAACAGAACTGGTGTACCCTTGAAAAAAACTAGTCCTTGATCCCAACAGCTGCCAGTGGGGCCATCTAATAGGGTAGGGCTGTCCACCAACAGGCCAAGCCATGTGGGGCCAGAAACCCAATCAGGAGAGAGGCAGGGGAAGGAAGTGAGACTCGGAGATAAGAGTTGCTAGGGGGGATCAGGTGAAGAGGCGGGACAAGCACTTGAGGAGTACTTGTAGGGCTGTAGTAAAGGGGTGGAACTAAGATGAAGGGGGATAAAAGGTGGCCTGTTCCCTGAGAGAGAGGAGTGGGTTGATGGCTGGGGGTGCCTTGACTCCTAACTGAAGCTCTAGCCTGCTGACCCTCTGCACTTTGAGGGACTTTAATTGGTATACCCGAGCCAAAGGACCAACCCCCACCTGATTGGCAGATGCCTGAGGTCGGGGGTGTCTTCAGGAGCTGGCTAGAGAGGACACCCCCAACCCATGGTCAGCACCGCTTGCTCCTATACAGAAGTGGTACTGGCAGTGGAGACCTCAGTTAGTATGGCTTTGCCAGCTGGAGAAGGCTCTAGAGTTGCAGGAAATAGGATGGAGCAGCCGCCCAAGGGGAACCATTGCTGGGCATTGGAAGCTGCCTTTGAGTGCTGGGCTATCCTGAGAGGATGAAAAAGAACCACCCTTGGGACTAATGTGGTGAGCCTACAGACTGTAGGACTACCCTGTGGGGGTTGACAGGAAGCACCCTCAGGATGGACATTTGGGGACAGTGGACAGTGGGGCCACAGAAGGTCAGGAGCAAACATAGCAGGCAAAGAAATGTATTCCCCAACACCATGCAACAAATGTGTGTCAAGACCCAGGATCCCTGAGTCCTGTATCTGTATACCTGCTCTAACCAGTCTTGCCCATGGAGGGCCTGGGGGGGAGGGGAACACATATTTAAACGGATAGTGTAGGATTGTTTTGTAAATAGGTATGAAGAGAGACCAAATGAGGAATGAGGGCATGATCACCCTTGATAAGGGAAACAGCATTCTTTCTCTTTCTCTCTCTCCCTCTCTCCTTTCTTCCCCCATCTCTCTTGAGTCCTTGTGTCCTTCCATGTGCAAATGTGTATGTGTGCACATGAGCACACACATATAGATTTGACAGTTTTCAAGAGTCTCTCGCTTCTTCTGCAGAGCCCAAACACATGCTGAAAAAGCACGATATTGCTAAAAAAAAAGCAAAATATTGTTAAAAGGTAAAATAATAAAGAGTGCCTAAAGCAGATCCATTATTTAAAAATGTATGGTACATTAGACTATAACCATCTCAAAGCCCATATAATTATCTAAAAAGAAACATCCTGAAACCCTGAAGAGCATAACTTTACTCAACAGCTCTAGCCAAGGTAACCTTTATTTATATCTCTCCTGATCTAACTTTCTGAGTCAATTATTTGGATTTTAAATAAAGGCCAGAATCCTATTGCTGATCTACTCTTGCATAAGGGAAATTGCATATGTTTAGGTGGCAAACGGCTGCTCATTAATGTGGAGCTGCTTGCATTTCTGGGCAGGTGTCCAAGGATGCAAGCAGCCCTTTGTTAATGAGGTGCAATTTGCTGCCCAGACTGAATACAGTCTGCCTTATACAAATGTCAACCAGCCGTAGGATTCTGGCTTATATTTTAAAGAAGCTGCAGTAGTGTATGTAGTCAGGGCCATCATCAGGTCCACCTGCTGAAACCCACACCTCAGTAGAGACTCTGCTCTTGACCCCTTGTCCTTCTCCTCCTCCTCCCTGTTGCTCTCTGTTCACCTACCGTCTCAAATAGTATAGGCAGATTCAAGACCAAGCTGAAGAAAAACTGTTCCCCTCTCATCTTGGCGGGGTTGTGGTTTGGCGAGAGGGAAATGGCCAGCCAAAGAGCTGTTGTGGAAGCACCTCTTAGGAAAGTTACCTTTTTTTTTTTTTTTTTTTTTTTGACATCTGGTGGCCATAATGTCTGGAAGATTCTGGGAGTTCAAAACAATAACTTTTTCAGACTCTAGGTAATAGTGGCAAAGGATGTGACCCTTTGCAGAAATGGTCACAGCCCACTGACAATATTGTGGCCAAGACCTACCAAAATCTGGAGCTGGCATTGCATGCATTTCATTAAACAGTTATTATAAAAGCTAAAGCAGCTTTAGTAACTATTGAGGCTGCCTGGGATCTGCGTAAGATCCAATTCCATTTGGTTTTAAAGGTTTGCATTTTTTCCCCCAGCAGTGGATATATGATACTTCATAATGGATGAGTTCCAGAACCAATTTAGCTGCATATGTTTTTGAAGGAAACCTTTATTTGTTGTGTCAGAACAAAAGTTGTGTGGTATTCTACAATGATGTTTTATTGCAGTTAAGCTATTGCAGAAATCTTGGCAATAAATTCTGAGATTGGAATGCCATAAGAGGATTGTAAAAGAAACCAACACTTGCTTATAAGGCCATGCTTATTTTTGGAGAGAGTAAAAGAAAAATGTCTCGTTGGTGTAAAACATTTTTTCTCCTTTCCACAAAGGAAATGTATACGAATGATAAGGAAATATAATAAACAGCAGTAATCAGCAGGAAATTATAATGTACCTGCTTCTCAACCACAGCACTCATGCATGTTTGCAAAAACTGCCAAGAGAACAGCTGTGATGGAATTGCTGAAATAAAATGGGAGGAGGGACTTGAACTATGCAGCGGGAGAGTGTCTTGTTTTGATGACTAGTGCGTCCTGTCCATGTGGGTGCTAGGAAAACAAAATTCTTGTTTGGAACATTAATTGGGGATGATGGGAGCATGGCTGTATCAGAGTAAAATGAAAATGGGGTAGCTGAGTTGGCCCAAAACTCAATCCAAAATCCTTTCTGGGTTTACTTGGCCAACAGAAAGGCACAAAAAACAAAGCTTTCTTGATCACAGGTCTCTTTATTGGGGAAGAAGTTAGAAAATTAAATGCAATATATGTTTTTTTAAAAGTGGGGGCTCTTGATCTTAACCCTTGTAGTTTGTCTGAGGCCTTGACATGCAATGGGCAAGAAGGCTATGCAGATGATCCAACAGGGCTCAAGAGGTGATACAATGGTGTTATGCTTTACTTCTTGTAGCTCACCAATGGCAGCTGGAACGTTTTCTAATATTCAGCCCTCCATCTTAGACAATTCAAATGACCATAGTAAACTCAGAACTGTTTCCATCCTGTCTGAGCTCACACACTCCTGAATAGAGGGGAAATAAAATGAACAGATAGATTGAAGCAAATTCATCTGACAAGGTGAAATCAACCCAAGATCCTTCCTATTTGTAGAATAAAAACTGGAGTGATTAGGAGCAGGCAGGGAGTCTGCCTACTTGAAAACTACAACTCACCATCTGTAAGGAGCATGATTGCTACTTGAAAGTGTGTGCGTGGCAGGGTGTGTGTGTGTGTGGCTGCATGGAAAGATATTTAAGTGAAGTGGCTCGTGATGGAATTTGGAAGGTTTTTGCTATACTCACTTCACCCCCTAACCCTAACAACGATTTGGTCTTGGTTGATTGATATCACCTCACAAGGGGTTTCCTGCAAAGAGTGGCTGCAGTGAGGTGGCCAGTACAGCTAGAGTGCTTACTATGTTTTCTAGGAAGTTAAGACCATTAAAAATATGATGCAAACCTGAGTGGATAGATTTGGGGACAACAAAAAAAGTGAACGGTGAGTCAGGGAATCCCTGCTTGTTTGAATCTTGCCTCAGCCATGAACCCCATAGAAAAGGAAAGATGGGAAACACCACTTTTGGACTGTGGACCCCAGGATCTTCCAGCCCATATGGCCATAGGCTGTCCTCACTGGAGGATTCTGGAAGCCATAATGTGTCCAAGCTTCAGACAACCTATTATTGCAACCTCATCTGTTCCAATTGTAATATGGAGAGAAGAGCACCTTCCTGTGTAGGAAGGGCTCTGAACATCATGAAACACCACAAAAATGCTGTGTAGCTAAAGCAGTGGCAGCAGAAGCTTCTTAAAAATAATCAAACCTTTGGTATTTCTTATTTTAGATGTTGCCAGTAAGGACTACTGTACCTAATACATTGTTCATTGAGAAGTGTAAATATATTCTGGAAAACCCGTATTGCAGCATTCATCCAAAGACCACAATTACACCTCTGTGCTAAAAGGCAAACCATTAAAAGGCAAACCATTTCCACATTGTAAAATGACCCTATCCATTGAGTTAGTGGAGCTGAGGGAAAAATTACTTTTTTGGACTCCCATCTGGCTGGAACAAGACTAGCTGGGTGGTTCAGGAGAGGGTTTTGTAGTCCAAAAAGTGTACGCTTCCAGACTTTGCAAATTAGAATAGCAAGGAATAGAGGATGGGGATAGGTCTAGGCAGTTATGCAGTAGCTGGGTGCCTTTTCTTCCAGCTTTCAAGAGGAACACATACCCTCCCCCCCCCCAAAAATAAGACCTAACCTAAAAATAAGCTCTAGTATAATTTTTCAGGATGCTCGTAATATAAGCCCTACCCCAAAAATAAGCCCCAATTAAGTCAAACCCCACCCTCCACCATTGTACAGCAACCAGAAGAAGATGACATGACTGTATTTGAATAAATGTAGATTGTTGTACATGAAAAAAATAAAACATCCCCTGAAAATAAGTCCTAATGTGTTTTTTTGGAGCAAAAATTAATATAAGGCCCTGTCTTATTTTTGGGGGAACACAGTAGCTCAAATTATGTGAGCTATGTGTTCCTCAGATGTGGGCTTTGTGTTTCTCTTTGTGTTTCCATTCACAAATATATTCCACACATATAGTTCCATATAGGCCCACTTCCTGTAGAAAGTATGAGTCATTTGAGCAGTTATTTGCCTAAGAGGTAGTGGTGCCCTATTTACTGCATGGTTCAAATTTTGACTCAGATGTCTTTCATTCCTGCTCATTTCCTGTCAGATTGTAAGACATGAATGTTAGGCATTTCCTGATTTGAATGTGAGGCATTTTGCCAACAGTGCACCAGGGGATACCTATTTCACAATCAGTTCCCACTAAATTTCTATACTTGAATTGTATCTATCTCTGTTAATATGTTTTCAGTTAATATGGAGTTAACCAATCTCTCCTTAGTGATTCAAGATATTACAAAAGTTTGTTTTCTGTAACATACCTAAAACAGTGATATGAAACATCTATTTCTGTTTTGTGTGTGAGGTGTGTGAAGAAATGTTTTGAACAGTGAGGTTCAGAGAAAGACTCCAGTTGTTTTTGGTTTTGTTTCCAATTTTTGTTTTGTATTTTTGCTAGCCAGAGAAAGATGACTGGTTTATGGTCTGGTTTGCTTTTTTTTTCCCCAGCCAAAGAGAAATACTGGTGACAAGCCATACATGTGCATGCACAGTAATATTTTAATTAGCTCCATATGAAGCCAGTTGCACTTATGCCCCATTGGAATGAATGTCAAGCCAGTCGTGACCTAAACTAAGTCCCATTGATTTGAATAGTAATGAAGTTCTCTTAACTTGATTCAACTGGATGTTCTTAATCAACTGCTTTTTATATGCAATAGAACAAGCAGATTTATTAATTTGAACTAAGGACAGGAAGAATTAGAGGAACTAAAAGCAGGCCAAGTAAAGAGGTTGGGAAGAAATACTGTAATGAGAAAAACAGAGAACCTTGAACAAGAGAGGGTGGAGAGAGGTTAAAGAGAAATGGTGTAGCTGTGGCATATGACGTAGGGGGAGTTGGGGGCAGGTATAATCTCCTCAGGGTCTTTGTGAAGCAAGAAGAATCTCTCAAACTGTCAAGGCTAACTCTGATCATGCTTTCTCATGTGAGATGAGAAAGCCTACATGGAGAATTCCAAGGGGAACCATAAAGGTCAGAAACTGGAACTTCAATCTCACTTTGATTGTTGAGTTAAAAAAACCCCAACACTCTCCTTTACCTTCATGCAAGTTTTATTCTTTACTCTGGAGAGAAAATGACCAAGATGGGACTGCCAGTAAATGATGACCTTCACACCCATTATCTCATAGAAATCACAAGTTTTGCTTTTGTAACCCAGCTTCATTTTTCCAAGCTAATAAAATATATTAGTGAAAGTCTCTCCTCAGCTAGGTTCAATGATACAGTGATACTTAAAATAAGGATCTACCCACTTGCTACTTCTTTTTTTAATCTTTCCTTTCCTAAAAAGAGATGCAGGACCTAACAAATACTGTACATCATAAAAATCCTCCTTGCAGAGGAAGCAGTTCGACTTTGCTTTATGGCTATTACTTGGCATCGTATTACAATTAAGCACAAACATTTAAACTTTAATATCCTAGTATGAATGCTTTGCCAGTCACCTAACTCCCCCCCCCCAACTTTATCTCTTTGTTTTTCTAATTCGTTTTCCATTATATAGTCAAAAGGGAATTGTTGATCCATAATGAAGATATGCAAAACCCAACATTTCTGTAATGCTCTCACCAATGTGATCTACTGACCTTCCTACCTGCAATCTCAATATTATTATTCTTGAGGCTGAGCGAGCATGGCATGCCTAGCCAGTTTGTTGCAGAGCTGAGATTTGAACCAGGGACTTCCTAATTTCCACCTCAGCTTTTTAGCCACTATATTATACCAGCTCAGAACTGGTACAATAATAGGAAGTGTTATCAATGATAGTATTGCTTTCCTGGATTGGCTTTAACAAGAAGCTTGGCAAGGTTGTTGCCTCAGTTGGTGGAGTACAGTGGCAAATGCACCACTCCTTCTCTCACTTACTGCCATTGGATCAAAAGGGTCCACTATGGGTAGTCTTCAGAGCTATTTTTTAACAAAATGCCTGGCTCTGAAAAACCATGGAGCTAGATATTCAGAAAAAGCCAGCTCCAAGTAGAACCAGACTCTGCACGCTCCGCTGCCTACTGTTTTTCCTCTTCAGCGGCATGCAAGATGGCAGTGCTCATGGCACAGTGGGTGCCATTTTTACCATCCTCTCCACCTCCTCCTCTCATGGCATGCAGGTACCCACCCTTGCCTCCTGCTTTTCCTCCTATGTCTTGGAGTGATAGCGCTAGGCTGCTGCACTCAGTGTGAGGGTTCCTCATATGGTATGGGCAAAAAAATGTCAAGCTTTTCTCAGGTAGCTTGGGCTGCCCACCATCCTTTGAAGCTGCATAACACTATTCTACTACTTAGAAGGCAGTTAGAAAATTCTTTTCTTTAATTATTTCAAAATCAAAAGAATAATAAAAGTAATACTTAGGAATTTTAATTCAGAGCAGTGGCGGTTATCATCACTTTAACCTGATAAGAAAGTTGTTAAGTCAATAAAAGTTCAAATATGTTTTAAGGCAGATTTTGCACACTCCATGGAGACTATTTTAAATTGCTCCATGTGCTGATTGCCACCACATGATGAGCTGTTAGTGTGCATCAGTTTATTATTAAAATCAGGCCATTTCATCAGGCCATTTCTTCCCACTAGATTTTGAAAAGGGAATGACATATTGGGCATGGCCTTGGTAGAGGCAAATCCAATGCTTTTGGTCATCAAGATCATATCATTCCTCTTGGGCCACACAATGTGTGCCGTGCTTTCACAGATGGTCAGAGTCAACTCTATTCCACAGCTCCATTTTTGAACTACTCCCTCCTCTTTGCAGTTCCAGACTCCAGAGGGGAACAGTGCAATTGTTTTGCCCTGTTGAGCTGAGACACAAAGAGCACCAGAGCCGCCTGGTGGCAAAACTCCAATGCCCATCCTTCTTCTCAAGTTTCAGACTGGGAGAGGAAAGGGGATAAGCACCGAGAACTGTGAAACCATTTCCCTTCCCTCCCCAGCTCCAAGATGGAAAAGAAGGTTGTGGCTTCCCCTGTTACTCTCACTAGAGAGCGAGGGGAAACTTTACAAATGAGCAGGGCAAATGAAATTTGGGCTTCCTGCTGAAGAATAGATAGGCTGAAATCCAGTAATAAATTGCAACTAGAGTAGTTGCAACAGTGGGGATTTCACAAGTCAAGTCCTTCATAACTTCCGTTGATTCAGTTGACCTACTCTAGTTTTGGCTTACTGTTTTAAAGCATCCCAGATGGAATAGCCATAATGTGCACAAGCACACTTAGATGGAGGCAGACTATAATGAAGGACCAAAATTTGAACACACTGGCGGGGCAATTAGACAGGTTGATATAGCCAGCTCAGGCAGCAGGTGTTGGTGTCATATAAGGGCAGGAAATGGTTAGTCTCTCTGTCTGTCTGTCTGTCTGTCTGTCTGTCTGTCTGTCTATCTTTCTTTCTTGTTGCTCTTGGAAAGGCGCACCTCAATGCTGACATATTTATTTTGCCTCAGCATTTGCCTTTGGTCCAATATGCTTTTACAAGAGTTTGCATTTATAAAAATTAGCAAACCTCATTTAAAAGAGGAAAAAGTCATACATGTATGTGCATTTCAAGTTGTAGGCCCTTTCCCAAGCTGTCGCCCAGTGGACTTAACTGACACCCCCCTTTTGCCCCCATTTTGCCGTTTGTTTTTCATATGTGGCCTCAGTTTAAGCATAACAGTAATGTCAAGCAGCCAGCTCTCTGGAAAAAGCTGTATCTGTCTGTCACTAGCACTTAAGTGAAGAGCCTTCAAGAAATGCATTAAGAGTTGTGACTGGCACCTGCTTTTTGTGTTCTATCCCTTAGTTCCCTTTCCGCCTTACTGTACGAATCCATCCAACTTGCTCCTTTCATTAAAATGAAGGAAGAAATTGAATTGTACCATGTAGTGAAATTACACAGTCCAGCTGCTCAGTCGTTGAAGTGGAAGGCTGCTTTTTAGAAAGAACTATGGGTGAAACCATTGCAGTGTAGGTTTCACTCTTTGTTGCAAAATACCATGAAGTTGTTCCCATAGTATAAATCTCATGAATCCCTAGGGTGCAACTCACTATCAGGGCAAGCAATGTGTGGACTGAAGGTTTTCTCTTTCTCCTGGAGGCACCATTTTGCCCTCTGGTGATTATGTGTGCCAGTCCTTCTGCTTTCTCAACCCAACCCTAATATTGTTCACTGGAAACTACATTGCAGGGGCTGAGGTTTATCCTCACTGATATTGTTGAAAATCACCAGCACTGATAAGAATGTTAGCTCATTCAGAGCACATTTAAACTAGAATAATAATGTTGTGCTGCTCAAAGAACCCTGTGGTGCAATAACGTTGATAAAACCTGTAATGAGGCAATAAGATAACAGGAAGTACTGATCTGAATGAATGATCAGAAACTTGTATACAGAGCATCTCTGCACTGTATACAACTTCCGTGCACTTCAGAGAGAATTATTCCCACATACGTATGTATATGGTTGCAAAATACATGCTCAGGATTGTCAGAACCTGGAAATGTTGTTTTCTACGGTTGACACTCCCATAATTCCTACAGTAGCCTAGCACATTTTGAATTAATTCCATCTTGTATCATTTATACAGAAGATCCTATTAATATGTTACTTGTGTCAAAATTGCTCTGTCCTTAGTCACACATTGGATATTTACAGTGCTTAGAGTTTCATATTGTAGCACCCAGAGAGTTACGTCTTGGAATGACAATACTTCCAATTCCTCAGCCAGCATAATCAGTGGCCACACTGGCCAGTGGGTGCAAGGGGTTATCATACAAAAAGTAACTTTTTTCTGCCTGTACTTACCTCACGGTTCCACCCAGCTATAAGCTGAAGACTCAACAAAGATCTTGTGGTGTTAAAAAAACAAGAAACGCAGAATTGACCTTCAAACAGCATCTGCAATTGAGTCCTAGCAATGGAATATACTAAAACATAGGCACACATATAAGGCAAAGCACAGCATCTCATTCAGAATGGATCAGCTATTGTGTTGCTGCTTTTTAAGCAGACACCACCTGATCTTTTTGTGTGAATACAAATGAAGCTTCTCTGCAGTGTCTCTGGGCTTCCCACTGAAGGATGTGACCTGCTGTGCAGCCTTGGTCAGTTAACCAAGTCTGAAAAGAAGCAAACTAGAGGAGACTTCAAAGAAAAACTTTTACACCCAATGGGGCCATCTTAAGTGAATGCAAAACAGTTTATAATGAGGTAATGAAACCCTAGAAAATCTGCAGGATGGTTATGCTTCTTCAAGGTACTAATTATATATATACACACTTAATTGAATGGATGTCTGCTGCATTCTTCCAAAGTCCTTTCAGACAGGCTGACACTGGGTTTCTATTAATAATTGCCATGACTCCCTTACTCCTGGGGGGTTGCAGTTTGAACAGAATGTTGTTAATTATTGTAAAATTACAAGATTCAGGATTCCAAAAGAAAGGATAACAGAACTATCATATTTCTTTCAGGATTGCTATCTAAAAGAGCACACAAAAGTAAGAGGAGTTGCCCAACGGGATGCACAATGAAAGCAATATGAAAGTTTTCCCCCAGCACATCCCTATCAATTATTTATCTGCACCACTAACATTATTGCGGTTGTCATTATGGGCTACCTCTAACATCATTTTCTGCCTCAGGTCCCCATTTTGTGTAGCTCCATCTGTATACAGTATATCACAGAAGTGAGTAAACCCCCTCACATTTCATAAATACTTTAGTATATCATTTCATGTGGCAACACTGAAGAAATGACACTTGGCTACAATGTAAAGCAGTGAGTATACAGCTAGTACAACAGGGTAAAGGTGCTGTTCCCTCAAAATAACGCAACACACATCCATTAATGTCTGAACCGCTGGCAACAAAAGTGAGTACACTCCTAAGTGACAATGTCCAAATTGGGCACAAAGTGTCAATATTTTGTGTGGCCACCATTATTTTCCAGCACTGCCTTAACCCTCTTGGGCATAGAGTTCACCAGAGCTTCACAGGTTGCCAGTGGAGTCCTCTTCCACTCCTCCATGACAACATCACAGAGCTGGTGGATGTTAGAGACCTTGCGCACCTTCACCTTCTGTTTCAGGATGCCCCACAGATGCTCAATAGGGTTTAGGTCTGGAGACATGCTTGGCCAGTCCATCACCTTTACCCTCAGCTTCTTTAGCAAGGCAGTGGTCGTTTTGGAGGTGTGTTTGGAGTCGTTATCATGTTGGAATACTGCCCTGCGGCCCAGTCTCCGAAGGGAGGGGATCATGCTCTGCTTCAGTATGTCACAGTACATGTTGGCATTCATGGTTCCCTCAATGAACTGTAGCTCCCCAGTGCCGGCAGCACTCATGCAGCCCCAGACCATGACACTCCCACCACAATGCTTGACTGTAGGCACAACACACTTGTCTTTGTACTCCTCACCTGGTTGCCACCACACACGCTTGACACCATCTGAACCAAATAAGTTTATCTTGGTCTCACCGGCCCACAGGACATGGTTCCAGAAATCCATGTCCTTAGTCTGCTTGTCTGTAGCAAACCGTATGTGGGCTTTCTTGTGCATCATCTTTAGAAGAGGCTTCCTTCTGGGACGATGGCCCTGGAGACCAATTTGATGTAGTGTGCGGCGTATGGTCTGAGCACTGACAGGCTGACCCCCCCACCCCTTCTACCTCTGCAGCAATGCTGGCAGCACTCATACGTCTATTTCCCAAATAGATATGACGCTGGATATGATGCTGAGCACGGGCACTCAACTTCTTTGGTCGACCATGGCGAGGCCTGTTCTGAGTGCAACCTGTCCTGTTAAACCGCTGTATGGTTTTGGGCACTGTGCTGTAGCTCAGTTTCAGGGTTTTGGCAATCTCCTTATAGCCTAGGCCATCTTTATGTAGAGCAACAATTCGTTTTTTCAGATCCTCAGTTCATTACCATGAGGTGCCATGTGGAACTTCCAGTGACCAGTCTGAGAGTGTGAGAGCGATAACACCTGCTCCCCCTTCACACCTGAGACTTGTGACACTAGAGGGTCTCATGACACCAGGGAGGGAAAACGGCTACTTGGGCCAATTTGGACATTGTCACTTAGGAGTGTATTCAGTTTTATTGGCAGCGGTTTAGACATTAATGGCTGTGTGCTGAGTTATTTTGAGGGGACAGCACATTTACACTGTTCTACAAGTTGTATACTGACTCCTTTACATTGTAGCCAAGTGTCATTTCTTTAGTGTTGTCACATGAAAAGATATACTAAAATATTTATGAAATGTGAGGGGGTGTACTCACTTCTGTGATATACTGTATGTGTCCAGATCCCAAATTGCTACATGGTTATCACTGCATGATAGGTTCAGGCAACCATTGTAGTTGCTTGCTCCTTGCCTTTCAAGCCTGATTCTATTTGGTAGGAAAGGGATGAACCTTTCTTTAGCACAAAAAGTCTGAACGATTATGAACTCTTTCTTAAGCAAGGCAGTGGTCCCAATGGGGCAATAGTGTGGCCATCCTGAAAGAAATCTTGCTGGAACTGGAACAATTGGCCAATGGCCAACAAACTCTTCCTAGGAAGATGCTTGAATGTGTGGACCAGCCAAATGCAGGCACATATGGGTGAAACTGATCTTCTGGACCCATTGGTGTTGGGATTTAGCCCTGGTTAGGGCACTCAACTTGCTCTGCTCATCCTATGAAATGGCCTGTGCCACTAGAGAGACAGTGAGTGCATTGTGTGAGATAATTTAGCAATCTGGAATGTCTATGTATATGGTACATGATCATTAGCCTATACTTTGTCATGTCTTCTGCCTCTGGTCCATCAGATTCTCTTGGGACATGGTCTGGTTGGACTATGTGTTTCACCTCTGATACTAATGAGTCCTGACACTGCTGTCTTTCTTTGGATCATATTGCGAATAATATTGTGACCTTAAGCAACCTGTTTGGCTATATATCCTTGTCCTTGCTCTCCGCCTCCAGTAAGAACTCAGGTTGACCTTGGATATATAACTTCTTCTTCCTCTTTCTCCTCGGGTTGGAACTGCTTGTCTTTACCTCTCCTTCTTTCTGCTGCAAGCTACATGTGTATTATATATGGGGTGTATAAAATGCTCCAAAGCAATGCAATGGAAGATGTGTCCTGAAAAACAAACAGAAGTGAAGCAGCGACATTACAGAAATGTAAATGTCACTGAAAACACTCCAGGGCTGGAGAGTCAGCTTTGAAGATTCACAGGTCTATCTTTTCACCTCGTGAGCACCTTCTCTTGTGGTGGCATTAAAACAACAACATTACACTTTTGGATAAAGTGCTTGCCATTTCTATCTCCATTTTCAAATGTAATTGGACAGACATGTGTTGGCTTTTCATCTACCAATTCCACCCCAATGCTGTTCTGCTTAAATTAGGTGTCAGTCAGCTAGACTCTTTGCTGTTTACCTTTCCAACTGGGGGCCAGTTTTTCCTTACAGAAATCGTTGACACTGTTTGTGTGCACTTTCTGTGACCATCTTTTTTAAAAAAAATAAATGGTGTAGAAGTAAGAAAGGAAAAAGTAGTAAGGGAAATATATTTATCGATAAATAGAAGTGAGCTAGGAATAAATTTTTTAAATCATTTCCTTAAATTTCCCATGGTGCAACAGTATCTTCATTTTCTCACATTAATTTTCTCATATCATTCTTCCTTCTCCAAATTTTCACTCATTTTCTCAAATTATTCTGATACTATAAGATAAAAAGCTGATAAGAAGACAGATGAGATCCAGTGTAGTACAGTGGTCTTGGGTAGAGTGTCAGACTAGGATGCAGAAGAGCAGGGTTCAAGTCTCCACTTAGTATCAGAAACTCACCAAAGGATAGTAATAGTAAACCTTCGTAGGCATCCTTCAGTCTCAAGAGACTATGGTAACGTGCTCTGTATGGAGGACTTGGAACAGCGTCTAGTGTGGCTGAGAAGGCCAATTCGAGAGTGACAATCCCTTCCACACTGAAGACAAATACAATCTGTCCCCTGTCCAGCTCCCTGATTTTGCTGCTTTTGGGACTGCCTCTTTGCCTCGGCCTGCTGGACAAGGGTGTCTTCAAATTGGGAGAGGCCATGATGCACCACCTGCCTCCAGGCTGAACGCTCAGATGTCAAGGTTTCCCATCTGTTGAGATCCATTCCTAAGGCCTTCAGATCCCGCTTGCAGATATCCTTGTATCGCAGCTGTGGTCTCCCTCTGGGGCGATTTCCCTGCACTAATTCTCCATACAGGAGATCTTTTGGAATCCGACCATCAGCCATTCTCACAACATGCCCGTAGTAAACCACTCCTTGAACATCTCTCGTACTTAAAAAACCCTGTAAGGGCTGCCATAATTGGGAAATGAAGTGACAGTACAGAACAACAATAACAGGAAATAGTGTCTTAGCCAGAGAGTCACAGTGGCTTGGTTCAAACCAATGTAAGACTGAAGAAATGCAAATGTAAACAAGCAGACAAATGATCATGTGCAAATCTGACACTGTACCCTCTTTCTTTAAAAAGCCCAATTTGGTTCCCATTTTTAAGCTACTGCATAGATCTGAATTAACCACAAATGTTAACCACAAAAAAAATGGTTGCCAGGAGGAGTAACTGTATAAACACATCCAAAATCCACAAAGTTGTGACCAGACAGTCCTTGTAGAAAATAACCAGAAGCAAAACTCTTATAGATTGGGTGAATGGTATTACAATAGTTTTCCTGACACAAGATGTTGGGCTATTGTTTGAGGCTACACACATGTCTTTCCTTCCTTCCTTCTTTGTCCTACTATAACTTCTCAGCAAAATGCTAAGGCTTCAATATGTTTTTCACCAAACAGATGAACCCGGACAAGACGGAGGTACTGAGGGTGGGTGGCCCCACCATCAGCGGTCTGGGAAACTCTCTCACATTTGGGGGGGGGTGACTCTTACCGCAAAGAGTGAGGTTCGCAGCTTGGGAATCCATCTGGACCCGGCACTCACCATGGAAACTCGGGTGGCGTCAGTGGTCCGTACCGCCTTTTTTCATCTTTGGCGGATAGCCCAGCTGCGTCCCTATCTTGATGTTGGGGCACTCACCACTTTGGTACATGCGCTCGTAATCTTGAGATTAGACCACTGTAATGCGCTCTACGTGGGACTACCTTTGAAGCTGATGCGGAAACTCCAAATGGTGCAAAATGCGGCGGCCAGACTCCTTAGTGGAGTGAGAAAATATCACCATATCTTTCCTATTCTGGCTGCGTTGCATTGGCTGCCCATTTGGTTCCGCGTTGACTTCAAAGTCTTAATGCTTACATACAAAGCCCTAAACGGTTTAGGGCCTCGATACTTGGCGGAATGCCTACCCCCACCAAAATCTACCCGTATCACTCGATCTAGTCAGGAGGTGAGGCTGAGGAGCCTGACGCCGAGAGAGGTCCAAAAGGAAAAAACAAGAAACCGGGCCTTCTCGGCGGTTGCTCCTCGCCTCTGGAATAATCTTCCTCCTGAGATCCGTGCGGCCCCCTCGCTGGGCATTTTAAAAAGCCAATTGAAAACCTGGATGTTTAGGCAGGCCTTCCCTCCAGTTATTATTTGATTTGATTTATTTCTTCCTATTTTTTCCATCTTGAATAATTTGATTATTGATGTTTATAACATTGTTATTTTTATAATGTTTTATTATACATGTTGGAAGCCGCCCAGAGCAGTCAATTGACTAGATGGGCGGGGTATAAATGCAATAAAATAAATAAATAAATAAACAAACATTTGCTGTGCATTCTTCCTCCAAGGTTAGTGCTAGTGTGCCAAAAGGTTGCAGGGGGATAATCCATGGCAGATAGGACATGGGCACATCACATTTGAAGGATGACATGGGGATGGAATAGCCTGTACCCTCGTGTCTATTGGGAGATCTTTCAAGGAATGCAAGGATAATAATAATTGGAAGGAGGAAGTGAATGTTCCAATCATATGCACTGAGTACTACAGACTGAATCCAGTGGTATCCTCCCAGGAACTGAGTGTTGGGAAGTAGGTCAAATCCTCCCATGCACCCTGCACTCCCAGGAACTCACCAGTCTGCTCTGGAGGATTGGGGGATCCTCCAGAATACATTTAGGGTGAGCTTAGGGAAGAAGAGATATTCCTGTTGTGTGAGCAGAATCCCACTTTTATAATGTTGGGTTTGGCTTCATGTGCAGTATTTGGGATACTGGATGTTTATTTATAGTTTTATATCTTGTTTTTATCCAGTTAGCTCAAGGTTGTGTACATAGTTTTGCTGCTCTCTACTTTGATCCTTCAGAGATCTGTTCTAGAAAACTGGAGATAGTAAAGGAACATTTTGTGCAAAGATGGACATGATAAAGGACAAAAATGGTAGGGACCTCACAGAAGCAGAAGACATCAAGAAGAGGTGGCAAGAATACACAGAATAATTATACCAGAAAGATCTGGATGTCCCGGACAACCCAGATAGTGTGGTTGCTGACCTTGAGCCAGACATCCTGGAGAGTGAAGTCAAGTGGGCCTTAGAAAGCATGGCTAACAACAAGGCCAGTGGAGGTGATGGCATTCCAGTTGAACTATTTAAAATCTTAAAAGATGACGCTGTTAAGGTGCTACACTCAATATGCCAGCAAGTTTGGAAAACTCAGCAGTGGCCAGAGGATTGGAAAAGATCAGTCTACATCCCAATCCCAAAGAAGGGCAGTGCCAAAGAATGCTCCAACTACCGTACAATTGCACTCATTTCACACGCTAGTAAGGTTATGCTCAAAATCCTACAAGGTAGGCTTCAGCAGTATGTGGACCGAGAACTCCCAGAAGTACAAGCTGGATTTCGAAGGGGCAGAGGAACTAGAGACCAAATTGCTAACATGCGCTGGATTATGGAGAAAGCCAGAGAGTTCCAGAAAAACATCTACTTCTGCTTCATTGACTACGCAAAAGCCTTTGACTGTGTGGACCACAGCAAACTATGGCAAGTTCTTAAAGAAATGGGAGTGCCTGACCACCTTATCTATCTCCTGAGAAATCTGTATGTGGGACAGGAAGCAACAGTTAGAACTGGATATGGAACAACTGATTGGTTCAAAATTGGGAAAGGAGTACGACAAGGCTGTATATTGTCTCCCTTCTTATTTAACTTATATGCAGAATACATCATGCGAAAGGCTGGACTGGAGGAATCCCAAGCCGGAATCAAGATTGCCAGAAGAAATATCAACAACCTCAGATATGCAGATGATACCACTCTGATGGCAGAAAGTGAGGAGGAATTAAAGAACCTCTTAATGAGGGTGAAAGAGGAGAGCGCAAAAAATGGTCTGAAGCTCGACATAAAAAAAACTAAGATCATGGCCACTGGTCCCATCACCTCCTGGCAAATAGAAGGGGAAGATATGGAGGCGGTGACATATTTTACTTTCTTGGGCTCCATTATCACTGCAGATAGTGACAGCAGCCACGAAATTAAAAAACGCCTGCTTCTTGGGAGGAAAGCGATGACAAACCTAGACAGCATCTTAAAAAGCAGAGACCTCACCTTGCTGACAAAGGTCCGCATAGTCAAAGCTATGGTTTTTCCAGTAGCGATGTATGGAAGTGAGAGCTGGACCATAAAGAAGGCTGACCGCCGAAGAATTGATGCTTTTGAATTGTGGTGCTGAAGGAGACTCTTGAGAGTCCCCTGGACTGCAAAGAGAACAAACCTATCCATTTTGAAGGAAATCAACCCTGAGTGCTCACTGGAAGGACAGATCCTGAAGCTGAGGCTCCAATACTTTGGCCAACTCATGAGAAGAGAAGACTCCCTGGAAACGCCCCTGATGTTGGGAAAGTGTGAAGGCAAGAGGAGAACAGAGGACGAGATGGTTGGATAGTGTCATCGAGGCTACCAACATGAATTTGACCAAACTCCGGGAGGCAGTGGAAGACAGGAGGGCCTGGCGTGCTCTGGTCCATGGGGTCACGAAGAGTCGGACATGACTTAATGACTAAACAACAACAACAACTTTGATCCTTGCAACAGCCCAGTTTTGTACTCAGGCTCAGAACAAGTCTGCCTCAAGGTCACACAGTAAGTTTCAGTCCTATACCCCAACCATTACACTGCACTGGCTCTCCTATGGCTAGGATGGGTGGAAACAGATTATTTAAGCAATGAATACAGAAGATGCTCATGGTCCCTATAATTTCACTTCTCTTAAGATTTTAACGCCTCAAGCAAGATCTCAACATGAGAATAGATATCTGTCTTCCTTTACTTTCTTGGCAAAGTTTTAAAATTAAGCATGTGTCATACTTCTGCAAATGCTATGAAAAAAATAATCAACATAGCAATTCTAAAACGTATCTCAGACAATAAAATGTGGTATTTCTTATGTTGTATGGGGAAAATACTGTTAAGCTTAGTGCTGTCAAATCTTGATAAAAGACACACTGGGAAGTTTTAGATATAATAAGAGCAACTTATTTAGCTGTACTTCAGTGCTTATGGAAAACTGCAGGCTATTTTTAAACACACAGCTGATAATTTCCAGTTTATGAAGCAACCTTGGGTAGCTTATTTTCTTAATCATAAATCATGAGGTTGAAATGTAGAAATAATTGAGGATCCTAATCTTCAGTGTCATAAGTGGAAATCCTTCTTTTTCCAGAAAAGCATTCTCACCTGTTTTGTGTGTGCAAATCGTTCAAGTTTCTAATTCCATGCATAAACACTAATGTGAGAACATGTCTGTGGGTTGGATCCAAACTAAGAGCAGATCCATTGAAACCAATGGGATTTAGGGTAGTCATTGACTAACTTAATTCCTATTGATTTCCATAGGCCTGCTTTATGTAAGATTCAGGAGGTTCTTCTGTTTTGTGAGTTGCTGGTTTTGATTTAATGAGTCTGTTTCCCCTTCTTGGATGCATACCTTAATGTGGTGAGGGGTTTGATTGTGTCAGAGAAGCTGAGAGCAATGCTGCCAGGAGGCCAGACTCTATTATGAGCCTGGACTTCTAGCAGGCTCACTCAAGGCAGAATGGTCACAGCCGAGGCACCAAACTCAGATGAATCAACCCTCTTCAGGAGTAATGATTGCATCAACAGAAGTTCCAATGGTGATGAGGGTGGAAAAACCTCTGGAGGGCAGCTACAGGGCAGCAGCAGCAGTTAAAAGTGACACTGGTGGAGGATGTTTTATAGACAATAGCAGTGCCACTCAAGCTAATTTTTGTTAGTATTGTGCTGAAGAAGGCAATGGTAAACCACTGCTGAACATTTCTTACCTTGAAAATCTTGAGACAATACAAAATGAAACAAGGGATAGTGCTTGTAGCTGAGAAATCAAAGAGATTAGGAAGGCTGAAAAACCAAGAGAGAAGCATACTATCTGGTCAGGAGAAAATCAAGAGAATATGAAAACAGCATACTGAAGACCTATACGTTTACAGAAGAGAAAAAAGGATGATAGATTCCTTTGAAAAGGAATCCTGTGAGGAAGAACCTGCAATTCTAGAAACTGAAGTGGAAACTGCTCTGAAAGTCCTGGGAAAAAATAAATCATCAGGGTAGAAGGAATGCCAATAGAACTATTTCAAGCCACAGAGATGGGATATGCCAAAATCTAAATAAAAATATACTAACAAATATGGAAAACAAAAGAATGGTCCACAGACTGGAAACATTTAATATATATTCCATTCCCCAAGAAAGGAGATGCCCAGGGAGTGCAATAACTAAATAAGCATTTCTTTAATTTCACACGCAAGCAAAATGATGCTCAAGGTGTGACAACAAAGGCTTTTACCTCATATAGAGTTAGAGAAATGCCTGATGTTCAAACTGGATTCTGAAAAGGAGGAGGCACTCAAGGTCATATTGCAAATATATGCTGGCTACTGGAGTGCACAAAAGAATTTCAGAAGAAAATCTGTCTGTACTTGATAGACTACTATATGGATCATAAGAAGCTACGGATTGTTCTGAAAGAAATGTGTGTGCTCAGCACTTGATTGTCTTTGATTGTGGACAAGAAGCTACAGTTAGGAGAAAATATGGAGAGACAGAACGGTTTCCTATAGGCAAAGGCATGCATATTATCTCCCTATTTGTTCAATCGATATGCAGAACATATCATACAAAAAACCGATACATTCGAAACATGGTGGTGGAGAAGAACATTGTGGATACCCTAGACTGCCAGAAAGATGAACAAGTGGGTTCTAGAGCAAATCAATCCTGAACTATTTCTGGAGGGAAAAATGATAAAACTGAAGCTGTCCTTCTTCGGGCACATAATGAGAAGGCAAGGTTTTCTGGAAATGACTATATTCTAGAAAAAGTTGAAGGGAGCAGGAAAAAAGGAAGACCAAATATGAGATGGATTGACTCCCTAAAGGAAGCCACAGGCTTGAGTTTATAAGAGCTGAGCAAGGCTGTTGAGGACAGTTAATTTTGGAGATCACTCATTCATAGGATTGCCATAGGCTGGAGGTGACTTGACAGCATGTAACAACAACCAATCTGTTTGCTTCAACATTTCTCTGGTATGTTAGGCACCACAGAATGTAGCTTCAAAATGATGACATTTTTCTTCTTTTATATAGGAAATGAATAGCTGGATTCAAGATAAAGACTTCCCTTTGTTCTGAAAGATGGGGTGGGGAGGGGGGAGGGAAATGTCCTGGCTAGATGTTGAAGCTGCAGGAGCTGAAGAGGTGGAAAAAGTCAATAGATCTGCATCCCCTGAGGTGAAAATGGATATAATTATTGGTGAAGCTGACTCTTCAAATTTGTAATCTTCATCTTGGAACTTTAATTTAACTTCAGCTCCTGTTGCTTCTAGAATGCTTTTTTAACTTGTTTATTCCTGCACCTCAAGATTTGTGTTGGCCAACCTAATGAAAATGTTTGAAGGACTAGAAAGCACACCTTTTTAAATGGTATTTTTGTGGCCAAATAAATGTATTACCCAACCCTCATTTGGGATTTTGCAAAAGACCATAGGGTTATGTTACTTTTTTGTTGAAATGCCATTCTTTTTACTTTGTATCCTCTCTCTATGCACACATATGCATGTGCATGCAGACACGCACGCACGCACGCACGCACGCACGCACGCACGCACGCACACACACACACACACACACAGAGGGGGTGGGGAAGAAATAAAGAGGAATTATGCAGTCTAAAGCTAATTCAAAGGATAATAAAACAGTGAAGTTAGTGAATGAAAAAAACAAATGGACCTTGCATATTTGGCAAATGAGAAACAGCATGGCAAAATCCACTCAATTTACTGTCCATGCGCTTACCTAGTTGCATTTAGGGGGATTTCATTTTGTTTATTTTGATTTTCAAAAATGGTAATGAGTTTCTAGGCAGATAGTATGGCTTGCCGTGCCTTGAGGGATCTTATTAAATTTCAGTAAAGGGACACTAATAAAGCTACAAATGCTTTCCATTAGTGTTTATGGAGAGTTAAAAAAAACACACTATTAGGATCTACAGTACCCTGAAGAGCTTTATACGCTTGCTTTTTCAATTAAAGAAAAATTATCAGGGAAGATGGACAACAGCGATGTTGTCTGTGTTGCATGTCTCTGGGTCAGTTTCTCAATAAAACCAGTGTGTATGGTGGCTCAGGTGTGACTGTGTGATTTACATGCATATGAAGGTTTTATTGTTAGTTGCTCTTATTTTGTTTTATTGTTTTGTTTTAGCATCATCCATGCCAAACAGAAAATAGCCTAACTTACTATGTACTTTTCAGAAGTCTCAACTCAAGATTTCAAGTGCTATAGTTCTATCTAATTAGTCACTACTAAAACCAGGACCTTCGTGATGGAAATAAAGCTAGAAAGTTAGGAATTAGAAATCGATACAACCTGTTGCACCTTAAGGTGCAATCAGTAAAGCATGGTCAGTCCAAGTAATTTTGATGCCTGAAGTTGGACATGAAATGGTGCTCCTTCCACTGAGCTAAGATATATAGGCCAAAATCCTGTTGGGAAAATGTGAAGCAGAAGGGCAATTATGTTGGGTTGTCCTTTCCATGGCCAGTTGCATACTTCTTGTGAAATTGGTTGTGTCACCAATTATATGACTAGCTGCACAAATAACAGCCAGAGAGGAACTACTTGTTATAAGAATATTGATTATCTATGGGATTGCTCTGTTAGCAGATCCCTTTGTTCAGCAAGGTAGGGCTGCAGTGGTGTTTCCAGCAGGCATTTAAAACCACCTTGATTTGTCTATTCCCTGGAGCAATAAAACTAGGCAAAGGTTGAACTTTCTTTCTTTCTATCCAGTGTTGCACAATTTAAAGTTATGGATATATAAGGAATATAGGTAAAATTAAAAACAAATTAAAATTAAAATATAGACTATTTTGGACCAGAAGCAGGCTACTTCAACAGTGTTATCTTGGCCATTTGCTAGATCTTCTTTTGTACACGTGGTGGGGCATAAATTGCATGTACAGTGGTGCCTCGCTAGACGATTGCCTTGCAGGACGAGGAATTCGCTAGACGATGGCTTTTTGCGATTTTCGCTAGACGACGAGTTTTCCCCATTGGAATGCATTGACTAGCGGTCAATAGCTGTCAGTGCATTCCAATGGGGACCCGCGCTCGCTAGACGATGTTTCCCTATGGACGATCTTCGCAAGATGACGAGTTTTCCGTTGGAACGCATTGAAGAGATTTCAATGCATTCCAATGGGGAAACGCGCTTCGCTAGACGATGTTTTCGCAAGACAGCGATCTTCGCGGAACGGATTAACATCGTCTAGCGAGGCACCACTGTACCTAAGTGCTGCATTGATAGAATTTCTCCACAGCAACAGAAATTTATCCTGTATTCAAGTAGTCCTATTTTACTTCATAGTTCTTTGACCTTCCTACTTCAATTTTAAGTCTATTAAGTACTTCCAGATGGTCCAGCTAGTGTTTTGTCCTTGTAAGAGATACTCTTCAGCATTCATCCATTTGGCAAGGTGCGTTATTTTTTGTTCTCTATAGGTTTTGCCTAGCCTCTTCTGGTTTAATATTTAGAGCTTGGCATGTGTGCAAAACAACTTTTTCACCGTTTTAGATGTTGTCTAGGAGGTTGATGGATGGGTTTGGTGCTATATTACATTATTTTGTTCATCATTTGCTAGCACCTCTCTATGAACTTCTGGAGGGGCAAAGCCAGCCAAATAATAGACTTTTGAAAGAGGGGTAGAGGCTGAGCTTTAGTAACAAGATTACATCTAGAAGATTTTTCCAAAATCACCTGCATGATTGCTTGTACACACATGATTTTTGCAAAAGGATGTTGGCCATATTACTCAAACTAGATAAATTATTTTGCCATATAAGGAAGAAAATCCCACAAACATGTCTCCTCATCCTTGTGAGTAAAAACACAATAACAAATAAACACTAAAAAATTGCTGCCCAGATCCACTGCCTAGGAAAGCCACTTTACTGCACCTAATGGTAGAGGTAGTCCTACCTCAATGTTTCCCACAGCTGGCAAAGATGTGCCAGTCATGTGACACCGATTTATTGTCCTGGGTGGATTTTGGCTGAGAAATCCATTCTGTAGAGACAATGGTTTACTACATCCATCATTACATCTTCTAGTCTGTCTGCTCTAAGTAAGGTAAGTGTACATCTTAAGAATCTGCATACCTATACCAAATGTTGAACCTTCTTTATCCAGAACAAGTATACCCCTAAACCTAGCAGGCATCTTGCTTTCAATTTTGTCTTGATTTGAAAATGCTGTAAAAATTGCTCTTGACTCCTGAAATTTTGGGGTAAGTTGGCCCCCTCATTTATAAATCCCTTCTGGTTTCAGCACTCCCATGTTTTCATCTAGCATTTAACCTCTTGAATTGTTCTACAGACTGAAAGTCTGCACATTTGATGCATTTACAGTTGATCCTAACAGTGACCTCCTGTGGATGATAGATTTTGTTTACTCAGTGGATAAATCTTTTTTCATATAGTAACCAGAAGACCCAGAAAGAATAGAAATGCAAACATTATAGGTAGTGAAGCAAACAGAAAGTGAGTTGATAATGCAGACCTCTTGGCATAGAAGAGCTGATTAACGCGTGCATTGAGAGAAAAGGTGCTGAAAACTTTTCCCATGAGAATTTCCGCTGTTCGCCATTCAATTGGATAGAAAATAAATTTCTTTTGATTCAATGGTCCTACTTTAGTTGGGACTAGCAATTAAATTGAATCAACTTTTTGACCCTGGTAAATTAAACCCTCACTATTTTTAAAATGTTGTCACTAAGATGAAACATCTATGTCCAGTTATTGTTTTCCACAGGTTGTGACGTGTTTGTGGTAGGCCACAATAGGATATTGCTGGCGAATGGCTACATATGGTAAACTGGGAGATGAAAAGGTGTACAAATCCCTGATAGTATGTGTTGCATTTTTCAGTCTTCTAACAATGCTTCTACTAATTTTTCCCCCCATTCAAGTACACATGGGGACCAAGCTGGTATCTGGGTCTGCCAACTAGACCTTCATGTAGAAGTTCAACCAGGTCAGCTTGTGGTACCAGCAGCAGAACAACCCACCCTCAAGTTTTGGTGTGAGCTCCCCCCTGGTGCTCAGATCACAGAATGCCTACGGATTTTAATATGGCTCAAGATTCTTTGTTATTTTGGATGGTCATGATGCCATTGAAGCTTGGCAAGTGGAAGAAGTTACCATGACTGTCTGGTAACCAAAGAATTATCCTACTAGTTCTGGTATGTGAAAGGGGGCTTTGGGTTTTGGTTCCTTATATAGGAAACTGAGAAGGACTGCTGAGGTGTCTGTGGGTGTCTCTGTTTCTACAGTGGGTGTGGAAGGAATCAGCAATGAGATGGCTGAAACCTCTGAGGGAATCCAGAGGTACTCTTGGGAACCTGGCCAGCATATGTTCTAGTTTTGTGTACAGATGAGAGAATGCTCTTGGATGTGGCCCAGAAATCAGTTTCCAATTGGCAGCAGCTTGTTGTGAAACAAACCTTAATTCTTGAAGTGTTTAAAAGATTATAAAGGGTGGAAATGAACATAAAACTCAGGATGACACTACATGACACTGATGGTGGGGCTTAGGGATAGATTTGGGATAGTGCTGGTGCACCATTTTTCCTGTGACTCAGCACTTTCCCTGCCAGGACTGAAGGAGTTTGTCTCAGCTGTAGTGTTGAGCTCTCCCAGATTACTACTGCATTTTAAAAGTGGGATTCCTGTGAAACCACCATCAAATCAAAGATCCCATTTATGCCCACAAGTTACACCATAGAAATAATGAATTGTTTGGTGCATGGCCCTGCAGTGGCACAAAAACATGCATCCAATGCATGGATCCACATGATTTCATATGATTCTTAGATGTAATCCTCCCTAAACCATTGTCAGGCTAAAGGTCCCATATGCACCCACAGACTACACCACAGAACTAATGGCGCAAAAATCCAAAGCACAGATCCTCATGGATCCACATGATTTTTCAGCAGGATCACCCCCAAACAACTATCCAATCATAGGCCCCATCTCTGCTCACAGTCTAAAATACAGAAATCATGGGTCCCCGAGCACATGGCTTTGCAGTGGTGCAAACACATGGATCTGATGCACAGACCTTCATGGACCCACATGATTTTTATCTTAATTTCATAGATCTGCCTTTTACTTTCCTCCTTGAAATCCTTAGTCAGAGATGGAAAAAGTTACTGTATTGGACCACAGTTCCCAAAACACCTCACACTTATTTCTGCACTTAATAAAGAATCGCCTCAGCAATGTCAGGAGGATGACAGAGCCCAGTTGGGGTAAAGTTCTGGTCCTGTTGCTCAGCAGTTCCAGGCAGCCGCCAAACCTTGTGGTGTGCCTGGACAGACAGAACTAATTTATTTGTCCCTTTCTTTCTGCTAAAAGAAGGACAGAATCTAAGGAGAGGCACAAGCAGGACAAAGCTAGAGGCTGTGTGTGTGTGTTGCGTGTGCTGTTGTTACCGTGGTGAAGCTTTTCCCTTTCTTTTTCCCCCACCCCAGGCTGTTGGTACAAAGGACTTTGGGACAAAAGAGAGTTTGTTCTGTGTGCCAGTGAAGCCTACAGCGTGGCATTCGGTATCTATTCGGAGATTCTTAATTTTTGTGAGGTTGTGTGCGTGTGCGGTAGTGCGTGGCGATCTCAACGCACTTGAGAGAAACCCTCTTTAAAATAACCAGCAAGGGGAAAGAAAAGATTCCCTATTAAGCCTTCCCTTAAGGACTGAGATGAGGGGAAATACAGTTTAAATGCCTTTCTTTAAATAAAGCAAACAACGACAGAGCAAAACGCGAGCCAGCTTCACGCCACAGACTTCGCTAATCTCGTTCAGAGAGAAAGCGCCCCAAAGCTAAAGCTCCGATTTAACAAAAAGAGAAAAAGAAAATTAAAAAGAAAAAAAAGGAAACCCCAGCTCCAGAGAGCGGCACGAATCAAACCCCGTCACGTGACGGAGAGGAGGTACGGGGCTGGCGCTCAGCCAGTGGCAGAAGCTGATGGGTGGAACAAGCGGGGCACGGGAAAAAAAAAAGGACCAGCATGACTAACGGATCTTGAGGACTGTTGTGGCTCCTTATTTGGATCTCCAGGAATGTAGGCACGGGCAGTTTGGCGACTCTTCCAACCTCCTGCCTCAGCCTGGATCTCTTGTTTTACTCACAAAGCAGATCCCTCCCGCTTTGGGAGGTAAGGAAGGATACAACATGGCCTGCATTTTGAAGGTAAATCTCTATCTGTTGCTTGAATGGCTTGTCTGAAAAAAGAAAGAAAGAAAGAAAAAGAGGCCGTCTCTCCCCCCCCACCCCCCGCAAAGGAAAGCCCCATTTGCCGCTCTGAGCAACGTAGTCCTGTTGCTGCATCTTAATCGCAATGGTTTTTCGGGGGGAATGATTCCCCCCCACACAAAAAAAACCTTTGCTGCAAAATGAGTACCGAGCGATTCTCAAGCGTTGCAACCGTGTGGAGGCTCATCTCTCTCTCTCTCTCTCTCTCTCTCTCTTTTTCCACCTCTGTCATTCTTTCCTGCCCTTTCTCTGCATTGTCGGAACTACAGGCGACCAGCTAGCGGGGAGATGGAGAAAGGGGCCAGGCAGGCAGAGGCGCCTCCACGGGCAGCATAATGGGCTCGGCGAGGGAAGGGAGGGCAGGGAAGGCTGGATCTCCTTCCCGACTTTTGCTTTTTGGCGGAATTTCGTGAGGCTTCGCCGCAGGGAGAGCGACACGGCCTTCAGCCGGGAGGGAGACACGGGCGAAAACCGGAGGCACCTTCTCCCACCTCTTCTTGCCAAACCCCCCCCCCCCTCTTTGCAACCTCACGCTGCAGAATTTCGCGGGGTTTCCTTCCTGGCAAAAGCCGTACAAGTTGCTCCACAAGCATAGACACACATACACACACGCATCTACCGGCCCCTTTCCCGCTCTTTGGAGTTTGCAGCAGAGGCAAACGCGTGTCCTGAGTCCTTTTCAGACGACCGAGCTCCACTCGACACACCATCTCCCCCCCCCCGACAAAACACACACATTATAGACAGCAACGAAATCCTCTCCGTTTGAATGACCTCCTTGAACCCAGCGCCCCGCTTCCTTTTTTTTTTTTTAAAGGTTAAAACCCGTGTGGTGGCTGGGACGTGAACCCCGGCGAACCTGGGGGGGGGAGGAGGCGGAAGTGGGGGCAAAGCCGAGCCCGTCCGCTTCCCGACGACGCGGCCGCCCCCCCCGCCCCTCCCCCGCGGCGTCCGAGCCCCGCATATCGGCGCTGCTCGCCCGCCGCGGTTGCCCAGAGGCTTGGCCTCAGGGACTGCCGTGAGTCGCCTGCTTCCCCCTCCCTGCTCCCGGATGCCCTCCCTCGCCTGCAGCCTCCAGCCTGGCATCCTGCTAGCGTCGCTTGAGCCAGCTCGCCCCTCCTAGTCTCAGAGCCGAGGTCTGGCCAACCCAGGGGACAGCCGAGCTTTGTCTGGCTTTTGTTGTCTCTCAGAAATCTGCGAGGTGGGGTGAAGGCCAACCCCCCCCCCCAACCCTACACACACTGCCGCACTTGCTGTTCGTGGGCATAGTTTCCAGGGACCCTTATGGGTGGTGTCACAAGGCCCTGCTTTTGATAGTAAATTCGCAAGGCTAAAGTACGCCCACTTTCTTTGTAAGCCTTGGTAGCTAATTTAGGAAAAGATCCTGCAGTAAAATGTTACAGTGTGAAGGAAAGATGCGTGGCTCTAAGTGGTCTCCTTTACATTCCCCACACCCAGAGGTCAACCCCACAATCCTCACTGAGTATGCTCAGTTAAGTTGGGCTTCTTCTTGTAGAGGTTCCCCCAAGAGTTTATGGGCCCACCCAAGAGTCACTGGTGCAACTGTAAATCCAGGGGTTCTCCCCTTCTCTCTGTGGGTGTTAATGTTTTGGCTACATAAGGACCTCAGACACAGGTCAGAGATGGTCATGAGTATTATATGTCATGTCATGTCTGAGGGGCTCCTTTTTTTTTGAAGATGTCTCATTAAGAAGGCAGGGTTTTGCAACGTTTCTTTTTGGACTGCTAGTCTGAGAGGCTTCCAACAAGCAGAGACACTGGGGATTCTGGGATTTGTACACCAAAAAGTAACTTTGCCATCTCTGTTAGGAAAACCTACTGTGCTTCTGGCAATACTTGCACCTTATGAAGATAGTGATGCAAAGCTATGCAGAGTCAATCTGTGAGCTCCTTTATCTTAATATTATTTGCATTGCCTGGTTGCAGTTCTCTGGGGGTTTAGACAGATCCTATCCACAGTTCTAGCTTGTGATAACCAGGATGAAACCAGGGAGTTTTGCCATTAAAAGCACATACACTAGGTCTGAATGTACTGCTCTGATGTTCTCCTGGGCCTTGAACCTACTTCCTTGTAGCTAAAAAACCAATGTTTTTCCGTTTAGCTGCCCCTGACTCACTGGAGCAAGGCAACATTGAAACCAAGCGTTGTCAAACTGGGAGACTCAATTTGAGCTGTTGAGTTCAGTGCAGAGGAAAAAATAAATGCTTACACTCCGGGTTCTAGTTTCACAAATATACAAATACGTAACTGTTGTCTGACAGTCTCATTTATACTATCCCCACCCTTTCCAGGAAGATCTTTAACCACGAGGGCTGGCCCTCCTGTTAGAAAGAATGAGACAGCCACCTTGGGCTGTATATTTTAGGTGGCATGAACCAGTAGCAAATAGCTATTTAATTTGATATTGTAAGATTGTTATTGTGTCTGAAAGGGAGGGAGAAAGGCATTTGTAAGATTTTCCGCCTCAGGTATCAAAGTTCTCTGTGGCTGGCATCTTCAGAGTTCTAACTGCTGTCCTCTGAAGATGCCAGCCACAGACTGGTGAAACGGTAGGAAGACAAACCTCCAGAACACGGCCAAACAGCATGAAAAACCTACAACAACCATCGGATCCTGGCCGTGAAAGCCTTTGAGTATTCCTTGGTAATCTTTGAGTACTGTGTCTGCCACGGCTAGGCCAGGTGTGGCAGTTGCTACTTTGGTCCAGGCAGCAAAATATCTTGAGACAGCTCTGGAATGTTTCTTGGAAGTAAGCCACGACTTCTTGAGTGTTCCTCACCGTATGGGACGTGCATGCTCTTCTGCCTCCCTCAGAGGCAGTTTAATCAGAACAAATTTGTGGATGCCTAGTTTATGGCATTCTTCTGCTTTGGGACAATGTGAACTGAATTATTGAGAAGAATATTCAGCTTTTGTGGAAAGTGGTTAAAATACACATATGTATCTTTGCAGACGAATGGCATTCTTTTTCAAGCTGTTTGAAAAGAATCTTACAGGGAGGGGCAAGTTTAGTAACTTTGTTATAAGACTTCTGGACACAGAAGCTTGTGACTTATGTGAAAATCTCATAGACGATGTGTCCTTCCTTCCTTCCCTTTTTTTTAAAAACTAAGGTATCATTGAGATATGATCCCTTCCCAAACATTTTGATCCATTACTTCCCTTCACTATTAAATGCAGATACAGTACATGCATGCATACACAGGAAAGCATGGGAATTCTATAACCAAACAGTATTGTCCAGGCTAATGCTTAATCTTGTTAATGCTGGAAGGTGTGAGGATGAAAAGAGGAAGAGATATGGGGAGATTAACCACACTATAAGGCGAGCTGCATGATTCCAGCTAATAAGTCATAGGGGAAGCAGTCTCCAGTTAACTGTGTAGGTTTTGTTTGTACCAAGACGGTCTGGCATATTACATATTTACAGAAATGCAGTGATTAAAGGTAGACTGCTTCTAAATCATGGTGCTAAAGTGTACAGTTTTTATTGGGTGGCTTTTTACCACTGAAAACGTGATATACACCAAATCCACTTTCATTGGGTTTATTTCCTGACGAGGAGTCTCATTTCAGTTATTCTTCAATGAAATGTGAGGCTTCCCTAGTGCATGCTGTTACTACTCTTATTGTTTGTGGATTTTAGTGGAAAGACAAGTGCCGGTGTGTTTTGCTGTTGTTTTTTGAAACAAGCAAGTTGAAATAAAATGAATAACAATGGTGGCAGGAGGTTTATAAAAGTGTTCATGGCCCTCAATTTCCCTGGATATTGTGGCTGAAAATAAAGGGTTTTGGAGCAGTATCAAAGATAGTCTCTACCACTTTATATGATGCCTGGCAATATATTTTACAAATCATTCAGTAAAGTGCCTGCTTTAGTTACAGATGCTCATTTGTGAATGAAGCGGGCATTTCTTGCTGAAACTTATACATTATCTTTTTGTATAATCTTTTACATCTACATGTATGTGTTGTGCGTGCGCACATGGACACCTTTTAATAAAACCTTTTAAATTTGATGAACAAATCAATGGTCATAACTTTTTTGTAAGTACTTTTTTTTTTAAAAGGTAGCTGTGCTAATCTGTTTCCATCACAACAAAAGGCAAAACAAAACTATTGTGACACAGTCTGAAGAAGTGGGTTGTAAGCCACAAAAACTTACACTGAAATACTTTTGTTACTCTTAAAGGTGCTTTTGTGCTTGTTTTGTTTTTTAAGTACATGTGTTGCATTGCATCGCATCACCTGCATATAGATTATGTGTTTTATATATTGCATTGATGATTCATGTAATTTAATGAGGATGAAGTACTTTTGCAAGGTGCCCACTTTTGGAGGTAGGTTTTTTTCGCACATATCCAATGAACAGGATTTTTTATATCGGAGCCTACAGGAAGCAGCCCTGCACCCCACTGTGTTTCTTTAGGTTTAGGTTTCTCCTTGTGCATTTTCAAAGAACAGGTCATCCATTGCCTCCTTCCCCAACTGCCCATAGCAATGGGAAGAGGTTGCCGTGGCTGAGTGCTGGCACTTGGTTGCCAGGTCTCATGCTAGCCTAGTGGCTCTGGCAGCAGTCATCTGCAGAGGCTTGTGATGGCTTGGAATTTCTGGCCATGGCAAAACTGAGCAGGAAGGTCATGTCTGGAGACTTATGAGATGGTGCAGTTGGTTTCTGTCATGATAGCTGGGCCTGCAATACTCAAGAGCACCTCTAAGGAGAGATTGGTCTTTGTGCTGCAGCTCTGGACAGTATGATTGCCCTCTTTCCTTCTGTCTGAAGGCCCCCAGGTTTGTGCTGGGCACCTTTTGTCGGTGCTGGGAGGAAACTTTTTCAAGTCATTGTGGCATGTTTTTTTTTTTTAATCTTAGGGGAGGACTCTGTGAAGTTATGTTGTTTCCTGTGTGTGTGTTTGTGCATGCGGGTGCACACACACATACACATTTTAAATACTGAATATGCTTTATGCTCCTGGTGTCTTTAATCACAGCCAAATGTCTTTCTTTTTTCATAGTTGGCAGGTGTGAAGGTAAGTGGGGGCCACGGGGAGCCCAACATTGGTGGGGGGAATGGAAACTGTGGAGCAGAGGGACTCCCCTATAGCATTTCCAGGCTAGATGTATCCAGTCTTGGCCCAACTGGTCCTTTCGGATTGGTGGCAGCTGGTCTTGAGCATGGGGCCCCAAGCACGATTCCTGCTAAGCTGGGCGTGTGCACACAGTTCTGCTTCCCTCTGCACAGCTGTCTTCTTCCTCTGTGCAGCGATCACGTTAGATTCCGGTTGTGGTGGAAATCAGCGCGCCGGGGGCAGAGTCATGCACGCACACAGGGGCAAAGCTGAGCACACAAGAGGGTACGTTGGCCCAAGTGGTTGGGACTACAAGCCTCAGGACACCCTCAGGTAGCTGGCTAAAAGAGGATATTACCTAGGAGATTACGCATATGGGTTCTGTTCCCTTTCTCTTCTGGGTCAAATTTTCTGTGATAAATGCAATAAATGGTGTCCACCAGTTTTGATCCATGCTGGATGTCCTGCTAATCCTTCTATACACAAATGGCGATAGATATATAAGAGGATAAATGTTGGCCTAAACTGGGTCCGGTAAAAAACAAAATAAAACAACCCAAAACTGAACAAGCAACACCCTCCATTCACAAGAATTTCCTGTTTATTTACGTATCTCAGGAAACAAATACTAAAGCTTGGGAAAACTGAACATGTGGTGCTAGAAGGCCTTTGTTATCCCTGGTGAATATAGACATTTCTTTTATCCACTGTTATTTTCAGTAGAACGGGTTTTGTAGGCTTTTGAAAAATTGGCGTTCGCCAAGCCAGTTCACCAGGGTTGGCTGTGGAAATGAGCGTACACGCCACAAGCATTGATCCAAAGCTTGAAAAAGCGACTTCTTTGGGACCACATCTCCCAGATCACCCCTGCCAATATGAAGCTGTTGTCTGAAAAAAATCAACTTTTTCCCATTCTGTTTTTATGCTGGTTTTATACCATCTCCAACATTCTGAGACAACCCAAATTTGGGTTGCACATGATAAACATAACATTTGTGACCACTTTCCCAAATCTGTTTTCAAACTGAAAGTAGGAACTATTGTGACAAAATGGAACCTAAGGTTGATCATAAGGTTCATTTAAGAAATGGGTGTGTTAGAAAAGATCTGAGTCACATTGTCCTGGCAGTGAATGACTGTTGCTAAGTGTATTAGGCTCTTTCTGAGATTTCAATGGGAGAGCAGTATAGATGGAAATTATGGGGGGGGGGGGGGGTGTCTTCCTTTGGTTCCAATGGATTTCATAGAAGGCATGTGGCTATTTCAAAAGCTTTATTTTGTGGCTTCTAAAATCGTTACAGGACTCTACATTTGAGAATACTATCTTCTGTATCTGAAATGGCTATCTTCTGTAGCTGCTTGTACCTCTGAAAACTGGAGGGGGTAATAATGTTGAGAAGCCAGTAAGGCACAATGTTTCCTGTATTGTACAAGGAGCCCTGGGTTCAAATCCCTATATGGCTGTGAAACTCACTAGCTGGCCTTGAACCAATCACACTCTAATCCTGACCTTTTTTGTCATCAGAGGATAAAGGAGAGAGGAGGAGAGCCTGTGTATGTCACCTTGAGCTCATCAGGTAAAAAGTGTCATATAAGTGGGCAGAGGCTGCATGTGGTTGCCTTCATATGCAGCAATGTTCACAGTGGCTGCATTTAGATGATCCTTGAGATGGTTTATAAAATGATGGACATCATTTTATAAAACAGCTTTGCATCCTTCCTTCTATTCATTGCATTCTGGGTTATTATCTTTCATAGATCTTAGCGGATTCTCTTGTTTTTTTTTAACTAACATCAAATCAGAGCTGTCCAATTTGGACTGGGAGTTGTGGGATCCAGATTCAAGTCCCGACTGAGCTGTGAAATTTACTGGGTGACCTTGGGCCAATCGCTCACTTTCACAGGCTAGCTGTTGCAGGTACCTTAATCACAGATAGAGGTTCATGCTTTCAATGGGGTTGGAGGCAGAACAATGGACAAGAAGGGAGGTAGCCCAAGCAGTTTATTCCACACGGAGGTGCATTTAGTACTAAGGCCAAGATGCACAAAAATGGTGTTTCCACACAGCTTTTATAGCATCTTTGAACAGGAAGGAGAACAGCGGCTATCATTTTCTACCAATCAATAAGCTACAGGCAGTCATCCATTTACCTATCAGCATACTATGTTTAAATGGTCACCAAATAAGGCAGACGTGTCTTTGGTGGGTTTCAAGCATGTAAGCAGATGACAATGGAAATGTTTTCACAGTAAGCAATGTAAGACACTATCCTTGATGCAAGGGCATCCTGAATGTACACACTGATGTTTTCATGTCAAGCAATACTGGACACTTTGAGTGAGGCTGTCTGTTTACACAACTCTGTGGCAAGGAGACTAGTTGCTGAACCAGTTTAGACACTGACAGAAGTCAAAAGACTTCTACAAGGAAAGAGAAATATTAGGTGGAAATAGAAGCATTGATAAGACAACTGTAGGCATCCTTCAGTCTCGAGAGACTATGGTAACATGCTCTGAATAGAGGTCTTGGAACAGCATCTAGTGTGGCTGAGAAGGCCAATTCAAGAGTGACAATTCCTTCCACACTGAAGACAGATACAATCTGTCCCCTGTCCAGCTCCCTGAGTTTGCTGGTTTCGGGACTGCCTCTTTGCCTTGGCCTGCTGAACAAGTGTCTCTTCAAATTGGGAGAGGCCATGCTGCACCGCCTGCCTCCAGGCTGAAGACTCAGATGTCAAGGTTTCCCATCTGTTGAGGTCCATTCCTAAGGCCTTCAGATCCCACTTGCAGATATCCTTGTATCGCAGTTTGTCTACAACGAAGACAACTATCTCTTTCATAAAGACAGAAGGATTGAAAATTAAAATTTCTCTAACACTAGCCTACCTAAACAAGTTTGTTTTTGTGAATGAAAAGTGGGGAGCAAAGCAAAACAAAGTGTGCTGCTTATATACTGCCCCACAATGCTTAAAGCACTCACTAGGCAGTTTACAATTTAATTATGCAAGCTATACCTTGTCCCCTCCCTGGTTACTCAGTTTACTGACATTGGAAGGATGGAAGGCGGAATCAACCTTGAACTGGCTACCTGAGCCCATTCGAAGTCAGCTTGTGAGCAGAGTCTTCACTGCGGTACTGCAATTTAACCACTGCCATGAGCAGAAGAACCATGTGCACTGTTTTCAGCCCAGTGGAGGGAAAGAAGTAAAGAAGTGCAACTAATGGGTAATAAGAAATAATAAATAGTTTAATGCCACATAGAGGTCATCAGAGTTCATCCTCAAAACATAGGACATTAATTATGTTAAATTTATACCTCTCAGTCACTTAAAATTCCTTTTTTGGATGTTGTTTCTCTAACAATGTAGGATTAGGATTATAGTTAGCCTCTCTTTCTGATACCATACACAAAAAGCCAGCGAACCCACATGCAGTAGTGGAAGCAGCTACCATAATCAGCTGAATAGACTGTAGACTGGGATATGGAAGATACTTGTTCTTGGCTCCACTGAACCTTTACTTCCATGGAGTGACTGTGGGCCAATCACACTCTCTCAGTCTGACCTACCATAGAGGGCAGTTCTAAAGGTTGCAATAGTGTGTAGAAGAAGGCTCTGCATGCCTTCTTGACCTCATTGGAAGAGAAGGAGGACACCAGTGAAACTGGGAGAAGATAATAATCTCCATTCTGAGTTATGAAAAGAAAGTGGAAAGGTGTATCAATCACAGTACTTGTCTGCAGCTTTATCTTTTACGGTTTGTGAAGCTGTTGCTGACTGTCCAACTGCAACCCGTGAGATTTTCAGTAATATGAATCTGTTTCTGCACTGGAGATTTCTGAAGCATGGTACAAGTCCATGCTGCTCTTTATAGATCTCAGAAGACATTGCCCTTTTTGTTGTATTTATGAGAACCTTCTATATTTTCTTATCCACAAGCTTCAGGTTAGCAAATAATGTATCCTGTACACCAAAAGCTGAATAACTTGTTGTAACTCACCACGTCAAAGGGAGCCTCCTGGTCATATCTTGTGGTCTGCCAAGGACTTAGCACCTTCTATTCCATTTTTCCAAAATTCCAAACAGTAAAAACAGGGGACCTAACACACTTCCGGGGAGCTTCTATAGAAGGCTTGGGACGTGCCAATTCATGGCTTGGGGGGCTGAAACTTGAGTTGGCCTCATACTTGCACACACTTGTGTTTGTATACTCAGTGGAGCTGTAGCACCCTTGACTTGACTCTTTGGTCAACTCAAATAGTTTGGTTCTGCTTCTTGTTCCTTTCACACAAACCATCTCTGTCTAAAGGAAAGAGCAGACCTTTAAAAAAATTGGGGAAAGTATAGCTTATAAACATTACAATTTGTATCACTTTGGAGGATTCCAACTCCTGCAATCTCCTCAACTGACACAGCTAATGATTTGTTCAAATTCTGTTTTTTAAATCAGAAATTGCATGGGAGACACTGCATTCTCCAGAGCATGCTTTGTTGGTAACATTAAGGTGGCCGTTCTTGAACAGAAGAACTTCAGAGACGGATTCCAATGCAAAATGGTTGCACAAGAAATCACCAGGAGCTCCAGCTCGTTATCCTATGGCTTGAATAGGGATAAAAGCTTTTCAGTCTCACTATATATGTTAAACAATCTATCAGAATGAAACTCTCTGCTACCACCTGACTACTGATTGTTAATTACCACTATTAAAATTATAATTGCTGTTCATATTTTTTCTTGTATTTCCGACTCCACTGATTTTTGTCCCCTATTCTGACCCCACTAATTACTATCCTCCACCACGGTGGATTTGATTTAAATTAAATCAATGTAAACCATGATTTAAATCACTAGTTAGTAATCATTTTATTTTTTTTAAAAAAGTCTAATTTAAATTTTAAAAAAATCTGATTTAAATAAAAATGTTTTTTAAATTTTAAATTAGATTTTTTTAAAATAAATTGCTTACTGACTAATGATTTAAATCAGTGTGATTTAATGTCCTCCACCTAGGGATGTATATAACAAGCTGTGAACTGTGATAGTATTTTGTGTATCTAATGAAGCAGGCTGCATTCCACAAATGTTTGTGGCAAAATATGTTAGTCTTTTAGGTGCCCCAAGGCTATGTTGTTTCTGTATTAACAGTATAACACAGTTCTCTGTGATGCTTTTTAAAGTTGGAGCCTGGTCAAGTTACCATTTTCAGAAAATCAGATGCTTGTTTTAAGGAAAAAAACCCAGAAATAGGTTGATTAAAAAACTTGTTTGTATTGGGCTTTGCTTTTTGTTGCTGAAAATGGGTTTAGCCAAATCACCCATGGTACTTACGTGATAAAGAAACTCAGCTGGCTCGGTATTGTCAGGATATAATTATGGCATTCTTCAAAGATTATCCACTTCCCTTTCCAAGGCTAGTATTTTCTTTTCTAAATCAAATTTCTTGTTCTTCTGATGTCAGTCTTTTGCTATATAAATGCAGCACATGATTATTGGCTAAATATAATCTTGGAAGAAAGTGTAGGAAGGAGATAAAACTGAAGATCCACCAATGTCTTTTCATCACATTTAAGATCTAGCTTGTGTGTGTGTGTGTGTGTGTGTGTGTGTGTGTGTGTGTCCCCTCATGATCTCTCTCATCCTCTTCTCCAAGTGGCTCCTCCTGGCTGACTCTGATTCTATCATTCCGGAAGCCTCTGAGGACAGACTTTATGGCACGATTGCTGTTTTTACATTGGTGTGAGTGGAGACGTGGTGGCGCTGCGGGTTAAACTGCAGAAGCCTCTGTGCCTCAAGGTCAGAAGACCAGCCGTCGTAAGATAGAATCCACACGACGGAGTGAGCTCCCGTCGCTTGTCCCAGCTCCTGCCAACCTAGCAGTTCGAAAGCATGTAAAAATGCGAGTAGATAAATAGGTACCACCTCGGTGGGAAGGTAACGGCTTTCCGTGTCTAGTTGCGCTGGCCACATTACCACGGAAACTGTCTATGGACAAACGCTGGCTCTATGGCTTGGAAACGGGAATGAGCACCGTGCCCTGGAGTCGGACACGACTGGACTAAATGTCAAGGGGAACCTTTACCTTTACCAAGAGTGGAGACTTCATTCTTTCTACTTCAGAGTGGGCAGAGTGCAGCCTGTCTCCAGATGTTGTTGGACTGCTGTTGCCAGCATACTGGTTGTACTGGCTAGGTTCGATGGGAGCAGCAGTCCCCCACCGTGTGGAAGGATCCATTTTGCCTATCCCTACCTGTGGTTGTTGTTTGCTTCTTTTGTCAAAATCAAACCTCTGCTTGCTTTGGCCACTGCCCAATCAATTAAAGTAACACTGCGCTTGCTCTTATCTCTGTAGTATATTTAAATTTAAGAGCATTTTATTATCAGAATGATGGGATGACACAGCATCAAGAAATCGCAGGCTAACATTTTATTGGCTCATTATTGTACATTCTAATATGGCTGCAAACCTTCCCTGGGCATGCATTAATAAGCCCGTTAAGAAAAAAAAAACTCCTGAGGATTTTTAATAATACTAATAATGACATATTTTTGTGATGTGTGAAATTGTGAGAGTACCTTTTTCTCCCCATATTATCTCTTGCCATTAAACCTCATAATTCCTTCCACAAAGTAACAGGCTTTTTTATTACCTCATGCTACCATAGTATTTATGGAGAAGAAGGGGAAGACCCTGGCTCACAGCCTCAAGGGAGTCAGCTCTCTTTCAGATTATGCTTTAGCTGGAAGAAAGAGTGAAAGGTTAGAAATTATGAGAAAATAGGTGTATTGATTCTTATGATTTCTGCTGCTTCTCCAGAAAGCTGCTGATAATTGCTCGTAACCCTTGTCAGTGAAATAAAAGTCTTGTGTTCCTCTGTCTAATGGGTGGGCGGTAACTATCATTTCTGCTTGAAAATACATCAGGCTGTTATGTCAGAGATAGAAAATAGTTTGAAAGAGCTTGAAAGTAGCACAATGGAGGCATTGCTACCCTTGATGTTCATGTTCATTTCTTTTTCTCTAATGTCACTACAAAAAGCACCTGTTTATTAGAGATAAGTGTGAAACAGTGTGTGAACTGCAAGCAGCACAGTCAGTTCTATGCTATATACAGGTCTTTAAGACAAACAAAACAATAAACAAAGAAACAAATCTGTCTTCAGTGGAAGGGCAATTATGAGAAGCAAGATCTTTTGCATACACTCTTCAATTTCTGTCAATCCACACTAACATTCATATTTTACTTTAAAGCCATTGCAATTAAGTCTGCAATTAAATTCAGTTCATCAAAAAACCTCCAGTTTATGAATGTGGGATATTGTGCTTCTGTATCCATGATTCAAAACACCAGGAAATGGCCCAATATGGCTATGTAATGTTGTGCCCGTGTTGCCACCAGGAAAAAGGATGCCAAGCTTTACATAGCAAAGGGCAGCCTGAATGTTGACAACACCAATGGCAGTAGTTAAGATGGTCTACACCAGCCATTCTCAACAGGGTCCATATGGGTTCCTGGAGGGGGCCCTGGCCCATTTGAAGGGGGCCACAGACTAGAAACAATTTTCCACACACCACCTTATAAGGTTTATTATGTGACTTATGCAATCCTGATTCGGTCTATATTTCTTTCATATTGTGTTTATGGCTGTGACCCCCAAAAAGGTTGGGAATGGCTGGTCTACTCTACAGGATGCCTTCATGTGCTCCCGACCATTCACAAAGTGACACCAAGCAAGAGAAAATGCCACAAGCTGAATCCTTTTTTTATCTGTTAACCACTTCTAACCCAAACACAAAGCAATTGTTAGAACTGTTTTTTGACACGCGTGAGTGGTAGTGCTGGGATAAAATATGCTCTGTGCTTTTTGTAATGCAGGAATAATTTGAATATACCTTACAAAACTGTATGCAGATTCCCTGGATCTACATGGCAAATGTCCCTTTCTGGAGGACTGTCACTCCATTACTTTTTAAAAGCAAACCCGTTTTTTGCAATCTTCAAAGAAAACCTGTCTTTTGACTCTGTTGTAGTGACCTTTCATTGCCCTACTGTCTCCCCCTCCACAAAGGTGCAGCAATGTATCTACTGTGGAACACTCTTGCTGGTAAGTCTGTGTAACAAAGTCACTGTTTTTCCCATTTGAAAAAAAAAATTCAGGATCAGTATTTCAGCCCCTGTAGATTGGTTCCCTTAAACATTTTTAAAAAGTCAGTGGGGCCAACCACTTTCTAGATAAGCAAGATTAGTCTTTTCAATTTATTTGATTTATTTTAAATCGGGGCAAATAAAAATTGCTTGTTTCTACACAAGGGGAAACAGTTTTACTTTTTTTTAAAAAATCATAACTCAAAAATTCTTTACCTAAACTTCCCCAGATTTGGTACAGAGCAAGAGTATACTGTTTGCTACATCTGTGCCAAATGTGGGGATATCTGAATTCCAGTTTCAAGGTTATAATGTTTTGTTTGGGATGTTCCTCTTTTTAGAATTGCCTCGTAGAATATTGGCTCACTCTGCCAGCATGATAACATCACTGCACTCTCATGCAGTGGTAATATGGCTAGGGAGATCTAGACTAAGAGACAAATTAGATTTAGATTTAGATTTTAACAGCCTTGTATTAAGGACATGTCGAGTTTTATTTTATTTTATTATGATTTTAAGATGATCAAATAAGTAACTGATGCAAATAGAAGCAAAGAGCAGCAGCAAATATACTTTAAAAGAGAACATCAAGACTATGAGCCAGTAACTAGAAATGATTCTGTGTTCCTGGGCTAGAACTAGTTCACTGTTCTCAGAACTGCTTGTCTGTAGAAAAGCCAGATGTCTCCTTGGCTTCATGCTGCTCCGCCAGTCCTTTCACTTGCCTACGTGATAGGCCCCTTCTGTTAGAGAAACATATAGTTCGAGTCAGCCAGCTTTATCTCTGCAATGATCTATGTTCAGATCAATATTAAGACATTTTTCTCACCAAACCGCTTATCTTTCTTTCTAAATTGCTTGCTGCTCTATGACGTTGTCATCTCCGTAAGCTATGCCAGTTGGCCATGATAATTTGGATTGCTTTATTGGAGTTGGTCTTGGATTTGGCTTTCTCACTTATACATCTGCCTTTTCTTTCAATTAAACATCTTTAGCTGTTTCCATTGGGAAGAGCCATTCTGGCAGTATTTACATTGCTGCTTAATCACTAGAGACCATTCTGTACTGCCCCAAATATGGAAATAATTTTACAGTATATGTATCTGTAGCGATCTCCCTGCTTTGGCTCAGGTAGAAGATTATTTGCATGTACCAATGACAGCTGTTGGGAGGCGGAGCCAGAGAAACTAGAAGGGAGGGGTGAGTCAGAGTCTAGTGAGTTCAGTCTGAGACAGAGAAGAGAGAAAGTTTTTGGGGTTTGAGGCAGAGAGAGTGTTTAAGGAGTGATTAGTCAGAGTGTGACCTGTATTAATTAAGATAGAAGAGGTTAAAGTAAAATACTGAAGCTTTGTGTAACTTTAAGAATGTGCTTAAGAACTATTCCTAAAACAACTTGTAATCAATAAACCTGTTTCTGTTTAAAGGTTAAGTACTGAATGGACCTCAGTCTTTCATAGGAATTATAGGTTGATGAAGAGATCAACTGGTGGCAGCGTGTTAAAGGGCATGTTGGGATACTCGTGTGAGCTCTTTGGTGAAACAAGCAGGGGCTACGGGGTAAACGTCACAGTATCCATACAATCTTATATGTATCCATTCAATGGGACGCATTCTCAGATAAGTGAATATAAGGTTGCAGCCTTAGGCTGCATCTTGTTACTACTTACCCTAATCTTTAATCACATCCAGCAAACGTTTCCCTACAATCACTTACCACGAGGCCAGTTGGTACTTGGGCCACTCATATGTACTCAGTAAAATAGAGTACATATGGATAGGTCTGTTTTCTTGCAAAAAATGTAACTCATTAAGGTGCTATCTTTTGGTAGATTTCCACTCTGAATCCTGCCACCATGTATATTGTAAGAAAGGCTGTTTCTGAGATTGGAAAATTTACCCTTTTGATGACTATTGTCAGGATGCCCCAGCAAGCCCAGTTAATGACTGTGCTGGCTGGGGGATTCTGGTAGTTGTAGTTCAAAAAACTAACTTCTCCAAGCTGTAGCTGTAATGACTGCTAACATCCATTTACCCTTTTCCCCAGCTCTGTGTTTAATAATTAGAATAGCAGAAACATGTGACTAATATGTGAGTGCTCATACTTGTTGAAATCTTGTTTGTTCAACTACACCCACTTAAGGCTGATGACATAATCAGTAGGGGTGATCTTACAGAAAAAAATTTATTTCCTACAGCTCCCATGTAATTCCCTTGATCATTTGGAAGCTCTGGGAGGCCAAGGCAGGAGGAGGAAGTCTTTAATTACTGAAAATCACCACTGGCAGTAATCTTATCCATGCAGTGTTTTTTGATCATTAAAGACTTCTTCCTCCTGTCCTGTGGATCCCACAGTTCCAAATGATAAAAGGGATTACACAGGAACTGTGGGAGCTACAGAACAGAATAAGAAGTGTTTACTTTCTGAAAAATTGCCCCTGCTGATGACATCATCAGCCTTATGTGGGCTTAGATGCATGAACAGGAGTTCAACTTCTGCATTGTAGTGGGTCTTTTGACATCATATATAGTTTCTTCCATTTAACACAGTGAATGTTTGAATTGTGCATAATTTCTTAGGTGGATGGGAGTAACACTGACATTTAGTTAGTGGAATGTCCTAATTTTGAATGCCACAAGCTTCCCTTTCTGGGAGTCATGATTCTTTTTAGGTCTAGGTATTATACCTGGGTGAAAATCCTTTCGGGATTTTACTCCAGGTTAAGTGAAATCATATACATTGTGATGGCAAATTGCAATTGATTAAGAAGGTGCCAGTTGTATGCCTGGTTTTGGCCTGATTGTATGCTTGTCACACAACAAGGAATGCAACCAGCAACTTGTTAATCAGCATCAATTTGCTGTTGCATTTTATGTGATTTCACTTACTGTGGAGTAAAATCCTAACTGGATTCTGGTCCTGGTTTCCCAACACCCTTGATTCATTGGCTGGAAAATGTGGTGGATTCTCAAAAGGCATTGGACTTAAGACTCCCATGCAGAATGCCCATTATATGGAGCATGTCACTTTGCAGTACTTCTGCCATGTTAGTTTTAGGAAATGAGATGCAGTGTTAGGTAACTTAATTTTTTTTGTTGGATTTTTGTCTGTTCATGAGTGTGTACAAGACTTCTGGTTGCTTTCTTTGTTGGGCTTGCTTTTTATGCTAATCCAGTTTTGCATGACTTCACAAGTTCACTGTGTCCAAACTGAAAATGCAAGAATGGTGTGCCATAGGATTTGCACAGTCATGATCAACTTTTGAACGTGCTGCTGCAGAACTACACTGGAACAGTGTTTATGCAGCTAACTAGGAACAAATGTGGTTAAAAGAAAATATAAAACTGAACTGGCAATTTCTGGCCTTAATGCTAACAGTTTCAAAGTAATTGGGTCACTGGAGAAGAGAGTCCATTTGGGACATTGAGCTCAATTTTTCTTCATTGTGTACAAAACGTGAGGTGATCTAACTAACATTCAGTCACCTTTGCACCTATGATCACTATCTACTGTTTTTGCTGAGGAACTTGTTAATTATCCAGAAAAGACTTTTCCCCTCTCTTTAGGGCATCATATCGGACTTTCCCAGAAGCTAATTAACCTCTCTCCCCTTCCTCTGTCACACTCAGAATATGCTGAGTGAATAAAAATGGCTAAAATATCTTCAGTAGTTGCATTCTGAATAATAGCAGGAGGTGTCACCCAACCTATTGCTTGTTCACTTATCATTCCCTACGTTATCTATTATTTGAGAGATGGGGAGAAATTATGAAGATGAAGATGAAGAAGTCTGAAAGAAAAAACGGAACTATCCCTGTGGTGAAGTGTGAATTTTGCCTTCCTCTTTGAGTTGTATTCCTCACAAAAATGGAGTCTGGTTGCTTTCAAGGACAGTAAAAGCAGAGAGAGAGAAAACATTGGAAATTGTTATCTCTACTGCTCTTCCAAAAGAAAAAAGAAAAAGAAAAAGAAGTCAAGTGAAAAGTCTTTCTCTTCCTTGTCAACAAGGCCCAGGGCATAGCAGTGATGCAAGGAGCTGTGACTGACCATGCCCTCCTAATGGCTCTATTAACACTTATCACTCCAGCTTTATCAGGAAAGTGCCTTGTGAAATGCTGCCTGAGTGGAACTAGGGAGCACTTCATGGGGAAGCTTAATCCATTTATGAAAATATGCATCCCTGTGGAGGGTGGCAAATGGAAAGTGTATTGATAGTTCAGCTGTAGCACGAGGAAGGTCTTGTACAGAAAAAATCACAACATGTGGAAGCTCCCAAACTATTTGCAGATTAAGAAAACAAATTTATTTAAATGCCAGAACACTATGCAACTTTGTAATCCTATACATATTTATTTGGAGAAAGAGCTTGGAAAAGTTAGTTTTCTGGATTATAGTTCCTAGCATGAGGGACCTCTAGTCCAACCAATAAATCTTGAAAGCTTTGTTTGTATTTCCATTGTATATAAAGGTCAATCTCCCTAAAATCCTCTAGATGCTTATTAGAGATTATGCCTTTCTGAGCGTAGTGGAGCTCACTTCTGGGCTAGTTTGCATGGGATTGTGCTGTTCGTCTTTCTAAGCATGCCAGGCTTTCAGAGAAAGGCCACAAATGATCCCCTCAATTATCTTGTGTTTTAATCCCAATCAATGATGTGGCATAATAGAGTTCAGCTTATTTCTGGCCTCTTGGTCGCAGCTGGGATTACTCAGAGCATGCATACGTTAGGTGACATGGGTGCAAACAGAAGGAAACAAGTGGCAAACCAGGGAAAATTTGAGGATGTAAATTCCCAGTTGTCCTTGCATCCAAGGAGGAAGGACTGTAAAATTATTCTCCTCAGCCTCATCAGGAAGAGGTATTTTTGTGGCATGAGGGAAGAGAAAGAGAAGTGGGACAATTCTTTTCTACTCAGTAAGTAATGTTTTGCAAAAAAAAAAAAAAAAAAGTGATAGAAAACAAGTGACGCAAACTGTATAAAATGGCAGCAGCCACTGTTTTGTTGCATGGGCTTTTGAGGATTAGAAGCATCAGAGGGGTTCTTTGCCTCCTTTTTAACCACCCCCAAGCCATTCTGGGCTTGCTGTTATGCATGTGTTTTGTTTCTCAAAGGGGAAGGATACTGCTCTTGCCATTTGTGCAAGCTACAGAATTATTGAGAAGAAAAAACCCCTCTTCGTCTTGCTTTTGTCTGGAGGCAGGGAGCCTTCTGAACAACCGAAAATCCATTTGCTGGCCTGTCTCATTGAGTTGCAGGAGCCTCAGCCAATGAGAATGAAGAATTTGGCCAATATTCTTTACATCCTTAGGCCATGCATTTCTGTAGGTTGTGGTGGTGGTGGTGCGTATGTGCACTCTTTGTATGAGCATGTTTGTATAAAAGCTGTTTGTATATGTCTGAGGAATACTGTATAAGTCTTTCAGCAATTGTATCACACTAGAGATGGGCACGGACCTCCGTATGCATTCCCTTTCCCCACCTCACCCTGGCCGGCTCCCCCACTCACCACTGGTGTTCGCTGCTCTTTCCCTCCTCTTCACACAATTGTCCAGTTGCAGCAGGAGCGGGTGCTTGCCTCCTCCAGCAGCCGCCCACTCAGACGAGGAGGTGGGGCAGGGATTCCTGCAGGGCTGCCTTTGAGTGGGCGGCTGCCAGAGGAGACAGAGGAAGGAAGCACACGCTCCTGCTACAACTGGACAATTGCACAAAGAGGAGGGAGAGAGCGGCATGCACCGGTGGGTGAGTGGGGGAGCTGGCCCAGGATGGGGGAAGGGAATGAGTGGCACCTGTGGTGCTTGCACTGATGAACCCCCTCTACCTCTGATGGGTTCGTGCCCATCTCTATGTCACACCAATATGAATTTGGTTTAGAAGGCCCTGATTTTCTGCTCCCTGCCCCCTTTTAAAGCATAGCTGCAGTTAAGCTTGAATGTGTGTAGGTAGTCTGGGCGGGGGAGAAAAGAGACACCTTCGGTAAAGTGAGCAGGATTTGAACTGGTTTAGGAGCAGCCTTCAATGCCTTGCATAGTTCAGTAGCTATGGGTTGCTGCAGGTTAAATGGTTCTTAAAGGCCCAAAGAGCCCTTTGGCAAACCTAGCTGAGAAAGTGGCTGCTCAGTTGGTTTCATATGTTTCTCGTATTGTCTTTGAAGTGGAGAATGAGGACGCTTGTGGGAGCCACAATTCTGGTTTTCTTAGCACTAGCAACAGGTGTGTGGTCCAAAGGCTGTTATTTACTGTAGTGGTCTGGAATATAGAAGGTCAACTGAACAGGCTTTTGGTGGTTTCATTAGCTTACAAATCAGGTTCTTAAAGAGGTGGAGAAAAATGTTTCCCTTCCTGTTTTGTGTATGGTTTTCTATTCACCTCCTAGCATGTGCCTGTGAGGAGCAGACTAAGCATCCCACCCAGCTCAGAGGATGAGGGCCGAGCAGAATAACTTTCTCCTCAGCTATCTTTCCTTCATCTTCCTAGCAGAGCTTGAAAGTAACTCCCTGCAAAGAGCAACCTGCATGTTATAAATCCCTTCTTGCAGTAATTAAAGGGTAAGTAAATTACATGTAATGTAATGTAACTTAGCTATCTTTTGTACTGTACAACTGTACATTTTAGTTACTTTTACAGTTGCAGGATTTCAGCCTTGCTACTTACATATTTTTTGTGTCACACAGCAGCAGCCTGAAGCATTCTGATTTTTAAAATGCAACCGAAAGTGACTGCTTTCTTATTTTTCAATAACAGGATAGTAACAAGTTGATTTTTTAAAAAAAGAATGTAACTGCAGTGGTAACCAGTGATAACTATTGGGAGGCCTTGGTGCTGTGACTGCAAGTAGCTACTTCTGAAAAGTAACTTTCCAAACTACTGTATGTGGTAGAGATACTCAATAAATATCAATTTGATGTTCTCTGCTTGTCAAGAGCAGCCTTTCTATAGCAGGTATTTGTCAGCATATCACTTGGCTTCCAGACTGGTGAGTCCCACAGTTTTAGGCTCACTGCTGTCATCCCTAACTTATTAATGTACTGCTGGATAACTCAGTGGTTTAGGCATCTGGCTGTGGAGCCAGAGATTGGGAGTTTGATTCTCCACTGTGCCTTCTTGACAAAGGCTGGACTCCATGATCCATAGGTTCCATTCCAGCTCTGCAGGTCTAAAATTATTATATTTATGTTCACATACATGTACCAGGGATTCCTCTATGGTTGCTTGCCCTCTCATAATTGCTACCTTTTAAGCTCAACCTTTCTCATGCAAGTCACAGAAAGAGGTAATGAAATATAATAGGTGTCATTCTCAGTATGAAAATAGAGGAGGATGTAATTTAATTTAGTTGATGCCGTTTCTTTGAAGTATAATGGCAGGTTCAAAGCACCGCAACAAAGCAAGTTTAAAGCAACATATGTTTTGAAACTCTGGCTTCCAAATCCATAATTAATACCATAAAAAAAGGAGCTTGTAGCTAAAAGTCCTTCTTGAGCCTCTGTAAGAACAGATAATGAAGTTCAAGGAGAGTTTAAATTATATGGTTTAACCACTAGGATATCTCCCTGGTCCCAATGGGGTTTCTAGGTTTATATTGACACTTATAATGGGTTTCACCTGCTACTTCAGTTTTTTAATGTATTACATGTTTTTCATCTCAAGATGAGACTGCAGATGAGCAACCATCATTTTAACTATGTTCCTGTCATCTGCTGCAGAATTAGGAGTCTGAATGAAGTCCTCCTGGAGATGCTCTCAGAGTGGAATCCTATTATATGCAGCATCTTTAGCATCTGGAGTAGATCAGTTTTCACATTTAGAAGGCTGGAGAAACAGCACTAATTAGGAGAAATCAAATTACTGTTACTTAGAAACGGCTGCTTGACAGGTGTAAAGAGATTTTGTATGTACCCAGAATGTTAGAAACTTCAGAATTTCAGTTAACGTGATCTAAAGAGTCTCAGTAAGTTTCGGTTCTGAAACAAATGGGAAAATTTATGGCTTTGGTTTTGTGCATAGTCTATTTTTTTTTATTTTTTTTTTACATAAGGGATGACAGAAAGGAAAAAGGGAATTGGAATTGATGAGGAAGAGAAGAGACAATAACATACTAATATCCATTCTATACATATTGCCATATCAAGATTTTAGGTTATTCTGTTTACTCTTTTCTGCCTTCTAGATTAAGTTCTCATTTCAATATGTACTATTCATACACTGCCTGTTAATTCAGTCCACTTGTTGAATAGATCCCATCTTTCTGTTGCCTTTTGCAAGGGATAGTCCTTCATGACTTCTGATAGAATATCTATTTCAGCTATTTCCCGTATCTTTTCAATAAGATCTTCTTGTTTCGGGACCGTTGGGCTTTTCCAATTTTTAGCATATAGAATTCTGGCTGCCGTAACAATATATATAACTATATATTCCTTTGACTTATCTATATTATCAGGTATCATACTCAATAAAAACAGTTCTGGGGTTAATGGCACCTTACAGAGCAGTATTTGTTGTAACATAGCATGTACTCTTTTCCAATATTGTTTCGCTTCTCCACATGACCACCACATATGATAATAACTTCCCACTTGTGTGTTTTGTGCATAGTCTAAATGCAAAACACATCCTTAACATTTGCATCCTCTTGTTTGTTGGACTGAAGAGCTGCTTCGTGGCATGACGCTTTGCAAGACTAATACAAGCAGGCATGCTTCCAACATAAAGTTGAAACCCCAGGGCTGCAAAATACCAATTATGAATCCACTACTAACCTTACTGTATTCAGCTTAGGAGCAAATGAAGAAGTCATGGATCTCAGCTGAGAGGTTTGTTTTTGTCTCTCTCTCTCTCTCTCACTGTCCTAACCAAGATGTACTGTCATGAAAGAACGAGCAGTGTTGTCACTGCTAAACCACTGAGTTACAGAGCCAGCTTAAATTTGAGTGCCATCAAGTCAATTCTGACGTATGGCATCCCTTTCCAGCCAGGTTGTTGCAATCATGCATGGTGATAATTTCACATCTCTAACTATTATTAGGCAGTTATGTGTATGGGGGTTTTCATCAAGGGCCTTTCATCTTGGCTAAGCATATCTGTTTACATTAAAAACTAGGCATATTAGAAAACTAACCTCTCTCCATGACAATACAGGTGCAAGAACATATCTGAGCCAACGTTTTGACACTTATCGCACAGAAACAACTTCCTCTTGAAAACAGTACTTAAGCACTTTGTAAGAAAAAGGTTAGTACAGTAGGATAGATAGATAGATAGATAGATAGATAGATAGATAGATAGATAGATAGATAGATAGATAGATAGATAGATAGATAGATAGATAGATAGAATGGTAAAAGGGAAAAAACAGATTTTTTTACATGCATTACCAGAACTAGCCACTAGAAGGTGCCAGAGTCCATGCTATGTATTCCTCACTAAGTATTCATAACATGTTCTTTGTCTTCCTCTAGTGGCCAGTTCTGGTAATACACATGAAAATAATTTTTTCTGGATTTTTTTCTTTTAATATTTTTAATATTTTCAGACCATAGATAAGTGAATCAGTAGATACTGATCCTGTGGACAAGGGGGTCCTACTGTATGTGACCTTTTAAGCAGCTATGAATAGGGTGTTCCCAGCCATGCAATGAGCAGACAAGTCCACAAATGGCTAATAATCGCAGACATGTATGACATTATTTGGGATTCTTTTCCCACAAGTAGTAAAGTCTAAAATGTTTCTTTAAAAAGCAAAACAAATGCAGAAGCTTTGAAATTGGCTAGTCAGAATCTTTGCCTAGAGCCACAGTGTTCAGCTTCCTACTCCTTTCCAAATGGCTTCTTCATTGATTTTTTTGATGTGGCATCCTTTTGTTATGTAGAGGATTTTTGGGGGGTGAATTTTGGGAGCGGCGAATCCTGCTAAGGTGCTAGCATTGGGCAGAGAGAGTTAGTGGCTTTAGATGGCAAATTGTAAGGTGTGAGGATTGGACAAAAGTGTGTGTCTATGTCATATTCTGTGCCTCTGCTAAATTAGCCTGCCATGAACAGTTTGTTTGTTTGTTTGTTTGTTTGTTTGTCTGTCTGTTTCTTTCTTTCTTTCTTTCTTTCTTTCTTTCTTTCTTTCTTTCTTTCTTTCTTTCTTTCTTTCTTTCTTTCTTTCTTTCTTTCTTTCTTTCTTTCTTTCTTTATACCTCTTCCATCTAGTGGCAAGTCACTATTCTGGACAGCTACAAAAGAAATAAACACAGGTGCACAAAAACAGCAATTAAAACAATAAGCATACAAAAACAAAACTCATCCCAAAACCTCAGTGTCTAACTCATGTCACATGACTCACAAGAAGGCAGAATTAAGAACAGCTGATGCAATACTAAAGAGTAGACCATCAACCTAGGGCCATCACAAAATTATCTATGAATTAGGTTAAGAAGGAATGAAGTTTTCAAAGGCATGGGAGAAAAGTCAGGTTTTAATCTGCTTCCTGAAGCTAAGGAGGGTGGGGTCTGATGCACCTCCACTAGAAAAGAATTCCAGAGTAAGGTGGCCACTATCAAGAATGCCCGGTTTGTAGCTGACCACTTTCAGATCTCCCTTGGAGTGGCCATCTGCAACATCAGTGTTTGGGAGATGCATGTGGGGTGGGAGGTTGACCTGAGGGAAAGATGCTCTGGTAGGTAGGAAGGTCCTAAACCATACAGGGCTTTATAACATTTGAATTTGGCCCAGAAGCATACTGGCATCCAGTGCAAACGGGCCAACGTAGGCATGATATGGTCAAATTTCAATGTATCTGTGACCAGTCTAGCCACTGCGTTTTGCATTTGCTGAAGCTTCAAACTGCTTTCAAGGACAGCCCCACGTAGAGAGCATTGCAGTAGCCAGTCCTTCAGATTACCAATGAACCAGATTTATTAGGGATCTTCTGTTGAGAAAGGAGCGGAGGTGCGCAATTTGCCTAAAATGGAAAAAGGCAGATTTGACCATGTTCAAGATCTCATTCTGCGTCAAGAGGGCTGGGTTGAAAAGCACACCGAAAGTACACACCTGATCCTTCAGGGTGAGTATGGCTCCATCGAGACCAGGCAACAAACTCATTAACCAATCATGGTGCCCCTTCCAACAAGAGGATCTCCGTCTTTTCAGCATTCAACCTCAGCCTATTAGCCCTCATCCAGGCCATAATTGCAGCTAGGCAGCACTTCAGCTTCCCCTGCTGAAGAGGAAAATAAAAGATAGTAGTGTCATCAGTATACTGGTGGCAACACACTCCAAATCTCCAAATGACCTCTCCCAGTGGCCTCATGTAGATGTTGAACTGCAATGGGGAGACGATCAACCCCTATGAGACACTACATTGTAGCACCCATGGAGATAAAACAGCATCCCTAAGCTGCCGAGAAAGGAATGAAGCCAGTGTAATGCTGTGCCTCTGATCCCCAATTCTTGACAACTGGTCCAGGAGGATACTGTGGTTGATGGTATCAAAGGCTGCTGAGAGATCTAGGAGTACTAACAGGGTCACGCTCCCCCAGTCATCCTCCCATAACAGGTCATCTAGCAGGGCAACCAGAACTGTCTCAGTCCTTTGGCATGGTCTGAACCCCAACTGAAATGTATCCAGATTATCTGTCTTCTCCAATAATGTCTGGGAGCTGGTCAGCTACCACCCTCTCAACCAGTTTCCTGCTGAATGGTGTATTCGCAACAAGATGATAGTTGTTTAAATTGTCTATTGGTAAGCTGGCTTTTTTCAGAATAGGCTGGATAGTCATCTCCTTCAAGGAGGAGAGCATATGTCCCTCCTGCATGGAGGAGTTTATGATCTGAGTGGCCTATTCAACCATCAACTCACTGGCCAATTTTAAGAGCCATGAGGTGCATGGTCTGACCGAGAGATGGTGGCATTAGAGCATGCAAGCACCTTGCCAACATTATCAGGCACCATAGACCGAAACTGATCCAGAATAACCAGACAAAATGGGGTGTTGGACATCTCAGTCTGGCTTATTGCGCTAACAGAGTCAAGGTCCCTACAGATTACGTCAATTGTCATACGAAAGAGGGCTGTAAATTGCTTACAGTTGAGACAACAGATGTTGTCCGTCTCAAGTGTGGTCACAGAACACCCTAAAGAGCCCCACTTGGTGGTTAGCTTCTGTGACGTGCCCCTTACGTGTCCCCAGATTATTTCACTAGCCTGAGGCCCACGCCATGTCCCCTTTTACGCTGCCAGCAGTTGATCTCTGTCAACAATATTTACTTAGAAAGATGTAGGTCCACACTGCGTGTAAAGTTTAACAAAACAGGTTTATTGGATACAGTTCACATAAACAGGTTACTCAAAGACTTTAAAGTATTCAATGGTTTTGTAATAACTTGTTTCACACTTAACTCTATAAGTTCCACACTCTCAACTGCCTCCCTTAACTCCTCACAGACTAACTCTCCTCTCTAACTGACTTCTCACTCTCCCACTATCTCTAACTCTCACTGACTAACTGAGCAGTTGCTCTTATCTGCCTCACCCCTCCCTTCTAGTTTCTCTGGCTCCGCCTCCCAACAGCTCCCATTGGTGCATGCAAATAACCTCACACATGAGGCAAAGCAGGGTGATCGCTACAGCTGCCTCACGGTTATACCTGATGTTGTATGCTTTATTGGCAGCCTGAATGATATTACTATACATGCCAGATAGCTTTTTTTACTTCAGCCCATCCGAGGGAGCTTTCCTGCAAATGCTCTCTAGCCTTCTCTTAGCTTGTTTCATGACTCACAACTCCTCTATGAACCCAGGAGAAGGGTGAGCCCTGAGACAGAGAAAGCATTTGGGTGCGATGGAGTCAACTGCCCAAGCCACTGCCAAATACCATTCAACCTCCCGTCACCTCATCCGGAAACCCACCCAAGCGTCCAGTCAGCTCTAATAGCATCCCTGGGCGGACCATCCTAATCAGTCCCACCTCCCTGCAAGATTGCAGCAGAGGATGTAGCTTATTTTGCCAGTATCAAAACAAGATTCAGGAGCTGGGCTAATTTTTTTTTGTACATGGAAAGGTGGAGGTGTCCTTGATCTCAGGTAGCAAAATGCCTTGGTATGGCCCTGAGAAACTGTGTGTGTCCTTAGAATGTTCACATAAGCCACTGAATGCCAGCTGTGCGTACAGTATATCTTAACTGAACAGAGGCCATGGCATCTGTTCATCAAGAGTGCAATGCGCATGGAGGGAATTACCGTGGGGAGAATTGGTATGCTTTCTCTTGACTTGGATTAGTATCCATTCTGTGGTTTCCTGTCTGTTGAAATACAAGGCTTCTCAGGAAAATTGGACTCAATTACCTCATAGAATCCTGGAACTGGAAGGGATCTTGGAGGTCACAGTGTCCTCTTGCTCACTGGCAATCTGCAGTGAGCACAGGAGGGAGCAACACATCCCTGATGGACTCCTTTACTAGCCTCCCTGAAGGCAAGTCCCCACCACCATGACCCATCTGTCTAGACCATCTGTTCCACTGTTGAACGTTTCTTGCTGTTAGGAGATTTCTCCAAAGGTTTGTCTGCCACGTTTCTGGAATACTTCTTGTCCAGCCTGCTAGAGCAACATAAAACAACTTTGCTACATCTTCATCATGACAAGCCTTCGGAGGTTTAAAGTCTGCCATCATACCTTTCCTTAGGATGGAACAGAACTTGGAAACGCAAGATTTTGGATTAGAAATCCCAAGATCTTAATTGGATGACAACTCCTGAACTGCAATCTACAAAATCTCTTTAGGACTATATCTTTCCTTAGACTAGAATTCCCAGAATCCACTAGCCAGACATGTAACCAAGCTCTGGTTAAGAAGAAATACCAGAGAAGAATTTGTTTAACAGGGCTTCTGTTCAGAAATCCATATAACTGCTTAGACATGGAGGTTCCATTAAAAAAAGAATACTTTACCCTTTAGATAGCAGGTAGGTTTTGTCTTGTCTGGTTTGTTCTTTGCCAATGTAATTCAGCATCTAACTGCAGCCCAACTTCTGTTCTGCCATTCCAGCCGAATGTGATTATTCCAGACATATGTGACTAGGGAAAAAGCTGTTACAGTTTCTCAGCTCAAATCTCCAAATTAACATGCTGTTCTTTTTTGCTGGGCGTGAAGCCGACTCATCCCTGCACTGCCTCTCTTTCTAAACTGGGGGTGACAGAACATTGCAAGCAGAAAGAATATCTTGGGGAGAGGGATTGATTCACTGAATTGTAGCCGTGCTTTGTCTTGATTTCCCCCTGGGCTCTGTTTAAAGTCCATATTCAGGTTGATTAACTTTCTCATTGAAAGAAGATGGCTCTGTGAAATTATACAACAGGGAGTTAGCATGAGGGGGGTGGGTAACTCGTTACTGATAGACCATTTCCATCAGGTTTCTTAAATGTAAAGCAGTGAATAAGAGAATGGCTTATGAATAAGATCTTTATAAGTACTGAATGTGATGAGCTCAGGATGATTGGATCCAGCTGTCTGTCCCTGCTGGAAGCTCTGCCTATGATCTCAGAATGTCTGAGAATTTTCTTCTTCTTCATAGTTAAATAATCTACTTCAGCTTTTGCAACTAATTGCTTAAGCCCTGTTGAGTTTTGCCTGTAAGTCATGTTATGCCAGAAAAATGATTTTCCATTTGCATGATTCCATTTGCCCTTTTCCACTGGTAACAAACAACAAACCTGATTGGCATCTTGAGGTATTGGTTGGCATATTGCCTGCTCATAATGTCACTTAATTGCCTTATAGTTGTTATGTAGGGAAGGCAGTGGGCCTTTTATTGATAATAGAGAAGCATGTTCAAATTGCACTGAAACCATGGGGCCATAGTTTCTTCCGTATGCTTCCTATGCATGCGCGCACACACATACACAGAATGAGAATCTATTTGAGCTCCAGAGTTGCATTGTGAATGTAATTATTCAGACTCTGGTGATGCCTTTCCATAGCAAAGGTTGGCATATCTCCATTCAACTTATCTTTCTCATATAAAATCTTGTGAAGACGGCAGCTTGAAGTCTGAGAGTTTATGAACTGAGCTTGACCTTTCTTGGAGCACTAACAGTGCTGCATTGATAATAGCATATTGGACTTGAATATGATGGAGGAGATCTTGCAACAGAGCCCTCAGAGTGCACATGCTCTCAAGCAGGGCCATGACAAGTCTTTGAACCTCTTTTCCTAATACCAGGCTGCTTTTCGAACTTTAGGTTGGCATGGCAGAAACCAGTTCATGCTGGTATCAAGCGTATTCATGTGGAGAGTGATATCCTGCTAGCTACCTTCCCTTGGGTTATGGCTTCACCAACAAATATTTCTTATGTGCTGCAGAAAGGAGTAGATCTTCCTGAAAAAAATGCCCTGGAGTGAAGATGTTTTCTTAATATGAGAATATATTTATTTCCTTGAGAAACAACAGTTAGCTTAGTCTTCCTCGATACTGTTATGTTCCCCGCATGTCCCTAACTGTCTCTTCCTCAGCGTTACCTCTTTTTTGAACTTGATTAACATTCACTAACGTTGACTTTAAATGGACTGCTTTTTTTAAACAACTGTGGAAACTTCTCTGGTGCTCCAGTACTGAGTTTTTGCTGAAGAACAGATTAAAATAATTGCATGCCAACAAGTCAATTCTGATTTACAGTGATCATTTCCAGGGTTTTCTAATTATAGAGTATTCAAAAGTGGTTTACCATTCCCTTCTTCCGAAAGCATCCTGGAACTGTGCAGCTTGCCCAGGGCTACAAAGACTAGCTCTTCTCCTGGGACACAGAGTGGAGAATTGAACTTCCAGCCTTTGATGCTGCAGCTAGGTACCTAACTCACTGAACTATCAGCCAGTGAAGAGCAGACTGCTTTTTAAAATAAAGAATTGGGTGTAGCTCACCAAATGAGCCCCTAAATGGAAAATATATTACTTTATTGATGTATTTGTATATAAGTATTTCTGTTGAGTAATAATCCCAAAGTATATTGGTTTAGAAATTCGGATGTGGGGAGCTCATGTGCTAGAAAGCCCTAAAAACTTAGTGCAGTTCCACTCTTGCCTGCTAGAGGCACAAGAGGGACTTTCTGAGTTAAAATGAAATAAAAATGGAGGTGCATGTGGATGTACTGGTGGCTTCAGGGTGCCTTTGGGCCCCTGGGGGGCATATATGGATCATAGGCTTCATGTATACCTGCTTTAAGGGAACCACTAGTGGAATAGTTGTTACCCATTAGTTTCCTTTCATCCCAGACAGTCTCCATCAGAGGAGAAGCTGGAGGTGGTGGGGTGGAGTTAGCGACGTAATATTTGACTGCATACTTCCAGGGTCCCTGGGACTGTTTTTCAGTGTGTGTGTGTGTGTGAATACTGGTAGCCAGGTCATTACAAAAATTGTACACATTTTTACACCTGCTTATTTAATGTACTAAATAAATTATGAATCTGTCATATCTGTTCAGTCCAACTGCTGTGCTCTTAACGTTTGTGTAACTGCGGACGGCTAGTAGATGAGGGGTTGGAGTGTTTCTTGGTCACATGCCTAGTTGTGCCCGGGATTGCCCAGTTGAGATGTGTCCCAGTACTTAATCAGTTAGTCACAATTCGCCTTGCTAAATTATGAAAAACTTAACACCAAAAAGATTCTACCCACTGTTAAATAAAAAAGTAAAACCTAAGAAGAAGCAGTTGTAAAAATTATCATAGAATCTTGAAGTTGGAAGGGGCCTATAAGGCTATCGAGTCCAACCCCCTGCTCGATGCAGGAATACAAATCAAAGGATATCTGCCAGGTGGTTGTCTAAATTTCTCTTGAATGCCTCCAGTGTTGGAGCACTCACCATCTCTTGAGGTAATTGGTTCCATTGCCATACTGCTCTAACAGTTAAGACGTTTTTCCTGATATTCAACCAAAATCTGGCTTCCTGTAATCATTATAGCATGGTTATGGAAGGAATCAGACATTAAACTGCCAAACAATATTGCCTTATATAAAACTCTTATATACCATACCAGTTTACAATTCCTGTAACCACCCCTAGAAAAATACTAAAAACGGTTAAGCAGAATGATCAAAAGACTGGAATAACTCCCCTATATAAGGAAAGTTTGCAATGCTTGTGATTGCTTAGAAAAGGACAAGTAGGGTAGACATTGTAAGATGTATAGAATTATGCATGGTGAAGAAAAAGTTGGTGAAAAGAAGCTTTTTACCTTCTGTTACAGTACTAAAACACAGTGGGATCATCAACTGAAACTCAATAGGGGATTTGCTTAATAAAGGTTCACCTATATATACTCTTCTGAAAACCGAGTGGATTGCTTGGCTGAGATGTGAAAATGCCAGTTTTTCTGTTCTTTGCCTATTAGAACAGTAGGGGATCCTGAGGCTTTCGATGAGCTATAATTTTCTGGCATTGTTTCTTTTCTGGGGGAAAAGAACGAAGTCTGGCACATCCTAACTAAAACCAAAAGAACATTGGGACACAGACAAAAAAAGGAAGAAGAAATGCACCCGATATTAACAACAGCTATTATAATGCCTGTACTCAGTGTAGTGTACGAGACAGTAGTAGACAGAGTGACGGACTAGGACTCAGGAAACCTGGGTTTGAATCCCTGCTTGGCCATGGAAGCTCGCTGGGGGACTGTTAACTGGTAAAACCACTCCTTAAATATCTCACTTACCTTGAAAACCTCATTAAGATCCCTATAAATCAGTCCTGACTTGATGGCACAGAACAACAACAACAACATCATAATGCCTAGGACACACTCAGGGGAGCTCAAGTATTTATTATAAGCACAGCTACAGAGACTGCCTTTGATTTGTGTTCATTTGAGCTTAATTCAACGCACAACTATGTACGCTTGATCATGGCTTTAGTTACTTCTGATGGGCCTCAAGTATAGCAGTGGTCTTACCCTTTTTCCCCTGCTTGACTCTTTTTTTAGTAGACTTCTAATTCTGAATTTTGAGCATTATACATTCCTCCTAGGTTCAGACCATTTAAAAACATCTGTATGTCTTCATATGTCCATGCACACACGCATACATCTTTTGTTAGGGTTAGCTTTAGTTCACTTCACATGGAACTAATTAGCCTGCTAACTTGGATTTCCCTCCATGTAAGAGAGTATCTAGTTTCTTACAGAATAAATATCTCTTTCTTGGCAGCAGTATAATACAGAACAGGAGCTTTTTCTTCCTTGCATTCAAAAATAATTCTCTTCCTGTTAAAAGTAAAAACAATGAGTGGAAATAGCTATGCAAAATTATTCATGGACAGGCATTTTTATTGTACTTCAGGAAGGGCTCAGCAGTTTGGTTTATAGGAGAGGCATATAAAATATGTTTCTCGCAGCAACTAGGCTACTTGTGACCCTGACCTAGAGACACCTTTTTGCTCTTACATATTGTATCAACCCTGAAAGACTTAGGAGAATATTTGATGTACTAGGGCTTCTTTGGCTTTCAAGAAAGAAAGAAAGAAATCCAATTTAACTGGAAACAAAAGAAGATCGGGGATACGCAGAAGTTGGAGCTGAGTATTTTGGTATTCTGTACAGATTACCCCAAGTGTGTGTGGAGGCTTTAGCAAACAGGCTGGGAGATTGATATAAACTGGAACACCTTTCAGCGCTATAAAATGGATTGGAAATAGAGCCTTTAAGAAACAGATAGGGCCTTAAAATCTCCATATCTGGATAGTGAGAATAAGAGTCACAATTGTACTGGCTCTCCCATTCATGTAAGCACCAGGGCAAGGAAAAGCACTGACAAGCCTTCAATGGATCTTGTAAACTATGAATGAATGTTGTGGTGGTAGCTGACTGTTTTGTTTCCATTTCTAGCCGGTCGAAACACAGAGAAAGAAAGAAAATTGATAGAAAAAGCAGAAACAGAGCTTGGAAGTTGGAATAGTTCCTTTGTTTGAGTACTGTATACCTTTCAGGCAGCGCACCCACCACTATCACCGTAGCCACTGGGTGATGCATGGAAGTTGTAGTCCAAGAAATCACTTTTCCAAACTTTGAAAAGTAAGAGGCAACAGGTTAATAGAGTGAGAGGATTGAGGGGAAGATGAGGTTAAGGGGAACCTCCAAAAGCGAGAACAGCTGTGAAGGAGAGCAGCAGATATAGGAATTGCAGAGGTGAGAAAGACAGAAAGCTACAGTGGCCAGGTTTGTCATTATGAAAACACAACCTGCATGAGCTTTGGGGTCTCATATTTCTCCCTGTTTTCTCCTTACACATGTGAGAAAGAAAGAGAAAGTTTCTTCTTTGCTTTTGAACTGATGATTGTTCCTCATGGTCCAAAATTAGGGAATGGTGGTGTAATTGACTGGTTAAATCAAACTTCTGAGGAAACAATACTATACATGATGTCTTCTGAATTGTGAGGTGACAGTATACAACATGTGCTAGAACTCCAGTGTTCTAAATGCTGATGGTGCAAACACACGTAGAAGGGACCACTTAGCCCTGCCCCCCGCCCCACCCCATCCCACATCATGTTTTGCATGGTTTCAGCACTGGCTCTGAAGGGAAGAGGCCTTATACATACTTCCTTGCCATGTACATAGATTTTCTCAGGCTCTGAAGAGGAACTTCTCTTCAGATCTAGCACTACAACCATGAAGTACATGACGATGGGGGTGAGGTTAAATTATCCTGTTCCTCCTCTAGTATTTATAATGCCTGGATAGGTCTGTGTTTGAAAAAAATCATAGAACAGCAAAGACTAATGACTTTTCAAAGACTAGATGTTTTTATTTGGCACAGGTTTGCTTGGACAGATTTTATCGTATGCAGGAGCCTCACAGTGGGCTATAGTTGATGAAAATTTGGGCCGAATAAAACAGGTTAGTCTTTAAGGTATCACAAGATTCTATGTTGTTTTGGCTACAACAGACTAACCTGTCTATCCCTTGGAAGAAAGCTACAGTTCTGTTAATGGAGGATAAGGCCATCAGTGACTACTTTGTTTAATATCTAACCCCCTCCAGTATCAGAAGCACTGTACAGTACTAGGGTTCAATTTTCGTCTGGCTAAGCAGGGCTCCTGGGATCTTGCCCAAATCCAGATGTCATGTGAGCAGTGTGTAGCTTAGGAAGAGACAGAAGACCAGTGTTGGAAAAATTCACATCAAAGAGCATTTAAAAATAATACTAGGTCTAATATTACATTTGTTAATGTATACTTCAAAATAAATATTTAATCCTCTACATGATTTAACTGCACCAATACGTCACTAGTGCTAAGAGGCCTGTCTACCATAATTTTTATGAAAAGTTACCTATTTTCGTAGTAAATAATTTCCTAAGAAATGGAACTATGTACACAGTCTATACCAAGCCAGTTCTATGAATGCTTCATTAAGCAGTTGATCAATAACTGCTTTGCAAATGAATTTACGGCATTCACTAAAATTCCAAGGGCTGTCAACTTCATTATAAGTGACTTATTGAACATCACTAAAGCCATTTGGGAGAGATGGGCTGCCTTTAAAATAATGCATTTCTTGCAGTGATTGATATTTTAAATACTTTGAAAATTGCTAGCACGGTGTGAGGCAATTTGCTGTGCATCATCTAAAAGTGCTTGTTTATGAACAGCTTCTTAGTCCTCATTATTTGGCAATTTTAAAAGCACCTGTGGTTGTGACCTAACTTGCTCTTGAGTAATCTTACATACAATGAGATTAGAGTGCAGTGAAGGGCTGAGGTTTGTGGCCATAGTCATTCAGGTTTTGCCTAACATAGCGGTGAGAACTTTCAAAAGATCAGCCTTGAATTAATGTATTAGTGGCAAGATAATTTCTTGAATACAGTTTTTAAAAGAAGTGAGAATGAGTAATTGTTAATAGTGGCATGGAAGGAGGTGGTTGGAAGGAGCCTCGTGGCACAGTGGTTAAACTGCTGTACTGCAGTGAAAAAACTGTTCATGACCTGATTCAATCCTAGCAGATTTAGGGAGCCGGCTCAAGGTTGGCTCAGCCTTCCATCCTTCCAAATGAGTACCCTGCTCACTGGGGGAGGCAATGTGTAGCCTGCATAATTAAATGATAAACCTCCCAGAGAGAGCTTTAAACACTATGGAGGGGGTATATAAGCAGAACACTTTGCTTTTGCTTCGGTTGGAAATCAATCTGTCTGAAGTTGGCTTCTGGATGGCTGGGATAGAAAACCCACAGACTTTCCATCTCTGGTTTCTTTGGTGTGATGTCCAAATTTGGTGGGAGTTCGCATCCAGCCAAATGATATATCTTTGGACTGCTGTGACACTCACAGGCAAGCCTGCCAGCTCTTTTTAGGTGCAGGGATCAAACGGAGTATTATATGACATGCAGGTCACATACCATAATTATGTAACTAGGCCTAGTTTTTCCCATTTACAGTGGGAGTAGCTAAACCAATGGTTCCCAACCTTGAGTTCTTAGACTACAACTCCCAGAAATCCTGTCCAGCACAGCTAGACATAATTATGCAAACAACAATCCCCTCCCCCCCGCAAGCTTGGTACTCATTTTACCAGCCTCAGAAGGGTGGAAGGCTGAGATGGGTTCCTGAATCCATTAGGAACAAACTGATGTTGTGAGTAGAGGCTTGACTGCAGTACTACAGTGTAACCACTATGCCACAGGGCTCCTCATCAGGTTGCATAGTATCTTGAATAGCTTCTTTAAAGTTCCCACCAAAACACAGTGCAGATTCGTTGCCCCCTTGATACTGGAGTTACCAGCCTGCACTGTGTCCAGGTACTTCCCATCTGACCTATGCTGTCTGTTTAGTAAAGTTATTCATACTTCTGAAAATAAGTATGTTGCATGCCTGGGATACTTGGAATGCATGAAAACATGATGTCTAGCAAGGAGATTGGTGGGTGACATCTTCTAAATCACAGCACTTGAGGTGATATGAGTTATTAGGTGTAATAATAATCTTAGACCTGTAGTGCTGGAAGGGACCCTATGGATCATCAAGTCCAGCTACTGGGAACGAGGAAGAGTGGAGAATTGAACTCCCAACCTCTGGCTATACAGCCAGATGCTTGAACACTGTGCTATCCAGCAGTTTATTTATTTATTAGATTTTTATCCCGCCCTTCTAGACATATGTCTACTCAGGGCGGCTCACAATAAAATTATTCATAAAAACAATTAAAACAACGATTCACATTGACAATATTAGTATTAATCAAGATGGAAAATATGAAACAAAAAATTAAGTAGAAAGTAAAAGTCAAGTATTGACAGGAGGGAAGGCCTGCCTAAAGAGCCAAGTCTTTAATTGGCTCTTAAAAACACCCAGCGAGGGTGCCAGGCAGATCTCTGACGGCAGGCTATTCCAAAGTCGAGGGGCCACTGCCGAGAAGGCCCGGTTTCTTGTTCTTTCTTTCCGGGCCTCTCTCGGCGTTAGGCCCCTCAGCCGTCTTTCCTGGCTATAGCGAGTGACTCGAGTAGATCTAGGTGGGAGAAGGCGTTCTGCTAGGTATCGAGGTCCTAAACCGTTTAGGGCTTTATATGTCATCATTAACACTTTGAAATCAATGCGGAAACGAATGGGCAGCCAATGCAAGGCAGCCAGAGTGGGAGAGATATGCTGGTGTTTTCTCGTTCCACTAAGTAGTCTGGCTGCTGCATTCTGCACCATCTGAAGCTTCCGCATCAATCTCAAAGGTAGCCCCACGTAGAGCGCATTACAGTGGTCTAATCTCGAGATTACAAGCGCATGGACCAGAGTGGTGAGGGCCCCGCCATCAAGATAGGGACGCAGCTGGGCAATCCGCCACAGATGGTAATAGGCGGAACGGACCACTGACGCCACCTGGGTTTCCATGGTAAGCGCCGGTTCCAGATGTACTCCCAAGCTGCGAACCTCACTCTTTGCGGCGAGAGTCACCCCCCCCAAAAGAGAGGGAGTTTCCCAAGCTGCCGATGGAGGGGCCACTGACCCTCAGGACCTCCGTCTTGTCCGGGTTCAGCCTCAACCCATTCTCCTGCATCCATTGCAGTACAGCCTCCAGACAGCGCTGAAGGGACAGAACGGCATCCACTGAAGTAGGTGAAAAGGAGATGTAGAGCTGCATGTCATCAGCATACTGATGGCACGAGGCCCCACACCCCCTGATGACCCCACCCAGCGGCCTCATATAGATATTAAACAGCATTGGGGAGATTATCGAACCCTGCGGAACCCCACAATTGAGACTCCATGGGGCCGAAATGCTTTCCCCAAGCTGAACTCTCTGAGGGCGGTTCTCCAAGAAGGATCGGAGCCAGGCAAGCGCCAGGCCACCAATTCCCAACTCGGAGAGCCTCCCCAGGAGGATACCGTGGTCAACGGTTCCCCTGTGGTTGTCTGGTTTGCACAAAGAAAAACTGTCTTTATAACCTAATATATTTGGCAGACTTAGTTTCAACTGTTGGTGTCAATATGTATATCTCTAAGCCACTTCAAACAAAGGTATTTTGAAAAATAAGGCATATAGTCTAATTAAATCACTTTTTTTAAAAAAAATCTAGTATAAATATAAGACAGCTTTGAGTTTTATTCTACTTATTGAATATTTGACTATAATTCAAAACCTGGAAAACTACAGTGGTGCCTCGCTAGACGATTGCCTCGCAGGACGAGGAAATCGCTAGACGATGCCTTTTTGCGATCGCTACTGCGCTTCGCAAAACGATGTCTCTCTATGGGGAATTTTCGCTAGACTATGAGGTTTCCCCATAGGAATGCGCCGACTAGTGGTGAAAAGCTGTCAGTGCAGCTGTCAGTGCATTCCGATGGGGACCCTCACTCGCTAGACGATGTTTCCCTATGGGAGATTTCGCAAGACGACTGAGTTTTCCCTTGGAACGCATTGAAGAGATTTCAATGCATTCCAATGGGAAAACGTGCTTCGCTAGACGATGTTTTCGCTAGACAGCGATCTTCGTGGAACGGATTAACATCGTCTAGCGAGGCACCACTGTACTTTGAAAAAGTAATGCATTACAGTTTCAAAGGCCAAGAAAATCAACATGTAATATGAAAATTAAAAAGGGATTGTGACATAAGAATATTTTTATTCCTATATGGAAAGAATTTACTATTGGATTTGTATTACATAAAGGGAAGGGTTGTGTACCTTCACAAGAATCAATACAGTCTTGGAAGGGAAATGGGGCTCTTTGTTCAACAAAGTTCTTTAGCAATCCCATTCTCAGAAGCGACAAAAATAGGCACTTTTAGTTACGTTTAGATAAAAACTATCTGAATGTTATATGCTGCTGGCGTGTGGTACAAAAGACTTCCTTTTCCTCAGCACCCATAAAAGAAGATGAAGCAGCAGCCTGACATATGGCAAAACTGTCTCTTATTTCTCCTGTAGTAATTAGTAATGTGATGCCACCATAACTAGAAACACAAATAGAAAGTTACAGTCACAGTGCACAAGGAATAAAGTTGTTCCTCATTGGCTGAAATTCTGTTGTGCATCTTTGTGTGTGCTACAGGAATGATGTAATCAACATTGGCAAAGGAAGCCTTTGGGCACTTTTGGGGGTGTACATGACTCATGCACAATATGATGAAGTTGTGTGCATTTCAAAATTGCCAAAGGGAGTCTTTAATCAGTGGCAATTTGTTGTTGTTGATGACATAATTCCCATTGTGCATGCAGAACTGTGCAACAGGATTTCGGCCATTAAGAAACAATTGTAGTGGTTGTTGTGGGATTTCCAGGCTGTTTGGCCGTGTTCTTAAGGTTTTTCTTCCTAACGTGTGGCTGGCATCTTCAGAGGACAGGAGTCAGAACACAGAGCACAGACAGAGTTCTGACTCCTGTCCTTTGAAGATGCCGGCCACAGAGACTGGCGAAACGTTAGGAAGAAAAACCTTAAGAACATGGCCAAACAGCCCGGAAAACCCACAACAACCATCAGATCCCGGCCGTGAAAGCCTTCGAGAATACAACAATTGTAGTGTAATGCAGTTAGGCATTCAGAATTGGAAGAAAAGACTAGGTTACCAATAACTTGTTATTTGTGACAGGTTACTTCCATGCTCTGGCATCACTTGTACCACTGAGAAAAAAATATCTTAAGTTAAGCATCCTGTTTCTAAACAGGTATTTAGAGTAGACTAAGCTAGTGTGAACAATAGAGAAGGGAATGTTTCCCCTCACCAAAACAGTTTGCTGTCCATCAGATAATAATTTGCCATGTCCCTTATAGAAAACATGAGTGGATAATGCTGTAGATGTCACCAAGATGTCATAGGTGTCACAGTGTCAAGGTTTATCTCTGTTGCCTCTTGTCAGATGCAAGGCCCCTTATTATCATGCTATAGTTGTCAGTGGCAGTTCTATAATGTCCTGTAATGATGAACCCTTGTGTCCATAGGTGAGTTGGGGGTTTCACTGGAAAAGGTATGAGAGTAAGACTTGGGCATGTTATTATTATTATTTGGACAGCAGCTGCCAGAATACTAAATCTAGCCTTGGCCATGCTAGCTGGTGTCTTGTGGGAATGATCGCTCAAAATAGTATGTGGCCAGGCTCTTTCTAAAAGTATTGGCCACCTGCAAGCTGATTAGACTGTATCTGTAGATTTTGAGAAAGTATAAGAAGGATTGTACTCCCTTTGTCGTAGGGAACAAGTGGCCAAAGTGTGGCCTCTAGATGTTGGTGGACTGCACCTGCTGTCTGCTCTAGCCAGCCTAGCTAGTGGAGAACAATCCTGAAAGCAAATCTCTAGAACAGGAATGGGCAAAATGCATCCCTCTTTATGTTATTGATCTACAATAACAGCTAGAGGACTATATTTTGCCTACAGAACTTCTGGAGATTTGTTTTCAGATTTTTTTATATAAAAAGTGATGTCGCTGATGGAGGGGCAGTGCAGTTTGCAAGTCTGTGCTCATGTGTATCCTTTTCCCACCCAGGCAAGAAGCAGAGAGGTAATCTTATTCAGTGGTTGGGCCAAAATGGACAGACCCACATATTTGGCCCTGCCTTCCTCAGTTCTGGAAAGACACAGCACAAACCACTGGAATGGTCTACAGCATGCATGACCACAGTCTATCAGGCAATGAGTTAGTTTGAATCAGGGAATCCAGAGGGAGGGTAAGGTAGTCCACGTCAGCAAGCCAGTGAAAGTCCATCAGGAATTGATAATGAAAGAGTGTAAGAGATAATGATACACTGGCTGGAGTAATTTGTGGTGAAAGAAAGCAGACAAGGGTTCAGGAAACAGAGATTGGCTTTCAGCTTTCCAGATGGTACACTGATAGTTTCTCCAGCCTGCAACTGACCCTTTTGTGGCTGAGCTGGCTTGGGCTCCACCCAGAACTTAGCTGCAGACCTTCTAGCATGAGGTCTCTCCGAAGGAGAGTCCTCATCAAGACTTCATTGGTTTGAATAAAGACTTTGCTCATGTCTTTATTCAGCAGCACTGTCTTGGGGCCCATCTCATCCTCTATCCCTGTGCTCTACGTCTCTGCAGGAGAGGATTCTACAACCCTCTCTGAGGGTCCAGGTATTTCAGAGGCTGACTGTTTCTCAGTGCTTTCTGGTCCTTGAGGCTCTTGGTCCTCCTCTGAGGAGGATTCCTCTAGGGGCATGACAATATATTGAGTAAGTTGATTTGCACAGTCAAGCTGTCCTCTCACTTTCTCTTACTATTATCAGAATGCTCTACATTTTTATGACTTTTCTAATGTGGTTTTCTTGTTATTAAATAAATCAATATTTTTTTTTGGGGGGGGGGGAGCCAGACATTGTAATCTTACTTTGTAGTTTCATCAGGGTAAGAGCATTTTCTGGCTAAGTGGGGGTCCTGCCTTGTCTTGGCACGGTCTGGTGAGGTGTCTCTTCTCAGATCAAGAGCCTTCAGTGGCTGTCATTTTTCACAGAAGAAGGGATGGCACTCATGAAAACCACTGGGTTTTGATGTGATTCCTAGCATTTCTCATCATTGGGCAGAGCTTTTTAAAATTATTATTATTATTGTCCTGTTTGCCTGAGTGGTTTGTTGCATTGTATGTTATTAACATGTTGTCTTGTCATCACTGGCCTGTCAGAAACACACAAGGAAATACTGTCCAATGGCCAGTCCTTAAAAGGTATCTTCAAAGTAGTTAGAAAAATACAAAAAATGAAATGAAACTACATTTGCCTTGCCACTTAGGATTAATAAGAGGATGGTATAAAACTTCAAGCATTCTGGTGAAAATGCCCCTTTACATGCCCTTCGAAAGTAAGGATGTGATCAGATGGCTGCAAAGGCATTTGTGTGATGGCACTGGAAAGGGCGTTTTGATGAGAGTGATCTTGATGAGAGCAACCCTTGTGACTGCTGGGGCCTTGCTCCAGCTGGACCCAAAAAGAGTAGTTCTACAGCTGGACCAAAAAGGCCCAGCTCAGGTATGGGTCAGGGTTGGGCCGGAGTGCATTTTCCTGTACAATATGTGCTCACCAGGGAAATGGATTGCACTGGACAGCTCCATAAGCAGTCCTAATTGCAATCTATTTTCCTGTATAATCACACCCAAACTTTTTGAAATGACGAGAAAGTGTCACTTGTTATACCAAAAAACAAGTTTGTGAATGCTCATTATGCCACTTCTGACAGGTAACTTTCCCCCATCCTCATTATCTGCCAAGCAATTACTTACAGTTAACGATGTTATTTGTAACTAGTTACTTCCAAGCAGAGTGATTGGGTATGTTAGCTAGGTCATTGCAGTCCAACAGCATCGGGGGGGGGGGCACACATTTGACACCCCTGTCATGCCCATTCTGACTTTAAAATATATATTACTGAAAGAAAGAAAGAAAGAAAGAAAGAAAGAAAGAAAGAAAGAAAGAAAGAAAGAAAGAACATTTCTGTTTCGGCAGTGGAGGGGATATTATTTTCATTCTCCAAATAACTTGGTGCACACTAATTCCTATTTCTCAGTTGGGAAGCGTCTGTTTCTTAACTCCTGCAGTGAACCTGCCTAAATGGCTCCATGTGAAATGAACAACTTCCTTCACAAAAAAATGGCTCTTGAAGGAACAGTGCTGAAGCCTTCTGCCCCCAGTGTGTCTTTTAATGGTTTTGGAACTTTTGAAGTCAATAGTATAACATCCCAATGTTGTCCTCCCAGCACAAGCAGAATCAGGTCTCCACAGTCTCTTTGCTGAGTGGTATTGACTCCTGATTGATTCCAGAGAGTGCTGGGTGGGAATGTCTGTGCTGCTCTGCCTCCAGGGTGTCAGGCTAAAGATAAGCAGGTCAGGTCTAGCCTTTCCCTCCTCTAACGTAAGCTACAGTATTAATCAGATAGCTAGGGAGGAACAACAAATCACCTTCTCATAACTTTCTCCCTAAGTGTTTACAAGCTGTAATTCAGAGTCAGGAGTTAAAATTTACAAGAATTTAGGGGGAGAAATTCCACATGTGAATGTCTTCTCTTCCAAGGAAGGGTCACTTTTTTTGGTAGCAGATAAATCCTAAAATTAGAGCTGACTCTCAAACAATGTATGCATAGTAATATGACATGATCTGCCATCACCATGCTTGAAAGATTTTAGTGTTTCTGTGATGATGCAGTCTCTTAGAACCCCCTGTGAACAATTATTTTAAAAGGCCAGTCCACTGAAAGATGACAGTGAGATTTTGAATGTGGCTATTTGTAGTTTATAAAATTCTAATGGGGGCAAAAAGTGCAACGACGACATTGGCAACACAGTTGTGACATAAAAATTAAAAAAGCAGTAGTACAGTACCAACTAACTCTTCTATGTTTCATATAAGCTTGTTACCGCAGGGGCTAGGAACTCCCAGTTGACCTTTCTGGAACTTCCACAAGGATGCATCCATGTACGTCTTCATGCAAGTTACTCATTTTTCTCTCAGCTGTAGCTCTGCACCTTCTTGAGCCAAGGATGACCACTGATTGGCCAGAGGCAGGCTGAGTTGGAGGCTCCTGGCAACTTTTGTTGATGGTGGAACAACCCAATATTGCTTGCAGTTGCCACTGGTAGACTGATGAGGCTTTCCATTCCACCAGCGTTACACTGGATTTATTTGTTTATTATTTACTTCTTTGATTTCTATACCACCCCATTATTGTGAAGCACTATTCTGGGTGGTTTACAATGTCATTAAAAAAAAAAAGACACAAACAAGGACAATAGAATCATAAATAAAACCAATTGGACAAATAAAACAACTCTAGAATTCTGGCCTTGGGTGCTTATATGTGGTTTTTCTGATAGTGTGAGTTCTAACACTGAAAGAACAAGAAAGGGGGCACTGTTACACTGTTTAAGACGTGCAGTTTACAATAGAGGTGCTCAGATTTGTGCGTTTAGGTAACAGCTCCAGAATTCCCCAGAGAGCCTGGGGCATCCGGGAGTCATAGTTCAAAAATACAAAGCTGTGGATCTCTAGTTTACAACATCATGGGCATTGGCCAAATGTTGCCAGAAATAGTTCACCAGGTTTTGTTATGAAATCTTCTCCCAGAAGTGGTTGGTATTCAATAGATACATGTGTTATACGGTACTAAGTGTAGATTATTATGAGCATTATTAAAGATGGGTAGAAAAATGACCCCACTGGATAGTACATATACTCTGTGCCTAACAAATGCAGTGTTAGTATTGCCGGAGGATTGATGAAGCCTTGTGTGTTGTATTGATTATCTCTCTCACACTGTTCAAATGAGTATTTATTTTAGAAAATGATGATTCCTGGGTATTTTAAACCTCCTCCAAGAGAAACAGCAACTAGATTACTGCAAGCATTCTTTTTATGACTTCAGTGCGATTATGCTCGGTAGCTTTAATGTGACCTCTGCTTCTGCCCTCATCTTAAGCTCTTCTTTAAGTCTTAATGGCCAAATGTCTTACTTTTTGAATCCTCAAAATTCCATATGCTTGTACTGACCTAGATTTTCTCAGCCAAGGCTGATAGCTGGGGGTGAGCTAAGCTGTTCTTTACTAAAGCCTGAAATTTTATCCTTTATGATAGAAAGACGAGTATTCTTTTGTTTCCTGGTAGGGGTTTGTGTCATGGGAATCGGAATCAGGTGACTTAACAAGCTCTTTGTTCTGTTGTCTTCATCAGGGATCGCACACTCTTATCAAATCCAATTCACACATCTCTCTCTCTCTCTCTCTCTCTCTCAATCCCCTTTTTTCCCTTTTATCCTCAGATTGCTTTTCAAAGGTAATAAGTGTGCTTTTGGTGTGGGTGCTTGGAGATCTGGGGGAGAAAACCAGTTTCATGAGGTCTGAACTGTGCTGCAAAACACACCCACCCAACCTCAAGTTGGGCAGGAATAGTAGCTTGTGATGGCTAGAATTAGCCATTTTGTTAGTGCTGGCACTTGACATAAAGCATGGTGGGAAAGTGAGCAGGGGAGCTCTTTTCCTTTGTCAACAACTAGTGATCCTAGACTACGGATAGGTAGCCTTATGACTAAGGAAGTTTGGACTATAGTTCCCATCAGCCTCAGTCAGCATGGCCATTGCTGTTGTGTACCATCAGATTGCCCCTGTTTTAGAAACTGCTGTCCAACATGTAATGTTTCCCATTGCTGGATACTACAGAGCCAAACCCTGCCCTAGGCCCAGTGTGATCTGAGAGAGGTCACCCACTTGCTTAGGAAAATCTCTCACTCCTTCAGCATATGGAAATATGTTTACTTGTGTTTATTTGTTTGCTGTCTGATTCCACAACCTGCAATGGCTGTAGTGTTGCCTTGGTTGCAGGAAACTTGGATTCACATTTTGACTCAGTTCTGGAAGTCACTAGACAGGCCTGGGCAACTCAGTTTCCCAACCAACATGAAAGATTTAGGCTGAGTACAGCCCACAGCATTTTAATTTGATTTTAATCATGTTTCAATAATAGAATGAGTTTAATTGTACTTTAATATTTGTATTAATTGTGTTATTTTACTGGATAGCTCAGTAGTTCAGGCATCTCATGGTGGAGCCAAACGTTGGGAATTTGATTCCCCGCTGTGCCTCCTTAACACAAGCAAGACTCTGTGATCCATATGGTCCCGTCCAGCTCTGCAGTTCTCAGATTATCATTATTATTAATTGTGCTTTTAAAACTATATCATAAGCTGCTTTGAGGCCCAGTTTTGAGAGAAAAGTGGCAAGTAAATAAATATATACATAAATAAGTAAGCAATTCAATCTCTTTCCAGCAGAGTGGTGTGTGCCTGTGTATATGACTGAGGCAAAATGACAGAAAATATCTCTAGAGAGTTGGACATGAGCTGACTTCAGCTGTGTGGTCATCCCTAAGGAAGAGGGTGCTGGAAGTAGTCACCGAGGCAGCATTAAGTCGGAGGGCTGAAGGCTGCTTTCTTAGCCAGACTAAAAGCAAGCCAAGGTGCCTGGGGAAAACTTGAGGGATATGAGATGAACTGCAGTCTCAGAGGCAGTACTGACCATTTCACTTTTGGCAGATCTCCCTGCATGCAAAGCTGTGTGCTTTGTGAACTGAGGAACTCCTTTGCCCTGCTGTTTTTTGTGTAGCAAAGTTTCTGCCCTTATTATTTTATCCAAAGTATTTATATTCCTTTTGAAATCAAGAGAGCAAATCAACTTTTACACACACACACACACAGAGAGAGAGAGAGAGAGAGAGAGAGAGAGAGAGAGAGTGTTAAATAAAATATTGCAACAATATATAAATAAATAAATTATAAACTCCACAAAGCACAACAAACACAATTATCAAATGCCTGGCGGAATAAACCTTGGGAATTGTCTGTGAAGGTCCAGAGAATTTCACAGCTGTGTACTGGCTGGATTTGATTTAAAATCATGATTTAATTTTTTTTTTAAATCAGATTTTTTAAAACTATTTCAATAAAAAAGTTTTTTAAAAAAATTAAATTGTGATTAAATTCAGTTTGATTTTTTTAAAAAAACATTGATTTTTACCCACCCTGGCTGTGTGGAAAGAGCCTAAAAGTAACCCATGTGCCCTCATAGCATTTGTTGAGACTGAAAGGTGACTCAAGATTACTAGTATACTGGATTTAGACTGAGGTGTTGTATTCCTGACATTGTGTTTTACTGGGCATTTTGGTGATCCAACCCCAAAGATTTAACTGGTAGTTTTGGCAGAAGCTGGTTGTCTGTGCACCTCCAATTCAGGTTGTTTCATTATGTTATATTTTTCTGTAGAGAAACGTTTGAGGTCACCGAGCCCTGATTATTCAGGCAATCCTTTATCTGGAACACTTTGCCCTACAAGATTAGGTCATCTTCCTTTTTATCTGTGTTTCACTAGCAATTGAAGACATTTCTCTTTGAACAAGCATTTGACTCCGTTCTCGCTTAATTTGATGTATTGATTGTTCCTATTTCCTCTTTGTGTTTTTGCTGTGGCTACTGCTTTTCACTTTTTGTTAAAGTCTTTAAATCAGAACTGGAAGTAGCTATTTACAGGTAACATAGATACCTGCAACTAGTTATGACAGTACTTTTTAGATGTAGTGACTGTCACCTAGTTACTTTCAAAAGTTACTTTTAAAGGTCATTATAAGACATTGTAGAGTCATTTTAGTGCAAATTCAACTACTTTTTAAATATATAACTATTCACTTTATCTTCTCTTGGTTCCCTTGTTTGAGGGGTAGTCAACCCTCAGGGGACCACATTCATACCATTTTCTACTGGAGACCCCTGCAGGGCACAAGGTTTCAGGAAAAATATTTTTTTCAAGGGATGACAAGATGTGTGGGGATCTTATGTTAAGTGAGAATCATACCACATGATCCTACTGGATCGACCACCTTTTTCAGTAGGTACCTGTTTGGACCCAGAGTTTGTAAACTTCACTTCCAGGAATTATGATTCCCAGAATCTCTAAGCCAGCTTGGCTGGAGAGATTTGCTGGTGCTTTTTACACCGTCATTTCAGCACCAGGCAAAAACTGAACAAGCAAAGGAATTCCTAAACATTTTAGACTGTGTTTTAATCCTGGTTGCTCTTTTTTTCTGCATGTATGATTTTGTGGCTTTTAGATTGTTATACTTTTTCTATATAAATTTTAATTGTTAAAATCTTTTTGTGAAACACTCTGGGAGTGTAATTGAAGAGCAGTATAACCTATAATCAAATTGTCTACCTGTCTACCTATCTATGCATCAATAATAAATGATATAACAACGGAGTATAGAGTGTGTTTAGCTTTAAAGTTTGGTTGGATTTTCTGATTTTGTTTCATCATATGCGGAGCTTTTTCTTCACTGATGTTTTGGCCTTCATAATAATAGCACTAGCTAATTACTATTCTTGGTATTCAAAGAAGAAGAAAGTCTTGGTAACCAGGCAACTCCTAACAGATGGGAGAAGTGAGATAATGAAGCTTTAGAACATTCAAGCTCCATCTTGTATAACATAATAAAAGAATAACAGGAGGGAATGGCTCCCCCTCTTTTATAGATAAAGAAAATGGGGTAGAATGCTTGAATAGAATTTGGTCAGATGTTGGAAAACATCAAATACTTCCATAAATCATATCCATGCAAAATTTATCAAAAGTTTCATATGAGAATCAGTGTGACAGTAGACTTCATTTTTAGGCATTGTAGGCGTGGAAGATAGTTTTATAAAGGACATTAGCTCAGATCCTGATTCTTTTTCTGTAAACAGAAGCAAACTCAGATTCAGCAAGTGTTTTTTCCCCCCTGCTACCCCGTAACTTTTGCAGCCCCTTTCACCCCCACCAAAATCTGGTCCTTAGAGTTGGGTGATCCTTTGGAATAGTCAGGGATATGATGCCAGGAAAGATGTGCAGATGGAAAAGAAATGGATGGCAATCTGTTTCCACTTGTCCGAATGGAAAAGCAACTCAGGCTGTAGCCCCCTGCTTGGGCATAAGCCTCACTGAACATAGTACGTAAGTACTTGTAGCTAAGTAGGCATTTATAGGATTATTGTTGCTCTGTGCCCTAAAGTTGTTAGTTATTACAGCAACCCTATCAATTAATGATCTCTAAAAAGTCCCTACATAGCCTGCCTCGGGTCTTAAAATTAAAGGCTGTGGCATCCATTATCAAGTTAATTCATCTCATGTTAGGCTTTCTTCTTTTCCTACTGCCTTCTGGCATTATTGGTTCATTTTTCCCCACTGGATCTTATCTTCTCATTATGTTTCCAAAGTACGATAGCCTTAGTTTAGTTGCTTTGGCCTCCTGTGAGAGCTCAGGCTTGATTTCATATAGAACCCATTTTTAATTGTCTTCCTGGTAGTCCATGGTATCTGTAAAGCCCTCCTCCAACAGCACATTTCAGATGAACTGATTCTTTCCCCTTCAGCTTTCTTCACAGTCCAGATTTCACATACAAACATAATAAACAGAAATGCCACAACATAGATAATAATTTCCTTGGCCTCTCACAAATGCATTCTTGCACTTGAGGATGTTGTATAGTTTCTTCTAGGTTTCACTCTTATGATTTCTTGGCTGCAGTCTCTGTTTTGACTGATGACTGAAACATGGGCTGAATTTAGTCATGGGATTTTTGACATTTATAGACTACAGCCCTCAGAAGTCTACAGGAATTTCCCCAATAAGACTTCTGGGGGCTTTAGCCAAGATGAAACAACAATAACAAAAAAACCCTGTCTGTAATCATTTTCAGCTGAGAAATAATGGCTTCTAGACATGAGAAAGACAGAGGAAATAGCTAGGTAGGACTAATGTTTCTGGGAACTCCAAGGCATTATGGGTCTGGTAATTTCCCGAGAGGCACCCTGGATAAAGCATAATAGGCAGGGAGATTACCAGACCCATCAGTCCCTGCAGTTCCCACAAAACGTAGCCCTGTCCAGCTGCTTTCTCTGTTTTCCTGATGTCCAGAAGAAGCCATTATTTCTCAGCTGAAAGTGATTACAGAAACCTAAAAGGACTGTGAAGTTTTTTTGGTCAAACACACCCCCCCCCCCCCAATTCAGGCTAGGGGAATTCTGGGAGCTATAGTAAATTGCACTGGAGTCATCTCATTGAATTAGTGGAGATTTGGTGAGTCATCTCTTCCATATGTTCCATTGATTCAAATGGAACTACTCTAGTTGTTACTCACAATGGAAAATCACAGGATTTCAGCCATAGTTTAGAAGATCTTTAACCATTTAGATTTCCTCATTGTCAACTTTAAAAGTTATGAAATTCTTTTGTAAGTCCTTCTTGTTGTCCTAATATTCAGCTACAATTCTGCTTTCGTGGTTTCTTTTTTTAATCTTCATCAGTAGTCATCTCAAATCATTGCAGTTTTCTGCCAGTTACATGGTATATGAATATGTATATGTATAAGAGGAAAGTCAAAAGGGACAGGACGTGGTGCTGTTTAGTTTCCTATTATTCATCAGTAGATTTGCCTCTAGATTTTGATGTACTCTAAACTTTGGTGCCCTGAGGCAAAGCTGCAGTTGCTCCAGCCTAGTTGCAGCCCTGTTGTGCACTCTTATTTTAAACCTTTGCCTCCTCTGCAGTCCTCATCAAGATAATAAATTGCCTGAAATTTATATTTGCTTCTATTTCAGTGCATTACTTTTTGGCAAGATAAATTACAGGTTTCCCTTCTGACCTTGACTGGGACAACACCAGGGGGCAAAACCTGTCTCCCGTCTACCTCTATGCTAGTATCCCACTAAAGATCAATTTCTGTGTAGTTTTGAGTTTAAAAATGAGAAGATATAGCGGCTAGCTATAATGTTAAAGCAGGCATTCCCAAATCTGTGTCCCCAAAAGTTACATGGCATCAGTTCCCAGAAGCTCAACCCACTATAGCTAGTCATCATGAATTCTTGTGGTCCAGAACCTCTGAGGGCTGAGGCCTGGCAACTACTTCCTTTTTTTTTTTTTAAGTCTACCTCGACCTTCTGATCAATTCTCAGACTGAGGTTTAACGAAGTATTGTGAGCATAGCATTTCACATTAGGGTTGTTCTAGAATTTTAGGTAAATATAGCAAAGTGTATATTTGGACTCCCAGTGTGGTGTAGTGGATGGAGTGATGGACCAGGACTCTGGAGAATCCTCACTTGGCCATGGAAACTCGCTGGGGGAGTGGAACTGGTAAATCCACTCCTTAAATATCTCACTTACCTTGGAAGCCCTGTTAGGGTATCTATAAGTCGATTCCGACTTGACAGCATAGAACCCACCCACCCACACGTATTTGGACTACAATGCAAGTTATTCCCAAATGACTGTAAGGTGTTTGCTATAATGATCAGCTACTACCTGTTTATTCAGAGATGATCACTGAATGTAAGTCTGTCACTAAAACTGGATATTTTGTTGTTTCCATTTATAGTATTCATTATATTGTAGAATCTTTCGGGTTCCCTCCCCCATGTTCTAAGAACCATCTTCTTGTGACATCTTTCCCTGCAGTCATTCTGCCTCTGGAGTGATGGTAGCTTCTACTGAAATATGTGCACCTGCCCCCTCTAAATCTGGCTTTGCTTTTGCTGGTAACAGTTGTGAGGGCTAACGAGCACCTGCAGTTTTGAAATCCCTGGCATTAGTCAATATGTTACCTCCAGGCTACTGCTGCTGAGCCTTTCAGTTTTCATTTCCCTTTGTGCCAAATGATTCTCTCTTCAGACATCCCTGAGTAAATAGGCCATTATCCTCTGGAAATCGCCCACTGAAACCTGTCTTGAGCTGAAGACGGGCAGCGAAGAGCGCAGGGAAGCTTTTCACTTTATTTCGATTGTCTCCGATATTTCCTGTTTTCAGGGAAGGTTTGCTTTGCTTTATATTGAGAAACCGGTACGTCTCACTGTTTCGGTCCGTAAGAAGGATGACTCCCATAGCACTGAATTCAGCCAGAGCATCTTGATGAAGTCTTTTCCTGTCATGAGGGGGGAAAAAAAATAATACAGAGGAAATGCTTCAGCCTGTTGTCCTCCCCACCCACATGCATTCACATTTGTGGAGAACATTTAAAAAAAACAACCAGTGGAACAAACCCAGGTTAGAATATAGAAATTGGCTAGAATACAGAAACAGGTCAATGCAAAGTAGCATATGGAGAATAGTGTAAACTACTTTATTGCAAGAGATTGCATAGAGGGGCATCTTTGTAGTTATAATATTAAAGCATTTGTTCACGCCAGAGGGAGCTCTTGGCACCTCAAAAGAAATACAAAGAACTCATTTACAGGCTCTGGGAAGGCAGACTGAACCAATTGCATTGGCATTGCTTTTGTCTGACATGGGATAATCTAGTTAGAAACTATAAACCCCGTTAACTTTACAAATGTGTATGGATTTGTTTGGTTTTTTGCATTGAAGTAGGTGGGTTTTTCTTTGAGGGCTTTCTGAAAGGAAAGTGCCTGTGCTTACAAATGTTACAATTAAACAGAGGAAACTATCAGGCATTTCAGAAGATATTTGCTAATTTATATTTTCTGTCCTTTTCTTTTGTATGGCATTTGAGGTGTGACAGAATACTAAAGAGACCCTCTTGTCTTGTGTTGCCAATCATATTTTAAGCAGGGGTGAGCAAAGCCCCCACCACAGGTTTTTATATTGCTACTTCAGTCATTCCTCACCCTTGGCTATGCTGGCTAGGTCTAATGGAAGTGACTCTACACAGTCAGAGGTTGCTTACCTCCCTCCCTCCCCCCCCCCCCCCCCCGTTCTAAGACAAGATCTTGTTCTGACCCTTAATGGCTACTTGACAGGAAAGGCATGGAACCACTGCTGGTGGGATGCAAATGGATTACATCTGCCTAGATGCAAGGGTTCCTGTTCTTAGCATCTTTTCAGAGAAACTGCAATGTCTGGAAGCATGAAAACAGAGTGCAATTCATGTGCCTTTTTGTTTCAGCACCAGTTGGGAATTCCGAAGTCCCCCTTTTCTGAATTGCTTTCTGGCTTCTCCTCAGTGAATGTTTGCCCTAAGGTCGTTAGGTTTTTGCTGACAGCTGCCAAAGAGTAACGCCTAACAAACACAGCTGTTGGTAACCTTTTGTGGCAGCAGGAAAACAATGAGGAATTGAATCCCATGTTGAATGCTGTCAGGTCTCATTTCTCTTTTCCCACTCTTAAAAGTGCCAGTGGCCATACTGCAACAGTACTTCTGACAGCTGGTGTACCAGTCTGTAGGCCAGGGTGAGATGTTGCATTTTATATACATGTAGTGGTGGTGAGATTTCTGCTTGCATCCATGGCTGTTTGTTCCATTCCAGATAGGCTGATGATGATGGTGATGGTGATGAGAGGGGAGGGGGGGTACCACCGCCACCACTTTCCACTTGGGAATAGCCAGAGAAGGACCTTCAACCCAGTCATGCTTTTTTGGAGGCAAGAAATAAACTTTGGAGATCAGATGCATGGTGGGAGGACAGATGTTCACCCGCTTGGGTTATTTCAGTGGTCTCATCAAATACTTCAACACCATTCAAACAGGGTTAGATCCAGTGTCCTCAACAAGTTTTGGATTACAACTTCCTCCGTCCAAGCTTGCTGGGGATGAAAGGATTTGTAGTATCTAATTTCATGGAGGGTGCCAGTTTGCCTATTCCTGCTCTACAAAATTTGGTTTGTTCTGGAAAAACAGTCAAAGAGCTTGAGCAACAAAGAGAACGCCACGTGTTTTATCTAGCACAAGTTTTCATGGACTTCGAATGCATTTGAAGAAGTGGACTGGAATCCATGGATGGTAATGCCAAATGAATACATCAGAGGCACACTTCAGAACAACTTGTGTCAAATAAAACTTGTTCAGCCTTTAAAAAGCCACAAGACTCTTTTTTTGGCCTTTGATGTAAAACAGTTGGGTCCATCAGGTTGAACTTCAACCTCCATAATCTCAGCAGAAAATGGCAGTGTTAGGATTAGAGTTCTTACCTGAAGAAGGAGATCCACAAGGTGTCTGTTCGCCAACACTATTAGGAGCAGTGCTGGTGAGCTGTCCATCCTTTCTTTCCCAGAGGAGAGATTATGTTTGGCCTTGGGGTGAGCTACAGTCCATTACCCCAGAACACAGGAATTGTTCAGAATATTTGGTTGCAGCAAGTTAACATAATTCCTGCCTCACTATCAAGAAATCTTTTTTTAAAAAAATATCACTGCTATGGTAAGGTAGCATTTTATCTCTATGGTAATCACTTGAAATTGGTTTTAAGGACAAACATGTTTCCAACTCAGGAGAGGAACTTTAATACAAGAAATAGGGTGAAAAGTGGCTGATGATTATTAGGCTTTCATTTGGCCAGAGCAGAACTTGGGAAGGTTTTTTGAACTACAGTGCCCAGAATTCTCTGAACAGTATGGCTGCTTTTCCAGGCTGAGGGCTTGGCTACTCAGTGCTTGTTATTGCTAAAGATATTCGCTCAGTTATTTTCAGTTCTTCACTAAGGCATTTGCTGCCAATCTTTTTGAACCATCTCCTTCCCATTTTTTTAAAAAACAAAATAGAGCTGAAATTATTGGTAATTTCTTTTAGAAATGAAAAGAGAAGAGTAGAAGAAAAATAATGTCACTTCCAGGAATGTACAAACATGGGGTTCAGATTCCACCCCTTCCGTTGCTTTGACAGAACAGTTCAGAGCTAATGGTGAAATATTGGATGTGTCTTGCAGACTGTCGGTACCTTCATTTATAATTCTGTCAGCTATTTATGCCAGCCACTAATGATGGGAGAAGAGGTGGCATTTTGTTGCTGGTGGGAAAAAAAATCTAAATTATATTCCAGACAGGTTGACACTGATACCCCAAAGAACAGGTTTGCAAGATAATTCTTAATCTCAATAGAAAAGAGGTGTCAAATTCAATTTCACTGAGGGACTGATAGTAATTTGCCTTTTAACTCCAGAAGTCCGCTGAAAGAAGAAAATGGCTTGACTTTCCCGCAAGTGTTTTCACTGCAGTGTCTGACCGTGTGCAAATGTCATGTAGTTCCTATACGTTAGCAGTTCTCTTGCACTTTGAATCAAATCACAGCTCGCTCTTGTCTTCTAAGTGTGTGACTGCATTTCTACATTATATCCATATAGGAGGAGCCTCCCCCCCACCCCCAAACTGAAACAAGCTGGAAGTCAGTCTTGATTCTGAAAATCTTGGCAAAGTTAAAGGGGATGGAGGAGAAAAGAATATGAGAGAGCTTGAAAGGCAAAATAGTCTAGAATTTTACGGATTTACTTCATTTTTAGCTTTTGTGGCTCAAAATCCACTTCTTCAGACACAAGGAGAGCTAAGCTGGATAGCCCAGCCACCAGAAATATAGATGAGGATGCGTATTGGCATTCCTTGTGTCTGAAGAAGTGGATTTGGATCCACAAAAGCTCTCACTGATCTAAATCTGTTAGTCTTTAAAGTGCCTTTCCCCCCTCTTTTTTCCCTTTTAATTTTGCCAACATGCTGAGACAGATTAGCATGGCCACTCTTTGGGAAACTGAAAAAAGGCCCTGTGGCCTAAAATGTGGAGGGAGTGACAAAATGGCCCTCTGCATCCATTAGAAAACATGAGGGGTTTTTAAAATGTGAAAATAAAATAGATTGTAGGGGTGCTGGGGGCACAGGGCTATTCAGGACAACTGGGGCCTACCATGGGGGCCTTAGGGAACCCCATGCATCCCCTGGGCTGCCCTTTGACCCCATCTCACCCCACCTCCACCGTCAACTGTAGACTAATCTGTCAGGAAGAATGATGGTGTATAACAAACAAAATGAAGAAGATGGTATGCATTTCATTCCCTGCAGGAAATAAAATGCATGCACATACAGCTTAATCTTGACAAAGAGAAATCTGGCTAAAATGACAGATAATAAAGCCCCAACTAGTTTCTACAACACCGCCTCTTATTGACAGTGTCTTTTGCTGTCATTCAGCTTATACCAGGAAGCACCTCAAAATTCTGGAAGTGGAAAATTTAAATATCCTGCAAAAACCTGCAGTCTCTTTTGTCTTTGGCATTAAAAAGAGTTTTAGACGGTTGCTCCCTCCCTACTACACCACAAGCTGTAGCAGCAAGGTTGCCCTTTCTGCTGTTGAATTCCAACTGTGGGCTCTTCTATTCACTCGCTGTATGACCTTGAACAGCTCATTTCTCCCTAATTTGCTCAGCTATGTGTGTGTTTTTAAAAGGAGGCTCGCTGTAGCGTTACACTGGCATTGTGTGGGTTGATTAGTTAAATTTTGAACAGCACTTTGCATGGATAAAGTGCTATTATTCTGGAAGCTGAAATGTCAGTCATCTATATAGAGGGAGGGGGAATGGAAATGAAAATTAATCTTTGAAATCTGAAAACTACCTTGGCCTACTGAATAGAATTTTGAATATTAAAAACATTGTTCCGACCAGGGTTGACTCAGCAGGGATTTTAAAAAAAGGTTACTTAGGCCTTGCAGAAATATTAACAGGGTAATATTCATAATAACTACATATATGAAGCTGCTATTCTTTGGGCACACACCCATGATGGTTTAGCCTAAAGGTATGTTAACCCACGCCTTTCTTTCAGATGTGTCTCTGTGCTAAAATGACCAGACCAAAGGGAGAAGGTGAGAGAGGGGTAGCTCTTCAGAAGTTGTTGAAGCACAATTCCCATTATCCCTCATATTTGCCTTTGCTGGCCATGGCTAGTAGGAATCGCAGTGCAACAGCATCTGGAGGGCCACATGTATCCCACCTCTGGCATATGTGGTAGGCAGGGAGGCCAGATGGGAGAGGAAGTTGTCACCACAGTTGATGAAGCTGACAGATAGAGCGGATGAAGGAACTGTGATATGGGAATTGTGGGACTACTGTGGGAAGATAGACAACAGAGGAGGAAACTACATTGAAGCACTACAAGTAGAAGTCCAGTGACTTCATCCATCAGCAGGTTATCCATTTTGAGAGAATGCTGCAAACCTGGAAGCAGCATTGCAGGCAGGAGTATTGGACAAATTGTCTGTGTGAACATAGACTTCTGCCCAGAGATTTAGGAGTTACTTTTTTGACTACTGTTCCCAGAATCCTCAGTCACTGGTCATATTGGTTGAGGAATTCTGGGAACGGTATTTCAAAAGAGTAATTGTTTCAAGTTCTGTCCCTTGGTTAAGTGGATTTATGTTCTGCCATGTTTTCATCCTTGCTTGAATTACCAGCTTTGTCCCATGCTTTGACCTGTCTGTCACTTTGCTGACACAGGAACAATAATTCCTATGAAGGTCTTTAACTCTGAGCATCACTGTGCCTAGCTGTGAAGGAAACTAATTTGTACTTTGCAGTATAAACAGCTGCCAGAGTGGAAACGGTCAGATGGAAGAGAACTGGTACACAATTGTACATAAGGGGCTTATGTCACTGCGAAGCAACTTCCCTTTGATATTTCAGCTCTTCTCCATATCACATACAATATTAAACTTGTCTAAAAAGTTGGGTGCATCATTAACCAGGTACCAGGAAGTCCGAGCTTGAGGTAGTTACTGAACAGGATCTCCCGGAATCCTATGGCCAATGGATTCAGGAAGCTACAGTCCAAAAAAAGCAACTTTCCCAAGCTCCTCAGTAACTATACATACTTTTCTTCCTCACAGATTTCCAACTAAATATTAAGTTGGTTGGATCTGGCAAATTAAATTGTTTATAAATTGCTGCCTCCATTTTTACCCTTGGAATGCTGCATTCTTTATAGGTTTGCAAGTGCAACTAAATATTTGATCCAGGCTCACTATGAAAAATGAGAAGTTCAAAGCATTCTAAGTTGCAGCATGTTTTATGGTTGTGACAACCACTCTCAGTGTACTTAGTGTGATTACTCTGCCACCATATATCACGTAATAAATACACTGGATGATAACTCATGTCACCCTTAATATGCTGTGGTGAAATATAGCTCTTGATCTGATCTACCAGACTTCTTCAGGGAGTATTTCACTAGACCTTACATATGTGACAGTGACAACAAAGTAAAAACAACACTGGAACCCCATCTCCTTCCTTTTGTTCTAAGATATCTCTTGTGTGCAGGGTGGAGGCTTAGCATTTCTGTTGTTAGGCGACTGGTCTTTTATTCATACAAGAATTCATATGAATTCCGTTAAACACCGTAAATGTGAATTGGCCTATTTTTGAATATATCTTGAACCTGGAGGCATTTCTGTGAGACATTATAAAAGGGTCTCAAAAGTATCAGCAACAGTTTCAGATGTGTGCTATTAGAAGAACTGTGACAATTGTAAGAGCCCATGTGGGGTAGCGATTAGAGGAAACTTTGAAAAATCCAGTTTCTAGTCCCCAGTGGGATGTGAAAATTGGTGAGTGGCCATGGACAAATTCCTGTTAGGGTTCTGCTGAACATAAAATGGGAAGGAGGAGAAGAGCTGCTGTGTATGCCCCTTTGATCTCATTGAAGGAAAGATGGGACATGAAGGTAACTGATACGATTGTATCACATTGTATTTATTATGGTAATGGACTGAAATTGTATAGAAAACTGTGTGCAAAGGAAAATTCATCCATTCTAGGTTAAAATATCTCTACTGATTGTTGTGCTGTGTATGAACTGGGAACCCACCTCTGTGCAGTGATATGTCCATGACGTGCTGATCTGTATGGAACACATCTCTCTCTCACTGCAGGGCAGGCCCAAGCAGCCTTCCTTTGCTTGTCACACAGGAAGTGCAAACAAAAGTGAACATGTTACCCACACTACTATTGCTACTATTGCTATTACTTCTGCTGCCACTTTGGCAGCTGCTGCTTCTGCTGCCACCTCTTCTACTGTAGGCTGAATGTCCTCATGACTATGTTGTCTTGAGATGTGGCAGCTCTCAACAGTGATGTGGGGCTGGATCCAAACCACTCCTTAAAGGCCTTTAACCAATAGGCTCTTACTGGCTGGGAGACTGTGGGAACCATAGTTCAGAGGAGTTACTTTTCCAAACACTTAATCATTACAGCAGTTGGTCAGATGCTATTTACAGGAAGTGGGTGCTGCGTTCAGTCAGTAGAATGAGGGGATATCCTGCCTCTTGGGATCCATTTTAACTTTGCCTGAGATGAGATGCGCAAAGATATGCTAACCCATTTAAAACAGCAGTTTCCCCCTTTTCAGTACCTAGTGGGAAGGGACCCTGCTTCTTATACCTGTGATAGTTTAAAACATCATGCATTATATTGAGTTATCCCACTGTTCTATATACATTTTATGTGCATTTTGGCACAGAACACATGCGCTGCTCAGCACAGAGACAGTCAAGCTTTCTTGCAGTTCTAGCCTAGACTGATATCTTCACAACTACCGGTATTTATGTTTCCGTGTTTTCAGAGGAAATTCTGTAAAAATCTTTTTCATTTTCAAGCAGAGAACAGGAAGCCAAACACGCTGAATATTATATACAATTATCATCTTAGTTTAAAAAATTACAAACTCTGGGGATTTATTTAGAAGAGAACAGCATCACTTTGACACAGCAAATCCAGAAATGCATATAATTGTAATGACTTAGAACTTCTTGTTCATATTTTAGCTGCTCTTTGTAACAAATTACAGCCTTCGCTGGATGGTTTAGGTACCCTTGCAGTGACTGCTGTACAGTGAAAATGGCTTCAGATTGAACAGTACTGGACTTAATTACTGCTTTCATTATGACAAATGACAGATGAGTATGTTTTATACTACCAACCCCCCACAAAACCTTCAATGTCTTTAATGAAAAATACTGTAGTTATTTTCCAGGCACTTGTTCTATAATTGATTCCTTTATAGCCATCTTTGTGACTTTTGAAAAAAGGCTTCCTGTTGCATATTCTAGTTTTGTTTTAAAGCAGGATGAAGAAGAACATTTTGAGTGACCATCAGGAAACTCATCAGTCATTCAGTTAGTTCAGTTTTATGCAGGTCTGGATAGACCCATGGATTAAGTTTCTGTGAAGTATGTCATTTATATTTTGTTTCCCATTTAAATGGGGATGTTGTGTTGTTTTTTTAAAACCCCAAAACCAGATAGTAGATGACAAAATGTTAATTTTGATCTGTCTGGAAATAAACAGTGGTGTAATAGGCACTGTTTTTCAAACATGGCACTTAAATTACTTTTCAAACATTACCCAGATGTGTGAGAAGCTTAGCACTTTGGTGTACTGGCCCTCCTTCTACATTTTCCTCTTAAAAATCAGTTTGCTATATCCCTCAAAGGTAATTTGTATTATTTGTGTTGTAGAAAGGGGAAATCTGGCTGTGGCTATGTATTCAGACAGCTGTACAGCAGAACAAAGATAACTTTGAGCAATTGATGTTTTAAAATCTGCATTAGTTATTAGTGGTCTCTTTGTCTCTGAAAAGAGAACTGCCTAGATTTATGACCACTATTATAATATAATGTCGCTAGCTTATAAAGCAGTGCCCCCTCCCTTCGAAAGTGATATATGTTCATCTGAAACTGAGAGAAAAAATAAAGTCTACAAATGGTACAAAGAGGACTAGGATCTGGTTGTGGATTGTCCCAATCCAGGAATGGGAAAAAGTTGCTAACCATGCTGCCTGGAGGATTCTGGGAATGGTAGTCCATAAAAGTAATTTTGCTAAGCTCTGTCATCTTATGATGAATGGTTTTACTTCTCTCTTGTGCCTCTTGATTATCTGTGAGAGATCGAAGAAATTGGTGAGGGTGTAAGATTTCCCTTAGAACCGTGTGACTTTATACCTCCACCACTTTCCCCACAAAGGTCTAAAGTTATTTCACACTTCTTGCAAGATGTTTAGAGCATCATATCCAAGGGATATTGTGTTCTAGCATTACAACAGTCCAGTGAAGCAGGAAAGCTAGGATGGAAAGGGATGAGTGGCCCATGGCCGTGGTAACAGGGTGCTTTCAAGAGGCTGGAACCCGGGTCTTACCAATTCAGCTCCCATCACAACATCCCTGTGAGTGCACTATGCTATTGTAGTAATTTAATGTTGATTTTAATTAAAAACATATTTTAATGTTGTCATTCCCCCCACACACACACACCAAACAAAATAAGGAGCCACATTTGGATAGATAGCTTTTCCAACAAGGATCAACAATGCTGGCCAAAGAAATGGATGCAAGTCTGAGTTATTTTCTACTGTAGCAGCGACTGTGCAATTGACATATGTTGAGTATTTAGTATTCAGTGGCTATCATCTGCTGCTTTCTTTCATAAAGCATGTTAAATACTGAACCCAAGTCAAATATCTGAAGTGATGACCTTCAGGCCAAGGGGGCTTTTCAGTTGGCTTTTCCATCACTCATGGAAGACGTCTGTGTGTCTTCATTCTGGCAGAAGTACTGTGTAAATATATCACTTTCAGTGTACCTGTTGGATGATATACGGTGAGCCTTGTGACTGGAGAAGCAGAAAGACCACAGATGGAGACTACGGCTTTGGAAATAAATAGCCTGCAACATTTGTAAACCCAGGGAAGAGTGTGGCCTGAGTCATCAGTCAAGGCCATAGAGAAAATTTTCTTTTTGGCAGAAACATGTACTTCAGTACACCGGAAATAAAGGCCTACTTCCATTGATTCCACCTACCATACCAGCCTTCTTTCTTTCTTCCATTTAGCAGAAATTCAATGCCCAGAACATCCTTGACCCCGAAGGAGGCCCAGAGGGAAAGAACAAGAAACCGGGCCTTCTCGGTGGTTGCCCCCCGCCTATGGAACAATCTGCCCATGGAGATCCACCTGGCACCCTCGCTGGATAGGTTCAAAAGAGCACTGAAGACCTGGCTCTTCCGCCAGGCTTTCCCGGAGCACTAGGATCTCGCCCTCCCTTTTTACCATTTTTTTTTGCCATCCTCTCCATCACCCTTTTTACCACCTTTATTGCCATCTGTTTTAATTTCCCTATTTGTTATGTATTAATTTATTTTTATCGTGTTTTTAATATTATGCCTTATATTGTTGTTAGCCGCCCAGAGTGGCCTGGTTGCCAGATGGTGCGGGATATAAATTCAAGAAATACATACATACATACATACATACATACATACATACATACATACATACATACATACATACATACGCACTTGTATGCGTACACACATAATCCTGCCACTACTCTCTTGCAGTCAAGCTTTTAGAAAGCTTCCAGAAGGACCTATTGAAGTTTTTTTTTACAGCCCCAACTTTGGCATTGAGGTGATTTTTAAAAAACGTTCTTGGGGACCCTACTGCTTAAAGGATCTTCCTCTCCTTCTCAAGTAACACTGCCACAATACCACTGTGTGATAATAAAGCTTCTTTAAAAAAAAACCATCCATTGGCAGCAGTGGAGTGTTTCACAGCCTAATAGTTGTACTGGGAAGGGCAGTGGCAGGAGACCACAGGACAGGCTGGGAGCTTTCCCCCCCCCCTTTGGATTTCTAGTAGTATTTGGATTAAAGTGGACTGTAATTTGTTTTTGGAGATATGTTTGTGTATATATTTTTTTAAAAATGTAAACACAGGTTTTGGACACTGAGCTTGCCATTTGGGTTTTTTTAGGTTAATTGCATAGGTCTCACCCTTGTTTTTATGGAGGGCATGGCATTCATAAGTATTTGATCACGTTTTAGTGAATTCATTTCTATAAATTACAGACCTTTGTTTGGACTACTTGGAAATAAGCCACAGGTTGCTGAGTTAAACACTAAGAAAAATAACACTGCAACGTGAAACAACAAATCATATGAGTAGTCATTGAAATGACTCTGATTCTAAAGTTACACTCTGGACAATGACCATCTGCCCATATTTTCACAAGAAGCTTTTGCACATATGTTCTCTTTCTTTCCTCTGCTGTCAAAACTTCATGTCTTGGTTGTTTTGATATGAGCTGAGCATTTAGCAAAAGTTTACTCCTATCTTCCCATTCCAGCGAAGTATTGTGCCACTGGTTTGGTGGGAGACATTCTCTGCATAATCAGGATTTACGTAATCTGAAATAGGAAACATGCAGGGGGGTGCTGTTTCATTGGGGAACATGAACATTTCCTTTAAAAACTCAAACACACACATAACCAACAGTTTTCAGTGACTGTTCTTTTGAGAGTAACTTTAGTTTCCACTTATGACATCGCGGTTTTAATTATGACAGTGTTAGCGGAGAACCTTCAGCTCTCTAGCTGTTGATTGATTACTGTTCCCTCCATTCCCCAGCCTGCGTAGGGCTGGTGGGAAGTGGACTTCAGCAACTCAATACTTTCACAAGAGCAAAATATTAGAAGCAGTCTTACAGCGAACAACATAGTTCATCACAAGGATTTTTGATAGCCTAGAGATCACCCGCGTGCTTGCTTGCTTCTAACAACTTTATAGATCTTTCTGTTACAAAAGAGCAACATATTACTCAACGTTTTACCAAGCAATGTAGCATTTGCACTTGCTTGAAACACAGCCACACATTTGCACCAACATGTCATCTTTTAATAATCACCGGGGATCACATTTGTTACTTACGAATCCCCTGTATACATAGTTTACATGGACCTGTTCACTTACAGCTTCTACATACTTGGTTTTTAGGGGGCTACCATTTGTACAACAGGTGACTAATGGTCAAGGGTCTTGTGGGACAGAAGGCAGGGTTACAAGAAGTGGAACCAAAGCATAACCAGAGGCAACATTATGTCTCAGTTCCTAGCAGACCATATCTCAAAAGGGAGAAGCTGAGGGGAAACTGTACTCTCTTCACATGCGCACTGATTTCTGTGCCTACTCAGATATAACAGTGAGAAACAGCAAAGTACAAAAATCTATTTTATACATGTTTACGCCTAAATACAAAGGACTAGATTAGTCAGGGTGTGAGTACAGGCAGTAAGTTCTGAACATCCAAAGTATACCTGTCCTTATGGCTTTCCTTATCTACTCAGATGCAAGAAGCCTTACAGTTTTAAAACACAGCTTATACATGTTTATTCCCAAATGAGAAAGATAAGATTAGTCAACAGTAAGCAGGAGTGTCCAAAGTCCATCCTTTTGTAATGTTTACAGAAATACAGAAACACCTTTTTCATCCTAGACACCTATCCATTTATGTAGATAAACCGTCACCCCATTTATCCAGTCACAGATACACAGACACTACTACACCTATCCATTCTATCTCTGTAATATCAGCTGTCCAACAAAAAACATACATGCCTTAGAGCCTAGTTACTTCCAAGGAAAACACACACACAAAGGCCCCATGTTCCTGCCCACAAGACACCCTGTGATTTAAGTAGACACGTTCTAGATGGGCGGTATATAAATCTAATAAATAAATAAATAAATAAAAAATCACGTCAGAGTTCTGACTCCTGTCCTCTGAAGATGCCGGCCACAGAGACTGGCAAAACGTTAGGAAGAAAACAACCTTCAGAACACGGCCAAAGAGCCCGAAAAACTCACAACAACCATCAGATCCCGGCCATGAAAGCCTTCAAGAATACAAAAATAAATCACCTCTGGCTTCCTGCCAGTTTGTTCTGCTGCCTCGGGCTTTAGTCCTTTGGCAACCTCTTTTTCCTCTAGAGAAGATGCAAGCTTTCCATGGCTGCTTTGGGCAGACCCTGGCATAGCAATGTGGATTTTGCCAACCAAACAACAAATTCCCATCGCCTTCATCAAAGAAATATCCAGGTTCTTTGGAGGTGTCTAGTACCACATATGGCTCCCTTCTCTCTCCCCCCCCCCCCTCTGCTGATAGCTCAGTCAGTGAAGTAAAATTTTGGAATGTGCACCTAGCATTCATACTTCATATCAGTTGTGGAATCCACAGAGTATCCAGGTCTCAGTGGAGCTTTGTGTGGCTGCAAATGGTGTAATGGACAAGAAGAGGACCAGCAGGAGGCAAGTGTAGGAACAAGCACATAGCTTGTGAAAACAAGTGAACAATGGGTCCACTTTTGAAAGAAAGAAATAGAGTAAATAAATAAAGAGTTGGAGGAACATCAGAGTGAAAGGTTCAGGATAAGAGCAAGATTAGGACTCTCTGTCCTTACTATGTCTCTTTGTTCCAGGCCTGGGGCCATCTCTGTGTGGTTGTCCTGTTTTTGTCTGAAGGTAGGCTTCAGATTCTTCTAGCTGTCTTTCTTTTGAAGCTTTTTTACCTTGTCTTTACCTAAACCTGAATTCTAGTAATTTCATTACAATTCATTTTTTATTATCATTTACAAATGAATGAATGAATAAATGAATTAAATTACAGAATTTTAATTAGGGGAAAAGAAAAACTGATGTATTTACCCATACCTACTGGTAATATGTTTTATATAACTTTGCTTCACTTAATTTTTGTTGAAAGTTTAGCAAAATTTCATAAAATTCTTTCATGGAAAAAAATGAAATGGGCAGACTTTCTCACCTCTAATGCCATTAAATTTAGTGGCGGCAAAGGCTGAGGGAGTGATGACGTCTCCAAGAGTCAACAGTACATGACATCTGTGGTTAAATTCCTAAGTGACTCAGATGGATTGGGGATATTGATCTATAGCCTGTCGAATCACCCAAAGACCAAACCCTGTGGTTGGATTGGCCTCACCTGTGCAATAGCTTGATGATGTAAACCTTAGCAAGTTGCTTTTATCATACCCCTGTGCAGAGAGAGAGTGCGGGGTAGTAAAAAACTTTTTAGTTATGGGGAAGGTATCATTTGCTTGTATCAGGCCGAGAAGGCAATTATGAATTATGAGAAGGCTGTCATTTGCAAAAGCAGTTGCTTGACAGTCTGGAAAGAGTAGTAGCATGTGTGGAGACACAAGGGAGTATGTTTTCTGCAAGTCTATCTATATATGTTTATGAATTACGAAAACATTCTTTCAGTGAAAGAACTACCATTCCAATTAATGGGGGCCCATACTGTGCTGAGAAGGCTATGGTAGTAATTAAAACTGTCTCCAGCAGTCGCTGCCAAAACAAATCATGCTACGGTCTGGCCCAGAAACAGGAACCAGAATGCTTTCCTGCTTCTCACCCACAAAATACCCATTCTTCCTTCAATGCCTGACAGAAGGAAGTTGTTACAGAACCGCAAAGTTTTGTCAGGAAATGCCTTGCCCATTGCCTTACTGTCAGCAGTAGCTCCAGCTGGGTATCAACAAGACTGCTCTTGGCCTGTTTTCTTGAATGAAAAATCTAGAATCTTATAGCATTCAAGTTTGGCTCTGTATCAAATCTGTTTCCATGGCTATTAGCGTGTTTATTGTTTTCAACATCATAAATACACAGCAGGCTGAATGGAAGGTTTGGCCAGTATGGTTTTGCTGTTAATTTTACAAATGAATGAAATCCTTTAACTTTATCATGTGTGCTTTGGAATTAGCATTCTGGATATTAGAGGAATTATTTCTTATTTTTAAAAGTTGTACGTCACACTATCATCCCGCAAAGGATTTCAGTGTGGTATACATAAAATTTTAGCACAATCAAACATTAATGATAAGGATAACAAATAAATAGGCATAGATTAAGGCTGCATTGCTGTACGTTCCATAAGCAATATGAGCTAGTGAGCTGTGAATTTGGTTTAAGTGTCACTGACTCACTACAGATGTAAATTTACAGTGCAATACTTGTTTCCACCAAAATAATCCCCACTGCGCCTGACTGATTCCCTCATGTCTGATTAAAATTAAACCCCACTGTGTTCAATGGGGATTCATCCCAAGTAAGCATGCACAGAACATAATCCCTCATTTGTACTGTTGGATTAATAAATCTGGTCTACCACAGAGTGTTATGGTAAGAAGAGGTAATGGATGTGATGTACTTTGAAGACTGTATCAATGGACAGAGAATGGGTGGTCTTTCAGATATTGCTGGATGACATCTTCCATTTGCCTTAGCTAGCACAACCAAGGTAAGGCATGGTGGGCATTCCAGTCCAACAACATCTGGAGGGCCACATGTTTCTCAGCCCTGGCATAAATGCTAAATGTCACTGCAAAATCTCTGCAATGTTTGAATAGAGAATCTAAAACATCTGAATGGAAGATACAGCTAAGTTCTGGCCATATTGTAGGCAAGCCAGAAAGAGGTATGTTGGTACTTCTGACATTTTTGTGTACAATGAGTAATGGAGAATAATATGTTGTATTAAATGTTGCAAATTGGGGCATGTTTCTTCTCTAGTGGCCTTTTCACCTGTTTGAAGAAGTAGTGTAGTTTGGGGAAGGACTCAGCACTCAATTTTAGAGCAGATGTCTCACTTGCAAGAAGAGCCTAGGTTGATTTCTGGGACCTCTGGTTAAAAGAATCAGGTGGAGAAGATCTGCTGGATACCCTGGAGAGACACAGCTAAAGTAGAATCACAGGTCTTGGAAAAGTAAAAATTATGGGCTACAACTTCCAAAATCTATCAACCAGCAGTATCCTTGGGAGCTGCAAGTGCAAAAAGTAACTTTTGTAAGCTCCACTGTAGAGTGTACTGGGCAAGAAGGAAACCTGAAGATGGGTGCAAGGCAGCATCAAATGTTCTTTATTCCAACATGCGGCATACTACAATGGAGGAAATGCTGGACTTGGTACAGGAAAACCTATGAAAATACAGCTTAGCCATGAAGTTTACTGTATGAAGTTGGGTTTAAATCTATAGCTGTGGAATGATGTGATGTTACAATAAAGTAATAATTAAAAGTGTGTTGAAAAGAGGGGGGGATACAAGTGTAATACATAAACTTCAGTGGAAATAAATTCAGGAGAAATATTTGATTCCCCTCCCTTGCTTACAGATTTATTTTAGGAGACATTTTAGATTCTCCACCCTTGCTTACAGATTGGAACTGTGTTCATTGTATTGTAGGATTTTATTTCAATTCAGCAGTGTTTGGGTTTTGCTCAGCGTATTCACTGACCCACAAGGTGATTTTGGATTTTGTAGGAAGTAAGAATACTTTGCCCAAATGGCAAAAAACTTTTCTGTCATTCAGAGAGACAAAGTTATTAGTATAAATTTGAAATTAAGTCCATGCGAAAAGCTTATAAAAGGAACATTTCTCTAGTTAATGTGTCCAATCATTATGTATTTTGTGCTCGAAAGAGTTGAAAATTAATACTGGCAGTAAGACCTGAATATCTGTGGGTGAATGACAGATTAAGCACAAGGGATTTTAAAGTAGATTAGAACCACAGATGTCTATATCATTGCATATCAAACTTTTCAATGAAATTGTCTTATGTTTCATGTAAAAGTGGACTCAATTATATTGTTTATTCTGTCCTGATGAGACACCTAACCATTTAGGTAGCTCAATTTGACAGCTCATCATAACCACTGTGCTCTTTCACTGATATAATTTTAGGGCAAACTTAAAGGTGTAAGTTCAACAGGCTATGTGAGCTAGTTTTCTTGTTATTAAATATTATTTGTAATGTTATTTACAAAGTGTGCATACCAACATGTTGGTCCGTCTTCTGTCACATAAGAATGTGTGTTGTTCATTATACATTGAACTTTCCTTCAGGAATAATAAAGGTGAGGAGAGTGTGGTCTCTGCTTTTCATCTAGATTTTTTTTAAAAAATCCTGAATCAGTTTACAATAAAAACAAACAAAAATCCCCCCAAAAACAGTTGCTAAAAATGATAAAAAAATAATGAAAGAGAACTGAAAACAGTGTGTAACTGAGAGTGAGATCAGGAAAATAGTCAGGAAATGCCTCAAGAAATGCCTCAGTAGACATAAGTCATTAACTACCAGTTAATTAGAAACTATTTCATTTTTTATGTGAAGTTAAATAGTGCTACCGTGTTTCCCCGAAAATAAGACAGGGTCTTATATTAATTTTTGCTCCAAAAAACGCATTAGGGCTTATTTTCAGGGGATGTTTTATTTTTTTCATGTACAACAATCTACATTTATTCAAATACAGTAATGCCATCGTCTTCTGGTTGCTGCACAATGGTGGAGGGTGGGGTTTCACTTAAGTGGGGCTTATTTTTGGGGTAGGGCTTATATTACGAGCATCCTGAAAAATCATACTAGGGCTTATTTTCAGGTTAGGTCTTATTTTTGGGGAAACGGTAGTATTTAGCATTCTAATATTTCAGGATCTTGATACAATTCACCTGGTAAGTTTTGATTATAACTTTTGTGATTTTTCTATTTGTTTTGTTCCTACCTGGTTGATTCTGTAATTAATTAATTGCAATATTTATGATTTTACTGTTTCTATTGTTCTTATATTTATATAATTATATTAATTATAATTAATATTGTTCTCTGTGGTGTTTGGGGCTGATGGGGAATGTTGCCCAAACTCATCTGGGGGCACCCTGTAGGGGGAAAAAAATCTAATGTTCAGAAACTTCCCAAGCTTATCACTGATTTCAGATGTAGAACTGCATGTGGGTGGCACTCTAAGATTTGTTTTTGGAAGCTGATATTTAGTCCCGAAACTGTTCACAGAGCTTGGACTGCTTTTCCTGCTCATGCTTAGAATAACATGTGGGAGATTGTTATTTTATCTACCTCTGAGCTGCCATATCCAGTTCCCGGAACAACACTTACAAACTTATTTGAGGAAGTGTAAAGTGTTGTATATTTCTATTCATCCTTGTCTCAAAGGATCCTAGTGTGACACCCATTGTTCATAAGAATAGCACAGTGGTTAAATAAAGAAAATTGTCTCCACACACCCTTCTGCGTGACTTCCAGTTGTCTCTCATATTTTCATTTTTCCGGTATCAGATAAAAATATACCTTTGTCCAAGCTTTTGAAGAATAAGCAAGGGTTGGGTTTGTCTTTTACTACTGGTTGTTTGTATTTATTTTGCCAGATGTGTATAACTGGCAGTTTCGATATCTGTAATTGGTGATTATAAATCTATATAACTGGTGATTTTAACTGTGTGCTTTTATGTAGATTGTTTGCTTCCATGAGATTTTATGAGAAAGGATGGAGTATAAATTGAATAGATGCTGGTGCTGGTGGTGTTGGTATTCCTTCTGCTGCTGGCAATGATGAGAATGAGGATAAGAATGGCTTTTAAAATCTTTTTAAACCCACATAAATGGAAGGGGGCTTTCAAGAAGCAACTAATTGCCTCAGTATGTCCTGCTCCAGATTGAGTTTCTTACAGTTACATTAGACTAAGAAAGCGAAGACAGGGTCAGCTGTGTTTTTAACATGTTGAGCCAGAGGTTGGGAGTTTGATTCCCCACTGTGCCTCCTTGAAAGGGGCTGGACTCAGTGATCCATAGGTCACTTTCAGCTCTGCAGTTCTAAGATGATGATGATTTGACAGTGCAGTGTGTAAAATGAAAGTCCTCAGTATTTGAACTGTTTTTGACAGTTGGAGGGACAGTCCAAAGGCATGTAACATAACAAGCTGGCTTGGAGAAAAGGAGACATTTTATTGGTTGAGTGCCTGAATGGGGGGGATCTTATCAAAGTTTAGAAAAGTTGCTTTTTAGGGGACTGCAGCACCCAGAGTCCCTTAGCCAGCATGAATCTTGTGTATGTTGCCTTGAGTTCACCACTGCAAAAAGGTGAAATAGAATTATAATAAACAACTGTGTACACAAAAAGCTGAGTTTCCATGTGTTCAGTGGTGATAGTGTCACCTGTTTGGGAGAACAGAATAGAACTGGGATGAGGGAGCACATCTTCTTATCCCACCAGGCCCCTGTTGTGTGGAAGCTAAAACATCAATCAACTGTTTAGCGAGTATGGGAAGGTCCTTGCACTTATCAGCTTCCTACCAGCTTGTAGCGACATTGGAGAATATCTGGGTTGGAGCCAACTTGTTTACAGAAGTGAATGTGCCTGGTAGTGATACACAACAGGTACATTTTACTTTGATTTATATGTCAGTGTTTTCAGATTCCATAAAGATGAGAAAACAAGCTATGCCTTTTAGATAAGCAAAACTGAGACAAATGCTTGTTTGGTGACCCTTACAACTGCCCCAAACTATAACAATTGCTGCTAATTTAAGAACATTAAGGAAGAAAGGAAGAAAGAAAGAACCCAGGTCTGTGTTTTTATCCTAAGGCAAACCATTTACAGTAGAAATAAAAGTAAGAAATGCTAGAAAGAATTTTATCTTCTGGAAACAAATGTTGACCTATTATAGGAAAAGCAAGAAATATACTTCAATTTCTTACGTAATTCCCTTTGTGTCAAGCTGATATTTACAACCGTGACAATGGCAGCCTAGATAGCTGTGTGAGCCCTTGATTAACAGTGGGAACTGTGCCTTATGAATCATTGCTTCCTTGGAGTTCTTGTCACTTCCTGAACCTCCCAAGACCATGGTGAAAAATATCAAGTGTAAGCTTTCCATCCTCCTTCCCTGTACTGAGGAGAGCACAGAGGAGCTGAGAGAGGAGCTTATTAACTTTGGGGGAGTGAGAGACCATGTTCCTGTCATAATGACACTCTCAGTGCTGCTTGAGAAGACAGATTATTTCCTTTTTCATGCTGTCTGAAAAGAACTTGTTGGGCAGGAAGCTGAATGATACACAGGATGGATGAAGCCCTCCTAACACCTTGATTAGTTCTGGTTTAAGACAATTTGTGCAATGTGTAGCCATTTTCTGTCTCAGTGTCTTTCTGCATTCATCACTTGGAATTCTGATAACTAATGGTCAATTTCTGCATTTTAAGCACATTTGATAGTGGAAATGCTTATCATAAACTTTAGTCTTAGTTTTAGTATTCCCTTTTCCATGTGCGTTTTTGACAAACACATGATGGACGTGCAACCATCAAACGTAAATGAAACATCAACATATGGGAAAATGTAAAAAGAAATAGTAGATGTTTACGTGAAAAGGCTTATAACAGAAAACAGATTTTGGAGCCCAGGTAAAAATGAGAGAGAGGGGCTTATAGACCACTCTGAGGATAAAATGCCAACACTGAGAACATAATGTTTGATTTAGAGTGCAGTGGCGCATCTAGGTCAGTAGTTCCCAACCTTGGCTAACCCAGGTGTTCTTGAACTGCAACTCCCAGAAACCTTGGCCAGCACAGCTGGTGGTGAAGACTTCTGGGGAATGCAGTTCAGGAACATCTGGGTTACCCAAGGTTGGGAACCACTGACCTAGGTTGATGTGTATTAGATTGCAGTCCTTAAAATAGATGCCTGAAATCACAGCATTTTCAGTAGACTGAAACACAGATTTTACTCAAGCAGATGAATGAATTGATGAGCTCTCTCTTATATATAGCATAATCTGTCTATTCCACTGTAATCTTGTACACTTCACTTCACCTACCTGTTGATCTACATGTTCCTGCACTGAAGTGAAAAAATGAAAAGTAAAACTGATTTTGTATGTTGCTGGTCAAGTGAGCCATAAAAACAGGTGATTACAAACACATATGCATATACTGAGTTCAAATAATTTATCTGTGGGTGTTGCATTGCTTGTCTTGGGTACAGTTCATGAGTCTTCTTAAAATACAGCTTTTATAAAATCACAGGATACAAGGAATATGTGTGATGGAGTGATTCAGATATGTGTATATTTTCTAAGATTGTGGCAGCAGGGCAAATAAATTAGTGGTAATGGATATAGATGTTCCCATTGTGACTGCTGAGGAGTAACATAATGTTTTTTTTCAGTTAAGCATGCAAAATTGAGTCAAACTGAAAAGGAAAGTACAGTTAAGAATGATTTGGATTTGATTGGGAAATGGGATTCAGTTCTTCCCCATGAATGAAAAATATGTGGATTTACCTATATCAGTTGATTTACATGTGTATATCATGAGTGAATCCTAAAAACTCTTGTTTCTGATTCTTCTGACAGACCTGCAGTAACTGTAACAACAGTTTTTAGGAATTCTGAAGCCTGAACTTCAGAATTGTCGCACTGCTAAGTAATGAGCTATGCCCATAAAACAGTGGTGAGGAAGCTGTTGGTGTAAATTCAAAGGCATAAGTTGGCATTTAAAATGTCCCTGCTCTATCATTACTTTTTGAAATTAATCTATTTTATAATGGCCTGTTCTATGCAGAACAACTGCTTCTCTTGGGTGACTCATATCCAGTTTTTCATTCCTCATCTCTAATTTAATTACATTTTCTTTAGGTTTATGATTTTATAATAGCTTACCTTGTGCCTCTGGCAGGTTTGGCTCCTGTGATAACAATACATGCTATGCAAATATTTTGTTGTTCTGTAATGACATAGCTAATTACTAGCAGAAGACTTGTAATTTGCTGCATGGAGAGCCAGATCAGAAAACTGATAGTAAGAGAGATATTGCAGATGGACACTAATGTTTGTATAAAGTCTTGTTGCCTTAGGGATAGCATTAAAAATAAAAATAAGATATGAGTGTCAAAGCGTCATGCATCAGAGCAAAGCACATTGCCAACAATCTTTTCTCTCTTTCCTGTTTAGGTTCCAGATGTTTGTCTACATTCCTAACATTGTGTTGACAACTCTTCATATTTTTAATGAAGTGATGTCCTGGGATGGAACACATATGGACAATGGGAGTGATAGTTTGTGTCCAAGCTGAGAGGACTTCCAAATGGAAGACTTCTAGTGTTACCAGTCAAAGGCATTTGGCAGCTGTTCTACCTTCATGTCTTGCACACAAAAAGATGAAAGAATTGGTGGGAAAATTTCAGGGCGGGAGTTACAAAAAGAAGGCAGTGTTGTCCAATTTCATGAATTAACTACATTCCATTTTGAAGACATTACTTCAAAAACATTTATTTGTAGCTCCTTGCTTGCTTCCTTCCTTCCTTCCTTCCTCAGTTTAGAAGGAACATGGAGAGAAGGTAAGAGGGCCCTACTCTTTTTCCTCCCACTATAGTCATCAGTCAGTCAGACACTATAGTCTTGATCTGGATTTATTCACCTGCTCCTGCAATTTATATTCCAAAATAGTGACCATTTGTATTATCCAATATGCTTCTGCAAAATAAATAGCAGGGAACAGGACCACAATGGGAGAGAAGGTCTAGGGCCCTGCCATTCTCCAACATGAAAGTTGCAATTCACAACTGGTCCTTCAGTTTGCTGTAAATTAAAAAAAAATGTGTGTGTGCGGATACCAACTTCTTATTGAAATGTCCACTTTGACCCTGAGATAGGACAATTGCACAATAAAAGCCATGTCTATAAGCACACTTGTACAATCCACTTTGATCAGGGTTGGATATTTTCCATAGGTGGGCGGATGCATTTCCTCACCCTGAATGAACCCAGGCTTGTATTTGGTTCATGCTGGAGGAGGCCATACTTTCTGTAATGAGGTGTGCTTAGAACCTTCATGCCAATATTGGGTCAGTGGTAGAGAGGGTAACACTTGTGGGATGCTAGGGGTGGGGGTTCCCATGCCTTCTCCATTTATTACTGCTGCAAAAATGTAGTCATTGCATGTGAGTTTCATGCACCCCAAAATGCTTTAAAAAGGAACTCTTTAATTAGCAAGGATTGTCCATGGCCACTGATAACACTTCCATTGCACAGACAGAACTATGCAACAGGATACTGACTAGTGTTTATCTTTGAATGCTGTAGTTCATTCAGAACAGAAGCTTGATGCAGATTTTTTTTCTTAAGGACTGGCAGGGGAGAATGTGTTCTTTGCCCATAGAAAATGCCCCCATGTATTTTTTCTTTGCTGAATCACTCAGTAGTTTAGGTATTTGACTGTGGAGCTAGAAGTTGTGAGTTCGATTTCCCACTGTGCGTCTTTGAAAGAGTCTCTTCCAGCTCTGCAGTTCTAAGGTTCAAAGATGGTGAGCACAGGATGAAGAAGCAATATGAGAAAAGAGGAAGGTAGATAGGAATGGAATTGCTAGGAGGGTCTCCTGTAAGGGTCAGAGCTCATCATGTTTAATCTCTGGTAAATCCAATACAGTGGTGCCTCAATTTACGACCATAATCCGTTCCAGAAGATGGACATAACTCGAAATGGTCGTAAGTCGAAGAACCATTTCCCATAGGAATGCATTGAAATGCAATTAATCTGTTCCGGCCTAAGAAAAAAATCACCCCCCCCCAAAAAAATCACTGCAAGACTCATTGGAAATGCAATTAATCCCTTCCGGCCGAAGGGGGAGGGGGAAGAAAAGCAATCAAGTGTGCAAGACCCATTGGAAATGCACAGAAAACAAACGGAGCAGATCGGAAATGCACAGAGAACAAAGGGGGCAGGTCGGAAATGCAAAGAAAACAAAGGAAAAAGCAAGGGAAGCATGCAGGACCCATCGGAAATGGGGAACCCCCCCAAAAAGCAACCAAAACCCCCAAGACCCATCGGAAATGGGGGGAAAAAGCCAAAAAACAAACAAACCCCCCAAGACCCATCGGAAATGGGGAACCCCCTCAAAAAGCAACCAAACTCCCCAAGACCCATTGGAAATGGGGGAAAAAACCCAAAAAACAAACCCCCAAGACTCATCAGAAATGGGAAAAAACACTCCAAAAAGCAACAAACCCCCCCAAGACCCATCGGAAATGGGGGGGAAAAAGCCCAAAAACAAACAAACCCCCAAGACCCATCACAGCACAGAAACATAACCCCCCCCAGCTAAAAACCAGGTTGCAAAAACACCCAGAACAGTTTTTAAAAAGCAGAAAACAGCACCTTACCTTACCAGGCAGCCCGAAGCCTCCCTGCAAACACACACACACACACACTCACTCAGAAGCAGAAGGAGGCAGTCGCAAGCCTCCGACGATGTCGCACACTCTCTAACTGCTGGGGCGCAAGAGCTACAAAGAAGCAGCCTCGTCGCCACCTACAGTTAGAAATTTGAATTTCCCGCCTTTCCCCCCTGCTTTTTTCTGTTCGTAAGTGGAAGCTCCGGTCGCAAGTAGAAGCAAAATTTTGTGGCTGGAGCTGGTAGTAAGTAGCTCGAAAATGGTCGTAAGTAGGGATGTTCGTAAGTCGAGGCACCACTGTATACTGTGTTCCTTTGACTGCCAGTGGGGAAATATAAATAAAATAAGATAAATGATATATTCCTTTCAGTTCTCCAATTTTTGTTTTTGTGAGGTTTTTTTTAAGTTTATTGGGATAGCTGCAGTATAAAATTTGTGTTCTGCATTATACCAGTTAAATGACAACAGTTTAATCAAGAGTGTCATTTTTCTGCTGACTCGGTTATACATATAGAAAGATTTTTTAAAACATATGAAATGTCCTCTGGTCATCATGCTTTACTGTTATCATTATTCTGCATTCCAATTAATGTTTTCTTTTTTTAGTTTTTATCCAAACATCAGCCACTTTATATGAACTCAACATTTTGTATGGGCTTCCATGAAACAGAAGGAAAAACGTCCTGATGTTGTGTGTCAGAAATGATAGATAGCATTCCAGAAAAAGAAATTGTGGGGTCTGGAAACTGCCCTTGCTAAAAGGAATGGCAGTGTTCTGATTGATTTCGAAGGACAAAAGATTGGGATGGCGTAAACAGTGAGGTATCTCATGGCACTGTTTCACCAACTGTTGTCATCTGTCCAGGTTGAATAGATGAGTTCTTCTGTACTTAGAATAATGAGGGACTAAAGTTGTTTTGAATTTCCTTGAGAGACAACAGTTGCAGTTTGCAATTTGATAGTTGTGTAGCTATCCTCTGGGTACCATTGCAGATCCAAACAATTAAGCTTTGGATTTCAGACTTACATTTAGAATGGGCATACTTATAGGTTTGGTTGTGATATTGGTGCTTCAATTACTGTAGTACTGGTACTGGCTTGCCCGGCATCAAGTTGTATTTCTTTCAGCAGGAACTTTTCTGTAGTCTTACAATGGAGTGGACAACTTATCAGAAGTGACCAGAAGTCCATGTCCAGAAAGAAAACAATATTCTTTGGGGTTAAAAATGGTGCACAAGTGCCGAGCCACTGGAGATAGGGGACAGAGAAGTGATCCTCACAGTTCCTCCTTTACCCTGTAGTCCTAAGCTTCCTAGAAAATTCGAGGGCCTTCCACATACCATGAGAGATGATAGAAGGGTCTTAGGACATGGTGGAGAGTGAGTTGGCAAAGATAGCCACCCTGTCCATTTCCTGTAGAGTGGAGCCTCCACTGAATCCCAGTGCCTCCCTGTGAATGGAAGAAGCTGTTCCATTCATAGAACAGCCAATCTGGATCTAGGATATTTTCCAATATTCAATGCAAGCCATTGTTATATATAGTTGTGACGGACAGCTCTCAGATCACTCCTGTCAGTCAGGTCAGAACTCTGGTGTGGGAGCCTATGACATGACAGGAGGGGCGGAACCAAGAGAATAAAAGGAGACAAAAAGACAGTTAATGACAGTTTTAAGGCAGTTAGGGCCGTGGTTGTGTTAGAGAGAAGAAAAATAGAGAGATAGGGGGAGAGATTGAAAGAGATAGGAATAGGACAAATCTTGGAAAGTTTATGGGGTCAAGAATTGAATGAATTAAAAGTGATAATAATAAAAGAAACTGTTTGAATATAGTAACATTGTGATTAAAGAAAATCTAACTAAGCAAGCATATCTCAAATCAAAAGAACATATATTGAATGAATAAAATAAGACCAGCTTTGATTTCCATGTATGATTGAACTGTTATCCTATAAATAAACCTTGTTAATGTTGACAGTTGTGACTCATTATTAAAATTTGGTAGATTGAGGATAATCCTCTGGTGGCAGCGTATAAAAGGTGAAAATTGGAAGTAGCACCCAAAGGCAAATCTGGGAGTTAAGGAAAACAAACAGAGGAGCTGGAGGGCTGCTACAATAGTGTATTGGCATTTTCTGGGGAATGAAATGATCCAGGCTTTCTAGGGCTCTGTACTAAACAGATGGCAGCCCAATGCACATGGCCTATTTTTACTGAGTCAAATAAATAGCTGGCTGGGTAGCTCAGTGAGTTAGGTATCTGGCTGTAGAGCCAGAGGTTGGAAGTTCAGTTCTCCACTGTGCATCCCAGAAGAGGCAGCTTGTGTGGTCTTCAGCAAGCTGCAGAGTCCCAGGAAGCCTCCAGAAGAAGGGAATAGTAAACCAGTTCTGAGTACTGTCTAACTAGAAAGCCCTGAAAAGGATTGTGATAAGTCAAAATTGACTTGACGGCACATTATTGTTATTGTTATATGAATTGGGCATATCTTCAGCCAGCACTGGAATGGCTGTTTGCTTGCAGTGCCATATAAATGAATTGCTGTTTAAGATCGAACCAGGCGGGTGTGTGGTCAGGAAAATTAGGAAGATGGTTTGGTGTCCAGAGCATCAAGCAAAGGGTGGGAGATAAGACAAGGCAGAGGAGTCTATGTTGTTGTAGTAGCAATCATTCAGTCAGACTGAATGCATGACCTAGTGGTATGACTGGGGAATTGTTAGAAAGTCCCCTCATTGGGATAAAGACAGCCTACAAACAAACAAACAAATAAATAGCTGAAAGAGGACTGGTTGTCATAGCATTTACTTTCACTCAGCTATGTATCATGTGTTCCACTGAGCTTTCTTTTGTGTTGGGTCACTGAAAGGTAAATCCATACTTAATTTGAAAGTCTGATTGTCCCGATTCATGACTCTGAGACAATTATGTTGCCTAAAACAGGCTCTTGGCTTGAACTAAGTATTTAATCTGATTTGTGTGAGTGTCAGCTAAGTATCGAACCTGGTTTGATACTGAGAAAGCAAGCCTAAATCAACAATTATACAAGGCCAACAAAGACTGTTTTGCCTTCCAGACCACTCTGGGAAGCCATTCTGCTTTGACCAGGCTGACTGGCTGCAATATCTTTCTTTGGACATTATGTTTGGCACTCAGGAGGCCAAGAGTTCCACATTGCTTGAGAGGACCTTCTACGAGAGTCCTTGTTTGAACATCCTTGCCCTTTACAGATAAATCAATTGCCTCTTGAGGATTACGATGGACAGAATTGCAACTTGGGTCAGCAATTTAATGGGCAGATCACAGAATGAGATTGGACAGTCTTCACTTCATGGAAGAAAGAAATGATATATAAGCAAGGCAGATTCCACATTGTGCAATGGCTTCTTTTTCCTCATGCTAGTTTAGACCAATTTGGTGTTCCCATTTGGCTTGAATAGATTTGCTATCTGAAAAAATACTGTCCTTTGGTACAGAACATGTACGCAGACATACCTAAAGTGATCAAATAAATATTGGAATCCTTCAGGGTTTTTTTTTCCTTGTAGGCACCCTGGAAAATAATGCAGACTGTGCAAAATAAAGCATAAAAATGGACAAGTGCATAAAAAATGTTTCCTTTTGCTGTGTTGTAAAAATATATGTTCCTACTCAGAATATATATTCTTTTCTTGAACTAAGTCCAGTTACTACTGTTTTTAAAACCTTGTATGATACAAAGCCACTAGTCAGAGAAATAAATAAAAAAGGTAGCATTAATCTTCATAACATTGCATTCCAGTAGTATTACTACTGCACTCTGTTAACAGATGAAAAAAAGGTTGAAGCCAAGAAGAGAGGAAGGAATCAAACATAAGTCCTGGAATTTGCTCTTAGGTTACTCTCAACCTAGTGTGGGTACCTTAGGTGGGTCTGAGAACCTCTGCAACCTACTGTAGGCCCTGCCCCAACCTTGCAGACAGTGCATGGTCCAAATTTAAAATGTTATCTGTATTGCGGCAGAACTGGAAAAGCCCTTAAGTAAGAAATGTTGCAGTTTGCTACTGAAATTTGACACTGCAGTTTGCCCTCCGGTTTCTAGTTGTGCAATTTTGGGGACTCTGATATTTAAAATGTGTCATCCATCCTCCTGCTAAAACACAGGGGAGGGGAGGGATCCCACAAGCCAACCAAAAAAACAAACAAACCCAAATATCTGGAAAAAAGGCAATTAACAAACTACAATCACAACTACAGTAAGTCTATTAAGATACAATAATTATGAGAACATACTGTTAGGTCTTTAAGAAGAAGAAGAAATGTAATTAACAATTGGTTAGTGCAGGTGGAGTTATTTAGTCACTGCCTACATTACAAGAAGGACACAGCCGTGTGGAATTAACTACCATGAGGTGAACCGCTAATTTGATTGGTTGGAGGTAGTATAAATTAAGAGGCTGGTTAGTGTGCCCTTCACAGTTCTATTTTGACTGTCATGCTTATTATGTTCTGTCTGTTTGGCTGCTGAATGCCTATGTTTATGTTCCTGTGAGCGCTATGTAAATATGTACAGCAAGTAAATATTCTCTGTACTTATTCCTGGTGTCTTCCTGTGTGCCTTACTATGCTAGAGCTTCTGGTCCAAACCTTTGTAAGGAGAAAATCTTCTGCTGTGATTTTAAATGCTAACACATCCTTGGCCTTTAGCAATGAAACTATATAAATATATACAAATACAAGAATCTATCTAGACACAGTAATTGTAAGCACTGTGGGTGGTAGCAGCAAAATTATGTATTGCCAATTTGTAGGTAGACTTGTTGCAAGTTAAGAAGTCAGTGTTTGTACTCCTCATTGTGTACCAACTTGCTTCTGATGTTTGAAGAGAAATATTAGCCTTAGCTTCTTAGTTGCAATGATTGACACTTTTTGACTTATGCCAGAGGACATTAGTAATAGGATTTTGGCCAATGAGTCAGTTTGGACTGGCAGTGACTCCTCAGGATTTCCCAGTAGATCCTTTCCCTGGCCTGCCTGGAGACACCTGGTAATCCTTGGTGGTCTCCCACCCAGGTACTAACCCAGATCGACAAGCTTATCTTCTGAAATAAAATGAGGCCAGATGTATTCAGAATGGTGTGGTGGTGGTTCATTAGCCAATAACAAATTATGATTTCTAATTATGGTTTGTAACTGCCTGAGAAACCAAAGTTTCCCTTTGAACATAGAAAGGGTATTATAATATATAAGATGTTAGTACAGGCAGAATTTAAAACAATAGCACTAAAAGAAGTATGGCAAACTGCTTTAGATAAGGAAGTCAAGAGGGAAGATTGGAATGTGGAATAGACAAATAATGAAAAATATGTCAATAAGGGTCAAGGAAAACTGTTACAAAAATGATGGTACCCAATGCCTGTTAAAAATGAATTTAATAAATGAAACAGTATTTTTGTGCTGGGGATTTAAAAAAGAAAAGGGTCTTGGTTTTGTGAAAAGAGAAAAAAAGGAGTGGTCACAAATTTTTAAAGAAGTAAATGGTATTTTAGATAAGGATGTACAAATGTCTTCAAAGATTGCTGAATATGGTTAGTAATAATTAAGTCGAGAAGAAAAAGAATTAACTTTTTATTATGGTGACAGTGGCATGGCTGATTATAGGAAAGAACTGGAGATCCAATAGCCAGCTTAATATGGGAGACTGATATAAGGAAATGTAGAATATGGCTATTAATGATAAACTAACTTGTGAGCTTAAAATAAGACAAGGAGTATTGTGCATCAATGATTTTAGAGACATACGGAAACCACTTGTGTTATGTGTATTTGAGAAGGGGAAAGGCTTTACTCCCAGTGAAGAGTCATTGTACTTCTGGAGAGAAACGGGGCACTAATATAATAACTAAAAATAAATAAGTAATTAATTATAAATGTTGATAGGTGAATAGAGAAACTATCTCGAGTGGTGAAGTGAACACAAGAGCGTGTAAGTGTGTAGTTCCCCCCCTTTTTTTCTTTTCTCTTCATTTTCTTTTACTGTTGTGATAATGTAATTGTAGTAAATGTCTTGTGTATTTTGTTTAATAAAAAAGAAAAAGAAAGAAAGAAAAAAAACCCAAAGTTTGACTGTGGGGACTGATAAAGCAAGAACAACCCAGTATTCAACAAATCACAATCTGACTTCCCACTGTGTAGACCTGACCCTAGCTTTGAAGTGTTCTGCACAGTCTTGGTCTTTTCTCTAAATCCTCCACAGAAGCCACTCAAAGTGCATCTAATTATCTCAATTTCTGACCATCTATATTTATTCTCTGTGAAAAGCTAATCAAGTTCTCTTGCTTTTGCTGGTATAAAAGCAGAACAGATGACTTTATCGGTGCAAATATATTATGGCTGCTCTGACATTTATGGTTTCCACCGTGATAGCAGAATTATTTCAATGGAAGTAAATCATGTACATAAAACTAATGGTATAAAATGCCACATTAAGGTATTTATTCCTATTTGGGCAGGCAATGGAAATTTTTAAATGATTTTATACTTGACTTAATAGGATTTATTTCCCCACTATACTCACAAGAAGCATTAACCTTAGGATCAAACACAGAGTCCTTTTGAGATAGGAAGGTTGGATACTCAGTGGGGAGAACATCAAGATTGTAAGGTTTTCCCTGGTTTTCAATGACTGAAACCTTATGAATAATGAATTTTAAATTAACAGATTTCCCATGCCTCCACCACAGCCAGATGGCGCTAATAAGTGTTATTGTCAGAATTACTTGGGAATAATTATGTATGATTGCCTCATTCACTGAATAGGTACCACTACATAACAGGTAACTTTAAATGAACTGATAACATAATAAAAATGAATTGAATTATCTGTAAAGTAAAATTTGTCCAAAATCCTGTTGCTTAGCATACTAAATCGCAACTATAGCAGACCATTGAATTAGTGGGAATTTGAAGAGTCAACTCCTCCATAAGTTCCAATGATTCAAATGGACATACTCTAATTGCAACTTATATTAACTTATGGAGAAGCTACTTAAGTATTTTGTAAGCACTTCAGAGTAGAAATGTTTAACGGTGTTTCTCACTAAATCCATGCAAATTCTTTTTTTGGGTGTGCAATAATGGTTTTTAATGTCAATTACATCTGTTTGGTTTCACTAATCTCTAGATATTTACTAGAAGGTTTTTAAAAAATGTTCCAAATACCTCAGAAGCTGTTATTACCACCTAATACTCAGAAATCCTTGCAACATATTTTGAAATTCTTTGTTTAAAGTAAATGCAGATAAATATACATATGCCCTTCAAAGATAGGTAGTTTACTGGTGTGGTGAAGATTTTTTTCTAGAAAGAAAGTAGAATGGCAATTCAGAGTGAACCTTACATCTTTAATGATGTAACAGACTGTTGTGTCACCTTCATTTTCCATGTATGTGACCTCCAGTTCTCCATCCCACCCCAATACTTAGGAGTAAAAGGTGCATGAGAATAGTTACTGGGGCAATTTGATTGAATTCCTCAGCCCTGCTCCACTGCATCACTGGAATAAATGTATGTGAAGAAGACTTCGGTTACTTTGCTTGTCTTGTCAACTTATTGAGCATTTGTGATGGTGTGCCAAATCCTGTGACAGCTCGCCCTGGGAACCACTTTGTTATGGTACTGAAATCTGGATTAAGATATACTGGGGCCCTAAACTATGTCAACAGTCCCCTGAGGAGTACTATAACAAGTGCATTATATAAAATGTGAAGTGTAAATCCAGCTGTTGGCCCCAGTCAGCTGAGACCCACTGATTCAATGAAAACTACATAAGTTACCAAGATCCTAATGATTCAGGGTGTGTCTGCTCTAACTGGAATGAGGAATTAGGTAAGACATTTGCAGGGTTTCTTGGCTTTACTTTGTTGTTGCTTTTATTTTTAGTTCATGTTTTCCTTATGACTTGGGACCCTAAACTGTAGGTTACTTAATTTGTGCTTCTGTCTGGCACTGGGAGCAGGGATCTATCCTCAGGAATGATGATGGTTCTTTGCTTTCACACACACAAAGTGGAACAAAAGTTTGCTAACTATTATTAGATGTTGTGCTTAAATGGGACCTCTATGGCTGGAGGTGTCCCACAGCAGGCTATGGGAGGGGTAAATGATGGGCAATTGTCACCTTCAGGTCTTGCTTCTGAGATTTCAAAGGCGTTTGGACAAAAGTCTTAGGAAAAAAGGATGTTAAAGTGGGTGGGCCTTTCAACTAATTCAGTAAGATGATTCTTAACGATCTGTTGAGGGTTTCATATTTCCTTAAATTAGGCCAGATGGTTTTAGCATTTACTGGGTGTCTTGCTAATGGGATGAATTTTTTATGTGCGTCCTTCTTATGTTGTTCATGAGCTTCATGTGAATGGTATCTCACTAAGAATTTTTTTAAAAAAATACTTCTGTTTCAAGTACCAAATTGATAGTCTTCTCATCTGCAACACGGCTGACCTGTGGGAAACAGGAAAGATGACCAGGCGGTAGAAATTAAGAGAAAAAGAATAAGAGCAAAGGCCACAGTAGTAAAGCACTTGGCTAAATGTCAGTGAATATAAAGAGACATTAAAATTCAGAAAATGTACTCTTTTGGGGGATAAGAGTGAAAGAGAACAGACGCAGCACACACATCTGCTATGAACCAGAGATCAGTAGGATAAACCTTTTCTTAAAAGCATATGGCTAAAACCCCAGTCTTTGCAAGGATAGAGTGTTATTAATTAGCTTTTTTGAAATGCATGCAAAACCCTGACCTAATTATTTAGGGCTTGTTCTTTCTCACTGTTTCAAGACAAGGGGGAAACGATGAGTACCTTCATTTAACTAAGCAGTCTTTTGGGTGACTGCTAGCTTTATTGAGGTTTAATCTGATGCAGCACTGAGATCAAAGCAAAGGCATTCATGGAAACAGCAAAAAGTCATGTGGCACCTTAAAGACTAACAAGTTTTATTGGGCAGATGCCTTTGAAGACTACCACCCACACCATTAGATAGGAGTGTCGCATTGGTAGAACCACAGGGACATTTGAAATGGGCTAAACACTTCCACAAACTAGCTGTGGCTCCTTGTCCAGATGGAAGCCATATTCAGTCATTCTCTAATCTGTCTTCCTCAACATGGTTGGAGAGGAGTAGCCAGCCCGGCACCCTCCCTTGTCACTTTCTCCAGTGAGCAGGGATGAGTCTGAGGAGAAGAGGCTCCAGCTTGCCGTCGTGCACGTAGGTCTGCACACGAGAAAGGATCCTGGAAAATCTGAACTTGTTAACAAAGGGGGGGGGGGGGCAGCACTAGAGCTAAGAGGAATAAGAATATCAGCTTTAAAAAAAAATATTACTGTGAACTAGTTATGTAGGGAATTACGTTTGGGGCCGAAATCCTGCTTTCTTCAGCTTACAATAGTTGCAAATCTGAGAGGGCTAGAGACATAGAGGTCTAAATCTAATGCTAGCAGCCAACTGCATGTGTTCCAGTGCTTTCGTCTTCTCCCCACTTCCTGCCTCTTGAAAACATGATCCAAAGGGTCCCCACTCCTCCAAAACAGGTTTGGGAGGTGCTCAGAGAGCAGTAGGTTTGTTTGTACATGTAGCTTTTGCTCTTAATGTTTGTTTGCAGACGTTGCTTTAAATATAATTATATTTTTATTTGTCTTCTCAAGATAACTACAATATGAATATTCTGGGGAAAAAAGAAAACCTTCTAACTCAAAGTTGTGGAGGTTTAAAAGCAGCCAGGACCTAGATCTATGTAGATGACACTCTGCTTTCCTGAATTTTAGCTTTTGGACCAGTAAAGAAATGCAACTTGAATCTTAGCTTGATCTGCTGCTTTAAAATGCAAACTAATTATTGCTGCTGCTGACCCCTTTGTAACCAGCATTAGTGGGTGTCAGTTCTGCTATACCGTCTGTGACTCTGAAGTGGTTTACTATTCTGGGGGCACCCTGGGACTGTGCTCCTTACCCAAGGCCACACAAACTGGCTCTACTCACAGATGGCATAATGAGGAATTTAATTCCCAACCTCTGGCTCCACAGCCAAATATCTAAACCACTGAGCTATCCAGCCAGTTAAGAACTATTAAAGCTTGACATAAAATATGATACTACAAATAGCAACAAGAATATATTATAAATATATCTTTAAATCAAATTCATAGGCTGGAAGCCTGCTGCTTAGCATAGTAAGTTACAACTAGAGTAGACCCATTGAATCAGTGGAATTTACAGATGATTTGATTCACCAAATCCCCACTGATCCAGTAGGCCTGCTCTAGTTGCAACGTAGTACACAAAACAACAGGATTTCATTCATAGAGCAATTGCCTATCTAAACAGGAAAGCATTTGGCACATCGGAAACTGTTTGTTGTTAAAGAGAATGCCTGCAAAGGCATGCATCAATCCTTTCGCCCTTAAATCCATCCGGTTTTTAATGATGAACAATTCATATTGCACTTTTCACTTTGTACCACTTCATTGTTGTACTATCTATAATTACATGAATCATGATGCACAATTGTTCCATAACTATTTTGTGTCTTCTCAGAAATTCAATACATCAATATTAGCCAGTGTTCAAGGTGAGGCACTAGACTTAACACATAGAGCCAGACAGTAGTATAACAGAACTGTTTCCTCCTCAGCAGTGTAAAACAGAAGATCAATGTAACAATGGCAGAAGTGATATCAACAAACTTTATTGTGTGGTTGAAATCCTGTTGCACAACTTTATGCCACACCATGAGCATGATGTCACCAGCTACGGTTGTCTTGGGGCAATCAAAAACTTCCTAGGGACAGAAAATTGCTGCTGCCAAGTGGTGGGAGTAGAACCACCAGCAGTAATTTCCCATCTTTAAATCATCCCTCCTCCTCTTTTGTGGCTTTCGAAGGCTGTCTCCTGATCCCCAAAACCTGGTGGTCGGGAGAGTGTTCTAGGAAGCTTCTTATTACCCTGAAACGACTGTAGCATGGCCTTGGCTAATGATGACGTCATCATCATCCTTGCACAGTTCAAAGTTGCACAGCAGAATTTCAGCCACTGTAATTTGAAGCTGTTGTTTTAAAGGCAGCAGTGTGTTCCATTCAAACAATTTCTACCATACTTAAATGTCTGTGTATGCCACTAGTTGAATGTATCAGTCTAATCAGTGACACGTTGTAGATTATCTCAGCTTTGTTTGTGGCTTGTGCAGGACAGGACAATCTTTGCTGCTGAAATCAATTTTTCAGTTAACATTCTCTGCATGTAAGGATATAAAGATTCTACATTACTTCTTTGCTTTCAGATTTTCGAGGAATAATATTAAATTATCTTTTCCCGTAGTTTCTTCTATTTGAGCAAATAATAGTCAAGTCCAACTTATAATTGAAGTTATTTCTAGGCTCCTGGTTGACAGGTGATTTTTTTTTAGCAGAGCAGGTAACCACAACACAGAAATGTGAAAATGAAAAAAAAAATATCCTAGATCTTTCCCCAGAGAAACCCTTGAAATCCCTGTCTAAATCCAGATAGATAAAATGAAGCAACTGAAATATTATAATAAAGCAGGTGAATTGTGTGAAAGTAAATCATGGCAGATTAATATGGTATCTAGCTCTCTAGCTGCATGAATTTATATGTGATCTGCAGTGATCATGCCACCTAGAGCTTGACAAAATTACTTTTTTGAATTAAAATTCTGCTAGTTCTAGGAGTCCTGGTCCAAAAGTAGTTGACTTTTTCAAGCTCTGATCTACCACCCGTTTTTTGCCATGCTGCTCCAGGTTGATAGTTAAATGTTACAAGCTGTGTTGCAGCAGAAGATGCTGTACACCAGATTCATGCTTTATTGACCTTACAGAGAAAAGTTTCAGAATTCCTGTCTATGTGTTCATGTGGCATACTTCCTATGGAAACAGAAATGATGGCTCTGGCAGCCTGCAGTAAGATGAAGAGGATCCAATGAAGGACAAGTCCAAGCTGGTACAGATTGTGGGAATGCATCACATTGGTTCTCTACTGATTTTATTTTACCTTCTGGGAGTTAGTCCTAGGAAGCAAGAAAAAACCAGCATAGGGAGTCGAGAACCAAATTGGTGTACTTACAGAAGTGTAGTGTTTTTCCAGCCTGTTTTTTATGGACTACTACTGGTCACATATATATTGCATGTGGTCAATGAATGAACATGCTGATTGATCCATGAGACCCTAATCTCTCTTTGTATATATGCACACTGTGACATGGGTGAACCAACTGCAGAGAGAGATAACTGGAAAGGGAGCACAGTGAGGAACATTTCAATATATAAGTTTGTAAGCTATATTCAAAATGATTTGCTTTTGTTGTAGTCCACCTATGTAAGGCTGTGTTTAAAATGGCTTGCTTTTGCAGTGGTCCACAAAATGTTTTAATGATAAAGAAATTGTCAGCATAAATGAAAAGGTTGGAATCTGGTGCCCCAGTGAAGCAAACATCTGTATTCTGAGCCAGTAGCTGTTTCTTAAAGGGAAACTACCTTCCACACATTACATTCTAGTAGTGAATGTTGTACCCTTGCTCAGAGTCCGAGTTGTTTTAGTCTATCACAACAAAACACCTCTCATTAAACCAGCTTTTATTGTAACAGTCATTTTAATGTGTCAGAGATAATTTCATCAGAAGCCAGAAAATGACCAGCTAAGGGCCAAATTAGACATGGCATCATTCATGTGGTTAGACCTGGCATGCATTTTTTAAAGGATATACATAGCTGTTACAGTTATTAGGACTATGGTACTGAGGAAGTTTTAATCCTTTGCACACATCGCTGTCTTTTTTAAAATTTATTTTTATTTTTTAAGCTGGGGATAGGGTAAGGAATACAGAAGGTAAGGGGAATGTGGGGGGGGGGAAGGTGGGAGAAGGAGAACATAAAATGTACTGTCATCAAATCCTGATTGTTTGTGTTACAATATCAAGTCCACTTTTCGCCTTTCTACAGTTTGATTGCCCTTCCAGATTCCTACTTGCAGTTACATCTTAGTTTAATTCTATGTAAATCAAGCTCTATATACTGACTCAAGCCATTTATATAATAAATCCCATCGTTCAGTTGCCTTTTGTATTGGACAGTCTTTCAACACTTCCGATAGTATATCCATTTCTGCCGCTTCCCAAATCTTCTCCAGGAGCTCCTCTTGCTTCGATTTCTTCCAATTCTTAGCATAAAGAATTCTGGCTGCAGTGACTATATATATAACTAGATAATTCTTTGTCTTATCTATATTATCTGGTATAATGTTCAGTAAAAACAATTCTGGGGTTAGTGGAACATTACAAAGCAATATTTTTTCTAACAAAATATGTACTGCTATCCAGTACTGTTTCACTTCTCTGCAAGTCCACCACATATGATAAAAGCTTCCCTCTTGTGCTTTACACTTCCAACACACATCACTGTCTTGATTAAGACCACAGTTACCTCCTGCACATGCTGTGACTGCCAATGAGGCCAGAGATTAATATCTGGCTATAAACACTATGGGTTGCACCTGGGTCATCTTGCCCCTGATATATCTGTGTTCTTAAAATATCACATATGCTATTAATGTCATATCCTTTTTGGCCCTCAGTGAGTGGTTGTCATATAGCAGTGGTTCACAACCTTGGGTTCCCAGATCTTCTTGGACTACAATTGCCAGAAATCCTGGCCAGCACAGCAAGTGGTGAAGGCTTCTGGGAGTTTTAGTCCGAGAACATATGGGGACCCAAAGTTGGGAACCACTGTCATATAGGCATGCAATGTTCTGTTGCAGATGATAGTCAAAGAAAGTTTGACTAGTAGTTTAGTAGGAGATCAGAGTCAAAGTAGGACCATGGACAGCTCCAGTTGGAAGAGGGACAGGCATCTCATGAAAACAGAATGGGACGATACTTCAGCAGCAGAGAACTCTCATTTGAGACTTTAAATGTGGCTGCATTTTCATCTGGGTTTCCATGTTCCAGCTCTTCTGTGAGGAGGTGTTGGTAGTTAAAGAGGTCTTGCCTCTTTAGCAACTGTTGGCTCCAGCATTGCTGGGGACACTGGCTAAACAGTTGTTCATGGTGTGGCATTTTGGATGTTGAGAACCAGGTGTACTGTCTGCTGTGGCTGAACAGATGACAGCAAAGTAGGCCTTGTGCTGCAGTTTATTCTAGAAAAGGGAAGGTTATACAGGGATAGTGTTAAGTGGAGTTCCACCACACTGGTCATTTGTTCAGCCCATGGACTTGTCTGCCACATATGCATTCTCCTGACACGCAGCATAAGAGATTTTAAGAGAAAAGCCAATGGCAAACTTGTATTTAATTGAAATCAAATACTGTACATTCTTTTGCATGGTTGAATTACATCTTAGTGAATTTGGGGACTGGCCAGCTTGCTATATAAAATTATAAACATCCTTCAGTGTGTTTACGACTTGGCAATATCATTCTATACCTATTCGTCATGAAGAGCAGTTATTAGTCAGGAGTGGATCATGAGCACACTGTTGAGATCTATGAATCTGAATCCAAATTCTTTCAATCTCTCCTCATGGAATACATATATTCACTCTTCCTTGATGACTGATTCATATATTTAATTAAGTGGATCCAACTTTGCTTAGGGCATGATCCAATGCCAAAAATAAAAGAAAAATCCGCTGGTCTTACAGGTTCTCCTTTTAAAAAACTGCTTCCCTGCCAGAGGTCCATTTATTTTGGAGCAGATGTGGAATGAATTCATTGAAATCAATACTGCATATGTGAAAGCCCCATCTGCTTTTTTGAACATTCCTATTACCAGATAGCAGGAATAATAATAATAATAATAATAATAATAATAATAATAATAATAATAATAATAATAATAATAATAATAATAATAATAATAATAATAATAATAATAATAATAATAAAAGTACCGGGCGTGCTGAAAAAGCTGGTGCCTACGTGGTTGCCTCCTCAGTTGCCCTGTTGCCCCTCTCACCTGCCATCTCGCCTACCCCCTGTCCACCCCTCAGGCAACTGTCCCCAAGCCCTCCCATCTTAACCACTTTCCCCTTTCCCTCTCATCTTCCTTCCCTCCCTTTCCATTATTCCCATCATTGCCCCTGCCTGATCAGTCACCCCCCTTGCTTGCCTCCTGTTTCCTTGCTCACCTCACCCCCCTTCAGGCACCTGTCCTTATTCCCTCCTACCCTCATCCCATTCCCTCTCATCCTCCTCTCCCTGCTGCCCCCCCCTGTTGGGCTCATCCGACAGGGGGTGGAGGTGCTAGCGATGGCAGCAGCAGGGAGCCAGAGGAGGAGGAGGCAGCGGCGGTGGCAGGGTGAGGATGTGTAAACTGCCACAAACGTTTTGGATTCAGCCAAAGTCCACGTGAATTTAGGCTAAATAAAAAATACAATCCCTCTGCCGGTTGGGTGAGGATGTGTAAACTGCCACAAAAGTTTTGGATTCAGCCAAAGTCCATGTGACTTTAGGCCAAATTAAAAAAAATATACAATCCTTCTTCCGGTTTATTCTAACAGTGGGAACAGGCCTTTTTTTGAGTCAACCAAGAGAGGTGTTCATAATATTTTCCATTCCCCCAACATCCTGGATAACATATTGCAGTCCCAGAAAGGTATATCAATATTTTGTGATTTTTCCCCTCATCATCTTATACAACATAGATACTTTGTTCATACATCTTTTATTACTGTTTTATTACTGTTTTAATACTCCAGCTGTAATAGGGATCTGTTCAACTGTTAGGTATCTAAATATATGAGATAAGCAAACCCTCTAGTCCCTGCCCCTTCACTCCCCCAGTCATTTCACCCTATGTTTGCCCATCAATTCCTTTGAGAGTTCAGGATACTACAGCTTTTTGGATTATCCAGCCTATCTCCCCAACCTTTTGTCTTCCTGTATTGTCATGAGAAAATGTAACTACCACTCTATTAAGATCATAGTGCTCTGTGGAGGCTACTTTTGCAGATGTGGCTTTACTTTGCAAGGATCGGCCTTCATTATCTTCTATCTTTTGAAAGGTCGTTTACTAGCATTTCTGCTTGAAATATCTGTAATTACCTGTATACCACAGATAAAGATAGTACTATCCTTCTAGGAAACATCTTCACATTTGTATGGATAACTCCATTTCAAAGGACTAACATACCTGGATGTGATATATCTACCAGAAGATCAATTTTTCAATTAGAAAATGCCTTAATCCCCAAAGCACTGTGCAAGTAGAATAATATATGTGATAATGTCAAGTCAATCACATTTATGATTCAAAAGAATTCATCAGTGCTCAAGCCATTGGGGCATATCTGGCCAATTAGGGAAAAAAAAGCACTAGAGAAAATGATGTATTTAACATTGTATATCAAATGAAGGTGATGGTTAAAATTTAACCTCAAACATGGATAACAGTTCATTCCCTAAAGGGGAAAAAAAGCACATCACTATAAAATAGAAAGTTATGCTTGAAATTGTACCCCCAAAGTAAAAACATTAAATCCATAGTTTTTAAGTTCAAAACCACCCACAGGTGACACCTTTATTAGATCCCTAAATAAATCACAGACCGAAGCCAGCTTTCAACCCCCTACAGCAGTTCATCAGACAGGGTGGCACAGAGCTATGCATGGTGCAGAAGAAAGCTAAAAGCTCCAAAAGTGATGGCTAGATGTCCATGCCAGCTTCCTTTTTTGAAAGTGAGTTTGAAAATGGGAGTAGAAAACTTAAGTCAGGAATTTAGCTTTTAGATTCCACCCTTTGTGATATTGATTGGAATGCCGCTCCCAGTCTCCCAATCTTGTTAGACAAAGGGCTTTCATTCTAGACTAAATTTCAGCTTCTCTGATATAGGATTTGATTCATTTCTATTTACCTCTATCCTCAGCATAAAAAGGAACCTTGCGTTTCAATATAGGGCAACAGAGGAGGGGGAGAAATGCCAAATGACTGGCAACTCTTTGTCTAACAAGATTAGGAAAGGCATTCTAGTCAACACCACCCTCCTGACTTACTAGTAACCATAGATGGCTTTAGCTTCCATGAATTTATCTAATGCCATTTCTAAGCTATCCAAAGAGGCAGCCATCACTATGTTTCATCACTAGTGAATTCCCCAGGATAACTACATGCTGTGTGTGATGAAGTACTTCTCTATCTGTGTTTCACCTCTCAGGTTTCTAGATCTACTTTTGCTTTTTCATTCACTGTCTCACAGATACAATTTGAAGTTACCTCCCAAATCCTCATCTGATCTTTCTTTGGGTCTTATTCCCCCACACCTTCTATTTCCTTGTAATATCACTCCCTGCGTTGAGTGACATTGCCACCATCTTGATGATTTATAAACCTTTTGATCATAACGCTCACATATAATGGACATATATCCTGCGTTAGACATTGTTAGATGTGACTTGTCAGGAAGCACAAACCTAGTTGAGCAGTTGAAAACTTGGAATTGGCATTAAGGACAACTTAAAGACCTTCTTCTGCATCAAGATTCCCTGATTTCATTCTTATGTCATTCTTATATCAGATTTCATTCTTACGTTTTTTCTAGATCTCTGTGATCCACCTGCATGATCTAAACATATGTAGCATATGCATGTACAGAATCTCATTAAGTTTAGGTAGAAATATTTAATGCAATTGTAGTTTGGGCAAGAAAGGACAAGTTAACATTTTGGACTACAGCTCCCAGAATACCCTAGCTGATATTGTACCGTCAAATGAAGGCATGCCTAGTCAAGAATTCTTTGACAATAACTAGCCTACAAGAAATATATCAGCAGTTTACCTATAGAGCACATTCTAGCTTTTGTCCACCCATTATCTACATGAGTGCAAAGTGAAAGATCCTTGGAGTTATTCATAATTCATAAATCATTTCATAGATTGTATTCAGTTTGAATTTTTATTTTAAGTAATACAGTATTGTAAGCAGTCTCTAACAGTAGAAGATTGCCAATGGAATTCAAACAAAATTTCTTTTTTAATGATCAAAATAATGGAATGTAATAAGCAATGAGCCCTTTATTTTATTTTCTGAGAATGTGCTATGAAAATATAAAAACAACACTTCCCTTCCCAGGCATCCAGTTTATAATTAATGAATATTCTACCCCTCTGTTGTTCTGTAAATTTGTTGTATGTTCATTTGGTGAGAAAGACCAAGGAAAAATTAAAATGTGAATAGATGTTCTAGAAAAGCTTTTACCAGGTTTTCAAAATTGTATTTGTTTTAGCCATGGGCCATAACAGTATGCAAGTCAATACAAGTGATAACTGAATAACTTTTGCCCATCGTTTCTGATGAAGCGATTTATAATGCCTCTGTAGTCGCAGTAAAAGGGGTAGTAGAAAGAAGAAGGAGAAGTAGTGGCTCATTTGTATTTGAAGGCATAAACTAATCTGATAAGGATGTAGTCCAATAGTTAGCAACCCGGTCTGAATGCACTAATCAATAATCAGTGCAATTAAGTGGCCTGTAGCTTGATTGCACTTAAAAAAATAGATTCTGTTATTAATTGAAGCAGATACTTCTGCTCTTCCACTGCTAGCACCTTGACCTAATGTGTGCTTTGGGAAGTAGCTTTGTCTCTGATAAAAACCTTTACTGTTGGAATGAGGCACTGATCAAATACACTGTCTTAAATAAGAGAGCCAGGAGAGATGCCAGTTAATTTGTTTTCTTTTTGCTTTCCTCTCATTCTGTTTCATAATGTGGCAAAGCACTACATTTACATGCAGTGCCAGGCGTCTCATTGACCGTGGCATCTTCAGCTGGTATCATATATTCTTATAATCAGGCTGTGTCTCATCATATTTTGGATCCCCAGGTGTAAAACTAGTCTTTAGGGTGATAGGAGTACCTTATGAGTTTCTTGGATTGGTACCTCCAGTGTGCAGGAAAATGCAAAGCATATATGGTACCTGCTCACATCGCGAGATGAATGTAACTATCACATGCCTATTTTACTGTGAATGTACTCCCTGTAGATGTTATCTCGTAACTAGTCACATCTTTGCAACAGTTATATTATTTGGTGTAGTGGTAAGAGTGGTGAAGCAGCATCTGGAAGACCTTTGCAGAATCCTGTTCAATGCAGTGGAACACATCACTGTTCTGTTACCATGCCATTCTGAATGGAATACTCACTGAAATAAACAGAACTACTGTCAGTGTAAGAAGGTATTGGGTACCTCTTCTCTCAACTTCATGGCTGATGAATTGCTTGTTCAACAGCCCATGCCACAAGTAGAACGAGTTAACACAATTCTGACCTGACTTTCCAGTCCTCACTTGGCCATGAAACGTGATGTGTGAAGCCTTGACAACTTTACAGGGTTATTGTAAAGATAAATTGGGGAAGAAGAGAGCCCTGAATGCCCACATTGAGCTCACTGGAGGAAGGAAGAGATATAAATGCCATGTCATACCATGCAATGCATGCAATAAAAGAAAAGAAAATGAATACAATTACTCTAAAGAATATATCTTATGCAGAATAGGAGACATTGTAGATATTCCATTTTCTTTTCTTTCTTTCATTTTGTTTTCATAGTGAACTTTTTGAGAAAATATGTTCTCAGACAGATAGTTACCCATGCCTAAGGTCCAAATGAAATTTTGTGTTATTCACACTTTTTTTTAAAGTGTACTTAATCTGAAGACATTTATCTTGAAGAAAAATCAACCACGGGGTCCTGATCTGGAATGCACCCCCAATATAGAATAGCCCCCAGTTTGGAACCCTACAAGTCACTCCTCTGTTTATGCCTAGAGCTAAGTGGTGGATGGGGGTGGAAATATGGGTGAACATATAAGCCACTCCTAGCAGCATCTCAGGTCTTCGTGCATTGAGAATTCAATCTGCTTGGGTTCTGTAAGGAGACTTGGTTCAACATTCATCAAGGCGGAATGAAAAGGAGTTATAGATCCTCCTATAGACCTTCATGCTGAGTACTTGAAGACATGGAATGCTACTGGAGATATAGTGAATCTAATGGATGGGGCTTGTATCTATGTCCATGTCCCCATTTAGCTCCACAGACACAACTTGGCATACATGTATTTAGGGCTCAGTGTATTGCCAAAAATTGCCTTCCCCTCAGCTAGGGTTTATAGTGCTGAAGGTGACATTTTGGCCTGTAACTGGTGGTAGCTCAGGGGTGGAACATTTTCTGCTTCAGTGGCTGCTTTTTCAAAATAGGCATATTGTGTGTGTGCACGCAAGCATGTGCATACATGCACACACACTTCAAACTTGGATAAACTTAACTTCCACCTTAAAATTAAAATATCTTTTCGGATCAAATCACATGTTACAGTGCATACCCCTCCACACATACACTGTACCATGACCCCAGAAGATATTTGAATTTTAAGGCAGAAGTTAAGTTTATCCAAGTTACATTGAAAGAGTTTGAATTTGTATATTGAGGGAGATACTTCAAAAGATATACAAAAACCACAAATGTTCCTGAGAGACTTTATAATACAACAATACAGTTTTGAGGTGTGGCAGGTCCTTGAGAAGCTTCATCTCTGAAGCTAGAGCTGTGTATGCTCATTTAGAAAGGAATACGTTTTTCTACCTTTGAATTGTCTAATCTGGCAGGAATATCCGGTGTTCCTTCTGAAGTGCTCCTCTAACACCCATGACTGCTTCTCAGTTGCTGAGTGAGTGCCTCTTGAATATGTATGAGAAGAATATTCTTGTGCATGATAAATTTCCCTCTTTTTCTTTAATTGTTTGTTCACAGCTCAATGATACTGCCACAAAACCTGTAATTCTTGGCCAGGACAAACATAAATCATTATAACTCTCTTTTCTTTTTTCATGAAAAAGCAGCTGAGGAAAAAAAATTGTTGTCCAGGACTCTGCCTGAGACACATCAGCAAATGGTGCCTCACTCTAGAGTCACTGTACTTACTACCTAAAGCCAACCGTGTTACTTTGGCACTTGAGGCAGGAAATCCTCCAAGCACCTCTCCCTTCCTTGGCAGTAAAAAGGGCAATCATAATGACTTAATAACTAACCATTTGCTGCCTTCTCATGACACCAAAGACCTGCTGCCAAAAGCGGCCATTTCACTCTACCTAATATGTAGCCCTGCCCAGAAAGATGTGGTACTTAGGATGAATGTTTGCTTCTGGCTTGAGACCAAATTTAGAAATTGAACTAGGGATATTTGAATTAATTCAATTCTAATTCATGTCAGTTTTACATGTGCCCATTCATAATCACTTTTGTCCCATTTCTATATATATATATTTTAAACAAGCAAAATTGGCATATATAATGTTTTCCCTGGAAAACCTACACTTGTGTACGAATAAACCCTCCCCCAAATCTATATGCATTTTATCCTAACATATTGACATTGGTGGATATTGGTACAAGAACTGTACTGGAAAGATTTGAAGAAGTGCAAAAAGTGAATGGTAATCGTGCTCCACTTATTTTTATATTAATCTGAGAAATATGCTTGTATGTATCAAAGAAAATCTTCTAGTACTTATAGTTAAATATCAATTTATTTAAGGTATGCATTTTATTTATGTGATTTATATCCCTCCTTTGTTGCAAACTGGCATCTTGAAAGACCGTAGTGATAACAACCGTATCTCACCTGAAGTTCTCTGGGTATCGGGAGAGGCTGCCACTTCCAGCTAAAGACTTTTATTGAGCTTGTTTCTGTTTAGGGTTTTTTGGCTGCCTCAATCTCCTGTTATGCCTGTTCCTCAGATATAGAGAACATTAGTTTTTTCTACTACAACTCCCAGAATATCCCTAGTTACTATGGTCATTGGCCACGATAGGCAGGATGTTCTGAAAAGTGTCCAGAAAGTAATTTTCCACAGCTCTGTTCTTCTTCTATATTCTCCCTTTCTCCCTCTGTGTCCATTGGCTTTTATCGTAGAACTTGTGCAGATTTTTCCCCTTGAATCTTACCAATCTGGCTCCTTAATGCCTTGGTTACTGGTTCCTTCTTCCACTTAAGAAACCATTTCATTTCTTCTTTGAGTCCTACCACATCCTGTATTCATTCCTTCCTCCTCTGACACATGGCTCATTTGTCCAGTAGAAGCAGAAACAGCCATCTAGATAACTGCATGAGCTCACAAGCATGGCATGAAGCTGGTTACCTCCAGTTATTGCTTGTCTGTTTCCGCAGCATTTAGCACCCAGAGATTTGCTGCCTCTGAAAAACAAATTAGCTGCTAATGCTGTACCTATATGAGCTAGAACAGTGATAGATAGAGGTAAATAAGCCTTCACATATTTTGAAATGTAACTTCCATCAGCCTCAGCATGCATTGCCCATTATCAGGGAATGTGGGACCTTTAGACCAAAGTATCTGGAGGAGGAGCAGGTAACCAACCTCTAGATGGGAGCATGAAGAGTGAAGCATTTCACCAAGTATTTTGTAGGAATGTCATCTGGAAAATGGAGCAGAGTTCTCAGAAAGGAGGACCTGAACGAATGGATTCAAATTATTCAAAAGGAGATTTTGTTTAAACATAATGGCCATACGCCTGCGGAGAAGAAAACAACACACACATACACAAGGGTGTTGTTATTTAATATAGTAAATAAGAGTATTCGCACATCATCATCATCATCATCATCATCATCATCATCATCATCATCATTATTATTATTATTATTATTATTATTATTATTATTATTATTATTATTATTATTATTTTGCCTTATTGCTCGCCATCCAGCATGTGACAGATTTCAGAACCATTTCCTCAGCCTGAGGAAGTAGAGAAGTGTGATGGACAGACAGGGCATAGAAAAGTTTGCTTGTATGATTGTCTGTGTGCTCTGCATGAATCCAATAGGATTCTGGCCTAGGAAGAACTTCCTGATAGTAAAGGTTGTTCAGCCTTTACTATCAGCCCTAAGAACTACCTTAGAAGGTGGCAGGCTCTCCTTCATTGGAGATTTTTAAGCAGAGGTTGGTTGCCTCTTTGTCAGGACTGCTTTAGCTGTGAGCTTCCTGTTTCAGCAGAAGATTGGACTCTGTGACTCTTGACGTTCCTACAAGTTCTTAAGTGTATGACATGCTGCCTTTAGATGCCTTCCCTTGTCCAAAACTTTGCTGGATTATCTGACAGAAAACAGCATATGCAAGAGTGTGCAGAACAGAGGCAGGAGGTCTTTTATGACTGCCAGAATATTGGGAGTAAAAAAGTAATATGTCTGCTTCGATACCGGATCATCCTTTAAGCCAATGATGAGGAATATGCACCCCTTCAAATGTTGTTGGACTACACCTCCCATCAGTCTAGTCAGCATTGCTACTGGGTAGCAGTGGATACAGGGACTTGAAGCTCGACAATGTCAGGCAGACCGGTTTATGCTCAAATACACAGCATCTTGCTTGAAACAAGTAAAATAATCAAATTATTTTGACCGGCCTTTCCGTGCCTATGTACAATCAGTTTTAGAAATGTCATGGCACTTGACTCCATTATGTAGCAGGAGTGTATTCATAACCTGTGCCTTACATATGCATAGATTACATTTAAGCCTGCATTGGGTTCTGCTGATAGTTTTGCAGTGAATACAGATGCTATAATCCAGCAAAGAAATATTGGCTCTGCTGTCTTTAAAAGGTCATTATGGCTCAGGACTGTGGCACTGACTTCCATTTAATCAGCTGAAAGATTTCCTTGCTTTCTCAATCTATGTGAATACTTTCTTAATTCCCACTTTACAAGGGGAGAGAAAAATTCAGAAAGTAGCAGCAAGTAATTTTCACTGAGCATTTGAGAGCTTTGAAGAAGGTTTCTCATAGACTGTGTACAAAAATGACATTAAAAAAAAAGGATGGAAAGTTCTGGTGATGGCAGATGAAGTCAGGCTGATAGTGAGCGAAGTCACCAGCACCATATCTTGAAGAAGCCAGCCTTATGGTTTCAAAGGCTAAGCCTTTCCAAAGCCTTTAATTATGATTCAGTAACTAACTAACTGACTAACTGACAATTTGAACTCTGGAAACTGGTCCAGAAAATTCCCCAACTCACCCTGCACTTGGGGAATAGATGTGTATAATACATTGGAGTGAGGTGCCTTCCCTGTTTAGGTCAAGGACCACTTGTTATCTAGAATAAGTTAATTGAACTTATTTCTCAGTTCATTGGAATTTAAATCATGACTAATGTCTCTTAAGGGTCTTCCAGACTGTTACTTTGGCCCCTTTTCTTATACTTGGTGACCAAAGTTCACAGCTAGGGATTTGGGCTTGCATTCATACACACCATGTAATCCTATACTTCTTCTTTCCTCTTCCTCCTTTCTTTCAGCCCCACCCCACCCCCAGTTCACATCTCTTCTTTTTATTTGTTTATTGCCTCTTCTAAGCTTCATTTTCCACCTTTCTTAATCCCTGCCTCCTGTTAGGGTTGGCCACATAAATGGTGGTCACCTTGCTACTTGCTGTCCATTTCTCCCAGCCCTGGCTGTTTCTTCTCTCATACAGAAAGGCACATGATCCCATTTCCTGGGCCTTCTCTTCCCCTCAGTGTCCTTCTCTCCTTCTGTTGTTCTGTAGCACTAAGCTCCCCCCATCCCACCCCTGTTCAAGGTGAAACTGAAGATACTAGAATGATCGTTTCCGGACACTTGAAAGGAAGTAGAAGGTGCTAGGAAAAAGCACTGAAGCGAGGCAAGAAAAATACCACATGGATGTCAGAGAAAATGTTGGTATCATCAGTGCAGATCAGATACTTAAAGGGGACCAAATGGCTAACCTGAAAGGGTCCCATGTCTGGAGCCAGATGAATGCGACCTACGCTCAGTCAACTGTCTGCATCTAAGGCACTATATTGAAAGAAGCCAAATGAGGGAAGCACAAGTAACAGAGTTCATAAGAGAGGGGCAGATGAGTATGAAATATGGGCAGGTTGGAGGTCCATAGTGCGTTTGGGATGTGTACCTTTTGAGTATTTTATTTCTCAATAAATAAAATAAAAAAAGTTTTATTTCAGAAGATGGCTGATGGTGGGTTTTTGTTTGTTTGCAAGAGCAGAAGTGATGTAAAAGTGATTGACAACCCAGACCTGTCCAGCATGGTATCCAGCATTCAATCACATGTTTTTATAGAATGAAAAGCTGTTGGTAAGCAGTATGAGAAAACCTGTAGTTAGTTTTAGAAGGTGAGGAGAGAAAGGAGTGACAGACAGAAAAAGGCACTGGAGGGTAAGGCCAGCAAATATATAACAAAAGCAGACTCAAATCTGCTAATAAGGGAATTGTCAGACAGGAAAAGGGAAAGAGAACAAACCCAAGACATGGAGCTCGTGAGGGCACATAATGAGATAGGGGAAAAAACAGATTCAGAATGAAATCTTGTAATAAAAGAACTGTCAGGCAAATAATGAACCAAACCAAGACAGAGAATAATAAAGCGCGGAAAAAGAAAAGCGAGATTCTCTTTTAAGGACTGAAAATAATCAGGAGGAATCTACAGAGGCAATGTCTGAGAGAGAAAGAGCTTCAGGTTTCTAAAGGCAAAGTGAGACAAATAAAAGAAAAAATAAAATATCAAGACAAATGTTTTACAAATTAATGAATACAGGTGTGGAGGGACAAATAGGTAATAGAAGTACGGAAGCCCAGATTACCAGGACTACTCCTGTGATCCAAATGAAGATTCAGCAGGTAACGCATTTCAAATCTTTGTCTTATGTGGGCAGAATAAAACTTCAGCTCAGAGGACTGCAAGAACAAAAATTTGATGTGTTTTGTCTGACTCACTATGTCATTAACACAGAAGCAGTATGTGAACAGAGGCTTGCCCTAAAAGCTGTGGCACAAATAAATTGCATAAGTAACTTATTGTGATCATGCTCTGAAGACAGAGAGAAAAAAAGAAACTTATCTGGACCAGAGATGCCATGCTGGCTACAGTATTTTTTTTGTTGTTGTTGGAAAAAAAAATTGGATGGTATCATTCAAGTCCTATTCAGGCATCAATGATGGGGCCAAACTCAACATAAGTGGAAAGGTAGCAGGCGAGCCCCATGTCCTCCCCTTCTTGCTCTCTCCGCATGGAGCATGTTAGCCTGAAGAGGATAATGTCCTCTAGGCAGGCAGCCTTTGCACATGAACAGAAAGCCTCTACACATAGCAGAGGTTCTGATTATTCCTTTCCATGTGAAGAAAATGATGACAGAGGCCAGTGTAATCCTCTCCTCATGTGTTCATATCAGCCATTTTCTAAATTCCTGAATAGGGCTTCAGCATCGCAGTAAACAAGAGTCAATTCAAACAGAATGGTTTATGCTGAAAAACACTTCAGAATAGCAGCGATTCCACATAAGGTGAAGTGAGAATAACCCTACACACACACACACACACACACACACACACACACACACCCCTCTTTTCCACATGGGTCAGAGAAATCTTTAAGATAACCATCCCACTACTGTAAATTTATGCTACTTTTTAAAAAAAGTATTTTCCCAAACCATCAGAAAAAGAGAAAAGTCTAATAAACAAACATCTAACTATACAGCGCTCCCCTCCACCAGGGCCTTTTGGGAGTAGCAACATATACCATTTACCTTTGTGGAGCCCCATCTCCCTTCCAGAATTGTATTCACTCTTGCAATGGGCTTTGCCCCTTCCCCTTTATTAGTATAAAATCAATGAATTCTCCTCATGTATCTATAAATTCTTCCTTGCCTATTACTTCCCTCTTAAGTTTTATATTACATGGAAGTTTATCGTTCATAGCTATGTCCCAAACTTCCCTATACCAATCACTAAACTGGAAATTATATGCTGTTTTCCGATTCCTATTAATAATCAATCTTGCCACTGTTAACAAATTAGAAATTAATTCTTTAGTTGCTCAGTTACCTTCCTCCTTTTCAAATATTGATAAAAGTGCTATTTTAGGACATAATGGCTAAGTTTAACTTGCTTCATTTATTTTATTTATTTCCTTGAACACCAATTGCCAAAATGTCAATATATTCCCACACTCCCACCACATATGAAAATAAGTACCTACTTTCTGGCACCTTCTCCAGCGCATCTTGGAATAGTTACCATCCATCTGATTTAATTTCATTTGATTGTGGTATCTTGGGAGTTGTAGTCTAACAAAGGAGCTCTCCCTAACTCTGCTATTAACTCTGTGTGACTGGAACTTCTTGATGGGCCACCCCAAGACTCTGGAAGTTAACTCCTCAAGGAGATTAATCTTACTTCTTTGTTTTTTTAGACAGCAGGCCGAGGAAGTTGTATTTCAAAGCATCTTCATGATCAACTGTTTTTGCAGTTTTTTTATTTTGAGGGTTTATTTAACTGCGAGCATTTGTGCTTTGGTCTTCGTTGTTTTAATCTGTTTTCTGTTTTCAAGTTTTGTTCACCACTTTGTGGACCGAGCCGGGCTAAAAAGCAGGAATAGAAAGAGTGGGGGCTTACTTGACATACGACTAATAGCTAGTCAACAGTATCCCATCACAACACTCAATAACACTCGAAATGAAAGTGAGGAAATTAATTCCAGAAGAGAAACCTCTGTGAACTAATACCTTGTCGTGAGGAAGTTATCAAGAAATCTTGGCTTTCTATTATAAAAGTAAATAAACAGGTACTGTACAGTTAGGAGTTTGTGTAAAGATAATGAAATGCATAATCTATCAGGTAGGCATGAGACAGAAATACACAATCATCAGGTTACTTGTCTGAAGATTTAAAAAAAAAAGAATTGTTACTCTTGCTTGTAGTTTACAGAATCACTTTTCTTCTCTGTGCTCATCAAAGTAAATGTCCCTTCACGCCTAAAGAAGCTGACACTAAAAGTTACTGAGGAATGCAGACGTTTGGGCTCCAGGCAATACATGTCATATTTGGAGATGAAAAAGTTAAAAATTTATGTGGTTCTATTGGAATTAAGCTACCTAGGGTGCTACGTGCTTTCAGAGAAGACAAAGGGACTGCATGGAGAACGATGCCTCAAGGATTAGAACTTTCGATGGTGACAATAAATTATGTACAAGATTCAAATACGGAATAAAAAAAGAGATCTCAGTCAGCTACCTCTTGCTGTGACTCCCTTTCGCATAGTGCTATTCATACTTCCTTCTACTGATAATTCTTAGAACTATCAGGGCCACCCAGTGAGAATTTTATTGCAGAGCTGTATATGCATTTTAGTGTAGTTTGAAACTGCATACCTAACCTGTGATAATAATGAAAGGGAAATAGGATCTAGCAGTGTTAAGCCCAAAGATGAGTTTCATGAACATTATGCTTAGTTACTTACTGTAATAATACTTTAAAATATGCTTCAGGAGCTTAAATAGTACAATGCTTGAATAGTACTATTCATATTTGCACCTTGTATGTGTGGTTGCTTAGAAAATAAAAGCACAAACAAAGCTGGCCTTTAAATAACATGTTCACAATTAGTATGGCTGTTATGGCAGCTGGAAACTTTGTTTCCAACTTATATACTGCCCCATACTGTTAGAGCACATTCTGGGCAGTTTGCAACATAATTATGCAAGGAACTCTTTGCCCCCCAGCAAACTGGGTACTAATTTTACCAACCTTGGAAGGGTGGAAGGCTGAGTCAACCTTGAGCCAGCTACTTGAACCCGTTGGGATTGAACTCAGGTCGTGAGCAGAGGCTTGACTGCAGTATTGGGGCTTGCAAATACAAGGTCTAGGGCAGAGACAAGCAACCTAGCAGCATCCAAACAATTAGGCCTATGGTTCCCATATAATCTCTTACTATTGACTAGATTACCCTGGGCCAATGGGGATTTATTCAGAGCAATTTGGGCAGTTGACTGGATGCTGATGAGGGGTTATATTTTTAATTGGCTTTTCATTGGCCTACATAAATGGTTTTGGGTCACCGTGAGTACCAGCTTTGAGAGAAAAGCAGCATATAAATTCAATAAAATGAATGAATAAATACTAGTGGGAGTTAAGATCAAAATATCTGGAAGACACCAAGTTTTCTGCTTATAATTTCATAAACTGCAATCGTGTTGCTCTTATGACATCTCCCCCCCCCACCTCCCCCAAATTACCCAAGCTATTAAATGTTTCATCCCAGGTAAACTGCTCGTTTGGATCACAGCAACAAGAACTGGAATGGCAGAGCAGAATATCTGTACTTTGAATGGCGAAGTGCCCAGCTGTTAAAAATGCAACTTAAAGTGTGTGTTTCTCTTCTTGATTTTTATAACTATCACTCAACAGCAATAATTCTTCACATTTGTTCAATGCAATGAACATGCAATGTCTTGTAGTTTTCATAGCGGTTGGAGGTGACAGTTAACTCAGCTTGTACTGAAGATGCATGTCTTTGCCTGATGAGGAACAGGAAAAAAAGATACCTCCTTGGGTTTCTTAGACTATCCTTTGCTCTGACCTTGGCTGGCCTTTTTTTGGCATATTAGGCTGATAGCCTCCTAAGGCTGCTGACTTTGTGTCCTCCTCCTTCTCATACTCTTTTAACCTCTTTCCTGGGGAAGAGCATTTTGGCTTCACTGAGGGCAGCCAGAGTTCCCTTACTTAGTCTTAGGGTTCTTATAATCTTGCAAAGTATTTCCTGAAATAAATACGAACTTTCTTGTTCTCTTCAGGAAGGAGTTTGGATGTGATCATCATCACCTTTCAGGGTAACCTCTATTCTTCTCTCAACATTCTGATGTTTCAGTGGAGCAAGTCCACATGCTAGCTCACTTTGATAACCACCACCATCTAATACATTAGGTCAGTATTTTTGCAGATGAAGGAACTGAGGCTTAGAAAGAGTGTAGTCCCAAGTAGTATTTACAGGGAAATTCACATTTCTAGGAGTCTTCCATAAACATGACAACCTGTAAGCAAGGCAGACAGGAGGCGTATACATTAGAGATGGGGGTATTCATATTTGTATATGAATATGAATATCCCCGCACAGGTGGCGATAACGAGGGTCCAGCCCCATGGGGCCGGATGGTCCATTCACCGATCCGCCGGTGCCGCAGGTGCCGTGATCCTTCTAATGACTCCGGAGCTTACGATCGGCGAGCCATTCTTCGACCTGGCAGGGAGGCTTGTCATCCCGCCTCCTCCCAGGAGTGGCGAGCCGATCACGAGCTCTGGAGTCATTGAAGGATTGCAGCGCCTGCAGCAGCGGCGGATCGGTGAGTGGACCATCCGGCCCCATGGAGCTGAACCCTCGTTATCACCACCTGTGTGGGGATATTCATATATGAATACCCCCATCTCTGGTATACATCTGAAAGGGGAGGGATGAAAAACGGATGTAGGCACATATAGCCTATGGCTACATATTGCCCACCCCTTATTCTACTCTACTCTGACATACCTTCTCTGAGTGACCTGTTCTGACTTGCAGCAGCTCTCCCATTATCTGCTACCCAATACTTCTTGTGCAAGATGCCAAGGAGGGAACCAAGAATGCTTGAAGAATGTACAAAGTATGCTGTCTTCTACAGAGCCACTTTCATGGAGGTCAGCCTCATAGAAAACAGTGGGGTGCTCTTCAGGGTAAATGTGTACAGGATTTGGCTAACGGATTCTGGGAGTGGTAGCCCCAGAAGGTAACTTTTCCAAAGTAATCATAGTTACAAATTAAACCCTATTGCAGTGATAGATTGGGAAGTACTACAGTCTTAGATAGGTAGTAAATCCCATTGAAATCAACAGCACCTTTTAGTTCCAAGGTTGAATATTATAATGGGGGTGGTCATGACTCTTGGTCATATCTGGCACTGCAATAAAGTGCCCACTTTGCAAGCCATGGGATGTACACAAGCCAGGTAGGCTACTTTGCCACTAGATAAGAGGAAAAGCTACATCTTTATATGTGCCTAGAGCAAACTGTCAGCAGAAACAGGTGGCAAGTGTTTTGTTTAAACTACTAGCACCGTACCATAAGATACCACAGATTGGGTCAATGGAGTGCCAGGATGCAGTGTGGGCTGCTGTTAGATGAGAAGAACAAACGTCTGAAGACTGAAAACATGGTTCATTACATCCCATTTCTGATGAAATCGCACCATTTCACAGGAGTGCTTTTGATTGATGCAGATTTGACAGTTCTGCATAACTTACTACTGCATAATTTAGGGATTCTATTAGTGACTGGTGGAGTTTTTCCATGGTAGACAGTGTTCATTTTTTAAAACTAGCAAAGCACTACAAGCAGAGAAATTACTTACTTTTTGAATTACCACTTACTAGCTTTCTGGATAGCTCAGTGGTTTAGGTATCTGACTGTGGAGCAGAGGTTGGGAGTTTGATTCCCCACTGTGCCTCCAGGGTGAAGAGCCAGCCCGTGTGGCCCTGGGCAAGCTGCACAGTCCCAGGAAGCCCCCAGAAGAAGGGAATGGTAAACCACTTCTGTGTATCCTCTACCTAGAAAACTCTGAAAAGGGCCACCATGAGTCAGAATCGACTTGATGCGTGTGCGCGCGCATGTACACACACACACTCACACACACACACACACACTCACACTGTTGCAGCAAAGTCATAAAGATGACAACAACAGGGACCTCATTAGCTTATCTAATACTTCACAGTAAGAGTATGCAACTCACATTGTTACAGATTGTGACCATGCTACTCCATGGAACTGTTATGGGAGTTGTTGATGTCAGTTATTGTACTACAGCTGTGAACAACACAGTGTAAGATACTAATGTTATTACTGAACATATGCCATGGATATTTGCAGACATTTACTAGAACAGACTCCTAATTCAGGCGATTGAGAAGCTGCTTGTTATTTTAACCAGTTTTTAAAAAAGTTTCCTTGGACTATAACAGCCTCCCATTTCGGCCAAGGGATTCTGGAAGTTGTATTTTCATAGAGTAACTTCTCCAAATTCCATGTTTGATCCATTCCTAGCTTGCATTTACAAGTCATTCTGGTTGTCAGAACCTGACAGTGGAGTGTGGCACAGTCCAAAGAAAATACCCGGACTCCTGAAAACCAAACATATTGCTCTGTGTAGCAAAACAAACATCCCCCAAAACCTGTGTGATCAGAACCTGAAGGTACAGCATTCTTCCTATAGGGGAGGGGGAATCGTTTTTGTGAATGTTGTTGAAAATATCTTTATCATCTGTGAGTCCCACTGTTGTGGTCTTCAGAAGGCCAGTACTGTCATCAATCAAACTTTTCAATTCCTGAAGAATGGGATTTTTTTCCCTTTAAGGTTATAGAAAAGCTTTTTCTCTCTCTTAAAAGGCTCTTGTCCACAGTTTGTTATACACCAAGGCTAGTGTGCTGCTTTTGTGCATGCTGAGAAGTGGCACTTGAGATTCATATACTGTACTGTACCTTCACGAAACATTTTTGCTCGATGCCCTTCAGCAGTTGTACAAATCGGAAATGTAAGCTTGCAGGTTGTAATCCTTTAAGACAGCTTTCTCAATCTTCTGGGCCCAGGTATAATGAGCCAGTCTTTTGAGAACATGCCAAACCGATTGGGAGCCAGACTCCCCCTGCATGCAATTTAAACCCTGCTATTCCACTAGTTTGTGGTAAACATTCTACACTCAGATGCTAATTGAAGAGCATCAGGCTCTCCTGTTCCCATTTCATTCGCTTTAAATTAGTCTTAACAGTGGGAATATTTAAGAAGCCTGGTAGTTGAAGCTGGGTTGTACACCACAGTTGCCCCTAGTGAATTGACTAATGTTTTTCTTTCATTAATTCAATAGTCAACAGTTGTAGCCTTCTCATTTCTCCCTTGTTTGAATTAGATCAGTTACCATTCACAAACCATTTTAATACACCTGGCATTTGTAAACGCATTATTGCCTCGAAAATGTGTTTAGAGCATTCACAGGAATAGCAGAGTGGACTGTTTGATGTATTTTTCTTTTGTCCTAATTTAAAGATTTAAAACCATTTCCCCCTAATAATAAATATTTTACAGCAATATTCTTTGTTATTCTTACACAACAGTAAAGTTCCACTGAAATCAATATCTTATGCTCATGCAAACATGATTAGAATTGAAGATCTAAATTATTGCTAGACTTGATGCACCAGGGTAATGTTTAATTCAAGTCACCTATGACATTCTTTCATTCTAAACCTCAAACATAGTGCACCCTTTTGGAGATATGCTATGTAAAGACTTCTAAAGGATCTTGATATTATCACAATTATTCTTCTGCTTCTCCCTCTTCCTCTTCCTCTCCTGGATACCATTCTGACTTCGGTCCCTATTAGAGATAGCATAGTACATTGATTTCACCCAACACTTTTACTGTTCCAGTCTTACAAGTGAATTTTCTAAAATGTAAAGCTATTCTCTCTTTGATGTTTGCAGAATTCATCTCCAAATGAACATGACTATCGTATCCAAGCCATGTTGTACTTCACAAGGTTTTCCTAAGTTGTGGTAAAAAGAGACACATGGTTGTTCTGAGAGGAAAAAAAATCTTGAAAGCACAACTCACTCTTTATTTAAAGTACAAACAAGTTGTGTTTCCAAGCTCTGATTTAATATATGTAGAAGTCAACTGGTTTATATATATATGCTTTTGGCTGGGGGGTGGGTGGAGGGGACACTGTATGTCAGAAGGAAATCAAACACAGCATGTTTGTGTTTTTTTCCCAACTGCTGACAATTAGCACAGTATTAATACTGATATTCATAAACATCAATATTATTTCCCATAGCACGTATCTGTTAAGTAAGCCCCATACATCGATTGGTTAGACTGACATTCGTATATACAGGTTTTCTATGGAAAATATGGCATCATGAAGTCTATGTTTGGATTGTTTTTTTGTAGCATTAGACATCTGCTGGAGTTTTCTGTTTCAAATGATCTGTGTAGTCTATTTCTTCCGTTCTTTTATGTGCGATGGAAGCAGAAACAGCTTGCTTAGCATCATGTTCTCCTGGGGGATAGAATTAAAATAGAGCCTTGGGCCCGGATTCTTGAACCATGGGTGGTATCCCAGAACTGGGTCAGCAGAAAGTGAGAAAAGCTGGAAAGCTAAATGTTTGACGCACTGAACTCATTTTTCAATTCGATGCACTGAAGCGATGTTGCTATTCTATTGCAGGACATGTTACTTGTTTCCTCGTTTTATGCTCTTATTTTTGGTCACAGTAGAAGCCACAGAGGCCAAAAGACAAAAATAATCTGATTGAACAGGTTCAAGTATTGCTTATATGCCCTGCATGCTTGAGGCTTTGCCAAAGAATGAATCGTGCTTTGAATGCCTGTAAACACTTCATAAAAGAATTGCAACTTAGAATTGTGTTTCCTGTATTTAAACAGATCGGACCATGCTCTTGTTTTGAATCTTTTTTTCAGATTGCCTTTATGAGTGTTCCAAATGGAACATGTGGCCTTCCAAATACCCAGGCCAGGTATCCCATTGAGCCCCCCGCCCCCACCCCCAATATTTAATGTGTCTTTGGTAAAGACAGGCCCTGTAATTATACAGAGTGAGATATCTGCCTCAGGCAGGAAATTTTGGGTGTCATGAAAATGCAATTGTTAATTTGTTAACAGGCTTGTGCAGGGGGGAGTGATTTGGGAGGTTATAGTCCCAAAAGTAAGGTTTCCAAGTATTCTAGTCAAACAGCCAGAAAGTGTCTGTATATGAAGTATGTCCTTGACCTCCTGTACTATGAAGGCCTGCCAACAAATGTGGATTTTCAGTAGGGGGTGGAAGGAGGTGTATATGGCACTAAACAGCAATTGTTCCATTTGCTTTGAATGGGTGCTGCAGTTATTTGCATCTTCATAAAAGTGAGAGGGGGTTGACAGTACGTTATAATATTGTATGACTTTATATAATATCGTTCTGGTTAGTGGAGTATGTTGAAATTAAATCTCAGCTGGGTATTAGAAACATCTTTGATGGAATGGTAATTACTTTAAAACTCACTCTAGTGAAGTTCGAAGGTTTATATTTAGGGGAAAGACATTAAAATTGAATGGCTCCCAAGCCATTAATTACTAGGGAGTCTCATAATTAAAGCATTGTTCATACCTTAAATCAGCTTTGAAAAGAAGAGTTAAGGGTAGGGTAGCCAAGCTTATTTTTCCTGGCAGGGTTTAGAGATCTAAGTCCTCACTTATTTGATCCTTGCAATCAGAAAGAGAAATTTCAAAAGTTTTTGTGCTTTTTTCTTTTCTTTTTCCTTTCTTTTTATGCATCTTGGGACTTTTTCCTCTGAGAAGTTCCTATGCTTCCTGCACACACACAAAAACCCGTGTTTTGTGGAAGAAATGTGTATTTTGAGCAAGAGATACAAATCGTGTTTTTATTTACACAAAATACAATTTTTTAAAAAAAAATTGGCGCAAAATGCCCATGTTTTTGCTAATTTTTTTAAAAAAGATGAAACAAGTGCCTAGTGTGTATTACTTATCTGCATGAAAATTAAGTGATATATTTCTATCTGTGCATGTATTGTGAAAATATGTGAGATCAGGAAAATTAAAACCCCTCTTTTTTCAAAAGAGATTATTTGGGTTCTTGAGGGCTCAAAGGGACAGTCAGCTGCATAAATACTATTTTGTGGAATATACCAAAAACAGCATCCAAGGGGGAATTTTCCATTTTAGGATGAGATGAATTATCTTCAAACCTAATTTTATTGTGACTCAGACCTTCCGCTCATTTACTGACATAAAATGGATTAGTCATTCACCCTCTATTTCATTACAGAGCTCTGAATTTCAGAAGTTGGTTGCTGCTATGTAGAATACTAGGCGATTATGTGTGCATGCAGCCCCAGTGGTACCTTGTATACTTTTTACCCTTCAAAACAGTCTTTTAATCTGTTGCTTGACAGACAAAGAAGAAGATAAATTATTTAGCATGGACATTCCTCTTTAAAACACATTGTAGTGTGACTGAAAAGGAGGTTATACAATTTGACATGAACAATCCTGTCCCAGAGCATAGTCTTTGCATGACTGGTTTACTCAGGAGATTTTCAAAGTAACATCACTTGGATGTAGACAGTGACAAGGTGTGCTTTCGAAGTATTTCTGAAATGGTGAAATATTTAAAGGCAAGTACTTTAGAGGCAGCCTGTGTGTACATGTCCAGAACGCTGAATCCAGATGTGCTTGTGAAGATGGTGGGAATGAGAGAAGGGCATGCCCGAAGAGCTCAAGAGCCAAGAAGGCTAATATGGGGTGAGAATATTTCTTCAGATTAGGAAATTTGAATGCCACTTTCCCACCCACTGAGCTCACTGCATATTCTTTGGTTTAGGGATGAGCATTGGTTTGCAATCTTGGGTCCCCAGCTCTTGTTGGACCTCAAATTCCAGGAGCCCAAACCAGTCAATGGTGGAGCTTCTCAGAAGTGGAATCCAACATCACAGGACTCAAGGTTGAGAACAGTTAGACTAGAGGATAGAGTCAGACTCCAAGCGTGAGCCAATCTGTTTGTTATTAAATTATTAGACTAAATATCACCCCCACCCCTCCTCTGAAGGCCATATTCCTTCAGAATAATCTGTTAGTGGCCGCGTAATGTGGCTATGGAGTGTCTCAAGCACCATTCCACAGCCACAAGTAGGCACGCCCATCCCTTTTCTTACTTTTTCTTCCCACATTCTTCTCTTTCCCTCTGGTCAAATAAATCAAGAAAGTTAATGTTTGTGTACCACTGCATTGGCTGGCATGTTTTCCTTATTTGATAAAACCACACACAATGTACAAATATTATGTAAGCGCTCGTGTATTACCCATTGAAGTCAATGGGCCTTGAATGTGTTCATCTTTGATGGAATTGTGTGCCCTAGAATATTGACACAAAGACAGGTTGATAAAATCTGCAAATAAAAGAACTGTCCATATATCCAATATATCCAATCCATGTTAGTAAATGTTACTTTTTCTGAAGTCATAAAACTAATTTTTTTATATATTTTAGGAGTTGAAAAATAGAAGTTGACAATATGGATGCTGTTCAGACTCATTGTCTATGTCCGTTGGGGTTCACTGCATGTATGAAGGCAAGAAAGTGTGTGTGTGTGTGTGTGTGATTGAGAGAGAGAGAATGAGAGAGAGAGAGACCCTGATTTCCAACATATTTAATTTCAAGCTGAAAAGATAGATCTAATGAAAAACGAATGGCCTCATTAATTTTGGACATCTGCAGGCAAATGAAAAATGATCAGCTGATGAGTGATCTGCAATTTGTTCTCTAGCTTCTCTAATAATGTGTGAATGTCACATTACATAATAGTTACTATGATTTAGCCTGATGATGACATTAGATAGGCTAGATCTTGTGTTCTTTCTCTTGACAAGTGGACAACTTGTCTGATTAATATTTCTCAGGGGAGTGGTCTTGAATTAAACAAACAAAAGTATTCATTGAGATGTGTGACTCAGAAAAGATTCTGAGACCCACTAACAAGATTTTCATAGTTAATGTTTAGGTTCTGGAGGAAAGCTTTTGAAGACCTGTGGTGATAAAACTGAACGCTAATTTAAATGGTTGTTAGCGTGCAAAACATGTGAAAGCACAATAATGTCACAACAGAGTTACATTTGAGAAACTGTAATGCCTGTGTTCACAGTTGAAGAGCTTATTTTGCCTTTGGATTTATTTTCTTATCAGGATATTCTGTTTCAGAATTGGGATGGCAACAGTGGGATAATGGCCGAAATCCTGTTGAGTAACTGCCCTTGCGTAACTTGACATTATGTAATAGTAATGCTCATAGTGCCAAGGTGGAAGTGGTATTCACAAAGTAGTTCCACAGGTATATTGCACATTCGGTCAAAACAGAAACTGTGTTACTGATTGTTCAAATGAATTGCACAGTCCTTGTTCCGTTGGCAGAATACCCAGCACTTCTATGCAGGCTTAACGTTACACCGCACCCAGACAAACAAGATTCCAGCCCCCTCAAAAAGGTGAAAGCATTTGATTAAACAGTGAAAGTAAAGTATTGATGCTGCTACCTTCTACCTGCTTTTTTAGGTAGAAGTAAGTTTCTTTCTGAGACAATATGTGCAACAGAGTTGGGCAACCTGGTGCCCTCCAGATATTTTGGACTATAACTTCCATTTGTGATCACTGCCCATGGTATCTGAGACTGTTGTAAATCAGCTTTCTTCAGTGCGGGCCCTGATTTACCCTATATTTCCTGTCTGCCTTTGCCTGCATGGCCAAAGGTCTGGGATGATGGGTCTTACAGTGCAAAATATGTGGGGCCCCATGTTGGAAAATGCAATTTCAAAGGAACTGTTGTGCAACCATGTCCCCTGTGCTAAGAACAGCCCATAAACATAGTTTGAGAGCCGTCATCAGTAGAAAGTAGGGCTCTCCCGTCGCATGGAGAAATAGAAATTCAATATGAGCAAACATTAGGAGTGTTAAGATACCTTTTGGTTTTATTAAGCCCAATCAAATATTTGCTAAATTGGAGAATTAGAGGTATGTGGACCTGGTTTCCACTGAAAATCTATTGAACATCCTTAAGAAGGAGCCTCCACATTTGTTTTGATTGTTGCTCTAGACCAGTGGTTCTCAACTTTGGGTCCCCGGAAGTTTTTGGACTAAAACTCCCAGAAGCCTTTACCACTCGCTGTGCTGGCCAGCATTTCTGGGAGTTGTAGTCCAGGAAGATGTGGGGACCCCATGTTGAGAACCTCTGCTTTAAACAAAAGTTAAAGCCATACTTGCAGTAGGTGTGAGAAGGTGGGCCAAAGATTATGTACTAGTGGAGCCATTTTTGTTTTTGTTGTTGGTTGCTAATTCAGTTAAATTCAGTTAGAAATAAAACATTACTGCAGATTTACTTCATGATACTAAGACATACATACAGGAAGCTTTGATCTTCCTTGGGGGAAAAAAATGGAAATTTAAATCTTATATCTGGTTATATTTGTTCTGTGGTTTTCCACATTGAATCAATCAGTCTTTCCTTTCCGTGGTTTATCAGGGTTCATAGGAGGTCTGTACACATAGCTTTCACCATTATTCTCAGGGCAATAAAGGCAGCCATGCAGAAAAGCCACCCATAAATGTCAGAAAACTGAGATGTTTTGTTGCATTCCAAGGGCTTTGAAGGTCGAGTTCAATTCAGTTAGCTCGCCTAGGAGGATAGTGGTGTGATATGATGATCGAATATGTGTTTAGGTGAGATATATATGTTACTTGCCCTCTACTACTCTGTCAGGAGCAGTGAGAGATTAACCTTCAGTACCTAGAGGAACTTCTCTGGGAAAACTCTATTAAACACTGAGTTTTCTCTTATTCTACATAAATCATTGTAGAAAGTGATGAGATCATGTTTTGCACACCTCTTAGCATGTTGTCATCTTAAATTTGACTTGGGCCTTTGGGCTGTTGTCATTATTTGAAAAACATGAAACTAATAATAATGGCGAAAAATATGCTTACATATCACCTGTTAAAACAACTGAAAATGTGGGTTCTTGCTGTTCATTCTAAACTCTACTGAACTTCATGCAGGCAAAACCAGTAGCAGCTTTTACCACCTGATTACTGACATAGCAAAAAAAGAAGTCCAGCATTTAGGTTACCACTGAAGGTTTAAGGCAGATATTTTCTACTAGAGTTCTAAATATAATGACTAGTTCTCCAAACTCTGTACACACTGTGGAGGTATTAAAAATTATATTTTAGAAAAGTTGTATTTTCACTCATTCCCAGAAGGCCTGGTGACTCTGAGTAGGGGCACTTTACTCTTAGCTTCAAGGCCTTGGGTTCAAGGCCCATGGAATAAGTGGTAGAGAACAAGATTTTCATGCAGAAAATCCTTAATTTTATATCTAATTTCTTCAAGATAGAAAACACAGGAAGCAACTGCCAGTCAATATAAAGAATCTAGGCCAGGGCTCAGGACATTGTGGCCCTCGAGATGTTGTTGAACGTCTACCAGTCCTAATCTACATAGCCAAAGATAAGAGAGGGTTGAAAATGCAGTCTGACGACTTCTTGAGAGCCATAAATTGCCCAGTTGTGGTCCAGAAACTACTGAACTAAATGGATTAATGGTATGATTTGGTGTAAGGCAGCTATCTGTGCCTCAATGTACATGCTTTCAACACTTCTATTTTATGTCTTAAAGTTAAACTTGAACATGCTCCTCTTTCCCCATCTCTAGTGCGATGCCTGAGCTGTCTTGAAGAGTCTGTCTACACAATTGCAGGGGTTTGATGCTACTTTAACTACCAAGTCTTTATGAAATCCTCAGATGTATAGTTTGGTGAGATGCTTAGAATTCTGTGCTCTATTTTAATGGAATACACTAGTCCTTTCTAGCACAGAATTTATCTCACCAAACTACAACTTCCAGGATTTTGCAGCATGAAACCAGGAGAGTTAAAGTAGCATCAAATTATTACAACTCTACAGTGGAGACCATATGTCTCAGCCTGAGGCCATGTACATCTGTGGTGGTAGAGGAGACAGAAACAAGATCCTCTTCAATTTTATGCAAATTATTGAGATTAATTGTGGCTGTAATCTCCACCTCCCTTACTGAAATTAGTTTACTATACAGAGCATTCAGACAGAAAGAACAGCTAGCTTGAATAGCTTGCAATAAGCTGGCAGCTCTGATTCCCTGTTTCCCCATTTTCTGAGTTTGGTCACACTACAGCTCTAGAAATCCCCCAGTCTCCGTAGCTGTTCTGTGTGGGGGTTTCTAGATGTTATCATCTGAAAAAGTAATTTTAGCATGCTATGGCCACAGAGAGACCTTTCTTTCATAGAAGAAAGAAGTCACATTGTAACTCTACAATATGAATGCATACGTAGATCAGGCAGATAGAAGATAATCCTGATATCTCATGGCAAGGGAGTTTAGGATACCAGTTTCTGCTATAATCCATTTTGTATGAGCCAATTGTTCAGAAAGTCTTGGTTCTAATGCTGGACTCAGCAAACCATTGCCAGCCCACTCTGATGCTTGGAGCCCTTCCTGCACAGATGTTGCAATCTTAGAATAATAGAATCATAGAAAAGTGAAGTTGGAAGTGGCCTACAAGGCCATCAAGCCCAACCCCCTGCTCAATGCAGGAATACAATCAAAGCATATCTGCCAGGTGATTATCCAAGTTTTTCTTGAATGCCTCCAGTGTTGGAGCACTCACCAACTCCCGAGGTAACTGGTTCCACTGTTGTACTGCTCTAACAGTTAGGACGTTTCCCCTGATATTCAACTGAAATCTGGCTTCCTTTAACTTGAGCCCATCGTTGTGTGTCCTGCACTCTGGGATGATCAAGAACAGATCTTGCCCCTCCTCTGTATGACAGCCTTTCAAATATTTGAAAAGTGCTATCATATCACCCCTCAGCCTTCTTTTCTCAAGGCTAAACATGCCCAATTCTTTCAGCCTTTCCTCATAAGGTTTGGTTTCTAGCCCCCTGATCATCCTTGTTGCCCTCCTCTGAACTTATTCCAATTTGTTAGCATCCTGACTGGGGCTTCTGTAGTGACACTGGGGGAAAGCCCTCACCCCTGCATAGAATCACTTTCTACAAAGCCAGCCCCACGTTAGACAGAATGAGGTGAGTGCTTGAGGCAGTAGATTTGAGGTGCCATGAACTTTTTTCTTTTTTTAAACTTTGCTGCTGTATTTTTACTGCCGCACACGAAAGGAGCTATTTGTGAGATTTTTGCCTTGTATGCAAAATTAACTTGGCTTGGTTTGGATGCTAAACACTTGCACGTAAATGGATAGGAGATACAACTTGTTACTTTGAGTCACTCACCAAAATGTTTTGGACTGGCCCCGACTGGGCCACCTCAAGGGGACTTTTGATGAGGAGGACAGGTAATCCTTGACCTATGAGGAGGCACTACATGAATATAATGCTAATGCACTGTGACATCAACATAAAAGCATAGCAAGAAGTTCCTAGTTACACAAGAAAATGCTTTGACTCTCAGCTCCTACAGAGCTCAGGATGCTAAATTTTAAAAGGAACATCCCGTGCTACTCTTTACTGCTCTGTTGCCAGGTAGCTGCTGCTTACTTTTGTTGCTCCAATTGCACAAGAGGTCAGTTGCATTGCATGTTATTAACTAGAGGTGTGCAGGTTTGTGGAACTGTAGTCTAATAACACAAACCTGCATACCTCTATTATCAACCTGTTGCATTGCCATTATTAATAGACTAGGGAAAAACAGGGAAGTATTCTATTTCCATCTAATGGCCAGTTCTGTTAACAGTAAAACTGTTACTTAGATCAATATGAACAACAACAACAAAAACCCCCCAAAGAATTCCATTGCCACTGACATTTGTTAAGAGAATGGTATAAAATCTTTTTAAAAACCCTGTCAGAATGACTTAAAATGTCCTTTAAAGTTAACTTATGAAAGTAATGTGTTAATCATTATATCTGAAAAGTAACACTGTGACTACTTGTTACCTCACTTGTTACAAAAATGACTTAATAGCAACTGCATTACCCACGAGCTTACATTCACAATCATCTTGTCCTGTATTTTTGAGGCTCTTGGATTTTCTCACACAACTAGCACTACGGGAACAATTAGTATAGAAGCATTAAGATTCCATAATACTGTACATGTTGGTTTTTTAAAAAAAAAACTGTGGAGAGTATTTTTTTAAGGCAACCAATAATAACCTTTAGATGAGACCTTGGGGAATGAATAAAGAATAAATATCTAAACACACAAGAAAAGAATGAAGTTGTGCACAAAGGGCAGAAAATGCTTGTAGGCACTTCCACCATGGTGGCTTCCTGCTGTTGTGATTATATTGGTTATTACAACTTAAAGAGGTCAGGCCATGTCACTGAATAACAGCTGATCTCTTGGGAATTTCTTGGAAGCCTCAGGAAATGGAGATTCAGTTAAGTGATTTTTGTAACTGTCAAATGCGGACAAAGTGTTAGCAGACACTGTACAGCAAGAAGTAGTTGCCTGCAGATAGAGTTGGTAGCTGGCCTGAAACTAAGGATAGATGACTTGTCAAGGTGGTGCTTCAATCTCTCTCTCCTGCTCAAACTTAGTGTGTTTATACCCCAAATGACAGCTGCGCTCCAGCTGTGTTGCTTAGAGAAGTGTTTTCAGAATCTGCGTTTGTTCATACTATCACTGGTTGAAAATTCTGTATATTACAGCATTTAAATTATGTATATAACAGCCCTTCACTTATGAATGGCCATATGAAACATGCACCCACACATACAGTATATGACATATACAAGATAATTTGAAGCAAGACGTATACCCATATGGTAGATTTGGTACATTCTTTTGATTATTTCTCTCTCTCTCTCTCTCTCTCTCTCTCTCTCTCTCTCTCTGTCTTTATAGAGGGGAAATACTGTACACATCAGGTTTAGAGCTATAAATTAGGTGAACAGGATCTTACTTTCCAGAAGTGCAAATTCCTCTACACAGGAAGGGTGTTACTAATTTATCTTTGGAGTTAAGTAGATATGGAAGTATCTTGCCTAACAGCAATCTATGGAAGTCCTTAATCTTGAGTGGGGTTTAACAGTGAAGAGTATACAGTGACAAGGCATGAATTTCTGACTCTGCTTTATACCCAGTTGAATATTTTTATTCAGTTTTTGGGCTTAAATCCCAACTTTCTGCCAAAGATGGGGCTTTGCATGGCCCACAATAAGACTGAGTTTTGAAAAATGCACTTAAGGCACAAAACAAGGTCAAGTATAAAAACCTCAATTAAATTCAAAATAAGACTCAAATGGTAAAGAAAATAGAGCACCCAGTAGAAAGCTGCTTCCTTAGCAATTGGTGAGTATCAAAAAGCCCACTTCATTAAAGTTTTTTCCCAAGTGGTAGAAAGACAACAACGAGGAGGCAGTCTGTCTCCCTTAATAGATAGTTCCGTGCTAACATATGATGTCTGTGTTACACAACCATGGAAGAGGTACTTCTAAAAATACCTGCAGTGGGTTTTTATCACCATACATGGAAAATAAATGAGGTGAAGCTGTTATTTCAGAACCTTACCCCAAGGTGAGTCCCTTCTGTGATAGTGTAAAATGATCATATACAAGCAGTGAGGACACCAAAGACAGAGAATGACCTAGGAGAACATTTTAAGTGGGTTTGTTTACCTCAGCTGTCTGGATAGCTCAATGTTAGGTCTCTGGCTGTGGAGCCAGAGGTTGGGAGTTCAATTGCCCATTGTGCCTCCTGGGGTAACAGCCAGCCTGTCTGGTCTTGGCTAAGCTGCACAGGCTTAGGATGCCCCCAGAAGAAGGGAATGGTAAACTGCTTCTGAGTACTTTGTACCTAGAAAACCCTGGTAAGTGTTGCCATCAGTCAGAACTGAATTGATGTCACGATGATGATGGTGGTGGTGACAACTGCCTTAGATACATTTCTTCTGTCCAGCTATTATTACCTCTGGTAATAAACTTTTTGTAACAATGTAGGACTTTTGTCAGTAGACGAAAGGGAAATGAAAATACATCCTGAGTTATACTGCATGTTTTAAATATTTAAATACTTTCCAACTCTCTTGGTGGTGGCAGGGGAGAAGAACTGTCATCTCAAGCATGAGTTGTGCCATTCTTAAGAATTGAGATTTTTTTCAATATGAGGTAATTGGAACAGACTTGAGCATCTTGGTTGAGTTTTTGCCCTTTGCTTTATGTATCTCTCTTTCATGCTAAACCATCAGAGATTCCATCCACTCACATGAGGATGTGCCTGTTGCTGCCCACACCATTCAAATTTCATAGGTAAGGCATGAGTAACTGATAAGAGACAGGTTGCCAGCATAAGCTTTCTTGTGATCCTTTGTAGTCTCTGAGGGCTATTGGGTGGTACTTCTTTGCCATGGTTAAGCAGCTCTCGTCCCCTACAGGGTTATGGTCTTTGAAATGATTCTGGAGTTGACTTGCCTTGTTTTCATACCAATCTGGATTTTATAGCACCGTTGCTGCAGATGGCTGGTTACTTAGAAGTCAGTGTTACTAAATTCATTAGACTTACTTAGATGTTGCCCCTACTTCTCTCAGCAGAGTTTATGTTCATGTTCATGTGTTATGGATGTCAGCCCTCAAGTTCCAAAGTGCAGAGTAGAAAACCATATAACTTGACCATTCACCTCTTGGTTTCCTGTAACAATTAAGAAATGTTGCAGAAAAATGCAAATCCAGCATGAACAGCAAGACTCGCTTACTGTATTACTATAAATACTTGCTTTGTACAAGCTGCAAATTATGGCTTTAGCAGATGGACCCAAAGTGAGAATGCTGTTGAGCCAGGGAGATGAAATGTCCTTGGATGTGTGTGTGTGAATGTGTGTGTTGTGTGGCATGGGGGGGGGGTGAGGAAAAAGAAAGGGAATGGAAGAGAGTGTCTATATTTCAAGCTAAATATGGCAGGTTTTATCCTCAGACGTCCACTAAATCTGGTTGTCTGTCAGAGAAATATGGCTCTGCCAATTCTTTTTGAAGCCATAATAATCTTTTTGTTTTATTTCGCCTTTCACTTCAAGGGTGTGAGGGAAATGGTTGTTCACTTTCCCTCAGCTTTGAAAGCAAGCTGCTCATCTTATGGATGCTTGAAATTCTTTTTTAGTGAGAGTGGTATTGACTGAGGGATATGAAAGTCATAAGGAAAAGTACAAAAAATGACTGCCTGGTTTCTTTTTCTTTTTTTCTTTTTCTCGCTTTTTTAAGTGCTACTGAAAAGTCAGCACCCTATTTTGATAGATGGGGAAGAATACTTAAAAGAATTAGGGTTGACTTCCCACATGCCATGTGGTTGAGCCTTAGGCCCCCATGGGTCCATGTCATGGATCCTGAAGATTCCTATGGTCTGCATTTTTAAGTGAAGCAAGCTGATTTTTGCTTTCAAGACTAATAATATGGAGTGGAACAATGTTCTCTTTTAGTTTTCCCACTTCACCTAATTCTGTGATTCATTTCAAAAGATATGCCAAGATTTTTGGACAAAATGCACACATAAAATCTATATTTTGAGGCAAAATGCATACAAAATATGTATCAAAACAGGAGTTATGAATCAACACATGTGAATAGCCTGATTTAAATCAACAGCCCATAGCCCACACAACCACCTATGCATAACAGTGTATGTGCACACGCCACACAAAATATAATACCACATTATGTGGTATAGGCATATATACTCAATTCTTGTACTGTTTCATCATTTCAGGGGGAAGAAGGGGTCTGCTTGTCTGGTGGGATTCTGTGCCCATAAGGTTTTACAGTTGTTCTGGGACCATCTCTGCATGTACTTGGTGATACCCACCATGCACTAAGGCGCTTGGGTGGACAGAGGTTCTGATGCAGTCTTTCAGGGAAAGAAAACTATGCAGATCAAATACACATACGTTTGCCAGCACACCTGTATCACATGCAGAACTTGGAAAAGTTAGTTTTTTCAATGGCAACTTTCAGAACCCCTAGGCAGAATGGCAACTGGTCATGCTGGCTGGAGGATTCTAGAACAGTGGTTCCCAACCTTGGGAAACCCAAGTGTTCTTAGACTGGAATTTCCAGAAACCCTGGCCAGCACAGCTAATGGTGAAGGCTTCTGGGAACTGCAGTCCAATAATAATTGAGTTACACAAGGTTGGGAAACACTTTTCTAGAAGTTACAGGTAAGAACCTTAGCTTTTCCAAACTCTGTTCACACACTGCAGCCTATCACTAGTCCATGTGTATGTGATTTCTGGCTCATGTCTGTATGAACTTGTCATTAACTTCCAGAAGCAGCAACTTCTCAGACTCAGAATGTGTTTTGTTGTTGTTGCTTTTTTCTGCTTTTGGGGTGTGTATGTGGAGGAGAGAAAATGTATACAAGTACCTTGCAAAAGCAAGCTGTGAACGTCCTTCTGTTCTCGAGTGGCTTTTAAAAGGAAGATGAAGTGGAAAACTGGTTTCTGTTGTTAGCTACAAATCAGACATGCCTGCTAGTAAATGTATCCAGAATTTTTAAAGGGCAAGCAATTTTGTCCAGCTGGCAGGAGGCAACTAAATTTCACTTGCTTGAGAGTTCTGCTTTTCTTTACTTTCTTTTCTTACACAGTTTTCCCAGCAAGTACAAACCAGACATAGTTAGAGGGTGATTTCTTGGCCACAAATATTTTTTTCACTGCACTTGGCTCAGCTGAGAGACTTGTTAACTGGACAGAGCATCTTCTCATGTTTCACAGTGATAAGAAGGGCCTTCAGTTCTTTTTCTCAATAAGATGACAATCCTTATTATTTACTGTTCAAATCAAAAACAACAAAGAAGAGTAATACTCTGTGTTAATGGTTTGACAGGCATATGGAAACCTATGAGCAAAAGAAGGGAGTTCTCTTTCAAACACACACCCTAGTTAGTTCCTGGCTGGATTACTGTAACATGCTCTATGCGGGGCTGCCGATGGAAAGTGTCAGGAAACTTTAGCGGGTCCAAAATGCAGCAGCCAGATTGCTGACTGGGGCTGGTTACAGGGATCACATAACCCCCCTGTTACAACAGCTCCACTGGCTGTCATTCAGTTTTCAGACACAATTCAAAGTGCCGGTTTTAACCTATAAAGCCCTAAATGGCCTGGGTCCAAACTATCTCAAAGACTGTATCTCCCCTTAGGAGCCGGCTCAGGTGTTAAGATCATCAGGAGAAGCCTTTCTCCCGGTCCCACCACCTTCACAGGTATATCTGATGGGGACACAGGAGAAACCCTTCTCTGTTGCTGCAGAGGGAACTCCCTCCCACAGGAGGCCAGGCCGGTCCCGTCTTTGGTATTCTTCCACAAGCAGGCAAAACCCTTTTTCTTCAGGCAAGCCTTCCCTCTGTACCTAGCTAACTATGTGTGATTTTTAGATGGATCGTTATGCTTTGACTTGTGTTTTCCATTTTTCTGTTTTCCATTTCTCAGAGTGGCATTTGTTTTTTTTTCTCCCCTTTTCAATATTTGTATACTTACTTTTCTTAGCTTTAAATATTGTCTTTCAATGTTGTAAGCCACCTTGGGTCCTTTTCAAGGAGAAAGGAGGGGTAAAATATTTTAAATAATAGTAATAATAAATAATAAATAGGTCAAGGAGCTGCATGCTTTTAAGCTTTTAAAGACCAAATGGATTAACCCAACAGAGCTTCCCCCACATTTTGTATAGTAATATCTGAGATCTACAGGTTACATCCATGTGAGGATGGGGAATCTGTAGGCAGCCACATGTTGCTGGCCTACAACCCCAATCAGCTCCATTGGGCAGGGGATAGTGGGACTGGAGATGATGCTGGACATCAGTGGTAGTATCTATTATCACTTTCTTTCTTTTTTCTTTTTTAGGTAGCTGTGTAGTTTTTCTCACACCAGTGTGACATGAACAACAATTTTAAGGGCACTATTTAGTTTAGAGATATGAAACTACTTCTTTAATGCTGCTGTTCCAATTAGATTTTTAAAATATAGAGAAAGAATTGGGGAGGGGGATGTTTTTCTTTACTAGAATTCCCAGAATCCCCCAGCCAACCCCCTCTCACACTTCCCTCCTCCCCAGTTCTTCAAAAGACCCAGCCCTCGAAATCCCATAGCACATCTGGATGATTATGATCTATCTCCGTAGGAGCTGCGAACAACTACAGGCAACAAGAAAAGCAAGCTGGCTGTGCCAAAAGTAGTAGAACCCCCTGCCCTGCAGATCTCCCAAACCCCAACTCCGAGTGCATCTTTAGAGATCATTGAAAGGCACACCTGTTTTGATCTCAGCCCCAAATGGATTAACCCAACAGAGCTTCCCCCACATTTTGTATAGTAATATCTGAGATCTACAGGTTACATCCATGTGAGGATGGGGAATCTGTAGGCAGCCACATGTTGCTGGCCTACAACCCCAATCAGCTCCATTGGGCAGGGGATAGTGGGACTGGAGATGATGCTGGACATCAGTGGTAGTATCTATTATCACTTTCTTTCTTTTTTCTTTTTTAGGTAGCTGTGTAGTTTTTCTCACACCAGTGTGACATGAACAACAATTTTAAGGGCACTATTTAGTTTAGAGATATGAAACTACTTCTTTAATGCTGCTGTTCCAATTAGATTTTTAAAATATAGAGAAAGAATTGGGGAGGGGGATGTTTTTCTTTACTAGAATTCCCAGAATCCCCCAGCCAACCCCCTCTCACACTTCCCTCCTCCCCAGTTCTTCAAAAGACCCAGCCCTCGAAATCCCATAGCACATCTGGATGATTATGATCTATCTCCGTAGGAGCTGCGAACAACTACAGGCAACAAGAAAAGCAAGCTGGCTGTGCCAAAAGTAGTAGAACCCCCTGCCCTGCAGATCTCCCAAACCCCAACTCCGAGTGCATCTTTAGAGATCATTGAAAGGCACACCTGTTTTGATCTCAGCCCCAAATACTTTGCCTTTGTGCTTTTACAGGGCTATTCAGACCTGTTTCTGAAAAAAAAAATCAAGTGGAAATATTTCAGAGAGTTTTTCTAAGGCTGTAACTTTCTCATAAACATGATGGGGAGCTGATCATTGAAGGTATGAGGTGGTAGAGGACTGCAGTTAAATCTTTTTTTAACTGTAAATAATACTTTTCCTTTATTGATGATCCATCTTGGACTGAGAAGTACAATAAGCAGCAACCCATGATAAATGGGCTACTGTTTCTTCTTCTTCTTCCTCCTCTTCCTTCTCCTCCTCTTCCTCTTCCTCCTCTTCTTCATGGTGAGCCAAACATGCTGAAAAATTTGAGAAAATTCTGTAAATCCGCAAAGCGAGCACAAAACTTATAGAGATCCCCTTCCCCCGCTTTCCCTGCTTAAGAAATCTGGAGTTAATAATTCGGTCTGGCACTCATTCGAGCTGCATTTCAGACATAGGGTTAAGTTGACGAAGGGTAGAGAGCCAATGTAGTGTAGTGGCTGGAGTACTGGACTGGGATTTAAGAGTTACAAATTTGAGTTTCGACTGAGTCATGAAGCACACAGGGTAATGTGAGACTTGTCACAGTTTCTTAGCCTAATCTGTTTGTGAGGAAAAAATAGGGAGGAGAAAAGCCATATACCCCATCTAGGGATGTGCCATTCAGATTTTTTTTTTTCACTCCAACTCCCAAAATTCTCCACAGCTGCTGCAGTGCTGCCTGGGCATTGTAGTGTTTCAGGAGGCATCTCCTATAGAGCATATCGGACAGTGAGACTACCATTCCCGGAAAGAATTATGGCAGCTTCTTCCCAGGAAGCATTTAATCAGGAAATGAAAACCTAAAATGCCATGCAGCCTAGAAGGAGCAGGCCCTGCTCCAGAGGAGCAAAATAGAGGTGTCTAAGGGGGACCCAGAATTCTGCCAGCCGAATTCTTAGAGAATTCTGGAAAATGGAGTAAAAAAAAAACCCAAACAAAATTGAATGGTTCATCCCTAAAGCTATCTTGAGCTCATTGCCATAAAGCCACAATGTAAACCGATAAATAAAGGCTTATAACCATATTTTAATGTGTTGAAATTACATTCAAAATGGTCTAGTTTATGTCTCTTCCTTCCTCCATCCTTCTTATTCTTCAGAATGGGACAAGCTTTACATCTGAATAAACACTGAAATTGTAAATATTATCTACAAAATGAAAATTAGCAAGAGTAAGGTAAAATGTCTCTTTATGGAAGTATTTCATTTCCTATTCATTTAAAAAGATTTCATTTGTTTATTTCCTGATTGGTAGTAGCATTTGAATGAGACAACGCTAAAAGAAAAATGGAATAAAACAGGTTCTTGAAATGAAGCAAATTTACTAAGTGCAGCCATTATTGTTTTCAATGGATATTACACATGAGTAAAAATCAAATGAAGCCTGAAAACCTGTACCAGTTGATAATAAAAGTACTATGATGTGCAGGTGTATTAAAAAGTGATTGAGTTCTTCATGACAGTCATAAAAATAGATATTGTAAAGCCAGCATAATATTACACCATATCATGTCATCTAAGAGAATCAAACCCTTTGCATTAATCTTAACTTTGAATTGTCCTTCTAGGTTTACTGTTACCGTATATTCAGGAAAATAGCAGATAAAATAGGGCCTATAAAAAACATCTTGGGGTGGGGAGCGGGGAATGAGAGAGAGAGAGGGATTTCCACCACCAAGAATGACTGCATTGCATGTTAAACTGCTTTTTGTGACTGGAGCTGCCTTTGTTCTGCCAAGATATAAATGGCATGTAAAGTGAAAAAGTTTATGAACACCAATTCTAAGGACTAGTTAGTGAGTTAAGTCATATTCTGTCTTCCCCCTCTCTTTCTTTCTCTCTGCTCCTGGCTCTTGATCTCAATTTATCTGCAAGCTATTATTTGTCTATTAGTTCCACTGCCTTTCTGCCAATGAGTGCAAGTTCATAGCTGCTTTCCCCATGTATCGTACAACAACCCTTTGGGGTAGGTCAGGCTGGATAAGAGTGGCTGATCCAAAATCACTCTATTAGTTCCATGACTCAGTGAGAATTAGAAATTAGATTTCTTTAGTAAAAGGCGAAAGATTTATGCGATCTGAAGAGAAATCAGAGTATCTCTTGGTGGGAGATGGAATCATCAGAATTACAGGCAGATATAGAAAAATATTTATTTGGTATAATTAAGAAAGATAAAATAAGGGAAATTAATAACCCATTTTTAAAGACATTGTTAAATATATGGTATAAGTGCAAAAAGAATTTATGTTCATCATATTCCCCACTTGGATTAGTGACAGAAATAGAAAATTTTCCTACCAATATGAAAGTGTATGTGGATCTATTTAAAGAAAAGAAAGTGATTAGATTGAAAGATTGGTTGTATAAAATGAGATCGATAGATCAAATGAAACAAACTCTTCAGAATAGGAGCATTTCATGGTTGAATTATATACAATTAGAAAGATGGACTAATGAATGGGTAAATAAATATAATAAAGGTAGAGAATATACAAAGTACGAACAATTGTTACTGTCATATGAGGACATTCGGATGACTGACTCAGTGAAAGGTACTGTGAGTAAAATTTACTTCTTCTTAATTTAGAGGAAGAGGAAAGTGGGAAAGAAGGATTAAAAATAGTGTGGGAGCAAGATATTGGGAAAAGAATAAATGAAGAAGAATGGAGGATGATATGGAAAATGAGGGTGTTAAGATTTATGTCAGTAAGAATAAAGGAAATTTTTTTTAAACTTAGTTTAAGATGGTATTTAACACCGTCAAAATTAAATAAAATTAATGCCAATCATCCGAATGTCTGTTGGAAATGTGAGAAGGAAATTGGTACATACTTTCATATGTGGTGGGAATGTGAAAAAGTGCAAAGATTTTGGAAACAAATTTTTAAAGAATTAAGCTACATATGTGAAAAAGATATAGAATTTAATGCTGAGATTGCTTTGTTATCAATATTTGAGAATGTGGAATATGACAAAATGACTAAAGAATTGATAACCAATTTATTAACAGCAGCTAGATTGATTATAGCTAGGCAATGGAAATCAAAAGTCGAATTGCAAATTGAAGAATGGTATAAAGAAATATGGAATATAGCAATAAATGATAAATTAACTTGTAACTTAAAGGTTAAGAAAGGAGAGTTGAAAAAAAATAACTTTTATGATATATGGGGGAGATTTTTGGAATATGTATTAATAAGAGGAAAAGGGAAAGCTCCAAATCAAGAATCAATGCAGTTTTGGAGAAGAGGACAATAGAAGAAGAGGAAGAAGAATAATAATAAGGAAGAGGAAGATTATGGCAAGAGGTCCCGCATATGGTGGTGGGGAACACAGTTAAATTGTATTTTAGTTTGTATGTTATATGTTTTTGTTTAAATTTAAAATAAAGAAAAAAAAATTTAAAAAAAAAAGAAGAAATTAGATTTCTTGTCCCAGTACAATGTTCTAACTACTGCATCAGACTGGGTCTGTTGACTGCTTCACATCAGCTCTGTGTCTTGTATGTGTCTGTGCTGTATTTATCTCTTGTTTAGTGTCCCTTTTTAACATATTGGTGGCCACCAGAGGTGTTTGACTATAACCCTAGGATCCACCAGGTTGAAGAAGGCTGATCATGGGCTGAAATCCAGTAGTATGCCACAGTTACTCTATGCCCTTTGAATCAGTGGGGTTTTGGTGAGTCAACTCCTCCATAAGTTCTGTTGAGTCATTCTAGCAGCAGCTTACAAATGGATTTCAACCAGGGTGCCTCCACTAAACTACAGAATGTTTTAAAATGGTAATATTTCAGTAAATCTGTGGATGAGGCAGGGGTGTACATGTGTGATCCTTGTGCTTGGCCTACAGGTTCCATTAGCACAGTCACTGACAAGCCAGCAGAGCCAGTTGTGGGGGGCTGTGGGAGTTAACCACAAAGGATATCCAAAAATATCCTGACAACCACAGCCATCCACCCCACCCCCGCATGGAAAAGTACGTTTAGTATCTATTGCTTTAAAATTGTCACGGGCTAGAACCTGTGTTATCATGACTGTAGCTACTTGAAATGCAATTATACTTCAAAACATGCAGAAGCATTTTGCATACGCATTCTGTACCAGTAATACGTTTTACCCTACAAAATGGTTCATCATTCTTATTTCCATACTAGGAAGATAGGAAGCATAGGTAGGAACATAGGAGTCACACATTTGATGCCTGAGGAAAAAAGAGAAGAGGATGCAGGGCAGGACATGTGGCCCTCACAGCTCTATCCTCCAATATTTCACTGTCAGCTTCTTCAGCTTTGTATTGATAGGGCCAGCCTGAAGTACAGTCTTTACTGTCAAGCCTGACTGTATCTAATCTCATCTGACTTCAAAAGCCAGGCAGGGTAGATAGAGCCAGGTTAGTACTAGTGGTGAAGGCTTTAGGGAATTGCAGTCCAAGAACACCTGGGTTACCCAGGGTTGGGAACCACTTCAGTGCAGCAATACAAGGTTTGAGATGAGGCTTTCTCAAACTTTTCTGGAAATGAAGATGGAAAGTTGAAGGTGCCTATGTCTAAACACCTGGTGAACTTGTGGTGGGGCGCTGCGTGCAGTTTGTAATTGAATGCATATGTGTGTGTAGAAATTTGCACCTTAGCCGGGCTGGACTAAGTTTTATTCAGTTTACCTAGTTTTATTTGGTTTATCTTAAAAATATTACCAACAGAAATGTAAGCCAGACTTTAGACTGTTCTCCATCTTCACCAAACATAAATTTTGTCCTAAAAAGAGTGATTCATCATGTGTTCTGCTTATTGATTTTGATGTATGTGCCAGGCAGAATGATTCTGATTGCTTAGAACTAAATGAGAGAAAAATCAAGGTTATTTTATTATTGAGATTGAATTTTTAAAATTGCTAGAAAAAGCAGTAAATCCCACATGTATTGCCAAGTTGTACTAGATGCATCTGCAGGTTATTGCATTGTGTATATTAAACAATTTCATGTTCATCCAATTTTACCATATGGAAGAGATGAAGTATAGTGATTCTGAATTAACGTCTAGTTCAGTTATTCAGCAAAGTTAAGCACACACCCCAGTTCATTTATAAATATAATAATTTTCTTTTAATGGTTTGAATAGTGATGTGTGTTAAAAGAATGAGAGCATATGAAAATTATTATAATTTGCAAGTCTTCAAGCTATAAATCTGTTAAAAGAAGTCTCCGTGAGGGATTTTACTGTGCCTTCTTGGCAGCAGCAGTTTTTATAAAATATGAGCACAATTTACTGAGCGCTTTCCCTGCATAAAGTTTCATTGAAATGAAATGGTAGTTGCATCATGGTTAATGTCTACACTCTTCTTGTAGAAATTGTGTTATTGTACATCCTCCATTCATTTTAATGGAGCATTAAAGCTGGTCTCCCTAGTGAGCTGTGAACAGCTTTCACTTACCCAAAGTGGACGGAGGTCTCCTTCCCTGTAACAAACACAAATTCAAGTACATATTGGTTTTTCAGTGTTCCAAATGATTAGTTTTGTGGATCTTTACGCAGGCAGGCTGGAGACTAACTATGGCACAATAAATTTTAAATATGCTTTGGGATCTCTTGATAAAGCATCCTGTATTAAATGGGAGCAACATTTATATTTCATCGATACGTAGTTGTCAACTTTGAGCAGGAGGTGTTCCAGAAATAAGTGTACAAATGTTTCCTCCGTGCCTCATTTAAACAATAGTGTGCTTTTCATCAATGTCATTGTGGAACCAACCCTACCATTACAGTAAGGCAGCCATCTCAGGCAGTTGATACTGGGAACTAGGAGACAGTGATAAGGTGCCAGACTACAAAGCTTTGTGACTGCTGCACAACTTGCTCTGCATCCACTAAGCTAGTTTTCTATTTCAGGTGTGGTAGAAGGTTCGATCCCATCACTTCTGCTCAAGTAATTTTTGACTATTACTCTGGTTGACTTCTGTGTGTGGGATGAAAGGGAGAGGATGCCAATTCATCCTTTACCTCTGAAAGCAAAATGTTTTTGGCTGTCATCGAAGCTACCAACATGAATTTGACCCAACTCCGGGAGGCAGTGGAAGACAGGAGGGCCTGGCGTGCTCTGGTCCATGGGGTCACAAAGAGTCGGACACGACTAAATGGCTAAACAACAACAACAACAACTGCCTGGAGGGTTGTGGGATTTATAGTAAAAAAAAACCCAATGTTTACAAACTGTGAATGTTTGAAATCTTACCTGCTGTGTTCTATCTGTTAATAACAGTCTACAAAAGCAAAACTAGATGTTCAATGCCTGTTCCCTGCAATTAGCCTGTTTTTCCTTCCACAATGTCCTTTCCAGAGAAATATGTGCCTTGACTTGCACAATAAGCTCTTGTTTACCTTTTGTGGTTAAAAACAACAAGCAAAGCAAAGTGTGCTGCTTATATATGACCTCAAAGTGCTTAAAGCACTCTCTAAGTGGTTTACAATAGAATTATACAAGCTACACATTGACCCCACCCACCCAGTGAGCTGAATACTCAATTTATTGATCTTGGAAGGATGGAAGGCTGAGTCAACCTCTGGTTACCTGAGCCCATCGCAACTGAACTCAGGTTGTGTGTAGAGTCTTGATTGTGATACTGCAGGTTAACCATTGTGCCACTAGGCTCTCAAAACAAAGGATGCTAAATGTAAAACACCAGGTTGAGCAAAATCTTGTGGTGTGGCAGAGCTTTTCCATCACTGAAGCAAGCATCTCTTCTAAAAGCATGCCAAGCATGTGATTTAGTTTGACCCTGAAGTAGCTGCGCAGAATGACTAGGCCTGAGATTGTCTTCTAGACTTGCCAGTTCTGTCTTAGTATTCTTTCACTGCTGCCATTAACACCCATGCAGCTACCGTAGCTGCTAACAGATGCTGTGCTGTACTCAGTAAAAGCCCTGCTTCGGTAGTAATTACATGTAGTGTCTGGAGGTCAATCTTCAAAAGCCATCATTAAGACATAATATCACATTAAAGAGTACCAGAATATTTCAAAAGCATTAATTTGGTTTCCATTGCTGAAGCTTCTTTTCTAATACTGTAGGCCATCATGGAATTGCTGTCAGTACAGTGATTAAATATCTGGCGATGTAATGTTCCAGTAGGAGGAGGGATGCCAACTGACCCAGACATGAAAAATAGACAGATTTAATTTACACATTTCCCTCTGCATCCTCCCTCTGCTGTTCAATTTCATGTTTTTTTCCACGTCAAGACACCCCCCCCCGCCCCAGCTTTGAGTATCACCACCTACCCTTCGACGGGTCCTCTTGGTGCCCCTCATGTCTTTATTAACTCATCACCTGAAACCACACTGAATCGACAGCACTTCTACATACACCCCCACACTCTTGTTTTGACCTTGAAAAGCAATGAGTAGTCCTCAGATAGCTGCTCTTACCTTAAGGGATGGTCATTACAAAAAACAGTACACTTCACTCTTAACAGGTGATTCCCCCCCCCCCAAATATGGGGGCTGGGAGGTGAATGGGAATCTGTTGCTGCTAGTTTCAGGGACACTGTTTGCTGCCTGCTGCCCTACACAGTACAGGCCATATGTGCTCAGGATAGATGTGAGCACTAAATTGCTGTGCTAGCAGAAAGGTGGTTGACATGAAATTGTTTCCCACCATTTTCTAAACAAACAAACAAACAAACAAACAAACAAACAAACAAACAACCAGAGATGAGAGAAATAATATTGACAAAATCCTTTGTTCTCTCTCCAAAACACATTTCTTTGAGAGACAGCCAGCCTTGTGTTTTCAAAAATGTTGAGTGCTAATTAATTCTTCATCCATATATGTACTGTTGTTGTTCCTTGCCATCAAGTTCCTTCCAACTTGATGGTGATCCTGCTATGGTTTTTGAGTTATGTGAGATGTTCAAGGAGTGGTTTACCAATGCCACCTTCCAGAGTTTCCATGATCAAGTGAGGATTTGAACCCAGGTCTCACTATAATACATTGGCCCTTTTATGTATTGTTAGGTGTAGCGTAATATCTGCACATCTACCAATTGCTCATTTCGCCTCCAATCTTCATTTAGAGATTGGGGGCTAAATGATGTAATTTATGGTAATAAAATATAATCCAATTTTTAGGCTTTTCTGTTTCTTTTCTGGTAAAATGTAGCTTTATGAAAAGTGGCAGGATGATTCCTGACCTTTTTGCTAGATTAAGTGTAGTATCTATTCTTATCAGTTCAATATCAGATATGTCCTCTGCTTGAAGACTATTAAATGAAGAATTATGTAGATGTTTTACTCATGGGACCAGTAGTTATTAATAAAAATAACTGCTTATGTTAAATTGGTAAATGGGAATTTATTCCCATTCATGCCCTTTTGTGCAAACAACTAATTAAAAAACACACATTGAAATGTCACTTTAGGAAACCCTTGAGAGTTTTTATCTTAGTGGCCTGATCCAGGGATCTCAATTGCTTACATAGAGCTCTCTTAAATTGTAATAGCCTGTCCAAGCTATTCCTCTGTTGAGATGAACAGAGAATAGTATTCTCATGTGTGCAAGAACTTCCTGTGAATATCAATACATATGTAGAACACTGAACAGAGCTTCTAGTCTGTTTTCCCCTCGGTTGAGCAACTCTTACAATTTTCTCTTTTACATTTGCAGCGCAAGGCTGTGATTGTATTTGGCTTCGTGGTGGCGTTTCTACTTCTGATCATTGTCCGCCTTACAAATGAATTTGACTTTCCTCTGCTGCTCAACTGCTTTGGAGAAGCCACTGTCAAATGGATGCCATTTTCTTATATACAGAGACGACCTCTAAGGACACACTATGGCTATATTAATGTGAGAACACAAGAGGTAAGAATTCATATCAAAGCATATTTAATATAGAAAATGCACTGGCTGGAATCTAGCAGAAAACATATGCCAGTATAAGTTGATGTAAATTTTAGTCGTGAATTGCTTCAAGTTAAGAAGTTAGCATAGGTGTGTTTGCTCTTGCATGCTAAGTCATGCAACTAAAATATGACAGCAAATGGCTACATCAGCTTCTTACGTTGCAGCAATTCTGAGATTTATGCCAACACACTTAAGCCGGCTGGCATAGGTCATAGTCAACTGTACAACACGGAAAGTGGGAAGGCCTATATAGTATAGCTGTATTTTTTGAAATGATAAGTAATTGATCTAGTTATTGTATCATCTTTTGCTCTCCTTAGATGATTTTGCCCTCCTGGACCCTGCTGTGCACCACACAGATTCCCCACCACAGTTGGAAGTATTTCCCTCCATCTGCAGGTCTTTCCTCAAATTTCATGTTAAAACATGGCTTGTAGGGAGCGTGCATCTTCTTTTAGAGGAGAATCATGCTTCCTGGGGGCTTCTTTGCTAATGCGAAACATGGAGTCCTTGCATGACTTATTTTAGTGCAAAATTCTGCTTTTTTAAAAAATTGGTAGGATGGTGCATAAGGCCTATGATCTTATGAAGCCCTCCCTCGTTGAAAAAAAGCTGTAGGAGCTTTAGCCATTTTCACTGAAGACAAGAGGAATAGGTAAACAAACAGTAAAATTGTTTCAGATACTGTCAAACAGCAAGAAAAATTTGCGTTTTTTTTTTCTGAATTCACTGGGAACTTATTATTTTACATTTTGGGGGTGGGTGGGTGGTAAGCTGGCCTTTCTTCAACAAATGCAACTTCTTCATAAATAAATATAATTAAAATGTTCTCAGCCATGTTTAGTACAAACTGCATTGAGTGGAAAAACAAGTCTTGGCTAACTTTCTTTATGGCTCTTTATGGCTCTATTGTTCTCCTTAGTCTCTTGGAGTTGTCGCTATAGCAACAGTTATAAGAGAAGTTTTAGCTGGAGATTCTCTTGAAGTCATTCAGTGCTGCATCTGCTTTGGATTTGGGGTTTTGCAGGTTGGAATATAGGGTTATTTCAGAGTTTTATTAGATTTAAATTGTTAAAAACATTTCTAAGATCTAGCATAAACTTGAAGAGATGGAGAGGTATAGTTCAGTTCGATACAATCCTGTACACATTCCAGCATAAAATTACAACACATTTCTTGTGTGTGTCTACTCAGATGTAAGTCCCATTAACTTTGACAGCACTTACTCCCAAGTAATAGCATACAGGATTAGAGCTCTAATCTTCAAGTTAGGAATGTGACTTTTAAAATATTGTTCTGAATGCCCAATTTTAGCTGATGTACTGAAGGTATTTTAATTAGTAGCCCTAATTAATTACTTAACCTCTGTCACCCTCTTAATTAGTCTGGATGAAATATGTGCAGTGAAAAGAAATAAACAGAAGAAAAATCAGTTGCAACAATTAGTTCTACAGGATTTTTAAGGATAAATTGTATAGGAGAGTTGATGTGAACTTCTGTAATTTATATATATATATAAATTACAGAAGTTCACATCAACTCTCCTATACAATTTATCCTTAAAAATCCTGTAGAACTAATTGTTGCAACTGATTTTTCTTCTGTTTATTTCTTTTCACTGCACATGAAAAAAAAATATATTTAATGGTTCTCCATCCAGTCATGAACCCAGATCAAGACTGCAGTACTGTGTGCTCTCAGACCAGGATGTGGCCAAGATATATATCTGGATTTGGGATATGGATGTGGCTAGGAATGGGAAAGTCAATCCTTTCCTTACTGCTGTGGTTAAATCTAATGGGCCACTTAAAGTACACCCTTGGAGTTTTTCTTTAACACAATAATTGCTTAGGTGTGCAAAATATAATATAGGTAAAATTCTGCACACTTTCTCTTTAAATCAAAAGGAAAAGAAGTGAAAAACATTTAAGGTATCAGAGTTTGGGATGTTTCACTTAATCATATATACACCAAAATTCTCTTATATAATATACCTCGGCCAGCCCAGCAAGAGTGATATCTCTGGCAGAAGCTAATTAAATAATTCCTGTTTCAAATTTGGGTTGTGTGTGACTATTTTCATTGCATATTTGTTGTGCCTCACTTGAAACTGAAGGAGAAAGCTTTACTTAGAAGCAATCTGCTGCTCCCAGTGACATCACTCCTGCTATGCTAGGATACTGGCCATAAACTATAATTTAATCTCATAGTTGCTTGTCATGTCCAGGAAGCACAGGGTGAATAAATGTATTTCTTTTCTCGTGACCTTATTCCATATGATTTTTATAATTTTCCTCCTACTCCAAGATTGTTTTTCTTGCCACAACTCTTGATTTTCTTGTTTTGCTTTTGCTTTTAGTCCCCATTTATTGTTTCGATTTTGTAAAGTCTTGTTTATTGATTTATTGATCAATTCCTCTTCCACACCATAATTTTCTCTCTGCCTAGAAAACATTGCAATTAGGTGGAATTATTGTCTCCAATACCTAATATGTTAGAAGTATCTTTTTGGAAATGGTAGATTTTTTTTCATAACAGTGCAATCCAAATCAAAGATCCACTGGTTGCATTGGGCTTGGCGTGTGCAGAAGCCGTGTGTGTCAGCACAGTAGCCCTTGGGTGGCAGAACTCATTTGCATTGACTGATCTCAGAGATTGACCAACCAGAAGACAAGGCAAAGAGGGGATTGGGTGAGGGAGGAGCTGCATTATGGCAGTCCGAACCTCCTATGGCCACTATAGTAGTACAAAGTTAGGCCACAATAGTTTCCAGCATCCTAGGCTTCAATACAGGTTCAACTAGCTGACTCAGCTGTCTATCAGCCATCTTGGTTCATTAGGACAGCATCCCAACACTAATGTTTCAATATGGAGTCGTTAGCAATTCTTCCTCTGTTATTCCTTTTTTATAGCTACATAAATTTGGGCACAAAAATGAAATTATTCTCCCAGACCAAGTCAAAATGCCAAATCCTTTTTTGTATTCTGAAAATTAGGAAATGGACACAGGGGTTGGGGGAAGACCCAGAGAGAATTTCACAACTTCTTTCAAATGACACGTAGATCTTGGTGGCATCTCATATTGAATTTGCTGACATATTATGAGGGACTGCTTATTTTCCTTTATAGGATTATTTAATAGGATGTACTGCCAGTGGTCTTCATCAAGCACAGATGGTGTAAATTCCAAATAGTCCAAAAATTAGGCCAGATGTGATGCCCATGGCTCTTAAACCAGACTGCCAACAGAACAAGATGGAGTTTGCAGATTCCAAGTGACGCCGAGGTGTCAAATGTACTGATTTACAGTCTGCTTATACGTAGGCCAAAATGCTGTTGCACAGTTCTGCTTTATCATCAGTGGCATTTTGCCACTGGCTAAAGTCATATCGCTGCCGATTAAATGCCAGTTTGAGGTTCACAAACTGCTATCTACCTTCACATAATTCTGCTTTAAGCCTATGAGGAGGTGATGGATAGATCTGCAAGGGCAGTAGTCCATTGTCTGCATTGAATTCTGGACAGAGCTCACCTTGCCTCTTAGGTTTTTTGTCATTTAATAAAGGTATTGCCTAACACAGAACTTTTTTCCTCTGGACAGACTGCATGGCTACTTTTTTTTTTTTTAACTTGCACAATAAACCTGTCAGTTCCTGGGTGCCAAAAGTCTCCTTTTTAAACTGCAGTTTTGTACCCTGGTGTCTTGATCCCATCCTAGATGTAACATTTTTTTCTTACTTTAGTTGTATTTTTTTTCCTTAAGGCAATTTTTAATTTTCAGTACCTCTAAAGGACTCTCAGCCTCTGAACAGTGAATTGTTCTTCTAGTTGCAGTTCTTCAAAGAGCTATGCAATCCTACCTACGCTTCAACATCCCCAGATCTTGTAATGAATATCTGTACATATCCTCTTGACTGTGTGATGTCGTAAAAGCACAGTAGCATATAAAACGGGTTCTAACAAGTAAAAACTGCCTGTCAAAAGCTATGTGACAGCAAAAAGTGTTTAGTGAAATTAATCCTTTGCCTGTATTGAAATGACAGCAGTATGACATCCATTTAAAACTCATTAAGAGCATCAAGTCTATGTTAAGGAAGCTGGAAAAATGATATTTGTGAGAATTTGAGTGTGTTTACTGGAAGTTTTGTCTGTGGTACATATATTTTATATTCCACTGTTAGGGCTCGAGTTCCCTTACCCTTCTTCTGCACAGCATCCCACAGTAATGACCGATTTTTCTCTTCTATCTCGCCTGTTTTTTTAACTTTTTATGAATTGACATTTTCCAGCATTTTATTGTTCTGTTTTTTAAACTGTGTACGTACATTGTTCTGGGATGTACTTTTCGGAATGAAGGGCACTATAGAATTTGATGCCTGCAATATGGAAATAAATAATTCACTTGGAAGGCAATCATATGGTGGATTGTTCTACATAAACTTCTCAGAGTAGGATGGTTGCTCAGCAAGCTTTGACATACAGCATCCATTAGATGAGAGGTGAAGAAGTGTGGTCTTCCAGATACTGTTGGACTGCAAGACAAGAACTTTTAAAATGTGACCTGGATTGCTCCAAATACTCCTGTCTAGTTGTGTCCAAAGTATGCAAGGTTGCTATAACCCTTTTTGATGGTCTTACATAGTTCTGTCTAATCAGGAAGGCAGGGCCCAGCAGAAGAGAAGAGAGGTAGAAGAAGAACCTTCCCCTCCCAGTTCTCCATCCCTAAGCACTTTCAAACAAGTACTTTGCTTGAAAAGCTAATGAGATGGGAAAAAAAATGAAAGAGAGCCATCTCAATTGTTAAGGCAAATTCTTGGCCTATGGCTATGATGGGAAAAGGGGATAGAACTGAAGATGGCAGGAAAAAATCTTTGAAGTTTTGGTGGCATCTGGTTGGTTGCCAGATTGGAAAGCAAGATGCTAGATCTTGAATCTGATCCACGAAGACTCTTTTTAAAATGTCCCTGTCTTCTTTAAGCCATTTATATACTGCAAATGCAACAGTGGCTTCACTGAAAGACTGCATGAGGGGTGTACAGTATGAGACATCTCTGCCCATCTGTAGGGCCTTCAACTAAACTGTTGTCATGATGGGAGGAAACCAGGAGTAGCAGGAGACTTCCTGGAGCTTAGAAAAATTATATTTTGGACCATAGGTCTTAGACATTTGTCTTTCTGGCTGGAGGATTTGGGGAATCGTAGTCCAAAAATATAATGTCCAGGCTCCATGGCTTACAAATACATTCACCTGCCCCCACACCACTCTCCAGCTATGCCAATTAGTTGTACTGGTAGTTAGTAATTAACTATATTAATTCCTGCAGTTCTTTCTTGTCTAAAAAGAGTGAGAAGGTGTTGGGAGCATTTGTTACCTGGCATGTTCATCCAAACATCTTTCTGCATCAATGGTATCTCTTTCATAGATGCATAATAAATAATTGTGGAACACTTAGTACTTGTCTGGAAATTGTATTTCTTCCCTGAAATATAATATGTAGCACTTAATAGAGTGAAATGTAGAGGCAAACTGAGGTGCTGATTTATTGACTATAGCACAGTGAATTGATGTCTGTATTTTTCTAACCATTCTGTTATTTCTACTTCGAAGTTACAAGAGACTTGTATCAGCAGACTGGTTTGATAATCTCATTGTAGGATGAGGGACCTATCCAGTTGAAGTCCATGGGACTCCCACTGCTTTCTGTTTGGAGGTTCAAAATAAAAACTCAGATAGTTATGGTTCCTGTAACTGCTCACTGCTTATATTTGTAATATAGGGATATGGTGTATACATATCTACTCTTCATGCCTATGATTGTCTCATGTCCGTAAGAGTGTAAAAGAATCACAGAAACTCTGCATTTTATACCAGAGCTTTGAAATAATGGCTGAAGTCCGTTTGCTTAGCATAGTAAGTCATAAGGTTTGGTTCCTCAGTGTATTTCAGAAGTGGAGATATAAGTGTTTTCCCTTTGAGGAAGAGGCCAAATGGATTGAGTTTGCCTGTATCAGGAGCAGGACAATAGATTGACATAATGTACTCCATTATGCTTGAAGCACTATGGGGCGGTATATATAAGCAGCATGCTTTTTTTTTTTGCTTTGCATTGAGAGCACATCAAACTAACAGTGCTATTTTTAAACGAGTGTTCTGAGCATTACACTCATGCATATACTTTATTCTACATGCAGTGGGACAGATACCCAGGAACGTTGCTGGCAGAGAGATTCCAGAAATTTTCCAAGCCTTGGGCCTGCATTCTGTTGTGTGTTTTGGTTTCAGTGTTTCCAGCAGTGTGAACTGACGCCAATATTGGGATATTTTGCTGCTGAAGCAGAATTGGCACCCTGTCCTCCGTATGCTATGATGATACTAAGGCAAGGTTACTTATTTTCGCATTTGAAGGAGGCAGGAAAGCCCCCAAAATGCTTCCCCTCCATCCCTGGCAAAAATAGAATAAAATGAAATGAAGTAAAATTTAAAACCCTGAGAAACTATAGTGAATTAAGAGGCCATTTATTGCCCTTTCATGGCACTCAAAGTCTTCTGCCTAAAGTGACCGCCTCACCTTTCCTAATGGTAGGGCTGGTCCTCCAAGGAGTGATTCGGCCCTTTGTCCTGCCCTTTGTGTAGCGTTTCCATCGCTTGACACTTTAATCTGCACTTATTCATTGTCTGATATGCCAAATGACACAGTAGCTTTTTGTAGGATTTCTGCTTTCATATGCTTCTTCAGAGTGTGCACAACAAAGAGAAGAATACTATTTCTGGCATTTACTTTTATGTTCTGTGAGGACTAGAGCAGAGCATAGATATTTCAAATTGTGCAGTTCAGGAAAGCAGGGAAAATAACTTGCACTTCCTTCACCCTCTTCCACAAATAACTTAAGCTGTGGGGTGTGTTGTGATCCCAACAATGTGGTGGGATATAAAACTGCTCAATGTCTAACGGACAGTATATGTGTTCTGAATCAAGTGTGTTCCATCTGAACACCCTGTTCCAGAAAACTCTGCGTGGAATAAAAGTGAAGTTATCTAAAATATGTGTGTGTGTGTGTGTGTGTGTGTGTGTGTGTGTGTGTGTGTGTGTGTGTGTGTGTGTGTGTGTGTGTGTGTGTGTGTGTAGTGTGTGTGTTTAACTGCATGCTTCTTCTAACTCTACAACTTCCACCCCTCTTTCTGGAAGACAATTGGAATGCTTCTTTTTTTCTGAACTTTTTCTTCTTCTTGATGTTCCATCAAGTCAGTTCTGACTTACGTTGACCCTTTTGAGGGTTTTCTAGCTGTACAATTTTTAGAAGTGGTCTACCATTCCCTTCATCTGGGGCATTATGGAGCTGTGCAGCCTGTCCAAGGCTACACAGGATGGCTGTTGTCCTACAAGCACAGTAAGGGGTTGAACTACCCAACTCCCTTGGAGGTGCTCCATCACACTGAGCTATCCAGACAGTTCAGATGCTCCTATGAAAGGTCAGAAAGCTATACTGTACTACTATGGCTGCTCTGCAGATATTAGCTGCAAAAATTTTTGAGCTCTGTGTCAGGTATGGATTGGGAAAGGCTATCAGTCTGCTGTATTGATAACCCTGAAGTCATTTTTAAATGACAAATTGTAAGATGAAAAAAGTTTTTTGTTTTAAGTACAGAGCAACCCAATACCTTTCGTTTTGGTCAATGTAAGTTCATTGGTTCGTGCCTTTGCCATACATTTTCCACATACAAATCCTTGATCTCTATAGAACATCTTTGCTAGGTAGATAGGGAATGGAGATAGAATGGGGATATGTGGTTGTACTTGGGAATGTCCTTTGGAAATTCCCTCATTAAAGGGACAGTACTGGACCCTGTTCCTCACTAGAGACTGCTTGATAGATCAGACAGTGCCACAAAGCTTTTAATCTCCTGCCCATGTTATACGCTGCACTCCTGCGAGTTTTAAGAAGATATCCAGGCTCCCTCTTCATTACACATGTAATATACAGGGAGATCAGATGTGTGCTTTCTAGCTCCTTTCTGCATGAACATACAGATCCTTTTCTGCATGGAGGTGTTGTTCTGTCCACCAGAAGAAGCATCAGGAGCCTGGTTACAAACTCAAATGATCTATATTGTCCTCTGTCACAGAGAGATGAACATTTTCTGGAATATGTACTGATATTTTAAGCTTACAGTGTCAACAGATTTTTTTATTTATTTATCAATGTAAATTCAGTTTCAGCCTTAGCTTTCAAAACTAGGGCAGTTATTCTCTGTTTCTGAATAGATGGAACACAAAAAGTGTGCATTTATTGTGTGATATTTCATTATAACCTGCCCTTTTCCTTTCATTCCTCAGACTCCTCCTCAACCTGTATATCCATTTGTTTTCAAGGTCTTCTGCTTGCATTTCAGTGGAGAACCTTGGTTGGTTGGTTTTAAAGGGTGATAGGAAGAAAATACCAGATTTAATTAATATCTCACTATTCCATCAGTATTATTTACACCTGCCAGCATAAAGCTAGTAACATAACTTTCATAGGTAAGTTGCCATGTTAAGAAGTCAGCATAGGCGTTTCCTGTTGCGTAACAGTAGCATGACTTAGTGTGCAACAGGAAATGCCTATACTGACTTCTTAACATGGCAATTTACTTCTGAAAATGGCATCAGTGTTGCTACACCAGCAGAAATATACAATAGAATTCCAGCCATTACAATGCAATTACCAGCTATGTTATCCACAGGCTGCCAGGTAAGCATGGAGATGCTTTGCATGAGGTGGCCAGCTGAGGTAAACTGGTGTGTATATCATGTGTGCTTTGCTTTTGGCCTGCCCGTGGCTGTTGCCTTGCACAAAGCTGTGTGTGAAGAATTAAATGTGAGGTAGGACCCAACATAGATATGTCCTCTGTGCTACAACAGACCACAATGACACAAGGCAGCATTGTCAACCAGGTGAAAAAGGAGACAGTCATGCCCACGTCTGATCTAGCATGAAATGGTGATGTGCCATGATCATACATAACAGTGCAAAGGGTTCTGAGGGGACACAGTCACCTCAAAGCCTTTGTCCTCCCATTTGACCATCACTTCATTCTATCACAGCTCTATAAGACAAAATCTCCATACAGTCAATAAAAAAAGAGTTCATCTGAACTTCAGGAAGGAGAAGAATGTTAGCATTGCCCTTCCCTGTTGTGGAGAGTGAGAGACTGCAGATGAAAGCATCCTTTACACGTGGAGCTCTTCCTTGCAATTGAGGACCCTGAAAAATCAGTGTCATGTGGAGAGGATCCACATGTAGAAGAATTTCTCCTTATCAGACAGTTGTTTTCCATATAAAAATGAGGTGGGGGCAGAACTAGTCTTCCCATCTCACAGTTCCAGGTTGTTGTTTTTTTAAACTTACCTGAATAGGGCTAAAAGGACTGTAGTAGTTGGGATATGATACTGCAGTGGTGGGGATATGAGATCAAACTAAAGGCGTATCTGTCTGGTCAAGAACATTGTGTCCCTTAGTCCCCAATGAGAAAAGTCTAGGAAGCCCACAAACAAGGCGTGAAAAACTTAAGCTTCTTCTGTTGTTGTGCTCCTGCAAATAGTCCTCAGAGATATGCTGACTTTGAATTCAGAGGTTATATACAGGCATCATGTTAAAGGCAAGGTTACTTACTTTGGCATCTGAGGGGGAAGGTGTGGAAGGTGACTTCTATTATTGTCAATACTAGTAATGATTTTTAATATAAATGTGCAGCAGTGTGCAAGGTACATTCCAGAGAGGCAGCTAAAGATCAAGATTCGTTAAACTGAAACATTATAGCTTGTTTTACACATAACTCAAGGTGACTTCAATAGAACAACTTCTCACATACAGTTATGTAATTGAGAAGGGCAGGCTCTTTAGACAATTCATATAATCAATATAAACATGAGATTAGTTCACTATTGCAGAAGACTGACTGAATAATAATGCCTGGAACATTTTGCCGACATCAATCACTCGCTTTCTTATAAAATTTTTATCTCTGTTGCTCTTTAAGAACTCTCACACATTTTTACTGAAGTGGAAAATCATCTTTCATAATTTATTATCTTTCATAATTTAACCTCCCATCCCTACGGTATCGCTGGTTTGGTTGTTCACCCATCACACTTCTTTACCTTTAGACATTTCCATATTATTATAATTAAGACAGAATTGTACATTGTACAACATCCCTCTAAATGTGGTCCCATAAATGCTTCATGAGTTGCATAGATATGGTGAGAGCAAAGTGTACTCCATGTTGCATAGTGAGCCTTAATAAATAACCCTGGAGATGTTTAATTTAAGAGTAAATTAGTCTGTCAAGCTCAGTGGAGTTCAAACCTCTCTGCAGTAAGCTTGAAACTTACCCATCGTGTAGTAAACCCCATACAGTGTAATTGCATCTGTTTTGAAAGTCAAATCCAAGAGGAGAATAAGGCAGGACTGTAACAGTGAAAATAAAAATGCAACAATTTAAAGGAAGAAGGAAGATAACTCACACAAACCCTCCAAGGCTACTATTATACATTGATAATACATTTCCCTCATCTTTGTGTAAGACCTGGCTACAAGATTTACATCATGTAACAGGAGAATGTAAGGAGAAACAATTCTAAGGAAAAAATACACTGCTGTTAATCTTCCTAATAGTCTGTTATAATCCATAATTAAGAGTGAGAAAAAGTTTGAGCCTTGTGGGGTCTTGCTTGAAGAAGTTGACAAAATGGTACCCAAAAATATCTCCCTGAAAGATGCAAACAAAGCCTCTTGAAGATACGAGAAATCAGTATTGTTTTTTTCTGGTTCATGAGCATTCTTTGATCACCACCATCAAAGTCATAGATAGATGTAATCATTCTTACGGATAATTGTTCATGCCCTGATAGAAGGAAGAGGCAATCAAAAGCAGTGTTCCTGTGTGTCTTGCATCTATTTCAGTGTACAGGAAACATCCTCATAGCATTCTATTGGTGGTTCTGCCAGACTGCTATAAATTCATATACGTTCTAAGATGTAAGACATGATAGTCTCATTTGCGTTATCTATATATACTCTGAGATCAGCTTCTCATCCCTCAATTCTGCTACTAGTGATGATGTGGGTATGATATATATATATATTCTAATGTTGTTGGTGTATGGCCAGGGCTGCTTAAAAAGATGAAAACTGAGGTCAGTCAAGGTGGAGCTACAGCTTTCTCTAATTGTGGAGGCTTTTTGGCCTTTTGGGTAAGATCAAGGGTAATTGTGGAGAAAGAGACAAAAAAAAAAGCATTTGAAGTACAGCTCCTCACAGTCAGTCGAAGTGGCATTGTATTATATTCAAAATGATGGTTCTTTGCTGTCTGGCAGAATGAAAGCTAAATTTGATGTCATGAAAAGCTGGAATGCCAGTTTGATGATTATCAGGCTGTTAAGTGTTTTGCACATGTTCCGGTCAAATTTTAGTTCCTCCTTCTTCAGATACCTGACGTCAGATATCTTACATCAGATGGGCATAAACCCAGCCATGAAAATAATGAAAGGACCTAAATTGTTTCCAGATTTCCAATATTCCCTGTACTGAACAAGGATGGCTGCATATGTAACAAAATACTCCTCCAAAAAGTATTATGTCTTCTCTTCAGGTGTACTTCTGCTTGCAGTGCTGACCCTTGGTGCTTTGTCAGTACAACATGGATACTAAATTATGCATGCCAGGGACTACCAGCTGGTGACTTGGATGCCACTTCTGTTCTTTTTTCCAACTTTGATTCTATAATTCTTGAAATTATATATTGAATTTGCTAATGCAGCAACATCAACTGCCTTTGCCTATCTTTGCCAGCCAGATTGTTAACTGGGGCTGGTTACAGGGTTCACATAACTCCCCTGTTACAGCAGCTGTACTGGTTGCCAATCTGTGTCCGGGCACAAGGCAACGTGCTGGTTCTTACCTACAAAGCCCTAAATGGCTTGGGACCTATCTATCTCAAGGACTGCCTCTCCCTTTATGAGTCTGTCTGGGTGTAACATCATCAGGGGAGAGCTTTCTCTTGGTCCCATCACCCTCACAGTTGTTTTTGGTTAGGACATGGGAGATGGCCTTCTCCGTCACTAGCAGGTGGAGAACATTCTTGTTAGGTAGGTTTTCCTTGGTGATTGTCTGTCTGGGAGGGGTTTTAAAATGGAGTGTTGTGCCTTGTTGCTTTGAATGTGTTCTTGGTGTTGATTATTTCTACAAATTTAGTGTGGTATTTGTTTGATTCTTTTTTAATATGAGCATGCTTATTGTTTTTAGCTTTTAAATATTAAATATTGTCTTATGATGTAAACCACCTAGGGTCCTTTTCAAGGATGGGGTAGGGAGCAGAAGGGCTCTCATCTCTCTCTCTCTGTACATATATATATGTGAGTAAATTAGTTGTGTTTCCTGTTTTACCAGATCTAGCCATTAGATTATTGGCATAGAGAACTTAACCAGTGCCTTCCCCGCAGGAATAGTTTATTGGCTTGATTCCAGTTTTTCTCTAAGGGCCAATGGCCATGCAGCTTCAGGTTGGGCTGGAAAACTTTCCTGCAACACTTAGTGGTCAGCAGCTTCCTAGCTGATGAGAGATTATTTAATGAAACCTAGTTTATGGTATAATGTGTCCATTAAGGTCACCTAAAATGGTTTCAGACCCTTTTAAATTACTGTGATTCTACATGTTTTAGATTTAGGTAACATGGTGAGGGAACATCCATTTGAGTTACAGCCACATTTAACACTGTACGTGTGGCATTTGAAATTCACTATTTATCTCCAGATTATTCAGGATAATCAGTAATATTAATGTAGATCCTCAAGTGCTATTTGATGCCCAGTTTAATTTTAAACTTCAAGCTTTGATCCTTGTATAATAACTTCCTGAAGGTGTATTCTATGTCACTTTCAGTGGAATTTAAATCTGTGGAAGTTGGTGTACCAGCAGCTATCTAGACTTTCGTCCTGTCCTGTTAAGATGCATTTGATCCTAATACATCTGAAGGCTATTGAATGGTTTCATTATGAAACACACTAATATTTTAAAAGAATTGCCTTTCTGTTAAATCTTCCCACACCATTAAGATGAAGGCTTGTGAAGAACATTCTCTCTCCATGAAAAATAAGTTTGCTATTTATTCCATTATTCATGATAATAGCAAGATTAACACAGTCTTTCTGTTTAGCTGTCTGTCATCATAAAATAAAGTTTTGTGAGAATATCTAAGGTAGGGTGTGTGTTTTTTAAATTGACTGTTCATTTTATTATATTTAGTTTTGTTTCCTGTTTTACTAGATCTAGCTATTAGATTATTGGCTTAGTAGGCCCTCCCTAAACTCCATGGTCAAATCAGGGTGGATTTGATTTAAATCATGATTTAAATTTTTTTAAATTGGATTTTTTCATGATTTAAATAAAAATGTTTTTTATTGAAATCATGATTTAAATCATGATATAAATTTGAATTTTATCCACCCTGATTACAGTACAAAAAAATTAGTGCCATGTTTATTAAATATTAAATATCATATTAAACATTAACTTTCTTGCTCTCTCTCTCCCCCCCCCCCCCTTTGGTTGCCTGGCTGCCCTGGTGTTTGATTAGCAAGTCTTTAATAGAAAAAATAAAAATAAAAAAAATACAATAGGAAAAGGAAAGCAGATCCAGGCACCAGGTTTGTGGAGGAAAGGATTTGAATAGCACCTAGTTTCCCTGCTGCTCAGCCTCTCTAACTGAGTGAAATGGCTTGAAATAGAATGATTACAAACCCCACTGCACTGGCTCATGTGATCACACATCTGAACTAATGCTAATGCATTCAGTTCCAAAAAAGTAGAAGGCCCATCAGTGGAGAAAAAATATATATGACTTTTTAGGTGGTGGTGGGGAAATCTCCAAGCTGATTCACATTGTATCATGTAGTCAATGGAAAATAATGTGAATCTACCCGTATTAATTTGGGAACATTTCCCACATTGTTTGTCAGTTGAGATCCCCCAAGTTTGGTACAAAATTGCATATCAGAATCAAATCCCCCAACCCAAATGGCTATGGTATGTGAGAAGTCACCCTGATAGACAGAAATGCTTATGACTTATCCTCCAATTGGAGGGTAGATAATTTTGGACAAGAGCAGGAATGGGAAATATGCAGCCCCTCCCCCAATATTGTTGGACTGCAACCATGGTTCTGCTAGTGAAGGTTTCTAGGAGTTGCAGTCTAACAATACTTAGAAGGAACCATGTTTCCCACAATTAGATGAGGATGCAAACCATATTTTAGTATAGAATGGACTCTTAAGTTCTTTGCAAAGCAGTCTCTGATGATGCCAGCTGTACAATGCTTCCAGTTAGGGAAGTTATTTCTGTATATAGGGAAGATTTTTGGACATAAACACAACAAATGCATCCACATGTTTGCATGTTGACTGTAGCAGCCAAATAAGTCGAGTTTTTGTTTTGGACTTGATGTCCTCTCACTTCAATGTGCCGTTTTGAATTTTTCATCTAGCAGCACTCTAAATGGCAGGAGTGAATAGCTTTATGTTTAATAAGCCATGTTCAAGGGGACAAAATACCAAACAACATTTAAGCTGATAGTGACTAAAACTGCCAGCATAGTTGTTAGTTCACTTGAAGAACGAGCACTAAAGTAGGGAAGCATAAATATTGCAGCACTAATATGTTCCACTGGGATTGTGAATCCCCATTGTGAATACATGAATGGAGGATGGAATAATAATGTATACATGAGAAATAGGGATGGTTTATTTCTTTATTTAGTGGAAATATTTATACGTCACCTTTCCTCCAAAGAGCTCAAGGAAGCTAACCATAACATGATTTGTGTTATTAGTTTAAAACAGTTCTTATAATACAACAGTAAAACACCAAACTCCAGGGAAAATAACATAATTTCACTTGAAAAACATTGAAATCCACAAGTGGAAACCTGGTACAAGAATAGAACAGTAAAGTGCCAAAACTACAGCAGAAAATGACATGATTGTATTTTTCAAATATTCAAAATACACACATGAAAAGCCATTGTAGGAAGATAGTGGTAAAACACCACCAAACCGATAGCAGAATATAAGAGAATATTGTTTCAAAAATATTCAAAATCCTGAGCCAGAAAGAAAGCATTCAAATGCATTCCTATAAAGGAAGGTTTTCATCAACTGATGAAAATCCAGTGGAGAAAAGGCAGGAGGTGTTTCCCTTGAAATAAGGTTTTAAAGCCTGCGCATGCTCACTAGAACGTGTTATGAATCTACATAAATTGGATGTGCTGTATTTTCAGTCATGTCATTGGGTCATCCAACCACTATTGTCTACACTGACCCTAGCTCTGGACTGAACTCAGCTTTAGGTTGAACCTAGAACTATTTGCATGTACCATCACTAAACACTGGACCTATCCCTTAAAAGCAGGGATGGGAAACGTGGCTTTCCAAATGCTGTTAACTACAGTTCCCTTTGACTCTAGTTTTTGGGCATGCTTGTTGGAGATGATGGGAGGTGGAGTTCAACAAAGCCTGAACGTCGACAGGTTCTCCACCCCTTGAAACATTGTGGGAAGATGAGGCTGCCAAATTCAGGTATATGGGTACATGTAGGAGCAATCTGTGAGTATCGGACCCGAATAGTGCATTTATGTGAACAGGACATGTGCATCAATAAAAAATAGATATGGCATTTGAAGCAAAAATGCCTTCATGAATTTTCTCAAGACATACTGCTGTAAATGGATTTCAATGCCCATAAAGGCAAACATGAATACAAATTTTACATGTTGCTCTCTGTGCAGCAACAGAGATATCTTAGACCTCAATGGATAAGATATTTACAACTCAGTGGCTCATGTTCAGAACCATGAACAGCTGTGCTGCAAACTGAAAACACACATCTTGAGTAAGACAAGCAGGCTGAAAATTATGTGCTGGCAGTTAACATTTTTATTTGTACACACTGCTATGCAAAGCTGAGAGGAGATATCACTCTTCTAGGATTAATACATTTTGCAGCATAAATGGAGAAAATAGGCTGTCAGCAGAGGAGGATACTGCTGATTATAAATATGCCCCCCCCCCCCCGGTTTCCCCTTCAGCACTGGTCTAAAATGACAACAATCAATACATGGGAGCTTTTGTTGCCAAGTTAATTATATTTCCTTGGTGGTATGGGTGGCCAGTTTAATAATCTTGAGTAGCCAAATGGATCTGTCTTCTCGAAGAGAAAGAGGGAAATACAATCATCTTTGAAATTTCCTATATTAAACTCCTACGATGGCCATATATCTAAGGCAACCTTTGTAACACAGAGTGTCTGTCAGCCTCAAGCCTCATCCTTATTGGTACAGCTATGGAAATTGGGTAGCTAAGTCTTTTGAGAGAGCATCACAGAATGTGAATGTTTGCAGGAATTGGGTTTATTTGATATATACCTCCTAGACCCAAAGGCAGTGCCTCCAGCGATTTCATGTGCAGCCTTATGGAAGCATCTCCACCTTCTGTTCTCTATTCTCTGAAGTCCAACAGCCAGGAGGTCAAAATCATTGTTCTGCTATCTTACTTATGTATGGCAAAATCTAAGCTGTCTACACTGACATCACAAAGGAACTTTACCCATCAAGTGGAAAAAAATATTTCTTCCCTGGAATGTTCCACTTTCAGAGATGTAAACTGTTTTCATTTATGCATTTACTTACAATGTTTATGTGCATCCCAATATTACCTCTCTGGCAGCTTACAACAGAAGTTGCAGAACAGGATTTTAACCAGTGTGTTATAAGTAACCCTATCACTTTTAAGGCATTATGTCTAAGCTTTGTCTGGGTGCTTCATGTGGCAAATGCAAAGGTGTGAAACATTTTTTTTATTTTTTTAAATCTCCCAGGTAGCATAGTCAGCAGGCATGTACCTTTGTCCAAAAAACAACTTTTTCCCTGATCTGGGCAATATGATTGCTGCATGTAAATATTGCACTGCTTTCCACTGTAAATGTGTAATATGTGGCTGCATACTACTTTGCGGAGTGACCAAATCGGGGATTCTTAATGTGTGTGTTTAAAGATGTGCGGCCATGTATATTTCCCACTTATAGTGTATATGGCTATTGAAGGAAATATAAGAATTAGAGATGGGCACAAATTAAAAAATAAATCACCAAATTTGTTGAAAAACTCACTAATTCATCAATTTGTATTCATATGAATCAATGCCCCTGACAAATACAAATCATTGAATTTTAGTAATTTCTGATTTGTTGATTCATTTGGCTGTCAAATGGCCCCCAGGCACCTAGAGACACCAAAATTGCAGGGAAGCTTCCCATGACTCTCCTCTACAATCCGTCCAAGTTTGGTGAAGATTGGGTTTCCCCAAGCCAGCTGCTAAAGGTCACTTTCCTGGGGGGAACCACTTTGTGGATTTATAACTTGGATGTGCGAAACCCAAACTTCACCAAACTTGCAGAGCTTGTAGAGGAGAGTCAGGGAAAGCTTCCCTGTGATTTTGGTGTCTCAAGGTGCTTGGGGGATGTTTTATAGGGTTTTTAAAGGCAAAAACAGATTGACAAATTGATTCATTGATTGATTCATCAGAAAAAAATCATAAATTCTTAATTCATGTTTTGTCGACCTTGACAAATCACGGATCAAAACGAATCATCATTTTTCTGATTTGTGCCTGTCTCTATTAAGAATTATAGTAAGTGCATTGGTAGCTTGAGGTTGTATTTATATCTTCTGGAGCCATTTCTGTTACAGGAAATTCTGAAATTCAGGATCTTTTTCCTTTTTTGAACACAGTAGATCGAGCAGAGACGTCCCGCGCTCCACCTTGCCCAATGAGACTCGATCTCTTTCAGCCAGTGATGCCAGATATGGTGGACAAAGCGCTTTACTGCTGTCGTGCCACCACCTCCTCCCTTGACTGGCCTGACTAATCAAAGCAGCCAGGCCTATAACAACCTAATGGGCCACTGCAATAATTAATGGGTCTCTCCAGGAGGGCAAGGCTTGCCCTCAAGGAGACACTCATTAGGCCCATTAGGAAGAAACCAAGTTTGGCGGCGGATGACATTGGCAATTATAGGCCCGCCGCCAATGTTTCTTTCCTCAGCAAAGTGGTAGAGACAGTGGTGGCTGACCAGCTCCAGGCCCTTTTGGGTGAAACCAATGCCCTGGATTCATTTCAGTCAGGCTTCAGGCCGCACCATGGTACGGAAACTGCATTGGTTGCCCTGTTTGATGACCTGCTGAGGGAGGCTGACAGGGGCAAAATGTCTCTGTTGGTCCTTCTCGATATCTCAGCCACCTTCGATACTGTCGACCATGGTATCCTCCTGGGGAGGCTCTCCGGGCTGGGAATTGGTGGTCTGGTACTTGCCTGGCTCCGATCCTTCTTGGAGGAACGTCCCCAGAGAGTACATCTTGAGGAGAGTGTATCGGCTCCGTGGAACCTTGTGGGGTTCCGCAGGGCTCGATTATCTCCCCAATGCTGTTTAATATCTACATGAGGCCGCTGGGTCAGGTCATCAGGGGGTGTGGGGCTTCGTGTCATCAGTACGCTATGACACCCAGCTCTACATCTCCTTTTTTTCCAACAACAGTGGATGCCGTTTCGTCCCTTCAGCGCTGTCTGGAGACCGTATTGAAATGGATGCAGGTGAATGGTTTGAGGCTGAACCCGGACAAGACGGAGGTCCTGAGGGTGGGTGGCCCCAACATTGGTGGTTTGGGAAACTCCCTCTCTTTTGGGGGGGGGGTGACTGTCACCACAAAGAGTGGGGTTAGCAGCTTGGGGGTCCATCTGAATCTGGCGCTTACCATGGAAACCTAGGCAGCGTCAGTGGTCCACACCGCCTACTTCCATCTTCGGCGGATTGCCCAGCTGCGTTCCTATCTTGATCTCGGGGGCCCCATCACTCTGGTCCATGCACTTGTAGTTTTGAGATTAGACTACTGTAATGCACTCTACGTGGGGCTACCTTTGAGATTGATGCGGAAGCTTCAAATGGTGCATAACGTAGTGGCCAGACTTCTTACTGGGGTGAGAAAACATCAACATATCTCCCCCACTCTGGCAGCCTTTCATTGGCTTCACGTTCATTTCCACATTGATTTCAAAGTATTAATGATGACATATAAAGCCCTAAATGGTTTAGGACCTCAATATCTAGTGGAACGCCTCCTCCCACCTAGATCTACCCGAATCACTCTCTTTAGCTAGGATGGGCGGGTGAGGGGCCTAACGCCAAGGGAGGCCCAAAGAGAAAGAACAAGAAAGCAGGCCTTCTCGGCACTGACCGTTCGCCTCTGGAACAATCTTCCCCCAGAACTTTTTCTTGCTCCCTCACTGAGTGTTTTTAAGAGCAAACTCAAGACCTGGCTCTTTAGGCAGGCCTTCCCTCCTGTCAACACCTAATTTATTTCGCCATCTTCAATAGTGTTAATGTTTTTTTTAATCATTATTTGGAGTGTTGTTAGCCGCCCAGAGTAGACTTCGGTCTAGATGGGCGGGGTATAAATTAAATTAAATTATAGCCATACTAAAACTTCCATGTTAAAAGAGATCAACAAGAAAATAGAATAGTTAGTGATGGGATTCAAAGGTGACACAGAATGATGAATGTCGGAAACAGAGACCATGAAAATAACCAGATTCACAGCAGTGCACTTACATTTGTAGTCACTACAGAGACAGTTTGCACCCAGTCAACGTACCCTCTAATTTTCAGCTGCGCTGGGTGGCACTCCACCTCTCTCTTGTGGAACTTCTCCCCTGCATGTGCACGCGACTCTGCCCCCTGCACGTATGCAGGGTTCTGTCATGACCAGAACCAAAGGAGCTGTGTGGAGGAGGAGGAAAGCTGCACGGAGGGAGGCTCGACTCCCACACTCCTTAAAGGGATCCTCCCACCTAGCTTTGTACCCTTCAAATGAGAGTTCTGCATAGATCATGTCTGATACATGTATTGCCTCCTTGTTAAAATCTGGTCATGAAAGCTTAACTGGAGCAGGTTATAGATATCAGGTTCTAATATCCAATCCATCATCCAATTTCAGTGAATTTAAGTGACCTGGATAATTCTTACAGAGTTGATGATGGTATAATCAAAATGTTGTTTCCTCTGGTTATTCTAAGTTTAACCCATGTCAATTAGAGTACATTTAATGTACAACCTGAAGTGGCTGGATCTGTGCAGTATGGACAAATAAAGCAAAGACTCTGAAAGGGTGAGAATCTCCTAGCTATCTCAATACTGCCTTCTTATCATAGCTAGCTATTGCTGTGGCCCAAGACGAAGCCCAAACTGTGTGCACAAAGGAACCAATAAATGAAAGAACTGAAAGTTGTTGTGATTATCTTAGGGTTCCCAAACTTAATGGTAGTGCATTTGTCTTGCAAAAAGAGTATCCATTTCAGTCCTTGCATCTGCATTCAAAAGGAATAGTTGCCAGGTGATGGGAAAGGCTTCTTTTTCAAGTTTGAATGAACAAGGTGGGGCAAGAGGGACAAGCAGTTTGACCTCACATAACATTCTGAGTAGCAAAGGGTACCACTACTGAAACCCCAAGATTTTTCCTGCTTGGAAGCAATTAAGGAAAACTCCATTGGCTTTTTGGCACAATATCATTTCTTTTAATCTTCAGTCCTGTGCTCAACTGCATTGGACTGGGAACATTTCCTGGGCAGCTCAGTGGAGCTTGCTTCTAAGTAACCACATAAAGGCTTCTTATGTTACTCTTCCTTCATCAGTAGCATTCAGTAGCTCAGTGTGCTTTACTGTGCAGCTTTTGGGAAAACTGGTACTAGAGTTTTAACCTACTATCTTTTTAATAGTGCTTTTCATACGTATATGACCTTTGATGCATTTTTGTAGCCTCTCCATGAGTGAAAAGTAAATGTTCCTGTTTCTCCATCCTAATTATGCAACTTCTTTACACACGTGATGCAACTGAATTAAATCTAAAAGCCTTGTTGAGTATACTGGTCCTTATAACATTTCGTGACAGCATGCAGTGGATTACATACAAAAGGAATGTTGTTGTTATGTGCCATCAAGTCAGAACTGACTCATAGTGACTTATAGGGTTTTCAAAACTTATAGGGTTTTCAAGGGCATGAGGTATTTATGGAGTGGCTTGACCAATTTGCCCCCCACCTCGGTGCGTTTCCATGCCAGAGCTGGGGAATTGAACCCAGGTCTCCTGAGTCCTAGTCCATTACTCTACACCACCTTGGGTACCCCTTGAATGTAGTCTCAGCATAATTTAAGGGAAAAAATGTTGAGAATAAAGCAAAGTCCTCAGCCATACGTGTCTAAACAAATCACATTTCAATGGAGCATTTAACCAATTAGAGATAAAATAATTTCTGAAATGATGAACAATAACCTGACAGTGTCTTTTTTCATGTAATTAATTTAAAAATCTATTTTAGTTTGCTTTGGGTCTGTTTTAGCTGTACTTGCTATTAATTATTTGTCACTTACTAATAGCGTTCATTTTATCAGTCTGAAACCTGCATACCGCTGCAAGATGTCTGTAGGCAGTGAAAATGAATGGATAAAAAAAGTGGAAGTCATATTGATTCTTTTATCATCCTGTTTTTAACTCTATTATAGGAGACTTTTTAAAGAGACATGCTCTTTTCTTTAAAAATGATCTGACATTGGTTTGAAATCATTTCACAATGAATTATATTATGGTGTATCTCAAGATTATTGTTTTATCTCTCATGAAGTATGAAGCATTAACAATGTACAGTGTGTTTTCTTTTTTCCACAGGATTGCATTGATACAGGATCTGACAATCTTAGAGTGAAATGTAGGCTTCAGAAGCTTTTCGCTTGCCCTATTATTTTGATATATGTGGCAGTACTATTTTGGGCTCAATTTTTCCAACAGTGTTCTTCACCACATTTATAGCTGTGAAGGCTTTATGGGCTTATACATTCATGTAGCATGCTGTTCATGTGAATTAAGATTGGAAATGTGTGGAAATAACACCTAGAAATGTTCAGCTGGCAGCAAGCTCTGGATAGTAAAAGGAACAAAAGAGCACAGGAGAAGCTTTTCTTTCACTGTTCATTGTATATCTCAGATCGCTTGGTGGTAGCATCACCCGCTTTGCCGCTCTCGAGATCAGGACCAGGATGCAAAAGGGATGTTGTTTCCTCTGGCCCCACAAAGTTGTTCACAAATGTCAGTGGCCTTTCACAGCCTCACAGTGTTTCCATATACATGGCCCTGGGGGGGTCCCATTGAAGTTACTTCATGTGCGATTAGAATGTTATCCCACTGATTTTGTTAAAGAGTTCTGAAATCTAACGGAATGCTTTTTTTAATATGTCAGAATTTGTGGATATAATGACATGTATTTAAGCCGCCCAGAGTAGTCGATTGACTAGATGGGCGGGGTATAAATGTAATAAATAAATAAATAAATAAATTGTCATACAGAAGTAGAATCTAAGCTCATGAGGGCATGGCCCTAGGTTTCCTCCAAAAGTCTCTGGTCTAATTTTATGAGATTGTGTACAGTCAAGTTAGACTGTAAGGGAAATACATTTTCTCTGTGATTATATGTTTTTTCCTCCAGCCAGGGAATTTTCTTAGATGTATCTGTCTCAGCAGTTAGACTTGCCAGGCAAGCCTGGGTTTACCTGCAGTGGTCAATGACAAAACAAATCACAGTTAAATGAAAGATACATACTGAAGGTGAAGAGAATTGCATCCTGTGGCAAAAGAAAAAAGAAAAAAAAGGGATAAATGCATCATATAGTTTCAGCCTTACTCACAGTTATATTCTGCATACTAGTGTTATTTCACAGGGAAGCACCCTGGCTTGCCTCCCTCCTCAGATTACATTCAGCACTTTGGCACACCAGTGGCTAGCTCATTACTCCAGGCTACACCATATTTCCTTTTCCTTTTCATTAACTCAAGGAACTGATGGGTCACTCTCCAATCCCAATATTGGAGTGGGTCTGTTTATCTGCATAGATGCTTTGTAGAGTCAGAATAAAGGAGAAAAGATGGGGGTGAATGTGCGCTTCTGCTTATCTTTGGTATAATTTATTCCCAACCTTTTCCATAACCGTGGAATGAAATTACATATGACACCAATCCAAGTGGAGTTCCTAGTTATGCCTTTGAAAGTCAAGACTTCAGCTTCTGCTAAAGATACATAGTACAGATGGTTTTTTAATGTATAAAGCATTGTGCAGATGGTTTTGATGTATAATTCATGATCGCTACTGAGTCTTCTCACTGCTAAGGGCACTCTATTGTTCATCCTTACTTTTTTTTCTTCTGTTTGAGCTTATATGATTGTTATTGCCCCTCTGCCTTGCTTACAATCTTCTATATTGCTCTACAAAAGTCATTTATTAAGACATGAGTTATGTCTACCAAAGTGCTGTGCTTTTCTGTATCCCAGCTTGGCACAGTGACACATGTAATTTAGAAATGAGTGCTATGTAAGAAGCAGATTTTACATATTGGATTTTAGAGGAAGGCTGCAGCTTAGAAGGTATTAGTGGGGAGAGATTTATGATTGCACACTGCTATATTGTAGTGTGGATTTTAATTTGCAGAATAGGTCACTGAAGCGCAGGAAAGGCACCTGTAGCTACTTGTGTTAATTTGAGGACTCAGTCAAAGAGAATATACTCCATAACTTCATTGCCTTGAGTGGAATATTTCACCTGACATTACAGTTTGCATCTGACAAAATAACTGGAAGCTGCTTCCATTCATTTTTAAAACAAAATATATTATTGTTCAAGTACTAACATGAGGATTCTGAGGAATGGTTGCTGCTACTAAGAACAGAATGAGCCCAGCATGGAAAAATAACTTTTGGACTCTGCAGTGACTAGACTCCCCAAGTCACCGTGGTTTCTGGATATGCTAGATGAAGGTTTCTGTGAAGTAACCTTCCATAAAGTAGCTCCAAAAAACAACTTTTCCAAACCCTGAACTGCACAGCCATCCAAAACCTTCCCTCCCAGCCTAAGTTATCTCCTGCTTCCTCCTACATGCAGGCATCTTTCTCTCACATTACCTTGGCCATGGCTCCATCACCAGCAAAGCAGGACATTCGTCACCCCAAAGGGAGCAAATTGTTGCATTATATTAATTATTATAAACTCATATGCACAGATATAATCATAATTAGACTTATTACTTTAATTTGAGTAGAAATATCATACGGCGCATCAGAATACAGAAGACTGTGACCTGTTATTTGGTCCCATTATTGGGAGAAAGATGGGAGATAAATTAAATGGGTGATTAAAGCATGGTGCTTCATCGCTCTCTGAATTTCCCTCACTCTTTAGATTTTTCTGCAGCTCACGGAATATGAATATATGTGACAAATAAATATTTCTATAAGCATGACAAAAACATTAAAGTAGCCACACTTATACTTCATTGTTTGTTAAATGAAATTAAAAATAAAGTAATCAAACCTTTTGCTCCCCACCAAAACTGTAAGAGAAAAGTGTCAGAAAAAACTGATAGCCATTTTTGTTGAAACTACCAAAACACACACACACACAAACAAACAAACAAACAAACAAACAAGGAAAGCAGCATGCACCACTGGCTTCTGCTACAGGGATAGATCATATTTCTTACCACTGGTTCTCTTTGTTTCGGTAGAGAAAGAGGCAGGTGCACAGGTAGTCTTCAGAGCATTAAGGAAAAGGAGAGAGTTTTGGAGAAGGAATGTACACAATAAAAAATGTTCTTTATCTTCTGGGACTGCCAGCCGCGATTTTCAGACATTTAAGACTCCCACTCGTTTGTCTTGCTGTCCCAAAGGCTCCCCCAAAGGTCCTAAGGGAACCCAGGACCCTGGAGAGGAAGAAGAAACTTTTTTATTAACAAAATATGGCCATGGCTGATTATGTCACCAGGCTTATGTGGTGTATCTCTGTGTTACTGGATTTCAGCCAGAGTCTTAGGAGGTTAAATGGTGAGACAAAAGTCAAAAGAAATGTTAAAAAAAAAATCCGTAGCATTTTTGTATGAGACAAATATTCTTCAAATTGTAAAAGTAACTTTAACATTGCACTCCGATACCTACGTTCGTGGGAACATGCCCTACAGAACTCAGTGGAACTTACTGCTGAGTGGACATGCATAGAATTGCCCTGGAAGGGCTCAGTCTTAACTCACTAAATTCTCTGTGGGCTCACTGAGCTTACACTAAGCCAGATGAGGCTGTGCTGAATCCAAACCGGCCCCCAACCTAAGAATGTTAGTAGATGCTACCCTGAGCCTCACCTAACTTGGTGCCAGCATATGAGATGCAACTCTAGTTTGGATCTGACATAACTCTGCCTCTGCCTTGCACTACCCCTTTTCTTTCCCTTTTTTGCCCTTCTGCTAGCTGTAACCCTACGGGTTGTGTGGACAGATCTAGTTGTGCTAGCACATCTGCGATCAATCACCACAAGGGGGTTGTTCCACCACGAGAGGCTACTTCTGCTTCCAAGCCCACTATAGCTAAACTATCTTTGAATTCGGTTTACACTGTAAGTCTCTATGTCAGGTTGGTTTATTGTTGCATGACAACTGCCGTGATAAAAGAAAGTCATTCCTTTTTATGGGAAATCAAGTTGAGTGGAAGAAAGAAAATTCCCCAAATAACATTAAGCAATCTCCACACCACATCAGTGCTCTCTCCTACTCAACCCTCCCCACCACACTGGTTCACCCGTCCTTTGCCAGCTATGTGGATCTTTTCTTTCTTGCTCTTTCATTCTAACCAAATGGAACTCCTGTCCTGTCCTGCATCTTGAATTACCCAGCATCCCCAGGGGGTCACCTGGCTGTCTGGCTATTGGGAATATGTGATGTTAAAGAAAAAATAGCACTACTGAAGTGGAAAGTGTAGGAAAAAATAATGGGGAGGGAAGGTGTGGCTGTGCATCACTTGTCATAGGAGGACCTCAGGAGGGAGGTCTTTAGGGAGGACAGGGAGAGAAGTGACGGGAGGGGAGGAGCCCCACCACAAGGCACAGCCACAGCGATAGATGCTGAGGACAAAGAAGAAGGGATGATGATGGTCTCTTTAAAAAAAGGAAAACATACACCACCAGCACACTGCCTGTCCAGACTGTGCAGAATCCGGATCAGTTATAGGACAAAGGATCCATATGGAGGACATTTCAGCCCAGATCCAGACTATTGGCCACTTTATCCCACTCATGCAGGTTTGATAGCTTCATTTGATGCAGAGTTCCACAACACAGGTCATCATAGGGAAGATGCACTACTAGACACTATGTAGCCTGTTCTATCTACTATCCTTTGGCCTCAGTTTCCCACTGTGTTCTTCAAGATATGGCCAGAGCACTCTTGAAATGTGAATAGGGGTACATTCCCACCGATGATACTATTGTCTCCTTGAAACCTGAGTTTCTTAGAGTTGGCAGTTTGGAGGAAATTTAATTTAAATGGAAGAATGAGGTTTTAGAATCAGACAATTCCTGTTTTTTAAATATAAATGGTTGGCTGTAGACTCGTAGAAAAGAAAACTCTCCTAAACATGCTTCACTGGGTGGGGTGAGAAGGAAATTTTTCATCATTTTCTCCTTGTTTCTTTCAACCAACTCTTCCTCCTAAGAAGCTTATCAGGATGATTGGTGGGGCCAACTTGGAATACCATGGGAAGTGGTGCTAGGGCTGAAGAGCGAAAGAAGAAACAAGAGAAAATAACTTATCTGTTTTCTCTATTTCTCTACTGGATCTCAAGCTCTTGTGCGAATGGAGGGAGCCCTTCTGGTCACATACAAAAAAATTCTGAATCCAGCCAATATTCTTTCTACTTAGTCCACTCCTACTCTAACTACAGTGACCCAGTGGGGCATACTGAACTTTCTTAGATGTATCTCTTCCTGGAACTATGCTAAGAAAGAGATCAGTTACCTAGCATTCAGCAGATATGATTATTTCTTCATTTAGCCCCCTCCCCTCCCTTACTTTGTATTCCTTTGAGGATATTGTTTTATGTTATCTCTGTTTCTTCTCCGTAAATTGTCAATAATCCTTACCACATTCTGTTTTTACACAGTCATTATAAATACAAAAATCTTTCACAAATCATACTACTAATGTTTATCTGATAAGGAATATTAAAGCAGGTAATGTACCTCACAGATAAAATGTAATGTGTTGCATTAATAAGCCACCGTTATTTAATTCAAAGCAAAGCAACCTTAAAACATTTCTACATACTTGTGCACACTGACATCCTTTATTCAGAAGTAAGTTCCCACTGAGCCCAGGTCAGTTGCTATAGTAAATTACTTCCAGGAAAGTGAACATAGCAACCTTAGGGTACAATCCTAACTGACCAAGGTGGCTGAGGGCCAGCTGAGTTGACATTTAGGGCGGGATGTTTTGATTTCTTAGACTGCAAATTTCATAATTATCCATTCTTGAAGTTCCACCAGATTCACAGACACTTAAATATGGCTTATCTGGGAGAAAGGCCTAAATTAGAAGGCTTTGAGTCTTAGCTATGCCTAGCCCTGCCCACATTTTAAGTTCCTGCCCTGGTGCTAAGTGGACACTTTCTTTCTGAACAGGAAGCTAGATTGCGCTAGGCTTAGCTCAGCCACAGAGCCTTCTAATTGAAGCCCTTCTCTTAAGTAAGCCATATTTTGAAGTCTGTAAAATCTAACTCTGGTAGATCTCCCAGAATGGAGAAATGTGGGATTATGTTGGCACAAGGGCAGTTGTGCTGGCATAAGAGGCTTCTGCCCATTCCATATCCACTATAGCTGATGTATCTTTGAGTTTGCACTTTTAAACTCTTGATTTTAACATCTAACATTCTGACCATTGTAACATTCGAGATTAGTTTAAGAAAAACTTGTTGTGTGGCAGTTGACCATGTGAACAATGCACTTGTTTCCTATCTGTATGAAAAACACTTTTTTTACTGCACTATGAACAGTTACTAGTATTATTATGAGTATTACATATTAATTAATATTAAAATACTATTTAATATATTATTTATGATATTTACTATATTATTAGTATTAAAATACTAATAAGATTATACACATATCACTTTCAGTTTTATACAAATAGTATTTAGATTTGATTTGATTTTTGCCCATTTGGGTTGATAATTTATTTTCTTCAGATTAGATTATTTTTTTAATGTGAAAACAAGCAAACAATCACTTTTGCTATGAAATATTTTCCAGTCTAATGAAGTAAATTTAAATCATCAACATAATTATACAGATATATTTTGGTAACGAGGTGGGCCATTATTACAGAATTTTGACCATTTGATCATTTCTGATCAAATACCATTTTTAAAAAATACTGGCAACAAATGCAAATCTTTTCAACAAACAGAAAATATTGCTATTTTCTTCACCCAAACTAGTCAACAGGCCACTGTTACCTCATACAATTTGCATATTTAAACTTTTTTGACAAACCAAAAACACCGTGAACACAGTTTGCAATAAAATGGTTGTAGCCACATCCTTGTGGTGCAACATATTTTTGTACTCAGACCTTGAAGTGTTTGGGTTTTTCAGACAGTAGCTATTTCTTCATTTTGTGGAATGATTTACAGTGCCTTCTGCTTGGCCTCTTCTTCAGTGCCATGCTTTCTTTCATTATAAATCAATTGGGTAGGTGAAACAGTATAAAACTCTTTCCTGAGATCCAGATAAATTATGTCCACTCTTTTACCACTGTGGAGATGTACTTGAGAAATTCACTCATACACAATCACCCTTTAAATAACCCATTCTCACTGGCCCTTGACTGTTCAATGATAACATAATGTTTTGTCATCTTGACACCTGATGGGTGCCATTTTGTAATAAGAAATGCCTTTGAAAAGAACCTGGGATACAATTTTATCTCAGGACTAGAGCTTGGAAACTGTTTTTTGGATTATAGCCCCCTCTCAGCATGTTCACTGCCCATACTTGCTAGTGGATCCTGGTAGTTGTAATCCAAAAGAAGTAACTTTTTCAGGCTCAGCTCCAAGCCAAGGATGCTCAAATGGGGAAAAACTAAGGATGATAGAATGGGGAAAATGGCAGCAGGGTTTAATGACATCTCTACATTAGGCAGTAAATTGGGTGTGGCTTCTGGACCACCCATGGATGACTCTGCATTAGCCTTCCCCAGCTGAATGGCATCATGAAAAATGATTTTGACTCATGGCCAAGCATTTGGAAGGAAAGCTAGAGAAGACTGCACTTTTTCACAGAGTTTGATATTAAGATATCTTGGCCATCAAAATGACCAAGGCCATACATTTGAAAGAGAAACTGAGATCAGGCTATTGAAATAAAGGATAGTCATGTGGTCCAAACGAAATAAAAGACAAATGTAAAAATAGGCAATACCTTTATGGACCACTAAAAATCATCATCTAGTACAGTGGTTCTTAACCTTTGTTACTCAGGTGTTTTTGAACTGCAACTCCCAGAAACCCCAGCCAGCACAGCTGGTGGTGAAGGCTTCTGGGAGTTGCAGTCCAAAAACACCTGAGTAACAAAGGTTAAGAACCACTGATCTAGTACATGAGCTTTTGTGGATCAAAACACCACTTCATCAGGTTTGTACCAGCGCGAAGAACTTAAAATCTAAAAGTTCATGGCAAAATGGATTTTGCCAAGAAAGTTACTCTTAGATGTAAAGTCCAGACATTCTTGGCAAGATGAAATTCACCATCAGGCTAAATCCCCCCACCCATCCATATGATAGACATATGCTCAAAAACCTCTTTCTGTATGTCAATGCAAAGACATGCTGTATATCCATAGCCATGTTGTGGAGCTAACACTATGCAATGCTGATGTAGAGATGCTGCACACATTTGGTCCAGTACAAGGGCAAGAAGCTTTGAAATGTTATGTATTCTCCATATTGCATCACCAGAGAGAAAAACGTTATGACAATCGTGTTACACTGGCCCTGTAATTCTGAACACACAAGAATTCTAACAGCTTAATTTATTTGCAACTTAGTTCTTAAACTCGAAGTAGCATTAAAGCATTATTGCATAGTTATACCCAAGAAAGTATAACCTGGACTTGCACAATTTATCTATTTATTTAAAATATTTTTACCCCACCTTTTACCTTAAAAAAACCCAGAGCAGCATACATAATTAAAAGACAATATTTAAAAGCTAAAAACAGTATGTATATAAATGTTTAAAAAGAATCATGCAAATCCCACACTAAAAAAATGTAAACCAAAACTCAACACCAAAAACAGATTCAAAGGTTTATATAATTTTTCCAGGAGTTTGCTACCAATCTCAGTAGTTTGAATTCTGCTTCATTTTTAAGGTTTGCATTTTGAAAACTCTTCTCTGTCTATTAAAAGATAGCATGTGAATGCAGCACATATAAGGATGTGCTCATTGCAATCATCACAGCAATTTATCTAATACTACTTTGATGAACATCTCATCAAATGAGATGAGACCTCAGATTTCTGGAGGTGCAAAAACCTGGAATCTACTGTATTTTTCCATCTATAAGACGCTACTTTTTCCTAAAATCATTACCCTAAAAATTGAGGGGCATCTTTTACACAGAAGTTAGCTGAGAAGAGAACAAAACAGCACATACCTTGCCTCTGTAAACAGACTCCTTTCAGCCACAAGGCTGAGTCTCCTACAGTCAGGAGACTTAGCTTCTTCCAATCAGGAGCCTTATGGAACTGATGTCAGCTGACCCTGAACAAACCAATTGGAACACACCTCCTTGGAGGTGGAGCCTGTAGGCTCAAGATTCAACAGAGACTGAATCCTCAAAGCTAAATTTTCTTAATTTTGGGGTTAGAAAATTGGGGGGGGGGGTCTTATAAATGGGGGTGTGTTATAAATGGAAAAATATGGTGTATGGAAGAAAATGTTCAATCTTTTGTCCTAAGTAGGCTAAATTGTTTGAGCATTACCAGATGAAAAACAAGGGGCTAAAAAAAAGGATAATTAATTATTGTTATGAATAGTTTAATGGGTTTGTGTTTTAGATAAAACATACAGTCTTATGCTTAAAAATCATGTGTTGAAAGGCTTTATTTTCTCATATAAGCATGATTCTCCCTGTGGTGGTGAGGGTCATCCACCTTCACTTGCCCAGTGTATGCCATCACCTCCCAAACCTCTGCACTAAGTGTGAGACTGCCATTTAACTTGTAAACAGGGGCTCCTTCCCATGGATTATTCATTCTATCCAACCAAGCAAATAGTTAGCGTTCACTTCACATACTGCTTAAATACTGCCAGGCAAAAGGCTGAATTTATACTGTCCTTTTTTTTTTTAAGAGTGAGAACATTTTTGTTGAAACATACACAGTGTATGTTATTTTGATGACACAACCTTCATGATGTGTCCTTATGTTGGCCAGTGGTATATCTTGTGACTTCAGCTTTCTTCAGTGATAAACAGTTAGAAAACCAAAATAAGTTAATTTAAAATAAATACAGTAGTACCTCGGTTTACGAACGCCTCGGTTAACATAATTTTCAGTTTACGAACGGAAATCCATTGAAAATAATGCTTCAGTTTACGATTTTTTTCCGCAGTACGAAGCAAGTTTCCCCAGGATGCATTGTGCCTGGAGGTTTATAGCGCTGCCCCCGTTCCTATGGCAAACCACATTTTGGTTTATGAATTTTTCGCATTACGTAACGCCCTGGAGAATGCATTAAATTTGTAAACTGAGGTACGCCTGTAAATAAATTAAAGAGTGAACGTTTCAGAGTTGCAATCTGTCATGTTTTTGTAATCAGATAGCCACAAGCTCTTTCAACTTTATTTCCTTTTTTCTTTAAAGTTTAAACCTGTTTAGTTCTTTATGTATGAGTGTATGGATGCTTCCCCCCCCCCAAGTTCCAACAAGAGCATACATTATGATTTACAACTTCTTCATAAATACAGACATTTCAGCTCTTTCTAACAGCACAACTCTTAACTACTTCAGTTTTCTCTCTTGTATACAGACTTCATTCTAACATCAATTTCTGTCTCTAAGTCACTAAAACTACTGTTCTCTCACACACATACAGTATATCACAGAAGTGAGTATACCCCCTCATCTTTCATAAATATTTTAGTATATCTTTTCATGTGACAACACTGAAGAAATGACACTTGGCTACAATGTAATGCAGTGAGTATACAGCTTGTATAACAGTGTAAATGTGCTGTCCCCTCAAAATAACGCAACACAAAATAACGCAACTTCCTTATATACCAGAGGGCATCTCTATAGACAAGCAGCATACCTACCAATCAGTGTGAGATTGCATTCACACACTCTTTTAATTTGCTCTCCTGGCACAAATCCAACCTACCATCACCAGTCAAAACCCAGTCACTCACAATACATAGCAACACATACTTATATAAAAATATGAGTATAATATGGAAATGCCACAGTACTCTCCAGTTTTCTTTTCTCTTCAAGGTAGCTTACGTGATATTTGGTTGAAATAACATATAAACATAAACTGCCTTATGCCAACTTTACTTTACTTTACTTTACTTTATTGGATTTTTACCCCGCCCCCCTAGACAAAGTCTACTCGGGGCGGCTTACAAATATTATAAAACCATCATTATATAACAAATATTTTAAAAATCATTAAAACATCATAATTTTTAAACAATTAAATTAAATCAATACCAAGATGGAAGTAATTAAAAGACAAAGAATAGATATCAATTATTGACTGAAGGGAAGGCCTGTCTAAAGAGCCAAGTTTTTAAATGGCTTTTAAAAACACCCAGCGAGGGTGCCAGTCGGATCTCTGTTGGGAGACTATTCCATAGCCGAGGGGCCACTGCCGAGAAGGCCCGGTTTCTTGTTCTTTCTTTCCGGGCCTCTCTCGGCGTTAGGCCCCTCAGCCGTCCCTCCTGGCTATGCCGAGTGATTCGGGTAGATCTAGGTGGGAGAAGACGATCTGCCAAGTATCGAGGTCCCAAACTGTTTAGGGCTTTGTACGTCATCATTAACACTTTGAAGTCAACGCGGAAACGAATGGGCAGCCAATGCAAGGCAGCCAGAGTGGGAGAGATATGCTGATATTTTCTCACCCCACTAAGAAGTCTGGCCGCCGCATTCTGCACCATTTGAAGGTTCTGCGTCAATCTCAAAGGTAGCCCCACATAGAGCGCATTACAGTGGTCTAATCTCGAGATTACGAGCGCATGGACAAGAGTAGTGAGGGCCCCCCCATCAAGATAGGGTCACAGCTGGGCAATCCGCCATAGATGGAAATAGGCGGAGCGGGCCATGGACGCCACCTGGGTTTCCATGGTAAGCGCCGGGTCCAGATGTATCCCCAAGCTGCGAACCTCACTCTTTGTGGTAAGAGTCGTCCCCCCAAAAGAAAGGGAGTCACCCAAACTGCTAATAGGGGGACCACCCACCCTCAGGACCTCCGTCTTGTCCGGGTTCAACCTCAACCCATTCAGCTGCATCCATTACAGTACAGCCTCCAGGCAGCGCTGAAGGGACAGAACGGCATCCACTGAAGTAGGTGAAAAGGAGATGTAGAGCTGCGTGTCATCAGCGTACTGGTGGCACGATGCCCCACACCCCCTGATGACCCCACCCAGCGGCCTCATATAGATATTAAACAGCGTTGGGGAGATGATCGACCCCTGCGGAACCCCACAATTGAGACTCCACGGGGCCGAAACACTCTCCCCAAGCTGTACTCTCTGGGGACGGTCCTCCAAGAAGGATCGGAGCCAGGCAAGCGCCAGGCCACCGATTCCCAACTCGGAGAGCCTCCCCAGGAGGATACCGTGGTCGACGGTATCAAAGGCGGCTGAGATATCGAGAAGGACCAACAAGGACATATTGCCTCTGTCTGCCTCCCTCAACAGGTCATCCAGCAGTGCGATCAGTGCCATTTCTGTGCCATAACGCGGCCTGAAGCCCGACTGAAATGGGTCCAGGGCGTTGGTTTCGTCCAAAAGTGTCTGAAGCTGGTCTGCCACCACCCTCTCCACCACTTTGCTAAGGAAAGAAACATTGGTGACGGGACTATAATTTCCAATATCATCCGCCGCCAAATTTGGTTTCTTCCTAATGGGCCTAATGAGTGTCTCCTTGAGGGCAAGAGGAACCTTGCCCTCCTGGAGAGACCCATTAATTATTGCTGTGGCCCATTCCGTTGTTACAGGTCTGGCTACTTTGATTAGCCAGGCCGGGCAAGGGTCAAGGGAGGATTTACTCAGGCTTACTGGTCCATCTGGTTCACAGCTGTTTACATAGCAGTTCAAACTGTACATTACAGGCAACATGTCATCAGAAAAGAGAATTTCTTAAGTCTGAAATGTGTGTAACTATCTCAGGAGTAATTTTTCACACCTAGAATTAGCAAAATCATCTATGTTGCGATTTTCCACTGGGAGGTCAACATGGGCTTTGTTTACAAGTATTGCAAGAAACATTTGGTGGCTGAAATCCTTTTGCTGAATCATAACTTTTGATCTGTTCCTCCCTGGTAAACAAAGCATCCTCACAACAATTCTCAGCGGGCATTCATGTATGGACAAACAAAGCCAGTGTGTGCACGTGTCCCCAGGAATTGCAGCCAGGACAGTTTGTTTACCAGGGAGGGACAGAACAAATTAGCTGGCTTATGCTGAACAAGAGGATTTCAGCCAATGAAAAATATTTCCTCAGCTCCTTAACTCCAGTAACATCCTCTTTGTGATATGTGAGTGTTCAGTGAGACCTAGAAAGAAACTGTGTTTACATTTCATTGATTAATTAATTATATGTGCACTGGTGAAGTCACCCAGTATCTGCTGATTTAATTCTGCCTATCCCTTGATAGGGCAGTGTATTAGATATCTGGCTGTGGAGCCAGAGGTTGGAAATTCGATTCCCCGCAGTGCATCCCAGGGGAGAAGTCAGCCTGTGAATCCTTAGGTAAGTTGCACAGTCTCAATGAGCCCCTTGATGAAGACAATGGTAAACCATTACTAAGTACTCTATACCATAAGTTGGAATTGACTTGATGGCACATTATTGTTCTTTTAGTTATCCCTCTGTCTTTACTCTTCCCTGTTGCTTACATAGAACCACTATATTGAACTCCTCTGCTCACCCAGAAGAATGGAGCAGTCTGCTGGGGTGGGGCAGATGAAATTTGGATTTTCCTGTCTCTCTGTAAAATGTGTTTTTATTCTTTGTGGGCACCAATAAATAATTTTCTTTGTAAAATATAAATGCACTGGATGAAGGTGCTTCCCCCCCTCCCCATGCTGAAGAACTGGTATGTGGACTGCATAGCTGAAACAAAGCTGAGGAAATTCAAGAGGCATCATTGGGACATCTGTGTTTTTACAATCAGAAGTCGAAGGAGCGTTGCTTTATTGATACAGGATTAGTGTACAACTTAGTTCTGGCCTGCAGTTGCTTTGACATGAAGGCCTTCCAGAATCATGTCTCTGGCCTACTAATATGATTTCAGCTTCTAATCTGTAACTAATTCTGACCGCAACTTTGGCAGTTGTTTCAGACAGCCCTGCCTGGATTGAACCAGGGATCTCCTGAGAGCAGAGTGTGTGCCCCACCATTGAGCACAGATGCTCTCCATAAAAATAAAACATAAGAATAAAAAGCAGCATGAAAACTCAAGGCTCCCCCGCTCCAATTTAACCTTCAGCATCTCTAAGAGTGACTCATTCTTTCAACTCCATCCTATAAAGTGCCTTTGCTTACCCCTTAACCTCTTACCATAATCTGAAAATAGTACCTGCAGTTGAGGAAAACTATTGTCTGCAATTCAAACCCTTTCTTCTCTTTCTTTACCTTTCACATGGTACACTAGCCCCGTCCTTGCTGAGAAAGTGAAAAATTCACTTTGTCTTTTGCTTTTTAGATTGGACAACAGTGAGGATTCTTTTAGGCCACAGGGCAGCTTGTATAAAAGAAACACTTTTCAATAGAGCTGATAATGTTAGAAAGCTTACTGAAGCAATTGAAGGCAGAAAGAACCATTTCCTCAAGAATCCATGTATGAAGGTCAGTTTCCACCATGACTTTCTTACTTCTTTAGAGAAAGAGTCGAAAAAAGGGGTGGTGGGTTGCTCTCTGACTGAACCAATTATGACAGAAATCCTTCAGCATAATCACTACACTGTGTTTTTTGTATAGTGTTTCTGTATAGTGTCTGGTTTGATTCTCTGCAACCTCATCTTAAGCCAATTCAAACATGGACAGGTCTGTAAATATATATTTCCCAACTCTTCTTTGGCCTCTATGAACTACTCGGTTGCTGAGTAAGATGAGCCTTTGATCCGATTGAACAAGCCAGTCCATTAGTTTAGAGACTCATTCCCGAAAACCTTTGTGTATGGTACTGAATCTGTCCTTTAACAACCTATCATGTCTACATACCCCTTGAACTGTTACAAATTTTCTTCTCTGCATAGGCAAAAATTGTGAGCATTGATTCATAGTATCATGGCAGGAGGATCAACAAGATACAATTTATGGCAAGGCACAATTTCCTAATCTGTTACTTGCAATAATATACCTAGGGACCTTGTTGAAAAACAGCATTGACAATTGCTTTGTGTTTGAGTGAGAAATGGTTAACTGAGGAAAAAAAGGAGTCAGGTTTTGGGATTTTTCTCCTGCTTGGTGTCACTTTGTGAATGGTAGTGAGCACAAGAGGGTAGCCTGTAGATCATATTGACTACTGTCATTGGTGTCATTAACATTCAGGCTACCCTTATGCAATGCTTGGCACTCTTTTTCCTGCTGGCAATGTAGGCACAAGGTTGCATAGCAACACTGGGCCCTATCCTAGGGTTTTGAATTGGGGATAGAGAAGGACGGAGAGGACGGATGGACGGAGTCACCTAGGCCAGCCCAACGGCAAGATAGAGCACGGGGTTGCAAAAGGGCAGCAGTTGCACCCCTAACAGGTTTGCACCCTGGGGTGACTGCCCCTCTGGGAGGCCCCCACACTATGCCACTTGATTGCTGGGGAAAGTGGTGATGGTGGGGTGGTTAGAAGCGAGGAAGACCTAACATGAGATGGATTTGTATGTTTGTTTGTTTATTAAACTTCTAGACTGCTCATCTGACCGATAGTCACTCTGGGTGGTGTGTAACAATAAAAACAAACTATACAATATAGAACATAAATTATTGACTCAATTGACTCAATAAAGGAAGACAGTGTTAATTTGCGAGACCTGAGAAGGACTTTCTGGAAAAGACAATATTACTAGGAAGGGGGGCAGTAGGAAGAGAAGGTGACCTATCATGAGATAAAGGAAACCACTGCTGTTGCTTTGCAAGGTCTGAGCAGAACTGTTAATGACAGGACATTTTGGAGGTCATTAACTCATATAGTCATCATACATCAGAACTAACTTGATGGCAGAGAGGTGGTGTGTTTTTTTTATTTAATTACCAAGCAGTTGTACAGTGACAAGACAGGTGGGATGGTTGAGATACTCAGTTATCAGTTGAAGACTATGACAAAATATAGGCACAGAAGCAATGCTAACATCAAGTAAGACCATCCGCAGCCACAAAGCAAAAAACAGTAATTTCACAGTTTAAATGATTGAGCTTCTGTTCCCTATTCTTTTTTAAAAAATCTCTGTCTATATTTTTATAATCAGATACAGAATCCCCTTCCAAGCATGAATCCCAAACAACTTGTTTGGGTAGGAAGGAGTTAAAAAGTAATATTGGCAGTCAGCCAACTGGGTCCTTATTGACAGGTTCAAAAGCTCAGATTGCCCCAAATGTGGAAGGAACTTCCCCTTTGAAAATATATGTCCAGAGACTATTTCATGTCAGAAATCCTGAAAAAATCTTCACTGAAAGCACTTTCGGCTGGGACAAAACATTATTGCTGTATGCTTTTGTAATGTTTGCAGAAATATTTGAATATGTCTTACAAAATTGTATACTAATTTCCTGAACTTTACTTACTTTATTTTACTTTATTGGATTTTTAACCCGCTCCCCTAGACAAAGTCTACTCGGGGCGGCTTACAAATATCATAAAAACATCATTATATAATAAAATCATAAAACATCGTAATTTTTAAACAATTAGATTAGATTAATACCAAGATGGGAGTGATTATAAAACAAAGAATAGATATCAATTATTGACTGAAGGGAAGGCCTGCCTAAAGAGCCAAGTTTTTAAATGGCTTTTAAAAACACCCAGCGAGGGTGCCAGTCGGATCTCAGTTGGGAGACTATTCCATAGCCGAGGGGCCACTGCCGAGAAGGCCCAGTTTCTTGTTCTTTCTTTCCGGGCCTCTCTCGGCGTTACGCCCCTCAGCCGTCCCTCCTGGCTATGCCGAGTGATTCGGGTAGATCTAGGTGGGAGAAGACGATCTGCCAAGTATCGAGGTCCCAAACCGTTTAGGGCTTTGTACGTCATCATTAACACTTTGAAGTCAACGCGGAAACGAATGGGCAGCCAATGCAAGGCAGCCAGAGTGGGAGAGATATGTTGACATTTTCTTACCCCACTAAGAAGTCTGGCTGCCGCATTCTGCACCATTTGAAGTTTCCGCGTCAATCTCAAAGGTAGCCCCACGTAGAGCGCATTACAGTGGTCTAATCTCAAGATTACGAGCGCATGGACAAGAGTAGTGAGGGCCCCCCCATCAAGATAGGGTCGCAGCTGGGCAATCCACCATAGATGGAAATAGGCGGAGTGGGCCATGGACGCCACCTGGGTTTCCAATGTAAGCGCCGGGTCCAGATGTATCCCCAAGCTGCGAACCCCACTCTTTGTGGTAAGAGTCATCCCCCAAAAGAAAGGGAGTCACCCAATCCGCTGATGGAGGGACCACCCACCCTCAGGACCTCCGTCTTGTCCGGGTTCAACCTCAACCCATTCAGCTGCATCCATTGCAGTACAGCCTCCAGGCAGCGCTGAAGGGACAGAACGGCATCCACTGAAGTAGGTGAAAAGGAGATGTAGAGCTGCGTGTCATCAGCGTACTGGTGGCACGATGCCCCACACCCCCTGATGACCCCACCCAGCGGCCTCATATAGATATTAAACAGCGTTGGGGAGATGATCGACCCCTGCGGAACCCCACAATTGAGACTCCACAGGGCCGAAACACTCTCCCCAAGCTGTACTCTCTGAGGGCGGTCCTCCAAGAAGGATCGGAGCCAGGCAAGCACCAGGCCACCGATTCCCAACTCGGAGAGCCTCCCCAGGAGGATACCGTGGTCGACGGTATCAAAGGCGGCTGAGATATCGAGGAGGACCAACAAGGACATATTGCCCCTGTCTGCCTCCCTCAACAGGTCATCCAGCAGTGCGACCAGTGCCGTTTCTGTGCCATAACGCGGCCTGAAGCCCGACTGAAATGGGTCCAGGGCATTGGTTTCGTCCAAAAATGTCTGAAGCTGGTCTGCCACCACCCTCTCCACCACTTTGCTAAGGAAAGAAACATTGGCGACGGGCCTATAATTTCCAATATCATCCGCCGCCAAATTTGGTTTCTTCCTAATGGGCCTAATGAGTGTCTCCTTGAGGGCAAGAGGAACCTTGCCCTCCTGGAGAGACCCATTAATTATTGCTGTGGCCCATTCCGTTGTTACTGGTCTGGCTACTTTGATTAGCCAGGCCGGGCAAGGGTCAAGGGAGGAGGTGGTGGCCCGACAGCGATCAAGCGCTTTGTCCACCAATTCTGGTGTCACAGGCTGAAAGAATTCAAGAGTCACTGGGCAAGGCGGAGCGCTGGACATCTCTGCTCGATCCACTGTATTTTAAAAAGGAGAGAGGTCCTCCTGGAGGCTGGATGGCCTCCACTTTTGATTTAAAAAATGCTGCAAATTGGTCAGGTGAGATATTAGTGGGAGGCCCATCACCCAGACCAATTCCGGATAGATCGCGAACTATACGGAAAAGTTCCGCCTGCTGGTTGGAAGCTTCGCTTATCCAGTCAGCGAAGTGTGATTGTCTGGCAGCCCTTACCTTAGCCAGGTAATGGTTAGTTGCGATCCTGACAGCTTTCTTATTATAATCCGTCGGTTCCTCTCTCCAAGTGCACTCTAGCCGTCTCCTGTTTCGCTTCATTGCTCGCAGGTCCCGATTATACCAGGCACCTGGCCGAGCTCTGCACCTGAGAGGGCGTTTGGGAGCGATCGTGTCTACAGCCCCAGTGGCGGCGGCAAGCCAGCCGTCAACCAGAGCTTCGACAGGAGCGCCAGACAGCTCAGCTGGAATCCCTCTCATGGTATCCTGGAATCTCAATGGATCCAGTAACCTTCGAGGGCGGACCATTGAAATAGGTCCGTGCTCCCTGCGGGGAGGGAGTGCCATTGAGAGGTTACATTTTATTAGGTGGTGATCTGACCATGACAAGGGGACTGACGCCATGTCAGTCACCATCAGACCACACTCGCTCCGTTCAGTGGAAAATACCAGGTCTAGCATATGGCCGCCCGTGTGCGTGGGACCGTTGACATGTTGGGACATATCCAAGGAAGCCATGGTTTCCAAGTACTCAAGAGCTGGACCGGAAACCTCTGCCTCCGCATGGATATTGAAGTCACCCAGGACCAGAAGCCTCGGGGACTCCAACAGTGCCGCGGAGACAAAGTCCGCCAGCTCCGGTAGGGAGGTGGCTGGGTCGCGGGGAGCGCGGTAACCCAGCAAGATCCCAATACCGTCCCTGGCCCCAATCCGCACATGGAGGGCCTCCAAGCCCGGCTTCATCACCGAAGAGCGCCTAGTAACCTCCAGGGTAGTTCTGTAAATAATGGCTACTCCCCCCCGCCCCTCCAGTCTACCCTGGTGCAGGACTGCGTAACCAGGAGGACAGGCGAGGGTCAGAGGAACACCCCATTCCCCGCCCATCCAGGTCTCAGTCATGCACGCCAGGTCTGCATCCTCCTCCAGAATAAGATCTTGTACAATCTGGGACTTATTGGACACAGACCTGGCGTTCAACAGCACCAGCTTTAGAGTGGAGGGCCAGCTGATCTGGCTACCTCGAGACTGGTAGTTAGTCACGGTGCCAGAACAGTGAACAGCCTTCAAACATCTGTTCACTGTTCTTCTAAAACGAGTAGGCACTGAGCCAACGCCATATCTCCCTCTACCCGTAATCACACTGATGTTAGACCCCCCACTGGGGGGGCAGGCCCTCCACTCCATGTCAATAAAGAAGAAAGAAAAAACAAGATATACTAAAATAATATAATAAACAATAATAAGAAAATTAACAAAATAATATTCAACAATTAATCAATAATACAGGGTCAAACAATTATCAATATTTGAATTAACCAAATTATCTGATTAAACAAATTACCAAGTTAATAATTTAAAAATAGGATTTAAATTGGGCAACTGAAGCATAAAGCTATTAACAATCAAGTTACACTTGATTGTTAACAATTCAAATTAAACAATTTAAACAAAGTTTAAATTGGGCAACTTAAATAAAATTTGAATAAAAAATACATTTGTTTCAAAAAAATAAAAATAAATAAAATAAAACAGCATAATATAACAACTAATATAAACTAAACAAAATATATCAAAAATGAGTTAAAACAAAAATAATAAACAAAATAAACCCAAGATTCTCCCCCACACAATTGGACCTATCCCACCGCGCGCTGGCCGCAGATCTTCTTTCCCTCAAGGAGGCTGTCGGTGATGAATTCGAGTTTATGGGGGCTGAGGCCCCAAGCCAAGCAGTCAGAATCAAAGGCAAAGCAGGATGTAACATCTGAAGGAGGGGGAGCGGAAGGCGAGCCGCTGGAAACATGGCGACGGGGAAACAGACAAAAAATTCCCCCTTAAACATGCCAGGGTCCACTGCTAAAAAGGAGCCTCCCCTGACCGTAGGTATCAGTGTCTCCCAGTTCCAGACGGCCCCCCCAGGAAAGTTCCCAAAAGAGTCCCACCACAAGCCAGCACCAACTTCACCAGTCCTCAGCCAGCCTCTCGGTCCCCGACTCCAGGCTCGCCACACCTCCTCCAACTGGCATTCGCGATCTCTCCGGGGCTCCACCATTCGAGCAAGCAAGCTCCTCTGCAACTCTCCACGCTGGGCCCATCTCCGAGACCCCCAGCGCCAGGCCACCAAGACTCAAAGGTCCCTTCAGCTCTTCCAACCCCGCAGCATGAAAGGAGGCTCCCGCGACACCGAGCTCTGCCTCGCTACGAGCCAAGTCGGCTGAAGATACATGGCATAATGTCCCCCTTTCTGGAGGACTGTCACTCCATTATTATTTTTTAAAACAAGCCTGTTGTTTGACTCTCCTAATTCCTTTCAGTATGGTCTGTGACCTTTCCTCCCAATATCTCCCTTGCCCCTCTCCCCAGCTGTAGCCTTTGCCAAATCAGTTCTTCCTGACAAGCCTATACCATGCAGCCTCGGTGTTTTACTGTTTCTCTCATTTGAAAGGCCTTTTTTTTGAGGATCCCTCCAGAAGAAATGGTTGGCCACTTCTCAGTACTCTGTACCTAAAAAACCCTGAAAAGGGTTGCCATAAGTCAGAATTTATTTGATGGCACACCATTATTATTATTTTTGCAGATCAATATTTCAGCCCCTGCAACCTGGATTCTTTCCAAATAAAGAAAATCCAATGAGGACAACAATAAGCAAGATTCGTCTTTTAAATTTATGTGAATCTGGGGTAGCTTGGGGTTGCCTATTTCTGAACAGCAGGGTAAAGGAATTTTACATTTAAAAAATCATAGCTCAAAAACCCTTTGTTCAAACCACCCCAAATTTTGCACAGATCAAGAGGAGATTATCTGATAAAACTATGGCACATTTGGTGCTGATGTAAATCCAGTTTATGAGTTACAGTTTTTGTTTCATCTGCCCCCGTTCTTAGAATTGCTTCATCGAATATCGGTTTGCTGTGCCACACAATATCATCGCTGCACTCTTGTGCAACTGTAATATACGTAGTCGCTGTCTACCTGACAAACCATATGGGCCTTCGTTATATCTACTGAGTACTATCTACTGAGTACTGTTTTCCACAATATTTAAAGCAGTCCTGTGACTCAAGTCCTAAGACTTTTCACTGCCTTAGTTTTATCAGTGCATTATCTTCAGTAATTTTATTGACTGCAACTTTATAGCATGCATAGGTCTCCTTTACATTCTGTCTGACTATCTGTAGATAATACCTACTACAGCCTTCCCCAGACTCGTGCCCAACAGAGCTTTAGGACTACAATGCCTGTGATCCATGCTGATTGGCCATGCTGACTGAGGCTGATGGGAGTTTTAGTGTGCAGCATCCAGAAGGCACCATGTTAGAAAAAGCTGGCAAAGGATGACCTAGTGCATTTTGGTGCTTTATGAATACTAAATGATAATGATAATTATTCTGCTAGTGTTAAGATTAATTCGTTTAGGTCTGTTGTATTAGTACTGGAAGTTATTTAATCATCTCCATTTCTGTTCCAAGCTTTTCCCCCTCACCAATAGTTGCATTAATAGACTCTTACAAAGTTATATATTTCAGCAGGTCTGTATCTTGATATTTTTCATATGAATCATTCTCCTAAAATTAATAAGGAAGAAAGATGTACATGATTTGGTTCCAAAACCTATTAAATATTAAGATACTGCATATTTTAATGGAACTGCTTTACTTTATACAGATGTTCCATTGTACTTAATAAGACTTTGAAAGTATGTGTACATGCACACATGTACGAGAAGAAAAGTTTTGACTTTTACAGTGCAAGGGGGAAAAACAGTCCTTGCGAGTACCCAACCTGCGTAATTAAATTGTAAATTGCCCAGAAAGTGCTTTAAATGCTATGGGGTGGTATGTAAGCAGCACACTTTGCTCCCCCACCCCCAAAAAGTACTAATTGTTTTGAAAACTTCTCAAGTCTGCTCATGTTTCTGATTATTCAGTGGAAGCTGTTATGGGAATCAGAAGTATAGGATTAATGTATTCCCTGATATACAGTGAGGATATGAAGTTCACTTTTTAAACCATCTAAGTATATAAAATGAGTACCTTGATAGTTATATCAATGCAAAGCTAACTTGCATGGAATCTAATATCATCATCAACAACATCGTCTATATATATGGTTTCATGCTGGCTCCCCGGCTTCAGTTATCGCAACTAACCATCTTGCTGAGGCTATAGAACTTCCGAGGCTAAATAAAGATTAAAAAGTGGGACCTAATTTAGCAGCAGTTTTCAAATATATATGATTTGAAGAGGATCTTTTAATTGATTTTGCTAAATATGGACCTTCTCATTTGATTAATTGCAAGAATCCTTCTCGTTAAAAAAACCCCAACAACCCTTTTCCAAGGAGTTGTACGGTAAGACTGCAGACCCTACAGAAATATCATATTTAAATATAGTGTTTGAATATTTTCCAGTTATCCATATTTGGCTGGAAAGGAGGACCACAAATATTTACGGTACTCTCCTGCTTTGACTGGTGGCAATTTACTGGCTGTTGAATGGAATTTTCAACCATCCCAGTGTAACAGAACAAAATGTCTAACAATTGTAACACTGCCACCTGGAATGAATTTGAGGGTTGCCAATGACATGTTGGCTGCCAGAGAAATAGAGATTAATGGGAAGGTTTGCAACTACAGCTTTATTTTCTTCGGATTTTATAGTACCTACAGTTGTACATTAAAGAGTTATAAGAAGGAGGAATCTCCTCACAATTATATTCATATTTACTGAAATTTGGTTATATAATTGATTGCTGAAAATTAGCTGCTGTAAGCATGCAAATACATGTTTACTCAGAAGTAACACTTATTGACCAGTATCCCAATGGTTAGCTCATCCTACACAACAGGAGTAATATCACTGGAGGCAGCAGGTTGCTGCTAATTAGAGAGTTGCCTTTTCAAGTTTGGACTACATGTGGCTTTGTCTCATTGCACTTTCATCATGCATAACTCAAACTAAAAAAATAAATAAAAATAAAGCAGTCTCTGATTAGGATCAGTCTGCTACTGATGGTGATGTCATTCCAGTTGAGCAGGCAGAGCTGTGCAATAGCATATTGGCCACTGTATTCAGTGTACTTTATTCCCCTATATATTTGCACAGGCATGCAATCAAAATTACATAGCATAGAAGCTGCTTCCATATGAGGTCTTTTCTCCCACCAAATCGAGGAACTTAGAAAAAAAACAGAACAAATGCATCTCAATATTATGATTCAATATGCATTTGTGATGAAAAATTATTTTCCCTATTACAAGCTGCTCCAGTACATTCAGGCAATATCTCTGTGGCATATGTTCTTGAACAATCACTTTAGGTCTGCAATCAGTAATATCAAGGTTAAGCAGAATAAAGAGCTCCAGTTAATGTACTTTACATTCAAAAATCTAATATCAGGTTAATGGCTTCCAAACAACTGAACTGCAGATCATAGTGTCATATCCTGGCTTGTTTGGTAGGCCATTAACCATTGTTTCACAGTTTCCTGTTCATAAATAGCAGGAAGCTGCAATTAACTGGAACTTGTTCATTTAGTTGCTTGTGCATCCAAAGTGAGGTGTAAAGCAGGCAGAGAGGAGTTAGTGTAGGCTAGCATATTGAGTCCACTCTAAAGTGAACCAATAGAATTAAAAAGTGTTTGCCAGTGTATAGCCTCCCCCGTACCAACAAGAAGACACTTGGACTCTCACATAAGCAGAGGAGGACTGCAACCACTAAGTAATATCATTTTGGCTTTAATCTGACCTCAGCTGGCTAAACCTAGTGAGTTTGCGAAATTATCACCCCAATTCTCAGACGGAGGACTCAGGTTTTCTGTGTCAAATACCCCCCCCCATCAGAAACATATTCATTTCAGAAAAAGGCCAAATGGGGAGATGTGTGTACACACATGCCTGTGTTTCTTTGTTTGTAGAATTAGCTGCCTAAATTTGCAACCATAAAACAGCAACCAGACTCCTCACCTCCATCTAAGAGAGAGTGGCGAATGGCCAAGAACTGCTGGACGTAACATCTAAGAGCAACTTTCCTGACAAAAACCATCTTGCCATATACCTTTTGACTTTAAGTTCTTCACACTGATACAATCCTGATGAAGTAGTGTTCAATCCATGAAAGCTCGTTTATTGTGTGATGATTTTTTAGTGGTCTATAAAGGTATCACCTAACTTTGTGTTTGTTTTGTTATGACCACACAGCTGCCCTTTACTTCACTTTGAAAGAGCTTTCTTCTTGTGACAGTGAATTTAGAGCTTAAAATATTTCTGCACTCAGGTAATTTGCAGTAGTCGTATTAACTTTGCTCTATATCAGGATATTCCATCCAGTCAGGATTGCTTACCTCCAACTGTGAAGCACCGGAAGGATTGATTTTGGGGAAGAGGAACTGAGAATGGTGGGAGATCTCTCGTGCTTGCTTATGAATATATTTGGGGAAAGGAGATACTCAGTACAAATTTACATATTCATTTTCACCAGGCATAGGCAACCTGGTGGCCTCCAGATATTTTTCATTACAACTCCCAGGATCATTGCCAGCTCTCCATGTTGGCTCAGACAGATGGGTGTTCTAGTCCAACATAACTGGAGGGTGCCAGATTGCCTACATTGGATTCATATTGCCATTGAAGGGCTGATCGCCACTTTGCAGTCCTTGGTGTTCTGTTGTAATGAATTCAGTTGCTTATACACATTTAACAATTTCATAGTAGATGCTATTGGAAGTTGCATATGGTACATCACAGGCAGTAGAAACTCCAAAGGCTTTTATGGAGTAAGTAGAAAAAGGATCTGGAACAGGTGGGAGAATACATTGAATATTTAACATGTTTGCTATGATTTTCCGGAACAGCTTCACAATTCTCTGTTTTCAGAACAGCTGGGCATTGTGCACATCAAACTTTATGGCATTCTTTATTTTTTCGTGTAACAATTAATGGTATTGCATATCAAATATCAGCAGCCTGAAAACAAACAACATGCAAAATGCAAATGTAATCTCTGATCTAAATTTTGTAGGTCAAGCAGTGCAGTTACTCAGTGATATTAAAAGGCTCAAAGCTGCATAGTTGTTCATTAACACATTTGATATATTAGCTGCCGGATGACATTTTCCAGTTGACAGATACCTGCACTCCCAAGCATTAGAAAGCCAACACAAACTAACCATTTTAAGAGAATCCTGCTAAGCAGATATAATGCACAGGCTGACATTCTACATTCAAATATGCCGAGCAGTGACCTTTATGACTTCATTTTCCACACGCAATTAATAAGACTGGATCAATTTTGCCATCATTATTTCCTGGGTGCAAGCAAGCAGATAAGGCAAGATTTAAAAAGGGATATAGCAAAGAGCTTCCTTATTACAAACAAGTGGACGTTATACACACACATATTTAGTTGTGGAGAACCCAGGCAATCTTAGGAAAAACAGAATAACATTTAAACATATGAATGTTTGTCCATTTTTCTTAGACATTCAGGCTTGTGATGTGATTACAAAGAGTAGAGGTAGAGAACCTTTTTCAGCCTGAAGGCTGGATTCCCTGGGGTGGAAGGTAGGGAATTTGAGGGGGATAAAATACAGCACAGATACAAAACAGTCTTGTACTGGACTAAATATGTTAAAAATCAAGTGCAAATTACACTGCAGAGTCTAAAGTGCTAGATTCTAAGTACTGACCATGGTAACATTTTAAAATAACTGAAAGAAATGAAAAAGTTTGGCATCCAAGAAGTAGCAATGTGTCAGGGGACCTCTTTTGGGGAAACCATTCCAGAAATGGGTGATTGGGGTATTTGATCATCATAAAACACTTTTCTCTTGTTGCCTTTTCTGAGTTTCAGAAATAGCAGGCCCATGAAGAAGGGCTTCCAGGAATAACCTTAAATTAAGGCATAGGTAGCTGTGGGGAGCTCAACATCAAAAAAACTAAGATCATGGCCACTGGTCCCATCACCTCCTGGCAAATAGAAGGGGAAGATATGGAAGCAGTGACAGATTTTACTTTCTTGGGCTCCATGATCACTGCAGATGGTGACAGCAGCCACGAAATTAAAAGACACCTGCTTCTTGGGAGGAAAGCGATGACAAACCTAGACAGCATCTTAAAAAGCAGAGACATCACCTTGCCAACAAAGGTTCGCATAGTCAAAGCTATGGTTTTTCCAGTAGCGATGTATGGAAGTGAGAGCTGGACCATAAAGAAGGCTGACCACTGAAGAATTGATGCTTTTGAATTGTGGTGCTGGAGGAGACTCTTGAGAGTCCCCTGGACTGCAAGGAGATCAAACCTATCCATTCTGAAGGAAATCAACCCTGAGTGCTCACTGGAAGGACAGATCCTGAAGCTGAGGCTCCAATACTTTGGCCATCTCATGAGAAGAGAAGACTCCCTGGAAAGGACCCTGATGTTGGGAAAGTGTGAAGGCAAGAGGAGAAGGGGACGACAGAGGACGAGATGGTTGGACAGTGTCATCAAAGCTACCAACATGAATTTGACCCAACTCCGGGAGGCGGTGGAAGACAGGAGGGCCTGGCGTGCTCTGGTCCATGGGCTCACGAAGAGTCGGACACGACTTAACGACTAAACAACAACAAGCAGTGGGGAGAGGCATTTCATTAGGAATGAAGGTCCCAATCCATGTAGGTCCTTATAAAGGACTCTGCAGTGTAATTTATTCACTATAAAACAGCATTTTAAAGTGAATCCAGAACCAAGTTGGAACCAACTGAAGACAAAGGAAGGACTGGTGTAATATGATCCTTCATGTTGTCTGGTTCCAATTAAACCATCTTCTGCACTAGCTGGCTTGCAGGGATCTTTTGCATTAGCTCAGGTTTCCAGACCATTTTCAAAGGAAACATCATGTATTATAGTGTAGCTTCAGAAGGCATGGATCTCTGCAGCTACACTGTCAACCTCACGATAAGGCAATAGCTGGGATATGAACTGTTAGTAATTCCTATCAGCTGTGTCATCTACATGTTAAGCAGTCACTGCAGTTTGAGAAGATGAAATGTGTTGGGATTAATGTGCAGTGTTAAAGTTGGTCTTAGGTATATGAGGGATACTGAACAATTTTTCTGTGGTAAAAATGTTTGCTGATTGTCATGCTCAGACATTTGTTCACAAAGCAGATCTGCTTTTCTTCACAACACATAACTTGTCATGCTGTTTCAACTGTAGTATTCCACAAATTGCTTCACAATTGCAACCAACAGTTCAAATGGTTTCTTGCAGTTTTTGTATCAATCTACTTTAAAGGCAGTGCTTTTTCAATGGAATCCATGGCCTTAAGATACTCATGCCTCAGCCTAAGGTCATCATTACCAAAAGGTGGCAACGCCAGAAAGGGAGAGCTAGAGTCTTATTGCTCATAGTTGGTTTTGTAGACCTTGCTGGCAGTCTCCACGGCATGAAGGAATGAGTGAGGAACAGATCTCGCATCAGTGTTAAATAGCTGCACAGCTGACTGTGGGAAGACAAAAGGACTATAGGAATGGTAATGAGCAATGAATTGCAGCTGCAACAGATGGTTCTTATGACGGAGCTCATTAGGAGCTCAATGAGTAATTGAGAAATGGTCTTCCCATTCACATGCCTTTCCTCTTCTGCAGCAGCCCAGTTTTCCACTGGCTGTGCACTCATGTGGAATTCCCAGTGATATCTCTGTGTAGGTCGACAATCTGCTGTTATTACTAAGACAGTATTCACCCAGGCATTGTACTGAGTTGCAAGCAGCTGATTTCAGACAGAACCAATGTTGGCAGGCTGTTCAAGCCCTCCCTCCCTGAGTGAAATATTTTACAAAGGGTTCTGTGAAGATGTGCATGTTGATATATAATATACAGCTTATGACACAGTGATACATGTTGTTCTTTTGGACTGTCTTTTGTGCAACATGCTTTTTCAGGATAGCTCCCCATTCCATGTAGACAGATTCATACAAGCTATGTGCCTTTGTTGGTTGTACATAATACTGTGTTGGCTCTCGAGTTGTTTTCTGATCTTTCCAATGTGGTGGATGTGAGGATACAGTTATTCCAGAGATTCCCTGTCAATTCATTTTTTGTAGTTACTTTATATTTCCTACAGAATCTGGTTATTTCTCTGATCCTTCTTCACTATATCTCCTATTCTTCAACTCCCTTCCATGACTCCATTATTAGGATGGTATAACACAGAAGAGCTTCTTCTGCAGATCTTAAAGCTCATGTAAGGTTGTATGGGAGAAAAGCCTGGGCCTAATTCATGTAAGTCATAACTAGCACTTTGAATTGTTTATAGAATAATACTGGTAGTCAAAGAAGCTGTTATAGGAAGGGAATTATATGGAGGACTTCCGGCTTGACGCTGCGATGAGACAGCAGCAGGAGGATGGAGCTCCGTCCCCTGGGCTGAATTCCGACCTGTTTGGGACCCCCCAGGGGGTTAAAACCACCCCAAAGAGGTGGTGAAATGGGGGAGAACCCTGTTGATCATGGGGGGAATGATGGTTACCCATGTTTGATCCAGGAAACTCCCCAATCAATCAGTGGGCGGAAACAAGCAGCTGAACTAGCTTGCTTGCAAGTCGTCGGCAGCCAGCAATGGAGAAGCGATAAATCAGCCTAATTAACATCGTGTTACCACTGGGTGAGAAATATTTTTTAACTGTATTGCTTTATGACTCTCCCTGGATGAGACAATCTCTACGGCAGAAATAGCATCTTCTATCCCCCACCACTGATTGAGCAGTGGTGAATCTGGAGAGACGAGGAGACGCAGGGAGACACAAGGAAAATAAATTGGACATTAATTAGACATTTAATTATACTTCAAGGAAGGAAGTTTGGTATTACTTTGTCGTTATTAACTTAAGAATCTTTCTCTTGAAAACATCATTGGCAACAACTCTGAGAAACTAAACTTGTTTATGTTACTTGTAACAGCTATCTAAGGTGCTGGCAAAAAGCCTAGAATCAATGACCTTGAACACTTTATGGCTGTTTGGAATTCCCTTTCTTTTTGAGGACGGAACTGAACTACAGATAAATTAACCCTAGAAAGCCTAATCCAGCCAAAGTGGAACTTCTAAACTGTATCCTGGGTTCTGAACTTGACTGGACTGTGAGCCTTTAGGCGGGGAAAACTCTCTATGTCTGAGACTGGATTCAGTCTAAAGATGATCAATCTATTAAAGTGGACCTATGGAAGCAAGTATTGATGGAACTGGACTGATTACTTTAAGCATCTGGATAACTTTCACTTGGAATACAGTTTTTTGACATCTGGGACATAATGCCACAACAAGGACAATTTTGGGATGAAACAAAATCTACCCTTCAAGCAATTTTAGAAATAGTGAGATCCCACAACAAAGAGGCGAAATTATTCAAGGAGAAGTTGAAGAAGAACTATAGTCAACAGGAGACAGGGAATAATGAACAAGGAAATGAGAGGGTGGTGGATGATGTATGCCAATCAAAAGAGGGACTGGAGGAAATTAGAGGAGAAAACCTAGGAGATCTAATTATAACCTGGAGCCGAGGGGAATTTTAGGTGTGCTAAGGGAAGATAAGGGGAGAGAATCAGCAGATCTAATTAAAAACAGCCTGGAAGATCTATTGGAGATAGATCAAATGTATAAAATGTTCTTAGGTGGCACAAGGCACGGCTGACTTTTTAGAGAGATAGAAACAAGAATTGGGAAAAAACAAATAAGAGAAGGAGTTACTTAGAAAGATGAAAAAGGGAAAAAATATTAAGGTGGCCTTCAACGTTGAAAGCATGTATATACCTAACTTCTGGAATTGTAAAGGGGCATATCCTATATATTAGAAAAGGGAATTAAAATGAAATAAGGGATCACTAACCAGAGTAAAGGCATAACATGGTGGTTCATAAGGTAAATTGAAGATATAGGTAAAGGTAAAGGTTCCCCTTGACATTTAGTCGTGTCCGACTCTAGGGCGCGGTGCTCATCCCCGTTTCCAAGCCATAGAGCCAGCGTTTGTCCGAAGACAGTTTCCGTGGTCATGTGGCCAGCGCGACTAGATACGGAACGCCGTTACCTTCCCACCGAGGTGGTACCTATTTATCTACTCGCATTTTTACATGCTTTCGAACTGCTAGGTTGGCAGGAGCTGGGAAAAGCGACGGGAGCTCACTCCGTCGTGTGGATTTGATCTTACGACTGCTGGTCTTCTGACCTTGCAGCACAGAGGCTTCTGCAGTTTAACCCACAGCGCCACCACATCCCTTAAATTGAAGATATAAGGATGAGGTAAAACAAATAGTACTTAATGAACATACATTAGATATGATATTGATATAGACATGATAGAAAATGTGGAGATAGAAATGGCTAAACAATTATATAAAGAAAATCTATAAAATGCTTTAGATAACATCTATTATGTGTTAGGAACCTATTCAGTTATTACTGGTATAAAATAAAAAAGTTTGTCAGTTAAATCACCTCAAAATTATATAAATTTGGAACCGGAATTACTTTTGTTAGGTATGTTATTAGAGGATTTTGAGAACATTGTATATTATGAGAGCAATATTATGATAGTAGCCAATATTGTATACTAAAATACACACATGAATGGTTTAAATGTTTAAAAAATGTATAGATTTTGTAGGGACAACTAAGAAGACACCAAGACGCAAAAAACAAATAATTATAAGCAACCCATGTAACACGATGTTTAACAAGGACGAATTGAATGTAGATAGATTGAAAAACTAATAAAATGTTTTTTTTAAAAGGAAGGGAATTATATGGTAAGGAAGGGGGTAAAACACACAAAGCATTAAAGATTAAGAACAAAGAAGAGTTAGAAACTGATGGTCTAGAGCACAAATGGAATCTAGGTATAGAAAAGATAAAATAGAGGGCGTTAAGTCGTGTCCGACTCTTCGTGACCCCATGGACCAGAGCACGCCAGGCCCTCCTGTCTTCCACTGCCTCCCGGAGTTTGGTCAAATTCATGTTGGTAGCTTCAGTGACACTGTCCATCCATCTCGTCCTCTGTCGTCCCCTTCTCCTCTTGCCTTCACACTTTCCCAACATCAGGGTTTTTTCCAGGGAGTCTTCTCATGAAGCCTCAGCTTCAGGATCTGTCCTTCCAGTGAGCACTCAGGGTTGATTTCCTTCAGAATGGATAGGTTTGTTCTCCTTGCAGTCCAGGGGACTCTCAAGAGTCTTCTCCAGCACCACAGTTCAAAAGCATCAATTCTTCGGCAGCCAGCCTTCTTTATGGTCCAGCTCTCACTTCCATACATCACTACTGGAAGAACCATAGCTTTGACTATGCGGACCTTTGTTGGCAAGGTGAGGTCTCTGCTTTTTAAGATGCTGTCTAGGTTTGTCATCGCTTTCCTCCCAAGAAGCAGGCGTCTTTTAATTTCGTGGCTGCTGTCACCATCTGAAGTGATCATGGAGCCCAGGAAAGTAAAATATGTCACTACCTCCATATCTTCCCCTTCTATTTGCCAGGAGGCGATGGGACCAGTGGCCATGATCTTAGTTTTTTTGATGTTGAGCTTCAGACCATTTTTGGCGCTCTCCTCTTTCACCCTCATTAAGAGGTTCTTTAATTCCTCCTCCCTTTCTGCCATCAAAGTGGTATCATTTGCATATCTGAGGTTGTTGATATTTCTTCCGGCAATCTTAATTCCGGCTTGGGATTCATCCATTCCTGCCTTTCGGATGATGTATTCTGCATATAAGTTAAATAAGCAGGGAGACAATATACAGCCTTGTCGTACTCCTTTCCCAATTTTGAACCAATCAGTTGTTCCATATCCAGTTCTAACTGTTGCTTCCTGTCCCACATATAGATTTCTCAGGAGATAGATAAGGTGGTCAGGCACTCCCATTTCTTTAAGAACTTGCCATAGTTTGCTGTGGTCCACACAGTCAAAGGCTTTTGCGTAGTCAATGAAACAGAAGTAGATGTTTTTCTGGAACTCTCTGGCTTTCTCCATAATCCAGCGCATGTTAGCAATTTGGTCTCTAGTTCCTCTGCCCCTTCGAAATCCAGCTTGTACTTCTGGGAGTTCTCGGTCCACATACTGCTGAAGCCTACCTTGTAGGATTTTGACATATCCTTGCTAGCGTGTGAAATGAGTGCAATTGTATGGTAGTTGGAGCATTCTTTGGCACTGCCCTTCTTTGGGATTGGGATGTAGACTGATCTTTTCCAATCCTCTGGCCACTGCTGAGTTTTCCAAACTTGCTGGCATATTGAGTGTAGCACCTTAACAGCGTCATCTTTTAAGATTTTAAATAGTGCCACTGGAATGCCATCCCCTCCACTGGCCTTGTTGTTAGCCATGCTTTCTAAGGCCCACTTGACTTCACTCTCCAGGATCTAGCTCAAGGTCAGCAACCACACTAGCTGGGTTGTCCGGGACATCCAGATCTTTCTGGTATAATTCCTCTGTGTATTCTTGCCACCTCTTCTTGATGTCTTCTGCTTCTGTTAGGTCCCTACCATTTTTGTCCTTTATCATGTCCATCTTTGCACAAAATGTTCCTTTAATATCTCCAATTTTCTTGAACAGATCTCTGGTTTTCCCCTTTCTATTATTTTCCTCTATATCTTTGCACTGTTCATTTAAGAAGGCCCTCTTGTCTCTCCTTGCTATTCTTTGGAAGTCAGCATTCAATTTTCTGTCACTTTCCCTATCTCCCTTGCATTTTGTTTCCCTTCTCTTCTCTGCTATTTGTAAGGCCTCGTTGGACAGCCACTTTGCTTTGTTGCATTTCCTTTTCTTTGGGATGGTTTTTGTTGCTGCCTCCTGTACAATGTTACGAGCCTCCATCCATAGTTCGTCAGGCACTCTGTCCACCAAATCTAGTTCCTTAAATCTGTTCTTCACTTCCACTGTGTATTCATAAGGGATTTGGTTTAGATTATACCTGACTAGCCCAGTGGTTTTTCCTACTTTCTTCAGTTTAAGCTTGAGCTTGAGTAGGCAGTACATACTCTGTTACAAAAAATACTGCTTTGTAATGTTCCATTAACCCCAGAATTGTTTCTACTGAACATTATACCCGATAATATAGATAAGACAAAGAACTACCTAGTTATATATATAGTCACTGCAGCCAGAATTCTTTATGCTAAGAACCGGAAGAAATCGGAGATACCGGAAGCGGCAGAAATGGATATACTATCAGAAGTGTTGAAAGACTGTCCAATACAAAAGGCAACTGAACGATGGGATTTATTATATAAATGGCTTGAGTCACCAGATAGAGCTTGAATAACATAGAATTTAACTAAGATGTAATTGTAAGTTGAAACCTGGAGGGCAATCAAAGTGTAGAAAGGCGAAAAGTGGACTTGATATCGCAACGTGAACAAACAGATTGGATGACAGTACATTTTGTGTTCTCCTCCCTCCTCTTTCTTTTTCTCCCTACATCCCCCTCTACCTTTTGTATTCCTTACCTTATCCCTAGTTTTTAAAAAATAAAAAATTAATTGAAAAAAAAAGATTAAGAACATGCATTTTCCTGTACATTAAACTGTTGTACATTTAACGTGTTGTGAACTGTCCAGAGTGTGCATACCCTATGGGGCAGTATACAAGTTGAAATAATAAGTAAATAAATAAATTTATTTATTTCCTGGAGAAAAATAGTAAAAATGGAACAATGCTTATATTACTAAGATTTACTAAGTACATTCTCTGCAGCAGGGTTGCTGTGTACATAAGAGTTTGGCCATAAGCAAAAAAGTCAGCCATTGAATCTTAGCCAAGACAAAGTCACAGTTGTGAGAAAAGCTTCTCCTACTGATTTTTCTTCTGCTTTTGTGTGAAAGTTCAGGAGTTCTGCCAGGTGGGGGAAATTTTTTTAAAAAAAGGTAAATCTCTTTATACCACTCAGTAAAGGTGGCAGAAAAATATTTTCCTGACAGGTGGTGAAGAAAATAAAGGTCACTTTCAGAGCCAAACTATGGAAATGATTATTCTGGGCTGGAGGGTAAACACAGATGGGAAAATACTTTAGCAACTGCAAGTTTCTCCTGCAGTGGATCATCTACAAAGAGGCAATATGTATGTTACACAGAATAACAGGGGGAAAGTATTTTCACCCTTCAGAATTAACATTGCAGATGGAGACAAAGCATAGCCATCAGAGTTTGTTTTATTTCTCTCCTTTCTTAAATGTTCAGAAGAAAAATTCCATAAAATGGAAAAGTTACCATGTTCTTGTAGATGCTTTTCCTTCTCACATATTTACATATATGCTGAGAAAGAAGAAACTCTCTATTCAGTTCAGTCCTTTTCCTTGATATGTTATGTGCTGTCATGTTGCATCCAATTTATAGTGAACTAATAGGATTCTCAAGTTATGTGAGATAGTTAAAGAGCGGTTTTACTGGTGCCACCCTACAGGGGTTTCTGTGGCTAAGCAGGGATTTGAATCTAGTTCTCCCAAGTTCTAGTTTATCACTATATCCACTATCTCCATTACACCACAATACTTCTCTTTTTTGCTATAGGGATTTTTAAAATCTGGGGGAAGGGAGATATCATTTACCAATGTTACTCAAAACATTGGTAAAATTGTCCTCATGTCCATAAGAAAGGGCAAGGGGAAATCTTTGACCCAAAAAAATTTTTTCCACAAAAATAAAATTTGGTGTATCATCAGTTTGACCCTCATATCACAGGGCTTTCCTCTCGTGAAGGAGCGCAAACATGGAATTCTGTTTGTTTAACAAATGTACACATTTGGGGCAATGTGAGGGAGAAAAATTCATAGACATTTGACCCTCACCCATATATTTCTGGAATTTCATGTTACCTTTCTAATGATGTGGTTTCTCATTCCAGAAGAAATCAGGTCTGTTCTCCTGAAGCAATCTTTCTAGCAGAAATTGTAGCCCTGTTCACTCTTCAATGCATGCAAGGTGAATGGGGCATGTCTCCCCTCCCCACTGCTTGTTCAGTGAGCATTCCAGCTTTGCCCTTTCAAGTTGCGAAGCTTTCTGTGTTGGGAAACAAGATCTGAAAGGGGCTTCTACTCACATCCACCTGTATATGGATCAAAATCCCACACACAATGCGGAACCCAGATGGAGTAAATTCCTTGATTGCACAGATTCTCTAAACCAGTGGTCCAACGTTGGGCCTCCAGATGTTCTTGGACTAAAATTCCTAGAAGCCTTCACCACTAGATGTGGTGGTTACAATTTCTGGGAATTGAAGTCCAAGAACCTCTGGAGGCCCAAGGTTGGGGACCACTGCTCTAAACCACAAGGTGACTGCTTGTAGCCACTCCCTTTAAACATCCCCTGATCTATTTGGGGATGTCAAATAGTGATGAGGTCATTGGGAGCAGGAGTTCTCTCATACCCTTTGTAAGCCACCATGTTGAGATATAATGGCTGAATGGAGATTCTGGTTCCTACAGTTCTGCTGGATTGAACAGTGTTTCATCTAATCCAGTGATTTTTCAGCCTTTGGTGCTCAAGATGTTTTAGAATTCGGTTCCCAGAATTCTCCATCATACTGGTGCTTGAGATTTGAAATCCAAAATATCTGGAGACCCAAGGGTGGAGAACTTCTGACCTCAGCCAGCATTCTCTTTAAAAAACAGCTATTAACAAGTGCATACTTCTGGGAAGTTGAAAAATAGTAGCTTCATGCTTCTCTTTCCTTCCATCATATGGACATTTATTTAAATTTGTTTATTTAAAATATTTTTTTACCCTGCCTTTCTCCCTGAAAAGGATCCAAGGCACCTTACAACAGTGAAAGAAAATATTTAAAGTTGAAAACAGTAAGTATGCAACGGTGGTTAACATCATTAAAATACAATATTTTAAGCTAAGAACAAAGAGTAAAGAGGCACCTTACATCATTAAAAGGCAATATTAAAGCTAAGAACAATAACTATACAATTTAAAAAAACCAATGCCACTCTGAGAAATGGAAAACACAGAAATGGAAAACATGAGTAGTAATAAAAATCCAATCATAGCAGTAATTTATAACAATTCATCTAAAAAATCACACACAGGTAGCTAGTTACTGAGGGAAGGCTTGCCTGAAGAAAAAGGTCTTTGCCTGGTTGCAGAAGGACAGCAAAGATAGTGCCAGTGGACATGAGAGGTTCCACCTCCAAGTTGCTTCCAGAATGAATAGCCATTGATCTGTGTCTTTTCTATCAATTGGTCTATTACTTTTAAATTCCCAGAAACCTTCACCACTACATGTGGTGGTTACAATTTCTGGGAGTTTTAGTCCAAGAACATCTGGGGACCCAAGGTTGGGAACCACTGCTCTGTATCTTGTCATAGTGAAATTCTTAAGTGAAATACAATGCCTGTCAAGGTGAACACTGAACTAAAATAAAATACAGGTTATACTGTGTGGGAAACTTCTGCTTAAAGGCTGTAGCTGCATTCTGCTTCAGTGACGTGCATACACTCCTGGCAGGATGCGGCCGCTGCCAGCGGGCGGGGTAGCCCCCTCTTCTGCCCCTTTGCTTAGAGGTAGAGCATAAGATCAAAGGGTTATTTTAGCCAATCCTAGTTACGATTAGGTAATTAGTCTCCTATCTGTTTCTCTCATAACATACTATGTAATCATGCTAAGTCAATAAAAGAGCCCTTTTAGGGCGTTGCCAGTTGGCTCCGCTGGCTCCGACTTTCCACTGCCAACTCCTTTGTTCTCTCTCTAAGGCAATTAGCCTTCCTTTGTTCCATGATCACCCACAATACTGCACAGCAATATCAACGTTAAACCTCTCTATTAATTACCAATGCCCAAACTACCAAAATCATTAAAATAATAATGGCGGTTTCATTTCCCCCATATCCTAGGATGCCAATTCCATATGTGCTTCAGCTAAAAAAAGTAAAGGGGAAATTTCTGAAAGTTTTTCAGTGTAAAGGGGAAGAAAGCATGTTGATGATACCCTATGTGTTTGATTGATTCTAGTGTGTGATGTGAAAGACATGGCAACGACTGTCTTTGCATTAAAGTAAAAGTTGAAAGAGAACTTTTAAACAGTTTCCTCATGTTTTATAACCTATTTATATCACTCAAGGAGAGAAAGTCAGGGTGGGAGGACAAAAAGCCTTTTATTTTCAGGATAGATTGAAGCTTCTAAGCTGTGATTGAAGTTAAAAAGTTCAAATGAATAAATCACACAAAGAGAAAGAGTGACCACTCTTATTCTGCAGGATCTGAGCATCACACTTTTTTTGAGAGTTAATGGGTATCACATGACCACAATGACAGTGATGGTGATTAGCACAAGGCACAACTTAGCATCCTTTGAAAAAGAACTGGGGATTCAGTTCCAATCTGAGAGTAGCAGTTTTCAAACAGGAACCCAGCATCAACATTCATTTGGGGTTGTTATAAATTAAAAAAGAGACCATTCCATAGATGACAGAGTTGTTTTTAATGTACAACATTTTCATTTTTTATTTCGTTTGTAATATTAAATTAAGTTGCTAATTTCATAAATCCAAAAGTTTGCTATAGAGGCTTTCCTAGCCTCTGGAGTAGATTTTGGGAGAATATAGGCGGACTACAAGGTGGAAGATGGAAGTGCCACTCTCCTGGTTCTACTGATAGAAGCCATTTCACCAGAAGAGTAGAAATGTTGGACTCCCCATTCTTATATGTCACCAAATATAGAAAAGACAAATTAATTAAAATATAAATCATATCAAAACAAATGATTGTTAAACGGTTGGCTTTGTGTGACTCAACAATCCCATACCTGGAAATACTGCATGGATTTGTGAACGTGGCGAACATGGCAACAGCATACACCCGTCAGAACCAGTGGCCGTGCAAAAGCAATTTTTGTTCATCAATTTATCTAACCAGGCTTCAAAGCCACCTGCAGTCAGCTTATTACATTTGCTCTCACATGTTGTGATGACAGATGTTGAGTCGTATAGCGTTAAGAGATTTGACAGAATGCTGGAGACAAGGGAGATCAGTAAGCTAAGACACAATGGTCATATGCAGCATCCAGGTTTCAGTAGCAGTTGAGAGGGAACAATAATAGAAGAGGAGTATTTCCTGTATGTCCTGCTAATGAATTTCTTGGAAGCGCCTGGTTGGCTGCTGAGTGTAGTGGGCTGCTGGATGAGGTGGACCTTTAGCCTCATCCATCAATTTTTTTCATGTTTTTTTTTAATGGCAATGGACAACCATCTTGGTGTCTTACCCTTTTTCTTTTGGCTGTGAAAATGCTATATGTCATGTATTACTTGTCCTCATCAGTCTCTTCTTGTGTTATTATTTTGAACGTTTTAGTATATTAAGAAGTGTGGTCTGAACAAAGAAATCCTGGGTCAAAATACGGATGTTCTGCTTGCTAGCACAAAAAGATAGCTTAGGGTGGATAAGAGGGCCAAAACTCACAATCCAGGATCAAGATGCAGGTTGAATCAGCATTTAGCCACTGTTTTGTTCTCTTGTTTCAGCCAGGAAAAGGATCTTATAAAGGAGGCAGGTCTCCAACATCTGTTTGGCATTTTTTGACAGCTGCTGCTCTAGAGAGAAAAAAGGAACTCCCGCCACCTCTGGCTCCCCCCCCCCACTGCTTTTCATAGTTTTACCATAGCTCCCTTCATCTTGTTCTTTCCCCTCAGCCTTTGGCACTGTGTTTAATCTTCCACTCCCCATCTTCAGATGTATCCACTGTTGCCATGGTGCATTGTTCTATATGCTTCCCTGGGGTCCCTTTGCCTGTTGATTCCTCAGTTTTTCTTCTTTCCCATCCCTTACTGCTCACCTTGTGAAATTATGCCTCTGTGTCACATCTGGCTCCATTCTAGACGATGATCATTTAATGCTCAGCCCATTAACCTCCCCACTCTCCCAACATACCTTGAAATAGCTATTAATATTGTTAGTTACTTTCTGTGGTCTCTCTTCCTTTCTTGCGAAAGCTGTTTTCAAAGAACAAAGTAAAGCAAATTACATAAAATATTTTGTTAAAGTGGTCAAAAGTGTACTAAATAATTATGACCATGGTTATCATCTTCAGCTAGGGCATTCTCTGTGATAAACTTGCTGAAATGCCCTGGTGATAGTCACAGGTAATTAAATTTTGATTTGAAATATTGACAAATGATTGGGGATCGAAAAGCCACATGTTGAATGATTTTGTCATCCTATCTGTGTGGCTCCCACAACGCTTAATGCAGTTCATGACAAACGGATACAAGTGAACGTATCATGGGAATAGCACCTCTAGCAAGATAAGAAATGTGCTCTCCATATTTAGCATATTAATGCATAGGTAAGGCATTGAAGCTGGTCTTTGACTGATCATGTCGCTAAGAGTAGCTGCTAGGTGCCTTGCCCTTCTCAAATGTACGCCGCCTAAGAATGAAACCCTGCTCCTTGTTTTTGCCATTAGATAGCATTATCTCTATGGAATGCCAATTCATATCTCTTCGTGCTATGTGTGGTTCTCACATATGGGATTTTAATAACCTTCATGCTGTGCTATGAATGTGTAAGTAGGCCCAACAGAGGAAAAGCACCACAGGACTTTATTCCACCTCCCCTCTGCATTATTGCTCCTTTAGCAAGAGAAAAAGAAAAAGAGAGCTGCAGCATTTCTATAAGGACTGTGTGACAGAATTTGCAATATTTCTGCTACCAGAAGAATGCACTTGCTACAAGGGAAAGGTAGATGAGCACACTTTTTATTTGCAATATATTTTCATGCAAGAACAATTATTTTTCCAAACTCTCCATAACAATTGACTGTTTTGATGCATTAAAAATATATATATTTATATCTTCCCACAATGTAATACACGCCACATTCTGATTTTGTACCAAACAGGTTCTCTTAATTGTGCCTTCTTATTCTCAAGCTAGGTGTATGCCTTCATTATAGATGGCTCTGGAGTTCTTTTGTTGCATTGACTATCACTTTTAATAGAGACAGAGATCCTCATTCTTGGTTGTGAATTAATAATAATATGGGCTTAGTTAAAAGTTGATATATAAGACAATGATCCATTGGCTTTCTGCATTTGCAAATAAATAATGCTTCCAAAAGGCATCTTATTTATTTGGAAAATCATCATGCTTATTTACTGCCATCAGATCTTTGGATGAGAACTTCCAGAATTCCCTTAGCCGACATAGCCCCATTCTAGGAGTTAGAGTACAAAAAAGTAGATTTTTCCTAACTATGGGTGATACTTTTAATTTGTGATTGCATCTGGGTTGTTGCTGTTTTGTTAGAAATAGTATAATCAGAATCAGGTTCTACCTCCAGGGTTTAACCCTCCCACCTCTGTATCACAGTCACCTGACACTTTCCCAACACTGCCATTTGTGTCTCATTGATTGATTGATTGATTGATCAACACCTTTTCTTCAAGGAGCTTTCAGCAGCATACAGATTGCTCTGCTTCCCCCTAACCTGTGAGGTAGATTAGTCTGAAAGATTAAAACTGGACTAAAGCCACCAATAGGGGAGAGGGGATTTGAATGCGGGTGTCCTCAGCCCTTCAGATTTAATAAGTATAACACACTGTTGCAGGTGTGATGTTGCTGTTATGCAATATCTGGGCATTAATTTATCAGAGCTACAGTGTGTATGGGTGCGCACACATATTTGTGTATAATAATAATTGTGTGCCATCAAGTCAATTCTGACTTACGGTGACCCTCTCCAGGGCTTTCCAGGTAGAAAGTACTCAGAAGTGGAGGCATCCTACGTCTGTCCAGCTTTTCCCAAGGCCACACAGGCTGGCATAGTGGTGAATCAAATTCCTAACCTCTGGCGCTGCAACCAGATACCTAAATCACAGAGTTATCCAGCCAGCCACGTGTGTATATTAAGGGTTAAAGCTATACTTGTGTAGAGTGTTTCCCCCAGCCCACCCATAATCTGGGGATAAGATGTCCTCTCACTTCGTCCATGAGCACAACAAAGCTGCTCTGTAACAGAATGTGTCACAGTCGTGTTAAATGCTATTCTGCACTTGTATCATGTTGTCTGGTTTTTAGCAATAGCTGTTATCAGGGCAGCCTTCAGTAGTGCCAAATGACATAAATTTATATAGTATATATAAATACTATACCTTATTTGCAAGGAGATTTGTAGCAGAACATTTCAGCTTCATATAACAACATTGCACATTCAGAGGATACAGCTGCTTATCGCACTATATAGAATTAGGGACAATAATGTTTCAGCTAAGAGCTGAAATGCTTGGCCAGGTGCGACTGTGTGGCATAATTTTCAGTTAGCCATTCAGCCACAGTTGAAAGCAAGCAAACACTCTTTCAAACCTACCAAGTTTTAAGATGTCAAAAGCAGAGATTCATCCTCTTCCTGGGGTTCTGTGGGAACATTTTTATATTTAACAAAAACTTCATTCTACTCTCATGTTTTTGTCCTTCAGCTAGGTGCATTAAGTTTGGGTTCTTCCAACCTCCCTCCTTTGTTTACAGTGCTGGCAGTGATTATGTAGTACTGTTCAAGAATAAGGAAGAAATGTCTGTGTTGCTTTCATTAGCTCTCCTGTCCAGTTAAATAGGCTTTCAAAGGAGAAGTAAGGAGAGCCTTCCAGAATGAAGACTTTTCTCCATGATATATGTGTTTGTCTGCTTATCTAGACGTGGATATCCTTGTTGCCACATCAGTGGTATTTGAATTACTCTTAACAAAGACCTCTAAGATCAGTGTTTGGCACCTCCTAAGGATGGATCTTATCTGTTAAGTGACTCTTCAGGACCACTGTTGAAGACAATCACCAAGCTAGGATGTTTTGCTTTTCTGTTTTTTGCTTTCTCTTTCTCTCTCCCCCTTTGGATGCGTACCTTAATGTGACGAGGGGTTTTTGAGTGTGTCAGGGAAGGTGAGATTGATGCTGTCTGGAGGTTAGACTGTGTTACAAGTCTGGACTCCTAGCAAGGTCACCCAAGGCGGAATGGTCAAAGCAGAAACACCAAACTGAGATGCATCCACCCCCTTCAGGATTAACAGTCACGGTAGTGGAAGAGAATTGATAGTTCTGTTGGGGATGGGTGGAGTGAGGACAGTGAGGAAGATCAGACGTAATTTACAACATCCCAACAACAGAATAATTTTCCAGAGCCTACTGTTCTGATGGTTTGTCTGCCTCTCAGATCAACCTCCCACAGATTCATTTTGGCACTTTGCCCAAGTTCAGGGTGAAATTATCTTTGCTTCATTATTTATAATGAATCGGCAGTCATTTAGGCCTTCACGGTTGTCACCTTGTCGCACATTGCAGCTACTCAGAACTCCATGGAAGCATTGTAGTGCAACATAGATCCTCCCCTCCAAATGTAGAGGCCCCAAGAGTCTAAGTTGTAGAAGTCTCATGTTAACATTTTATAGTAAAATGCAAGCAGCAGCAGTGAACTGACAAGCACATTGTGCTTTGCTTGGGCATTTTTGTCATGTACAACTTTGTGTTTTATTTCATAGTTTATTGTGGGAATAACTATAGGAATCTAAGAGAGAGGACAAATGCTGATAATATATTAATGTGGGTATACGTTTAAAGTTATTTTTATAGCATTAAGAACTGGTGCCTGAGATTTATTGTTTTCCTTTTCATTCCTCATCTCTTTTTCCTTAGTGCTCTGATTTCTTAGAGTGTAAGTCAACGTTGTTTTTATTAATCTCTAAGCCACCCTGGGAGCCCTGCCATCTGAAGAGTGGGTATAAATGCTTTAAACAAGCAAACATATAAATGTCTTGATGTTGAATGTTATTTTCTGTGAGCTACCTTGATTGATATTTTAAATACAAAAGTAATCTATTTGGATTACTGTAACACACTTTATGTGAGGCTGCCTTTGGAAAGTGTTTGGAAATTTTCCAAAGGTATGCATCCACCCTCTTCAGGATTAACAGTTGCAGTAGCAGAAGAGATTTGATTGTTCCAATGATGAGGGGGCAGAGTAAGGACAGTGAGGAAGATAAGACATCATTTACAACAACCCAGTAACAAACCAACAACAGAAAAAAATTTCAGAGCCTACTTAAGCAATTCCAAGACACTGTGGTTAGATCCTGACTGGAGCTTGCTATGGGCAGAATAGAAACATCTTGTTACACCAGTTTCACCAGCCACCAGTCTCTTTCTGGACACAAAAAAAAGTACTGGTCACAATGCATAAGGTCATAAGTAGAGATGCGGGTATTCGTATACGAATATCCCCCCACAGGTGGAGATAATGAGGGTCTGGCCCCAATGGGGCCAGACGGTCCACTCGCGATTCTGCCACTTCTGCCATTCTTGCTTGTGATGGATTAGCCACTCTGCAACCTGGGAGAGAGGCTCGTCATCCTGCCTTCTGCCAGGACTGGCTAATCCATCGCAAGCAACAGAGTGATAGGAAGGCTCCGTCAAGCTCACGTCAGTGGCGGAATCGTGAGTGGACCGTCAGGCCCCATTGGGGCAGGACCTTCGTTATCTTCCACTGTGGGGGGATATTCATATACAAATACCCCCATCTCTAGTCATAAGATATAAAGCCCTATGTGTCTTGAAAGGAGTATTTATCCATATGAGTCTACCTGGCTCTTAAGATCTTCAGGTGAGGCCATTCTTGTTGAGGATACAAGAGAAGGCTTTCTCAGTTGTTACAGCCAAACTGTAGAACTGAGAGAGGCCTGGGCTAGTTCCCACCCTGCTGTTAGCAGGCAAAGACCTTTTTATTTAAATAGTGCTTTGGCCACTAACCGGTTATGGGGAAAGATTAGGGTTGTACGTTGACCTTCTTTTCCTGCTGTTTTTTTAAAAATGGTTTTAAGTTGTTTTAATTTAATCGTTTGTCTATTAAATTCGGTTGTCTTAAATAGAGTAACATTTATTTATTCAATTTTCTTCACTTGTCTAAAATACTATAAAATATTTTAAAATTTTATAATGTATTGCTTTTTAGCTTTGTCATTCATGCTGTGAACTGCTTTTGGTCCTGCACAAGGAGAAAGATGGGATATAAATAAAATAAACCAATAAATCAGCAATAAAAAGTTCTTGATCTGTGTCAAAATAAACAAATGCAGCAGAACCCGTCATGCTGATTACCTCCCACAACCATGCACTGCCTCTGCTATGGGCTTGTTTTTAATTTTTTTAGTTTTTTTTCCAAGGGGGATAGAGATAGTGTGACATGACTGTGAAAATATATGAGTCAGCAGAGAGAAAAGGGGCGAAAGCACTTCTTCCTCCTTTGCAAAGTGAAGAAGTTTCCAATATTGTAAATTGCTTTGGTCAGTTTCACACCACCACCACCATTCACATTTGTTGAAAAACGGCCCTCACAGTTGCTTTGTGTTTGAGTGAGACATGGTTAACTGATGAAAAAAGGAGTCACCTTCTGAGATTTTCCCATGCTTGGTGTCACTTTGTGAATGGTAGAGAGCACAAGAAGGCATCCAGTAGACCATCTTGACTGATGCCAATGATGTTGTCAACATTCAGGCTGCCCTTTGCTATGTAAAGCTTGGCATCCTTTTTCCTGTGATATTGTGGCAATATCTGGCCTTTTCCTGACTCTTTGAATTGTGGGTACAGAAACACAATATCCCACATTCATAGATCAGATTTTGTTTTTGGAAGAATAGAATATACAGAGTTGCTCACTGAATGGCACCTGAGAAAACTAATATAAATTGTGAGGATGATCTTATTTTTTATTTAAGGATTAAAACAAGAAGATGAAGCAATCAGTGAGGAAATGCAGATCAGCCAAGCTGAAAGACTGTACTGGTTACATCAGGGCATTATATAAAATATACTTCATATTGAATTAGAGCATTTCTCGTAAGACTGCAGCAAAACTGTAAGAGATTCCTCCAAAAGAACTGCATAAATAAAGAACTGTATTCATTCATACATATATATGAGAACTATGTGTGTACCACCTCTGTTTCCAATAGCATCCAAATAATGTAAGGCCCTGGTCATATGAGGTGAATGTTCTCTTGTTCTTCCTATATGCACAAGCAGTGAAATTATATATATCTGTGCAGCAATACTGGTGATCCTTCCCCCCCCCCCCCCCCGGTGACATTGGCATACTAATGGTTCGATGTATTTTTAAGAGCCATTTAAAGACTTGGCTCTTTAGGCAGGCCTTCCCTTCTGTCAATTCTTGAATTCTATCTTCCTGTTCTCTATCATTCCCCATCTTGAATACACCATATTATTGATTCAATTGTTTAATGTTTATGATGTTTTTATGATATTTTATGATATTTTGTGATATTTGTAAGCCGCCCCGAGTAGACGCTGTCTAGGGGGGCGGGGTAGAAATCTAATAAATAAATGAATAAATAAAATAAATTCCAGAGAAATTAAAAAAAATTATTACCCGCCAGTAATGTAATGGCAGCGCCCCCTTGTGAAATCCTTTTGCCATCATATCAATGTACTGGCTGCAAAAAAAAAAAAAAAAAAAATCAATATGCACACCTTCCTGGCTTCAATTCTGAAAAGAAGCGAGGTAGGTCGTGTACACAGGCAATCCTGGTAAGGAATGCACTGGTACCAAATAATACAACCCTCATGGTGAGGTGAGAATGTTCCGCAGTTACACCAATGGCAGGGAAAATGTTTCAATGTTGACTGTGCGTCATGTGACCAGGGGAAAAAAAGCAACTGAGGGATAACTAAAAAACATTTCCATTGTGTGACCAGGGCCTAAATTATGAGTAAATTGTACTGCAAATGCAAGTTTCCAGATTTTGTCTAATTGTTTTTCTGATTATGGATCCTCCAAGATCTTGCCAATGTGCAGACAGTTCTATTCCAGCTTCCCCCAAAAGCAATCTGATTAAAGATAAGTGCAACAGATATTAATTACTGCTATCAAAGAGAGGTAACATCAGAATTAGCTTTCTTTTGTGAATACAGACTGATTCATTCTTTGGGATAGTGTCTGTGACAGTTAATTTCAGGATTTAGAAGTCATCAGAATTTATTAATTGGCTTCTTAAAGAAGTCAGTGAAGTAGCTAATGAACACAGTTTGAGAGTGAAAGTTATGAGAACCAAGCTCATGGTAATCTGTAAGAAGCAAGCAGTCCAAAAAAAAAGCACTTTACAATCCAGAATGGAAGTGTGGAGCATGTTGGCAAATACAAGTCCCCCAAAGCTTGGTTGAGTGAACTGTGGAATCATAGCCACATTATGAAAGTTAGATTGGAGATGGCCTGGAGCAGCTTCCTTTATATGAAGAATGTAACATGCGACAAAAAGTTAAAACTGGGTTTGAGCATGCACACTCTATAGTGCTACATATTCTCAGGTCAGTTCTGTGTCACTGAATCATGGGCATAGACAGAAAGAAATATGAAACATATACAAGCATTAGAAATATGAATTTCTTCTAAAGATGCTAAGAATTTCCTGGGTTGAGATGACGGCCAGAAAAGAAGTACTTGAAACAAATGCGTAAAGACGAAGGATGGTATCCTGTTGCCTAAATCCAGAGTGAAAGGGAACTCTAGCAGGTTGCCTGTTGCATATTTATTCTTGCACTGGTTGCAGGAACAGTCATGCAAGTGTTCATGCAATGGGGAATGTGATGGAGGGGAGAGGAGCTTATGCAGTTTCCCTGTTGCTTCACATTTAGGCAACAGGATACTAACTCACAAAATCATAAAGCACCTAAACCTCAGAAAACAAAAAAATACAGATTGTGACAGTTAATCCTTGAAGGTAAACTAAATGGAATAAGTACAGGAAGAGGCAGGTACTTTATACTGGTGTATATGCGTTTACTGAGAAGAATTTGACCGATCTGGTTCCATTGTTCTCCTGAAATATGTTTATTTAAGTCAGCTTCCCAGACCAGCTGTCATCCTGCGGAAGAACCATATTTTTCCTCAATTAACCAGCAGTACATGAGAAACACCTATGCTCTAATTATATTTAACTGGCCGATAGTCAAGCAGAGGAAGAGAGGACAGACTGGCCTCTTTAACAAATCACAAATTAGCAGACAACGAAAATTGGCTTTTTAAAAGATCCATGTGGTCAGCATGCCATTCTTTTGGACACTATGTCCTTTTAAAATGTTGGCTTTGTCATAGCTACACTACAGCCTCTGAAGGCTAGCAGATCATCTTCTGTCCAGGGTAGGAAGTACTGGTGGGAAGGCCTCTCTCTCTCTCTCTCTCTCTCTCTCTCTCTCTCTCTCTCTCTCTCTCTCTCTCTCTCCTCTGTTACCACTTCTTTTGTGACACCTGGCAGTCCTTCTTAGTCTCATTGGCTGGTGCTAGAAACCTATTGGCATATCCAACACAAAGCTTTACTGAGTCAATCTTCAATGTACAATTTTACTTTTTAATCCTGTGTTACTTGTTTATATATTTAGGGCATTTATATTCTGCCTGATATTCTTGATATCTCAGGGTGCATGCAGTACAATATTAAAACAATATTAAAAATTCAGTACTTTAAAACCATTAAAACTGCATATATTAAAAACAGCAACAGTCGTACCACAGTCTATTAAAGCTATGATCCTTAATCCCTGAAGGCTTTGGTGAATAATCATGTTTTAACTTGGTGCTGAAATGAGATTAGTGTCAACTCCAGTCCAGCCTCTAAGGGGAGAGCATTTCATGAATGTGGTGCTAAAGCCAAGAAGGACCTCCACATAATGGATAGCTGTCCATAATGGGACATGGAGAAGGCATCCCCCCAGCAAATATTAGTGATCAGGCAAGTGTATTCGGGGAGAAGCGGTCCCTCAAGCATCCAGGACCCAAGCTGTTTAGAGTTTTATCGAATATAATCAACACCTTGAACTCAGCCCAGAAGTACAGTGACAGCCTGTGCAATTCTTTCAGAGCTGGTATCACATGGGCTCTGAAAATTGCTCCTGCTAGTAGTCTGGCAGCCATATATTGCACTCACTGCAGAACCTGTGTCATCTTCAAGAGCAGCCTTATGTAAAGTACATTACAATAGTCTAACCAGGAAGGTACCAGTGCATGAACAACTATAACCCGATTGCCCCTGTCCAAGAATTATTGTAGCTGACAGGCCAATCAAAGATGGCCCCAGGCATTCCAAGCCAAGGTCTCCCCTGAGCCTCAAGTGACAAAGGTGGCTCAAGGAGTCCCTCCATACTATAAACCTGCTCCTCAGAGAAATGCAACCCCATCCAGAGAGGGTCATCTACCTAACTCCTGGAGGATGCTATGATTTATGGTATCATCATAGAGAGATCCAAGAGGATCAACAGACCTGCACTCGCCCTGTCCTTACTCTGAAGGATGACCAAGGGCTGTCCCAGTGCCAAACCCTGGCCTGAAACCAGATGGAAACAAGTCCAGATAATCAGGGTGCATGTGAGTTTTTTGTGTCATTCTTCATCCCCATCTGGCTGTCCCACCATCTTTTGTACTCTGAAATATGCATAACCAATAGTTGAGAGAATACATTAGCCTTATTCAGGTATATTAAAACTCTGGTGTTCTGAACATGGTGAGCCACTCTATTGTTGCTTTCTTTATTCCTTCAGCACTGAATCTGAAGGCAAGAGGTTCTTTCTCCTATATAATGTTTGCAAGCCAGCAAGAACCTTGGGAAATCTGAGTTCTTGCTCATGTGTGGGACCTATACATGTGTGGAGCCTCTCCTCTTCAGACTCAGTGCTGAAAGCATGAAGAAAACAGATATGGAGAGGGCCTTTCTAATGTTCAGAGTGCCAGAGATTAAAAACATCTGAACAGGACTCTGGTGAGATACAGAAGCATAGAACTTTCCATATGGAAGCATCTCAACAGAAAAAAAATGTGGGCTAAGCCTACAAGAATCTTCTCAGTAATACAAATGCAACACAACAGCCATGTAGGTCCCTCAAGCTTGTAATAAGTATCACCAGAATGGGGAAGCATTCCAATTTGGGGTGGGGGTGGGGAACCAATAGCCCTTTCCCGCTTCTTTATCCCCCCTCCTCCATGAGCAATAACAATAACAAACTTTTAAAAGCAATTTAATTCTTGAGTCTAGAGTCTGAACAGAGATTTATCCTGAAGCTGAATTGTGCAGCAGGTTCTTAAGCATCTGTGAAAAGGATGATATTAAAGCCCTGTGCAGCTATTGCGTGATGCTATAAACAGTCACGGCTTGACACTGAGGGAGAGAAAAAAGTGCATGGCCAGAGGTGCACATGTGTTTTCTTAACAGATAAAATGCCTTGCAATTAAAAATGCAGGAGTTCAGCATCTTGTTAAGGTTTGCCTTTTTGTAAAATACTTTTCAAACACTGGCATGAAGCATAATATTATTGTAATATTCCTTATTTTTATTCTTGACATGGATTAATTTCATTTGTGAAAAAAAATGTATAATTAACATTTTAGCTTATCACTTTCTGTCCATGCATACAAAACAATTTGTTAGCTGGCCTTCCAAAAATGACTAAATTAAATAATGGGTCTAGACAGCAGTGGAATTCAAGTGAATTAGAGGTTACGTTTTCCAGTGTGCTTACTGAGTTCCTGTGGGTTTGTACTCACCGTTATACCTTTAATAGCTGTGCAGTTTAATTCCTTCACAAGGCTTTGTTTCTTAAAATAATATAGCTTTCTCAGATCAGAAGATGACCTGAAGCAAGAAGCAGAGCTCAGTTTTGAATTATTCAAGTGATTTGTTTCTACTGAGGAAAAAAACCCATTTGTGTCTCACGTAGGACCGGATTCCCAAACTTGGCGCCCTTGAAATATGCCAGGCTACAACTCCCATCATTTCCAGGCAGCCAGGATGGCATGATGGGAGCTCTAATCCCAACAAACATGACGGACATTAGATTGGAGGAGATGAATAGAGCTGTTGGCCTACATTTCCATGTGTTCAGTTCATTCAAAGAGCATAGTGAGTGATATTGCTTTGTCCATCAATATTTCTCGCAGAAGCCCTTGGTGGATGGTATACATCAGTGGTTCCCAACCTTGGCCATAGTTTCTAGAAACTGCAGTCGAAGAACACCTGGGTTACCCACTGTCGAGAACCACTGGTATAGATTGCTGGTATATTAGGGATTAGAAAGGAGCTCCCTTTAGTCCAGTGTGAGCTCATTTGACTGACAAACCAGTGTGGAGTAACAGTGGTTTGTTTAGTGCAGGAACTGGTAAGTCTGGACGACCTGCTGCAAAAATTCAGAAATGATCAGATGCTTACTTCCTGCTTTTAAACCAGACTTTACCTTTCTTAAACCTTACTTTACAGGAGAACTGCATTTCTTTGAGAATTCTAGAAGAGCAGATTCTTACTTCTCTTCCTTTCCCCTGAAATATGTGGGAGGGGTTACCTATGGCCTCTTAAGAACTATAAAACCATTAGTGACCCATCCAAGCATTGCTCACCCCTGCTTTAATGTGATATTGAATACATGTTTTTTAATCCTCTTTGATTGTTTCTCTCTCAACAAACCAGATAAACCAAGAGAGAAAGAGAGAAAAGAAACAAAGAAGCCCAGAATATTTTCTTTTGTGTTTCATATTGTAAGGTGTCTTGGGTCCTGTATTATTGGGGCCTTGGGAGAAAAGCAGCATATGAATAAAGTAAAATAAAATAACAGTTATGGAGAGAAAAAGACAGCAGAGTGAAGAAAGCCTTGAACAGTCCAGTGGCTCACAAAACAAACCACAGAGCTTTGCTGCTTTCTTTCTTTCTTTCTTTTTCTTTCTTTCTTTCTTTTCTTTCTTTCTTTCTTTTTCTTTCTTTCTTTCTTTCTTTCTTTCTTTCTTTCTTCTGTGAATCACTCCTTTTGCTTACCATGAAAGGGGGCACCTGTTTTTGGTCACTTCATTCTGACCCCTATTTCATTCATTCTTCTGGTGTTTGCTTTTTTGAGTAGACTTGTTTTGAAGTTATGTTGAATGCTTTTAGGGGAGTGGACCAGAAAGCCTAATACTCCTTCTCCTTATTTGCATGCATTTCATAAACATTCTCCTACCTGTCCAGTGTTAATTATTCTATTAATCCACATTAAGTTATTTTAAGTGTTCAGTCTTGTGAAAGAAGCAATCTAAGCCGCCTTCCAATTCCCTCACATTGATAGCTATTTCTAGGAGAAATAAACAACAACCCAGCTTCTAGGGAGAAAAAATATTCAGATTATTTAATTCCAAATCCATCAGGCAACGCTGCGTCCTCCCTTTTAAATGGCCAACACTGAGATACAATTTACAATACAATCTCAGTGATCAAATGGGAGGGTGGATGTCTAGAAGGTTTAGAAAAACATACTTGCTGGTTACATTTTACCTTGAGGTCAAGTAGGAAATACAAAGTGGATTACAGTAATCGAGCATGCTGAATAATCAATGTTTGGACCACAGAGACCCTTCTTCTATATCTTGTAGTAAACAGTAACATCACTTCTATTCTTCACACTGTTTATATCTATCGGGCTGTTGTTGACTGAAGGCGAAGAAAATTCAGCCTGGCATTGGGTCTTCATTGTGTAACATCCTGTCTAAGAAAGGTTTACATGGTATATGTTGGAAACATATTGTGCTGTGCTGCAAGATATTAGACGTGAGAAACTATTTTGGTTCTCTCCTGTTGAGAATCATTCACAATTCAGCCCATGTACTGAGAGTATGTTCTTTCTCACCATGTACCCTTCAGCTGCAACTGACATTTTACCTCCTGGTGTTTTCGGCTGTGTGTCAACCTAATCGGTCTGCCACATGGAGGAAAGAATATTTTGCCCTGCCTGATTTCTAAAGTGTATTTAATTCTTCTGCTAATAATCACATGAAAATCTGCAAGGCTAGGTTCTTATAATAGGGTTGTCTTTAAAAAAATACCTAAAAATTGCACTCCTAATTGCTAACTGGACCCAGCATGCCATGCCTAAGTGGCACTAAGTATTTTGGAGCCCTCCGCTTGCAGACAAATTAAAGCTAGTGAAGAAAAAGCTTTAAGTAGTTTTTTTTTGGGGGGGGGGTGGAGAATGGGGGCTGTCCCATACTGATTACATTTTGTTTAGCCTACTCAGTGCAATTTGATGGAACTGCTTTTTGCACAAATGGTGTATTATTGTTGGCTTTGTCCAAACAGCCGTGCAATACTAATGAGGGGCAGGTGAGCCACATTCTGGGTTTTTAAGACGAATGGCCTGTTGGCTTCAACATGCAGCATTTGTTTGGACCAACTCCCAGCTCTTGAACTAAAGCTGTGCAGCCTAAGAATTATCCAAATGCTGTATGTCTCTTTCTTTTGCTTTCGCACATGAATTGAACACTCGTTGCTTGTTTCTGTCATGTAGAAAAAAGCGTTGTAATGAAATAGGGGTTATTCTAGGGGGAGAAAAGGTGCTAAATTTGGAGAAAGAAACAGGCTGTGGACACTTTTTTTGAAAAGGAGTTGTCTTCCAACTGCATGCTAATTCCTCCAGCAGCTGCCAGAAAAAAGTACCTACATAAGTAGATTGTGCTGTCTAGGTCATGAATGCACTGGTACAGCCTGAGAAGTTAATACAGATGAAATCCATGACAATTTATGTCAGTTGCTTTGACGTTACCAAGGCTCAACTAATATAATCTACATCTGATTTCCAAACTTAGCCTGTGTGTGGATTTCTTGAGGGCTGTGGCAACCACATGGCTTTCTTTTAATAACACAAGGGCTATAAAAACTTAGTCTGTGTAGTTTAGTCTGTGCGTGGTTTGTTCAGGACATAAGGATACTCTTGATCCCAGATGGCAGTCTCACATGCATGAATCATATTGTATAACCAGCCTGTATCCTGAATGATACGCTTCCATCAATGGGCAGACTAGACATAACCTTAAATGTGTATTTAACATGCATGTTTTGGTTTTTGCTATTGTCATACATATTGGGAAATTGCCTCCAATAGCTTTAAAGGGTTAATTTTCATCAGGACCACAGTAAGGGAGAAAAAGATTAAACTCCTTGTGCTTACTCAGTGTAATCCCAACTATCAAACACCCCACTAGCAGCATCCTGTGCTGGACTGAAATTTTGTATTGTCAGTAAAAAGAGACAAGCAGAAAGAGACAAGCTCAAAGGGATCTCTTTCCCCACAAGACACTATTTTTAAAAAAATCTACTTATGTTGAAATCAAAGAGACACATTTGCCCAGATAACTCTTCATATTTTTCCCCTGACATACATAGTGTAGTATCTTATTAGAGCAGGAGAATAGATGGCTTATGACCAAAACTGGGATACGAATTTGGGATTGAGGTGCCCCCTGCTCAATCTACAAGCTGCTCTTAAATCGGAGGCTGTAATACACTTTTCCGTCTTTCAGCATGAGTTGTGATAATCAAAGGTCTTGCTCCTGAAGTCCCAAATAGTTTGATTGAAGCCTGAGGTTTTAGAGTCAGTGCTAGCATGAGTAGAAATCAACTTGGCAGAACTTTCCATTCCCTCTTGTCCCCTGTAGCATTGCTGGTACAGCAACCTTCCATCCAGTTGTAGGTAATTTCCTCTCATTCTTCAGCTCCATGCCGCAGAGCTGTTCAGGAGGAACCCCTGACTTTCAGAGAGATGGGGGGGGGGGGCAGGGATCTGCAGGAGAAAGACAGGAAGAGAGAGCCTAGTTGTGTGAGCTTCCATTTGTCTGCAAAATCAATGGTTGCAACATGGATATTAATTAGCTATGTGTATTCATCAGTTCACATGTCCAGCCTTTCAGATGGGTCTCAGAGGCTTTGCTCCGTTCCATCCATATAAGATGCTAGGTATGCAGGAATAAGAGACAGGACCTTTTCAGTGGTGGAGTGCCACATGTGGAATTCCGTGTGAGTGGCGTTTCACCAGGCTTTTTCTCTTCCCAACATTTGGTGGATGGAAATACTATATTTTATTCGGGTTCACTTTTAAACAATGACTAGCCATTTCATCTGAAGATTTGTAACTGTTGCTGATTTTTTTGTTTTAATTAAATGTACAATTATACTGTTTTACTTTGTTATATCAAAACTGTGTTTTGTGGGAAACTACTCTGATGACTGTTTTAATAGAAAAGTGCAGAGTAAGGCTAAACTACACTAAACTAATTTCCAGTAAAACCAATTGAAATGAAGTTCTCATTTTGATTTTCCAGTAACATTGTATTTTCTGTTTACTCGGTTCTCAGGAATTACCTTGCAAAGGCAGCTTGTTGCACTTGTTTTGGAAACTGAGACCCATACGTGCGATTTGCTTATTGTTAAATAATTTCCAAATGTTAAAATTTTGATGAATGTGAACATTAAATTTTATGAAGACAGGGATGGTTTTTGCAGTATGAGACCCTGAGCCAACTTGCTCGCTGGAACTTAAAATTGCAGGAGGAACAGGGGATTGAAACTCACACAGAAGTAATTAGAGCCAGCTGTGTATATGTGCATATGTGTGTGTTTCATATTAGTTGTAAGCTGCGATTTTTATATAAAGTGCTCCTGAGAGCTGCATGAAACTGGAATATCTAGTTTGTGAACATACAAGCAACTGCAACACTGCATTTTATTTTCCTTGTCTGGATGTGCAGAGTTTTTTTTCCCTTGCAAAGTCGTTGCTCCCCTGCTGAGATCTGTAGAAAATAACCATGTGTGGATGAAAACAGCTTAGTTAGTTATTTCTGAAACACTAAAAAATTAAAATACAGTTTTGTGCGGGCATAAAACACTGTGGAAGGAACACCAGACAGTTAATGGCCCTTTTGTACCTTCCTTTCCAGAGATCTCAAAAGGGCATCAGGAAAATTCAAGGAAAACACTATTCCCAGCTGGTATCATTAAACATGTTGTATTGTCTAAAATGAAAAACTCTGATGATATTCTGGAAGAGCTGAAGAATAAAGAGCACTACAGTGAAATATGTATCTCTGGAGCTTTGGTACCTGCTTTAGTGGAATACAGGAAATTGGAGAATTACAGAGGGTCTCAAATGAGAGAACTAAATTAATCTGTGGTGCATGATGCTAATGATTGTTCCTCTCAGAACATTAAACAGATTAATAGTGCATTGTTTCTAAATTACAAAATATTACGTTTCTGTCTCTAAGATAGCAACTGAACTTAGATTAGTTTGAATTTCCTGAAAGTTCATGAGAATCTCATCATCTTGAGATTCATTTTGTATGTGAAACAGAGAAAGTGGAAAGAAGACTTTGCAATCAAGGTAATGAGAACCGACAAGTCTTTTTAAATTTTTGGATCAGATTCATCCCTCTACACCAAGATAGCAGGAAGCACATACCAGTGGTGCCTCGACTTACGACCATTTCGAGTTACGACCAGCTCCGGCCGCAAAATTTTGCTTCTACTTGCGACCGGAGCTTCCACTTATGAACAGAAAAAGGCAGGGGGAAAAGGCGGGAAATTCAAATTTCTAACTGTAGGTGGCGACGAGGCTGCTTCTTTGTAGCTCTTTCACCCCAGCAGTTAGAGAGTGTGCGTCGGAGGAGGCTTGGGACTGCCTCCTTCTGCTTCTGAGTGAGTGTGTGTGTGTTTGCAGGGAGGCTTCGGGCTGCCTGGTAAGGTAAGGTGCTGTTTTCTGCTTTTTAAAAACTGTTCTGGGTGTTTTTGCAGCGTGGTTTTGAGCTGGGGGGGTTATGTTTCTGTGCTGTGATGGGTCTTCGGGGGTTTGTTTGTTTTTTTGGTTTTTTCCCCCATTTCCGATGGGTCTTGGGGTTTTTTGTTGCTTTTTTGGAGTGTTTTTCCCATTTCTGATGGGTCTTGGGGAGTTTGTTTGTTTTGTTGGGTTTTTCCCCCATTTCTGATGGGTCTTGGGGGGTTTGTTTGTTTTTTGGTGCTTTTTTTCCCCATTTCCGATGGGTCTTGGGGGGTTTGGTTGCTTTTTGGGTTTTTTTTTCCCCATTTCCGATGGGTCCTGTATGCTTCCCTTGCTTTTTCCTTTGTTTTCTTTGCATTTCCGATCTGCTCCGTTTATTTTCTGTGCATTTCCAATGGGTCTTGCACGCTTGATTGCTTTTCTCCCCCCCCCCCCCTTTGGCCGGAAGGGATTAATCGCGTTTCCAATGAGTCTTGCAGTGATTTTTTTTTTTTTTTGGTGATTTTTTTCTTTGGCCGGAACAGATTAATTGCATTTCAATGCATTCCTATGGGAAATGGTGCTTCGACTTACGACCATTTCGAGTTACGTCCATCTTCTGGAACGGATTATGGTCGTAAGTCGAGGCACCACTGTATATCTGTCTGACCTCATGTAAACACAAAGGTGTGAAGGCAAGAGGAGACGGGGACGACAGAGGACAAGATGGTTGAACGGTGTCATCGAAGCTACCAACATGAATTTGACCCAACTCCGGGAGGCAGTGGAAGACAGGAGGGCCTGGCGTGCTCTGGTCCATGGGGTCACAAAGAGTCGGACACGACTTAACAACTAAACAACAACAACAAACACAAAGGAAGGGACGTGGTGGCATTGCGGGTTAAACCACAGAAGCCTCTGTGCTGCAAGGTCGGACGACCAGCAGTCGTAAGATCAAATCCACGCGACGGAGTGAACTCCCGTCGCTTCTCCCAGCTCCTGCTAACCTAGCAGTTCTAAAGCATGCAAATGCAAGTAGATAAATAGGTACCACCACGGTGGGAAGGTAACGGCGTTCTGTGTCTAGTCGCGCTGGCCACGTGACCACGGAAACTGTCTTCGGACAAACGCTGGCTCTACGGCTTGGAAACGGGGATGAGCACTGCACGCTAGAATCGGACACGACTGGACAAATTGTCAAGGGGAACCTTTACCTTTACCTAAACACAAAGGAGCTATTATAAAGCACTAGCTGGTCTTGCTGATGACCTTTTCCAGCTTGGTCTCTTTCATTATTTATTAGTGTAACCTTGATTTTTGTAGAGCCCCTTTGGTGCTTAAATGCAAAGATTTAATATTTGGAACTTCTTGATAAGTGACCTTTATTACATCTGCAAGAGGAAACTGCACTGTTTTTCAACTCCTAATTCATAGTTTTAATAATACTTTCTATTGATCATAAGCTTTTGTAGAAAACAGAAACACCAAACATTTTAGTATTCTGTATAGTTGAAAATGTACATTCTCTGCAAGTATCACGTTTATTTTTTTTTAATGATTCATGTTTTATATATCTACCTAGAGTTGATCAGAGCCACATTATCTTATTATGTAGTTCTGTTTGGCAACCCAGTTCTACAAAGAAAACATTGGGAAGGAAGACATTTGAAGGCACTTCTAGATGTCTTAAGTGTTACACTTCGAGCAGTTGGATTAATCAGGTCTTTTTGGAGGAACCAGGCCTCTCAAAGGGAATTAGCTTTCATAGGTTTGGTTACCAGGAAGAACGAATAGCAGTATGCCTTCCAGAGGAGAAAGGGCCAGGCTGACGTATCTTATTAAGGAGAGGGCATGTTTGTACTTTCTCACACGCAAACCAGTGGCTGTTTTTGTAAGCGCAGACCTATGTACACAATATTTAAGCAGACCTATGTACACAATAGCTTACCTCATAGAACCTCATGCTGTTGTCTAGGTGCTGATCATATTTTGCATACTGTTTTTTAGGCTTCACATAAGTAAAACTGCCAGAGCCTGTATTGTGGAATTCCTGTACATTAGCTAGAATTATTTTTCTGAGGAGAAAATGGGATTTTATATTAGTGGCATCGGAAGTAGTCTTTTTAGGTCCTCTTCTTTGTTATAATTCATTGGTTGGTTAATTCATTGTAGCCCAAGTGGAATTTGCACCCATTCCAACCAGCAAAACCTGTCTTAAAGCCAAGGTTACTAAACATAAGCTTTTTAAATTTTGATGTAATGTCACCATTTCTACACCTTAGTAGAAAGGCTGATCTTGTTCAGCTGACTCTTCTGGGACTCAGCCATCTTTCCAAAAGAGTACATTGAACAATTCAAAGACTGCTGAAACATAACAGCACTATCTGAAGAAAGTAGTGTTGATATTGCTGTGAGGTTTGAAGTCAGGCTTCTTTAACTCGATGAAAGGAAGGAGATTAATTTTAAAAGAGCGACTATTGTCACAATGATCAATTCAGTTTACATCCTTACTATTGACAATCCAAGTGAGTTAGAAGCCTTCTAAGTTGAAGCATTTCCTCTCTTAAATATTTGTTGCATGAAAGTGAATCTCCTTTCAGTATTATCTGACCCTCTCTCAGCTTGTCTGTCAAATGTCTTGATGGTATGAATTGCTTAGCTGTGGTATCATCATCTATTGTCACAGAGTAAATTAATGCCTTTGATCACTTCCTAAAAATGTAGTCCTCTATGTGTAAGTACTAGTGTCTGTGGGATTGGTCTGGAATGGTGTGAATCCTCTTGTGGATCTCCGTCTGTACATGGATTACTGTGGTCTGTTTATACTTATGGTTACACTATTAGTTTATTTATTAAATCAGAATTATAACTCTACAACTGCTTATCTGAGCTTCTTCTGAATATTGATGTATATTGCCTGAAGAGAAACTGCCACCTGTGAGCGTAGTACATGATGGAATTACAAGTAGATGGACATGGAATATTTCAGACCCACACATTAAAAGCATTATTTATGAATACACTTTAAAAATACATCTAATTGCCAAATGGGGTCACCACTGATGCTCATCATTTAAATGTTGATGCCAAGTACTCGTTAATGATATATGGTTTGAAGGCTATCTCTGCATTGCTTCTAGGCTGAATATAGATCAGATAAATTCTCATAAAATTGATTGAGTAGTCGCTTGAGGGTTATCTCATGTCTTAACCCTTAGGACAAAATTGGCAGATTTTTTTCCAAGGAGAATTTTAATGTTGTCAATTAATGTTTTTCCTTCTTACAAAGGAAATACAATAACTATGATGAAGATCACTCACAGCTTCAATGCAAGCAGTTGTCACTGTCCAAGATTTTCACATGGTTATAAAATTCAAGGGCTGCTGCATTATTTTAGTTTCCTTTGTAAATATTATCTTGTTACATCTGTTGAAATCACCTGGGTTTGGTTATGTAAGGGGTTTAATGTTTCTGTGGAAACACACATGAAAGGCACAAATGACTATGACCCTGTTGACTCCACAGATCTTTCCTGTGCATCTCAAATAAAAAAATGACAAAATCTATATTTTAAATGTGTTATTAAAATATAATTACCATATCATTTTAGAATACATAATTTCACAGACTGTACAGATCTTGTAAGATTGGTAGATCGTAATTATTCCAATAGTAAATCAGCTTTTCCCATGTATTGCTAGAGATCTTTATGTCTATAAGCTCATTCTTTACTCCAGAATATATAATTCATATATGCATTCATAGATATCCAGTAACAAAGCAACAGAATGTTCACAATGATCACAAAGACCATAGAACGTCTTGTTTTAAACTACTTTATATATCTTGGGCTGCAAACCATAGATAGATAGATAGATAGATAGATAGATAGATAGATAGATAGATAGATAGATAGATAGATAGATAGATAGATAGATAGATAGATAGATAGATAATCAGTGAGTAAACCCCACTGAATTCAGTGAGTTATACTTGTGAATAAATATACATAAGGTTTCAGTATTTCAATTTTTTTTAATAGAAAGACAAATTACAACTTGTGAAGTAGAATGCAAACAATTATTATCTGGTTGACTTAAAGCAACACAGAAAGGAACATACATTTTAGTGAGAATACGAGTAGGTAATGAACTATAGGCAGCAGAAAATCTCCTGGGGTTGTGTATGTGTTGTCATTCTGCTATTAAAAGGTTACACTTGTTTTCCAATGTTGGAACTGAGTCCTTTTTCCTCGCTACCACTTAATTGTACTTTTCTTTTACTGTGCTGTTTCAACCAGACAAAACTAGTGCAATTTAATATTATATAAAAACAGCATGTAATAATTTTAGTTCTCTGTTAATAAGGCCTGTATTGCAATGGATTTAGAGGAGTCAATCATTTGCTGGACTGCATTAATTACAGTCCTCAGTGTAACTTTTAAGGAAGTACAGCGTTTCTGAAGTGTTTTCCTTGCATGTTTTCTTTTTCTGAGCACTCAAATTATGTCTTCAGGCAAGCAACTTGGCCTGCTCTAGAGAGAAATCATACAGGCTACTTCTCTGTCCTGTCCTTAATAGTTCTGTAGCTATTCTCCTTAGTCGAATCCTTCCTATTCCTCAGCCTCTCTAATTTTGCCCCTCTCGGGTCCTGGCTTTCCTCACCTTTTGGCAGACACCTGTCTCTCCTGTGCTGCTACTGCTGGTGGTCCCAGCATTCCAAAAATATATTAATAGCTCTGAAAGAAGAGGAAATAGTGTCTCTCTCATTAAGGTCAATAGCACCCCAAACCAGTCAGGACTAGTTTCTAGTAACCAGTGATTATAGCAGGAAGGTCTATTGCATACATTTCACAAAGAATAAGCACAATGGGCAGTAACCAAAGCACCCTGGAATACTCAATCCTCCTTGCGGTTTTTAGCACTACTATTCTTCTGATGACAGGCAAGCGAACCCTGCACAAGTTACTGAAATACAAAGTATGAAGTTGTTCTTGGAAAGGCCTGCTCTTAGATCAGGGCTGAGCTGCTGTACCTTATGGGAAAAACTGACCTCATGTGTTTGTTCTCTCTCTTTTTTCCATAGCCACTACAATTGGACTGCAACCTCTGTGCCATTATTTCAAATTCAGGTCAGATGACAGAGCAAAAAGTTGGAGTTGAAATCGACCAGTCCTCCTGTATATGGAGAATGAACAATGCTCCCACCAAGGGCTATGAAGATGATGTTGGAAAGAGAACAACTGTAAGAGTTGTCTCCCATACCAGTGTCCCTCTACTGCTAAAGAATCCAGAATATTTCTTTAAGGAAACCAACAGCACAATTTATGTAATCTGGGGACCTTTTCGAAACATGAGGAAAGATGGCAATGGCATTGTGTACAACATGCTGAAGAAGACTGTGGACAGCTATCCTGGGGCCAAAGTCTATGTGACTACAGAGAAACGTATGAGTTACTGTGATGAAGTCTTTAAAAAAGAAACAGGAAAAGATAGGTGAGTCCTGCCTTGCAAACTGAAAATTCATACCAAATTTATACTACCGTGTTTCCCCGAAAATAAGACAGGGTCTGTGAAGTTTACCCCGTGGCCCCTGCTTGTTTCACCAAACACAGAGCTCACATGAGTATCCCAACACGCCCTTACACGCTGCCACCAGTTGATCTCTTTATCAGCCTATAATTCCTATGAAAGACTGAGGTCCATTCAGTACTTAACTTTTAAACAGAAACAGGTTTATTGATTACAAGTTGTTCTAGGAATAGTTCTTAAGCACATTCTTAAAGTTACACAAAGCTTCAGTATTTTACTTTAACCTCTTCTATCTTAATTAATACAGGTCACACTCTGACCAATCACTCCTTAAACACTCTCTCTGCCTCCAACCCAAAACTCTTTTTTTCTCTTCTCTGTCTCTCACTGAACTGACTAGACTCAGACTCACCCCTCCCTCCTGGTTTCTCCAGCTCCACCTCCCAACAGCTCCCATTGGTGCAGGCCAATACCATTATATATATAGGAAGACAGGGTGTTCGCTACAGGGTCTTATATTAATTTTTGTTCCAAAAAACACATTAGGGCTTATTTTCAGGGGATGTTTTATTTTTTTCATATACAACAATCTACATTTATTCAAATACAGTCGTATCATCTTCTTCTGGTTGCTGCACAATGGTGGAGGGCGGGGTTTCACTTTGCTAGGGCTTATTTTTGGGGTAGGGCTTATATTACAAGCATCCTGAAAAATCATCCTAGGGCTTATTTTCAGGTTAGGTCTTATTTTCGGGGAAACAGGGTAATGAGCAAACCATTTCCGTTGTGTTCCTAATCTGTATGTGCCAACTATTAATAAATCTCTCAGGCCAACATTTAAAATAGATTATTGTCAGCTATGATCATTTGATGAGGCCTTACCAGTCACCATTTCTGCCCTCTCCTTTACCATAAGTTGCATCCCATTTGGGTTGGCTTAGATCCAAACACTAGAACATTACCTGAAGCATTCTGAGCACACTGTGTTGTATTTCAACTCAATTTACTGTGGATTAAGGTGACACATAACACAATGAGGAGTAGGAGTATATTATGTGGAAGTATTATGTAAGCAGCAAGTGATCAGTCTTCTTACTTTGAGAGAAGATTGAAATTGTGAGGGCACAATACTTTAATTATTAATGCAGGGCAACTGGGCTGACCAGCAACGTAGGATATTGTGTTGGTTATATGGGAGTCGGAATGAAGGAATTTTCAATTGGCTGTTTGTTAAGAGCCTTGGAAAATTTTCAAGCATTACAGGTTTTCTCTCTCTCTCTTTCTCTGTTTTTAATAAACATGCATTTGTTGGCAACCCAAACAGGGCAGAAGATTTTTTATTTTTAAATTTGGTTTTTCATCTTTGTTTTTTTATTAATTTATTCTTCAGTACTTTAAGAACTTTGACAGGTTTGAAGGTTGGGAAATAGTTTAAACTAAGGTCAGTTTTTCTGTTGACCAACAGAACATCTCTCTTGTTGGACTGGAGATATAACAACTATATATTTTCTGATCTTGCATGAAGAAGAGTGTCTTGACATGAAAAGATTAACACTTTTTTTCAGCAGTACCAAAAAGAACGGTATTTTGTCTTTGTGGAATATGTGGCTATGAGTGGCTGCTAGTTATGATGGATATATATTCCATCAAGTACCAAAGGCTATAGGCTTCCATATATCATTTGCCAGAGAGCATGTTTGAGAGGTGGCTGTTGTACTCATATCCTGCTTGTAGGCTTCCCATAGGCAACCAGATTACTGCTGTGTAAACTGAATTAGATTGGCCTTTGGAGTGACCCAGCATGTTCTTATTCATTCTTCAGACCGAACTTACAAAAGGAAGAACAGAAAAGCTTGCACTACTGGGTAGATGCCCCGCCTAACTAAAATCATTCCAACACTAAACCATCAGAATACTGCAGTAAAGGATGTAAATTTTTATGCACAATTTTCCTTAGCATGCAGCAGCCTCTATAAGTCAGTATTACAGCTAATGCAGAAGTACAGCACAGAGTTCAGCCCTGTTATTCTGTATTTTTTATGACATTCCCAACATTGGTTGGTAATATCTCCATTTACAAAACTGCAGGACGGGGGTGAGGGGGTGTCTGCAGTTTGCGAAATACCACCTGATGAGTTCATGGTAGAGGCCAGACTTAAAGTTCACAATTTCTAGACCCTAGACCGTTTTGTCCATGCAGCTGTGTTGACTGTGTTGCCATATTCCATATGTTACACTTTCGTTTCCCACTTCACCAAGGGGCCTGAGAATTACAATGAAGGGTATTCTGTATCTGTGCCATTAGCTGAATTCTGAAAGAGTAACAGAGCTCCCTTATCTTATGTGACGGAAATAACCACATTTTCCTTGCCAACCCATTAGATGTCTAGCTGCTCTGTTTCCATCACTCAGTTCCTCTTACTTTTTTGGTTAATCCACATACTCTTCTAGTTTCTCAGAGGAATAGCAGCTTTCCACTTTTGGTGTATACAGGGCTGTGATTTTTCTTGAAAACAAGGTTAGAAGGAAGCCAAATGCCACTCAAATGGTATGGAAACATACAGCTTGAGTTGGAACTGGGTATAATGGGAGGTTTATTCCACAGTATATTAACTGTGCTTGTGTTGTGTTCTGTCAATGTGTCTTAATGGTATGCCAGATTTCTAGCTTGTCAAGCTCTTATGAAGTTTCCTGTGACACTTTGGTCTTGAAAAAAATGGAATATTCCCAGCACAAGGGTGTCTATATTCTATGCTGCCTGTTGGTGAGGAATAGTTAATAGGCATGTGCTGTAGCCACGTCTGCAATGGAAAGAACGCAAAAATTTAAAATTCAGTCATTAATATTCAGCTGGTTGCAGAGTCAAAGCCAGCCTCTGTTGTGGCACTAATGATCATCAACCTTTCAGGTTCCCAGACATATCCGGTATTTATCTTATCCAAACACAAAATATCTTGCAAGACTGGGCTGTAGGAAGCTGGTGATTGTTCTTGACTCTCTAATAGTGGGAACCTGAAGGCAGGTTTGTTCTTTCTGGAGACCTTCATTAGTGAAGTATTTATGTGTTCAAGGCAGTGCGAACTCTCCTTTTTTCTGAATAACTGCTGTGCATAAATAATACACTTTGGCTGGCAGCCGCTCTTTCATACTAATGCCTCCTAGTTTGTACTATCCTGGAGGTACTCTAAAGCTGACAGCTCTTTCCAGTACTTCATTAACACTTTTCAGAGCTGCATTATATACAGAGAGTCAGATGAAAGGAGAATTTAAACTATATTTGAAGGGATGCCAACCAGCAGCCAAATGTGAAAAGGATTCCCACCCCATTTGTGTGTGTGCATATGTGTGTGTATTTATGTGTTTAGCTGAATTCTGATGTGCCACCGAGTTTCCTTGAAGTTTAAAAACAGAATAGAAAATCTTACACCATCATTTAATTGGTAATGACTGGAGGGGGGAAGTCTCTTTGTAGATTGCATTAAAACAAAACAACAAAAAAAGAGCTCACTCTGGTCTGATAAAAATGCACTGAGAGCAACTCTAAAAAGCATTTAATTAGCTGGCACCAAAGCTGCTCCACCCTCAGGGATGTGTACAAATTAATAATGGTTCAGAGCAAAGAGATCAATGCCCCCCATACACCACAGCATTATGTGAAGGTGAGGTAGAGGAAGAGAGTCATTTGAGTTGCAAGGGCTCGGACTGAAAATCATTTGCCCTTTAAAAAACATAGAAGTCACTTGAACACAGAAGCAATGCTAGAAATAAGCACAGTGCTGCTGTCTTCTAGGATGGCCTCCCTAGAGTTAGTTTGCAGATCCCTGTCACTCTCTACATTACAGATTGACCACTCATAGTGGCACACGTTGTGCATTGTGTCTTGACCAGTGTGTCTCCATTCAATTATTGTATCAACTTTCCATCCATGGTATTGAATTTCTTCCCAACATGTGGTCGTAGCTGCAAACGCTGTGCTCGGGATGTTGTATTATGGAAATATTATGTTTAGTACAGCGTTCTGTTGCTCCTTCATAAACATAATTACTGAAGAATAGTGTATTTGAAGTTGGCAAAATTAAAGAGGAAAAGGAAAAGAAGAAGAAGAAGCCAACATATTGGAGCACTTCAAAAACTAAGAGATTTATTTCAGTGTGAGTTTTCATGGATCAACTCCACTTCTTCAGCCACAAGAAGAGGAAATCCTTATGTAAAGTGCCACAGTATTTCCCCCTCTTTTTCCTTTTTTGTCATATATACCCTTTTCTCAATAGTTTTGTTAACATGCTAATACAGACTGGCATAGCTACTTTTTTGGAAATTGTATTTATAGTCCGAAATCATCTTGCTTAATATGGTAAGGTACACTAGAGTAGAGTCATTGAATCAGTGGGGATTTGTTGGATCCACTCTTCCATAAGTCCCATGGATTCAAATGGGCCTACACTAATTGTGACTTACTTTAGTGTAGTAAGTAAGGACTACAATAGGTGTGTTTGAATCAGTGGAACTTATGGTGAAGTTGACTCACCAAATCTTCATAAGAACATAAGAAGAGCCCAGCTGGATCAGGCCAAGGGGCCATCTAATCCAGCTCCTTGTATCTCATAGTGGCCTCACCAGATGCCTCTGGAAGCACACAAGACAATTAGATAGCTGTCTCCTGATACCTCAGGACTCCTCAGTGAGTCAATGGAACTATTCTAGTGCAAAACATTCACATCAAAAATGCAGCCCAACACTAATGTACTAGTAGTCTGAACAATGAATCTGTTGTCAGCGTGTGAAGTGAATTGCTAGTATCCCATGAAAAGTTGTTATATTCCATCTGAAATTATCTAAGAGTTGTTGAAATTTCATAGGCAGATAACAAGGAAAGGGGTAACAGAAAAGGATAAGATTGAACATTATTACAAATGTGGAGAGAAGAATGCAAGAATAAGTAGGTAACAGTGACTGAAATCCATTCGGACCTTAGTCTCCTCATTTAGGTGAAGAGAGAGAACAGCAGTGCCAGTGGTTCACTCATAAATGTTATGGAACCCTGGCAAACCCAATGCCATATGTGTACTTGTGATAATGGGCTTAAAGGGAACTCATACACTTATATCTGTCCGGACACTGGCACCTCATGCAATCCAGAATCCTAATCAAGAGTTCTGGATCTTTTCCATTTGTTGTGTAGACCCATTGAAACCAATAGAATTTATAGAAGGGGTGATTTAGAGATATTGTTTATTTCATTGGTCTGCTACAATTGGGATTGATATCCAGTTTAGCTCCTCATGATTGTTTGATGCAAGGGTAATCATAAAGGTTTTCATTACTGATTGATTGATTGCTTAATAAGGTTCACTCTGCTTACTTAGGTGAACTGAGCAACTCGTCAGAGATCCAGACCTGACATAGAACTTTCTAAATGGGGTTTTGTCAGGGATATTGATACGTCTTTGGGTCTGAGTCCTAAATCTGAGCCCCAGTATTTAACCCAAGTCTGAGTCCAAGTCTTTGGGTCTAAATCCCAAACCTTGAGTCTGAGTGTTGAGTCATTTGCCCTGCCCCTCAGGGCAAACGACTTGAGATTCAGACTTGGGACTCGAGGCTTGGGACTCGGGATTCAGACCCAAAAAAACTTGGACTGTGTATGTGCCGCCCAGCTGATAGGCCAGCACATACACAGAGACAGCAGGCCTGGAAGGGAAGTCGGGCTGGCACATGTGCATGTGCAGAGACAGTGAGCCAACTTCCCTTCCTGGATCTGGCCCCTGCTTCTGTGCATGCACTGACCTATCAGCTAGGCATCAGGTGCATAGGTGGAGGCAGCAGCTGGCTCCAGTGTGACTTAAGCCAGACTCAACAGCAAGTCGTGACATATGAGTCCCCATCCCTGGGCTTTGTAATCCCCTCCTCTTTAAAATGAGCTGCTGTGCTCCTATTTCATTTAAGATATTTAATAAACATTCCCATCCACCACCACGTATTGGTCCGTGTCCAGCTCACTAGTCACAGTAAGTATCAGTCTCATCTCTTTTTTATTATTATTTCAAGATTTCACTGTATCTCTTTTTATTTCATGATTGTAGTCTTCATACTAGAGCAACATTTTTTTAACTGCCTCCTCCCTTCTACTACTCCTCTATTCTGTCCTTCTCGTGGATATGCTTGCATTGTTTTTATTCATGGAGTGCTCCCAGTTTCTTAGTAAAGTAAGTAACGGTTGTTGTGTTGGATCTAAAATAATCCAAGAACTAGGAAAATACTAGAATTCCATGAAAGATGTAGGATCTTCAGGCCACCTTCGGAAGTGGAGAATGGACAAAATGAACCGAGCAATCTGCAGAACAAGTTCCCTAATCTGAAGGTTATTTCACGTTTTATATAGCTCTCAAGGAAACAAATTGCTTTTGAGATTCACACTGCAAGTCCTTAATCTCCACAGTGTGCACGCCAGATGGTAGAACATATTTGGCTTTGAAAGAGATGTTTTATCATTGGAAGCAGAAAGATGCATCATCCAACTCTCTCACTTTTCTGTCAGAATTCAAGAGTCTTAATTGCTGAAATTTATATTTTGGTCAAGCTACATTAGTATAGTTGTTTTGTTTCCATGACAGTGCATGTATTGACACAGAACACAGTAACTCAGGTCATGTACAATTCCTTCTTCAAAAGTAACCTTGTTGGGATTTTGACTCTCTTACACACAGTTGTGAATTTTTCAAAGACAAGGCTGGCCCAACTGTGTGATTTCTTCCCATTTCATTACTTTATTACATTTGTATCCTACCTTCCTGCACCATGAACTGCTGAAAGTCAGCTTCTGGAACACTGAGAACCGAGTGCTAAATCTGTCATGGACAACTTGATTTTGAGTAAAGTTTTGTACGTAGCAGAGCAGGTTTTCAAATTACACTGGGAGGCCTGAACTTCTTATATTTCTACAGAGGGAGTGTCCAACTGGCTGCCAGAGGTGGGCAACATATGTCAAGAGTGAGGACAGTGAGCACCAGAAGTCATATCTGGCAGGATGCATAGATGGGCACGTCATTGATGGGTTTAGACATGGCAGCTGAGCTTGAACCACCCATGTATATTTTGCTCATAGTCATAACCTATCAAGGGACAATCACTTATTTTGTAGTGTAGCTCTATATTTTCATTACTTTTCATTATGAGGAGATGGCTTCATTAAATTATAAAGAAGGGATGTCACATGGTTGAAGCGCTGGCTAGTGTTGCTGCCTCATGTTCTCTTGAGAGTATTGATGTGGATCGGAGGAGAGCATGTTTTCTGCTAGAGGCCAGAGGCTTGTCATATTTAGATTTTCTAAAAGTAACTACAATGGAACTCTTGTTACTTTTCTATTTACTGTGCATAGCAGAGTTGCTTTTTGAATTCTGACTCTATTTTTAAAAAAATATTGGAACTACAATCATAGCTAATATTTAGAATTAACACTCCACACTGTGAGGCTAATAATTTTTTTTTCAGATTTCACCTTTTGAAGGAAGGATGTATGTGTGTATTTTATATACTCTGCCAACTCTAATGAATTCATTACTTGATTAAATTCCACTTTATAAGTTGGAAGAATCCCAAAAACTTTAATATGAACACTCCCAAAGCTGTTCTGTTCTTTGTTCTTTCTTTTTAAAGAGAATTTCCTTTAGAATAGGTTAATGATATTGTCCGTCTTCATGCATGGAATGACTAATAGTCTTGTTGTCAGTTAAGAACTCTTGATTGGTTGGGGAAAAAAAGAGTATAAAGTACAAAATGTTAATGAAAGAAATAGATTTTTCATTATAAAACACTTAAACCCTACCCTATAACACTGCTGGATGACAGTAATGTGTCTGATCAGGTTTGGGAAATGGTTTTATTTTCTTGTAGAAGTCCAGAATTAATAGACTAAGTACTTCGTCCAGAAATGGGTTAGATTTAATTCTAACAATTTATTAATGGTTTATTTATGATTCTTCATAAAGCTTAATGAGTATGAACATCTATCTATGGAGGCAGATGCAGTTCTGTTTATGTACATGCAAGGAAATGTACAAAGGGCATGAGTGGCATAAATGGTGGAGGACTCCGAAGAGACAAGACAGAGCACTTCACACTCACTTTTCTGTCTCCCACAACTCATCCTTCTATTCACTGCAACTTGCTGACACAAGATCTGAAAAAAGGGGATTAGACCAGTTGGTGAAGGATGTGTGTATCATTGGTTATTCATGCTGTTTGTGACCTGTGGAATGTAAGGCAAGATGTCACTGGATCTCAGTTCCTAGGAAAGTAGTACAGAAGACCGCTATTGCACTTATTATCTCTTTTTTGCTTCCTTTGGTTGGCTACTATGGGAAACTGGATGCAGGAGTAGATAGGACTTGTATTCATAATCTTTTTCTTCATTTTCTCGTATTCTTATATTGTGCACTAAGGCATTAATTCTTGGAATTCTCTCTGAAACTTTAGTCCAATATAATACCTGGGATTCATGAGTATGCAGTTGTGTCATAACTTCAGTGAGGATGAGCCTGAGGAACTGGACACTCCCAAGCCTTGGGGTGGAGGACCTGCTTGACCCTTGGACTCTCAGGGCACCAGGAGCTTGTGCTTACAGATCCCAGACCCTCAGAGACCCAGGATTCTGAGCCTGTGGATGGTGGGAGCTCAGGAGCTGGTTCTGAGGAGGAGGTGGGACAACCTTCCAACCCCTGGAAGTGAAGAAGGCTGAAAGCATGAGCCAGGTTTGAAGCCTCAAGGCAGTGTTTGCCTGCAGGGGAGGTCTCCTCATGAGTAAAAGGCCTTGTCACAAGTGGGCTTTTTGTCCCATGGAAACTCAGGGTCCATACTCTATAGCTGGGTTCTTTCCTTGCCACCTGAACACCTGAAGTTTTGTTGGGTGGGATTGCAGCCACACAGCTGGAAAATAGCCTTCAGCTGGCTTTGCAGCCTGTTGGAAGCAACACTTCTGATGGCCTCTGCCTTGTCTCTGTGTGTCTGGATCCCTTTTTCGGGATTGCATGGATCTTGTTTAGCCAACTTGACTACCTATTGGGCTTTGACTTTGGATTGCTCTGTCTGAGTATCACTACAGTGAGCTTTACAGTTCCTGCGTTTCCTGATTTATCTTTACCTTGATCTGGGACTTTACTTGCCCGCAGCTTCACTTGCCTCACCCAATGTGGAACAAGGGAAGTTACTCCAGATGTTTGGGACTATTGACCAAGATAGTAAAGCTATAGATGTGAAACAGCCATCCCAGTCCCATAGTGCCTAATATTGTGGGAAAGCATATGAGGAAGGAAAACTCAGATTTGCCCTTATCCATACAGTAGTGATTAATTAGACCTTTGCATCTATTAAAGAATTGGTCTGATTAGGCGTGGCAACTTCCCTATCAGGTTGTGAAGGATGTATTATTTACTGAGAAAAGTTGTATCATTGTATCATATGCTGACTCGGCAGGCTATTCAAAATATTCAGAGGCCAAGAAAAGCTTGCCACTAGATCTGTAATGTGGCACAATGTGTGAAAATTTACAGTCACTGACAGATAGTAGGTAAACTCATATATGGCTGGTGAATCAACTTCAGCTTGTTTGTGCAGCTTTGTGTTAGAGCATTTTTTAAAACATTGAATATCCTGGCAACACAGCATACAAAACAATTACAGAAATATGGCATACCTGCAAACTGATAACTTTAAAAGATGGCTGTTTTTGGAAGCATTAGAATCTGCATGCTTGGCAAATTGATTTTGTAGAAAGAGAACTGTGTGATGAATAGCAATTAGAGATGGGGAGAACTTTGCTCAGTTCACCTTTTAATGCAAGCTTACCAGATTCCATATTTTCAAGCTAATTCGTGAAATCTAACTTATTCCTCCTCTGAGGCTAAGACAGGCTGTGGGAGATGAGGAAAGTCTTGATTCAGTGGGTTATCTTGTTAAATCATCAACATGGACCTATATGACAGAGAAGAGCCCTTCAGAGTTCACAGATCACAAGCTCTTCTTCAAGAAAGTAAGTATTCAGTTTGTTTGTTTAGGAAGGTATTAACCTGCCTTCTACTGTGTCAGACCCTTGGTCCATCCTGCTGAATATTGTGAACTCTGACTGGCAGCGTCCCTGCAGCGTTTTAGGCAGGATGTTTCTGAACTTCTATCCATTCTGCTAGATTTATTTAGGATAAATAATAGAATCAGTCATGTAATACTTATGAGCAACTAAAAAGAGTGTATTGTCACATAGCTAAATCAGGTCAAGTCGATTCCAATTTATGACAACCCTCCCAGGGTTTTTGAGATGTAAAATAGTCAGCAGTGGTTTGCAGGTTCCTCTTTCTGATGATGCTCTCAGACTGTGCAGCATCCCCGAGGCTACAGGGCACATCAACCACTGATACATTGGGTGCTCTTGTTTGTTCCCTATCCCAGTGGGGATTCAGCTTCCTAGCCCCTGGTTTCTAGCACCAGGTCCTACCAGCACTACTGGTGTAAGGGAGTTAGTGTGTTGTAATGAATGGAGTGTTGGACGGGGACTCAGAAAAGCTGGGTTCAAATGCCTACTCCGTCATGGAAACTTTCTGGGGGAACATCTTATGTACCTCAAAAGTCCTATTAGGATTGCCAGAAGTTGGAAGCAACTTGTCATCTCAGATCAACAGCATAGCCATGAAAAATAATATATTAGTTTTTCTCATCCTTAAAATTATTTTAAAATAATTTCTTAGTGTGAATATGATCAAACTAAGCTGGATTCAGTTCCTTCTTGCAGTTACCGGCTACTTATCTGCCTAATTAAATTCTTTCCCTCCCTGTTTCCACTGAAACTGTAGCTCACCCAAATTAAAAATATGGTCTAGGTTGTTAAATTACAGCTTCTGCCTTGTCCATAGTATTGACATGCACATGCAAAAGCATTTGGCCTCTGTGAGTGGGTGGATTATTACAGGAGGCTTAAGAAATAATTGCCCACTAATGTGAAAAGTAGAAATATGTATAGTATTATATTGCTTATAATGTAATCATTAAAATAACAATTATGTGATAATGAAAGCACTCATTATACTTAAGTTTATCTTTACATAATGTTAATAACTAACGAAAACTGAAAAGATTATATCTAATTAAATTGAACAACATTACCAAAAGCTGCTTTATAGAAAGGAGTTCTTTACCACAGAATAGTACATTCATAAGGAGGTTCACTGAACTCCCATTTTTTACATATTCAGAGATGTGACCATTTTATAATCAACTGTAACAGATTCTTTTTCATTAAATGGATTGGAAATGCATTCACTCAGGACAAATCCATTAAATGTACTTGAAATTATGTTGATGTGAAGTCCCTGAATAAATGAGAAATAGAAAATTACACAACAATTTGTGCCATTATTATTATTACGGCCTACCATTCTGAAATGACCGCTGAAACCTGCTGTTGATTGCAAATACTTCTTCAGAGGTCAGATAGCTCCAGTCAGGAGACTATTAATAGATAAAGCATTTAGATGTATTGACTAGTAGTTATAAAGTTTTGTTTGTAAAGGGTATCCTCCAGTAATCAGACCTAGAATGTGTCCCAGAGATACAGGTCAGCTTAAAGGATTCTGTTCATTTGTATGCCAACATATACAGCACCCAATTCCTTGGAGTTAAAATCCTGCCACTCTCACTCCCTGAAGAAGCTCAAGATTTCTCTCATAAGGTTTCTCTTCTTTGTTTCCTAAGAAATATTAGGAAAATCCCAAGCCAATCTGAGGAAAACCTTGGGGAACCAACCAGTCTTTTATTATCACTAGTGGATTAATGACAAATTTTGAATCACAGGCCCTGATCAAGGTGGTCCTCATAACCATATCCTAAGAAGAGTCGAAAAATGGAGAGTTGCATTGACCCATATGAATGACCCAATCTGAGTAGTCTTCGTCTCTGCTAGGAACTGGCCCTTCCTTTTAAAGCTACTGAACAACAATTGCCCATTTTGTTTGTTTGTTTGTTTATTTAAAATGTTTTCACACCTCCTTTCACCTTAAAAGGACTCATTAAATACCAAGTCATACCAAAATACTTGCATTATAACAGTGCTCATTCACAACAGTGTATTGTTTGGAAAAATCTTTCTGTCCTGCTGCAATTGGGGTTACAGCTGTGCTCAGAGAAATTTAAGGGAGTGACAGATGATAAATATCATCCCTGCTAGTCAAAAGGTGTGTAGGTCGTAGCTCTGTTTACACCCCTGAATTTCTTGATCAGCATTTCAGATTTATCTGGATTCAGCTAAAGTTTATCTGCCTCCATCCAATCCATAGACTATATTTCACACTTTCTCGATCTGATGAAAAGCAGAATAAATGCTGGATGTCATACTGGTGAAATCTCCCCCCAGTTCTCTGAATGACTGTACACAGCAGCTTGAGGTACACGTTGAACAATTTTACATTTTATCAAAAGACAAAATGAGCTTTTTTAAAAATTCATAGGATTGTTCTGTCTCTGGGATAGGGTCTGGAACAAGAGGTCTGCTATGAAGGACTTGGAAATGTTAGCTTTTTTGAACTGTTGACTCCTATAATCCCAAAAACAACATGGCCAGTTGCCATACTGGCGAGCAGATTGTGGGGACTATAGTCTCAAAGGGTAAATTTTCTAAACATTTATTTTAGAGGTGGAAACAGAAACTTCTTCAGTGAAATTGTTGTTGTCCAGGCACAGTCAATATTATAAAAACATTAACTGGTATATAACAGATACAAGTTTTAACCAAAAACCTAAGTATCTGTTAAATATTGGCGCAGTATGTATGCTGTTCCTAATACTGCCGTTTTTTGTAGCTCTGATGGTGTGATTTCTGAGATCTGCAACTGCTTATAGTACTGTGTGAAATTTCTTGATATTGTTCCCAAAGCCCCAATGACTACGGGGATGACTGAAGTATGTTTCTTCCAGAGGCTAGATGTTTCAATTGCCAGGTCTCTGTACTTTGTTAGTTTTTCCAATTCTTTATTTTCAACTCTGGCATCCCCTGGAATTGCAATGTCAATGATCCAGACATTTCTTCGTTCTATTACTGTACTACTATGTCTGGTGTGTTATGTTCAAGAGTCTATCAGTTTGGATCCAGAAATCCCACAATATCTTGACTTCCTCGTTTTTTGACACCTTCTCTACCTGATGTTCCCATGGGTTTTTGGAGGATGACAAGTTATATATTTTGCATAATGACCAGTGCACTAACTTTGCCACTCTATTATGTCTTTGTAATCTGTTTGTGCAATCTTTGGACATTCACAGATGAGGTGTGACACAGTTTCATCTTTTTCTTGGCAGAGTCAACATTTGCTTTTAGCACTAGTTCCATGAATCTTAGCTTTCATCACGTTGGTTTGGAGTACTTGTTCTTATGCAGCAAAAATCAATCCTTCGGTTTCTTTCTTAAGGGTCCCCAGTTTTAGCAATGCCCATGTTGAATTATGATCATGCTTTCCATCAATATTTCTCAGGTGTTGTCCATGTAGTGGTTTATTTTTCCAGCTGTTTATTTTGTTTTCAAATTGTTGTTTCTCATATTGAGCCTTTGTTTCTGCTTTCAAAATACTCTCCGTTTTCACCACCTTAAGTATTTTTTCTCGACTTGTACTGATATAATCATTTAAGCTTCTTTTTTCCTCCTCTTCTACCTGCTGTATTTGCAGTAATCCACAGCCTCCTATTTTGTGTGGTAAATATTATCTGTCCACATCACTTTTTGGATGTAGTGTGTGATGCATGTTCATTAGTTTCTGTATCTTTTGATCCAATTCTTCTAATTTAATTTGAGTCCAATCTCTTATTCTAGCTGGGTATCTAATTACTGGAACTGCCCATGTGTTATTGACTTTGATTGTATTTCCACCATTTAATTTTGATTTTAAGATTTTCTGCAGTCTTTTGATATATTCCCTTTCTGTCAATTCTTTAACTTTTGTGTGCACTTTTGTGTGTTATCTGCTTCTAATATCCAAGGTATTTAAAATTGTCATCACTTGATAGTGATTTTATAATATTGCCATTTTTAAACTCTGTTCCATCTAGTTGTTGGATCTTGCCACAGTGTATAGACAGAGCTGCACATTTGACAATTCCAAATTTCCTTTGAATATCTTCATTGAATACTGTGTTTAGCACTGATTATATCTCCCTGAAATGTTTTGCATATAGTTTTAGGTCTTCCATGTATAACATATGATTGATTTTATTTGTTCTGAAATATGGTAGACCAATCCAGTTTTATTTAAAATTATTGACATGGGGATTAGTGAGATGTTAAACAGCAGTGGTGACAAAGAATCTCCTTGAAATATTCCCCTTTTGATGCTAACTTCCCCAATTTCTTCACCATGGGTCATTAGGACAGTTTCCCATTTTTCCATGTTTTTCTTGAGGAACTTCTGAATGTTTTTACTCATCCCAAACATTTTTAGGCAGGTGTTAATCCAGCTGTCTGGCAGTGAGTCAAATGTCTTTTTATAGACTATCCAGGCTATGTTAAAATTTGTTTTTCATGTTTTTGCATTTTTAGTATCATTTTATCAATAAGCAGCTGATCTTTGTGCCTTTTGACTTTTTAAAGTTCCCTTTCTATTCAGTTGGGTATAGAGAGTTTTCAGTTAAGTAATTATATATTGATCTTGCAAGTTTTCCTGTGAGGAGCTTGAACACTGTAATTGGTCTGTAATTACTGGGTTCATTGCCCTTTTGATGATCTTTTATTATCAGAAATGTGTGGTCTGTTGTCTTCCAATCTTCGGTTGTAGAATTTTGAAGTAAATGATTAAACTGCATTGCTATATGTTTAACAAAGTATTTAACAAAGAAATACTTACTGGTCCTCCAATCCCCCATTGGGCTAGACCGGTCATGGTCGCCACTGCACCTCTCCGCTGGACCACTGCACCAGCAGAGGGGAGTACCAAAATCCGGGATCGGAGGACGGATAAGTATTTCTCTATGGCGACTTATGGCTCGTGTGCCCACAGAGAGGGCTCTGTGTGCCAGCTGTGGCACGCGTGCCATAGGTTCGCCATCACTGCTCTAGGCTGTTTACAACATAATTATGCAAGCAGCACTTTGTCCCCCAGTGAACTGCGTACTCATTTTGCTGGAAGAATGGAAGGCTGAGTCAAGGTTGAGCTGGCTACCTGAACTAGTCTGGATCAAACTCTGATTGTGAAGAGAAGCTTGTCTGCAGTAGTGCAGATTAACCACTGCACCATGGGGCTCATACATAACTTCCACATATGCGAGCTACAGACTATACTGTACGTGGAATTCTGGGAGTAGAAATAAAAGCATTGAACATTTTGCACTTCTGCCCAAACATGTATCATGTGCAACAATATCAAGGCCTCTGAGTTACCTTCCATATCTATCCAGAGCAGGTGTTCGCAAAATCTAGAGAAGAGTGAGAGCAGCCTCAGATGGTTCATGGTACCTCCAGATACATTGCACCCAGGATGCACCCATTCGTGTTGTGGTGGGATTAAGAGATTGCTGGAGTCGGTCATTTCCCCCCCATAGCCTGCATAATGGAAAAAAAACAACAGGGGCAAAGCAACAATGTCTGTGTTTCTCTCTTGCTTGTATCCTGACGAGGCACCTGTGTTCCTTTCCCTAAGAAGAAGGAAGGAAAATGTTCTGTTCATCGATGACTTGACAATTTAAAGTTCTGAAACCTGTTAACCATGTGGAAAAAAAATTCTCTTGCGAGCAAGGAAGAGCCACTGTATTGAGCCACTCACTGCATATATGTAAGAACAGCCACTGCTTTTAACCTATGATAATAACTGTAGGAAATCTTTAAATAAACTATGAATAGTTTATTAGTCAGGTATGAGGATGGTAGCTTAATGTGCTGTAATGACCTCCCTAGTAATGGGAGGAACTGATTTCTCTGTGATGATCATGGCTATCACACACCGTCGCTACAGATTACAACATTGATTGTTTTAAAAATTAATGTAGCGTGACTGAGTGGGCTGTGTGGCGAGGAGACCGTTTGCTGTTTTTGAAGTAGGAAATAATGGTGGCTATAATTTTTTTTAATTGACAGCCAAACATGCAGGGTTGTTTTAAAGAAAAATCACATTAATGAACAATCCCTAAGTGTTATATGGGGCAGCAGGCCTGGATCCTCATGGTGCTTTGTCCCTCTCAGATGCTTCAGTTAAAGCTGAACATCTGTGCAGCTAAACGCATTCACCTAAACCTAAATGAAATAACTTATGACTGCATTATTTTTCTTTCCTTCCATCAATATTGTTTTCCAGCACCAGAGGATACTTAAAGCATTCCAACAGTCCAAACCCACAGCTCGATTCCGCCCTCTTTGCACCACTGCAGAAATGGGAGAAATCACACCAAGGTTATTTGGATTGCAAATGGAGAAGGTGATCACAATGGGAAAGAGATATGTGGAAACCTCATAAAGGAATGCATAAGGCCGTTTCAAGTTCAGGATATTGAAAACAGCAGGAATCCCAAAAGTTCTAGAATAGCAAAAATATTGTTCCATGCACCCCATGCAGGAGCGCTGATGTGCTTTGAAATTTAAATTGTGAACTCCTTGCTGAACAGAATATTTTTTTTCTTCCTTCCCCTTGGGGAAAAGAACAGAGGAGCCTCATCAGAGCACAAGCGAGGGAGTGAGAAACAGAGACACTGTTGCTTTGCCCCTGTTGTTTTCCTGCTTTTGAAAAAAAAATCTGCCCTAAAAAGCTGAATTTTATCCCCCTAGCCCCCCACCCCAAAAAGAATTCTGGAGGTAAACAACTTTGAACGCCACTTTGTTTGAAAACCACATGCATTCTAAGTGTAATCCCATCTGCTTCAGAAATGCCTCTCTTAACAACATTTAAAGCTTCAGAGACAGTCAATGGACAGTTTTAGCTACACATAAATTTAAACGGAATTATAGATCCAAATGAGCTATGGCCGTTTTTCTCCCCGTGAGGTAGATGGCAACTGCATTCATCAAGGTAAAAGGCTGATTATGCAATCAGGAACATTATTTGTGTCTTTGGATTTTGTTTCTTACACATTTTTTCTCTTTTTTCACATCTGAACTGAATTTCCAGAAAGAAACTGGTTGGATGTTTTTTACTCCTAGAATCACAGGTCTGGTTAAAGAAACACTCTTTGTTCCAGAAATGGGATGCTAGATATGCAAGGATCTTGCTAAGTAAAATGGATGATTGACATTGTCAGCTTTATTGATTGAGAGAGAAGGATGCCCATCAAAAGTGGCTGTTCAAAGCCTTTCTCTCCCTATTGCATGCTGATGACCACATTCTGAAGGGCAATCCATGCAAAGAAATCCATTTGATACACATTGTCCTTTTTGCAGGATCTTAGCAATAGTCTCTCCTTTATTATAAAATAATTTCGTCCATAAACATTAGGTTTTTTTAAGGTTAGAGTTTCTCAATTTTGTAAAAATGTTCGTTGAACCAAGGATCTACTGTTAAGTATCATTCTGTACAGCAGGCCTAGTATGAAACCAGCTTTTCCTGTTCTGCTGGTTCTCAGCTGCATGAATACTGTGAGCCATACTTAATGTCCACATATCCATTGAGGAGAAGAGCAATTAGACATTTTATGCTTGTTCAGTTTTCTGGTTCTTCCCATCTGGAGGCTTCCTAGCTGCCTTTCCAGCTTCCTTCAGACCTGATGGTGCTGTCATTGAGTGCCAATTCACTCCAAAAGAAAATCTCCCTCATTCCTGACTGAATTGTGGATGACAGAGGGCTGATCTGAGGTGTATCACCATGACATGCCTGAGAAAAACTGAGGAAAGGTAGTCTCTTGCTGACTTGGCACATTTTAATTCATTGTGATAACCCCAAAATGCCCTTGCCTTTTAGGTCAAACTTTGCACCTGGGTTAAGATGACTCCTCTAAGTTTTCAGGGGAGAACTGTGTCATGAGTGGTAGATCAAGAAATCCTAAGAAAGACAGCCTCAGACCAGTTGGAATACATGAGGCACACAAAGTAAGAAGGGAAATTGAAGTGTTTGGAGTAAATTCTTAAAGATGTACATGGACTAGTTGACATCTTGACTATGACCATGCATGTTGTAATCCCTGACCCATCTTGATAGAACTGGTATGTATGCTTGCAAACATGGGTATTTTCTGATATGTATATGTGGAATCGCAATTCCTATGTATAGTTTTATCTGCCAGTCAGTTAACTAAGGGCTTATGTAATGCATTACTAAAAGCTTATATATCATACATAGTAGAAACAGACTCTACATGATGGCTTTTTCAGAATTCCATCATAATAATGGGTGTTTGATACTGACGTGGATATTCAGTGCCAAGCAGAACAATTGTGTTTTTCAGATGTGTCCCCAGGATAAGTAAAGGGCATATGTAATCATACAATTACTTTGCTGGGTAACAACAAGGCACTCATTAGTAACTAGCAGTGCAACTAATTTCTTGCAAGACTGGAACAATGATGATGGTAGACAGCCCATCCTTACATTAAAGAATAATAGCACTCAATGTGCGGCCCAGGTACCACTTTGTAATGTTGAGCTAGGTTTCAGTTAAAGGGGTATGCTAGGAAAAGAGATGGCTGTGGTTCCTAAGGCACTCTCTGAACTGTTTGTGCTTTATTTGTTGAACTGAGCATGGGAATCTTCCACATATATGCTCTGTAGATTGCCCTGGACTGTATACTGAACTTGGATGTATAGGATTGAGTCTAGCAAAAATGTTAGACCATTTCTGAATGATAGCTTACAAGATTCAAGGTCTCTCTGTTTTGCATATGTCAACTATAAAGCCTTCATGCCACACATTTTAATGCAATTCTCAGTTCACAATGACACTGGAAGTATGAAGATAGTTGTTTTTATAAAGGTGACAAACTATACTTGCCATATCTGGTTTACTACTTCGAAGACTAATTGAGGAGCAAGTGTGTCATGGAATGAGAAGGTAAGCCCTACAATGTGTCCCAGGCATAACCCTCCTAGCCAGCTAGAATTATTTTAGGCTGATACACCACTGACATAGGGGCATTAATATCCAGAAGGGAGAAAGATTAGACAGGAGGGATTACCTCAAGGACCTTGATATCTGTATGCCTTGACCTCTGCTAAGGTTTTCAGAAAAGCTATTATCTGTGAGATTGTAGTTCTGTTATGTGGATACACCTGTCTACCAGATCTACAGCGAACCCATCTCATACTGTGATCCAGGGATAGCAACTCTCCCATCCACGGATAATAATCTCATCAAACTATTATCCAAGGATAATATGATACTCTTCTGGTTCTTATGCCTGTGTCTTTCAGGTTCTGACAATACTAATAATGCTAATAACAACAATAGCAATAGTGTTACTGATTATGATAATGATGATGCAGTGATTCAATGGAAGCTAGAGATGACATGTTAAGAGGATTGTACAGCTCGCTTTTGTGTGTGTGTGGTCTGTCAGCATAGAGAGACATTTAAACTGAAAACATCCACCCTTTTTTCAGAGCTTAGCATGTTTACTTCATGGACTACAACTCCCAGAATCCCCCAACCAACTTAGTCATGCTGGCTGCAGAATTCTGAGAGTTTTAGTCCAAACAAGTAACTTTTCCCAGCTCTGTTCTGTTTCTTCTTTCAAATAAATTGGAGATATAAATCTAGACTTGTCTGGTTCTAACAGACAAGAATGAAGAATTTCAATAGATTTCCTCCTGCAAAATACAAGGTTATGTGCAAAATATGAGGTTTTTCTGTCAAGCAATCTATATTTTTGACTAATACTGCTACTGATGAAAAAAGCACTGGTCTTTTAATTCTCATTCAGAAGTGAAAATCCTTGCTTTGGTTGACAGTTTTTTCCCCGGAGGGGTGTGTTAATATGTCAAGACACCCAATTTTGTTGAGGATGAGAAAAAAATGCAAGTATTCACTACATCTGTCAGAAAGACAGATGTTTAGAGCAGACCATGCTGTATCTTTCTAATGTAAATAAACCTCAATACAGATTGGTGAACTACTCAAATGACAGTGCTTGATCTAGTCTGAATTTGACCTTAATCCTCCCATGGGAAGTGTCTCACCTGTGAAGCCATTATACTACCTACTAGTGTTTCAAAATAATTAATATGGAACACATTGCAGCAGTAGTTTTGAACCATTAGTAATTTTCAAGTGGAAAGTACCACAGCAATTCCCTCCCTGTGAAAGCAGCGAGCCGTACAAAAGTGTCTAGGAAAGTAACTGACATGTACATGTTATTACAGCAGGATAAACATTTGAAAATCAGTCTCAAAATGACATTTACATACAGGCTTATGATGCATATATTTTTACACAGAGAAGCAGCCCTATTGGTTTCAAATTTAAGAGGCTCAGAAGGAAGCAGTATCTGACATCTACACTGTGAAGTTATTGATTTTTGCGGTTCCTGGCGGGAGTTGTTGCTGTTTTCAGTCCAATTGCACTTTAAAATATCTTACAGTTTCACACTTTAGAAAGTCATGTCTGTCTGTTGTTGAAGAAGTCTTCCAGAATGTAGACTCGGGAAAGTGGCTAGGGCCCTTTTTTATTCCTGTTGAAAGGAAACAGAAAGAAAATTGCCTGGCTCGCTTTGTCTGGATTACAACGTTTCTCCTAATAATCCCAATACTCGTTCTCCTCTGTATTCTTCTTAGTCTCTCTGATTCCATTGTGAAAGCAGCATTCCCCCACCCCGCCCCAATAAAAAAGTGATAGATCATAATGACATGATTCTTTTGTATTCTCTGATGCTGTAGCAGTGGTTCCCTGATGGGATTGCATGGGTGGGTGGGGAATCAGCCATTATCTGATGGGAAATAAAACCTATTTTTCATCCCAAATTAAGCAAACATTGAGAACGGAAAACCCAGAATTCTACAGGGACTATTAGTTTGCATACAATCTCACAAGGCATTCTTATGATTCTACATATGAAAGATAATACAGAAAATAAGTCTCATATCTATTTGTGTCCTTTGCTGTGCATCATGGCAATACCTGTCTTTAAAAAAACACAACAATACAGACATCTAGGGAATTAAAGTTAGGCATTTCTTATTTTATAACAAACTTAGAATAAATGAAGAACATCTTAAACCAATCTAGCAGTGACTGATAACAGATAGACAGCCCTGCCCCCAAGTGTCAGTGTCACTCACTGCCATCTCTGCTCTCGGTTTTTAGCAGAAAGTCTGGACAGGAGGCACAATGAGCATCCCGTTTAATTAACAGAGAGGCTTCGAGGGATTAGGAGCCTAAATAGGGATTAGGAGTCATTTCAGTAACTATGTAAATGTTCCACAGTAGGCAGAAGAAAAGCTTAAGGTCACTCTTCAGTATCTCTATTCTTGCACTGAGATTAGGGTTAAAACAAGTGAGTGAGGACAAAAAGTGGGCTAATTGCACCCCTCTGTCGTTCTGTGTGGAGATTGTTTGAGGGGACAGTGTTCCATATACATGCAGCATCACCGTGGGATTCGAACCCTGATCCATTTCTAGCTAAGTCACTCCTTTTCAGATTTTCACTGTCCCTGTGATGAGAGCAACAATAGATGGGAAACAGGGCTGACCTGCTTCCTTTCATTGTTCATTCATATGAACCTTTTTCTGAATACCTGAATAGGGTTCATATTAGCCTTCTCCTGTCTGGCACCCTTCAAGTGCTTTGGATCACAATTCCTATTCACTTCGAATGGCACTGCCAATTGGAATAACGGGGGTTATAGGCAAACACGACTGAATGGTGTTCCTGGAAGAAAGCTGATCTAGCTGTTCAATGTGATTTAAATAGACTTGGTTCCCCTTTCAGATCTTCTGACAGATGGTCAGAGGTTTGGGATAGGCTCTGCATAGACATTGACACTAGGAGAAGGAACAGTGAATATCAGCTGGCATGGTATCAGTCATAATATTCTAGGATAAAATAAACACTAGGTATAAGGCACAGTGGAGAAGCACTGAATTGCAACTAGAATGGTAGTTAACTGCTTTTGTGGGTCTTGGAACTGTAACTGGTTACTTTCGAAAAGTGTGCTTCCAAACTCTATACAGATGACACAAGCAGTGAACCCAGGAATAAAAATAAAAAATCGCAGCTTTCTTCCCCCCACTTCCCCACATAAAGTCTCATTTTCTGGGGCTTTTCAGATAAACATCATTAGTACATGACTAGAGAGAATGAAACCTTGTAATAATAATTGTGTGCTGTCAAGTAAATACTGACTTATAGCAACCCTGGACACTGCACTTTAAGAAGGATGCCAACAAATTGGAACAAGTTCAGAGGAGGGCAACAAGGATGATCAGGGAGCTGGAAACCAAGCTTTAGGAGGAAAGACTGAAAGAACTTAGCATGTTTAGCTTTGAGAAAAGAAGACTGAGCAGGAGATACAATAGCACTTTTCAAATACATGAAAGGCTCTCATACAGAGGAGGAGCAGGATCTGTTCTCAATCATCCCTGAATGCAGGACATGCAACAATGGGCTCAAGTTACAGGAAGCCAGATTTCAGTTGAATATCAGGAAAAACTTCCTAACTGCTAGAGCAGTAAGACAGTAGAACCAATTACCTCAAGAGGTGGTGAGTGCTCCAGCACTGGAGGCATTCAAGAGAAATTTAGACAACCACCTGGCAGATATCCTTTGATGTGTGTTCCTGCACTGAGCAAGGGGTTGGACTCAATGGCTTTATAGGCCCCTTCCAACTGGGTGATTCTGTGATTCTATGATTTTCAGCGTTTTCCAGGCACACAGTACTCAGAAGTGGTTTGCCATTCCCTTTTTCTGATGAGGGCCTCCTTTCCGTAAAGAAAATCCAGGGAAGAAGCCTGGGTGTGAGATTCCCTCACCCCCTCCAAGGTATGGACCTTCTGAAGCTGCCGTCCATTGGCATACATGAAGAGAGTGACCCGATGCTCATACCTGACCCTGCTCCATGTTATTGCGAAGGAAATTGCTGTGCATATTTGCAATTGATTTTCCAACTTCTTCATATGGCATCATTTCAACAAGGACTGACAAGTGCTGGTGTTGCCAACTAGACGGCAGAGGCTTTCCAGGTTTTCAGGCAGAATTTTTCCTAACCTTCACTGGAGACTCTGAGGATTGAATGTGGAAATTTCCCCATACGAGTCCATACTTTTCCATAAAATTATGGCCTCTAACCAAGTTTTTTTTAAAGAATTTTCAGGTAATGGTAATAATAGATTTAAAGCAAAACAATTCCACTTGATACCGGAGAACTGTTTAATACTACACTGTGTTATGATAAAGCAGACTAGCTTAACTGGCTTTTATTTGAGTGCAAAGCAACAGAACCAGCACAGAATGCTTAGGTGATTTTGTGTCATAGGGCAGGAATCTTTGACACAGAGTCTTAATGTAAAATGCATTAGCATTGCCAAAGGCAAGCCTCTGAAAGCCAGAGCTCTCTCCGCGGGATTGAATTTAATGCCATTCAGCAACTTGTATACTGTCAATGTATATATAATTTTGAACATAAAATATAGATACTTAGCTAAAACATTAGATTAAAACAAAGAAACAGCCAAACAAACATTCACACTCCCAAGAGTTGTAGGGTTGTGAACAAACCTGAGTTCACATACAGAATCACAGGGTTCTTCATTGATGCCACCTGGAAAAAATAAACTACTTCAAGTAAATGCTTGGATTGTTTCCATAGCTAAATCAACTCTGTTCAGGGCTGTCAAAGCAACATTCATCTTCTCTAAGGTAAAGATGTCATGCAAAAATGATATATAACAAAGAAACAAGTGATGTTCCTCCTTTTCATATTTAGAGACATTCTGGACACTGTAATCAAAACCACTCAGATAATGACTTTTAATGGCATTATTCAGACATACATCACAGTGTCATAAACAGAGATGGGTATGAATTTCCTGTTCGGCGTGGTTCGTCTACTGGCCCAACAGCTGATCTGTGGTTCGGCACCTCCGGATTTGTAATACTGGCAGGGGATTTTAATATGATTACGGATAAAGACAGTGACAAATGTAACCCTACTAAAGCTGAGAGAAATAATAATGTTACAGTTTTGAACAGAATGATGAAGAGAACTGATTTGAGAGATGTTTGGAGAGTGATGAAAGGAGATGAAAATAAATTTGCTTTTTATACTTCATTTTAAAAAAGTTACTCTAGGATAGATTATATATTTGTATCTAAAATTTTGATTTCAAGAGTTACTAATACAGATGTCGGTGTTATAAAAGTAACTGATCATGCTTTATTGAATATGAATATGAAAGCCAAAAGATGGAGAATAGATACTAGTATTTTTCAGCAAGAGAATATAGTAGTTAAAATAGAAATATTCAGAGAAGGTTGCAACCAGGGTCTTATATGGGATACTGTGCAACTGATGATGAAAGGAACCATATAATTTTAAAAGACAATGAGAAAAACACATGAAAAAGTTTGAGGAGGAAATAAGGTTGTTGGAGAGAAGTATTTGATGGCTAAGGATAAAAAACCACTACTGGAAATACAGGCAAGAAGGAAAGAAGTAGAGAATTTTTTAGATTTGGGAAAGTTCAGAGAAATTTAAAATACTTGGAAAAAAAATTTTTTAATTTAGTAAGAAAAACTCCTGTCATTGGGACTAGTTGGGAGTTACAGCCATTCCCCCTCCCTTCTATGGGGCTCCATTCCCTTTCCAAAATTGCACTGATTTTGTGGGTCTATTCCCTTTTATTAATACAAAATCAGTGAATTCTCCCCTTTTATCTATAAATATATTCTTACTTATCAATTCCTTCTTAACTTTAATATTACTTGTTAACTTGTAATTAATAGCTGTATCCCAAACCCCTCTATTTCATTCATTTAATTGAAAACCATACATTGTTTTCCAATTTTTAGCTACAGTTAATCTAGTTACTGTTAATAAACTGAAATTAATTCTTCCATTGTCCAGTAACACTGCACTGTATCCAGTATTGATAAAAGCATAATCAAAACACTGGTAGACCGTGCGAATCGGACTGTGAAGTTCAATTTCTCAGCACCGAACTCAACCATCTGAATTGGGCCCTACAGGCAAATGGCTATTCCAAGAATGAAATCACAAGAGCCATCAAACTGAGAAAACAACACCAAACTGAAGAAGAAAAACAGCCACCCACAAATAAAGTATTTCTGCCATACATCAAAAGGGTCACAGACTGCATGGGGAAACTTTTGAAAAAACACAACCTACAAACAGTATTCAGGCCCACCACAAAAATACAACAAATGTTACTATCAGCAAAGGACAAAAAGGACCCCCTCACCACTGCAGGAGTATACCGGATGCCTTGCAGTTGTGGCCAGGTATATATTGGGACCACAAAATGCAGCATCCACACCAGAATCAAAGAACATGAAAGACACTGCAGACTAAAACAACCCGAAAAATCGGCAGTAGCTGAACATGCCCTGAAACAAGCTGGACATTAAATCCTATTTCAAAAAACAGAAGTACTGGACAACACCAGCAATCATTATGTTAGACTGCACAGGGAAGCCATTGAAATCCACAAACATCAGCAAAGCTTCAACAAAAAAGAAAAAAGTCTAAAACTCAACAAAGTCTGGCTCCCAGCACTGAAAAAATACAGCCTGCAAAAAGGTCAGCGAACTCTACCCAGCCACAAGGACCAGTGATCACTGCACACAAAAGACTAGCTAACAACACCCATCAATCACAGTGACAGATCATCTCCCGCTTTATCACAACAATACACCCATAACAAAAAACACCCTAATCACCATAATCACCCAATCTCCTGAAAAGGACAAAAAGCTGATCCCACAGCTACAAATACTCAACTGTCCCATACACTACACCAGAACACAGACAGAATTCTAACTCCTGTCCTCTGAAGATGCCGGCCACAGAGACAGGCGGAACGTTAGGAAGAAAAACCTTCAGAACACGGCCAAACAGCCCGAAAAACCTACAACAACTTCATTCTTCTCTTATTCTGTCATATGCACAGCTTTAAATATTTGTTAATACATAATTGTACATAATTTTTTAAAAAATAAATAATATACAGCTAGTGAAGACATTATTGGTGACAGAGACAGCTCTACAAAGTGCTCAGTGCCTTTAGGCTCTACCAAGTGTCAAGCTGATGAATGCCATCTCAATGGAAATCGGTTGAAGTTTCCATCAAGTGGTGGTAACTTTGGGCTTACTATATTACTAGTGACTATAGGTGGTTTCTCTACGTAGTCCACGCCATCTGGGTTGTTACCTGCATGTGGTCGTTTTGATGTGTGCAATCTTCTCTTTCCATTCCCAAAACAGTTTGGTAGGTGCCTGTCCATAAATCAATCAGTCCATAAGTAATTACATAAAGAAAATAATACCCAGGATGTTTTACCAGATCGGGACACATCACTTTATATTCCTGTTAAATTTCAACAGTATCCTTTGCAATATCCTTTTGAAAAATGTCTGGAAGGGGGGAATTATCCCACAAGTTTCTTGTCCACAAATAGTTTGTTGTCCTCCACTAGTGGGCTTTAAACAAGAACCTTTGTAAAGTATATTCTCCTAGGCTGAGTTAGATATAATTTGAGTCCCCAAATTCCCATTATTATAGATAGACACTGGATTAGGTAGCCAAATAAATAAGAGATAAGCATGAAATAATAATAGACAACTAAGAGCATATTTAACAATTAAATATTGGCTGAATACTGAAGAGGTTACCATGGCTGTCACACTTAGGTATCTGTTGATAAAATGTGACATTTAAAATTGAATGAAGAAAATCTTTCATAAAGCAAGGCTTTATGATGCTGGACATTTGTGCCACCAGTTTGTATTAAGGACTGAAGAGAAATAGAAAGCATTGCAGAGGTTTAACATCTCTGAATTAACATTCAGGCAGCTGAACTAAACAGGTCTGCAGAAGAGTTGCTATTCCCAATTATTTGGAACCTCATTTTATACAGAGAAATTAGAATTTCAAGTTACCATTTGAAGGACTTTCCCCCCCTTTGCAAAGTAAGATTATAATAGTTACTGGGGATTTTGATTAGGTGGCATTCTTATGTAATGCTAACCTTATCTCATCTCCAATTCTTTTCAAGTGACAAACTGAATTAATGTCATATATTAATGCAAGAAGCTATGGAGATGCAACACTGTGGCTGAATTTTTTGTAACTGCATATGAAGAAAGATATTTAAAGTTATGCATAATGTAACTCCTTCTAAAACATATTTCCAGTATAAGTAGCATTAAGTCAGTGTGGATACAAAGCATACCAGTATACCTGGAATTAACAGCTGTGACATTGGGAGGAGGGAGTACTTAAGATCCTTGCAAAAAATAACTTAATTTTTTAAACATTAAATTGTGGTGTTTTTCATCCATGAAATATAAATGCCCAAACCCCTGGCTGTTTTGGATGTGCAACATTGAGAATTATCCAGGTTCCTTTTCCACTCATGTGCTGACCTATGGCATTGTGCTGTCCTATGCTTCCAGAATCCACCAGCCAGCTGAGTCAAGGGTCTGTGGGAATTGTAATCCAAAAAATGATGGCTTGAAGAATCACAATGACGGGTAAATAACCTGTTCTTCCAAGCAGAGCCCACAAGAAAGAGCTATACGGTTTCTTCTCACATTGTTGCAGTGCTCACATCAGAAAAACAGCAACAACAGATTGTGCTGGCAAGTGCAGGAATTTATGGATCGCTTGCCCCTAACATGACTACAAGTGGCAAAAGCAGCTGTGGTTTTCAGCACCCTTAAATGGGAGCAACCCAGGTCTACAAACCTGAATATGATGAGAGGCCAGTTTTCATGCTCATGCGGTAGCGCTGCATGCTAGGCTCAAGTGATATAACTCACTCCAGTGATGAAGATATGTACTCTAGGCAGTGCTAAGTAAAAAGTCATTACCTGATACTTTGATGTTTACTTTTGGAACATTTCACACACAAAAAGTTGGCTGTTAATTCTCATAATGTAAAACGAGTGTGCATTTTTTTTAAAGCCTCATTTTAAGAATGACATATTTTGCAAAAAACATTTTCTTCCAGATACACTTATTCTTTTCACTGGGAATAGTGTATCCTTGGTTTCCTCCAAAAACACTTGGAATTTACAAAGTGCTGCATATTTTATTAATAGAATAAGCCCCCTTTTGAGCTTGTTCACTGGTTCTCTCTAGATTTGGGCTGTATTTACTGTCTCTCCCACTTCGTTTTTCATTTTTACAGCCATTATACTAGGCTAGTGGCTCTGTTCTTTCTGTTGCTCTGGTGTTTTTAATGCAAAATAGATAACCTCCTATTTCTATTTTATAGACAATTACCTCTCAGATCAGCATGCTTTTGAGAACAGACATATTGTTTTTGGGGTTGTTCTGCACTTAATGCTTCCAGTTGATGGGGCTGTTGACATGGCAACCAATACCTGGCAAATAGGGCGTTGGCTATAAAGATACAGACACTCCCCTTCCATGCAAATATTATCTTTCAAACTAGTATGTGAATGTAGTTTTGAATTTTGGTGCGCTGTCTCGCTGTAGAATATCTGAAGGATCAGGCTGATTGATTGTCATTTCTGATTAACATTCAGGACCTGGTCTCCCCCTTATATTCACTGTATGGGCACTGTGTGTGATGTTACCGTGTTTCCCCAAAAATAAGACAGGGTCCTATATTAATTTTTGCTCCAAAAAACGCATTAGGGCTTATTTTCAGGGGATGTTTTATTTTACAGTCATGTCATCTTCTTCTGGTTGCTGCACAATGATGGAGAGCGGGGTTTAACTTAACTGGGGCTTATTTTCGGAGTAGGGCTTATATTACGAGCATCCTGAAAAATCATACTAGGGCTTATTTTCAGGCTAGGTCTTATTTTCAGGGAAACAGGGTAAGTCGAAACCAACTTATAGTGACCCTAATAGGGCTTTCAAGGCAAGCAAGATATTTAGGGAGTGGTTTTACCAGTTCCATTCCCCCAGTGAGTTTCCATGGCCAAGTGGGGATTTGAACACTGTTCTCTAGTGTCCTAGTCTGTCAATCTGTCCACTACACCACACTGCCATTGCCCAAAGCACATTCTGGCTTTCAACAGATGGTACATGGCACGCATGGAACTCATTCTAGTCAGTTCATTTTGAACACATATATCAACTATGCTTGTTGTCAGTCAGTTTCCAGATCCAGTTCAAAAGGTTGACAGTAACCTTAAAAGCCCCAAATAAGTGAGCAGCAGTCTACTTGAAGGAGAACCTCTCCCTATGTTCCCACCTGGTTATTATAGTATAGTCCTCAGATAGTTTTCTCTGGGTACCACCATAGTGGTGTGAGGAATGGCTACCAAAGAAGCTGGCTGCCTTCTCAGAAGGAGCCCCCATGCCTGTGGAAGTGCTCTCCCAAAGAAAATGTTATTTTTTTCCCACATTAGTAACATTCAGATGCCAGGCTAGTATCTTCCTCTTCTAGAAGGGAGCGCTTTAATCCTTGTTTTCTATTTTTATCTTTGCTTTTATTGGTTAAGTGATGTTGCTGGCTCTTGACATTCTATTATTTTAGTGTTCTGATGCCATTGAAGTTGGTTTGATTTTATTGTAAAATTTTTAGCTAGTTTGTTGGTTAGTTAGTTAGTTGTAAATCACCTCAAGAGCATTGGCCAGGAGTAGTATTTTTGTTGTTTAGTCGTTAAGTCGTGTCCGACTCTTCGTGACCCCATGGACCAGAGCACTCCAAGCCCTCCTGTCTTCCACTGCCTCCCGGAGTTTGGTCAAATTCATGTTGGTAGCTTCGGTGACACTGTCCAACCATCTCATCCTCTGTCATCCCCTTCGGAGTAGTATACAGGAGTAGTATACAGATATTTTAATTTTAAAAAATTAATTATTGACACTGTCATTCAGAACCTGAAAGTCATCCAGGTCAGGCCTTCATTACAGTGGCACTGACTTTGTGGAACCTGTTCCCATTGGAGCAACTCCTGGCCCCCTCCCTGTTAACATTTAGAAGGCAACTTAAAACTGCTTGGTTTTACACCTCTTGTCCTGCTATCATATAGATAATTTGCCTTTGGTGCCACTTGTTTTATCCTGTTAAAACTTTTTTTAATTTGCTATTGTTTATTTCTAGCTTATTAGTATATCTTTTACTAATTGTTGTAAACCACCCAGAATAGTGCATTGCAATAATGGGGCAAAGACATATCATCATCATCATCATCATCATCATCATCACCTCTATTGGCATAAAGGCATAATAAATAAATAAATAAATAAATAAATAACTTAAAAAAACTATTAAAATGGAAACAGTCACAAATAAGACAAACAATAGAGAGACAGACAAACAAAAACTCATAAACAGGATAAGGGTAAGTGTCCTTGAGATGACTTTTCACAACCAGACCAGTAACTTTCCTTCATTGTCTCCTCCTGAGCCTCAAAACTATACCAGCATGACCTGCAATGACAGTGCTGTGGAAGTGTATAAAACTATAAATTTTAGCAGAGTCCAGCTATCAGTACATTTCACTGCTTTTATCAGCTCTCCTGCATTTAATGGCTTTGTACTCAAGGCATGATTTAAGGGAGGCTCACTCCCTTCGTTGGCATCTGGAGGGAAGCCTTAAAGAAGAAAGTTAAGGAGCAGCAGTTCTCACCACAAATACCAAGCCCATGGCACTTGTAGGTTCTGTTGCTACTAATCAGAGTTTCCCCACAATTCCTTTTGCTCCAGCTTGGTAACTAAGAGCCAGTAGGCTTCTCTTGGAGAGGAACAGATCTTGGAAAAATAACGTTTTTTAGACTACAAATACCAGAGTCCTATAGCCAGCCAAAGTCTAGCTGATTCTGGACTTTGGCCAGCAGTCCAACAAGTTACTTTCCCACGCCGTGGAAGGGAGTGGAAAGCTTTGGCTCAGTGTGCTCAACTGAGCAAAGAGGAAATATGTTTCCTGTTGAGCTTGTCTGTTTTCAGCTGCCTTCCCCCACTCACAGCCCTAGGCACTTCCCTAAGGGATCCGCTGCTACTTTTTATGAAGATGTTTTTAGTTCTTATGGCAGAGATGAGCAATTGTGCCCACAGCAGGTGTTTGTGGATTGTGACTCTGATCAGCCCTAACTGTATTAGCCAATGAAGAGTGAGTAAGCAGAGTAAAATTGAACAGTTGTCCACACCTGATTTAGGCTGTGACTACATGGTCAAATATTGCAGTATCTGCTTTGGGTGTAAAAGAGATGAATTTGCTATTTTTTTAACCGATCACACAAAGCAATGGACATTCATTCATTCATTCAATGTATATACCACCCCATTAGAGCAGAAGCACTATTCTGGGTGATCTAACAGCAAGTTAAAACATATATTAAACAAACAATAAACAGTAAAATTAAAACACTAACAGCATAAAAACCAAATGGGGCCAGATACAGTTTCCCAATAATAGCAGGACAGGAGGCAAGTTGAATCAGTGCAGCCCTTTTTGCTTCCACCAGAGAGTTTTTTCTCTCTGCTGCTGGGGTCTTCTACTTTTTTCAAGCTGGGAAGATTTGAATAGATTTTTCCCTATGTGATCAGTTGTTTCATTCTCCAAAAGGGGGGGGGGCATAACTGCATATGGTATTCTAGTGGCATACTAAGTTGGACATGATGTTTTGGACAGTATGTATGTATGTATGTATGTATGTATGTATGTATGTATGTATGTATGTATGTATGTATGTATGTATGTATGTATGTATTTATTTATTTATACCCCACCCATCTAGACCGAAGTCTAGTCTGGGCGGCTAACAATAATGAATAAAAGTAAAAACAATATAATAAAATAAAGAAAACAGTAATAATATATTTCAAGATGGCAAAAGTAATCAGGTGATGACAGGAGGAAAAGCCTGCCTAAAGAGCCAGGTCTTAAGTTTGCTCTTAAAAACACCCAGCGAGGGAGCCAGACAGATCTCTGCGGGCAGACTGTTCCAGAGGCGAGGGGCCACTGCCGAGAAGGCCTGGTTTCTTGTTCTTTCTCTCCGGGCCCCCCTCGGCGTTAGGCCCCTCAGCCACCCATCTTGGCTAGAATGAGTGATTCGGGGAGATCTAGGTGGGAGGAGGCGTTCCACTAGATATTACAGTAATCTAATCTCGAGATTACAAGCGCATAGACCAAAGTGTTGAGTGCCCCAACATCAAGAAAGGGACACAGCTGGGCAATCCGCCAGAGATGGAAACAGGCGGGGTGGACCACTGACACTACCTTGGTTTCCATGGTGAGCACCGCATGGACCCCCAAGCTGCAAACTTTGTTCTTCATGATGAGAGTCACTCCCCCAAAAGAGGGAGTTTCCCAAACCACCGATGGCGGGGCCACCCACCCTCAGGACCTCCGTCTTGTCCGGATTCAGCCTCAGTCCATTCTCCTGCATCCACTGCAGCCTCCGGGCAGCACTGAAGGGACGGAACGGCATCCACTGTTGTTGGAAAAAAGGAGATGTAGAGCTGGGTGTCATCAGCGTACTGATGACACGAAGCCCCACACCCCCTGATGACCCCACCCAGCAGCCTCATATAGATATTAAACAGCATTGGGGAGGAATGGAACACCCATCCCTGTGTTTTTTCTCCTTAGTTGTCCGGAAGTATTTTTGTATTTTTAAAAAACAAACTACTGAGTTTAGCATTAGATCACCTTATTGCTACATTGATATACTAGTTTAGCACTAGACCACCTCTGCGTGGACAAAAAAAAGAAGATAAAAATTGATATAAAATAGAAACAACTCTGATGAACTACAGCAGACCATTATGTTCCCACAGTATGTGTGTATGCATCTGTATATTATGGAGAACCTTGGAAAAGTCCCCTTTTCCCTAGTGCTGTGCAATGCTTTAAACTGCCCATGGGCTTTACAATTAACTGTAAAAAGAGAGCAGGGGATCGGCAGAGGGCGAGATCAAAGAAGGATGGCTGTGGGCTGTGGCATGAATCAAACCACATCAGATTGAGGAGCCAACATGGATGCCGGCACCAAAATAATCCACAGTCTCTATGTGATCAACTAATCCCAATGAAAATAGGCTGCAAATCAAGCTGCAGCAAAGCCAAATGGCTCCAATTCACCTTGCCAGTATAGTCACAACTTTACAGCCTTTAATGAATGGAGAGATGCCAGGAGGGGAGTTTCCATGAGGATGATGGTGTCCCTTTTTTGTTCAGGACATGGGGCCCTGGTGAGAAACAGGTCTCCTCCCCCGTCTCTGGCCAAGCAGAGAAAGGCCAAATGGGAAGGGATGTCTGTGTGCATGTCCTGTGTCTCTTTGTTTGAAGAACTGGGGTTCTTCAATCCACAGCTGCCTCAGCTGTAACTTTAAAACTACGTCTCTAATGCAGCCTGCATCTTTCCTAACTTACATCTAAGAAAGACATGCCTGGCAAAATCCATCTTGCCATGACCTTTTGGACTTTTAAGTTCTTCACACTGGTATATGCCTGATGAAGTGGCACTGATCCACAAAAGCTCACATATTGTATGATGACTTTTTAAGCGATCTATAAAAGTATTGCCTACTCTTGCATTTGTATTTTATACTGACCAGATGAATCCCTTTTATTTCAATGAGTCTCCTCCTATTACTTGAGGATGAATTATCTGAAGTGCTCAGTGGCTATCCCCTTCCCCCACATTTATATACAGTATTTATATTTTATATGGTAAGGAATCTTATTCTTAAGTCTTTAATGCAGATGTTTTATTGAGTTCTTAGATATTACTATATTGGTATTTGGTGTTGGGCAATATTGCGTTGGTAAGCCTTACACTGATTTTAAAATCTCGTATGTATTAAATGAGTTGTAATTAAAGAATCTCCAGATACTTAGTCATGTTAGTCTGTAGAACCTCAAAGATTAAGCTTTCTTGGACTGCAGCTACCTTCATCAGACGAACCTTGCATCTGGTGAAGTAGGGTGTTATTCACAATTGATTGTTAGTCTTTAAGCTGCCATATGAAATCCTTTGCTGTAACTGAGGAGTTAATGTTATATTATATTGCCTTACAGTTATGGTTATTGCCTTTGTTCTGCTTCAAGCACAACATAATGTGAGAAATAAGATGTTTTAGTAAATTGCTTCTGAGTATGGATTAGAAGTGAGAGAAGTGGGGGGGGGAAGAAATTTAAGGGTTAAACTGTACAAATGGGAAAATATTATTTTTGTATGCAAAAAAATTAAAAGAATAATAATGGCCCAAAGTATTTGGGTTGGTTTCGTAGAGAGTAGAAATGATAGTCTTCATATGAAAATCTTTTTATTCTAAAATATTTTAAAACTTCATCATTCCAAAAGACCCATAGGTCTTCTGACAAAGACCTTCCTTGACTGATTTCTTGAGGCTCCTTCCCCAGTGGAAATTCAGTGCTGTTTAATTCAGCAAATACCATCAAATATCCTTCCCTACTTCTTTCACATTTGCTTCTGCATTAACAAGGTGCAATTAAAATCAGCGACTTAATAGGTGGCACTGATTTGCCACAGAGTTAGTTTACCCTTCACATAATTGCTCAGAACCTAGCCACCCTTCAACAAATTGCAAGATCAACCACCTCTTCCTTTAAAAATGGTAAGAAAGCAGCCCTTCTAGATAACTCAGGAGCTGATGCAAGAAACTAAAGAATGGTTTGCATACTGAAAACCATTGCCACACAGCTGACTCTGTTATTCTGGTAGCTGATTAACCACTGGCCAGCACAAAGTCTTGGGGGTACTTTCATGATCTCTTCAGGTGTTATGAACCTTGAATTGTGGAGGGCACATGGTGAGGGGAACAGCGGCACCAGCCCTCCATCTCAGCCCCAGTCTCCCCGTCTACAGACCAGAGAAGGTCTGCAGTAAAACTGTGGCCCTATATGCCTGAACGCAGTTAATAATCTATGAGATCAAGACCCCTGCTTTTCCTGGGGTGATGGTAATCTTGATAAAGGTTCCTAAATTATATTTAGCAATTATCGCTGAACTACACTACCATTACTCTGTTCCCTTCTAGTTATATTTTGCATGTTTCAACTTTGCAGTCATCTCATGAGCTCTTGCATTCCCAGATTTTTGCTCCTCCCTTTTTTTGCTTCTGTATGAGTTTCAGTGTGCGCGCGCATGTGTGTATGGGATGCTTGTGTGGGGATATCCCTCTAATCACTGGCCTGACAGACTCTCTCTGAGTTCTCCTTTCATTACAGGCCTCATCTGGCGCTCACCTCTCATCTCATCTGTGGCTCCAAGTGGCTGTAGCCTGTGCATTGGGCACACCCCAGTAAACTGCACAACAGGCAGGCTAAAACACATGAGTGCAAGTATTCAGCCCTTGGGGATGTCCCTGCATGTGAAGGTTAGCATGGCTGACAAAGCAGAAGAGTCCATATGAATCTAAATGAAAGCCAGCCCAAGCCAGTGATGTGTTCTTGGTATGTGTAGAGCAGGATGAGACTTGGTCAGCCACTGCATCTGGCTCCATCTTCATTGTCAACTTTGTCTTGCCACAGGATTATGGGAGGCAGTGGGAGGAGGCAGTGAGGCCGATGCTGCACAAGTCTTCCTCACTTTAAAATCAATTCACTTGCAAGTCATTTCCATCATCTTTCTGCTCTAAGGTGATCCTTCTACTCCAGAAGTGCCACTGGATTGTTTCTGGCACAGATAAAGAAAAATATCATCATAACATATCTGTCAGTCAAGAAAAGCAGTTAATGTCAGACCTTGAAGAATCTCACAGCCATTAAACAGTCTGTACCCATGCTGGTTTTCTGGAAGTTTTAGTCCAAAGAAGGGAATTTTCCCCCCAATTCTGATTTATACTTCAAAGTGATCTATCATTTAAGCATGCAGAAACCATGACACATCTGTAAATATTTAAGGCACAACAAGATTGTTTGTTGGTTTAGTTTGGTTTGGTTCTGTGGTGCATCTTATTCACATGGCTTTCCCTCATGAATCTGCCCAGATAAAGCTTTGTGATTATGTGACTACCCCACAACAAACTTAATTAAATTATGCCCAACCTCCCACCACCCACGTTTGATTGCCTACCATGCTACAAGAACTTGATTGCCTAGCAGCACCTTGATTGCCTAGCAACAATTTGATTGTGGCAGCAGTATGATGAAACAATGGCCCCAGTAAGAAATTCGCCCCCCTCCATCTCATGAATCTAAAGTTTCATTGCCCAGAATCTCCTGTAAATGGCAATGAATCTGACAGAAAGTAAGACAGTATCTCTCAAAAGGGTCCAACTATACGGTATGTTGCCTCTCAGTAAAACCCAAACCCCATAATTTCTGAGATTGATACCAACTGCCCTATATGTACCAATATATCATTCTCCCAGTCATAGCATCACAACAAGGGTTACTTCATGTAGATGCCTCTATCCCCAGATCACACCAGATCACAAGTAACTTGGCAGCTCATCTCCATATATATATTGGTATCCAAGTATGGCAAAACAACAGGCAGAGCCTAGAAAAAATTGCTTTGGGTGGGTAATACTGGCTGGGGGAGCCTGGGAGTTGTGATCTGAAAAGTAACTTTTCTAAACTGCCAACTAAATATCATATCTGGAGGTCCATACAAGACCCCAATAATTTTAGCTCTCTTTTTAAACATGTCTTGGCTCTTCCAGGAGAAGTCATGCTTCTTTCCCCATAGCTCATTATCTCTGCTAAGATGTCTGAAGCATAAATAGCTCACTCTTCTGCCCATCATTCCTTCTATCGCTCTTGTTGCTGCTGCTAGTGATACTGCTAATAAGCACTCCTCTGATCTCAGCAGAACTGGAATACATGGTGAGCCCTTGTAAAATACAGGTATGTGGCACAAATATTATTACTTCTGTCCACAACACAGATTTTTTTAAAAACTATTTTTGGACTATCACTTTCAGTAGCCATGCTGGCTGGTGGCTTCAGAGAACTGTAGTCCAAAAAGATTACTCTTCCAAGGTCTCCTTTGGTTTGTCTTAGTGACTTCTCCCTCCCCACCCGGTGAACTTATGCTGAAGTGGCTGGGTAGCAAAGGAACAGCCTACCCCTCCTGAGCAACACAGCCGTCAAATTAGCCCACCGTCAAACATCCTAGAGGCCACACGACCACCACTTTGGGCTGTTGCTTTCAGGAACCTACATTTTTCTCCCAGCACTTTTAGTGCCCCAAGTGTCTTGTCATTCTTCTTATATCATATTAGAATTACAGAGACATCCTGTCATTATTTTTTGGACTTGGCTGGGTGCAGTGCGATTGCATTTTCTTAGAGACTTTTAAATACATCCTTTTGGTTTGTAGACAAGTCTTCACTGGCTCTCTGTAGGTCTGCATTGCTGACAATGTCATTGGCATTGCTGAGGTGGCTGAGGGCATGCCTTCCTCTTCTCCTGCAGTGTGTGAACACATTTTGAAAGCCTTTACAATGACACAGAGGTGTAAGCATAAGCCGCTTTCCACCTGTCTTTGCTTTGAAAGCAGAAACTTAGAGGAAATGAACATGTCATGTTTTCTGCAAGGTATGCAATCCAAAATCAACCTTGCGAAACCTACCTGTGATGTTACAGTCCTCCGTCCTTCGCATAATTGGACAGCAAGGGCAAAATGTTAAAATGGTGGAGCCAGCTTCCAAAGTTTTCCATGCTACTATGAAATCTGAGACAACAACATATGTTAAACCCAGGACAGAGAAAGGGTACCAGGGAACAGCTAGTGCTGTTTTCCCAAAATGTTCCCATATCTGTCTAAAGAAAACTTGCAAAGCCAACATTGATACTCTTACATTGTCTATGTGGCTAGCATGGCCCCAAACCCCTCACATATCTGGAGTATGGATATGGACTGCCTCTTATGGCCGAGTGTAGTTGACATGTTTGAGAAACAGATCAGAGATAGACCTGTATCAATGTTTCTCAGTCTGGGGGTTGTGACCCCAAGGGGGTCGTGAACTGTTTTCTGGGGGTATCATAGGTGACCTTATGTGTGACCTGTGATGCCTCTTTTTAATAATTGTAGCCCTTGTTTAATAACTTCTTCCTTGACCTTTGAGAGTGGGATATTAAAGTTAGTGTGTATGTGTGTTTATGAGAAACAGGCTCTGGGGATGGGGGAAAGAAACCTCTGCTTTCTGAAAAGGGATAACTTTACCCTATTAAAATGCATTTTTATGCATAGGTGGTGGGGTTGCAGGTTACTTGGCTATTATAAAAGGGGTCACAACTTGAAAAAGGTTGGGAACCACAGACCTATGTACTTTTCACACAGTCCTGTTTCTCAGATCTTTTAACAGTGCAACGGATTTGTTATTGGGAAATATTCTTTTCCTTGCTTGTTCTTTTTGTCTTTCTGTGTATAGATGGTGTATCATTAGGGGCCCATAAATTGTGCCAGAGCATAGTAAATAACCATTATTTTCTACTAGTCAGCTGTAAAGTCCAATCCCATAACAATACTACAGGTCACAAGACAATTGCTGGAGTAAGTGGACCTTGTACAGAGATCTGTGTTAATGAAAAGAATTTAAGAAAAAAATACTCCACTTTATTTGTTATTTTGTAAATGTATATACCGTGTTTCCCCGAAAATAAGACAGGGTCTTATATTAATTTTTGCTCCAAAAAATGCAGTAGGGCTTATTTTCAGGGGATGTTTTATTTTTTTCATGTACAACAATCTACATTTATTCAAATACAGTCATGTCATCTTCTGGTTGCTGCACAATGCTGCACAATGGTGGAGGGTGGGGTTTCACTTAACTGGGTCTTATTTTTGGGGTAGGGCTTATATTACGAGCATCCTGAAAAATCATACTAGGGCTTATTTTCAGGTTAGGTCTTATTTTCGGGGAAACAGGGTAGGTTTGGAAAACCTTGCTAATTATAACTCAATTAAAAAAAAACTTCTAAAAAAGACCACATCTCTTTTCTTCCATCCTGGAGAATGCAGAAGTGTGGAGAAAATTGTGCTGCTGCTGTCTGAATGAGAACATTGACAGGATGGCACTTTTGAGACCCATTTAGCATCCAGAGAAATAAACTTGGGATGGTTCTCTGGTTCATCTCCATTTGGTAGGCTGCTTAAGAGTACCCACTAGACTCAGTACTATGCAAACCAAGCAAACCAAAGCTACAAGGCTCTCTCTCAGTTGCAACCACCATACGAATTATCTGGTGGTACAAAACGCTTCTTGTCACTGCAAATGTTGTCTACAGTTCTGTCCACACTTAGTTTGGAGTTAGGTTCCATTAAATGCAGTGAGACTCAGTGGGGAGAGAAGAGAGAAAAAGAAAAGACTGGAATCTAAACAAATACAAATGTTTGTGCAACACAATTAGATCTTAATCTTACCTTAGTCATTGCAAGATTAGGCAAATATGTAAAGGTCAGAGCAAGTATGAACATACTTCTAACAGTGTGCTGCCTGAAGGCAGCGCAGAGTGTGTGGTGGGAGTGCTCATGAATGAGTGAGTAGCCACAGATGGTCACCACAGTACAGTGTGGGTTTTTAAGTCCTCCCTCTGTCTTCTTTTTGTGCTCGTGGTAAGTGATAAATCCACTGTTTTAGCCCATTGCCTGAAGGTTTGCTGTATGTTTTAGATCCTCCTACAAATCTGGCTCTTCATCTTCCTCCCCCTCCCCTCCCCCTCCTTTTCTTTATCCAATCCCACAAGCAGCAAAATGCTTTTGTTTGACCCTCGTGCTTGCAGCCACCAGAGCTGTGCTAAATGGCAAAAAACAAACAAACAAACAAAACCCCAAAAAACAAAAACAAACAAAAAACCCCAAACAAACCAGGGCTTAGAAAAGTTGCTCTTTTTTGGACTGCCACTCAAAATAGGCATTCTATGAGGATTCTTTGTATTGTAATCCAAAAATTACCATTTCCAAGTTCTCCTAAGCCTGGTGTCTATCTGCCCCATGGATTCTAACTCACCAACCCCAAATCTTTATTCATTGTTCCTGGTAAACTGTTGAGCATGTTGTTAATGGCTGTATATTGTGTTTGGGAGGCGCATGCCAAATCTTTACTGCTTCTCTCCTTTAGTTTTACCTACTGAAGGTTTAGCTGCACCATTGTGTCTTGCAGTGATTCATTGTTTCTATGCAGGGGTGAAAGTTACTATGAAGTGAAAAAGTTTTTTTCAGTGTTCTGGAGCCACACTATCCATATCACCTCTGAGAAGAGCTGCAGCTTGGGAGTCTATGACCGTTTCTAAACCATTTATTGTAGATTACACTTTTCTGGCTTTGTGCATAGTGTGTGAGAGAAGAGTTCACCAAATGTATTTCCATGTCGAGAGCTGAGCACTTATCCTCTGTGCATACCTTTATGCGCTCCTTTATTCTAATGTTCTAGGAAAATCACTGTCTCTTTTCCCCAGTGTTGGGGAAAACTGTTGATAACAGTTTCAAATTATCTTCTTCTCTCAACTACAGCACTTAGGATGTTCAGGGTTCATTATATACAACATACCAAATATATTGTAGCTGTCAAATGCCATTCCTTCCCAGAAAAGCAGGGTATAAATCCAGAAATCAATTAAGCTGTAAAACCCTGGCTGAAATCCTGTTTCTCAGCTATGTGTGCAAAATGTGACGTTTCAAAATGGTAGAAATAAAACATGGCAGGGTGGAAGCAATATCCATAAAGCACTTCTGCACCATGTCACACAACAGTCACAACATGAACTGCATAATCAATTGTACACTCAAATTGTGCAATGCTGGCTGCCATACCTGGCACACTTCCACAGGTGTAACATTACATTATGTCAGCTTGAGCAGGTATTTCAGCCACTATGTATTTATGAACACAGCAAAGAGAAGGCATCTTCCCCCCACCCCTGGAGATTTTTGGATTAAAAGTCCTTGGCTACCGTTGGCCATCCTGGCTGGGACTGATGAGAGCAGTAGTCATCTTAAAGATGTTAGAAATGCATTTTGAGATGTGGAGTCAGAGCCATAACTAGCAAGCTTGGCACCCGGACCTTCACTGCCCTGTTGGTTAAGCGCAGGTTATGTGAGGTTGGCATAGTAGGGAAGAGGATGGAGGAATAGGGAGGGCAAGTTGGGTGTATGACAACCATATTGGTTCTGTGAGACCGCCCCTGCTTTGTGTTTCCTTTTTACCTAGAAGGAGCATTTGGGGGCAATGTACGCACTCAGTACAGGCTGGTTTGCACCATTCCCACAAGTATTAATGGACAGGTTTACACCCATATACTAGCACATCTGGGGCCTTGCAAATTTTGGAGCTTTGGGGCAATGCCGCAATTGCCCTGCCCTTGTTATGACTCCCTCATACAGCTTGCCTGAACTGCCTAGCATGCATCTGGTTACAGTACAGTTCCAGAAATAAGACTGGTGCAGGCACCAAGATTCAGCATCAGTGTTTTCAGTCCTCTCCTTTCTCTCAAATAAATTAAAAACAATTGGCTGAAAAGAGCCCTTGCAGTTACTAGATTCAACCGGTGTCTAATAAAATGGCTGTGATTCAGGAGGTTTATCAGGACAGCCCCATTTAATCGCAAAGAGATGCTCCATTGAGAAAGAAGGATATTAAAACATTCATCTTGCCGATGAAATGCAAATACAGCCCTTTCCTCCCCACCTACAACATGATGTGTCATTCGGAACCATAATTGATCTTTTAAAATCAGTGTACTTCATAATCAATTCGAGGGAGATTGATGCATCCTGTGTTAATTGTGCCATTCCCGTGAAAGATGTCAAATGTCACAGACTCTCCTTCTATCCTACCAAGTTTACATTGGGTTGTTTGCAAGCCCTTAATGGTAGGCATATGTTATCATTTCAATCAGGAAAATGGTACTACACAATATGCTTTAGCTCTTGCATGTTCTAGTTAGAAGATAAATGCTGCCTATGATGTATCCCCACGCTCCTCCTTTTTGGTTCAATAAATGGTAAAATAGCCCATTTTCAACGGTTTTCTGCTGCTGTAGTGCAAGAGGTATAATTAAATTGTGTCCCAGTAGTGAAGGTTTCTAAATGATGATGAGCCAAAACTAATTGTATTGATTTGTTTATTACTGGCTTAGGAAGCTCATCAAACAAATGGACTGAAACTATTTCCATATTCCTATCTGTTTGCTAAATGAGAAACAAATAACGCTTCCATATGTCTGTTGCATAGTGTCACAGCACTAATACTAATACTGATGAGGAGCTCAAAGAAAAGAAGCAAGATTATTCACACTGCCTTGCTGAGATTGTGGGATGCATTGAATTGGTGTCAGGAAGAGCACAGCTATGATGCAGCTTTAAGTCACAGGATACTCTTAAAGTTGCAATGTAGGTCAAACAGAGTGGCGTTGCAACTGTACACAGCGATCTCTAAAGGATGTTTGAGGGACCAATTCCCAGTTTTGCTTCAAGACCATTTGAAACTAGTCATAAGTAATGCATTCCACATGGAATGAAAACCGATTAACCTAGGGATGTGCACCAGTGCTTGCAAAGTTTCTCATTCTCAGAAATTTCCCATGTCTTGCCATGCCCACATACTCCACGGCACTTGTGTCATCAAGATTTCCTGGCTTCTTGCCAAAACAAAGCCTTGTTCTTGTTACCCCATCCTCCCACTTCTGTTTTTTTTTTTTTTTTGCCTATGGTTCTTCACTGGAAATGGCCAGATTTCTGTGCAACTTAATGCCCTTTCTCATGAAATCTATACAGGCAAGATGCCACTATAACATCCCTGTGCATCTTGGGTGTTTCTTTCACCCTTCCAAGCTGAATCATGCATTAAAAAGATGCCATTCTGCAGGAATTGTCGCTGCCTTGTGCAGGAACAACGCTTGGTGTTTCTTCTGCCCTTTCCAGGTGACTTTTTTTTTTGCAGGAAAGATATTTCAGGTTTCTTTTACCCTTTCCAGATGAATCCTGCACAGGAAAGATGCATTTATGTGGGAATTGTAACAATCTTGTGTAGCTTGGTGTTCTGTCATTTCAGGTGAATTCCACACAAGAAAGCTGCCATGGTTCGCAGGAATTATATTAATGACCACGTACATGTTCATGTGCACACATGAACCCTATTCATGTGCACTATTCCTGCTTGCAAATTGGATCAAATTAGCTCTTTTCAAGTAGTGAGTTTCAGACCACAGCACAAATCCGTTGGGCTTATATAGGTGTTACTAATCACGCTGCGTGTTCTTCCCTTTCTCCAGGGAGCTTAGGAAACAATTGATACTAGTCAGAGCCTTAGGAGGTCCATAGACTGGAAATCACCTTGAGAGGTGTCAGAAGGGGTAACCTAGTGCCATTTTGGGACAGTCAGGACTTCTGCTATATTGGAGCAGAATTTGAGTGGAGCTTTGTGCAAATGACAGTACACATCCAATGCAGTTGGTAGCTCATCAGGCCAAGTTCTGTATCAGGGGCGGCTTATGGACTGGGATGTGGGGTTCTTCACCCCAAATATTTGGGGATACCCCATTGCCTCAGTTATAATCCTTCTATGGTACCATGTAGATTTGAGGTTGCAGTGTAGCTTCCTCTCTGTGGCGGTTTCAGACTTTATTAGCCCACTTATGATATATATTGACAATGAGACCACCTTACAAAGGAAACTCTTACATGAGGCTGCAGCAACTGGTGTAGACTATCATCCAGAAACCATTTCTGGATAATAATTTGGCAGGCTTATCAAGAGATAGGTAACAATGCGCTTTTGGCAAACAGTCAAAACATGATTTGAGAATGTAGTCCAGAAAAAAAGGGAAAAAATTCACATGATCTTCATTTACTGCCTTTCACATGATGGCCCCAATAGGGTCCTCCATAAATGTGTCAATACCTAGGGAAGTTGACCTGGTTGTGGAGCAGAGGAGGGCTTTTTCCACTGCAGCACACACCACGTCAAATGAATCCCCATTGAGGTCAGGTGTTTCTCTCTAATTAAGTCCCTATCCATTGAAGGCTGCAGTCCTGTACTCACTTACTTGAGAGTCAATACAATTGAATCCAGTGGGACTTGCTTCTTAGCTAACATGCCTAGGGTAGTGCAGTTCATGTCTGATTTGCCAAATATCCTGCAGGCTGCACAGTGTGCTTTTTTTCTTTCTTTTTGGTCTAAAATGTATAGTGAAATCGCTGATGTAATAGTTTGCATAGTACTATTCACTAGATATTTTGGCAACTTTGGCCCAATGAGCAGTTTTAGCTCCTGAAAAGCTTTCATAAACCTGGAGGCTGAATGACTCTTGCATCTCTTGAGAAGCTGATCCTGCCAGCTTGGCAGAACTGTGCTCCAGCTGCAGCCCCAAACATTACATCGAGAGGCTGTGGATAAGTTAATAACATACTGGAAGTGGATCTAAAGATAGAGGGAATTATATGCCACAGTTATTAATCTTTCACCTTCAACACGGCTTTAAAATCATAAAGCCCTTTTTAAAAGGAGTATAGTATACATGAGGTGGAAACTGCTGGGGAGGAAGCGGCATTTTAGTGCAATGCAAAGTTCAGATGTCAGCACTTGTCTTCATAGTCTGCCTTCCTGCCGACAGCAGGGAAGGAAAAGGGCCTGACCTCCTGCGTGTCAGCTTCTCTGCAAATGTTTACCCACTGACTTAAGCAGAAGGGAAAAAAGAGGTTAGAACTCCAATTTTCTCCACACCATTGGAAAGCCACATTTGGGAAAGCTTGCCATGGCGTGACAAAAATTGACGTTGCCTGTGTGTGACAAATGACTCCCCATGCTGAGCGGCCTTCAGGTGGCGGGATGTAAAGCGGTCACCTCACAGCTTCCTGGATATTTGAATCAGTCCCAAATGCAGTGATACAGAGGCATGTTTGAAGAGACAGGAAATGCCCCTGAGTCATACAGCAGCTCTTGTGCAGAACATTGTTTTTGTCTCTTTTCTGATGTCCAATATATTGCAACAGAAAATCAAGCACGGGTGAAAGAGCTTTCAGATGAATCTAAGGGAGGTGAGGTTGGCCCTCCTCCTTGTTGTCCCTCCACCAGCAGGCAAAAACATTTTTATTTAAGCCACTGACCAAGACCTTGTAGTGATGGGTGGTTTGCTGCTGTTATAATGGTCAGCATCCTGCAATTGCAGAATCAGACATGTGTCCCTGGCCCAACCAATTGTGCAAAGCATCAGTGAAAGTGTTTCGCTGGGGATAGTACTTCCATCTAGATGTTCGTGCATCTACTGCAGGCGCAACCTTCAAATTATGGGCATGTAGTGGTGCAATAAGATTTCTGGCATTATATTTAAATGATTGAAAATGGTTTTGAACCTTATTACCTCTGCACTTGTTTTGTTCTAACAATTTATTTAAAGCTGTTTTAATATTGTAAATTTTTGCAGGTGTTTTTGGAATCCCATTGGTTAGCTTTGTGTAACTTGTTCTGGCTAATTGCAGCAAATTAACAAGGGCACATCTTGTTTGGGCAGTCAGGTGCGTGACCAGGCACGCAACCAAGACATGCCCCAGCACTTTCTCATTTAGCTGCAATTGGAGAAACTGTTTTCAGTGGCTAGCAAACTACTTCAGTAAGCCGCACCCCATGCCATGCTTACCATCTAAATCAGTGTCTTCCAACCTGGGGGTCGTGACCCCCCAAGGGGGTGGCAAAGTGTTTTCTGGGGGATCCCAATCACCTTGTATGTGTTGTAGCCATTGTTAAGTAATTTCTTCCTTTTATCTTTTGGAGCAGGATGTTAAAGTTAGTGTGTACAAGTATGTAAGAGGAGGAGTCCCTTTAGGGGGAAAAGAAGCCTCTATTTTCTGAGAAGGGATGACTTTACCCCATTAAAAATGCCATTTTATGCAAATGTGGTGGGGAGTCCCTGGTTACTTGACTATTATAAAAGGGGGTTGTGACTCAAAAAAGGTTGGTAACCACACCGAGAGTGTAAACCTCACTTATTCCCCCTTCAAGAGCAACAGCAAGGAACTAAAACATTGATTTCATCATCACATGGTGATGTGGGGTATTTTGGGGGGCTCTCAACAAGAATGAGGGTGAGATGTTGTGCATCCATGTGTGTGTACAAATTAAGCAAAATTGTGCAAGCAACATTTTAACATAATATTTTGTTGCAAAATAAGGCAACATGGGAATGGCTGCTGCTTTAGTGGCCTGGATTTGCACTGGGGGGGCTTTTTGTTTCTCCTGAACAATCAGCCAAGCATCCTGTCCTGTGTTTGCTTCGTGTATGCTTTGCTTCACAAAGGGGGAGGACACAAGTTTTAGGGAGAGATAAAACTTAGAGATAAAAAAAAATAGTGCCCTTTGTCTCACTGTTGCCCGGAGGAGAGGAATCTTAAGAGCATTGGAATATTCCCTTCAAGGTATCTCCATGAGACAGCCTAAACTGAAAAGAACAAAGGAATTAGGGAGGAGTTTTTACATTTATAATGTTGACATATGATGAGATGGAAACTCAGTGTCAGACCACCTAATTGTTTGGAGAAAGCATATAATGATATATATATTCCAAGACTAGGGAGAAATAATGATTCCACCAAAAAGAAAAAAAAAGAGTAATGGTTTTGTTAAATAGCCTTTCCTCTAACTTTATCTGAATTTTTTTGCTAATGCTTCTGCATTTTTGTACAGAAATAAGCACCACTGTACTTAGTGAGGCTAGAACCGGAGACAGTACTCCTCAACTCCGATTCTGTTCCTTTTTTTCCATTCCAAACCAACATCAGCATGGATACCTCTCAATCTTCTGAATCTTCTGAATAAAGGTCTTTTTTTGTTTGACTGTCTGTTTTATTGTGTTTAATTTTCAGCATATGAATCCTCAGTCTCCCCTTCTGGTTTGCATAGTCTTTGATTTTTAAAAATTGCTAATAGTGGTAAAATCATCCTGCTGGCAGCAATTTCTGCAAGTTAAAGTTGTCGGCCACCCCACCCTGCAGCCCCCAACAGCTCACCATGATGAAAAGGAGCCCAAAGGAGCAAGAGGACCTTTAGTGGGGTGGAGGGATAGGATTTTTTTTTATTTCCAAGAAATTCCTGTAGCGGATGACATCATCAACCTTACCCAACATAACAGGATTTCATGGAACATGGAGCAAGATTTCAGCCACTATTTGTAAGAAGCCGTCTTCAATTGTTGCTCCTGTTTGTTTGGTTTGGTTTTTCAAATGTATACTACTGCCAGTTATATACAGGCAGTGAGTTGCCAGTGTGGTGTAATGGACCAGGACTCAGGACGTCTGGGTTCAAATCCCTGTTTGGCCATGGAAACTCACTGGTTGGGTTAACCATTCCTTAAATGTCTCACATACTTTGAAAATCTATTAGTGTTGCCATAAGTCAGATATAATTGACAGCACATAACAAAATAACACTGCCTATGTAGAATAAAATGACCTACAAGAGAAACAGTCTGCCCTTTTATAAAAGTATGAGTTCTTCCATATTGAGTTGCTATCTGTTAATATGATGGCCTGCCTGTGAACAGGAAAGTCAGCAGCCATTTGTCATCACAGCAGCAGCCATTTTGAATTCCCAAGTTTCAAAAAGCAATTCGGTACAAGGCTCTCTATGGTGGGAGGAAAGGAATCTAGTCATATTCTCTTCTCACTGGAAAATAATTTCACCTCTTTACACTCCCAAATACAGTTGAAACAAAGCAGTCAGTTTTGAGGTGGAAGAAATAGCATTGAGACATGAACTCTATTCAGCCACCTTCTGTGCTGGTTTTATTCGTTTTCTCGCCTGCTTGCTTGGAAAACTGGCATATAACTGTAATAAAGAAATAAAATGCTTGGGTGTTCTAGATAGGCTCAAGCTGAATGTGTGGAAAAGGAGCAAGGTAATCTGCCCTCTGCATCATAGCTTTCTTCCTCTAGAAAATGATAGTCTAAAAAGAAGATATTTGGAGACTCTTCACGTGATCCACAACCCTGGAAAAGCAGGGTCTCTGATCATATGAAGAAACTGCATATATAGTGGACATAGTCCTTTTAGACTGTTGCTCTTCACATGGAGAGAGCAAGGACAGAGGAGAGCAGGTTTGCTTGCTCCTTCTCACATGTTCAAGCTGTCTCCTGAACACCTAGAGGGTTTTGTGAGTTTGGTACAGCTCTAGTATGTTCTATTTTCAGCTGCAACATTTGACAAGATTTGATACCTGATTCAGAAGGACAAACTGACAATTTTGATTATCAGATCTCAAAGCATTATTTCCAGGCCCAAGCATAGTGGATCTTTTTGGATTTACAGGTAAAGCAGTGCCAATAAAACTATAATCTAAAGACAAATTGGAATACTGTACAGCATCAAAGACATCTAATGGCTCAGAAATATAGTATTTTAACACATTTTTCAACAATCAGATAAAGAAATTGATGGTATAAATTAGTATTTATTTCTTATGGAGGCAGAAAGAGAAGAGATATTTAGGAGGCAGTTGATGCCCCTCAAGCCATAGACCTAAATCTGTAACCCTGGCTTTCTTATTTGCCCTTGCAGCCTCTTCCTCTTTTCTTAGTTCTCTCATTAGCTCCAGGGCTGAAAGTAATTCTTTAGCCTTCAGACCTACCTGTAAGGTTTATTCAGCAGCATTAACCCTCATCCCTGTGTAGGTGAACCCAAGATGACATAACAGAAGAGCCCTTTATACAGTCTTAGAATCAGCCATCTGGTTACAGTCAAGTACACATTTGATGAATGGCTGTGGATCAACAGGTCAATAACCAATTAAAGAGAGCCATAGAAGTAAAGCCACTGATCTAGAAAAGGGAGAAATTTATACTCTTTAACTTACCTTTCTCAAAACTGCTGGGACATAACACAAATAGAAACCAGGGGAAAATCTTGATGTCTAGATAACTGTAAATAAATCATGGGCAGCAAGGAATAAAGTCAATAAAAGAAAGTATTTGTATTAAGAATTCCTTGGCCTCAAGACAGATTTTCAGGAAGGTGACCAGATTTAAAATCTGACAATATGCGCAAATCAGAAAGGAAAGTTGGTTGGACCAGGAAGAGCACCACAAATCAGAAAAGCCTTTCTGTCCTTGGACTGAAAAATGAACCGTGACAGACAGTGAGACAATAAACATGGTGGTGGTACAGTGCCAGGAAATGTTTTCCATTCATTTAGCCCAGGGATGGGCAATTCCAGGAGTGAGGCCGGATGCACCAGCTCCCCAGGACACCGGAGGGCTGTACGTTTTGAACCTCTCACTACCAATAAAAACATTTTGGCCTGAAATCTCTGATGATGACTGCTAAGGCCTCTTGGGGACATGGTTGGACATTTTAGGCCATTGTTACCCACCCTGGAGTGTTTTATGCCCAAAGGGACATTTTTCCCCACTTCTGCGGCCTAAAACAGGTCCAAGGCTCCTAATTTTGATCTGCAATGGCCGGTTACACTCCCAAAGACTTCTGTGGGCAGAATTTTGGTTACTTTTAGGTGAAACGTTGGAGGGGGCATAGGTGGGAGATCCGGAGGCTCAAGGGCTCAAAAAATAACTGAGAGGGCACATGTAGCACTTTTCAAATACTTGAAAGGTAGTCATACATAGGAAGGGCAGGATCTGTTCTCAGTCATCCCACACATAACAATGGGCTCAAGCGACAGAAAGCCAGATTTAGGCTGAATATCAGGAACTGTTAGAGCAGTATGATAATGGAACCAATTACCTATGGAAGTGGTGAGTGCTCCAACGCTGGAGGCATTCAAGAGAAAATCGGACAACCTTCTGTCAGATCTGCTTTGATTAGGATGCCTGTATTGAGCAGGGGGTTGGGCTCAATGGCCTTATAGGCCCTTCCAACTCAATTATTCGATGATTCTATGTAGCTTACAGGCTAGGCTCCTCCTCACTAATTTAATTTTGCTAAATTAAGTGGACCACATTCACAGGTGGTAGTTTTAATAGGTTATTGTTCAACATAGAGAGCAACTCAAAAGCGGTAACTGATTTGTTCTTCAGTGGGTTGGAGGACGTGACTGCAGAGCCAAGACCCAGTTGTTCAAATCTCCACTATACCTCTAGAGAGAGGGGTTGGCCAAGGTCCCCTGACACACTTGTGGCTGATAGGGTTAAGTTCCACAGGCTCCAAGGTCCCAGAGTGCCACCAGAAGGAGGGACTGGTACGCCACCTCTGAATATTTTATACCTAGAAAACCCTAGGAGGGTCTCCATAAATAGGAATCAACTTGATGGTACATAATTTAACTTATTTAACTTATTGTGTTTTAATTGTGTGAATTTTAATGCTGTGAACCACCTTGGGTCCCTTTGTTGGGAGAAAGGTGGCATACAAATAAAACTAATAATAATAATAACTAATAAATACATAATTAAATAATTTATCTTTATCCAGGAATCTTTGCATTCTGACCTTCAGGCAAATTTCTGCTTGCTTCTAACAATATATTACAAGGGAAATGTATGCATGGTTCAGCTTAAAGAAGAGCAGTGTTTGTCTGACTGTGGTCCATCAAAGAACATACTGAGTCACACAGCTTTCTGATATGTGATATCTTAGCCAGGGAATGATCATTCAGGGGAGGGGATTGAGAAGATTTTGTTTTGCTGTACTTTTCCCTAAGAGATATGTAAAAAGTAATACACAGGTAGAGACAGGACAATCAGACTACTTTTAGTCTGTGTCAGTTTCTTATGGGTTCATATGTAAGTCTGCTTTTGTCCTGTTTCCACATTAATCTTGATGTTTTGTGGGTTTTTTTGTTTGGAAAAATCTGCATGAAAATTCCTATGCACTTTACATGGGTTTGATGGTAAGGTGTGCATTTTATATACATTGCATGACAAAATGTGTATTTTGAACACATTTTTTATCTAAAGGTGCATTTTGTAGATTTTTTTTAACATGGGAAAGTTTAAAGCTACTTGAAAATCATATCACGGAATTCTGAGAGGTTTAGGATTTATGTTCTAATCTATACATTATTTTGGGAGGTCAATTCACTTTGCAATGTAGCCCAGATGAAATGTTTGAGCACCCTATCCGCAGGCCATCCACTGCTATGTGAATGGTTGAATGAGAGAATGAATGAGTTTAACTTGGAGCAATGTGTAGAGAGTGGGGATCTTTGTGATGTGAAGAAGTATCTTAAAGGGAAATTTGTTAACTCACTGTTGATCTTCATATGGAGGCAAGTTGCCAAGAAATTCCCAGCTTCCACACTTCCCAAAGATGCAGCGTTGTACTTGCATAAAGTTGTGCAGGAATGATTAATTTTGCTGACAAGTACTCTGTATTTGGGATTGGGAAACCTTGGCTAATATCACTGGTCTTTTTGCTGTTTGCTTTGGTTTTGCTTTCATCAGCTTCTGGGGACCGAAGGTTGGGGACCACTGGACTAGAGTCTAGACTATAAAAGCTAATCTCTTATGGGCAGCAGAAGCTGATGCGTCCGATTTCAGGGGGCAGTCAATCCTGTCTGGGAGCTATCCAAGGCAGGCACCTGCATTCCTTTTGTTTGATGTGTAATTCCCAGAACTCTCCATTCTGGGAGTTCCACCTGCCAGACAGACACCTAAATTGTGGCCACATGGGGAGACGCTGAACTAATAGGCCTCATGGTCCAGGATAGGTTGAGCTTGGGCCTAGTTTGCTTTAGGAAAAAGAACTCCCAACAACCACGTTGGGGGGGGGGGAGGTAGCTTCCTGTTCCTGCAGCAAACTAGGCTCAAGCTCAGCCTATCCTGGGTCATGATGCATACTAGCCCAGCCTCCCTCCAGGTGAGACAATTTAGGTGTCTATCTGGCAGGTACATAGAACTCTCAGCATGGAGCATTCTGAGAATTGGAGTTCAAAGAAAAATGAATGCACATGCTTAATCCAATATGCTAAACCTATTTGGAGGATAGGATTAAGTATGTTGAATAGATCCTGTAAAACCTGGAGTGGATTAAGCCTCTGCCCCATCAGAGTCACTAACTTCCAGTGACTGGAGGGAAAAATGCTCCCTCTTTGGTTGGTACCTGATATATGATGCTTTACCCCCCACCCCCGCCCCCAAAGTTTTTTCTGTAAACTTCTGACAAACCTTATTTGCAATTTAAATTTTTATAAGTATCAGCCCTCCTGCAGTGTTCCAACACACTTCCTTCATATTTAATTGCTGTAGACACTTCAGTTACTAATTAAAGTTTATTGTTTATGACACTGCATTTTATTAACAGTGGTGATAAAACTTGTGTATTCTAGCATATTTCTTGCATGTTAATGTAGGAGGTGGTGTTTGTTATTTGTTTAAGAAAGCTGTCATTCACCAGCTTTCAATTTGCCCTGCTTGATCTGCCTTGATCCATACAGACGTGACTTAGTTAGGTACAGGGGAAAAGGCTGGGATTTACCCATGAAGGAAGGCTCAACTGATTCAGGGCTCAGTCAAAATCTTTCAGTTATGTCTCACAACAGCTGTTCAGCAGCAAGCTCCAGCTCTGTAACAGGAGAAGTTGTTGTTTAACACCTGTCCAGAGCAGCTGCAGTAGTGGCAGGAGGGACAGGTATTGGATAGGGGAGGGTACTGTAAATAATGTCTGGCCCCTTGCCCCACAAACTGCTTGCCCCACAAGCATCAGACCACCAGCAGGCAAACCATCAATAAGTCTTTATAACCTTGCTCTCCCTTCAGTGCCTTCAGTAGTCACTCCCTATGAGAACTGGGTCAGTGGGTATTATCTGTCCAGTATGGCAGTAGTAGTGATGGAACGCCTATTGGATTGATGAGAGTGCAGTGAAAAGCACCATTCTCCAGTACTTCCATTTGCCACTATCACCATATAGGACAGGGATGGACCACTATGGCCCTCCAAACACATCTGGCCAGGTGTTTTTGACCCTAGACAGCATGTCCAAAGGTAAAAGTTTCGAGGGAGTACTGTCCAAAAACATCTAGGCAACTGCAATTCCCTACCCCTGCCATAGGGGGCAGCAGAACAGAGTCACATGATACACTCAGCGCTACCTAACATTTAAGATCTACCAGGATAAGGTCAGCCCCATCTACTTATACATTTCAACTGCTTTTCAGCTCACCCCAAAATATTCCTATGTCTCCTTTAATATCACTCTTTATTAAAAAGCTTGGCATGGATTTCTGGATGAAGCAGGATTTATGAAATGACACAGCCCCCAAACTGACTGATTTCTCCCATAGCTAGCCTGCTTTTGCAGCTAGCAAAAGAGCCTTCCTGTTGTAAGTACAGATTTGAAAAACTAATTGTCAGCCAATACACTCATTAGTATAATAAGGCTCAATTGCCCTCAGTACTTAGGTTTCTCCATGATGGCTTACGGATCAAGCACATCCCATTTTGGGAACCTCATCTCAAAATGGTGGTGGTGGTGGGGAGAGTGTTCTTCCCACAGTCAATCCACAAACTGCCCATTAGCTTATCTTTTTAGTTTGCCTGCCTGTCTATAAATTGTTGGTTGCTATTTAAACACCACAGTCTCTTTTAAAGACATGAATCATGTCCTTTGAATGCTAAAAAATATGGTAATCTGGGCCATCTCATTGTCTTTCTCACTCATCCCTCCTCAACAGGGACTCCACAAATGGTCATGAGGTCACAAACAGCTCTTTCACTGCTTACCAATATGAGGAAAGGAGTTTCTTTTGACTCCTGGAAAAGGTGAGATGGGATGAAATCTATTCAAACCACCACTTACAGACGTTTGCATCAGTTACATGTAATGAGAAATCATGTGTTGTCTCATTTAGAGATTGCTACGAATATGAAAGATTAAAACAAGTGGCTGTGGCCACCCACTGGAGACTTGATCTGTGATCCAGCATTAAGAAAATACAGCCCAGAATGCCACACTTTCAGTGCATATGTGAATATCATGCAGATTATCCAAGGACATCCATTGATACCACTTTGACTGCCAAACTAATCAAGAACAGATTCATAAAGAATCCTGGAAAAGATGGGCTGATTGTTTCTTTGTTATATTTATATTCTTGGCATGTCTACATTACTGAAACAGTGACATGTATGTTGGCTTGGGCATGTCATGAGAATGGCTGACGGTCGGATTCCAAAAGATCTCCTGTATGGAGAATTAGTGCAGGGAAAGCGCCCCAGAGGGAGACCACAGCTGCGATACAAGGAGATCTGCAAGCGGGATATGAAGGCCTTAGGAATGGACCTCAACAGATGGGAAACCTTGACATCTGAGCGTTCAGCCTGGAGGCAGGGGGTGCAGCATGGCCTCTCCCAATTTGAAGAGACACTTGTTCAACAGGCCGAGGCAAAGAGGCAGTCCCGAAACCAGCAAAATCAGGGAGCTGGACAGGGGACAGATTGTATTTGTCTTCAGTGTGGAAGGGATTGTCACTCTCGAATTGGCCTTCTCAGCCACACTAGACACTGTTCCAAGACCTCTATTCAGAGCACATTACCATAGTCTCTTGAGACTGAAGGATGCCTACTCATAGATTTGGTGAGATTGGTGAAGCTGAGAGATAGCAATTGTTCTAAGATCCAGTGAGTTTCATGATTCAGTGTCAGCTAGAACCTCTTATTTCCCAGGACCCTGTTCAACACTAACTACTAGACCATACTTTCAGTGACAAGTGACTCCACTGTACAGAGACAACATTAAAGATATTTCTAATGGTAGAAGGGAAACCCCCTAAAGCATGAGAACATTTGCAAGTAGAGATGGGTATGAACTTCAGTTCAGAGGTTCATGCCAGTTCATACGCATGGCACCTGTGGTTCCCTTCCCCTGCTTCCCCGGCTTCATCCCCCACGTACCAGCTGGCACACACTCCTCACCTCTCCTCTTCAGCTGGTTGACCAATCTCCGGTAGGAGCATGAGCTTCCCTGCTCTGCCTGCTTGGCTGATCACCCACTCAGACAAGGAGGCAGGACAGACAAACCTCTGTTCCTGCCAAGGAATGGTTGAACAGTCAAAGAGGAGGAGGAGATGAGCATGATCTAACTGGTGAGTAGGACATAGACTGGGGAGGTGGGGAAGGGAACACATGGTAACTTTGGTGCCATGTCTATTAAGCTTCACGAATGTCCGAACCAAGGTTCATGCCCATCTCTAGTTGCGTGGAGAAAGCCATGAAATGGGCCTCAGCCACCCTCCATATCATAGCCCTGGCCCATTGTTTAGGATGAGCATTGGGAAAATAATAATGCACATACGGAGCTGGTATAGAGCTAAATCACTTTTTTTAAAAAAGTCTCCTTTAATATCACTCTTTATTAAAAGCTTGGCATGGATTTCTGAAATGAAGCTATGGAAAATGCTTGTGGGACAGGAGCATTGAAGCTGAAGCTTTTTCATGTAAACGAGAAGTAACACTGCAGACATGGAACGTGCCATTTCTGACATTTCCTAGCAGATGTTACTGCCTCATGGCAAATGCTGCCCTAAGCAGCAGCTTACACTTGCTCTTGACAGGATCAAGAAATCCAGGTAAACTAATTAATATATCCCACCTCTAGGCCACTTTGATCTCCAAACACTAGTATGATGTTGCCAGAGGGGTGGTTGTGTAGTTCAGATGACTTTTGATCAAGAGAAAAGAGCTTAGACACTTCCATCCATACCTTTGAAACTCATGTTGTTCTGGATTCTAAGACTGAATCTGTTAATTTGCGTAATATCATTCCACTCTAAGTGTGGCATTATGTTTATTGCCACACTATCATTTTTACACACCAAAAAATAGTCTTCCCTTATGTAGGATTCCTTATAATGCCCATGTGTGTGCTTTCCCTCCAAAAACTAAGTTTTTCTTTTTTTTCTTTAGCTGAGAGTAAATTCCAATAGGTATGATAAAAGCATTACATTCAAGACATGAAAATCATTGGATATAAGCATAGAATAGAAATATATTTCTATTTCACAGAAAATTGCATTTAGAGCCTGTTGTTGTGTTTGTAATAATGCCTCTGTCTCAAAGTTTTCTTGTATTGGTAGTTCACACAGAGGATTCCAGGAACATCTGTTATTTCCCAGTAGTGAAACCAGACAGGGGGAGATATAAAGAGGATGAGTTGATTTAGAGAAGGAACATAATTTGGGGGAATTAATTAGTTTTTTGAGAAAAATTCACTTGGTTGGACCACAAGCATAGACCTATAAACAGAAATGCCTCAGACCTAATTCAGAGTGGTTATGTGTGGGGGTGTGCACATGCATGTGTGACCTGGAAAGTTTATTCTCTTACTTTTGTGGATAGTGTTTATAATCCATTTAAAAAAACCCACTAGACAGCCGTTCATTCAGGGGAAGCTTGCCTGAAGAGAAAGTTCTTCACTAGCTTGTGGAAGAGCAATAAAGATGGGGCCAGACTAGCCTCCTGTGGGATGGAGTTCTAGAGTCTGGGATCAGACTCTTATGGCTCAGAGTGGGGAACAGACCATTCATGGACGTAGCAATCTCCATCAGAACATTGGGATAAATTTTGGTTTGCTCACCAGGTAGGAGCCAATTGAAGACCAGTTACACCCAATTAAAATATTACATTACCTATTGAGTGTGTGAGCAGATGTTGTTCTAAGTTATCCTCCTGCTTGCTTACTGAAGTTTCATAATCATAAACATCGATCAAAACATTCATAGATCCAACATGCTCTGGAGGCTGCAACTGATAATGTTTCCTAATCACACTAAGTAGTTTCCCAAAAGAACACCAAGAAACTTTCCTTTCACTATAATATCATTTTGTAGTAATTTTGTCTTCAAGATTGTCACCATCTGGGAGCAAAACTTCACTCAACTTTATATATAAAAAAATAAACTGTCTGTTGGTAATGTTGCCTCCATGATTCTCCTTTCCTTTGCTTGTTAATAGCTCCCTCTTCAGTGGCCCTCTTATTCCAGAGCTAGCCAATCTTCTTCCTACGTAGTCTGAAGACAAAGGTGGGTGATGCATTTCTCAGATCATTAAAATATCACAAAAACAAGCCAGCTGTCAGTTCTGTTGGGTAGCGTCTTCTTTGGGCTGGGTATTGTAGAGCTATGGGTGATACAGAAGAAACATAGAAGTTCCAAAATCCATGGTCAGATGAATGTGGGCCAGGGTTCCTCGTTTCAAGGAAGTGCCAAAATGGAAACTATAAACTCAGCTCAGAGGTGGAAGGTTTCAGATTTCACTTCTGGCAGGGTGGATTTGAATGTCTCTCTCAATCTTGTTAGAGAAAGGATTGCCAGTCTCCCAGTTACCCTCAATGCCCTGAGCTGAATCTGCACACATACACCCATAACAAGGATTACACAGCTTTTTCTTTCTTTTTTGTTCTACCTTAAGGAACTTCTCTCAAGTTCTTCTATCTGTAAACTTGCTTTCACGCATGCTTTACTGTAATTAATATCTCGTTTAAAAGTCTGCTGGTCCTGGAGCCTTCATTGTATTTTATATTCCGACTCCCAGTGTTTAAATTATTCTTCTGCCTCATATTTCAGATTCTTCTTATGCCTCACAAATATACCAAGGTAGCATCCAGACCATTAAGCTATCAGTGGAAAGCACACTGTGAGAAAAATAAAACTCCTGATATAAAATGTATGAAACATTTAATGTTGTGCAAATTATGCAGCAAGTGTAAGCAATTGGAGCATGGTAGGGAACTAAAACATGTTATAGATTTTGCCCATTGAAGTTTCCTGAGGTAAAATAGCTCAGGGGAGGGGGATTGAAATGAGGGTCTGCAGTGGGAGGACCTCCCTTTAACTACCTGATTTTCTGCATCCTATGCCATGACATCTCCTCCCATTGATCAACTGAGCAGCAAGAAAAAGATGGCTTGATTGTTTCTTATTTGTAGGAGAGCCCAGTTAGGGCTGCAGCACTAAGCATTTAAACCCACTTTGTTTCTCTGTTCTGTGGATGTCAGGGTAGAGTGGGTGGATGGCATGATGGAGGTGGGAAAGGAAAACAGAAAGAGAAAGGCAGAGCGTGTGTTACTGGTAATCTTGACAAGACTTTGCCTACTGGCTGGGGGATTCTGGGAGCTGTATTCCCCCCAAAAATGACTTTTCCAAGCATGATCTTAAGGCACAAATTCCCAATCTGGCGTCAGGATGACCCAAGAGGGTCACAAAGTGTTTTCTGGGAGGTCACCATGGTTATTTTTAGTTGCAATTATTTATTATACTAGTGGTACACACAATACTATTTTATTTTAATCCTCTTGGCCTACAACTAGATTATTTTAATCTGGACTGGAATTGTGCACAACCTAGAGTTCTTAGTTATTTCTGTACCCCTTGGGGTGGATTTTCCTTTTATGTGTGCACATCACTCCTACACCCTCCAAAAGAACTGCTCTCATTTCTTTCTGCTCCTCCACATCCACCTTCGGAGGACTGGTGTCATCCCTTCAAACCTGAGTATTAGCCTGGCTCAAAGAGGCATGAATGTGGTGAGCACATGGTGAATGCCAGGAATGCTGACGCCCAAGATGGCAGCAGGACTGAAACGTTGTTGCGGCCACGGCAGCAGTACCTTTTGCTCCACCTGGATCTCCAGCTTTTCCAGCTGCAGGGATGGTGGTGCAGTGAAGGGAGAGGGGATTTGGGCAGGGAGATGCCTCTGGGCCCTGCCTGAGTCATGGAGGAGAAAAGCAAAAGGGGCAAAAAGGTGAGGGAGGAGAACCAGGGTGGGGATGGGGCATGGGGCAAGGCCCGTGGGGAGGTGTTTATTTAGGGTTGAGAGGGAGGGGCTCTTCACTGAGGGGGCTTTTGAGGAGCAGGAGCACGAAGGCAAGATCAATTCCAAACCCCAAAAAGTAAATTAAACTCAAAGTGTATTGACATTTTTTCCTTCTCAAATTTTATCTGGTAGAGGCAGATTTACAGCCCCTATTCCACATAATTGGGGACTTGGTGGCGCTGCGGGTTAAACCGCAGAAGCCTTTGTGCTGCAAGGTCAGAAGACCAGCAGTCGTAAGATCGAATCCACGCGACGGAGTGAGCTCCCGTCGCTTGTCCCAGCTCCTGCCAACCTAGCAGTTCCAAAGCATGTAAAAATGCAAGTAGATAAATAGGTACCACCTTGGTGGGAAGGTAACGGCGTTCCGTGTCTAGTCACGCTGGCCACGTGACCACGGAAACTGTCTTCGGACAAACGCTGGCTCTATGGCTTGGAAACGGGGATGAGCACCGCGCTCTAGAGTCGGACACGACTAGACTAAATGTCAAGGGGAACCTTTACCCTATTCCACATAATTAAATATCATTACATTAATATTAATATATTAGTGTAGAATTATATTCTAAAAAATCTATTTTAATGTGTTTTCTTTACCCCATTAAAATGTCTTTTTATGCAATTCTGGCAAGGGGGGGGGGGTCTCAGGTTACTTGGCTATTATAAAAGGGGGTTGTGACTCAAAAAAGGTTGGGAACCACTGTCTTAAGGCCATCACTGTCTACGTTCTTTCTCTTGTCATGCATTAGGTCTCCTAAGAAACACACAGAGAGAGAGAAGCAATGTGGGATGATGATCATCTTGAGAGAGGGCTGGTGGGTTTGGTCCTACACATGCCTGACATGCAGCAAGTGGCAGCTTCCCTTTGAGGAGCAGGGCTCTTGATGGACAAGAAGTTATTGCTCTTGTTTTAACTCAGTTCCTGTCTGCCAGAAGTCACATTCCCTGAGTTACTCTCTCCCAGGCGGGGGATTCAAACTTCTCTTTAGAAAGGCAAATGTGTGTATGCTGTGTGTATCCTCTCAGCAACAGAGCTTGAATTCTGCTCCTTGCTGTGTTTTTGCCCAAGTTCTGTTCTGTTCCAGAATGCAGGCTTACATGACCTGGAGCATGTAATTCCTTTAGTGTAATCGATGAGAAAGGCCACTGAAAAACTTAATTTCATTTCTCAGTTCTTTTGGACTGTACAGGAATACGAATAACCTTATTACTATACAGTGTTCATATGCATCCCTATACCAAGGAAAGGTGCTTGCTTCACTGAGTCTCAGAAACGGTATCCAAAGCCATGTCATTGGCCCAGCCTTTCCTCATCCTGGTGCCCACCATATGTGGTGGTCTACAGCTTCCAGAGTCCCATAACTAGCATAATTCCACTTCCTTCTGTCTCCAGCTAAGGAAGCCTGCATTATCCTCACAATCCCTAACTGTTAGGGAACTGCATTCCTTGTGTTCTGTATCTTAGTAAAACACTCCATGCTTAGCCTTTTGAAGGTAGAACCTGGAAGATACATCTATCACAACATTAGAAACTCTCTAAAGAGCTCTCTGAAGAGGAAACTTTTTGTTCTATCACAAACTTTCTTCATTTTACATTTGGCAAATTGTTGTGTTTGTTGTTAGATGCTGTCAAGTCAACTCTGATTTATGGCGACCCTATGAATGATAGGGATGTGGTGGCGCTGCAGGTTAAACCGCAGAAGCCTCTGTGCTGCAAGGTCAGAAGACCAGCCGTCGTAAGATCGAATCCACGCGACGGAGTGAGCTCCTATCGCTTCTCCCAGCTCCTGCCAACCTAGCAGTTCGAAAGCATGTAAATGCGAGTAGATAAATAGGTACCACCACGGTGGGAAGGTAACGGCGTTCCGTGTCTAGTCACGCTGGCCACGTGACCACGGAAACTGTCTATGGACAAACGCTGGCTCTACGGCTTGGAAACGGGGATGAGCACTGCACCCTAGAGTCGGACACGACTGGACTAAATGTCAAGGGGAACCTTTACCTATGAATGATAGATCTCCGAAGTGTCCTGTCCCCAATAGCCCTGCTCAGCTCTTGTAAACTTAAGCCTCTGGCTTTCTTTAGGGAGTCAAATGATCTCATATTTGGTCTTGCTCTTTTACTTCTGCCTTCCATCTTCCTTGGCATTATTCTCTTTTCAGGGGAATCTTCTCTTCTCATGATGTACCCAAACTAGGACAACCTCAGTTTCATTATTTTTGCTTCCAGATATAGTTCAGGCTTGATTTGCTCTAGGATCCACTTGTTCATCTTTCTGGCAGTCCAGGGTATCTGCAAAGCTCTCCTCCAGCACCATTTTTCAAACGAAACAATTTATTTCCTGTCAGCCTTCTTTACTGTCCAGCTTTCACACCCATACATGATGATCAGGAATACAAGAGTGTGAATTGTCTTGGTCTTGGTTACCAGCAACACGTTCTTACACTTGATCTTTTCTGATTCATTTCATTTTGAACTGTCTCATCATAGGGTTTTCATAATAGGAAAATTTAGCGTGGGTTTGCCATTGCTACCTTCTCTGCAGTACTAATTGAAGTTCTTCGTGGCCTCTGTGAATCACACTATGGGTGATCTGCGCATGAGCGGAGCCTCGTCGGAATATTCTACAGCTTCTATGGTAGCAAAAAGATACATTAGTGCAGGCCCCTCCCCCTTGGTATATGTACCTTAGCGTATGTACCAAGGCTCTTCTTTCAGTTTCTTTTCAACCACCGCATTGAGAGCCTTGATCGTTGCTTCTGTAAATTTTTTCTGAAAGTGAAAGAAAGTTACCCTTAATTATTATTTCAAAATCTTCCCAATGCCAAAACAGCCTAGACAACTGGGCCAAGAATTGTGATCAGCACCAACTCTAGCGTTAAAGTCTCCAAGAATGAACAGCGGCTTCAATGGTTTTTCCTACCAGAAGGTAACCCTGTTTGGGATCTTTTTTGCTGTCATGCTGAAGCACGCTTTTGGAACTGCAACAGAAGGTGTCTATCTCCGGACTAGATCAGATGGAAAGCTCTTTAGTCTCTCTAGATTGAGAGCGAAGACCAAAGTCCAGCTGAAATGCATGCGGGACTTCCTCTTCGCTGATGATGCAGCTGTTGCCCATTCTGCTGAAGACCTCCAACAACTAATAAATCATTTTAGTAAGGCCTGCCAAGATTTTGGATTAACAATCAGCCTGAAGAAAACACAAATCATGGGCCGGGTGTGGACTCGTCTCCCTCTATTACCATCTCTACACAAGAACTGGAGGTTGTTAATGACTTTGTGTACCTTGGCTCAACGATCTCTGACACTCTCTCTCTAGATGTCGAGCTGGATAAACGCATTGGCAAAGCAGCTACTATGTTCTCTAGATGCACAAAGAGAGTATGGCTTAAGAAGAAGCTGATGGCATATACCAAGGTCCAGGTCTATAGAGCCTGAGTACACTCCTGTACTGCAGTGAATCCTGGACCCTTTGTGCACAGCAGGAGGAGGAAGTTGAACACGTTCCATATGCGTTGTCTCCGATGCATTTTTTGTATCACCTGGCAGGACAAAGTTCCAAATAGAGTAGTCCTAGAATGAGCTGGAATTGTTAGCATGTATACATTACTGAAACAGCTACATCTACGTTGGCTTGGGCATGTCGTGAGAATGGCTGACGGTGAGATTCTAAAAGATCTCCTGTATGGAGAATTAGTGCAGGGAAATTGCCCCAGAGGGAGACCACAGCTGCAATACAAGGATATCTGCAAGCGGGATATGAAGGCCTTAGGAATGGACCTCAACAGATGGGAAACCTTGACATCTGAGTGTTCAGCCTGGAGGCAGGCGGTGCATCATGGCCTCTCCCATTTTGAAGAGACACTTGTTCAGCAGGCCAAGGCAAAGAGGCAGTCCTGAAACCAGCAAAATTAGGGAGCTGGACAGGGGACAGATTGTATTTGTCTTCAGTGTGGAAGGGATTGTCACTCTCGAATTGGCCTTCTCAGCCACACTAGACGCTGTTCCAAGACCTCTATTCAGAACACGTTACCATAGTCTCTTGAGACTGAAGGATGCCTACAGAATATTTCAAAATCTCTTTCATTGCAATCTTTATTGTTGTTGTTGTTTAGTCGTTAAGTCGTGTCCGACTCTTTGTGACCCCATGGACCAGAGCACGCCAGGCCCTCCTGTCTTCCACTGCCTCCCGGAGTTGGGTCAAATTCATGTTGGTAGCTTCGGTGACACTGTCCAACCATCTCGTCCTCTGTCGTCCCCTTCTCCTCTTGCCTTCACACTTTCCCAACATCAGGGTCTTTTCCAGGGAGTCTTCTCTTCTCATGAGATGGCCAAAGTATTGGAGCCTCAGCTTCAGGATCTGTCCTTCCAGTGAGCACTCAGGGTTGATTTCCTTCAAAATGGATAGGTTTGTTCTCCTTGCAGTCCAGGGGACTCTCAAGAGTCTCCTCCAGCACCACAATTCAAAAGCATCAATTCTTCGGCGGTCAGCCTTCTTGATGGTCCAGCTCTCACTTCCATACATGGCTACTGGAAAAACCATAGCTTTGACTATGCGGACCTTTGTCGGCAAGGTGATGTCTCTGCTTTTTAAGATGCTGTCTAGGTTTGTCATCGCTTTAGTTCATGGCCTCTTCAGGCCCGTTCAAACGCTGCGTGGTCTGCAACAACAAAATCCCACTTTCTGACGGCCATGCTAAGTGCCTTTTTTTGCCTCGGTGAGGCTCATCAAACTTCTTCCTGCCCTCATTGCAAAAACTTCAAGCACGGAGTTCTCCGCTGTCGCCTTTCTAGGCTCAAACTTCGGCTTTGGGAGCAATCTCTCCAGCCTGCTAAGTCCATGGCCCAACCTTCCTGTAAATTCATACCCCACGCTAAACCCATGGATAAAGCTGTTTCTGAGATGGCAAAACAACGTCCTTTGGCCACTCCATCTCGTTCTGAACACCGCGAACCTGTTATGCCCCTGACATTGACTTTTTCGACTGCCGTGCGGGCACACAGTAGCAGGTGCATCGATAGCAGGTGCATCGACTCTATGGGCAGATGGCTATATTCTCCTGCTGCTTTTACTGTGAGGGTCGCCAGCTATCAAGGAGCTATGGGTGCCTACCAACACTTTATTTGGGACAATATGTCTACCTTTGTTGATGCAGTCCCCGAAGACAAAAGGGTCTTAGCCCAAACCTTCCAACAAGAAGGTCTCTTGGTAGCTAAACAACAGATGCTATCTGCTAGGCACACCGCCAATGCCATATCAAAATCTATGGCTACCTCTGTAGCACTTCACTGATTTTCCTGGCTTAGAACTGCTGGTCTCGCGGAGGATGCTCGTGCGTGCATCGAAGACCTTCCCTTCAATGGAGTTAGCCTCTTCAATGCCAAGACAGATGACATTCTCGAGAATGTCCAGAAAAAGAGAACACCTGCCAGGCATTGGGGCGTCTACCCCACATACCAACAATGCCCGCAGCACACTCAATGGCACTGCCCTTACACCTCTTATCAAAAGTTACAACAAGAACCTCAGAGGCAAACATGCTATGTGCCTTACTATAAACAACAACTTTATTGAGCCAAACCTCAACAGCAAACCACAACCAGGTACAATGACTGCAAACCTAAACATCAGGTTTGACATCCAACTGGCCGAGATCTCAACACAACCTCTCACATTTTCCCCTGCCCTCTGGAAGCACTTACCTGCATGGAACGACATCACCACAGATGCCTGGGTCCTCGCCATCATACAACACGGGTACCGCATAGAATTCCACCAGCTTCCTCCACCATCACACACCGTCACACCTCTGTCACGAAGGTGACGAAATACAGGATGAAGTACAGTCGTTGTTACTCAAAGACGCCATAGAACCAATACCACTACACCATACAGTCAAAGGGTCAAACGTTTTTTCTCTCATTATTTCACCATTCCCAAAAGAGACGGAGGCCTCCGCCCTATCCTGAATCTCAGAGAACTAAACCAATATATCACTAACACCAAAATCCGCATGGTTAACCTCGAGTCCATCCTCCCGCTACTCCGCAAAAAAGACTGGTTCGCAGTTATAGACCTCAGAGACGCCTACTTCCATGTCTTTATCTATCCATCTCACAGGCCTTACCTGTGCTTCCAACTCAGTTCCCAGGCCTACCAATTCAAAAGACTTCCATTTGGACTTGTGACAGCTCCCCGGGTATTCACCAAATGCATGGCTCCAGTGGCAGCATACCTCAGGCTTCACAAGATTCACATCGTTCTGTACATTGACGACTGGCTTCTCGTAGCGCACTCCCATCACAAAGCACAGCGAGACATTCACTTCACTTTGTCTCTCCTTCAAGATCTTGGCCTTGCAGTAAACCTGCAAAAATCCAAGTTAACGCCTACAAGACTAATCCATTATATAGGAGCAGTTATAGACTCCAAACATGCTCGAGCGTTTCTTCCAATAGACAAAAGTCTCAATTTAACTTCTTTACTCCATGCCTTCACTCCTCACACACTTGTATCTGTGTTAACAGTCCAACATGTCTTAGGCACTATGGCCTCAATGACTGCTGTAGTCCAGCATGTCCGCCTCAAAATGAGGTCACTTCAAGCATGGTTCCTGGCCTTATTCAACCCACTGACAGACCCACCACATACTCTACTGCGAGTCACTTCAGAACTTGCCTCCCAGCTTTCATGGTGGTGCTCCACTCAAAACCTGACAGTGGGATGACCTTTTCAACAACCCCGTCCACAAATCCAGGTTACCACAGATACAAGCCTCACCGGCTGGGTTGCCCACTGCCGATCCCTACAAATCCATGCCCAGTGGTCGCGAAGAGAAAGGATGCTCCATATCAGCAATGGTGACCCTATGGCACGAGTGTCACAGCTGGCACACAGAGCCCTCTCTGTGGGCACGCGAGCCGTAAGTCACCGGATCGCTACCCCCCCCCCCCCGCAGCCAAACCTGAGGAGGCGTCTGCAGCCGCAGTGCTGGCGCCCCGACAGGTGGCGGGCCAGGATCCAAAGCAGCTGGCGCTGGTGGTGGATCCGGAGTGGGATCTCTAGGCACCTCTGTGCCCGGGATTCCCCCTTCCACCGTCGCTTACGCTACTTCCGCTTCCGCCACTGCTGCCGCCGCCACCCACTGGTTGGTTTTTTTTTTTCCCCAGTTTGGGCACTCGGGCCCAAAAAGGTTCACCGTCACTGCTCCATATCAACAAGCTAGAACTCTTAGCAGTAACAAAAGCCTGCAAGGCTTTCAAAAACCATCTCATTGGCAAAATGGTCCAAATAGCCACAGACACCACCACGATGTACTATATTCTCAAACAAGAGGGTACTCACTCCCCAAGTCTCCTATATTTTGCTGTCAACCTGTGGGAATGGTGCCTCTCGCATCACACTTGTCTCACGGCAATATATGTAGCCAGTCACGACAACAGTTTGGCAGATTTGCTCAGTTTCAAAGGATCTCAAATCCATGAGTGGGAACTAGACCAGACTATCTTTCTCTCTCTGTGCACACAATGGGGCACACCCACCATCGACCTCTTTGCTTCCCGGAAAAAATGGAAGTCCAAACGTTACTGCTCCTGCGCAGGAGTCGGCAAGATGCATTTGTCAGCCGTTGGCCCAAATCACTCACTTACCTCTTTCCACTGTTCCGACTTCTCCACAGGGTTGTAGTCCACCTTCAACAGGGCAGGCCCAACGCTATCCTAATAGTTCCGTGGTGGCCACGACAGCCATGGTGCCTGATTCTCCACCAGCTGCCATCCGACATTTATCGCCTGCCTCACCTGCTTACACAAGACAAAAATCAAATTCTCCACCCAGGTCTCCCTGCCCTTCATCTCGCAGTGTGGAAGATTCTGCCTCCTTGATGAATGTCCTTCATCATGCAAAGAAACCCTCAACTAGGAAGGCCTACATGTATAAATGGAAAAAAATTCCAATCATTCACTACAGCGTCATCACTGCCTTCAATCAACCCTTCCCTTACCACTGTCCTTCATTTTCTATTGCAACTAAAATCTAAGGGCCTTTCTCTTTCGTCCTTTAAAGTCTACCTTTCGGCGATTGTAGCTTATCAACCACCAACTTCTCTGACAGCGAAGTTTTTCAGACACCCTACTCTGAAACATTTCCTCAAAGGACTGTCACACATGTATCCTGACATACGTCCTCCATCACCTCAATGGTCATTGACATTAGTCCTCCGGCATCTTACAAGGGCCCCGTTTGAGCCCCTTGCATCGACTGATCTCAGGTTACTTACCTTTAAGATGGTGTTCCTTGTAGCTATCATATCAGCACGACATCCTAGTGAACTGGCAGTCTTAAGGTCTGACTATCCTTATCTCCAGTTTTACCCGGATAAAGTCAAATTCTTTGTAGATATTTCTTCCCTGCCCAAGGTTGTCTCTCAGTTTCACCTATCCCAACCCTTGGTTCTTCCGTCCTTCTTTCCTTCTCCATCTAATCCTCAAGAAAAGATTCCCCATACATTGGATGTAAGACGGGCTCTGGCCTTCTATATAGCCCGCACCCAATCTTTCAGACGCTCAGCTAGACTTTTCGTCAGCTACCAACTACCTGCTAAAGGTCTCCAAGTTACCTCGCAGCGAATATCCAAGTGGGTTGCGTCTACCATCCAGCTTGCTTATCAGCTCGCTCGAGTTCCAGTGCCACAGAATATCCGCCCTCACTCCACCAGGGAGTTGGCGACATCCACGGCGTTTTTTCGAGGAATCCCCCTCGCTGACATCTGTGCCTCTGCCACATGGTCACAGCCATCCACGTTTATCACTATAGATTGGACGTTCGGCAAAAATCTGATGCTGCTTTTGGGCGTGCTGTATCATCATCTACCTTGGCGTGACAACCTCCTTCGGGTAAGGTAGCTTGTTAGTCACCCATAGTGTGATTCACAGAGGCCACGAAGAAGAACGACAGGTTACCTACTTGTAATTGTAGTTCTTCAAGTGGACCTCTGTGATTCACACATCCTGACCCAGCCTCCCCACTGTCACGCCCTTTCTTTTATGTGGTGGTTGACCTAACTGAAGGGAGAGCCTTGGTGCCAAGGTACATATACCAAGGGGGAGGGGTCTGCACTGATGTATCTTTTTGCTACCGCAGAAGCTCTAGAATATTCCGACGAGGCTCTGTGCATGCGCAGATCACCCATAGTGTGAATCACATAGGTCCACTCAAAGAACTACAATTACAGGTAGGTAACCTGTCGTTAGCTTGAGTGTCACCACCATTGCCACCTCTGTTGGTGTCACCTTCATCTACCGCAGCTGCCTAATAGTGGTCTTGAGGAGGTTGGAGGCATCTTAGTCTGGCATTTCAGCTGTGACCACGCTGCCCTGGGTGGCCCTGCCATGAGTCCAGACTTGTAATGGAGTCTGGCCTGCTGCTCTCATTGCCCTCAACATCACTGACACACTCAGCCCCCTTCACCATGTTAAGGTGTGCATCCAAGAAGGTGGTTTGGCAAACTAGTTTGCTCTTAGTTTATAATTGATCATTCAGACATGTAGTTGTGACATTTTTAAAGCACATAGCTGTGAGTCTTTTGTGTGCTTAGCGGTTTGAGGAAGAAAGATGCATCTGTCCTTATGTATCAACTGACCTTCAGGATACGATGGGAGTGCTTTTCACAAATGTTATTACACTGCCTGTGTGCATCCAACAGTTCTTCAAGGCTTCAGCCCGCTTCCTTACGTCTCTCCTCTGCCTCATGCCTTGTATATAGACATTTTTTCATTGCTCATTTAGCTAGTTACTTATTCCTTATTTGGTTTTTTGTTTTTGTTTTTTTTGCATTTGTCCAAAACCGAAATCAATCAAAAGTTGCCTTTCTGGCTTGGGGTAGGAGAGGAAAACATTATAAATGGGGGTCCTTGATTAGGCATCCTTCAGTCTCGAGAGACTATGGTAACATGCTCTGAATAGAGGACTTAGAACAGCGTCTAGTGTGGCTGAGAAGGCCAATTTGAGAGTGACAATCCCTTCCACACTGAAGACAGATACAATCTGTCCCCTGTCCAGCTCCCTGAGTTTGCTGGTTTCAGGACTGCCTCTTTGCCTCGGCCTGCTGAACAAGTGTCTCTTCAAAACGGGAGAGGCCATGATGCACCGCCTGCCTCCAGGCTGAATGCTCAGATGTCAAGGTTTCCCATCTGTTGAGGTCCATTCCTAAGGCCTTCATATCCCGCTTGCAGATATCCTTGTATTGCAGCTGTGGTCTCCCTCTGGGGTGATTTCCCTGCACTAATTCTCCATACAGGAGATCTTTTGGAATCTCCTGTATGGAGATTCCATACTTTTTTGGAATCTTCCAGACTCTTTTGGAATCTTTTGGAAATGGGGGTCCTACACCAAAGGAAAGCCCTCTACCTTTTGTTAGAGGAAAATCACCACACCCGGAGGCTTCATAGATGGTAGCTGCCCTCTTTTTAATCCATTTTTTCCAGCTATGGATCTAGGAGGTGCAAAAAATGGCATAGCCTCGTATAGTGACCCATGATCTCAGCATTCCTAAATATGTCACCTTGGGGTTAACCCTCAGTTAACCCTTCTTCACCTTCATAGTATAGTAAATGAAATAAATAAAACACTGTCTACAAAAATAGCTCCCTACTCAGAGTCATTGAAACACTTTGTTAGCACAATCATTGATGGGAAATGACAAACATACAGAAGTTTCCTGAAGAGTGAGCCCCATGTTTACTCCTAGGTAAGTGACTATAGAATTGCAGTCTAAAGCTTCTTTGAGGTGTTCTTATGGTTGTTTCCCCCATCTCCCACTTACATGCTCTCACTGCTTTTTCTCTCTCTTGGCCATGGTTTAGTGGTAGATGCAGTGCTTTTCATTTAGAAGGTCCCAGCTTCAACTCCAGGTAGGGCTGGAAATGTTTCAAACCCTGGAGAGCCACTGACAGTCAGTGTCGGCAATGCTAGAGTTGATGGACCAATGTGCTGATTCAGTCTAACATAGTTTCTGGTTCAAGTTAGCTCTTCATTCCCTCTAGGCATCCTCCTCTTCTTATCAAACCTTCACTTGCTTGCACTATTTACTGTCTACACACTTTCTCATGCCTCCTAATGTATGGGCTTTTTCTTTAAAATTTCCCCTATTTGTTACTTAAAATTATTTTCATTTAGGTTGTGAGCATGGAGGCAGAGGCCTACATTTAGTGGATGAGCTGTGCCTCGTATGTATGTTTTGGGTGTTTTAATAGTATTAAACAATGATGATGGTATCTGAGACTCAGTCATATGACTGATATTTTCTTTTGAACTTGACAAATGGTTACATTCGTGGTTATAGCATGCACTACAGAGTACATGTAATTCAGTTAACTCTTCTTTTTTTAAAATTTTATTTTTAAATTTCCAAAACAAAAACAAATACAAGAATACAAAATACTCAGAGTTAACTCCGCACCAGACGTCATCCTCAAAGTTCACTATATTTCTTCTTCAAAAGTAATATGACAGTTGTATTGATTATTACTTTGTTTTTATTTCTTTTTGGAGATGCCCACTGAATGTTGCCCAGCTACCCTGCCGGTCAAAGTATATATATCTCTGTGTGTTTGCAAATTGCAACGCCTTTGTCTGGATTCATAATGCAGAAGATCTTTGCTTTTTATTCTGTGTTTTGTCTTTACTGTGACCATAGACAAGAAATTTTACAGGTATTCAAATGTGAGCCCAGAAAGACTAGGGATTTCTTGTCAGGCAGGTAGTAAATCTACTTCCGTGCATCTGCTGAGATGAAAAGGAACTGCAGACTTCAAAATATAATAAGCATGGAGTTGCAGCAACAATTTGGAAATGACAAAATCGTCGTGCTTACCTTCACTGGGTTGTAAGTACTCACGTGGGGCTGCTTAGAATCTATTTTTATGCACCTTGAGACAAAATTCACAAGCCATTGCTCACGGTGGTACTTTGCTTCCTTTTGCTGTTCATGATCAGGAGTTGTATTTGGAACACATCTCGCTGGATCTTAAAATATATTACTAATTTTCTTATTGGGCCAGGACGAGAGGGAAATTATATAAAAGTGCTGAATACAACTGGATTTACGCATACTGATAACAGCGATTAATTTTGCACTTGTCATTTGAACTTCCCAGCATTTCCTAAAACTTCTGATTTCCACTGGGAACAATAAATTGCAATAGGTTTAATGGGTGCTCACAGTAAGAACAACAAATTATTCCGGAAAAAGATTTACACAGGCCTAGCTTTTCTTTTGTAAAATGTGGACATATACAGATCAGCTTTATAAATAATCTAGTCATATTTGGGACTCCACTGAATTCCATTCTGTTTCAATGTTTGGCTTCCAAACAATGATTTTAATCAAGATCTACTCTCCTCCTATAAATTATGTTAGATATGGATAGATATATAGATCTCAGTTGTTTTGGGACCAGACATTGAAACAGAATAGACTTGAATGAAGTCCCAAATACGACTATGTATTTTTTTCCCCCTGATTTGGTATGTTGGCACTCTTTCTCCTACCTGTTGTAAACTTAGAAAGAGGAACATCGACATGAGTAATTTTTTTTTTTAAGACCCTACTGCTATAGTTGAACAATTTTATCCTTCCGGTCCCATTAAACTGACACTCTGATTGATTACCCATGTGTTTGTTCAGGATATTTTTCTAAGTTGCTTTCTTAAACACATCCCTCCGATAAAGATTATTATCTCAGCTGGTGCAGACAGCAGGGAGAGATGCGATAAAAAAAACCACAACATCAAAAACTGTAGGTACAGTCACAGAACAGGTAGGCAATTACTGACCTTAGCACTCCTTCTCATGCTGAAGCACATGAGAAGTAATTGGAAATTTCTGGTTGGTGCAGAACACAGGTGTCCAGCTTCTTATGGGAGCTAGGTAATCAGAACATATAAAATATAGTTTCTCAAGCATTAATGTTCTGAACAGACTGGGATCCAGTAATTTTAAGGATCACCAGTACTCCCCTATACAAAGGTCCGTGAGCCCTAAGATTGGTCATAGAGATTCGCGTGATCACCGATAAGATCTATTAGGACAGAGAGGGATAGGGCCTTTTCTTTGGTATCCCCATTCTCTGCCCTGGGACTGAGATGATTATATATATTTGTCTGTCCTTGGCTGTAATATTTAATAAGGATATGACTGTGACGTTTACCACGTGGCCCCTGCTTGTTTCACCAAACAAAGAGCTCACGTTACGTATCCCACCATGCCCCCAGTTGATCTCTTTACCAACTATGTTTCCTGTGAAAGACTGAGGTCCATTCAGTACTTAACTTTGAAATAAGAACAGCTTTATTGGTTACAAGATGTTTCAGGAATAGTTCTTAAGCACATTCTTAAAGTTACACAAAGCATTCAGTATTTTCCTTTAACCTTTTCTATACTTAACTAATACAGATAACACTCTGACTGTTCACTCCCTAAACTCTCTCTCTGCTTCAAAACCCAAACCTTCTCTTCAAACCTCTCTCCTCGATCTCTCTTCTCTATCTGCTCCACACTCTGCTACAGCCCCCCTTCTATATAGCTGGCTCCGCCTCCCAACAGCTCCCTATTGGTTCATGCAAATGCACTTCTGAATATGCATGACAGGGTGACCGCTACAATGACTTCAGTATTTTTATCCCATCTTTCACCTAAAAATAATCCAAGGCAACTTGACCTACATCATTAAAAAGAAACAATATTAAAAACCAAAGCAATAAGTTATTAGAATATTTAGAAAGAATTATGAAAAAGAAAGAAACCTCCTGATAATGTTGATTATTTTAAATGTTTTGTTGATAAGCTTAATTATTAATGGCTTTAAAAGTAACATTTATGCCACATAAATACTTTTTCAGTGACAACTCAGGATTAGTAATGTCTACTCAGAAATAAAGTCTACTGAATTCAGTATATGTTACCCTCAGGGAAAGGTGTACATGAGAGGTGCATAAAATTTTCAGCCTTCAGGGCAACATCTTATGTCATTTGGGGACCTGGGAAGCATGCATGCTGACACGTCACACCTTGCTTCCACTCACATTCCAGCAATTCTTTGCAAGGTAAGAAGGAGAGGTTACTTTGTGGTAGAAATACACATAATAAATTGTCCATGAAGACATGATTCAGGCAGTCTTTCATAGACTTCAAAAGAACAGTGTGTTTTAGTCCAGAACAGAGATGGGCACGAACCGAACCACCAACCAGACAAAACGCACAAACTGGGCTTTTTGATGCTTCGGTTCATAGATCCCGTTTCGCTGAAACAAATGAACCTCTGAGCTTTTTTCCTCTCTGAGCTTCATTTTGTTCGGCAAAAGGTGATGCCCATCCAACCCCCTTCCCACTGCCCCCATCAGCCCCTTATCTTATCTTGAAGCCGTGGCCACTGCGCCTGCTGCAGCTGCAGTTCTGAGAGGCAACAGGCCTGGGCCTACTGCGTGTGTGCATGTGCCCGCGGCTCAGCTGAGCGGCCGGTGCCTGCTCAGAAGCAGCAGGTCCGGATCCTTGAAGCCAGGCCTGGTCCATGTGTGCATGCAAGAACGTGGGCCTGCTGCTTCTGTGCCGGCACCGGCTGCTTATCTGAGCGGCATGCACAGATACAACAGACCTGGGCCAGCTGCCTGTCAGGATTGCAGTGGTAGGGGAGGTGGAGGAGGCAGAGGCGGCTTCAAGGTGAGGTAGGGAGCTGACAAGGGCAGTGGGAGGGAGAGGAGTGACGGATGGTTCCCCCCTGGCACGAACCCAAAAAACGAACCACGATCCAGTTCATTTTGGGTGTGTGAAATAGTTCATGGGTAGCCATAAACCACGAAACATCATGAATCACTGGTTTTTAAGTCTGTGCCCATCTCTAGTCAGCAACACCAGATAAAGCAAGCTAATGTACCAAAATATGTGAGGTGAAAAAAGCTCCTACTGTGCACTCAGAGGCTTTTGGAAATTAAGGAATTCCTTCTTCTATTCATGAACTATCTGCAGTGTTTCTCTCTATCTTTAGAAGTACAGACAAGTACCATGCAAAATATATACTCACTTTACATTGGCTTGTGCATACAGTACAAAGGGGAAACTAATATGCCATGCAGCCTCTTTTTCTATTTTAATTCTGTTCCATTTGGAGCTAAATTAGCTTGTTAAATTGATTCTTTGTAGTATTTTTTAACAGAGATGAGATGAGATTATACAAGCTGGATCCCAGAGGTGGCCTCCACATACAAGATCCATCTGCATAATAGGGAATTCCATTCTATAGGGAGAACGCTATTTAGCACACCTAGCCTGATAGCAGTTTGCTTGCACAAACTAATTATTTAAGCGCCCCTGAAATTAATTCTTTCCACACAAAGCTTCTGCCAGCAAGCAGGGCCGGGAGCTCCTTCTTTGGAAGAAGGGTTGAACAGTACAGTATTTGCCACAAAGAAAATGAAGCAGAGGACTTCAGCATTGCAGACGCTGATGGGATGCTCCAAAAGGACATGCATAGCAAATGTGAGGACTAAAACATAATACTTTCAGTGTCCATTTCCTTTGCTTTCTTTTGCAAACAAGAGGAAATGGGCAGTGTGCCTATTATTCCAGAGTAATACATTCCAGAGCTAATCTTATTAGTCCATAGTCTGTTGCAGCAAAAGTAGGGGAGGGGGGGCAGTCTTGTGATCTAAAGAAGTAGGCTTCTTCAAGAAGAAAGCTTTTGCCAAATTTCCCAAGAAAGCTTTTGCCAAATAAAAACGGTGAGTCTTTACTCTACCACAAGATACTTTGTCGATAAGATGCATATCAGATATTTAAATCTTCCAGTAGAATCTCGTCTGTGGCAGAAGCAAGAACAGATTTGTTGAGCTGTGCCACTGTATGTTAAGATTGTACTTCCAGGAGTAATCTCGGGTGATACAGTAGAACTCACACCTAAGTAAATGGGGCCACCTTTAGGCACAGGGAAGCAGTCATCTCAGGAAGTGGAGTGCAGGTGGTGGCAAATTCCCCACTGCCTTGCTACTGCTGCATCTCTTTTGCCCTTGAAAGCTGCTGCTACAATATTTATTTATTTAAAATATTTCTATGCCGCCTTTCTCCCCAAAAGGACCCAAGGTGGCTTACATCCCTGAAACAGTATTTAAAAGCTGAAACAGTAAGTGTACAAATATTTAAAAAGAATTAAACAAGTACTATATTAAAATGGTAACTAAGATCAATATTAAAACACATTTAAAACAACAGAGCACAACACTCAATTTAAAACCCCTCTCAGTCATTAAGGAAAAGCCTGCCTAAAGAGAAAAGTCTTTGCCTGCCTGTGGAAGGACAGCAAAGATGGGGCCAGCTTGGTTTCCCATGGGAGGGAATTCCAGAGTCTGGGAGCAGCGACAGAGAAGACCCTCTCCTGTGTCCCCACCAAGCGTTCTCCAGACCTCTGCCTTTGAAAATATCTGCTCTGAGGGGTTCATGAAACAAAGGCATAGGAGGAGGAGTCACCTGAAAAATCATTAGTGCTTCTGTCCATCATCTTTAATTTCCAGCCATGTAAGAAAGGCTTTCTACTCGATAGGCCTGAATGTTTCCATGTATAAACTAAGGGTAAATCACAGCTAGTGTTTATTCATAGCATTTTGGTCCGACTGATTGAAAATAGTTTGCTCCGTATCTGTGCATTTACCTGCCAGCTGAGGATAACACTTGGTGCATCTGGCAGAGTAGGCTGTTGATGCCAGAAGAAAGGTGTTTATTTCTAAGGCATTACAGGACTATCTGATACATATTCTAGACACTTGTAGTGTGCAAATAAAGTGTTAAAAACTCTACCGCTTGGATGCCAGCTGCAGAGCATCGCTTAATGTATTATAGCCCAAGGCCAAGCATGTATGCTCAGCCCAGTTGAATCCAGTCAGGATTTATTCCCTAGTACACCTGCTTAGAATTGCATTCTCAGCCTTTTGCCTCAGCCATACTTTCCCCTCCAGTAATATTTGTTCTTCATAAATCTGTTTTGACGAAGATCAGGGCTAAAATGAGAAGTAATATCTTCCTCAGCATAATGACTGCTTTGGTTTCACTGCTCTTGTTCTTGACAAGATTTGCTTAAGCCTATTTTACATATGTACAAGCCAATTTTTTATGAGCTTATTGTAGGACTTGGTGAAGGGGAAGTTGGAATTATTTCCCAGTGCACTCTCAGTAACTGAAGACCTTCTGACAACCTGCTTCAGATGGACCAGTTTATGGCATGGGTTTCTTCACTGCAAGTTTGATCTGCATCAGGGATGGAGCATGTTTAACCCCCTCAGATGTTGTTGGACTGCAGCCAATATCTTTCTTCACCATTGGTCATGCTGTCTAGAGGTCATGGGATTTGCAGTCAAGCAATATCTGGAGGGCTTTATGTTCCCCACTCTTGATCTACCTGACCTTTACTTCTCAAGAAGGATAAGGGTCACTTCCAGCCATTTTAGAAAGAGGCTCTATCAGTACCTTCTGGGGATTTGATTGGTGGTTTCAGACCATGCCCTGGATCCAGCCACGGAGCCCGTTGATTCAAATGCTTTTAATACATAATGCTGACTTGGCAGTCTGGTAACAAAGCTGTAACAACTTGATTGATCCAGAACCACCCTGCCTGAACTCCTGAATGACGAGGCTGTCAAAGGCAGCCTCTTTTGCATTTCCTATGGCAGAAGTTTGCCAAAGTACTTAGGTCCAATAACACACAGCTGACTGTCACAGCGATGAAAAATGACACTGGTGGCTTTATTGGTATCATTTTATTGAAATACAGTGGTGATTTATATTACATATTATGTGTGATGGCACAGTCTTCACTATGAATTTGAACAAATGAATTACAGGACCACAGATACAGGGGCTAGGCTGCCTTATATATCCACCTGCGGTTCGAGTTTAATGGAAAAGGGCATAACTCAGGAGCACAAAATAGAAGGAAGCACTTGAAGAGTGAGCTAATGCAAGAAAACAAAGATTTTACATCACTTTTAATTGTGTAGCTTTTGTTTAGCTACTTAGAGCTAAATGAAACATGATGAATAATAATTGTCCAGTAGTCAGTCAGTTTCTTTGGCTTGTTTGTTTGCTTGTGTTAACACAGAACAGTTTCCAAAGTGCACACATGGAGTGAAGAGTGATGAAGAAGGGTTTTTTTTGGGTGGGGGGCAGGGATAGTGTTTTCAGCTACAACTCCCAGAAACCCCAGCCAGCATTGGAGTTCTAGTCCGAAACAGCCACTTTTCCAGGTTCTAGGAAATGACAAGTTTACTCGGCTCTCTGCTGACAGTTTTTCTGCTCAAAATCATTTCACAAAGAGCACACCCATTTACGTTACAGGCAAGCGACAGGTCTTTGTCTTTAAAATCCCATTAAACATTGAACAATTATTTTCCCTGGAGGCTACCACAACAGGCTGCCATTCCCTGAAAGTACTTCAACACTCCTGTATTCTTACTGTGTCAGTGTTTTGGAAACCAAATGTACTGTTCCGGGTGGCCGGGGGAGGGGAAGCAGAAATTAAAAAAAAGAGGAGGCTAAAGGTAGCCATAGCAGATGCTCTCTATGCACTCATTTTTTGCATTCACATTTTCTTTGATTGCTCAGAAAGAACTAGATTACTGGGTTTTACTGACATGGCTTCTTCATAAAACAGAAGAACTGATATAAATAATTCTGACATTTTGCTTAATCAGGATGTGACCCAGACCCTGCTCTTATCCAACTGCTTACATTATAGGCAAGCAATGAGGTTTGTTTGTCTTTTCTTCAGAATCCCATCAAATATTTAAGAAGTGTTTCCAGATTATATGATATAGCGAACAGTGCTGTGTTTGGATACAAATAAGAAATCAATCCATTTCTTCTCTAGTTCAGCAGCTTTCAGACTCAGGTCAGGCTGTGGAGCTCTGTTCGTTCAGAAAGGGGGGAAAACTATACTTTGAAAAAAAGAGAGAGAGGCAGAATTAGATCAATAGATGCATATACGTTCCTTTCTTTTCTTTTCTCGTTTAAAATTGTCCTATACCAACAGGCGACCAAGGTATACAATCTGGAACAAGATCTCAAGTCCTGTATTTGTAACCCAGTAAATCATTTTTATTGGGGACGTGGTGGCGCTGTGGGTTAAACCGCAGAAGCCTCTGTGCTGCAAGGTCAGAAGACCAGCAGTCGTAAGATCGAATCCACGTGACGGAGTTAGCTCCCGTCGCTTGTCCCAGCTCCTGCCAACCTAGCAGTTCGAAAGCATGCAAATGCAAGTAGATAAATAGGTACCACCATGGTGGGAAGGTAACGGCGTTCTGTGTCTAGTCACACTGGCCACGTGACCACGGAAACTGTCTACGGACAAAACGCTGGCTCTACGGCTTGGAAACGGGGATGAGCACCGCGCCCTAGAGTCGGACACGACTGGACTAAATGTCAAGGGGAACCTTTACCTTTAAATCATTTTTAGGTGTTGGGTATGACAAAACAGGCAAACAAAAATGGCCTGATTCAGAGCGCCACAAAAGGAACAGGAGATGACTGCTACCTTTGCAGCTCTGGCAGGGTAGAAGAATGAGAGCCTTTTCAACATGTAATGGTGAGGGACAATGGAGATCCCTGCTATTTCCTATTGGTCTCCCATCCCAGGGTAACCAGACCTGACCCTGCTTAGCTTCTGAATCAGAAAGGTATGAACTCAATTTTAGCTCACATTTAACATTCTACAGCCACCTGGAAATCAGATAGGCATCGTAATGGTCTTTGACTGAATTCTCTTAGGGTATATCTTCTAAGTAAGTGGCATGGTGTTTTGTGTGGGAGGGAGACTCCACACAAGGTGCAGACTTGCATCAGAAATGTGCCACATTTTATTGACTCACTGAATTGAATGCTCATCTGTACAAAAACAATAATGCCATGCACAAAGAAAGCTAGTACATCAAGAAAACACCCTCCTCCCCTGCAATGCTAGATATCTCTATTCACTAACTTTAAAAAGAAGAGCATACAGTTACTACGTCCTTCCTACCTGCAGTTTGAAATGGTACAACTCTGACACAGATGTACCGCTTCGTTTAAAAAAAACACTGTACTTCTTCATTCCATTTCATCAAACAGCTGATTGCTGATAAGAGGCATCTACTGAACTCAATTGATTAGATCAGTATCTGTATGTGTAAATAGTAATTTTGTCTGGTTTAATGAATCCATTCATTTCCTTGTCTTTAAGATAGGCTACACTGGATTAGATTACGGGACTATAACAGTTTTGTCTGCAATGCATAGAAATAGTTATTTGAATTTGGAAATTCTCTTTCAAGTAGGTGGGGAGGAATTGCCTTTTTCACTTCAATAAATATTTTTAGCACAAATGAGACAAGAACTATTGCTTCCGTTCATAAGAGCCTGTTTTTAGCTCAGAACCAGGACAAAAATATCTTTACTCAGATGGAAAAGGGTCGGAGAGATCCTTAAACCTACCCCTCCAATAAAAAATTTGAACAGTGAAAATTGTGATTATAATTGAATCGATACCTTTAAGTAATTTCTCTTTAATATTGTGAGAGTGGTTTAAAGGAAACAAGATTCAGTATGGTTTATAATGTGATCACTGTTTCCCAATTATACGTTGTTTATCTAAGTCAGGGATGGGCAACATGTGGGCTGTGCAATTCAGCAACCCTGGGATCACCAGCACCATCCCAATTTTCGGTTCAGAAAGTCACCTTGTACTCTAGGGAGTATGGGGGCAATTTTGCTATGTTCTTCGGGGGACCAGCACCATGATAGCCCTCCTACTGCACCGATTTTGGGGCATCACTAGATGGCACAAGAGGGATTTTTTTCCGTGTGTGTGTGTGTGTGTGTGTGTGTGTGTGTGTACGCATGAAAGTGTAAGAAAACTTGGGTGTGGGGGTAATAGGAAAGAGTACAGTCATGACCCTTCAAGTTCCAGGGATAGGTTGCGTTGTCCCAGGGCCTTTGGTGGTTTCCTATCCTGATTTAACAGATGAACTCTTGTTACTATCCTCCATGAAAGCTGCAGATCAGTTATTAAGTAACTTTTGTTGTTTAGTCGTTAAGTCGTGTCCGACTCTTCGGGACCACATGGACCAGAGCACGCCAGGCCCTCCTGTCTTCCACTGCCTCCCGGAGTTGGGTCAAATTCATGTTGGTAGCTTAGATGACACTGTCCAACCATCTCGACCATTAAGTAACTGCTGCTTATTAAAAAAAAAAAAAAATCCCCCCATATAGACAGCCATGTTAGTCCACTGCAGCAAAACCAACAATGGGACAGCTTAAAGGCTAACACTTCCTCTTCATGCATCTGCAGAAGTGGGCTGGGCTGACAAACACTCATGACAAACACAATGCACTTGTCTAAAAGGTGCCACAAGATGCTTGCAAAAGCAGTGCTCGGACAGTGTTCAGGGCCATAAGCCAATGAGCCAGGCCTGCTTCACAGCTGTGTCTTCCCTGTTGTCAGCCATGGACCCTGGGAGAGCCCCGTGCCTATGGGAAGCTCCACCTGTAGTTGAACATTACATTCACTATAATGTTGTGCATTTTGTTAAGTGGAAGATGGCAACTCAGCTTTACTGGCTTGTTGCTGTTATGTGCAATCAAGTCATTTCTAATTTATGGCAAACCTAGTAGGGTTGTAAAAGTTCTAGGAGGTGGTTTACCATTGCCAAATCTTCAGTGAGTGTCCATGGCCAAGCAGGGATTTGAACTCAGATCTCCTGAGTCCTAACCTGACACTCTATCCACTGCATTACACTGGCTCGTTCACTGTCCTAGAAAAAAATTAAAAGACCTAGAAAAAATAAAAAATACTTTATGCATGCTAAAATAAATAAAATGGGTAAAACGGAAGAATTTATGTAGTCTCTGTGGGGTGTAGCTTCTTCTGCAGGTTGTATGTGTGAAAATGTTACATTAACCAATTCTAATAGTTTTTAATGAACATCTTAATAGTCTTAAAATACTTTTGATGACATTTTTGTACCTTTTCATCATGAGCACAGCCAAATCCTCTTGCACAGGAGCTCACAAAATCATTAGACCCACAAAACCACTGAACCTGCACACATTCCACATGTTTTAATGCAAGAATGGGGATCGTTATGCCCCTCCAAATGTTAATGGCTTTCAGTTTTCTTCAATCCTAGCCATTGATTAGGTTTGGTATTGCCAATAAGTGCTACAGTCCCATAAGGTCTGGAGATCTGTGTTCTCCACCCTGCATTGATACATGTTAGCACTTGTCTCATAATGCATTTGTTAGCCTTTAAGGTGCTCCAGTGCCCTATTTTTTCCACACAAACTTGCTGATACTGTAATATAAGCAGATTTGCAGGCTTTTTATTTATATCTGAGCCCCTCCCATTTTGGAAGCAACAAGCCGTACAAAGCTAGTCTTATTTGGGGGATGCAAATATGGGGAAAACACTGAAGATACCTCCCAAGCAAAGCCCTGCTATTTTGAGACACTTCTGTTTCACCTTTGGAAACAAACCTTTGAGACCTTTGTTTTGATCAGATGTTGTTTATGGGGGGGGGGGGGTATGTTTAGTCAGGTAAATTCTGTGGAAACATTCTGAATTGGAAGAGCTGCTTTGTTTTATGTACTCTGTCCATCTCCAACCCAGCATAAGCAGTATCTATAAACTTGCTGAAACTCCATCATAATTTGGATCTCTGCAGGAAGGCAAACTCATATCATTAGAGACCTACAAACCAATGTGTGTATATCAAGTCTGCATAGCTACCCACCACATTCCCTTGCTCTAGACTGATGGTGAGTAAATGGAATGATAAGAAACACAGAGACGTTAGTTTTCCTCACACACATAGAAGAAGAAACATAGAATGGGAAATCCAGTAGAAAACAACACAGGTATTTTACTGAAGTCTAAGCTGCAATGAATTTTATATTGCATACAAAAAAAAATATGTCTCTCTGTACATAAAAAGGCACTGTGTGAGGCAAAAGGTTCTAGCCTGTTCTTCCTGACATGATAGGTATCTGTTTGCATGGCTTCATTTATTTATTTGTAAGTTTACTTCTCCACAGAGAACATTTAATTGGGTGAGATTTCCAGTTCAATGTGAAGTGATTGTTTTCCATAGCTTCAAAAATTGTATTTCATTTGTTACTGGTATAACCGCTTTTTAAAAGTAACTCTTTACTTTCTTGTTCTTTAATTATAACTGAAATAATTACTTTTAATTACTTTTTAGAACTCATGAGAATGGTACATGCCACTGGCTTCTGGTACATAACATGCCTGACTAGTGAGGCCACACACTTTCTATAACTATAAAAGTAACTAAATCCAGTTATTATTATAATGCAAATAGAGTGGTTATCCTTTGTTAACATCACAACCATACCTTAGTTATTGCAAAAATGAATTACTTGCAGCAGCTGACTAAATGCAGCTTATTACATCCAGATTTTGTTGTTTTACCACCTCAGCAAGTAGCCTTAGCGAGCAAATGCATTAATGAGCCGTTTCTTCAGATTCAAAGCTCACTGCTAGCATCTCTCCCACTGAGGCACAGTAAACAGTGAAGAGAACATCTTCCCAAGCAAAGTCCTTGAGTCTCCTGTGCCAAACATTTCCATAAATCTATTGCAAAAGATGTATCTTTAAATAGTTATTGTTTATTTATTTATTTATTTATTTATTTATGGCCAGGCAGCGCTGGTTGTAGAACAAATGGCATTAAAACCTTCAGGGCATCTTGACTTGCTTCAGTAGCAAGCAAGACTCTTCCTTTAAGCCAACTGATGTTCTTTTAATGAGTGCTGCTTGTCAAGGATCATCCTTGCAATTTGCTGTATAAAACCATCATTTGCTGTGAGTTTATAAAACAGCCACTCTTTTGAAATGGTCGAGGCACCACACCGGACTCAGATGCATAGAACAGGTGTTTATTTGAACCGAAAGGAGGAAACCAGATGATGGATTTTCCCCTGTCTCCCTCCTTCCCTCCACCTTCATCTTTCTTTTCTTGTTTATTCTAATTGCTTGCCCATTCTTTGACAAGCTATGTTGTGCCTGTATAACATAAATTATAACAAGCTACCTAGGGAGGAGGGGTACTGATTGCTAGCTTTCAAATGGTTTAAGTGACTAGAGCGTGACAGGTCGCCAGCGGAGCAGAAGGCCAGCTGACATCTTCATGTAACAAGGCATCCCACCAAAATTAGGTATTAGTAAGGCACTGGCTGCCTTTGCTGCCATGAGGGTGTGATGCAAATCAAAATGACAAGTTCAAAACAAAGGCATGCTAATACTCCCCCCCCCCCTTTTTTTTCCTTTCTTGAAGGGCTGCCCCTCCTTTGCCAAATGCGCCTTTATTAATGTCGATTTTGACAAGCACAACTGCTTTATGAATACGACTGCCTCAGACTATGGACTTAATGGCTTTCAACTAACAGCCAAGACAAACTTTTCAGAAGACTCAAAACCTACAACGCCATCATCAGAGAAACACATTTCATATTCTTTTCATTAATGTGCTCCTCCTGCCAACAATGGTTGATCTTATGAGTTGCTAGATGTTTTATTATAATTCATTTTTATGCTAGAAAAACAACAGTGTGTTGTGTTACAGGAGTCTGTCTTATCCTGTGCTAGTGCTATCATATCGTGGAAATCACAGAATTGTCCCAGTGCTTAAGAGGAAAGGACTGTGAAATGTCTGAATCAGCAGCTACTGCACAGATGGCAAAAGGTGTGACAACCATCCTTGAATACAGGCAAGGAATCACTATAGAACTTACTCTGCAATGGTGATGGCAGTGAAGAAAATATTCCTTCTCTGCCATTGTGTCTGTAAAATGTTGGCTACCATTTTACAGACACAAAGAGACTTGCCTCTGTACAACTGTGAGATCAGATAGAAGTCTGCGTATCACTGTAATAATTGCATGCTGTCAAGTCAGCTCTGATTTATGGCCACTCTTTTCAGGGTTTTCTAGGTAGAGAATACTCAGAAATGGTTTACCTTCCCTTATTTTAGGGACAATCTCGTGACTGTGCAGCTTGCCCAAGGCCACACAGGCTGATTTTTCTTCCAGGAGGCACAGTGGGAAATTGAACTCCAACCTCTGACTCCACTAGCAGATACCTAAATTACTGGTATCCAGCCAGTTTATGCATCGTTATGCCTAATCTGTATTACATTTTCCAGATGACATGACTCACATTTGTTTCAAGCCATTACTTTGGTAGGGACAATTTACAACCTTTTATTAAAACAATGAATTTAGATCCCCTTAATCTGAGCAATTATTTCTACTGTTCAGCTGTTCAATAAGATCCTGGAAAGGTTTGCTGCAGGTCCACTCCTGTTTTATCAGCTTATTACAGTATCTGTCACTTGTTCAGACCTGGGTAGCTTCTGTATGTACTTTGTGGTTATGTGTTTGAGCCCATGCTCCTTCACGGGCTCTTTGAAGTCTTGAGAGGATTTTTTTTTCTCTTGTCCCGTTAGGATGAAGTGTTTGCTTGGTAGGTTTGCCTCCTGAATCAGTGAGACGGCAGTCTGGAATATCTCAGGCAACTACTTCTTGAGTAGACAATTTTAAGTCCCCAAAATACTACACGTTGAAAATGTGCAGGCTCTGGGTTTTCTCATGTCTATTCAGTATCCATCAGCTACATGTGTACTCAGGATTCTTGTTGTCATTAGATTTGCATTTTTTCAAGGATTTTCACTATCTTTCCTAAACATTGGGTATATGGGGCCCCTCCTTTGACTGTACTCCATCTTTGTGGGATCCCCAACAGCACTAGCCAGTCTGGTGCACAGATCTTTACTCACAGTATGTTAATGTTTGTAGATGTTTGTATTCTTAGTGGAGGATTTTTAGTGGGGGGGGAGTGTTTTGGGGATTTTTTATGTGTGTGCATGTGGGTCTGGTCTCTGGGTGTCTGTGTGAATTTTGTTGTATGTGTATACTATGTATATACTTACAATGACAATAAATTTATTTGATTTGATTTGATTTGATTTAATCATGATGTACTACTTCAGGTGCTAATCCTGATACCAGAATTAAAGAAGAAACAGGCCAAAATACCTCTAACTACACCACAGGAAAACATAAAAACAATTACCCCCCCACCCCACCCTAATTGACACTACACTGGGAAGGTTATGGGGCACCAGGAGAAAATATTGTTTTTTAAACTGCATTTTTGCTTTGTCTTAACGAGTAAAACAGGTCCAATAATGGTATTACCATTTTCTGGTACCTGTGTAATCTAGTCAAATCAGACCATTCGTATCAGTGATAAATTCAAATTAAAACTGTGTGCAAGAAAATCCAAATATCTAACGCTATGTCTTCTTTGAGAAAAATGAACTACCTAAGTTAATACAGATTTGTTCAGAGCTTTGAACTACAAGTAATGAATCTTTCAGACAGTTTATTCAAGCAGAACTGAAATAGAATCTACTTAAATGTATCCAGCAGTTGGGCTAAAACTTCCTGAGTTTAATAAATCTACAATTGCTGGAAACTATAATTGGATAAGTCTATATGAAACATTGTTTGACTTTAATAAAAAGGTTGCAGAATGGCCAAAATAATTTCATGAGTAAAGTTACCATCTTATTTCAGGGTGTGTTTCAGTTGACTAGCTACTTTTTAACTGATTCATTGCTTTATTAAGCCACTGATACCAATATAACTGCTGTTTTAAGGCTATTTAATGAAGATAGGTTTTCAAACTAAATAAAGCAGAAAAATCATTTATTTTTCATGATTGTTTCTAGAACAGTAGTGTCTGCCTAACCCATTTCTTCAAGGAGCAACTTTAGTTAACAATGTATGTAAACCCTTATCTAATTCTAAGTTAATTGATTATAGCAATTAATCAGCATTGCTTAATGACTTTAGTCTTAATTTGCAACTTTTCTTTTTTAAAGTGCTAGAAACTTTACAGTCTATGGAAAAAATCATTATGAGAAGAAATCATTATGGCAGAATGGATTTACATTCCCTTGGTTATCCTGCGCATATGAGGTTTGAATAAGTTGAGAGTATGACAACTGTTGTAAAGTGTATTAAAAAATCAAAACTATGGTTGCTAGATACCTCAGTGGTTTAGATATCAAGCTGCAGAGCCACAGGTTGGGAGTTTGATTCCCCACTGTGCCACTTGTGAAGCAGAGCCAGCCTGTGTGGCCTCGGGCAAGCTGCACAGTCCCAGGATGCCCCCAGAAGAAGGGAATAGTAAACCATTTCTGTGTATTCTTTTCCTAGAAATCCCTGAAAAGGGTTACCATAAATCAGAATTGGTTTGACAGTACACTATTATTATTGTTGTTATTGGGTGCAAGTATTGCATCAAAGTTTCATAGTACTGATTTATACCAGGCTAGACGTGGTGGCGCTGCGGGTTAAACAGCTGAAGCCTCTGTGCTGCAAGGTCAGAAGACCTGCAGTCGTAAGATCGAATCCACGTGACGGAGTGAGCCCCCGTCGCTTGTCCCAGCTCCCGCCAACCTAGCGGTTCGAAAGCATGCAAAATTCAAAAATGCGAGTAGATAAATAGGTACCACCTCGGTGGGAAGGTAAACGGCGTTCCGTGTCTAGTCACGCTGGCCACGTGACCACGGAGGATTGTCTGCGGACAAACGCTAGCTCTATGGGTTGGAAACGGAGATGAGCACCGCCGCCTAGAGTCGGACACGACTGGACAAATTGTCAAGGGGAACCTTTACCTTTACCTTAGGCTTAGTTAATCGAGGACTATCAATCCAAAGTGATTACACACTCCAGTCTCCCAAGCAGAGTGCTGTCCTCACCAGCTGAATAAGCAGGATTTGTTTTGAACAACAACTCTCAGAATTCCTCCTGGAGTTGCACTCCAAAAAAAGAGTAACATTTCTGGGCTCAGCAGGTAACTATAGATGCTGAGTACTGAATCTGATTTTTTAGCCATGCAAACAAACCACTGGGGTATGACTGAGCACTCCCGATGCTTCCTGCCTGCTAGGCATGTATCTTCAGTCCTTGTTGACTGCCTACAAGAGAAGGTGGAGTCAAAAATGAAGGTAGCAGCTGGGAACCAGGGTTACCAACTCTTCAGAGAAGGTCTGGAAGAAGAAGGGACAGCTGAAATACGTCTGGAGATCTCCAGTACTTCCCAAGGTTGCCATTTCAAGGAGGAGCAAGATCTAGAAGCCCATTCTTTTTAAAGAGCCACTGTGGTATTTATTTTAATACCTGACAGCAAATATAAGAGTAAAAAACAGAACAAATGGATATACTGTTACCTGAAGTGAAGAGAGGTGTTCTTTTGATGTGCTTTCTTCCAGCATAGATTTATATAAGGGGCTAGAGCAACGGTCATCATGTAGAACCAACAAGCCAGTTAGAGATGTGGTGCTCCAACGATCCCATATTCTGAAACACTGTAGGGAACTTTTACTCGCCTAGACACCCACAGTGGCCCTGATATTTCTGAGGCTAACAATGTATATTTGCCATATAAATTCAAATGTTACCTTCTAGTGAGGGGATGCTTGGCTGAATTTCATTTTCAAGGGCTGAGAGGTGGAAAGGACACATGGATGTGTCTTAATGTACATTTTCTTTCTACTGTCGATTTCTCAGAATTATTTGTTATGCCAAAGCATTGTGCCAGGAAGAAGATACTTCTTTTATTACTTTACTTTGGAAAGGGTATTCTATTCTGGTATTATAGTCAGTTTTTTGCCTGCATTTTTACGGCCCTAACATTTTTTTCAAATACTGAAGTCTGTTTCAAATCAGCTCTCGTGTAACTCATATAATCAAAACAAGTTTGTGTTTCACATTTTCCAAGCTATTTCTCTAAACAAAATGCAGCTGTTAACATTCCAGCACTTTTTGGCAACAATAAACCAGGAAAATATTGGGAGAAACAAGTTTCCCTGTGTCACTTGTTCTATCCTGTTACAAGATTTCTCCATTTACCATAGTAAGCAGGGGATATTATCTGAGCCAGCTTTTAGATATATCATACTAAGCTTTGTAAAGTAAACTTTGTAGGTCTCCACAAATCAACTGTTTTGATTCTTCTTCATTTGATAATTTTATGGTGATTCATTCCTATTTGCGCATTGCTCTCAGAAAAGACCAGCAGGATTCACTCTTCCATGGCAATCTATCAGGTTTTTTTTCTTTTTCTGACAAAAGGCAAATGCAACAAACTTTTAAAAAATGTTCATAGCAAGCCCAAAGCACAAAGAAGAAAAAGGGGATTTAATTTTATTTTTCAAATTAAATATTTATATTGCTACTAAGCAGGACAATCTGATCTGTGTTGCTCCACAAGTAAAGTACTGTATTTTTCAGAGACCCATTGGAAGGCCTTGCTGAGGTTCAGTCTAGACATTACTTGCCAGATGATAGATCCACCATGCCAACCTGTAGCATGGAATCAATATCAGTATATAAATATGTGTTTTTAAATCATTCGTAAGCCACCTTTCTCCCCTTTTACAGGGGAGAAAGGCAAGGTAGCAATTAAATAAGTAGATAGTGTTGAATCAGGATTTAGCATAATCTGCCAGTGAAAGTCATGGGGAGAGGTGGCAATGGTATACTACTCCTTGAACGCCCCATATCTCAATAACCCAATGTTATTGGCATATAACAGTAACATAACAACCTTCATACTCAATCTCATCTGATTTTGGAAGCTAAGCAGGGTTGGGCATGGTTAGTACTTGACTGGGAGACTACCTGGTATGGTGATGCCAGGGATTTCCATCAAAGACCTTTATTATACTTCTTTACCCATTCATTAGTCCATCTTTCTAATTGCATATAATTCAACCATGATATATTCTTATTTTGAAGGATTTGTTTCATTTGATATTTTGGGGTGGCACTTTTAAACAAAGCAGACAGTGGACGAGAAAGCAACTTTGACCATAGTCTCACTTAGATGGATTCCTCAACCCAAATCCAGTCAGCTGCATCTTCCTGTAGCATAAAACCTCAGGGTGGAGAACCTTTGATATTTGTGCAACAATCTGGGTGCAAAGTAGATTAATCTCTGATTCTTGTTTGATTGCCCTCAATCATTGTTCAGCACTAGTCTTCATAAGTGGTCTCTTCCTGCCAAGTCTTGTCCTGTGTATATGACCACCAATTCACAACTTGTGAAACAAATACTCCCTGGGTACCTTTGACCAGCTCAGACTTGTGCATTTCCATCGATGCTACAAGCCTTCCACACCTGCTTCTCTGCACAACGCAAAAAGAAGCCATTTTGGAATAAATTATACACAATCACATAGTACAGGATGGAGTTGTCTTCCAGTCTTTTAAGCTAAGCAGTGAACCAACAATTCCTTACTAGGAGCATCTTGTTACATGCAATAGAATTCTCACTCCAGAAGATTTGGGGGGTCACTTCATGGGACAGTAGTCTGGTGTGTCTCTTGCCTCCCTGTTGCTTCTTGTTAAAAAAAGAAGGGTTTTTTTTTTTCTTATATCTTCATGTTGCTAAACAGGATCAGTGTTGGTGGACAATCTGTCCTTCAGAGAAGCTTGTCTACCATGATTGATCTTCTCATTAAGTAATGTCTGACAAGCTTCCAAGATTAAGGGCTTTTTTTGCGGGGGGGGGGGGATGAAAACAGCTTCTTACGGCATTGGACCAATCAAAGATATATTATCTGGATTTCCATTTGAAAAAAGGGAAAGGGGGAAAAATTACCCTACTATACCAGAAAAGAAAATCTTGATCAGTTGATCAGTCTAACTGGCATCCACTTAATATTCCTCTGTGTTCTCAGGTATGGTACAATCATTATGCTTTTTTAGTGGAAGAGCTATAGCAATTGAATTGATTTTAGTGGGTGTAATTCTCCAGCTGCCACTTCATTTGTTAGGCCCATGTGACAGGGAAGATGCTCAGCTAGATCTCTTCCCTAGACTGTTTGTCAAATAGGGTTTTTTAAAGAGTTACTAGCAAAGATCCTGAAGAACTTCAGTTTGGAGGCCAAGTAACATGAGCACTATTAAATGAAGTTGCACCAGCTTTGGGGATAAAGCATCCATTGCAAATGGTGCAGGAAATATAAGCACATGATACTGGTCCTCATGTAGGGACCTAACGATTACAAGTAGGATGGAAATAACCCCATAGATAACTAATTCATACCACGTTGTGCAAAATTAGAACATTAAAATTTTATAGATATAATCATACAATGAAAAATGTTCCTATTCCTTTTAGACCTTGGAAGTCAGACATTTCTCCTTGCTACAGCTATTGATTTGGGTTCTTGTGATACTTTTTCTTCCTTTCATTTTATGGAGAAGGAACTTTCTTAAGTTAGTGGAGATGAAGCATTAACTGGGCAGAGCACAGGGGAATAGGCAAGGCGAGGAAATTGGCTTGAGCAAGACTGAGGATAGTCCTAACTGACCTTTTCCATCTTTCAGTTTGTTGACATAATGACAACAGTTCCAAAGTTAATTTTCAAACAGATACACATATAAATACTATCTCTGCTGTGCATCCACATGTGCAACAGAGAAAGCAGATCTCTGAAGAATAGAGTCAAATGCCATATGCTGTTCTCTGTGATCAACCTCCTTATATTTCAAAATTGCATTCAGCCAGACTTGAGAGCTAGGACCTTCTGGATGGCTGACGAGGTGCACTTTAGTGAAGCTCAATGAAACAGGATAATCAAATGTCTCATCATTACTAAACCTCTGTACAGTGAAGTATGTGTAATGTGATGTGTATTATGGCTGGATGATGAAGTTATGAGGGGTAGTTCTGCATGCTGTAGTAACAACTGTATATTGCCCTGGGGGTTGCACGTGGCCTGCAAATTTGCCCCAGTGCAGGTACACATTTCAGCGGGAAATGCTTTTATTTGAACACCCATTCGCTTCCTTGTCTCAAGCTTCCATCTGCAATATGGAGTCTACCTTGCAAAGTTCCTCTAAGTACCACTAAGGGTGAAACCAGAGAGAGCTATTTAAGTGTGGGGTAAGTGATCTAAACTTCTCTACTTCCAAACACCTTTTTTCTTAAGGCACAGAATATGTGTAGAGGTCATAACTTGCATACTTGAAAGCATCTGCCTGACTCTTCTGCATAGAAATTCTATATAAATAATATGTATCATGTTTATGACTTAATTGTTTCTTCTTTTTACATGGTGTTAACTTCCTGTCAAGTTACATCCTTATCACAAGCCTGCAGCTTTTCACCTTTAGTATATATCTCATCAGATCTTGCAAGCTAAGCATTTCAAGCCTGGTCAATCCTCAAGGGACATGCAGGATGTTTTTTTTGGAAATGGTTCAATAGGTGACATTCTCTTTCAGTCAGCACTGAACCAATCACCCAGCATGATGATGGGAGTCTCAAATGAGCACTGCGTCCCACTTAAATGGCTTACCTGCCACATCATATTGCTACAATAACAAACAGTTTGCACATTTCAGCTTTTTAAGGTAAGAGCATTCTGTGAGGTGACACTCTTTGTGCACGCAGGTTCCAGCTAGCAAAACTTTCCTGTGCCCTTCAAGGTGAAAGGACTGCCTATACAAGGCATATAGCGAACAAAACTCTAGAGCATGCTGTAAGTGTGTGCAGTTCTAAAATTCTTCATGCCACTTCATCTCAGAGTAACTCAACATCACCACAATCCGTAGTGCCAGTTCTTTATCCCTTTTCTGGCCATGGGCCATTTCTCAGCAGTTCTTTCACCCCACAGTTTATCTCTCAAGATCACTTCAGCCATCTTATATCACTGCCACACAGTTACATAGCAGAATATCCAGCTACGCATGTTCATGAAATACATTGCACATTAGCAGTGAAGCTGTCCCTATGTCAGATATAGTTTTGCAGAATTTAACTTTAGAGAGCTAGCCGGGTGGAAAGGTGAATCCTGCTTTTTGATGTGAGGTGAGGAATCCAGCATACCAGAGCAAAAAAAGGAATAGCTGGCAAGGAGATGAGCCAAGACAAGAAGCCACAATCACTTAGACTAGGTAGTTTGTTGCTAAGAACATGATCATTTTGGTCTAGAAGTTTTTGTCACCCTGTCAAATTAAAGGAAATCAGATGGGTACCTGGTTAGAAAGACTCACTTTAGAACCAGAGGGAACATGACAGTATTGGAGATGTTTCACTGCACAAATCCAGGTAGTCATTTTCTGGTCTCTGATATGAAGAGGCAGGAGGAATATGCCTCTTTACTGTAGAATAAATGCTACCAAGTAGTCTATTTGCTCATTTTATTGATCCTGTACTATGATCCCAGATGATGACTGCAGGAGTCTGTCTTCATTGCATTGCAGAATTAAATTGAATGATGGCCCTCACTATGGACTTTCATGGAGGTGGGTTACTGTTTTCCTTGACATCATGGGTGTTTTAAAAGGTTCAGCAGTTCACTCGGTTCTTCTGGTAATAAATGCTGAAGCCCTGAGTCTAAAACAGGTTTGCTCATTCCTTTAAGGCAGCGGTACATACAGAATTCAGAATTCTACACGCTTTATATACTATGTTAATATTAAAATACAATGGAAATCTGTCTTTGTACTTCTGCACAGTTTGGTTTTCCCCTCGTATAGTGTTCGTCATGCTTTTAATTTTTCCTCCAAGTGGATCTCTTTTATGTTTTCTATTTACTCTGTTTGGCAGAGTCACTGAGCACAGGAAATACACTATCTGCAAAATGCCACACAGGCATTCTTCTTAGTGTTCTGGTAATAGGTAACTGGATGGTTATAGGAAAGGATCTGTACTCCATGCTTTACCTATTCATGTGCAGGGTTTTGATTTTATTCGAAATGAAAGGCGTAAACTCCAAGTCTGAAAACTAATAGAATTTCAGCATTTACTTGCTGATCCATAGCCTTTAGGTTAGATTGTGTGTCAGCCAGCAGTCAGCTTGTAGAATGAAGAATACTTTAACACAAAAAATGAAAAGATTTCTGTTAGATGTACAGCCAGTAGATATAGAGCATGATTCTTGTGGATTATTATTTTAAATATTTTCCACTCTGTCTGAAGAACCCACAGGAAGAAGACCTGTTCAGATAATACTGACTTGTGAATCACAAAAAAGGATTGTTATCCTATTTTTCAGCATAAAGTTATGTTGCTTGTTGATGAAACTTACAGTGTTTGAAAAGCCACTCTCAGAGCATCATATGGGCAGCGCACTCTGGTAGTAAAAAAGAACGATCGTGATTGACTCCACAATTGGTGTTAATACTAATTGGTCGATTGACGTTTTCAGTACAGGTGCAATGTAGTAATCTCATATTCTGATAAATTATGACTGTTACAGGGCAACTGCGCAAGAAAAACACCATTCAGAAGAGCTCCCCAAAGTCTACTCAGTCAAGACTTTCTCAGACTGATAATGGATTTCCCTTGATCACAATTGTCTTAATTACTTAAATAATCCATGGGGAAGGGACAGTATATAGTAACATGATCCTTGAAGTATTAACTATTAGAACTTGGTAGATTCTACCACTTGGATTTTCTTTTGCTCTGTTTTTCAATTTCAGTTCTGTTCCCTACTCAGTCGGCAATAAAGAAACATGTTGGTTTGCCTAAAATAAGAAGAGTGTGTTTATTCTGAATTTACTATGAGGAGTAAAGCAGGATTGCATGGTTATTGTTAAAGCTTGAAACAAAAAAAGAGATATCGTGATTTGAAAAAATATGTTCCCTATGTTTCCAATTATAGTGACTATTTTTTCTTCTTTTTCTTGAGTACTTGATGGTAAAAGATGAAAACAGCCCTAGTGGAGTGGAAGCACTGTTGTGTGCACTACAGTTAGGTGTTGGGTGGCCACCTAAATGGTCATTTAAGTCTTTTCTCTCATTTTTCCAATGCATGCAGCTCAGAAACCAGTTGTTGTTTTTTTAAGCAATTTCTTTCCCACAATTTCCAGTTGCTTAATTAGGCCACAGTTGCACTGTGAAAATAAATTGAGAGATGGACTAGGGTTTTTGAAGTCAGTTTAGACTCATGTGGTGACCACATGGTTTGGGGATTACTGTGTGCGTCCTCTTGGGGAAACTTTTAATCCAGTTTTAAACTGTGTTGTATATCAGTCAAGGGGGCTACATGGGCTTTTCGACTCTTTGCATTAGAGGCTTTGTCCTGCACTCAGCCACCCTTGCACTGGCTGCCTTTCACAGCCCCTATCTGCTGCTGCTGTTGCTGCAGTGTTATTTTTAATAGTTTTAATTTTTAAAATTTCTTTTAATCTTGCATAGTGTTAATTCAGTGTGACAGAGAGAGAGAAAAATAAAACAGATCAGACTGCAAGCTTTCCCTTGCACGCATGTGCACGCACACAAACAGAGAGAGAGAGAAGGAAAGGGAGTGATGGAATCAGCAGCTGGGGCTGGTGAGTGAGAAGGCACACCAATGAGGGAAGGCAACGAGAAACTGACCAGAGAAATTGATGAGATTTGCAGCTCTAGGCTTGTGAAGGAGTGAGCATCCCCCCTACTGGCCACCTTCCTCTCTCTGCTGGCTCTCTTTTCAGATAGGACTGCAAGGTTTTCTTGTAGCCCCAAACCCATTATCCTGGTACTCTTTACTTGATAGACACAATTTATACCAACAGAGGTGTTCCCATATGCCAAAATGATTCAAAATAAATCAATTTTACAAAGGATTTAAATTAACATTTATTGGCTGCCAAGTAAAATACTTCACTTCCCCATTTTAAAAAAAACACTTCCCAGACCAAAAAAAACTTGCACTTCATTATGAGTTGTGTAGTTGGAATTTTTAAAATTGATTTCAAAAATGCTAAACCCATTAAAAATTAGGATTTTTAAATTTGTTCTACATTTATGTTATACAGTCAACATTCTTAACGTTTTACCGAGACTATGTGAACATTATTTCAACTACTGGCACGCACAAGGTTGAATACATGACCTGTGTGGATTTTTATATTACATTTGAACTACTGTGGACAAACTCCCAATTCATTCAACATTATGTCCCTATTATATACAACCATGCCAGGAGTTGGGGACGAATTAAAAAGTAAAAATGTTGCTTTCTGAAAGTGCCAGAGTTTATGAATCTTTGTTATGCATAGTAGTAACCACTACTTTTGATACTGCACCCTTTAAAGAGCTGGCACTAAAGGTATTTAAGGAAAACAGTCTGGATCCAACCAAGTTGGTAAGCCAGTGTGGAGCTCACGCTGCTTAGCAATATAAACTTGAGCCCTGGTGCTGTGTATTTATCGAGACAATGTTTTTATGGAGCTTAAGATCTTGTTTGCTGTATTCTGAGTTTGCATTTGATGCCCCTGCTTTGTGTGACTTATAACTAGTTGAACCATACCTCTTGGAATCTCCCCACCTGCATGCTCTTAGAACTGGACTAGCTTGACACTGGACTGCTTCAAGACTTTAGCTTTGGATCCTCCTTGCCTGCTTTGCCTGACTCACTGGTAGTATTCCATTGATGACCTCTGCTTAGCCTCTTGCCACTGCTTCTGCATGTCATTAACAGGAATCTTGAAAATGGAGTGATGGTACAGCCTGACCTTGGTCTAATTTTGGGCTTCTATGTCTTGTTTTTTTTAACTGCATGTTTGGAACATAAATTGAGAGATTATTTCTGCAAGGTGGAATCAATAAATCATTTATCAGTTGTCCCAGTTTGTGTAGTAAATTGTAATTATCACAATCCTTTTGTTGGCACAAGCTTATCAGACAAATAGGATTTGGAAGCCAAGAAAAAGCTTCCTAAACAATAATGTAGTTACGTAATGTCAATTGTGATGCTTTTGCTTGCAGCCTATGTGACTGAATTGTTAATATTTAATCTGATGTCTCCATTAGTGCTTACCTTTGCTTCCCAGCAACAAAATTGGATAATAAATTATTGGGGCAGTGTTTATCACTTTTGAATGTAGCATGCCAAGCTGTGGTAGAGAAGACATTTAGAGATACTTCATGGAGAACAGACATTTTTCTTTATAGCAGGAGAAGAGAAGGGGGGAAAAACAGAAGCCTTAACATTCTTTGAACACATAGATTTCCAAAGCCAACTTGGTATTTGGAACTGAGAATCCCTAATTCTAAATATTTGAAGGCAGAGCTTGGAAGGATTACTTTCCTGGACTACAGCTCCCACACTCCTCCAGCCAGCATGAGCACTGACTATGCTGACGGGGGGCAAGTTAGGGAGCTGGGGTCCGATTTGTTGACAGCGGAGTATTTTGGATTGGAACGAGACATGGTAGAGAGAGCTGTGGGAAAGAAAGTTGCTAGCAGAAATCCTTTTTTCTGTGTGAACAAAGGACCAACTTCAGATCCATTGTGCTTACACCTTGTTCTTAAAAACAATCCATAAGGATAATTAGAAATGAGTAGAATTTACACAAGACCATGTATATGAATTTTCTTATTCCATCTATTTGGCTTGCAACTCTTAATACAGTAAAACATGTATCAGGCAGCAATGATAAAACAAGAAAGGTTTTTTTAAAAAAGACAAACTAAAACTATGGGACACTTCACAACGTTGTAACTTCCCTTGTACAGGAAGCTTTGGATAACTGTAATCATGTCCATAGATGGCTGGATAGCTTTGTGGTTTAGATATCTGGTTGCGGAGCCAGAGATTGGGAGTTTGATTCCCCACTCTGCCTCTTAGGGGAAGAGCCAACCTGTATATCCATGGACAAGCTGCACTGTCCCAGGATGCCCCCAGAAGAAGGGAAGGGTAAACCACTTCTGAGTACTCTCTACCTAGAAAACCCTAGAAAGGGTCACCAAAAGTTGGAATTGACTTGACAGCACACTGTTGTTGTTGTTGTTGTTGCTGCTGCTGCTGCTGCTGCTGTTGTTAATCATGTCCATGGAATATAATCTATAGAAAGAGAAGGGAGTGCCCAACCTCACCCCATCCCTGGCTCAGTGTTATATTAACACACGCTGCTGCCTTATTATGTTCATTACAATGTTTCAGTCATTTGAAATATTGAGCTATTTAAATAATTTTTTGACAGATTTGTCAAGGTAATTGGCTTTTTTTGACAGTCCTCAAGAAAGATGGTATACTTAATAGTTCTGGGCCAAAGTATTGTGAACAGTGGGAATATGAACAATGTTCAAGAAAATACTTTTTTCCAGATAGCTAAAGTGCCCACATTCTGTACACTTACCTTGCAGTGGGTATAGGTATAAAAGTGGAAGGAACTTCTGCAGCAAGTTATATGTAATTTTCTTCCCTGAGCAAATTAAATGGGAAATGTAAATGGGGGATCATGGATGTTTGAGTGCAGTTTTTTATTTAGAAATTCCTCTACAGCTGGAGAAAAAGCTCCTGTTGGGAAACAATGTTAAATCACTATTAGTTTAGTGTTATGTAAACAACGTTTTCCCTCATAGACTCTTCTTCTAGTATAGCTATTTTTTTCTTTTTCTTTTTCATTTTCATTTTACGGCGGCTGAGCATAACATCTAAATCCTAAAGTGTAGTCAATGTGAGCTATTTTTTATTGAAAAAGTCAATTTCTTAAACTATGGCTTCAAGTTGCCTTTTTTCAGCAAACTAGCTAAAACCACAGTTTGCCTAGTTTCAGATATATTAAACTGTGGTTAGTTAAAATAATAGTACAAGTTGTCAGTTTGCTTGCGAACATAGTGGACTAGAAGGAAAGAGAGGGCAGCATACACATTTTAGGCTAATGTACCTAATAATAAATTAAACTGTAGTGTAATGTTGAATTGAGGCCAAAGTGGTACATAGATAAATGGGTCTTCAGTAGCCAATACAGCAATTTCCTGTATTTGTGCATTGTTTGTGCAGGTTCCATATAGCCAACTGTCATTCTACATCTATCTAGAGCTGAATTATCCTGCTCTTTGAAAGAATACTCAATTGTTTGGAGCGTCCAAAAGGCCATTTTGATAAATGAAGTGGCATTCAAGATCCATTGTGTAAGACCTGAGGGCAAACATTTGTTACACAGAGTACACCATGAAGACTTCCATCACTGTTCCCCCACAAATATTACATGTGCAATATACCCAGCCAAAAAGCCAATATTCTCTTTCAGGTCAGGCCAAATACATCGAGTGAATATAATAGACAGGATCTGAACATGAGACACTACCCCCCCCCCCAAAGTAGTGATAAGTGGTGGTTCTATTCCCAAACTGCAAAAAGTGTTGAATGCTTTTTAAGACATGTAGGAAAAATTGCTATTTCTCCTATCTCCACTAAGAACACACTGAGGTGAAAAAGTGATTGCAGTCCATGAACTCATATGACTTCAAATTACTTCAGAAAGTGACATGATTCCAAAAGTGGCTTTTCATCAAAATACTTCCTTTGTGATACGTACCACTGAATCTAGACTATATTTGAAGATGCTCTCTGGGTGACAGTCCTTGGCAAAATAAATCACTGAACCTGTAGATTTTTTTTAATCACCTCCTCCTTTTCCTTCTTTCCAGTTCTCTCCACCCCCTGATACTTCTTTGTAAAAGTCAAAAGGGATTAAAAAGATGAATTTTTTTTTAAATGCCCATGAATTTCAGCCACATGGCTAGGAATGGAGACATCTGGTTAGCACTTGAGACAGGCTTTGTCAGCTTTTCAAAGAAAAGAAGAAAGGAAAAAGGAGCCTTCATGTGAAGAGACTTTTTCTGCCTCAGATCAGCAGGACTTGGGGGCTAAAACAAATGTGTTGTTGAATGCATACTCTTCGTTTAAAAATAGCAGCTGCAGGGAGGAGGATGAATGGGACCCTGGCACCCATGTTTGGCAGTTTCTCCTGTCAGAAAGCAGGAGGTTACTCCTCAAAGACAGACAGCCATAAGAATCCAAAAATACAAGATGCTTGATGGATCCATCAACAAAAGAGGTCTTTTCTAAAGCTACTGTCTCTTAACTGGTCACTCAATCTGCACTCAAATATTATGCATTAGAACCATATACTGTTCCTGGGAAAACCAATTTCTTTGCCAGTTACTTTAAGGATTGTTGTTGTTTAGTCCTTAAGTCGTGTCCGACTCTTTGTGACCCCATGGAACAGAGCACGCCAGGCCCTCCTGTCTTCCACTGCCTCCCGGAGTTGGGTCAAATTCATGTTGGTAGCTTCGGTGACACTGTCCAACCATCTCGTCCTCTGTCGTCCCCTTCTCCTCTTGCCTTCACACTTTCCCAACATCAGGGTCTTTTTCAGGGAGTCTTCTCTTCTCATGAGATGGCCAAAGTATTGGAGCCTCAGCTTCAGGATCTGTCCTTCCAGTGAGCACTCCGGGTTGATTTCCTTCAAAATGGATAGGTTTGTTCTCTGCAGTCCAGGGGACTCTCAAGAGTCTCCTCCAGCACCACAATTCAAAAGCATCAATTCTTCGGCGGTCAGCCTTCTTTATGGTCCAGCTCTCACTTCCGTACATCGCTACTGGAAAAACCATAGCTATGACTATGCGGACCTTTGTCGGCAAGGTGAGGTCTCTGCTTTTTAAGATGCTGTCTAGGTTTGTCATCACTTTCCTCCCAAGAAGCAGGCATCTTTTAATTTCGTGGCTGCTGTCACCATCTGCAGTGATCATGGAGCCCAAGAAAGTAAAATCTGTCACTGCCTCCATATCTTCCCCTTCTATTTGCCAGGAGGTGATGGAACCAGTGGCCATGATCTTAGTTTTTTTGATGTTGAGCTTCAGACCATTTTTTGCGCTCTCCTCTTTCACCCTCATTAAGAGGTTCTTTAATTCCTCCTCACTTTCTGCCATCAGAGTGGTATCATCTGCATATCTGAGGTTGTTGGTATTTCTTCCGGCAATCTTAATTCCGGCTTGGGATTCATCCAGTCCTGCCTTTTGCATGATGTATTCTGCATATAAGTTAAATAAGCAGGGAGACAATTAAGGATTGTAGCTAAGCTTAAACCGAACAGGGAAGCAAGCCTCCAGTGGTGGTGGATGATGTCATAGTCTCTGCTAGATGGAAAATCCTGGGACTTCGACCCTGCAAGCCCTGGGTCCAGTAAACCACTGGTCACATTAAAAAAAAACAACCCAAGTCTATGCTCTTCTGGGTTTCTGTGTAATATTGGTAGGGATTGGAAGAACTGCCTGGGAGATTCTGGGAGTTGTGGTCAAAATAATTTGCCCAATTGATGGAGGTGGACAAAATTATCAGATTCTCTTTCTCTTGCAATTGAATGTTACTGTATGAATTTTGACACATGTTTATAAAAACAAACCAAACCAAAAGCCTGAAAACAAGGAATCACTGGCATGTGCCAGCAGTACGCAGTTCTGCAATATGAAGTATTCAGTCCCAGGAGACTTAAATTTTCCCCCACTTCCTCTGATATAAGGAAAAGTGAATATAGCTAACTGTATGATTTATGTTATGATGATAAATGAACATGCTCCATTAAGAAACAACATCTACTTAGAAATTCAGTTACACAGGAGGACAGTTAGCATCTTTGGATTCTTCTCATCTTAAAAAAAATGGAGAAAATTATAGGAGCAGAAAAGCTGTGTGGCCTATGCTGTTGAGCCACCAAAGCTATCGAGCCACTGGCTACTCTGAAAGGAGTGACCAATAATTTGCATTCAAGGTCTCAATTTCTAAATTAAGCTTCTAACCTACATTTAAATTTTGCTTCTGCCACATTCATTTCTCCTAATTTCACATCAATATACTTAGAAGTTGTTAGCCCAGATTTTTTTTTAAAAAAATGAATGTTTTAAGATTATGCATCGCTTGAACTGGAGTCATATGTGCTTGGATTTGCAGGTTAACAACACAATTATGCCAAGATGGGTGTGGTAAAGAATTGATTTACAAGCAACAGATTATCCCTGCCCCCCTCAACCCACCCTCTGTCAAAGCAACACAGCAACATAACTGTTATAATGTTGGAGTATTGCTGTCATTGTAAAAAAAAAAAGGAGTGAAGATCCTTTTAATTCCTTGACGTTCTTTCTAATAAAAATGAGTAATAGTGGCTAATTTTAAAAAAGCATATGGCTCAGCCTGCACTCCTGTCGCTGGGAGTAGGCTCACTAGAATTCATTGGATTTACTCTTGAACATTGGCATTTTATCTGAATACACCTGCATGTGCTTGAACTATCAGTCATGTCTCCCTTAGTGGCCATTATTCCATTGTTATAGCCCCAGTTTAGAGCATTTTTCAAGCTTGCCCCAACTGAGTTGTAATGTTAAGCTCATTGTCCATAACAGGATAGCAATCTGTGTTGTTTTAAAAAATCATCGTGGAATTTTTAAAGCAGACACGATTAACCCTCTTGCCATTACAACCGTATGCAAACACCTGCACACATACATGACTTGTTTATCCATATGGATTTCCCTTGCCGCATTTGTACATAAAGCAAAAAAGTAACACATGCTTCTTATATACCGCCTCATAGAGCTTAAAGCACTCTCTGGGTGGTGTACAATGTAATTATGCAGGCTACACATTGCTCTCCCCCCCCCCCCCCCCAGCAAGCTGGGTACTCAATTTGTCAACCTTGGAAGGATGGAAGGCTGAGTGAACCTCGAGACAGCCAACTGGAATTGAACCCAGGTCATGAGCAGAGCTTTGCCTACAGTACTGCAGTTTAACCACTGTGCGTCAAGGCTCATAAGTAGAGGGAGGATTTGTCTGACATGTCACATTTTTTCTGCAACCTACGTTTGAATTTATTGGTGGGTTTGAACAAGTTAATGAGTAATCTGGTGAGAAAGGCCAGATTATTCATAAACATGTTTGAACTTGATAATGGGTTCAAATGTAGGTTGCAGAGAAAATGAGAAATGTCATAGAGATCCTCACCCTACTTACAAGTATACAATAGAGTAAATGAGCAGAGAGAACTTGATGCGTTGGAGCAACTGGCTATGCAGCCAGGGACTGGCAGTTCAAATCCCTACTGTGCCATGCATTAAAGAGGCCAGCCTGCGTTACCCAGAGCACATGTAGCCAATGGAATTACATGCCTTGCCAGCTGTGCAGCCATAGGAAAGTTACACAATCTCAAAGCACCACCAGAAGGGTACACCACTTATGAGTACTCTATGCCTGGAAGATTCTGGGAGAATGCCCATAAGTCAGAATTGATCTGACAACATGTAATTATTATGAACAGAATAAATATAGAAACCATGATTCTATTAGATGCCCACTTTCCCTCTCCCTCTTTCCCAGCGTGCCCTTAACTTTTAATAAGCAACCATTGACTTTCTGGCTCACAAAAATTGGTTATTCCCTTTTTGGAGCCCTATATGAGAAAACACATTTCCTTTCATCTCTTTCCCTCTGTAGAAAAGGACTCTGAAGCTGAAACAAGCTTTTTGATGTGAGCATTCGACAAAAACTGTAGAGATTTGACTTTGGATTTGGAAATGTGTCGCCTTATTCTGAATCACACAGAATGATTAGTCCTACCTAGAGAAGACCCATTGAAACAAATGCATAGAACTCCAGCTGAAGTTTGGGGAAATGGAGCTGACGTACTTCCTCAGTCAGAAAATCCACTGGATGACTATGAGCCAGTTGCAATTCCTTGTTGTCTGGCTTACTTTACACTGATGTTGTGAGGATGAAGTAGGAAAAGAACTGTGTACGCTGCCATCAACACCTTGGAGAACAGGCAGAAGAAAAATGTAACAAAATCAGTAACGTTGTCCTACCTGAAGGGTATTTTGCAAAGATTACTGAGGTATTTATTAGAGTTGTGTCAATCATCTCTCTCATGAGAATTTCAACCATCCTGTTTCAATTTGATAGAGAAGACAATTCCTTCAAAAGGAATGTCAAAAGAAGAGAAATTTCCTTATGTGCAATGAAAATTCTTATAGCTGCTGTTGTTTCCAATCAAAGGGTAGCTTCTTTTTGCACCCTAAATGACATGCACCATGTGCAGAGTCTCAGTTGTGACTCTTAAGAAATAAAAAAAGATTTTGTGGATATTACTGGATCCACAGATGCAGTGTTTTGGTATGCAAGATGGCTGCATAATAAAAATGCATAATCTACCAAGCAGATGGTCATTTAACTTCAAAATACTGAATGGCATGAAGTCGGAATGAGCCTGAATTCTATTCAAAGAAAAGACCCCCTCCCTATATTATATTCTGGATCCAAAATAACTTGTCAGAAAAGAGCACTAGCAGGGTACTCTGATGGGCTCAGTATGGTAAGGAAACAAACTAAAACCACCCAAGAAGGACCCGAACCCATCAGTAAAATTACAGATCAAATTGAGCAATTATCCAACCTAAGCTTGTAAGATAATGGGAAGAGTGTGTTTCCGACTCTACATGAGACATCGGCACAGCTTGCTTACCTTGGGCTTCTATCATGACAGGAAGAGAAAGGAAAACCATTCTGATATGGCTGATATAGACAATGTATCGCTCGCTCGCTCTCTCTCGCTCTCGCTCTCGCTCTCTCGCTCTCTCTCGTTCTGTCTGTGTGTGTGTGTGTGTTGGAATCAACAACCATATAGCTTCAGAGACAAACACCTAGGAGTGCCCCTCTCCATTATCTAAATGGCCATCCTATTGCATTTAAATTGCTTGTTAGCCTTCATTTTATCTGTGGCTCTAACAACAAATGATTGCAAATTGAAAATCCCTTTCATCCCACTGGAATTATTTTTCTTTGGCAGATTATCCTGCTATTATTTATTTATTGCTATTTAGGTATTTGGCAGTACAACTATTCTGACCCATTAAATCGTCCTGTTTATTGCCCCCCAGCTTGGTTCCACTGTCTCCTCTGTTGGAAGAGACAGTCATGAATCTCCTTATGGGAGCTACTGGAAGGTTGCCTATAATTTCCCAATTCAAGTTATCTCTCCTTCTTTTCTATTACAGTTTTTTTTACTACTTTTATTGGCAAAGGACACCAAGGACAGTTTTGCCAACCTACTAGGTCTCCACAGAGATCAGTGATCTCAACTTAATTCTTCCTATGCCTTCTACTGCCTATAGCATCTCACACAATCCTTTTTGTTTGCATCACCTGCTAATTTCATCTAATGACAAATATTCATGTAGTGTCACTCAGTGTAAATGGGACGGGTTTGCCCATCAAAAGGCTTAGAATCCCAAAGTTAATTTCCCAAGAGAACACAGACATTTTGAAGCTACAAGAGACATGTCATAAGGGAGAACGTGATATTTCAGAGGAACTACAACAATGCTAATGGAGCTGTAAGTTCCTCCAAAGCTTGTGATTATTTTGATAGCTCTGTCTCCAAGGTTATCTCTTAAAAGATGTAATCAAAGAACACAAAGGCAGATATAATTTTATCAAAGACACCACTGAGGGTGGAGAAATTCTCCAAGATCTATCTGCAGTCCTAATTTGAACCAAATTGCCTTTCTGTGAGAGACCTATGTTGCCTTGAACAATTCAAATATAATGATGTAATTATTGGTGGTGACTTTCATAGAGTTCTGTGATACTAAGCAGGCTTTTAAAATTCCAGTTACCTACTATTAAACCGCTGACTGAAAAAGAAAAGAATCAAGGTGTTGCAATGGCCTGGTCAAAGTCCAGACCTCAACCCAATTGAAATGCTGTGGCAGGACCTTAACTAGAACTGTGCACAAAAAATACCCACAAACCTCAATGAACTGAAGCAACATTGTAAAGAAGAATGGGCCAAAATTACTCCACAACGATGTGAGAGATGGATAAAATCATACCGAAAACAATTACTTCAAATTATTGCTGCTAAAGGTAGTTCTACAAGCTATTGAATCATAAGGTGCACTTAGTTTTTCACACATGGATTTTCCATTTTGGCTTTATTTTTGTAAAATAAATCATGACACGGTGTAATATGTCATGTGCTGTTGTTCATCAGAGGTTGTATTTACCTAATTCTCAGACCTGCTAAGAATCCAATTATTTTTATTATGGTGTAAAACCATAGAATTCAAAGAGGGTGTACTTTCTTTTTCACATAATTGTATGTACTACTACCATATATTCTGTTTATACTCTTAACTAGACTATATCCTAATTTCAAATCCATGGGCAGATAAAATTAAATGGTATCCATTGGCAAAATAAAAATGTCTGTCCATCTCTCACAAGATTTGAACTACTAATCAAGCCAGGAGCCATTTGTTTGGACAATCAACTACATTATTGTACCACAGCAGGCTTCTGCGCAAAAAATAACTAATGCTAGCACAGAATATATACAATTTAACTACAGAGGTAAACACTGATTTCCCTTTTTTGCCTCTGTTAAGCAGGTATGCCCTGCTTATATATGCCCATATATCACTGCATCCAGTCATGCCCACCCATGTTAATCTGTGGAATTATGTGTTGGATTAATCTTGTCTTTTGATTTCTTCATTCTGGAGGTATGGTTTGTCACTCTTGTTGATTACTGCCAAAGCTGTCAGCTATCACTTATCCTTCAACTCACATTGGCTATCTTCATTTTCACATGTTGTGGGAAAGCTGTCTTTAGCAGTTACAGTTATAGTTTGCAACTGTTTATTGTATGTTTTTGAACTTGAAACGTTACTTTTAAAAAAATTACCAGATCCACCTGGCCTAGTCAATAAGAACCAGCAATAACCCTGTCTGCTGCACATTCAAGAAGAAAGTAATGATAAGAATTGCAAAGTGAACAGAAGAGCAATGGTTCATGAAAAGGGACATATAAAACCACAGTAAAGATAGAGATCAATCTGAAGGACCATATTTCCCTATATGACCCTGCCTTGGTTTTAAGGAATTCAGGAGAGACCCATATTTTTATTCCTTTAGCTTCACAAGCACATTTAATGAGGACAAGACTCAGGGCCTTCTTGGTATCTGCCCCAGGCTATGAAACCTTTCTGAGGGAAGCTAGGCTGGCCCACTCCCTGTTGTCTTTCTCCTAGCAGGTGCAGACATCTTTGTTTAGACGTGCCTTTCGGCACTGACCAGGGCTTTTTAATTATGGGCATTCTTTTTTGTTGCTTTTAAATGTTCCTTAAAAGTGACTAACCTAAAGTTTGTTTTAATATGTGATAACTAGACATGGGGACGAATAAAAAACAAATCGCAAAATTCATTAAAAATCGCTGATTCATTAAATATTCATCCGTTCGTATTTGTGCATTCCAGAGACCCCGACAAATACGAAGGGACTAATATTGGCCCATTTTTATTCATCCCCCATAGGCAGAGTGGGAAAGCTATAGGCAGAGAGGGAAGGCTAGCCTTCCCTCTCTGCTTATGGCTTTCCCACTCTGCCTGTGGGCCTGCTGATCAGCGGGCCCATAGGCAGCCAGCCAGCCCCACAGCCTGTCCCCTGCCCCCTTCCCCTCCCTACCTTAGTCGCTGCCATCATCCAGTGCTGCCACCATCCATCGCAAAAGGCAGTTCGGATTCCCTTAAGGCAGGCCATAGTGGCAAAGGCCATCACAGTGAGTGGTTGTTCATGGTTCGTGGTTTGTCAGCTTTGACGGACCATGAACCCCATCTCTAGTGATACCCTTTTAAATACTGCTTTAATATTATAATTCACAGTCTTTTTAAGCTGGACCTTTTTTCTCAGTTTTTATTGTCTACTGCTTTGGATCCTACAAGGGGAAAAGGAAGGATATAACTGAAAACAAAATAAATATCCAAATATTCATTTCCCATACCAACCCTCTCTTATAAACATGTGCTGAAAGTTGTCTCCTTCCTGTTCATTTGTCTGTTTATGTAATTAAAGTACCTCACAAGGGGGCAAAATGATGAATACTGCCCCTGACGCCCTCCCATAAGAATATGAATTCGTTCCAGCAGCTAGCCTTGACACACTTAACAGCTAACCAGGGTATTTATTGTGCGTTCGCATACAATAAAAAATAGCTAAAATATTATTTTAGTAGCTATACAACTAATGTTCTAATTCTGAATAGAAAAACAAGAGTGGAAGGGGTGAGAAGAGCTGCCTGATTAATTTTCTCAAAAGATCCTAGATTAACCTGAGCTCAGCTTCGTTTACACAAGCCGATTATTGACTAGAATATGTTATTTCCAGAAGTTGTATCTTGTGCCTTTGTGCTTATATTTCTTTGTTTATTTGTGTATCTGATTCTTTGCCTCACCATTTTGAACACAATTTTGTACACTGATAACAAATTGTTTGAGGAAAATTTCCCCCACCCCTTACAGCACTTGTTGAAAGAAAATTAGATTAGATATACAAAATAATCCAGTGCACCAGTACTGAGATATGGGCTGCAGTTGTGCAAAATGGTTTGCCAGAGATCTGTGAGAACTCTGGCTTACCACAAATGAGCAACAGGAGATGTGACATAAACCATAGAGCTTTGCTGTATGGTTTGTTTAGCATCTCTCAAAGACTTCGGAGCAGCTGCTACTCTGGTTTGTTTCTCAGACCAACAAACAAGGGAAGGAATCCAGAAACAAATCTGAAAACAAACCTTGGAATTCTTCGTATGGCTGGGTGAGAACATTGTTAATGTAATTTTTGTATGTGTGTCTAATAATATGCTTAAAGGCTAAGTAATACATTTTACTTTACATTTATATTTTTGCTTTTTATAACTTTGATATTTTCCCATGCTTTTTAAGTAAGGATAATGCTTTTTTACTTATACAATCTTATTCTTAAGAACTTTAATATTTTTAGAGATGTACTGTATTATCTGTATTGTTTTTGTATTTGCCTCTTTTAGGCTGTAAGTTCATTTATTTTTCCATGATGCCCATAAATTAAGTTTTGTATTTGAATGCCTACAAATTCTTATAGTTGTAAGACCATTTGGATGGAAATCACACCTGAAATTTTTTATAAGTTGCCAGGAAGGGTTTTTAAGTATTTGTTCCTAGTTTTTCAGATAGCTACAAGATTTTTGTATTTTACAACAACTTTGAGGTAATGTTGTGCATATGGGACATAAAAGCAATGCAGATAAATAAAGCTTGTAAAATCAGACAAGCTGAAGTTGCCTGTAATTATTGCAAGAATGAAAAGATTCATACTTTGATACTCAGATGAGTTTTAATTTGATTATCAAAGATTGTTTCGTTTCATTCTGGAATTAACCCTCTGTTGGGATAAATGCCAGCTGTGATGAACACAAGCTTTGGGCTTTTTTGTCTGGAGGTCTATGAAATTTTGAAGCACTCCAGAGGGGTTGGTTTCAGGTGTTAGCTCTATATGGAAAACTAGATCCTAGACAGCACGCGCACGCATGCGCGTGCACGCGCATACACACACACACACACAACTGGCCAATGCTGGATTGGCCCATATTTAGTCACATGACCAACATACCCTCTAGTTTTCAGTCCTGCTGGGCGGGGCTCCGCCTCTCGTGCATGCAACTTCTCCCCTGCATGTGAGTGCAACTCCACCCCCTATGCACATGTGGGGTTCTGTCGCAACCGGGACCAAAGGGGCTGTACAGAGGAGGAAGAAAGATGTGCGGAGGGAGGTGGGGTCACACACATGCGTGCAGGCGCATATCTTATAGGGAACCGTGCACACAACACTTTTCACTTATTACAAAATTAGTTTAAAATACAAGCCTTATATGAAGGCAAAGAAATGTGCTGTTTTCATCTCACCTCCCCACAAAATCCTTAGAAAGGTGGTACCATGTTTCCCGGAAAATAAGACAGGGTCTTATATTAATTTTTGCTCGAAAAAAAGCATTAGGGCTTATTTTCAGGGGATGTTTTATTTTTTTCATGTACAACCATCTACATTTATTCAAATACAGTCATGTCATCTTCTGGTTGCTGCACAATGGTGGAGGGCAGGGTTTCACTTAACTAGGGCTTATTTTTGGGGTCGGGCTTATATTACAAGCATCCTGAAAAATCATACTAGGTCTTATTTTCAGGTTAGCTCTTATTTTCGGGAAAACAGGGTATAAGGTCATTTTACTCTTCTTTATCCTCCATAAAGTGTGGCCAGGTGTCACGTCCCAGGCAATCAGCTGCTATCTGCTCACAGACAGAGAGTCTGAAGAGTCTGTGGGGAACACCTCTGAGTCAGACAGGCCTGAGATCCCGCAGCCAGCTGAATACGTCTGAATCCGATTGCCCACAACAATTGTGACACATACAGGGCCTGCTTGTCTGCTTCAGGAACTCATGAACCTATAAGCTAGTACACCAACATCAACTGGTACCTGTCAGGAGCTCCTGGGGAGGTGACCACATGCTAGGCTGCAGGCCACCAAGCAGTCCCTTTAAGGCTTCTTCCTGAGGGGAGAGGTGTCAGAGCCTGGAAGGAATAGCTCTGAGTGTACGAGACCCTCAAGAGAGCAAAGTGCTCCATGGCAACTCCTTGCAGCCCCCCTTCACCCCACCTAGGTTCTCCAAGTCAGCCAGCTTATGATATCAGAGCCAAAAGAGGGCCAGACTTTTTCTTTTTTCATAGAAGAGGATTATTCTGCTGTTTCAACTCCTGTGGAAATTCCTTTTTCTACACAGCTGTTAGACAGGTGTAGAAACCCTAACCTTTTTTCCTTCTGGGTTTTTCTCTCTCCTTTACTAAATAGCCCCAGGAAAACAAAAAAGTGTTATACTGAACCCAGACAAAAATGATTCTACCTTAAGTGAATAGCAGATTTTTTAAATACATGTAAAAAGCCAACTTTGAAATATTGAAGTATGTTCTGGAATGTGTACTGTCTACTTCGTTACTGTAGATTCCTCATACCTTTAAAAGGGTTTGCAGAGAAGTACATTTCATTTCTCAGAGATACCAATAGTGTATTTTCGTAAAATCTGTAATGTGCATATTTAACAGTATTGAGAGAGACACATGGGGAAATGGCAGGAAAAAATACTGAATCTTGAATTCTGCTTTGAGAAGACCAAGGAATTACTTACTGCTTGTGACCTGGAGAAACTAAATTTAAGTGAAATAGTTTTACCTGATACAGGCATTCTCTGTTCCAAGAATTAAATATCTTTCTGTTCAGGATTTCTGGTTAAGGTGTTCACTTTCTAGCTCACATATAAACCGTATTTTAAAAGAAGAAGAAAGAATGGTATATCTTCAAACCTTGAACCAAAAAGTGGAGGAAGAGTTTTCTTAAACAGAGTTTACCAGGATTAGATTACAAGCCTATTTAGTCCTGTATTCTGCTCCCATATTTGCCAAATAGATGACTGTGGGAGGCTCAGAAGTAAGAAATGATGGTTCCTGCTTGTGTTTCCCAGAAACTGATATTGAGAGGCAAAGTATCTGTGATGCTAATAGTAATATAAAGCCATCATTACCAACAGCCATTGATAAATTTATATCCTCTCTGAATTTGCCTAATCTCCCTTCATGCACTAGGACAGGCCTATTTAGTACATCAGAATTGCATTATGTTGCACCATCTGAAGAGCTAGACCTACCATGCTGGCAAAATTAAATGGAAAAGAAGTGGGGTGGAGTGAAGGCAAGGGCAAAACACTGTGGCACTTTAAAGATTTACCAATTTGCTTCGGTTTATACTGAGACAAATGTGTTGAAGTGCCACCCTATTTTGTCTTCCCTTTCTCTCTCCCTTTAATTTTGCTAGCATGCCTTTAGACATGGGACCATTTTATATTCTCCAATACACTTGAATTCTCATTTGGGATCAGAAAATACCCTCCAACTCACACAATGTCTCCTTTTTTGCTCTTATAGCTATGCGAATTAGTAGCCATCACTATATTCTGAGTCAATGGATTCCAGAGATTAACTATGCATGTTGAGAAGGCGCACACCCTTTTGTTTCTCCAGTCTCTTCCATCATCTTGGCTGCATCGAATGACCCTCAGATCTAGTATTATGTGAGAAGGGGAAAGACTTGCCCATAGCTTTTCTCCATGCCCTATTACTACTGCCACATGCCATTTATGCACATGAAATGAAATCATGACCTTTACTGCACATATATCATAGCTTTTACTCGTGAAGATCCTTGTATTCTGGTCAAGTTTCAGCTGGTGCACATGGAAGGGAACAGAACAGTTTTCATACTGCATAGGAATAGTGTGCCACCTCAGAACATATCCCTATTGCCATGGCAACTCAACTGATGCTCCGTTTTCCCGCATTTCACCGCAGCCCAGCAATGAGACATTGCCATTCCTAAACAATAAGAGCAGTGTATGTAATTTGGCCCTCAGTGATATCATTACATATCTAGATTTGTTTGGCCCTATAATGTCATAGTGTTCACTATGATGCTGACTTGTAGAATGATGGAACTCAGCAGCTATGAACAACCTTAGCAACCAAAAGAAGTTGGGAATGTACATGTGGTAATATTTTTAAAGGAAGCATTTCACACTGCAAAAAGCACTACTGTTATCTGTGAAACTTCAGCAGATTCTTAAATGTTTACACATGTTTTATTGTCGTTACATGTCATTGAGTCAGGACTGACTTATAGTGATCTTAATGGGGTTTTTAAGATGTGATGTATTTAAAGAATGGTTTTATCAGTTCTGCAGCTAGCTGGATAGTTCAGTGAGTTATGTGTCTGGCTGCAGAGCCAGGTTCCCACTGTGCATCCCAGAGGAGCCAGTCTGTGTGGCCATGGGGAAGATGCACAGTCTCATGTTCCCCACACACACCAAAGATGAGGATGGTAAACCACTTCTGAATACTCTCTATCTGGAAAACCCTGAAAAGTGTCATCATAAGTCAGAATTGACTTGATGGGACATGATTATTATGATTTACCATTTCCTGGTGAATTTCCATGGCAGAGCCAAGGAATTTAACCCAGTGCTCCTGAGTCCCATTACTCTATCCGCTATGCCACATTGAGTTGTATGTGTTCTAGTTAAACTTAAACACATGCCTACTGATTTCAGTGGCACAACTAAGGACATAGCTGTCTTGCTGTTTATTCAACAGTAATTTCTTACAGTATTTTCAGAAATATACAGTTTCTCTTTATTTCTATCTCAGAAAACCAGTGTAGTAAGAGATTTTGTACAGCAAAACTGGTAGAAAGAGAGCAGGAGAAATAATCAAATAATTAGTTTATTTCTTATTTAGAGTTTGTACAGACACATACAAATCTAAAAGCAGATCACAAATGAGCGCAATTTTTAATAAACATCTCGACAGTAGTACACATATCACCCATATGAAGTTTATCAAATGGAATTGTACCCATGCTAAAGCCTCCCCAGACAGAAGGCCTGAAATAATTAGGCTGTTGCTTTAGGCACAATTTTTGCATGGTAATGCTTATAAACAAGCAACAGAGGTTCTCCTTGTGTCAAAACTGAGACAATATCATGTCATGAAAAGATTGCCATCTAAATAATTGCACATTTGAAGCAGTCCTAAGAATATAACTGCAAAATTACAGCTGTTGATACACTTGCTATATTGTTGCAGTCTATTGCTGACTTTAGCATGCTCCTCTGAAGTAAATCAATTGAACAAAGCCATCGTTAATGTTTGCTTACTCCTAACAGAGCACAGCAGAGAAACAAAACCCGAGATGAACCCCAGGGGGGCAAGTGAACAGGAGTTTCAGGGGAGAGGAGTACTAAGGGAAAGGTCTAGTGGAGGAAGAGACAAAAGAAAAGGGGAGACCAAGGAGAAAAGGCAGAGAGGTGAGCGGTTTAGATTAACACCAGGAAGTGACCTGGAGTAACCCCAAGAAGTAGGCTATTCAGAAGCACTGTGTGCTCACTTTGAGAGAAAGAGACCTGATAACTACTGAGAGTAATAAGTAGCAGCTGCGAGGACTAACTCCTAACAGCACAGCAGAAGAATAAAACTGAGATGAACCCCAGGGGGTGACTGAGTAACAGCGGTCACTATGCAAGCACCTTGACAACAATGCAATAATAAGCAAAAGCCAACATGGATTTGTCAAGAACAAATCCTGCCAGACTGCTTTTATCTTGTTTTTATATCAGGTAACCTTTCTGGTAGACAGTGGGAATGCTGAAGATGTAATATATTTGGACTTCAGCAAAGCCTTTGACAAAGTGCCCCATGATAGTCTAATTAGCAAGCTAAATAAGTGTGGACTGGATAGAATAATTGTCAGGTGGATACACAGTTGGTTACAGAATCCTACTTGGAGACTGCTTATCAATGGCTCTTTCTCAAACTGGGAGGAGGTAACAAGTGGGATACCACAAGGTTCAGTCCTGGGCTTGGTGCTCTTCAACATTTTTATTAATGACTTAGATGAGGGGTCCATAGAATGCTTATCAGATTTGCAGAATACACAAAATTGGATGAAATAACTTATACCTTGGAAGACAGAAACAAAATTTTAAAAAAATCTTGATAGGCTCAAGCACATAATGAAATTTAAGAGGGATAAGTGCAAAGTTCTATACCTAGGAAAAAGAAACCAAATGCACAATTACAAGATGTGGATACTTGGCTCAGTAATATTACATACGAGAAAGATCTTGGAATTATTGTAGACCAGAAGCTGAATATGAGCCAACACAGCAATGTGGTTGCAAAAAAAGGCAAATGCTATTTTAGGGTCTGTTAACAGAACTATAGTGTCCAAATCCTGTGTAGTACTAGTTTCCCTCTATTTGGCACTGGTTAGGCCTCATCTTCCCACTTCACGGATTGCTGCCTTGTCGTGGCGAAGGGGCTTGAGTAATTCAGAGAAGCTATGGGCTATGCTGTGCAGGGACACCCAAGATGGACAGGTCATAGTGGAGAGTTCTGACTAAACGCGATCCACCTGGAGCAGGAACTGGCAGGCCACTCCAGTATCTTTGCCAAGAAAACCCCATGAACAGAAACAAAATGATAGAAGATATGACGCTGGAAGATGAGCCCCTCAGGTCGGAAGGCGTCCAACATGCTACTGAGGAAGAGCGGAGGACAAGGACAAGTAGCTCCAGAGCTAATGAAGTGGTTGGGCCAAAGCCGAAAGGACGCTCAGCTGCGGACACGCCTGGAAGTAAAAGGAAAGTCCGATGCTGCAAAGAAGAATACTGCATAGGAAGCTGGAATGTAAGATCTATCAACCTTGGTAAGCTGGATGTGGTCAAACAGGAGATGGTAAGAATCAACATTGACATCCTGGACGTCAGTGAACTAAAATGGACGGGAATGGTCGAATTCAATTCAGACGATTATCATATCTACTATTGTGGGCAAGAATCCCGTAGAAGAAATGGAGTAGCCCTCATAGTCAACAAAAGATGTTTATGCACCAACCACCGATGCTGAAGAGGCTGAAATTGACCAATTCTATGAAGACTTTTACAACACCTTCTAGAACTGACACCAAAGAAAGATGTTCTTCTCATTATAGGGGACTGGAATGCTAAAGTAGGGAGTCAAGAGATAAAAGGAACAACAGGTAGGTTTGGTCTTGGAGTTCAAAACGAAGCAGGGTAAAGGCTAATAGAGTTTTGTCAAGAGAACAAGCTGGTCATCACAAACACTCTTTTCCAACAACACAAGAGGCGACTCTACACATGGACATCACCAGATGGGCAATACCGAAATCAGATTGATTATGTTCTCTGCAGCCAAAGATGGAGAAGCTCCATACAGTCAGCAAAAACAAGACCTGGAGCTGATTGTGGCTCTGATCATCAGCTTCTTATAGCAAAATTCAAGCTTAAACTGAAGAAAGTAGGAAAAACCACTGGGCTAGTCAGGTATAATCTAAACCAAATCCCTTATGAATACACAGTGGAAGTGAAGAACAGATTTAAGGAACTAGATTTGGTGGACAGAGTGCCTGAAGAACTATGGATGGAGGCTCGTAACATTGTACAGGAAGCAGCAACAAAAACCATCCCAAAGAAAAGGAAATGCAAGAAAGCAAAGTGGCTGTCCAACAAGGCCTTACAAATAGCAGAGAAGAGAAGGGAAACAAAATGCAAGGGAGATAGGGAAAGCTACAGAAAATTGATGCAGATTTCCAAAGAATAGCAAGGAGAGACAAGAGGGCCTTCTTAAACGAACAGTGCAAAGATATAGAGGAAAAGAATAGAAAGGGAAAAACCAGAGATCTGTTCAAGAAAATTGGAGATATTAAAGGAACATTTTGTGCAAAGATGGACATGATAAAGGACAAAAATGGTAGGGACCTCACAGAAGCAGAAGACATCAAGAAGAGGTGGCAAGAATACACAGAGGAATTATACCAGAAAGTTCTGGATGTCCCGGACAACCCAGATAGTGTGGTTGCTGACTTTGAGCCAGACATCCTGGAGAGTGAAGTCAAGTGGGCCTTAGAAAGCATGGCTAACAACAAGGCCAGTGGAGGTGATGGCATTCCAGTTGAACTATTTAAAATCTTAAAAGATGATGCTGTTAAGGTGCTACACTCAATATGCCAGCAAGTTTGGAAAACTCAGCAGTGGCCAGAGGATTGGAAAAGATCCCAATAGTCTACATCCCAATCCCAAAGAAGGGCAGTGCCAAAGAATGCTCCAACTACCGTATAATTGCACTCATTTCACACGCTAGCAAGGTTATGCTCAAAATCCTCCAAGCCACGCTTCAGCAGTATGTGGACCGAGAACTCCCAGAAGTACAAGCTGGATTTCGAAGGGGCAGAGGAACTAGAGACCAAATTGCTCACATGCGCTGGATTATGGAGAAAGCCAGAGAGTTCCAGAAAAACATCTCCTTCTGCTTCATTGGCTATGCAAACACCTTTGACTGCGTGGACCACAACAAACTATGGCAAGTTCTTAAAGAAATTGGAGTGCCTGACCACTTTATCTATCTCCTGAGAAATCTATATGCGGGACAGGAAGCAACAGTTAGAACTGGATATGGAACAACTGATTGGTTCAAAATTGGGAAAGGAGTATGACAAGGCTGTATATTGTCCCCCTGCTTATTTAACTTATATGCAGAATACATCATGCGAAAGGCTGGACTGGAGGAATCCCAAGCCGGAATTAAGATTGCCGGAAGAAATATCAACAACCTCAGATATGCAGATGATACCACTCTGATGGCAGAAAGGGAGGAGGAATTAAAGAACCTCTTAGTGAGGGTGAAAGAGGAGAGCGCAAAAAATGGTCTGAAGCTCAACATCAAAAAAACTAAGATCATGGCCACTGGTCCCATCACCTCCTGCCAAATAGAAGGGGAAGATATGGAGGTAGTGACAGATTTTACTTTCTTGGGCTCCATGATCACTGCAGATGGTGACAGCAGCCACGAAATTAAAAGACGCCTGCTTCTTGGGAGGAAAGCAATGAGAAACCTAGACAGCATCTAAAAAAGCAGAGACATCATCTTGCCGACAAAGGTCAGCATAGTCAAAGCTATGGTTTTTCCAGTAGCCATGTATGGAAGTGAGAGCTGGACTATAAAGAAAGCCGACCGCCGAAGAATTGATGCTTTTGAATTGTGGTGCTGGAGGAGACTCTTGAGAGTCCCCTGGACTGCAAAGAGAACAAACCTATCCATTTTGAAGGAAATCAACCCGGAGTGCTCACTGGAAGGACAGATCCTGAAGCTGAGGCTCCAATACTTTGGCCATCTCATGAGAAGAGAAGGCTTCCTAGAAAAGACCCTGATGTTGGGAAAGTGTGAAGGCAAGAGGAGAAGGGGACGACAGAGGACGAGATGGTTGGACAGTGTCACCGAAGCTACCAACATGAATTTGACCCAACTCCGGGAGGCAGTGGAAGACAGGAGGGCCTGGCGTGCTCTGGTCCATGGGGTCACGAAGAGTCGGACACGACTTAACGACTAAACAACAACAAAGGCCTCATCTTGATTACTGGGTTCATTTTGGATACCGCACTTTAAGAAGGATGCTGACAAACTGGAACAAGTTCAGAGGAGAGCAACAGGGATGATCAGGGGAATACAAACCAAATCCAATGGGAAAGACTGAAAAGGCTGGGCATGTTTAATCTTGAGAAAAGAAGACTGAGGGAAGATATGATAGGATTCTTCAAATTCTTGAAAGGTAGTCATACAAAGGAAGAGTAGGATCTGTTCTCAATCATCCCAGAGTGCAAGACATGTAATAGGCTTAAGTTACAGGGAGTCAGATTTTGGTTGAATATCAAGAAAAACTTCCTGTTAGAGCAGTACAACAATACAATCAATTACCTCAGAGGGTGGTGAGTGGTTGAACGCTGGAGGCATCCAAGAGAAAATTGGGCACCCGTCAAATATACTTTGATTTAGATTCCTGCACTGAGCGGGGGTTTGGACTTGATGGCCATATAAGCCCCTTCCAACTCCATTATTCTGTGATTCTGTGATAGTTCTATTTTTGATTGTCCATAAGATTTGATTTTGAGAAGATAACTTTTGTATATTTTTAATGAAAAGATTCAGAGTCAGCTAAAATCACATGTCTGTCTTTTTACGAGGTTCCAGATCTCAGGAGAATATTAAAAATGGGCTTTTGAAGAAGTCTGTGCCATTTTCTTTTGTTGCATTGAAATACTGTCTTCAATAAATACAGAATTTCATTTATTTCAGAACACGCTATCTCTGTTCTCAAACTCTTAGCTATTGTTACTGGAAAAATACTTGTGTGCATTATGGCAGCTTTGCCTATGGATTTTCAGTAAGTTAATCTTGACAAATCCATATTTTCTTCATAGTTGCAGTTCCCTTGTGCTTTAACTGTATTTTGTTCCCCTGTTTCCACTGGAGGAAAAAATATGCTTTGGTCAAACTGCAACTTGCTGGCAAAGTTTATTTATTAATTGCTGCCAGAACTCATATTTGAGTATTCCAAGGGGTGGGGGTGGGGGGACACAAAGTACCCTGTGGTACCTTTGGTCAGAATTCTATTGTGTTATGAGATGTGTGAGAGCAGTCCTACAAATGGAGGGAGGCATTGTGCAGGCCCTCTGTCACAGTTGATAGCACAATCAGACACACAACCAACAATCAGCAAAAACCACTGGCACAATTGCTTTAGTACATGCAGGATTTCACAATAACAATTTGCCTTAACGTATTTATTGTATCATGGTTATCTATAATTTCTGATATATACATTTATTCCCAAAAGACAAAAATAACCTATTTGGCTTAAAGAGAAAAATGGTTGGACTTGTACCGTAAAAGGAGGGGAGCAGGTCATTGATCAATCCTCCCCTCCTTACTCAAAACACAAGAATACTGATGCACCCTTCCTATACATGAAGTTCCACCCAAATACACTCTAACATATAAACCGTCTAGCTACCCCCTCCCTGAGCTATGTAGCTGAAATTGAACATAGACTTTGATGGTGCTGACATCTACAAACTGCAGCTTTGTAGTGCATTCCTATTCACAGATACCTAAGCTTTGCTGTTCTGAACTGACTTATAGCAACCCTAATAGGGCTTTCAAGGTGAGATATTTAAGTAGTGGTTTTACCAGTTCCACTCCCTCAGTGAGCTTCCATGGCTGAGCCGGGATCTGAAGCCTGTTCTCCAGAGTCCTTGTCCGTCATTCTGTCCACTATACCACACTGGGAATCAAGCTTTGTTGGTCCAACTGATCCACATTTGGGGGTGGAAATCTCAGTGTCTTTAATGGGCTTAGGCCTAAGTAAGCTGAAGTTTTTCTCTATGGGGAATCAAAAAGTGGAGGCTACTTGTTTTGTTTATCCATGGCTTCTTGGCCTTTTGGCTAAGATCAAGTGTAGTAAAGTTAAGGTGCAAGAAGTGTACACTAGTGTCCCCATGTTTTGAGTGAAAATTTTCAACTAGTTACTACAGTATCAACATAGTGGGAACTACTATGGCAAGGCGACTTGCATTATTAGCTCCATCTGTTATCTGGGTTCTAACTGCTGATAGGCAAGACCTCGACCACACTTCCATTAGTTGTTTCTCTCTTTCAACCAAACGTGGACTGGATAGTCCTTTAACTGGAGGATTCCTTCAAATGGGGGTGTATGGTCATCTAAAGTGCTTCAGTTAGAGGACTAGCTTTTTTCAACATGGGCACCATAGTGAAGCTGATGCTTTGCCTCAGTTAACTTTCCTCCTTTCTACCACATGTGATCTGGAGCTGATGCACTGTTACAATTCACAGAGGATTTAGACTGACTACTGTGGTTTTTAGTTTGTTGTTGGAAGAAACTCTTGTGGTCAAGGCTTATTTTTTCATAGCATTTTCCCCAGTGTTGGGAATTATGCCTTCTTACTGTGATATTTTCTGTTATAATTTGTGCTTTAATTCAGGAAGAGAATTGGTCTTTGGGAGTGAATAGGTTTGGCCATGCTCCATTAGCCTCTTGAGATGGGATTAGGAAGCTCATCAAGAGGTCCAAACAGTTTTGGGTGACAGTGTCGATTCTGTCATATGCATAGGAACAACTAGAAAACAGCACTCCGTTCCTGTTTTCAGACCGAAGCAACTCAAGTCTGTTCATTCTTCCTTCCAAAGCTTGTTGAGCAGGTCATCTGCCCATGCTGCCTGCAACAGGTTGAATGAACAGACCTAGCTTGCAGTTACTGCCATCAAAGGCCAAAGCAGGTAAGAACACACTTCACTCTTTGTGCACCATGTTGGAAATGATTGTAACAAGCTGGGCACTATTTTCCACCCTATTATACTGTACATGTAATTAATAGAGTGGATATCCATGGAAAAGCACGTTCAGTCCACAGGTACTAGGGGTTCTTTGCCACAAGATAAAAAAAATCTATGCATAGTAATTGCATGATTCTTACATGTACCTTCTCATGTGTGGTGAATGCACTTCAACAATATGGACACATGTCCATTTTGTTCTATGATGGGAACGACAATTAGGCTGTATGCGGTTTTTTATGCAGAAATGTCTCGTATAAAATTAACTCAAAGTAACTATTGCTGCTGCTGCTATGATGACGACGACGATGACGACTTTGAATAGAGGCACAGCTACTGCTTTTCCATTCTGTAATATATTTTTAGTGGATTTGGTCAATAATAACTTTGCAGACTTACAACCTTTTAGGGAAGTTTAAAATTGTTTTCACACTTCCCTCACTGCCTTCATTAGTTTTCCATAAATATGTTTACAGTAACGTATTGAATTTGAAGGTGTTACAAATAATCCCTTGTTGATTTGTTGTATTATTTTGTTAGCTGTGTCCTTCAGGAGAAAGGAAAAGCAGAAAGCCAGTTTTTGCTTTAAACAACAGAATCTGTATTCTGTTGTGCCTTCCATCTTACAGGGAAGATATCTGAGAACTTACTTGTCTGTTCCTATTTATCTTGCCCTGGAGTATATTGATGAGAAGAGTAAGGTCCAATGGTGTTAAAACAAGACATGAAATATTGATTAATGCTTTTTAAAAATTCCTTTTTGCTCCTGAGTGTAGCAGTTTCTAGATCGTATTGTCAAATAAGGTACTTTCCAATAAACCTGTATTATCAGAAGAATCCCCCTTCTTCAAAATCCTCAGGTAAAGTGGCTATTATCATCCTAAACTGTTAGCTTTAAATGCCCAGAGTAGCATGTTTTCTGTGGCTAAAAAAGGAAACTGGATAACGGGAATGTAGCTAAATACACTTGTTCCCGATAATAATGGCCTTGTCTTTTCTCCCCAGATTTCACTGGAAACTGTGAGGGCAGTTAGTAGGAAATATTCCACGCAGCTGAAGGGAATGTTTTTTTTTCTGAGTAGCCAGAGAAACTCAGAGGATGAATAAATAGAAGGATTAAGAGAACGCTACAAAGCTGGCAGTTGCAAGCACTGAGAAAAAGTTCAGGCTCAGTGTGACTTTATTAACAGTTCTCACATCAAAGTGAAGGACATTTGCAGTGTAAAAGATTTTCAGGGAAACAAGCCCCGTTGTGCTCAGTAGGACTTACTTCTTGGTAGGACTGTAGCTTGTAACGATCTTAATGGTAAAAAGAATACAGTAATAGCTGTCATTTCAAATGGGAAGGAGGAAATAAACAATCAGGCATTGATCTCTTGGATGAAGCAGTTTTATTTAACAAGAGGAGGAGGAGTGGTAATAAAGGCTGCAGCTTTATTTATTTAAGAGATATGGCAATAATACACAAGTTATTGGGGCCAATATGATGGACATCTCTTGCTATTGCATCGAATTTGTGTGTTGTAGTTTTGTATTTTTAGGTCATTATCCCCTGATAGGTTGCTGAAAATGTTGAATATGTAAGGAACCCCATCCTGTTAAAATGGGCAGCAAGACTGGAAGAGGCCTGACGTCTAGATGTGTCAGGTTCAAACAACTGAAAAATTGTCATTTGGGCCCAACCCAGGAGGGAAAACATAGTGGGAAAGGTTGAAAACATGCTCACCAACAGCCTATGTCTTGCGAACCATACACCAATCTATGGTGACCACACTTGAAATTCTGTGTACAGTTTTGGTCCCTGCCCCAGGAAGAGGATATCGTAAAGCTAGGAAAAGGTAAAGCAAAACTATCAGGGGAGTGTAGCAACTCCCTTGTATGGAAAGGTTTGTTTGGAGCTCTTTAGCTTGGAAAAAAAGATGAGCAAAGGGGGACATAATGGACATCTATAAAATTATGCATGTGGAGATCTTCCATAGGGAAAGTTAGTGGTTCCTAACACAAAAACCCATTGTCATCCATCCAAGCTGAATGGTGGGCAGTTTAGGACTGATGAAAGGAAGCTTTTTTTAAATAACAGGGTTTAGGTAAACTGTGGGAATTGCCACTGCATAATCAAAGATTGCTATCAATTTCAATTGCTTGAAAGGAGAATGAGCAAACTTCCCAGATCATAACGTTATACTGATGGCTTCTAGGGAAGTGCGCAGCAAACACTTCCATGTCTCTTTCATTTTGGGTTCTTTCGGATGCTTCTTTTGGTTATGTCATGTACGTGTGCCCAGGTTGCTCCTGCTGCTTTCATCCCATTTTCTAATGAGAAGATGTTCCCCTCTGCAGCTCCTGCCCAGACCACTCCAGTGCATCCCTGAGATGTAGGGCCAAAGGATACAGTACATCTACAACCCACCACTAAACAAGGAAATCCCTAAGTGCTGCTTGTGTGTAACTCTCACAGTAGGAGCTTATCTCACTTGTCATAAGTTGTGTGTGTTTTTTAAAAGTTTTGTGATTCATCTCTAGGCTGTAGCAATGTTTTTTTCCTTTGTACTGTACGTTTGCAGGTGCAAATGACTTCCTCAATTGTAGCTCCTGAATTTTAACATGATTTCAGCTGCAATGACAGGTTATCTCTAAAGTATAGTTTGGTCATTAGAGGAAGGGTCTCGAAAGAGAGCTGCCATGGGAGTGAAGGGACAGGGAAATCATTGTGCTCCAGCCATTTTGGGGGGCAATTTGGTCAAAAAGGATAGGATATAGTTTCAACGAGCAAAAAAAGGAACCAATTCTCAGCCTTACCATATACCATCTGTTTTTCAGGCTAATTCAGAGGGCCCAAGTTTGACAGAGTGAGATGACAACTATAGATAACACAAAACAATTACGTATTTTTGTCAGTTTGTCAAGCTGCAGCATGCCTTTCATGCCGTGTAATAGATGATGTGTCTTTGAGAACGTGTTAGCAATTTTTCAGTACACTCTGTTGTCTCGTTTACAGGGTCCAGTCAGGATCGTATCTCAGCACTGGTTGGTTTACCTTAATTCTGGCTATGGATGCTTGCTACCAAATTCATGTCTATGGGATGATAAATGACACCTACTGCAAGTAAGATCACAGGAAATTATTTCCATGCATCTACAATTCTGACACCTTGTCAACGTTTCGCAATTCATTCCAATAGCATAAACTGAAAAAATGGATTAAAGATGCATTCCCCCTCACACACATGCACAAATACCAGGAACAGTGTGTGTCGATGTGGCACTTTATTGTCAGTGTATTTAGTCCCCAGATGGCATGCAGTATTGATTAAATAAAAGCATTTGCTAAAGTTGAATGTCAAATGCCATGCAGAACTTTTAAAACAAATGACTTTCTGCCAAATCAAAATGAAATAGGGAGAACAGGAGATGTTTCCGATTCCCTTGTAGCTGCTGTTTACTGTAAGAGTGTACAGTGGAAGAAATACAAATCTATTTTCTCCCTGAACCCAGAAAACCAATGGCAGCGGTAAGAACTGATTTGTCATGATTCTGCTTAGGGGGTCCACTCATACAAGCAGGCAGACTTGCATAGAAGTATGACTCACTGGATGAGGAACCAGAGACATACACCAGATACATATTAAAATACACATTGCTATGTATACATCAACAAGCTTTCTCTTTGCTTAGCTTTGCCTTGCTTTCAGCTGGTTGCCATCAGCATTCTGACATACATAGTCATCCGTAATGAAATAAGTTGAAATAGGGAAAGAGCTGAGGATAGTTTTTTGAAAGTAGCTGTCCTCAAGAAACAAGTAAAAAACTATTTAAATTGTCTCTTGACACAGTATAGCAGTTGTGTTTACTGTTGATATTTTGCCATAACAAAATATGGTGGCATATATTGTCCCTGGAAAGAGTTCTTGTTTCCAGGGTTGCAGTTAAGAGCAGGATTATAGTGCATTTGCAATGGGGTGAAGGGAAAATTGTGTCGCTTTATCTTTCTGATCCTTTTGAAGCCTCTCCCATACTATGCCAGCTTTTAAGTATTATATGGGGGGGGGGGGGGACCTTGATGCATGTACCTGTCTAAAGCCCAGGTTTGCAAACATGTCTTTGTTGCATTTATACACACTTTGGTACATGCACAAGCATGCTAGGTATGATGATATTAATGTCTAAATCTTTTAAAGTCTCTTTAGGTAGTTGATACACATAATTTTTCAAAGCAGTCCTCCGGTTGTGCACACATGCTTCATTGCTAAGGCACTTGGACAATTCTCCCAGCTTTTCACTGAGCAGGTGCCGCTTTCCATGTTTCATGAGGAGATTGTTCCTTTTATTAGATTTGAGTCCATCAGTCTATCCACTGCATAACACTGGTTCTTTTAATATAAACTATGCAGATAGGCATGTAGAAATGTCAACCAGGGGTGCAGAGCAGAGAATCTTTGCTTATTTCATTCTTGCAGAAGAGAAAGAAAAATTGCAAACATTTTCTGCCCCCAAGTGAAATTCTGAAAGCTTCTGCACATTTTTCTCATTTGAGGAATATTTTGCAGAAAATTTGCAAAAGCATGTTTTGCACAGTACTTTTGTATTTCTGGCAAAAATGTGTTTCACACAAGAACCATTTTGTGCAAAATTCAAGAGGTTTTTTTGCATTCAGTACAAGTTTTTGACAATGCTTCTGTTGATGGGAAAAGGCAGTGGATGGCAATTTTTTTAGATCACTCTTTTTTGTCACAAATAAGGAAAATTGTGAATATTTGTTATGACTTTAGTATCGAAAATGTATTCATGAATTTATATCTTTTTTCCTCTTTGCTATAGGTCTGAAGGATTTAGGAAAGTTCCTTATCACTACTATGAGCCTGGAAGAGATGAATGTGATGAATACTACCTGCATGAAAATGCACCCTATGGAGGCCACAGGTTTATCACAGAGAAGAAAGTATTTGCTGAGTGGGCTAAGAACCATGCAATAATATTTACACACCCTAACTGGACATTGTCTTGATGCTGGTTCTCAGACTCTAGTACTAGTAGCATAATGTTCCATACAAGATATATCTTGGCTTACAATCTTATTTGTAATTGACTTGACCTTCTCAACTAGGTAGTGGCATAAATTCCACTGTGTTATAAGGGCAAAAACCTAGCACTCCATGGAAGACATACAATATGTTTATTCTGTCCCTTAGGAATGAGATAGTATAATGCATTTTACTTTTTAACTGGGTATTCAGAAGAAGTTCAACATGGCACCAGTTTGGTTTTAAAATGATAATGTTCTTAAGGAGGGAAATATACAATCACACAGTCTCAATAACCTGGATGTTTGAGGACATTTCTACAAATACTTGAATTTATGTTGTAGTTTCTCATTCTTAAGGCAACACTTTTTTGTCTTAGGCACGAGACAAATTATTATTAACTACATAGCTATGTAGTAAAGGTTGGTTTTTGTTGGTTTTGTTTGCTTTTTTAAATACATGGCTACTAATTCACTGTTATGTGGGAAAATTAGTGATGGGCTTGGAAAGATTCCTGAACTTCACTTAATTCTACATAGGAGGATTTTGCATGTCTGATGCCCCAGGGTAATAATTATGCTGTGAATTTCAACCTGCTTTCATAACAATGAATGTTCCAGGTTTTCTGGGCATTTCCTCCAAATCTCCTGTTGCAGATTAACAGTTACATTCTGCTCCTTCTGTACCCAGTTTTACTCTGATCTCAGAGCAAAAGTTTTATAATAGCTGTGTTAGATTCTAAAGAAGGACTGTGGGCCTGAGTAAGGAAAGAGAGGCTCAGGATTCTGTACTTCTTAAAATGGTTTTGGACAGTGAATCTTTTTGTGGTCTTAACTACTGTGGCTCAACTTCCTGCCTCAAATCCTCTGTACTTAAAAATGAGGATAATACTTACCTCATGAGGACATTGTAAAAACAAATGATTACATCCACATTGCTTTTTCAGTAAGGGATACTTTATTTGTATTACGTATATATACCCATAGGCTCTTAACACACATTCCTCTGTGTTTGTTACCTGAGTATCTACCTTTATTCTTGCTGCAACGATTCAGTACACACTGACTTCTTTTGAAGGTTCTTATCACAAAGCTATCCCTTCTACAGGAAAAGCTCTGGAATGTTTCACACTTGTCCATTTCCAATTGAGGTAGAGTACTGCTCAATTTGTCCATTGGCACAGAGGACATAGAAAACATGGATTACGTTGACAATTAATATAGCTTTACAGTAGAAACAAGGATCCAATATGCAGAGAAGAGAATTGAGATGACGGAATCAAGGTTTGGATGGTGAGGGTTCTATCGTACAGAATCTCATTACAGAATTATTTCAGTTTATATGAGAAGAGGTAGAATGTTTTTTTAACAAAACAAACCTTAAGGTCTGTGTCATTCCCTAAAGACAGTATATCTACATTACTGGATTTCAGAATTACAACACTGTAATAATACTGCTAAAACTTGAAGAGACGTTTATTCATTTTTTATGTAGAACTCTCAAAGAGCCTGAACAGTCACCAGGCATGCCACACTGTCTTGCTGGATCATGAAAAGGCAACTGCAAAGTCATATTTTTACATGTAATTATTTGTATACGGACTGTCTTTCCTATTGTATATTTGTATATAGAGGTCTATATTTTATACGTCAATGGTGTAGACATTTTCATTCCCTCATCACCATTATGTGCTGGGGATTTGTGCACACATCATGCTGTTATGTGCTTTTTTTGGCCTCTTTATAGTACACAAGAGGTAAACACTCATTCCTCCCCACCTGTAGGGTTTCAGTGACCTCTAGGAAATTACCTCGAGCCTCTGCTTTATTTGTGGGCTTGTAACTACCTCACAGGAAACAATAGATGTTTTTCCTGGTTCAACAAACAAGAGTCATAACAGAATGTGTGCACAAACCTTGTACAGAAAACATCTCTTTCCTGTTGTGCATTTGAGTTCTCTATTTTGTTGCTGTTGCTGCTGTTCCATTTTTCCTGTTCTTTGGCTATTTAGTGATTGGCATAAAAATCAGCCCCAAATCTAACAGTGCTCATGTAGCAGCCATAGAGCAAGCAGTTTGACTTTTACAGAGCTTGTGCAAGGAGATTTCCAGGATCTCCTTATGCAAGTGTAAGTCAGCTATTTGTGACAGGGGCCACTGCTTGAATAAAGGTAATGCCTGCACAAGTGGAAGGTCCTGCATTACTGTGCATAAAATTCGAGTGCAACATAATTTGTATGACCTGGTATTAGTATCCACAAGTTTTGTGAATGAATTGCTCTAACGCTGACATCTACTTAATTAGATGCATTGCATTCTTAAGACAAAAACAGAAGATAATTTGTGATTAGATAAGGAAAATCCTTGACTAATTAAAGCTTCTAAGTGTCCCAGCAGGAGCTGCTCTCCCCTTTGGTAGCAGGCAAATTAGCTTCCTTTGTTTGGTGTTTGGTCTTCAGGACTTAAGCATGGGATGCTGTTGAAATCTAATTTCATGAACCTGAAAGACTGCCTCAGTCACTTTTCTCCAACATTAACATGTTTTCAGGTCTAACGATGTCTAAAATGTCTGTTTAGGTGTAGCACCTAAAATGAGATTATGGTTTGAGCCCAATCTGCAGGTAGCTAGCCACACGGGGTTTACAGAAGAATGACCTTGATTAAACCCTATATCTTATATTCAGAGTGGAATTCATTGTGCACCAGGGCTTATGTGTTCTGTTTTGTTTCTTCAAATATAACAGATGAAGTAAGTGGATCTAAACATCCACTAACCATGTGCCCCACATTGTTTGCAGTGAGGGTGTGGATAAGAAAGATTAAAGGTGCAACACTATACATATGTACCTAGGATCAAGTCTTATTGAATTCAGTAGAAGTTATTTTTTAGTAGATATGTCAGTGCTTACCCTGCTTTGCCCTGTTAAGGGGTTAAACTGGAAATCAAATAATTCGGCCAAAAAGTGGGGGGGGGGGGAGTAGAATAATAAAAAAGATGAAATGGGAAATTGCCTTTTTCTTCTCTATCAATGAGACAGTCCAAAGTAATTAGGTAGCACTTTGGGACACTTTTAGAGCTTAAATGAGAGAGCAACTTGGAAGTACAAGTTAGGAATCCTGTTGCTTAGTGTAGTAAGTCACACTGGAGTAGGGCCACTGAATCAGTGGGAATTTTGTGAGCCATGCCCTCCATAAGTTCAAATGATTCAAATAGACCTCCCTAGTTGTGACTTATTACACTAAGCAACAGGATTTCAGCCATTGCCATAGAAGTAAGCTTGGTTCTATTGAACTTGGCACTGTCAAATCCAATCTGACTTCTTTGTTGTTGTTGTTTAGTCGTTAAGTTGTGTCCGACTCTTCATGACCCCATGGACCAGAGCACGCCAGGCCCTCCTGTCTTCCACTGCCTCCCGGAGTTGGGTCAAATTCATGTTGGTAGCTTCGGTGACACTGTCCAACCATCTCATCCTCTGTCGTCCCCTTCTCCTCTTGCCTTCACACTTTCCCAACATCAGGGTCTTTTCCAGGGAGTCTTCTCTTCTCATGAGATGGCCAAAGGATTGGAGCCTCAGCTTCAGGATCTGTCCTTCCAGTGAGCACTCAGGGTTGATTTCCTTCAAAATGGATAGGTTTGTTCTCTTTGCAGTCGAGGGGACTCTCAAGAGTCTCCTCCAGCACCACAATTCAAAAGCATCAATTCTTCGGCGGTCAGCCTTCTTTATAGTCCAGCTCTCACTTCCATACATGGCTACTGGAAAAACCATAGCTTTGACTATGCGGACCTTTGTCGGCAAGGTGAGGTCTCTGCTTTTTAAGATGTTGTCTAGGTTTGTCATCACTTTCCTCCCAAGAAGCAGGCGTCTTTTAATTTCGTGGCTGCTATCTGACTTCTAGGGACCATATAAGATTTTCTAAGGCAAGCATGTGTGAGGACATCAGCATACAGGCTGGGTCAATGGACCATCTCACATCCCCATGAGAACTGTTGAGTATTTCCCCTGTTGACTGGGGTGAGACTATGGCATCAAAAGATTATGCATAGAAAATAGAAAACCCAGGAGATTTAAAAATCCCAGAAACAGGAAAACAGCATCTGAAGAAAAAGACAAAATGGGGAAGGAAGTGGTTATAAAGAGTAAGTTTAGAGGAGTAAGTTCTGGCTGGATAGCTCAGTGGTTTAGATATCTGGCTTCGGGGGCAGAGGTTGGGAATTCAATTCTCCACTGTGCTTCCTAGGGGAATAGCCAGGCTGTGTAGACATAGACAAGCTGCACAGTCCTAAGGAATGGTAAACCACTTCTGAGTATTCACTAGATGGAAAACCCTGGAAAAAGGGCCATAAGAGGATTCCCAGCATGGTGTAGTGGATAGAGTGACAGACTAGGACTTTTGAGAACAGGGTTTGAATCCCCACTTGGCTATGAAAATTCACTGTTTAATTTAAACCACGCCTTAAATGTCTCACTTACCTTGAAAGCACTATTAGGGTTGCGATAAGTTGGTTCTGACTTGACAGCACAGAGCACACATAGAGGAGGAAGGAGGCAGGCTAGAAAAGGAGAAAGTAGAAGCAGTCAGGCTGGAGGGAGGGAAAGAGGAAAACACCCAAGAAAAGAGAGCAAAAGAAGAACCTAATGAGGAGGGGTGATCAAGGAAGAGAGTAAAGACTCCTGTCTGGCACACATGGAAAGACCAAGAGTGAAAGAATCACTGAGGAAGTGGGAATAAGTACAAAAAGAGGATCCATGGACTAGGGAACTGGTCGCCTTGAGGGTCCCCAAAGCAGAAGCTGAATGCCTCTACAGTGCTGTGGTTCCCCAAAAACTTTCCCTTTGGTGGGAAAGAGAGGAGGGGGGAATGGTGACAAATACAAGAAAGGTTGAGGCTGAGGATGGCCAGTTAGACTGATCCAAACTGACCCATGCCAGACTCCTTTGTTGGTTAGAGTAGGGAAAGGAAAGAGAGGAGAGTCATCCTGCCTGCCATCATTGTCGTTATATAAGCCCTCCCTGCTGCAACCATCCTTGATGGGGTCACCCTGGACCAGCTAAGGCACTGGTGCACAGGAAAAGCACATACCAGTGAACTTGCTGGGGAGATCAGGTGAAAGTTATCAGGAGCAGGGGCTTTGTCAATAGCTGAGAAGGTCTCAGAAAGAGTTATGAGTTGTTTGCAGAGACCCCAGGTGTTAACCTACATTTAATTTCAATAAACCTTGTTGTGTATGATATGAATATAATTTGTATTATGGAACAGAATATGGATGAAGGACTTCCAGTAGGGCCCCAGCAGTGAGGTGGAGGCCATGGTGAGATATTTAAGAAGTAGTTTTACTGTTGCCACTGCTCCCCTGCCCCTATAAATTTCGGTAGCCAAGTGGAGATTCAAACACAGATCTCCTGAGTCTTACTCCATTACTCCATCCACTGCACCACACTGGGTATCTGAACTTAGCTCTAGGCACCAGTATAGCCTAAAATGTGCAACCATAATCAACCATAGTAGTACTCCTAGAATACAAAGATATTAAGAATGTTTCATCCAAATTGGAAGTGCCACATTTGTCTGAGGGCTGCGAAACAGGACTTGAGGAAGCAATGACAACAATCTAAAAAATGATGAGTAATCTAAACTGTAGTAAATCCTGTGAGCTATAGAAGATTACACCTGCTAGATCGCTCAGTGCTTTATGTATCTGATATTGGAGTCAGACATTGGGAGAGGCTAACTAGAGAGAGTGGCCTCCTTCTCCCCACAGTGTCCATGTCACATGTTGACATCAGCAGTGGAGAGGGTACGACTAACCTAGTTCCCTCAACACATCATATTTAAATGCTTAGTTAAAAACAGAACAGGGCTACTGGGCCGGTGAATATGCACCAGGTCATTGTGGGCAACAAGGGCTTTGATAATGGCTGGAGACCTATATGGCCCTCAGACAATCTCAACCTAGCTTTAGTAGATAAAAGAGGTATGTTCCAAGCAAAAATCAACTGCTCTGGGTTGTATCCAGAGTTTTTGATCTCCCTACAGTGGAAATTTTATTCCCTTCTACCCAAGGAAGATTCTTCTTCTAATAGACCTATGGAAAATTGGATCCAACTCTATAATTGCACTTGTTTATTATCTGTTTCTGTCAGATCAGCACTCCAATTCAGTATTTATAGATCAATATTGTGATGAACAAAAATCAGAAGGAAATTAATACTTCATTTACTTCTTTCTAGCTGTAAAGTTTTAGCTTCATTCCAATTGGTGGCCTGTGTGCCATCAAGCGGCATCTGCTTTATAGCTATCTTAATAGGGTTTTCAAGGTAAATGAGGATTTTAGCAGTGGGTCCGTCACTCCCAGTGAATTTCCATGGGCAAATAGGGATTCAAACCAAGTTCTCCTGAGTCCTAGTCCATCGTGCTACACCATACTACATACACTGAATGTGTAGACTAGACCCATTGTATCAAACTAATTTGTCTAGTCAGCAGTTGGTTCAATGAGTCTTCTCTAGTTGGGATCAGCAGTGGGATTTATGCCCAAGGCATTGACTTAAGACGTTGACAAAATATATTCAAACAAAAGAACTTAGTGCTAATAAGGTGTCATAGCCCGTTATGTATTCCATTGGGGACTTTAGGAATAATGTCAGAATGAACATGAAATTCTTGTATAATCATGTTCACATCTTCTAGTGACAGCAAACATTTCTGAATGTGGGATTCTAGGAATTGTTTGCATTGCATGATATATGCTGGGTTTCAGATTTTGGCTTGGTGTCTGACTGTGTAAGGTATAGTGTGGTGTAGTATGGAGGTCTGATGTTAGTAGTGATTAAGGAGAGTTATTACACTAGCTTGTTATGTAATAATTAAGGAATACACAAGAGATTTGCTTCAAAATATTGTAAGATATTCTTTTTTTGGGGGAAAAGGACTGATAAATTATAGAATTATTTGAATCATGTAGGGCTTTCTGATAGCTGGGCATGCAGCATGGAATAATAATGTTCCCCAGTGACCAGTTACTAAAAAGATTCTGACAGATCTTTCTTTTTCTTTAAAAGTTACTCAGAAGGGGCAGGAGGGGGAAAAGTAGCAGTTGAATTGTAAACATAGTAAAACTGTGAAAGAATTTTCCTGGTTTCCCCTAGACTTCTTGGCATCTTCAATGAAAGAAAGAACCATTTAGACACATTGTTCCAAGATCCTGTTGCCACCTTTGGAACTTTAGAATGAGCACGTCAAACCATCATCTGAAGGAGAAAAACCTAGTGGTCACATCCTTTCAAAAAATATAAGAGATTTTAAGGGTCTGAAATATCAATATAAAACCATCTGCCAGGCTTCACTCCTGGCTTGATTCTGAGGTGAAAAAAAAGGACGACTCAGAGCTGGGAAGTTTAGATTTTAAAATTGATTAGTTGGAGTTACGTGTTAGAAATTGGAAAACCAACTCATGGCTATAAGGTTGGGAAAACGAAAACATATAAATTGATAAATCAAAATGGTCTAACTTGGCAAATTGGCGTTAGTGGCCAAAATCTTACAGAGCTGTTACTCCAGCATCATACAACCTATGTACATTTCATCAGCAAATTGCTGCAAGTTAAAAAGACAGTGAAGGTGCTTATGGTTGCTTGCAGTCGTCTGACTTGGCCTGCAACAGCAAATGCCTACACTAACTTCTTAACTTGCAGCAATTCACCAACAAGATTTAGGCAGCGAGCGGGACCTCTGTTGGTACAAGCAGGCTCTCTTTTTCTTATTGTAGAAGCTGGGCAAGCCTACGATGGAACTGACAGACAAACCTTTACCTTCAGTTGCTATATTTGGAACCCAGTTCTTTCTGGCCACTTCAACAGTATGGCTTCTGCATTATGGCCCAGTGTTATTTCCAAGCTTTGAGACGGCTACACTTGTGCCTTTACTTCCACAAGGTGGAGAAGGCTTTAATGGAGGGAAACAGGCTGGCGAAGCTAGTAGGCACTGATTGAAAAGCTGCTGTCTCTTCTGCCTTCTTGCTCTCTGGGCCCTGCTCCTTTCTGCTGAACACAGGCAGGCGAATCACCCCCTTTCTTAGGCAATTTTATTAAAAGGCTAGTCTGGCATGTGGACTGATTTCCCAGTCTTATGATCAGGTTTCTGTTAGGATTGAGTTGCACTGAAGGCAAGTTCTGGACAGGCATGGAAAAGGGGTTTGCCTTTGTTTTGTGGGCAGCAGAGAGGAAATGACTGGGATATTAATGGAAGGGAAATTGATTTGTGGGGATTGGAGCAGGAGATTAATTTGGAAGGGAAATTAATAGAATGGGAATTGATTTAGAGGGAATTGAGGAAAATTAGTGTTCTAATTTAGCTTAATTGAAGTGGAATTGATTTGGGGGAAAATGAGAAAAAATAAGTGTTTTGAGATAAATTAAGTTAAGAGGAGATTATTTTTGGCTATTTGAAGTACAAGGTTCAAATCACACCCCTGGCTTGGCTGATCTTGGCTGAGTGATCTTGGCTAAGTGACTAATCTCTTACCTTCACATAGTTTGCCTTTAAAGACATGGCAGAAAATTTCGTGACACATGGTTAGTTTAGTACAGGAATAGGAAAACACCCAGAAGCCCTAGGAAGCATAATGGTAGAGGATTGTGGGAGTTGTAGCCCAAAACATCTAGAGGGCTAAAGCTCCAGCCCTCAGGTTTTTATATCTGACTGCTAGAACCTCTTATCTGCTTCATAGCTGATTTGTGAGCATGGAAAAGGGCCTTTCCATACAAGATGAACCCATCTACAACTTCGTTTAGTTATGATGTGAACCTGAATTTCAATTTCTTATGTTTGTTTCACATTTTTTTACAACAACAGCAAAGAAGCTTTTCTACAGAAAAGAGATAAACAGTGCTCTGTTGAGGCATCTGAGCTTCCATAGCCTCTTCTCCATATTTGTTATTGTTGTAAAAATGTGAAACAAACATAAGAAATTAAATCCCGACTCACATCATGACAAGCCGAAGAGGGAGATATGTTCACCTTATATTAAACTCTTAAAGATTTCTCTTAAAGGTACAGTAGAATGGCATAATGAGTGGAACAGGGAAGAGATGTGGGAACACTGAAAAACAAACAGTGGGTGTGATCAGACAGACATTAAGTCCACTCTTCAGTCCTGTGCAGGGATGGGTTGGTTCACTCCTTTTTTCAGTGATCACACAAAGTCATCACTGAAGTGAGCCCGCTGTACCCAAAGTGTTCCTACCCACACCTTTCTAATTCCCCGTCAAGGGTTTCTACTTTCTTGGTGTGTGTAAGATTGCTCCATTTTAGTTTGTTTCCAACATGTGTGATTGCTGGAAGTGAACCAAAGTGGGCCTTTGGCTGTCAAGGCTCCATGGAGTGCCAGAGATTTTTTTTAAAAAGTTGTGTTTTTTAAATTAAGGCAGCGTAGATACACTGCACCACTTATAAGCACCAAATTCAAAACCAGACCTTTAAGACAAGTAAAAGAAAATAAAAAATGCCCCCCATTGCCCCCTCCTCTGTCCTACCACTTCAAGGAGGAAGTTTTCTTCTTCTTTTAAAATATAGGTAATGTAGTGAATCTGCATTGCCTTTGTAGTCTTTAAAAAAAATTACTTCCTCTGCCCGTCCTTGGAGAAGCAGAGGAAGTGTTTTATTTGCCAATGTCCTGAAGTGGCTCACTTCTTTAGCCACTTCACAATACTGTAAATTGACAACAGAAAGAGTCAAACCAAATAAGGTTGCTTGAAGTCCGGTATGCCATTTGGATGTGAGTATCACACCCCATGGTGTACCGGACCTCTACCTGACCCCAGTCAACTCTATTCAACCCACATTAGCCCACTGCAAAAACATCCATGTAAGGTAAAGGTAAAGGTTCCCCTTGACAATTTGTCCAGTCGTGTCCGACTCTAGGGGGTGGTGCTCATCTCCGTTTCCAACCCATAGAGCTAGCGTTTTGTCCGAAGACAATCTTCCGTGGTCACGTGGCCAGCGCGACTAGACACGGAACGCCGTTACCTTCCCACCGTGGTGGTACCTATTTATCTACTTGCATTTGCATGCTTTCGAACTGCTAGGTTGGCAGGAGCTGGGACAAGCGACGGGAGCTCACTCCGTCGCGTGGATTCGATCTTACGACTGCAGGTCTTCTGACCTTGCAGCACAGAGGCTTCTGCAGTTTAACCCGCAGCGCCACCACGTCCCAAACCCCACCACGTCCCGAACATCTACATCCATGTAGATAAGCCAAATGTGAAAACACAGGTGTTCAGTCAAAGGGAAACTGCCTTTAAAGTTGTTTGCAGTGTGATGGGACTGCCTGCGAATGCTGTGTGTGCATATTACTGAGAAGATAAATCTGAAAGGAGAATTAGAAAACCAGACCTGTGCCAAAAACAATGTCTGATGGCATCCTATAAATAAAACACAGCTGATGCTAAAAACATTGTTTTGTTTGTTTTTGATATTTTGTAAATTTCAAGGATAGTTTAAAATGTCATGTTTGTTGGCCCATAAATTAATTAAAAGGTGTCTCTGACCATCTGCATACAACAGATAGCTGCCCATCCTAAGTTTCTCTCCCTTCCCCTGCTTACAGCTTTCATAGTGGGAAGTGTTGTCTTCTAGCAGGGCTGGTGCTTTCTAATTCTGCATTTCTTGAAAGATGCAAAACTAACATGACTTCCAAACATCAAGAAGGCTGTCTTGCTAAATAAATAGCTAGATTCTATTTGCTTCTTATTCCATCTTCGGTGCTCTGTGAAACCCCGCTGTCTCTTTTTATCTTTGTTCAAGAGTTGCTTTGCTTTTTCCAACACAGTGCTAACTAAATGTGAAGCAGCAGCTGGCATCCTAATGGCATTTACCATGCATTTGCACGATGTTTTCCAAGGAGAAGATGCCAGGTGATTGGTTGGCTCCTGCCATATTACCACACAGTCATCTTTCCCTGGAGTGGCATTGGCCTTTCCTGCAAATGTATTTCACAAAGAGTGGAAGAAGATATCCCCCCCCCCACCAGTGCATGTACAGAGCAGGTGTGCCTGATTTTAACTTAAAAGGAAATCCACTTCTCTCTGTCTTATTTCCCCACAGTTCGCCACCCTAGACAAAATTGTTTTCAGGGGGAGGGGAAGACAATGAGAGCAGTTGCCCACACTGGCTTCATCCAGACTGGCCAACCCATCAACACTGACAGCAGTGTCCTCCAACTCAGAGCTTGACAAATGTTCAATTGTATTTTTGCCCAGGTCAGTTCACTTTCAATATTTATTTTGATACATCCCATGTTCAGCATGAAAATGTGCCTGTGGAATATTCCATTTATTACCTGCCACCTCCTTTGCTTTGCCTTTCCCAGCCCCCAAGATAAGTTTTTGGGGTATAGATTCATCTGTAAGATGATCTATAAGTAAGAAGGTGGCAGTGATGGTCAAGATGGTTTACAAAATTAAGGGGCACGGCTGTATTGATCACACTAGAGAAATGCCCCCTCTCCTTTCTCATGTCTTCTGCTTCCTGTATAGTTGTGCATTGTGGTCACATGGCATATATCCTGTGATAATGGTTCATACATTTTTTAACTGTTCCGCTTTTGGGGGGTGAATTAGATGTGCTACGTTCATCTATACCCCTCAAGCGGGACATACCCCCTTCCTTTTCTTGTGCCTTTCTCTGCTCCCCTTCCCTTTTAAAAAAAAAGTGTGTGGGTATATGCAGTGGCAGTCAAAAGACAATAGGGGGACTGATGCTCCATGCCAACATTCCCATTTGAAAATTAATGAAAAAATTAAGACAGTCCAACAACAGTGGGTGAAGGAGCTGGGACTGCACACCAGATGCATAAGAAATTAATTAGTTTTGGAGTACAAAAGGCTGAGTCAACCTTGAGCCAGCTACCTGGGATAGAGCCCTGGGTCATGAGCACAGTTTTGGCTGCAGTACAGCAGTTTAACCCTGTGCCACGAGGCTCTTACAACATGGAAGAAACATAGTAGTAGCCTCCCAGTAGGCTGGATTTGATGCAGAGATAGCATGGAGGGGGAACAAAAGAACTGATAATGGCCTTGTGTCATCTGAACCAGGAAAAAAAAAGGGTCAAAAAAAAGGGATTCATGAGGAGTAACTCAGAAACATTTTGCTGGTGTGACCACAGCCTCAGTCTTGCTCAGATGTTCACAATGCTTAGAATTCAGGACATGAGGGTTTCAGCACAAACCTATTTCAAAAGGAGGTGTGTCTATAGTGAGTAAGTAGGTGGGTGGCTAGGTAAGTAGATGGCTTCAATCTGAAATACTGTGAGTATTAAGGAGATGTAACGGAAACATTCACACACAAACAGAAACCATATTTTTTAAGAAGAAGGAACTATGGAAGGGAAAAAAGAAATGGATACAACATACATAAGAGATAAAGTGGTAAGGGGGATTCTGATGTACTATTTTACTGCCTGATGCTGCAGTCTTATGCTCACTTCCATAGGAGTAAATTGCATTGAAATCTGGGGGCCTTATTTCTGAATAAAATATGTTTAGAAGTGCCCTGTTAACCACACTTAACCGCATTTTCCCACTCATTAGTTTCTAGTATTGGGTTTTGTAGCTCCCCCCCACCCATTTTGTTTTTGTGTATATATTATACAAGCAACCCAAAGTGTATTTTTTAAATTGCTAATCTGCATTGTTAACAGAAATTATTTACAAGTCTCAATTATGTTCCTACTTTTCTTTGAAGTTTTGCTAGTGCTGACAGATGTATGCATAATAGATTTCCCTCTAGAGTTCACAGTCACTTTTACCATCGGCATTTAAAATGTACTTTTGACATTTTGCCATTTGTCTGTTTTCTAACTGTAAATTATTTTGCCTTTCATTTTTCGTTTCACTGTTTTTATATATTTTCAGGGTTTGGATCTGGAAAAAAAATGTGCCTGGGATATTTTGAAGCTGAAACAATAAACATGTACAAGTTTTCTTTTCCCATATGTTCTGTCTGTTCATTACATCAGTAACATGCAACAACAGTGGTTGTCTTGATCGTTCATTAACACTGCAGGCCTGTGATACCTAGGAGGTTATCCAGGGGCCATAGGATATATCAGATCTTTCCCTCTAAGCGTAGAGAGAGAGGTCAATTCTCAGAGGAGGAGACCCAGCCTCAGCATCTCTCCCTCCCTTCTGCCAATCACTGTAGAATAGTTTGTCCCTCTGTGACATCAGAATTTCAGGTTTGGGAGAGGGAGGAGCCAGGAACGGGAATGGGAATTTCAGGAGTAGGTCTGGAGAGTTCACATCTCTGCTGGCCTCAGGCATTTCAGAAGGTCTGTACCAGTCTCACTTTTAGGGGAGGAGAAATTAATAAAAATGGATCCAAACCAAGCCAGTCCACCAGGGGATGAAGAAAACAGGAAAATATTGGTTCTCCCTCACTTCCACCATGAACCCAGCATGGCTTTGGTTTTGTCAAAGTGCCAGTGCTGCCTCCAGAGAACTGTAGATGTTGTCATATGTTACCATTTGGAGATAAATAGGATTGCACAGAAGAACTTAAGAGCCCGTCAACATGTGAGCCCAGTGATATGGAAGATGCTTGATTGGCTTTCCCATTCTTCTGCCTTAATATACATATGAGTCACCATGTTTTCTACCCGTTTCATGTTTCCCATCCATTTCTGATGGCAATGTCATGCTTGACAATAGAACAGCATCATAAACGGGGGCACTATATGTTACAGCTCAAGCTTGAAGAGGCCATTTCTGGTATGCGTGACTCAGAAAAACAGTCCTTTGGGAGAAATGTAACCTGTCATTGTTAAGGAACCCAACTGACTAAACAATCACATCTTTTCTCCGGTTCTCCTGTAAATGAGGCACATTTTTCTTGGAAATTCAAGCTAAATGCAACATAGCAATCTGCAATAATGTTCTGATTCAACGCAAGCCACTTCCTAGGCACTCGTTCATATCACCATGCCTCTGAGGATCCTTCAAACTATATCCTGTCAGTGGACCTGTTAAGAATGTGGGTTGCTTTTCAAATGTTTTTCTTAAAGTTCTCTTCAGGGTCATTAGAGTGCAGTCAGGAATGAATACTAATAGCATGATACAGTCATCCGGGTAAATTATATGCTCCTCACTTCCAAACTGATCATTTAGTTTGGTATGTTATTCCTCATCATTCTTTCTGCCCAGCAGAAGAATAAATGCCAATCTATGCCATTATGCTTGATAGATCCACCTGTTCTTTTATGTTATGAAGTTTATTGAAATCATTATTGAAATGAATTCATGGTGATAAAAAAGCAGTTCTTGGACAACCACATGCGGAGGTCCCTGTGTATGCATAATGGCATCTCATTTAACCCCATGTTGTTACTGGTTTTGAGTGTTGGCTTTTAACCATGTCATGCGATTCAGGAGCTGGCCACATTTTCTCATCACCTACATTTGTCACCTTGAAATCCATTTAACTGAATACACAGAATTTCAGATAGCACTGCCGCTGGTCTGTTGTATTGATGGTGTGTTCTTGGAGAGATCTGGGGGCTGAAATCCTTAGGCTGATCGTGCAGATAAAAAGAACTGCCTACCTGCCAAAGCTTTTTCATCAGTCCAAAATGTCAGTTTAACACCTGGGTTGCATTTCTTACAGTGCTGATAGTGTTTACTTGGCCATAACTCTAAGAAAACAGTGTCAAAAATGGGCATGGGAGAACATTTGACTTGTAGCATGTTTTAGACTACAACTCCCACAGTTCCTTACAATTAGCGATGCTGGCTGATGTTTCTGGGACTTGACATCCAAAACATATGGAAGACCTAAGGTTCCTACCTTTGATCTAAATCTTCCATAAACATATACTGTCAATTCTCTGATTCACTAATATTATGATACTTTACAAGTGCTACTACTATTTGACACCTCATACCTGCAGTATACCCTGAGTAGTTCCAGTGTCTTTCACTTCAGTTTGATCTGTAGTTCTCATTATATTCGCATCACCTGACCCCAATCCACTTTTAGAAGAGGATGGCAGCTGGTGCAGTTGTTGATGTGTAAACATTTGGGGTTGAGTGTTGAGAATTTTGGTTAAACGTGTATTCTCAAGACATTAGCAGAGTTAGGAGATATTAGTTTGCATAGACACTATGACACTGAGAGAGTAAAATATCAACTTAGTCTGTTAACATATATACAGAGAGAATAGACATACATCTGGCAGCATAACATGACATGATACAACACATAGCATAGAAAAAAGTGATCTGACTTACAGCAGTTAAAATGTCCCCTTTACACATGGCTTATGTACAGTTCTGGGACCAATCAGAAAATACATTACTTAATTTTCTAGTTACATAAGGTTACATCATGTATAACAGCCGTACAACATTAAGTCCTTAAACCTTGGTACCCACACCTGAATACAATCAGTACAATAACTCAGGTAAAATCAGCCATTTTACTTTCACTATACAACATTTATATTTAATACATATTCACATCAAAATCTCAATATTGAGGTCAGTCCATACAAGGCTAAACTTTAGTGGTCCTAGTTGAATACATGAAAATTCTCCTCTGCAGGGTTGTAGCATTTAACTTGTTTAGTTTGCAATCCTGTTTCTCACCAGAGTTGTGACCTCTTAAGCCTCAGGACCTGGGTTCTCAATTTCCTCCACTCCAAACGTATAGCTGCAAAAGTTGAAAGAATCAAAAGAACTCAACAACATATTTATTGATGTTGTTCATATCCTGTCTATTGTTCAGATAACTTATATTCATGATATTTCCTCCCCCTCCCCTGTATCTTTAAAACAATCCTGTGAGCTAAATTAAGCTAAAATAATGTAATTGGCCCAAGTCTACCCAGTCAGCTTGAAGTTGGCATGGGAATTTGATTCTGAGCCTCCCAGTGAGAATACATGCTATAGCCACTACAGTTTGCTATGGGCAGTTTGCTATAGAACATCCTCTGCATTATTTTGTTTTTTCAAGGCAACTGCGAAAAGAGTATGGCTCCTGTACTTCCCACACATATAGGGCTTGAAATACTTATCTTTCTGAGTTTACTGTTTCATTATTATTGTAATAAGTATTCTTATTATTTCTCCCTTTTTCATATCCTACCTGTAAAGAAACTGGAAAATTGGGGAAACATGGACTTTGGGGATAAATCCAGGCCTTTCTTGGTGCCTGGGAACAACTGGGTGGGAGAAAACTGGGTGGGAGAAAGGAATAGAAATACCACCTGTAGTTTATCTTTTGGGTGAAGACTTCAAGGCTGAGTCAGCTTGCTCCCTCGTACTGTGCTAATTAGAAAATTACCTCAGCTGTATGTGAAGAGAGGGGTTAAGGAACTGCTCTTGTCTTCATCAGTATTCAAAGGAACTTGAAGCCTAATTGGCAGACCATCTGAAAAGATCCAGAATTTGATTATTAAAGTATATAAAGGGGTTCAGAAGTTATTTTAGTTGGCTCTTAGGAGATGCTATGCTCAGTTACTGTCTTGTTATGCTGTGCTGGGAGGGATGCACTCGTGCATGCTCTAAGACCATATTGATGCTACGCTAGTGTGTAAATACTAGGTAGTTTAGATAGCTTTCTTATTTTCTCATGTGGTCTCTTTGTATGGCTCCTGCCTTAGATATTTATTGTTTGTTTGCTCCAAATACTTTTGATGCCTTTTTGAAACCTTTTTAAACTTTTGCCTTTTATTTTCTACTATCTTTAATAAAATATAAAAACTTCTCAATCTGATTGTCTGAATGTTTGTGTTAAGAGAGTTTATGGTACTTAAAACCAGGTCTTTCTTTGACCAACTACCAATAGTCTGTGTTTTTGTGGTGTGGTAGCGTTCTAGATTTCAGGAATGGTGTAATAGTCATAAGTGCTCAACTTTGTAGATTTTTCGGAACTCCTAGAAAGCAGTGCCAAATCAGACTTTCAGAAAGTTGGGTCAGACTTTCTTGGGCTTACCTACCCCCGAATCAACTGGGTAGTGTGAGTAAGTGGTTAGAGCAGGACTTCTTGAACCTGGTGGTCCATCACAATATTTTTCCACCAACTGGCACTCAAGAGAGTTAACAAGAGGAACACAGAAAGTACAATAAGCAGCAAAACAGAACAGAACAGAAAAACATCGATAAAATTTTATTCATCAATAAAATCAGCCAAAAAATATGTTGCTACATGTTTATAACTCAGCCTATAGGCTAAAGGCCTGTGTAAAATAAACGTGTCTCATCTTGGCAACAGAAGATAGGGATCGTGCAAAGAAGACGTCCTTTACAAAGAGTTCCAAAGCTCACATGGAACACCATTGTTTCTGCAGAGCTATAGAGTCAGCCTGTACATTAATTGTCTCTGAGTGAGTGTCTGCTCAGGACAAAGCCATCGTTCCTACGTGTGTTTGTTGCATCATGCACGTGTGTCTGTTGCTTGTCTGGAGAGGTTTGGTGGATATCAATTCTCCAGGTGGTGAATCAACTCATTCTGAGGACAAGCGGCAAAAAGCCAACCATGTCAGAAGGATTTGACCCAAGGCTCACTTATGCAATGTTGCACCTCAACTGGAAGATGTACCATGGAACATAGTTGTGCCCAATCCATCTTGGTTCCAGTTTTCCAGCAGCCCTATCTAGGTAAGTAGCAAGATGCTGCAAGTAAATAAGACTACGATACACAAGTGCATTAACTCAGTGTCTCAGCTTTCTCTTGCTTCCTTCTAGTGCTTGTCTAGATTATAGCATCTTCTTGACTCTGAGTATGAATTGTTATCATCAGGTGTCATACTTGCACTATACTGATCTATTGTTGATGCTAGACGTGGCTTGGTCTGTGAAGAATTCCTTCCATTTGACAGGGCTGTACGTCTGCAAACAGCATCAGTTCTGCCCTGTTACTCCAAACTAAGGGGAATTTCCCTGAATAATTTATATACGTAACGGCCAGCTTTTTGCTAGTTACAACTAGGGAGCTCTGCCAAACACTGCACAAGAATATGACCTCAGAAGCTAATACAGCCAACTTCAAGATGCTAAAACAAATTCACTAATGGTAGGAAAATAATGTTATTTTTATTATTTCTCCATTGATTCTATAGATTTCCAGGGAAATTAAGTTAGAGGGTATGACATAATATGATTGCTACCAATGATAGTCAGAGTATTGGAATCTTCCGTCTAGGAATAAACTGCAGAGATGATAGAACTCCCCTATTTTGTTCTGTATATCTGTGTTTCATAAGAAGAAGGAGGAGGAGGAGAAGAAATTTAAAAAGTCAAGAGGCACAAAGGATCAGCTGCTTATTGGTGAAATTAAACTGAAGAATGCAAAAAGATGAAAAACAAATCTTAACATGACCTGGATAGACTATAAAAACCCATTTGATTCATTGCCACACAGCTGGATTAACACCTGCCTAAACTTGGGGGGGGGGGATTAGTAAAAGTATTCAAAAGTTCCTCAAGAAAAACATGAAAAATTGGAAAACTGTCTTAATGGCCTATGATAAAGAAATTTGGGAAGTTGGTATCAAAATAGGAATATTCCAAGGGGATTCTTTGTCACCACTGCTATTTAACATCTCACTTATCCCCATGTCAATAATTTTAAATAAAACTGGATTGGGCTACCATATTTCAAAACAAGCAGTAAAAATCAATCATCTATTATACATGGATGTCCTAAAACTATACGCAAAAAGTTCCACTGAGATAGAATCACTGTTAAACGCAGTGTGAATATTTAGTACAGATACTGAAATGAAATTTAGAATTTACAGATGTGCAGCTCTGTCTATACAACATGGCAAGGTCCAAAATTACATGGATTAGAGTTTAAAACGGCGATATTCTAAAATCACTATCAAATGATGAAAATTATAAATACCTTGGAATACTAGAAGCAGATACATCCTGCACACAAATGTTAGAGATCTGACAGAAAGAGAATACATCAAAAAACAGCGGAAAATCTTAAAATCAAAACTCAATGATGGAAATACAATCAATGGCATAAACACGTGGACTGTTCCAGTAATTAGATACCCAGCTGGAATAATAGATTGGACCCAAAATGAATTAGAAGAATTGGATCGAAAAAAACATGGAAACTAATGAACATGCATCATGCGCTTCATCCAAAAAGTGATGTGGACTGATTATATTTACCCAAAAAAAATTGGAGGCCATGGATTACTGCAAATAGAGCAGGTAGTAGTAGAAGAAGAAAGACGCCTAAATAATTATATCACTACAAGTCAAGAAAAATTACTTAAGGCACTGAAAATGGAGAATATTTTGAAAACAACAGAAACAAGGCTCTATGTAAGAAACAACAATTTGAAAATAGATTAAACAGCTGGAAAAATAAACCACTACATGGACAACACCTGAGAAATATTGATGGAAAGCATGATCATAATTCAACATAGGCATGGCTAAAACTGGGGACCCTTAAGGAAGAAACCGAAGGCTTGATTTTTGCTGCACAAGCACTCCAAACCAGCGTGATGAAAGCTAAGATCCAAGGAATCAGTGCTAACAGCAAATTTTGACTCTATCAAGAAAAAGATGAAATTGTGTCACACCTCATCTACGAATGTCCAAAGACTGCACAAACATATTACAAAATTAGACATGATAGAATGGCAAAGTTAGTGCCCTGGTCATTGTGCAACTTGCCAGGCTCCAAAAACCCTGGGAACATCAGGTAGAGAAGGTGTCAGAAAATGAGGAAGTCAAGTTATCTGTTATATAATACCAGTCAATGTTTTTATAATTTTGATTTACTGTACTTGGTATTTTTAAATTATCATAATAATAATTGAGTGCGGCCAAGTCAATTCTGATTTATGATTATCCTTTTCAGGGTTTTCTATGTAGGAAATACTCAGAAGCAGTTTACAGTTCCCTTCTTTTGGGGACATCCTGGGACTGTGCAGCTTGCCCAAGTCCACTCAGGCTGGCTCTTCCAGGATGCACAGTGGAGAATTGAACTCCCAACTTTTGGTTCTCCATCCAGAGACCTAACTCACTGAGCTATCCAGCTCCTTGTGTATCCATTAATTAGAAATTCAGCTGCTACTTTTTGCCTCATTTATATATTCTATCTTTCTTTCAAAGAGCTCAAGAGATGCAGAAAAAGGATTTCCCTACGTTATCATCAATAAACAGATCTGTGTTGTTTAGAAATAATAGGCACACCATCACACTGCACGGACTAGTTTAAATTTGAGTCTAGGTTTCCTTGGTCCAAGTCAAACAACAGATAGTTTCAATTGCTTGTGTATGCATTGCTGCTTTTTTGCAAAAAGCACAGTGCTTTGTATAGATGTAATAGAAGATCAATGCGACTCTGAGAGATTCTAGCTATTCCTCCTCCACCCACACCAAAAAAATGTCACTATGTGTGCATTACTACCTAAACACAAAATCATTCTAGGGCCCAACCAATAACATTGTGGGATCCTTGTTTTCCTCTTTTGCCTGAGCAGCTTCAACACCTCCTCTCCCCCTCCTTGTAGTGCTCTGCAGCAGGTAGTGAGGTGGCCACGCAGACCAAAGGAGATGGTGACCTTCCTGCCTGCTCTGCTGATGAAAGCAGCTCCCTCTGTGAAATAATCCTGCTGGACCCTGATCTAAGAAAGTGACAGGGTGACTATCCACATAAAATTCAGCTCAAATGCAAAATAAAAGACACATTTTAAAATCAAAGATAAAATGTACAGTGAGAGATGAAGATGCACACTTTGATATATACATACATAATAGGAAAATATTTTTATTATTTTTATAAAGTATTTTTATTATAAGCTGCTGCAATAGTTTTTATCTAAATGGCTTCTTTCTTCAGCTTTCAACAGCGTATTTTAAAATATTATTCTGCTACAGCGCTTTCTCAACTCTTTATCTTTTAAATGCTTTTGGACACACAGACCCTGGGATTAATTATATATCGCGAGCAACAATTCATGAATATTTAACACTCTCATTTATTCTTAATGAAGAATTATACATTTTGACAGTGTTATTTAATGTGTTTTAAAGAAATGCTGCTTATTACTTTACTGTTCTGTTTGTTTGTTTCGATTTGTAGAATGGAATCAGAATAATAAGATGGATACGTGGAACAGCATTTAAATGTCAGTCTTCCTATATTTTTTGTTTTGGGCTGTTTTGTTTAAATATCTATTCATTAGGGGGATAAGGTATTAAATTTCAATCATACCCATCCTACAACAATTGTACTGTAGTTGACTGGAAGTATGTTGCACCAAATTATGTTGGTCTTCTGCAGACAAACTGGAACAAGTTCAGAGGAGGGCAATGAGGATGATTAGGCTGATGAAAACCAAGCCCTAAGAGGAAAGACTGAAAGAACTGGGCATGCATAGCCTTGAGAAAAGAAGACTGAGGGAGATAGCAGTTTTCAAATAATTTAATGGCTGCCATACAGATGAGGGGCAGGAGCTCTTCTCGATCATCCCCAAGTGCAGGACATGCAACAATGGGCTAAAGTTACAGGAAGCCGGATTTTAGTTGAATATCAGGAAAAACTTCCTAACAGAGCAGTATGGCAATGGAACCAATTGCTTCAAGAGGCGGTGAGTGATCCAGCAATGGAGATCTTCTGAGTCCTACTCTATCACTCTATTCACTACACCAGTGGTTCCCAACTTTGGGTAACCCAGGTGTTCTTGGACTGCAATTCCCAGAAACTGTGGCCAGCATAGCTGATAATCCCAATTCTGCAGTCCTTCTCCACCCATTTTCATGGGCCATTAACGGTTGTTAGCAGTGGTCTTTCTGGGGTGTGTGGTCCTAATCTTTGTGGGGATGGGTGAAAGGGCAGCATGATAAATAGGAGACAGATTGTATCTAAGGCCTCCACCCCTGTTGAGTGAGGGATTTTTTATATGCACATGTATGGCTTCCCTGACCCTTCTCTCAAACCACGAGCCTATTCAGACCAGAGGGAAGTGAAACCAATGTGGAGGATATATCAGGGATCTCCTACCAACTCTCCTCAGACTGAAGAAGCTACTTGGATGAGTAGCGAAACGTTTCAACCTAACAAGAAAGAAGTCCAGTTGCCATGACTCAGCTTCCAGATAACCACACCTGGATGACTGACAATCTTCACAGATAAAGGTACTTGTGTTTCTCATTCTGAGAAGTATGGTTCAGTGCAAAGGGAGGGGGGGAACCTTTTCTATCTGCCCACTCCTTTACTTGACTGAAGCTGCCTTCTCCATTAAATTGAAGGTTGCATTCAGATACAGAAAGTGGTAGCTCGTTTAGATCTTGAGGGTCCCACACCTTGGACTAGTAGCTGAATTAGATCCTCTAACCAAGCCTGTTGCAAAGGTGTAGCATTATAAAAGGCACTCTAAAAACTATAGTCAAGGAAGACTTTAACATGGAAAGAGGAGGAAAAAGCCATCTTGAAACCTACACAGACAGTTGAAGTCCTAAGAAAGTATTTTATTATCTTACAGTAAGTACTATTTCTGTTATAGAAATGTTTGTCTGGTTAGACAAACATTTGTATAACAAAAAGAAAAAATCTCAAGAATCAGTATTGTGGAACACTGAGTATTTTGAAATGTGTATTATATAAAAGCACTTAACTGCCCATTTTAGTCGAAGAATAGAAAATTGGGAGCACAGTTTGGTCCCTTTCTCCTCTCCTCTGGTCTATTAAATTATTCCATTTAGCCATGGGTGTTATCAGCAGTTTTCTACCAGCAAGTACAGTTCCCTACCCGGTAACGGGGCAGTGGCTTCATGGAAGCTGTTTGCGGTGCAGTGGGGCTGATGTGGCTGATGTCCAAATGTCTGAGCAGGCAGGGAGAGCTTCAGCTCCGAGGAGCAAAATCTCTTGATATTGACCTAAAGAGCAGCATGACTGCTCCCATCCAATTGCTAGACTGGCCTTTCCTGCTACCTTTCGAAGTTGCAGAATTAGCCACCAGGCAGCCAATCTGGCACCAATTTGTGAAGGTAAACTACTTCCTACATACAGCTGTACAATTTCAGGGAAAGCATGCTCGGATCTTGATTATGTTTCCCAGGCTATTTGCTGCTGAAATCACTGCTCTCTGGGCTTCCATTTTGATAAGGAAGGAAAGCAATAAAAAAAAATCCAATCTGTTCACACTTTTGCCATGGGGGAAATCTTGAATTTGTGGAAGGGGGTGACTGATTATATGCATCACGAAACAAGATGCATAATTAAACAGCAGCTACTCTCTCAACATAATCTAGTCTTCTTTAGAGCAGTTGAAGCACTGGTGTTCCACCATCAGTAAGCACTCAAAGTCCCTTCTTGCAATCAGCCTGGAAGCTCACCAGATAAAAGGTATTTGCTGAGCAGACATCAAAGAAAGAGCTTAATCTCTCTAGTGCCACACCTCTGTGGGAGCCCAGAATAAGGTCTTATTAAAGAAGTACCTGGATATGTATGCAGAGGACAGGCAATGGGATGCAGTGGGGGAAACGTCCCATCTGGCCCATTTGGTGAGGTAGACTTGTAGGAAAACCTCAAAGCAAGATTGAACTGGTCTTTTTCCCTCATCAGTTGCCTGTGCAACTTTCCTGCCTGCCTGCCTTAAAACTAAAAAAAAGGGGGAGCAAGAGAGTGGAAAGTTAAGAAAGATACTTTTTATTTGCTTATACCAAGAGCAAAAGGGGTCCAGCTCCCCCAATGGTTAGCACTATAGTTGGCCTTGGAAAATTTACTCGGTTGGACTACAACTTCCAGAATCCCCCAGCTAGGAGGTACAGGCCAAAAAAATAAAAGTAACTAAAAATAAGTGAAGTTCAGATTCAGCACTATAGCCTTGATCAAGAAAAGCAATCTGGAACTGGAGAGGACTGGGAGGTGCAGAGATTCCAGTTATTTATTTAAAATAACCCATTTAAAAGGAAGAAGACTTTAAAGAGGTTCATAGTGTAGTGAGACAACACGAGGGCTAGTTTTTAACACAAAAACATAACTCATATTCATTTTGTTTGCAGCCTAATAAGATAGTTTGTTTTATTGGAATAATGCTGATACTGGAAAGAAAGATCTGTGGACTTAGCCCTGTTCATGTTCATCCTTAATCCAATAAGGGTCAAATTAGAACCCCTTCCTTTTATCAGAAGGTTGTCAAATACACCTATGCCACAGTGGAGAAATCTATAAAGTTCTCTGCCTGCAAACAAAGAAATATACTGCCAGTTTTGCCATTAAATTTGGATATTGGGGACTCTGGCACACTTATGCTGCCCCTCCCCAATCACATAGACAGGTGGCAACATCACTTATTTAAAGGAAACACTTTTATGGTAGCAAGTGCACTGCTCAGCAAAGCATTTGTTGAGTTGGCTGTACCTTTGTTTGTTGCGATTTTCTTTTCCAAGAGAGCTTCTGGGCTCCACATCTGAGCACTACCATTGTATGTATAAACACACATATTCTCTCTCCTCTGCCGCCACTCCCTGTGTCTGCATATAAATTTCAGGCAGTGTGCCTACCACCACAGCTCTCTTGTGGAGAAATCCTGGCCGAGAAGCAACAAACCAAGAAAACATTGTCCTGTCTTCAAAATGGAAGATCTGCAGAACTACAGGGTGGATGGTGTGCTTTTAATACTGGCAAAGACAGTAGAACAGATTATAAAGCAGTCAGCGTATAAGCATCGTGGTAACAATATAGCATTTTGTAAATGCCAGCATGGATTTGTCAAGAATAAATTCACTCTTTGTCAAGACTAAATCTTGCCTGATTAATTTTATCTCTCTTTTTAAATCAGGTTACTAGCTCAGTAGATTTTAGGGATGTTGTGGATGTAATTTATCTTGATTTCAACAAGGCATTTGACAAAATGCCCCATGATATTTTAGTAAGCAGGCTAGTTAAATGTGGGTGAAGTGATAATACTGTCAGATAAATTCACAGTTGGTTGAAAGACAGTTTTTTTAAAATGCTGTGATAATACTGGAGGCTGATTTCAACCAGGATGCTATACAGAGCTCTGATATGACCAAGATTTTTTTTTGGGGGGGGGGGGATTAACAGTGATGTAGATTAATAGGTGAAGAGAGTCCTATTAAATTTGCAGAGGGTTGAAAATTGGAAGTCATATATAATGCTCTGGCCAAGTGAAATAAAATTCAAAATAACCTTGGTAGAATGAGAACCTGGGTTGGAATTAACCAAACTAAATTCACCAACCAGTGGCTTGATGTGTCTGAATTGCTGCTTTGTCTGAATTTAGGTCACGTACGCAAATATACAAGTGCCCAGATATAGGACAGGGACACCTGTCTTGGCAATATTACATCAAAAAGATATGGGGATTATGATCACCCGGCTAGTCAGGAATTGATGTGAATGCAAAAAAAAGGCTAATGTGATTTTCTGCTACCTTAATAGAAACATAGTTTCCAAGGATCAGAAAGCAATCATTCCACTTTAATCTGCACTAGCCAGGCTTTGTCCAAACCAGTGTCTAGTTTTGGATGCTGCACATTAAGAAGCATGTAAACAAGACAGAATGAGTTCAGATGAGAGTTGGGGGAAATGGCCAGACGTATGAGCAACAATTCCTACAGAACTTAATATTGGCTTTTAATGATGTAAGCCACCTTGGGTCCTTTTTAAGGAGAAAAGCGAGGTATAAATAAACAAACAAACAAACAAACAAACAAACAAATAAATAAATAAGAGAATGTTTGTTCTATTTCTTTATTTTATTGGTATTACTGTATTAATATGCTATTTCTGTACAAATTCACTCTAAGAGAAGGTCAGAGAGGTGACATAACAAACACCCTTCAAACACTGGAAAGGCTGTCCACAGAAGAAGCGAAAGACTTGCTTGCTGCTGTTCCAGAAAGCAGAACAAGATCTAAAAGGCTTAACTTACAGGAGAACAGGTTCGGATTGACCATTAGGAGAAGTTTCTTATTTGTTTTATTCCATTTCATTTCTACCCCATCTTTCTGCCAATGCAGGGACTCCGAGCTACTTACAAAGGATGGGAAAACAGATACCTCTAAAATACAAGGGCCAGTGTCCTTTTGAGTTACAGTACATAATCATGGAAGGGTGATTGCCCCAGCTCCCCTCTTTATGCTGTATGGCGGATGGTAAGCTGTTGCATTTTGTTCTTGTATATGAAGAGTAGTTACCCTGACATTCACATGATGTAGCAACTGCTTAGCAGCAGGGGAAATGGATCCAAATTTATAGGAACAAGTCCTGCCTGTTATATTTATGGTTATATGGCTGGTATGCCCAATCCCACATTGGTTGCCAGATCAGTTGTGCAACCAGTTGTGAGATCTGTTGTACAAAGAGGAGCTTGCTGAAATGGAGGAATACTTATGCTTCCATACTGAATTACAGGCAATCTATAATGACTGTTTTCTGTCTTGAATAGTGTAGTCCTGGAAAATATTTAGTCCTTCACAGTGCAATCTCATTTGTATCTACTCAGGAAATAGTAGAATAAGTGGGCTTAATAATGGTGGGGAAAGGCTCCCCACTACATTTTGGGCTGAGGCAACCCCATTCTTGGTCCATTAACCACACCTGGTTACTATTTCTACATTCTGTGGGGTTTCCTTCCAGTTGAGTAAGTGTAGAAATTGTAGCCTTAATGTTTCTTGAAGTCTGGGTATATACTGAATTGTGTAGGATTGAGGACACAGTTACTGTTTTCCTACATCATGATTAACATAACAATCAATGCAATGAATAATCTTTTATCATTTACTGGCTGGAATCTTGTTGGGCAAATTCCACCTACACCAAAGGAATTATGTCACCATCAACGGCAGATTGACATTAATTAAACACTTCCCTTTTTTATTTTGGGGTGTGTGTGACTTCATCTTATTGTGTGCAACCTAATTTAAAAAAAAAAAAAAGAGAGAGAGAGAGAGAAACCTTTAATCACTGGCAATCTACTGCGAATGATGGTGTTGTTCCCATTGCACAGATGGAGCTGTACAATGGAATTTTGGCCAAATTAACAATAACAAATCTAAAATTTTGCACTCACTAAAAATGATATGAACTAAACCTTTCAACAACAAAAAATGTAAAAACTGAAGTTCCAAGCTCTAGCGATGCACATTGTTTTTGAGATGGTGACCAGAGATTTTTGCCATTAGAATCTGAATGAAGATATTTTATTGAACTGGAGCAATGAACCCTCTTTTTAAAACTGCACATTTACTTTATCATGATTTGGAAGGTCAGATGAGTTTGTAGCAGTGGAACTTTGACAGTCTTCATCTCTAGAGCATTCCCTTCTTAACTACTGAATGTCATCTTAATGAAAGATTTTTCTTCCACTCTATAGATGTTAATGAGGGTACTAAAATGTCTTAATAAGAAAATGTTTGAGTTAATAAGGATATTATCACTAAGGTTCTGGCTGACTCTAAACTGTAGTATCTATGAAATCTCCTCTAATTATTTTTACATATGATTTATTATCCTTTCTTAGCAGATCTCCAGGCTTCCTTGGAATAATTCCCAATACAGAGAATTTGGGAATACCAATTGATTTCACCACTGACATATGGAAACACATAACCTGACTTAAGTCTGTAGCACAGCCGCTTATTATTCAGTTCTCTGAAAAGATCTTAGGTGAAGTATACAGCTGTAAAACATGTGGTGTTGCAGTTATTTGTATATTTATGCAGTTATTTCACCTTTTTTATATACATAATCTTGGAACTGCAGAGCTGGAAGGAACCCTATGGATCACTGAGTCCAGCCCTTGTCAGGGAGGCACAGTGGGGAATCGAACTCCCAACCTCTGGCTTCACAGCCAGATACCTAAATCACTGATAGGGACTGAACATCTGGTGGTTTCCATGAGCATTTGTGGAAAGAACGTTTATCTGGCTCTAAGAGTCTAAAGGTTCATTTAATGGTGCTAGCGATGATTCAGCTGGCCTGTCATATGCCACCTGCATTAAACACAAGATCTTGCTCTATAATCAATACACTGGCAAGCTCTTTAGACCTTCCAATGTGATAAGCAATGCCCATCTGAAATAGAGTATTATCCATACTCTGAGAATAATTAAATTTATGTTACTGTAATGTGCTGCTCATGAGACTACATTTTCACACTATTCAGAAACTTTTGCTGGTTCAGAATAATATGGTACCCACATTATTAGCAAAGTTGGATTATAATGGACACATTTCACCTGTGCTGAAGGTTCCACGCTGGATTGCACTTTGTTTTCAGATGCAATTTGAAGCGCTAGGTTTAACCTGTAAAATCCTAAATGGCTTGTGACAAGGGTATCTGATGGATGCCTTACACTCATATCAACCTGCCAATAGCTTTCCATCATGCTCAGAAATTCCTCTCTGGGTGCCCTTGTCTTGGATTTGAGGTAAGATAAATGGCAACAAGAGAGAATCCCCTCTCATACAAGTCTAAGGGAAGCCCATAAATGTGTTGTTAAACCACTAGGTCAAGATTATGCTTAATCCTGCAGTTGTAGAACTGGATTACGGATTTGGTTTATGCTATGCCTACAGTATATCTCACAGCTGCAGATGCTTGGTTTAGCTGGTCATTTGTTCTGATAATTTACAGTTGTAGTAGTAGTAATTAATATTATTATTATTATTATTATTATTATTATTATTATTATTATTATTATTATTATTATTATTATTATTATTATTATTATTATTATTATTATTAATTGTATTTATACCCCGCCCATCTGGTCAGTTGACCACTCTGGGCAGCTAACAACACTTAAAATAAAACAATTTAAATATATCAACAATATACAACATCAATAATCAATTGTTCAAGATGGAAAAAAAAAGATAAATCAAATGATGGCTGGGGGGAAGGCCTGCTTAAACAGCCAAGTTTTCAATTGGCTTTTGAAAATGCCCAGCGAAGGGGCCATACGGATCTCAGGGGGGAGCTTATTTCAAAGGCGAGGAGCCACTGCCGAGAAGGCCCGGTTTCTTGTTTTTTCCTTCCGGGCCTCCCTCGGCGTTAGGCTCCTCAACCTCACCTCCTGGCTAGATCGAGTGATACGGGTAGATTTTGGTGGGAGTAGGTGTTCCGCCAAATATCGAGGCCCTAAACCGTTTAGGGCTTTGTACGTAAGCATTAAAACTTTGAAATCAACGCGGAACCGAACGGGCAGCCAATGCAGAGCGGCCAGAGTGGGAGAGATATGATGGTATTTTCTCACCCCACTAAGGAGTCTGGCCGCTGCATTCTGCACCATTTGGAGCTTCCGCATCAACCTCAAAGGTAGCCCCACGTAGAGCGCATTACAGTGGTCTAATCTCGAGATTACAAGCGCATGTACCAAAGTGGTGAGCGCCCCAACATCAAGATAGGGACACAGCTGGGCAATCCGCCAAAGATGAAAATAGGCGTAACGGACCACTGACGCCACCTGCGTTTCCATGGTGAGCGCCGGGTCCAGATGGATCCCCAAGCTGCGAACCTCACTCTTCGCGGTGAGAGTCACTCCCCCAAATGAGAGGGAGTTTCCCAAACCGCTGATGGTGGGGCCACCCACCCTCAGGACCTCCGTCTTGTCCGGGTTGAACCTCAGCCCATTTTCCTGCATCCATTGCAGTACAGCCTCCAAGCAGCGCTGAAGGGACAGAACGGCATCCTCTGCAATTGGTGAAAAGGAGATGTAGAGCTGGGTGTCATCAGCGTACTGATGGCACGATGCTCCACACCCCCTGATGACCCCACCCAGCGGCCTCATGTAGATATTAAACAGCATTGGGGAGATAATCGAGCCCTGCAGAACCCCACAATTGAGGCTCCATGGGGCCGAGACCCTCTCCCCAAGCTGTACTCTCTGAGGACGGTCCCCCAAGAAGGAACGGAGCCAGGCAAGGGCCAGGCCACCAATTCCCAACCTCAAGGGATGAGGTGGTGGCCCAACAGCGATCAAGCGCTTTGTCCACAATATCTGGCGTCACAGGTTGAAAAAGATAAATAATCACCGGGCAAGGCGGAGCGCTGGACATCTCTGCTCGATCCACTGTATCCAAGAAAGGAGAGAGCTCCCGGCGGATGGCCTCCACTTTAGATTTTAAAAATGCTGCAAATTGGTCTGATGAAATACTAGAGGGAGGCCCATCACTTTGACCAATTCCGGATAGGTCGCGCACTATACGGAAAAGCTCCGCCTGCTGGTTTGAAGCTTCGCTTATCCGGTTAGTGAGATGTGCATGGCTAGCAGCCTTTACCTTGGCATGGTAAAGGTTAGTTGCGACCCCGACAGCTATCCAATTATAATCCGTTGGGTTCTTTCTCCACTTGCGCTCTAGCCCCCTCCTAAATTGCTTCATCGCTCGTAGGTCCTGATTAAACCAGGGCGCAGGCCGAGCTCTGCGTTGGAGAGGGCGTTTAGGAGCAATCGTGTCTACAGCCCTGGTGGCGGTGGTATACCAGCCATCCACCAGAGCCTCGACAGGAGCACCAGCCAGATCAGCCGAAATCCCTCTCATGGAATCCTGGAATCCTGTGGGATCCAGTAGCCTTCAAGGGCGGACCATAGAAATAGGTCCGTGCTCCCTGCGAGGGGGGAGAGCCACGGAGAGATTACATTTTATTAGGTGGTGATCTGACCATGACAAGGGGACCGACACAAGGTCAGTCACCTTTTCAGTTTATACAGTGGTTTTAATAACTGTAAAGCAAATACAATGTTATGGCAGTAAGGCAGAAAATAATTGTATAAGTAGAGACACCTGGGCAGATTTTTTTTGGCAATATTCAGGGAGAGGAGTGTGACATGGGAAGAACAGGAGAAGTGTGCTGTAGACATTCTGCCAGTATTGCCATCTTTGTCACAACCAAAACAATTAACTTCTATATTTATAAGTGCTAAAGCCTATAGATCTAAAAAGAAATAACATTTACTACATCTATTCATGCACACCATAGCATGAATGTGGACTCTGAGGAGACCCTCTGTCTAGGACTGGCAAAATCCCAACCTGCTTTGCTTTAGAAAGGCTGCTGGATCGTGTGCAGGGACAGTTTCAAGTCTGAGGTGTCTATGGGCATAATCTCCACTTGTGAGAAGTGGGCTCCCTTTGGTTTAACTAGTAACAGCAGTACTCTCTTGGCAGGCAGGCACGAGCACTGTGTTTTTTTCCATAGAGTCCCAGAATATTTGACCTGGCATTGCCCAAGGGAATTGTGGGAAATTTAAACAGCTCATTGCAAGCCCAGCTTGGTGGGATGAAGGTTGTGCAGGGCAGATACAGTGCCAATGAGCCCTGTCAGAGGGCTGGGGCCTCAGCACCTGCCTCCGGAGGCCAGGGGTTCATGCTGGGATTGTGTGTATGTCTTCAAATTGGTTGTCCAAAAGCACAAGATGCTAAGCAGGAGGATATCTGGCAGGCAATAAACCCTGGGCCTGCAATGAGATCTCTGAGCCCTCAGTGGTTTTATACTTCCACGTAGGAAGTTGAAGATACTGTTTGCTGAGATGGCTACAGAAATGAAGGGGATAATATTGCTTTTGGTAATTGATTAACATCCCCACCTCTGTGTCTGACAATTGAGCACTAAACAAAAACCAAGATAAAGGACACAACAGCTTTTGTCCATTTTACAAAATCAAATTTAGTTATTCTAATGTGTGTACCAACATGAATTTGACCAAACTCCGGGAGGCAGTGGAAGACAGGAGGGCCTGGCGTGCTCTGGTCCATGGGGTCACGAAGAGTCGGACACGACTTAACAACTAAACAAAAACAATGTATGGAAGTCCATGGAAAATTGCAACACATCAGCAACAGTGTTCTAATGAAACATAATATTTTTGTGCACCGTGTCCCAATTGTATTCTGTTCTGCTGACAACTCACTGGAGATAATGAAGCAGTGAAGGAAATACAACATATCCTCATCATAATCATCATCTTAGAACTGCAGAGCTGGAAGGGGCCTTATGTATTTAACAGCAGGTGACAGTTTCCCTCACGGATTACTCTTAAATATAAGATACATAAATCTTCCTGTGTCATTAGATCCTATGTGCCTTAATTAAGAAAATCAACTAATTATTATTCCCAGTACAGCTGGGGTGCCAGGGAGAACCTGGTGCCCATGGAAGGGCCTCAGGAGGTTCAGAAGCAACCAAGTACGAAGCTTCCAAGATCCCTGGTGCCAACATGATTGGATTTAAAAAGGAACTATTGAAATCCATGGAGGTGATTACCACCAGTGGCTACTAATCAGGATGATTGTATCTTATCACCAGTAACAGAGATGGTAGGGCCCCTGTATATCAGTTACCAGGGTACATAGGATACAGGGTGCTGTTGCACTCATGTCCTGCCAGCAGGCTCCCCAGGGTCAACTGGTTGGCCCTCATATGAACAGAATAGTGAGCCAGATCTGACATGGCTTTTCTTCTGTGCTCATATTATTATGGACAAGTACTGAGGCCCAGATGTCTCCATGCTGGGATCTCAATTTGGGAGTAATTTGGGAAATCCAGTTTAATTCCTGCACTGATTGGTCAGTTAACTCCTCTCTAAATTACTCCTTCGAATGTTGTAATAGTTGGAAAATGCCATTTGTCTAAAATAAAGCTAACATTGGACTTCATGCTGAATATGCCATAAACTGTGCCCCATAAGCTCACTGAGTTCATTTAATATAGTGCAGTATTGGTTTGGAACGTGTTGGCAGTACAGTCCTATCCAAAAGAAACCCTTATTGGGTTCAGTGGAATTTCTTCTCAGATAAGTGTGGGTAGGATTGTAAACCCCCTTTTTTGCCTTTAGGTAATAAAAATGTTGTCTTCACTGTTCCAGGTATTATATTGAATAACCCCCCCCCAAAAAAAGGGGGGGATGAGTCTTGGGGCTTTAATCCTGCTGAAATCCTGATCTAGTTTCCAGTACTTACAATACTTTTTTTAAAAAAAGGCTGTTTCAGAATTACAAAAGTTGAAACAACATGTTTTTATGTACCTTGGTTCAATCAATCCAAATTGTGACAATGGCTAAGAAATTAGAAGACTTAGACTTAGGAGGGGAGCTATGAAGGAGCTAGAAAATGTGTCACTGGAGACCAAGAGCAAGATCATTCACAATCACTTGGATGTGAAAGCTGGATGTTGAAGAAAGCTGATGGGAAAAAACTGATTCATTCAAAATGTTGTGTTGGAGGAGAAATAAACAGCTATCATGGACTGCCAGGGTGCAAGCTCAAATCAAGCTTGGGCTCTCTCTAGAAACAAATAATGACTACATTGAGACTTTAATACTTTGAGCATATCATGAGAAGACAAGATTCACTGGAAAGGAAAATAATATGGGGAACTCTGAAAGCAGTGGGAGAAGAGGAAGACTAAATGGGAGATGAACTGACTAGATCAAGGAAGCCATGGCCTTTAATTTGAAAGATCAGAGCAGTGCTGTTAATGATAGCACCTTTTAGAGGTCACTAATTCATCAGGTCATCTTAAGCAGAAAGCAACTTGTCAGCAACAGCAAGTATTGCACTCAGCAAAAGATTGCTTAAATCAACCTAGTGTCATCAAAATACTGCTCATCTTTTCCAAATGCAACATTGCTACAAGTTATGGCTGTTTAAAAGATTTTGACTGGAGGCCAGTTTATACATTCTGATACAGGGAAGAAATGCCTGCTTTTTGCATCCTCCCGCCAATCTCCAGATATGATTCTTAATATCCAACAGATATTTGTATTGCTAGTGCTATTATTTGGCTAAGGTACATTAAAGGAATAATGTGCAACAGTGATAAAGACTCTGTTCTGGACAGAAGGATACACAGCGTGCAAAACAATGTTCTCAAGTTGGAGCAGGAGCCTATACAGTAGTGGTGGGGCTTTTACAGCTTCTGTTTGAACCTCAGGGCGTATTACAGAAAATAGTTTGAAAGGCTCTGAAGCACGCCAAGCTCTCAAAACAATAAAGAGGAAAGGGATGCTGTGAAATGACAAATAGAATGGAAGTTCGCATTTCTTTGTGTTACTGCCTATTGCACAGAATGTGTTAAGTTGGGATGCACTCAGGGGAAATCCAAATGAGATGTAGCGTTAAGATCTCTCCAATCAGCTACTAAATATCACTAGTGTGACTCAGAGATCCGGCTGACAGAGCATTTATTCTGCTAGTTAAATACTTGATGCTTGAAGAAAGGAGTTGGAAAATTACATTTTGGGTGTCGGTAATATCTCAAGGGAAGGAACTCTGCTATGAAATGAAAACTTGGTGCTATTAAATATGAAATTGGCCTTTTGCACTCTGAAATTTTAGTATGTTTATCAGGAGACTGCAGGGAAGGCTGCACATGAGGAAGACACACTGAGAGCAATGGATAGTGAAGGCATTTGACTTTGTACACTCCGATGGTCCATGGAGACTGAGACAAAATTTGTTAAGCCTGGAGAATGATGGAAAGCTCATTTTGTTGGACTGTATGTCTCCTAAGCACATCCATTTTTCAAAGTGAAAAATGTTGCCTAACTATAACAGGCTTTTAAATTAATCGGGAGACAAACCTTTAAAAAAAAAAAAACCTTCAGTACAGTACTTTTGAAAGATAGATGCCTAGCTCCTCAGCTCGTGTAAACTAGCAAGGCTTCATTGGAGGGAAAGAGGGATGTAGTCAAACATGTGAATAGCCCAAGCCTAGGTAGGGACTGACTGAATTCGCTGAAACTGATTGTAAAAGCCATCCTCTGGAAGGAAAGAAAGAAAGAAAGAAGGAAGGAAGGAAGGAAAGAAAGAAAGAAAGAAAGAAAGAAAGAAAGAAAGAAAGAAAGAAAGAAAGAAAGAAAGAAAGAAAGAAAGAAAGAAAGAAAGAAAGAAAGAAAGAAAGAAAGAAAGAAAGAAAGAAAGAAAGAAAAAGAATCTTGATGACTGGAGCCTAGCTGACTTACAGCATCTGATACAGTATTTCAGAATAATTACTTTTCTGTCACTGTGGCTAATGGTACCAGAAATGTCTAGCATCCAGAATTGTAACTGGCAATGGGTTTTCCACTGATTTTTCTGGAATGAGTACTGTGCCACCCTTCTTCTTGGCATTACATTATAGCACTGTTCGCACACTCACTTCATCACAATCGCCTTTGTAGTTTGACTGAATTATCATATCAAAAATGCTGTGTTTCTTGTGGGCAGAGAGAAACCGTTCTGTAGCTTTCATATTCAGATTTTATTATTCTGCAGTATGCAACCTGCAAATATCCTCAAATGTCAACTTAAAAAAGAAAGAATGCCCGTGGTTACATGTGCAGAGGAATATCCCCCCGCCAGTATATTTTTCATTAAATCATATGATTTTGTACCTGTCTCTCTGCTACTGATAGAAACCACTTTTTAATTCCTTTGCTCTTTGATGTTCCCTTCCTAATTGACAGGATGAAAAGTGAAATAAGGGTTCGTATTTGTGTTGCTGGTGTTGTTTTTCATTTAATTGATTTAGGCCACCATTCTATAAAAACAGACCTTCATTAAACTCAAGAGGACTTATTAAGAACAGACATACTCAAGACTGTGTTGTTAATATTTTGCTTTTCAACGGCATATTGTCATCTCGCTTATATTTCCTTCATAGTATGCCTCGTAATGTATCTCAGTGAGAGGGGTTGTAATTAAACACAGATAGTATTGGACAGTGTGAATATGCATTTGTTATTTACATATTCAATCAGTGCCTAATTTCATTTCATTTCATGCCATAAGATATCCACAAAGTTGCTTTGTTCTTGCAGCTGTGTATACTTTAATGTTAGTCATACTGTTCAAATATAGTAAATAAAGTGCCTCAGTTGCAGGGTGCTTTATATGGCAATTAAACCATAGGACTGTTTTGCTGCTTGTGTTCCTTGGTAGATTTCATTTCTGATTTTTTCTGAAGTAACTTAAGTTTCAGCATGATATTCCAGGAATTTTGCTCTAAAGAAACCTTCTAAATTGCTTATCTGACATCAGGCAGACACTGTTTTTGTGATCTACCTTACTTCTGTTTTATATTTTTCTTATATTGTGGCTTTAGAGTGTGTGTTTGTGTGTGTGTGTGTGTGTGTGAGAGAGAGAGAGAGAGAGAACATTTCTCAGGACAAAAAATAGGAGAATGCTAATCACAAAGTAATTCAGTAGACTAGAGGAAGGCTGAATGTGAGTGTGACGTGCCCCTTGCATGTCCCCAGATTATTTTACTAACCTAAGGCCCACGCCACGTTCCCTTTTACGCTGCCACCAGTTGATCTCTGTCAACAATATTTACTTAGAAAGACTGAGGTCCATACTGCATGTAAACTTTAACAAAACAGGTTTATTGGATACAGTTCACATAAATAGGTTCCTAAAAGATTTTAACATATTCAGTAGATCCGTAGTAACTTATTCCAAATTTAACTCTCTTTAAGTTCCACACTCTCAACTGCCTCCCTTAACTCCTGACTCTCTAACTGACTTCTCAATTCAGACTCTCTGACTATCTAACTCTAACTGACTAACTGACCAACTGCTCTTATCTGCCTCACCCCTCTAGTTTCTCTGGCTCCGCCTCCCAACAACTCCCATTGGTGCATGCAAATAACCTCATACATGAGCCAAGGCAGGGTGATCGCTACAGTGAGCCTGGGCCAGAACTGGGGTACTTCTGTACTGCAAAGGTCTGCAGATGCAAGTTGCTTCTCATTGTGCATGTTGCACTGGAAATGAAAAAATGGCTTGCTTCTTTGCCCTGTGGTGGATATTTCAAACAAACTGTGGCAAACTGGGAATCAGCCCCACTAAAGATTTCTTCCCAGGTAAGCATGAATTAGGGTTGGCTTGCATATGCTTTGGGTTTCTTCCTATCGTCATTAGAGTATTATTATATTGACTTCAAGAACAAGGAAAAGGCCATGCAGCCCCCACAATTACACAAATATAAGAGTGGGTGATACCTTTTATTTGACTACTTAAAAATTAAACAAATTGCAAGCTTTCATGGGGAAAAATCCACTTCATCAGGCTGGGCACCAGAAAAAATGTGGACAAAGTCAAAGAGTTATCCTAGTTTATTTTTATAACAGTTAGTTATGAACATTGGTTGGGATGAGGTCCACAGTGACTATCCCAAAGCATTGTTTTGGAGAAGTGCTCTTCCAAGTGGTGAAAGATGTCTGTCAAAGCAGACGATTTTCCTCATCGGCATTTCTTGAGTTCACATAATTTGTTTTATGACTGGTCACTAGAAAGTAAACCCTGGCTTAATTAGCAAGTCTGATCACTGAGGCCATTTCTGTGAGGAAATTCCATTATGGGATTGTGCATCATAGGCCCGCAAAGCCTTTCTCCATAACATCCAGTTCTTCCCTCTGTGAATTTAATGACTCAGTAGGAATTTGAACCCAGATCTCCCCAGTTTGAGGGTAAACAGTATATTCAGTATTCTACACTGGCACTCATACATTATAGTTTGGGAAATGTTATGAAAGTAACATGCCATCAATGTGTAGCTTTCCGTTGAAATATTTTGATATTAAGCAGATCAAGTTTTGTCACCGCTGTGATTATCAATCTCACAGTAGCAATTTCAGGTGAAGTAAGATGATTGGATGGGGAGACAACATTGTTATTTATGCCAGACTATCCAGCTGTGGCGTGACTACTTGATTATTACTGCACAGGTTAATAGTAGATTACAGAGAATGCAGGTATTAACAGATGACATGAATGCAGCAAGAAGTCTGAATAATATATTCAAGGTCAAGAAGGTTTGCATCTTGGTAACAGGAGAAAAGGAAAGCTTAAAATGCTTACAAGCCTGCTATAAGTGTCATGACTGATGCTTTTTATGAAAATAAATCTGTCGAATGGTAGACTAGGAAAAGTGTCTTGAGCAACGCAAACTATTTCTTTCAACAGCATATCACTGATACACCAGACAACCTGAGACCTGAGCCTGAACCTTGAAACCAACTTGTCTCAATAAATGTTTCAGCTCAGTTCTGCTGCTCCTCTAGAAATGGGTGTGACAACTTCCATTTATCTCCATTTCTGCAGAGGGAAGTATTATTCTGAAATATTCAAAAACAGAGTACTGAAGCAAGCAAGAGGAATGCTGATGAATGAGAACTTTGTTGTTGTATATGAATTTTTATTTCCTCTTGATTGTGTAGGCTGGTTTGACTTGTTCTGAAGTATGTGTGTATGCATGAGCTTTAGAAATAAGACAGCATAAATAGCTCCTGCCATTCATATTCATAGACACTCCATCAGTGAACCTTTGGAATGGCATCTTTAGGGAATATGATTGTTACAGTCTGTTTGAATCACAGTGTCATTAAAAAAAAACCCTGCTATTCATTAACTAAGAACCTCATATTTTAAATAAGAAACATGTTCTGGACTCATGGTTCTAATGAGTCTTCCATCTTAAAGTTAAAGCTTTCCTTAGTAACATTGCGTAACTGCATCTTTAAATGACTTGTGCAATCAGGTACAAGATCTTGCTGATCTTCTCTTCCTTTCTCCTAAAATATTCAACTTATTTCACAGTACACTAATAATAAACATCCTGCAGAAAGCTTCCCCTGAGATGGCTAACCTCTTAAAGGGTCAGTTCTTAGACATCAGCTGCCTCAGTAACAGAAATGGGTGTAAATATCTCCATGTTAACTGCCTGGTTCACATTACAGTTCCTCCATAAATGACTGCACAGGATGAAATTGCCAGCCACATGTATAGACCAGTATCCCTTTAACCAGAAGCACCCAAAGCACCTTCAGGAAGAGAAATGGTGCCAAAGCAGAAGAAGTCACCGAAAACCAATATATAATTGCAATGGGAATATAAGACCCATTTTGCTCAGCATTTGAGTAGCCAGACAGATGCTTCGGAGAAGTTCAAATACAGAATTTCAGTTCAATGACAATATCAGTCCTTAGGAGGAAAAAGTCACCATCCTCTGGTAGTCAGAGACTGATTCTGACTATCACTTCAAAATAAGCTGAAACAATCCAGTGCTATTCCAGTGCACCAAGAAATGTCTCCATTTGTCTGTGAGGCAGAACAGGGATGGAGAACAGTCAACCTATCTGCAGAACACAGTTGTTAGGTGCCCCACCAGTATAATTCCCTTTGGGAAAAGTGATTCTCTCCTATCTCTCTTTCTAAGTGCCCAACTGTGGGGGGGGGGGAACATCTGCACACACAGCTGATCAGAGAAAAGAGATTCTGCCTGCCAGGAGAAGGAGCAGATTGTGGAAGCAAGACAGTCAGTCAGTCCAGCTTCAAGACTGAAAAAATACCTTTCATAAGACTACAGTCCTCAGTATCCCCAGAGAGGAGATGACCACACTGACAGCGGGATTTTGTGAGTTGCAAGCCAAAAAGGTAAGCTTTTAAAGCTGGTTACGAGAACATTTGTCTTGGGAGTTTTGTGTGTCATCCCGTCTCCTTCCTTTCTGCCTATGGAAGTAAATACCCTATGGAAATCCAACAGAAGAATCTAGATGCTCATATTCATTTTCCACAGCCAGAATTCTTGTCAATTCTACAGCAACAGCCTTCCAATGTGAATGCTCCTTCAAATACAACAGTTTCTCATTTCTAATCTCCCACAACACACTTCAGCACTGTACAACCAGCCTGTTTGTGAGGTCTCTAGCAATGACTTCTCTCCCTGAGTGATATAAATCATTCCTTCAGGTGAAATGTAACTAATTCTCTTTATTAGTGATAAATGAGTAGATTGCTTAAACCTGATCACAGCGGCAATATTTTTTCCTTACCTTTTTTTTTTTGACAGCTTTCATTTCAAAGTAAAGAACTTAGGGCTATATTTATTCACTGCTTTGAGCACAAATCTATTCCCAGCAGATGACAATGGTGGCTAACATCCTACCTTGATCGAAATTTTCATGGTAATGTTCCTTTTAATGTTACTTTATTAATCACCCTCCTGGATTTTCTGTTTCTTGCTTGTTTCTGATGCACACAGCATTATTAATAAAACAGGTTATGCCTCTTATGCAGGCCCGTGTCTCCAACCAGCCAAGCCAGCACAAAATATTTGGAAAGGATATATCCATCTAGAAAAAAAGTCAAATGGTTAGGTTCACATTAGCAATGTAAACATGATCCTACACACTTGAAAATAAAAACAGCTCTAAGGCATAATTGTTACTTGTGCGAAGGACCATCATGTAGCCATACTACAGATTAACATATCTGGATTTTCTCATCTTGGGAAATGTTAGAGCCAGCCTCAGTTTTCTGCTTGTGCATTTATGATTAACATTTTAAAGCCTCTATCTACCAGATTAATGCTTCAAGTTTTTAGATTAGTTAGTTATGTGCCGTCAAGTTGGAACCAATTTATAGCAGGCCTAATACGGCTTTCAAGGTAAATGAGATACATAAAGAGTGGTTTTACTAGTTCCTCTCCCCCATGAGTTTGCATGGCCCTGGACTCCAGAGTCCTAACCCATCACTCTGTCCACTCCACTACACCACACTGGGTACCTGGATTAACGCATAGAAAAAGCTTTATGATTGATTCATGCCACTGGGGCTCACCTGTCACCCTAATCCCCAACTACAGCAGTGGCTGGCTCATACTAGCCTCAGTATTAGCACTTCTTGATGATGTCATCAATGGGTATTTTGAATAGATAGTACGAGGTGTGACTTAGGGTATAGGTAGGCAGTAACTTGGAAGCCAGTGTGGGAAGGGTGGGAAGGGAAGGTATTGAAAGATCTATGGGGAAAGGTAAGAGGAACATGAGCAAGACATTGTTCCCCTGCAGATAAATGCTGCCTGAGGGAGATTTACTCCTCTTGACATACAAGCATGGAACAGGTTCCCAGCTGAAGGACTGGAGAGAAACCCCTAGTCCCATCCACCACTTCAACACTGGAAGTCCAGTGGATGGGGGAATCTGGCCCTCTCCCCCAGGTTGTAGCAGTAAATTTGGAAATGCGGGTACTCATTGCGACAGTCCTTTGGCTGTCTTGCCCCAGAAGGAGAGCCCAAACATGCAGGCCATTGAATTGGTAAAGTTAAACTACAGGTCTTTTATTAGACTAATGGATTTTAATGACTCCGTTCAATACAAAGCTACCCTCAGATACTTTGCATCACAAAAGGGAAAGTGCGCAACACTAAGCAGTTGATGAGAAAACCCGTCTCGGTCACAGCTACTGTGAGGATTGCAGCTAAGTTGAGGAGAGCCAATGAGGCAGGTGGATGCCATCATGGTCCCTGTGACTGGCAAAGTCCTGAGGCTTTGACCGGTGAGCCCTGGCTCCACTATACCTCTGCTCACTCCATTATTAGTTGCCTTCTCCTGACACAGATGATTATCTTGTTGAACACGGTGTTGAAAATATGAGGAACGAAACATAGTTATCAAGTGAACTGTTAATATAAGTGACTTTGCCAGTGCTTGTGCATAGTGTTTCTGTTCACAATTAATGAGACCTTCTAACCTGGATAAGGCTCCTTCCATGCCATCACTTTTTAGGAAAGTAAAAGAAAGTATGTCCTGACAAAGTTTAAGTTAAACATTGCATAAAGCCAACAGACTTACATTTATCTTTCATTTATCTTTCTGTTCTTAAACTAGTGTCATAAACAGTTCATGAATGAGAAAGTGACACACACACACACACATTTGGGGGTGGCTGAGGCAGAGTGGCTCATTGGTCCATGAGACACTCTGACTAGTGTGATTGACATTCTGGATCACTGTGTAACAGCAGAGAAAAAATATTTCATCCAGCCAAAAAAGACATTTCCTTGTGCTCTGGGATTCATTGACTGATTTGTCCCAGCATGCACAGAATACAACGTTGGTGCTTGATAACAACGAGAGGAGTCATCTTCTTATGCTCAAAGGGATCAAGGATAAGAAACCTTATATTTTGTTGACAGCTTTATAGAATTCTATGTTTATTTGTTTGTTTTTAATTGTTTTTGTTCCTCTTGCAAGAACCCAAGCATTTTTCTATGGTTTGCAGTGTATCCTCTGGGAAAGACACACAAAAAATTTGCAACTTGTCTTAAGACATATTGCATGTTATTTTCCCCTCACCAACTGTATTATGTTCTAGTGTTTTGTTATCCCTGTGTTTGCATGCTTGGTTTGCCTGCTTCCTGCTTCCTCACATTAAAAAGCAAACATTCAGGCAGCCCCCAAGATAAAGATGCCTGACACAGATGATTATCTTGTTGAACACGGTGTTGAAAATATGAGGAACAAAACATAGTTATCAAGTGAACTGTTAATATAAGTGACTTTGCCGGTGCCTGTGCATAGTGTTTCTGTTCACAATTAATGAGACCTTCTAACCAGGATAAAGCTCCTTCCATGCCATCACTTTTTAGGAAAGTAAAAGAAAGTATGTCCTGACAAAGTTTAAGTTAAACATTGCATAAAGCCAACAGACTTACATTTATCTTTCATTTGAGCTGTTCTTAAACTAGTGTCATAAACAGTTCATGAATGAGAAAGTGACACACATACACACACACATTTGGGGGTGGCTGAGGCAGAGTGGCTCATTGGTCCATGTTTTAGTATTATGTTTAAGTGTTTTGTTATCCCTGTGTTTGCATGCTTGGTTTGCCTGCTTCCTGCTTCCTCACATTAAAAAGCAAACATTCAGGCAGCCCCCAAGATAAAGATGCCTACACCAGTGGTCCCCAACCTTTTTGACACCGTGGACCGGTTGGGGGAGGACGGGGTCCGTGTGCGGGGAAGGCGGGGCACCCCCTGCGCTTGTGCGCATGCGCAAAGGGGCGGGGGCACTCGTGTGGGCACGCGCACACTTTCATGCATGTGCAAATGGGGGGGTGCTCAGGGCGCACGCACTTGCACATGTGCACAAAGGAGGGCACTCACAGGGGGTGCACACTCACACGCATGCGCAAAGGGGCTGTGCTGGGGGGGAGTGTGTGCGGGGGGGGTGGGAGATCTGTCTCCGCGGTCCAGTCTGGCCCAGGCCACGGACCGGCACTGGGCCGCGGACCAGGAGTTGGGGACCCCTGGCCTACACTTTGAACTGCATGACCAATGGTAGCCCATTTCAGAAGGGCTACAACCTCTTTGCTTTGTTCGCTTTAAATCCATATGAAGCTCTGCCCTCTTCACTCTCTCCCATGAGCTATGGAAAAGGTTGTGCATGGCACCTGAATCTCTCTTCTTCTGTTGGCAACTGAACTGACTGTTTCCACAGATACTCAGTTCTCCTCAAATTTTGTATTCTGACTTTTCCCTTCCCCCCACTTTAGTTTCAACATTTTCAAAATGTAATCACACTTGATTAACTAAAGAAAAAAATAAAATAAACAAAATAAACACTTTTTGGTTTTAACATGATACCTCATGGGGTTTTGATGTTTAATGAAGTTCCAAACTGTAGGATATTGCAGCTATTAAGAGCTACAGCCTCAGTAATATTGTTTGTTTGTTCATTTGTTTGTTTGTTTGTTTGTTCGTTCGTTCGTTCAATTTTTATACTGCCCCTCAGACCAGTGGTCACTCTCGGCTAGTTCTAGTATTGCATGAGAGAAAAAAGAAGTTCCCTCTATCCACTTTATCCATCCCCTGCATAATTTTATGCGTCTCATTCATGTCCCCCCTCAGATGCCTTTTCTCCAGACTAAAGAGCCCCAAACAGTGTAGCCTTTCCTCATAAGGGAGATGCCCCAACCCAATCATCATTTTAGTCGCTCTCTTCTGTACCTTTTCCAGTTCCATTATGTCTTTTTTGAGGTGCGGTGACCAGAACTGTACGCAATACTCCAGGTGCGGCCTTACCAGCGTTTTGTACAATGGCATTATAATGTTGGCTGTTTCATTTTCAATCCCCTTTTTAATGATACCTAGCATGGAATTGGCCTTCTTCACTGCTGCCTCACACTGGGTTGACACTTTCATCGAGCTGTCCACCGGCATACCAATATCTCTTTCCTGATCCATCATGGACAGCTCAGAACCCATCAGTTGATAAATAAAGTTTTGATTTTTTTTGCCCCGCTGTGCATTACTTTACATTTTCTTATATTGAAATGCATTTGCCATTTTGCCTCCCATCCTCCCAGTTTGGAGAGATCCTTTTGGAGCTCTTCACAGTCCCTTCTGGTCTTCACCACTCAGAAAAGTTTCACTGCTTATCCCTGTCTCCAGATCATTAATGAACAGGTTGAAAAGCACCAGTCCCAGGACAGCTCCCTGGAGCACACCACTCTTCACCTCTCTCCATTGTGAAAATTGCCCATTGACACCTACTCTCTGTTTCCTGGTTCTCAACCAATTCTCAATCCATAAGAGGACCTGCCCTCTTATCCCTGACTGTGGAGTTTTCTCAGCAGCCTTTGGTGAGGGACCGCATCAAACGCCTTCTGAAAATCCAGATAGACAATATCCACTGGTTCACCCGCATTCACATGTCTGTTGATCTTTTCAAGGAATTCTAAAAGGTTTGTGAGGCAAGACTTACCCTTACAGAACCCATGCTGTTTTTCCCTCAGCAAGGCTTGTTCTTCTATGTGTTTTAAGATTTTATCTTGGATGAGGCTTTCCACCATCTTCCCTGGAACAGACGTTAGGCTAACCAGCCTGTAGTTTCCCAGGTCCCCCCTCCTTCCCTTTTTAAAGATTGGCGTGACATGTGCTATCCTCCGGTCCTCTGGCACTGTGGCTGTTTTAAGGGACAAGTTGTATATTTTAGTTAAGAGATCAGTAACTTCATTCCTCCATTTCTTAATAACCCTTGGGTGGATGCCATCTGGACCCGGTGACTTATTGATCATCAATTTATCAATTAAGTCTAAAACAACCTCTCTTTTAACCTGTATAAGATTTAATTCATTAGTCAGGAGAGGCCGTTTGGGCAGTGGACATAAACTTAATATAATAAAGTGCTCCAAATTAAACTGACTTGAATCAAATAACAAGGAATTAAACAAACTAAAAGCAAACAAAACAAGTGGCAATAAATATAAAAAGGGTGATACTCTCGTGGATCTTAAGTTGGCTGATTTTTAAAAGCCTGCTAGAATAAAAATGTTTTAGGAAGCTTCTTAAAAGACATCAAAGAGGGAGCCAGGCAGATTTCCGGTGATAGATCATTCCAGAGGCAAGGCACAGCCACCAAAAGGGCCTGGCTCCTTGTCCTTTTCCCCTATGCCTCCATCTATTTATTTATTTATTTATTTGATTTGATTTATATCCCGCCCATCTGGTATATTCTACCACTCTGGGCGGCTTCCAACAAACATATATACATTGAAATGACATAAAAACATTATAACATAATCAATAACAAAATAGTGCAAAAACTATAAATAAAAAAATGAATAGCAAGAAAGAAAAAGAGTCAGGTGCTGACAGGAGGGAAGGCCTGGGTGTACAGCCATGTTTTTAGTTGGCTTTTAAATGTACCCAGCGTGGGGGCCTCATGGATCTCCGGTGGGAGGCCATTCCAGAGGCGAGGAGCCACCGCCGAGAAGGCCCGGTTTCGTGTCTTTTCCCTTCGGGCCTCCCTCGGCGTCAGGCTCCTCAACCTCACCTCCTGACTTGCGCGGGTGATCCGGGTAGATCTCGGTGGGAGCAGGCGTTCCGCCGAGTATCAAGGTCCTAAACCGTTTAGGGCTTTATAAGTAAGCATTAAGACTTTGAATTCAATGCGGAAACGGATAGGCAGCCAGTGTAGCATGGCCAGAGTAGGAGAAATGTACTGGTATTTTCTCACTCCAGTAAGGAGTCTGGCCGCCGCATTCTGGACCACCTGAAGTTTCCGCAGCAACCTCAAAGGAAGCCCCACATAGAGCGCGTTACAGTGGTCTAATCTTGAGATTACGAGCGCATGCACCAAGGTAGTGAGCGCCTCCGTGTCAAGGTAGGGCCGCAGCCGGGCTATCCGCCAGAGGTGGAAAAAGGCGGTACGGACTACCGACGCCATCGGGGTCAGTGACCTCAGCTGGCCCACCTGTGAAGAGCGGGTGGGACAGGCAGTCCCAAATGGGAGTAGGCATACTGCCATGTACTGAAGTCGCAAATCATTCAGGGCTTTATAGGTCAAGACGATCACCTCGAAGCTCATACAGAAACAGACAGGTAACCAATGCAGGGTGGTCAAGCAATATATATATATGGTGTATAAGCTGACTGGACAGCTCAGTGAGGTCAGGTACCTGGTTTCAGAGCCAGAGGTTGAGAGTTTGAAGCCTCGCTATGGCTCCCACAAGTACACCTGGCCTGTGTAGCCATGAACAGTTGGCCAAGAGCATCTTCAGAAGGCAGCAATGACAAGCCACTTCAGAGTACCCTATGCCTAGAAAACCATAGAAAGGGTTATCATAAGCTAACATGATTTGACAACATGCGATGATGATTATTATTATTTCTTAGCTAGTATTATAGTACTACGTCTAGCTAACCGGATAGCTCAGTGAGTTGAAGTACCTGGTTGAGAGTTTTATTCGCTGTGCCTCTTTGGAGAAGCTGTGCTGTGTAGCTTTGCATGGTCCTAGAGCACCATCAGAAGAAGGGAATGATGAACCACTTTTGAACACAGAATTTAATCAATCAATTAATTATACCTTATGCTTTGTGTGTTACTCTTCTAAATAACAATGTGTAACTTATTCTTGGAGGGAAGTGAAACTCTGCCTTAACCCCTTTGCTACAGCAATGAACAGCTAATCCCCATTCATCCTTATTCAACATTTCTTATAATATAGAAAGTAGCCCAGTGCAGGGCGTGTCCTGTTTTTAACTTTCAAACAAGGTTGCTGCAAAAGGGGAGCAACAAGGAACCTTCTCTGCTTACTATGGAGCTGATGAAGTCTTGATGATGATAATGATAATGATAATGGTAATGGTAATGATAATGATAATAATGATAATAATGATGATGATGATGATGATAATAATAATAATAATAATAATAATAATAATAATAATAATAATAATAATAATAATAATAATAATAATAATAATAATAGACTATAAAAAGGCATTTGACTCATTGCCACACAGCTGGATTAAACCCTGACTTAAAAATTTGGGATTACAGCGGTACCTCGCTTTCCAAAAGCCTCGGTTTACGTAATTTTTGGTTTACAAACTGAAATCCATAGAAAATAATGTCCCGGTTTATGTTCTTTTTCTCCCCCACCCCCCCACCCCCCCGCTGTACAAAAGGCTTTCCCCAGGACGCCTTGCTCCTGGAGGTTTCTAGCGCCGCCCCCGTTCCTAGCGCAGTCCGTGTATCAGATTACAAAATTTCCACATGACGTAACGTCCCAGAGGACACATTAATTTCGTAAAGTGAGGTACGCCTGTCCTAAAAATATTCAGAAGTTCCTCAAGAAAAACGTGGGAAAATGGAAAACTGTCCTAATGGCCCATGGTGAAGAAATTGGGCAAGTTAGCATCAAAAGAGGAATATTTCAAGGGGATTCTTTGTCACCACTGCTGTTTAACATCTCACTAATCCCCATGTCAATAATTTTAAATAAAACTGAATAGGTCTACCATATTTCGGAATAAACAGGAAAAATCAATAATCTGTTATACATGGATGACCTAAAACTATATGCAAAAAGTTCTGAGGAGATAGAATCACTGCTGAACGCAGTGCAAATATTTAGTGAAGGTATTCAAAGAAGATTTGAAATTGACAAATATGCAGCTCTGTCTATACACCGTGGCAAGATATCTGTTTTCTACCACTTCCACATTTACCCTGAATCTTCCCTTCAAAGATAACTTCAGCATTTTTTGTCAGGCTGTTTACTGTGTGGGTCTCAGGATCTTCCAGAGACCCACACAGACTGCCCAGATTGTGAAACTGAGCTATCCAGCAGTTCATCACTTTATGCAGGAAGTGGTGCCCTGGCAACTACAAGAAGCGCAGCTGGAAGCTCCCCACATTTCCTGTAGGGGCTAGAGCATCATATCATCGAGTAAAGCAATATAGGTTTCAAGATTAGGAGCTACAGCAGGAGACAAGGTCTGATGTTGCTCTGAGCAGCACAAGGCTCTTGTCTAACAGTTAGAAACAGAACAGGAACCCCATCTCTTCCCATCAATGATAATGTAAAAGTCTTGTTACAAGAAAGCCAACAAGCCATGTTTAAAGATGGTACTAATTCTAGTGACCTTCAGTTTTAATACAGCAACAAGTAACAGGATGAATTACTTTTCAAAACTAAAGTTCCATGCTCTGTCCTAATTACTTACCAGCCACACAGCTGCCCATGGTAGAGCACTGGATCCAAGTTCTAGATTTGTGTCTTTAGCACAGAAACACAAGGAGCTAATGAAACTGAAGTTCTCATGCAACTGAAGCCATCATTCCACATGGCAAAATGTCCAACTAACAAACAATCACAGAGAATTATACACCTCAAAAGGACTGATATTTCTGTGTTTAAGTCACTAACTTGGAAACTGATAGGCTTTGTAACAGTTTGGGTCTTCTTACATGTTTTCATTTACAAAAATCTGGTGGCTCAACATCTTTGTAAACAAAGCAAAGCTACCAGGACCAGCTAAAAACTTTCAGGACTTTCTGCATACTATTTCTGTGGTAGCTTCTGCCCTTGCCTTTACATCTATACTGTCTATATTTGCCTTAAATCTTCCCTTTTTTATTGGGCAGGGATAATTTAAACCTGAAAAGGAGTATCTGAACATATATTACCTTTAAATCATAAGATACATCGCTTCTATGCTTTTAAGTCTGATCATCCAAAAAGCTTCATTTCATTTCCAAAAATGCAAAAAAAAAAAAAAAAAAAAAAAGCAGAGGGGAATTCCTTCTGTCAGAGTAAACAGAATGCATTATCCCTCTGTAATAACCACTTTTAAGCATACTTCTGTATCACTTTTTTCCACAGCTGTATTGCAATAAGCTTTGGAGTAATTGCCAGTTCTCTTCTCTAATAGGTTCATTATTCTTTTGCCATAATTGCAGCCATTATAAGACCAATTGTTAAATTCCTACTCCCACATTTACTTAGCACTGCATTTTATAATGGGGTGTATCATTATGGTACCCCAGTGGCTGCAGCAATTGTTCAAGTGGTTTCTAAAAAGTCAATGAGATCCATTTGAAATATGCTGCGATTTTTGATTTCCAAATAATCTCCCTCCTCGCACCCCCTCAACCCATATTACTGTCTTTTTTTAGCCATTCCTAAGATAGCAACTGCATGTAGGCAGCTTTTACTGAAAGCATAAGAAGCTGACCTATTCAGGAAAATATAATGGTATGACTTTAATATTTCTAAAGCACCACTTCCCTTGCATTTAGGTAATGATTCATATATAAGAAGAGGGCAGAGTAAAGATTTAACCAAAGAAATTAACACTTATGCCTAAATGGCTTTTTGAAGGCTCTGATTTATCTTTTCCCATGTTAAATTCGCTGGGCTTTCGTCGGCACAGTGAAAGTGATCTAGCTGTTGGTGTTCGTTACAGTCATGGTAACAAAATGATCCATTTTATGCCTCTTGCAATGTTGTCTGAGATTCTGTGACAAACTGAATAGCTTATGTCAGCCTTGATACATGTTTGTTGATTTTGATGCATGTTCCTTGGTTTGTTGGTAAACATTTGAGCATCACAGTAGCCGAATGTGATTTCTTTTACTATAATAACATAGTTTTTTTTCAAAGGCACAGAAAATGAACATTTTATGTCCTTTGTTTCTATTAAAAAGGAAACTGCCTATATTAGTAATATTCAACAACACCAAAATAACATAGTTCCAACAGCATTGCACATCCTTTTTTTAGGAAGCAGAACATCTAATCTGTCTGTACATATGGCAGTTTCATGGTACATTTCTTTACCTAGTGCATGTAAAGTGGCTAGCTTTTGGATGGTGTTTTCATCAAACATTACTTTGGAATTCCAAATTATTTCCATATATTATGGTTTGAAATGATGGTAACTTCAAAACTGGACTATTAATGTGCAACTGCAAGTCTACTCAGAAATAAGTCCTTCTGAGTTTAATGGTACTTACTCCCTTGATTTTGTATCAGCTAAATGACTCAGAGAAACAGTAGCAAAGAGAGACCATTTCAGAAAGCCATTTCTCCTCAAAGCACTTTGGGAAATCTCACAGATTTGTGGTTGGATTACTGTTCTACGAGTACTTCACCTTTATGCTGAATAGTGGGTAGGTAGGAATATATTTGTCTTTTTCAGTCTCTGTGGTATCAGCTGTAAATACAGCTGCAAACGGTGCTAACCCCAAAACTGCAGACCAAGCTTTTGTTACTATATTTGTGGTCTACCAGGTTCTACTATGTGAGACTGGAGCATAATGATTTGCTGTGGAAACTTTGCAAACCAGTCCCTTGGAAGCTGGTGGGCTGTGGAAGGACTTTGGTACCAAGGCAAACTCTCTGTCATAATGAGGAGGAGGAGGTTCCTTCTCAACTTTTGGCATATATTACGTGAGAAAGAGAACTTGAAAGGAATACCAATATTAAGTACATATTTACCGTGCTTTGTGTAACCATTTATAAAAGTTACCCTGTACGTTCTGGAATTCTGACTTCTGTATGTATCGATTTCCCTGCTGGCGTTAATAAAAAGTTTCCTGATACCTTGCATCTTAATATACCTCCTGACAAATTTCTAAGAAAAAGTCTCTACCGTGGATGAATGATGTGATATTTACCCAGATAAACTAAAATGAGCAAATTCCTCAGAACATAACACCTTTTTGTCAGTGTGCCTGTGTATTATAGGCAATTAAATGTATTGATATGATGTCCTCTTGTCTAAAGATCAATAGTAGAAATACATCCCTGAAATAGGTGTTTCCAGAGACTTTCTAGAAGTGCTGAAGGCACTACTTGGATTATATGATGATGATTTTGTTTTCCAACTGCATATTTTAATTTGAACTTACTGCATCTCTCATTACTGGATCAGTTGTAGCTGCTGCAACCTGAGCACCTGATAAAAATTAACCGAACATAGCTTTTTTTGCCTTCAAATAGCAGTCTAACAACCGTGTTAATAGAAATAATATATCTGCCACTTACTTTCTAGGCAAGCCTAGCCTCTCATATAAGTAAAGAGACAGTATTCCCACATAAAATATATAGAGTGAAAAATCCATCATTATAAATGTATTTGTTTCATTAAAAGAGCACTCAGACTTTGTCAAATTGCTGAGATTTGGCTATGGTAGAACTCTCCTGCAAAACCTTTATGAATATAATCACATACTTGCTGAAGGAAATTTGGAGGACAAAATGAATTACCATTTCCAGAGAGTAAGGGTAAAGGATGTGTTAATTTAACCATTCTTATGTTAAGGCATTATTTGGCAAGTAATGCGATAAGCATGTCTGTACAGCTTTGAACTATCTGTACACTTGCGAAACCATCATGAGCAGAAGGAAAAGAAACTGATTTAGGTGGGAAGCTAACAGAGGCATGAGTAAGAAAGACCTTCCATCTGATACCTATATACATCCACAAAGTGTGTTGGCCGTTACTTCTCAGAATGGATTGTTACAAAAAGATGAATGGTTATAACCTGCATACAAGCATCTGTGATTCTCACCTGACTTCTAAAGCTCGTCCAGATAAGATACAGCACAGTTGCCCTAAATGCCAACACACACACATACATAAGCACGCGCGCACACACACACACACACCCCTCTTTGAAGCCACCCCCAAGGACGAAGGAACCGCTCCTGTCTCTCATCAGAATGCCAAGTGTTAGATTCAATTTTCAAAACTATTCCTCAACCTAAGGGAAAGAGTTGACATGGTAGGTAATAGAATCGCACATTTGGGTGGTTGTAATTTAGATAACTTCCATCATTTCCTCGTGCTATTTATACGTAAAGGAAAACCTTTGCATTTAAAACATGTCAGAAGACTTGAAACAGCTTACAAACATCGGAAGGAATTAAAAAGCACATTCAACACCCAGTGGCTGAGGTGCCAGTCTATGCTACATAGTAGATGTGACTGTGGCAAAGGAAATCTATTGTTGCTAATTGTTATTAATACTGGTCATAGTTGTTACTAACACTGATGATGATGTATCAGTTATTGTCACCCCTTGATACCACTACAGCACCTTGTCTTGAGCCTCTATTGCTGGTTTATTCTCCTCTTCCTCTTATTTCCAATGAATTGCTTGTTTTTGCTGCACTTCTTTTGCTTTCAAGCATTCTCTCAAATCTCCTGTGTTTTCCAAAGAATCCTGCTTACCTTTTTTAGCCCTTTATTTAATATCCTGCCTTCCTTCTTTCGTTTCCTTCCAGATCCCATGTGTTGATGATATTAATATTCTTGATCTGTCAAGGCAGTCCATACACTTACACCCACTGAGAAGCCAATGACAGATGGCACCTCTCCCCCCCCCACAACAGCGATGTGCACTTTTATCCCAAGTTTTAACCATAGTTGGTTTTCAAAGAAAATATTACCATAAAGTGATAATATGATCATAATGCATACTCAGTGTGCATGTTGCTACAATACCCTTGTGTATTTATCTTATGTGTACACCCTCAGAAGCCCTGTTTATGTGTTCCCCTGAAGGTGCATAGGGGCTAAATGAATCACATTACCTTTGAATGTCACCATGAACTCAACAACAACATAGATATTTGTGCTTTGAGGGTGACAATTTCCAGATGCCTGTGTAACTACATTTGGATTTCTGGAAGTTAAGTTATGGCAACTGGACTTCTTTCTTGTAGGTTGAAACATTTTGCTACTCATCCAAGTAGCTTCTTCAGTCTGAGGAGAGTTGGTAGGAGATCCCTGATATATCCTCCACATTGGTTTCACTTCCACCTTGTCTGAATAGGCTCGTTAGATGGACAAAGGACTGGGGGTGAGGGACAATCCCACTCTTGCAGTACTTCTCCACCCATTGTCATGGGTAGTTAACAGTCATTAACAGTGGTCTTTCTGGTGTGTGTGGTCCTAATTAGAGATGGGGACGAAAATAAAAACGGATTGGCTTTTTCGATGCAAATAGCCAATTCGTTAAATATTCATTCCTTCATATTTGTGGGTTCCAGAGACCCCCCACGAAGACGAAGGGACAAATATTTACCCGTTTTTATTCGTCCTTCGTATTAAAAAAACAAACAAACAAAAAACCATTGTGCCTACAGATCAGCTGATCGGTGGGGGATAGACAGCCACCCCCCACAGCCACCCAACCCCACAGCCTACCCTCCCACACCCTTCCTTTCCCTACCTTAACCCCCACCCCACCCCCACCAACACCCCCTTACCTTAATCGCTGCTGCCAAGGTCTCCTTCTGGCCTCCCAGCCACGCATGTAAAAAGGGAGACTGGCTGCCCTTCGCAAAGATGGCGGCTGCGGCTTCACTTAGGGTAGGGAAACTGCAGCTGCCATCTTTGCAAAGGGCAGTCTGGATTCCGTTAGCCAGCTGATCAACGGCCGGTAGGCAAAATGGGCTTCTGTGCCGTGTGGTAAACTCTCCTGGGGGGACCCAATTTGTGGGTGAATAACTCAGATGTCCGATATCCAATCTTCACCAAAGTTGGCAGGCGTGTTGGGGAAAGACATAGGAAGCTCCATTGTGATTCCGGATTCTCTAAGTACCTGGGGGAGCTTTCCTGGGGGTGTCCTCTTTGTGACTATATAACTCAGGGGTCCATTATCCACTGTTCACCAAACTTTCAGGAGTTGTAGGCAAGCATCTGCGGAAGCTTCCCTACAAATTTGGTGTCTCCAGGTGCTTAGGGGCAAGTTTTATAGCCATTTAAAATGAAGACAAATCAACAAATTGATTCATCGATTCGTCAAAGAATATTCATATATTCATATTCATTGGGTCGTTAATCTTGACGAATCACAAATCAAAACAAATCACTATATATTTTTTTTTATTTGTCCCCATCTCTAGTCCTAATCTTTCTGGGGATGGATGAAAGAGCAGCATGATAAATAGGGGACAGATTGTATCTAAGGCCCCCACCCCTGTTTAGTAAGCGATTTTCTATATGCACATGTATGGCCTTCCTGACCCCTCACTCAAATCACCTATCTTCTCAGTCCAAAATGAGTACATCTTGGTTATCAAAGTTATTGGTTATTCAGACCAGGGGGAGGTGAAACCATCGTGAAGGATATATCAGGGATCTCCTACCAACTCTCCTCAGATTGAAGAAGCTACTTGGATGAGTAGTGAAATGTTTCAACCTAACAAGAAAGAAGTCTAGTTGCCATGATTCAACTTCCAGATAACCACACCTGAATGACTGAGAATCTTCACAGTACATTTGGATTTGTGACATTACAAAACTCTTGTGATTGGGAACCTGTTAAGGCAGGTTTTCCAACCATGGGAGCTCTATAACCACAATTAGCACAGATAACGGAAATGTGCATTTAGCATGAGTAAGGGAAATATGTATGCACAGATGTACAGACAGGAGAAACATGTTTGTGCAAATATCATAAATATGGCCTTCTATAAAACATTTTTAGATATTCCCCATGGAAATTGGCTTACTTGCAGTAGTATAATCCTGACTAATAACTGTGTTTATTGAAACATATTTGCTACAAATTATATTCCAGAAATTCAAAATTAAAATTAAAATTGATAAATTCATTTTACTAATTGTGTGCTATCATGGCCACTCTTTTCAGGATTTTCCAGGTACATACTACTCAGAAGTGATTGACCATTTCCTTCTTCTATAGACATTCTGGGGCTAAGCAGCTTGCCCATGGCTACACAGGCTGGCTCTTCTTCTAGGTTACACTGTGTGGAATTGACCTCCCAGCCTGTGGCTCTGTAGCCAGATACCTAACTCAAGCAATATATTAATTCATGTTTTTCAGATAGTGATGTAGGCACATGCATCCTAAGTCCTTTCATTTCAGCCAAAGAAGCTTTCCATCACCATAGGCCAAACCAGCTGCAGTGCTGTAATTATACTTCACAGATAGAAATGCTTCATGTAGATTTACTCCAGTAAAATCTCTGATAGGAATGTCATATTGGTTATTTTTTGCAGTGCCATCTTCAGTGTAACACTGTCCGTTTTACTCGCCAAGAATAGGATTCCTGTTTTCTAGAATAATTCCCTTTGTCATTGAAGCAGTGGTAATTAGTGTGGAAGGTACCAGTATGTTGAGTGTTTGGCAAGGGGGATGAGAATTCTAGATTACTCACTTTACTTTTCATATTGTGAACTTTTCCACCACATAACATAATGCACTTTTGAAGGACTAGAATTTAAAACTTATTTGTGAAAGGTCACATTTTCCCTGGGGCTGGTTACACATCTTCAAAAATCCCAGGCTCTGGTCACATGATTAATTAATTTAAGCATTAATTGATTAAATTAAATTAATTTAAGGGATTAATTTAAGCATTAATCCCAGCCTGTAGAGCCTTCTTAAAATTATCTGCATCTGATCCTATTTACTCCACACCAAAATGGAAAGATCTGTAAACTCTATACCACAAGGAGAGTTCGATGGCAACCACATTACAATTTAGCCCCAATTTGTCCCACTGTTTTGAGGTGGCTCCACAACATACCACTAATCATAAAAAGGACTGTCCTTTCCCCATTCCTATTCACATCTTTTTTGAACCACCAGTAGGGGCTTTTGCTTTTGTGTGGGCGGGGTGTGACTTTTCATTTATGCTTCTTGCTTGTATGATTGCTCATATTCAACCAAAGCAGTAGTAGGGGCTGTGGCGTAGGGTGAGATAATGATACATTCAGTGGGGATGTGGCATGGCAGTGTATAGTGGGATCTCCCCTTCCCCTTCAGTTGCTTTTCAGCACAGTGCTATTATGACAATCACCACCCTGACTATAGGTGCTGAGCCTTTCACTACACCAGTGGTTCCCATCCTTGGGTCCCCAGATGTTCTTGGACTACAACTCCCAGAAATCTTGGCCAGCACAGCTACTGGTGAAGGCGTCTGTACTACACCAATCATGTTGTTATTTGACATCAAATCAGAATAAACTTATAGTGAACCTAATAGGGCTTTCAAGGTAAATTAGCTATTTAAGGAGTGGTTTTACCAGTTCCGCTCCCCCAGTCAGTTTCCATGGCTGAGCAAGGATTCAAACCCCTAGTCCATCGCTCTATCCACTACACCACACTGCATATCTACACTAATCCTATTGAGCACCAACTGCTACCGGTGTCAATTATATTGAGTCTATCCATGTCTCAGTATTAAGGTCTCAACATTGACGTGAAGATTGCTCAGGCTGGTATCTTTTCACAAACTGCATATTCAGTGCTAATTTTTTGGAATGGTTTGACCAACCAGCTCCCCACAATGCCTCAGGAATTGGCATACAATATTGTTAAAATTACTAAAGTTTCTTAGTTTGATTCTGTTTTTATGAATCTTTACCATGGTGTTTTACCATGGTGTTTTTGTCTTGCTGCAATCACTTTTTTATGTAGAATATATATTTACATGCATTATTATGTATCAATATGGTTTTATGTGTAGCTATTCTAATGTTCATCTTTTTGTTTTGTATATATGAAACAGTCCCCTGTATTTGCACAGTAGGCACAAATAACAGCTGGATGCTTTTTTAAATTGCCATTTAATCTAAGGATAAATCGGTTTCATGATACGGTTAAAAGCTTTACAGTCGGGAAAGTGATTACAATGGTGTAGAAATTGGAAGCATAGCTGGTAGACATAGCGGTACATAGGTTAGAAATCATGGTAAGGTGCTTGTGGATGTATATACCTATGGTATATAATTTTGATAATTTATGTAAAAATTGCCCATGTATTTTAGTCACACCAAATTTAGCTAATCGTTATACCATGTGGTGCGCATTACAGCAGATATAGCATATAGAACTGTGAACTAATCACAGAGGTCCTTTTACACCGACTCCAAGTTTAAATCAATGGTACTAGATGAAAGAAGCTTACTGAATTCGGCTTTTGTATCATACTTCTGTTAGATGTACTTAGAAACAGTACAAAATTACGAAGATCAGCAGAGAGATTTTGTTTGGCATATCCAATGTGTTGTCAATTGTCTTTGTTACCAAGGTAGAAAAGATACAGAAAGAATGTGTCTTAATTTTTCTCATTTTGCATTATGAGTTGCTTTCAACTGGAGAAAAATGTTGTTTGTCTTTGAGCTGACACATTCTTTTTATGGCTTGCAAGCAGAATAGGTCCCTCTTTGAAGATGGTATAATTCTGTACAGTGGGTCTCTTCTTGCTTATACTGAATTCATCTTAATATCATTAAAACATTTTTTTTCTGGCTACAAATGTATTTTCATTCCCTCAGTGTATCCAAGCTATAGCTGTACAAAATAACAAATATTAACATGGTTTATGACCCAGCTTTAACCAGCTTTAACAGCTGTTTCATATCTTCCCTGTTTTGCTCTTGGGATAGAGCAGTCTTTCAGAAGAAGTGGTTACTAAAGTTCCTGTTTGCTGCCATATTTCACCTCAAAGCAATCATTCAATATAAAGAATTATATGATCTCTAGAAGATGAAAATATCTTCACTGATGGAACTTGGCATGGCCAATTTGTTGGCACAAAGCACAGAGGGTAAAAGACCAGGGCTCTTGGCTGCTTGGTGAATGGATTTATTTTCCTGTTCAAAGTTTTTATGATGGTCAGATACCTTGCGTAAGTAGGCTGCTTTTCAAGGCTGTGATTATTATGTTTTTCTTCAGCTTGCTGTTGATAACAGTCTACAACAGATGCAAAACTGAAAGATGCTGAAACGAAGCAAAAGCAACAATGTTATCTATACATGTTGGCAATCAGTCACCTGTTTAAAGTACAATAGGAATACGTGGGATGAGATTATTTGATTCCATTATACTAGCATAGCGCTGTGATCAAGCAAAGCAGAATGACAAAAGGTGTGCACAGAACAAAAGGCTGCAGCTAAAAGCATTCATATTCACTTAACCATATGTGAGACACAGTGAAGAAATGATAGTGTGGCTCTTCTTTTCAAAAAAATATCTCTTTTTAAAACTTGTTAAAGGTTTTGTTGTTGTTTATTTCTGGGGGGGGGAGTCCTTTAACAGATGTCTCTTTTCACATCTTAATTTGATCAGCACTGTCAATCCATGCTGCAATTCAACAAAGCTTTTCTTCTGAGTCTCTTCTCCAAACAGCAAGAGGGTCAGGTAACTCTGACCTGTACCGTTAGTGCTGAGTGGGCAGAAAGGCAAAGAAAAGGGAACTAGAGGCTCCCATAGTCATGTGGGAGCTGTAGTTAGAAAAAGAAATGTTTCCCTTCTTAGGGAAAAACTAGCTGAGGTGTTTGTCACATAGTATAGCACTGTGAAACTGATATTTATTAAACCAATAGCTGGGGAAGGAAGGGGCAAAGCCAGGTCAGGATTGCACCATGCTTGTTTGTGTGTGTTTGTGGCTTTAACCCCCACCATAGTCATATGTGGAACTGTAAGCAAAAGGCACTTTGTCCAAAGGCAGAGCATTGCAACCCAACAATATCTGGATTATTCCCAATTGGCACCAGTTGGAACTTTTAACCTATGCTTTCTATCCCTGCGGAGGGCAGTGGTCAGACCAGTACAAGTAAGATCCCTCTTGCTTGTAATTAAGGGAAAACAGAATGTGTAAACACAAGCTAGGGAGCAAGGTCATGTCTGGCTTGTATTGGAAGTTTTCTACTGGGTTGTCTGTCATGATGGCAGCACCTCCAATGTAGTTGGGCTTTCAACTGAATCCTCCAGCCCCTGAACTTGAATATAGGATTACACTCTCTGTTTTAAAAAATGGCACTATATGTATCAAATTAAATTGCTATTACTATTAAAATACATTGTAAAACAAATTTTATCAAGGGGAAAGTATCGTTATTCCTAATTATTTGCAATAATGTCTTCTTCGTATATTAGAATGAGCAGTAATATACCTTAAAGAAAGCATTCATATACCAGATTTTTGTCACTTAATTTCTGCTAATAAATAAATCCTTTAAAGTATCTTATTAATGAACACATTTGTCTGGTTTCAGTACCTTTTCACCTTTGTGAGTTGACATGTTACAGTATGGCTGATAAATTATCAGGCTAGCAGACTGATACTACAGGAGCATCTAACTAAGTGGTTCATATTACTATAATAAAAAACATGTAGCTGCCTGGATAGTGTAGTCGGTTGGAGCAACATTAGGAGTTCAATTCTATTCACTGGGGTCAAAGTCCAAGGCCTCCTCTTGTCTGTAAGAAAACATGCTTCCTGTATATTACAGGAAATTGTGTAGAAAAATGAATGTGCATTTTTATACATTCACTCAAAAATGCACACAATTTTTCAGACTTTAAAAAAAAATCACAGATGGTTGTGAAAATAGGATGGAGCAAACATGTCTTTGAACAAACACAATCATTACAGAAAATGGAAGAGGAATCTCCATCTGCCTTTAGTTCCAGCTCCCTGTGCTATTATAAGAGGTGAAATACTGCTAGTGTCTTTGAGATACAATGCGCTGTTGAAGTTTTTGAACAAGCTACGCTCTTGTGCCCCTGAAGAAGGCGGAAGAAGAAATAGCTTGGGCATTTTCAGTCTTTTATGAAAGTTTTCTACATGTCTATAACCGCTGTTCCCTTTCTTAATGTACTTTGGTCGGTTGTTTGATGCTGCTGCCATATTCAGTGGAAGAGAAACAGAGTATGTTTTAAATGTATTTCACTTGCTATTCAGTCTTCTCTTCCTGTTTCCAAGATGGAGATTTATCACTTATAATAGTTTCTCCTCCCTTCCAGTCTGTGTTTCTGAGGCTTTTTAAAACACGGGAAGTTGGATATTTGAGCATGTGAAAGACCTAGCATTACTCCTGCCGCCACCGCCACCACCATATAACAAAGGGCGCTAGCATGCACAAATGATTGTTATTAGGATGATTAGGACTACTGCCCTGCCAAAAATTTCTCCCAGAAGAATTTCAACTATTCTCATTCAGAAAATAAATTTCATTTGAAAAGAATTTCAATGGAGGAGAAATTGCAGAGAAATTCTCATGGGTAAGCTTCAAGAGTCCTGTCCTTAAAGGAGCAGCTGCCGTAAAATAACTCATTTCGCATGCCTTTCTGAGATAAGAATGTGTAGGTAGTCAGGGAGGCGTGATGAAGAAATGAGTAGAATGGAAGGGAACACAAATGCAGCACCATGTTGAAATGTCACAGTAGGCTTGAAAATAGAAGGAAAAGACATTCCAACGCGCTCTGAGAATGAGGCAATAAAATGGAAGCCTCCTTCATGTGGAAATAAAACTCTGGGGAAACTGAAGAACCTATAATGGCACAGCACTAACAGTGCCATTTTCCTGCAGTTGAACGTAACACTGCCCATCCTCATACCTGTAGTATAGCCGGTATGAAGGCGGGCAGCGTGGTGTCCACTCCAGTGTCATATCATTTCTTTTACTGTGCAACAGCAAAGTGAAATAAGCCAAAAGGCACCTATCTGCCACAAGCCAACATCCACCAGCCTTATTTGAATCAAGTCACCTAATCCAGAAAACATACTGCCAACACTGAGATTTCATGTAAATTGCACGTTACATATGTGGTCATAAGACTAGTGATAGCATGAGCTGCCACGCCACTCACTGCTACCCCAGCTTCCAATTGCTCCTGCCGTGCATCCTCTTTTTAGAGAATTATGCCATCTTGAGAAACTAGACACCATGGCTTTCCAGAGGTCTGAGGAGCCCTGCTAGCTTCTCTCCTGCACTGGTAGGGCTATCCAGAGCACCCACTGTGGTATCACCTCAGGTCTACCAGGCAGTTGGGAGCCCAATATATCCCAATATATCTCTTCCTGCTCTGGCTCCATGGGGCTTATGTCATGGCAAGGATAGCCCTGAGCATGACTCTTAAGAGCTTTTAGCACTTGTGTCTGCATAATTATGGGCATGGATGGGCAAAATACAGCCTAAGGAGGGGACACATGCAGCCCCCAGGGGTGTTTCAGCCATCCCGAGAATCACTCTTTTGCTTCCTGCCCAAGAATTGGTATCTCTTGGCCAAGATGTTCTTGGACTAAAACTCCCAGAAGCCATCACCACTAGCTGGCCAGGATTTCTGTAGTCCAAGAACATCTGGGGACCCAAGTTTGGGAACCACGGCTCTACGAGCAACTATTCACCTTTTAAATAAAAAACTTATTTTGAGAACCAGAATGGAACGACTGAGCATTTCTGGCTTTGCAGTTTCATAATCTGAGCAGTCTGTGTGGGTCTCTGGAAGACCATGGGAGCAGAAAACAGCTTGACCAAAAATGCTGAAGTTATCTTTGAAGGTTGAGGGTAAATGTGGAACAGGTAGAAAACAGATTTCTTGGATGAGTCACATCAGAGATTGGCCGGGCCATGCTAGAGAACAACTAATCCTCGTGGCAACTGCAGGATGGCTCTGTGGTTTAGGTATCAGACTGTGGAGCCAGAGGTTGGGAGTTAGATTCCCCACTGTGCCTCCTTGACAGGGGCTGGACTTAGTGATCCATAGGGTCCCTTCCAGCTCTGGAGTTCTAAGATGATGATGATCAACCTCTTGTTTATTTACACTAGGTGATAATATTGCAGGAATCAGGCACTTGCAGCAGGGTTAATGTCACCATTAATGAACACAAGAAAAGAAAAGAAGAAAAATTGGAGGCTCGAGAGAAGTAGGATATGAAACAATTAAACTGGAAACCCTGCTTGCTTATCATATGTTTAGCAGTGCATTATACAAAATCAGGCATGCTTGATTTTCTGTAAGTGTCAATATTCTCTGATTTATACCACAGAATGCAGTTTCTTACATATTAGAGATCTTTGTCAGATTATAATCCTACTACATATCTGGATACATAGCAATGGAACTATACTGTAGATACTAAGAGCAAAAAAAAAGAGACAGTAACTCCTTCCCTGAATCTTTTCTCCTTCCAGCTTGCAAGTTTCTCTCCTAATGTTATCTATCACTCTTTCAGCATAACATGAGCTGGGATATGGAGGCTAATCTTAAAGATCACACAAAGAGGCCTTCATTCAGTCAAGTGAATAAGCACAGGCTTGTTAAATTTGGTGTAGAGAAACAAAGCTGGCTGATAATAACAGAGATATGAAACAATGTTGTGGTGGATATTTTCCTTCCTCCCACTGCAGCCAATTTCTCAAATAGTGAGGTCCGTTAGGGGTTATGGTGAGAAGGATTCCTCTGGCAGAGACTGTAGGATGAAAAAAAAAAAGTGCCGTGGTTCTTATGCATGGCCCTAATCAAGTATTTATAAAAAAGATTAAAATGAGCAAGACAGGAGAGATGTAAACTCCCCGTGTCTTGTTGCCTGCCACGGTCTGAAGAGGACAGTGGCTTGTATGTGTGAAACCTCTGTCATGATTATATGGTGAGCCTCAACACATAACAAGAGTTCTGCCTCTTCAGACTGTTGCTAACCTCATTTAAAAAGCAGCAATAGAAGTGGTGGGGGTGAATGTGCTCCCCTTGCATGTTGCTTTCAACCCTCCTTGTAAACACCCACATCTTGGATGAATGGGAAACAACAAAGAGTCTTAATGGCACCTTAAAGCCTAATGCATTTATCATGGCATAATCTTCATTGAATAGAGACTTTTTCCTCAGAAGCATGCGACATAAGCCTAGGACAGCCTAGGATTGTAATGTTTGCTAGGTAAAATAATCAGTGACTACTTAGAATGCAATGATTGTAAACAAAACAACAACCACCTGGCATTTTTGGGGTCCAAGCCAGGCTTTTCTCTGAATTGAGAGAGAAGTCTGTTAACTGATACTGTACTTCTATCACTTCTATCTCCTGTGTATTCTGCAGAACTCCATTTGCAGATCTCGTTTGTTTCAAGAGTAGACATGGGCATGAATCTGGATCATCGGATCATTGTACCGGCACCACAGGTGCCGTGTGGCCCATCCTCCATCCCCCCAGCCGGATTCACCCATTCACCAGCTGGCACACACTCCACTCCTTCTCCTCTTTGGTCATTTCACCAGTTGTGGTAAGAGCACAGACTTCCCTTCTCTGCCTCCCCCAGCAGCTGCCCATTCAAAAAGAAGGCAGAGCAGGGATTCCTGCAGCACTGCCTTTGAGCGGGGAGGTGCTGGAGGAGGTAGAGAAGGGAAGTTTGTGCTCCGCACAGTACCTGTGGTGCCAATATGACAATCCAGCATGACCTAATGATCTAGATTCATGCCCATCTCTATTCAAGAGTCACAGGCACCACAGCTTACTTAATTTTTGGACTATTTTACACCATCTTTGCATGATGAAGAGTTCTGGCGAACTCAAAAGCTTGCTTTATTTGTAACGTTTTACAAATAATCTGATAAAGGTACTGCCCAATCCAGAACTTTGTAACTTGGCATTAGTAAGGTAATTAATAGCTGTGATGTGATACTAATAAGACTACCAGTGAAAGAACTACTAGATGCTGAAATTTAGTGGTTTGACATGGGAGTCTCCCTTTTGAGTGCGTTCATTCAAGAATGGGTGCCTGCAGTGGTGGGGATCCCTGTCAGAGAACTGTCTCATCATTCTCCAGGAGTTGTTGAGTTTCCCACCATACGCTCCCCTGAACACCCGGAAGAAACTATGTTGGACTATGACTCCCTAGGAGAACCAGGAAACCAGAAGGACCCTGGAGATAAGAAGAAGGGAGTTACCTTTGAAATGCCAAAGGGGGCATGTCAAAAGGAAAGCCCAGGAACTCGGGGGGGGGGGGAAGGATGGGAAACAAAGAAAGCCAGGGAATGAAAGAGCAAAACCTATAGGGTGGAAAAGACCTTTGGGGGATAAAAGGTATAAAAGAGGCAGCAGAGGGGGGTAGAAGGAAAAAGGGAAGATGAGGGCAAGGTGGATAGACCCAGTCAAACTGAGGGAAGACCTGTGGACTGGGGTGTTAGTCCAGGTTAGGGTACCTAAGGAAGAAGATGAGAGACACTGTAATCCTCAACCACCTCCCAAACCTACTGGGGTATGCAGGAAAGAAGAAAGAGATGCCACTGAGTTCAGGAGGCAACAGTGGGGTTGTTCCCAGTGTGGATTTATAAGCCGTCCCTGCTGCACCACCCAGGTGCCCCCTCTGGTAAGGTTGGCACGGACTAAGAACTCTGTTGTCAGAACAACAGCAGGGGTGAGAGGCTCAGAAGTAAAAGACTTGGGACTTTGTAACTGAGCAGTGTCAGAAAATAGTTCAGAACTGTTCAATGTTGTGGCTGTCCCCAGTTTAATAAACTCTGTTTTGGTACAAAACCTTTCATCCTCTTTTATGCAACAGAGAATGGAAGAAGGAAACCCTATAGACCTGTTAGGGGCTAGCAGGGTTCACAGGGCCTTAAGGCCAATAACAGTGTTCCTGCAAGATAATTGTGAATCACCCTTTACTTCCCCCATCCCAAAAAGAACTACACCTACCTTCCACTGACAGATTTTTTTTTTTAGTGGCAGAGCCAAAGTGTAAATATTTGAATTAAAATCACTGCAAGATTTGACTTTGATCTCTTCAGTTGCAAATCTTCTTTTACCCGATGCGAGTACAAAAATCAATAAATAAAATCAATCCTTTCCACATTTATTATTTAAGAAATTATTCAAGAGTGTCTATTATTAGGAAGTGGGTGTAGTCTTTGCATAGTAAGCAGAGCTGGCTAATTTTACGAAAAAATAGACATACATGGAGTACTTTAAACCCCTGAATCAATATAACAGCAACATCCTAATTTAAAAGTTATAATTTGCATTCTTAAAATGCACAACTGAACCTGCACATTAATTACTATTTCAAAAAAATATTGTGCCTTGAAATAACGTATTTCCCCGACAAGTTATAGCAAACATTTCATGCAAGACTCCAATATACTTTGGATAAAAATCTAACAGTTCATAGGTAGCAGGTATTAAAAAGACATAAAGGTAATCAAATATTTCCATCACACTGCTGCCACAATCTCGTCTTTTCAGGAGCACTGACTGGAACGTAGTTCTGCAACCCTCCATCAAACTTCACATGCAAAGCAGGTTCTGAAAGACCTTCCTGGCTACATATGACCTGTCATTCTACATCTTCTATATCCTTAAGAAACCAGGAGTTTAAAATGCAACAGGCCTACCTGATGAAATTTGGGGTATATGTGAGCTGTTCTATTTCTTCCTCTCATTTGACTTATGCTTTTATTCCTGTACTGTTTCTGGCCCCGAGGGAAGTGGGACAAGGTAGCCCATGAGAGGGGGGAAATGGCCTTTTAAAATTCAAGCCTCTTTGCCTTTATGTGGTCTGTATTACTATTATTCTTGTTTCTCGTCTTATTTCTTTCTGGTAAGAAAGTGTCCTTATGAAGGTTTAATAAATTAGATATACTTTTAAGATAAACCCTTTGTTCATGGCCTGATTATTTTCAGCACAAGCTCAAAGCCAGGCTTAGAACACCCACTGCCACCTGTATGGCAATCTGCTCCTCAGATTGGTTTGCTTGTCCCCAAGCCCTGGAAACCCTGAGGCCATCACCTGACCCTGAGGGGTGTCTCAGGTGGCATAGCCCACAGAGGACCACAGCACAAGGGGAGGAGAGGCTAGCTAACTCCTTAAACAGAATCCTGACAAAAAAAACACCCTTTCTATCAGCGGTTATCTTTCTTAAAAGCAGCAGCAGGAAGTAACACTTCTGTTTGCACCAATTCAGTTCTGAGAGTTGTGTCTTGAAAGACTGTGGCTTTGAGAAGCCCAGGGCGTCGGTGTTGAGGCAGCACCTCCATGCATCTCATCATGGATCTTTCTGATCCAGTTGGGTTTTCCTCTGCGTCAGGCTGCCCCGCGGGGCTATAACACATCACCAAGATTTATAATAGTCAGCCACAGACTGCACAGCTGTGCCTTTGGATGGCATAACAAGAGTTTGAGCCTACACTTTCATTCATGAATAGTTTATAAAGAATTATGTTCATTAATCAAAGATTCACCTGTCCCTAGAGCATACTTCTAACGTCAATGCTGTCCTATTCTGGTGTTCAGAACAGGACTAAATTGAAAGTGTGAGCAGGGAGAGCATTCTGACCCAATCACTTTACCTGTCACTCTCTCCACAGGGAGAGGGGCTCTTCAAGAGGAAAGATCCAGGTGTCACTCTCCTCAGAAGACTCACGTGGCTGCAGCTCCAACAGACCCTCTCCTTTTAAGTCCCTCATGCCATAGAGGCAGAACCAGGCAGTGGGTGGGGCTACTTACAAGGGGACGCTCCTTGCTCACCTTTTCTGATTAACCTATTTTTTAACAACCTTCTTGAATTTTGAACAGGACTTAAATACTCACACAGTTTGACTGGTTCAGATAACATAGTGCCCATTCGGGTGAATTCTGCACAGAAAAGTTTACATTTTGTGCAGGGATTGTAACAATTTTGAGCAATTTGGTTTTTCTTCCAGAAAAAAAAAAATGACCAGGACATTTCAGAGAAATCCCATAAGATTTCTCAGGAGATTTCTTGGAGGAAAAATAAAACTCAATTACATAAATTTTGCTGCAAGAAGAAAAAAAGAGATGCACCCACCTCCCCCTGGTTTCTCACTGGGAATGAGAGACTGCAAGATTTACATCAATAATTAGTACTATTAACTGCAAGCATGCATCTACTGAAATAAGAGATTTTAAAAAACATTTTCTGGTATAATGCTTTCTTTTGTAACTGTGATCTCTCTCTCTCTCTCTCTCCCTCTCCCACATTGTTTATTGGTACATTTCTTCTACGCTGTTTAATTTCTGAACCTCAGCTGTTTTATGGTCAAACCCATAAAGTAGCAAATAAATACTATAATAGGTCAAGAAACAGGCCTTAAATTCTAATCAAGACCTCATCAAAATAGCTGTTCAAAATATCTTTCTAATCCAGACCTACTGAAAGAATAGTTTCCCCTCCAACATCAGTTTTGATTTCAGCCTTCATTCAGCATATCCCCCCCCCCCCCCATGCAGCCTTTCCATCTCTAACTATTTCTTCTTCTTCTCTCCTGGGACAAAATGGATTTATAGAGAAAGAAAAATCAAAGTACCAAAACATATAATGGCCGAAATCCTATGATGTAATGTAAGCAAAACCACAAGTTTCAGTTTGGTCCTCACAAGACAGTCCCTGCTATAATTCTGAGGCACATGTATACACGCACCAATCCATCATGTGCATGCTCCCCAAGAATCATGCAGGGGCTCTTTACTTACCAGCAAGGAACAAGCCAAAATTTGCAACTTTACTTGCATTGTGCAGCAAGATTTGAGCCTCTGTGTTCGTTTTGCATTTTTGCTCTGATTTGACTCCAAACTCTTTCTCTTCATTTTTGTTGTTTTTTACTGTTATTATTGTAAACTCTGAAAATTTTTAATACTGTTAGGAATTTTAAAACACTGGCCCCCTCCACCCTTGCAAGTGTTCCTAGCCAGGGGAACTCTCAGCCAATGGGTAAAAAATGTCTGCTATCTTTCAGCACGCAAAGATGCCCTCATTCTAACAATGAGTTGATTTAATTGTTTAGTGTGGCCCTTGGTTGGATCTATGTGGGGATGAGTTAGAGTAGCAGTTACCTAAGGAGCACTTTGAGGGGCTTACCCAGTGTTTGACCAAAATGTGAGTGTTGGACTCTTTTTGGCCATTTCTCTGGCAAATGCTCAAGTCCTGCACTGGTGCTCCCTTTTGAATTTAGACAGTGATGTAGGGGGAAGATTTCTATGACATTTCACATTTTCTCTGCAACCTACATTGGAACCCATAAGCAAGTTCAAACATGTTTCTCACCAGATTACTCTTAAACATGTTCAACCCCCAAAAAACATGAATCCTCCCCCAGTAATTAATGTTACTACCTTCTGTACACCCATAGTTGTCCTTGACTAGAATGAATTTTGCATATGTTAGTCATGGCTCTGGCAAAGGCCCTTTTAAAGCATGAATTTTCTGTCCTCTGCTACCTGCAAGCCTGCACCTTCATCATATTAAAAACAAACCATTTCCTACTTTTAAAACTCAAGTTTGATACTACTGTTATGCCATTTGCAAATTTCAGTTTTGGAAGCCAAGTCAAAATAGTTCTTTTACTGTTGCAGAAATAGCCTTAAACAGCTGTGAGTAAGATCTGAGTAAGGTATAGCCAATGGGCTATTCAGGCAACCATTTGAATTATCCATACAGAATGTACCACAACTTACTACTACAACTTAGAGTCTCTAATTGTGCAAACAGCTGTGAGAAATGAGAGAAGACTGATGTATGAGGGGTTGATGTTACAAGACATAGACACCAGTACACTGGAATGTATCTGCGCAGCTGTAGTTTTCCTTTAGCAAAGTTCCTAGAGAAAAGGTCACTGTTTGGAGGATACTGACCAAGATGCTATGCAACAGGTTTCTCAAACAGCCTGTTACTTTTCCCTGTTCCTTAACTTCTTGATAGTAACTTTCCCATACAAGCCAGTAGAGTGACAGTGTGGCCCTCAGTCTTCTGTCTGGAGGCGTCCTCTATGTCAATGGCTGTCCAGTTCAAGACCTGTTTAAGACACGGTCACTGAAGTTGCCTATCAATGGACAGAATTTGGATGATAGATTGAGAAGGTATGACTTGATCTGATCACAGTCTTTCCTATTGTGGTGGGGTTTTTAAAACAAAGTTAAATAATATTTTGGATATTTAGTTAACATTTACATATCTTAGTCTGGTACTACTACAGTAGTACCTTGGTTTGCAAACGCCTCAGTTTACGTAATTTTCGGTTTACGAACCGAAATCCATAAGAAATAAAGTCCCGGTTTAAGTTGTTTTCTTTTTCTTTTTTTCGCACTACGAAAGGATTTTCCCAGGGCACATTGCACCTATAGCGCCGCCCCTTTTGTAGCGCAATTGGCATTTCGGTTTGCGAAATTTCCATACTACATAACGTCACATAGAATGGATCCGTTTCGCAAACCAAGGTACTACTGTATATATTAGCATACACAAATATTATGCAAACTAATGTTCTTTTTGACCTTTTTTCTTTTGCAGGGGCTACTGGTGGTGCACCTTCTCTCTCTCTCTCTCTCTCTCTCTCTCTCTCTCTCTCTCTCTCTCTCTCTCTCTCTCTGAAAATATGTAAGCATCTACTCTATGATGTTCACACAGAGTGGTCACACAGAAATGCAAACCATTAGACACGCAGACTATAAATACAAAACATCTCCAAAAAATGTGGTTGCATTATTTCATACATATCTCATCTTTCCGTAATCATTATTTTCATAACAGCTTAACACAATATATAGCATGATACTACTTTATTGCCTGTTTCTTTCTAGTGCTCATCCCCTCCTTGCCCATGAATACAGCTTATCAGTTTTGAATGACTCTACAAGTAAATTGGTTTGTGTATGTGTTCAACTGGCTTCATATAAACTATGGCATGGAAGACTCACACATTGAACTACGACTATGGTTGTAGTAAAAAAAAAAGTTTTCTGAGCTTTCCCTTTATTTGTATTATTGCAGCTTGGGAATTCCATTGGCAAAAATATGAAACAAAAAGGAAAGACAAGAGGTCTGTTCCATAAGATCCAAGAAATCAAAGGGAAATTTAAACTTATATTAGGGATACTCAAAGATAACAGGGGAATATATTATATATGATCAGGATAAAATGAGGAGACAGAAAGTATATATTGGGGAACAATACAAATATATGTGAAGATGATAAATTCCTTTACAGAACCATCATTTAATGAAGAGCCTTTAGTTTTACAAAGTGAAGTGAAAGCTGCTCTCAAAGAAATTAGAAGAAAAAAAATCATAATGAGTGGCTGGAGTAGACAGGGCATTAGCTGAGCAGTTTCAATAGACAGGGACTGAATCCATCAAAATCCTAACAAGAATATGCAAACAAATATGGAAAGCAAAACAATACCCCATAGACCGGTAAAATCCAATATACATTCCAATCCCAAAGAAAAGAGACAACAAAGATTGCAGTAACCATAGGATCGTTGCATTAATTTCCCATGCAAGTAAAATGATCCTCATGATCTTACAACAGAGACTCGTACTATACATAGAGTGAGAAAAGTGATATTTTCAATGTGGAGATAGAAAAGAAAGAGGCACTAGATATCATATTACAAATATACATTATCTCCTGGAGTATAACAAAGAATTGTAGAAAAAAAAGTTTGTGCTTCATAGATGACAGTATGTGTGTGTATCCTAAAAAATTATGGATTCTTGTACAAGAAATGAATGTGCCACAATATACGATTGTCTTAATGCATAAACTATTATTTGGACAAGAAACTACTGTAAGGACACAATGCGGAGGAAAAAATGGTTTCTCATTGGCAAAAGTGTTATCTCTTTATCTGTTTAATGCATAATGGAAAACTGGACTAAATAAAAGTGGAAGAAAAAACATAAATAATGTAAGATATGCACATGACACCATATTACTGGTATAGAACAGCAATGACCTGAAATTACTACTTGGAGAAATGAAGGGGGGGGGGGAATGCAAAATCAGGGTTAGCACAAAACATTAAGAAGGCAAGATAATTACTATAGAAGAATTGCCTACATTTAACATTAATAACATATATAGCTTGGTTCAATCATCAACCAAAATGGAGATTGCAGCTAAGAAATCAGATGTGAAAACTGAATAATGAAGAAAGACAAATACAGTAAGTGGTTGCTAGCTCAAATCAAGCTTGAATGTTCACTGGAATTTGAAATGACTAGGACAGGCCCTACTTTGGACATAATATGAAAAAACAAGACTCACTGTAAAAAGCAATAATGTTAGGAAAAGTGGAAAGCAGTAGGAATATAGGAAAAACTAGCATGAGATGGATTGACTCAATAAAGGAAGTCATGGCCTTCAGCTTGCAAGACCTGAGCAGGACTGTTAATGATAGCACCTTTTGGAGGTCATAAATTCATCAGGTTCCGGCCATTGGCGCGCCTGAATAAATTCTGTATGGCTATTTCTTACTTTGGGGTTTTCTTGATTGATTGCTGTATTCACCTTAGCATGTAGCATATTTAGTATGCAGAAGTATGTATGTAAAATTCTTTGTTTCGTTACAATTCTTAGGGTGGTATTAAAAGGAGAAGGATATTAAGCCCATAGAAAGAACTCACTGAATGGCTTTTCTGTGCCTCTCCTAGTTGAGTAATCTATATTTCATGTTATCAGGCACAAGAGATTTTATTTTGAGGGAGGGGGGGGCTATTCATATTCTTTTCACTTCACACATTGTCTATGCTGCTGTCTTCCAGAAGTACTAGGAGAAAACATATGCTGTGATAGAAAAGGACACAAGTGGAATTTATTTCTGTTTCCATATTGGTAGTCCTTATAATAAAACCCAGACCTGAGCAATGCTCTCAAACTGGTAAGTTCCCATTTATTCTTGTTCTTTGTTCAGAGCTCTTCATGCCATTTCAAAACCCCATGAAATTATCTAAAGGAATTTTAATTAATTTTTGTACATAATATTTTAGACAAGGCACTTGTAAGAAGTGGTTTGCTAAAAGTCACATTGTTTAGCTATTGTATTATATATCCTTCAGTGATTTTCCTCCCAAAGAGCCGGTATATGTACACACAATTTCTTAACAAAAGACTAAAATGATTCTTTCAAGGCTAGTTCATTTTTGGCTTTGTAGATGCTACAGTTTTAGAGCACTTTAACCCACTTAGTTGGTTCAATAAGAAGAAATATTTTCCTGACTCTTGCCTACCTGTTGTAGGAGGAAAAAATAACTCAAGTTATTGCAACATAATGGTAATCCTCTTCATAGGTTCAGACATTGAAGTATCAGCTTTACAAACAGCATGCTGTTTGGCAATTATCACTCTTAACAGGTCAGTTCGATTATGTAAAGGTAGAACAGATAGTTGTAATAGGGTTGACACATAGCTTATCGGGTCCCATCATAGCCACAGTTGTATACGATCAAGGTCTAAGTCAGTTCTAAAAATGAAATGCAGCACTTGCTAAACAACTTAGCTAAAGTGGAACATATTTTGCCCCAGTGAGTCCATTGGTTATGAGCATTAACACAAGCATTTACTGAACAATGTAGGCAGTAAATGTGATATTAGAGCAGCCATTCTATATGTGGCTATGCATATGCTCTCTCTGCAGAAGGTGTCAAGTTCAACCATTGCATTCTCTGAGCACAAACTTTAGGGCCAAAACAGATAAAACTGTGAACTTTGCTGTTAGAATTAAGCAGTAAAGAAGATGTAATTACCTCTAATAACTTCCACAGCTTCCCAAATTGCAAATTTGCCATTGCTAATTCAACAGGTTTGATTGGTGTCTGGCCACTAGGAGGAAATAATTGAAATCTACTCTGGGCGGTTGATTTTGCAAGCATGGCTTCTTTTGAGATGTACCTTTGTGGGGACAATGTGTTATCACATCTTAACTGCAAAGCTGTTTTGACTGTAAGAAAGGACCCTGTTTGGCAGATATGCCAGGTTGTTGTTGTTTAGTCGTTAAGTCGTGTCCAACTCTTAGTGACTGCAAAGCTGTTTTGACTGTAAGAAAGGACCCTGTTTGGCAGAGATGCCAGGTAGTGTAGTATAAAGCAGAGCAGACAATTCCAAGCCACATAATAGATCAATAGTCAATGTAATAATAGATCAATAGTCAATGTATTTGGCTGCGGAGCCAGAGGTTGGGAGTTCAATTCCCTGCTGTGCTTCCTGCAAGTAGAGCCAGCCTGTGTGGCCTTGGGCAAGCTGCACAGTCCCAGGGAGCCCCCAGAAGAAGAAAATGATAAACCACTTCTGAGTATCCTTTACCTGGAAAACCCTGAAAAGGGTTGTCATAAGTCAGAATTGACTTGATGGCACACAATTATTAATATTCTTAGTCCATATAAAGCAACTTAATATTTTGATCCAGTAACCTAAAGAAGTAAGCATTTCAGTCATGAGGTAATTGTTGAAATGCTTGCAAAGAACAGGCAAGGTATGATGATACCCCACTGCTGAAACCATCCCAGTATTTATACCACCAGCAAGAACTCAAAGTGTGGCAATGCTGATAATTCCATAGATTTAGAGCTTTCAGCTTGCACTGGCTAAACTACAAAGTATATTAACATTCAGAATATCACCATTTCAATCTTTTTCTGTTTACCTAGTGTGGACTACAAAGACCACTGCTGTCTTCATTTAGTATAGTCACATTGCTTCCTGGGATCCAAAATTCCCATTACTGGACTTCATAGTTCTTCTATTGATCCCAATTTCAGATTACACTGTACAAAGAAGCTAAATTGTACCTCAAATCTTTATTGCAGCTGTCTTTCCCTCTTCGCCAGGCTCTCATGTTGGAAGAATCTGCTGAAACAGTACAATTTCCCTTGCTATAATTTCTGGAGACATGCTCCTTTTGTGTCAGGGCTCTATGACTGGGTTGCTGGTATTTAATTTTTCTTTTATTATTATTATTTGCTTGAACCATATTGTTTGTTTTAACCTATTAAGTTAAGGTAACTCAAACTTTTAAAAAGCAACCTCTTAGATCAGGCAAGATTGACCAGCTATTTAAATGGATAGTGAGCTTTGCTTCTCAGTGTTACACCTTTTCTTCTTGAAAGATAAAGCTCATTCATCTTCATGAGAGACCCCTCAGCTAGGCTCTATGCTGCAAGCATTTCTAATTGAGGGTTACCGATTTGGGCTTATGATACAGCAACAGAAAGAGCGACCATTGAAGAAATATAATTGAGGTATTTTGCATAGATATTAGACAACACACAAACAAAAAGCAGGATAAATGCTGGACAGGAAGCTCACTTAACATACAGGAAGCTCATTTCCATAATCTTGTAAAGTGTATTGTCAGAAATAATAGCAATGTAACTACTTATGTTGGTAAAAACTTAAGCACCTCTGAACGGCATTAAAAATTGCATCTAGCATGGAAAGATAGGGGAGCATCATTTGCCTCACACACTGGTCTACCATGCTTTAGATGCTACTGCTGTACATTTGCATATGTTGAGAACCAATGAACTCAACTGCTTAAATGTGTGTGCTCTGCTTTAGAGCAACAGTGTTACAAATTCCAGTGGGCTCCCACAAAGGGGGATGTTAATTTTCAGGCATGTGCAGTGAGGGCAGACCAACAACACCAGATACCTTGCACTCAGGAGGGAGAGGCTGGACAGCAATGAATGGACTATGCATCTTGCCACATCTTAGTGAACATTCTCATAAAAATATGCATTAACCCATAGAAAAAGAGAGGAGAATGCATATGTTGTGGTCCGATTGGCCTGCCTTTGGGCGTGATGGCCCAGTGGTGCTTTCCTAAGTTGTCCTGACCTTTGGGGCTAATGCTCAAGCCCCTAGTGTTGCCCACCCCTTCCCAAGATGGCTGGTTTGCCAGGAATAAGTCTTATCTGCAGTCGCTGAAACCTCCAGGGTAGACACCCCCCAACTGCTCCATCCACAGTCCTTGGTACAACTCTCCTCACAGTATTCCTTTCTCTCCTTTTCTTCCTATCCACCAAGTTGTGACAAGCTGCTGACAACAACATACATAATATTTCACAGGTCAACGTACAGTACAAGATCAATGCTGTATTAGTGGATCCATTTTTTTAACTGAACAAACTTATGTGTTTATCAGAATATCTTATTATCAAATCTTTACTTGCTTACTTATAATAACAATCATGTGCCGTCAAATCAATTCTAACTTATGGTGACCCTTTTCAGGGTTTTCCAGGTAAAGCATATTCAGAAGTGATTTATCATTCCCTTCTTCTGGGGGTGCTCTGGGACTGTGCAGCTTGCCCAAGGCCACACATGCTAGGTCTACTCGCAGGAGGTACAGTGGGGAATCAAACTCCCAACCTCTGGCTCCTCAACCAGATACCTAAACAACTGAGATATTCAGACAGCTCACTTCCTTATTTACTGGTTTGGTATGTTCCCAGATAAAAGCTTTATATTTTGGGTGCAAGCCATCTTTTGAACTACTTTTCCCACCCTAGAGATTCAGAAGAGACCTGCCCAAAGAGTGTGGGGACTGTGAACCCATTTGGCCACCCCCTGTCAGCTGATCCACTCTGGAAGCACTTCATTCATGTCATTGCTTCTGACATGAATGAAGAAGGACTCTTCTTGTAAACAAGCAGAATTTGGACTACAACACAAATACCTAAGTAGAAGAATGAATGAATTTTTAAACTCCTCGTACAGAGAAATGAACTCAATAAATGTAAAAAATTGAGCAATTCAGTATTTTTTTATGAAGATCCTAAATGGTACACAGTAGTATTGCTGTCATACCAATTTTAGAAGCATCTTGTTTGGAAGTACATGGGAAACAATTTTGTCAGGAACATAGGCAACACACTGGGAAGATATTATGTAAAACCTGTCAAATTCTATATAGTTCATACCTGGTATTAAGAAGTAACTGAGAATGAAAATCAAATATTTGAAGACAAAGAGAATAGATATGTGAGGATATATTAGGTTTAAAATGTGGTGCCTTCTTCAAATCATTTTAACTTAAAAATAAAACAGTAATGGTGCAGTCCAAGGAAAACATCCAAGGGCCATAAGGTATACTGGATCTCATTTTCCAAGGATGGAAAGAGAGGTCTATTATCAGACCTCCCAGTCCTTGTGAAAACATCCATGCCCTCTACTTCTTTGACATGAAGGTGAAAGAAGAGAAAGATGCCACAGAGGTGTGATGAGGAGGTCCACTGATTTCATTGCTTTACTCCCAAATAAGGGGGAGAAGTTATCATGCTCGAAAGCAAACGTGAAATGTTTTAACCTGAAATATTAAAACTGGTGCCTTTTGTAAAATGTAAAGCCAAAGGTTTGGACCCTAACTTAAACTTCCACATAAAGAAAGATTCTTGCTATCCACAGCAGATCCCCTGAGAGGGTGCCCCAGTCCTCCAACAAGCTTTCAGCCGATCACTCTGCCTTTCTCTGCATCTCTCGCTCATTTCCAAACCAGTTCTCTTGCTCCTCAGAGCAGAGATAGATCTTCATCAAATGTTTCCCTTGAGGACAGAGCAGCTTCTCAAAATTCTAATGGTTCACAATTGACAAATCTCAAGACACAACCTCACTATTAGCAGTCACTAGGAAAAAAAAAATCAATTCTGGTTCATTTGCATGCAGTCTCTTGGGCCATTAACAAAGTAGCAGCCATAATGGTATTTGTTAGTCTTTGGATCAAGACAGTGATTAACAAAAAAAAAGTACTAAGATAAGCAAAGAATTATAAAATATTTAAATTACAGGAAGCTAAGATATTTTGGTCATACATTGAGTAATGAAAAGTGCTAATTGTTCCGGCTGGTTATTCAAAGCCAAGTAAGTGGCAACATAAGTACAAGAAGTAAAAAAACACAAAAAAAACAAGAGGTGTGCAGATATGTGTTTTAGGACTACCATTCCCAGAATCTGCACAATTCTACCGGATGAAGAACCTGGAAGACTGGTTTGTATCTGTGAACCAATATAATTGTCTGAATTTGAATTGCATTCAAATTCAGCATAGGCATTATAACATCCATGCAGAGGCGAAGGAGAACATGACAGTGATGACAACTAACTACTACCGTGCAGTACCTAACATAACTACTAAGTAAAGTGGAACTGTTCCTGTAAGTAGGCTCACATTGAAGAAAATGAGATGCTACTACGTCATTGCCATCTGTATTGTAATAAAATCCTTCTGGCATCTGCTTCTAATTTTGCCAGCCTGTTGAAATGAGTGCTTTACCAATCATGTTAGGAAGATGATAAAGCTCACAATATACAGTCAAGACATTTAAAATAAATATTTCTTTATATCCATTAGTGGATTTTCCCCACACACACAAGTACGAGAGGATGGTGTCACAACATTCTTAAATCATGAACTGGTGATGTTTATGATCCATTATATCTCACAACTACTGAAAAAGAAGAGGGGGTTATATATTTTACAGCTACAAATTAGTTTAGATGGATGATATTTTAATACTGTGTAAATATAAATTAACGGAACTGAAAGATACATTCTGTAACATTTCTCCCTTAAGCATCCAACTGACACAATTAAGAGGAAAAATGTATATGTTTTCATAGTAGTAGTATTTAGAAATGTGGTGATGTCATGATATGCAGATGTCCTACATCTGCAAAGGAACTTTTCACTTCCTGCTTTCAGAGGTTGGGGAACCTCTGAACTAAATCAAGATCAAGCGGTCCTCAACACCGTTGTAACATGTACATTGAAGTGTTTTGCATAAGACTGATTTGGGTTCAGACCTATTGACCATTCAGACAATAGGTCTTAATAATTTTGTTAGGCAATGGATTAGTCTGATGCTGCATCATTGGCCAGAATTCAACTGAATATTTACACCAGTGGAAGCGCAATGGCATTACTAAAAGTGATGAATAGCTGCTAGTTAACAAGTCCCCCATTGAATTCCTAGTCATCTGCTGGGCCATGCAACTGGTGCCTGACTAGGAATTCAACTGGGGACTCATTAATTAGCAGTTATTATTCACTGTTCTAAGTTACACCATTGCACGTAATGCTAATGTAAACATTCAGCTGCATTCTAGCCATCATTAACCAAATGTTTAACCAATGAAATCCTGACAAAGTCAAAATTGGACCATAATAAACCAATTTATTGCTTAAATAGTAGGCAGCAATTGCAATATGGAATGTAAAATCAGGATTAATTTTCCATTGCTGCGTTGTTTAGGCATCCTTCAGTCTCGAGAGACTATGGTAACGTGCTCTGTATGGAGGACTTGGAACAGCATCTGGTGTGGCTGAGAAGGCCAATTCGAGAGTGACAATCCCTTCCACACTGAAGACAAATACAATCTGTACCCCGTCTAGCTCCCTGATTTTGCTGCTTTCGTGACTGCCTCTTTGCCTCGGCCTGCTGGACAAGGGTCTCTTCAAATTGGGAGAGGCCATGATGCACCGCCTGCCTCCAGACTGAACGCTCAGATGTCAAGGTTTCCCATCTGTTGAGGTCCATTCCTAAGGCCTTCAGATCCCGCTTGCAGATATCATTGCCTCATTGCTGCATAGTGTTTTATTATAATCTAGGCATATGTTTATTTCATCAGAAAGCATGGCATGAAATTGCCTTCCTGCAGCATTATATTGGGACCATCCACAGTTGCTTTCAGCATGTAAAAGTTAATTAATTCTCAGCTTGTTCACTGTCCCCAGAAAAGGGACCTAAATGCATCTCTTTATACATGTTATCCCTTTCATTTGCTTTAAATTCAATTATGAATACAACTTCACAACAAAATGTTACTAATTACCTGTTTTGTTAAAAAACTTGATGGGAGTGCTTGTTTCAATTTCCAGCCAGCAACATTTTTAAGCTTTGAACTGTGTGTTAAAATTATATATCTTTTGGAGATCTCTTGAAATTTGTACAAATTTGTCTTCAAAAAGTTGTTCCCTAAGGGACAGTGGTTGCAATCTCAAAGTCAGTTATTTGAAAACTGCCTCACTGAGCATGCTGCAGCTACTTCCAAGGAAACACATGTATAAGTTATGCTGTAAGTCTCTCAGCTTTATTTTAAATTTACTCGATTCCAACAGCAGAATGTCAGTATGTTACCAACAAGACAGATTCTTAGCACAATGATGCACAAATGTTTTATTAAATACATTTATTTTCTGTACCCAGTGGAAGATCTGATCCCATTAAGATACACAGGGCTCTGGCACTCTAACAACTCATCCACATGACATCAGGATCTTATCCTAACCAGTTGTAAATCATCCAACGTGTGGATGGGAGGCTCTGTAGACGGTGAACTGCAACTTCCATCAGCGCTAGGCAGCATAGCCAACATTCACGGATGTTGAAAGCTATAGTCCATGCCCTAGTTACATCCTGCTTGGATTACTGTAATGCATTTTACATGATGCTGCCTTTGAAGATGGTTTGGAAACTACAACTGGTGCGAAATGCTGCACCCAAGCTGCTGACTGGGACAGATTACAGGGAACATGGAACTCCCCTATTACAACAGCTTCACTGGCTGCTGGTCCATTTGCAGACCCATTTCAAAGTGCTGGTTATGATCTATAAAGCCCTTGGTTTCAGGCTGTCTGAAAAGTTGTACCTCCCTCTCCTAGCATTTACCAAAGATCTTCAAGAGAGGCCCTCCTCTCAGTCCCACTGCCCTCACAGGTATGCTTGGTAGGCCATCTCTGTGGCTGCAGAATGCCCTTCTTCGGGAGGCTAGATTATTCCCCACCCTCTTGTCCTTCGGGTGTCAGGTATACAGGATTTTCACAACCATAGTAGACATCAAAGCTAGACTCTCCTTGAAATCTTGATTCATAGATGTGGTCAATTTTTTTATGTTATCGCATGTTTAACTGTTTTAATTATATATTGTCTTTTTAAAGTTTACCTGTATTTTAATTATTTCAAACCACCTTGAATCCATTAAAAGGGATGTGGTGGCACTGCGGGTTAAACCGCAAAAGCCTCTGGGCTGCAAGGTCGAAAGACCAGCAGTTCTGATCCATGCGATGGAGTGAGCTCCTGTCGCTTGTTCCAGCTCCTGCCAACCTAGCAGTTCGAAAGCATGTAAATGCGAGTAGATAAATAGGTACCACCACGGTGGGAAGGTAACGACGTTCCGTGTCTAAGTCGCACTGGCCATGTGACCACGGAAACTGTCTTCAGACAAATGCTGGCTCTACGGCTTGGAAACAGGGATGAGCACCGCCCCCTAGAGTTGGACACGACTGGACAATTGTCAAGGGGAACCTGAATCCCTTTATGGGAGAAAAGAGGCATGAAAATGAAATTTAAATAAAGCAAAATAAAATAAATATCTTCCCAATTCCTTGCCAAAGTGACCAACGGCATGTAGGAGCTGATGTAACTGTTGGGCCCTTAATAGCTAAGTTTCCAAGTATATTCTACCATATTCTGTGACTGGAAACAACTTCAGTGAAGTTGAATTAATGCTCCTAGCATGCATGTCCCCTAGATAGTTCCATTCCTTTTTTATGGAAGCAGAATACAATAGCATTTTACCTAGGTGTATGAGAGTTTGCTACATATAAGGGAACATAGAATCAAGGTTTAAGTCAGCTCATCTCATAGTTTGAGATTGTCAGCAGTTTTCATTTATTAGTTTTTAATTGTTTTGAAAAGCTGATCTGCCTTGAAGCACCAGAAGCAATTAACTCACAGCATATGCTAATGGCATGACACGTTAGAAAAAAAAGGTTGCAGAGGAACTCAGAAGTTTCCAAAATAATGGCAGGAAGCAGATTGCAAAACAACATCAACATAGATGTTGTACACCCATTTTCCAGCTATAATTTCGTTTCATCCCTATCATAGCTATAAATCCTTAGAAATAAAGGTGCTCTTAGCGGAACAGCTGAAGCTTCCTCCTAAAACCATAGTCGCCCAATCTAATTAGAGCAGACCAATTGGGTAAAAAGAGATTTGGTGTTCAGCCAGGGCTCATTAAAGAAGGCCATGTGGTCTAGAGCACAGAGGACCACTGTTGATGGGTAATGGAGAAGCATTTATTTACCACATAGAGAAGAAATGGGAAATGACTTTACTCACTGTTTCAGAACTAGGCACATCTGAAGAAAAGGAGAACCAGACTGAAAATTTTACTTTTTCAGACTAGATGCCCTTGCTGTTTAGGGGGATTCTGGGAGTTGTACTCCAAAAAATAACTTTTCAATTGTTTGCCTCGAACATCTGTGCATCTCTGTGTATAACATATGACAAAACACCACAGGTGCATAACCTAAAACCCCACATTCCCTTTTTGGCTTGTAAAGTCCTTATCAAAACACAACAGAAGCATGGAAGGGAGGGGGATTGGCTGTATTACAATTTGAACTTTTCCAGCACTCATACAAAAAGTGCAGAGTAGAATTTGGGGACACCTAATCATTCCTGTCAGACCAAATTGTGGCTTTCTTCTGCTGTTTACGCTCCTTTCCAGATTTTCTGTTGTACAAAGCTAGTGATGCTAATGTCATTGTCTGTATAGCTCTAACTGGCATTTCCTTGACAGGTTGCATAAGGATCATGAATGATCAGGTCTGCCCACTTGTTAATCACTATGTACTGGTCTGCTTGATGGTGGTGCAAGGCTGCATAGGTGGGGATTGGGGCTGTCATTCTTTGTTAATGATGATAGGGTTGTAGCAAGCATCTTGGCAGTCATTTGTGGTGTGTTCTTCATCTTCTGTTCTTCCTTGATTGTTGTTTCAAGCTTGCAGTTCTCTGGCTTCTTTCAGCATGTTCTTCCAAAATGCCCGCTTTTAGTACATGAAGAATGCCTTTAAGGATCAATACATATACACAGTTAACACAAAGCTCTTTGCCACAGACATATCAGGAAAAAACACAACTGGTGTGCAAGATAGCTTCCAAAATAACTCCAAAGGGCCAGTTGTATTCAGATACTTATTTACACAAAAGGCAATTGAAAGGCTTATTTAAAAACTATTGAAATTTTATTTACAACCTTGCATGCTGTCTGAAGTTTGAGTGACTGGGAAGAACTTTTCTGGGCTGCAGCAATTGTCTATCTCTCCAGCACTAACCAATCTTTCCTTCCACCTTTTGAAATTCAAAGACAGTGCCACCTCTCTGCTGAATGTTCTATCCCTCTCCTTTGTTGGTTGCTGGCAATAGTTTGTTGCTGTTGGTCTGTTCAGTTAGTTGCTAATATGTGTGCAGTAAAGACTGCAGTATACACAAGTCTGTAATTTCCAGCAACTGTAAACAATTATTAAATTATTTCTTCTACAAATGTCTCAGAGTGAGTTACTGAGACTTTAAGTGCCAGTTAATGAGAAAAGGGTGGACTATGGAGAACTTGAAGCTAATATCCTTTGCAGATCTCTGCACTTCTACTATGTAGCAAAAAAGAGAATTTTACCAGAAATTCAAAACTCTGCAACAGAAACACTAAGTATCAGGAATGCTTAGATTTTAAAACAATACATTATGGACCTTCATAGGAGCTTTTAACAGAACAGCAGCCTTTATCACAAAAAAAATGTTAGGTAATGTATGTCACAGGGAACAGCCTTTATTCCTTCCTGGCTGATGTGTGTAGTAGGGATGTCCCTCTTGTATCCAAATAGGAAAATTCTGTTCACAACAGTAACAACAAACGTTAACAAAACCCCTTTTGCATTACTGTTCCTTGTTCATTCAAACTCCAGAATGCTGGGACATTGCATGCATTACTTAGACAGGGTGAACATAGCATGATGTTCTATGTCTCAGGTACACCCTACACGGTTAGTTCTTGTATCACCACTATCTTGGAACCCAGAGTAATGGAATCAACTCCCATATTTGTCTGTTCATTAGAAGAGACACATCAAATCTATGTAACTGAAGCAATTCTTCCATGTGGCAATTACTTAGCTGGCAATGGCCCACCTACACATTTAAGGATATGGCCTACCTACGTGCTTCCCCAGAGCCAATTTTCCTCTCAAGCTGAGAAAGAGCAGAATAAATAGAATGTCTCTACAGGAAAACAAACCCAGACAGATGAAATATGCAATCATAATATATATGTACAAGGATGTTTGTGTGTATATCTATAAGGATGTATGTGGGTTTGCGTTTGTGTGAAATCAGTCTCTGTAATTAGAAAGGCACCCCGGGGCTGTACAGCTTGTCCATAACTACACAGGCTGGCTCTTCTCACAGAAGGCACAGTGGAGAAGCAAGCTCCCAGCCTCTGGCTCTGCAGCCAGATTCCATAAATCACTGAGCTATCCAGCAACTTGATGGCACACCATCATTATTAATTGGAAGAACACAAATTGGTTGGATAATCCCACCCACTGCTAACATGTGACTGTTTGCCCAGAACACTTGGGCCAAAAAGAAAGAAAAAAAGAGGATATCTTAGCCATGTAATAGCAACAACAGTTAAGAGAACAGAGGCTGTGGCCTGGTTTACTGTCCTATGTTTATGTGTGTTCTCTGTTGTCAAGTCAGAACTGACTTATAGTGACCTTTCACAGTAAGCGAGATATTTAGGGAGTGGCAATATAAGCCAGAGCAAGACATCAGAAGAAAGACACAGCCATTTAGTTCTATTTAGCATGTTTGGCGCTAGGGAGGCACAGTTTTTGGACAAAATGTGCAAATATGTCCTGGTATAAGGTATTGGTACATTTTCATAGCTAGAACAGGATGGAGCAAAGAGTCCAGAGGCAGAACACACACACACTCCACAGGTCTCTCATGTTAAATTGTGTTTTTTGGGGGGAGGAGAATGAATGAATGAATGAATGAATGAATGAATGAATGAATTTGCTGTATGACCGAAAGTTGGGGAAAGGGAATTTAAAGGCTCTGTACCTTACAAGGAAAACACTAAGATGGCGCCAAAGGAAGAAACCTCCCAATGAAGCCCAAGACATCTGCATACTCCATCTGCTCAGGACTTCTGGGTGATGTCACCAGCCTACAGCAGTGACTTTGTTTTTTTAGCTTTAGTGCCAAGCAAAGGGCATCTATTGGTGTAGAATGTGGCATGACTTCTGTATTCTCAAATTCAGTCTCTCCCCCCCCCCCCCCCCTTAAAAATATATATTTACACTACATGTTAGTTGGACTCATTTGCTCTGCTGGGTGTGCATGGTATGGATACCTCCCTGCCTTCCCATATAAATTTTGAATGATTCATTTTTGAGTGCTAGTGCCTGTATTTCCCAACCTCCCTTTGGTTTTGATTTTCTTGTTGATATGTGGTGTCATCACTGCCAAAGTTCTTCATGTCTCCTGCTTCTCTGCTTGGTATGTTTTCTGGACCGGAGGTGGGCAAATCATTCTGCCAGAACGAACACTGACAATGCTTTGCAACATCCCTTCACCACCCTAAATCATAGCTATTAGCATTTCCCCATTCACAAATATGGGATTTTTCACAGAGATTCAGAAACTCAAAAGACTGGCAAGGACGCAGACAAAGATTGGATCGGAATGTCTCCAAACAGGCAGACGTTGGGGTCAGGCACTACGTAATCTGTGCACCTTTATTGAGGCAAGGATTGGTTTGGGTGGCCAGGTTCCATTCTATTTGGCACATGCCACATCTGTCTATTTTACTGGGGCAATTATAAATAATAATAATTGGAAAAGGTTAGGAGATAACGTGGCATTGAGAGAAAGAGACTTAAATAACAAAAACATGACTGACACTTCTAAAGTATTTGACTTGGAATTGTAATGTGTCAGACCTACTCCTGTTTCTTGCAGAAAGAAAAAAACATACACAAACTTACAGTGTGTATTTTACTATTACATGTGCAGGTTTTATTCTACACATGCAGCAGCTAATGTTCAGATGGCAAAACTATGGGGATTTAAATAATATACAACACTGGTACATTATGCCAAACTATAGTTAGCAAAAGGAAATGTATGGTAAACAAGGATATCCTTTCCCTTAAGGCTAGAGTAGGAAATATGTAAGCCACCCGGATGCTGAAAAAACAATTATTTCTTAGGCAGCTTTATATTTCACTCCTCTGGCAGAAGGAGATGCACGAGTCATAATTTTAAGCTGGTCCCAAAGAACATTATATACCAAATAATGGATATTCCAATTGGTTTTCTTGACAGAATTTTATATGAAGTGACTGTCAAGAAGCTATTATAACAGCACGTTGCCACCTTTTACATATGGCATCCACAGGGATCTACACTTTTTATAATTCTGTCTGATTTGGGGAGATGCTGACCAGCTAAACCAACTGTGTATGATTTCTGAAGTACTATAAAACTGGTTCTGCTTTGCCAACCCGTGCTAACAAGCCAATTCTATTCAGATATTTGTAATTCCTCATTTTCTTCCCCAGGTAGAAGAAACCCTTCCATTTCCACTTGAGGCTGTTTGGTTACAATGCAATTACTTCAAATCCAGAAGGTCAGTTCAAGTAAGTTGCTTCATTTATGCCTTTTTACATTAAATATGTGAAGTAACTGAAACCACAGCCCTGTGATACCTCTTTTTTTGTTTTTGTTTTGTTTTTAAATACAACCATAGAAATTTAAAGCTGAAAGGGAACCAAAGGCCCTTGAATCCAAATCCCTGCTGAAGAATAGTAAGGGGTTTCCTCCCCCCCCAAAAAAGACTAAGTCTGATTGCTTTTCCTAAATATGTGTATGCTTTAATGATTGTTTTATTTATTCTATTGTTGCACTGTTTTAAGCTGAGTCTGTGACTGCATAATAAAGAGAGAGAATACACGTTTTTCTTTTCTTTTCTTTCCTTTCTCATTTCTATTATTTCCATAATTGTCTTTTGGGGTTTTTTTTAATACTAGTTCCTTGGATCCACTTTATTTATAAGTGTTTCCATGATATATCTTTACACCGCACTCATCCCACCTAAACATTTAGTTACTCTTCCCCTAGCCACATAATTCCTGCCACCCCGCCCTTGTTCTAGCAAGTCAGTTTTCCAATTCATCACTCTTTTGTTTATGTGTAATATGTGTGGTGGCGCTGTGGGTTAAACCGCAGAAGCCTCTGTGCTGCAAGGTCAGAAGACCCGCAGTCGTAAGATCGAATCCACACGACGGAGTGAGCTCCCGTCGCTTGTCCCAGCTCCTGCCAACCTAGCAGTTCGAAAGCATGCAAATGCGAGTAGATAAATAGGTACCACCACAGTGGGAAGGTAACGGCGTTCCGTGTCTAGTCGCGCTGGCCACGTGACCACGGAAACTGTCTACGGACAAATGCTGGCTCTACGGCTTGGAGATGGGAATGAGCACCGCGCCCTGGAGTCGGACACGACTGAACTAAATGTCAAGGGGAACCTTTACCTTTACTAATGTGTGTGCGATGTGCCAAACTGACTTGTAGTGACTCAAATGGGCCTACTCTAACTGCAACCTTCTTTAGCATAGGAAGTCACAGTTAGAATAGGCCCATTTGAATAAATGGAATTTATGGAGGGATTTATTCACCAAATGTGCAGTTTCTACACTAAGCAACAGGAGTTTGGTCAGTGAGTGTATAATCTCTTAAGAGTACAAAATGTGTGTGATGTGCCAAACTGACTTGTAGTGAAGGTAAATGAGATATTTAAGGAGTGGTTTTATCAATTCCACACACACCCCTGTGAGTTTCCATGGCTGAAGTGGGATTCAAACTCAGGTCTCCTGTCTCGAGTCGTAGTCTGTCACTCCACCACACTGGATATATACACTTATGGGGCATCTGAAAACCCTCATTCAGTTGAAACATACATTACAGAAACATTTTTAGTTATTTTTAAATCATATTTGTCAACAGTATGAATGAATCCAGACTGAAAACATAGTATTTATCACAGAAAACCCGTGAGATAAATAGAGGTGGAGAAAGTTACATTTTCAGGTCACAACTGCCATAATCCTACAGCAAGCGTTGTACTTAGACATGTTGACTGTGAGATTCAGAGCTGTAGTCCAGAAAAAAAAGTAGCTTTCTTAACCTCTGGAAAATGTTCTCTCAAACATAACTCATGACTTTGGAATCCCCATTATTCTGCTTTGCTTGTGAAGCTAGCTGTACAAATTGACCTTATACAACATTTGTACCGATTGCAATCCCGCTTCTTTTGGTAAACAAATGCAGGAGTAACACCTACGTCCTTACAAACATTGTGAGATGGAAAACTAGACAGGTACTTCAGTTTTCTTATCCTATAGTTGCCAGGTTTCTGGACATTGGCTGAAGGTCTCCAGGAGGGGGGAAGACGTACCAGAGCTAATGGTGCTGAATGAACAGAAAGTTTTGTTTTATTGTGTGTGGTGGTTTTAATGCCTGGGAATGGCACCCACCTCTTCCCCTCCCCCACAGTTGATGCCAAAATGTATGTGTTTGTAAATATTTGTTTAGAAGGTAGTGCAAGAAATCCATATTATCTGTTTCATTCTCCCATGCACACATATAAGATCCATGAGAAATTCATAGCAGATGCATGCACATTAGTTTGTAAACTGTACGCAAAGGGCCACTTCCTGGGACATCAAAGGAGCCCGGTGTCTGTGCCCAGGTTTTGGTCCTGAAATCTTAAGGTATAAGATGATGGTGACCCGGCAATCCTAAATATCTGTGTGAAACAAGATAAAAGCCATTTTCAGATTTTTGCAACAGATGATAGTTTATCCTTGCCATGAGTCAAATACATTGTTAAAATAAAAGAGAGGAGATAGTTGCTGGGAAGGGTTAGATCTGAGACTTACTGCAGATGGCAGCCATAAATTGGAGCTTATCTCAAGATGCCAGAGCTGGCATGCTTCACTGCCAACAACTCTCAGGAATCAAGTGAAAGAAGAAGAAAGGAGGGAGAAAAATATTTCCTAAAAAGAGATTACAGGCCTGGAAGACTCCCAACTACCAACCCACTCGCCCACCTAGATGCAGCTGTCACTGTAAACCCCATAGCAGGACTGCAAACAAACAAATGAAAAAATCAGATCTTTCTTAAAGTACTGATGTTAGCCACAGGGCTCCAGTAAGCACACATGATTTGACTTGTATAAATATATATATCTTAATCACTTGGAGCTGAACCGCTAAAACAAACTAGACGAACAAGAAAACAACAAAAACAAAAGGCGCCACTGCCTCCCACCGCCTAGAGCAATATGGATTTGATAGATGAATCCTCTGCTCATTTTCATTCTGCACTAAGCCTGGCTCTCCAATGCCATCAATATCATCAGAGTTGTTACTGCAACTGCTGACTGAAGTTGATGCAATAACTATTAATTAGACCACTCTGTCCTTTTGCAAAAGGGAAGCTAGCTGTGCAGTTTCTTTGGGAGTTAACTTTAATCTGCTGCGGTTTGTACAACTCTCAAAAATACCACAAATTTATTTATTTATTTATTTATTTATTTATTTATTTATTTATTTATTTATTTATTATGCTGCCTTTCTCTCCATAGGGGACCCAAGGTGGCTCACAACAAATTAAATCATACAATACTAGCAATTAAAAATACATAGTATTCTCATAATACAACACATTTCACCACTCCAATGTGTTCTTGTAATATAAAAAATAGGCATGACACAACATTTCCATGAAGAGTTCCAGTTAGGCTCACAAAAGTTGCTATTAAAAAATGACAACCTACAAGCTACCATCCAGAGTTCACTCTATAGATCAAAGAAACATTCCTGTTCTTTCTTGGTGTAATCTCTCCAAGCAGATCATTCAAATGATTGCGTTCTGCCTCATAAATGTTGGCCAGAAATCTGTTGTTTAGCATAGCAAACCACACTAGAGTACGTTCATTGAATCAATAGCGATTTAGTGACTCAACTCCTCCATACGTTTGACTGATTCAAATAGGCCTATTCTAACTGTGACTTGCTTTGGAACCATGGTAATTCAAACCTGAACTCATTTCAAAAGTTGTGATGAAAAATAAAACATATATCTCCCTTGATGCTTAATATCTTCAGAAGATTCCTAATAATAAATATTAATCATTTGCAGTGTCACAGATGAGTAAATTTCTATAATTATAAAAAACAGACATACTAGCTTAGTGTTCAAAATTAATTATTGCAGGGAAATGAGCTTTCCATAAGGGAATTGCATTTACACACCAGAGTCAGTTCATCTTGCATTTCAGGTTGCCCTTGTTAAACTTTATTTAGTCATTCTTTTTAAAAGAGGAAATTAACTTACAATCACTTAATGAAAATGTTTTTAATTACAGGGCTTCCCCCTCCCGCTGAGATATGTATTTCAGTTGCACTAAGGTGTGCTCAGGACTATCTCCAAAAACCAGTTATAGGGTAAGAATAACAATTAATGAGTAATGAGCACCCATAGTGCCAAAATACTTAGCAGTCTGAGATGGCCTTTTTACACACATACAGAGAGAGTGAAAGTTGATATAGGAGTTTCTTTTTAGAATACTGACGTTTCAAATGATGGACAAGAATTTTTAGATCGTACCTTGGTTTTCAGTGGGAGAAAGGCATTGAAATAAGCAACATGCCATTAAAATAGCACCGAATAATCTTCATGCTCTGTCCTTTATGAAAGTTCCTTCATAATTTGTATCTAGTATATGACAATACATACATGCCAGGGTGAAGAAATATTCCAGTGAATATATGCCTGTTTTGCAGTACATATTAAATTATATTTTCATATGTTCAATGGTTTCTTGGTGGGCTGTTCCCGACATGTTTAGAAGCTGTTGTGCTGTTTCCCCAATGCATAGTTATGTAATTATATAAATATGTGAAAGTCCTATCATGTGTAAGCATGAGACCGATCGTCATGGATCTTTGTTCTTATTGCCTAAGTTACCTTTGGACACATGTAACAAGGATTGACTAGTCTATTCTGCAACACATGAAATCCCACCTATGCTGAGCTGTAGCTCACAAGGGGGAAAGCACCATGCAGACAGTGTGAAATGAGAATTAATGACATATGATAAACTTAACTCAGATTACATACTATATATAACAAAACAACTTCTATTACACTGATAATGAGTTTACCCAACATCGCATTTCCACATGGTAGCCACAGTAATCTTTTACAGCAAGATAATAGTGTGATGGAACCCTAACCAGTTTTACCTAGTTACAGTAGAAATAAGGTGATTGGCTGGAAACATGCAGAAGGGGAGCCAATCCAGAAGAGCCTGCAGGAGCTGGAGTGAAGAAAAGCTGAAGAAAATGGAGGAGAGTTATATTGTATCTTGAGAGAGATTGGATTTTAAGAATGGGCTGTAACTTGAGTTTTATTTTGTATCTGGGAGAGGGAAGTTGAATGTTTGGAGCTGGCATGTAACTAAGGGTAAACTTATTATGAACTCTGTTTAGTTTTACCAGTTATTATATTATAATAAAGAACATCTTATATGATTTATTCTTAAAACTGCTTGGGCTCATATGCTTTGGCTGAATGCAAGCCTATTAAAAGTATTTTAAATGTGATTAGCCTGGGTAACAGCTGGTCACAAATAGTCACATGGCTCCATTATAAAAACAGATAAAAACTGTTATAAAAACAGATTTATTATAACCTGTACTTTCATAGACATAAGAGTCTGACATACATGCATAAAATGACATTTGGGAGTTCTCCCCTCTCTCTCTTTCTGTGTATATCCACTACATATGGTTCTGGTGAGATATAGACAATAGAAGGATAGCAAATTTAAATGCAGAATTATCAGCAAAGTCAGTTACATTGAATTACTCTGAAACACTGAGAATGCTATAAATGTCTGCTGTGAGCAAAGCTCAGAATGCTACATTTTGAAAGAGTTGGAAGAGGCCTATATGGCCATTGAATCCAACCCCTTGCTCGATGGAGGAATCCAAATCAAAGCAGATCTGACAAATGGTTGTCCAATTTTCTTTTGAATGCTTCCAGGGTTGCGGAGTGCTCGCCACCTCCCAAGGTCATTGGTTCCATTGTCGTACTGCTCTAACAGTTAAGAAGTTTTTTCCTGATATTCGGCTTCCTGTATCCTGAGCACATTATTATGTGTCCTGCACTCTGGGGTGATCATGAGCAGATCCTGCCCCTCCTCTGTATGGCAATCTATCAAGTATTTGAAAAATGCTATCACATCTCGCCTCAGTCTTCTTTTCTCAAGGCTAAACATGCCCACTTCTTTCAGTCTTTCCTCATTGCTAATTAGCTAGAAGGTAAAAGGCATTGCACAAAGAATCCCTTACTAAAAGCAGTTTGCTTTCAGATAGGGAGAGAGCCACATTCATTCATTCGTTCATTCATTCCTTTATTTATTATATAAGAATGCTATTGCTTATAAGAGCAATGCCTTAAGCTTGAGATTGCTAACTTATTTGGAGAGGTCTGTAGTGTGTCAGATATAAACCTGAACTGATAAAAAAAAAGTCTAAAAATTTATGTATGGTATATGTTCTTTTTATTCCAGTTTTCAAGAAAGTCTCACCATGTGTTTCTGTCCCATTTCAATGAAAACTACTGATCTACTTTATGCAGACTTGTTGAGAATGATTGCCTTTCATTGGTTGCCAAAGTTTAGAGCAGTTAGTCAAAAACATTTTCAGGACCCGTTAAAGGCTTCAGCAACTGGGAGCAAACCTCTTTCATGCTTTCTCAATGTCAATAGAAGACTACAGTGGTACTAAGTTCTGCAATCATTTCAAAAATATATGTGTTGCACTTCCTGTGTGCAATGTCTCTTTTCTTAGTTGCTACATCTTACAACAAGGACCAGAAAGACCGTCTTAGTGGTTGGTCCTAGAAGACCAAGGAAAACTTATATATCTGTTAAGGCATCAGCCTTTTAATTTACTGGCTTTATAGATTCTGAAGGAACACCAGATAACCATATCTTTGCTCTTAAACCAGCATGGGTTTGAGTCAGCCTTTCAGTTTCTTTCTCTTTCACACACACATTATTTTAATTAGTGTACAGAGCAAGAAACATAAATATCACCTGCCACAAGGAAGACCTTTGGTTCAAATATCTTGGGAAAGCTTTACTTAATAAATTGCTACTTTCCAGTGTCAGCTCCAGTCTTGCCTTTCCCTTTGTTTTATCATACCCTCTAGGATTTTTACATACAACTAGGCTCACTTGTTTAGCTGGGATGAGGGAGAGGGAGAACTTCCTTGTAGGTCAGGATTTAAATGCTTGCCTCTATCTTGAACACACTGTAGTTCCCTGACTAAAACTGGTTTCTATTAATCATGTGTAACCCCTATGAAATACTGGTTTAGGGTGGGATTAAGAAAGAACAGGGCTGTGAGTAAGAGTTTTGAATCATAAAGACCAGGAGAGCTAAAGAGGCCAGACCTGCTGTTGCCACTTCAGACTGCTAAGGCCCTTGCCAATTTTATCTAGGTATATCAGCTGCACCCATTCTTGGAGAGGTCTGATCTGGCCATGGTGACACATGCCTTAGTTACATCCTGGCTGGATTACTGTAACATGTTCTGCTCTGGAAAGTGTTCAGAAACTTCAGCAGGTCCAAAATGCAGCAGCTAGATTGCTAAATGGGGCTGGTCACAGGGATCACATAAACCCCTTGGCAGCAGCTACACTGGCTGCCAATCTGTTTCTAAGCAGAATTCAAAGTGTTGGTTCTAACCTAAAAAGCCCAAGGTGTCTAAAGGGCTGCATATCTCTTTATGAGCCTACTTGAGTGTTAAGATAATCAGGAAAGGCCTTTATCTTTGTTCTGCTACCTTCACAAGTGCATTTGGTGGGTACCCGGAAGAAGGCCTTCCCTGTTGCTGCTCTCAGACTTTGGAACTCACTTCCACAGGAGGCTCGGCTGGCCCCATCTTTGCTGTCCTTCCGCAAGCAGACAAAGACCTTTCTCTTCAGGCAAGTTTTCCCTCCATGACTGGCTACCTGAGTGGGGTTTTTTAATGTATTGTTGTACCTTACTGCTTTGAATGTATTTTAGTTTTGTGGTAGTTTTTAAATCCTTTTTTGTATTTGTATATTCACTGTTGTTAGCTTTAATATTGTTTTTTTAATAATGTAAGCCGCCTAGGGTCCTTTTAAAGTAAAAAGGGAAGGTAAAAAGTTGAAATTCAAAAGGACACTTAAACTTTGCAAATCTACAAGCACCTTATGTATTGGTGCTGTTGCCGAGGTCTAGGGTGCAAAAATTGTAGCATTTTGTTGATATGATTGCTCGTGTTGTCTGTTATTTAACTGTGAATAAGAAGAGATCACTTTGTGAAATTGTGTTTGCAAGTTTTGTCAATAGATATCTAAACAAACAAATAGCCCCATAGGTTGCACACTAAACCTCGCTGCATTTAGCAGGAGCAATATTTGCTGCAATCTTATCTTATCATAATATTGTTGGACTGTTTCTTGGCTGAAATACTAGGATGGTGAAACAAAGCACAGACATCTGATAGGAGTGAATTTCTCTCACAGCTTCGCTCCTATTGACAGAAAGTAGTCAGAGGAAGCGAAAATGCTAAAAAAAGAAAAGAAAAGAAAAGAAACCCTTACTAATTGTTGTTTTCTTTGTAAGGGTAACATCACAGCAGTATACCACTCCTGCTATTCATCTGGCTCTCTCAAGCACGCCTAAGTTCAGGGCGTTGTTGGTAAGAATAAATGTACTGCACAGGAGGCAAAGAAAGACTTACAACCAGCCCCCAGCTCTTTCTCTTTATCGCTCAGATCTTTGATTTGCTACCTTGCTATACCCTTGTGGCTCAAGAGTTGCCTTAAAATTGTAATTATCTCCAAGATAAAACATGGCAACTCATCATGAAAGGAACACTCTTAAAATTGTGTTTTTGTCTTTAGTGCATGCCACCATGGCCGCTCTGCTTATTCTAGCTCGAAATGTTTTATGTACAACAGCTAAGAAGCCCTGGTCATTGGGCATCTGTGGCCAGCTTGCTTGGAAAAGAAAAGTAGGAAACAATGTTGTATCATTAGCATGCATCTTTACTCCAAAAACCATCAGTGATGCAATATGTTTACGGCAAATTTTAAAACTTCCATCTCAGTAAAAAGAGTAACTGCCACTCAATTCAGAGAAATGCTTTCTCAGCGTCAAAAGATGCTATTACCACAGGGCTGGCATCATTTTTCAACTTAAAGAGGACATTAAATAAGCACAACAAATTCGTGCAGGCCAACTTTCTGCACTAAACATAAAATAAAACCCCATGTTGTTCAGGATGAATTATTTTAATACTTATGCTTTGGCTCAAATGGCCAATAACTTTTCCAATTTATTAAGGCCTATATTTTGAGGCAAAATGGGTCTACATGACCCACATTCTTACACACTTTTGTCTGATCTTAATACCATTGTAATCAACAAAACAATGCTGTTTGGGCAGCATCTGTTGGTCAGCACCTGATTTGCATAATCTGGTGCAAAAAATACATGAGGAGAGCAACAATTAATTGTGAAATATTCCTTCTGAAAGATTAAACTTCTTTGCTAATGAGCAACAGCTTTAATGAACTGTGTGATGAGGAAAGAGTGGGAAAACAGAAGACTAGCCTGTTCACATGATGTTGTTGATGATGTTGATTATGATAACGATGATGATAAGCCTGGTTAAAACTAGCAGCCAAAGAAACCATGTGCATGATACACTGTCTCATTTTGTAAATCCTCTTTTAAGACTCTACAGTATGTTAAGTACATTACCTATTAATTAGTTTAGGTTCATGTGTTTAGTCCTTGAATGATGGACAAAGGTAGTAGAGCCCCTAATTAAACCTACACACTCCTTGACCCCTCATTTTAGACCATTTATGTCCCTCACGGCCTACCTAGCAGAGCAGCCAAAGGGGACATGACAAAAAAGTAAGGTTGTGGGGACAGAACCAAGCATTAGTAATAGCTGCTAACTATGACAGGAAAATCCTTAGTTAATGGAAATGATGGAATATCACAGCAGTCTAGGAACGTGTGACCTGGCTGCCTTTGTTTGCTGATTGGTCTTCATGACTTAAGCACAGGATGCCTTTGAAGCCCGGTTCCACAAACAGAGAAAGACTGCCTCAATCACTTCTCTGCAACATTAATGTGCTCTCAGCTCTAATTAATTGTTTATGGCCTGAGACAGAGGCAGACTACTCATTATAGCATGTGAGGCAAAGCTACACCTATATCCTGCACTGTATCAACCCCCACCCCTTGAGACTGCATTAAAATTTTATTGCGTATGGCCAAAGGCTTTTGCACAAATACAAAATCAAGAAAAGAACTAGCTAAATCTGTTCGCTGTAACTACAGGAGTACAACTTAATGAATCCTTAAAAAAACAACACTATGGTACTATGTGAATGGAATAAACTCAAAGACGACTTGCAAATTCTGATTTTTAAAAAATGCTTACAATTTTCTAACAGCTGTAGCAAACAATGGCACTCTATGAGTAATGAAAATGGGTTATATTACTACTACTACTACTACTACTATACTACCATGTGATGTTTAATTTTCATTGTCTGAATCCTGCTGCTTAGTGTTACTAAGTCACAACCAGAGCAGGCCCACTCCATCAATAGGGATTTGGTGAGTCAACTCCTCTGTAAATTCCAAATGGGCCTACTCTCATTGCAACTGAGTAAGTAACAACTAATGTAGGCACATTTGAATCAATGGAATTTACAAAAAAGTTGACTCACCAAATTCCCACTGATTCAGTAGGCTTACTCTAGTGCAGTTTACTATGCCAAGGAACAGAACTTCAGCCATAGTGTGAAACGGCAGAGGACAAAAATCTTGCCCTTGGGTGAGGATATGGCAGGGAAAATAATAAATAATGGCAGAAATCTAGTAGCAGAATTTACGCCACATAATGATGTCATCTGCCTTATTGTGCTCATAGATTCCAGCCGTTGGATTATATCTTCAACAGAGTTAGATCCCAAGCATAAATTTGCTGTCATTGTGGAATACTAAGACCTTTTCTTCCATGATATGCAGACATCATAACTCCATTAAAGCACTACACAGTCAGTAGGCAAGAGTTGTTACTCTCTTCGGTCATGGTGTACCACTCAGAAAACTGCATATTTTTAAAGACTGTGGAATTACCTTGAACATCACAGCCAAAAATCTTTTCCTTCAAGGCTGAAGAGTACTCACTTTCCAGAAAATTTCCAATTGATAGATTTTAACCTCCCAGCATCTTGAAATATTCCTGTATCCAACTATTTCTCCTTAGAGATTCAAACCAATGGATGGGAAGTGTTGTTCGTTGCATCTAATCTTTACCAAGAGAATAAAAGCACCCTACCTGCAATGAAAGGTAAGCCAGCTTTAGCACTGAAGAGAGTGCAAGGAAGTCGTTGGAGAAAATGCAAGACTCTTCTTAGGCATATTATGAAATATTTCCACATTTGCTGCAGTGACCTCTCTTCATATCTCAGCCCAATTTAGCATTTGGGTGAAAACTTTAAAAGTAGATTGTCTTTAGAGCAGGAGTCACCAACTGCTTTCCACTGACATCACAAAAAGGAGGTCATCTGCCTCTTTTATTATAATGTTTTCACTGTATGTGAAAAAGATATGCTGGCTGGATAGCTCAGTGAGTGGGAGTTCAATTCCCCACTGTACTTCCTGGCAGAAGAGCCACGCTCTGTAGCCTTGGTCAAGCTGCATAGTCCCAGAGTACCCTCAGAAGAAGGGCAGGATAAATCACTTCTGAGTAGTGTATGGCTAGAACACTCTCAAAGATTTCTCATAAGTTGTGATACATATTTTAATAGATATTATATCCTTCATTTCATGAAGCAGGCTGTTACTGATCTATATGCAGAGCCCAGAAGCATTGCTTTCTTCAGCTACATCTTCCAGTATCTCCCAGCCATTATGGCCAGGCTGGCTGGGGACTTTGGGAGACTATAATCACCCCAGTTTTCTCCCCTCCAAGCTCTGACCTAGCCCTGTAGAGTGAACTCCATCTGATTCTTAAAAGTTTCCACCCATCACATATTTAGATATTAACATTAGCCCTATTCAGGTATTAATATTGGACTATGTTCTGTTGCAGTTTTGAATTTGGGGCTAAATTCCTCCAGCTGCGCAGCAGAAGTACAGGGATTCGCAAAGAAGAATTAGCTTCAAATTCCCCAGATTAGTCGACCCCCTTTTTCTCATTGACTGGCACTTACAGTCTCAATAACTCACTCTGAAACGTTGATAATAGGAATAACAGATTTCATTACTCACAGTTGAACAGATCTACAACAAACTAACAAAACATGACTGCTTGTAGCAACAGGCCTCAACAGACTCCGGACTGCCAACAAACTGACTGACTCCAACAAACAAAAGGGAAGAAAAATGTTTTTTATCACGGCTCTCTTTGAATCAGAGGCAGGGAAGGAATTATTGGTTAGTGCTGGGCACTCACCCAGACCCATAAAGGTCCTTCCCAGCCATACCTACTAAAGGCAAAAACTAAAGGCGAGGATGCAGAAACTCCAACATGCTCATCACATGTCAAACCCAGCCTCTTTCCTTCATCACTCCCATCATCTTAAATGCATAGAGGGCAATGAGCTGAATAGAACAACCTACACTATTTGCACTGACTCTCCACTTGAACTGGAACACACACATTCTAAGGTTTCAATTTGCCTGGAAAGCAAATGGATAGTGGAGGCTGTGTCATTTGGACTCGCTGCCTTCCATTCATTCAGGGTAAAGGAAGGGAAGACTGAGGAGGGTGGAACTGCACAGCTCCCCTTGCTTGTGTGGAGAGTACACCAGAATATTGATATCTGTAGAGATATTCTAAATCTAGTTAACCACAAGGTTTAGTGTTTGATTACCAGTTTTCAGGGCAGCTGCTCTTGTCCTCTCATTTTTCTCTCTTTCCTTCAGTTTTACTACTATTCTATTTTCATTTGTTGGCATGTTTTTGATTAAAATTAGAGGCCGTCTTTAAGAAGCTACATTTAGATTGGGATGTAAATTCAGAGAGGTCAGAAGAAGCTGCAGATTCCATTCAGACAGTCCAGGCAATGTATACTGTGAACTCTCTCTCTCTCTCTGTCTCTCTCTCTCTCTAACTATACAGATATACTGTGATTGCCAGCTTCTTACGCTGGACAAAAACCAAACAATCATGAAAGGTAGTAATTGAATTTGCTGTTTAAACTCGGCAACTTAGAGCACTCCTTCTCTAGATATGTTGGTGAGCTTCGTCTGGTATATGAAGTGAATGTAATGCTGAGACTGATTTGAATGCAAAGCCTTGACCTAGTTTCTCAGGGAAATAATTTCTCTGATGTGGATGGTGCTTAGATGCCATATCACCAGTGAAATTGGAAGAAGGCATCTTCCTTTGGTGTGTATGGGGGACTGTGTGTCAAGTGATAAATTACAAAGTATGCTTGTAATCCCTGAGTAATCTGGGTTTCTGTACATTTATTTAATCCGCTCTATTTCCAATGTTCAGAGATAGTGTTGCTTATGTGAACAAAAGAGTATCAGCCATGCTGTTTTGTAGGGAATATCAACAGACTTGGGGTATACTGAAGATTTTTAGAGCATAAAAATTGGGGGTGTGTGTGAATTAAGGAGGTCTTCCTTTTGAAGCAACGATTGTGGTCATTGGTTAGCAATGCAGACTATTGGAGGGAAAATAAACTGATAAGCAGACAGGAGAAAGCATGGTTTACACTTAAGAAAAGCACACCATGTGGCTACATATTGTTGTGGGTCCTCCTTGTGCTTAATATAGTTCTGGTGTTATGGTGATCCTTTCTGGGGTTTTTCAGGTACAAAGTACTTAGAAATGATTTACCAGTCCCTTCTGCTGGAACCTTTTTCTCCTTCTGGTGATGCTCTGGCTCTTGTCCCAGGAGGCAGAGTGGAGAATTCCTATTCCTCTACCTCTGCAGCCAAGTGTTCCCACTGACTGAGCTATCCAGTCAGCTATTTCTGTACTTCAAATACTTGAGATGTTATTTAAAGTGTTTCCAAGTGCTAAGCTGGCACACAAAAACCAAAACCAGAACAGCAGAGCAGACACTTTAAACAAAACAAACACATGGTTAAAAATAAAAATAAATAATCTAAAGAGTGGTCCAGTAGGGGGGAAAATTAACATCACACATATAGGTCAATATGTGAATATGTATATTCAGACTACTTTGAAATCCACCACAATTTAAAGGTTTCTTCTCCTCTGCCTCCTTAGCACTCTGAGGCATTAAAAACCTGCTCTAAAGTGTTTCTGAGATGTCCAGAACCGGGGTTTATGTGTGTACGTGTGCATGCATAGGAGACCTCCAAGAGGGAATGGGGTAGTCAGTTTTTGTGGAAGGAGTTAGAAAAAGCACTCCATGGATTGTGACCTTACTGTATATATAGTTAGTTAGTTAGTTACATGCCATCAAGTCAGAACCGATTTATAGCAACCCCAATAGGGCTTTCAAGGTAAGTGAGATATTTAAGGAGGGGTTTTACCAGTTCCATCCCACTGCAGTGCATTTCCATGACCGAGTAAGAATTCAAACTCTAGTCTCCGGAGTCCTAGTCGATCACTCTACCCACTACACTGCACTGGGTAACATACGGTATACATAGCCCAAATAAAATGTCCAATACTTTTTAAAAGATCTGATCAGAAATTAGAAGAAGCAGGTGATAAAATTCTTCCCAACATTTGATATAAAAGAAGATACTGAATGTTAAATGTGCATAGCAGTACATTACTCTCGACAAATGGCTGGCTGTATTCAGACCCCAATGCCTTTGAAACTGTATACTGCACTTCAATATTGTTCTCCTATTTTACAATGTGGCTTGCTTTCATCTTTTGCACCCTGTAAGAACAAAGCTTCAATGATGGTTTGTAAATCATATTTTGTTTTTCTGGCTGTAAGCGGGACTCTTCTACTTTTCTTAGAATTTCCTCTTTGCAATTATGCTTTCAGACATAGCATCCCAGATCTCCACTGCATTTTGCCCTGCTTTGTGCTAACTAAATCCCTCTTACTGGATTTCAAATTTCAGATACGCCAGGCGTGTACCCATGCAGCTTTCTTTCCTTCCTTTGCTAACAGAAATTGCACTGTTCGTGCATAATCCTCTTCTAAATAGTACTGCTGGCCTTTTGGCCTTCTGCAATAATGTCTAAGACCTTTGTTAACCCAGCATACCCCCTGTAACTTTTCCTATCATATACAAGATATTCCTCTTGTGGTTCATGTTGTCTCTCAACCCCCGTTTCCATCCTTTCCTTTTAATATTCTGGGAGCTTTTTGTACTGGAAAATAATGCTCTCTCTCATCTATATAAGACCTTTATTTTAAAGTATTAAAAAAGGAGAAAAGAACAGTGTCTTCAGAGTTTTAAAACACTGCAACAATAAATTGATGCTGCCTCCCAAGCCCTCTCTTTTAGTCTAGCCATTTCAAGCTAAGTGTATTTAACACAATGCTCAATTACATTGCATTTTTTGTATGAGCCTCTGCTTATTTTCCTTTCCCAAAATATAATACAGAATCATGTATTGAAGTGGATATGGGAACATTTCAACCTTTTGGACAACAGTAGTTAAGAGCAGGCACAGAACACTGATACAAGAAAAGGACAAGAATCTTTGCTGTATCATACTGGACAAAATCCCCATGGTATGGCCACCATCCCTTTCCAGCTCCCTTCTCAGTTCACTGGTTATTATTTCTTTATTTACCACATCTGTACCTCACCTTGCCACCAATGAACTCAAGGCAGCATATATCTTTTTTTTTCCCCCTGCCCTAATTTATCTTCAGAAAAATATTGTGAGGTAGGTCAGACCAGGAGAGTGTGACTGCCCAAGGCTGTGCACTTAGTTTTATAGCTGGGATTTAAACCCAGATCCTCTGAATTTTAATCCAACACTCTACCAAATCACAGTGACACTCTCGAAAATGTGGTCAAGTCTAGGAATCCTTTGGATATAATATGTGGGAGACATTTTTCTAGTTGGGGTTAATGAATTTGTTAGATCATTGGTGCTTAAAAGGTAAAGGTTCCCCTCGACATTTAGTCCAGTCGTGTCCGACTCTAGGGCGTGGTGCTCATCCCCGTTTCCAAGCTGTAGAGCCAGCGTTTTGTCCGTAGACAGTTTCTGTGGTCACGTGGCCAGCCCGACTAGACACGGAACGCCGTTACCTTCCTACCGAGGTGGTACCTATTTATCTACTTGCATTTGCATGCTTTTGAACTGCTAGGTTGGCAGGAGCTGGGACAAGCGACGGGAGCTCACTCTGTCGCGTGGATTCGATCTTACGACTGCTGGTCTTCTGACCTTGCAGCACAGAGGCTTCTGCGGTTTAACCCACAGCGCCACCACGTCCCTCATTGGTGCTTAGGTGACACAATTCTGTTGTGGATCTCCTTTAATGTATTAGAAACCATGTCTCTAAAACCACTATGTTCCGGCAGTCTTTTGTCTTGAGAAGAACGATGAAGTAACCATCTTACTGATATTTGTTTTGATATGTAATCATTAAGCAAGAGTTTAAATGTTGAAGTATAGTATCCCTGTCCCCAATATTTGTGGGAATGCATACTCCCTTTGTTTTAACGTCAGAACTAAATAATATTTTGTGATACTATATTGGTAAACTGGTGGAGATATGCATCAACACAGAGCCATGTATAAAACTAAAGGAGTGAGCCAGTAAAGATAACATGTGAGAATATACATTGCAGAAACAATGTTTAGAATGACATAAACATATATAATACACAAATTGCTACAAGGCAATTATTGGTAAATTCCTATTTAAATGATATCAAAATGGTACAGAAAAAAGCTCAGAAATCTTAGGAATGCTAGAGTGGAAAGAAATCTATAGAATTATAGGTATTTCATGGGTACAGAATATCAAGAAGAAACACAAAACAAAAGCAAAAGCAGAAGCAAAAAAAAAACACGACAAAGATATTGTGGCACCTTAAAAACTAACTGCTATATTTTAATGTGAGCTTTCATCAGCAGTTCATCTTTAAGGAGTCACAATGTCTTTGTCTTCTCTCGCTCTCTTTTGCTTTTGCTTTGTGTTTCTTGTTGATATGTTTGCACATACTACCACAGCTACTACCTCAAAAACTTTTGCTATAGGATGACTCCAACTTATACCAACCCTAATAAGGTTTTCAAGGTTTATGAGATATTTAAGGAGTGCTTTTACCAGCACCTCTTCTAGTGAGCTTCCCTGGCCAAGAAAGGATTTGAACCCCGGCCTCTCAAATCCTAGTCTATCACTCTGTCTGCTTTACCACACTGGCTCTGTGGTAGATAGATAAATAGCTGCTATAAAAAGCAAAATGAGTGATGATGAATTATGTAGTTTTGGCACCAGAACAGCTGTGGGACAGCATCACCAATAAAAGAAAACCAGTGGCCCTGATTAAAGGCTTTAATAAATGTACGATGCTATCTATGTTTCCTTAAAAGCAATCTGTTCTGTGTTCAACAGCAGGAAAAACTTAGTAGCTGAGGGCACGAGATGATCTCCCCTTTGAATATTTCTTGCAAGTTTTTGAGCTGTACCCATCACTGACATGATCTGGGCAAGTGCAGTTTTGGGAATCTGCATTTAGAACTTGTAAATGCCATGCCCATATGTAAAGGAATTGGGAAATTATGGCAGATGATGTGATCTGTGCATGCACAGAACATTCAGTTCTTTCAAATAATAAGTAGACCTGAACACTAATACAGTGTGGCCTCACTGATATGCAATGAGTATGATTGGTGCCCTTGATCTGTGATGTATCACATTGTTATTAATAGAAACATTTGTACATCCAAAACATTCCTATTTCCTTTGTGTTGTGCTGACACTGGTCTAAATATGTTTGGTGTGTGTTAGTATGTATCTGTATATGAAGCAACCTGTACAAAACCCAAAGTTTTGAAAATACATGTTTTTATTATGAATGGGAAAGTTATTTGTATTCATAGAATTCTGAAATTGATTTATCTAAATTGTAGACTGCAATGCTATCCAGAAATGGTATGTATCTTTTGGTTTCCCATTACTGGGAAGAAACCATGAGCAATGGACTCATCTCACTTTTTTTTCTTTGCAAATTATATACAAATAAATGCACATAATTCACAATGCATGTCTTTGGAAAATGCTCACAAGCATACTTTAGTCATTGGGGGAAATGTGTACAATAAGCAAAATGATCAAGAAAATGCAGACATGATGAAAGGGAAATACCCACATTCACTCAGATTGCTATGAAAAAACACACAAAAAAAAGTCTTGCAAACTGGAACAAAACAAGGATAGAAAGAAAATATAGAAGGGACATGGAGAAATGCTATAAAATTCTACAATCTACTGTACCTTTTATGTGTTATTCTTTAACATCAAGCTCCCATTATATCTACCCTGCTTCCCAAATTTTCTTGAAAGAACTTTCCTTTTAAAACTTGGGAGGGAGAAGCTTCTGCCCTCTAGTGGTCGAACGTTTTACATTTTTATTTTATTTTTTTAAATTGAAAATCCTATGGGTAGGTCCTCAAAACATAGAACTGGCCTGCTTGTACACACTGGAGGACATAAGGGAACTTTATGAGCCTTTTTAAAAAATAAGTTAAAGATGGGGTGGGGCAGTGCTGGAGGTAAGGATGCTCAGAGAGCACAATTGGCCTGTGGAGGTATTGTGGCCCTCAGGCCACATGTTGTCCATCTTTAAGTAAATAGGATGGGAACAAGGACATGCTTGTTGATCCAACAGCTGCCCCACCAATATCAGTACTCAGCCAACTATCCAATCTGTGCTTGGAACATCCCTTGCCTCCACTGCCACCTCCTGATATATAAAGGTACGGGTGACACCTGTGAGAATTCCCGTCTCGATCTTCTCACATTGGCTGCCAACAAATCTGCTCAACAAACCACCTCACTACCTACCAGTATACGTACACATTCTGAAGCTAAAATTACAAGATTGTGCTCTCAGCTGGCTTAAAAATAATTTGTGAGGTGCCTTGGGTCCCTAACTGGGAGAATGGCAGCATAAGTATTAATTAAATCTTTAATATTAAATCTTTAATATTGGGAACTGCATACTCCATATGTCCACAATGCAATAAAAGAGAAGTATCCAAGGGTATCTACACTGCTTTCTCTCATAACATACGCTGCTATCAACAATAGTCCTAGACATAAAATAGGATTTTTTTTTCCTGAAAATCATACATGCACACAAAAAGCAACAAGGAAACAACTGCTTAGCTGGATTTCAAGGACATTTGATGTGTCTCTGACGTGCCCCTGTTTGGATTTCACAGTAACAGATTCACTTGTTGTCAGTGTTGCGGTTCAGCCTGTCATCGTAAGTGATGCTTGTGTTTGTGTAAGTAACAGCAGGAGAATTCCCTCTGGGCTATCTACTAATACACAAGGCTCTGGAAATGGCACCATAATATAGTGTTATCTTTTAGTCCTTTCTCATGCTTTATTAATGCCTTCTTCACTGCATATTAGTTAGATGAGCCTATCTACTTAATGCTAATTTCTTTTCAAGTGCAGCATTGTTCTGCCATATTTCTTAGCCAGAGAAAATAAAACAGAGCTGACTGCAAATCTGCTAAAAACAGAGCAGAGCCTTGTTTAGTATTACTCCTTAGGCATACTGTGGCCATTCTGTACTATTTCCAAAACAGCTGTCCAATTGCTTGCAAACCTAGCAGCATTTGATACCTTTTTATTAATTTATTTAGCACTCCATTAAATTAACTGATTTCTTACTGTAAGTAAGCACGTCTTGCCTCCATACATGTTTTGGACTCCAGCCCCACTCACCATGGCCAAAAGCTGGAGGTGATGGGGAAATTAGCCAAAAAATGTAGGTAGGATCACAAGTTGCCCACCCCACTTCTAGGTACAAAACTTATTCTTTCTAGGTACACAATCTATTGAGAAAATATATGTAAGTGTATGGACAAAGTGCCTAGATCTTTAAAATAAAAATGGGAAAGAAAGAACATGACACCAGTTGTGTCGGTTTCTTTATATGGTAAAGATGATGCCTCCTTATTCCAGATACTTAAAATATATGATGCCTTTGTAAACCCAAGGATGGATTTGAGAAAGAGACAAGTAACTCACATGTTGTAGCTGGTCTGGTAAGTGTCCTCTCTACTGGTTGAAAATATTCTCTTCCAAATAGCCAGCACTTTTATTTATGCTACCCAGAATAAGAAGAAACCCAGGAAGAAAATGTATGAAAATAGCTGACTCAGCAGATGTTATCTTGTCTCCCTCCCCACTATTTTCATTCTCTGCAATATTTCATTCTTTAGTTGTTTGCTTCTGTCAGAAGTTCAAAGTCAGCCCAATTTCATAAAAGGGAGATGGTATTGATTGATCTAGCATATTGTTCCCCCCATCTTTTTTAAACCAGTTCTTGATGTATATTCCCAATTTTTGAAAGCATTTCATGAATCTATGTGCAGTTTGAAAAAATCTATAAAATTAGCTCATTATCATGCGAGTTACTGAATATTTTCCTTTGGTTGTGTTTGCAATGCAAAACAAATTCCAGTACTTCTTTTTGTCTTCAAAAAGGGAGAAAAAAATTAACATTTCATGCATCCATAAAATATATCAATATGATTGTTATATGCCATATCTATATAGTTGTACTGTATGCCAGAAAACCAGTTCAGCTTGTTTATGCCTTTTTTTGTCCATCTTGTCTTCTTTCTAAAATGAAGACAACAGTGGGTCATCATGCGTTGCTCTTATGTTTAGAGAATAATATCTCACATAGCCTACTGTGTGAGAAATTGGATGCTTATATTCTAGTCAAAGGGAACACGCTGATGGCCAGGTGGCTCTGCACATACAAATTCAAGCAAGAGAGAGTGTACAGATTTATATGGTCTAAAGAGCTGTCACATACACACCCCAGCTCAAACATACAAGAGTTGCAAAAGAACTAGGTGCCCATTAGAATTGAGATGGGGAACTCATCAGCTGGATTTGGCTTCAAAGAGGTACTCATCCCTTCCATGATCTTCTTCAGCTCTTGTCTCTGATCAGTGATCAAATGTAAGAGGGCAATCCACATTACCTTTGAAATCTAGTTTATATTGCCCTTATGCAGGTATGAGAGTATTTTGGAATCTCAGGTCAAATTATAATGTAGAAAGGTTCTCAGGCCACATTCTAACAGTGGGCCTAAGTGAATGGGTAAACCAGTTTTCTCAAATTCTGAAGCTTACTAATGTAAATATTTGACTTTAAACTGGGCTAAAATAATTTTTTAAATGATAGTTCAAAGCCTTTCCTGTTTCTGGAGCCTGTGTTGAAACTGGAATGGGATGGGTAGAAACAAGGCACTTGTATACCTACCTACTTGACATCAAACTTAGAACCTGATTTTTGGAATCCCTTATCAAAGAGGATGAGCTTTCTAGATAGTTGGCTGGTTCAGCCCAGGTTGTGCTAGTGGTGGGACGGACAGCCAGAGCAAAAACCTTTTAGATCCTTCAGTCTGTGCTTCATCATATTGCCAAAACATGGTGAAATTGACCCATCCCACCCCCCCAAAAAGGGGAGAAGGGCTTTGAAAAAAATAAAAACAAATGTGTCAAGGGCATTGGGAGCTGTACTCCCAACTGATGGGAGTAAAGAGGGATTTTTGACCAGGCTACCTGAGAAGTAAATAATGGCTTAGTCTTTAGCCTTCCTAAAATTTCTCTTATCTACACAGACAGTACCAAACATGGGTTTATTTGTCTGATGGCACATGGGCATCTGACAATGAATATAATAGAATGGTCTCATGCAAAAGCTACCGTATGATTTAGTTAAGAGGCTTTCTAGGATTTGGGTTCACAGGCTGTTTATCACAAAGACTGACATCCCACTGCATCTGTAGGCTGGTAGCATGAGGCAGTAGGAGTGGTTCCTACTATCTATTCTCTTAAGCCACTCTCTTTCCATAGCTGGGATTCATAATCCTACTGCTAAAATATATGCTGTCAATAACTCTGTCCATCAGTAGAGGCTCTGAGCAATAATGTCATATCCTACCCTTTATGTTTCTGCTTGGCTCCCAACTGTGGGCACAAATGTCAATCCCCTCCCTTTATGAAAGTGAAGCAAAAGAGAACAAAATAATGCAGAACGAAAATGCAAGATTTGAAAGCTTTGAAGTTTTCCTTCCAGTAGCTTTTTGAAATGTCATAAGGATATCATCTATTACTTGCTGATACTGGTGAACTCTATTCCACATCCATCTATCCTCTGTTAATCACTGCTTCAAAGCACAGTTCATTCCCACACAGAAAATACAACAAAATCCAGCACAGGAAATTCTCCTAGAAACAGCAACCCAAAGTAACATATGTTGCTGCAGAGTCGCAGTATCAGTCTTTTGGAAATTAAAATATGGTGTACCACAGAGAGGCACAAAACAGTTAAACATTTAAGAGTAAGATCTGGATTTTAAGAAAGGAGGAGAGTGAAGTTGAACAGCTGTAGACTCTGCGTGGCAATGGCTTGAAGGCATTCTGAATGCAAGAGGACAGATGCTGACAGACTGACTCTGGGGTTATAATGGGGAAAGTATTTGCATGCTCAGACACAGAAGCCTTGGCTACACAATAAGAATATTGCAGACAAACAAGTCCATTTGAACATCCAACAAGCACAGTTCCTATCGAATTCATATGCTGCACTGAGACTAAGTTGAAATGTTTTATTTATGTACCGGTGCTGAAAAGAGGGGGAACCATCTTTCTTCTACCCTTTCTCATCTTGCTATCTGCCCCAAGTATTGGAATTAAGCTAGAGCAGTTCATGCAGTTGCCAAAATGTCACTGGAACTTTTTCAATAGGAAATGCACAACTTTTAAATGTAAATAGGTTGTGCCATTCACTTATGCCCAAATATCTCTTCAGTCTGAAGAAACAATTCACCATACAGCATCTCTGGAAAAAGAAATCTCAAGACATAATACAGACAACATGTGCTCCCATCACAAATGTATCTACAAATGGTTCAGGAACATAATTCCTTCTGGTAGTAAACTGGTAGGTCTTTCTGTGTTGCGTAGATACATAAATGGATGTTTCTGCCTACTCCGCGTATTGCTTTCTGCATTAAAGATACCTCTCTTTTTTTGGTCTCTCTCAAAAACATATGCTACCCCCCCATCTGCCTCATTGCACTGAAGTACTGTACAACATTCATGGACTAGTTAGGATTAACAGGAGTGCTATACAGCATTTATAATTCTGCCATTTGGGACAAGACTATGTGCATACATGTGTCATTACCATTGTGGGAGGCACACAATGTGATCTGTGACATGCAGCTACTAATACAACTATCTGTAAAATGGCTTAGATAGCAAACAGGATTACTGACCATAAACTATTTGCATAAGGGATACTGGACACAGTTCAGAACAGTAAGTAATTATTCCAGTGTCCATTGCATTTAAAAAGGAAATTACAGCTGCTATGATTCACTTTATGCTGAATCCAACGAGTTAGATGACCCCTTAAAAATGTTTTATTGACTTGTTTCCATGTCAATTAAGTGTTTATAAACTCAGTCTATACTGCTACATCCTGCAAATTTAATTATTAAGTGGCATGCATTTATTACTCTTTACATGGGCACCTATGTGTGCACACATACGGCATAAAAGAAATGTCTAGAGATTTATTTTAATTTTTTAGAAACTTCATTTTTGCAACCTTAAATTAAATGAGGGAATGTGACTTTTTCCAACAGAGTTATAAACTTCCCTTGACACATCACATCTATACGATTAAACTACTGCAGAATGTATATTGCACTATTTATTTACATCAGTACCAGTTTGGCCGCCAAGGATTGTATCTATGATCATCATGGCAATCTAATTAAATATCTGAAAATCAGACAACTGGACATGATTCAAGGCAAGCTCAGCATTAAATGACAAAATTTAGCCTGGCTACTTAATCAATAGACTCAGCAACCAGCTCTAGCTAGCTACAAGCCCCACTCATAAGCTTGATGACTTGGTTAGACATACTGTATAACAGATGTCCAACATACAGCAATGAGCCTTAATCATAAATATGATGCTTTTGTTTGGCACGGGATAATATAGCAAAAGTGTGTCAGTTGCCAGAAAACTGCTTGTTGAAGATAAAGGACTTTTAAATGTGTGAGATGTCTTTTGCAGCCTAATGCAGGAAAACTTGGAGAACCACCACTAATTTGCTTCCATAGTAGTACTTTTAAAAGAGGCAGCCATGTTAGTCTGTGCTAGCATATCAGGCAAAAACAAAATAAAAATAAAAAATGAAGACAAAAACATTGTGGCATCTTAAAGACCAACTGCTATATTTTAATGTGAGTTTTCATGGACAAGTCCACTTCTTCAAATAATTTGCTTCCAGTGATTTGGCCATTTCACTAACCCGAGCATCAAGTGAGACCACACAATAACATTTGTTCCATATTTACCTCCCTTGTCTGATGGCAATGTTTAGTTAGAAACCACAAGGTAAATAAATGGCAAGAATGTCTGCAGTCTCCTTGAGACAGAGCACGTGTATACCTAAGTGCTGAAGTGTATTATCACTTCTGATAACAAAATTTTATTTCATTTCTAAACAAGAAATTGCAACTTCTGTGCCACCCTAGCATGGGTCACTTACTTAGTCCTCCTCCCTGAGGGTACCCAGTAAGGATTCTTCTTCTGCCTGCAGCTATACTTTCTTTTTTTAACAAGCTAGAGGTGCATACTGGTTTTAGGCTTAATTAGGTTTTAGGCTTAATTCTAAGCAGAAGTTTATCAGATTGCAATGCTAATGCTGCAACATACTAGAGATGGCATTTCCTTCACTGTTAGTTCACAAATGAATTAGTCAGGATGAAAAATAGATTCCAATTGCAATGTTAGCCTTGAAAGGGATACCGATTGCAACCACGGATGAGTTAGCTTGCTGATAGTTTTCTTTTTATTGTAAGCTATAGGTTAGATATTATGCTATATATTACAGTTATTATTTTCTATATGCACTTTAGAGTCAATTTTGTACATAATTAAGAAGTACATTTTGTTCTAAAGGATATCATACTGTCACTTTAATTGCTTCATAAGAAGTCAACCTGAAGGGCTGCACATTTAAATGTGGGGTCCCTAGAGAATAAAATGCATATCATTTCAGTTAATTTATTACAGTTTTATACAGTTCAGATATGCACTATTAACATAGTGAAAGTAAGAAAAGAAAATAAGGCTTCTTAAAAAAATAAGCCAGAATATTCATTTTCTTTTTAAAAAAATATGGATGGTACCATGTAAAACTAGGATAAAGAAAGCACTTAAAGAGTATGATGTGATATATAATATGGCAGAAAACATGCTGTAAATGACAATACAGGAAGGATGGTAGTATATATGATGTGATGTGAACTTTAGCTTCACGGACAGATGATTAAGATACAAGATCCTGCCAAAAAAAGGGAGGGCTATAGTTAAACAATAACTACTGGGAAAAGAGACTAGTCATTTTCCACAAAAGAATTGTAAAATAATTTTTGCTTGGAATGCCCACTAACAGTGCAGTCCTACTCAGAAGCAAGTCTCCTGGAGTTCCATGGGACTTGCTCCCAAGTAAGTAAGTACAAGATCGCTACTTAAAATACAATTGCTTTGTAAAGAAGGGAGTGGTGACGGTTAATACCCAGGAAAACCAAAAAGCAGGGAATCTTTCATCAGAAAAAAAGGGGAGGAAATATTTCAGTAAAGACCTGTATTTTTTAGGAATTTTCCTTATTTTCAAAGCCCTTCATTTCTGTTGACCAGGAGGCTTGTTGTTGTTTACTCGTTAAGTCGTGTCCGACTCTTCATGATCCCATGGACCAGAGCACGCCAGGCCCTCCTGTCTCCCACTGCCTCCCGGAGTTGGGTCAAATTCATGTTGGTCGCTTCGATGATACTGTCCGACCATCTTGTCCTCTGTCGTCCCCTTCTCCTCTTGCCTTCACATTTTCCCAACATCAGGGTCTTTTCCAGGGAGTCTTCTCTTCTCATGAGATGGCCAAAGTATTGAAGCCTCAGCTTCAGGATCTGTCCTTCCAGTGAGCACTCAGGGTTGATTTCCTTCAGAACGGATAGGTTTGATCTCCTTGCAATCCAGGGGACTCTCAAGAGTCGCCTCCAGCACCACAATTCAAAAGCATCAATTCTTTGGCGGTCAGCCTTCTTTATGGTCCAGCTCTCACTTCCATACATCGCTACTGGAAAAACCATAGCTTTGACTATGCGGACCTTTGTTGTGTGTGATGTCTCTGCTTTTTAAGATGTTGTCTTGGTTTGTCATCGTAGGCATCTTTTAATTTTGTGGCTGCTGTCACCATCTGCAGTGATCATGGAGCCCAGGAAAGTAAAATCTGTCACTGCCTCCATATCTTCCCCTTCTATTTGCCAGGGGGTGATGGGACCAGTGGCCATGATCTTAGTTTTTTTGATGTTGAGCTTCAGACCATTTTTTGCGCTCTCCTCATTAAGAGGTTCTTTAATTCCTCCTCGCTTTCTGCCATCAAAGTGGTATCATCTGCATATCTGAGGTTGTTGATATTTCTTCCAGCAATCTTGATTCCAGCTTGGGATTCATCCAGTCCTGCCTTTCGCATGATGTATTCTGCATATAAGTTAAATAAGCAGGGAGACAATATACAGCCTTGTCATACTTCTTTCCCAATTTTGAACCAATCAGTTGTTCCATACCCAGTTCTAACTGTTGCTTCCTGTCCCACATATAGATTTCTCAGGAGATAGATAAGGTGATCAGGAACTCCCATTTCTTTAAGAACTTGCCATAGTTTGCTGTGGTCCACAAAGTCAGAGGCTTTTGTGTAGTCAATGAAGCAGAAGTAGATGCTTTTCTGGAACTCTCTGGCTTTCTCCATAATCCAGCGCATGTTAGCAATTTGGTCTCTAGTTCGACTGGAATGGCATCACCTCCACTGGCCTTGTTGTTAGCCATGCTTTCTAAGGCCCACTTGACTTCGCTCTCCAGGATGTCTGGCTCAAGGTCAGCAACCACACTATCTGGGTTGTCCGGGACATCCAGATCTTTCTGGTATAATTCCTCTGTGTATTCTTGCCACCTCTTCTTGATGTCTTCTGCTTCTGTGAGGTCCCTACCATTTTTGTCGTTTATCATGTCCATCTTTGCATGAAATGTTCCTTTAACATCTCCAATTTTCTTGAACAGATCCCTGGTTTTCCCCTTTCTATTATTTTCCTCTATTTCTTTGCACTCTTCATTTAAGAAGGCCCTCTTGTCTTTCCTTGCTATTCTTTGGAAATCTGCATTCCATTTTCTGTAACTTTCCCTATCTCCCTTGCATTTTGTTTCCCTTCTCTTCTCTGCTATTTGTAAGGCCTCGTTGGACAGCCACTTTGCTTTCTTGCATTTCCTTTTCTTTGGGATGGTTTTTGTTGCTGCCTCCTGTACAATGTTAAGAGCCTCCATCCATAGTTCTTCAGGCACTCTGTCCACCAAATCGAGTTCCTTAAATCTGTTCTTCACTTCCACTGTGTATTCATAAGGGATTTGGTTTAGATTATACCTGACTAGCCCAGTGGTTTTTCCTACTTTCTTCAGTTTAAGCTTGAGTTTTGCTATAAGAAGCTGATGGTCAGAGCCACAATCAGCTCCAGGTCTTGTTTTTGCTGACTGTATAGAGCTTCTCCATCTTTGGCTGCAGAAAACATAATCAATCTGATTTCGGTATTGCCCATCTGGTGATGTCCATGTGTAGAGTCGCCTCTTGTGTTGTTGGAAAAGAGTGTTTGTGATGACCAGCTTGTTCTCTTGACAAAACTCTATTAGCCTTTGCCCTGCTTCATTTTGAACTCCAAGGCCAAACTTACCTGTTGTTCCTTTTATCTCTTGACTCCCTACTTTAGCATTCCAGTCCCCTATAATGACAAGAACATCTTTCTTTGGTGTCAGTTCTAGAAGGTGTTGTAAAAGTCTTCATAGAATTGGTCAATTTCAGCCTCTTCAGCATCGGTGGTTGGTGCATAAACTTGGATGACTGTGATGTTGAAAGGTCTGCCTTGGATTCGTATTGAAATCATTCTATCATTTTTGAGATTGTATCCCAGTACAGCTTTTCCCACTCTTTTGTTGACTATGAGGGCTACTCCATTTCTTCTACGGGATTCTTGCCCACAATTGTAGATATGATAATCGTCTGAATTGAATTCGCCCATTCCCGTGCATTTTAGTTCACTGACGCCCAGGATGTCAATGTTTATTCTTGCCATCTCCTGTTTGACCACATGCAGCTTACCAAGGTTCATAGATCTTACATTCCCGGTTCCTATGCAGTATTCTTCTTTGCAGCATCGGACTTTCCTTTCACTTCCAGGCGCGTCCACAGCTGAGCGTCCTTTCGGCTTTGGCCCAACCACTTCATTAGCTCTGGAGCTACTTGTCCTTGTCCTCCGCTCTTCCTCAGTAGCATGTTGGATGCCTTCCGACCTGAGGGGCTCATCTTTCAGCGTCATATCTTTTAGCCTTTTGTTTCTGTCCATGGAGTTTTCTTGGCAAAGATACTGGAGTGGCTTGCCAGTTGCTGCTCCAGGTGGATCGCGTTTAGTCAGAACTCTCCACTATGACCTGTTCGTCTTGGGTGTCCCTGCATGGCATAGCCCATAGCTTCTCCGAATTACTGAAGCCCCTTCCCCAGGACAAGGCAGCAATCCATGAAGGGGGATCAGGAGGCTACCCGCTGATTAAAGATGATACGGCAAAGCTTTGAATTGCAATACGGTAGGAATTCCCCCCCCCCCCATCTCGCTCTTCCGGAATGATAAGTAGCTTATACTATGGCAGCCGATTCCCACCATCTAGGAATAAAACAGCTAAAAGAACTGTCAACTTCTCCACGTTTGAGTCGGAGAAGCCTAGGGTTGAACGGGTGCGATTTAGGACCCTGAAGACCTCGTCAGGCGGTAGTTGTGCAGATCACTGGGAGACTCTAAAAGGGTCCAATTTTAATTCTGCCTCTAATCTCTGCAACAGCCGCGCTTCCCACAACAGCTCAAGGTTGGGTTGATCCTGACCGTGGCTTCGGATATCTATACATTTCTCTGTCACACATACACGCACACACCATTCCCTCTGCTCCCAGTCGCCTGTCAGAAACCATGTCACTGGCTCCTTGGCAGCAATGGAAACCCTAGAGGAAAAAGTCGCTTCTGACGCTCGAGCCTGACTGAGGAAACCGCGATCTCAAGGAGGGGAACGAAAATGAAGGCGCTGCTGGTAAGTCCGCTGCAGGACCTCCAGGGCGCCCGGATTACCCAGGAGGACCTGAAATGGAGCCAGCTACCTCTGGCGGGGGAGCAATCCCAAGCTTTTCCCAGGCAGGCGTGTAGGCGGGCTGCCTTATTTGTTGCAGCCGGGTGCGTGGTGCGTCCTATTTCGATACGGTCATTCCGTACCCGGGGCTTGACGCCTCAGGGAATAAGGAAAGAACTTTATCCAGCCTTCCTTTCCTTTGGCTTCATGCCCGGGGGGGATGGCTGATATTTGGGGGCAGGGGGCTACTGGCGAGGAAGAACGGGCACACCTGTTTGAAAAGGGGGTTAAATAAACTCCTGGGGCTCCGCGAAACAATTCCGAGGTGGCTTCTTTCAAAAACACCTCACCGCTTCCCATCCCCGTGTCGGAAGAGGAGCAATGGGAACGGGAGCAGTAACACAAGGGACGCTGTGCAAAGAGCCCCAAAAGGGAGGGAAGGGGAACAGGGCGAAGGGCCGCCGAGGAGGAGAGGAAAGTGTGAGGGGAGATACCAGGAGGTTTTAAAATGCCGTAACCAACTGCACTTTCCGGGAGGCTCCTCTGCTTTGCAACTTGCAAATGGAGGGTTTCTCTCCACAGACACACGCACTTTCTCTCTCTGCCTCTCGAGAAGCATTTAAAATGTCCACCTCCCGCCCCTCACCTGCAGCCTTTCCATCGCCCCTCAGGAAGCCCCCCCCCCCGGCAAGCCGGCGGGTCCGAAGTCAGAACTTGCCGAAGGCTACCGTCAACTAGTCCCTTCTTCCCCTCCTCGAGGTCGACGGACGGCCACAAAGGGAAGCCCTCCTGAGGGTGGCGGGCAGCCCCCCCCCCACTGATGCCCATGAAAACCCACTGGCCGCGCGGGGACGGGCCCACGTTATCCACTCGCGAGGCGGGCAAGCGGCGGAGGGAGTGCGGGAGGAGGGGAACAGCGGTAAACGGGGAGTGCGCGAAACTGTTGAGCAGCCCGCGACCCGGAGGAAGCGCGGCCGAAAGAGAAGCGGGGAATCCGAGCTGCAAGTGCGCGCCTCCTCGGCCCCGCGCCACCTTCCTTGCCGCCGGCTGTTATGGGCTCGTCGCCCGTCGCCCCCGTTGCAGTTTGTGGGGCCTGGGGCCTCGCTAGCGTCTTGACCCCTTGCCCGCCTCGTGGCCAGACCTCCTTTGCGCCCCTCCGGCTCCCCGCCTGCCCCGCGGTTCACGCTGCGTTCCGCGGGTTCTCTCAGTGTGTCTCCTTGTCCCCCTTGCAGCGACATGGGCTGGCGGTGTCTTTAGCGCTCACCACCATGTGCACTAGCTTGTTGCTCTTGTACGGCAGTATCGGTGGTGGCGGCGGAGGAGGAGGAGGAGGAGAAAGAGGTGGCGGCGGCCAGAAAGAGCACAGCCAGCAGCGACAGCAGCAGGTGGCGGTGACAGCCAGCCAGCAGCCTGAGAGCCAGAAGCAACTGAGCACCGCTGCCCAGCGACGCCCCGCCGGGCTCCCCGACCGCCCCTTGGAAGGCTACATCAGCGTCCTGGACCACAAGGTGAGAGGGCAAGGAAGCCACCGCGGTGGGCGGGGGAAAGAGTAGCAGCGCCCCTGTCATTGGGCACAAGGCGGATGATTGACACGGCTGCCTGAGAATGAGCTCTTTGGACCGACACCTCCCCCCCCCCCACCGCCGCCGCCCTTGGGCCTTCTGGTAAAATGGTTTGAAACTATGGGGTGCTCCAGGAAGATTGTGGGTTCTGGGAAACAAGCTTATGGGGCGCATTAGAAGGTATTTTTAAGTGGGGTGGAGAGAAAGGGGAGAAGCCATACCTTACTGCTGTTCTTCTCAAAAATATGGATAGCCAACTGCCCCATGGACTGGCCATGTGGATGTTTGTCTTTTAAAGGGTTGCTTATTGTGAATAATCCGACAGCCCATAACAGGCTGCTCTTACAATACTGCTTGATGGAAAGTTTGCAAAATGAACATCATATCTCTCCCGGATCTGTTGAACATTAATTTAGTAGTTCTGCAACCCTGGTTTCAAAGCTATTTGGAAGTCTTTTGTATTACAACAGCTTCTGTTGCCATTTGTCGTTCTCCAAAAAGTTGACATCAAGTTAGATAACTCACTAAAGTTGGAGAGCAGCGGTGGAATTCCTCACTGTGCCACCCGGTTGAAGAGTCAACCTGTGTGACCTTGGGCAGGTTACATGGTCACAGAGTGCTCCCAGAAGAAAGGCACTGGTGAGCTATTTCTAAATATTTTATACCTATAAAACCCTGAGAAAGGGTCACCATAATTTGGAATTGCCTTGAGGGCATGCAATTATAATTATTAAAGTTGAGACAAAGCACTGCCAGTTCCCAAAGTGTCTGAACAAGTCAATAGTTTTGAATGATCACTCTGTAGATGGGATGGAGCTTTCAAAGAACATCCCTTAAATTGAAGCCAGCTTCTGCTGCCAAATATTGTGCCTGTCTGTGAAGGACAATATATGACTCTTTGCAGAAAAGCCCTGTGATGTTGGTTCCTAGGACACTGTAGCACCCAGACAATCAGCGTGCAAGAGACAAAGATGCTACAGGTTAATACTTTGTTTTTATATTTAAAAATGCAAACAAATTGAGACTTGGATGAATTATATTGAAGAAGTTATGGTTCTATGCACATTCTGTTTCTACCAGGCCAACCTGTGAACAGGAAAAACATTGGAATATGTAGATAAATTTAGAATGGCTCTCTCTCATTTGTAATATTTACTGTATCTAAGTGATAGTTTCCAGATATTATAGCAGGTTTTTAAAAATTGTTTCTTGAACATAAGTTGGGCTGAAATATGGTTTTATTCAAGCAGCAAAAGTTTAAGGAAGAATGTTTAATTGTTGTGGTAAAAATTGATGTAAATGTTGGTTCTGTGTGAAGAGCTAGATAAAAAGTCTGTATTGAAGTATATGATGCAGCCCCCCAGGACCATGTTACTTCACAGAAAACTTCCATAATGTAGAATGTCACAGAGAAGGGTATTAATTCAGCTTTCTTTCTGGTATACTGGCTTTCTGCCTGTAGTAAACTATTTTTTTTAATTCCTTTTTTGCTTGTGGGAATAATCAAACATCCCACCCCAACCTGTAGTCTGAAGCAATTGTATTCCATGGAAAAAAATCCCACAAAGCCACAAAACTAGAACCTTTTTTCACACTGAGGTCCAAATTCATTTGCAGAAAAATTCTTTCATTAATGGCAAGGCAAAAGGCAAAGTTTCCAGGATATTTTAGCTTAAGCTCTTACTCCCAGTGACTAATCTTGAGAAGAGACATGTTAACCCTTTGCAATGGTGAAAATGTGTACAAAAGTAAGGAAGCCACTAACTGGAGGAGAAGAATGCATGGCCAGGTGGGGAACCACAGCGGGCCAGATTGTGGCAACTGGAAGGTTTGATTGTAACCCAGGGCTTGAGGTTCTCCATCCCAGGACCAGAGCAAGTGCTCTTTCTGTATGCTTCCATTGGCTCTTTAAACTTAACAGGCACGGAGAAGCATTGTAGTAAGTATTGCAATAAAACTTGTCTTCTACATTTTGTGTCATGCATTGACATTGCAAAAGGAGTTTAAAAATCACTATTGGGGTAAAGCGAGGTAATTGATGTGCATTTTAAAAATTCCTTATACTTTCTAAGGCTGTGACCAACAGCTATTTATCTGACTGTAAATGGTTCTCAGATCGATAAAACCCAGTGAAGAGGGTTTTGACTCTCAAGCCTTTGGTACAGCAAAACTATTGCTTTTCTATAACTAGCTAATTGCGGTATTGAAATGCTTTGTTGAAACAGAGGTTCCATGCAAGTTTTGTTCAACGGTGTCCTTCCCATTGGCCTGCCAGAAGTTTGAAACCCACAAGGAAGTTTCAATCTGAAAATCTTAATTCTACTGCTAGTTTAAAATGTTGCTTCTTGTTGGTTTGGGCAGATGTCAGTTTCTTTAACCATGAAAGAGGGAGGAATTTGCTTACTGATTTTTCTCTTATTTATTTTACAGTGAGATAGTGCTTTTTGTAGTGCTTAAAAAAATAAAAAGGGAAGGAACAGTAGCAAAGGCTAATGATGATGTAATGTGGATGCTCCATATAAAGTGAGTGAGGAGAGGATGGAAATTCTAGACAAAGGGATTATTGTGGAAATACCATCAACATATTCAGAAATAAATGGCTGCAGGCTATACATAGCAGGCACTCTAACTCGGGTACATGAGGAAAATTTCTAGGCCTCTATCATAACTTCACCAGATCACTGATTATTTACGTTACTGTCTATCTGATCATAGTTTGATAATACTTTCTCAGGGACCTGACTGTATGTCAAAGGTCAGTAGCAGTTTTCCTGTCTTCCTTTTTATGAATGACAATAACCTTGATCTCTGTAGATTTGATCAGGGTTGCTTTTTAAGAAAAGGCATGCCAGTGTAATATACAGTCAAAAGAACAAGGGATAATGCTGTTAATTTGCAAATAAATGCTATGCGCAGAACTGACAGTGAACAAATCCACAAGTAAATAAATAAATAAAGCAGTTTGGTTTTCTGAAAGTAAATTTTGTTTTTCTAATTAGACACTCTCTGTCTATCAGTGACTCAGCTTTTTGTTCTTCCACTAAAAAGTAGCCTTCCCACAGAAATAATCAAAGAAAATCTGCCTCACCATTTGAGCTTGCATTTTTGGAACAGGATGATACCAAGAAAAATTTGAATGGTTATAAATTAACTATTCAGGGAGAGCACTCTGTCCAGCATGCTAGATCTTTTGGGGCCACAATGATGTTTATCTGTATATAGACACAGAAAGAGGAATAGTGATTAGTATGTTTAATTAAGTGTTTGAAGCATCATTGTGCAAATAGTACTGCGCCTCCATTGACTCCAATAGAGAAAAACTAGTTGGACCTAAAACTGCTATGTGTAGATTGCGGGGGAGGGGAGGGAGAGGTGTTGCTGGTATTTGGAAATGAAGAAAATACCCATCATTCTGTTCTGTGAGTAACAGACACAGGATCAAGTGGAAAACCTATGGAGAGTTGCTGCTTCATGTCTTCTGTTGCAGGATAGAGTTGTCATTTAGTGGATGATGGAATATATACCATAGGCAATTAAAACTTGACATCAGTTTAGTTTGTGGGGGCAGAAAGTGGTGCCTTTCAAATTTGAAAGAACGTATTTATTGTTTTTATTAATGGAACATGTGGTATATTAAAAAATCCACCGGGGGGGGCTTAATTCAGAAAAAAAACATATTAGGGAGGGACCTTTGGGTGGCCAAAGTGACAATCCTTACTATAAACGTGCCCCTGATTTGCATGCCACCTGCGTAAAAAAATGGTAATTAATTTATTCAGAGCATTCTTACCCTGTTTTTAGGCCAAAAGGCTTCTCTAGAGCAGTTAGGAGAAATCAGGCTTAAGAATCAAAAAGCCATGACACAAAAGGATTGGGAAGAGGGTAGGAAAATAACAACCTCAAACACTTAATAATCAACCATGACCTATAACAGCCATCTGGAATTTGAGCAGTTCAAGGACAGAAGTGTTAGAAGTTTCTGATCTCTCATTAAAGCCAATGGAGAGGCCTGTTTCTGCTCTTTTTTTGGCTGCAGCCTGATGGAATGGCTGATGCAGGAAGATAGTTGAGGTGCAGAAAAAGCGTGATGGAGCTGTGAGTAATGGAGGACATTTAGACTTTGAGTGATAATTTCCACCACCAATTACCATTGGGACTGATAGCTACTGTAGACCAAAACCTCTGGGGGGCCAAATGCTTCCTGCCCTCCTCATTGGTATTGGCTGTTTGTTCACCAATTAATTTGCCTACATTGAGATACTCTCCCTTTTCAAGTTGTTTGTTTCTTGTGGGTTGTCAAACTGGAACTGTGTTACAGGAACCCTATTAGGGCTTTCAAGATAGGTGAGATCATTAGGGAATGGTTTTACTGGTGTCATCTGCCCTCCCCATCCCCACAAGTTTCCATGGATTTGAACCCAGGTCTCCTGAATCCTAGTCCATCACTCTATTGACTACACCAGTGGTTCCTTACCTTGGATCCCTAAATGCTCTTGGACTAAAACTCTCAAAAGTCTTCACCACTTCTTGTGCTGGCCAGGATTTATGGGAATTGTAGTCCAAGAATATCTGGGAACCCAAGGCTGGGTTTACCGTACTATACCACACTGCATATATTTGGTAATGAAATAACTGGGTTTTATTTTGATAAGTCTCAGCTGAATTAGGTTATAAATTCTTTAATATAACATTATAAATGGGGAGGCCAAACAATGAAGGAATCATTTAGTTGGTTAATTACCATGCGCTAGCATTGTTAGATTAACAGTGCAATCCCGTGCATGTTTACTTGATGTGTTTGTTTAATTTTATGAGATTTATATGCTAGGAGATGTGAACAGGATTGCTGCCTAAGTATCCCATTTAAAGAAATGTTAGATTATCTTTCTGTGGGTAAATTTTTGAAGGTATTTTTGAGGGTAATGTCTCAGAAACATCACACAACTAAAGTTGTGTATTGTTTGGAAACAGGATTGCTTGAAGGAAGAACATGCATACAGAATGTTCTCAATAACATGCTGTTTTGGTAATTGGTAAATTAGTAATTCTGGATTCCACTGTACATAGAAAAAATAAGTTTTTGTATGTGCAACCAAAGTGTAAGGCAGCTGGAGACTTGAACCAGGTCTTTATTAAAACTCCTGTTGACAACTGCAAATGTCTGCACACCTCTGGTTCTCCAAGGGACTATATACCCACATCAAATGGTTACATCTGGTATTAGTTGCATATAGAGCCCTTTTGTGGGTCTGGATCTCCACAGAGGCCAACAGTAGTACAAAATATATTTAAAAAGGAAAATTCCTGTTAAAATGTCTGATGTAGTATTTTAAATCTCATAAATCAAATGTCTACGGAGCTTTTTTCAACAATGAGGGTATTTGGCATTAAAATTATTATTGCTCCTTCAGTCTTGCAGAATTAAATGAAGCAAGTAACATAAAATATTAATTTAGCAAGACTGAGTTACTAAACCAAGTGATGGAAATGTTTTTATCATTGAAGAGCTGCCTGCAACTGTGTCCAGTCCTGCAGCCTCAAGCATAGCTCCTTAAATCCATTCTGGAAAACAAGGCAGTTGTATAATATTAGACTTTCCCTAAAGCTTCTTTTTGGTTTCATAGTTTCTGGATCGAAAAAGAGTAAAAAAGAAGTGTATTCCCTTCTCTTAATCTGTCTTCCCTCCTGCAAATGCACCGTATGCCTCAGCAGTCAGGCTTGCAAATTAAGCCCATGTTTACCTTCCAGTGGCCAATCAAAAACAGCACACATTAAATATAAGATACAGAGAGTGAAAAAAATCACGTGCCATGACATTTTTTTAACCACTTGAGAAGCACAACTTCCAAATACATCTAATGTGAGGTTCTGTCACATGATCTTGGCTGTTATAATGCAAATTGCTAACTCAAATATTGTATTTGTTCCAATGTTGCATGTGTGTGTGTTCTTTGGGCTCTCAGCATCATTAATTATTTCCCTCAGCAGGAGGAATTGCGTAACTGATTCATTTCATTCCAGTTGTTCTTGTTTAAACTTTCAGTGTGCATTAAGTGATAACATTCTGTTTGTATCTCAAAGAAAGAAAAATGGTAGTTTTTGCTGCATACCAGATTGCTAGTTTCTTTGCAAACAGATGTCTGTCTGAGCTTGGCATTAACTCTATTTATACTCTTTTGCAGTGCTTGATCCATTATTGCTGCTAACTATATAGCTCATGTTAGGCATTTAAAATTCTGTACTCTTATGCTTTGGCTGTGGAAAAACATAGGACCTTATTTCACTATCCTTCTGGAAATGTCTTTAGTGTACTTGTTCAGTGGTGTGATTGCAAAAAATGAGGCTCAGCCCCATCAAAAGATCTGTTCTTAGTCTGGTTGCAAACTGAAATGCCACTTAAAGTTCAGCAATGTGGAAGTCGCCTACATAGTGAAGAAACACCATGAGGTCAGAAACAACATCACATCTCTCAGACAGAATGTATTGATAGCAATCCATGTAACAAGCCAGTGTCCAGAATGCAGAGATGAAGAAGGAGGATTTGGTGTAGGGCAAAGTGGTAAAACACATAACTAACAGTAGCAAAATGAAATAGTAGTTACAGGTTACTCATATGTAGGAGCAAGTGTAATCCCAGAGGTTCTACCTAATGTAATGGTGGTCCCCATATTTCTTTTTCAGCTATGTGGAAAGAAATTCATTTTGCCTCTTAACTGCTAGGGTGAAATATTCTACACTCTCTCAAGCAGCAATAACTTATATCATCAAAAAGAGCAGCCATGCTATATATGCGAACTAATCGGGTTGTTACAGCTACTCAGCCTCTGGCTACATCATACATCCAAGGCATAATATTATCTTCCATAAATTCATCATCTATGGTGTGCCTTACTCATCACTCACACCTGCCCACAAGCCTGGGAACATGCTAGTTACTGGAAATGCAAAGATCAAAAGGTTTGAAGTGCCTTAAAAAATTGAGAACTTGATAAATGCATCAGAATGGACAAAAATGGTTATTGAGTGTTTATTCACTAGATGTAGTATTGATGACTTTTCTGTCTCAGTGTAGTATAGATGATGTTTGTTTCATATCACAGAGCTTGGGAAAAGTTACTTTTTTGAACTATAATACTCAAAATTTGCCAGCTAGCATAACTTTTGACCATGCTGGTTGCGGGATTCTGGGAGGTGAGGTTGATGTTTCCAAGCTTTGGATTAGAGATGGGGGTATTCGTATACGAATATAAATATCCACACACAGGTGGAAATAACGAGGGTCCAGCCCCATGGGGCCGGACTGTCCACTCATGATTTTGCCACTGACGCAAGCTCGTCAGACCTTCCTATCGCGCCGTTGTCCGCAATCGATTACCCAGTCCTGGCAGGAGGCAGGATGACACGCCTCTCTGCTAGGTCGGAGAGTGGCTAATCCATTGCGGAGAACAGTGCAATAGGAAGCCTCCGCGGAGCCAGCGGCAGCAGCGAAATCGTGAGTGGATAGTCACACGTTATTTCCACCTGTGCGGGGATATTCGTATACAAACACGAATACCCCCATCTCTACTTTGGATATCCCAGGTACATGCTAAAATAAGTTAAAGGGTTTAGTTGGCTTCTAAAGCTCAGTCCAAATAGCATTTTGCTCAAGGAAGACGTGGGGTATAGGCTTGATGTTTCTTTCTTACTTGCCTTCTGCTGCTCAGTAGCACATACAGATCATGGCATGGCATCCATGAAACAAAAGTGGCATTGATATTAAGGGCCATGGTGTATTAATGTAGCTCCTAATTAATGTAATCAACTCAGCTGAGCTTCAGTGCTGATGTAAGCTGATGTGACAGCACAAAGATCACTCTCAAGGTGAGGGCAAACATTGTACTGTCTTTGCTTCTGCACTGTGAATGGCCTCTTCATTTACTCTTGTTCCAAAGCCTGTTTCATCAGGGAATGTTAGGAAAAGAAATATGGCTGGTACTTTAAGCCATCAACATTCTTTGGTAGTTTTTGTCATTGAGAAATCTTTATGTGTAGGGTTTGAAAAACGTATGCATTTGGATTATAATTTCCAGAATCCTCCATTTAGCATAGCCAGTGGTCCTGTTGAGAGGGGAATTCTGGAAGTTGTATTCCAAAAATTTATTTCCCCACTCCCATATTTTACTATTTTACTATGTAATATTGAGGCATTGGACTATGTGTGATCAAAATTCTTCTTTTTATCATTCAAACCTTTTTCTATCTGTGCAGAACAGTTGTGACTTTTTTTCTTCAGGCCTGAAATTATGGGGTCAATTCATAAGCTCCATAACATAGTGGGTATGTGATCCAAGTATGTGGGGTTTTCACAGTAGCTATGTGTAGTTATGCATACGAAGTGTGAGATTTCACAGCTTTCTAGCCCAGGTCTCTGAATGGGGTAAGAGGAGGCATTTGTGGTGTGTCTCAGCACTACTAATAAATGTCAAGGGAAGCTATAAACAGAAAACGCATAGCACAAGTGGTAAAGGTGTGTTAAGCAGATTTATTTTACACTATCTCTTCTTTAATAACTAAGGAGGCTAATCATATGGGCAAAAAAATCATATTTGTGCTTCTCAGTGCCCTTCGAAAGCACTGGTGCAGTTGTAGAGATAGTCAAAAATTGTATTACGAAATTGGCTATTTGGTAAAAAATAGAAGACTGGGATGATAATGGCTCACAGCAAAATTTAAAATTGTGAATATCTCCCCCCCCCCACACACATACACTTTTCAGACTGTAAAATTTGCCTCGCCAGCCATATCAAAGTAACCGCCAGTTTATAGTCTGTTCAAGTGTGTTATTGGTATGTCTTAGATTTGCTATTCCTTTAGTACCCATAAAATAAACATTTGTAACATCTACTCTCTGCCTTATGTTAAATTTGAATAGATTTTGCCCTTTGGTTACAGGAAGGTCAGGAGTAGATGAAACAGTTGTAATAATAACAGTGGATAGCACAGTTGTCTCCAAGGGAAGATAAAATTCAGCACCAAAGAGCTGTAGAAACATGTACTTTTATATATGAGACATAGTGCATACAGGGACCTTTAGGGGAAAGTGTTGTAGTTGGGAAATTGTTTAGTGAGAAGTAATCAAGTTTAAAAGGACTCTGTGCTTTTGGAGAGGGCATTTGTTATCAGGAACATGCTCCCTTTCTAGTCCTCCAAACAGTGATAAAACACATTTTTGTATGCCGTTGCTTAAAATTCTCAACTTGTTTTTACCTCTCTGTTTTCCTTACCGCTGTTATGGAGGTTTCCTACTTAACATTACTTTTTTCCCTTCTTCTCTTTCTATAAAACTTTACTTGCACTGTTTATACGTGGCATAGGCTAGCTGTTAAATAAGAGCCAGTGTAGTGTAGTGGTTACAGCATTTGACAGGGATGTAGGAGTTTCAGATTTCCATCTCTACCGAGTCATGCAGCTCATGGTCTGACTTTATGTTAGTCACTCTGTGTCACCCTGACCTAGCTCCGAGAACTGTTGTGGGATAACGTGGGGGGGGGGGGATAAAAGGGATGAAGATCCTGAGATATAAACATATGCCACTGGAGAAGAAGTCCAAGATCATCCATACTATGCTAGTCTTGATAACGACATACAGGTGAGAAAGCTGGACAAAGTCTTGATAATGACATACAGATGAGAAAGCTAGACAATCAGAAACCTGATAGGAAAAGTAATTGTTTATTCAAAGTATGGTATTGGAGGAAGGGTTTGCTGATACTGTGGATTGCCAGAAAGACAAATCAGTAGGTTCTAAATTAAATCAAGCCCCACCTCTCAATATAAGCTGCAATTACTAAGCTGAGGTTGCATACCTTCAACATACCATGAGAAGACTACAGCTCCCAGGCTCTCTGGAAAAGGTAATAATGCTAGGAAAACAGGGAAAGCTAATATAAAATGGATTGATTCGATAAAAATAACCACAGCCTTTAGTTTCTGAGCGGGTGCTATTAAACGAGGACTTTGTGGAGATGATGAATTCATAAAGTTGCCATGAGGCAGAAGCAACTTGATAGCATACAACAGGCCAGGAACAGACTCCAACCTAGGTTGCATTTAAACAGCTGTACACCTACCGATTACAACTGTCCAGTTAGATGGACAAGAACTGGGCCGCCATCTTCATGAAGAGACCTTAGTTGATTAATTATGTCAGTTTTGGTTGATTAATTCATTAAATCTATCCGCAAATAAAACTAAACCACACTTTTCTTATCTTTCCCTGTAAAAGTGTCAAATACTGTTTTGTAGCAGGCAACACTTTAGCTTTAGAGACATGCACACCTATTTTCTTCTACACACAGGATTACTGTTTGCCGGGTTTTGTGTGTATTTGTACATATGCATGTATACCCGTGAATGTATTTCTTTTTGCAATGATTTGGTTTCTCCTCATCAGGAGATGTCCATTTTAAATTAATTAATAAGGCCCAGTAAATGATAAGCCATTGTAGCTGTAATAAAAACCTAAGCGTTATCTTTTCTGTCATTTTCAAAAAAATCAAGTCCTAAGAGTAAAGATATTCTAGCTTTTGCATAAATTTTGGAGGTCAAGTTTACTATATTGTCATAAATAAAAACTGCCAAATTTACAGTCTTTTGAAATGGAATGGATTACCAGCAGACATAGGAACTGCTTATTGTGGCATCTCTCATTTGGACATTTCTATTGTGTCGTGAGACAAGTTATGCCAGCTGTTACTAAGCTTTTCTCAGAACTGAATGATTTTATTTTCAGCACCTTCCACAATTGTTTCTGCTTTATGCATGAGTACATTATAACTTATTTATGTTTCAGTAAGTGAAAAACAGTGTTTTAAAGAATAATTCATATTTTAACTTTTTCTTGTCATGATAATCTTGGAAAGCTAGTAATAGATGGGAAGATTCATGCTACTTGTACGCCTCAGACCTAGATGTAAAGGAGGCTACACTAAACACCATCTTGGAAGCTCTTAACAGACACTTTTGAACATTGTTCAAAGAAGTGATGTGAAGTCCATGCAAAGTGTGAATTTGGAAAAAACAGTATTAATGTTAAAGACATATTTAAGGTAAGCCTTTTGACAAGAGTAATCTGAAACGGTATGTTACATTTAGATTCTGGTGGCAAAAGGGTATTTTATTCCTGCATAACTGGAAGGGTCCTTTTGTAGCAAACTTTACGAAGTAATGTCATGTCTCTTTTTGTTTTTTTAAATGAAAATAATTCTATATTATATGCGATATTTACACCATATTCTTCGAATCTGTCCTTAAATCATACTTTTCCTATCTTTCTATGTAAACGTTCCAAATACTGTATTATATTGGGTTTATTAAAATTGTTCTCTATACAGTAATGCATGTAAGATGTTTTATCTGCCATAAGGATAAAGTTAAGCTCCTTTTTCAAGAAAAGAGGTGTTAATCTTATGCTGTCACAGCCCTGCTTGCTGTGCTCTTATTCTAAGCAGATGTAAGTGCAAATAAATTAAAAGGAATCAGCCTCTCAGATATTTATGTTTTACCATATTTCCACAGAACAAAGAATAAAAAAAGGGAGATGCTGTGTCAAATATGTTCTATAAGAAGGCTGGAGCTTATACTTCACTGCATCATAATTCCTTTTATGTCTCTAGACTCAGAAAGATGAAACTAAAATTGCAAAAGGAAAAAAAAACCATGAAAACGAGATGTACACTTGGGGACAGGAAAATCATAACACATTCTGCTTTTTCCTAATTAAAATTCCATGGAGTTATCTCCAGTATGTTCATGTTTTATTACATCAGTAATTACTCTTACTTTTTCCTTCCAAATTGCACATTAAATCACCAAGGAAGAATGTGCTGCTATTCTGTGGTATATTTGGACAAGGCAATATGTTAAAATATTTGCAGTCCCTCCTTAAATTATAAGGAGTAGTTAGAGTGAAAATATTAAATATAGAGTTAAGGATTAAACTTCCAGTGTTTAGATTTCACAGGATATCATATACTGATATATATTTTATTTCATAACATTATGCATATTGTAAATTTAAGAACTGCTGGATAGCCCAGTGGTTTAGGAGTCTGGTTGGAGAGCAAGAGGTTGGGAGTTCAATTCCCCCCTCTGCCTCCTGACAGGGGGCTGGTCTTAATGATCCATAGGGTCCCTTGCAGCTCTGCACTTCTAAGATTATGAATTAAAATGGGTAAATGTAACTTTTGTAATTATACTGGGCTGTTCTTGTAACTTCAGTGTTTTAGAAAAAAATATCTGTAAGAGGTTTTTTACTTTCTTTTGTAAATATGACATCTAGAAGTGTGTCAGCAATGTAGTCTTGCAATTAAAATGAAATAACAGAAGCACAAAAATTGTTCTGGTGATAACTTCTGTTCTCCATTAGCTCAGAGTATGCAGAGGAAGGTGTATATCCAGTTTCCTTGCAACATCCATGCATATATGCAGAGTTGGATTATCCATTTGGTTTCAATGTGGATGCAAATCATGACAGATTCTAAAGAAGTCAGCTTGTAAGCCCAAGCAGTTTTTACATGCAGAGGAAGCAGTTGTATGATTCTTCTCCAAAGGTACAGTCAGGAATAGTGAAGGTGGGGAAAGATGTGCACACTTACTTTCTGCCACATGTTGGGCTGGAGTAGTGGGGGAGGTTGGCAAAGAGATGACCACTGGGGTGATGAGAATTGTCATCCAGAAAAGTTATATTTCCAAGATATGAGAGTATCTTGTCAGAATTGTTTCTAGGCTTCATATATTCAGTTCAAGTGCAAGAATATATTGCTGGTATACTTGAAGGTGTTACCTTTTAAGGCCATCAGAATTGTCCCGTCTGTCTGTTCAAGCAGCAGAATGGGAAACCAATGGTGGAATGGTCTGTTTGGCTCAGAATAGGTAGGGAAATCAATGTTTTAGTGATCCCTGATGTGAAAAACTCCATGTAAACAGAAAATTAGCACAGAAAAGGTAAAATGCACTGGAATATTTCAAGTGGTGTGTGGGTGTGTTTTAAGTAAAAAAAATATCTCTTTCTCTCCCTCTCTCTTTCATATTTTATTTTGGGGAGGAATATAACAGTATACTCCCATGTGCAGACTGGAATGATACACTGCACTCATTCTCCTATGTTAGTAGACCAGGGTTTGCTAGCTGTATTGTATGAGTTTCAACTGAATGGAAGTCCCACCAGTTGGGTCTCATTGGTTGTGCAAACATTGCCATTGGGTAAGCAGTGATCTCCATGAAGAAAAACCACCTAACATATGCTATATTACTATACTACTGAGACTTCTGCAGAGAAGCTTAATAGGATGTTGGCCCTTCTTATAAGGTTATTGGTTCTTCAAAGTGGTGTCGACCAGTTGGTCCCATATAATGATGGGAGAACATGTAGATTTTTAATGCCTTGATAATTTGTTTGATGTGAAATTGGAATGATTTTAAAGTGTGTGTGTGTTTCACAAAATACAGTACTTTGCAAATTATGAATCAATTAACTGAATGCCACTTCATAAAACTGGTTTTCCTCTTCTGATATTTCTTTACCAGTTTTCTCAAGTGTGTTTGATAGTTCTTTTTAATGAACTTTCTAGAAATAACAAGATTAGATTCTCTCTTCTTTAAAGCACAGTGAGCACACACTATATGCAGGTACACGGTCTGCTGATTTCAAAATATGGGGTGGTGGGCATGGTATTTGAGTAGTTTCTTTTTGCTAGAAAACCCATTTGGTATCAAATTAACTGAGGAGACTACATACAGAGTAATCTCATGACCCACATTCTAGCACTTACCTTGCTTTTCTGGCATCCTTAGCTGATAGAATTGCAATCCCAATAAGAGCAATTGGCAGCGATTCCTACTAAGAACATTGTTTCCTTCTGTTAGCCTCTCCCTTGGATCTTCTCATTTGTTGTTGTTTTGTTTTGTTTTTCGTTTTCGTGGAAGGCATGAGTTCAGCCTGCACGAACGAGGGAGACCAATACAGGCATTTTCCTCACCAGCTTCCATTTTATAGCTTACATCTTACCATGCTACATGGCCAGCCCTCTCTACCTCTGGAGACCTAAATTTTTTGCGACTTCATTTTTCATCACCCCCTTCATCCTGCATCATGCATTTATTCTCTTTGCAGGGGTCTAGGTTGCAACATAATTACATGTTAACAGTGTTGCCTTGAATTTCCCTCAGTGCTTCTTCAAGCTTAGCTTCACGTATTTTCTGAGCTGACAATTTACGAATGGTTGTTTGTATTTAGACCTGGCCTTTCATCACAGCAGTAGAACAGAGCTGTAGCAGAAAGGGAGTGGTGCCAGGATTATAGCTTGCCTGGGGGGGTGGGGAGGAAGAGGGTCATGAATCCCTGCACTTTAATACTTCAAGCTAGTGCTGAGTTGTAACCCTGGAGGTTTTACTAAAAGGTCAGTGCCTTCCGTCATAAGCCACTGACCTTTCTTCTTGATTATCTTTGTGAATTGCTGCTGTCTTTGGGTTAATAGAACTTAGTAATCAAGGAGCTGAGACTTTGGGTCTGCAGTGGAAGTGACAGATGGGTTAGATGTGTGGCAAACATAGGAAAAGAGAGAGCAGCACTGACATTATGGGAATGTAAACAATAGCATCTCTTTCCTGGAAGTAGGAAGAGTGTACAGCATTGTACCGCAGATGTACTCAGTTTCTTAGAGATTTTGCCAGACATAAGCATAATATCTGCTGGTAAATATCATTATGCAAGAAGGGATAGCCTTACACTGTTGCCAAGCTTGTGGGCAAAGTATTTTGTATATTCAGCAAGGCACATTCATTCCTTAGGCTTTTATTTCTGAGAATAGCCAAGGCTTACTTCTACAGCCATACTCTCCCCTACCCCCAAATTAAAGACACAAGTCATAATTGTCTTGAGGTTTTAAAGAGAAACATTTTTTTAAAAAAGGGGTTCTGTTGCAACATGAAGGTATATTACCTACTGTATTTCCCCAAAAATAAGACAGGGTCTTATATTAAATTTTGCTCCCAAAAATGCATTAGGGCTTATTTTCAGGGGATGTTTTATTTTTTTTTCATGTACAACAATCTGTATTTATTCAAATACAGTCATGTCATCTTCTTCTGGTTGCTGCACAATGGTGGAGGGTGGGGTTTCACTTAACTGGGGCTTATTTTTGGGGTACGTCTTATATTATGGGCATCCTGAAAAATCATACTTGGGCTTATTTTCAGGTTAGGTCTTATTTTTGGGGAAACAGGGTAGTATAAAGAACTCCTTCACTCTGGTGCAGGTGCCCAGTCAGTTTATGTTAGAGTTTTAATCTACCCAAGTCTTTTTGGGCAAACTCCCCAGAGTCCCTCATGGCCTGCAACTTATCATGTCAAGCAGGACTGGCTGGCTGGTCAGCCTGTTGGCGTGCCTGCTTGCTTCACCGTTCCAAGCATCGTGGCTTTGGGTGGATGAATTAGAGAAACCCATGTGGGGAGCTCCTATCTCTATATCCTCTAGCCTCACAGCCTTGAAATGGGCAGGTCTAAGGAAGTAAACAACAGGGGGAAAATAGTGGAACCTGTAAGATCAACATATCTATTTTAATAGGATGTTTTATAGATTTGTTGTTGTTTAGTCGTTTAGTCGTGTCCGACTCTTCGTGACCCCATGGACCAGAGCACGCCAGGCCCTCCTGTCTTCCACTGCCTCCCGGAGTTGGGTCAAATTCATGTTGGTAGCTTCGATGACACTGTCCGACCATCTTGTCCTCTGTCGTCCCCTTCTCCTCTTGCCTTCACACTTTCCCAACATCAGGGTCTTTTCCAGGGAGTCTTCTCTTCTCATGAGATGGCCAAAGTATTGGAGCCTCAGCTTCAGGATCTGTCCACTTTTTCAGATGCATGGAATATAGTATCTAGCCAGTGGTTTACCTACACAGCATACATTGTTGCAAAAGTGAGGGCACGGTGAAGTGGGATGCACAAGATGACAGTTGTGTTATTAACATTGGTAATGAACATGCTAAGTATTGATTATGTAAAGATCCTCACTGTAATAGAATAATTAGACAATATTAAATTAAAGAGAATAATTTGTACTTTAAAAGGTGCAGAATTTCAAAAATCTTTTTGCAGTATCTTTCAATGCGAAATTATTATACTTTTGTTTAGAGTTGTTACATTCACCAACTTAGAGCATGGTTACATTAGTGAAATTGTTTGGAATATGTAGCGGTGTTATTTAAATCAATGTTAAGTCTCGTGGCAGTCATGTGGTATTTGAATCACTGTGTCCGTTCCCTGGGGCAACTTTTAACCCTTTTTCTTTTTAAAAGGAGCTGGCACTTGTTTACTGGCTAACCAGCTGATAAGTACTTAGCTAACACCTCCACCACCACCACCATGGTCGTCATCAGGGTGCCTCCTCCATTCCTCCTCCCCATTTCTCAAATTTGGCCAACTCTTCCATAGCCTCTCCAAATTGGCAGTCAGAGCAGCATGTGCCTTGTCCTGGATGCAGAGGGGCTGTCAAAGCTTGCCTTTGGGAAGCAAGGCAGTCCACCACGGCAGCTTCTCTTGTAGGGCCTTCTAGGGCAGCCTGTTTTCTGGCGCATGATTCTGATGAAGAGAACTGCTGCAGAGAGCAGATAAGTGACCTGCCTGCTCGCCTGCTGAACACCTGATTGGTGTGGTGCTGAACAGCTAACCAGTAGGCCCTGCGGAGAGCAGAGCAAAACTCTGCTGTAAATTTTTATATTTTTTAAATTATTTTTATCTGGTATAGCACCATACCAGATAGCAAGATTTTTTTAAAAAAAAAACAAGACTATCACAACAGCAGGGGAAAGTGGCTATAAGAGTCAGACAGTGTGTGTGTGTGTGGGGGGGGGGAGTTCCTTAAAAATTAACACCAACAGAGGCATTCATATATGGCAGATCAATGTAAATGAATCAGTTCCACATCAGAGTTAAAATAAATGGCCCACTGGCAGAAGGGTTAAAAAAAAAAGTCACTGCCGTTCATAAAACCCCGATTCCCTGTCAAATTAATCTGCTTTCCACATGCATCATGTATTCACCCTTTTTACATTGCTTTTAAAGAAATATAACTACTCACCTCCTAGTACACATCTTGACAACTAGGATAAGCAGTTGAAAAAGAAGACAGGGTTTCTGTACCTTTAAATAGATTGTTGTGCCTCACTGGTTTGAATGTGTTTTTGGTATTGCCTCTGTTTCTTAGAGTGGTATTTGTTTGATCCTTTTTAGTATTAGTATACTTACTATTTTTAGCTTCAAATATTGTCTTTTAATTATGTAAAAATGGATAAAATATTTTAAGTAAATGAATAAATAATAGTTATCTGGAGAAGGACATTCTAGGAGGTGTAACTTGCATTAAAAGCTGCATTTGCTGAAATGGCCTGTTCTCAGCAAATGTTAAAGGTAGAGGTGTCTTGCTCTCTTTTTCATTTGCTCACCCTACTTGCAATGGTATGGTGGTATTTAGTGGCTCAGTATCTTAGGTGAGCCAGAAGGTTAAAGTGAGAACAGCAAGAAAGAGGATTGATAAAGTCAGGTGCTTAATTAGAAGATTACTTGGCTCAGATGAAAACAAAGCACAGCAAGTTTTCATTTGCATGCACGCATACCCATCCCCCAGCATGGCTGCAATGAGGAGATAGGAGGCTTCCACTTAAGTTCTTAATTAACTCCAGCTTGTTATTTCATCTGAATTGAAGAAACTGGGTTTAATCTTGTTTGTAAAAATACAAGCTCTCCTGTTACCTGAGAAGGAAATATCACTACACTTCACCTATGTTTATTACTAGCCCTATACTTATTATTCCCTTGTGATTTGACTGCTTCCCATCTCTGCCTCACTCTGAGAGTGAGACTGAAAGCAGGCCGATTATTCATAGAGCAGCACTGATGAGATAAAACAGTGCTGCTTTCTACATAGCCCATGCTTGGCTCTGATGGGTCATTGCACTGACATTGTAGTTGGCATTGCCAAGACAATACCTGTGCCTGTGACATTCCTACTTATCTCTAATGATGATGAAGGCTCTCTGAAACAGCAGCTGTGTATGTGTGGCAGGTTGGTTGGAATGGCACAATGCACTACTCCTGGTACTCTGCCATGTGAAGTAGCCACATGGAAGGACCAGCCCAAGTTTGAAATAAGCCAATTCAAACCATAGGTTAAATGGTTTCTTTCAGCAAGCCATGATTAAGAATAGCCACACTTTCAGGTTTGCAATAAGTAGATTGGTTGGTTTGTTTTTTGTCCTTGCACACCTATTTATTTATTTATTTATTTATTTATTTATTTATTTTGTAACATTTGTATCCCACCCATCTAGTGGAAAAACCACTACTCAGGGTGGTTCATAACTAAGTAAAAGAACACCCCACTCCCAACCCCAGCCAAGAAGAAAATAATCACATGCATCCAATAACAAAAGAAAAAAGCCCTGATGGCAAAAGCTAAACAAAATTACAGATTTAAACACTATGGGTCTTAGGATCTACCGCAGGGGGAGACTGTTCTTGAAGGATTATTTTAAAAGCTCTGTTTTAACAAGATCCTAAAAGTTAAAAGGGAGGGAGAGCCTGGAATACCTCCAGATGCAGACTTCCAAAGTGTCGCGGTCACCACTGAGAAGGCCCGGTTCCTAGTCGCAGTTCTCTCTGCCTCCCTTGGGGTGGCACCTGCTACAACAAAGCCTGGGTGGAATGGTTAGCACCTACCTACTACGAGTGGTGGCAGCTGTGGCAGCAGTAAGTGTGTTGATAGCCTGACCACCCTTTTGATTCCTCCATAGCACCCCTAGGTAAAGGTAAAGGTTCCCCTTGACATTTAGTCCAGTCGTGTCTGACTCTAGGGCGCGGTGCTCATCCCTGTTTCCAAGCCATAGAGCCAGCGTTTGTCCGAAGACAAGTTTCCGTGGTCACGTGGCCAGCACGACTAGACATGGAATGCCGTTACCTTCCCACCATGGTGGTACCTATTTATCTACTCGCATTTACATGCTTTCAAACTGCTAGGTTGGCAGGACCATAGCACCTCTACTTGTTGTCATTCTAAGGTACTTTTGAGGCAACCACCAAAAAAAGTGGAAGGGTTTTTTAAGTAATAATAATAATAATAATAATAATAATAATAATAATAATAATAATAATAATAATAATAATTCTGCACAATGGCCTTATCTCTCTAAGGAGGTAAGGGGGGAAAAGATCTTAGAAGATTTCTTAGGAAAATGTCCTCTGAGAAAGTTTCAGGCAAAACCCATCAGTTCTTTGCAACTTAGCACCTTTCCCGTGCTGCCTAATGTTACATTTTTGAAGGTCCACTACAAATAAATTTAATATCTCCTCCAGATATTCATCGTATAGGTCATTCACTTAAGCTGTGTAGTGGATATGAGGGAGAGTATTGTTGCATCCAGTTCCAGGAAAAAGTAAAGCTACTGCTATGCTATAATGACATCCAACTGGCGCCGACGTTACTGGCATTTCGGCGCCAGGTTAAAACCTTCCTGTTCCGGAAGTTCTTTAATTGAAGGTTTTTAATTTTAACTGATAGAGTTATGGATCTAGATTGTTTTTGTAGATTGTTTTGTTTTATTTTTGCTTTTGTAGAGTATAAATGTAACCGTATTGGTTTCTAGTGTGTTTGTTTCAACTGAACTGTTTTAATGGATGTTGGAAGCCGCCCGGAGACCCTTGCAGGGTGCGGGCAGCATACAAGTTGAATGAATGAATGAATGAATGAATAAATAAATAAATTGTCCTCCCATTTAGTAAAGTTTTGTTTCCCTATGAAAGATGTTTGATTTTTCTGCCTCATTTCAGGGCCCTTCAGAATTTATTTTTGTATTTTTTTGTGCTTACTATAACATTGCAAAGTGACTGAGGATGCTGTCGTTGAGTTGTTCTTCCTTCGTGGCTCCTACCTGCTCTCATTGCCAATGCTTCACCTGATCTGAAAAAGCCCTAAGGACGGAATTGCTTCACAATGCCTTATTAATAATGGTGTGCCCTCAAGTCAATTCTGACTTATGACAACCCTTTTCAGGGTTTTCTAGGTAGAGAGTATCCAGAAGTGGCTTACCATTCCCTTCTTGTGGGGTCATCCTGGGAGGGTGCAGCTTGCCCAAGGCCACACAGGCTGTCTCGTATCTTGGGTTAACTGAAATATTGGAGGGTGGTGGGGAAATCTTTTAACTGTAGGATTATGGCAGAAATGTGGGTTTTTGGCTGCCACAGAGTGAAAGGCATGCACACACTTTCCTTAGACACCTCTTAACTAAGGTAAGCACAAGGATTCTGATCCTAACTCATGAGAATTTATCAGAAATTGCCTCCACCTTATTTTCAAAGGGAATTTCTTTTCTATCTGATGGGGTGAGAATGGTCAGAATTTTCACAAGAGAAAGTTTTGGCAGAACAGTTGTATAAACACACATTACCTTGGGGACTTAGAAAGTCTGATTCCCCCCCCACACACACACACACACCTGCATTTTCTTGCTGCAAAAGTAACTACCTGTCTCGTGGCAGTTAAAAAGAACCAAAGTTCAGCTAGCGAGAAAAGATAGAAATTTATTTGGTTGGTTAAAGAAATACATGATTGGAATCAATGAGCATGTTCAGAATCTGGCACAGTCTGATTCATTTATGTACAGACATAAGCTGGCAGTTTAATGCAGCTTATATGTTTCCCTTCATTCCCCCTTTTTTCAGAATTTCGCATCCATTCTTTAAGTACTTAGGATAAGTTGCATGTAGCATCCCAACAAATAAATAAAATTCTTAGATGTGTTGTTGGGAAATGGTAGGAAATAGAATACTATCAGCACCTTTATCTTATGGGAAATTTAACAACTCCCATACTGAATACTTATTTTCCTGTCTTAAGCAATTTGTTCAGGCATTCCTCTAAGCTCTCACTGGGGACATGTGTGTTGATCCAAGGCTGAATGCAGGGCACAACTCCTATCAAAGCAAAACTTGTGATAAGAGCTGTTAGAATTGAAAAGGAATAGACATCCTTGACATCATTTTAATTGGCATCTACTGTTTTTATCTCATTTATAATCCATGGTTACCCAAATAAAAATAGTCGTATATTTCTTCCTGGTTTCTTTCTTCCTGAATGTGTACATCTGGGCCATATGTTTGCCCTTGTATGTTTTTTTAAATAAAAGTAATATGTTTTTAGGTTTCTGAAAACATATCATAGAAAGATGTAGTTGTTAGATGGTTGGACTGGGACTTGGGGATGCAGATTTAGGTCCTTACAGAATTATTCACTCTGTGTTCCTGAGCTATTCATCCTCTGTCTCAGCCTTCCCGACGCATATGAAACATATGTGGGAAGAGGAGGAGAACCATATATGCCACCCTGAGTTCATTGGAATGGACAGGATATAGATACCTGATAAGTAAGCAAAGGGACATGGTGGCACTGTGAGTTAAACCGCAGAAGCCTCTGTGCTGCAGGGTCAGAAGACCAGCAGTCGTAAGATCGAATCCACACGACGGAGTGAGCTCCTGTCACTTGTCCCAGCTCCTGCCAACCTAGCAGTTTGAAAGCATGCAAATGCAAGTAGATAAATAGGTACCACCTCGGTGGGAAGGTAACGGCATTCCATGTCTAGTCGCGCTGGCCACGTGACCACGGAAGCTGTCTTCGGACAAAACGCTGGCTCTATGGCTTGGAAACGGGGATGAGCACCGCGCCCTAGAGTCGGACACGACTGGACTAAATGTCAAGGGGAACCTTTACCATTACCTAAGTAAGCAAAATCAAGATAAGACCATGCAAAGGTACAGTTAGAACACACTGAAGTACAAATTGCATCCCCTGTGCTCTTAAAGCAGTTTAGATTCTAATCCAGGCCTTTTCAGTTTGTGATCCACCACTAGGGAAGTCCAGGGTGGAAACTTTTGTTGCTGTTTTATTTAATTTTCTTTTGTGGGAGGTGCCTCTTCTTTTTTCATGCGTCACTCCTTCTGTTTACCATTAAAGGGGGTGCTCAGCTCATTTTGGTTTCTTCCCACCCCCACCCCCGGTTCATTTTCCTAAAGCTACTGGTCCAGAAAAAGAGAGCAAGGCAGGTGCAAGCGAGGAGGTGCGTGGGTGGAAGCCGCAAGGCAAGGAGAGGAAATGGAAAGAGAGCAGTGGGCATGGCAAGGAGGTGTGCCTCAGCCACGGCAGCGAGCCAAGGACGTGAAGGAGAAAAGCAGGGCAGGCATAGCAAGAAGGTGCACAGCAGCTGTGGAAAAGCAAGGAACATTTCACAGGATCTTTGAGTAAAGGACCAGTTGAGTAAATGAGGGAAATTTAAGAAAAAAAACAACACCCAAATTTTCATGCCGCCCTCTTTTCTATTTCTTTATATAAACACCTTTGTGTTTAAAAGGCCTTCTTTTGGGAATTGAACAAAAACAAAACAAAACCCAAAAGCAAAAGTAAGAGCCTCTTCTAGCATTTTTCCTTTGACTTCTAAATTAAAAATCCCATCCCTTCCCATCAAGCTGATATCCTTTCAGTCAGGTAAAAAGACCAACTGTGGTATTGATCATGTACGTCTGTTTCCTGGTTGGAAATCATAAAGCCCTGGGTGGCTCTGAGGAAACTGGCAGACCCTAGCCCATGACTAGCAGACCTTATTTGGCACAGAATAAGTGAAACTGCTTTAAGCTTGCTCTCGTTCATTGAATGGGAACCAAACAACACAATGTTTCAGCAACATAGCACAGTATGTTTCTGAGGGGTGCCACAAGCATTCACCTATGGCATGCTGCAGTAATTTAGAACTGCAAGAATAAAAGTTGTATTAATTTAAATCAAGACCCTAATCCAATATTGCATGATACATGATATACTCAGTCAGCAGTGCCATCCTTATTCTCCTTCTTAGCCTAATTTCAGGCAACAGGAATAAAAGAAAGTCTTAACTGACTGATCTAAATCATGGCCTAAATCCAATGTCACATGTCACATGCTGTCCTCCGTCATGGCTATCCTTTTCTAGGGGCTGCCACAAGCATTTACCCATGACATGCTGCAGTCGTTTATGCAGCATATTATGGGTGAATGCAGAGCAGTCATGGCAATCTAAGCAAAAGGACACAAATCTCATGGGCACCAATCAGGCATTCGAAGTGGCAAAACTGAAAAGCTAGTAGAAGAAGACCTCAGTCTGTCATGACACTCTGTTACTAAACTCAGAGTAACTGTTGTGGAGCAAAAGAACTTAAAATGATTAAATTAATTAAGTGTTAAGCAACTTAATTAGAGATATACTCACAAATTCCAGTTTACAAGTAGAGGATTGAACAGGGATAACAGCTTTTTAGCACATTACTGTACATGTTCTAATAGACTGCCCTGTGTTTTTGTGTATTTTCTGGAATTTTGGTAACAACATAAATCTCTCAGAAAACTTCTGTTTGCTTTACAGTGTGAGATAACAGCAAAACAGAAAGAAGGGGAGAAATATTATACTACGCAGTTACAGCATCAGATACAGATTCTTATCATGCCACTTAGTGTCAGGATGTTTATGTTCATCTAGCAGTCACAGGCAATGGCTCTGAATTTAAATTAGCTCTCATTCCTGTTCATTGTATGTTCCCTGTCTTACTCCCTGCCATAAGTCTTATATATATTCCATCCTCAGCCATAGGTGCAGTATATGTATCTGGAGTCCCAAAGCTTCATTCTGTGGATCTGAAAAAATGGGTTGTGTATCTGAGAATGGCTGTTCTCATAACAAGAAATTGAGGTAGCAATATTTGCTAGACAAAATGTTAAGTATTATATCATAAAAGAAATGATGCAATTGCCTTTTACTTTACAAAGGAAATTATGTAGAGGTGCTGATGTAATTTAGAGATTTAATTGTAGGGCTACCATGTTTATATAGAGATACTTTACTATTAGCCTACTTACTATAAAGAGAAACTGAGTATTCACATTTTTAACAAACCCTGAAGTTTCAAAATCACTTTTCCTAACAAAGTCATAGACTTTTGTGTTTCCCCTCTTATTGTCATCTAGTGAAACTAGTGACTTCCATGGAGCTGGAATTGGAGCTTTGTGTGCCACCAGCCTCATTTAATTCTGTACCCTTTTGGTGGCTTTATTTCTGTATATTCAGGATTAGTGACATCATATCACTATTAGAAAGGTAGATTTGGATGAAGCAACCTTGCTAAAGTATGTTATAGCAAGTATATTAACTATAGCAAGTATATAAACTTGCTAAAGCTTCATTCTTGTGACTGAAGTCAATCAGATGTCTTAATAAGCCCACATGAAGCCTTGCAGATCTTTATTTATTAACTTGGTATCATTTATAGGCTGCCTTTCTCCCAATGAGGTGGCACAAGGTGGCTCACCATGTTAAAATGTAGAAATTATGCATTAAAAATGAATGAAACCACAATAATAATTAAAATACATGATTGATAAATGATTAAAAACATTTGAAACTTTAAACACATACTTACTAAGCTGAAACCCAGCATGCAGGACTTGATTTTTAAAAGCCTGTCTGAAAAGGTCAGTCTTCAGCTACTGGCAGAAGGATAAAAGGGAGGGCATCAACCTAACCTCCCAAGGGAGAGCATTCCACAATCTGGGAGCTGCCACAAAGAAGGCCCTGTCTCGTGTCCCCTATCAAGCATACCTGCAATGGCAATGGGACTGAGAGGATGATGTAAAAATTTGTTCAAGAATGGACTAATATTCAATATTATATGTTGCATGTAGTTCCAAAGAGTCCATTTGTGCACTGCTGTGGTAAAAACTAGAAAGCAATAAACATTATTTTGAGATGGCTAAGGAGGACTGATTCAGATTTAAAGTATATTTATTTATTTTTGTGCAGAAGAGTTCTCACAAGTGCTGAAAATTGACTGTTGGTTATGGCACATGATTGTCTTCATCTACATACCTTGCATCTTGCATTTAGCATGCTTTGTTTTTGTGCTTGACCTTTAGAAAGTAAGCATCTGCTTAGTTTACAAATCTGATTGCTGAGGCATTAACCTCTGAGGAAATCCCATTGTGGGATAGAAAACAGGTTCATTGAGTTCACTGCAGCGTTGCTCTTAATGCTTAGTTTTACTTGTAGTCTGAAGTAGTATGGTAGCACAACACTTGAATGAGACAAAACAGGCACATTCTCATGAAAGCTGGAGCCATAGAAAGCTACTCATGTGACTTTCATTTTCAGTATTTTTTTATATATTTTTATTCAGAACTAAGCATGGTTGCAGAGGAATGGAACTAATTCCTCTTCACTACTGCAGCCTTCATTTAACCAATCAACTGGAAACCTCTTCAGGTCAGAAAAGCCGTGGTTGAGTAAAACCTCACTGTGGTTGTTGTGAGTTAACTTTCCCTGACCTGGTGCTCTCCAGATACGTTGGATTACAACTCTTGCCATGCTCAGCCGACACAACAATGCCGTCTGAGAATATGGGAAGTTGCATCTATGAGAGAGTATCTTGTTAGACAAAGCAGCTCTATGTTGCCTTGAAGAGTCAGTTTGCTGGGAGGAGGAGGAGGATTCAGGCAGAAGGAAATCCTCTGAAGTACCCAAAAGAAACTAAAGAAAGAAGCTTTGTCTTCCCTGAGAAAAAGAGTATAATTTAATTGTTTAGTAAGCTAATTACCTGAGTAAGCTTTACCTATTGTAGGTAAAGCTGTTGTATTTTTAACATGTCTTAGGCCCTGGTCACACGAAGGAAATGTTATGTAGTTATCCACCAGTTATGTCGGTATTTTTTTTCCTGGTCACACGACGCAGAGTCAAGACCGAGACATTTTCCCAGCTAGCAGTGCAATTGTGGAACATTTCCCCATCGCCAGGGGATGTACCTTATTTTGTACCTTTGTAGTACCAGTGCATTCCTTACCGGGATTGCCTGTCTGCACAACCTACCCTGCTTCTTTTCAGAATCGAAGCCAGGAAGGTGACTGCCATTACTGTAGCGCGCGCACACACACACACACACACACACACACACACACACATATTTAAATTGTGCCCGATACATGAATACATTGGTAAAAGTATGTCACTAGGAGCCACCGCCATTACATTACTGGTGAGTAATAATTTTTTATTTCCTGTGGGAAGATACATTGAAACATTGGTATGCCAATGTTACAGGGATTGGGTACATTTCTGCTACATGGATATCCCAACATATAATACATGTTCAAACTGTAGTTGCTATAACTGCAGTCCAACTTTATCATACTGAAGAACAGATACCAAAATATGCAGCACTTTTAAAAATACCCCACACTCGTACGTAGACAGCTGAGAAGAGAGGAAGAAAATCTAGGGCAAAACCAGAAATTGTTGACATATTTCTTTCATGGTAGTCTGACACTGCCAGCTTTTCTATATAGACTGATGATTTGAAAGGGTGACTTCTTCATATCTTCCAGTTGCATGGTCCTGTGATTATTGAGAGCTTTTCATTATTCTCTTCTGTTACTTTATAGAGCAATTAATCAATTCTTCCTTACTCCCTGACCCAGTAGCAACCAAAGCAATTCAGTCAAAGCAGTGTCACTGCATCCTTTTTCTCCCCCTCATAATTTAATTAAGTCATAGTCAATTAATAGAAATGAATTGTTTTCACCCACATCCAAGAAAATTCTTCCTGTCAAAATTATTAGCCCTATTCTTCGTTCCATAATGTGCTTCATGTACTTGATTATTCAAACATTAAAATAGAATTGGAATTGGAACCATTACTGCCCGATCTTACTTGCCAGCATAAATTACAATAAGAGTTGACTGGATCTTATCTGACTACAAAGGAAAGGGAGCAGCGTTATGTATGCCTGTATTTGACACAGTCTGTATAATATTTTGAAGAATTCCAGAGTATGCAGAGGACTCTTTCCATGTGATTGGAAAACAAAGTTCCTGTTTCCATGCAGAAGGAATTTTGGGATAATAAGCTGTATGCTCAGGAATTCTTTCTTATTTTAGGTTGAGTATCTAGAGACTAGGCATATGTGATCTTTCCTCTTGTCATTAGTCTAAAATAGGGCAAAAATTGGAACACTTGTCTGGACTACATTTCCCAGAATCCTGCATCCACTATTTGCTGCTCATAAGAAACAACGCTTGGGAAAAAAAATCAGCCACATGATTTGGGAATTTTGGAACTCTAAGTTCAAACAGAACTTTTTCAAACTCTCAGAAAAGATGGTATTGTGGAATCTCTAAAGATGGGTTTGGGAAGTTTTTAGGTAACAAATAAATGCACCGAAGTCCTGTATGCTTCTAAAATGGCATTGGTTTATCTTGGGGCAGAGTGTCAGTGTTAATTAAAGGAGGAGAGTCATATATCATGTCGTCTCATCGTCTAGTTTATGGTCTCATTATTCACTTTGGAAGTCAGTGAAGCCACTACCCTAGCAGCTGAACTGCTTCAAGATTCCTGAGCTATGTGGGCACATAGCAACACAGCTGGTCATTTATGAAGCATGAAGCCCATGTTGTTTGTGTGATTTTTATTTATTTATTTATTTTACCCTGCCAAGGAAATTGTGATATGTTTTGAAATTGCCTGGACTACTTGAACCTATTTGATCTGAGATCCCACTGGCAATTTGCTGTTGGGCTGGTGTTTCAGTCAACACAGTATGTCTAAGGAACTGAGAAAAACTCCACTTATATTTTATCTTTTTAAGATGGCAGTATCTATATAGGAGTTCTCGAGCCAGTAGTCTGTGCTTTTGTGCATTCTTATGAGACTTTATTTCTATTTCATACTGCAGAGACATTTCCTGTGTTCAGACTATACTATGGCCTGTTATGCCATTCATTGCCAGCATTATTGCTTTCACTGGCAAAACCCTGAAAATTGTGTGTGTGGAGGGGGAACAGCTCTGAAAAGTCATAATTTTTTTCTTAGTTTGAATTATTTTCAATAAACTTTTTCCCCAGTCCTTGATAGAAACTTGATGATAGGGTGTGTGATTCACACTGCCTGTGTGGAAATCACTGCAACATTAGGGAGCAGATCCAGCCCTGAGAGAAAAACAAAACAGTTTTTATTTAATCAGAACAAAAGAATAGAAACAATTATCCATAAGTATTCATGTCATGCTGTGTGTGTTGCATTGCCTGTTTAATATAATTTATCAGACATGGTACATTGAATCCTGTTAAAATCAATGAGAAATGAGTATAGGACCAGTCACTGTGCTTATTTTTGTTATCATGTTGTCCTCTTTTGCATTGTGAAGTGCTGGGTTTGCTATGAAATTCTATGAACTATCATGATTCTTACTAACCAGTAATAATTTCTTGTACAGGTCAATATTTGCCTCCATGTAGTTTGTAGCAGTGTTCCAAAGCTATTGATAATGGGTGCTATGGAGGTGTAAAACCTCTTTCAATAAACTGCTTTTAAAAAAGGGTATTTTAAAAGTATCTGAAGAATTATTGCCAGATGAACAGCTTCACTTCTCTCAAATTTGTGGTCCTTGGAATGTCTCAAGAGTGGATTGTTGTATAATAACAGCAGAAAAATGTTTGTGTGAAGGAGAGACTGAAATGGACAATGTGGATTTCCTGCATTATCTCCTAAACAAATGTCATATGCTCAGCATACAGACAACTTTGTGCTGAGCTAGTGAGTTTGGCATTAGTTAGGAGTGTGGAGGACATAGAGACCCAACCATTAAAGCCATTGTTGTTGTTGTTATGTGTCTTCAAGTCATGACCCTATGAATGACCAATCTCCAAAATGTCCTGTTCTCAGCTGCCCTGTTCAGCTGTTGTAAGCTCAATCCTGTGGTTTCCTTTATGGAATCAGTCCATCTTGTATTTGGTCTTCCTCTTCTCCTGCTGCCTTCCACATTTCCTAGCATTATTGTCTTTTCCAGAGGATCCTGCCTTCTCATGATGTGCCCAAATATGCACCATAAAATCAAATACTCTTCTCTAGCACTTCCTGTCCTTACATGTGTCTGCTTTCCTGGATAACTGGGAAAACATAACAGTTCCCTGAGAATTCAGCTGATTCCATGAGCCCCTGCAATGGTAAACTCAGAGTGCATGTCAAACACATTTAGAGGTGCAATTAAAATATTTTTGGTGAATAAAAATTCCTCCAAGATACCTAGTTAAGGTTAAGGTTAAGGTTAAGGTTCCCCTTGACAATTTTTGTCCAGTCGTGTTCGACTCTAGGGGGCGGTGCTCATCCCCGTTTCCAAGCCATAGAGCCAGCGTTTGTCCGAAGACAATCTTCCGTGGTCACATGGCCAGCGCGACTTAGACACGGAACGCTGTTACCTTCCCACCGAGGTGGTCCCTATTTATCTACTCGCATTTGCATGATTTCGAACCGCTAGGTTGGTGGGAGCTGGGACAAGCGACGGGAGCAAACTCCGTCACGTGGATTCGATCTTACAGCTGAAGATCTACAGACCTTACAACACAGAGGCTTCTGCGGTTTAACCCGCAGCGCCACCACGTCCCTCAAGGTACCTAGTATAGCCCCATTATTATTGTGTTCAAGCTCTGGTTGTAGGTGTAATCAACATATTGTTCTGCTTTGTTTTGTTTTATATACAGCAGCTAGGTAGAAACAAATCTGTCAGCTTTCCAGCTAAGTTTGTAGTCAGAATCCCATTATCCTGTTTTATTTTCAAAACACCTCACTGCACTACTGGTGGGGATTTTTCAGAGCATATGCATGGTGTCCAGTAGCATGTTCATTTATACATGTTGTATATTTTTGCATTATATACATATTTTTGTGAACAGTCACCCCCTTATATATTGCTTTTGAATTTTCTTTCCAAATATGTGTATGCTGGCCTGCCTCTCGTATATATTATTTATTTAATTTATTTATATACCATCCCATTTGTGCATGGCACTATTCTGGGCGGTTAACAAATAATGAAGAACCAACCGAGATACAGAAGACAAAAATAAAGTCATAAAATAACGGCAACAAAAATCAGAACAATTCTGTCCATTTTTCTTCCATGTTGCAGAATTCTGAGTATGGTAGTATAACTGTTTCCTGCTTTGCGTTTTGATTAAGAGCATGTGAATCTAGTTAGTTTTTGTCAAAAAAAAACACAATGTGAATTAAATTCTCCCACATCCTTAAGAAGCACCCTAATGTCAACATCTTTGTACTGTTTTTGTGCTTTCTTACTAAAGAGGCAGAGGAATGCTCAAACTGAAAAAGCTATATATGTTATGATTCTTGCACCCCACTGAACAGCATATCTGTGGCTTCTGCATAACAGTTGAGATTGTTGTGCAAGCTAGTTTTGTTATCTGGTATGATGTTCTATGTTGGAGGTACAAGTTAGAATACTAGTAATAATAATTACATGCCATCAAGTGGACTCCAACTTGTGATGATCCTTTCCATGATTTTCTCAGAAAGTAGCTTACAATTCTGTTCTCGGAGCACCCTGGGACATGCAACTTGCCCAAAGTTACACAGGCTAGCTTACCTCTCCATAAGCATGGTGGGGAATCAAAGTCCCAACCTCTCGTTCTACAACCAGGTACCCAGATCACTGAGCTATCCAGAGAGCAGTCAGAATATTACACATCAAATATTCTGTAAGGAGTACAGTAGGCAACTGTCTAGAAAATAAAGTTCTCTATGCCTATAAAACATTGGAAAGGGTCACCAGAAGTCAGAATTTACTTGACAACATGTAATTATTCTCACACAAGTAACAAGCTCATGGAGAAGAGAGGAGAATGGTTTGCATGCCAAATGAGTGTAATTATGACACTTTTTGTTGCTATTTATAATAAGATTACATATTGTGGGGAACAAACCTGAAACTGATGGTATAGAAGTTTTGCATGATATTTAAGAAATACAGAGGCCCCTATAGGATTATGGCAGAGTAAGGATTTAAGTCAGTTTGTCAGGATTCCTTTGTTGAGTGAACCCATCTCATGTTAGCTCTTCTTTTCCTAGCCTCTTCCCATTCCACATTTCCCAGCAATATTGTGTTTTCTGATTGGTTCTGTATTCTCAGTACATTGTTCTGTGTTCTCATTATCTGATCAATTCTGTATTTTCATTATATTGAGCATGTACATTTCTGCTTTTTTTGTCTGCTGGTGGTATCTCTAAGGCTCTCCTCCAACACCACATTTCAAATGAGTCAATTTTCCCCCACACTTGTTGAAAAACAGCCCTGAAAATTGCTTTGTGTTTGGGTGAAAAGTGGTTAATTAATGAAAAAAGGAGTCAGCTTCAGGAATTTTCCCTTGCTTTGTGTCACTTTGTGAATGATAGTGAGCACAAGAAGGCATCCTGTAAAGCAGCTTGACTACTGCCATTGATGTTGTCAACATTTCAGCTGCCCTTTGCTGTGTAAAAGCTTGGCATACAAATAATAACTTTTAATTTGAAGGGGAATGTTTGATGTGAACATATTCACAGATATTCCCTATTCCTTTACAGTTTCATGTATGATGAGCCAGAGAACAAGTCATATTCTAGACCTCCTAATTTAACAGGTTGATTATTTATAGTAAGATTTAAATAGAGAATATAGATATAGATAGCTACAGTTGAGAATTTGTACATTTAAACAGAAAATTAAAGCTGCTGTTTTAGGGGCTCAATGTGTCCCCCTGGAAGGAAACATCATAACATGTGAAATTATTTAAATTAGTATTTATTAAATTGTTTAAATAATTACTTATTAAATTTAAGTTTAAATAATTGCATTAGTTTGAAGTCTGCATTATTTAAGTTATCTTTTAAAAACTTGCCCTAATAGTTAGCTTTCATGTTAATCTTTCTTCCTTTCCCTCACCTTTCCAGTCTCATTTAATGTTTATTATTCCAGATGTATGGATTCTTGAATTATTTGGAGCAAATACAATTTACATATGATTTGTTATAATTTATCATGACTTGTTAGATCATTTGCTCTGTTTTCAGGAAAATGCCTTGGTATTTCCTGACAAGTCTGCACAGCTCTTTTAGAGATCTGTGCAAATCTGTGTTTTGGGAAGGGAATTTGCATTATATCTACATTCTGTTTATATCTGCTTTTATTTGGAAATTTAGAGTGTTCTTAGGGTTCTTCCGAATACAACAAGCTGAAATGCTAAACAGTAGGACGGTGTACCTATGCATCTTATAAGCACAAAGATTTTCTTAATAAAATAACTATTTTTATACTCTTAATGAAAGAAAACAAAAGAGTTGGCTTTATCTGAAGGGCCTGCACAGTCCAAACACACCACAAGGTAAATTAGTGGTTCAGCTTTATACATATGCACAAGTGGAAGTGGGAAAGAGCACATAAATATGGTAAAGGTTCATTTCTCTGGGATCCTCTTGCACTGTATGGGGCTAGTGCTGATCTCTCCTCAAACACTTTCCTTTCAGTAGCCAGCTTTTTCTTGCCCGCCTCCTGATATGCAAGGGAGGGCCTTTCATCCCCTCCTTGACATGTTTTTGAAGTAAGGCAGGAAAAAAAAGCTTAAGAATGTCATCTTGCCTTCTCATACACTTTTAAATATCAACAATACTTCTAAGGCATGCTGGAAAGACGTGAATTTATAGACAACTCTTCTTTTCAAAGCTGTCTTGAATCATTACCATGTTATTACAGTTTCTGAAGTTTTGCATGTGCTCATGTGATATCTGCTCAACAGAAAAACAGTAATGGTCCTTTATTTTCTGTTGAGTTCTTGAATTGATCTTTGCACAAACATTGACTGTCTTATATTTGCATAAGTGTGAAGTTAGTGGCAGCACAGTTCCATTGTAGCTTTGATATGCAAGTAGGATGCAAATTGTTACTTGGATGTTGTTTACAATATATTTTGCAGTTTTCTTAGACCTTAACACATCTGGAGTCTTCCAGATGTATTTGGTTGTTTTTTTTTCATGATGCAAGGTGACATATTAAAAGAGGGTGTCCCATATTAAAGCATATAGCATTAATTTTTCTCCCTCATTTCTTTTCCATATTATGTGGGAGGGGTTGTAGTATTCCTCCCTGAGTATACAAAGGATTGTACTTGTGCATGTGGTGTGCGCTCAGGACTATATATGTGATGGGGAAATTCTCCCTCTGCTCCCACCTGTGCTTTTCCCCCTCCCTAAAGACCCTACTGCTGTTGGTAATGACTTTTTTTCTTAAAGACTGTGAGCGGGGAAGGGCAGATGCCCCAAAGGAAACAGAGGCATGGGAAGATTTGAGTCTCTTTATCTTGTCCATGGCTCAGAGTTGCAATGGTTACTTTTGAAGCAGAAAGCATCAGATGTAAACTACAAGATAAGTTAGTTGTAACATAATGTATAGTTTGACTCATAGTAGAGATGTAAAACTTTGCTTCTCTCATTGTATCATGCAATGACAAGAACTTGCAAATATCTTTTCCTTGCCCTACGAAAGGGCAGGATGTTTTCTGATTATACTAATGCAACAATTTGTATGCAAACTGCATGCATTGTGCAACTTGTGGAACAAAAACAATTTGTGCAATTTATCGAAAACTACTGTTGGTGCTACCTTGCTGTCTAGACTTGAAGAACTGGAAGTGTTTGATGGGTTGTTTGTATCTGTTTTTAAACAGTCATCCTATCCTTCTGTACTTACTTTGACTGTATGCTTTACTTCTTAAAGGGAAAAAATGCTAGATTTGCTACAGAGATACTGTGTGCAAACTGTAGAAATATTGATGAAGAAGACAAGCGTTCCTTGTCTTGCTGGTAATTTGGAGGCCAGGAATCTTGTCGGACTTGGAAGTTTCAGATGAAATAGTACCTTTTTTACAAACAAAAAAACTTATGCTGAAATAAATCTGCTAGTCTTACAGGTGCTATGACACTTTTCTCACTTTCAATTTACGAAATGGCCTTTTATAGGATATAACAGTTGGGGGTTGGACATGGCCTAAAACCAGTTGCTAGTGCCAGTTAGAGTATACCTGTTTACTAGATATATTTGATCTTGGGTGATAATTATACCTGTGCTGTCTGAACATTATAAATCAATTGTACCTTTTATTGTGGGGAAAGTTTCACTGGCTTTAGTTTTCAGAATGAGTGTTTAAATTATTACTTCTTCTCCTTCTTCTTCTTCAAGTTCTGAACATTTTCTGATTAAAATGTGTCCTCCACCACAATAAAGAGATTTTGAAAGCAATAGCATATGTGGGGTGGGGGTGGGAAGCTCCTTTAGTTTTTCGAAGATTGGATATCTTTCAGTACAAATGGTATTATACAATAGGTTGGTTTTGATTTTTTAAATTATTTTTACAACAGAACAGTGTCTGTACATTCCTTTGAGCATCCCTCCAACATGTATAAGAATGACAGAATGTTGCAAGATGTTCGGAACACTGACCCATAATTGTGTTCATTTCCCACCAGGATGTGCCTTCTCACCATCAGCCATTATTGGCTTCAATGAATGAACTGACTAGACGTTTTTGGACTCTGTTCAAGTAGCACCATCAGTTGCATTGAATAGATGCCAGCATGAAGAATGGGCTGTGATTACCAGTAAAGTCTATGATCCCCAAAGATGCAGAAGCATGTGGCTAACCTGGAACATAAAAAAACTCTTTTTGCTTAAAACTATGTATGCGTGCTTGATTACCTTGCTGCCTTGGAACTATAATGATGAGCAGTGAATTGCTTGTTCCACTAGGATAATGTAACCATTGTTTCATCTTCCCATGGTGAGTTTCGATTGTCCTGGATTGCATTACAGAATAGTTCAAACAAAACGCAGCCTTTCCATCGTAACAAGCTGCCATTGAGACAAACGTTCACAACCTTTTATGAGTTTTCTTTCCACACAGTGGAATACAAAAAGAGAGAGAAAAGTTGGTGATGAATGCCTGATGAAGAAGTCCCAACATTAAAAAGAAAATCTCTTCCTAGCTTTTTTCCTTTTAATGCAATAACATCATTTTGAAGTATGCAAATATACTTAGTATCTCCTGCATAGTAATAACTAATTTGTTTTGAAGTGCTGTTGTAAACTTGGAGAAGGAGGAAATAATTCGATCAGACCCATAACTGTTTTTTCTTCTTCTAATGGTAAAGAGAATTCATGTGCACTGATTAAACTGAAAGCAGAGCATACAGAATTTTATTTTATGACTGGTTGAAATCTGGCTGTTCAAATTCAGTATCATGGACACAGGTTCAATGAGCTTTCTTGTGTTGGAAAATGAATATTGTGACTTCTAGTGGGAAAGGAACATTTGCAAAAAGCAGTGGACTAAGAACCAACAAGTCAAGGAAGAAATTCTCCTTGGGAGTCTCTTCTTCCAGTCATGAGAGAGTTCACAAACACAGAAAGACTGCCTCAGTCACCTCTCTGCAACATCAGTATGCTTCAAGTTCTAATTACGGGCTATTACTAATGTCTGTTTCTAACCTTTACCAAGGAAAATCAACAATCCTACTTGCCTGTACTGTGTGGTAAACAAAGTAGGCCAACAATTGACAGGTCTTGATACATATAACCCAGCAGAAACAACAACAAGCTTGCAGCATTTTGAGGATGGTAGAAAACCCGTCTGTATAAGAGATGTAGAATTGTTGTGTAGCTGTAAGAGCATGCCAAGGAAGTGGAGTTAATGACATTATAGTGATTTCATTAAAATTATTTTAATGTTTAAAAAATGTAAAAACACTTAAAGTATTTAATGTTAAAAAATCATTGTACTGATAGATACCCATTCAATTATTAAAGGAAACTTTGGAATTCAGAAAACTGAATGATGAAGCCATTATGTCGTCCAAATACAATCTAGATTGGAGACTGTGATGGTTTTTTGGTTTAGCAGTAGTTAACTACCTTCCAAAGTGAACTCAGCGCTAGTGAAATTGATACTTTGGTATCAAAACATGCTTCTATATCTGTTGTTTGAAAGGTACAGTAGGCATAGTGCAATAATAGTAGCATTTTAGATTGTCTTGTTCTTGTATAGGGGTGTGATTTCTTTTCAGTACAGGGAAAACAGAGTCCTTGTCCTAGCTGGTTCTCCTTCTGTGCATCTGAGTCAAAACATGCAAAGAGTAGTACAGAAATTAGTCATAGCCAGTCGAGAACACATTGTCAGCAGGGAAAGCCTGCAGCATGCTTCCCCCCCCCCCCCCATGTGACAGGCTGCAGCACTGCCTTACATATAGAGCTATTGAGAGAAAGTAAGGCTAAAGTTGTCTTCTTCAAGCAGATCTTGTGGGTGAATATTTTGTCCTGATGTCTTGTCTCTCCTTAGGCTGTGCATGCTTTCTTCCCTGAACAAGATGTACTGTTTCTATCTAGTGAAACTGGAGAAAATAGACTACTGTTCATCTTCAAATCTCTGTGCTATGTAAAATGTGAACTTTTATAGAGTAAGCACCTGTAGTGGAACTTGGGGCTAATCAGTGGCAAACCTGCCATGTTGCAAGGATAGAGATTGTATGCACAAAGTAACAGCCACAGAGGGACACTTAAATCACACCATAAAATTGATGGTGGCTTTCTTCATTCTCCTTCAGGCACCTCTCTCTGTGTGTTTACACGTGTGCCTGCATGTACCCATGCACACACAGAGAAAAATACAGTAGGACTCCTGTATCACTGGAGGATAGGTTCCAAGCCCCTTCAGTGGATGTCTGAAACTGTGGATAGTAGTGAACCCATTAAAGAGAGTGAGAGGAGGGGAGAAGGGTGAGAGGAGGTAGGTGGTGTGTGTGTGCATACTTGTGGGTTCACTTGCAGCAGCTGCAACCACAGACAACTGAAACTGCAAATATTGACTCTGTGGATACAGGATCCTACTGTATGTCCAGTCTCTCTGATGAACTGCAGTGCACATATATCTGACTGTGATAGTTACTGCGCTAGCCAGAAGCAGGTAATTATCATATGGCTTTAATGGAGAAACAGTGAAACCAAACCATCAAGGTTCCTGATCAATTTATCTTTTTATCTGGTCAGCTTTACTGATTTTTTCAAGGGTGTACCTATACCAACCAGGGCTTGTGTGGACGATTGCCTATGGCATTAGAAGCATAAGATAATGTATACTACAGTCCATGAAAACTTGTGCCAAATAAAACTGTATAAAATAAATAAAATAAAACTTTTTAGTCTTTACAGTGCCACAATTCTTTTTTGTTGCTTTTGGTACAACAGACTAACACACCTACCTCTTCTGGAAATTTCTGGAAACTTGATAGTGTTCAGCTAGGTGAAAGTTTGGATGTGTCTGTAAGTTGCTTCCATATTCTTACCTTACATGTTTTTGACTTAGAACAGGCATGTGTATGCATGGCAAATACATAGTACAGAGAAGATGAAGTTTATGTGGGGCAGTTTATACACATTGTTTGTGGACACATATTTAATTGTCATGGAAGTATTTTGGGCTATTACTACAGAGTATTATCTAGAGCAGAGGAAATAAAAGTAGAATGTTATAGGGCTGCAATCCACAAGTCACTTGGGATGCCAGATTCTCATGTAAAAGTGTGTCCTTACATGTAAAGACCAAGTGCTTTTTCAGACACTGCTCTGTCAGTTATTTCCATCATCAACCTCCTCTTTTTGTTGTAGCAGTGATTTATGGCGGTTTTTTTTAGTGGTCCATAGGAATGGGACAAAGCAGCTTCAAGCCTCTTGCCACCAGTCGGCACTGTTGGGCAGTTTCATGTCTTTGAACAGCTGCTCCTTCTACTTTTGTTTACTTTGGCCACATCATAGTAGCCTTACTCAGGTTTTTCTAAGCAAGTTCAGCAACCTGCAAGGTAGAAGAGCACTTTAAAACTGTCTCTTCTGTCCTTGGTTCTGTCACACTCGAAACATGGAGGCTGATTATTCAGAAGATCCTGCTATCTATGGTGGATCTCTACATGAATTAGAGCCAGCTCTTCCAGGGTTCCAGTTCTTCTGGGCAGTCTGCCTCCAATAAAAGTCCACAGAATTACCATATATTCAGGAGATTTTACTCTTCACACCTGTCACTCTCCAAATTTGGATGACAATGGATATGACAACGGAGGGGGCAGAACTAGAACCCTCTCACTATATCTGTGTTGCAGAAAGTGCTTAGAAAAGGTGTGGATACAGCTAGTGACTTCTTCATTTCCTTTGTGCAAAGTTGGAGCTGTCTCTGAGAAATGGTTTCTTCCAGAACAGGGTGTGTGGCCAGGCGAAGCTGTGACAACCTCAGTTTCAGTTAGAGCATTTCACTTTCGAAGGTATGACCTCAGGGTGTCACCGCAAGCTGGACTGCAAGTATTCTAATTTAATATGTTTCTGGATTAGAGTCTGAGAGACTTAAAACATAATTGCAATAGCTCAGTGATTGTACAATACACAAAAATAATTTATTGAAATATATGCATATTCATTTACAGACTTTAAGCCTAGAATTCACAAAATCAATTAGCTGTGCAGTAGTATGTGCCTGATCTCCAGCTATTTACTTACACTGGTTGACAAAGGATGTCTGTTGACAGCACATATAGTGAAGCAGAGAGCAATGGCAGTTTAGACTTGATTGAAACACATTGCACAGTATAGAACATGTAATGTATGCATATACAGCCAATAGTGTGCTGTATATCCCATTGCTTGTATGATATAAAACTTCCCATTTGGAAAAAAGAAATTACATTCAGAAACTGTCTTTCCAGAAAAACTAAGGGTAGTACTTTAGGACTTTGACCCTGAAACAATTGAGTTCTTTCTGAATAAGTAATGTAAGATCATTTGTCCATGCACACAACTATGTATGGGTTGGTGTGCTGTATGTGTTTATAAAGGAAACCAGAGTGGTTGGAGAGACTAGAGTATCTAATTCAATACATTTCATAAATGTCTTTGGTGCTTCATGTAATTACCTCTGGCTGGAATGAAATGAGGGTCAAGACAGGGTTCTAACTAACAAAGATTGAGCACTGCCTACTTTGTTCAACTTATTAATTCAGACTCAGAGCTATGTTTGAATAAAATGAAAGGAAAAACTGTACTCTGTAGTGAGTTTTATTTGAATTTGCTGGAGTGAGCCTTTGTATCTAAGATGTGTGTTTTGCTTGCTCTGATGAGCTTCTGGTGATTGAAATTGCTCCCAGATTGACTGCAGATTTCAAATGGAACCATCTTGCCTCTGCTTTGATTTGTCCTTTTGTAGTTGTTGTGCTCTTAGTTTTTTCTTTCCCGTCCTTGTACATTTTGTTTGTCTAATAAGTCAAGGTGTCTTGGAAATGAAAAGGTCAGTTCCTGAAAGTGGTGGTACTTAATAGTAACCTCTAAATGTTAATTTTACATCTAACAGTTGGATCTAAGGCAGTCTGAGTGGAACACTTTTGTACCCCATTCCCAACCTCCATCTGGCCTTCAGATTCAGGTAACCTCTTGTATGACATTTAGTAAGGGAGTGGGAAACTAAAGCATGAGAGTGAAATCAATAAAACCTTGAGGGGAGGTATTTTGCCTGAAAAATGATTTCTTGCATGCACAAAGAATCAAACAGCTCACATTTAAATGTTAGTTCGCTATTACTGGGAAGGGGAGAACTAGATTGCTTTTTAAAGACATAGAGATATGTAGTAGCTCTTTATGAAAACAGATAATCCCATAGTCATACGCTTCCAAAATGATGTCATAGGTACGTTTTGAATTTTTTAAAGTCTTCTTTTTGCATTAAATTAATAAAAGAAGAGAGAGAGAGAGAGAGACTTCCCCAGTGAGCTTTTCATTGACCTTCAGTATTTTATATGTGGTTTAAGTGCTGACAATTTGAATGATAAACTAATATTATAAAAGAAAAGTCAGCTAAGCAGATCTGGGAAACTAGCCCACTTTGTGAAATAGTGCACACATTCAAATCCACTTGGATAAATAAAACTATTAATTGCTAGCTGGCCAAGACTTTGATTTCTGGCTCTGAAAGGAGTATACTGATACGTGATTTGTGATGCCTTTTACTTTTAGAATGGCTGTTTAAATTAGTATTCAGACTGGATGTATTCTATATTTTTTAAAAATCATAATGGATTCTGTAAATCCAAAAGCAAAACTATTCCCTCCTTTATTTATGTTTCTTTGTTTTATCACATAGCAGTGTGCTTTAGAGACAGATTTGCATCAAAATAATTCACAGGGCAAAGTTTGGTTCAGGGCTGTTTTATTTTTCCAAAAGCAATCTTGTAAAATAGCAGTAGGAGAACTGTGAGTACGTATGTGTTTTTTCCAGGAGGTTTTGGCTTGGGCAGCTGAGAACAGACCAGGGAATCTGTGAGATTGCTCACAGTGGAGGAGTCCTGTTCAAAGGACCTGTAAAAGTCAAAGGACAGTATATAGCAATCAATAATTAATTATAGGTGCCTTTTTCTGAATACCTTTAAACAAATTGTATATGTATGTCTGTATCTGTGTGTTTTATCCAGACATTTTATTCATTTAATAATCATCATCATATGCTGTCAAGTCAATTCTGACTTATGGTGACCTTTTTTCAGGGTTTTCTAGGCAGAGAGTACTCAGAAATAGTCTACCATTCCCTTCTTGTGGAGGCGCCCTGGGACTGTGCAGCTCACCCAAGGCCACACAGACTGGCTGTTCTCCCTGGAGGCACAGGTGGGGAATCAAACTCCCAGCCTCTGGCTCCACAACCAGATACATAAACCACTGAACTATCCAGCTAGCTCTAATGCAATTCTTATGAAAATATAGGAGATGAAAGTCATAACTAGACATTCATGTGCCAGAAGTGACTTTACAACATTAATTCATTTATGGTTCTGGTGTCATGCAATGGGATATTTAGCGTTGTTCATGTTCTACTATAATTGATTAAACAAATGGAGTAAACAATTTTAGCAGATGTGTTAGTATTACTATCGCTCCCTAATGTTTTAAGGAATTTTTAAGGGAATGTCTTTGGCTTCCTGAGAAATGTCTTAAGATCAATTTAAGAAAAATCATATGTGCCCCAAATTTCAGTTCCAATTAAATTCAGCTGCACTTAAAGCATGTGGAATGCTTCCCTTCCATGCATGCATGCATGGCTCACCTTATCTGGATTCTTAAATTTCTATAGATGTTTGAACCAAGAAATGTTGGTTTGAAGTCCATTTTAGAAATTCCATTATTGAACTGAATTTAATTTTAGTTGAAACTTGTTGACAACTGCTTCTGTGTCAAACTGTTTGGAAGCACTTAATGACAAAGAGTTTGCTTTTGTATTTTTACAGCTTTTTCTCATCTCTGACATATAAATGGCATAAATTTGAATGCATTAAATATTAATTTATATTTACAAAAAAGATTTGAAACTGGCTTGTATATCAACCCATATACTGGGTTTTTATGCCTCACATAATCACTTCACTCATCACCAGTTTCTCTGTTTTGCAGTCTCATTGCACTGGTGAGATTTTGTGACATCAGTTTTTAAAACCTTTTATCCAATTCATTGCATTCAGCTCTCAAATTCTACGTACAAACTGGGAGCTTGTGAGAGACATTTCTTTGGTTGCCACCAATGGCAAATGCCCTTAAGGATATAAGGAAACAGTGTGATAATTGCGTTTGAACAATTGCTGCTGGTTGTTGGGTGAGCCCCTGTAGGGGCTGACTGTAAAGTGAAGTAGTTTGGATCTTGCTGTTCAGTTGACAGAAATAATTGCTTTGCATAAAAATTATCAGCGCTGCATACTACCAATTATGTCACAAGCCTTAAAGTAATGGTAGCAAACTAACAGATGGTGATAAATGAGTATATAATTAATTTGTCAACTGTGTTTTTGTTGGGATTGTACTGAGAGGGGAAAATCAATTACCTGCTTTGTGCCTGGGAGTTTGAAATAGGCGTGATGACAATAAAGGTACAGAATGATATACATTTAAGGGCTGAGACATGGTTGCATTCTTGTACAATCCTGAAAGCCCATGAAATAACTTTCAAGAATGGGGGTGTTAGTCACTCGAGCAATATCTCTTGAACAAAATGTAGTTGTATATTACACCAGCATGATATAGGATATTTCTCAAGAAGCCTGTTACTATGTGGGTTAAAATTTATTTATTTATTTATTTAGGACCATTTATACTCCACCTTATATCCTGAGATCTCAGGTGGAGTACAATAAAAAAATACCAGTAGAAAAACAGTACAGTACTTTAAAACAATGTAAAAACTATTTAAGCATTAAAACTGCATACATTAAAGACAACATTAGAGGGGCCTCCACGGCCATTAAAGCCATAATCCTTTATCGTTGAAGGCTTTGGTGAATAATCGTGTTTTAACTTGCTGCTGAAATGAGGTTATGTTGGTACCAATCCATCCTGTAAGGGAGAACATCCTATGACTAAGGTGCTATAGACGAGAAGGCCTTCCTCATGGCTCCATGGTGGGGACACGATAATGTATACAGAGAAGAGAGTTCCTGTGCTTTAACCTGACATAAAATACAAGAAGCAATGAACTGCATTCACTAGGTACCACTATTATTCTGACTCAGTTCCAGAGGTCCTATACTGCAAAGGAAGATGGGTGTCTTTAGGCCCCATTGAAATAAGTGACATGCTTCACTGTTACGTTTTTCTGGAATTCACACAACTTGGAAGTTTTTCTTTAAATTCAGATTAGCAATTTGGATTCCTCTGTGGTCGTTCCTCAGGGGGACATTAATAGGTTTTCTTATCCCTTGTCCTTGGTCAGTGTAGCAACTCATAAGTTCAACTCTCCTGAGATCGAGGCTTGGTTCTGCCTCCCTTAGGAATACTGGCAAGTAATTTCCCAAGATAACCGCCAAAAAACTCAATTAAACTTAGATTAAAGAACAGAAGGATTTATTGACTTTTTCTCAGGAGAGAGAAGAAAATAAAATAAAAGATGGTAGATATTAAACTGCCTAAAGAGGAGAAACAGAAATATCCTGTCACTAGCATTACTCTTTGGCTTCCAAAATAACTGGGAGACTTGAAGCTAGTTTAGTGCAAAACATTAAAAGCCTGCCTCTTTTGCAGCCCAAAGCCATGTCTGTCTTTTTCTGTCAGAATTGCAAGGAGAGTGACGTGCCTTCTAGAGGCTGTGCATGAGCCAGAGTAACCTCCCTCTGTGATTTGAAACTCAGTGACTTTGACATGGAGGTGTCAAGAGTTACAAAACATGTTTATTTTTTAGTGGCGTGCTAAAATCTGTCCCTATTTGGAACAAGACCCCTTTGTTTGAGAAGTCAGATAAAATGTCACTGCTTGCACTTTTCATATAAAAACAATAAGGTTATAATTAATTTCTCACTAAATTCTTCTTATTTGCTGTTATCCAAAAAGCCACATCCATTATGCTTTGATAAATCTGTTGCAACAGGCAAAAATAAATAACAGAGGGCAGCAATATTGCTTGAATAGCTCTAGATTATAGCATGTTTCATTACTATGTCTGTAAAAAGCCAGATCTGGCATTCTAGCATTCTTGGTATGGTTTGACTTAGTTTCTCAACGGTTTTTTGCTCTCTTTTCTGGAGTGCACTACAATTGTAGTCCTTTGTGTGCTCACCTGAATATGGGCCTTATTGAACACAACCAGATGTTATCCTGAGTAAACATTCATAGGATAGTGCTGCAATCTTAAGATTGATTGGAGAAAACAAACAATCTTGATTTCTCATTGGGATGAACAGCTCATAACCTGCACATCCATAACACCTATATCAAAGATGCTCATTCCCTGTGTTCTGCCAAAGGCAATATAGTCTGATGGGTAAGAGCATAGGTAATGGTGGAGAAGAACTATGGAAATGGAAACAGGGCTGGACTTTGCCATCACATGGGATACACTTTAAAGTGTATAGATTTGTGTCATATGTATAAAACCTCTTGGGTTCTGCTTTCAAAATTTTGGCATTATAAAGGAGCTTTTTTCCTCCTATTATAGGGTTACCTGTTGTTCATAACAAGATATTTTTGTAACCATTTTGAAACTCCCAAGCCAACATCTCATAATTGCCTTGAATGTTAGAATAATACTGTTTTTTATGTTTGTGTTTTTAAAGAGAGTTGGGCACAAAGCAGTTAAAGGGGAGGGCATTTAAGTTCCATTTTTTCCAGAGGGAATGTTACTCTGAAATTGGTAGGACTTAAATGTGTTTTTTCTTTGACTGAATTTTGTTTTCACTTCCTACCTTCAATTTTGTTAACAAATGAAAATTTATTTATATGTCTGTCTATTACATTTGGAGAATCACAATGGAAATATGGCATTTCTTTATTTTCAGCTGCCCCTTTAAATCACAAAGGTATTTGAATACTATTCAGTTATAATCAGTTCCTCTCTCTGTATATTTATATTAGTATTTACATTTACTTTAACAGAATATGCCATCTGAAAATTGCCAATCATAGTACAGCTATAGAGCTACAGAAGAAAGGTCTGAAAACAAGCTGTGGAATTACAATAATGTTGTATTCTAGCTTCTGAAAAAAGTCAGAAGGAAATAAAATTGAATGTTTGTATCAGAGCCCTGTGTTCAGACACAGATTCAGTCATAAAAGTAATAACTTGTGCAACCATTTCTACCCTAGTGTGGCTGATGTAACTAGACTCCACTGATAACAATAATCAGAATATAATGACAATAGTCTAATAGTAATAATAGTGCCTACAAATCCAGGGCAGCCATTTGGAATTGCTTAGTAATTGATGACATCCAAGTGACCTTCTGATGGAAGAAGTATTTTCTGTTCAACTGGTTTTATGGCTCAAGCTTCACTTGTGCATTGAGTGCATTGTTAAGTAGGGACCTAATTTATTTATTTATTTATTTACAAGATTTTTTAGCCGCACCATTACCAGTGGTCTCTGAGCGGCATACAATATTAAAACTTTAAAAACATTAAAAATAGGCAATATTATAATAATAATAATTTGAAATAACAATTCCCAAATGTATTTTTCTTAATTAACCATTTATGGATTTTCATTCCAAGTGCAAACAGCTTATAGGAAAAACTATTTGCTAATATCATAGTTTAATGAACACTCACGGTCTTTTCCAAACCTGACTTCAGGATTCCTCTGTCCTGCCATAATGATGGCTTTATCCCAGACTTGCTTGGTTTGAAACTAGTTTATATTTTGACCTTTTGAATTTCTCTGTCCCTCGTGCATTCTGCTGGTAGCTCTGTGATGTACTATAGAACTTCTACAATAGCTTGTATGTTGGTTATATTATTAACTGGGCAGTGATGCAGTGAATAAGTGTGCATAATTTGTGCTTTGCTGTGGTTTAGCCAGGGAATAACTTACATTCATGAGCAGCAATGATGATATCCAGCCTCTGAGTTTAGTGGCAATCCTCACAGTAGTTTGGATTTACCTGCAATTAGTATTGGTAGGAAGGACACCTACCAAATACCTAATTTGTAATGCAGAGTATTTGAGGGTGGGCTACTCTGTCAGTGAGCAATAAAGACTTAGCTTCACAAAATTCTTATTCCTGTTGCAGAAGAAAAGTATTCATATTATTTTATTTATTCAGATCAACCCAGTTGCCTGCACCTTACAGTCCCCATGGGGCATAGCAATGGAACCTATCAAGATGAATTCTTGCACACGGAATAAAAAGAGCAACCAATCATTGTCTTTAGGCTTGCTATCCTTGAATTGTGGAGGGGGAGGTTCATATTTTTAAACATTCCATCTGATGATATCCTGCATTCATTCTGTTACTATTCCTTGGTCAATAAATGCTGGACAAACTCCATAATTCAGTGTGTAGAGTGACATCACAGTTTCAGCTGGCATTTCAGTCAGGCACTTTAGAAAGAAAGAACCACTTCTGGTTGGTGTATTCTGCTTGATGTCCAGGATATCCCAGGCAGTCCCGCACCAGGGGCAAGGACACCAGGACCCAGTCCACCATGCAGAGTATCAAGTCCCACGGCACTCACTGTGCAGTTGGTCGTGACTAAGCAGAGGCATGAACACAAGGCTGAGAACACGGAGCAGGAACCAGGTGCCGAGAGGCAGTGGGCAAGCAGCAACAAGAGCAGGAACTAGAGATGGGGGTATTCGTATACAAATACGAATATCCCCACACAGGTGGAAATAACAAGGGTCCAGCCCCATGGGGCCAGACTGTCCACTCATGATTTTGCCACTGCCGCTGGCTCTGCAGAGCCTTCCTATCGCGCTGTTCTCCACAATCAATTACCCAGTCCTGGCAGGAGGCGGGATGGCAAGCCTCTCTGGTAGGTTGGAGAGTAGCTAATCCATTGCAGAGAATAGTGCAATCAGAAGTCTCCGCAGAGCCGGCGGTGAAATCGTGAGTGGACAGTCCAACTCCATGGGGCTGGATCCTCATTATTTCTACCTGTGCAGGGATATTCATATACAAATACCCCCATCTCTAGCAGGAACCAAGGCAGGTGCAGGAACACTGGAGGCAAGAGCCGGGACCAAGGTAGGAGCAGACACTGGAGCTCAGGAGCAACAAGACAGTAAACCCAGCATGGCCAGAAGACCTTTGTTGCTGAGGCAAGTTCTGGAAGGGAGAGCCACTCCTTAAATAGGCCTTCCCTCCAGGTTTCCAGGTGAGCCTCGTGAGTGGCCCAGCAGCTGCTACACAGGCTAGGGCTAAGCCTGCAAACACCAGGCCATCCCTGGGTCAGGTTGGCCCTGATCCTGCAGCTCCCAGAGTGGTGTGGGCCACATCTTGATACCCAGAGTTGACTGGAGAGGTTCCTGATGTCAGAGTTTAATGAATTTATGCAAAACAGGAGTTGAAGTGGATCCACGTCTTCATGCAGGAATGTCTAGCCAGGTTATTTTATGTCTTGGTTGAAGTACCTTTGTTCTTTTCTTGAGGAAGGGCCCATAGCTTGGTACTAAAGCACATGCTCTGCATGCATAACATTCCATGCACAGTTTTTGGCATTTCGAGTGAGAAGACCATGGATGGTATAGCTAAAAAAGATCACTTATAACATGTTTGTCTTGTTAAATTGACCAATAGTCTAACTTAGAGCAGAACAGCATCATATGTTCTTATTATATCTCATTCACACATGCTCATATACTAATATGCAAGTTAAGAAAAGCAGAATTTAAAGGGGGGGGGGCTCAAGAGAAGTATGCTGCACACACACGCACACACAGGGTTTTTGCTGCTGTACTCTTAATCCTGTTATTTATTTTAAAAAGGAACAATGGATCTGATTTGCAGAAGCTAGCTCGCATGTTCACTCTTCAAAGAGTTCAGAAAGATAGGCTTTATTGTTCTAAATTCTTGCATTCAGAATCACTTGTCTTAATTCATTATAGAAAGGGAGAGGCATATTGCTACCCATAATATAGCATAAGGACAAAGAGCTAGAGCAAAGCAAGAGAAAGAAGGAGACAGCTTGTTGCATTAAAAGCAGGAGGAGCACTACCTTAATTATCCATTCATCCAACAGCATATTTGGACATTTATATAAGATTAATGTGTTCACATGTGTGTTGAGAATAGTGAAATCTTGTAGGTTATTTCACATTACAAACATAGAAGGAAGTGAATTTGGAAGTGCATCTCAATTTATACCTGAGCCTGGCTCAGTCTGGATAAAGCTTTTCAAACTTTTAAGTTGCCTTGAGCCAGTTCCCATATGTAGGAGATCCTGTCAGATTTCTAACATGTGAATATCTCCTTTGTATTGCCTACGCTCCTTAATTTTTTACTGATTTTGTTCCTTGCTCCAGGCACACCTCAGTTTAATCAGGACCTGATACATTTCTCTTATATTTCTTTGAAAAGCACTGAAGAGTAAAGTTTTAAGTATTAGACAAGAGAACCTAACTCAGACTAACTCAGCTTCAACTTAAAGAGAGAGAATGTTGTGGTTGTTAAGACTTCAATAGATGTGAAGAGATGTTCCAAAAAAACTTTGGTTAGTATGATTTCAAAACAGGCACTAGAAAGGGAAATGTGTTGACATGCAGTACACCCCATTTGGATTTCTACAGGACAGTTCAGAAACTTCAGATGGTTCAAAGTGCTGGTTATAACCTATAAAGCCCTTTACAACTTGGGTCCAGGCTGTATCTCCTCATCTATAACTTGACAATAACACTAGGAATAGCTGAAGGTTGCAGAAGAGGAAGGCCATAGATAAGATGGTCTCTGAAATCTTTAGGGGAGAGCACTCCTGTCAGTCCCACCACCACTGCAGGCATTTTTCTGAATACTCCAGAGAGGACATTTTTGGTGACTCCCAGTCTATGGAATCCTCTCCCACACGAGGCTAGGTTGGCCAGTTCCTTATAGTCCTTCTGTCAGCAGGTAAAATCTCCCTTTTTGAACTGGCATCTGATCTGTGAATGCCCTGGCAGGATCATAAGGGTGCAGCATATTTTTATCATGTGTTTTATGTTTGTTTTAATCTATTCTAAACTACTGATCTTTTTAACATTGTTCAGGTTTAATTATTTTAATATCTTAATTTATTGTGACTTCAGACATATGGGTTTTTTTGTTTTTCCTTTTGGGGTTGAGTCTTTAGAGTCTTTAGGACTAGTTTGTGTAATAAGCTGTGCATGCAGATCATTGCAAACGAGCTAGATATGGCAGCATTTGAGTTGGTTTAGCATCTAGGTCAGTCTAATTGGTGGATTTCTGTCACTGAGTGAAGAGGATGCATTCCGCATCCAGATGCAAAGACTTGATGTGTTGAAGATTGTCAGTGTGTCAGATCTTTTTAGGAAATTAGAGTCACTGTAGAGGCAACATGTGGCCTGGGGGACATTTTTGCACTTCCTAGAACCCTTGGGATCTTCCAGCCTCCTTCCCCTAAAATCAGAATAATTTTTTAGAAGAACCCAGAAAGTCCCTACGTGCATGAGGAGCAAATTCTTCCATGTTTTACGGAGCCCCAGCTCCTCTGGTCATTTCATAACCCCCTTTTGAAATAAAGTGGCCACTAGATGGCACCGGGTTATTTCAGAATTTAAAAAAAAAAAAAATAGAAAAAAATAATGTTTACTTAACAAAACCCAAACAGATTTAATTAAAAGAATTAAACACACAAGTTTGTGCGCTTTGGCCCTTTCTGCCCATTTTATCCCCTCCATCTTGGGAGTGCAACCTGCAGCCTCCAGCCAATTTGAAAAATTGTCGTCTTTAGGAGATCACTTCACTCTTATTGTAGAGGTTTACTTCAAACTCTGCTTGACAATTGGAAAATGGAGATTCTGATATCTGTTTCTGAGAATGAGATGAAGAAGAAAAGGGAGTATTTTTACAGCTTTTTTTCTCTGCCGTTTTCTCCCCCAGCTAAAAACTCAGAGCTCCCCTTGGCATGGTATCAACTTGAACAATGTTACAGTGTCTGTCCTAAAGCATATATCACTGGATACCTGTCACATTTGGAAGCTTCAGTGAATTTCTTAGAGTATATGAGGGTAAAAAGGTGAAACACCTAGATTATGTGTTGCAAATGAATCCTATTTTGGTGCTTTGTTTCACATAGAAGGAAAGAAGAAATGCATAGCATACAGAACAAATGAACTTTTTTGCTGCTAAAAATTGTGTTTAAAATTATGGATCTTCAGTTTTATGAATGTTAGAACCTATTGTTTGCAAAATACACGTTGGTTTAGACAGACAGATTGGGATGACTGAATCCACATTTTTCCAAAGCTTGTGCCTATTAACAGCTCAGCAGCACTAGATTTATTTCTTAATTGTGTCATGCTTTCAGATGGAACAAAAGCAGCACAGGAAATACATTGGTAAAGTAAATGGTTGCAAGATATTTTGCTTGCATCACTTTATGGAGCACCCTGATAATTCAGAGTCAACTTAAAGTTTTCATGGTTATCTAAATCGGCTTCATATCCTAAGGAATTGTTTTTGTTCATTTTCAGTTAGTGCTGGATGTTCCTGGCAGGCATTGTTATATGTGGTTGTCTTTCTGCCACTATTGTAACAAGATGCTCTAAATTAAAGCAACCAATCTGAACTCCTTACATAGAAGCAAGTCAATGGGAATTGGATGCTGTGAATTGAATCTAAAGAATTGTGAGCAGAAGGAAAATGGCTGCTGGTAAATGGCTGAAACCTCTTGCACAGGAGTGGTACAGCATCCCTCAGATTTCCAGTTTTTCACATGAAAGAAACATATTGGATTTCATTTCTGTTTTCTTGCACAGTTCTCTAGTGTAAGATGTAAAGCAGCTTTCTGCAAGCAAGAGCATATCTTGTATGTAGAAGAACATGTTTTGATCCAACCAGGGTTGGTTTTGTTTGACTGTGGTGTTAGAAGGAGCTGTGAAATCTCTTGAGAAATTGGATGGCATTCTGAGGGAAGTAGTAAAAGAATGCTGAAAGAATAGAATGGAAGATGGAATGTGAGTTGTTGAGCATGACAGATTATATACCTGAAAAGCCAGGTTGTTGCACCACTGATTGGAAAGCTTTCACTGAAAGAAAGGTGATCTCTGTTACTTTGCATTTAATTTTAAGATGCCAAAATGTTAAAATATTACCGAGCAATTCCTTGCAGATACCTAATAAAATATAAGCATTTTTCTTTATCCATTGAATCCTGCTAAGCAATTGCCCTTTTTATGCCTTTGCATGTGCAACTTGAGCCAAATGAAAAATTTGTCAATTATTAAAACCATTAGACAAGAAAAGCAGTGTTTAATAATAAAAAATGTGTGCCATCAAGTCACTTCCAATTTATCACAACCCTTTCTAGGGGTTATCTAGATCGAGAGTACTCAGAAGTGGTTTACCATTCCCTTCTTCTGGGGACATCCTGGGACTGTGCAACTTGCCCAAGACCACATAGGCTGGCCCCTCTGGGATGCCCAGTGGGGAACTGAACTCTCAACCTCTGGTTCCCCAGCCAGAAACCTAAACCACTGAGCTATGCAGCCAGCTGTTTGTAGTTTTAGATGTGAATGTATAAAATTAATCAAGAAGAATATTTTGCTTTATATTCACAGTACAATGTAGAGAATTGTGCATACACATATCAAGTACAGTGGACCCTCGACTTACAGACGGCTCGACCTGCAGACTTTTCGAGTTACAGACTTCTCTGGCTGCAAAATTTAGGTTCGACTTGCGGCCGGAGAATCGACCTACAGACCGGAAAATCAAACAAAATGGACCAAAAACGGCCGGTTACAGATTAATCGGTTTTTCAATGCATTGTAGGTCAATGGAGCCTCGACCTACAGACTTTTCGACCTGCAGCCACCGTTCCAATACGGATTAATTCCGTAAGTCGAGGGTCCACTGTACTGAGTCCTTACAAGTTTCAGAATGGTATCTATATTTTCAGAATAAACAGCAGATTTTTCCCTCTATTCTAGAGGCAATTTTATTTTTAAAAGACTTGCATGCTTATTATTTACTACCCTTTATTACTGGCTGCCCACTTGCCATTTCTCCTAAAAGTAACGTTCTTAGCAATATCAATCTTTTCAGACAAGATGAGATGAGCAATATTTAGAGATGTATATTAGTATGTTGAAAATCCATGTATAGCAGGTAATGTACAGTATAGCAGATTTGCCTAGTATGAAGGCGTTCCCTGATCTCAACATTCTGCTTGTCTGCTTCACCATAATGTAATTAAGAAGCAACACTTTGGATACAGGTATATAGACATGAATAAGCTTAGAAAAAATGAGAAAAGGGACATGTGGCCCCCGAAACAATACAAATGCAAGAGCAAGTGGTACCTTTATTAGGCCACTAAAAAAATCAAGCAAACAGCTACCTTTCAATGAGAATTCATCTTCCTCGGGTTGTGCACCCAAGATCTTGTGGATTGTTAAGAAACATTATATATTAGAGTTCCAAAGTTTCATGGCAGATTTAAAAGAGTACTTGCTGTAGACTTTGATTTTACGCACCATAGCAGAAGTCAGGAGAATTTAGTCTCCATATTTTTTGAACTATCTACAATTCCAACTCCTTTCCATAGGCAATGATGGCAAGGAGTTCTGGGAGGTAAAATCCAAAAAGCCTGGGGGAGGGGGGGAGCAAAGTTTTTCCATCCCTGCATTGTAGCAATATTTGTAGCATCAAATTTAGCCTTGTATAAACTGTGGAGCAATACGCCGGGAAGAAGGTGCATATTTCCACAAGAAATAACTCAAGAGAAAAAAAACGACTTATACTCTTAATGAGACACTTCAAATTCAAGTATTCTTGACAGAAGAGTTTGTATTCCCTTTTATCATTTGGGCCAAGGCCACCAACAAAAGCAGGGAGAAGATTTCCAGAGATGCCTTATTTAAGATTCCTTAATGAATAGTACAGTGCTATTTAAATATGGTTTGATAGATGGGAGCCAAATGATTGTTGTGAAGAAGAGTTTTTGTATTAAAAGGGTTCTTCTTTGTGGTCTCTGTGAATGCACACTAATGGGTTAATCTGCACCTGCGCAGAGCAACCTCAGAATTTTCCAGAGCTCGAGCACATGGTGCCGGAACCTCCCACACGCTGCCTTTAACCCTGGCACCGGGTGCCTCAGTTCCTTTCTTGCCGCTGCTGCAGCAGCACCTCGTTAGGACCCTCCGTGCTTCATTTTATACTTACCTTACCTTACCTTACTATTGGACCTCCCTGGCTTCTATATCAGATCGTTCAACATTTCTTCTTCTTTGTGAGTTGGAAAAAAGAATAAAAACGGACTGTTAGTTGGTGTTAGGGGAGCTATAACGATTGTTTATGGCCACTCCGGGTCTCTTTAAAGAGGTGTGAGTCCTCTCCTAACAAGATTGCCCTTTCCAACGGTCACTCTCATTGTTTGTTCTGTCTTGGCAAAGAGCACCAGCCGTCTCTGTGTGGAGTTTGTAAAAACTTTACTAAACTGGCCCTTAAGTTGAGGCTCCAATGCCTCCACTCATTTTTGTGGGAAAGCTCCTTGTCTCCAACCCAAGGAACCCCCATGGAATCACCTCGGGCGGATCGGCATTCTCCAATTTCTGGCTCTCCGCAGTCTTCTAAGACCATGAAGGCTCCCAAAATGGCGTCTAAACCCCAGGCATCTTCTTTGGACTCGAAGTCGACGGCTATGGTATCGACACCGAAGCCTTCCTCGGTATCAGCCCCGAAGAAGAAGACTCAGAAACCTGGGCATTCATCTGAGACAACCGTGTGTAGCTGGCACCGGCACCAGATGCTTCCCGGCGACAATAGGTATGTTTAAGAATACCGTCGGGGGACGAGGAGAGTCTGCCCCCTGATGCCGGAGGCCTTGCCGTCCCCATGTGTCAGTTATTCACCTGACAGGGGGAACACCTCGGTCGAGGTCATTCAGTTCGCACAGGCTAGCCCGAGGATGCCTCCGGGCTTGATCGCTGGACCTGTCTCCATCTCGCCGCCAGATTCTGTGCCTCAGGATGTGCCTAGGAAGAGGACTCATAAATCCCGGCATCTTGAGCTGCCAGTCAAGCCTGAGCATCCTTGGCATCGACCGGTTCTCGGGCGAGATTACCGGGATTACAGGAGACTGCGTCATTATGATCACCCGTCGTATTTCGACCCTGATGACTTCGACCTCGACCCGCGCTCATATTAGAGATCCTATAGGTTCGACCCGTATTATCGGCGTCACTATTACCCTTGGCATTCACCCTTGCTGTCACCTTCTCCCCCTCGGTATCGGCGGGATGAGGATCACCTTACAGAACCTGAAGGCGATTTCTACCTTCCACCACTGTGCCCCCGTAAGAAGCATTTGCCTCCAGAGTATGCTCCCGTGGTCGAGCCCAACAACCCTCAACGCAGTCCTTCAGTTTCTGCTTCACTTGTTTCAGCGTGGCCTCTCCCACTCGACTTTAAAGGTGTATACGGCTGCTATAGTGGGCCCATCAGCCGCCGCCTTCTCCTGCAGCTACGCTCTTTCGGCACCCCACCTTGAAACAATTTTTGCAAGGGCTAAGGAACATGCGACTGGCCTACAGGCCTCTCACGCCGCAGTGGTCGCTCCAGCTTGTCCTTAATCGGTTTATGAAGCCTCCATTTGAACCCTTAGCTTCAGCCTCAAACCACCTTTTGACCTTGAAGACCGCGTTTCTTCTCGCAATCACCTTGGCTCGAAGAGCAGGAGAGATGACTGCCTTAAGGGTGGACCCTCCCTTCCTCCAGTTTCACCCTGACAAGGCTGACAGGTAAGTGATGGGATGCCGTAAACTTACAGAAGGATTTCCACTTATAGGCATAAGTCAAGGAAGTAGAGCGCTTACGCGCAAAACTGAGAACCTCTGTTATGGATGGGGAAGCCTCCACGCCGTCAGGTGGAGAGAATCCAGATCCAGATGGAAGATCTTGCCTTGGTTCTGGGTCAATAGGTGGGGAACGGATGCCAACCGGATGTAATCCGATGCCCTGTCATGTAGCGCAGAGAACCATGGCTGGCAGGGCCACCAGGGGGCTATGAGGATGGCATTCGCGTTGCCTTGCCGGATTTTTATAATGGTTCTTTGTAGAAGCGGAATGGGAGGAAACATGTAGAGTAGGTCTGAGGCCCATGTCATCATGAAGGCATCCCCGAGGGAGAGGTGACCTACCTCAGCCCTGGAGCAGTAACTCCTGCACTTCCTGTTGTCTTCATCCTTTTTTGCCTCTATTATGGCTGTGCTGTGGATCACCACACCAGGATTAGGTTTTGAATTAATGTGAATTAAATATTAAAATGATGTAACTAGAGGGAGGGGCTTAGCCAAACAGTGACCTCTATGTCACTGAAATCCTGTTGTACTGATAGGCAAAATGCTTAACTTTGGGAGGTCAATTTTCTCAATTTATTAAATCTCTGTAGACATTATCTGTCGCACACTGAGTTGCAACAGGATTTCAGCCAATAAACATGCAAAAATTTGGATTGATCTTGAATTGTGTTTATGCTGCCACATAAAATGGGATTCTCAAATGATTTTTTTCTGTCTATTCCCCAGAAGAAGGCCTGTTTAATCTGTCATCCAAACCAGGCAGCCTCATAAACCATGGTTTGAAGTTGTCTTGTTTATACAAAATACAGATAAAACATCATGTCAGATTGGAGACATAACAGCAGACCAATATTAGCTAAAAATAAAAGGAAAACTTCTAATCTTCTTGTGGCACACCAGCCAGGGAGGGTGGGAATGTGCAAGCCCAAACCTCATTTGTGTACTGCTAGCCCAGATGCATTTTAAGGAAATGAATACAGCAAGTGACTCCAAGCCGAGGCTTCATGGTGCAACAGTTACCGAGCAACAACAAAAACGAAGGAAAAAAGTACAAGAAGACTCCTGCCACCTGTAAGCTGAGCCAGGGACTGGAGGCACCACTGGAAATGCTTATGGACAACTAAGGAAACCAATGGAATGGGGATGGGAGTGGAGTGCTAAAGACAACCAGGGAAAGTAGCAGAGTGCTAGAGTGGGTTGGACAACCTGTGGACTGAAGAAGGGTATTGTGCTTGAATGTGAGTGTGTAAATGGGCGTGAGAGGAAAAATAAGGAAAGGGAGAGGAATGTTTGGTACTTGAAAAAGTGCTGGGGTTTGTGCAGTGGTTTATTTGTGTTTTTTTACAATGATTTACAGTATGGGATTCACATGCATCTGTGTACATGCATGTATACAGTGTGTAGTTACTATTAATATGAGAAGGATATTTGGCTTGTCCATCTGTGAACTGGGTGCTCACCTGTGGGTTGAAAGGTGGGTTTTTGTGTTGTGGGGCACAGATTGCATCTCTGCCTTATATTCAGGTTCTTAGGGACGTAGGTTGTCTTTTAGCACCACTAGTTTGTCTTTCTGTGAAATAGGTTCCTGATAATGAAGAGAACTGGGAGTTAAAAGTAGTCAGTTTGTGTTCTTGGTCTCAGAAAACACCTCCCTTGGATGCAGGTTCTCGGGCAGCATTCTTGCCCTTTAATGCTCTCATTCTACTACTCTGTATAGGAGCTTTTTTTTGTGGTACAAAATGGGCATTCCATTGCACTCCTCAAAATTCCAATGTGTCCCCTGGCTTAATGACTGATGACCTCTGGTTCAGTGTTTGAATGCAGGCACCTCTTTCTGGCATGTGCTGTACACATGTGTAGTACACTTACTAGATGAAAACACAAGAACAGTAATAAATGTGATCCATTTAGAATTGTCTTTTGGAGCTGGCATGTCTGATTCCTAGTGTCACTCTGAAGAGCAATGTATATATGCTTTCCTGTAATCTCGGCTTCTTCATGTCTGTTGCTATGAAGCTTTAACCCTAAGGCTAAAGCTTCATAGCTCAGATATAATGTAAAAACATGATTTTGTGCTTAGCAGAGTTCAGAACCTAGCCTTGGGCTCACAACAGGGGCACTATACTTCTGAGCTCTTGCTCTGCTTTTGTTTCCTGAGTACCTAGCATTTCCATTCATATGTTCCTTCCCACCAACATGATATAGCATAATTTTGAGGGAAAGTTATGGCCCTAACTGGTTTGTCAGTGGGTCTAAGAATCCTGACATAACAACAAACACGAATTGTAGTCTGCTCAGCAAACCACTGTTGGAGATGTCTTGTTTCAGTAAATAAGACTAACCTCAATTTGCCCTGATTCTCTGGGGAAATATTGGTTATTCCTTTCTAGTTAGCAGAGTATGAGGTACAAAAACAACAGCAGCCGCACAAAGAAAAAACATGGAGAGATCAGCTCAGTCTCATTATCCCCTTTTGTTAATCTAGCAGTTTGCTATGATAAAATCACTCCAGAAGCATTTAAAGTAGAAAAAGTATCTTGACTTACAATTGCTCTCTAGTTACAGTCAGTAGAATAAAAAAGGAGGAAAAATTGAGTCTGCACCACATGGAAGAGACACTCATACTTCATGCTTGTTTGGAGTCAGAGAAAGAGGAAAGAAGTATCAACAACAAAGACAATGCAAGCAAGCAAACAGTAAGAGGGGGCAGGGGCTTGCCTCAAATGCCAGAGACAGAAAAAACTTACTGATGGGTTAGTGGCAGAGGACAATCATTTTAGGTTGTAAAAGCCCCCACCCACTGATACCCAGTGTTAGTGCATACAAGATCCTTTTTTTCCCCCAACAGATGCAGATATAATGGCTCTGTTCACACAATTGAATATGCAGAGGAATTGCTGGTGCATGCTTCCTAGTCATTCCCAGTTGCAGCAGGTCTGCCTAAGTAAACTGTGGAGCTTTGCTTAGTGATTTTCTTAATATTGCATGGGTGAAACTGGTTATAGCTGCTACTCTGGTTTGTGTCAATAAGCCAAAGATGCAATCTGTAAACAAACCTTGAATAGACTATGAATTCCAGCTCTAATTTGCGGGGGGGGGGGGGGGCAAGCAGACAAACCAGAGTGATGTCTGCAACTAGATTCACATATGAGGAACAAACCATATAGTGAAGCTCCATGTTTAATTTTTGTTGTTAAATATTTTTGAACAAAATCATACAAACATAAAAACATCTGATAACACATAACCAAAAAACCACATCTTAATACAATTCATGCCCCCCACCAGGACCATTTGGGAGCTAGAGCGATTCATTTCCCCCCCCCCCCCTTTTTATGGAGCTCCCTTCTCCTTCCAAAATTGCATTGATTCTTGTGAAGGTGTATGTCAAGTTGTTTATTAATACAATATCAATGAATTATCCCCATATATCTGTATATGTATTCTTGTTTATCAACCTCTTCTTAACTTTAACATTACATGTTAACTTTTTATTAACAGCTACATCTTAAACCTCTCTATACCATCCATTTAATTGAAAATCATACATTGTTTTTCAATTCCTAGCCACAGTTAATCTTGTTGCTGTTAATAAACTAGAAATTAATTCTTTATTTGTCCAATAACATTGCACCCTATCCAGTACTGATAAATCATATTTAGCCATATTCGTTTATTAGACTGAGATATAATATGAAACGTCTGTCTTATATGATTGGCTATATAGTACAAAATTATGAAGTCCCAGCCCTCTTACTTTTTGAGATTATTACAACCTCTTTTTATTAATTCTTTTAAAAAAATTATCTCCAGTAAAAAATGTATTAATCATATTTTGCCAGTCTTTCAACTGTTTTTCAGTTACCTTTATTGGTAACATCATAAATAGAGATGGGGGTATTTGTATACGAATATCCCCGCACAGCTCGACTTAACGAGGGCTGGCCCCTGGGGCTGGCCTGTCCCCTTACATGTCTGGCAGTGGCAGCAGCCTCACTCATCCTTCCAATTGCTCCTGGAGCTCCGCTCTCTTCCTGCTCGCCTGGCCACTCCAGGCAGTGGGAGGAAGGACGAGTCTCCCTACATGGCTGCTAAGTCGCTAGCCGAGCAGGAAGATAGCAGAGCTCTGGGAGCAATTGGAAGGATGAGTGAGTTTGCTGCCGCAGGCGGACACATGAGTGGACGGGCCGGCCGCAGGGGCTGGCCCCTCGTTAAGTCCAGCTGCGCGGGGATATTCGTATTCTTATATGAATACCCCCATTTCTAATCCTAAATAAAAAATATATCTTAGGTAAAATTTTCAGTTTACATACCACTTTTCTAACTCAACCATAAAAACCATTTTTCCTAAAATTATCAAACTTCTTTTTTTCCTTCAATTTTTAAAAATCCTCCTCTTTCAATCTTTCTAAATTCATTTACATATTTATACCTAAATACTTAATAAACTTTCAAATATTAATATGAAATTCTTTTCCATCTTTATTATAAGTAATAATCATCATCTCTGATTTATGGCAATTAATCTGCAACCATGTTATCTTACCCTATTCATAACCTTTAATGGGTCTTCTATTGTCAATAGAGTTATTTGCTGATGATACTTTATCTTTAATCCCACTACCACAAATAATTTATCTTCTCTAATAAAATTTACTAAAAACTCTATAACTAAAGCAAAAAGTACTGGGAAAGGGGGACATTCTTGTCTACTTCCATGGCCTAGGGATATCTGTTCTGTTTTTCTGTCATTTACTAATGGTCTGGGGGTCCATCTTGACCCAGCACTTACCATGGAGACCCAGGTAGCGTCAGTGGTCCGTACCGCCTATTTCCATTTTCGGCGGGTTGTCCAGGTGCGTTCCTATCTTGATGTGGGGGCCCTCACCACTCTGGTCCATGCGCTTGTAGTCTCAAGATTAGACTACTGTAAAGCTCTCTACGTGGGGCTACCTTTGAGATTGATGCGGAAGCTTCAAATGGTGCAGAACGTGTCGGCCAGACTTCTTACTGGGGTGAGAAAACATCAACATATCTCCCCTACTCTGGCTGCCCTGCATTGGCTGCCTGTTCGTTTCCGCATTGATTTCAAAGTACTAATGATGACATATAAAGCCCTAAATGGTTTAGGACCTCAATATCTGGCGGAACGCCTCCTCCCACCTATATCTACCCAAATCACTCGCTTTAGTCAAGATGGTCAGCTGAGGGGCTTAACGCCGAGGGAGGCCCGAAGAGAAAGAACAAGAAAGCGGGCCTTCTCGGCAGAGGCCCCTCGCCTCTGGAACAATCTCCCCCCAGAAATTTGTCTGGCTCCCTCGCTGGGTGTTTTTAAGAGCCAACTCAAGACCTGGCTCTTTAGGCAGGCCTTCCCTCCTGTCAATACCTAATTTATTTGTTATTATCAATTGTATTAATGTTGTGTTGTTAGCCGCCCAGAGTAGACTTCGGTCTAGATGGGCGGGATATAAATTAAATAAATAAAATAAATAAATAATACTGCAGTGGTATTCTCTGAATAGAATTTATTTATTATATATTCTAATTATTCCTAAAACCTAATATTTTTATTATCATTTTTAATGTTGGCTATTCTACACAATAATATGCCTTGAAAGTATCTAACAAAATTATTCCTGACTTCATGTTTTCTTTTCTTATTATATTTATTACATCTAACACTTTTCTAGTCAAATTTGCCACTTGTCTTCCTATCATAAAACCACTTTGATCTTCTTTAATATATTTATATCTTTGCTAATATTGCTGTAAATATGTTAGCATCTTTCTTGACTTATTAAGGAAACAGATCTATAGGCTCCATGATCAGAGATCCTTATTCATTTTTGAATTAATGTAAGTAATCAATGTTTTCCAAGATGATTGTATCTTTTCACCTTCCATAATTTTAAAAAGCTACTTTAATTTAGGTACCAGCAGATTTCTAAAAATGTGTTATACTCTCGTCCTAACCCTTCTGCTCCTGTTTTTAAATTATTATTTCCTCTATATCTTCTTCTCTAATTGGCTGCTCCATTAGGTCTCTATCCATATCTTGAAGTCTATTGTGCAAATTTTTCTCAAAGCCCCATCTCTGCCAGTGGGCACCCACTCAGAGACAGCAGCTGGAGGTGGCAAGGCAAGGAAGCCAGGCCACTGCCTTTGAGTGGGTGCCTGCCAGAGCAGGTGGGGCTTTGAAGTGCCAAAAACTTGTTCGGCCACTAAACAAACCACCATGAACTGCAGAACCAGTGGTTCGTGCCCATCTCTAACTCAAACCCTAAAGAATGCAGCCTTGCGGTTGCTAGGCATCTTTGCCAACAATTTTTGTGACTGGAATCGGTGAGTCCCCCTTTCCACCTATACTAGATTAAATTGGACAAGTGGAAAACTATAAACCAAGTTTGTCAGGACTCTCAATTAAATGGTCTTTTCATCAAGTGCCATCATAAGTTTGTTGGTCTCTAAGTATCACAAGATTCCTTCTTGTTTTACATTTAAGAAGACACATCTTTAACTTTTCTTCTAGGCAAGGTGACATGATTCAGGTCTGGGATAGAGAAGCTCTACATCCAATATGGGAACATTTTAAAAATTGCTGAAGATACATTCCACCCATTTCCATGCAATGTATGGAACAGATTCTCTGGGAGCAATTACCTGAAATGAATTTGATCCATGTGATGGAAATTCTTTTTACAGTAAATCAAGTACTACACTCAAATTGACATCAGAATCTTTAAGTGGAGTGCAGTCCCTTTTGAGACTGAATCCCTCTTTTCTCATTAAATAGCATCGTGGCCACAACACAGAGGTCTGCACAAACAATTCAGCCACACTATCCAGACTTGCTTGGTGTAGGCACTTTCCAGGAGGGTCAGATGTGCTGCTGGCTGGAGAAATCTTCATTTCTGGTCTCCTTCCAACACTGACCCTTTCTGCCCCTTCAGTGTCCCTGGGAGTTACCAAAAGTCACAAGGCTGCTTGCTTGAGTTTGCACGTCAACCTTTTAAGACAGGTATCTCAAAATTCTCACAAGATGTTCAGGATCTTGAGACAAGGCACTTTCTTTAGTACCAGCAAACCCCCCCTTCTTCTCAGAATGACCAGAACAGTTGAAAAAAATACTATTTTATTAAAGGTGCTATAAAAAGAAATAAAGGTTCAAAAACAAATGTGAAACGTCAAGAAAAATCAAAAAGAAGTTAAGATCCAAGAAGTTAAGATTTAAGAGGCTAGGCAATTCTAGAATAGTTCCCACAGAAAAGAAGAAAAACTAACTATCCTATACTACTGTGTTTCCCCGAAAATAAGACAGGGTCTTATATTAATTTTTGCTCCAAAAAACGCATTAGGGCTTATTTTCAAGGGATGTTTTATTTTTTTCATATACAACAATCTGCATTTATTCAAATACAGTCATGTCATCTTCTGGTTGCTGCACAATGGTGGAGGGCGAGGTTTCACTTAACTGGGGCTTATTTTTGGGGTAGGGCTTATATTACGAGCATCCTGAAAAATCATACTAGGTCTTATTTTCAGGTTAGGTCTTATTTTCGGGGAAACAGGGTAATACTTACAATGTAGTGAAACTGAAGCATAATTCCAGAGCACATGCAGATTGCAGCAGAATAATTGGAGAGCATAGCATTCTCCTAAGAGAGACTAGGCTGAAGTCCTATATTGTCTGAGCTACTTTTATACCCATCATCCCTTCGCTTCTTAATCTTTCGATGCCATTCAACCAGTCAAATCCCAAGTTACCCTGAATCTTCGAGAAGGGAGTAACTTTTCTGCAAAGTAATTTTGCTCACCTCATTCTTCTCGCACCCTGCAGTACAGCTAAAACAGTTCCCCCCCCCCCCATTAACATAGCATGCTGGGAAGAGAAGGTTTGACCTTGGTTCTCATCGATAACAACCAGCTGTAAACCATCTCTTTGGTTGATTGCCCAGCTATACCCCTATTTAGATTTTTTTTAAAAATGCCTAACAACAGTGTTGCAATGCACCGGTCATCTCCAGAACAGATTACTGTAACACTCTCTATGTAGGACTGCCCTTGAAATCAGTACGAAAACTTCAGCTGGTCTAAAATGTGGCTGCCACGCTGAGGATATGTGTTCATACCAGCAGATAGGAACACAAATCCCCAGTCTTGGCAGCCCTTCACTGGCTCCCTGTTTCTGTTTGCAATTTAGGGAACTGGTCATAACCGAGAAAAACCCTTCATGGTTTAAGACCATGATATTTGGTGGAACATCTCTCCCACACAATAGCTACCCGTCCCACATGCTCCTCACATTCCTTGATGTTAAGAATTGTAAGGAAGCCAAAAAAGCCAACATTAGGAACCACGTTTCCTCAGTCATGGTCCCTTCCCTCAGGAATAAGCTTCCTACAGAGATTTTCCAGGCACCATCCCTCTCTGTTTTTGGGAAGTGAATTAAGACAGAATTATATTAAGTTGCCTTTTACTGGTTGTGAATATTGACCTGAGATGCTCAAATGGGTTTTAATTTGTGTATTACTATTTAAAGGTCAGTTCACTGTTTTAGCTAGTAACAGGGTTTACTATATTTTATATTGTATTTTTTCATTGTATTTATTACTTGATGTTTTTATTGTATAATTTTATTACATGGTGTGAGCTGCCCAGAGAGTGATAACAGTAATGGGGCAGTACATAAGTGGAAATAAATAAATAAATAAATAAATAAATAAATAAATATTATGTATATCCTTCCCCTTCAAAAACAGATTACTGATGGAATTTTTAGCTAATGTTTCATGAGACAGATGAAGAATTATCATTTAATAGGCACCTATTTATTATTCTTTAGCTGTCATCAAAAGCCTTATTGTGATCCACACATAAAGGCAGATACGATAGAGTTATTTAAAATCTACCAAGCTATCTTGTAACAATCAAGTTTTTTGTTATCACAGTTCTCAGTAGAAGATCAATCCAGATGTTGAATCACTTGCAGGTAAGAAACACTAAGGAACACCTTACCAAAAATACTCCACTTCATGTTTTATGTGGGGAAATAGCCCTCTGTGAACACAATATAACACCCATTTATCATGCTGCTCTTTTGTTTTATAGAGCTGGATTCAGAGGTTCTGCCAGAAAGCACTATTGTTATGTACAGTGTAAGCTCTCTCTCACACACACACAAAACACACACACATGCATGCACACACAGAGGGATCATTACTATTATTCTTGACTGAAGGTCACATTCACCATCAGTAGGAGACTATCAAGCAACCACAAGAGGTTGGAAGGAATGCGTTTCTTAACAGTGCTAATCCTGATAGATAAACAGAATATTTTTTAAAGCTTCATCTCTGTTTTGAACAGATAAAATGTGGAGCAAAATTCTAATGATTCCTTTTTGTTTCTTATAGCTGTGAATTAAGAATATGCAAATGCTAAAAAATAAATGCAGCTTCTTATTTTACTTACTGAATGTTAATTAGCATGATTATATTACTGGACCCTGATTTCATTATCTAATAATAAAAGTGTAGATTAGTTTATCATTCACCACAGGAATAATCCCAGTCCAGCATTTTGATTTTTCACTTCATATGAATTAGCTTCAGCTTTAGCCAGAGGCCCATCATTATAATTGCTAAAAATATATCCTACCATCCCAACTTGCTTGAAATATCCTACTACAAATATTTACCCGTTATACAACATGACCCTTATCTCAAAACAGAAAAAAAATGCATGGTCCATAAAGCCTTCCAGGCAATAATTTATTTATTTTTAAAGTATTGTTAAGCAATGAAAAGTCATTCACTTAGGGAAACGTGTTTCCACTACATTAACTCCTTTTCAAGGGTTTGCCTGCTAGTTAAAGCTTATATTAGAATAATTAAAATGCAGTTCCTTTCTGAAAATACATGTGCAAATTTGGTTTCTATGAAAGGCCACTATTTTCGAACCGTTAAAAGAATGTCATCAGGAGTATGCAGAGCTTCAAACATTATTATATATTTTTTCACAGAATGGGTTGCATTACTCATTATTATTATCACTGCTCCGTTAGGAAAAGTAATTCATTTTGCTGCACTTTATTAATGTATTGTGCTGCCTTTCTCAGCAAGTGAGAAAGATACAGGAAAAGACTAACGGACAATTCTAGTATTATATGTTGAATATATTCACAAAAATATAAAAAACAAGATACCAAATAATACCTCCCTTACCACTTCGGATTGATAAAAGAATGGCATAGAACTTGAAAAATTCCTGCCAAATGTTTATACACGTACATTAAAACCTTAAAAATTACATTTTATCGTTACTGAAAACATTCCTCATAACAACAAAGAGCAACTTTGCAACTACTCAGTGAAATAATTCCTGTTGTGCAGTTAAGCAAACAGTGTAACTTTGGGAAGCAAACTGCCATAAGTTAAGAAATTTCCATAAACTTTATCTGTTATGCAACTCAGCATGCAACAGACAAGATGAGGAGATCTTACAGCAATTTACTTCTAAATGTTATGCTATTTGCATAACTGTGCAACAGGATTTCAGTCATTATGCCAATCCTGAAATGTAACATAGTTATATTCTTGGTACAGCAAAAGTGTTATAGATAATAAGAAAATAAATAATAATTATTATTTACTTATTATTACTTTAATTTATATACCGCTCTATTATTCTGGGCAGTTCACAAACAGCTGAAAAAGAACTACAACAAAGAAAAACACTAAAATATCATGCCTATAATAAAAACATGATCTAAAAATGAGAAAACCAATGGTGCAGTCAATTCTTAGCCTGAAGCAGAAACAGGAGGCGGGATATTCAGTTGGGGTCAGTGCGAAAGCCCTACAATTAATTATGTTACTTATAACTAGTTATTTCCAAATTCTGGGGAAAAGATGGGAAAAACAATTATGGCTTATGTATACTGAGCAAAGGAATGTTGCGCATAAAGTGCAAACAATGGTCAAGTCATAAAGTTGTAGCCAGTCATAACAACTATTGGCCCTGTATACACGTGCACATGAACATTTGCATTCAGGTTAGCTGAGCTTTGATAAATATCACAGTGTGGATATACATCAGCCATATATTCAGGTCTCTGTTTTTGCAACCAAGATGTAGATTTAACTACAAGAATGAAAGCTTGATTTTAGTCCTAGATTAATATTTTAGTAAATGAAACACTTCATCAATAAACCACTGAACTACATTGTTGACCATCCTACCAATGAGTTTTTGGATTTGGGTGGGCAAACGTCTTGTTTCTGGGTACAGAAACATTTTATTTCAATTTTAAAGAATTCAAGGTCCACCAAGACAATCCTTTGCTGGAACAATGATCTTCTAGTGAAAACTAAGAATTTGAAAACCTTGCAACTAGAGATGAGCACAAACTACCGCTTCAGCGGTTGGTACTGGTTTGGCCCTCCAGCCACACAGCTGTTCTGTGGGCACCACAGCTTCCTAGCCCTGCCTCCTCTGGCAGGCACCCACTCAGAGGCAGCATGGTTTGTGCCCATCTCTACTTGCAATTATAATGCAAATCACCCATAGTATATATAGCTTTAACTAAGGCAAGGGGAGTGCCTCGCAGCTTCTGGGTTGAAATGTTTCCTGGCTCACTCCATGAGCTGCCGCAGCCCAGAGATCTGTTGGTAAATATCCTCTTTGTGCCATTTTAAATGATAAGAACTATGAGCCATCAGGTTGATTCTGATTTATAGTGACCCTTTCCAAGTTTTTCTAAGTATGAAACATTCAGAACTAGTTTACCCTTCTCTTTTTTTGAAGGCCCTCTTCAAGGGTGCAGCTTGCCCAAGGTTACATAGGCTGTCTCTTCTCATGGGAGGTACAGTGGGGAATCAAAGTGCAAAACTCTGGCTCTGCGGCTGGTACCCGACCTACTGAGTTATCCAGCCAGCTGCAGCTTTTAGGGAAAGAGATTAATCTGGGACAGAATTTCTATGGGTACCGCAAACCTATCTAAGGCTCCATTAGGTTATCAAAAGAGTGACTTCTGTGTTTTAAACGGCAAGGAAAGGTACATTTGCTTAAAGAATACAATATAAACTCTTATAACTTTTCACTATATGAAATGCATTTTTTAAAATAAGCAGATATAATTGCAATTTGCTGACGCTGCTCTCACCCCACCCCCTAATGCCTCCCCTACCAACCACCCAGTGATAATGTAGGATGCAACCTTGTAATTGTCAGCAGATATAATGCTAAGATTTAGAAAATAGTTTCCATCCAGTATCCTATAAATGTGTCCCAGGAGGAAGATTAGTATCAATCATGAGCTTATTGGAGAGGGAGATAGGATACAGTGATAACCTGAAGCTATCAACCAAGAGTAATGGTCTAAGGAGAAAAAGCAATCAGAGAAGAAAAAAGAATTCTCTGAAAGAATGGCAGAAAGAGAGAGAGAGAAAGAGGAGGGTGGAAATCAGAAGGGAATGCATCATGCAGATGAAGATGAGCCAATATACAAGAGAGAATCATATGAACTGTATATAGACTTTAAAGAAATGGTTATAGTCTAAAGTTTATCTTTAAAAGAATGCAAATAGACATCCATATTACATCATAAGAAGTACTATTTTTGTTCTGTGGCTCCGATGCATAACACTAAATGCAATACAGCTAGCAGCAGTCTTCCTAACTATGCAGATTCTCATGGTTCACTCCTTGAACCAGTAAGAAATGAAAAGGTGAAATATTGGGACAACAGAGAGCACTCAGATGACCAGTTACAGAAAGAGGGGGGCAGCCAGTTTAGCAAATGTGCACTGAAGCAAACTTATGCTAGAGTAAACAGAAAACCTTTTCCTCTTAAGGATGATCTGCTTCTAGTCAAGTAATCAGTGTCTCAAAATGAGGCCATCATGCTGCTCCCTCTTCATGTAATTCATGCAACTTTGAAACTGCACAGTATGGCTGGTATGTTCTCCATTAATTATGTGAACAATACATTTTATTCATTTATTTAGAAAAACCACATAGCCATGTAATCTCAACCCAGCACATCTGCACTGAAGGCTACCCATAACAAGTTAACTCACAGGAAGGGGCCAAATGTTTCCTACCCCTGAATTAAACTCAAAACATCACCACAAGAGAAATAAAAACACCATAAAAATGTAAACAGAACCATTACATAAAAGTATTCCAAAATCGTTTACCTAGCAAGACAAAGGTTTGCTCAAGCAGGAACGCTATAGTCAGTAAAAAACAGAGGAGGTCCGAAAAGGTCTAACATAATAAGATATTCCACAGTCGGAAAACAGCCACTGAGAAGGCTTTCTCTGACAGATTTTAGAGAGCAAGATAGTACAGGAAGAGATGCTTTGGATGATGGTGCAAGAAGTACCTTTGCTCCAAGGCAAGGAGGGATTTAAATGTCATTGGTAAAATTTTAAATTGTGCCCCCAAACTTTGCAACTACTGCACTATAGCAGTAGCAAAATCCTTAGGGAGATTTCCCACTTGCTGCTGCTTTTTTGCATGTTTTATGAAATAATGCACATACAGAATGGGAATTTTCCACCCTACCTACTGGTAGGAGATTCTTACATGGAGAGTGTACTGACAGGGTCTCAGCAATATAACCCAAAAGAGCACCTGGATTAAAATGTCTATGGGACAGAACACATGCTACTTGCCTGCCACCAGTTTTCTTCCATTTTCCTTTTAACAGCATTATACTGTCCATGCTCAAGACACTATTAAACAGATGAATGATTGGATGTAGTATGAGCCCTTTTTCCTTTTAATGAAAAAATATAGGAAGAAAAACTGTTTTTAATGTTGCCATATATTCTTTATCCATCACCCCTTTGAAGGACTTTAATAAATTTGCCAAGCACATCTAACTAATTGCCAGTAAATCACCCAAAAGAACACATTCCACAAGCTTATCCAAAAGGCAAAATCTGGCGTATTCCAAGTGAGAATTCCTGCTATATTATGGCTGAATTTCTAATGCATGGGAAGATAAATTATCCATAATGATCACCAAGTTTAAAAATTACACCATCGCATAGGGATAGTCTGACAAGGTTAGGCAATTATGGGTCTACTCAGAAGCATCAATCACGGAGCAAGGATTAGTTTCACCCTGTGTTTAAAAGCTACAAATCAACATTAACTAAGATGAGAAGACACGTTCTCGCTGATTAATATGGATTATACAACACAACAAGAGAGGCATCTACCCAGTATAACTTGAAATGATCCTGACATAATTCTATCCTACCATTCGGCTCAAATATTGACAGAAATTGAAGTGTGATTGCTTTTTATTTACTGTACATGAGCATTCTGTTGACTGACCTGCCAAATCCTTGATCAAATAATTAGTTAAAGGCATGAGAAACTGAGAATTCTGCACAAAGTCCTCAAGGCAAAATCCCAGCACCATCGAAAAATGACAATCACATTAAAGCAGAAGCTTTGATTGCTTTCCCTTACCTTACATGGTTATTATGTCTTATCATCAAAATAAAATTCAGCATGGAATGAGAAAATAAAACTCAGAAGTCTCAAATCTGCAGCACTTTATTCACTGAATCTTTGATACAAACCGTGCAGTGTATCTGACTCTGGCACTCATTCCTTTCCTTGTATTAGCTGCTTCTGCGTCTTATAGTAGACTAGGTGTACTATGGAACTATGGTTTGTGCTTACGGCTGTCTCTGGACATAACACCATGTCAGTGTCTTCGAGCTTGTCAGTTCCCCCTTGCCTCTCCTACTGCAACACAACCACCAGAAGATCAGAAGCAATCACATCCATTTTTAACTAACCACAGTTTAGTACTGGGTTTTGTCACACAACACAGTAAGTCAGGGAACCATGGTAATCTTGTTTACTATGGAGGGGATTTTCAGTATGTAGTTCTTTTTAAATAAAAATATCATCATTCTCTATTCTGGGAGTTCTACCTGACAACCTGACAGATAGATACATGACAGATACTTAAATGTGGCTCACCTGGGAAAAGGCCTCAGCTGGAAGGCTTCGAGGCTGAGCTCAGCCTAACTTCTGATTCAGACAGAAAGCTCCAAGCTCGCATTGAGGCAGGATGAGGAAATCTAGGTGGAGCTGTTGTTGTCTAGTCGTTAAGTCGTGTCCGACCCTTCGTGACCCCATGGACCAGAACACGCCAGGCCCTCCTGTCTTCCACTGCCTCCCGGAGTTGGGTAAAATTCATGTTGGTAGCTTCGATGACACTGTCCAACCATCTCATCCTCTGTCATCCCCTTCTCCTCTTGCCTTCACACTTTCCCAACATCAGGGTCTTTTCCAGGGAGTTTTCTCTTCTCATGAGATGGCCAAAGTATTGAAGCCTCAGCTTCAGGATCTGTCCTTCCAATGAGCACTCAGGGTTGATTTCCTTTAGAATGGATAGGTTTGTTCTCTTTGTAGTCCAGGGGACTCTCAAGAGTATCCTCCAGCACCACAATTCAAAAGCATCGATTCTTCGGCGGTCAGCCTTCTTTATGGTCCAGCTCTCACTTCCATACATCGCTACAGGAAAAACCATAGCTTTGACTATGCTGACCTTTGTCTCTGCTTTTTAAGATGCTGTCTAGGTTTCTTGTCGCTTTCCTCCCAAGAAGCAGGTGTCTTTTAATTTCGTGGCTGCTGTCACCATCTGCAGTGATCATGGAGCCCAAGAAAGTAAAATCTGTCACTGCCTCCATATCTTCCCCTTCTATTTGCCAGGAGGTGATGAGACCAGTGGCCATGATCTTAGTTTTTTTGATGTTGAGCTTCAGACCATTTTTGCGCTCTCCTCTTTCACCCTCATTAAGAGGTTCTTTAATTCCTCCTCACTTTCTGCCATCAGAGTGATATCATCTGCATATGAGAGTAGTCGCCCAGAGTAGTCGAAATGACTAGATGGGCGGGATAGAAATGTAATAAATAAATAAATAAATAAATAAAATAAATATCTGAGGTTGTTGATATTTCTTCCGGCAATCTTAATTCTGGCTTGGGATTCATCCAGTCCTGCCTTTCTCATGATGTATTCTGCATAGAAGTTAAATAAGCAGGGAGACAATATACAGCCTTGTCGTACTCCTTTCCCAATTTTGAACCAATCAGTTGTTCCAGATCCAGTTCTAACTGTTGCTTCCTGTCCCACATATAGATTTCTCAGGAGATAGATAAGGTGATCAGGCACTCCCATTTCTTTAAGAACTTGCCATAGTTTGCTGTGGTCGACACAGTCAAAGGCTTTTGCATAGTCAATGAAGCAGAAGTAGATGTTTTTCTGGAACTCTCTGGCTTTCTCCATAATCCAGCGCATGTTAGCAATTTGGTCTCTAGTTCCTCTGCCCCTTCGAAATCCAGCTTGTACTTCTGGGAGTTCTCGGTCCACATACTGCTGAAGCCTACCTTGGAGGATGTTGAGCATAACCTTGCTAGCGTGTGAAATGAGTGCAATTGTACGGTAGTTGGAGCATTCTTTGGCACTGCCCTTCTTTGGGATTGGGATATAGACTGATCTTTTCCAATCCTCTGGCCACTGCTGAGTTTTCCAAACTTGCTGGCATATTGAGTGTAGCACCTTAACAGCGTTAAGCGTTAACAGGTAGAACTAGGCCTAGCTTTACTTCAAAGTCTTCCAGTTGAGGCCTTTTTCCCAGATTAGCCACACTGAGGTCAGGTAGAAGTCCCAGAATGGAGAATTATGTACTCCAAAAAATTGAAAAATCTAATCCCTATTGCTTACCATCAAAGAGCATTGTGCTGCTGCATGCTGGCTAAAGAAATCATGGAGCTGGGGGCCTGTTTCCAGCTGGGATGGCTGAACTGTGAAGCTCCAAACACTGAAAGAAGATAGATAAACATTTTCCTACTTATATTTGAGTGATTTGTGAGTAAAATGTATATTTTGTAAGAGAACATATGTTTTTGAAAAAATAGCTAGGGGTGAATGTTTTCCCAAGCTCTTTTCATGAAGAGATTATTTACTGCCTAGGTGAATGCCAGGATGACAGACAAAGAAAAGAGCAAAGCACCAAAGTAGAAATGTGACAGATCTCACCCCTCAGATCACAGTTCATCAAAACTTCAAAGAGTGGAATCTTGTGAAGAGAAAACAGCTAGAGTGCTGGCTCTCTGCTGAAAGTTCAGAGATTTATAGCCAACATAAGCAAAATGAAGTATCTCTGACACTTGTGGAGTCACAGGAAGGGAGTAGCATCTGTTTGAAACCAAGACTTAAGAACAAAGAAGTGACTCACAATAAAAGAGAAGTAGAATGAAGAAAGAGGATAGATTAGTAACAGAATTTAAGGAAATAATGGAGAAAAATTCCTTGGAGCTTCAAGAAGAGCTTAAAAGTGAGTGAGTGAGTGTGAGTGTGTGTGTGTGAGAGAGAGAGAGAGAGATGTAAAGATGTATGGATTTGGAAGATAGAAGATAGAAGATGGAGGGGGGAAAATGTTAAACTTCATGGATTCCCAGAAGGTGGTGCTGAAGATGGAACAAATAGAGATGAGGTACTGGAATGGATTAAGACAGTGACACCAGACTTGGGTTGCACTCAAGAAGATGTGGAGATATTGCATTGAGTGGGATTCAAGAGGGAGATGGTCAGATGACTCCCAGATATACTGTTGGAAGGTTTGCAAATTTTTACTGGAAGAAATTGGTTGTGTAAGTTATTGGAAAAAAGTCTGGACAGTTCCTGTATAAAGATGCAAGAATCCAGATGTTGTCAGGATCTTTGTTACCAAATGGTATCCTGACAATGTAATATGAGACTAGTCACCATAATCCTCATGAAGAAAAAATAAGATACAATTGGGGTACCCAGTATACTTGACAATTTTATATGCTGGAAAATACTACAAAATACTATGTGGGCAGCTGCTGGCTTGAGGACAGTGGACAGCTCCTCCTCCTTCTGAGATTTTGAGATCAAACAATGGGCAGGGTATTGGATTCCCGGTGGATTAAAATGAAGGAAATGAATATATGTTGGGGTGGTGGGTTGTGATGAAGTTGGTTAATTTGTTAAGTTTGGGATGTTGTTAGTGATGTTGTTATGCATAGGCAAGGGGATTTTCACAATATGGGACCATAAGAGAGAAATTGTGGTAGATAAATTTGGTAAAGAGATTAAGAATGTCAAGTTTAAATGTAAAAGATTTGGGAAGTGTTATAAAGAGGAAAATAATAGAGGTGTTATTAAAAAGCAAAAGCAAAAAACAATGCATGCTGCTAATATTCCACCCCATAGCGCTTAAAGCAATCTCTGGTCGGTTTACAAGTTAATTATGCAGGCTACACATCCCCCCTCCCCCCAGCAAGATGGGTACTTATTTTACCAACCTCGGAAGGATAGAAGGCTGAGTCAACCTTGAGCCGGCTACCTGGGACTGAACCCCGGGTCGTGAGCACAGTTTTAGCTGCAGTACAGCAGTTTAACCACTGCGCCATGAGGCTCCCAGGATAAAGTGGATATATTTTTACAAGAGACTCATCAAGTAAAAGAAGATGTAAGTGAACTTAAATTGAGCTAGTCTTGTATTTATTGAAAAGCCTTCATTCCCTCTTGACCTTGAATTTCCATAAGCTTTTTCATAAATACAAGACTAACTCAATATATATATAGATACAAGGAGTAATAGGAGCAGAAGAATATATTAAGATTTACCCTCCTAATGCCTAGATCTAGTTGTCTGGATTTTTGGCTAAGGGGGTTTGTGGTAATTAAAACCAGGTCTTGCCTTGACCAACTACTTGGAGTTTGTATTTTTGTGGGTGTGGTGGCAGTTCTACCTTGCAGAGTTGGCATAAGAGTCTTAAGTGCTTAACCGTGTGGATTTTCTGGAACTCCCTGAAAGCACTGCTTAGCTGGATCAAATTAGAGTGTTGGGAGGTACCTGCCCAGGCAGGTTCCCTAGCTATCATCACATTCAACTCTCCTGGACTCACCTATTCTAGGATCAACAGGATAGTGTGGCTAAGCGGTTAGAGTGGGATTCTCTGAACCTGGTGGTGTATCACATTTGGGACATACTATGAATTTTAGTGGATTGTTTCATCTTGGTATATATTTATGATTATGAATATATGATGTTTAATTGTACGACTATTTCAATGTTGATATCTGAATTGTTGAATTATCTGAAAATATCTATTTTTCTGATATTGCTATCACCCACTTTATAATCAGAGCTTTTCTCCTCATCATGTTTATTTGTATATTGTTTTTCCCTTGATAAAAGCATGTTGAGAGTCTCTCTCTCTCTCTCTGTATAATTTTTCAGTCCCAAGGAATATGAGTGGCTTTGCCTTGTGGATCCTAGAGACTGGAAAGCCCTTTCAGCCTGGAGGAAAAAAATTAAACTTTTATCAACTAAGAATTTTCTTTTTCTTCTCAAATACTGAGAGAACATAATAATCACTATTTCTGCACTGGTTACATATTGATCCAATTCCAGATAGCTGATGACCTTGAGCAATCGGCAAGTGTAACTCCTTGAAGGATAGTAAATTCATTTCTGAATATTTTACTTGAAGGACATTCCACAATTATTCTGGTCTTTTAATTCTGGCAGAAAAAATATCTGTTACTCCTGTGAGTGATCAGTTTTGCAACGTAACATGTTCCTAAGCTAAATTTCATGCCAGTTACTTTGACACAATTCCTCCTCCATAAGATGCTTGCCAGCTATAACAGCTCATACGACAGCAGATGGACAATTTTAAAAATGTACATCATTACTCATTCACAAAATACTCTTGCTTTTACTAAAAGCTAGACAGAATTAAGGGGCGTTGCAAGAAGTAGTGCTAGAATGATCTAATTCATTTTGTATTGTAAATTATCTTAAGTCAGATTCACTCTGCTGGTAGACTTTTTGGCAAAGTGCTGTTGCATTTCCATTTTGGTAGTAAGGATTTCGTTTTTGATATTGTGCTTATGATTGCATTTGAGGGCCAAGTTGTCATTTGGTGAATGAAGTTGTCCTTTGGCAAATCGGTTGGTTGGTGAAACAAAAAAGCCAGAGTAACCCCTGGTAAGGATTTCTCCAGATTTTAATCTTAACAAGTCCTCTTCATTGACTTGTTGAGGTTAATTGAGATTATCTCTAGTTGCTTGCTTAGAGGGTACTGTAAAGTCAACATGCCCTTTAACATCTATATATTTTGAATATCAGAGTACTTTCTATTGTATTAATGTAATTTATTCAATGAATAAATCAATGAAATTAGATTTAAAGATATTTTGCAAGTACCATTTTAAAATAAAACTATATAGTTCCATCATTTTATCCATAGTAGAGCTTCTGATTGGAAGTCATAAACAGTAACAGACTAGAAGACAAAACTCTCAGGTAAAGTCATTCTGTGGATCTCTTGTGATCAAGAGACACAATGGATATCTGTGTTGATGACTGAAGTTATGTCAAACTAGAGGTGTAGGTCAGTACCCTGCTCACTGCAGGTAGGGCATAAGGCTCCACCCTGGGAGCTTCCAGGATTGCTCCACCACAGTTCTTTTGCCGGAACTGCTTGTCTTTGGGAAAGCTTCATTCTGAAGAGTCATATCCTGTTGGGTTTTGCTCCAAGGACTTTCTGGAACAAAGCACTCTGAAAAATAGAAGTTAGGAGACAGGCAGCCTCTTCAGTCCTCCTGGTGGCAGCCCTGCTGACACAGCAGCCGCCAGCGCTTTCTTTTTCTTCTCCCCCCTACTTCTGTCAGTCTAGGGGAGGGAATGGAGGTGTCATCAGCTCTGCTCCCTCCAACAAAGATTGTGCCCTTTTTCAGTGGGGCTTACACATGTGCAAGGGGGTGCTGGATTCCTCCTCGTACACGTTCTGCATAACAGAGGACAGTTTAGGCATGTTTCCCTCCAATGTAGCTCTGCTCTGCCCTTCCACACATTTAGAGTCACACAGAGAGGGACGTTTTAAAAGTCTCTATCAGAAACAGGCAGTCTGCCAATTCTAGGAGACAAGAGGAAAGAGAGGCAGTAGTAACACAGGCTCTTTCACTTGCAGTCCAAGCTTTAAATGTTTGGAATGCACTCAAACACTCAAGCCTCTTTCAGGCGAGTATCAGAATATCCATGCAACCCTAATTGGGGGTTTTTATGGTCAAAACCAGCACTTCTCCAAGTTGTCCTGGAAACGAACTGGACACCAATACAAATAGTTTTTGAATTTGCAGCATATGCTCACTCTGGCCTTCTGTGATCGACAGCTTAAGTACAGGGATGGGTGACATGATCAGGTGTTTTGAACCACAACTCCCAAGTCACTACCATTGGCTGTACTGGACAGGGTTCTGGGAGTTGCTGCAATATCTGAAGGACACCACACACACACACACACACACACACATGTGGTGTCCTTCAGATATTGCAGCAACTATATAATATATATGTGGTGTCCTTCAGATATTGCAGCAACTATATAATATATATATGGTGTCCTTCAGATATATATATATATACTGTATATATATTGCAGCTGAGTAGACTAAAAAAATAGAAGGAAGAATAATTTTGGACAAAAATACCTTATTTCGCCTCTGTTAATGTAGTTTCCCATTAAATTTTCCTTAATCTAATGAGCACCTCATTTTGCTTTTCCAGCCATCATGATGTAGCTTCCAACTTGCTTTTGTGCCTTCTGGTAGGTAATTCATCAAAAGTGGCACATGACTATGTACAAAAGGCAAAATATGTAAATTCTGCAGGAATCTTAAATGACAAAGGCATGATGAGTATTCCAATTCCTAATGTTAGCTCCTTCAAGGCTTTGAATTTGAGAAAGCTGGATAAGACTGAATGGGTATAGCATTCTATTCACACAATGGCAAACTAGATGCCTATAGTCAACCTGCCAGTAGGACGTGAGCACAATTGCATTATTTAATGAACTTTGGCAGCTGATATACAAAGGCACAATATAGAGGGATCTAGAGGCATGCTGGAATCCTGTTGGATGCTGTTGAACCATAAAACTCCACCTGTGCAGTAATGCAGAATCTCCTGCATGTAACTCTTACACAGTGTCATTTGGAATATCATTTTTTTCTTGCACAAGGAGGTCCCAGATACCTGCTTGCACAAGTTATGTAAAAATCAAGCCCTTTTTACATCCCGTCCCAATTCAAAGCTATCCAGGCCGACAGCCATCATTACAGCTTGCAGAGGTGAATTCCACTGCTTAACTATGTACTTTATGGAGAAATATATTTTTATTTGTCTGTCCTTTCCCACCATTCAGCTGAAATGGGTGGTGGCCCTGGAATTCTAACAATAGGAGAGAAGGAATAACATTTCCCTTCACTGCAAGAACTGACCATGTATTTCTACTGTTTGCATTCTGTTTCCAACCAGTTTTCAATCCATAAGAGCCCTTCTGCTGTTACTCCGTGATTGCTTAGTTGTTCATATAAATGATTTAATTCAGCATAAGACTTAAAAATTTAAAGTTGCACAAATATCAATTAAATGCTTCTGTACAATAGTCTTCACAAAATTATAGCTTATGTGAGCTTTTACTGGAAGCTGTGCTTTACCTTTGAAAAATGAGAGCATTTTAAAAAGTTCCTCATCTCAGAAGACAAGCAAATGCTTTTTGCCGAAGAGCGAGAAATGAAATCTTGCATTCTGCTCCATAAAGCAAAACCAGCCATCGTTGTTAATTTATAGCATGGACACTGGTTTTATAAATAGTTTCATACATACATGTCTCTCATGCTAAGTGAAATGATATGTCACCCTGCTGACTTCAGCTCTTTTTCTGTTGAGAACTGTAAGGGGGGGTTGTTATGAGATTAATATATGGAGACATGCTAGCTGTGTGTCTAATGACACATAGATAATTCACTGCCGCAGGAAATCATGGAAGCTAATTTTATAAGGTATTAAGAGCCGTCTGTCATAAACTGAATATACTCACTACTCTGTAGTTCCAAGCTTTTAGTGCTGAATATGCAAGAATAGCTTTCCATATCCAAAAGACATTTGTGGTATTTAGAGTTGTTGCTGCAACAACAAAAACAATTTGTCTTGATTTTACTGTTGCAGAGTATGTACACACTGTACAACCTATGAACTTAGAGTAGTCTTCTTGATCAGCTGTTTGGGGAGATTTTACATAGTGCCAGTGTTGTGCAACTCACCTAGATATCAAGGCAGACGCTGTCCTTTATTTCCTTAAATGAACCACCCACTGTTTGAGCACAACCGGTGTGACAGCTCATCAGAAAAGTGTACTCATTTGTATTACAGCCAAGCAAACAAATACAGATGAGTTGGAACTACTTGTCTCAACCAGTTTTGAATCTGAAAGACTTTGTTTGAAGGACATTCATATCTCTATACACTAGAAAATGGGAGGTTTCTTAGTTGCCTCTGTAATGCCTTGAGTTATTTTAACTTCACATAAAAATAGTTATTTTGATTCAAAAACTGTGTGTGTGTAAGACAAACAGACAGGCATCTAGGCCAGAATGTCGTGAGGGCACAATTGGATTCTTTCAACTACCTATCATTTTTACTAGGCACCAGCACATCAAAATCAGCTGCATTTTGGCCTTCTTTTACAATTGTGTGAAACTCATCAGGATTTTTTGATTTAGTTAATTATTAGTTCTGTGTATAAATAAATCTCCTTTTAATCGAACATATTTTTCAGCAAACTTGTAAAAACATAGGTCATATAAAATAAATTCTCTCTTTGATGGCGGCAGCTTAAGACTAGATTTGACGACACCTTAAATGTTAAACAAGGACAACATGCATTCACGTTTTGCCAGTTCTCCCGTGTTCCTGTACCTTCCATGCCAAAAATGTCTCTGTTCAGTGCCTATGATAGAACTTCAGGCTGCAACGGGAAGGAACAAATCAGCAAAAACACCTGCTTAATTCCCTTTGTACATCTTGGAGGCTTCAGTGGAAACTGGTTCGCTCCACCAGTAGAAACAGTCTTTCTGTCAACTCATATCCAGCTGTTCCATTATACTGGCTGGTGCATAAAACTCTTGCTTTCAGTATCTCTGTGTCTGAAATGTTCTACAAATCTTTGTTTTGCTACTTATATATTCCTTCATTTTCAAAAGTTCAACTGTACCTTCTTCTAAAGCATCTTGGACAACAGTCTCTTTAATCTCTAGTCAGCATGAGTGCAGTACTGTCAAGTGTTCAAGGCAGCTAATGACAGAACAGCAAAGTTATACCCATATTTCCCAAACTTCCTTATTTATCAGCTCCTTTCCCCCCTATCTGTGGCATAAGGCTGAAACTTCAGATGAGAATGTCATAAAATGCCTACTCTTCTGTGTGAATTCTGGAACAAAAGCATGATTCTGTAAGGCTAAAATGCCCTGTCCTGGTATATGAGGTTCTAAACATATATGTAGTCTTCATTTTCTGGAAATAATAATCTTGAGCGATTGGGGATCATACAGTGAATGTGTACGATAGCATCATTGAGGGTGAATAAAGCCAAATCAGTACCAGGAATCCAAATGATCAACTCATTCTTCTGTGTTTCTGACCAATCCCTCACAGAACCCTCCCCTACCATTTCATGAAGACCCCCAAGGACAGGCGTTTTTCAACCTTATATATTCTTGAAGCAACCCTATAATAGCTGAGTTCTGTGGTTTAACCTGAATTTCTACTGTGTGGTTTAAATAATTGCTGATTATTCTCCCTTTAGTAGAGAGAGTTAAGAAAGTAGTTCTTCTGTGAAAGACCCTGAAATTAAATCTACAAAACCTTGGCATGGTGCTCAGGAGAAAGAAAGTGTAATTGGACAAAATATATTGGGAAATGAATTCTGAATTGAATAATTTGTTTGTGCTATAATACTACCTAACAAGCATTATTTTTTGCTTTCTTTTTAAAAAAATGAAATTACAGGGCAGGTTCCTCTAAAGGCATGGGATCAAGGGTCAGCATTGTCATTCTAGAATAAGGAATATAGTAAAATATAGATAAAAATAATGCATCAACCCAGACGATTTATACAATTTGTTAACTTCACTAACCCAGAGTTTCATCCCATAAGACTATGTTCAAGTAATCTGCATGGAAGGATATAACTTTTTTTTCTGTTCACAAAATTACAAAGATGATTCCAAAAACCAATTGTGTTTGCAAAATGGTTCCATGAGGACCCTGAGGTTAGAATAAGAAAGATCTCAAATCAGCTAAGCTTTCTTTGACTTGGAGGCAGTAAATCCTACATTACTTGTCCCAATGAGAATCAATGGAAACATGTTAAATCAATACAAATATAAATTCCATTGCTTCCATGGAGCTACTCTAATCAGGCCTAACAATTGGATTTAAGCCAAAGGAAGTTAACTACCTGTTAAAATCCTTGCAATGTTCTTTGCTTATTGGGAGACCTGTAATTTTCTGGAAGGGCATCTAGGTAACAGTACCTAGACTATTTAATAAGTGGATGTACTATCCAAGTATCAAAGGAATTACTGGAGGAAGGCAAGGAAGAAGGGAACTATTTTCTGTGCATGCCCCTGTCAGGATGTCACAAAGAAAAAAAATGTTCTAAAATTACTGAGCACCAAAGCTCGGAGACAGGAGGTCTCCATTGCAATGTCCATTTTTCTGAAAGCTTTTTAGCTAGTGACAACAAAGAAATTCCATAGCTAATCAGGTGGGAGAAGGAGATTTAGAATGGAGATTCTGACAGTTTAATTAGCAGATAGGGTTTAGATTGTACGTGAAAGGCAAGGCAGCCAGATGGAGCTGGGTCTATAAAGAAACCAGTGAGTTTTTGGATAACAGTGAAATGAGGTAGGGCTTAGCTGGGAAACATCTGGTTGTTTTAGCTGAGACAAAATTGGTCAGGTATGGCCAACATCTCCATTTTTCTCAGACTGAGAAAAGGTTATAGAAGGGGCTAAAGGTGCTTTTGGAAAACAAGAATAGCAGACAGACTTTCTAGGTGGAACTGGCTATTTACTGAGCAGTGTGGTTGTTGAAGGACTGTGTAGATAGAGTTCATGCTGATACATAAAATCAGAAATCCTGTTATAAAATATGTACTCTGACTTTAACTGAATAACCACCAAACTGCATCTCTCATAGAGAATTCAAAAATAAACTACAGTTTCACATTTGGACTCGGTGTTCATTTATATTCAGGTTAGGGAATTAGTGACTTAAAAGAACCCTATAACTGAGAAACGTCCTCAGTTCTGGTTTAAGTGTTAATGCTACCAACTATATACCGTGTTTCCCCGAAAATAAGACAGGGTCTTATATTAATTTTTGCTCCAAAAAACGCATTAGGGCTTATTTTCAGGGGATGCTTTATTTTTTTCATGTACAATCTACGTTTATTCAAATACAGTCATGCCATCTTCTTCTGGTTGCTACACAATGGTGGAAGGCGGGCTTCACTTAACTAGGGCTTATTTTTGGGGTAGGGCTTATATTACAAGCATCCTGAAAAATCATACTAGGGCTTATTTTCAGGTTAGGTCTTATTTTCAGGGAAACGGTATAATGCAGTAAACACAGTTTATATAAACTTGGATTTTCCTGATCTCAGTCATGTTACCAATCTCCTACTTTTGTGAAGGAAATTGGCACATATAATCTCTCCCAGTGTACTTTTTACTAACCTAACAAGTGATGAAGTTGCTGTTAAAAGTTTTAATTCTGAAAGACTATCAGATACTAAAGTGTTGAATCATGTTAGAAGAAAGATTACAGATTTCCTTATCCTTCTGCTTGCTCCTGGTAGCTGTGTGGCAACACTGATCTTCTATTTGAAAAGTATAGGGAAAGGTTTCACTGGTTTGCTCCAGGTTGGCCAGAAGGGTTCCAACTTCAATGATTCCCCCCTTGTGCCTCTCATGCTGCTCTTGAGTGCCTGTCTGTCCTCCCAGAGCAACCTTTAAGGAGGCATGGACTGCAAAGGAAGGTGGTGTTGCAAAGATTACTTCTCGCTCCCCAACTCCAGCACGAGCTGAATTCCGTGAAACCTATTCTATGAGTTGTGCTCATGAGCTCTTGCAAGAGTTGGGGAAGAAGGGGTTCACCTTATTTAATGATATGGGAATCCTATCATTAAGATTCACATTCATTTTTATGGTGTTTCCTTATGCTTCTTTATTTTTCCAGGGACTGGAGTTTATATCATACTGAGACATCTTTTTCTTCGCAGCCTCTGAAAATGCACTGTGCAAGCTGTGCTCTTGTAACAAGCTCCGGACACCTTTTGCGAAGTCGGCAAGGCAACAAAATTGACCAGACAGAGTGTGTAATACGAATGAACGATGCACCCACACGGGGTTTTGGAAAAGATGTTGGAAACAAGACAAGCCTGCGAGTTATTGCTCACTCCAGTATTCAGAGAATTCTGCGAAATCGCAATGAACTGTTAAATATGAGCCAAGGGACTGTATTTATCTTCTGGGGTCCCAGCATCTATATGAGAAGAGACGGGAAAGGACTGATTTATAATAATTTACAACTGATGAATCAGATACTACCTCAGTTAAAAGTATATATGATATCCCGGCACAAGATGCTTCAGTTTGATGATCTTTTCAAACGTGAAACAGGCAAAGACCGGTAAGAAAACAACTGTAAAATAATATATTGGAGATACATTTTTGGCCTTCATTAGGGTGGAATATAGATAAACTATACATTTTTATGTGTCAGATAATAATAATGTTCTCAGTGTGACAAAAACATAGTCATATAATATATTTAGACATCAACTTTGAATACTAGAATTAGTCTGTGTTGCATGCCATAAGCATGGAGAATTTCAGAGCAGCATAGCAAGAAGGTAGATGCAAAGTCTAAATCTCACTTTAGGTAATATACCTGAAAGCAGATTTTATGGGTTTTGAGAAATTAGAATTGATGGGCTTTGCTTTATAGAGCCAGTGCTGCCATTCTGTGAATTATAATGGCTACTTATTGAGTATAAGCATTCTTGGAACATTGCAGCAGTAAAGCTTCATGTAAAACAAATACACATTATTCATACATTAGGTGCTTCTGAAGTGCTCATCCTCCACTTCCAACTGGGAAAAGGCAGCTTATTATGATACTTACCTCCTTTATGATCCCATTTATGGCTTACAAACACATCTTCAAATCAATTTTTTAATAAGTGACCCTCTACATGACTAACATGTTTTTAGAGACTCTGTTGGAAATTAGATTCCTCAGCCCCCTTCAAAAGATGCATTTATTTTTATTACTTATGTGTTCATTATGGTTTTTCATATTGAAAATATGATGATGGCACAAGTACTACTTAACACATTTATGTATAGATTAAGAGCTCACTTTGGAGAAGAATGAATCCAATTCAAAGTTACCTGCTCTTTTCATTTCAATGCACCATTATCCTCAATTGAAATCTTGTGAAATATTACAGATGTGAAAGTATATGTTCTGCATCCAAGACTGCTGTATGCTTCAGATAACTATTTCAGTTCAAAAGGAACACAACTTCCCATGCTTTTTAAAAACCTGGGCAGACTATGGCAGTGGTCAAATCAGTAGTTTATGAATCATACTGAGTTCAACTTGCTACAACTGGCCTAGTTTGCACAGTCATTCCTGGCCTTAAAAGGTACAGTATGGTAAATCACAAAGCCATGGTTTATGAAGCAAGAAAAGAACATCATGGCAAAGGATCCTTCCCTTGCTACGGTATCTGGCTGCAGAGCCAGAGTTTGGGAGTTTGATTTCCCACTGTACCTCCCTTACTGGGACTGGACTCAATGATCCATAGGGTCTCTTCCAGCTTTGGAGTTCTAAGATTGTTATTATTTGTCAACCTGGATTGGATGCAAAGATCCTGGCTTGTATGAAGCTAGAGTTCCCCATTATGTCTGAAATTGAGATTGCTGTTAGTTTAATGTTAGTTTACAAATCTGGCTTATGAAGGCTGAAATGATTACACCATGCCATGTTTCTGATGTCCCTGAGAAAGGATGTAACTTTATGTGAACAAAAAGTGTGTATCAAAAGTGGACCTTAAGTAGGTATTTAAACAGTGCCTAATAAACTAGTGCAGTGGTCACATTCTTTCACCCTCTTTAAAAGGGCTTGAAAGGAGCCTTGTAGCACAGTGGTTAAACTGCAGTACTGCAGTGAAGACTCTGTTCACAACCTGAGTTCAATCCTGGGCTCAGATAACTAGTTCAAGCTTGACTCAGCCTTCAATTCTTCCAAGGTCTGTAAAGTTCGTTGGGGAGGGTGGGATGTGTAGCCTGCATTATTAAATTGCAACCCACCCGGAGTGTGCTTTTAGCATTATGGAGTGGTGTATAAGCAGCACACTTTGTTTTGCTTTTGGCTATTATTTTAAAAAAGCCTATTGTTCAGTCACGATGTCACTTTTTAAAAAATGAAACAGTGGGCAGAGTCCTCTTGCTTAGCTACATGGGCATAACTTGATGTGCTATCCACAAAGCACATTCATTGGCGGATGTGCAACAGTGGCAATTAGAATCACATGATTCCCTGTTGTAGGGCATAATGCTTGGCACATTTATATGGCAGTATCTTTATTTTATGCTTGGATAAACAGGATTTTGCCCATTATCTTCATCCAAATACTTCATTTCACTAGGTCAGTGGTTCCCAAACTTGGGAACCCAGGTTGGGAACCACAGTCCTAGATCATCTGACTGGCTTTGGAAATTAACCAAGTCTTCCATTATTATTTTTAAACAAATTGGTTCATTTCTGTTCAGTCTTGAGTGAAACCAAAGGAATTTACCCACTTCAAATTGGTGTTCTGTTAAGAAGTCAGAGTTGACCTGGAAGCGTATGTGGCCAGTGTTTCAGAGGCCCAATCAAGATGGCAGGGGAGTGAACACGGCATCCTGCTGAGGTGGTCAGCAATCCACCTTGAGGCCAGGAAGCAGCAGCATCTCTAGTTAGAGGCTGACCAGCAGTAATACTTGCCAGGCACTTTGGAAGAGCCACCTAGTAAGCAGTACTATAGCTAAGTGAACAGTTCAAGGTGAAAGTGGCCAGCTATGAGATCATAAGCTAAGGGTCTTTTAAGGGTCTTTTATAGAGCAGCCTTTAATATAAGCATCTTGGGCCTTATGTTTAATGACATCATTAGTACCTTCTAGAGGCATGCTACTCATTATTTAAAAACAGCTCTTCTCCAATATTAGTGTATCAATCCCTAAACTGCTTTTTCAGTATCCTTTAACATATCTCCCCAAAGCAGGTTACCCAAGTATCCATTTTACAGTTAGAGTGGAGAAATTGTGACTTTCTTTGTGACTAGACTCATGGCTGATTGGGAATTTGAACCTAAGTTAAACTCTATTTTCTCTGTCCAGAACATCCTTCGGAAAAGGGTTCAGGGCCATCTTAATCCTCATAGCTTGCTCTATCCATACAATAATTGTATGTCCCCATGTCTGATGACTGCAGCTTTTACATGCATAATCTTTTTTTCTCTTTGTTATAAACATTGTACTAAGTAATATTGAAATTGGGGCTGAGGTACACATGAAGTACTTGGATGAAAACAAATTGACTTATCTTGAAGTAATTAAGGGAGGTGAGTAGTGGTGTAACAATGTTTGAAGGGCTGTACATACTGTAGAAGATGGAGCAAACTTCTCTTCTGTAGTTTCAGAGGATACGACCCAAAACAATCATAGAAGTTTAGAATAATTGGAAGGTGCCTATAAGGCCATCAAATTCAACCCCTTGCTCAATGCAGAAATCCAAATCAAAGTATGTCTGACAGATGTATTTCCTGACATTCAGCTGAAATCTGTCTTCCTGTAACTTGACCCATTAGTATGTGTCCAACACTTTGGGATGATTGAGAATAGATCTTGCCCCTCCTCTGTATGACAATCTTATAAATATTTGAAAAGCAGTATCATATCTCCCACTCAGTTCTTTTAGTCTTTCCTCATAGGGCTTGGTTTCCAGGCCTCTGGTCATTGCTGTCGCCCTCCTCTGAACTTGTTTCGGTTGGTCTCAATCCTTCTTAATTGATTCAAATTACAAGAAAGGAAATTTCACCATAACATTAGGAAGAATTTTTTGACAGTAAGAGCTGTTTGACAGTAGAAAGACAGGTTAGCTGGTCACCCATAAGGGATGCTTTTGCTGTGGGTTTTGTGCTTTGGCAGGGGATTGGACGATGAACTATGGGCTCCCTTCCAGCTCTTCAATTCTATGATTCTGTGCAGAGCTACAATTGCTGATACCTCAGTTTATATAATAATATTTAATGCTGCACTTGAAAAGACAAACTGGTGCATTATGCCCTATTAAAAATGCTTATTTTAAACATGTAGGAAGACATTTAGAAAATACCAGCAATTAAACTGGATAGCAAATGACACAAGCTGCAGAATAATATACTTTCATATTACAGAGTAACTGTACTTGAGAATAAGTTTATAATTGAATAAAGGTCCATTAAGAAAATATGATTCAGAACCAATATTACAATAATTAGATAAAAGAGGCATAAATGAAATAACTTGCAGGAAGAGCATTTCCATAGAGATTATAAATGAGATTGTGATGGAGCAGAAAAGCCTTTAATTGTAATTTAGTATGCTCCACAGAATTATCAGGACAGTGTGTTACTTCATCACATAAAAGAGTATATGATTTCCCCTAATAAGCCCATGGCATGCCTTCATTTTCTTTCTTTACAACTTAGTACATATAAAACTAGGAGATCTTTTACAAGAACCTTCTTTTAGTTCTTATAGAAAGAAATTCAAAAGACTGTGAGAGTAGGTGGCATCACTGGAGAGAAACTAAATTTTAAAAGTCCTTACATGGTTTTCCAGGTTACTTCCTTATCCCCTGAGACCTTTCAGAACTTCCAAAATGGCTATGGGTGGTGATGTCATCAATGTTGTATGGCATAAAGTTGTGCAACAAGATTCCAGCCAATGATTGAAGGTGAAACATATAGTTAATATATGGTAGTTACACAAAACCTTGCCTTTAACAAATGGAGGCAATTGGCCAACTCCTCCAGATTTACAAAGAATTGTACTTACTAATTGCCATATAGCAGCTGAAATCCTGTTGGCATAACGTACGCTGCATAAAGCTAATGACTTCAGCAGCATTGGCAGTATTTTGGAAATAAAACATTTCCAACCTCTGCCCTGAGGCTCCCCAGGAATCTGTTTCATCATTGAGAAGCCATGGGGGACAGGAGTCTTTGATTACTGAAAATTGTGGATGCCAAAATGACTTTACTGGCTGGCAGTGATTTTCAGAAATTAAAGATTTCCATCTCCTGTCCAACATATCCTGCAGCTTCCCAGTGATAAAATGGATTGCATGGGAGCCTCGGGAGCTTTGGGACAGAAGTTGGAAAAGTGAATTTCTGAAAAATTGCTCTTGTTGCTGATGTCACCAGCCTTGTGCAGCATGACTTAATGGCAACCGTATTTCAGCCAACTTGTTACATGTGTCTCATGATACTGGACTAGTGGAGATTCAATCTGAGCTGCATAAGCAGTTCTGGAGTTAGTAATTCCATTAAGATTGTTTCTGTTCTGAGCAAAATCTTATGCGTGTCTCTTCTTGTTGAGAAAAAGTATAAGAGCTTTAACTTCCTGACAGGTATCAGAAAATTCTCATAGCTTAGTCTGAAAATACTGAAGAACTAAAATGTTCCGGTTAGAATTGTAGAAGGTTTTGGTAGCCATGGAAACAAAATCTTTATTGATGAACACTTAGATGTTTGACTTTCTTAATATGTGGCCAAAATTTCATTCTGCATTCACAAGCTTAAACCCACTATATTATGGTAAGGCAACAGGAATAACAAGTTCAGGTGGATTTGCACTTATCACAACATGATTGATATGTATTGTATGTCTGGAGGAGGGGAAATCCATCTTGATCTCTTCACTTTGTTGTAGTGATGGTGGCTTTTCTGCAGAACTAGATCCTGATAACATTTATATGGAACTTATTGTCAAGTGTACTGTGATACTTGTTCAACTTCTGTACATTGAGTCTAAAATAACGTACTTGCTGTTCATAAGACAGTCAGGGAACCTGACATAGGTAGGGTTCTTTGGAAAGACACTGTTAACTAACCCCATTCTCAAGATACTTTCCCAACAACGGTGTTCCGTGTCTAGTCGCGCTGGCCACATGACCACGGAAACTGTCTATGGACAAACGCTGGCTCTATGGCTTGGAAACGGGGATGAGCATTGCCCCCTAGAGTCGGACACGACTGGACATTTGTCAAGGGGAACCTACTACCTTCTCAACAAAGAGCCAGTGTAGTGTACCAGTTAGCACGTTGGTCCACAACTTGGAAAATCCAGGTTCAGCTTCCCAGAGAGCCATGAAACACAGTGGATGATCTTGAGCCAGTGGCTCCACTCTCTCATCCTGACCTTCCATGCAGGGTTATTGTGAAGATAAAGGAGTGACTGGATATGAATGTAATTTAAAGCCTGACCCATGTGACAGAATAATGGTTGTGATGGTTCCTTAATAGGATGTGGTTTGTCCTAAAACAAGCAACAGCTTGTGCTAGTTGAGGAGGTTTCCAAATCTCTTCTACTCTATTCGTGATACTGAAGTGATATATCCCAGTACTATATAACTGTATGCCATCAAGCTGATTCTGACTTTTGGGGATGCTTTCCAGGATTTTCCAGGTATAAGCAGATGCAATTGGTGACTTTGTCCATTACTAGAAACACATTTATTTGGTCCTCAGGCATTTTTATATGCCACCATGGAATTGTTAAATTGTATCACTTTCAAGATTAGTATTTTACATACTGATGAGCATGATAAGGTATAAAATACCTCTTCCTGTAATAATTCTTCCACTAACTAGGTACAGATAGGAAGTCTTTCTCTTCCCCCTTAATCAGTGGGAGTAATATAAGCACACAGCTTGAAGTTGACTATTATTCAACAAAAGGCTCAGATAAATAGTAACCACTTTTGTCTCTGATATTAAAATGAAAAATGCAATTACCAGATACATTTATTTGCAATCAGGAACACATAGCTAAGTCTATTACATGGTGGGGGAGTACAGTAAATGTTGGCTGCCTAATGTTTATAACCTTTTCTATGAATTTTAATAGATAGCTAAAAAAGCACCTGCCCCAACATTAACTTATCAAAAGTATTATTTGTCACCCTGAGAACTTAATTGTATTTTTGCTTTCAGGAAGATCTCCAACACTTGGCTTAGCACAGGCTGGTTCACAATGAGTATCGCATTAGAACTGTGTGACCGGGTAGATGTCTATGGGATGGTACCACCAGATTTCTGCAGGTAATTTTTAGTTATGTGATTAGCTTGCAAACCTCAGCATTATGGATAAATACATGCATCTATTTATGCCATCTATAAAACATGTTTGTGGTTTTCCTGAAGCTCTTAATTAGCTGGTCCCCTGATTGGGTTCTGAAAACAACAAACAGCATTTAATTATGTTGCATAAATTATTAAAAGTTTTTGTTTGTACTGCAAGAGAATTAATCCACATCTTGTTAGCTCCTTTTACCTCCTGAATATTTATTAACTTAAAAATGCTGCAGTGGGCATGAAATTAATCTGATGGGGGAAAGCAGTGCGCGCGGGGGGGGGATTGTTTAAACAATTTTCAAAAAACCAGATTCTTCTTTGTGAAGGAGTTTTAGGATAGTTTATGTGACCAATTAGCCAGCAGCAATGGGTCTGCTTCACAGGGCTTGCCATTCTGAGCAGTATACTCTGCACTACTTTTAATTTTCACCATAACCTCTTTGTGGGTGGAAGAGGGATTCTGCCTATTATATGCCAACAGCATGAAGATATCAGTGTGGGCTGAGCCATGGTGGATCTTGCTTATGCGATCAACATTCAGGAACTCAATTATGAAAGCTATATTTAAAAACCCTTGGGTTAGAATCATTGGAACTATCTTAAAATAGACTTCAAATTACATTTCATTTCCATTTATACTTTGCTTCACCCCAATTAGCTTGCGGAAATAAGTAAATGGAAGATCTTCTTCCTTTCTCTGTCTCACACACACACACACACACAATTAACAACTAAACAATTAGGTACGCTAACACTTCCAACTCTCTATTGACTTCACCCCAAGTCTCAAATACAGATTACATTAAAATGTCTGTAAATCATTCTAAAGGTTTTAGTTAGTATCTTGTGGGAGTTCCTAAGTTGACTAACAGCCACTGAGAATATACTTCTTCCTTCCCAGAATTTTCTGTCATGGCATCCAAATAATAATACATTAAAATTAATGGGCACTCCTGATAAAAGCTTTCTAGCCTAATAGGGTTCCTAAGGCAATAGTGTAACTGTAAAAGCAACGTTCTATCCAAATAATCACAGCAAGCTACTTTTAAACATCCAGAAGGCTATTTAACACTCATCAAAAATTAGTCTAAATGGAACAGTCTGTGTGATGTACCTGTAACTAAACAAAAATGGGACTAATCTGACCTCTTCAGGGACATTGTTTCATAAATTAGGATGCTGCCACAGAAAAGGCCCTTTCCTATGTCCCCACCAAGCCTCTCTCTTGGTGATAGTATGGGATGAAGGGATAGATCAGTATGATCAAATTTGTCTTCTTCAGGCAGGGGTATGACTAGACAAAGGGAATCCTGGTCACAGCAGCCATCTGATGAGGTGTTTGGTTCACCTGAGAGCAATTCTATGCAGAAAAAGTAACAGAACCACATTGTCTGGATTGAGCCTTATCTACTTAAACCACATCCAGTCTGTCACTGTGTTCACTGTTGTGAACCAACCAGGCAATGGTTCAGGGCATCCACACAACACCCATGGCATCAGTTTAAAGAGAGAGATTGTTGGGTTATCAGCAATATCGTGGCAAGCTCCAACCCTACAGTCCCAGATGAATCTCCCCAATGTCTTTGTGTCGATGTGAACAAGTATAAGGGACAAAGCAGAAAATGGAGCAGCAGTCATCCAGCACCATCCCTGTGAATGCCGAGCCAAGGAAGATTAGATCCCTTGCCAAATTGTACCTCTCAGTTCCATATTAGCCAAACACGCTGGAAGGATTCCATGACTGAGGGGCTCACAAGATCCAAGAGGGGATGCTCTCTGCCCTGTCTGTTTCTTGAGATGGTTCATCTGCTAAAGGCATTTTCAAGGAACAAGGTAGTCTACAGCCAGATTGGAAAGAACCACATAATCGGCTTCATCCAAGAAAGCTTACAGTTATACTACTGCTACCTATTCTAGGATGACTGAAGGATGGTCAATAGTTATTTAGAGTGACAGAACTCAACTGTAGCTTCTTCGGTCTGTCTTAAATCACTTTCACTTAGATTACTTAGAGCCCAGCTGTCTTTCAAAGAAATGTTCATAGTCTCCACCACACTATTGGCAATTCTCTCTGGCAGCTTGTTCCAGCCTCACAGGGAGTACAATAAACAAGCTAGTGGATTCGCTTGTCCAACCAACTCATCCACATCCTTGGGCTAAACCAGATTAAACTCATCATCTAACCTGAGTGAGTGGATCCTTCAGTTACCATCACAAAGGCTGCTCTCACTGCTCTCCAAATTCATCATAGTAGCTTGACACCACTGACACTACTGTGAGGCTTGGAGCATGATGCCCCCTCTCCACCTGAAACAGCTGGATGATGCTGTGCTGACAAACAGCTTCTTTGCTGCCATGATCACAAGCATTACAATGAGTTCCTGCCCATGGCCAGTGCCGCCTGTGGTGTGAATGGGGAGGGGGCGTCTCTTCAGACAGTGGTATGATAAGACATCCCCCTCACTCAGACTGTAAGCTGCTTGCGGTAAGGATGCATCACACGTTTTCTCCCACATTGCACTAGTTGTCTATCAAACTGCTTGACTGTTCAAAGCTCCTGAGGAAAGAAAGGAAGCTGCACTGTGTGCCTTGAGGGAATGCACTTAGAAACTGTCCCTTCAGCCTCCTGGGTCATCTCTCCATTCCACACTCCAACAGCATTTTGACAAGATCATTGGCTCTAGCAGCTGGAAAAATCCTGGAGGATTTGAGAGTGTTGGCTCTAGACCTCATTTATCAATACATACACCCTAACCTTGGAGATTATCAACCCGACCACCCTAGAACTTTTAGCATAAAGCTGGATGAAACTTTCCACTGAAAGTTCTGATCCCTGTTTATGATACTGCTAGCAACTCTCCATTGTCCCCTAACATGGAAAGGGAACTAGATGTACTCATCGTTTACTTTTCTACTGACCTGGCTGACGCATTTTGCACTGAGCTGCCTTTTAGATATCTTAGGATTGAGCTCTTGGGCTAGGTAGGAGAGGTAGGGACAAATATAAAAGCCCTAAATCTTTTCCTATGATGATTATCCATCATTTTCCTGATCATTATTTTCATGATAATAAGGATTTGAAATGTATTTTCTTCACAAAGATGACATAATTCGTCCCTCCCACAAGTAGCACATACATTTCTGCAAGAGTGCTATGCTCACCCTGATGCATGGAAGAGGGACACTGGGGTAGCTTTTTTTCCTTCTGTGCCTATTACTGGTACTGTAAACACTTCTCTAAGGATGTACAGTATACTATCAGAAGAAGAACTGAATATTGCACAGTTTCTTCAGAAAATCCTAGCGTGTTTTACAAACTGCCATCTATAAATACCTCCTGGCAGTGATATTAATAAGTATGTTAACTCTGACAAAGCACTGATTAATGTCCAGTATCACAGAGTAGTAAAGTAGCATCTGTTTTAATATTAATAAATGAGGATGACTTTCAACTGCCCCATATAAATTGCTCATGCATTTCATTTGCCAGCATCAAAATTTAATTGCAAAGTGGGGAGTTAACACACTATTCTTTACCTGGGCTATTCAAATTAGAGTCATAAAATTCTTAAATTTATCCCAATTCTGTTTAAAGGGGGACTGCCATCTGGCCCAAGAGACAGAGATCACCGTGTAGCCGCTACTTCAAGGTTTTGAGATGGGTGAGGGTAGATCATTTCTACAGGTTAGATCTAGTAGGATCCCTGTATAGCTGTTAAAATCTAATGATTTTTTTTTCAATTCATCCATATGGTTGCTTTTTTTGTTGTTAAGAGAATTTCAGATGTTTCTTCCATTAGCTAGAGGTTGCATTATTTAAACACCTGGCTGAGAAAATACAGTCCCTCTCCACCACTGGAGGGGCTCTTCTGAGTGAAACAAGACATGGCAAGCTCACAGTGCTCCCACAATTCTTGTGCTTTCTTGGATGCTGTACATGATGTGACCTCATCATACTGTACATTCTTCCACTATTGTATCCAATCACGTCTGACTGTTGCCAGTGGAGATAAAGTCACAATATCATTTACAGCATAGTTTATCTTAGTCCAGTCTTTGCCACCAACCTCATGCCTTCCAGGTGTTTTGGAGTACACCTCCCAGGACCCTTGCACATTGATTATGTTACCTGGCACTGATGGACGTTGACATCCTAAATATATGGCTGTACGTGACATTATGAAGATGCAAAAGAAAAGAACACAAAGCAGAGTAGCACCCTTGTGTTTCTTATAATAGAGATGGGGATGGATGATCAGCAGACCACCTGCTTTTTGTGTGCTGGGCAGCTGCCCAATGTGTGTGAAACTGCACCCACATACAGCTAACTGAAAACAAGAACTCTCTTGAAGTGACCAAATCCAGGAAGGAAATCCATGCACAGAGCCCTATTTTCACAATCAGATCATTCTTCCTTGGATCAGGGCATCTTTATCCATATTATGGCACTGAATAAACACATCAGTCTAAAGCTGGGGGGCAAGGGGAACATTGGACCAGATGTCCAAAATGTCACTGGGTTACCACTCCCATCATCTCTACTTGGCACAGGCAATGATGAGGAACCTATTAGATATTAGATATTATCTACCTGAAAAACTCTGAAAAGGGTCACCCTAAGTCAGAATTAACTTGACATGGCACATTATTATTATTAGTATTATTTGTTTAGACTTTAGTGAAGCACCAGCTGTATCGGGAGTCTTACCTCTTGAAAGGGTAGAATATAAATGTTTTTTTTAAAAAATTAATATATAGAAATCATTGTCCCATTACAATGTTTAAAATGGAATTTTGGTATAATAATCTAAACAGATGTCTGTTATATCTTTTATAATTAAATGCATGTATATCCTTTTTCATTATAACATCTAGTTCTATATATAAAGTGCTATATACATTTTTCAACAGTTCTGTACAGCAAGTTTTAAAACATTAATATTAAAAGTGTTTTTTTTTTTCTTGAGTATATCAGAATAAAATTAAAACACTGCACAAGAGCATTCTTGATTGCAATGCACGTCTGTTACGGCTTTTGCATTTCCTGGCAACGTCCTAGCTTTGTGCTGTGTGCACCAACATAAGATATATTCAGTCCCTGTTTGGCGAGAAAGGCAGGATATAAATAGACTAGACTAGAACAGAGCAAAAGACAGCTTTAGTTCTGGTAGTAAACGGGCACTTTTAAAAATCATAAAATATTAAGAGTGGTTAGGTAACAAAATAAGGAACTGCAATGCAGTTTGCCGTTACACATTAACCAATGAAAGAATTAACAATTTACTACTGTGAATTACTGTTGTTACTAATTACTGCTGATGTTCCTCACGTTAATACTGATTTTTATATTTATTAAACTTCCATTCTCGTAACTATGTTGTTTTTGTAACTTTGCTATTTATGAAAACACACTGCTGTATGTTACACTGGGGGGGAAAGGCTACAGATTCAGACATTTTTAACGATGTTCCCCTTGTTTCTCCTTTTGCAGTGGTCATTTTTGTGCTTATTTCATTCTGCCAGACTGACTTTGTTTTGTCTCATTTTTATTTATTGGAATTGGATGTGTCTGTGGTGTGATGAGGCAAACTGTATCCAAGCTACAGGCTTAAAAGAAATAATCAAGCTTGAGTGCAATTCAATCAATATTTTTTGGAATTTACATGCAGATACTTTCCACTTTAAGGAAGTATAGCTGATACAGAGAAAAAACCAATTTGAACCAGTTCTTGGCTAAAATTAGCATCATTTGGGCATGAATGTTCTATATGCTTAGACTGAATTATACATATCTTGCAGGATAGAAGGAGTTGAGAGCTACAGCTTTTTCCAAGACTGAAGTTGTAATATTCAAAGGTAGATGTATTATTTAAAGTGACTATTGTTTAAAAATTATTTCCTTTGCTAACTGAGTTCCATTTCAGTTAAAAGCCATGCAACAATGGTTGATTGACAGGATACAGCTAGGGTTTATAATGGGGTTTGCTTTTATCATACATGACATTCTGGCAGGATTTCCATATGAATGTGAGTCACCAAATGAACAGGCTAGGATCAGCTTCCTATTCGGCAATCCCATTCATCCTTCATGAATACCTCTGCAGTTTTGTTCTTAATACAAAGTTAGATATGAAAGTGTCAACCTTCGCATGCCCAGTGTAAGCAGTCTGGGACATCTCAGAAGGTTCAACCTCCTTCCTTTAGATTGCCAATATCTAGCTTAGATTAGGTAAAACCATTTCAGTGCTGCTTAAATACGTTTTTTACAAGAATTTTCCAAATGCAGCTTCAGCTGGAACAACAGGAAAAAGAAAAAGGGAATGAAAAGAGGATTTTGAGTCCATCAGTTTGCTAATTCCAATGGTACTTCTTTGCAGTCAGTAACATAAGTAACATCTATAACTTCCAACTGTTCCATCTGTCTTTATGCAGGGATCCTAAGCATCTTTCAGTACCTTACCATTATTATGAACCTCTGGGACCTGATGAATGCACAATGTATCTTTCACACGAACGGGGAAGAAAGGGCAGTCACCATCGTTTTATCACAGAGAAACGAGTGTTTGAGAACTGGGCCCGGACATTCAATATTCACTTTTTTCAGCCAGACTGGAAACCAGAATCACTTCCTCTAAATCATGTTAAGACTAAACTGGTATTCTGAGAAGAAGGGGAAAACAAATCTCACAAGGCTGTAACCACAATCACCTACTGTATCTGGCTTCAGGGGACAATATGCAGCAAGCCAACCTGAAGAAGAAAGGTTATCAGGGTGTGCAGATGAAAACTGGTACAGTATTCAGGAAGTTATTGCAAAGGAATGCCATTAGAAGGACATTTGGTATCCAGCTGTGTATCTTAAGCAAATATGTTAACTTCTGTCTAATGAACATGCATATATGTATGTGATTTGTTAAAAAGAAGCAAAAGGCAAAGAAACCTGTGATACGAGTATAGTTCAAGAGATGCTGAATTCATCTTGTTTTTAAGGCACATTGCCACTGGGTTTTCATAGTGACATTTAACAGTTTACTTACTTAGTGGAGGTTTTTAATGCAATCCAGTATTTTTCTATTTCACAATGATATGGTTATTTATCTTTCATAATCCTTCCAAAACTGAGGATTTATATTGCTGCTGGTTGAAGGCCCAGCTTCTTGTTTATACATTTTTCTCTTTGAAATATAGGATTGATTCTATCTAGCATGTAATTAATATTTGATCTGGAAGTTGGTGTATTTAATTTTTTAATTTTTTAATTCTTCGGCTATGTTCCAGCATCAAGCCGTCCGACGGGAAGCACATCCTCAAGTGATGCCATAGTGGAGAATGATGCCTCCCGAAGTAATCTCTGGCTTCATGCACACAATTAACGGAAATGTGGAGGACCAATTTAGGACTTTCCATATCCAGATTGCTTTTAGTCCCCTGGTATTTGACATAACTCATTTTCCATACCGAAGCAGGCTGGCCTAGAGCTCCACCTAATCAAAAGATGTTCTGGGCAAAAATGACTTCCCAGTGACTTGCTAGGTGGTTTTGGTGTGTTTGCCACATGCAGACTAGACCTTTTAGGTTCCCGTCCTATAAACACTATGTGGGCATTTCTAAAAGGGTTGCTCTGTTTTGTCTATGTGGGCATTTCTAAAAGGGTTGCCCAGCAGAAACAAGCAGGGCTAGTATCCTACTGAGCTCTTACTGATGGGACAGACCATCCAGCACAGTAATGCAGGACTGTATCGCTTGCACAAGTGCTGCCATTTCATAAGGCAGTGATCTCCACAAAGAAAACCTGCCTTCCACTTGCCATCAGCAGTGCTTGTGCATGCAACATGATATTGTGTTATTTTGCTAGCAGGACTTCCCATTCATGGAACTCAATATACCACCGAGACGTCTGTGGCATTTTAAAGCCAGAACCCTATTCAATTATGGACCCTCATAAGGGCAGTTGTGTTCCCCTACTTTGGAAGGCACTTCTTCAGGTGATCAGTCATGCAGTGGTTGCACAGCTGGCCACACAAAGGATAGCCTGCCGGAGAAGAAAAACTGCAACACAATGGCCCTTATGCGCATGGCTTTTCTTAGATGCCTTTGGGCTTAATAAATGTATTAGAATATTATGTGGGAGTAAATCCCATTGAACTTAGTGGGGTTTTCTCCAGTATGGTTGCACTGTTTAAGGCAGGAGTGAGCAAAGTGCCACCTTCCTGATGCTGCTGGACAATATTGCTTAGCATTTCTCACCACTGGTCATGTTCATTAGGACTAATGGGAGTTGTAGTGCAACAACATGTGGAGGGGCTGTGCCTTGGTCACTCCTGGTTTAAAAGGTAACCATTAGAGCGTGACAGATAAACCACATGGAACCCACAGGAGGAAAGTATGTGTGTGTGTGGAAACATAATGAAAGTAATGAAGTCTGACTGAAGCCTTCTCTGGGAATGGCAGAGCCCAGTTCTTTTGTAAATACAGGTTTTTGTATAAATAAGCAGCTGCTGAAAGAAGGGAGGTAAATGCAAAAGTAGTTTCTGTCCCAAAGTCCAACAGCATATTATTTGGAAGTATAGAAAACAGACTGTATGGTTCAGTTCTTGAGACCAACAAATTATATTGGTCTTAAACTGAATATGATAATAATGTGCCAGTTTCTTTGAGATGCCTAAAGGTTTTCTTGTTCTTGCATATCAGGCTGAATGGCACTAATAATTCTGTATATGGATATGTGCACTTTGTGTTTTTTGTGGGATTATACCTGGCTTGTGAATAAAGAGGACTTCCATTTGCAAAGTTATTTGTCCTTCCACCTCACTAATGCTAGAAGCCAAAGTATTTCTTCAAAGTCTTTGCCAAGAATTATTTTACCAATTGCACACTGCCACACGCCAATGGTTCAAAATTAAGGGCTGCTGAAGGAGTTCTGCCTTACATCACCTCCTGAATCCCTGCAAGCACGTCATATTTTGTAGGGACTCAGAAAGGATTCTAGAACATGGGGGAGGAACATGAATAGATCTTTTCCTAATACATTAGGAAAATAGCTTTTAACAGTTTGTGTCTTTAATGGGGTAGTCCCAGACAACCTCAGTTGGCACAGGGGCTTCTATAGGCAGTGGTGGTCCAAGAGATATATGAGTCCCAAGCCATGTTAGTTTCAATGGAATGTTATCAATACCTTATTGAGGTACTGATGATTTACAGGTCATCTTTCATGTCACTGGAAAAGATTTAATTATAGATTGCAGAGGCTCCACTGCTACCATGGTTGTCTCACACTTAGCATTTCTGTCATCAGTTGAATAGAAGAGATTTTGACAAGTATATGGCTGCAAGACATTATTGTGGTCCTGTACACTAAATAGAAAATGGTGCTGGCAGCAAGATTGACTTGTCACTTGATTCCATTTGTTAGTTAGGGTGCTCTGGCTTGTATTTTAAAAGGCATCAAAATAGTGCTCAGTTGCTACAGCCTCTTGTACAAAGGAGGTTTCTCTTCAAAAAGCAATAATCCTATTGAGCAGCTATTTAGGAGAGTTAGGAGTGGGAGGACTGAGTCTTATGTTCTGCCTTCAGTTAAAGGGATCGAAAGGATTACTGTTGTTGAAGACAATTCCTCTATGGCTCCTGAAATGGAGACAGGAGTCCTACTGCAGGGACTTGTTTTCATTTATGTGGGGCCTCATTCAAGACCGTTGGTTCAAAACCAAACAAAAGGATGAGGCGTGAGTACTCTCCAATTATGATTTCTGTAGGTATGTTACTGACTAACTCTCAGATGAACCTAATAGCTTTGAAGAATGGGGAAGTGGCATTGTGGGAGAAAGTGTTTAGCGGTCCAGGCCACGGGATCTCCAGCATCTTGTCAGGGCTTTGCTCTGACATTTTGTTTCAAGGAAGCATGATGAGGCAATCCATAACCTAAACAAGAAGGAAAACAGCAACATGATGTAGCCAAAGCTAAGTAAATGTTGAGATGTCTTGAATGCAATGGAAGAAACTTTGAGCCTCTTTGCCTTCTATGAAATTAATGTTTCAGGATATGGACGTGAACTGCAACAGTCCAAGCTTCTCCCAAAAAATCAAGGTGGTTATTAAACAGATTATTACACAATCACCATCCATGGCAAGTCACACAGAAATTGAGTCCAGCATTTGTAAACCAGCAGCCTGGAGGTAGGCATTTGACTGTCATGAAGCCATCATGAAGGTCAGATGTTCTTCTGAAATAAGGGTAACCCACTTCTCTGCAGCTAAAAGGTGGTAATAGTATTCACAGACATTAGTACAGGGTTTGTTTTAATTTAACTTGGTTATTGTCAGATGTAAGGGAGGTGGCAGAAGAGAAGAGAAAAGTGGATTGAACGCTGGGGGTAGGGTGGATGGAGAAAATATACTTATTTTCAGAGCTACGTTTACTTTCTTTTGCAAGGTATCATTAATGTTTGTATTGTTAACTCAACCATTATGTTGGCTATTCATGAGCAGAGAGCTTGGATTACTACAATCTTTTCAGCATAGCCTTGAAAAAAACCATTTCAAGGCAACTTTGTGTACTAACGCAAGAGTACAGCAAAGATGCACAATTTAAGCTTTCAGATGAATGAAAGTAACACGTGAAACAGTAATAAAGAGGTGAGTATCTTGAAATGTAGGTCACTATAGCATGTTTTTGCAGTGTTTTCCCCCCCATAAGCAGAGTTACCTTTTTTAGAAATTCAGCATTACATTTACACTTAAAGGTAAGTGTCTTTTGCATTCACCTTTCAAGGACAGAAAACTGAGAACCTGACTGTGTTGTGCTGTTTTTCTGTACCTGAATTTTCTTTGAAAGCTATTTTGCTCTCACACTTATTCATCTAAAGTATAAGAGAGATGCTAACAGCAGAGGTATATATACAGGCATACACATGTTTGTGATCTATCTGGATTAAGCTTTATGTAAAAGGCAGTTTTCTGACATTTGAAATTGATGAGGTAAACAATGGTTTTAGTATGAGAAAAGGACGGGCATTTTGTCAAAAGATCGTAGAATCAGAATCAGAAAGGGCCTTGTAGGCCATCTCATCCAAGCCCCTTATGAAATCCAAGAGCAGTACATTAGTTTAGCAGGATTAATTCCATGAATTGTAGCAATTCAGCACTAAAACCGTTGCCCTATTTCCTGCCATTAACATGCACACTGAAATCACAGTATCAGTATCTAGAGAAGTGGATGTTCTGGACTTCAGCTCCCAGATTCGCTTTTCACTTGCCAAGTTGGACTGTGGACCTCTTGCTGTTGGAAGCCAAAAAAGCTTTGGAAGGCCCAAGAGTGAGAATTACTATCTAAAGTTACTTCCCTATCAAAGAAAAGAACTTCAGATAATAAAGCTTGAGAAACAAAAATACAATTCCCAGCACTAACTCCCTGTTCCATAAAACATGTAAAGAAATCATATGAAATACCTAATAAACAACCATGGAAACAAATCAGATTAAAGGAATGGAAGTCAGAGTGCCTACTATTAAAATTTTATCCCCCAGTACAGCGTTCAGGCAACGTTTTATATCCTGTTATTAATATATGACAGTAGCCCCAACCTTGTCCCTGAAGAACAAGTGGTTCTATTTAATGCAGGAATTTTAAGGGGAGGGGACCCAAAATTTCAAAACATTCCTTTAAATAGACATTCCATCACTACCTTACCTCCAATGACTTGATTGCAGGAATGTAGAATCATTACTTCCTGTGATTTGGAAAATATGACTCTCTAAAAGGAAGGCTGTATCACATTGTGCCTCCAAACCTCCCTGTGTAGATTATCACCCCATCTCTCCTTATTTCTCTCGGCCACCTCACTTCTTTCTTCCTTTTCTTGGGGGCAGGATGTTGGGCACTGGTGTATAAAGACATTCTGGACACCTTCCAGTATTAATAGTTGTAATACTAGGGTGGGTGGGTGCCCCATCTCTTTTCACCTTACAATGGCTTTCCTTCTCGGGCAAAAGACAACTCGCATGAGGAGAGCTGTGAATTGCACCAGGAGTTGGCTTGCCTTTTTTCTTTTTCTTTTAAAAGCATCCCAATACTCCCTCCCCAGCCTCCCTCTTCTCAAGGAAAGGACTGGGCGGAGGGGACCGAAACCATTCTGTTCAGCCAGGCTGTTAACAAAGGACTGGCTGCCAAGGAAAGGATTTTAATGGAGGAAGTTATACATTTTACTTTTTTAAAAATGCTCTTAAGTTGTTTCAAATGTTTTTATTTAGCTATTTCAATAAATGACATCGTAATTGTTTTTTAAATATGGTAACAGTGTACCGCATTTTTCCGTGTATAAGACGATACTTTTGTCTAAAATCTTTAGACTAAAAATTGAGGGTCGTCTTATACACAGAAGTAAGCTGAGGAAAGAACAAAACAGCACATACCTTGCCTCTGCAAACAGGCTGCCTCCAATCACAAGGCTTAGCTTCCTACAGTCAGGAGACTTATCTTCCTCCAATCATGAGCCTTATGTACCTGACGTCAGCTGATGCAGAACAAACCAATTGGAACACACCTCGCTGGAGGTGGAGCATATAGGCAGTGCTCAGATGCAACAGGGACTCATAATGTCCGAGCGTTCTGAGCCCAGACGCTGAATAAAGTTAAAGCGTGATGCATAATATGACACTACTGGTATGTAAATGTTACCTAATTACTAAATAAAAATGTGTTTTGTTTTATATTTAAAATATCAATTTCTTAATTTTGGGTTAGAAAAGTAAACCATTGTTTACCTCATCAAATTTTGGGTCTTATACATGGGGGCGTCTTATACACAGAAAAAATATTTTCAGCTGCATTTCTTTTAAATCTTTGTAGTCCCCCTCAAGTCCTTGTGTTGGAAGAAAGGTGGGATATAAATAAAACAAAATGAATGATTGAATGGTGGAGGGAGCATGCACAGCATAAAGGTGCACGTAACACCTTTACGCAGAGTGACCAATGTACCTATGCCTGGATCAGGACAAAGGGGCAGGGAAAGAACATACACTAAGATGTACTAGGAATTTTTAGATAGAACCACTGTTTTTTCTCTCCATCCCTTTTTTCTTGGAAAGAACTAGGAGCAGAGGTTATAAGCTCATGTTGAAATCCAGTGTGATATTGGAGTTGGCAATATGCCCCTATGTGTTAAAGTAAGATCCAAACACCTAAAGGATGAGCAGAACTAGCTAAGGGTGTTCTGCTTGTGGATTAAAAAACTACTTTAAGAAATTTCTCCATAAGGAGAAACATGCATAGTATCTATATGATACTAAGCTTGTGAAAACTGATGCACTCAAAACAGACTCTTTTAAGTGTTTGCTTTTCCCACATAGGATTCTTCTCAAAGCTATTTACACAAGCATAAGTAGGTCTTCCATGAACAATACAGCTCTAGGCACAAATACAGATCTTCTGTTAAATCCAACCTATAACGAAAAATTTAAACTATGGTCAGAATCCTATTTGTGCTCACGTAAGCTTTGTGTCACTTGCCAGTCTGACTGCCACTAATTGATAAGGTGCATAATCAGGTATGTGATCACAGCAGCTCATCGATTAGCTGCAGTTCGCAGTGGCAAGCAACACACACTTTATGCACGCATCAATAGAATTCTGGCCCATATATTATTTAGATGCACTAACCCAAACTGAAACTTACAAGGCTCCATTTCTCCATAAAGCAGCAGCAGCAGAAGAGAAATCAACATCAATGCCTGTTTCCATTTTTTTAAAACCTATTGTATTGGACATTAGAGACCTTTCGTTCACCAGGCCAAAGACTGACTATCATCTGAGGGGGGGGGGGGGATACAGAGATGATAATGATGTCATCTTGATATGTTACTTGGCTGTTAACATGCATTTTACACCCAATGGTATGAATGGTAGTGCCATGTAATATTAAGGCAAATGGGATACATTCATCATACTACCTTACCTGCCCATTTCATTTAGTACAGTAAAAAATGTACTTGTTCTACTAGTAAAAGTCACTTAATGATGCCCAAAGAAAAAGGGAAACAATTGGGATTTCAGCCAAACACTGCCATGCCAGCCATGCTTTCTTCCAGGATACTCCACTGCATTACCTCTCCTTTGACCCTCCCTTGTTTTCCATAACCATGTTCCCCATCACTCAGCATTCCGTGGCCCCTGAGCCTGCTCAGTACAGCAACCAAGGTTTAGTGGCAGGAGATTTCACCAGCATCACTATCCTTTCATACACCTCACCCTAGTTAATAAAAGAGCCCTGAGTATTAGACTACTGAGCACTCTAGGCATCAGAAAAGATAGTGAATGTTACAATCCAATAGCCTGTGCACAAAGAAATCCTACCCTCAAAACTCATTGAGCATGGATTGCTGCATTTCAATCTAATTGCTTTCCTCACCTCTGTTAATCAGCTTTGCCGGCATACTTACTGCTTTTTCCGTTTCATAAATTGCATTTTAATAACCCACCTAATTGCCTCTTTTCCCTAAGCAGATTATCTTTTCAGAAGGACGTCTTGACTTGTATCTTTATGTCTCCCCAGAATCCATCCGAAGTCTGCTGCTTTTACTCAGATGGACAGTTTTTAAGTTAAGCAACAGGGGTTGACGAGGCCCATGAAGTGGGAATGACAAGAGTTTAATAACAACTGAAGGAAGACTGCTAATTTCATGTTACCTTTCTATTTTCAAATATGACAGGCTTCTGTCCATAAAATAGATTTATTTATTATATTTAAAAACACGATAATTTGGGAAGTGGAGAGGAGAGAGAGACCGCATGCCACAATGTTACACTGAAAGTCCTTTAAAGAGAAGTTCAGACAACACTGTATAGAGTTCAAAATATATACCATTTTTAACTTACATTCCAGTGACCATTTCTGTATTGTTTCATTTTTAAAGTGAACTACATTCATGGGTCTGATGTCTGAGAAGCCTGTTTTTCATAAACAAAACCAAAAACATTGAAAGATCATCTATTTCTAAAAAGTGTTCTTTTACCTGAAGACATAAAAGCCTATTTCATGCTTATTGTACTTTAGCTGTCCAATCATCATGAATATCATACAATCAAAACTTTTGTGGCCACATATTGATTCTCAGCAACCACCTATTTATAGTATAAATTTCATACATTATCAAGAAGCAGAGAAAGAATTACATTATTCCATTTCCAAGTAACAGACGAATCAATCCTGCTCTGCAACATTAGAAAAAGGCCTTCTGTGATGAGCAGAAGCTTTTTATGGAAGGAAGGTATCTTTCGATCCTACTCAACCATCTTCAGTTCTTAACGAACAGAATTTGATAGTAGAAAGCTACTTTTATCTATAATGCCTGCCCACTCTCTTCTGTGCGCCTCCAGTTCACTCAACAGAACCCTACTAAACACACAGAGGTAAGAATCAATGTCTGAAGTCTGTTCCGTTTTGTATAGTCCAGTTTTCATTCTACAAAATAGGGCAGCACACTTATGTAATACTCATGAAAGAGCAACAGTGCTTAAGCACAGATTTATATTATACCCACCTGAAATGGACAGATGGTGCATCACCACAAACATACATTTTTTCCAACATCCTAATTATACAGATCTGCAGTTATATATGTGGCAATTTTCTATACTGGGACCATTCTATTTAAGGACTGACTGGATAAATTTCATCACATATTGTATTTTGACAGGCCTTGTTACGGCCCATCTAAAAAGTGTTCTGAGACAAGCAGTTCTTATGCACACTTTCATTTTTTTCCTCTGGACACATTTAATTCAGCAACAAGAACTAAACCTCAAAAACAAATAAATAATACAAACAACATAAGGTACAGCTTTTTGTTTTCAAATATGTAGACTTAACAGGATATATTCCTTAACATCTTACTAACATGTTCTTCTATGTACACAGCAAATGTATGAGTACACAGCATATTTCATCTACCATACTGAATTCAGGACATAATGTGCTTTTAGAACATCTAAGGGTGTGTGTCTTCTTGCTGATCATGAAGAGGCTATATTTTCAAGCCATGGGTAGCTTTGCTCTTCATGTTGATTCAGGGAGGTCACTGCTTGGTCCCTTTGTTGTTTTCAATTCTATATGATTCATTGAATCTAAGAAGCAAAATTGCCCTAGGTAAAAGGATTGATCTAATGGGCTGTATTTAACAGAAGAAATCAATATTCCCTACAGTATTTTTGTTTCTGTCGAGCAAGTGTTCAATATGTCACGGCAAAAGTCCACAAAGTGACTTAAGTTTATATTGATAAAATGACATCTTAAACATGGTTCTGCATGCTGTCGAGACTTTCATTTCACTGGTGGGGTAAACTATTTTTTAATTATTAGTAAAGGAACACTTCCTTGGTGCAACTAAGATGCTTAAATATTTTTAAAAATACCTCTGCACACAAACCTGGAATACGTGTTTTTTTGTTTTGTTTTTTGGACAGCATCTCCCCGAATCCCCCATCCTGGATGCTAGCTGCGAGGAGCTTCTGTGAGCTGTAGTAAACAAAAGTAATATGTGGAAGTTCTGTTCTGCAACTATCAGTACACTCAATGCAGCCTGAGCGAAAAAGCCTTTGGTACAACTTACAAAGTGTGACTCGAGATTTTCCCTGAAAGATGTAGGATGCACACTTGCTCCTCCACACAAAGACCTTTCCTTTAAAAAAAAAAAGATCAATAATGTGAACTTTGATGTTGCTGATCGTTTGGGGAAAGGCAAAAAATACTTGGACCTCAGGTGTCTGCTCTGCAAGAACTGAGTGGCAGTAAGACCTAATGCTACATCTCATCCATTCTGCAGTCCCATTCAGGACAGAAACACTTTGTATTCCTCTCCTGTAGAGCAGACAGATTTTTCCTCCTGGCAGTAAGAGTCAGTCACTGTTTAAATTTTGTTTCTACACCTTGGAACGCCCCTGCACTTGTTCCTTAGAGAGTTCGTGTCATCAGAACAAATGGAGGGCTTTGTGTGAACGGTCTCTGATATCGTACACAATTGTGTCTAAACTGGTATTAAACATATGTCTTAAAAAAGCCAAAATATGAAGTGAAAGATGTAAAGATCATAATAAGGAAGAGAAATGCAATGTAATGAGAATTTGCAGGCAGGAGACTTGAGCACTCTTTATCCATTAACTTTTATTTTCCATGCAAGGATGCATTCACTGCAGACATCTTGGTTGCTCTGAAGTTCTAGAAGACATGTTTCATGTGCTTGATTCCATAGGTTTTAAAGAAGACCATGATAATGAGTGCCCAGAGTCCTAAAATAAATCCCCCAGGAGGATGCCAGTCCTTCTGTTTTGGCTTCTGTGAAATGAAAATAAATGTTAAAATATTAGCATCCATTGCAAGTTGTTTGCTAAAAACCACATATGAGAAAGTCTTTCTGCTTCTATAGAAAATGGATGAATAATGAAATCTTCTATGATTTACTCTGATGCAAATCCCACTGAGCTCAGTGTATCTTAATTTCCACTAATTTTTAGTAGCCTGAGAAGATGCTGAAGTGTAGCAATGCTTTATAGCCAAACAGACCATATTACATTTCTGTTGAATCAACTTTTTTTTTTTTTTTTGGTCACCATTTTCTTTCTCAAGTACCAAATACATTTTTGTTTCGGAGTTTGATTAATACAAAGTCCATTCACATTTACACATTTTCTAAATTTATACGAAGAGGACACTTCTCCTTCTGCATCACATGCTGAACTGTGGGAAAAAGCTTAATTGGTCACAGTGAATTGACACTCTTTGCAATCCTTCAATCTCATCCTGTGGGTTTGCTGTTTTATGAACTGAATGTTATGTATTGTATTTTGGTAACAATGAAAATGCTTTTAAAAGAACTTAAAACACCTATATTGCTATTTGAAAACATTCGCTGAAACCGTAGTAAACTGCAACTAGAACAGGCCCACTGAATCAATGAAATTTACAGAGGAACTGACGCATCAAATCCCCACTGATTCAATGGGCCTACTGTAACCGTGATTTACTACCATTATTTCTAGCTTTAAAATCAATAAAATAAAAAATGCTTGGAATACTTTGGATATTTTATTCCTGTAGAATGACCCAAATCCAGCTGTTCCTTCTAACTAGAACAGCTTGCTGAATTATTGGAATTTACGTAAATGTTGAGTTGCCGTGTTCAATTCTACAATAAGTACACCCATCTAATTGGGCTTGTTTAGGTTTATTATTTATTTATTTCATTTATATACTGCCTATTGGTGTCATGCACTATTCATGTACATTTGTGCAGAATCTGACAGAAAGCAAAATCTTTACTTTCTCATACTCTGTATAAGAGAAATAGTAATAGTTCATCCGGCAGCAGTTCAGATTTGTTAGAAATCTGATTACTGGTAGAGGAGGTCTCTGCGAGGAAGGCAGAAGAATGCAATCCAACAAATTGTTCTAGGTTTTTAAAAACAACAACAACAACAATGTATTTCAAGCAATGAAAAATGCAGGTAGCTTGTGGTTTATGTTAATGAGAAGAGAGCTGACAACAAAAGAATGTATATTCACCTTAAAAATGGCTAAGCAACTCTCATTAACAATAGAATGTATGCAGCACTAGATCACTCTCCTCATTGGTATTCACACTCACTCACTTCCCACTAAAATATCTCAGGATAGCAACCCCTAAATACACATAGCTGCCAGCCCAGCCTGGTCCTAAAAGAAACAGCTTCTGCTTCATACCACTTTGTGCAAAGGAAACTTTCTAGTTTAAAATTTCCTAATTAACCCAGAACTCCATATGCATATTGCATTGCTCTTTTCATCAATCTCTGTGTGCCATCAATCTTTCTTCACTTGGATCTTAGACAAATCCTTACCATAAAGTGGCACCTGACCCTCCTAGACAAATGACTTCAATTTGCAGTCAGTGACACTAAAAGCCTTTCTCGTCTTTTTTCTATAGAACACATAATTTAATTTCTTTAAAGAAATTTACAGGAATAAATATTTATAAGGCGACCTCGTTGGAAGGTTTTACATCTTGTCATACTACACACCACAGCTCCTGCCCTGCTCTTGCTGAAATTCCAAGGGAGACTCGTATGAAGGAATTTTTAAAATATATATTTGGATTCAAGAGTGTGCAAGTTAATCTGTTCAAAGCTGGAAGAGTCCAGCTTTCAACTGTGCTCGATATATTATAGACACAAACAAAACAACAAAAGGAAAAATAATTGGGAGAGATGAATCCACTGCCTTCTGAGAAATAAGTATTTTTTGATATTTGGGATTGGAAATTTACAGCCTGAAAGCCACTTTATTTTAATACAGTGTTTTAAAATGCTGAATCTCATTAATCACCCTGATGGGTTTTCAGCACAAAGTCAAAATCCACAAATCTTAACAAATAAAGATAGATTACTTTATTACTAATGCAGCACTTCTAAACATCCCTCAGATCACCCTTTATTCTTTTGCTCCCTCAGAAGGGCTCTGATGACTCTCCCACCTTCATACATCAGGTGGCTATTGGGATCTTAATGCTCTGGATATATTTATTTTATTTTTACCCTGCCTTTCTCCTTAGAAAAGGACCCAACATGGCTTACAGCACTTAAAAATATTTAAGAACAAAACAATAAGTACACAAAGGTGGTGCACATCATTAAAAGGCAATATTTAAAGCTAAAAGCACAAATATTGAAGAGTAGTGTAGAAGCAAGAGGTATAGCTGAAGATGAGAGACCTGATTATTGCAGGAGGTGATTTCATTGCCTAGAAGTTGTCACAGCCCTGATGTGAGACACACACACACACACACACACACACACACACACACACACACACACACACACACACACACAAAGCTTTTGGGAGCTGAAAGAGTAACCTAGACACAAAGACTTCAAATAATAAACATTCTGAAAGTTTGTTTTCTTCTGAGGATATGTATGTTTTTCATTCTAGAGAAAATGCTGGTAACCGTATTACGTGCACAAAACCTTAGTGAATATTATTTATTAGTGTAAAGCCCAAAATTACAGGAACTGCCGCTACCTAAAGATTGTTCTCCCTGCTGCCGCCACAAACATTAGGTTTAGGAGGTACAATCTTTACTGACAGGGTGGGCTGTAATTTTCTCCAAAACAAAACCATGCCTGGCCGTTTCATTATACTATTCAAGGACACCGAAAAAGGATTCCATCTGTTTACAAGCATAGATGGAGTCTCTCCCCAGAGTCCTTTATAATATGTAGTTTTCACCATTCCTCCAGTTGGCCAGCACTTCACAGCCATTCATCCTTTGAATTGTTTCCTTCCAATATTTTTGAGCTAAAATATAGGTTGTGTTCATCAAATGAACACAAATGCTAAGCATTTGTCCCTGGCTTTTAAAAAGAAAAAAGAAATTATTCAAATTGCCCCTGGAACATAGCCTTATAATTTCTTTAATAAGTACTAGCAATAATTTCCCAGGTTCATTATATGTTTAAGCAACCACCAATCACATGGTTTTCCAAAGATTATCTTTTTAGGCCAGGCTTCTACTGAGACTCCACTCAGCAAGTGTTTCCACAGCACAAACAGGGCCTCCCACTGAGAAAATTGTAAAAGCAACACAAATATCAAATGACTCACAGTCTACGGCATGAGAGGTTCATCTGAATGGGATTTTGGCGTTAATGTACTGGGAGAGGGGGATTTTGGACAGACCATTTGACTCACATGTGGTCCTTTAAAATTGTAAAGCAATGGTGGGCAACTTTGACCAGTCCAGGACACATTTTTGTTTCCCCCAGGAAAAATTTCCACCAAGCAAAAAAGAAAAGGAAAAAGGAAAAGAAAGGAAACCAGAAATGGCTGGAAGTCCACTCTCTGTCTTGAACAACAGGTGCTTTTTGTACTAAAACAATGTAGAGGATACCTGCAATGTAATGTAAAAATGGATTCCAGCCTAGTTAAAAGGTGAAGGCTTCCAGGAGCTGAGACATTTTTGCAAGGATGGAGTCTGAGTGAGCCATGGGCTGCAAAAACAGGAGGTCACACTTTTCCCAACCCTGCTATAGGGACCAGTACTCATGAAAGAAATCCAAAATCATACGTGTGGACTTTCATTTACACAATCATTTTTCTTTGTCTCTGTCCAAACACCCCCAAACTCTGCTCCAAAGGATCCCCCAGACCTTCAGATGTTAAGAACATGGGCGGCAGCAGGAAATAGGCAAGCCTACCCCACCCCTTGTTCTGCGAACAGAACCCATTTCACTGATAGAAGGGACCACTTTGATAAAACCCAGATGAGTGGAATAAGCTAGTCATCCTTCTGTGTATATATATTGTGTTTTGATTGTATTCGGTGTTGGCTGTAAAATAGTATAATGTCTTTGAATAGCTATTAAATTTTTAATACGGTAGATTATCCAAAGGTGAGCTGTAATTCTTGAAATTGTAACCCCATTATATTGGTGCTAGAGGGATTTCAGAGCTACGTATCTTCTCATGACACCCAATTAACACCAACATTTTGACTGCTGCTTACACATTTCTTACATTTTTTTGGAAACATAATATTACTATTTCCTGAGATGCTTGTCAAATGATATGAAATTTGGGGGATTAAAGAGATTGTATGTATACGGAGTTTTTTTTCATGGTGGGGAGGTGCCTATATTATTTAGACATGTTAAATTTGAGGAAAGCAACATCTGCTAAGCAGGACTAACAGCATAAATATTTGGGTCAAGTCTATCACCGAGACATCTGAAGCATGTCACTATATCACTAGTCAGTTCTCTGATCTTTTACAAACTCAGGAGACTAAATTCCATGTCTTCCATACACTGCTAGATTTCTGTTGCCTCTACCAGCACTTGGGAGCTATGTTGTGGTGTCTGCTCAGTCACCATTCATCAGCAAATATGTCCAAGATCTTTCCATCTTCCTATGCTGTAATCTAGCAAACCTTCCCTTTTGAGGATGGCTGCAGTGCTAAGGCTGAGAAGCAAATACTGAGAGCACAGTAAGTAGGAATTTATGTCATATGTTCAGCCTTTCTTATATGTTCATCTGATCAAGCACAATAGTCCTTATAATGCTCCAGTAGTGAAAAGATTACTCCATTAAAGGCTGTGTGGTATTTTTGAGAGATGCAACTTAATTCCCCTAAGCAAAATAAATATTAACAGTCAGTGAGAGGAGGAGCTGAACTGGCACCATAGCCATTTCTTTCCGACCTCATCCTAAATCCTTAAAGCAACCCAAAGGAACATCTGATGCCATCTAGGATTATGGCTTTCCACAGTGGGTCACAATTTCTGAATTCTCACCAGCATCTGTGGGCTTCCAGAAACCTTGAAGACTGTACTTGTATTTTCACACACTTGATGTTGCTGAGCCATGGATTACTCCTTTCAGTTGCTTGACCTTGTCTTCTGCCTCAGTTTCTTCATGGGCGGACACTGACTCAGTGGCCAAAATCTTTTTAGTTATTTATGCTGGCATAAGTGCAATGGTATAAAGTGAAGCCGCAAATTGCTGCTAATTTAAGGAGTCAATGCTTGCATTCCTTATCATGTATCAAGTCCTGAAACTAGCACACAGTGAGAAATGCGAGCAGCAACTCATTAACTAGTGGAAATTTGCAACTGTCATTTACACCATACCATTTATGCCAATGAATAATTAGAGATGGGCCCAAATCAGAAAAATAGTGATTCGTTTTGATTCATGATTCATCAAGGGCAACGAATTATGAATTATTTTCTGATGAATCAATTTGTCAATTCATTTTTTACTTTAAAACCCAATAAAACAACCTCCCAAACACCTAGAGACACCAAATTCACAGGGAAGCTTCCCCTAAATCCCCTCTACAAGCCCTGCACGTTTGGTGAAGTTTGGGTTTTGGACGTCCAAGTTATAAATCCACAAAATGGTTTCCCCCAGGAAATTGCCCTTTAGCAGCTGGCTTGGAGAAAACCAATCTTCACCAAACTTGGAGGGATTGTAGAAGAGAGTCAGTAGAAGCTTCTCTGTGATTTTTGGTGTCTTTAGGTGCCTGGGGAAGCTGTTTTCTAGCCAAATGAATCAATGAATCAAAAATTGCTAAAAGTTCATTGATTCACATTTGTTGGCACTTATTTGTACAAATACAAATCGCTGAATTAGTGATTTTTGAATGAATTTGGTGATTCATTTTTAAATTTGTGGTTATGAAACACTTTGTTCTTGAGATTTCCATACTTAATTAGATGGCCTTACTATTCTGAGTTAGTAACTATGAGCACATAGACGCTGCATCTGGCACTCTTCTTTCAGCTTTGATGATAATCCCTTGGTCTTTTGTATTCTTGTTTGACCCTGCTAATTTGATTTTTCACTGGCTAAGAGGAAGCTCACTACTCCAACAAGAACCATGTTCCATTTGGTAACTGTTCCAAATTGCCTTGTTAAAGTTCACTGCCAATTCAGAAACAAAAAAAGGAAGCACACAATAGTTCATAGATCCACATACAATAAATGCTCTGTGTTGGTCCTCTGTTCAGAACCAAGAGGAATGGCATTATCTGCACCTGTCCATGACACTTTATAATAGGTATGTATCGGCATGGAGTTATAAATATATAAGCCTCTTTTTTATTAAAACGTGTCAGAGAAGTGCTCATGCTATCACGGAAATTCCTGGTTTGCCATAATATTTTTCACATATCAGAACTATTACATACACAGAAGTACTCAACAGTGTAAATAATCTCCATCCCAAAATATATGTGCATCATTTAAGGACAATTGCATCTCAAGCTACTTTGCATTAGGAAACTTTCCATAGAATGCTAATGAATCAAGTAATTCTACACTGGAATACATCATTTGGCATGCAGTACTTCACCATCTTTGAGATACACAAGTACATGAGTAAAGAATCTGTGGACCAGGAAATCCTGTACATGGCTGTCAGCAATTCCTCTGATGGCAATGGCTGGGGGGAAAGTGCCACTGCAACCATAGTACTTGCTGCTGGCTGTATCTATCTACAGTATGTTTATCCTCCCTAACCCAAAAAGGGTTCTGACTGCTTCTGGGAAATAAAACTGTACTACATGAACCAGTCATTAGGACATGATGATTTCTTACCATCACAATAGATCTGTTCAGATTTTATTAACATTTTTATACATTAGTGCTCCTCATGAGAAAGAATAACGTGTCCCTTTTTTAAAGGAAGATGCATTCCAGACTCTTGTGACATGTACTGTTAGGGCCCCTTTCTTGTAATAATTCAAAATAAAAAAAAAACTTGGTTGTTTAAGGTACAGAAGTTCCTTTCCAAGCAAGGATATTTTGATCTTTGTGTTAAAGTACAGTGACCCAACGATCTTATCTTCTAAATAAAAACATTATGCCTTCTAGCAAACAAGGTGAACGGAATCATTCATATCTCAAGATAAACAGGCCCTGTGACACCTGTTGAAGGTTCACAAAATCGTGGCTTCCATTCAGCTTGATTTCTGCCTCACAGTTTCCCTGGTGTGGTATCCATGCCACAACTTTACTTGGCTTGTGTATATACTTTTGGATTTGCACCACACATTAACCCCTTTGTAAATGCACTCTTCATCCCAGTATAATTGCTCTTAACAGGTGAAAAAGTACACAGAAAATGGGACAATGCGTCATGAACAAATACATTTAGCAGCTTAAGGGCTGGTTATTATTGAATTGGAGGAGATGTTGAATTAAAAAGCTAGGTAGCTAAGCAACAGCTGGCTTCCAACTGTGAATAGTTTTCTATCATACTCTTTATAGTTGGGATAGAATCATTATTCTGGGGAACTTCAAAACAGTTAGCAGAGCCCTGCTTTGCATAGTGTAATTAAGGAGAGGATAAAACAGAGTATTTTCAAATTGGATGGGTCTGTAGGGAATCCCAATGGAAAGTCTCCAAGATTTCTAACGAGTGTGTTTCATAAAGCACACACCACATGTAAAAATGCATAGTGTGAGAGGAATTATAAAGGAAATGTGCTAGAGACACAGCAGCAGTTAAGCATGTTAAGTTGTTTAATATTTTTAAGAGCAATTCAAGATAAAAGTTACGATTACATCCCTTCACACTCAACCATAACAGGATGAAAAACTGCACTGTACACTTAGATTCTATTCTCAATGATTCAACAGAAATCTCCTTAAAATGGGCTAAAAAGAGGGCTTTAACATTCTGGTTTGAAGCATCTATGAGAACAATTATCCGGAAAGATCCATATAGCCATGCTTAGACAGCATAATATAAGAATCACTAATGATGATCTATAATCTGTATCAAAAGCATATTCTTATGAACACGCTAAAGCATATGCTCAAGTCTCCCATTGCAGCTAATGGAGCTTACTTTGGTTACTCATAACTATGGTTGTACAGCAGTGCAGTGAAATTCTGGGGCTTGTGTAACAAGAAGTCAGGATGTTGATACTCTACTCCCTGCCTTTCTTCAAGTGGCACAATGGGCCCACATGTACGGGTTTTATTAGCTCTCTCACAGGTCAACTCCCATCACATTTTTAATGTGATGATACTACATAAAGTCAGCATACATACAACTACCTTTGCCCTAAGCCAGTGAGCCCTGGCACCAGCTCAGTAAGAGATGGATACCTGGCTTTAAAGTCACCTCTCATGCACAATGTTCTTCTCCAGTGCTGCTTACCCTCAGACTTTCCTCCCCACCTGCAGAGCCATAATAGCACAGCAATTCCCTCAGACATGGAAGCCCAAGGATCTCCACTGAACTGCACCAGAAAATGTCCATTTTCCAGGAGGGTCAGAAGTTCCCAATGATGTGCAATGTGATACAACTATGGATGGATCTATACCAAGTCATTTTCCTTCAAAACCAACCTGCATGTAACCAGTTGTAAGCGGCATCGATCAAGTTCTTAAAACATAGAGATAGCATCTAAACCAGTCTTGCAGTTACAGGTTATCAGCACTGATGTAGACAAGCCTTATAAAATACGTGTATTATACAAAATGCTGGGAGAATGCGGATATAAGCTAAGGGTGGGCAAACTGCAACCCATAGATTAGAGGGCCCCTGAGGTTACCCTAGAGCCCCTCATTTTAAAAATTCCAAGAATAAGAGTGGGAGGCATATTTCCAGCCCCCAGAACCATTTTTGGTTTGTTTCTTTTGTTTTTCCATTATGCATCTTGGCAGGTACCTCAAGACTCCCCACTTCCCCCAAAAATCAAGTAAGTAAGTAAGTAAGTAAGTAAACAGCAGAAATGCCCATCCAGGCACTTATGGTTTTCTTAGTAGCTGTTTTCAGCTATTTTCCAGGTCTGGTGAAGTTGCCAATGAAGTTGCCCATCCCTGAAATAAGTGGATGGAAATGTGAGTAATGAAGCAGAACATAAAAATTAAAGCTAATGGCATGTCAAGTTTAAGTTCCAAGATCTGCCACTCACACAATACCCTGTAATTAAAAGTAGGCTACAGCAGCTTTATAATATACAGTAGGATTGGAGTTCAATCTAAATTCTAGAAACATCTGGAAACCTGAGTTTATTTATATATTTAACTTATATGCCACCTTTCCCCCAATGCAAGCATCCAAGGCAGTGGTTAAAACACTGATGTGGCTAAAAAAATAATAATGCCCAATATCCCATTGCCTAAGTGCACTGTGGAAGGCAATCAACACAGAAGCACCTCCCCGCCAACAGGCTCCCCTTTGCATGACCACTTGTGTCACCAATCAATCAGTAGAGAACAGACAAATGGTGGGGAGCCTGCTGGAAGTGGGGGAGGGGTATGCTTATGCGATTTCTTTCACATTTTGCTTTTGGGCTGTACAATACTGGTCAATAAGTTACAATATGAAAAATCAGTGAAAGCATATCTCAAAGACCACATCTCCCATTAGGAGCCTGCTTGGGTGTTGAGATCATCAGGAGAGGCCTTTCTCTCTGTCCCACCATCTTCACAGATGTGTGTGATGGGGACATGAGAGAGGGCCTTCTCTACTGCAGCTCCCAGACTCTGGAAATCCCTCCTGCAAGAGGCCAGACTGACCCCATCTTTGCTGTCCTTCCACAAGCAGGCAAATACCTTTCTCTTCAGGCAAGTTTTCCCTCAATGACTACCTACATGAGTGACTGGCCACATGAGTAACCTTTAGGTGGATTGCTATGCATTACTGCTCTGACTGGGTCTTTAATACTACTTGTGTTTACCATCTCTCAAAGTGGTATTCGTTCCTTTTTAATATTTACATACTGTTTTAGCTTTAATATTGTCTTTTAATTATGTAAGCTGCCTCTTTATACTCATTGTTCTTAGCTTTACATTTTCTCATTTACAAGACAACGTTTAAAGGTAAGAACAAGAACCTCTGTTGTATACTCAGTGTTTTCAGCTTTAAATACTGTCTTTTAATGATGTAATCTGTCTTGGGTCCTTTTTAAGGAGAAAGGCAGGGTAAAAATATTTTAAATAAATAAATAAATAAATACTCAAACAATACTGAATTAGAACAATTTAAAAGTAATTCAGGGAAACATCCGGCATCATTATAGAAAAACTTTCATTACCACTGAAGCCTCTTGACCCATGTTGATAAACCAGGTCCAGGCATGCTCAGAGTAATTTAGTCTACAATCTCACACTTGCTTACCTGCCAATTAATCCCTCTAAATGCAGTGGGGCTCAAATTTGAGTGGAAACATACTCGACTGCTATACTCGACAACCCCAAAATATCTAATGGTCACCTGAAAAAAACTAAACTATTTCAAGTAGATTCAAAATTTTCCAATTTGATGAATAAACTGTATACTTTATTGAAAGGCAGAAACATATGGCAATATCAAGATCTGCACAAGATCAAAGCAGAATTACAATAACATTAGAATATTTAAGAGTTACGTTTCTAATAATTGCCTATACAATCAAAACTGCATGCCTTTCATACAATCCTATATATTAACATAGCCATATAAAAACATTCTAATTTATGCAACCTAATTGTCTATGTAGCTTTGATGTTTGACTATCTGGATAATTCAGATCATAAACTGAATTAGTTTTTATGAAATTTGGTTAAGCTTTTAAATTCTAGATCCATTAAACTGATTTGATATGTTGACTCTGCACTTCACCTGTACTGGACACCTTGACAGAAATCAACGTTTGTTTGGTGCAAATATAAAATCCCCCAGCTCTTGAATTAAATTGCCAACTACAGCACATGTGATTTATCATGACTGAGCACTACAGACATCAATCGTAAGGGACAAATTAATAGAGCACATTTAGAAATACTTCATATGCACTATGGAACTTTTGAGAAATAGTTTGTATATATACAAAACAAATGGAAAACTGGATCTATACATCTGACACCAATGACTTTGAAACAAACAAAAAGGTTCAGAGTTCAATAGAAACTTCTTGACCAAAAGAGAGAGAGAGAGAGAGAGATCCAATGAGAACGAACCAACATGAATTAAAGCGAATTGAACCATACCACACTGAATCGAAAAGCACTTGACAACCCACGACAAAACATTAAAAGATAAGCATGTAACAAAAAGCTTTCCCAGGGAAATGAGTGGGACCTCAAGTGAGCTGGACCATGCCCATTTTCTTCAGTACACTGCATTAAAAAAAAAAAAAAAACACCTCTTGAAGGACCGCTTTTATGAAATTTGGTTAATAAGCAGAAATAGAGGGATTAGACAAAAGTGCTCCAAATTGTTTCATACATTAATAGGCATCTTTTATGCTGGAATTCTGTTAGGACTTTAATCTTACCATGGATATGAAAGAGGATTAAGTTATTAGCAAATAGTTGGAATTATTAATTTTTCCCTCATGACCCAAAACCCATACAAATTATAAGCCTGCATATTTTACCATATGTAATGTATTGATATGTATTTCTTTCTTTTTTGCTGGTGTGGGGGATATGAAGGAATTCCTTGTTTTAACAAAACAAAGTCAATTTTACAAAAGTGGAAACATTTCATTTGAAATATTTTTATTACAACCAAGTACTGTAAATGTGACACAGAAAAACATCTGAACGTTCCAGGGAAGAGGAATAATGAAAACCCTTCTTAAATGGTGGTGATGGCGAGGGAAATGTGATGCAATTGGCTGAACTGCCAATTTAATGCATTTAATCTGAAATTGCTTTGTCATTAAAGTCTATATTGGAAGACCTGAAATAAATCAGAGTAGGTGGAGAAGAATGAGCACTGAAAACAGACGACCCCTTATTTCTTTTCTCTGCCCTTTGTCTTGCATGCCTACTGCATCTCAAAAATCAATAAGCAAGCTGATACCCTGCACACACATACACCCCTTGGCCAGGTTTCTCTGAGTCAATGTGTAGATACAACTCACCTAAGGATAGCACAGTCACTTGTAACAAGATTGCTTGGTCCAAAAAGTACTGTAGCCCAGGATTTCCTAACCTTTTCAGGTCCTCGGGGATTTGGCGGATTTTGAGAAAGTGGGCCGTGTTACAAAATGGTTGCCTTCACTCTTTGCCAGCCAAATGAAAACAATGGAAGATTTAATAATCAGAGGCATTTCTACGAAACTCCTGTTACAGAGTCTGGGAAATTCAAACTGAGCTTGATCATGCACCCTTCAAGCAATTTCTGCAGGTACCTGGGAAACATTAAGCTGGGTTGTAACAGCAAAGAGGAGTCATGCCACAGAAACAGAACGATGCAAAATCTGGCAGAATATCCTTTTTGTGCAGAGACATATTCTGGAAGGGAAGAGTGGCAACTTTGAAAGGGCCAGGGGACAGATTTTTCTGCCCCTAGGAACCACCAGAGGCTGTACTAGACACCCAGTGGAAGTGGAAGTCCAGTTCCAGTTACATTTCTCTCGGTTTATGGGACTCATTGCATTGCAACACCATCATCAATACTGGAGGCTTTAAAAACAGAATATATAAACAGACTGCACTTTGCCTATCCCTGCTTGTAAGGGAAGGGGTGAGCATATGCACAGACCCAAAGAGGTGTGATTGTTCTCCTTCCACTTCCAAAGTAAGGTGAAAAGAAACTTAATGTGTTGGTACAGGGCGCAGATCTTCATGAGCTTGCATGGTTACAAACTAACTCTTCCTAGTTACGCTTCTCTAGTCCAAAGACAGTGCAGGCAGCAGCAACTTCAACTCCAAGCTATTTTCAAGGAGGCAAATGTGGGCTAAATTGAAAAGCAGCAGATCTATGTTATCAGATCTATCATATTGGAAAATATTACTTCCCACATTATCTCACCGACCACAGTTACGGGCGCCTGACCATTTGAGATACCACCCGAGGAAAGCTTTTCAAAAGGATAGTAATGGAAAGGTCACAGAAGTTACAAACCTGTAAATTTACCTCAGTGCTTTCAACCGCAGTGCAGATAGCTTCATACACTGAGACTTTCAAGGGATTCAAAAACTGCAATGGACAAGGAATGCGAGAATCATCCCTGTTCCTCCAAACCTCTTGATTACAGAGTAGACGGAGGGCCCAGGAGGCGGCACACAGCACAGAGGCACTCTCCCTCTGGCAGTGGCTGGCTTTCATTCTTATAAATATATAGGACTCCGCACAAATAATGATGAGGAAAAAAAACACATGCCATCAACACACCGCTACAAAAATGATGACAAAGATTTTTAAGATCGACATTATAAACCCCACTCAGAATTCTGTGAGTAAAGCGGCAGCTCTACCATATGGCAGCAATGAGGAAAGCAGCTATTAACCTTTCTGGGGGAGTTTATGGAATTAATTTTCAAAGCAAGGCTCTCCTATTTCACGAAGACCAACATTTCAGCCCACACATATTAACAAGGTCTTGTTTATTTGGGGAGGGGATAAACACCTAAAACAATAAATAACTGTTGAACTTCCTACCTACCATTCCTTGTGATATTCTCATAAGTACATACTGTCTGTAGAATTAATTTAATAATATGTGAATTGCAGATGTTATGTACCCAGGAGACTACACCCCACAGTTTGGACCCTTAATAAATACTTCATGTGTTAATTTTTACTTCTAGAGAAGAATACCTATCAGTGGGTGTGGAACCTATGATCCTTCAAAGGTGGTTGAGCTACAGCTTCCACAGTCCCTTGCCATTCAGTTTGGTGGCCGAGGCTGATGGGAGGTAGAATCCAACAACATTTGGAGCCTGTAGGGCTCCTATACGTGATCTGCTTACTTAGAAATGGCAAGGTTCTGCCTTGTGCCTTGAGCTGAAACCTATATTATTCATTCCAGCAAGCATGTTTAGGGATCTTGATCACGTACTAGTCTACATGGTTCAAAATTTATTTATTTTTCCTTAGAGGAATGGGTGAAATCAAGCAAGCAACAGATAAAGAAGAGGGTGAGGAAGAACCGGAAAATGCCCGGGGCCAGACTCAAAACCAGTACACATCATCAAAATCTTCATGGAGCATCCGGTAACAATTCCCAACAGGAGATTCATGTGCAGGTGTATGACATGAGGCTTCCAACACAAAAGCAGTTTAGAGGGAGGACGCAGCCAATAATTTAGGTGGCTACTTTCAAATGTAGAAATCCAGCAGTGTGACAAACACTTTGGGCAGAATTCAAAAGATTTTACTGGTTCTGCAAGAATCGGTAACCCCCTTACTTTCTACAGTCCGCCCCTGCCCCTTGACTTAAAACTACACCAGAGGGCTACAAAACTCTGCTGTGCAGGTTTTGGTGCTTCTAAGGACTACAGATAGAAGGGAAAGGAAGTCTCTACTCTTTAGTTGTTGAAAATCAAGACAGACTGCTGCCTCTTGGTCCAAGTCTGTTTGATGCCACAATTTTGAATTTATATAACAAGAGTTCAGTCTGCTTGGAGAATGCAGTGTAATGCTAAAGCTAAGGACATAAGAAAAAAAAATACTTGCACAGTTTCCTATCCTTGTCAGACAGTGTGTCTCAATGCTCTGGGGTATCACATTGAAAAAATTGGTCAACAGCTGCAAGAGACTGAAAAGACCAGAAACTATTTTCAGCAGCAGCAACAAAAGCATTAGGCTCCTTACTGTCTACTGTGGGCCTTATTTATTTATTTATTTTTAAAGAATCAACATGGTAATTCTTTTGATGAATAAGATCTAAAATATACAACCATTCACTAACATAATGTCTTCCAGACTTTAGAAAATAATCACCAAGCTCTACAGTCAAAACCTGTCACATCTCCACATACTTTATGCCTCTCCACACTCCTTGCTCCCCTGCCTATGTCCAAACAGCCTAGTCCATTTTTCCCTGACATCTGAACATCTCTTTTTCCCATGTAGCCCTAGCTCTAATCTGACTAAATGGTCCCACTTTTCAAAACCCAGCCAACTAGTCACCATATTGGGAAACACTGGGACAAGGAAGGAAGGAAGGAAGGAAGGAAGGAAGGAAGGAAGGAAGGAAGGAAGGAAGGAAGGAAGGAAGGAAGGAAGGAAGGAAGGAAGGAAATGGAGATTATGTGTTCTAAATTTGGGAACATTTATGCAATGAACAATGTAATATTGTTCTGCCTGTTGAACAGACTGCAAAACACATGCAACTGATGAATCCTCTATTTTTTATTCCTTCCTGTTCATTCTGAAAAACAGAAATAATTTGATGACAACAACAGCCTTTCTGAATTATTTAGAAAAACAATGTGAAAGGAAGCCACCCTGTTGAGCTGCCTGCCAATATCTTTCTTTCTCTCTATTCATCAGCTCTGTCAAGATGGGTTTCTGTGTCACATGCCCACTGCCTAATAGTAGGCTATGGAAGAACAAATAGCAGAAGTCACCAGCATACCATCTCATTAAGATTGCATGATGGTTAAAATGTGATTAATGTGTGTATCTTCCTGGAACTAGACTACTTTGCATTTCACAGGGACTATCTAGAACAGTAAGGTGCCAAGCCAATAATCTAACAGATTCTCAATTAAACTGGTGAAATGTAAATCAGGTACACAGTAATGCACACAACATACTGGAAGGGCATAGCAGGGCCATTTTCACTTTGATAAAAGTTTGTAAGAAGCAATCACATTTTATTCTTTGGCTAATGGTTTGAAGAAATAAAACTTTGTATAAAGTAGAGAAGATTAGCAAAGATCAGACTTCTCAAAGGTTCTTTTACTACTATTACAGCTACAGTGACTGATGCTGAGAGATGGAATATCACGATTACCAAATGAAAAAAGCAGCAACCAGCGCATTAGAAATGGGACTTGGATGTTGACATGAATGAGAAAAACATGAAAGAGTTTTTGGACTCTTCCATTAGTTTCCGAAGGAGAGTCTCTGGAAGCTGAATACTTTGTCATAATGAAAGAGAAGGTCACAGAAGCTTCAGATTATTTCGTGTTCTCCCTCTTCTGTTTACCCTTCTCATCACCTCTTGTCTATCAAATTGACCGGGAAAGGTTTAATCAAATAGCGTAGCGAGTGCAACTGTCAGCAGTCAATCAAAATGTCCAGGTGGGAGGGAATTTTGAGCTATAGAAGGGCCCACCGATATTTTAGGATTATGTTTACTGTTGTTGCCAGGAAGCATGTTTGTGGTGCCAGCATGCTTCTTTGGGATGATTTCTTGGGGATTTCCCCCACCAAAATCTTTTTCTAGATTATTTTTCCTGCATCCTTCTGCGACCTGGTGGTGACTAAGAAAAGATATTGATGGTAGAGAGGGATGAATTCTCCCCATATTCTAGTTGTTTTGGTTTCAAGAGGGCATTGAATGTTTTATTGCTTTTATTTGCTTCCTTGCTTTTTTTGTTTTGTGTTTGTTTGGTTTTCTTGGCAGAGGCATGGGTGTGTTTGGGGTTTTTTATTTTTGCTTTTCCCCTCTCTTTGTGTGTGAGGGGGTCCCTGTTAGACTGTGTTGTTTGTTTAATTTACTGTGGATTGCCCACATCAACCCTGCTTTTTTCCCCTCAAGTATTTCGAAAGGATTCTTCAATGCTTTTGAATTGATTCTCTGTTGCCTGCCTTGCCCCAGCCTTTCTGCTGTTTTTAAGGCTTTTAGAGGAATTTTGCCTGAGTGCCAGGCAGACCATGAATGAGGAAAAATGGAATAAAAGAATTCCAAAGAGTTGGTCCCTTTCATGTTTAGCAAAAAGACCAGCATCCAAAAGAGCTGAAAATGAATGAGTCCTCACTCAAAAGAACCAAATCCATAGGTTTTACCCATGTACATCCATATAGGGCATCATTAGTAACAGGATAACTTTTTTATGAATAACACGTGACATCCTTGTTGACACAAGAGAGAGCCTACTAAATCACATATGGTTTCTGGTTAATATAATCTTGGAAAAGGACTAGGTAAAAGCCAGAACAGGGGCAGAACAAGGACTTCCTAATAAAAATTGATGCTAATAATAGTGGGATGCAAAGGACAAACATCAGAACAATATTTTAGATCGCAAAACTAAAAAAAGAATACTTTCATCCAAATTATATTGCCCCAAAACCTGTCAGAATGGAACACAGTGGCCCAGAATGACTACTTCTGAGTAGGAGAATCAAACCAAGTTCATGGCACGTGTAACTTGATGAGACACATGCAGCAAGCTACAAATCATGCTTAGGAACAACATTCCACAACCTGTTCTGGGCAGAAAATCAATGTTGCAAAAACAGCCCAGATCAGTGACTTCCAAGTAGGGCAGCTCAATGAAATTCACCCACCCCATCCAACTAGATGTGACTGATGCACCCACCCCCAGAATGCCCTCAGGAACAAATGATGCAAATAGCCCAAAAAAGGCCCCTGAGAACAACATTCTAGTACCTGTTCTAGGCAGAAAATCAATATTGTGAAAAACAAAACCGGGACATTGACTTCTGAGTAGGGCAGTCAAATGAAATTCACCCAACTAGAGGATTCTGATGCAACCAGCCCCAAAATGCAGTAGATGTATGTCCACAGGAACAATATTTTAGTACCCAATCCAGGAAGACTATCAATATTGTGGTTGGAAAAGCCTAGAACAACAGCTATGGAGCAGGACAATGCAATGAAATTCACCCAAGGAGGCAAATTCGTATTGCACAAAATCACCCAGAAGTTCACACATCACAGCAGATGACAGGAAGAAACACATTTCAGTACCCACAACAGGCAAGAAACCAAAATTGTGCAGGACAGCCCAGACTGGCAAGTAGGACAGCATGCCAAAATTCACCGTGCTATTACAGTAGAGGGGACAGATGCAACCACTCACAATATAGCTCCAGGAATCACATTCCAGGGTCTGTTCTGGATATACATTTCATCTTTTCAAAAAGGCCCATGAACAGCAGCTTCCGAGCTGGTGACAGCAATCAATTCAGCAGCCATATATGACTGGATGGGAGTAATACCATCAAACCACCGACCTTCCTCAAGAATGACAGGCAACACACAAAAAGAGATTGTGGCTGTCTGCTTTCTGCTAGGATTCCCAGGCCCATCACCTGGTTTAGCCTGGAGAAGAAAAGATTGAGAGGGAGTAAGCTGATGTCCTATGCCTTCAAGCAGTTCATGCTTTGTTTCATTTTTCTTCTGTGACAGGTGATTTTCATTGTAGTGTCCTGCTTAGAAGTCATTCTGGGCTGATTTTTGCAATATGGATTTTCTGCTTGGAATGGGTATAGGAATGTTGTTCCTAGAGGCATTTTGGGGCTGGTTGCATCAGTCCCCCCTATTCAGATGGAATGGGTGAATTTACTTAGGCTGCTCTACTGTACTGGGCTATTATTCAAAATATTGATTTTCTTCCATGAATAGGTGCTGGAATGTTGTTCTGGGCCACTGTGTTCTGTTCCAGCAGGTTTGGGGGATTATCAAGGGTTATTGAAAGAGTAATATTTTTTCAGATTTGAGATCTAAAATATTGTTCTGATTTGCATCTATTTCATTCCACTACTTTTGGCAAGAATTTTTATTAAGAAGCTAGACCCCATTCCGGTCCACTACAACTTTGATCTAGTTCCTCTCAGAAACAAATTGTTTATGAACATAAAAGCTGAGTCATACATCTACTGCATTTTCCAGCTATGTAATGTCAGAGATGTTAATTAATTTGCTAAATGCAACACAATATTTGATCTAACTGGAACACTTGGCATTTTGTTTGTTTACAGTAATAAAGAACTTTGTGCACCTTCAGAAAGAATTCAACATTTCAGGTTTGGAAACAGATCACTTAATGAGGGGAGAAGGAAAATATTCTGGCGTTCACAACATGATTTTGATCATCTTGAAATAATCAGTTGTGTGGAGCAAATGAGACTTTCTCCAGGAAACCAAACAATGTTCCTATATGCATTCAGTTGTCTTGTAAGGACTGTAAGAATGCTCTCAAACCTCAACATATTTTGCTCACACTGGATCAAATCTATGATTTCTTGTTATGTCTAAACTGAGTTTACACTGAAATTCTAAACCATAACTCTAACACATTGGTAATATACTGTAGTAACAACTAGAGTAGGTCTATTGAATCAGTGGGAATTTGGTGAGTCAACACCTGTGTAATTCTATTGATTTAATGGGCCTATACAAGTCATAAGTTACTACTGGATTTCAGTTTATATAATAATATGATAGAATATTACTGTAGCATGCTATAGTCTGTAGCATGTTACTATGGTACACTACACTACATTTTTTTTTTCCTGAAGAGGAGCTGAGGCAGGAGGTGAGGTGTGTTTGGGAGGACATTTTATTTGGTGAGGTATTTTCTTCTAGGTTGACCTTTGTTCTCCCTGACCGCATGGTCTGAGGGGGCATGGTTTTGGCTTCAAATGGGGGCTGGCAGAAGCGTGCGCCTAACAGCGCGTGAAATTCTCTGATTCTATTTTTGACTCTAATATGGTAAATAGGAAAGCCAAATAGCACTGCATAGACCTGGGGGGCAGGAAAGTTTTAGGGGTAGGATCAGACTTCCTCCCTTCTTTAATTCACTGACCAATCAGTCGAGATGGAGAGTGCAGGATCTGTTGCACTTGTAACACCTGTGGCATGTTTGTTTTCTTGCCAATGAGGTGCCTGGGTAGAAATGCTCTTGCTCTAAGTGTTAGTTGGTGGTCCTCTTGGAAGACAAGGTCCGGCAGCTGGAGGCCTGTGTTCTAATCTCCGCACTCTTAGGGAGCAGGCCAAGTAGGTGGGTGTGACGTACACCGTGTGTCCTTTGTTTATTTTCCCTTAAACACAAGTACACCCTCTGGATGCTTGTCCTCACTTCACGCTGCCACCAGGTATTATTCCCTTAATACCAAATAGATCATAGACACGTGCTGCCAATACAACAGATTTATTGATAATATAGATGTTATGTTAATCACAGGAGAAATCATAGATGTTTAGAATTTTTCATTAAATCACAATCACTGAAATATATTTTTAAGTTCCACAGTAGATCACTTCTTGTTTGCTTATTTTCCATTCAACCAGTGTATATTTATTTGTAATAATTCTTTCTCTATCTCTGACTATCTATTTCTCTCAGCAACCTCACTCCTTCTTCTCTATAACTCTCTCACTTCAATTCCCTATCTCCAAAACCACTTTTCTCCAACTCTCTTCCCTAACTGTCCCCTTAACTGTCTAACTAACTCCTCAACTGTCCTTTTGGTTCCGCCCCTCTTGTCTTCTCATTGGCTCATCCCCTTGAGCTTCCAATGATGGACAGGCGTGACTTGGGGGTTCCGCTACAGTGGGGTTCGTCAGCCTTGGAAGGCAGCCCATCTAGGAGAAGGAAAACTCCGATTTCAAACCTCCACTGCCTTGTGGCTATATCCACTGATGGAAAAGGCTTCAGGAGTTAACCTCAAGGCAAAATCCGGAGCTGGAGTCCCGGAGGCAGTTCGTGTTGTTCTGGCAACTCCTGCGACGTCGCTGGAACCAGCTGTATTGGCTCTTGCCTTTCCATTGGACTACTTCAGCAACGTGGAGAGGGGGGATTTGCTGCTTGGGTAACAGCCTGCCCTCCATATTATTTTACCCAGGCTTCGTGCTCTGGAGAGGACACTCCAGCTTCGCATACAGCATCGAAACAACACGGGAAGTAGCAGTTACCGGTTATAAGTCTTTGCTCGATTGGCGTAGAGCATGATGCCAGGGGCTACTTCCGACGGTGGAGGTCATTGCACCTCACTAGGTAGCTACTGTCTGCCTTAAGCTCGGCAGTCCCCAGCCAGTAAGGTGCTACCTCGCCACGGTCTGTTAACCTCACGGGGTGCGTGGGGTTTAGGGTGAAAGCCGACAAGCAGATCGATAACCCTGCACCATGCAACAATCATAAGAAAACTTCTGCCCTAAAGTTGGGCACCTGGAATGTTCGGACAATGACCCCTGGCTTTTCTGATGACCTGCAGGAAATAGACAACGTGTGCAAGACAGCTGTCATTGACATGGAACTGAGTAGGCTGCAGATGGACATTGTTGCCCTGCAAGAAATGAGATTGCCAGACATGGAATCTGTAAAAGAAAAAAAACTTCTCATTCTTCTGGCAGGGAAAACCATTGAATGAGACCAGGGAACATGGTGTTGGCTTTGCGGTCAGAAATACTCTGCTGAGATTCATTGTTCCACCTACTGTGGGGAGTGAAAGAATCCTGTCTCTGCAGCTCCACTCATCAGCGGGACCGGGCACCCTCATTAGTGCATATGCACCAACACTGTCGTCCACAACAGAAGTCAAAGACAAATTCTACGACGATCTGGCAGCTACTATCAAAAAAGTCCCTGAGAGAGAGCTGCTGTTCATTCTTGGAGACTTTAACGCTAGAGTTGGTGCTGATCACAGTTCTTGGCCCACTTGTCTAGGCTGTTTTGGCATTGGGAAGATGAACGAAAACGGCCAACGCTTGCTGGAGTTTTGCTGCTATTATGGTCTTTGTGTCAGCAACACGTTCTTTAATACGAAGCTTCAACACAGTTTCCTGGAGACATCCAAGATCGAAGCATTGGCATCAGCTCAATTTGATCCTCACTAGACATTCTAGCCTTCCTAGTATTACAATCACACGCAGTTACCAGAGTGCTGATTGCGATACTGATCACTCCCTGTTGTGTAGTAGAGTAAAACTGCGAACAAAGAGATTGTATCACACGAAAAAGGAAGGAAGACCACGCATTGACATCAGCAAGACTCGCAATCAAAGAAAAGTGGAGGAATTTGTCCAAGCGCTTGAGGAAACCCTTCCAGGCCCGGCTGATACAAATGCACCTGAACGATGGGAACATTTCAAGAATGCTGTTTATAACACTGCCTTGTCCACATCTGGCAAGAAGACCAAAAAGACGGCAGACTGGTTCAAAGCCCATTCGGAGGAGTTGATGCCAGCCATCGAGGATAAGAGGAGAGCTCTAGCAGCATACAAAGCCTGTCCTAGTGAGTACAACTTGCAGGCTCTTCGACTTGCTCGTAGCAAAGTCCAACAGACTGCCAGGAGATGTTCCAACGATTATTGGCTTCAGCTCTGCTCTCAGATACAGATAGCAGCAGACACAGGTAACATCAAGGGAATGCATGAGGGTATCAAGCAGGCTTTAGGTCCAATACAGAAGAAATCTGCTCCCTTGAAGTCTGCTACAGGCGTGATCATCCAGGACCAAGCACAGCAGATGGGTGCAGCACTACTCTAAGCTATATTCCAGAGAGAATGTAGTAACCAAAGAGGCACTAAACAACATCAAGTGCCTGCCTGTCTTGGAAGAGCTGGACAGCAAACCAACTTTAGCAGAAATAAAAGCGGCCTTGGATTCCCTCGCCTCCGGCAAGGCACCTGGGAAGGATAACATCCCTGCTGAAGTGCTGAAGTGTTGTAAAGAGATCATCACCACCGAGCTGTATGAAATCTTTTGTCTTTGCTGGAGGGAAGGTGGAGTACCACAGGACATGAAGGATGCAAACATCATCACATTGTATAAGAACAAAGGAGACAGGGGCGACTGCAATAACTACCGTGGCATCTCTCTTCTCAGCATTGTAGGGAAGCTGCTTGCCCGTGTTGTGCTGAAGAGACTCCAGGTGCTTGCAGAAAGAGTCTATCCAGAATCACAGTGTGGATTTCGAGCTAATAGATCCACCATTGACATGGTATTTTCCCTCAGACAGCTGTAGGAGAAATGTAGGGAACAACAACAGCCCCTCTTTGTGGCCTTCATAGATCTTACAAAGGCCTTTGATTTGGTTAGCAGGGACGGCCTTTTTAAAATACTTCCCACGATTGGGTGTCCACCTCGACTCCTTAACATCATCAGGTCCTTTCATGTTGAAATGAAGGGCACTGTAGTTTTTGATGGCTCAACATCAGATCCCTTTGACATCCGAAGCGGAGTGAAACAGGGCTGTGTCCTCGCGCCGACTCTGTTTGGGATCTTTTTTGCTGTCATGCTGACGCACGCTTTTGGAACTGCAACAGAAGGTGTCTATCTCCGGTCTAGATGAGATGGAAAGCTCTTTAATCTCTCTAGATTGAGAGCGAAGACCAAAGTCCAGCTGAAATGCATGCGGGACTTCCTCTTTGCCGATGATGCAGCTGTTGTTACCCATTCTGCTGAAGACCTCCAACAACTAATAAACCGTTTTAGTAAGGCCTGCCAAGATTTTGGATTAACAATCAGCCTGAAGAAAACACAAATCATGGGCCAGGCGTGGACTCGTCTCCCTCTATTACCATCTCTACACAAGAACTGGAGGTTGTTCATGACTTTGTGTACCTTGGCTCAACTATCTCTGACACTCTCTCTCTAGATGTTGAGCTGGATAAACGCATTGGCAAAGCAGCTACCATGTTCCCTAGATGCACAAAGAGAGTATGGCTTAATAAGAAGCTGATGGCATATACCAAGATCCAGGTCTATAGAGCCTGTGTCCTGAGTACACTCCTGTACTGCAGTGAGTCCTGGACCCTTTGTGCATGGAAGGAGGAGGAATTTGAACATGTTCCATATGCTTTGTCTCCGATGCATTTTTGGTATCACCTGGCAGGACAAAGTTCCAAATAGAGTAGTCCTAGAACGAGCTGGAATTTTTAGCATGTATACATTAGTGAAACAGCGATGTCTACGTTGGCTCGGGCATGTCATGAGAATGGCTGATGGTCAGATTCCAAAAGATGTCCTGTATGAAGAATTAGTGCAGGGAAATCGCCCCAGAGGGAGACCACAGCTGCGATACAAGGATATCTGCAAGCGGAATCTGAAGGCCTTAGGAATGGACCTCAACAGATGGGAAACCTTGACATCTGAGCATTCAGCCTGGAGGCAGGCGGTGCAGCATGGCCTCTCCCATTTTGAAGAGACCCTTGTCCAGCAGGCCGAGGCAAAGAGGCAGTCCCGAAACCAGCCAAATCAGGGAGCTGGACAGGGGACAGATTGTATTTGTCTTCAGTGTGGAAGGGATTGTCACTCTTGAATTGGCTTTCTCAGCCACACTAGACACTGTTCCAAGTCCTCCATACAGAGCACGTTACCATAGTGTCTCGAGACTGAAGGATGCCTAACACACTACATTATAGGACTAATATTACAACTGAACCATTCAGGCTGTGCCAACATAAAGCTACATTTACATTCACTTACATTTTTGCTTTAAAATTCTTAAACTCTTAAAAACTGAAGACTAATGAGCAATGGCTATATGGTCAAAGAAAAATCATTTCAGCAAGGTATCTCAATTAATAGAAGCTGCAGAAGGAATGGAAGTAATGCAGGTGACAAATCTGGAACTAATAGATACTTTTTAAAGCACCCTGATAGAGTTTAATTCAAGTATACCTCATACCAATATCTGTAAATAGGTGTAATTAACAGTATGACAAATCTGTTCCCTAGTATATTATTCAAGGCCATTAGGCAAATTTTCTCACCATGATATGAAAAATGTCAACTACTTAATTAGCATACCTACTTAGCATGAAAACCTCTAGTGCATCCAAACTAACATTTTTGTGTTGGACTGCAGGGAAAACAACAACATCAATTAAGAATATTCTAGAAATAAACTATTCTAAATGTCTAGATAGTTCACAGAAAATTGAAAAATTACAATGATTGGCTTGTTGTTCCCTTACTTAAGCAAATATTAATTTTAATCTCTCAGTTGTGACCAATGTTTGCGTACTGCTACCAAGACACTTGACTGGAGGATTAGTTCATTCCATGTGAATCTGCCTATCCTTTAACACTGGAGTAGATGGGCTTCAGGGGCCTGTGAGCTATTTTACAGCTCTAAGATATCAAGGGCATGCCAGCATGCCCAGGCAAAACTGGAAATAATTGGGATTTCTGATAAAAATGAAAAATGATCTCTGGTTTTAACCCACTCCCTTTCTGTCTAGTAAAAACAAGGCAGTAGATGTGCCTTTTTAAAAGACGAGAATCCCAATTGCTTCATCACAGAGAGACTTAAAAAAAACATTTTGGGATGCTTGGGGAGCTATAATCGCTCCCATAACATCCTGCCAGGTACATGATTTCTACCCCAACTTTAAGATAAGCTAGGTGCTTTCACCCTCTTGCGTATCCAACTGCATTCTGAACAACAGCTGGTGGGAACAATGATGCTGTTTCATTAGCAATATCCCATACATGATCTTTTTTTGTCCACAGAAGTTAGATTATTGTCTTCTGTATTTGTGAACCACTGGTGATGAAAACATTGGTTTTAAACATACTTCTGATCCTGTTATTCTCTAATGTATAGTTTGTTTTGGCTATTTTAGTGGCTTGCTCTTGTGGCTATTCCTAGCCTTGCAATTTTTTTAAATGGTGGATCACTATAATTGTTTATTGTTATGCTAGTTTTTATTCTTTCTCACTGAGTGTCCTCTTTTTAGAGGGAAATAGCAATATGTAGATTTTTGTATAAATAAAATAAATATTACATCTCTGATCTGGGCAACCCAGTATAGGGCTCAAGACGTTTCAGTAATCAAAATCAAGAGATCAATGAAGTGAATTCAAACTTATTTTATGGTTGGTCCAAATCACTAAGATGTCTTTGCATTAAGCATAAACATGATTCAGCACATATATGAATTAGTTTGAGGAAAATTAAGTTTTAGCAAAGCCCACCGGAGAGCAAGGCTAGCAAGCAGAACATCAGTGGCCTAATTTTTCAACTGGAAAAAAAAATCACCAAAGTGCTTTCTAAGAAAAAAGAACTCCACCAATTTGTTTTGAACAATGAAAAAATACTGGCATATTTCAAAATGGGATTTATCACACCATAGTTTTTTTTCCAAAGGTTTAATCTTCTTCTCCGCGCATGGGAAAACACCACCAGAAAAGCCAACAGAAGTGCTCTAAGCTAATACGATAGGCATCTTCAGCTTTATTTCTGGTGTCTAATGTTATTCCTGTGGCTTATACTAGGGTGGTAAATCAGACCTACTGCTGGCTTCAACACTTCTGTACAGAGTACAGTATGCTACTGACATACTAAATTCTCCATATTAAAGAAATGTTTTGAAATGGATTCCTGTGCCCTCAGCTACGAGAGACATATATCTCTCCAATGCCATGCTTACAACAGCCCACATTATGTTAAGATGTGTTGAATCTATTAAGGTCATTAACACTTGCACATATATTGGAGTGTATTCCTGTGCGATTTAGGAGGCCATCATTTGCATGCTATTATGCACCAGCCAACTACTCCTTGTATTCCCACCGGACGCAACTCACAGGAGTGACCTAAATAATCTTTGCTATTTTGATTCAAAAACTGAATCAGCCGCAGCAAAATAAATGAGAGGCAATGCAGGACAGATGCAGAAACTATGAAAACCATTGAGCAAGAGCTTCAGCTAATAAATGACAAATGCAGATGAATACAGACAAATGTGGAATAATGAGTCTCAAAGGAACAAATAATAAATCGGGAGAAAGTAAATTATATGCCTGACAGGAAAGTTCTATTACAGCAGAGAACAAGAAAAGACACCTGAGAAGTATTGCATTTCAATGTTGCCACAGCAAGGGCAGGTGGGTATGAACCTCAATGCTCCTGCACACAATGTTATATTTAACCTTGCTGGCAACAGCTCTGATAACCAGAACTAAGTTCTTTTACAAAAAAGGGGAGGAGGAGAGGGATGAAGATGGTGGGAGGGTTCTTAGAAATGCACATTAGCTTTAGCTGCATCTCATTGTACCTTAACAGCCAGATAGCACTGGCAGTTTCTTAGGCACATTCTTTCACTTTTAATAGCAGATGCCAAAATCCAAAATCTGCCTGGAAGCCATATCTTCTGATGAAATACAGTACTAGATTTCCAAATCCCTGATACACGAGCCAGCTAAGATTATTCAGCTAAGATTGCTCAGGGGTGAAGGCAAGGCCATTTAGACATGCTTGAAGGTCCACTCTTTGTAAATTATCATTTCACTTGTTTCAGGACCGAGTTTTCTTTAGCTAAAAACAGGATCCAGAATTAGGTTTACAAGTCTTTGGAATGGAACACCATTATGTTCCAAGTGAGTAAGTCATTGCTTAAGATTTGTGTGTGTGTGTCGAAGGGGGCAGGAGGATGAGTCTCCCTGCTCAGCCGCAGTGTGGCTGGGCGGGGAGGGAGGCGGGGCTGCAGCAGCCTAGCTTTTGCTGTGACTGGGACAAAGGAGAATATGCTGGCCACGCACACTACACATTAAGTGGTCCAGCGGGGTCTGGGGGTGGGAGGTTATCAGGCCAGTCACCTGTGCCAGGGGCTTCATATTCATATACAAATACCAAGCCCCCATCTCTAGCTGCCATACATCAGAATTGACTTGAAGGCACATGATGATTATGATGATAACTTTCACTGTGGAAACTGACCTCTAAGATGCAGAGTGCTATGATTAGTGTGGATGGACTGGTAGAGGGTTTGGATGCATAGGACTTCCTAGTCCCCGACCTTGCCCCCACCATACCTTTTCTCAATGATTTCCCTTCACACTGTGATCTGCAGTAAAGGAAAATCAAACACAGAAATAGAGTGTTATTTCTACTTCCCTTCTGCTCTGCTAATAGAATATGGTAGGGCTCTGGATCTATCAATTGCTCTAACCAAACAAAGTTGCTCTGGTTGCAATCCTACACATATTCACCTGGAATAAGCTCTAACATGCACCGAGTTGTACAGATAATTAGCATCAGTGTTGACCACAGTGTGTTTGATATAAAATGATAGGTGACTAATAACAAAACCTTAAGCCTTAGTTCAAATGGACAGAAATGGCACTGTATATAAAAGGTCATTAAACTGTAAAATTTATGACTACTGTAAGCAAAAGAGTAATTACTATGGTTAAAGGCCAATTTTATGATAAAAAAATAGTTTCCATCCAAAATTATTTCATATACGGCTTCTAGAAAACCTTTGCTTTAATGAAGTCAGCTATAACGTGTGCCATTTTCTTGCCCTTTTTTTCCTGATTAAGAGTAGCTCTAAAATGAACCCAAAAAAGAGTAATTTGAAACATATACTATGTGAGGAGTCTAGAAGTGCTGATAAAACTGCTGGAGAATAGGTCAGCTTAACCTATCTTTATATAAAAAAAGCCTATCGATTCAATCTTTTAAACTCAGGGGGTTTCTGCAGATTTGAAAATCTGGATGTTATATACAAAAATTAGCTGAAACAGCACATTTCTTCAAATATCCAGCTCAACGAACATATTTCTTATCTGGATTCTGTCCTTCTCCAAGACAGCCTTCAAAAACTTTCTGGGAAGTTGAAACAGACTATATATATTCCTCTTTAGACTCATTATCCCATGAGCATACAGTATATCCTATAGTATATATAGTAAATGTTATATATACTGTAGTATAAAGTGTATATATATTCCTCAACCTGTCCAAATTGATTTTGAAATATGTGTACACACACACACACACACACACAAATCAATTTTGGACAGGTTGGGGAATTCATCCTCAACCAAAGGTTTAATTAAAGGATAGATAAAGAAAGTAAATGACTGCAGGAAAGAAAATGAAGCTCTGTTTCCCACATGCTGGGAAACAGAACATATAACTGAGAGATGAATGAGATATTTAATTTAATGACTCTAACTTTATCCTCCCACTACCTTAAATTAAAATCAGTTTCACAATGCTGTGAACTTAACTTCCACTGCACCAGTAGAGAGGCCATTCTTAACCTCTCTGCACCAACCAACCATAATTTCCCCCTTTCATGGCAAGGGAAAGATACTGACAGTCATATCTGTTCTTCTGAAGGCTGAAAATTGGTTTGGAAGGGGGTGCTTGTGGAACAGCTGGCTATGAAAGCACTGCTCCTCACTTCAGAAAGCTACACATATGCTATGTATGAAACATCTAGTCTGGACTTTTCTTTCATTTTATTAAAAAGAACCTAAAATGTAAAGTATAACAGCAGAACCCTCTTTTTAGCCTTTCTATAATCAAAGAGCATGACCTTCGAGGCGTGGGGAGTACTACCCACCTCCCTCATCGCTTTGCCCATGTGAGGAGCAATGAGTCCAAAGAAGACAGGTTTCTGCTCACATGTGAGCTATATGTGAACATTCCTCTTTAGATTCAATGCTACTCCCATGAGCAAAGCAACAAGGGAAGGTATTAGCCTTTCTATTTCATTCATGATCCTAGATTAAGAACAACTGAATAAGACTTAGAATTGTAGAGCACGAGGCACAAAGACTATCATATATCATAAGGGCGGAAACTGGTCTAGCTTCATTCTTACTTCATTCAGAAAATATCCGGAGCATCTTGACAAACTAAGCTGAAGAAAGGGATGCAAAGCTAGACACCATCATAAGTATCTCCTGCCATTTGCTTTAGTCTTAGACAATGCCTTAGTCCTAAAAAAGACATACGTTCTATCAGATCCCCTTATATTCACATGCTCTGGATTCTGAATAAGTTGGTCATTACAGAAGGAATTTAGGCCAAACATTTAACAGAAACTGACAATACTTAAGGAAAGGAAGATCTTGAAGTAGTTACCAAAAACATTTAGTATGACACATATATTTATGCACCCTGGGACTCATATTAAAGGGAAAACTTATCTATCTAACATTTACTATACACTTAAGCTTACAAAGGAAGCTTTCCAGTTTTTCATAGTAAGAATGATACAGTTGCCCTTTCATACAGAGAATAACAACTGGTGAGTGACATTGATCGATGCCTACAGTACATGCTACATCAGAGGGCCAGCTTGTCATCTTCAATGTATACTTGAATTTCTTTGGCACCAATGAAGACAACAAAACAGGAAGAAGTAAACAATATTACTTGGGAGGACACGACCTGGGAATGATGGATGATAAATGTGTCCAACACTTCTAGCTCTTCTGAACTCCTCAGAAAGCTGGAATAAGTCAAGACAAAGTCATCCTATATTTATTTGCAAGACTAGCTGATATTATATTTTAAACACAAAAATACACTGATAAAGCCATATATTTCTGCATTTTCCTGCCAGTTCTTAAAAAGAATATCGTTAGATATCAATATAGGTAATATGTTGATATAGATCACAGAATCATAAAGGCTGGGACTGGAAGAGGCCAGTAAAAGGTTCCCCTTGACATTTAGTCCAGTCGTGTCCGACTCTAGGGGGCGGTGCTCATCCCCATTTCCAAGCCATAGAGCCAGCATTTTGTCCGAAGACAGTTTCCGTGGTCACGTGGCCAGCGCGACTAGACACGGAACGCCATTACCTTCCCACCGAGGTGGTACCTATTTATCTACTTGCATTTGCATGCTTTCGAACTGCTAGGTTGGCAGGAGCTGGGACAAGCGACGGGAGCTCACTCCGTCGCGTGGATTCGATCTTACGACTGCTGGTCTTCTGACCCTGCAGCACAGAGGCTTCTGCGGTTTAACCCACAGCGCCACCACGTCCCCTGGAAGAGGCCAGAGGGATCATCAAATCTAGCCCCCTGCCAAAGCTGGAAATCCACAGCTAAAGCATCCCTGACAGGTGACCTTTGTTTAAACACTTCCAATGCAGGAAAATCTAGCACCCTATGAGAGAGTCCATTCCATTGTCAAACAACTCTCACTGTTAGGAAGTTCTGCAGCTGACAAAAAAGTGCTTGTCTTTTCAATCTCATACAGGAATGAAGAATCTTGCAATAGCTGAGCATTTTTGTTCAACAGGATGTGTCAACATATTGAGACACTCTTTTAATAACGTATTCAAGTATTTGTTACATTCTCACCCCAGGTGTACACATCCACACATGGTTATAATTCCTCTTCAATATTCCACATACGCTGAAATTTTGGGTGACCTCTCTCCCCCACCCACCCCAAGGCCGGGGTATGTCTGCCATGTCTTTGCTGGAATGAAGAGAAATCTGAACAATTGTAACTATTGACAGGAAGTTTGTTTTGTTTCTTTTGGACACATACATAGCCATCAGGCTTCAAGGCTACAGAGATATGAAGTGACACTTCAATAATTCTCACCCAAAACACAGCAACACAAACAAGGTTCACACTTCTGCATGAAGAAGCAAGAATATTTTGCAAGCAGCATTCATGAAAATATCCATTCACCTGTTTCTCTGCTGTATACATAAAATTGCAAGCAAACTCAGTTTTCCTCTCTTTCTGCCCAACAAGCCCAGTGGTGAATTTAGAATACTAAACCCTTGAAACAATTCTGCAAAACCATGTAAGACATAATAAACCAGCCTGCAGAAAAAAAAGGAGCACACTCCAAATGATAATACCAACAAAATAAGATAAAGAGCCTGCATGTCAAAGCCTAAAGGCCCTCTGGAAGAGGAACATCTTTGCTTTGAGTTGGGAGGTTGAAAAGATAGGAAGAGCTCCAAAACTGTGGTCTCACTGTGGAAAAAGCCTTACCTCATCAAACACCACATTTCAGACAGACTGAAGAGACACACAGGGACAGAAGTGTCCAGGCAGGCTTGTGTACATCAAGTAGGTTACAGAAGTTCTAGGGCTGATAATTTCATGGCTGACTATAAATGGACCATTCAGCTGCATGCATCCTGGAAGACCCGTTGCCTGTTTTTTGGCTGGCTCATTTCCAACTGGTCTGCAAGGCTAGTGGCCCTGAATGACTCCGTAAGCGAAGGACAACCCTGATGAACATGGCAGAGAACAACAGCATGGAGTCTTAGTAAGGGAATCATTTAACTTTGGACAAAATATATTATTTTTCTTGCAATTTCAATAAATTATACAATAATTATATTGCTGGGCTTTTCTACACATTATTACTAAATTGTTTAGTCATAACATAAACCTAACATTTAACTTGTCCATTCATATATGTATGACTATTTAAATATTGTTCTAACTTCTAATTGTTAATGAACTACCTTGACCAAAGTCCTGTTAGTTGCCTGCAAGTTTAACCCAGACAGCTTAACTTTTGCAGGCAAATGGCCTCAAGTTTGAAAATTACATTAGACTTTATCTGTTGCGTACTGAGTTGTGCAACTTGGTACACATCAGATAACATTTACAAGTAATTTCTTAACTTACACTACAAAGTTACACTGTTTGCTTTACACCAGCATAAAATCCCAACAGGATTTTTGGCTGATACATTTTAGTATAATTAATACTTCTGATGGTCTGAGCTACATACAGTATGATTTACCACAAATTGCAGCATATAAATAAATGGATTATGAATCTGTATATTTATTTCATAAATAAATCTTTCTGCTTTTTTATAGCACATAGATATTATAAATATTTTAAAAAGAAAGCACTAAAGTGCAAAAGAACCAAAAGAATTCAGGGACAGTAATTGAGAAATTGAGCACACTGAAGTGAGAGGAAGAACTGAATAGATAGTAGATGCTTATTTGTCCATGTGTGTTCAGTCCAGAGCTCCTTGAGTGCAGCTATTCCTTGAACCCAGGTGATTTCAGCAACCTACGGCCTTATTAAAAACACCCTCTACCTCTGTGATTACCAAACTTCTAGGCCTCATGCCCTTTTGATTTTTGAGAAAATATTGTTCTATCTCATCTCTCCTTTAGCATAAATCGAATCCCTTTTAACAAGAAATTAAAGTTGTAATTTAAAATTTAATAGAAACACAATTTGAACAAAATTCGAAAGAAGAAGTAGTTTTCCTTGAGAAATCTTAAATTCTAATAATATTAGCTATTCTGGAATTTTTTAAATCTACAAAAATACTAATTTTTGTACAAAAATCTCACCAACTTGCAATCTCCTTGGAATTTCTTCATGCTCTCCGGGAGCATGGCCCACCCCATAACTCAGAATCAGCACTCTGCTTGGAGAGGTGCTCAGATGGGCACTGCTTATCCAATTCCAGGCTCTCTACTTCTATTTCAATCCAGCTTCAATCCAGATTTCAGCACAGAAAAGGAGGTATGACCCTGTGAATTCCTGTGGCTTTTAATATCTATATCTATATCCACCTGGGTTGCCTCTATGAGTTGGAAGCATGATGTGGCAGTGGTTCCACCTCTACTTGCAGTGTCATTTCAAAATTTCATTGTGGAAGTTCTGCTCAACCTCTTGGTGTCTGCTGTGGATTATACAAGTTTCCATTTTGCCCCATGAGGTTGGGGTTTTATTTTGTATCTTAGTGAAGTGATCATCACAAAGTCATCAAGGTTTCTGCTTCTTCTTGTCTCTAGAGTCAAGTGAAGTGTTAAAGACCAAGGATTCAGTAATGCCTACTTGAATAAAGAGCAATACAATGGATATTCAATAAATGAAGTCATGGCCTTGAGTTTACAAGAGCCGAACAGGCTGTTAACAATAGAACTTTCTGGAGATCATTCATTCATAGAGCTGTCATAAGTCAGAACCACTTGACCACATATAACAGCAACAGCAGTAGCAGCAGCAGGATCAGCACCACCAACAACAGCAGCTATTACTCCCAACAAGAGTGCAGGAGGGTAAGATGAAGTTCTGGATGAAGTTGTGTTCCCTGTAAATGAACATGCTCAGACTTTGGGGATGATCTTTGATGGATGCAGGTGACCCTCTGGGGATAGAATGCCTTTTGCCAGCATCACTTGATATGCAAGCTGCAACCATTCCAACAGAGAGAGAGGGAGACAGGCTGGCCTCTACTAATACTCTACTAATATCTTGCCTGGATTATAAACCTGCCTCCGAAAGCTGTTCAGAAACTACAGGTACTGAGAATGTAACAGCCAGGGTTTTGACTCACACTGCTCACATATCTTGCCAAAAGGAACAGTCCTAGCTGGTTCCAGGACTGAAGTATTTAAAGAAGAAAAAGAGGTTACTTACCTGTAACTCTGGTTCTTCAAGTGGTCATCTGTGAATTCACACTAATGGGTTAATCTGCGCCTGCGCAGAGCAGTCTCGGAACATTCTAGAGCTTGAGCACATGGTGCTGGGACCTCCCACACGCTACCTTTAACTCTGCCCCGGCACCGAGTGCCTCAGTTCCGTGGAACAGTCTGTCGCTGCCCAGCATGCAAAAAGGCACACGTGACAGACAGCGGGGAGGAAGGGCGGGAAGTGTGAATTCACAGATGACCACTCAAAGAACCAGAGTTACAGGTAAGTAACTTCTTTTTCTTCTTTGTGTTCTCTGTGAATGCACACTAATGGGTGACTAGCAAGCTGACTTACCAGGCGGAGGGACGTCATGAGAGCACAGAGGCCAGGACAGCACAACCCACAGTAGCCTCTGCCTTGGCCCGGACATCCAAGCGATAGTGAGCCGCAAAGGTAGACGGCGTGGCCTACGTAGCTGCTCTACAGATGTCCACCAGGTCGACTCTTCTGAGGAAAGCTGTGGAGGATGCAACAGCCCTGGTTGAATGAGCCCTCACAGTGCACGGCAGTGGTGTGCGGGCCAGCTCATACACCAGGCAGAGAGTGGAAACTATCCACCGAGAGATCGTCTGGGATGTGACTGGGGATCCCCTTGAGTGACCTTGGAAGGAGACGAATAGGCGATTTGAAGAGCGGAAAGATGTGGAGCGGGATACATAGTAGGAGAGGGCCCTCTTGATGTCTAGGGAGTGCAGGGACCGCTCCAGATATGATGTTGGTGCAGGGAAAAAGGTTGGTAGAACTATTGGATGGTTTAAATGAAAATAGGTGGCTACCTTAGGCACAAAAGAAAGGTCCAGGTAGAGCGTCACCTTATCTCGGTGAAACTGAAGGAAGGGAGGGTCGACTTTTAGGGCCACCAGCTCACCGGCTCGACATACGGAGGTAACAGCAAGAAGGAAAGCCATCTTCAGTGTGAGTAGTCTCTCAGATGCATTAGCCAGAGGTTCAAACGGCAGGCCATGAGCTTGTTGAGCACAAGTTGAAGGGGCCACTGCGGAGCCGGGGGTTTATAGGCCGGGCGCAAGTTCCTCAAGCCCGCAGGAACTGCTTGAAAGTGGGATGGCAGAAGAGGCTTGCTGCCTCTGAAGAAGGCGGCTGATGTGCAACTATAGCTGCCATATACACCTTGAGAGTGGAGTGAGAAAAGCCCCGCCAGAAGAGGAGGAGGAGGAACTGAAGGACCGCATGCAGCGAGGTAGGTTGTGCAGGTAAGTGGTGTGTGGAGGCGAACGTGGAGAAAGCCTTCCACTTGTAGCCGTATGTGAGTGTCGTTGAGCGCCTCCGTGCATGACTCAGGACATCAGCTACTGTGGGAGCAGCCTCCACGCCATCAGATACAGGGAATCCAGATCTGGGTGGAGTGTTTTGCCCTGGTGCTGGGAGAGGAGATGAGGCAACGCTGGAAGCCTGATGTAGTCCACTGTGTCTTGATGTAGAGTGGAGACCCACGGTTGCCGAGGCCACCATGGGGCAATGAAGATGACGCTCACCCTCTCCTGGTGCACCTTGACGATGGCCTTCTGGACCAGCATGTAGAGGAGGGAACATGCAGAGGAGTCCCTCGGACCAAGTGCCCACTGAGTGGAGGCTGATCCCCACTCTCAAGCAATAGCGGTCACACTTCTTGTTGGCTGTGGAGGCGAATACATCCAGTTGTGGGGTGCCCCACTGACGAGAAAAAGCGAGAGGAAAACATCGTTGTCCAACAACCATTCGTGGCTGCACCCTTGGAGCCTGCTGAATCCGTCAAGGTATTCTCTTCTGAGGCCACGTACACCACTACCAGGTAGATGTGGCGGGCGTAGCACCACTCCCAGAGCTGGACCGTCAGGTATAACAGGGGGAGGGAGTGCGTGCCACCCTGCTTGCTGTGGTGTTGTCTGATGCCACTTGGACTACTTGGCCTAAGAGGAGTCGCTTGAATGCCCAAAAGGCTTTGGAGATTGCCAACAGCTCCAGATGATTGATATGTAGGCGGACCTCGGCCGCTGACCAGAGGCCATGTACCATCAGGTTCTCTAAGTGTGCCCCCCAGCCTGTTGGGCTGGCATCCGTGGTTACTTGGACCCTTGGGACCAGGGGGCCAAAGGATCTTCCCAACAACAAGTTCGGCCGGTAGCTCCACCATGTCAGCTGTGATGCTAGCTCAGCAGTAAGCACAAGCAGCTTGGATTGGGGGGGGGGGTGTCCAGTAGTGGGTCATAAAGCGAAAGATACCAGGCCTGTAATTACCTCATCTTTAGCCTGGCGTGCTGGACCACTGCTGTGGTCGAAGCCATAAGGCCTAACAGACATTGAGCTTGGTGGGCCGACACCCTGGCACCTGGCAGGAAGGAGGCCACCAGCAGCTGGATCTTCAATATCCTGTCCTCTGGGAGAAAGGCACGGCCACAAGTGGCATCGAGTATCCCCCCGATGTAAGATACCCGCTGAGTGGGCTGTAGGGTAGATTTCTCTTGGTTGACCTGGAGTCAAAGGGTAGACAAAAGGGTCAACGTGAAGGATAGATCTGTCTCAGATTGGGCGTGGGACGGCGCCACCAGCAACCAGTCATCCAGGTAAGGGAACACTGTGATACCATGCAACAACAGATATGCCGCCACCGGGGCTAAACACTTCGTGAACACCCGTGGAGCAGTGGACAGTCCAAAGGGAGGGCCTTGAATTCGTAGATCACACCCTTGAGGGAGAACCTCAAATAATGACGATGCTCAGGGCGGATGCTGATATAGAAATAGGCATCCTTGAGGTCTACTATGACCGAAAACCAGTTCCCACCTCTTAACATCTGGATGGTGCCATCAAGGGAGACCATACGAAAATGTCAGGGAGTGATACAGAAATTCAAGGGTCGAAGGTCCAAGATGGGACGGAGTTCCCCGTCCTTCTTCGGGATAGTGAAGCAGCGGCAGAAAAAGCTGAGTGCGAGTTCAGGGCTGTGAACCTGAACAATGGCATCCTTCTGAAGTAAGAAAGCTACCTCAGCTTCCAATGGGGGGGAGGGGTGGTGTCCCTGAACTTCCCGTGGAAGGTGGAGAGTCAAACTCGATAGCGTAGTCCTTGGCCAGTGATGGCGAACCTATGGCACGTGTGCCCCAGGTGGCACGCAAAGCCCTTTCTTATGGCACGCGAGGTATTGGCCCACCCTCCCTCCCTTGTGGAGGTAAATCTTATGAGCTGGCTGCAGCTGGGGTTCCCCCTTCCGCTGCCACTTCCTGGTCCTCTGGGTCCGTCGCTATGATTCCCCCTTCCGCTGCCACTTCCTGGTCCTCTGGGTCCGTCGCTATGATTCCCCCTTAAACTTCCTGTTCCTGGTCCTCTGGGTCCGTCCCTATGATTCCCCCTGAAACCGCCACTTCCGGTTCCGGACTTCCGGGCGGCACGACAGCCACTGGTTTCCCCCCCCCCTCATTTTGGGCACGCGAGCCCAAAAAGGTTTGCCTCCACTGCCCTTGGCTATGATGGTGAGTACCCATGTGTCAGAGGTGATGGATTGCCAGGCGGGAAGAAAGCGGGCCAAACGAATGGAGGTGCCAACTGTTGCTGGTGGGCCAAAGGAGTTAAGGGTCCTGTCTGGGCTTTCAGTCTGGGCAGCGAGCCTGTTGGCGAGGCTGCTACCTGTCAGCCTGTTGACGATACGGACCTGAAGAAAAAACAGAGGTTTGCGGCCTTTGGCGGTCTGGATAAGGCCAGTAAGGATAAGAGCGGTACCAGGTGTTCCTAGGGCGACTCTGCTGGCTGGCATAGGATTTAGCCGTCTTCCGCAGTTTGAGCAAGTTGTCCAGGATCTCGTCGGTCTTGTCATCAAAGAGGCCTACACCGTCAAAGGGTAGGTCCTCGATCCTGGACCTTGCATCTTCCGAAATTCCGGCCGAGCACAGCCATGCATGACAGCGGAGAGTCACCGCCGTGGTAATTTGTTTGGACGCCGCATCTACTATGTGTCTAGTGGCTATCTTCTCCTCTCTTGCCAGGGCCAGGGCCTCTTGGTGGCATGTGAGGCCCGAAGCCCTGAGCTCCTCCGAGGCAGCTTGCAAAACTGGCAAGGCTGTGTTCCATAAGTGGCTATGGTAAGCGCCCATTGCCGCCGAATAATATGCCACCCTGAGAATAAACGAAGCCAATGAGTAGACTCGACGACCAAGGATGTCCAGCTTTCTACCCTCCTTGTTATTGGGTGTAGACGCCGACCGGTTCCTGGCCCTGTTTTGTGTGGCATCTACCATGAAGGAATTGGGCAGGGAATGTTTGGACAGAAAGTCTGTGCTGTTGCTATGTGTCTTATACAGGTTCTCTACCCTCCTAGGGATCTGATGTGATGTAGAGGGTTTGTTTGAGGACTCCTTAATGAGCTTCAGAAGGGAGGAGATGAAGGCGAGGTGGAGAGGAGGGATCTGGTCTTGAGTGATGTCCTCATAGACCTTATCCACCTCCTCCACCGCAGGCTGATCTATCGCTAGGTCCATCATTTTCGCAATCCTGCAGATCAGGTGTGAATAAGCAGAATAATCATCAGAGGGAGAAGGTGGGTGACTCTTTGCCACATCCGAACCCGGAGTAAGTACATTGGGTGGAGAGTCCTTCGCAATGCTGATGTCCGAGACTTCTGAGCCGGACTTGAAATCCTCAGCCTGGTCTGGAAATGGGGAAACGTCTCAAGCCCGATCCGGTCGGTATGGGTCGGGATGGAAGCCTTGACCAACTCTACTTTCTTTTTCAGGCCCTGTTGGCGGGAACACCGGTGAAGTTGGAGGAGTGGGGGCCAGGTCCAGTCAAGGCCGATGGGCCGGCACCGGACGAGGTCTTTTCAGGTGGACAGGTGGCAAGAAGTCCCCCGCTTAGCCACCCTCCGTGGCGGCGGTTCCAGCATGAAGTCATCTTCCGGGTAACGGTAAGCCTCCAGATACCTTCAGTATCGGGGGGGGGGGGGCGAAGGTGAATACTGCCCATAGTAACGTGGCCACAGTCGGCGCCGGTGGTAAAACTCAGGCTCATAAGGCTCCAGTTATCGACGCGTCTCGGGGTCGAAGCCTCCGGGCTCGTAATCCCGATAGTCATTCCAGTGAGACCTTGGATAACCTTGACAGGAGGGATATTCCTCTGGGGGAGGCTGTCGATGTAGATAAGCCTTGGGCTCGGCCACAGGCTCCAAGTGCCTGGTCTTCTGTTTTTTCTTCTTCGGGGCCTCAGCCACTATAGAGACGGGCAGAGATGGTGACGCCCAACCCGATGCCGAGTCTGGTGTCTGCCCAGCCTGGAGAAAGGCTCAACTGGGATGATGGTGCGGTCACCAGCCTCGGGGGAGGTATGTCCTCATCTCCCAACGGTATGCTGAGGCATACCAATTCGTGCCGGGATTGGGCCAGAGGCGGCAGCAATGGTAGGGCCTCAGCCGCGAGCCGGGACAGCTTTTGAGATGATTTTTTCTTCTTCTTTGGCATCGAGGCCAGAGGTGGCTTTGATATTGATGCCGAGGCAGTCAACCTCAAGCCCCAAGTTGACGCCTTTGCCGCCTTCTTCATGACTTTGGGCAAACGGCCTGCAGTCGGGGGAACCTCAGAGGAATGAGCCTGTGGTGGGTCCATAGCCGAGTCTCGAGCCAGGCACAGAGACTTTTCCCACAGGAAAGAGCGAAGGCGCTGCAGCTTTAGCACCGGTTTGGTGAAGCCCTTACACACAGCACACAAGGCCGGCTGGTGCTCTTCTCCCAGGCAAAACAAGCATTGGGAATGGCCGTCCAATAAAGTAATCTTATTCGGGCAGGTAGAACAGCGTTTGAAGGGGCCCGAAGCGGCCATAAACAAACTTGTTCAATTGAAAGAGTGGTAATCAACACAGTTGTATGCTTTTGTCCAACTCACAGATCCGAAGGGCACGTACAACAGTTCAAAGTCAAAGATACCGGGAAGTCCAAGTAAGGATTAGGATTTTGAAAGAAACGCAAACGCGGGAGCTCTGAAACCGAGAAGCTGTAGCGGCGGCGGCAGAAATGGAACTGAGGCACTCGGTGCCGGGGTGGAGTTATAGGTAGCGTGTGGGAGGTCCCAGCACCATGTGCTTGAGCTCTAGAATGTTCTGAGACTGCTCTGCGCAGGCGCAGATTAACCCATTAGTGTGCATTCACAGAAACCACGAAGAAGAACCTCATTTCCTACCGATCCATTCGCAGAATAAAATAGGTAATGTCCTGAGATTGCATTATTGAGGAGGTTTTTTTTCTGTTACGGGGTGGGGGGGGGGCAGCATTGAACTTGGGAATGCCTTTCCCAAGAGAGAACAAATGGGACAAATTTCGCAGTCTTCTTGGTACTCTGCAAAAGCTCCCTCACCTGGCATTTTTAAATACTTCAGCTCTCACTTTAAGTAAACCTTTCATCCCTATGTCTTTTTCTTCTTATATTTCTTACAGTTTTAATTTTTGTAAACCATTTTGAAATCCCTAAAACAATTTTTTTGAAAGCACCTGCTGTTTCTAAAAGTGTGTCTATAAGATGGATCATAGGTAATTGCTTATTGAAAACCATATACGTACCTAATCTACAACAGAATCACCAATTTGTTGATTTCTGAATTTTATCAGTTTTTCAGTGTAATGTCACCTGCAGGGCAAGTGCCTATAAGTCTTCCATATAGCTGAAATCTGTACTGCTTTTGTTCACTTCTTAAGCTTTGCTTGATTAAAGTTTTAAGCACCCTTAACTGGTTCTATAAAAGATGAATAAAAATCTATAGCCTTCTAATCACTATATTATTTTCAACAAATTAAGTGAAATGAACCTAGTAATATGTAAACAAATGTATTCTAACCCCATCGGTGTGCTACTGCTTAATAAAGTAGGAACATGTATAAGTATTTTCACCACTGAAAGCCGAACATCTTGATTCCTATTTCTGAGAGTTGGATTACTCCTAATGTAAAATTAACCTGTTAAGAAATTGCAAAATACTTCTTGAGAATTTTGTTTCGGCTTTCTCCCTTCCTCACTCCCCACTCCCACCCCACAGAGTAAATTCACCCACTTGACTGCACTGCTGACACTGCCTTCCCAGCAGATAAACCCAGCAAATGCTGACAAGGTTAAAATGGCAACTACTAATGCATTCAAGCAAAACTGATGGGCATCACTTCCCATTCATGTGCTTTCTCCATAGGAGACAGGCATTCTGTAGACAGAAATCAGATCCCATTTCCAGAAAGTTTTCTTTAAGTAGCCCACTTATTAAACTGGATGCTGACAGAGTCATTTTGCATCACACATACAATGCACCCTTTGAAAGGAGACAGATGTGTATAAACAGAGATACAACCTTTACACTCTGAATTAGAGTACTGACATGGTTTCCCAAGTGCATTAAAGGTCATATTCAATTCTTCAAAGAACCTTCGGGTTATGTATGTGAGATACTGTGTTTCTCTATCCACGATTTAAAATGCTAGGAAATGGCCTGATATTGCTGCATATTGTTGCCACCAGGAAAAAGGATGCCAAACTGAACATAGCAAAGGGCAGCCTGAATGTTGATGACAAATTATCTACAGCAGTGTTTCCCAACCTTGTGTAACCCAGGTGTTCCTGGACTACAACTCCCTGGCCAGTACAGCTGGTGGTGAAGACTTCTGTGGATTGTAGTCTAAGAACACCGAGGTTACCCAAGGTTGGGAACCACTGGTCTACAGGATACCCTCCTGTGCTGAGTACCTGAATGGTAGTGAGCACTACCAGGGGAAAATCCCAGAACTTGACTCCTTTTTTCATCAGCAACCAATTCTCACTCAAACACAAGGCAATTGTCATGGCTGTTTTTCAACAAGTTTCTGGCTTTTTAAAATGGAAGTTTAAGTATACATAAACTATACACAAATTTCAGCAGTAACTTTCCTCAAACAGAATTACCCAGTGCTAGAGGATCCCAGAAGATGAGCACCCAAATATCTGTGATCTGTGCCAAAATATTTTGAAGGGCTGTTTCGGACTTAATGAAATGGTGAGACAAAAGTGTGAGTGAGTACAACATCTACAACAGAGAAACACACTCTTTAACCTCTCAAGTAAACAAATGCCATGATGCTTGCTCCACAGAATGCAGAGTAGAAAGCTATCTTCCAATTTCTAAAGCCTTGCTCTACATGCATGCTGCCTCCCCCCCCCCAAAAAAAAGATGTCCCCTTGCATTCTGAAGTAAAAAGGGAGTACTAGGAATGAGCAAAGATTGTTACATGAAGCCAAGGTCAAAATCATCTATACTACCCTGTTTCCCCGAAAATAAGACCTAACCTGAAAGTAAGCCCTAGTATGATTTTTCAGGATGCTCGTAATATAAGCCGTACCCCAAAAATAAGCCCCAGTTAAGTGAAACCTCACCCTCCACCATTGTGCAGCATTGTGCAGCAACCAGAAGAAGATGACATGACTGTAAAATAAAACATCCCCTGAAAATAAGCCCTAATGCGTTTTTTGGAGCAAAAATTAATATAAGACCCTGTCTTATTTTCGGGGAAACACGGTATGTAAAAAATGGTCAGTGAAGAAAAATGTGGGTGTGGGAAAATCAACTCATTTGAAATGTGGTGTTGAAAGTGAGCCTTACAAATACCACAAACCACCAGAAAGGCAAATAAGTGAGGGTTCAATCAAGTCAAGTCTGAACTCTCATTAGAGCAAAAAAGGGTAAATCGAGGCAAACCTTAAGGAAAATCAATTTTTCTACAGATCCAGGTTCCAAATGTGAACAGTGTGGACTCACAATGTCCTCTGCCAATGTCCCCCTCTCACCGGGCACATTAGTTGGTGGTACAAGACATCAGTCTCACTGCCACCTTGGCCAGATCTCCCCAAACAGACTCGTCCTCTGCTCAGCAAGACAAGGGATCGTTCTCTTTTGGCTTGCAGGGCTCCTGCATGTACACCTCTATTACTGCCACTGCCATGTCCTTCCTCTGGAGTGGTGTCTCTGGAGGACAGGCCCCTCCCATGCCTGTCAAGACAGTGTCCCTTGTTGTTGCCTTGTTGTTGCAGGGGTGAGGGATGTGGACTCTTGTACTGTTGTTTGAGAACACTGAGAACATTGCTAGTTTCTTCCTGCTTGGGGTGACACCTCAGTGCTAGCCAGACCTTTTTCACTAGCAGCTGCTGCTGCTGCATGTGATGAAAAGTAGGCTGGCACTATCCCTCCCCTCTTGCTGCTGTTTAATATGCATTGCCCGCTGTTTAATACTGGGGTCCAAGAAGGTGGTTAGAATGTGCTGCTCCTTCTTCCACAAGAAAGAAAACCTGTAGTGGAGCAGGTCCTTTAGCTTGCTGGCCAGGGCCACCACTTCAGGCTGGAAAAAATGCTGTTCTCCCTCTAGGGCAGCGATCCCCAACCTTTTTCGGTCCGCGGACCGGCTGGGGAAGGCGGGGCACCCCCCGCGCTCGTGCGCATGCGCAAACGGCAGCGCGGCGCTCGCACAGGCATGCTGGAGTGCACGCGCGGCTGTGCGGGGGTGAGTGTGTGTGCGGGGGGGCGGGAGGTCTGTCTCGGCGGCCCGGTCCAGCTCAGGCCACGGACCGGCACCGGGCCACGGACCGGGAGTTGGGGACCTCTCGCTCTAGGGAAGCTCTCTAGACCAATGGTCCCCAACCTTAGGTAACCCAGGTGTTCTTCGACTGCAACTCCCAGAAGCCTTCACCACTAAGCTTGCTTAAGCATTCTTGGATTAGGTTACATGTTGCCTTACCTTTAAGCATCTGAACACTGACAGCTCATGTTCTATACATTAATCAAATATTTGTATTCTGCTGAAACTAGAAACCATTCTACTGCTTTTGGCGGGGTCAGCTCTGAGGAAATATAGGGCACCTATTAAAATGACTGTGTGTTCAAATATATTCCAGAGGAGGATACAGCCTCATCAAAAATCCTCTACTCTGAAATGTAAAACTTTATCTATAATAACTAAAACATTTGTGTTCACATTACAATGTGTATCAAAGGGAATATGGTACTGAACCTGCAGTCCTCATTCCCATACCTTGAGGGGACGGGACCCGGAGGCACTGTTTTACAGTGGCTCTGGTCCTTCCTTGAGGAAGGAACCCAGAGGGTAGTGCTGTGGGACTCCTGTCCCATAGGGTTCTGTTTTGTCCCCTATGATATTCAACATTTACATGAATCCACTGGGAGAGGCTGTTTTGGGGTTCAGTGTCGCCAGTATGTGGATGACACCCAACTCTATCTCTCCTTTCCATCTAAATCCAAAGAAGCTATTTTGGTTCTAGATCAGTGTCTGGTGACAGTAATGGACTGGAACTTAATCCAGACGAGATAGAGTTGCTTCTGGTCAGTCAAAAAGCAGATCAAGGAATAGGGTTGCAGCCTGTGCTGGATGGGGTTACACTTCCTCTGAAAACACAGGTGCACAGCTTCGGGGTGCTCTTGCATTCATCTCTGAGCCTGGATGCCCAGCTTCTGGCAGTGACCTGGAGTGCCTTTGCACAGTTAAAACTAATGCACCAGCTGCCCCTTTTCTTGAGAGGTCTGATCTGGAGACAGTGACACATGCTGTACTTACACTTTGGCTGGATTACTGTAACCAATGCCACAGCCAGACTGTTAACTGGGACTGGTTACAGGAAACATTTAACTCCCTGGTTACAGCAACTTCACTGGCTGCTGACCCATTTCTGAACACATTTCAAAGTGCTGGTTTTAACCTATAAAGCCCTAAACAGCTTGGGTCCAAGCTTTCTAAAAGACCGCATCTCCCTCTATGAACCTGCTCAAGCATTAAGATCATCAGGAGAGGCCTTTCTCTTGGTCTCAACACTCTCACAGGTGTGCTTGGTGAGAACACAGGACAGGGCCTTCTCTGTTGCTGCTCCCAGACTCTGGAACACTGGAAGCTAGGCCAGCCTCATCTTTGCTGTCCTTCCAGAAGCAGGAGAAGACCTTTCCCTTCAGGCAGGCTTTTCATTAGTGACCAGCAGTCTGACAGGGTTTTTTAAATGGATTGTTGCAATCTGTTGCTTTTAAGTTTGTTTTTAGTACTGATTTTATTTACTGTTTTTAATATAATACTTGTCTAATTCTTTTAAAATATTTATATACTTACTATTTTTGGCTTTTAAATATTGTGTTTTTAATTATGTAAGCTGCCTGGGTCCTTTTAAGGAAAAAGGCAGGGTAAAAAATAAATAAATAAATAAATAATCCCATAGGACTTATATGACATATTTAGTTAGTGTAGTAATAGTAGTAATGGTAGTAGTAACAACAGCAGCAGCAATACCAACAACAATACAATTGTCACTACTAGCTATGAACGAATGAATTTATTTATTACAGTTGGGTGACCAGCTCATAAAACATATTTATGGCTAAAATATACAAAATGCAGTTTAAAAATGTACAACCAGTTCATAAAACATATTATGTGGTTAAAATATACAAAATGCAATTTAAAAAAAAAGTGTACAGCCAGTTCATAAAACATATTATATGGTTAAAATATACAAAATGCAATTAAAAAAGTGTACAACAGATAATTAATTGTGTACTGGTTGTAAAATATGGGGAGAATCAAATACAGCATTTTTATAGCTATTGTTTGAACCATTGGATCATCTAGGGCAAACTGGTTTGGACAGGGTCTTTGGGGTATAGAGAGTCCTTCCTACATATTTGTAAAGATTTGTAAAAACATTTCCTCCCTTCAGTTGGGACCACAACATTTCTCTACGCTCGACAATAAACCACCCTCATGCTAAAACCAGTCAACCTGTGAACTCAGGAGACTATAAGGGAGCGCTATGCCATTGCTGCTGCACAAAATTTTGCTGCAGAGCGTGTAATAAGGGAGTCTTGATCGGAAAGAAGTAGCTTGATATAAAATTCATCTGGTCTCCCTGGATATCTGAGAATGATTGGGCTCAGGAGGTTGGTCACTACTAGCTAGATATTTTACTATTGGGAACAAAAACATGAAAACTCTTACCCGCCCATATGAAACAATAACACAAATACTGAGAATTGGGAATGAGAAGAGAACATTTGAAAGCAGACTTAAATAAGACAGAAATAAAAACAATGGGGAAATCAGTTTCTGAAATTCTGGGGAAAATTCAAGTCTTAAGAAGTTGTTGAATATAAATAGAATAAACAACATGTAGGAAGAAAATTGCAAATGATCAAGGAAAGGAAGGCTGAGCACAACAAAGAACCAAAATCAATATGATTTAACAATGAGATATGTGGCAGAACAGCAGTTCACAATCTTGTTATCTCAAATATTGCTGGATTGCAACTCCCAGGATCCCTGAATGCTGGCAATGTGCCTGGAGCTTCTGGGAGTTGAAGTCCAATGACATCTGAGGATCTAGGTTTGAGATCCATCTTACCAGAAAGATAAAGAAAGTGGAAAGAAACCTACAACTAAAAAAACTAAAAAGAAGGGGTGCTAGTGAATAAAGTAATTTAAGACATAAAGAGATTAAAGGAAATAAATTCATGAGAGAAAATAAAAAAGCAACTCCATATAACATGGAAAATCTAGATCTCCTAATGTTTAAATCAGATCAGGATCATGGTCAGAGGAGGAAGGTATGGGTTTTAGGTCTCACCTTTAATAGAGATTTCAGTTAAAAATAAATTAGCTGACACTGATTGAAATATCTCTATCAATAAAATGGATTCATACTGATTTTCAGTGAGTAATGTAATATTAAAAGATGGCACATGTTACAAAATCTCTGGATCCCTCTTAAGCAAAATGTAGTGTCAGGTATTTGTTAAGACCTGTAGAATTGTTAATCCAGTTTGTACATGATTGTAAGTATTTATAAGGATGAAAACGGTAGAGAAAAGTCTGTAGAACTAATGATTTAAGATGTACAGCTGAGATAGGAACCAGCTAGTAGGCTGAATTAGGATAGCTGTGGAAACAAAATGCAGACGGAGCTACCTGCGGAAGCTAATCACTGACTGGCTGAATGGCGAGATAAAGCTGACAGTTCCAGCATACTCAATCTTGTGGGACGAAAGGAGAAACAAGGAGTAACGCTGCTGGACGGATTTATGGCATTGAACTGACCACGGAACTCTGATTTATTGACCAAGGAAACGGACTGACTAATTGCTAAACTGTGTTTGACCAAGGACTGAACAAATGGACTATGCTGTATGTATATACTGCAATATTAATTGAATAGAAGTTTATATTGCAAAAGCTGTCTGTCTGCTCAAATTCTTCTTGGCTTGCCTTAACCTCTGGTGAAGCTACGCCATCTAGTATCCACAACATTCCGCATTTTTGCACTCTGTCAAAGGTTATGGGCCCAGGTGGACGCTAGACCAGGTGGACGCAGTGCCAGAAGGTAGACAACCAAAGGAAGAAGTCCAGAGAGACGAGAGTATCAGCAGTAAGTCAACATTATTTACAGTCCAAAATGGCAAATGCAATAATGATGTCAGGATTTCCTGTAACAAAGTTAAATGGTGAGAATTATTCTACGTGGCAGCAAAAGGTCCAGTTACTCCTGCAAAAGGAAACTTTATGGGATATTGTTGAGAGCCCACCAGCTGTATTAGATGAAGAAGATAGAGAAAAGAATAACAAAGCTTTGGCTATAATTGGTCTGACTCTAGACGACCGTCTCTTAATCCACCTCAGAGGCTTGACTTCAGCAAAGCAAGCATGGGATAATTTAAAGAGACTCTTTGTACGAACAAGCGTGGGGAGCCAGATACAGCTAGAAAAGAAGTTATTCAGAACAAGATTACTGACTGGTGAAAGTATGCTGAATCATTTAGAACGTATTAAAGTAATGCTCATGGACTTAAGGGAAAAACAAGTCATATTCACTGAGCTACAAGAAGCTTTCATCATTCTTTCTTCATTAGATCATACATATGATCAATTTGTCTCCAATTTAGAAGTTCTACCTCAAGCAGAACTAACTGTTTTGAATGTCACAAGCAGGCTTTTGGAGGAGGAACAAAAGAGACAAGACAATAAACAACTCCGAGACTCCATGAGTTCTTATCAGCATAAACTTCAAAAGAAGCAACCGAAAGAACTTGAGGAGGAGGAGGGAGACACAGCTGCAATAACTCACACTGAAAAGAGATGTTTTGCATGTGGTTCAAACAAACACTTATATCGAAGCTGCAAGAAAAAGAAAAAAGGTAGAAAGCAGCCACAATATAGTAATGAATCACATTTAACTGATACCATTTGCAGTTCAGGGGATAATGGGACTGAATGGGTTATAGACTCAGGTGCCACAGCAAACATGTGTAAAAATAGAAAGCTGATATATGACTTCCAAACTGTGGGAAATCAGCAAGTGTTTTTGGCTGATGGGGTAAGTACCAATATATTGGGTAAAGGTAAAGTTAAACTTCCATGCTTAACTAAAGCTATTAATGTTTTGTATGTTCCCAAATTGAAACATAATTTACTATCAGTAGGATCATTAGCTATGGAGGGATTTACAACAACATTTCAGAAAGAAAAGTGTGAAATAAGAGGTGCAGACAATTCTGTATTAATTGGCTCAATGAAGAATAACTTGTACAAACTGAGTGATTTAGATGTGAACAATGTTTATAATAACGAATGTCCTCACAGAGATTGTATACACTTATGGCATTTGAGACTTGGGCATCCCAATTATAAAACATTACAAAAGACTATAGAAAACTCATTTGGAGCAAATATAAAAAAATGTGACAAATATGTAAAGTGTCAAGCATGCCAAATAGCTAAGAGTAAATGTGCCCCTATCAGGAAATATAGTAATGTGCAAGTAGAAAATATTCTTGATTTAGTGTCAATGGATTTAATAGGTCCCAAACAAGCATCAATAGGAGGAGCAAAATATATATTATCCATTCAAGATCAGAAATCCAGATTTGGTTTTTGCTACCTAATGAAAGATAAAAGTGAGACACACATAGAATTTGAAAAATGGTTGAAATTTGTAGAGAGAAAAACTGGAAGAAAATTAAAACAAATACAAACAGATAATGGGACAGAATTTACAAATAATAAATTTCAAGCCATACTGAAGAAACATGGAATAATTCATAGAAAAGCTGCACCATATACTCCCACACAGAATGCTTTTATAGAAAGGCGAGGGCAGACACTGCAAAACATGGCAGAAACTATGATTAGAGGTAGTAAGCTACCTGATAAATTTTGGGGTGAGGCCATACTCTGTGCCAATTTTTATCTAAATATCCTATGGCATTCAGGCATTAATGATATTCCCTATTCTATATGGTCTGGAAGAAAACCAAATTTAAAATTTCTACATACATTTGGTTCTCCAGCGTGGGTGCATATTCCTAGGAACATAAGGAAAAAGGGTGAAAAAAAGGCAAAACTTATGTATTTTCTTGGATACCAGCAAAATAAGAGAGCATTCAGATTTGGTCTACCTAATTCCAATAAGGTAGTAATTAGTAGCAATGCCTCATTCAATGAACATGCATACTGGAATTTAATAAGTTTACCACCAGAAACAAGTATTTATGTTCCAGATATGAATAATAAAAAGGAAATTAAGAGAAATACAACACCACAGAGAGATCAGGAAATAAAACAGGAAAGTGAAACTGAAAATTTAGAAAGAGAAATGCCTAGCACATCAGAAGAAAGTAAAACTCATGAGGAGGAAATTACAATTCCTACAAGGTCAACTAGAGAAAGTAAACCCCCAGATAGGTATAAACCAGGTGCTTATTACTGTTTATCAGTCACTGAACCTCAATCATATGAAGAGATATGTGAAATGCCCAAGATAGAACAAGATAAGTGGAAAAAGGCAATAAGAAAAGAATTAAATTCTCTTGTAAAACTGAATGTATATGAAGAGGTGGAACAACCCTCAAATAGTAAAACTATAGGGTGCGGATGGATATTCAAGAAAAAAACAGATGCAGATGGGAATGAAAGATACAGAGCGAGATTAGTGGCTAAAGGTTATTCTCAAAACACAAATGATTATGACCAGATATTTGCCCCTGCTCTAAGACCTGAAACACTAAGATTCATTTTAACATATGCAGCAAAGCATAACTTAGTGACAAGGCACATAGATATTGAAACAGCTTATTTATATGCTGACCTTCAGCATAAGATTTATATGGAAATGCCTCCAAGTATTGAAAAGAAGGAAGGCAAATGTTGGTTACTTAAGAAAAGTTTATATGGATTGAAACAAAGTGCATTTGAGTGGAACTTACATCTCACTAGAACATTGAAAAACAATGGATTTAAGCAAGGAAAGGCTGATCCGTGCTTATTTATGAAAGAAAATGAGCAAATAATTATTCTCATATTTGTAGATGATTTAGCCATATTTGCTAAAGATGAGAAATCTACTGAATCAGTCATAAAAATGTTAAAAAAGAATTACAATCTAAGAGATCTAGGACAAATCAGTAATTATCTAGGTGTTGAAATAGAAAAAACCACAAAAGGATTTAAAATATCACAAAAGAAAAAGATAGTAAAGTTATTGAAACAATATAAAATGGAAGATTGCAAAGGTTCTAACACACCAATGAACATAGAATTTGAGAAAGAAACAATTACTGGTCCAGAATGCGATTCTGAAACATACAGGTCATTAATAGGGAGTCTACTCTATATTAGTCGATGGTCAAGACCTGATATTTCAACAGCAACCAATCTGTTATCTAGAAATGTAAGCAAACCTAGCGAAAGGCACTGGCAAGCGGCCAAACGTGTAATTAGATATTTAAAGGAAACCATAGATAAAAGTCTATATATAGAACCTAAAGGAGAGTTGATCATAACAGCGTATGTAGATGCCAATTATGGAAATGATGTTATCACACGTAGATCAACATCAGGAATGACTATACATTTAGCTAATTCCTTAATAAATTGGAAAACATCAAGACAGAAATTCATTTCTTTATCAACAGCGGAATCTGAATACGCCTCTCTGTCAGAAATGTGTACTGAATTGGTATTCTATAAACAACTGGCAATAGATATAGGAATAAAGGTTGATCATCCTATAGAAGTAATGGAGGACTGAACAAATGGACTATGCTGTATGTATATACTGCAATATTAATTGAATAGAAGTTTATATTGCAAAAGCTGTCTGTCTGCTCAAATTCTTCTTGGCTTGCCTTAACCTCTGGTGAAGCTACGCCATCTAGTATCCACAACATTCCGCATTTTTGCACTCTGTCATGTAGCTCAACAGCTGAGCAGGATTATGGCATCAACTATAAATTTATGTCTAAGTATGTTCTTAAACTGAATTTCTCCAGCATCAAATGTTCATTAGAAAGAATTTTTGATATATCAAAAAAATTCAACTGAAACTGACAAGTCCTCCCATTCTCTATTGTGTTTTTCCCTCAAGCAAAAGGGAAAGAACCCTTGCTTTGGAATTGTCTCCACTACCACTTCAGTGCAAAATCAAACCCATAACAATTCAATTTCTTTAAATGAAAAAAAAGGTTTATGCAAATACACCATTTTAAACATCCCACAATTTTGTACTACACTTTTTTTTAAAAGTGTATAATAATACATTTTTTTAAAAAAAAGTAATAATAGTTTTATTTTACTTTTTTATTTTACTTTTATTATACGCCCATAATACATTTTTTTAAAAAAAGTGTATTATGGGCGATTATCCTGCAAGATGCCTTGATTAAATAAAGTAGCTAAGAGGGCATAAGAAACCATATTAGTTACTATTTATTCAATCAAGGCATCTTTCAAGATAATCACCCATAATGGCAATTTGGACAATCATGAAAATACAAATCTGTGAAACTATTTTTGCAGATGATTTCATCATATCTTCAACTACTACACCAGCACATGGCTATGGGGTAGCCATGCTTGGTATAAAATGACATGGAAATAGGTTTTGTTTAGATTTGCACCTCAAAATGGCTATTAAAATATGACAAAATGTTGCCAAAGGTAAAAAAAAAGCTCAAGATCTTTTTCTAGTCAAAGTTGGAGACCAAATTTAATCTAAAAGTTGAGTTCTTATACCTACTTACATGAGTCTTAAGTTAACTGTCTAATTGTACTAGGCCAGAAAACCCAAGTAATAGGTATCTAGCCAAGTGTTTTGTCCAGTAAATAATATGAGTCAGTGTTTGTTCTACAAAATATGTGAAATACCAGAAAATCACATTCCTGTTCAATGAAGTATTTTACTGCTCTATGGCACAAAGCAACCAAATGAACCCACCAGGGTTAGATTACTTTCTTTGTGCTGTAAAAATATTACTGTGACATTTCATCTGGTCAACCATCTTAAAGGTTAATTCTATTTCCTGTACCAGATATTCCTTAAGGTGAGCCATTCTGCTTAGTTCCTATTTACCTATTCCAAACAATCTTCAAACTGTTTCATTGCTCACTCTCTCACTGTTAAGAACATATTGACTTACTGCCTGCTCTGCTGTTTAATTCATTTATGCTGAGAGTCAGGCATGAAGACAGAATTTTAAATGTGACATTTGCAGGCTGCTGGGTCATTTGAAGCTCTGACAACACCAAGGGAATTTCTGACATACAAACTGGTCCTGATTTCCAATCTTCCATGTTCTGAACACATCAGATATTCTTCCCGGAGGTGCAAATTTCAGCCTAAAGTTTTAAATTTCCTCTGGGTTTAACACTTGCAGGAAAAGCCTGTACACTTGAAAGTTTTAAAATAAAGCTTGTGTTTCCTTTAAGCTGAAGATGGCTTTGCCTCCAGCAAGCAAATTCAACTGTGAGAAGCCACTTTGATTGACAAAGATATTTGGAAAGACTCTTACAATAATAATTAATACCCAGAGGATATTTGAAGCAAATTTGTCACTTGGTGGACTTCCATTTTATCTGTTGATCAACCCCGCTCTCCCTCAGTCAAAGGCAGCTGCATTGGAAGACTACAGCTGTAGAAAATGGGCCATTTAGGCAAGGCAAAGCAGCGGTAGCTTCAGCTCAGCATGCTAGCAGCTAGCTGGTTACAACTGGGACGAAACAGCTACACACAAAATATTGCTTCTTGTAGTGATAAGAGGTTGTAGTGAGAGGAAACTAATGCTGCACAAGTTAGGCACTCATACCTTATTAAGAGTAACATCGGCTAGAAGCCATTTCCTTGTGAGCCTTCCGTGGATCTTTACTCAACCCTTTCAGCCACATATACACCTTTTTTTTTTTCATATAAATGAGTTCAGAAGCAACCCATCTTTGAATTCCAGTCCCCATCTTTGGGAAAGCACTCCCTACAGAGTAGGTGCTCTTGGCACCTACTTTAGAACCTTTTCAGTTCTAAAATATTTCTCTTTCAACAAGCATTTTCATTTGTATAATTTAATTTGTCTCATGACTTATTCATTTTTTGCTGTCTTTTACTGTGGTTACAGAAGTTAGTATTTCAGCATACTGCATTATATTTTGAATAATTGATTATCTCTATTGTTACACATCGTCCTGGGATATGACTTGATTAAGAGTGGATATAAACGTTCTAAATAATAAATAAACCAGTTTTTCATTTTTCCAGCAAAAACTAGTCATACAGAGTTCTGATTAGTTGGCATTTGTGACCAACATTAATCGACTTCTCTGTCCTCACGTTCCATTTGGCTCTGTAAAGCACTACTTCGCTGCTGGCCCATGCAGCAATCATCAAGCCAGTTCCTCAATCTACTGAGAGCACAGTATCAATCTTGCTTTTAAAACAGTCCATTTTAACAGAATAAAGCTAAGTAAACATCGTATAGTGTGACGTGGTTGAGGGCATAAGCTTGAAAACGTTTTTCCTCTCTAAAATATCATAGCATCATAGAATAACTGAGTTGGAAGGAGCCATCAAGTCCAAACCCCTGATCAATACAGGAATTCAATATGCAACTGTAGGTGTAAATAAAAGGCACGCAACCCATGGAATTATGAGATAAGGACACAACTAACTTACAGTATATGCACAGCCACCTTGGCTTTGGTGTGGTTTTGCTTCCAGTCTATTAAGGTCTCACAAAAGAGCCAAGAGAGTAAATCTAATAGAGGGGACAGGAGTGTACCAAGCTTCCTTTTCCTGCCACAAACGTTTACCATCTCTGCCGCTTGTGCCACAAGTATTGCAAGCTGACTACTAAAACAGGAAGTTTGAAAGCCTAAAGACAGAGATTGCACCTTCTTTTATTTTTACTACATTGCTAGAGAATGTGATATTGCCACCAAAAAAGAAATACTCCTTCCTCTGCAATCTGAGAACATAAACCCCAAGACTGAAGTCCTTCTTTATTGTTAAAACACATAGGAACAAAAGTAATAAAAAGAATACCTGGTGTATTATCTGTGCTACTGGAAGTTGGTTCGCATATTTTAATGTCTCTGTTGCTACTTCATCCACAGCATGCCTGAAAAAGAAATTGATTTTCGGCAGACATTAAAATAATATTGGGAAGGTCAAAGCCACATGGCAGTAATTACCATTAACCTTTAAATATACATATCCTAATCTCAAACATACACTGGATCCTTTTATGCGTGTGTCCATTAAGCACTGTCATAAATGTAAAATAAAATAGGCTACATACCGAGTTAAATGACACTCACTTTTTTCAACCGTTAATCTCTAAAGATTTTAGAGAAAGATCAAGAAACACTAGGTGTCCTTTACAACATATTTACACACACACACACACACACACACACACACACACACACACACACACTCCTTCACAACAATATAGTTGTGGATAAATGCAAGGAGTTGTTGCTTGTATTCTAGGAGTAAACAAACTTGCAATTGGGTTTCTCCTATAGAAATTGAGGGCTTAACTCTGCTTCTCTTTTACACTGAAAGACTGTGTTCTAAATAAGAATAAGGGTATCTTAGATGTGTATTAGGTGCAACAAAAAGAGAAAGAGAAAATAGAGAAAGATTAGAAAATGGAGAAAGATTAGTAAATGTGTACCCCTTAAAATAGCCTTGGGGACTGAATCTTTGGGCTAAACCACATGAACACTGATCACATGTTTTTTAAAAAAACTTGTTTAACCTGACTGTTATTATTTTGGAAAAAAAGCAATCAGGGTCCCCAGACTGAAACGGCATTGGTATTCTGCAGAAAACTGCAGGATAACCAACATGACTAATATTTGCAGTTCCTTCATGAGAAAGAAGACGCCAGAAAAACAGAGTGTTCCATTATAATATATAAGTACTCAAGTTAAGACCACTGTGTCTGAATAAATGCGTAAACACCAACAAGCAAGGAAAGAAGAATGACAACTGCTTTCCCCTGTTTGCTGGATTCTGCACTATGGACACAATTTTGAAATGTTCTATCTTTTCTGGGAGACATTGCAAAAAGGCTAAAGTATATCAAATACACACTGGTTTAAAATGTATTTTCTTTCTCTTGTTTACCACTTGTATTTCAAAGCTTCAGGGTGCTTTTTTCATCTTTTCCTCAAGTACATATTGGAATTTGTCTGCCTTCCCAGAAAAGAGACACAAAGACGATTTTTCTTCAGGCCAGTTATATGCAAAAGCCAATCAGGACATGGGATTTGCAGTAATCAGAGTAATATGACTAACCTACTGTGTGTGTTCCAGGTAATAACTCAGTGATTATAGAACTCTGATTGGCTACAAGCCATTATTAGCCTATCAGGACAACATGATCTGCATTTTGCATAGTTATTAAGAAACAACAGTAGAGTGATTATGTAAATCAGGCATACTCAACTAGATTATAGGGAATTTCCACAGCTGTGGGTGAGAAAGAGAAGTGGCAAGGGTACAACACTCTGGCCTTTTTGTATTTCAAGCTATTGTTGTAGGCAAACATTCATGACTTTTTGTAAGGGAGCTCACAGGCTAATTATTCAATGTGTGTGGTGGATTTCTCAGTGGAAGTGCATAGGGATGTTAAAAAAAAACCCTTCCACTTAAGGGTTGTAGATTGATTTCAGGCAGCCTTCACCAACTTTATGGCCTCATTTCCTGTCTATATGGCCAATAGCTGGGGTTGCTGAAGGATATAGTCTCATACAGCTGGAGGACAACACTTTGGGAAGATTTGTTTGCAGTTTGAGAGAAGGATAAAGATTGTTGGCAGGTACAGTATACTGTATGTGAGGTGCTGAAACCATCTTGAAGTACAGCTGGTTCTCTTTGGGGATCTGATGGGAGGTAGTAGACTTACTATGCTGCATGCTTTCACTGAAATCAATCAGACACAACAAAAAACACATAAGTGATTCCTTTCTCCAACAAGATCTTGGGTAGCACTTCCCATGCAATGTCTCACCACCCGAGGAAGCAGGGAACACATAACAATACTAACAAGCTATTTTTGCTGTGTTACTATTGTATAATTATATGATGTATGCCACTAGCAATTCATTGAATAACATCACCCAGTACCACGTCCAAATCATGATTTTACTTTACGCTCCATTTGTTTGCTCCAGCCTTTGACTTGAAGTAAATCCAGACTTAGAAACATTAGAGCAGACCTAATGAAATCAATGGGACAAGTTAGTCATCATCAATAACTTAACGTACACCCCAATGACTCTTCTAAATCCACTCTAATGATAACTCAGTCTGGCGCTAATCTATAGACTCTCATGCTTAACTGTGTGCTGTTTGCAACAACATACAGTGGACCCTCGACTTACGGAATTAATCCGTATTGGAATGGTGGCTGCAGGTCGAAAAGTCTGTAGGTCGAGGCTCCACTGACCTACAATGCATTGAAAACCGATTAATCCGTAACCGGCTGTTTTTGGTCCATTTTGTTTGATTTTCCGGTCTGTAGGTCGATTCTCCGGCCGCAAGTCGAACCTAAATTTTGCGGCCAGAGAAGTCTGTAACTCGAAAAGTCTGCAGGTCGAGCCATCTGTAAGTCGAGGGTCCACTGTATAGGAATGGTTGTTGTAGGTTTCTTGGGCTGTTTGGCGGTGTTCTGGAGCTTTTTCTTCCTAATGTTTCGCCAGTCTCTGTGGCCGGCATCTTCAGAGGATAGGAGTTAGAACTCTGTCTGTGTTCTGGCGTAGTGTGTGGGATATCCCAGCCGTAAAAGCCTTCGAGAACATATAGGAATGTTCCAGGAACTTGTAACGCGTATGACTCAAAAATCTGTTTGCTGATATACATTTGTCAAAAGCAGAAAACATGAGGAAAGGGGGAAGTGAAAAGGCTATCATTTACAATTGGAGATATTTTAAAGATCAAACTGAATGAAAGGAGGAAAAAGACTGGATTATGATTAGTAAGGGATCTCTGAGAGGGAGAAAAAACAGCTGCCACCAGAATGACGGCAGAATGACACCAGAATGTGTGGGATATCCCAGCCGTAAAAGCCTTCGAGAACATATAGGAATGTTCCAGGAACTTGTAACGCGTATGACTCAAAAATCTGTTTGCTGATATACATTTGTCAAAAGCAGAAAACATGAGGAAAGGGGGAAGTGAAAAGGCTATCATTTACAATTGGAGATATTTTAAAGATCAAACTGAATGAAAGGAGGAAAAAGACTGGATTATGATTAGTAAGGGATCTCTGAGAGGGAGAAAAAACAGCTGCCACCAGAATGACGGCAGAATCAGTGGCAATTTTCAGTAATTAAAGGCTTTCACCTCCTGTCTCACAGCTTTCCAACAATTAAAGAGGTTGCACCAAAGCCTATAAAGAATCATGACAGAATTCAGAAATGCTTAATTTCCCAAAATTCGCTGCTGTTACTACTACTACTGTATCAGCCTTATGTAGCATAAGTTGTAGCAACAGGATTTCACCATCATAGGGGCCATAATTTTCATAATATAGCAAACCCACTAATATTTCCACCAAAAATTATTTTGTTAAATATCCTGCCTAGAAATCATTATTTCAAAAGCATAGCACTGGGTTTTGATTGGGCAAAACACCATCCATTATCTAGGAGAATGACCTACGTATGTTACTCTCTTTAAACCCAACATTTCACTCACTGTACTTAGGTGAAAAATACTAACCAGCCTCTGAAATAAAATTCCTATGATCCTTAAAAGGGTCTCTTTACAAGTGACAAATGGAAGGGGGGAGGATCACAACTTATTCTGAAAATTACACTTGACTGAAGTTTCCCATAACACATCAAACTGTTATAACTGAAAAGTAATGGGAACTTCTTTTTTTCTTCAATTTGCTTTGTACAACCTCTAGTATTTGGGGTGCAGCTGATTTCCCTCACTTACTGCACTGGCAGTCACTTTTTAACCTACTGGCAATAGAAGCCTTTATTAAGACAGCATGAGGGGGAAAACATTGTTAAAAATTAACTTTCTTGAGAGATATTAGGGAACTATATCAAAATGAAGATTTTAATTCAGTCTCTAAAGAGCATGACAAAAGCATGTCACATATTCATCAGAAGTAGCTATTTTCATTAATATCTTTGTTCATCATCCTGAACAGATCGACTCAATTCACTTTCATGATGAACCAAACACATGCAGCTGCTCTGGAAAAAAGCAAACTGTCCTAACACAGTACCCATAAAAACTTAATCAAATTTCAATTCTATATTTGCAACACTGCTCTGCATTTATAAGAAGAAGATTTAGCTGTACTTTCTCGTGGACAAGACTTATTTGCCTAAATGCTGCATGGAAGAAATGCCTGCTAATCTTGAGAGAGCTCTTCAAAACACAAGCATTCATACTGTTCTTTAGAAACATACTGGAGGTGCATTTGCTTACCAATAATCAAGACAACCAGAGATAGTTTGAAGAGTCCCAGTGACTGAATGAACCATTAACCTCTCAGACAGCAGCACTATTTGTTTGAGCAAATATTGCTGATTTTAATCATTTAGGACCTACGCTTCGCTATATCGCAGTGAGCAGTCTGTATAGCATTTTGTCAAATTAATGTTTGTTTATTTACAGCTTTCACAAAGCAATATAGAAACTTAATGAAGTATTAGTAGCAGAAGCTCTTATCAGTGTTCTGCACTAGTAGTTTTTGCCTGAGGACCGCTACTTTCTAGCTTGCCATAACAATTATTTTGGTGAGGGACAGAATTTGTTTTTAAACAAATTTAATCTGCAACTTCATTTCCCAAATATGCTGCTCCCTCCCTAAGTCATGCCCCATGGGTACCGGTCTGAGGTAAATAAGTAACCTGTTCCTGTACCTTTCCAGAATAACACTCAACAGTATGCAGCTAAAGTGAGAGAAAGAGAATGAGTTTCCACATAGAATACTTGTCATTCTAGAAGCAAAAGGACATTTCAGGCAGAGATTCCAGAATGGAAAAATCCCTTTTTAAAAACCTCATTAACAGGTACCCACTGAATAACAAGCACTGTCCCATGTGCTAAATATGGTATTTTTGAAATCAAAGTGATTAATGAATTAAAGGATGTCCAGCTGATTTAACAGTTGTGTTTTAAACCAATTCATTCAGCAACACTGAATTTCTTTGACACCACCTCTAGTTCTCTGGCTATTTTTACAGGTAAGATAGCCTGCTAGTGCAAGAGCTATCTAGAGAATGGGGAGTCTTAGAAGTGTAATTTTCTGAAATTTCTGAAATAGATCACTCAACTAAGCAACTTCTCTACAGTCAGAATAAACACATTTATTTTAATCAGAAGACACAAATCCTAAGACTGAATTTTAAGTAAACATGCTGAGGAGAAAAGCTGAAAACTGATAAAATTATAACAACATCTGCCTTTGGAATCCCAAAGTTATACAGTAAAGTAAAAGAAATGTGAAGGTAGGAAAAATAACCTCCATATTACTCCTTCGTGGTGCTTACCAGAGATGGGATATTCATTTTCGTATCCCTGGGAATACGAATATAAATATCGGTACCACAGGTGCCTGGGGAACATGGATCCTCCCTCCAGAACCTGCCGGTCCACTTAGTGCTCATCGCGCAGAATGCATACCCATTGTAGTTCAGATCATCCCAATTGTGGAAGTAGACCGGCCGGTGCTTGCCCATCTCCCCACACAGCCAACCACTCCGGAGAAGAGGTGGAATGATAAGCAGTCTGTTGAGCTGGGAGGCACCGGCCAGGCTACTTCCACAATTGGCACAATGTGAATGACAACCGCTGTGCACACCACATGGCAAGTAGCAAGTGGACCAATTGGTTCTGGGGGGAGGGTCTGGTTTTCCCAGGCACCTGTGGTGCCGATATTCATATTCGTACCCCCAGGGATACGAATATGAATATCCCATCCCTAGTGCTTACAAACAGGCAACAGAAAAATTGAGCACATGAAAACATTTCCACCAGAAATCTCATATTACATGTATGTAATAATGTGTCATATGACAAACATCTGAATACTACTTCATATTTCTAGGCACTCACATTTTATCTTTAAAATATTAGTTGTATGGGACTTTTTCAATGTTCTCCCATTCCTAAGAGACCATGAAAGAAAGAGGCACATACCCTACCTACATTCTTGACACAATTATTTTAAAAGTAACTGCATTTTATGTTATTATTTCTATTATTTCTGGGAGTTTAAAAAGTCCCATATACGTAATCATTATCACTGAAATTTTTATAATTAGTATTGATTTACATGTCTTCAATGCTTTTATTGTGAAATGTACAAAGAAGCAAATATTCTGCAAGGCAGATAGCTGTCATCAGGCTCTGGCTGCAGATTTGGAATTCCAGAAACTAAGATAGTAGCTTGCATATAGAAACACAGCAACTTTGTTGTTTAGCCAACAGTTGAACAAATGATTTTTCAGCTCATGACTCACAAGCTTGAGCCACCACCCACAACTGATTAAGATAATGAAGCCGGGTGTGCCATATACTTATTATAAACACTTGGCATGCAGATTAGGCTTTTGCCATGTTACCATTTTTGCAGCAACTCTGTAAGATAACCTATAGTGCAGATGGAGGAATAAGACAAAGTAAGTGTGGCTATTGCTAAGCCACTCTGTGAATTGATGGCACTTGTAAATCTTTCCTGTATCATTGCTCTAAACCAATGGTTCCCAACCTTGGGTCCCCAGATGTTCTTAGAGTACAATTCCAAAAATCCTGGCCAACACAGCTAGTCGTGAAAGTTTCTGGGGGTTTCACTCCAAGAACATCTGGGGACTCTAGGTTGGGAACCACTGTTCTAAACACTAGAAAAACACATCATATTTCTGAAAAAGTGGAACATTGAAGTTTAAATAGATTCTAAGGCAAAAATGTCAATGGTGGAATGGTACAATTAATGTGGGCAATGATGTTTCCCCTGGAAAGAGCAAGACAGCATTCTGAGAATGTTCTTAGGAATTGTATATAGAAACCCAGAGCACATTCATCAGGTTCAACTATTAACAGGTAATACATCAACCAAACATAAAGTTTGACCATGAGGGCCATGACTTGTTGATTGCATGGTGATTCTGGTTTGAGCACGAGGGCAGTTCCTTGCACTTGTTTACTGCCTTTCCCCCAATACCATTGAGTCTTCTCTATCATTCATGATGATGTACAAATCAAATGAACTTGTGGTTTACACAAAACTATAATTTGCCTTCAACCCAGCACTAAAAATGCACTTGAAACTATGGGATGAAAGCAAACCAAGCCAGCAAGTGAAGAAGAGAGGGAATCATCCCAGTGGTAAAACCATGGTTCAGGGGTTAAATGTGAACCAAGGTCACATACAACACTATCCACAACAACAGATTCTCTTGCATTTAAAACAAAATATAGTACTATATTAAGAAATACACTGTAAATAAGTGGCATTAGAGATGTGCTTTAGAAAAACAACTGCAAATCATAGCATTCTCCATTTTGGGAGTCCCAGAATGTGGTTCACCTGGGAGGAAGGCTTAAACTGGAAGGCTCTGTAGCCTAGCATAAACCTAGTTCTGCCTTGCTTCCTATTCAAAAAAAGAAAGCTCAGAGCAAGCATCAGGGCAGCGTCCTTTTTCAATAGAAGGTTAAGTGGAGATAGGTATATACTAGGTCACACAGCCTTCCAGCTCTGGCCTTTCTCCCGGTAATCCACATAATGTGTCTGTAACTGTCTGTCTGTCACGTGAGACTCCCAGAGTAGACAATTCTGGGATTTGTAGTCCATATGAATGAATGGCACATCTCTAACTGATATGTGCTGTAAGGAGGGTGTTCGATGAAACTCTCTCAAACCTAAATGCAAGAGTAGGCAACAGCTTTATAGACTGCTAAAAAAAAGTCATCAACAATCTGCTAGTGTTTATGGATCCACTCTGTGAGGCATGTACTGGTATAAGAACTTAAAAGTCCAAAGGTTTGTAGCAAGATGGATTTTGCCAGGAAAATTTCTCTTAGGTGTAATGTCCAAAAAGTTCTTGGCATGATGGATTTCACCCAGCCTCTTTTTCTTATATGTAAGTAAGGAAAGATGAAGGCTTCCATCAGAGCTCTTGTTTCAAATTTACAGCTGAGGATATCACACCCCAGGTCTTCAAACAAAGAGGCACAGGCCTATCTATGCACACACACCTTCCCATTTAGTTTTCCTTTGAAATGACATGTACCTGTTTAGCTAGGTAGGGGGTGAAACAGAAAACCCGGAGTCCTCCATCTGAGAACTGGGGTGATAAACATATTCAAACCATATCAGTATAATACTAAATTCCATATAAGCAGCATGCTTTCTAATAGGAAATTTCATAAATGTTAGTTTCTTTGACATTTAATTTGATTGTATTATAGGCATCACAATTTTAGTGAAAAGCCCTCAATCCGTTTCAAGGGCATTTTTTTAATATTATCATTTATTCCAACTGTCTTGATTAGAATTTCTTACAAACAAATTTGTTGCTAGCATTTGTTCATTGGTAAATACAACCTACTGTGATACCTCCCATGCTCTCTAATTTATTATAGTTATTCTTGAGGAGGAGCAGGTTGTGGAAGAAAAGAAATCAGAGGAAAATTGGAAAACAGCAAGAGAGATAAGAAATGAAATTCTGGAAATACAGTTGGCAAGGCATTTTACTTTAACAGCTTTGCTCTCGTTTAAATGCATTACATTTGAATTAGTGGTTGGCATTACAAAAGGGAAAATGTTGCCAAAAAAGCCACCATTGTGTGCTTCATGAAAAATAAACTGTACATTCTGTTAGAAGAAAGCTCTGTTCTCTTTTGAACACTTACCACAATAATGTACAGATTGTGAACTAACAGAATTCCAAACAGTTCCACTTTTGCATTTTTTTTTGTCTTCGTTTCATTATCCAAATGCTCACTGCATCCTAGGAATTTGATGTCTTATACTCTTTGGCTCTGGATGCAATTCGAGGCTCTCGCACAAACCCCATTTAAACAAAATAAACTAGAACACCAGTATTATTGCATGTTCTTAACTTTCTTCACATCCCTTTCCTAAATGCATGTTTAGCTTCGGTGCCACTGCTGCTTGATTCCTCATTCCAAACCAGCACACAAGAGGTACAAAGCCACGGACCAGAACATTTGTACGATTTCTAGTAACACAGTATAAGTGATGCCCTCCTCCATCGCTTATATTGGGAGCACAATTTTTTTTTCTCCTCCCACAGTAAGCCTTTATCCTGACTCCATTAAAGAGCACAATTTAGAGCTAATCAAAATTCTCCCTTACTTTTAAGGTTTGAAACTTGCTGGTAAAACTGGCCAGGTTTAATCCTTCTTAGCCTTAACCTCAATCAACAATGGTACTGGAACAGTAATGGTTAAAGTTGGCACATTATAGATTTCACACTCAAGGGGCAAGAAAGCAGGGTAGACGTGGTGCACAGCTTCACAACTGTTTAACCATAATTAAACAATAAGCAGTATAATTGTGCTGGCCCTGTATACTGAAGAGAAACTGGATCACCTCCTTCCACTGGGTCATGCAGTTTCTCTTATTATAGTTGTTTTTTTAACATCCTATTTGGTTCGCTGTAATGGAACAACTGTAAAGCACAGAACATTAAGAGACACAATGTTACTGCACAGAAAATGACATCATTTTATGACAAGAATCTTCATTTTTCCCCCAGTAGATGTGGGGAAAGGAAGTACTGAAATTATTACTTTATTAAACCCCTTTGTGCAACTTTCTCACTTATAATGTAAAAAGACAGCAGTAAATGAGAAAAGGCTATCAATATTTCCCTTAAACCAAAGATTTAAAAAGTGTTTCTTCAGTTTGCATTAATTGTTTTAAGAAACTAACTACTTGTAAATCAATTTACAGTAACCAGACTAAAGAGCATATGGAATTAGACTTTGCTACAACTATAAGTTTAAATTCAAGGCTGGGTGTCAAGGTTATAAAAATACACCAAAATTCTCAATGGTAGTAAATGCGTACTGTGGGAAATCAGAAGAGAATAGAGATTGTGTCACTACATAAGGCACAATTTTCTCTTCCTTCTACTTCCAACTATTTATTAAAATTGACCTATAGTCTGCTTGTACATATTGCTTGTGATGAAACAAAGAGAAACATTCAGTCATAAAAATCATGTCTAACAGATAGTTCCAAAGAACAGTGGTACCCAGGAAGAGAAAGAGTTCAGCTATGACAAATCAGTCTCTGTCAAAAAGAACCATATTGTAAAAATTACAACTTTTCCCTAAGGTAGTTAAGACTTCAAAATTCAAATTCTGCTGCATGTACGTAGGAGAATAATTGTAGCCACATGCTTACACGATGCAATAGCGAACTGGACAGCTGGTAGCTCACCTCAGGTGACCTTGGATGAGTACCTCACAGAATGCTAATATGATTCTTTTGCAGATTGTCACAGTGGAGACTGAAAGTCATGTCTTTAATGGACAAACAATTAGTGTATATTCAAAGACAAAGAGGGGCAGGAGGTACAAGCTGCCAAGATAATCGGTGGGCTTTTCATGAACCATAAATACAGCCAAGCATACTAAATACCGTTTGTAGGATTATTTGCAATCAACCATCCTCACAAAACTCATCAAGACTGACCCAGAAGGCTATTCATATTTTGTTGTTTAGTCGTTAAGTCGTGTCCGACTCTTCGTGACCCCATGGACCAGAGCACGCCAGGCCCTCCTGTCTTCCACTGCCTCCCGGAGTTGGGTCAAATTCATGTTGGTTGCTTCGGTGACACTGTCCAACCATCTCGTCCTCTGTCGTCCCCTTCTCCTCTTGCCTTCACACTTTCCCAACATCAGGGTCTTTTCCAGGGAGTCTTCTCTTCTCATGAGATGGCCAAAGTATTGGAGCCTCAGCTTCAGGACCTGTCCTTCCAGTGAGCACTCAGGGTTGATTTCCTTCAAAATGGATAGGTTTGTTCTCTTTGCAGTCCAGGGGACTCTCAAGAGTCTCCTCCAGCACCACAATTCAAAAGCATCAATTCTTTGGCGGTCAACCTTCTTTATGGTCCAGCTCTCACTTCCATACATCGCTACTGGAAAAACAATACCTTTGACTATGCGGACGTTTGTCGGCAAGGTGATGTCTCTGCTTTTTAAGATGCTGTCTAGGTTTGCCATCGCTTTCCTCCCAAGAAGCAGCCGTCTTTTAATTTCGTGGCTGCTGTCACCACCTGCAGTGATCATGGAGCCCAAGAAGGTAAAATCTGTCACTGCCTCCATATCTTCCCCTTCTATTTGCCAGGAGGTGATGGGACCAGTGGCCATGATCTTAGTTTTTTTCATGTTGAGCTTCAGACCATTTTTGGCGCTCTCCTCTTTCACCTTCATTAAGAGGTTCTTTAATTCCTCCTCACTTTCTGCCATCAGAGCGGTATCATCTGCATATCTGAGGTTGTTGATATTTTTTCCGGCAATCTTAATTCCGCCTTGGGATTCCTCCAGTCCAGATTTCGCATGATGTATTCTGCATATAAGTTAAATAAGCTGGGGGACAATATACAGCCTTGTCGTACTCCTTTCCCAATTTTGAACCAATCAGTTGTTCCATATCCAGTTCTAACTGTTGCTTCCTGTCCCACATATAGATTTCTCAAGAGATAGATAAGGTGGTCAGGCACTCCCATTTCTTTAAGAACTTGCCATAGTTTGCTGTGGTCCACACAGTCAAAGGCTTTCGCATAGTCAATGAAGCAGAAGTAGATGTTTTTCTGAAACTCTCTGGCTTTCTCCATAATCCAGCGCATGTTAGCAATTTGGTCTCGAGTTCCTCTGCCCCTTCGAAATCCAGCTTGTACTTCTGGGAGTTCTCGGTCCATACTGCTGAAGCCTACCTTGGAGGATTTTGAGCATAACCTTGCTAGCGTGTGAAATGAGTGCAATTGTACGGTAGTTGGAGCATTCTTTGGCACTGCCCTTCTTTGGGATTGGGGTGTAGACTGTTCTTTTCCAATCGGCCACTGCTGAGTTTTCCAAACTTGCTGGCATATTGAGTGTAGCACCTTAACAGTGTCATCTTTTAAGATTTTAAATAGTTCCACTGGAATGCCATCACCTCCACTGGCCTTGTTGTTAGCCATGCTTTCTAAGGCCCACTTGACTTCACTCTCCAGGATGTCTGGCTCAAGGTCAGCAACCACACTATCCGGGTTGTCCGAGACATCCAGATCTTTCTGGTATAATTCCTCTGTGTATTCTTGCCACCTCTTCTTGATGTCTTCTGCTTCTGTGAGGTCCCTAACATTTTTGTCCTTTATCATGTCCATATTTGCACAAAATGTTCCTTTAATATCTCCAATTTTCTTGAACAGATCTCTGGTTTTTCCTTTTCTATTATTTTCCTCTATTTCTTTGCACTCTTCATTTAAGAAGGCCCTCTTGTCTCTCCTTGCTATTCTTTGGAAGTCAGCATTCAATTTTCTGTAACTTTCCCTATCTCCCTTGCATTTTGTTTCCCTTCTCTTCTCTGCTATTTGTAAGGCCTCGTTGGACAGCCACTTTGGTTTCTTGCATTTCCTTTTCTTTGGCATGTTTTTTGTTGCTGCCTCCTATACAATGTTACGAGCCTCCATCCATAGTTCTTCAGGCACTCTGTCCACCAAATCTAGTTCCTTAAATCTGTTCTTCACTTCCACTGTGTATTCATAAGGGATTTGGTCTAGATTTCATATTACTTCAATATAAATAGGTGGATTACATTCTGCATATTTCTTTATCTGAAAAAATATGTAAAGAATGAGTAAAATGGGAACAAAGAAACCAAATCCTGTTTCAAGTGACAGGGTTATTAATTAATCTCCCCATGCTCAGAGAACATCTAATTATGCCCTCCATGGTGTCACTGTAGCTTGTGAGTTCAACTGGAAGGAATATAGGAAGGATCTTCTCTGGTGTGACACAGACTCAATCATTCCCTTACCAAGGTATTTTTTGTTCCAGGAAGTTTTTAGTTTATCTGCTGTGTAGTATAGTAGATGCCTTTCAATCTTCCTTTTGTACTGATAGATTTCTTTGCATTTTTGTCCCCTCCCCAAATCAGTATTATTGTTTATTTTTGTTTTCACTTCTAAAGCCACATTTACACCCTTCCTTTCTCAAAGAGGGAAGAGCTGGGTATAAGTACTTCCACCACAAAATGAAATAATGTAATAAATTATGTTTGACAGGCTGGGGTATTTTCATGGTTATCTGGAGAATCAGAATGGCCTTCTGAAAGAACAAGTTTCTGATCTTTTAGGGCCCTGTTTCCAACCAAAGTCCCTGCATACAGCTGTGCAAACTGGAATTAATTTCCTTCTACAGCTTCTTAGTGTTCTCATATGCTCACAAGACTGGCATTTCTTAGCACCCATCTCCTGGAATTCTTATCAGAATTTTCACAAGGTCTACTGAGAATAAGTTTATTAATGTTTTTAAAAGCTGAACTCTCTAATCTCCAGTTCTGTAATCTGGATAAAACTGGACCTTTAGGAATCTTTCCTGAGTAATCTGATTGACAGAGCATGCAATTGCAATTCTGTAATCCACTAGTAATTTTTTTACCTGGAGAACTGCAAGTGATTAATTTCTGTCAATCCATTTATCTTTAACCAGCTCAAGTTCCCAAGACAGGCTGGAAAGATGGAAAACGGTAAAGCTCCCACAATACATTTGCATGAATAAAACTAAATTCACCTTTACTTTCCACTCCTTAGGGGTTTTTAAAAAATATAAAACCTCTGCAAAATTATAAATGTAATCTGTGTTCTCAAAGGCCACCAAAAAAGTCAGTCTAATAATCAGCAGTCTTTTAAAAAGTGGAATATTACTTCAAGAAGCAGAAGAAACTTTGCTGCTGCAACTGGATGACTTGGAACATCTTTTCCTATCTTTATGATACCCAGTTTGATTTGGCAATTTTAAAAAACCTTCATGGTGCAGTTCTGTATAGAATATGGTAGAAGCCCAGAAGCTGTGTGTAAATGCCAATGCATCCCCATGATGTGTTAAGGCAGGGGTCCCCAACCCCTAGTGCCGGTCCTGAAAAAGCCCTCTCTTGTGTACTCATGAAATGAACTCGTAAAGATGGTGGGACCAATAATCTCTTTCAAGATCCAAAACAGAAAGATGTATGATGGTATCTATCCCCAACCTAACCCTTGCATTTCTATGCCACATGTAGAGAATGCAATGCATAGAACATGATGCACACGCACCAGAGTATTTACTAGATACAGAGCTAGGCAGTTGCCATTCTTCTTTGTTTTTCCTTTTCTGGACTCCAAATTCAAGAATTCTCCATTCTGGAAGCAACACCTGCCAGGCCCATACCTGAAGAAAGGCAGGCTGGAAGGCTTCATGGCTCAGAATAGGCCTAGCTCTAGCCTAGATGCCTTTTAGAAAAGAAAGTTATCCTGGTGCTTGCTAAGTTGTGCTTTTCTCCCCTCAAGGCAGTAAACCTACATAGTAAGTTAGGGTGGGGGAAAGATGTCCACATTTACTAAAGGCCAAGATTCCCGCTAAGCTGGGTGCGCGCGCGCGAGAGAGAGAGTCTCTAACTCCTGGGCCACAGCTGTCTTCCTCCTCCACACAGCGATCACGTTAGTTTCCGGTCATGATGGAACTCAGCGTGCAGGGGGGCGGAGTCACACGCAAGAGAGGCAGAGCCCCGCCTAGCGGGGGTGAAAATTAGAGGGTACGTTGCTAGAGGCCAAGTCTTGTTTTCTGCAAAAGTGGGTCTAGCTATGCTCCATAATAGAGATGGGGGTATTTGTATTCGTATACGAATACCCCCGCACAGCTGGCGATAACAAGGGCCCAGCCCCATGGGTCCGGACGGTCCACTCACAATTCTGCTGGTGTCGCAAGCTCTGGGATCCTTCCAATGGCTCCGGAGCTCGCGATTGGCTCGCCACTCCTGGGAGGAGGCGGGATGACAAGCCTCTCTGCCAGATCGAAGAGTGGCTCACAGATCGCAAACTGATAGGAAGGATCCTGGAGCTCGCGGCAGGGGCAGAATTGTGAGTGCACTGTCCGGCCCCATGGGACTGGACCCTCGTTATCACCACCTGTGCGGGGGTATTCGTATATGAATACCCCCATCTCTACTCCATAATGGTCTAACATATATTCACTTCTGTGGCAAAGAAGACCAGTGATTTTTGAAAAAGGATACCAGCCAGATATTATGATAGCTTTGTGAGGTGAAGTCTCACTCCGTGGTCAAACACAAGTCGGAATCCAACACCCGAGAGATAAGATGAAAGTCCATTAGGTTTTAGGGGAATACCATCTCCTCTGGGTTGTCCAAACAAAGAAGCAAACTAAATGCATGCAATATTTTCTAGGGCATATGATTGAGGGTAAAACATAGTAGTATAAATCAATAAACAGGGCATTAAAACAAGGGAGATGAAATATTGTGTTAGCACACAAATCAGTACATGGATAAAAAGTTTATAGAATTCATTTGTGTGGTCTTTGTGTTTAAGTGCTTTCCCTTCTAGGATGTACATCTTCAATACATAGGAGAGGAAATTACTTTTTAAAAGGCATAAACAACATTTAGCAATCTAAAGAACACCTACCCATAAAGCCACAGTGTGCAATTTCCAAACATTCAGGCTCAGCAAAAAATCAAAAGTAGTTGCCTCCAGAATAAGGCCAAACACTCTGCTTAAATACAGTGATCAGTCCAAATTATATACATTCAGACTCCAGCTTTTTCAAGTAGAAGCCACTCAAACAAAAAGGCATTTTCAAGGGGGAAAGGGGTGTGTATGGGATTCCATTTTCTCTTATTGCCCTCTCACTCAGAAAACAGCTTAACTGTTCTTGAAGCCCAGGCCCTCATGTTCTGGTCAAATATATTGTAGGAGAGGTAAAGTATAATAAGTACCGTAGGCTTGAGAATATATGTGATGACATGAACCCATAACTGTAACTGCTTCTGCCTCCTGTACAATTAGTATTAAACTTAACATTTGTCTTTTTCTGACAGAAGCCTCTGCCATTAAAGGAAATTATGTTCTCTCACTAATACAGTTACATCCACAGATCAGTATATTACTAGACATGAACTACAGCACTGCACATGAATGGGTATTAGTGACAACAAACATTAACCTAAAAATGGCTGAAATATCAGGCACACGGACATGGTCTCCTAAATCCATAAGCATTTTAATGCTCTATGTGTTTGAATGGTTTTCAGCATTTTTGGGATGTTGGCTGAAATCCTGTTGCTCAACTGAACACATGTAAATCCTGATGATATCATCAGCTGCAGACTTTAATCTTTATTTTAAAGACCTCCCACCCCCAATTCTGAGGTCCCTAGGAATCCTTTAGATCTGGGGAAAACTTTGGGAGGTTCGTGATTTTAAACATCTGATTTCTCATTGGATTTTCATGATTTCCATCTGGAATTACTTTCTGAACCTAAATTGATGGTTTGATCAGACCCTTCATTCTCCTGTCCATTCGATGCTTTCTTTACTATATTTATCTTTACTTTATTACTTTATTACATTTATAGCCCGCCCATCTAGTCATATAGACTACTCTGGGCGGGTAACAACATAACATATAACAATTTACAATTTAAAATGGCAATATATTACTAAAAAACACAATGATCCAAGATGGAAAGAACACAAGAAACAAAAATTCAGACAGTGGATGGAGGGAAGGCTTGCTTGTCTTCTCCTGCTCACCTTGTGAAAATATCTCAGATAAATTCGCCCATCTATCTCCATTTTTCTAATGCTTCTCTTTCCCCTCTTATGAGGTGTTTTAACTTTTATTCATATGTGTACTTTTTTGTTTGCTTCTGAGTTTGGATATGGGCCATTTTTTCCACTTTTCCTCAATTTAAGTCTGTTTTCTTATCTTTAGAGCAGTCACACCTTTCCAACAGATTAAAGTTTCTCTCAAAATCCTTGACAAGCTAACTTTTATTTCAGGAAAAGCTCTAGCTCCAGAGATTAATGAAATGCTAACAACTTATCTTGTTTTCACCTTCAATGGTTCCGTTTTCACACGTCCTTTTTTCCTCCCAAAAAATAATCAGCTTTGGGGTCCGATCAGCTTTTGATTCCCAGTTCACAAGCTTTTGATGCAACACACTTTCAAATTCTCCCAAGTTTGTATCCTGAGACCTTCATATTCCATAACTGCCATCACAAAATTTCATCACGACTTTTCTATCCTGATAAGAAGGCACTGACCTTATCCACTGATTTTTACACTAGGAGTTCGCCCACTCCTCATGGGGTTGCAGGCACCTCTCAGGGCACTTTTTAACATCCTAAAACTAACCATTCCTTCTTAGCACCACTAGAAAAGATATTAACCTAAAAACAAAACAAAACACCCCACAGCCAAGTAGTTTGGGTTTGCCCCTCCTCTTCTGTCCCAACCAGAGCCTCCTTGCACCAAGCTAGTACCTCTGATTATTCCAGGGGTTAGTGAAAGGGTTTTTTTATTTTATTTAAAGCTAATCACTTTGTTCCTACTGGTAGAACGTAACTTCATGTTATGTAGGTGTATTATTGTCTGTTTACTTTTCTCAGTCATACATAAAACAAATGTGTAACTTACTGAGACTTGATTTTTGCTGGGGAATCACAGATAATAAGTACGAAGGGACAGGTAGGTTCTAGGATGTGAATTATAAAGATTAAAACAACAATAGAAGGTAAATACATTTCTTCTGTACTTGAAGATCAAAATGACTTCTGTCAGTCTTTTTGACACACTCTATAGACAAGGTTCTCTTAATAAACTCTAGCACTGACTACTTCTCCGGACTAAGTCTCAAACAGCCTTCCTTCTCTTTTCAAACTCTCAAATCTAACTCTTTACCTGATTCTCAACTGGACACAGGTGATGGGATTAACTAGGGCCACACTTTATTAATTCTTACTTTCAACCTCCCTCATCCTGCAGAGGGGCATGAATGTAATGCGGATCCCTGGGGCAGGTGCCCGGGGGTATCTTTTACCCCCTCCCTGTCCCCTGGACAGCTCATACCTGGCTGGCTAAACTGGGGACCCTTCCCATTATCCCACCATCCAGTCCTCTTGAACTTAGATGGGCAGCATCCAGGACTGCCCCCCCATGCACCACCCATCCCAGCAAGCGAATATTGGTATCCTAGTTGCCATGACGCTGGGTGCAATAACACCCTTGTGCCTCTTGGGAACTCACCAATACTTATTTCCCATTCCACACTACCCACCAGTGTGACATATTAAAACAGCACCACTTCCAATCAGACCTGCAATGTCCCATAGGTAAAGCAGTGTGGGATAGGTGAAAATACATTTTCAAGCTGATTAGGTAAGACAGGCCTCGAAGCAACCACAACAGCCACACTGGACCCAGGGTGGATGGGTGGGTTGCCGCAAAGGAAAGAGGGCTGGGCTGGGTGTGATCTAGCCTTACAAAGGACATCTAGTCCCAGCCCCAGCCAGCCTTGTGAGTAACACCTATTGGTGCCCCCACCTGCCGGTCTCCCACTGGGACAGTAGGGCAAAGAATCCCCACCAGAGCATTATTCACCGCTGGCAGAGAGAACATTCCAATACTAAATGCTAACCAGTCAGCATTTAGGCATCTGCCAATCTCACTAGATTTCACCCATACATATTCAATGTACAGGCATACAAAGCTATTTTTTTGCATAAAGCTGGTACAGGTAATTATAGATATATTTATACATGAAGAGTTTAAGAAAATGTGGAATCGCCACAAAGGTGAGTAACACTGCCAATAGTAATGTGGACACCTTGGATGATATTAATGGGTGCTGTACTGTAGGTTCCCATATTCATAATACTCCCTGTCCATTGGCCCTTGAAAGAAAAGATTGTGTCCTGGAGTGAGGGTAATGATAACCAGCATATCTTATTGAAGGCATTGCTGGGACAGATCTACAGCACGCTCATATGCACACTGCTGAATCAATACCCCATCTGGCTTTCTTCCGCTATCTCCCTGCTCCGCACCCCCAATATTGAACCCTAAGATGGTATATCAGTAGGGCATCAATAGAAGAGGGAAAAGGTCATTCTCTCAGTGGCTGCAGGATTTCCTCAGATGGCTCATTATTCAACCCATGCAGGTTGCCATGTTTAATCTTTTCAGGCTGATCTGACAACTTAGCTACCTTAAATTTGCCCACTTTATGCTTCTATAGTTAGCACCTTTTTGTGCTGAGCTGATGGTGTGGATCTTAGCAGAGAAATCAAGACCTGATGAGTCAGGACAGCTGGTCATCATGTCATGGTGGCAGTTGTAACAGATAGCAGTGGTGCCATCAGAACTTTCCAAACTCTAAACAATTTACAGATCAGCTCCAGCTGTTCTGAGGTGACAATTATTGTTGGTGCCTTTTCAGACAGGTACGATTTTACCCTTCCACTTCTATTCTTCCTTGTCTGAGCAAAAAAGCCCAAGCAAATTCTGCAAGATGAAATCTTATGCACTTCTGCTAAATAAAACAGATACTTTGCTGCATAGGTCTATAAGGGAAATCTACCTACACTCTGCACAATACTTGAAAAAGGACTAACAGCAAATTTGTGGTGTTTCTGCTATTTTTTCTTTTTTACAAGAATCAAGTGGCCAAGTAGGTTGTTGCATGCCGTTGTAGCAATTCATTCCAAAATACCAATGCTGTGTTCCAGTACCAAACAGATCCTGGAGTCATTTTGGAATTTGAGTTCGATCAGGTTTTTTTTTCCCTTTGAAAATTAAATGCCAATTAACTATACATAACCTGCGGACCACATACAGCCTCCCATTCTAGGAACACAAAAACAAATATGTGTGGGTTTTCTTTTCCCTCAAATTTGGCTATCATTCCCTGCCTGCCTTTTGGGTACAGTCACCCACTGCACAACACAGTTGACACTGAACAAAGCAGGGATGGACAAGCTTGGAAATGAGGAACAGAAGAAGGCCAAAAAGAAACCCCTTGAGTAACTTGCAGACTGAGAAGGGGGCATTTTAGAGGGAGACAATCTAGCTAGAATAAGAGCTAGAGAAGAATAAGGGAAACAGAAAAAGTTCCCATTGTTGCCACCCTGCTCACAGGTTACACCTTGTAAAAAAGAGAAGAGAAGAAGGACTATGGCCACCATTGACTCTGGCTCTCAGAATGGGTTAATGTTCCCTCACCAAAGAGATCCCCCATCCATGGCCAGGATGACCACAGTGGGAATGCAAAAGAGTGCTGCTTCTTTGAATGACATAATTTTCTGACAATATTTAGCAAGGCTCAAAGAAAAGGGTTGTGGTTTCGGGACAACACACTGACAGCAGTTTTAAGGGAAAGGCTCTGTGTTGAGAAACAAGGAAAAAAGAAAAATGTGAATTATTTGCTTGCACCATCTGGTGGATAACAACTGAAACTGATGTCTTTCTGCTTTGATGAGCTAAAACATTTTTTTTTTTAAATTTTAGTATCTCAAAATAAAAGAGAAACATAAGAAGTGGCTGGAATATTCTAAAATAATAGTAATAATGCCAGGAACTAAAATGGGTATCTATATCTAAGAAACTATGCTAATGAAACAAGCATAAGAAACCATTCCAATTTCACATGAAATCATAAAACCAGCAAAGGTTAGTGGTTGGAATACTGAAAATATTATTTTAAAAATAGTAAAATTGGAAACATTGTGTATATATAAATTAAAGGACTCAATTCAAAACCCAGTGTAATTTAAATGAATTCAACAGGAGCAACATAACTTTATATCAGAGCCTGGATTTCATATGTTTCTGAGTTCAATGTACTGTACTGTGGATAAGGTAACACTTCATAAATTAATACTAGTAAAAAAATATCACCATATCTCAACCGGTATTACATATCATAAGGAGTATCTCACATGTTATACTTCATTCAGCCCTTGAAGAGCCGAGACCATCAACAAGGTGAAAGCTGTTGGGACTTTGAAAAGCCACCAAGAAAGGATAGCACTACAATCCAGTCCTACACCCCATTGCTGATAGCAGCTGGTAGTGCTCTGGAGACTCAATAAGAGGGTGAATGAGCAAACAGAAGCAAGGAGCTGCCACACAGAATTTGCCTTATTCTTAAGCACAGATGGCATTTAACTACAGTCATCCAATTTACGAAGGGCGCCCACGATTGTGTTCAAGCCAAAAACTGAATGCACCCAGTGTGCTTTATTAGGTAATATCCTTGAAGGCACTGGACAAGCATCTGCTATTAATCTTCATAGGGTGCAATTGGTGGCAAGCCCACTGTCATATCCTATCTTTTCCCCCTGAGCCCATAGAAAACAAAGCTTCACTTTGGAGAACAGAAGACCCAAGAGAGGGAAGAACAAGTTGTAGGAAGCTGGGTGGGTGCATGGAGAATGGTTGCATTCTATCCCATCAGCCTTATTTCTGTCCTTGCAAACAAAAGTCCCATCCTTATATCCAGTGAGCCAATGATGTAACATTCAATGCCCTTAGCTCTGTGCAATGAAAGGCCCAGTAATATACCCCTTTCCTCTTGACTCCTCTAATCCACCCACATTACCAGCTGCTTCTTTATTGCCTAAATTGCTGATCACGCTATAGTTTACCAATCACTACTTAACAGTAGTCAAATCCAATAGTAGTAGTATTTCCTTATTTTAATGTTGTTCCATATCATATAATTTTCCATAGGATTTCTTCGAATTATGCAGTGCTAAAATCCAGGAACAAAAAGAGGCAGTAGGGAAGAAAGCAATGGGTTTTGTCACTTCCCCTATAATTCTCTCTGTCATCTATAACATAGTATTTCAGCTCCATAGAAGATCACAGAAGTTGACAGTACAGCAGCAAACTCAGTTTGCATTCCAGGATTAAGCAAAAGGTTCAAAAGGTAAATCACATCCTGCATGTTCTCCTACGCTTGAATGCAGAAAGCAAGCTGTGGAGGTGTATTTTCTAAGTAAATTCAGCACTAATGCTTCTTAAACCTGTGTAATGAATAAATTAGAGAACAATCGTCAACCCTTGTGAAGAAGATTTCATGTCCGTAATCTGGTACAAAGGGGGTATCTTGGATGGGCAGAAGTGATAAAACTGCTCCATTCAGTTTCCTAATGAACCCGGAAATACTGGGATCTTTTGGAGAGACATTTATACTGCTGCCTGTTCTCCCACAAAGAAAGGAAGGAAGGAAGGAAGGAAGGAAGGAAGGAAGGAAGGAAGGAAGGAGAATACTAATGATACAAACACAGAAATTTACAAAATGAAAATGACTAGTCAGTACACCAACTCACTACTACTGGGCCAGCAATCTGTTTCTATTAATAGTAATAGAGGAGGGGGGGGGGAAAGCATGGGGTTCTGGTTCACACATACAAAGCATGAAAATCAAGAGGGAAATGGTTAGGCAGTTGTTTAAGGGCTATGTGCAACAGTAGAATTTTGGACATCAGTGGAAAAAGATAAGTAATGTGAGGAGGAAAATGGATTGCCTATTTATTTGTTGTATATATCACATATTTCCTCCAATGAGCTCAAGGTAGAGAAGATAGCTCTCCTCTGTCCACTTTATCCTCACAATAGCCCTGTGAGGTAGGTCATGAAGACAGATTGATTGGCTAAAGTTACCCAATGAGTTTCATGGACAAGTGGGGGTTTGACAGGTTTCCCAACTGCCAACACTCTTAATCAGGAAATTGTATGATCCATCACTTAGAAATGCCCCACAGAGACTGTGTATCTTGACTTTTACCAGTGTTTTGACATAGAATTTGACCTTGGCCTTAACAGATCTGAGGGACACAATGTGTGATGCTACCAGCTCAAATACTAATGTACTGAAAGTAGGGTGATTCTTGGTCATAAATACTGTTCAAAAATAGAATTTGCAACAGAGAATCTTAAAGCAAGGTATCTCCTTGCATACTGACTACTTCAATAAGAATAGCACAGAGAGAAAGAGGCAAGGAAACTTAATGAAGGGAGAAAGGGTTGCACTTAGCTCAAAACAGTGAAACTTGTCAGGACAATACCTTAGCTTATCCACCAAAACCTCTCAAAGAGATAGAAGTCCACAACCTTAATAGCCCTGTCACCCAACCGTGAGGCAAGATTGTCTTACAGTACAAAGGCAGGAGACCACGGAGATCCACAGGCCACATAATTTATATCCAAGAGGAAATCCCCACATGTAACTACCCACGGTTTCTTCTGTTTATAAATAACTAATTACAAGCAACTAGTTCTTTTCCCCAAAGAACAGTACATTGCCACTGTAATGGGGGAAGGGATAACCAAACTTCTTTTATAATACACCTATAAATTTAAAGAAATATTTTTATAGTTATAAGAAGCAGTCTCTTTATATGGTGAGAACGGTGAGTATTTTACAATTTAAAAGGTGGGTTATACTCTGCCCCTGCTGCTCCCTTGTGCTCTGTTGAGAGAACAACGAGGTTGGCAGTGTGTTTGGTAACACAAGTCATTGGCTTTGAGCATTCATGTTGTTTGTAAGCAAGTTCAATACTGTATATCTATTTTAGTTACATTTAAGAAACAGGAAAGTACACATTTTAAAAATCATTAACTGTAATAGTGGCTATCTATTGGGGGCTTCTAACAACAACTGTAAATAATTGGTTGTTTTTTAATAATTATGCTCTGGGTTGTTAATGTAAAGGGCTGTAAATTAAAACATACACTTCTGATTTCTGTCAACTTTGCCTTGCTGTTCAAGGGGAAGTGTATCCTCATCTAGCATGGAAGATTTCAACAGGAAAAACCAAAATGTATAAAGATTCAGCTCAGCTCTACTTCAAATGTGTACCTTCAATACACATTTGTGCTCTCTCGTTTGACAATTACTCCAGAAACCCTGTACTAATTTACAGCATGGTCTTTACTGTTCACCCTGCCCTGGCCCACATCTTAATAAAATATGTATAAGAAATAATAATATAATAAAAGCTAGGATGGTAATACTTGCAGATGCATTCTATTCTGTTAAACACTTAATCAGTTTGCTCATACGGGTTCCATCCGTACTCGTATATTTCCTTCCTTTGGACCTTTTACCCAGTCCTTTTCTCATGCTCCAGTGGTTTCTATGGTAACAGCAACTGTCTTTTTCTTCTCCAAGTTCACACAGATTTCCATTAAAACCTATAACTATTATTTTTGCAAAACCTCAACTAGTCCTCTGTAATTGTTCTTTGAGGAAAAGTACACTGTTCATCAGGATCTCATTGATTCACTCCAGTGAAAAGGAGAATCATGAAATTTCTAGATGCTGAGAACTAACAACAGAATTCATCCACACACATCCCCAACAGGTCTAATGCTTGCTGCTTAATTCAGTTTTGCTAACCCTACGTAATACTATTACCAAGCAAATGAAAGCATAACTTGCTAAAGGTATGTGACCTTCACCCATGATGTAAATCCTTATTATACCGAGATCTACAATCATCTAGGAGAGCTACTGCTTCCAATTAGGCTTCCAGGCAGGGAACAGCAGAGCATCTCAGCATACATAGAAGTTATTCTTCTGCCTGAAGCCATGCAGTAGCATCTGCTAGACGGGGCTAGCCAGGTGTGTACTCAGAAGCTGCCTTGGGTTGTTTTTAAGGAGAAAAGGGGGATAAAATATATTTTAAATAAAAAACAAATAAATAAATCTGATGAGTAGTGAACAATTCAGCAGGGCTAGAACTAGAGAAACTTGAAAGGAAGATAAAGTAACTATAAAATGAATGCAGCAACTGAAATTCTGGAAGACAAAGAACACAAAAGCTTCCTTGGTCTTCTTTTCCTCCATGACACCAAGCACATGTCCTATCAGTTAATACACCTGCCAACTGTATGGAGGTTAAGATTGTGTGCCAGTGAATCTGGGATAAAAGCTTGGGACTAAACATCTAAGATGCATGGATATCTCTGTACAAAAAGAATACAATAACATAACCACTTTCCCACACTTTTCTTTTCTCCACCTTCACCAACATCATCAAGTGCTGTCAAGTCAATTCTGATTTATGGCCACCCTTTCCAGGGCTTTCCAGGTAGAGAGTAGTCCAAAGTGGTTTACTATTCCCTTCTCCTGGGGGCGCCCTGGGACTGTGCAGCTTGCTCAAGGCTGCACAGGCTGGCTCTACTCGCAGGAGGTACAGTGGGGAATCACACTCCCAACCTCTGGCTCTGCAGCCAAATACCTAAACCATTCAGCTCTCCAGCTAGCTGCCCCATCTTCATAGAAAAGGACAAACTAGTAAGCAGCAACTGGACTTGGGCTCTGTGATGTCCTCATACAGTGGAAATTGAGGAGAATTATATTCACACTTATTCAAGGGATCATATTAGAAACTGTCAGTGCAGTTCATACAGTCTGAAAATATACAGTTGTTTTATAGAAAAGGAGTAAAACCTGAAATCTTATCAGTTTTGTTCAGTATGTCATAGAAAAGGTGAGGAACGCTGAGGTGAGGATTAGCAGTATTCCTCAGAAGCTGCCAAATGCAAATGTTTAATCCTTCAGTTATCCCTGCAGATAAATGTATGGTATTCATGTCTCGCCAGCCTTATAAAAGTCAGACTTCATCATTCTTGTAAACTGCAACAATAGTAGGGACCACACTTCTATGAGCCACTTTCAAAAGGAAAGGAAGAAATAAGCAGCAAGTCATACTTATCTGCAATTTACTCAGTATGTGATAAAGGTGCTTTAAAACCCCTGTAAAAAAACTACTATTTACTCAAAACAGTAGACCTCAGTGTCTTGACTAAACAAACTATTCTAATGTCAGACTGGTAGGTTGCTTGCCAAAACACCCTGTTCCATGAGAACATAATTAGCCATGCCTTCAGCACCAGAGAAGACCATAGCACTGCTGACGACAGACAAGGCTGAACATCATCCTGCATCCCAACTCTATCTACTCAACACTGCTCACATCTGAGCAGCATAGAGCTTTGAACACTGTAGCCCATGCTGAACTGATCCACTGGCAAACCACTCTGGAAGTCCTGCTGAACCAATACAAAACCCCTAATACCTGGCCCTATATAATTTCTGCCTTGTATAACAGGACACAAGATAAAGCTGTAAGGGAGATCTCGATTTTCAAGGGAGAAATTAAATGTCTTTAGCCACTGCACCTCTCATCGACTCCAAATGCAGCAACTATTCACTCTTTTTACCACAGGAAGCGTGGGAGACCACTGCTAAAATTTCCTAGGGGAAGAACAAGCTGCATTATTCTGTTGCAGGAAAAGCTGCAGTTTTGTGAGACTATAAATCTTAATAACTTTTATTAGGTATAAGTTTTTGTGAACTGTAGCCCACTGCATTAGAATCACCTAATTCACCTGATGAATTGGTCTTCAGTCTATGAAACCTTATGCCAAATAAAACTTTGTTTTTTAAGGTTTCACAAGATTTCGTCTTTCATTGCTGATTAACTTAGCTCAGTACTTCTTCACCTTGGGAACCAACAAGATCCCCTCCGCAAGATGTTTCCAGGACCATGAGAGCTACTTAAAAAAAAAAAAAAGTAATCAAAGTCAACGGGTAATCAAATACAACAAAGGCCCCAATATAATTCTGGAGATTTGTTCAACGGCATTTTATCCAATGTTGTGTGGTTTATTCCATTTATTTCTTTGCATGGAAAGAGGGTCCATCTATAACCACAATGATTTCTCCCAAAGTCACCATGTATGGAGGGCATCGGATTCCATGAAATGCTGTCCTGATTAATAAAACTAACAGAGAAATCAAACTAAACGAAAAGTGTCTGTTTGTACTCAATCTCTGATGCAGTTTATCCATGGGATCAATTTCTCAGATAATGCTACAAATCCTTCGACACCAACAAAAATCAGTCCCATCTCTTTCTGTCTCTTAGTGATTTCCTCCTGAGTTGCTAATGACAGAAATATAATAAGCTCTTGACATAGAGTGGCTGATTTGTTATTTCCAACAACACTAGATCTTTGTCCGATGTTGCCAACTGTCTGGTGATGTATCTACTCTAGTTGGACTCCTTTTTCCAAAGTGGCACATTAATAAGCACTTCATTAAATAGTGAAATATGAGCTGAGGTTCCTACATCCTTTCCAACATGGTTATGAGCATATGTTGTGTTATTTGCCAGTTGCACAGGAGTTAGACATTACCTATGAACTAGAACTCTGTGATCTAGTAACAAGCAACAACCGATGTGGTTGATGACATCTATCATTTCCATTGAATCAGAAGCTTCTCCTCCACTTGCTTGCCAGTTCCATTCAAAACATACACATTAAGGCCCATCAGTATGGTCACATTTACCTAAGCACCCCTGCAGGATAGACACTAAGCAGAAGTAGCTGCTATACCACTTGGAACATAAAGTAGGCCTGTGAGAGTCAATGCATCACCATAATTAAGATTTCTAAAGTGGGAACACTGTGTGAGAGATGTTGTAAGGGACTTTTGATTTCAATGAAATGCAAAGGATTACACAACATGGGAGACTGAGTTCTGCTGTTTAGTTGGGAAAAAGCTGACTTGACCATAGAGTCGCATGGCAATTAAGGAAATTAATATTTATTTGTGTACAAAAGGATTAAAAAGAGTAAAACTGTTAGTTTTCTAAAATCAAATGGAAAAACTTTTCATGTTCAAAATACCATGACTGGTAAGGTTTGAGGATAGAAGAGATTCTGTTTTCACACCCAGTTGGTCTGAATCCTCTTTCACACAACTATTAACGATTGCTAGGGAGAGAACCAATAGAGAAATATCCTGCAGAACACACTGGGCAAAGAACAATACTTCTGAAGATATCCAAGCTGGACATCAGGGAAAAGCTTCCCTCTCTGGGCCTGAAAAATTCCCAGTCCAATCTCATAGGGGCCAAGACCCAAAAGAATGAGACAGTGCATACAATGTACCAGCTAGACATAAAATGTAATCTGTCATACTGCCTAATTCTCCTTGCATGCCAGAAATAAGCCAGTCACTTGTTATCTATGTCACCATACAGCATCACCCATCATTTGCTCTGTGGGCTCATTAAAAAATAATTCACCAAGATTTATTCATAATGTAACAGCTTGTGAGATTTGTTTGTGTTTTCTGCTTTAAGTTAATTATTCTTGCAGAAGAAAATAATTAAAGAAAGCATTGTTCCAAACAAAGGACAACCAAGTTTCTCTTTTTTCCTCTTGTGAAACCAAAATCACATCTAGAACAAAAGATAATGTCTGTAAAACACTCCGAGTGCTCTACAGAAAAGCTAGGTATTGTTATTACCTAAAAATTAAAACATCTAAAAGAATGAAACTCTATGCATATTCCAAATCTGCTTCCCTTCTTCAAATAAAGATGATTAAGACATCCCTTGTGTTTATTAAACTGTGCTATAAAAACAATTGTACATGAGGCTCCATAAAACATTAAGGATAATCATTCTGAAAAACACAAATTTAGTACCTCTGTTTCTCCTAATACATGTGATAAAAACAGCTATAACTTTTCATCTTCAACAATGATTTTATACATAATTTAGATAATTATGCTACTGAGAATGAATTCATCCTTTCTGCCACTCATCTATGCTTGAAGAAGACATTGTTTTACTCAAGCATTATAATGCCATATATAGATAGTATCAGTAGCCCGTTTATATCTCACATGAGTCTTAGCTCTAGCCACCTGTTATTCCTCCATGCTGTCAGCCCTACAAAAGAATTTATGGTGGGTGAGCAGAACCACACACATTAACACTGCCCCATTGTTTCTATACAGGCATATGAACTAAGTATACCTTATGATTCAATAGCTTGTAGAACCACCTTTAGCAGCAATTACTTGAAGCAATTGTTTCTCTATGACTTTATCAGTCTCTCATACAGTTGTGGAGAAATTTTGGCCCACTCTTCTTTACAAAGTTGCTTCATTGAGATTTGCGGGCATTTGCTTATGCACAGCTCTCTTAAGGTCCTGCCACAGCATTTCAATTGGGTTGAGGTCTGGGCCATTGCAACACCTTGATTCTTTTCTTTTTCAAGCATTCTCTTGTAGATTTGCTGGTGTGCTTGGGATTATTGTCCTGCTGTGTGACCCAATTTTGGCCAAGCTTTAGGGGTTGGACAGATGGCCTCACATTTGACTCTAGAGTACAGTGGTGCCTCGACTTACAACCGTCCTGACATACGACCATTTCGAGTTGCGACCAGCTCTGGCTGCAAAATTTTGCTTCGACTTGCAGCCGGAGCTTCGAGTTGCGATCAAAAGAGGCAGGGAAAAAAGGCGGGGAATTCAAATTAGAGGGCTAACTATTGGTCGGCGAAGAACTTCTTTGTAGCTCTTTTGCCCCAACGGTTAGAGTGTGTGTGTGCATCGGAGGAGGCTTCGGACTGCCTGGTGCTGCTTTCTAGTTCTGAGTAAGTACATTTAGAGGGTTTTGCAGGGTGGGTTTGGGCTGGGGAGGGTTATGTTTCTGTGCTGTGATGTTTTTTTGTGTTTTTTTGTGTTTATTTTTTCAGCCCCAGCACCTTCCGATGGGGCTTGCTGTATTGTTTATTTTTGGTGTTGTTTTTTTTAAAGCCCCAGCGACCGAGCTTGCTGTGTGCTTTATTTTTGGTTTGGGTTTTTTTTTTAAGCCCCAGCGACGGAGCTTGCTGTGTGCTTTATTTTTGGTTTGTTTTTTTTAAACCCCAGCAACGGAGCTTGCTGTGTGCTTTATTTTTGGTTTGTTTTTTTTTTAAACCCCAGCAACGGAGCTTGCTGTGTGCTTTATTTTTGTTTTGTTTTTTTTTGTTTTTTTTTTAAAGCCCCAGCGACGGAGCTTGCTGTGTGCTTTATTTTTGGTTTGTTTGTTTTTAAGCCCCAGCGCCTTCCAATTTGGGCTTGCTGTGTGGTTTTTTTGGGGTTTTTTGGCCGGAAAGGATTAATCACGTTCCAGTGCATTTCAATGGGAAATGGTGCTTCGACTTATGACCATTTCGAGTTATGTCCATCTTCTGGAACGGATTATGGTCGTGAGTCGAGGTACCACTGTACTTTGGTATATAGAGGAGTTCATGGTCGACTCAATGAGTGCAAGGTGCCTAGGTCCTGTGACTGCAAAACAAGCCCAAATCATCACCCCTCCACCACCATGCTTGACAGTTGGTATGAGGGGTTTGTGCTGATATGCTGTGTTTGGTTTTCACCAAACATGATGCTGTACATTATGGCCAGACATCTCTACCTTGGTCTCATTTGTCCAAATGGCACTGTTCTGGAAGTCTTATGGTTTGTTCAGATGCAACTTTGCAAGCCTAAGCCATGCTGTCATGTTCTTTTTTACAGAGAAGAGACTTTCTCCTGGCAACCCTTCCAAACCAATCAGACTACCCCATTTCCCCGAAAATAAGACCTAACCTGAAAATAAGCCCTAGTATGATTTTTCAGGATGCTCATAATATAAACCCTACCCCAAAAATAAGCCCTAGTTAAGTGAAACCCCGCCCTCCACCATTGTGCAGCAACCAGAAGATGACATGACTATAAAATAAAGCATCCCCTGAAAATAAGCCCTAATGCGTTTTTTGGAGCAAAAATTAATACAAGACCCTGTCTTATTTTCGGGGAAACATGGTAGTTCAAGTCTTTTTCTAACTGTACTGTCATGAACTTTAACATTTCACATGCTCACTAAGGGTTGTAGAGTCTCACGTGTAACTCTTGGGTATTCTGCAATTTCTCTGACGGTTGCACGGTCTGACCTGGGAGCTAATTTGCTTGGATGTCCACTCCTGGGAAGATTGACAACTGTCTTGAATGTTTTCCACTTGTGAATAATCTTCCTCCCTGTTGAATGATGGACTTTAAATTGTTTGAAAATGGCCTTATAACCCTTCCCAGATTGATGGACAGCCACAATTGCTCCTCTACAATCATTGCTGATGTGTTTCCTCCAGACCAGCAAACAGCAAACTGTCAATGCTCCAGACCAGCAAACTGCAAAAACTTCAGCTTTTATAGAGGTGGCCACTCCTGGTTAGCAGCACCTGGCTGCTACTTAGCCTCTTAATTCCTATGGAAGCTTTAAGGGTGTACTTAGTTTTTCACAATGGCTTCTCCATTTTGGCTTTATTTTTGTAAAATAAATCGTGACACTGTGTAGTATGTCATGTGTTGTTGTTCATCTCAGGTTGTATCTACCTACTTTTCAGACCTGTTAAGGACCAGATGATTTTTATTGTGTCCTGATATGTAAAACCATAGAATTCAAAGAGGTTGTACTTTCTATTTCACATGATTCTAGGGGTAAGCTTTACTCTTGACTTTTCTGCACTAAGTGGGGAAGATTTAATAATATTTAGCTGAACACACAATCTTTATTTATGATTAGGAACCATGACAATGAAGCGTTCCCAACTGCAGGATTCCAAGTGTGGTCAGATAATTATATAGTCCCTTTGGTCTTCCTGTTCAATGTGGGGCACAAGGGTTAGAGCCAATGCTGATAGGCATGTTAGGATAGAATTAAGGTGTGGAGCCATATTAACTCCTCCTCTGCTTACCCTGAAAATTCTGCTCACAGGTTTCTTCATGTGATTTTTGTGTGGATGGGTGTGCATGTGAACCTACATACATGAGCAAAAAGTATCTTAGTTTTGCATTTATTCCTAGCAAATCAGACTTGACCCCTTTTTCTACTTTGTCCTACTTTGAAGACATGATTACATATTCATTTTCCCAGTATCTTAAAACAAATAATATGTACTGAATGGCTAAGAAGCCAGTTTATTTTTTCTCTGCTACTTTCCCATCATTTACATTCCAGAAAAATAATTGATTTGCTTCATTCATTCTTGGCCTTCTTATTACTGGTGTTAGGAAACCTTCCATTCTCCTGTCTTAATGAATTTTTAAAATAATCAAAGACATTGGATTACTCAGTTCCTCGGTGCATCACTGCAGGTATGGGCATGATCAAAATCCAAATTTACTGGTAACTACTAGCATTAAATCCACAATGACTTCTCATTTCCAGTTGTTTGAACAACAGCTTCCCTACCTCTTCAGCCATTTCTAAATTACGTACACCTAACAAGAAAGTTTGGAGGGTGCAGATCTGTGTGTATACATGCATACACAAGAAAGGGTTATGAGCCCAGTGTTAGGACCAAAAACAAATTCATGGACCTGGCACATCCTTAAGTGACATCCTATCCCTTAATTCTTAAAACTGAAAGTCCATCAAGCATTATTTTACCTTGCCTGTTATTTTACGGTGACTCCTTTGAAGGAGTGTGCTTGTTTGCTTTGCCTTCCCTCCTATCATTGCATGAGAACGACAGGTTACCCACCTGTAATTGTAGTTCTTCGAGTGGACCTCTGTGATTCACACCTTGGGTGATCCGCACCTGCACGGAGCCTCATCGGAAAGTTCTAGAGCTTCTGCGGTAGCAAAAAAACCACATTAGAATAAGCCCCCTCCCCCCTCGTATAAGTACCTTGGCGTCAAGGCTCCCCTTTCAGTTGTGTCAACCGCTGCTACATTAAGCAGAATGGCGTGACAGTGGGGAGGACGGGCGGTATGTGTGAATCACAGAGGTCCACTTGAAGAACTACAATTACAGGTGGGTAACCTGTCGTTCTTCGTGGCCTCTGTGAATCACACCCTGGGTGACTAAAAAGCTGTCTTACCCGGAGGCAGGGTATCACGCCAAGGTAGAGGCTAGAACAGCACGTCCAAAGGCCGCATCAGACTTCTGCCGGAGATCAAGTCTATAATGCCGGATGAAAGTGGATGGCTGTGCCCAGGTGGCAGAGGCGCAGACGTCTGGAAGAGGTACGCCGCGTAGGGATGCCGTAGAGGTCACCACTGCTCTAGTGGAGTGAGGGCGAATCACCTTCGGGACTGGTTTGCATGCCAGCTGATACGCGAGGTGAATGGTTGAAGCAACCCATCTAGATATAGTCTGAGACGTCACCTGGCGACCTTTAGTAGGTGGTTGGTGACTTATGAAAAGTCGAGGTGAACGCCTGAAAGGTTGGGTGCATTGGACGTAAAAGGCAAGGGCTCGCTTAACGTCTAAAGTATGGAAGATTCTTTCTTGAGTTGTGGACGGTGACGGGAAGAAGGAAGGAAGGATAAACGGCTGAGAGAGATGTAACTGAGATACAACTTTGGGGATGAAAGAAATATCCATGGATAGTTTGACTTTGTCCGGAAAAAAATGTAAATAAGGATGGTCATGACGTAAGGCCGCTAACTCACTAGCTCGTCGAGCTGAGGTGATGGCGATGAGGAAAACTGTTTTAAAGGTAAGTAGCCATAAATCTGTCACTGCCTCCATATCTTCCCCTTCTATTTGCCAGGAGGTGATGGGACCAGTGGCCATGATCTTAGTTTTTTTGATGTTGAGCTTCAGACCATTTTTGGCGCTCTCCTCTTTCACCCTCATTAAGAGGTTCTTTAATTCCTCCTCACTTTCTGCCATCAGAGTGGTATCATCTGCATATCAGAGGTTGTTGATATTTCTTCCGGCAATCTTGATTCCGGCTTGGGATTCCTCCAGTCCAGCCTTTCGCATGATGTATTCTGCATATAAGTTAAATAAGCTGGGGGACAATATACAGCCTTGTCGTACTCCTTTCCCAATTTTGAACCAATCAGTGTTTCCATATCCAGTTCTAACTGTTGCTTCCTGTCCCACGTATAGGTTTCTCAGGAGATAGATAAGGTGGTCAGGCACTCCCATTTCTTTAAGGACTTGCCATAGTTTGCTGTGGTCGACACAGTCAAAGGCTTTTGCGTAGTCAATGAAGCAGAAGTAGACGTTTTTCTGGAACTCTCTGGCTTTCTCCATAATGCAGCACATGTTGACAATTTGGTCTCTAGTTCCTCTGCCCCTTCGAAATCCAGCTTGTACTTCTGGGAGTTCTCGGTCCACATACTGCTGAAGCCTACCTTGTAGGATTTTGAGCATAACCTTCCTAGCGTGTGAAATGAGTGCAATTGTACGGTAGTTGGAGCATTCTTTGGCACTGCCCTTCTTTGGGATTGGGATGTAGACTGATCTTTTCCAATCCTCTGGCCACTGCTGAGTTTTCCAAACTCGCTGGCATATTGAGTGTAGCACCTTAACAGCGTCATCTTTTGAGATTTTAAATAGTTTGACTGGAATGCCATCACCTCCACTGGTCTTGTTGTTAGCCATGCTTTCTATGGAGGCAGTGACAGATTTTACTTTCTTGGGCTCCATGATCACTGCAGATGGTGACAGCAGCCACGAAATTAAAAGACGCCTGCTTCTTGGGAGGAAAGCGATGACAAACCTAGACAACATCTTAAAAAGCAGAGACATCACCTTGCCGACAAAGGTCCGCATAGTCAAAGCTATGGTTTTTCCAGTAGTGATGTATGGAAGCGAGAGCTAGACCATAAAGAAAGCTGACCACCAAAGAATTGATGCTTTTGAATTGTTGTGCTGGAGGAGGCTCTTGAGAGTCCCCTGGACTGCAAGGAGAACAAACCTATCCATTTTGAAGGAAATCAACCCTGAGTGCTCACTGGAAGGACAGATCCTGAAGCTGAGGCTCCAATACTTTGGCCATCTCATGAGAAGAGAAGACTCCCTGGAAAAGACCCTGATGTTAGGAAAGTGTGAAGGCAAGAGGAGAAGGGGACAACAGAGGACGAGATGGTTGGACAGTGTCAGAAGCTACGAACATGAATCTGACCAAACTCCAGGAGGCAGTGGAAGACAGGAGGGCCTGGCGTGCTCTGGTCCGTGGGGTCACGAAGAGTCGGACACGACTAAACAACTAAACAACAACAAAAAGCCATAAATCAGTTGAAGTTAAAGGTTTGAAAGGAGCTTTAGTAAGTTGTTGCAGTACTAGTGTTAGTGACCATTGCGGGGAAGGCGGGCGGGTATCTGGGTAGATATGAGATAGACCTTTAAGAAAACGTTTCAATGTTGGATGCTTGAAGAAATCAGCTGCCGGAGAGTTAGGGGGCTGATAAGAAACTATGGCGGAGAGGTAAACTCTCAAGGAAGAGAGGGAAAGGCCACTAGATTTGAGATGAAGCAAAAAACGTAGAACAGTAGCAAGTGATGGGTTGATAGAAGGTAATGAAGAAGCTTCAGTGAAAGATCTGAATCTGTTCCATTTATACAGGTAAGCGTTACTAGTGGAGGGCTTCTTTGATTTGAGGATGTTCATTAGGGAGGCGGAATCCTCCATGCTGCCAGGTGCAGAACAGGTAAGTCTGGGTGGAGTACTTGGGCATTCTTCTGCGTGAGGAGGTGGGGCAGGAGGTGGTGAATGTCAGATGAGAGATTGTGAAGGACTGGAAACCAGGGTTGTCTCGGCCACCAAGGGGCTATAACGATGGCATTGGGTTTGTCTTGTTGTATGCGAACCACGACCTTGTGGAGAAGCAGGAACGGCGGAAAAAGGTAAGTGAGGGTCTTGGGCCATCGGCCGACGAATGCATCTCCTTGGGAGTGTTTGCCAATGCCGGCTCGGGAGCAGCATCGTTTGCACTTCCGATTCACACAGGAGGCGAAGAGGTTGAGAGTTGGTTTGCTCCATCGTTCGCATAGGTGAAGAAAAACGGATTGGTCTAACTCCCATTCGTGAGCTTGAGAGTTGGTGCGGCTGAGTAGATCGGCCAAGTCGTTGTCGTGGTCGGCAATGTGTAAAGCCGTGAGGCAGATATGATGTGCTAGGCACCACTCCCAGAGGTCGACTGCTAAATAGAGGAGACTTGGAGAGTGGGTGCCACCTTGTTTCAGAATATAGTACATCGCCGTGGTGTTGTCGGTGGCAATTTGTACCATCTTGCCAGCGCGGAGATTTCTGAAAGCTTTGCAAGCTTTTATAACCGCCAACAGCTCTAATTCGTTGATGTGAAGCAATTTCTCTCTGGAAGACCACTTGGCGTGGATTTTGAGAGATTTGCAGTGAGCTCCCCAGCCTGTGAGGCTGGCATTGGTGGTGACCTGTATTTGTGGTCGTGGTTGTCGGAACGGCCACCCGACGGATAGGTTGGGAGGAAAACGCCACCACTGAAGTTGGGAGGCGAGTTCTGGGGTGACCCTTAAGAGAGTGTGAGAAGGGTCTGTGAGCGGGTCGAAGAGAGCAAGAAACCACGACTGAAGAGATCTCATCTTGAGACGTACGTGCTGCACTACTGAAGTCATAGAGGCCATGGTGCCTAGTACACGTTGCACAGTCAAGGCGGGTACCATAGCATGAGGGGTGAAAACTTGAAGTAAAGCGATGAGATTTTCTCTCTTGTCTGGAGGAAGAAAGGTGCGAGCTTGTGTGGAATCTATGCATGCGCCTATATAATGAATAATCTTTGTAGGTTTCAAATTTGATTTTTGTTCGTTGACAGCGAGACCGAGATCGCGAAGGAGGGCAAGGGTGAAGTGAGTGTCTTGTTGGGCCTTGCGACGGGAATGAGCTACGAGGAGCCAATCATCGATATATGGAAATATGAGAATTTTTTGCAACCTGAGGTAAGCAGCTACCGGTGCCATGCACTTGGTGAATACTCTTGGAGCTGTTGCAAGGCCGAAAGGAAGCTTTTTGAATTGGTAGGCTTGTGATCCTAGCTGAAATTGAAGGAATTTTCTGTGTGAAGGATGTATGGAAATATGGAAGTATGCGTCTTTGAGATCTATGACAGTGAACCAGTCGTTTTTGCGGAGTAAAGGGAGAAATGATTCGAGGGTAACCATACGGAGTTTTGTGGTAATGATGTATTTGTTTAACTCTCGTAGGTCTAAGATAGGGCGAAGACCTCCGTCCTTTTTGGGTACGGTGAAATAGCGAGAGAAAAACCCTTTGTTGTGTTGTGAGATGGGTTGTATGGTGTCTTTGAGGAGTAAATTTTTTATTTCCTCTTGATGGTGGAGTGATGACGTGTGCTGCCGGAGGAAGTCGGAAGAAATGGATGCGGTAGCCGTCGCGGATGATGGACAGTACCCAGGCATCTGTAGTGATGGATTCCCAGACAGGTAGGTGTTTCCAGAGGGCAGGATGGGTGGAGTGGTGTGCGATCTCGGTCATGGGAGCGTCAAACGTGATGTTTGGGCTTGCGGTCGTTGCACCTAGTAATGGGTTATTGGCAGGGTTTATTTCTTTGATTTCTGAAATAGGGTGTATAAGATGTTTGTTTTGGAGGATCACGTTGGAATTTTTGATATGAGTTGTACGGTCGTCTCCATTGATTTTGTTGAGGGCGTTGTTGGTAAGAAGGATAAACTCCCCAGCGTCTAGCTGCTGATCTTTTCTTTTGCACGTTTTCCAAAATATCATCAGTTTCAGCATTAAAGAGGCCTGCCCCGTCGAATGGGAGGTCTTCGATACGTGGGCGGGCATCCTCAGCCAGGCCAGCTGTCCTTAGCCAAGAGAAACGTCGTAAGGCTACTGAAGTGGCCATTGACTTTGCTGTGGCGTCTACCGTGTGCCTAGCAGAAAGCATCTGTTGTTTGGCAACGGAAAGACCTTCTTGTTGAAAGGTATGGGCGAGTACTTTTTTATCTTCTGGTAAAGATTCAACAAAGGTTGACATATTGTCCCAAAGGAAACGTTAATATGCACTCATGGCTCCCTGGTAGTTAGCGACACGCATGGTGAACGCTGCTGATTAGTAAAGCCATCTTCCCATTGAGTCAATCCTTTTACTGTCTTTATTTGGTGGTATGAGGGTTTGTCGATGTCGAGATCTGGATTGTGAGGCTTCGACAAAAATAGAGTTTGGAGCTGGTTGTTTTTGAAGAAATAGAGCTCCAGGATCATGGACTTTGTAGAGGTTATCGATTCGTTTAGACATGGTATGGGAAGATGCTGGTTTTGTCCAGGATCATTGAGCGGTGCTGAGTAGAGACAGAAGCATCGAGATGAGTACTGGAGTAGTTGTATCTTTAGAGATTGGGTCGTATAGATGATCGGCCGGTTCTGTCGAAGAACAGTGGATTTGGAGATTGAGAGACTTAGCCATACGGATCATAAGTTGGGCGTAAGTTTGGAAGTCTTCCACCGGTGATGGTGGGTCGGCATCGACAAGGTCGGATTCCGGTGAGGTCCATAATAATGACGGCGTCTGAGGTCTGGATCCATGATCGGAATAATCGGGATCGCATCGGGAGTCAACAGATTGTCGATCGATTTCAGTGTCGATAGGTTGAGTGTCATAGTATTGATGTTTGTGGCTCGATGTCGATGGAGGCGGCATGTCCATGGGCATTTGTCGGTGTCAAGGATTTTCGATATCGAGAGATGTCATCCGAGTGTCCATGGACGTCATTTGATATGGTTGAACATTGGTGTCGAACTCGACTGTTAATCGATCGACTCTGTCATCCCATTCCGGTGACTGGGAGCAGGGATGATGAGAGGGGATTCCGTCATCGTCAGAAGGAGAACCAATAGAGATTGATTCGGCGGTTTGTTGAGGCTGCTGAGAAATGACTGCAGCTTTAGATTTATGCTGTTTAGGTCTTTTAGGCGGAGAAGGCTCCGGAACTGAAGAGGCTTTGGTGGACATTTGTCGTTTAGTGGAGGGCTTCGATATCGAGGATTTCGGTATTGAGCGCTTCGATTTATGGGTTTTTGAAGTTTTAGGAGAAGTGGACGGAGCGTCGGAGTGGGATGGTGTGGTCGATGGACATTGTTTTGAGGCTTGAGAAAGAGCCTTCTCCATTGCTTTGGTTTGTGAGGTGGCCTTACAAGGAGGTTGGGCCATTTTGGTTGGCTGAAGGGATTGTTTCCAAAGACGTATTTTTAATCTGGATAAGCAAGAACGGAGGACTCCGTGCTTGAAGTTCTTACAATGCTGGCAGGAGGACGTCTGGTGTGCCTCTCCCAAGCAAAAAAGACACTTGGCGTGGCCAGAGAGTGGTATTTTGTTATCACAGACCATGCAGTGTTTAAAAGGGGCCATGAATTGGAGAAAATAATCTGAGGAGAAAAAAATGATGGGGGGGGGGGTGCTGCGGCCGGAGGCCAAGCAAAGCAGAAAGGAAAAAAATCTCTGATGATAATGAATTTGATCTAAAAGTTTAAAGGAAAAAAGATTGATAACAGGAAGGAATCAAGAATAAACTCTCTTTCTCTTTTACTCACAGAAGCAGAACTATGAGGCTCTCAACGCAGTGGTTGAAAGAAACTGAAAGGGGAGCCTTGGCGCCAAGGTACTTATACAAGGGGGAGGGGCCTTATTCTAATGTGTTTTTTGCTACCGCAGAAGCTCTAGAACTTTCCAATGAGGCTCCGCGCAGGCGCGGATCACCCAGGGTGTAATTCACAGAGGCCACAAAGAAGAACTGGCTATTCTGAAGGCCAAATATAAGTAAAAGACAACCATTATCCAGAAGGATGTACAATTGGAGTAAGAAGACAGCTTTTAAATGATTCCACAAGAAGTCCCTTGAGTTTAAAGGAACTGACTTCCAAGGACAAATGCTTGGGACTAATGTCTTACGATATTAAATGCACCTCCCACATAGCAGTGTTTGCTTTTGTGCCACATATCCATTTCTAGTTAGATCAGTCATACATTTGGATCTTGGAAGGGAGGATATGTCTGTTAAAACATTCTCATTCTTTATATGTATTTTGCATCTGTATCTAGATTCCTCCCACCTGTCCAAAAAAAAACAAACCAAGAGGGGTAAAGGGAAAGAAGTATTGTGCTTCCTCTCCTACCCTTTCTCCCACCTCTTCCGGACTTGTTTTCCTGCCTGATTCAGCTATACAAATCTGTACATAGAAGCTATTGGTAGTTCAGCTAGAGTTGGATCTTGGGGTTACACCCCAGCAGCTCCCAAAAGAACAACAGATGAAGTGAGCAGTGGCAAACAAGTCTGGAATCATTACTCGGGCCAGGATGTTAGGGCCAAGTCTGATCATCACCACAGCATCCTCTCTTCCTTATTTTGAAAATTATTTTACAGCCAGTGGCCTGCCAGCGAGGCACATACAGGCAGACTGGCGCTCATTTTATTAGTTTTATTTTGAAGGGCATTGCTCTCTTCTGTAACAAAAACTGGAGAAGTGAGCTGTGTGTCAACCAAAGCTCATGCCATTTTTTTAAAAAGCAGTCAGTGTTAAAGGTGCCATGTGACCCTTTAGTCAGGCAATTTTCCCCCCCCCCAAGTAAACAGCAGCAACAAATTCCACTTCAGTCCCTTCTCCATTCAAGACAGTTCAATGACTGAAATGAGTTTTAAAACAAAAGACTACTGAGTTCAATCATCATCATCATCTTAGAATGGCAGAGCTGGGAGGGACCCTATGGATCACTGAGTCCAGCCAATGTCAAGGAGGCACAGTGGGGAACTGAACTCCCAACCTCTGGCTCTGCAGCCAGATGCCTAAACCACTGAGCGCTATCCAGCAGTTCTTGGCACTTTTCTCTTTCTCTTTTAATTCGAGTGGGCAAACCTTGTTTTGGTGCAGATGTGGGGGTGCGCGAAATAGAAGTAAAATGTTAATAGTGTGCTAAAGCAATACACTTGACAGGCTAACCATAAGGCAGCACTCTCCCTCACAGCTTATACTGTAGTATTATGAAGGTTCATACTCTTGTGAGGCTAGTTTCTCCACTTCCAGTACTTTAGTCCAGTAGTTCTCAAACTGGGGTCCCCAGGTGTTCTTGGACTGCAATTCCCAGAAGCCTTCACCACTTGCTGTACTGGTCAGGATATCTGGGAACTACCATCCAAGAACATCTGGGGACCCAAGTTTGAGAACCACTACTTTAGCCTCTGGGGTGGAGTTGGAGGCAGCGGGAAGGTGCTATATATGCAGGACTCTATCTCTGCTCTCTCCATGAAGGAGCACTCAATCATGTACCAGCTTAAAAACCTGAAAGGGTACATCTGAGACCCTTGTTCACCACTTTTGTGAAAACTAGGTCTCTGTTTGACAGCACAAGAAGAAATGAAGCTTATGTCTTCAAAAACTGAGACTTAGTCTCAGTGGGTAGCTGTTCTGCTCCAATTCTCCAGACAAAATTTAGATCTACAGGCACCAGTCTTCATTCCTATTCTGCTCTAGCAGGAATCATAGTACAAATACTAAAGTAACCAAAAAGAAAATATTCAGTGGGGAGCGACAAAGCCTCAACTTTACCTTACACCTAAAATGAGATCAATAACATAGTTATATAGATGTTATAACTGAGTTCTTCACCAAACTAAACATAATCCATAAATTGCTAGATGCATGAAGACAGAAAATTGTCTCCAGTCAATTCAAATAGAAAACAATATTACTTAGACTTCAAAGAGCTTTTGAAATGTAGCTATGCTACTTTCGTATGCAAGGCAGGAAGAGAATCCAGTCAACTGTATACTGTATCTTGAGCTCTGCATTTTCCATTTTTTATTCAAGAGCTTATGCACAACTGCATTTATTAAATTAATACATGCAATCTATCATCCAGTTTAATCAGATTAAGTGGAGCTATCAATTCATAGATCTCCCATCTTATGTGCCCTTCATATAACTTACATACAGGTTGTGCACACTGCTTTGGAAAATAAGATTTACATGCCTGAACAATGTATCTGAAGAAGTGGACTGCGACCCACAATGAAATAAATGCATTATTCTTAAAGGCATTACAATCTTTCTGCGTTTGTTTCATATTTTTTGTTGTTCTTGTTGAAACATACTAGCATGACTCTCTCGCTAAAACATACTACAAAAAGGAAGAAATGCAGCAACTAAAATTATCCTGATAGAGTTTGCAGCACATGTACTCATGTATAAGCATGCATCCCAGCAAAATATACTCAATCACCTTTACACATGGGTCCATTTATTCTCCCTCTCCCTGTCCCCCACATCCAGTCATTCTCTCTCATATACAGAAACACTTATTCTCTCTCTCTCTCTCTCTCTCTCTCTCTCTCACACACACACACACACACACACACACACACAGAGGAATCCTCTCTCACACAAACATATTCTCCTCTTGTCTTCCAGTGATCACCAGGGTATATGAGAAGGCCAAGTTAAAGCCACACGAGTAATTTTCACCTTGCTAAATGTGTAAAGCTGTAATTAGAAAATAGGCACCTTGTCCTATTTCACAGATTTATGACTACTGAAATCCCAGTGTATCAGAAATTTTAATTTAAGTATGAACAACTACCATCACCCACTCACATTTTTTGACATCCAACACAAAATCTTGTCTAGGATATATGCTCTGCAGACTAACTTTAACCTTTGGACTGAAGGTTATAAAGCATTTTTCCAGTTTAGAATATTTGGGTTCATTTTCAAAAGGTTACTAATGTAGCCCGCTCAGTCATTAAGTGAATTGCTGGCCAATTCAGCCAGTGACTTTAAATATGCAATTGGTCCCTACAGAGACAATCAACCATAAATGCTAATGTTTTTTAATTTGGTCAGCCTACCTGTGACTGACTGCCCTTGTTCGCAAGCACAGTCACTGCTTCCCCAGTGAAGGCATGCAACCTGACCTCATCAGGCTGCAAAACATGATGATCAAACTGGGTACAATATGAATGGCACTTCTGCTCAACTGTTTGCAGCAATTCTCTCTCTCATCCACAGGTCAAATGAGCAAAAGTTTTGGCATCTGACCTTGGATACTTACTTTAGTCTGTCTGCTTCACCAGACAAATCCTTGCTTCCTACAACTATCTGGAGGTTTGATTTGATTTGACTTAAGAATAGAACACAAGCAGCTCTTCTCAAAACTCATGAATACTCAAAGTAAAATCAGCTTTATTTCAAAATCATTTTGTTGAAGGTGAAGCAATACTATTTGTTACCAGTGTTTAGAGCTACAGTTTTACATTACTGTCTCTTCTGGTTTTGCCTATATATAAGATTTTAACTGGCTAGCTTTCTGTACGAGTCAAATCCTCAATCTTGTTCAACTTTCAGGTCTGGTTCTACCACTTGAAATATCATATAGAAGCAGTTTCTCCACCAACAAGTGCAACACACATGGGTTATGTCTATAATGTGGAATGTCACAATGGGAAAGATCCAAGCTATTGTCATCATAAGGATCTGCCACAGGGCAAAAGTTATATTACCAACTACCATATGGAGAGTAACCCTTCCCGTGCCAGATCGGTAAAGGTACAAACAGATCAAGCACAAGTAAATTTTTATCTTTGGGTTGCATCTCCTTGAATTGGCGGTATTTTCTCATCTCACCGATGCACCAGTTAATGAGTATTTTCTATTGGGAAGTTTGTTCGTTCTGTTGGAAGAGTTTAAATCTAGGAGGATTCTACCTCAATAAATGATGTTAGACATAAATTCTAGTCCTTGGTTTTCTGACCTTAAAACAAGGGCAGCCATCTATACTGCTATAATGAATGGAAGAAAATGGTTGTCAAGTTGCACACATAAAAAGCAATGTACAAACAAACAAACATTTTCATGGAGTACATTTTCTTTTTTATATATTTTATGGTCTAAGGCAGACTATCAACAATCCCACCAGTATTTTAAAAGAGCCAGAGACAAGAAACAACTACATCAGCTGAATAGTTAACTTCAGTCGCCTTTTCCTTTTTTCTTATTTATGCTTCTCATTCAGTTTTAAAGAAATTCCAAGGTGGCTAGGATAAAAATACCTGTCGCCTTTGAATACAAACTAGGATGAAAAGCAGTCTTCAAGATTCTCCTCCATTAAATTTGGTGAGCGGAAGAGGAAATTAGCACATCACATTCAGGAGTGCCTTCCAATTCTAGGCCCGCCAATTAATTCCACCATCACTGAAGGAGACAAACATAGTGGGCATACAAGAGAGAGCTTTCTCACTGGCTACGCCCATGTTCTTAATCCCTCCCTAATCCCCACCAGTGTTAGGGAAGGCGAAGTTGCCTCCCATTCTATTTTCTTTCTGCTGCCAAGCAAACAGATTTGCATTCAGACAGATCTTTGGCTTTTAAGCTGGTTGCTGCTGAAGGGTTTTTAACTGCTTGATGCTGTCACTCCCTTATTCAATGGGTGACTTTTAAATCATGTTTTCAATAATAATAATAATAATAATAATAATAATAATAATATATTATTATTATTATTATTATTATTATTATTATTATTATTACTGTTAGTTCCATTGAAGGCCTTTTCAGAGGCGGCGGAGCAGAAATAAATAAACAAATAAATAAACAAACAGACAGACAAACAAGCATTGCACAAAGCAAGATTCCTCAGTTAATTTCTACATTTAATCTAGTCTTCAGCTCTAAAACAATAATCATAATAATAAGAATACATAGGCAGCTCTTTAGTGTGTAGGCTGACTTTCTGTTTTGTTAAGTGATAGAACTTTCTGACCATCTGAATAGTAATCCTTTAGGCACTCGAAAACCAGAGCATAAGCTTTTCCACAAAATTGAGAAAGGCGAAGATTGAGAGCACTTGCATATGATTTAATGCCAAACAGAAAAATATTAAGGTTGCCTGCACCCTGTAGCTCTCTAGAATTTATAGCTATGTGCTTAGTTCCATTTTCTTCAGGCAAAAAGAAATAGTGTAACACATTCTGATTGCCAAAAAGCCAGCGAATGAAGAAAATTAAGAGATCAACCTCACCAGCCTGCCTTTTTTTGCTTTCATTTCACAGTGCATATACTCATCAACAAACATCTTGCTCCTACTAACAGTTCTATGACAGAGATAGGCAGCTTGCAGCCTGATGGCTCAATTTGACCCCCAACATTTCCCTGATCTCCAAGACATCTCTCCCTTATTATGAAGTTCAGCTACTTCTCAGAACTCCTTGGGAGAATCAGCAGCTAAGATAGGTCTGCTGAAGTTTCTGCTGCTGTTCAGATTTATGAGGATTTTTTTCAGGTGTCACAAAAAGCTGTGTGTTTTCTCCCACACACAAACAAAACTCCAAGGTTGTCTTGCTCTCCTGCAGAGCTTTGGTGATGTTCACATGAAATAGATTTAAAGCTACTTGCATGAGCTCCACATGAGGCTGAGAAACCATCAAACTTCTGTGCCTCCTGTCTCATTGTCTCCTTGCTCTTTGCTAGAACTCTCACAGAATTGTACCCAACCACATGCACCAAATTCCACTGCAACCATCTCAACATCCACTAGAGTTAACATACTACAAAACAAACTGACAAATTATAAAAGAATGCCAAATGGGTGAGATAAACCACAGACTAAATTTTTTTAGCTAATGACATTTTAAGGACGAAAAGAAAACAGGGGCAGGAAAAGGAATGAAGCAACCCATTTAAAAAATTGCATTTTTGAGCTTCAGCCTTGTATGCCAGAGGGAACATTGGGCACATAATGGAGCAAAAGAACATGACAATCACAACTATGGATTTCCCAACAAAGTGAAAATGCTGGACTTATGCAAACACTATTTCATCAAATGGGCTAACAAGTTTTCAAATCCTAACATAACCAACGAAATAGGTCTCTAGTGAACTGAGGATCATTAAATCATGAGTGTGATCTTGTTTACCTAGCTTTCTCCTGTCCCTATAAAGAGGATTCCCATTTTGCAAGTAAAAAAAAAATAAGAAGAAAGAAGACAAAAACAAGACATCAATTATCCATGACAGATTGCAGTGTACCTGTTTTGCAAGGCCATTTTAATGGCTCTTGATGAGCAGCAGACTGCCTTTGTTTGTAAAGTGCATATGCTTAAAAATGCAATGCTTCAACATGCAGTAAGAAAAGCATGTATTCCTTTCCTATCCAGTAGTCACATCTCTTATTGGTCATGTTCACATATATCAAGCTAAGCCGTGGATTATGCTGGGCACAGTTTGTTGCTTTATCCATGAACTATATGTTATTTATAGTCTGCATCTCTCTTGCTGTTTTGTCTGCTCCTGCTTCAGGGTCGGTGGCAAGGGAAACAAGTCAGAGTGGAGGTGGGGAAATCAAGGAGGTAGCTGTGTTACAACAGAGTCCCGTGACACCTTTCAGAATAACAATCTTTAAATCTTTGAGAAGATGTATCTAAAGAAGTAGACTGCAGACCACAAAAACTTATGCCAAATAAAATTTGCTAGTCTTAAAGATGCTACAGAACTCTTTGCTGTTTAAGTCAGAGCAAGACTCATTTCTGGATTCAGATATAACAAGAAGAAATGACTTATACAAGACATTTGTAAGCCAACAAGCTATGATTTAAGCCAACAAAAAGGCATGTTGCCCAATTACAGTTTGCGGCAGGCTGACAAACCACAGTTTGGAAGGATGGGTTGCCAACAACATGCCAACATTCAACAAATCACTACTTGCTTTACCATTATTAGTGAATATGTTCTAAGCTTAGAGGAGCTGTGGGGGGAAAACCGCCACAAGGTAAAGAGCTAATTCAAGCAACAAACCTATTGGGAAAATGTGACCTACATCTCTTCTCCCATGGCCAGCCAATATGCATATCCAATTGTGGAAAAAATATGTTAAAAATAGGTATGTGTTATTTGTTATTGATCAGATAAGGATGCAAGACTTTGTGTGTGACAAAGCTGTTCTTGTTGAAAGTGAATATGTGTTCTAGGAGTAGAGGCAACCAAATCTATCATTTCTGACTCTACATATAACTTTCTTAAATAAACTACACATTACAGTGATGGAAATAACGTAGCCCTCCCTTTTTTTCTCAATTGGAAAAAAATCCCCCAAATAATTTCTCCAGGGGAAGTAATCCCCTTCTAAATCAGGATGTCACAAACTTGGATTGGTTGGTCATAAGCAGGACAGCTGGTCAAGACTGGTCTTCTTAGTTTCTCTTGACTACACCTTCTGTATTAAAAAATATAGAATTCCTTTCAAGGTCTAGATTTCATAGGAAGGAAGCAGGATCAAATTTGGCCCAATGTTTAGCTCTGTATAGGGTATAAGGGCTTCAAATTGGCTGAAGAAGGTGGGTTGAGGAAATAATTATAATTCTTCACTTACCTAAACTCAAAAAGACATTATCACATCCATAACCTATCTTGACACGTAGTTGGGGAATTTTAAAACATCCCACACTCCACACTGAAATCTCTCATCTTGGCTTTCCAAGACTCTTCTTGCTAAGATGGGCAGAGGCAGACTCTTCTCCTTCACTAGGAGAGATCATGCTCCTCTTTGCCTGCCAAACAGCTGACTCTCCCTCTGCCATTCATCCACTAAAATGGTGGGGTCAAGCAAACTGGTGAGTGACTTGGGGACCTGTGAAGTCTGCACACAACTCATGGGCCATATGCATCCTGTGGTGATGAATATAAACCCATTGAACTTGGAGGTATATTAAGACTACCTTTTTAAAAAAGAAAAGAAAGACCTACACTTGTGATGATTTTCAGATTTTTTTTCTTTTTAACAATTTAATGCAATACCCCTATGTAAATTATCTTTCTTACTAAATTAACTGTGGAAGCAGCTATATCTGCAGTATCACAATGTATTCAAAACCATCCAGTGCTTTCATTTCCTTCCAAAGCTCTTGAGGGTCTTCTCTGTAGTTCCTATCAGTTCATGTTTCTTGACTTTTCACTATGCAAATTCCACTCTACAGTATTAATTTCGCAATTCTATTTGTTCTATTGATAAAATTGCTGTTCCTCCAAATGGGGAATACCTCCCCATTTGCCATTATATGTATTGCACTGCATATGGATGGTTTGTAAGACCAATTAACTGCCCATCAGAAAAGACAAACACTTCTGGGACAGATTACAGGACATCCAACCATTATTATCAATGTTTAATACATGCAATCTTTTATGAACAGTTTTGCTAAACAAACAGTTGCAGCCTAGTTCGCAAGTTCTGTGCAGGAACAAACTCTATTAAAGAAGATATTCTTTAATAGAGTTTGTTCCTGCCTACTTTGATAGCAGGCTGGTGGGAAAGCAGGTGTGGCAAAGACTACCCAATAACCCATGCAAATACAAGCCTAATGTTGCAAATTCAAACACTGTGTTTAATTTAAAAAAAAACATTTGGGCAGTCCCTCCAAAATGAACCGTACTCAATCTGTTCTTTACACGTTCACAATCTAGTACAGGTGGAGACCTTTTACTGTGAAACACAGCACAGAGTTTCTAAAATAGCTCTCCTCAGCCAGGTGCCCTCCAGACTTCTGCTCCTATCACCCAGCCAAGAAGGCCGCTTAGACACCTATGGAAGATGCAAAGATGGGGAAGGCGGGACAAGTGATTTGATTCTTGTAATAGCCCAGACCTACAGCTGTGTCAACAGTCCATAAGACAAAATTTAGGAGATATATTGTTTTCTATGGATACCAATACTAGAAGGATCATCCAAACTCTGAAACAAAGACTCCCCCCTCTTGCGAGCCAAGGCTACATCTTATAATTTTGCCTCATTGGTCACTCAGCTGACCTTATCCTGAAGATTCAGACTGGAAGTAAGCAGCTCTCCTTTGTTGTATTCATTCTTGTCCTGCAGCTACAGTAACCCAGCCACCTTTTCCACTACCATAGTTCAGATTTCTCACCCACAAGACTAGGGTATATCTGGAGAATCTATTAATCTTTTCCTGTGATTTAAAACAATTTTGTTTGTCGTTGTGTGCCACCAAGTCAGAACTGACTTATAACAACCCTAATAAAGTTTTCAAGGTGGGGTGTTTAAGGAGTGATTTTTAACAGTTTCAACTCTCCTCCAGTGAGTTTCCATGGCAGAGCCAGAGAACTGAATCCAGGTCTCCTGAATCCTAGTCCATTACTCTATCCACCACATCACACTGAGTACAAAAAAATTGTACTATTATTTACATTCTGTACCATTACTAAGTCTCCAAATTTGACTGATCGCATTTCAAACAAATGTAATACATAGATTAAAACCTTCTGATGAAATAGTACTAAAATTATTCTGTATTTTTGGAGCATATTGACTTAAGTTTTGCTGTTGTACTACAAGGTGTATTCACAGATGCGCTAAACTTACAGACCTGCTAATCCTTGAATTAAAGTACCAACTGAAGCTTTGTGCTTGGCAGAACTGCCATCTTCTGGCTCAGTGGAGACTTGTCATTCTGACCTAATCTTTTAAAGCAGCTACGAGGAATGTGTGTAAATTGCATCCTCTCCACTACTACCTAGGACTGTAATCTCTAGATGGGGCTATAAATGGCCACGAAAGCCTTAATGCCTGAAACCTAAATTTACAAATGACTCAGCCCATCTCCAACCTGGCCTGAAAAAACACATAAAATGCACAGCTTTGACCCTGATTGCCTTTTTCAAAAAATGTGATACAGGACTCAAACAGGACCTAACTGACTGGCTGGCTGGCTCTTAGACTTGATTTTACTCCTCACATCCATACGTCCCAGTACAATTTTTATTGTTCAGGCTCTAAAATATCCTTCACCGCCTTTTGGTGGAAAGACAAAGTCAACATTGCTGAAATAAATTTTGTTTTAATTTGTCCTGAATTAATTGCTTATTGCCACTGTTAATTTATCACTTCCATTGTCAGGTTTGACTTCAAGATCTAGCAGGCGGGGAGGAAGCATGACTAGGAGATAAGGCAGGTCCTCTGGACCTGACGAGCAGAGTTCCAATGCAGATTTCAATTGCATAGCATACTTAGGAGTTAAGTCCCACACTGAACACAGAGACTGTTTTCTGAATAACTGTGCATAAGATCAAAGTACTAATTTGCCATTCTGGGCATCCTTACTCTGGAGAGAGCCATACTGAGCACAGTAGAACTTCTAAAGGAAATGTCCTTTCAAAAAACTGATGCAAAATAAATCTTACTTTGTCAAATAATTTCTCTCTTCTCTAACATAGTATTTTTCCATGTGTTGTAACTCACCTGGGGAAAATGTTTCTAGAAGAGTTAATACCCTGTTTCCCCGAAAATAATACATGGTCTTATATTAATTTTTGCTCCAAAGAACGCATTAGGGCTTATTTTCAGGGGATGTTTTATTTTTTTCATGTACAACAATCTACGTTTATTCAAATACAGTCATGTCATCTTCTTCTGGTTGCTGCACAATGGTGGAGGACGGGGTTTCACTTAATTAGGGCTTATTTTTGGGGTAGGACTTATATTACGAGCATCCTGCAAAATCATACTAGGTCTTATTTTCAGGTTAGGTCTTATTTTAGGGGAAACAGGGTAGCAATTTCTTTCCTGAAACTGACAATATTCATTTGCTGTACCAATTACGATGGGCCTTCTGACCTTAGCCCAGTGAAGAAGACTCCATTTCTGTCTTGAGCTTTCCAGTTACTCGCACGTACTGTCCTACTTGGCTGCCGCAAGAATAGATTTATCATTCCTTGATTACTAAAGCTGCTTTACTAAATCTATAGCAAAGAGAGCAAGCTAATCATTGCATACCATTACAAGAGCAGAAGCGAAGATAGCAATATTTTAGCAATAGTTAAATCCAACAAATACTTGGAAATGGAGCAATGATTAGGCAATCAAAAATAATTAATAATTATACATGTCATCAAGTCAATTCCAAGCTTGGTGACCCTCCCAGGATTTTGTAGTAATAAAACACACAGAAAGGGTTTACCAGCTACTTTTTTTGGTGGCCCTTTGGGATGGTGCAGAACCAGTAGTAAATTCTAAAGACAACCCTCACTGTTCCCCAAGTGTATAAACACAGCTTCCTGACTGGAGTATTCATATGGTCAAAATAGCTCTGTGATAAGTGCAGTACTTCTAATACTCTGTATTGTCAATTTTTATATAAAATAAACTCTGCAAAGACGCTTCATTCACTGCCTGATATCACATGGTGAAGAAGCATGGGAGAATGAAAACTAAATTTCACTGGCCATTGTATCTATTTCTGCAGTCCGCCTAAAGCACAGAAAGAGTAGCAAATACAAGAGGCAACCACAATACAATTTAGAGGCTGCTTATGTATCATTAAAGAAATGAAGTAAGGAAGCTGAGCCCTCTCTAGCAATAAAACCCTCAGTAAGAGTAATACCAGTTTGCAAGTATGAATGGGCTTCTTCTCTTGTGCATTTAGGAAAGGTACACCATGGTATCAATATCACATTTAGCTTCTGTGTGGATTTAGCAATAATATCCAAATCTTCAGACAAAAGAAACCTGCTTGCTGAGTGGTGAGTTCTGTTCGTGTGGTATATAACTTTTTTTCCCCTGGATGATTTTTGTGTGCGTGTCCTTAAATTCTGAAAGGAGTCTGTGGGGAATGACATTCTTGTCTTAAATAACTTTTTCAGGTGGTATTTTTTTTAATGGGAAAAAAAAGGATATTTGATCTCGGTGGAAAAGTGCTACAGCTTTGTAAAAAAATTTCAAAGACATTCTTTGTAGAGTTTTAAAACTACACTTCAAAGTTTGTCTCTTAATATAACTCTTTCTAACACAGCTTAAAGATTTACATATTCAGGGTGACTGGGAGTAGGATGCCTTGGTCTTTACTGGTGACTTAAAAATGCAAACCTAATGAACAGCGGTCAGGTGGCCAAAACCATCAGACTATAAGAGCAAGGAATTTGTGCTTAATAGTGGAAACCAAGGCATTTACAGAGAGAATACTGTGGCTCAATGGGGCTTTAGATTAGGCATCCTTCAGTCTTGAGAGACTATGGTAACGTGCTCTGTATGGAGGACTTGGAACAGCGTCTAGTGTAGCTGAGAAGGCCAATTCGAGAGTGACAGTCCCTTCCACACTAAAGACAAATACAATCTGTCCCCCAATGGGGCTTACTCCCTTGTAAAGGTATTCTAGGATCATCTTGTTAATCGTTTCTTCAGCCCTGATTATCTTAAAGCACACCTGACAGTCCTCCTCTCTGGAGGAGAGATCCTGTTTTATATCCTTTCCCTTCCTGGAGTCTGGAAAGCAAGGCTTATTTTGGACTAAGACTTAACCGTATAAGTGCACTTAAGTGTGAATACTTTGCATGGGAAGATGTGGAGCAATAGTATGAAAGAGTGGCTATGAGAGTTTAGAAAAAGTTAAACAAGTGTTACTGTCTACACTCATACACATTCTTTAGACATACTCACTGCAATCCACGAGCAATCACCTGAAATGAATCTGGTGGTCCCATTCATAGAGGTACCCGTGTTAGTCTATCTACCCATGTTAGTCTATCTGCACACAAGGAGAAACGAGAAGTACTGCAGAACTTTTGAGACTACAAGATTTATTTCAGGTGATTGTTCATGGATTGCAATGAATATGTCTAAAGAAGTTGGCTGCAATCCACAGAGGTTCACATCAAAATAAATTTGTTAGACCAAAGGTGTCTCTTTGGCTGAAATCTTGCTGGCATACATATACCTGCTCAAAGTGATAAGGTGACCAGCAGGGGGAGATTTTTGGTAATAAAACACATATCCCTTCACCCCCTCGGTTTCTCAGCAGGTATGTGTTTGTGGGCTGTAACTCTCAAAATTCTGCTTGGTTTTGGATTTGAAGTCCAAGAAAAGAAAGGGGGAAGAATGGCACACCCTAAATAGTGATAGGAATTTCATATTTTCTGGACTACGAATCCCATAAGTTTCCATTCTTGGAGTTCTATCTGACAAGCAGACGCTTTACAGATACCCATTTGTGGCTCACTTCGGGGAAAGGCCTCAACTGGAAGCCTCAGGACTAACTAGGCCTACCTCTGCCTAGCTTCCTATTCAAAAAGAAGCTTGGGCAGATTTAGGCCTAGCTGGGCCTCAAAGCCTTCCAGTTGAGGCCTTCCTCCCAGGTGAGCCACATTTTGATGTTTTAAGGTGTCTGTCAGGCAGAGCTCCCAGAATAGAAAATTATGAGATTTATTGTCCCAAAACAAAACAAACATTCCTAATGCTCATTCACAACCCAAGTTGAAATCTTAACAAAAGCTGAGTATATAAGTGTATGTTTCCACGCGTGAGCATATGCAGCCTGCAGCATTAGCAAAAATAAAAAATGAATGTGCAAGTTAGATCACCTACGTGAATGCACAGTTCAGAGATGGGTGACATGATTAGACAGACATGGGCAGCCAGCACAGCACACACACCTAAGTCTTGCAAACATTTGAGGAGTATTTGTGAAAGGAGTTAGAAGAGCGGTAGAGAAAAGGGGGGAAGCAGGACTCCTTTAACTTCTTGCCATACACTGCACAGAAAGCTTTGCTCATAAGAGCGATAGGACTAACCTGAGACAAACTGTTAGGACTAAGGTACCACTGACAAAGTACTGGTACCAGTGGCACACGGTTATATTTGAAAGTGCAGGTGCTCATCATAGTAGCCCCCACAGACCTCCTTAAATAACACAATCAAAACATAGTCCATATCAATAATAGAAGTGTAGTTTTTTGTACAGTAATGGCTCCTGGGTTGATCACCTTCTCTTCCAGTTACTATGAGGACTGCAGATAAACCTAGAGGAAACAGGGAAGCTTGGGGGGGGGGGCATTATCAGATGATGAAAAAGTCCCTGCTAATCAGAAAGGCCTGCAGCTTCAACCCTGTGAGTCTTGTTTCCACTATACCATCGACTAGTCCTGTAGTGAATGAAGTATGTGATCGATTCTAGAAGCATGTTACTTTTGTAAAATCTGATTACAAGAACAAGCAAATTTTGGGGATGGAAAGAATCATAAATGGAATGAAAGCTCTACATATATTTGAAATAAGGGAAACACAATAAAAATTATTGTGAACAGTTTCCCAATAAGAATTATTCCTGTTAGTTATCTTTTCATTCATCATATTTCTAAGTTATTATATTGCATAACACTCTAAACATATATGCCCTCAGGCAATACAGAGACATGCTTCAGCGATGAAATATTGATATCAACAGTTCACCTCAATGAAGAATAACCCATCACATTCAATATAAAATCATGGAGTGGGATACTTTCTTTCTCTAAATGTTACACAATTTATGGATTGTAGCAACAAAGTGCAGGGATGAAACATTAAAAAAGCTGCTGGAGTCTCAAGATAGAATTTTGGTGGTCTAAAGAATTAGAGCTAGACGTATAAACAATCCCAGATTGGCTTTTGACCTATTCCCTGGATGCATATGTCAATCTGTACATAGGCTGCAATCCTTTCCCCACTAACCTGAAACAAGTCCTGTCAAATTTAACAGAACTTACTTCTGAGTAGGTATATTTAGAAATGCACACTAACACACATCTAACCTTCCTGCAGCAAGCCTACACGTCACTAGAGTCTTGATGCCTACATCAATATAAAACAAATAATAAACATGAATAAATCTGTGAACTTTTATAACTGATCAAATATATACTGCATCTGACAAGTCACAGTCTGCCATTATAGCTAGAATCTTGGGGGAGGAAGTACTTTGTAGAATCAAGAAACATCTCAACTAACTTCTTGGAAACTTGGCCATGAAGAAAAGGTACCCCTGAGAAGGGACTGCACCAAATCTAAGAGAGAAAGGATAAGAAATAGCTTACGTTTCCTCTTCTGTTGAAGAGCTGGTCTTTGGCTATTTTGTGTAGTTGGGGACTTGTGTAGTTGTCAACTACTCTCAAAATTAGGAAACATTTTAAGATACTGTTGCTGACTAATTTACCAATGGAGATGTTGATAAACATTTACTAAAATATGATCATTCCTGCAAATCTAAGGGGGAAAGGAATGCTGCAATGTATTCTTTTATTTTTTCAGAATTAATATGCTTCCAAATTTACGTATATGGGAAAAATCAATATTAACAAAACCAAGAGAACAGAGTTTTTCCAGATTCTGAGCCAATGTGATACAGTGATCAAAATGTCAGACAAGGTCTGGGGAAAGCCAGGTTCAAACCTGCACTCAGGTACATAGCTCACTTGGTGAGCCTCTCTCAAATTTGACAATTTCAAGACTTGCAATGAGGATAAACCACACAACTCCAACAAATAAATGCAACATCATTCAGACTATAGGGAAGATTCATTTGTGGTATAAACACCAACATCAATAGCCACAATCTAGATGAAAGCCTAATTATCACTCTGAAAGACAGAAACATGTCATTTCAAAATTGGACACAAACACACTCCCAAAAAATATTTTGGCTAAACAAATTTCTACAGCATGTGGTACAACTGTTTGAAGATATGACAGGAGAACAAGCCATGTAATCAAACTCTTGTCTATTCCATATCTTCCCAACAGATGGCAATATAACACCATCAATAAAACCCACTTGTTGCTGAAATTCTACATTCTGTAAACATACTGTAGAAGAGAAAGGCAGAATGAGCCAGTATCCCATGGCCAAATGTGGAGCAGAAGGGCAATTGTGTAAGTGTTGCCTCCTGCTCCAGCAGGCTTCCAGGCACACAACAGTTGTGTGAGTGATCTAGCAGCCAGCGCGAGAACAGAAAAGAGCCTGGGAGCTTTCCAAGTGGCAGAGAGGAATAATTATGTGATTGCCCTTCCACTCTGTGTTTAGGCAAATGAATACTGATCTAAGTGCTTTAAAGAAATGCTTTCCCCACCGTTCAGTTCTGGCTCGTACATACCAGCCTAAAGGGCAAAAGGGTTTAGACATTAATGCCCAGTCACGTTTCCACATAATGCATGCCACAGGGCACTAGTATTTATGCATGCTAAGATTGTGTGTCCTGGAACCAAGAAATCACTCCCACACTGAAAAAGAAAGTAAGAGTCTGTCATCTATACATATATTTACCTTCTTCAGAACCTCATCAATACGTGCTCTGCAACTGCATATGTGAACTAACTCATTGAAAACAGTGATTTGAAAATGATGCCAGGTTATTTGAAAGCTCTATGTGTGGCACTTGATCTGAAATTCACACAAGTACATAGAATTATAGACGAATGGGGCTAGAAGAAGCCTATAAGGCCATCAAGCACTGCTCTATACAAGAATCCAAATCAAAGTGTTGGAGTGCTCACCACCTCCTGAAGTAATTGGTTCCATTGCCGTACTGCTCTAACAGTTAGGAGGCTTTTTCTGCTATTCAACTGATGTTCAGTCCTGTAATTTGAGCCCATTATTATGTGTCCTGCACTATGGGATGACTGAGAACAGATCCTGCCCCTCCTCTGGATAGCAGTCTTCAAATACTTGAAAAATTATATCCCCCCTCATTCTTCTTTTCTCAAGGCTAAACATGCCCAGTTCTTTCAGTCCTTCCTCATAGGGCTTGATTTCCAGTCCCCTGATCATCCTTGTTGCCCTCCTCTGAACTTGTTCCAGTTTGCTGCCATTCTTCTTAAAGTGTGGTGTCCAGAACTGGACACAGTACCCAAGATGAGGTCTAACCAGTGCTGAATAAAAAAGGAACAAGTATTTCATGGAATTTGGAAACTACACTTCTGTTAATGCAGTCAAAATAGCATTGGCATTTTTTGCAGGCACATCACACTGTTGGCTCATATTCAGCTTGTGTTCTACAAGAATTCCAAGATCTTTCTTGCATGTAGTATTACTGCCAAGTATCCCACATCTTATAACTGTGCATTTGGTTTCTTTTTTCTAGCTGTAGAACTTTGCACTTATTCCTGTTACCTTTACCTTACCTTGTTTCTATCAAGCCTATCAAGACCTTTTTGAATTTTGTTTCTGTCTTCCAGGGTATTAGCTATTCCACCCAATTTTATTTAATCTGCAAATTTGTTAAGCATTATCTGCACCCCCTCATTCAAGTCATTTAAAAAATATCAAAGAGCACCAGGCCCAGGACTGAGCCATATAGTACCTCACTTGTTATCTCCTCCTAGTTTGAGAAGAAGCAATTGATAAGTAGTCTCTGAGTAAGACTCTGCAACCAGCAGATGCCTATAGCTGTTTAATCAAACCCACACCTAATTAGTTTACTAATCAGAATATAATGGGGCACTTTGTCAAAAACTTGCTGAAAGAAAGCTATACTACATCTACAGCATTCCTACCATCTACCAGGAAGGTTACCTGAACAAAAAAACAAGATAAGGTTAGTCTGGCAGGATTTGTTCCTGACAAAACCATGTTGGCTTCTAGTTATCACTGCATTGTTTTCAACGTGCTTACACAGTGGCTACTTTATAATCTGCTCCAGAATTTTCCCTGAGATTTGTCAGAACATTGAGAATTTACAGGCCTGAACAGGTCAAGACAGTAGAAGTTTATGAGCTGCCATAATGTTCACCTGTGCAGACTCAGAAGTGCTGAGTCACAGTGACTTAGAAGAGGTGTGACTAAAGATGATGCAACACCTGTCCTGATTGGGCAAAGGCAGCTGCCTGCATGTATATAACTGGACTATGTATACAAAATGTTTTTTACCTCTTTCTCTTTACACTCCATTTCTTTGCCTCCTGCCTCTACTTGTGTTGTTGCTATGCCAAAGGACTGCTGCTCTGTATATTTGTACATATTGTAAATACACGTGTCTTGTTGTGAAGAAGAGCGTGTGTGCGTGTTTCCTTCATCAAGTGCTTGCAGGAAGAACTCTGCTAATTATCAGCGCGTCCAGGAGATTACACGCGTTGACAAGATTAATGTCAGGTTTACTGTTTTAACTGTTTCAAGTTATAAGCATTGAGTAAAAATGTGTGAACACTGTCACAACTTTTCAATTTCTCTATCCATAAGGTCAGTAATGGATATACTGCTCTTCCATATTTATATTTTCCCTGGTGCCCCAGACGTATATGAACCTGAAGCTCCAAGCTCCCTGTTTCAAACATCCTGGTTGTTATATGTTTTGCTGAAACAGCCCCTCAGTTTGCATATCGATCCTTACAACCATGTTGGCCAGGCACTGTCTGCCACCTTGCCCCTTTTTACCACAATTCTTACCAAACTCTACAGTGAATTCAAATGGACTGCCTGATTTCAATTCATTGTACACCTTCAGCCCTGGGCCCTCTGAATTCATTAAACATTTGCTTCTGACTCTCCTGTATGAAAACTTCCTTGCATACATACAATATCAAATCTTCCACATACCTGCAATGGCAAGTATCCCTTATGATACATGATCAACAGAAACATAAATGCCAAAGTAACATTAAATAAGGGAATGTGTTTTTTTTAATGCTCTTCCACAAAGTAACATCCTAAACAAAGTCTAATGTTGCTTCAGACATACCCGAAGACATATACAGACTGAAAAGAACTAATTTATATTTGTGGCTTATCCAGATATGAAAGTCTGAGGTTAGGAAAAAAGCAACAAGATACCTGGACTCTGCAGGAGCTAAATTAGGATCCAAAGAAATTATCTCAGTTGTAATCTCCACCTTTCGTACGCTTCCAAAGAAATCAGTTATCAGGACGTTTTCAGGATCTCTCTGAAACAGATCTGTCCGATGACCAGGTGTAGAAACACACAAGCTCTTAGGGCACACCTGAAACTGTAAACAAAATAAAAATACAGGAGTCTACACAATTGTTTCATCCAATATTATTCTAGCAAGCAAAGGACACTTAGTATGACGGCCGAAGAATACCAGTGCAAAAACCTTGACATTTATTTTTTCCTCCTGGGCATCAGGAGGAACATATTATGCTGAACATAGCCCTCAAACAATAAAACAAACTGATTTTGTGGACATACATACATACATACATACATACATACATACATACATACATACATACATACATACATACAGTATATCACAGAAGTGAGTACACCCCCTCACATTTCATAAATATTTTAGTATATCTTTTCATGTGACAACACTGAAGAAATGACACTTGGCTACAATGTAAAGCAGTGAGTATACAGCTTGTAGAACAGTGTAAATGTGCTGTCCCCTCAAAATAACGCAACACACAGCCATTAATGTCTAAACCACTGGCAACAAAAGTGAGTACACCCCTAAGTGACAATGTCCAAATTGGGCACAAAGTGTCAATATTTTGTGTGGCCACCATTATTTTCCAGCACTTCCTTAACCCTCTTGGGCATAGAGTTCACCAGAGCTTCACAGGTTGCCACTGGAGTCCTCTTCCACTCCTCCATGACGACATCACAGAGCTGGTGAATGTTAGAGACCTTGCGCACCTCCACCTTCCGTTTCAGGATGCCCCACAGATGCTCAATAGGGTTTAGGTCTGGAGACATGCTTGGCCAGTCCATCACCTTTACCCTCAGCTTCTTCAGCAAGGCAGTGGTCGTTTTGGAGGTGTGTTTGGGGTCGTTATCATGTTGGAATACTGCCCTGCGGCCCAGTCTCCGAAGGGAGGAGATCATGCTCTGCTTCAGTATGTCACAGTACATGTTGGCATTCATGGTTCCCTCAATTAACTGTAGCTCCCCAGTGCCGGCAGCACTCGTGCAGCCCCAGACCATGACATTCCCACCACCATGCTTGACTGTAGGCACGACACACTTGTCTTTGTACTCCTCACCTGTTTGCCGCCACATACGCTTGACACCATCTGAACCAAATAAGTTTATCTTGGTCTCATCGGACCACAGGACATGGTTCCAGAAATCCATGTCCTTAGTCTGCTTGTCTGCAGCAAACCGTATGCAGGCTTCCTTGTGCATCATCTTTAGAAGAGGCTTCCTTCTGGGACAACAGCCCTGGAGACCAATTTGATGCAGTGTGTGGCGTATAGTCTGAGCACTGACAGGCTGACCCCCCCACCCCTTCAACCTCTGCAGCAGTGCTGGCAGCACTCATACGTCTATTTCCCAAAGCCAACCTCTAGATATGACGCTAAGCACAGGCACTCAGCTTCTTTGGTCGACCATGGCGAGGCCTGTTCTGAGTGGAACCTGTCCTGTTAAACCGCTGTATGGTCTTGGCCACCGTGCTGCAGCTCAGTTTCAGGGTTTTGGCAATCTTCTTATAGCCTAGGCCATCTTTATGTAGAGCAACGATTCATTTTTTCAGATCCTCAGTTAGTTCATTACCATGAGGTGCCATGTGGAACTTCCGGTGACCAGTCTGAGAGAGTGAGAGCGATGATACCTGCTCCCCCATCACACCTGAGACTTGTGACACTAACGGGTCTCATGACACCAGGGAGGGAAAACGGCTACTTGAGCCCAATTTGGACATTGTCACTTAGGGGTGTACTCACTTTTGTTGCCAGCAGTTTAGACATTAATGGCTGTGTGTTGCGTTATTTTGAGGGGACAGCACATTTACACTGTTATACAAGCTGTATACTCACTGCTTTATATTGTAGCCAAGTGTCATTTCTTCAGTGTTGTCACATTAAAAGATATACTAAAATATTTATGAAATGTGAGGGGGTGTACTCACTTCTGTGATATACTGTACATACATACATACATACATACATACATACATACATACATACATACATACATACATACATACATACATACATACATACATACATACATACATACATACATGAAAAAGGAGGATTGTAAAGTATCGACCAGGCCACAATGTTTGCCCACCATACTTGTTTTTAGCTTGGCAGATCACCAGTTGCAATATAGAGAACGTCACAAATGACATACCAGAATTTCCTGTATGACTCTCACAATTGTTTGTACTTGCCAGGGCTGATGTAAGTTGCAATACAAAACGTCTGGAAGGCTGCACACACCCCATTTCTGGATAAAATCAGTGCAATCAAATCCATAATTGGGCATGCCTTCAAATGCATTCTTTTCTCTCCTGATCTTCTATTTCAAGTCTTTATAGGTCTCTTGCTGAATTCAATTTTTCTTTGTCAGGTTGTTTTTCCCACCATTCAACAGGAGTTCGTCCAGATTGGATTTAGGAGCTACTAAGGTGAAAGTGGAGTATAAGTGGTTCTTATTATATCAGCTACTGTTGTCAGATTGTATGGCCCAGTTGTCACATAACATCCACACAGTTGTTTTGCCAGTGGGATCATGCTCAAGACTTGCAGAATGTGTCCCTGCTACCTAATTTCAGGCTCCAATTACCTCCTTCAGTTACTATTCTGGGCAAGCCACTATTTGTTGTTACACTGAAACTGAGCAAATTATGGTTTACCATTAAACCAATAAGTATCAGGTATTATGGTGTGGGTTCAAATGAAACTGCACACTATGGTTTGCCTCAACAAAATATTAAGAATTCAGAGGTTGCAAGGCAAGCACAAGCACTAGGCACATTTCACTGAATGCAGTGGTGTGTCTATAATTAATAGACACACTCCACTGCATTCAGTGAAATGTACAGGTTTGCATCTCAGTTTCTCCTACATATTAACAATAAAATACAAGTTAGAGCCATTCAAAGCAAAGGACTTGGAAAGCTAATATTCCTTCAGGAAATTCTAAACTAGAACTATGATGTTTTATATCATTGTTATTTTAACAATAACAATGATGTTTTATATCATTGTTATTTTAAAATTGTTTTATTTTATATGCTGTTCGCCGCCCAGAGTAGTCTAATGACTAGATGGGCGGGATATAAATTCAATAAATAAATAAATAAAAATAAATAATAAATAAACTAAACTGGCCCATCTTATACTCTTTCCCAGAAAGCTACTCATATACTTGTTTACGGCTGTTAGTTTGTGGTAAGCCACTGAATTCACAAAAAGTATACCAGCCAAATTCAACTGGCAAGATCAGTGTGTTATTCTGGTACACGTCTTGTTCTCAAACTCTTTATATCTCAGACTTGTGCCTTGTCAAACAAATATTTGCTGCAATTTGAAAATAAAAGCTTTGTTCCCTTGGTAGTAAGAAGCCTGAACCCTATTCCACGTCACTACCAAACCTGTCAGTGTGGGCTGCTTACTGCAAAATTAATTCCATCTTATCTAGCAGTAAGGTTGGACCAGTCTCCCTAAGCCAAATGCCAATAAATGCTTTTACACAGCTGCTCCTTCTTAAACAAACAAACAAACAAACAAACAAACAGAATTGGGAGATTCAGTATCATAAATGCATTCACAATTTGTATTTTTTGAAACCACATCACAACAAGGCTTAGTATAAACCAAGATGCTGGACTCTGCAAAACAAGATATGAATGTATTGCATGGCCGTTGGAATCTCTTACTTGAGACACACCTTCCAGACATGCAAACGTCTTTTGAAGACAAGCTACTCCGCATCTAAATTCATATTTGACATTCTTGTATTTTATGAGCCAGTTAAAACCCGCATGACTAAGAAAGCAGAATGTCCCAGCGCCAGTACCTATTTCTGTGCACATAGTTAGATGCTAGGATCTGCTATTAAAACATGCTGTCAGACATGTGAACTGATGTTTGTTTCTTTTTTTCCCCTCTCCTAAGCATCAAGTGAAAATGTGCAGAACATGCTGGTTAGCTTGTCATGTGGGTTCCTCTGGACAAATGCAGAATACTGCAAACAGTCATCGCAGCTCGGAATGTCCAGCAAAAGATGCATACAACTGCTTGGGGTTATGACATGTAATTTTAAAATAAACAAAATATGAGCAATTGATGTAAATGTAGACTATACGCCAAAGCAAACATTCTAGTCCATATGCTGCTGGATCCAGTGGGACTTTCTTCTAAATAAATATGCTTAGAACTGCTTAACATTACACCTCTTGCCCTGCTCATGTTTTAACTTTTTTCACTGTTATATGTTTAATAGTATATACCGTGTTTCCCCGAAAATAAGACAGGGTCTTATATTAATTTTTGCTCCAAAAAGCACATTATGGCTTATTTTCAGGGGATGTTTTATTTTTTTCATGTACAACCATCTACATTTATTCAAATACAGTCATGTCATCTTCTTCTGGTTGCTGCACAATGGTGGAGGGCGGGCTTTCACTTAACTGGGGCTTATTTTTGGGGTAGGGCTTATATTATGAGCATCCTGAAAAATCATACTAGGGCTTATTTTTAGGTTAGGTCTTATTTTCGGGGAAACAGGGTATATGTTTATTTTATTATGTTGTGAAATGCCCAGAATAGTGCATTACACTAATGAGGTGGTATAAAAATCAAAGAAATAAAATAAAATAAGCAAGCTCCTTTTATGAGTCAAACATACACAGCTGCCTTACACTGTCAGAAAATAATTTTGCACCTAGGCCAGCACTGTTTATCCTGACTAGTAACAGCTTTCCAGAGTTCCCCCATCACCTGAAGCCTAATTCTTTTTACTTGCAAATGTCAGGAATTGGAACTACAACTCTTTGAGTGCTAAGTGTGTTCCTACAATTGAATGATGATCCCTTTACAATCCTATGACAAAGAACCTGATGTTCTAGAAAGTGAAGTGAAAGCTTCTCTGTAAGCATTAGAAATAAATAAATCACCAGAGATAGATGGAATATCACTAGACCTATTTCCAGTCACAGAGAGTGAATCTGTCAAAATGCTAACAAAAATATGACAAAATCATGGCCCACAGACTGGAAACGTTCAATATACATTCCAGTCCACAAGAAAGGAAATGCCAAAAATGCAGTGTTTATAGGACCATTGCTTTAATTTCCCATGCAAGCAAAGTGATGCTCAGGGTGTTGTAACAAAGGCCTTTACCTTATACAGAGTGAGAAATGCCTGAGGTTCAAGCTGGATTTAGAAAAGAAAGAAACACTTGAAATCATATTACAAATATCCGCTGGTACTGGAGCGCACCAAGGAATTTCAGAAGAAGGTCAGTCTATGCTTTATAGACTAAAACAAAGCCTTTAACTGAGTGGATCATGAGAAGCTATGGATTGTTTTGAAAGAAATGGGTGTGCCTCAGCCCTTGATTGTTCTGATACCCTATTCTGCTCACTAGCATTCAGAATTGTTTAAAAACAATTGCTTTGTGTTTGGGTGAGAAGTAGGTAACGGGTGAAAAAAATGAGTTGGTTTCTGGGATTTTCCCTTCTGTGGTGTCACTTTGTGAAAGGTAGTGAGCACAAGAGGGTATCCTGTAGGGTCCCATCCTGACTGCTGCCATTGGTGTTGTCAACATTCAGGCTGCCCTTTGCTACGTAAAATTTGGCATCCTTTTTCCTGCTGGAAACACAGGCACAATATTGTGCAGCAAAACAGGGCCATTTCCTGGCTTCTGAATCATGGGTACAGAAGCACAATACCCCACATTCACAAACTGGAGTTTTTGTGAAGAACTGAATGTTAATAAAGCCAAACATAGCTTTCTTGTCAGGATGTCATGGCTAAAAAGAATTAGCTCCTGTAGTGGTGCAGCATACGGAATGCAGAAGTGGAACCAGAGGTTAAAAATAAAGAATAACAACACTTGCCCGCCTGACTAGGGGGTGAAATTGCCTACCAAAGGAGAGAGTGAAGTTGTAGGAGCATAAGTCGGTTAAGTACAACAGGACTTTCTCTTCCCCCTGTACACTCCCTGTTTCAAAATCTGCTCCAGAGAGTTGCCAAGCTTGCAGAAGGTATTTGAGGGGCACACAGGGGAATGCAAGGGGAAGCAGCTCCCCTCTCCTTCCTTTGAAGGAAGCACTTTTGTCGGTAGAAAGACTTAATGGGATGTCACATACATCAAGACGATAATGGGGGGGAAACTAACCAGACTGTTGCAACAGTTTGCACACTGAAATAATTATTATAAATTAAACACAGCAGCATTGCTGTTGCTGTCATGTAAACAAACACTTGATGAATTAAATTAGTTGAGTACTTACAAGGTCATTCATATTGGTCTGGCTAGCTGGATGAATTTCTTCCAAGAACTCCAAAACATAAAACGTATACCTGTCCATCAAATGAACTCCAATTCCAAAATCTGGTTGATGCTGGCAAATGAACACAATCGTGAGTATTCCGGAATATATATATTACGGAATATGGTCTGTTACTGAATATGCCATGAAAAAAACAGTAATGTGGAGTAATGAGGAAGAAAGCATTGCATAAACAACATGCTTGTAATTATTCTTTGTGGAAAACACAATTATCCAAAGCGTGGCCAAAAAAATAGTGGATGGCTACCTATTAAGAAATGATAATGAGAGCTGAATTGTAAATCAATCAACTTCATGTACAGCACTGTGCTTATCTGTTTATACTACATCCTATTTCATTTCCCCATTGCTTAGAAGCTGCTGGGATCTACAGAATACTGCCGCAGGGGGTGTTGTGGTTATGGTTCCAGCTTCTTTATTTCAGCCTGCTACCTTCTCTCTTTTTTTAAAAAAAAAAGGGGGGGGCTTAGCTCTCATGAGGGGTTATTTTAAATGATCCCACACCTGTATCCATCAATTAATTTCCAGAGTTTTGTGTGCTTTCTTAGAGATGCAGCAGGGTGGGGTATCCAGAGCAACCTAAATGCCCAATGTGTGGCACACGAGGGAATCACACTTACACCAAGCAATAATTCTGCATTGGTCCATTATGAGAGGTACTCTATAAGGGAAAACATGCATGAGAAGATTTTTTTAAATGCAACAAGCCCCTTATTTCTATTGCCGAGTAAACAATAATCTAACTTTGGTTGCATCAAGGAATGTTCATCCTTTTTATGTTATTTAGGATGGGGTGTGTTTTTTTTAAAGGGGGGGCATCACACATTCAGCAGACAGAGCAGTGGCTGAGGTTTGAGAATGTGAGAAGGGGATGTGCCTGCATATCAAGACATGCATATATATATATATAGAACTCCCACAACCCACAATGCACAAGAAAACATGCCATATATATATATGACCACTAGGGGCAGTGGAGCCAGCTTGCATAGCTCCAAGATCCCTTTTGTACAGTGGTCCCCAACCTTTTCCCAGCCGCACACTGGTTGGGGGGGCATGGCACGCTTGTGTGGGTGTGGTGTGCCCGCAGGGGGCCGGAGCTCGTTCGCATGTGCACATCGTGCTCTCAGGGGGTGCTCGCGCACATGCGCACAGCACATTCACATAGGGCGGAACGCACTCGCGCACATGCGCATGTCACGCTCGCACGGGGGTTCTTGCATGCATGCGCACAGTGCGCTCGCAGTGGACGGAATGTGCTCGCGCGCATGCGTGCATCGGCGCTCGGGGGGTGGGAGATCTGTGTCCGCGGCCTGGTCCTGGATAGGCCGCGGACCGCTGCCAGGTCGCGGTCCGGGGGTTGGGGACCTCTGCTTTAACACATGGAGAAGGTCATCTGATCCCCTCCGTGCTGAATTTAGTTATGGTCCCTCTGTTATATCTATTAAAATATTAAGCCTTATTCAGGCATTCTTGAAATGTGTGGTCTCCACACACAATGAGGAGTGGCCAATCCTCCCCTCTACTGTCACTTTTGCATGCTGAAAATGACAATCTGAAGAGGGAGCTGCTACTATATTGGTACAGGCTCTCCATGTGAGCCAGAACCCATTTCTTGGTCTTGAGGCTCACATGAGGAGCCTAGATATATACTGAACTCTCCCTCATTTAGTTTGTTATGTTAACTTGTTGAAAGCAACAACAGAAGGGTCACGGCTGTTTGTGGAGAACACACATTTCAAGAACAGCTCAACATGGATTTAGTGGCCTCAGGCCAAAAAGGCAGAAAAGTACTGTTCTAAATTGCTAGAGGCAATGGGGAGGGGGATGTTCCCTATCCAACACATCATTTCGACCCACAGTGACTGAAACAGCTAATAGACTTTTCTCAGTTTCTTTAAATGCTATCATTTGGAGGCTCTATACAGAGCCCTAAGTTAGAAAGCAATTACGCCTATGTCATCAGAGGCTTTTCTGAGTGAAAACAATCCCTCTACATTCATCTGTTTTTTTTTAAGTTGGTATTTTCTCAAAAAGTTCTAATTTTAGTTCTCTTTAATGTTCATCTAGACATTACATAACATATATTTACACATTACATAATGTATATATGCATGTTACATAATGAATAAACAGAGAGAGAGAGAAATTCTTGGGATTATGGGACACTGCATAGCGTCTGCTAAGTGCTTGGACAAAACCAAGTACAGTATCTAGAAAATGCACCCATTGATTTCTGCAGATACAGAACCCATTTTGTATGTTGCAGGGGGCAGGGGATAGCACATGCCAGCAAAATGTAATATTCATATTCAACAGATTCAGGCAGATTTATCACCAAATTTAAAACAGGGTAGATTTTATCATTATGAGAGTAGACCACACCATATCAAGATATTGTCAACTAAGAAAATGAAAGCTATATACTTACTGAAAGTGAGTCTTCTCCAACTTGGCTACTTGCCAGTGCCATTATGTTGGGAGAATAAAATCGCTCATACATGGATGCACCTTGGCATGTATCAATGATAAAGAGTAATTCATTGTACCTGGAAAGAAACAGGCGTATTTTGTTTTCATCCTCTCCAATTCTAGACCACTGTGTATATTGATCATTTTGTACTTATTAACACCTTTAATTAGTAGCCAAATGGTTCATCTTTTCAAACATTCTGTAACAATCAAGTGTCACTGGCATTTAAAAAAAGTAAAATCCTTTTAGTGGGAAGGAAACAATTGACTTTTGTCTTCTTATTCCTCAGCACTGACAGTTTCATGTAGCCTCATGAACAGAACACTATCTCAAAGCATCAGTAAAGGCAAAGTCTAATGCAAGCCATATTGCATTGTGTGATAAACAAATCATAATATAAGCCCCCAACTTCCCGGACTGAAAATAACAAAGGGGTGATGTTTAACATGAAAATCGTATGTCTCATCAAAACTATGCCCAGCTTACTCCCAAGTAAGTACATATAGGAATGCACATAGGAATGCATTCTAAAATACTTAATTTATTTATTTAATTATATTTAATTAATTATCACTTCCTTCTGTAAGGTACTCAAGAGCTTAACATCACTTCTGTAATACAAGTTTCATTTGATGCAAATACTTTTCATATTAATTTAGATGGAAAATTACTTAACAATAACATTTCTTAAAAACTGTTGTTGGGATTTCAGGGGTTTTTTTTTTTTTGCTTTATATGTATGTCTTTTTAAGCAATAGATGTTGTAATATTAACGTATTTTTTTCTCAGTGAAGTATATGGAAAGAAATCAGCTTTTGAGCAACATAAATATAACCTTGTGATGTCATGAAACAGTTAGTAAAATTAGAGTTTTATAATGACACCCCTAGTTTCTGATTCAGAGGTAGGTATTCTGCTATTGTAGTGTACTTACAAAGACTTATGAGTACATTCCTGCTCCAATGAAAATAAAGTGAAACAATCTTAAAGAAATTGTGATTGTATTTTCTGAAAATTAGTGCAGCCACAATTTATACTGATAGCATCTACAGCAGTCTGAAGCAGTAATATTGCAAACTGTGACTTGCAATTCCTTCTGAGTAAACAGGGGGAGACAGGAGCAGGGGTTGTGCACCAGCAATTTTCATTAATTGTGTCAGAAAGATGGGAATAAGAGATTACCTCCTTTTCTGCCACATCTGTTCAAAGGCATCTGCAAGTTCTACATTTGTGATTTCTTCAGAATCTTGAAATTTCAAGAATCCATTTCCACCATGGCCTTGTGGGGGGGGAGGGGGGAAAGCATAAAGTATATTGACATGGCTCCAAAACAAAGTTTATTACGTACTTATTAAACTCATTTATTTTATAAATAAATATGTTATGTCAGTGCTATATATCTATATATGTTTTGTGTTACTATTCATATATTGTGATAACCTACGGTTTTTAGCAATAAAGCTTGTTCAGAGTACTGTATTAGATTTATATCTCTAATTTCGGCCCCAAAGTGGCCAAATTTTTAAAGCTGCAAAACAGTTCAATTCACATTGAACCAATTAAGTATAAACAAATTGTTCCTATCTCCCTTATTGCTTATCCCTCTTAGTCCATATACTCTGTTGATGAGCAAGGCAGAGCATCTGTGCATGACTGGTTCAATGCAGATTATACTGTTTTGAAATTAACAGGAATAAATGGGGGGGTATTCCTTAAAACCACAACACAACAGACTCCTCAGAACAAGACCAGAGAGAGAGAGAGATTTATACTGTATCTGTAATCATGAAGTTTACACACTGCAGTTTTGTATTAATCAGGGCCGTCCACAACGGGCTGTCACCAGTATGGAGTACTCTTCCATATTTTAACAGGCTAGCTCCTCCTCCCCTAGCCAATCCGTTCTCTCCTTTCATTACACCTATTCTATATGCATCTTTCATATAAAAGCTACCAGCACCCCACAAATCTGGCACATATGAGAAAGTCAACTGTTTCATGATGTGCATGACAAAACATTTTGGTTTTGTTTTCTGTTCTTTTTGGGGGGGGGGAGGCTCTATTTTTCATGCACTGGTCTTTTTGTTTAACATGCAAGGGACCACTTCTGTTGGGTGATTCTGAGTCATTTTCCTCCACTTGTGTTTTCTGGAGCTAGTCCAAAAAATCCCTAAAGTACCCGTAATACTACCTCTCAGAAAACAGAGGCAAAGCAATGGAGAATCAATCTACTCCAATAGCAAACAGCATTACAACCAACCACCATCACCAAATGAAACAGTCCTGAAATTAAACATCAAAACACATGACTTTAATAGAATAAATATGCAGTAAACTAACCAAACAACAATTTAAAAAAAATCTACCAAACAGAGAAACAGCTCCCACACAAGAGGAAAAAAACAGCAAAATAAGAAGCCCCATTTGTCAAAAACCAAGAAAACAAGCAAGTGTGCAAATAAAGGCACAAAAATAGGATGGACAAAAATCTATGATTTTTTTTCCAAAAAACCCCCCATCCATTTAAATTATGATTTAAATAAAAATATATTTTTAAATTTTAATTACAATTTAAATAGATTTTCTTTATTTTCATTTTTTTTTATTTTTAAACTTTAAATAATCAAAATCTGATCTTTTAAAATTTAAATCGTGGTTTAAATCAAATTGATTTTAATCAGATCCACCCAGCACAAAAATAAGGTTAAATTCCCCAAACCAAATTGATTAGAAGGGGGGGGTTTCCTCTCCCACCACCAGTTGCCTTTGTTTTTCTTTGAATTTAGTGTAGCAACAGGCAGCAAAAAATCCAAGAAAGGAAAGGACCAAAGAGTCAACACAAATCCCCAAAGAAATCAGTAGACTGGAAGGAGGAATCCAAAAAATAATCTCAAGGAAGCATGTTGGCACACGGATGCTGCCTGGTGGCAACCGTGAATTTGATACAAACAAATGGGAGGGCGGAATCACCAAACCATGGAAAAAATTAGAAGGATCCAAGATAGAGAACAACAGGCAGGCAACCAGGCAGACAAGTAGCACAAAATGGAAGGCACCATGAGCTCGAAAACCACAAGGAATGAATGAAACAAAGAAAGAAGACTGATCAGGTTCCAACCAATCCAAGGTCTTTTCTGAGATCAGAATTCTTGCTCCCCTCCAGATGTTCTGACTGGCTGCAGACAGCAGTCCTCATAATGGCATTAGATGAAAAATTTCTCAGGTGATTGAGAGACCGGGCATGAAAGAAAGATTAGACAAAAGAGGGAAACAAGAAAACAATGGAACTTTCATGCACCCCTCTTTATTTAACACACACCATTCATGTTTAACAGGCACTCTTTGGGGAATCAACATAGAAACATGAATATGAAAAGCACGCCTTCTTCATGCTTTTAAATCATGAAAGACTCATCCCTGATAATGGCAAAATGCACTGAGAGACTTGCAGAGCTAGAAGCAACAGGCCCACACATACATCATATTCATAGTTGTTTCTAGAGATGGGGGTATTCGTATTTGTATACGAAAACTAATATCCTCACGCAGCTGGAGTTAACTCTGGTGGCGGCCCCTCTCTTCCTTCCAATCGCTCCGGAGCCCCGCTCAGCTAACCACTCAGCAGCCTTGCAGGGAGACTCGTCCTCCCTCCCTCTGCCAGGAGTGGCTAGCCAACCGGGAAGAGAACAGCGCTTGGGAGCGATTGGAAGGATGAGCGCGGCCGGCGGCGGCAGTGGACGTATGAGCGGACCCTCGTTATCTCCAGCTGCGCAGGGATATTCGTATACGAATACCGCCATCTCTAGTTGTTTCATTAATCACTCACACACAGAGACATGCACGTGTGCTCATCACACACATACACATTTGTGTATCTACAAAAATGTAGATTCATAGGTGCTTTCCATCTCACAGATATGCTATATGTGGCCCTCTGTGTTTAAGAAGAAGGTAAGCCAAAAACAGCATGTTGGAAATATTTCTCTAAATACATATTTCTAGGTGTCTGATGTGTTCAACATATGACTCGAATTGATAAAACAAACAGGTTGGGTTTCACTGGCAGTCTCACAAATATTAAAAATATTTTAAATTAATAAACATCCTTTCTTTTCTTCGGCTTAGTAAGTTTATTTGGAAGAGAAGCCATGCAGTGAGATTAAGTATTGAGTTTAGAATGGAACAGGCGCATTTGACAGATGCTATTCAATATGGGTTGTGTTGCTTATCGTGGTAAGTGCAGAAGAAAACACAGTTACCTGTCATATATATCAGAATATTGCTTCTGTCATCAGAAAGAAGACGTTTTGAGCGAGGTGCACTTGCTGGGATTCTGCCCGTCAACACTCGCAAGAAGTTCTCCACAGTAACCTAAATACGAAGAAACATTTTTTTCATAACTGTTATACAGACTGCACATTTTAATTATTCAAAGAGGGTTCTGGAAAAAGAATTGCCCAATTTTAAAATGCTCTAATATTTAGCACAATTCATTAACAGATCAACAGACCAGACTACACTGCCACATTTCATTGTTACAATCTTGCAGTATCTTTTCAGTCCAGTCATTTATGCACTTTTTAATCACTGAAAAGTAATGAAGTTTGCTACGGAAAGTTACAATGGATAACATATGTCTACCAACATTCTTGTCTTTCTTGTCTTCATTGATTTGAACACTCATCACGCTGTGTGGCTTCATTTATGTGAGCCGACCTACACATGTGCTTATCCAGCAAAATGTTACAGTGTGTTACCATGGCAAAATGTTAATAAATATATTTTAAGGCTTAGACTCTCTGAGAGACTGACAGAAAATAAGATTCTGGTGGTTGAAACGTTTGATCAGAGACTGTCCATCTGGACAGCAAGCAAAGAAATTATAAAACATCACATCTGCTAGTTCTGAATACAGGCTAGTGTAGCGTAATACATACGCATAATCAGGCTCGTGAAAGACACTAAAACCAACATCTCGAAACACACGTCATTAAATGTTAATTCTCTTTCAGGAAGTCAAATGCAGAAGGTAAATGAAACAAAACCGTGTTCTAAACTTCTTCCTACAGAGACACATCTTTAATTACAAAAGGCACCAAGACAATCCTTCTCCTGTTTCCTCAGAGATTGGCACATTCTTATAGTAGGCTTCAGTGCAACTCTGTAGAAGGCATACCTGGGATTTTATATAGTGCCACATTCCAGAATTTCCAATTGAAGATTTTTCAGATTTTTATATTGTGCCAAATTCCAAACTGGAAGAACATCTTAGTTTCTCAAACAACTTTGTAACCTTAACCTTTCATTTGTCTAGAATGATTCAATCAGCTAAAGTATCTGTCATTGCAGTACTTGAAGTACTCCCATTTCCAATTACTTCCTCTTCGAATGAGTTCCAGCCTTCTCATTAAATTGAAAAATAGTTCTAGAACTCAAGGAATTACACATGCGAACCAAGAGAAGTCAAATGATGTAAGTTATCCCCCTTCTTAGTGTCTTTCTTTTTTCCTGAAGGCCATACAAAAGTCAAGACTTCATACTGATGGAGGGTTTCCTTGTGTGATAAAATTAATAATCTAGCCCTATTACCTTATGAAAAATACATTACAGACTTTGGGCTTATATTAGTCAAAATATAAAATCCCCCCTCATCAGATCACCTAAGATAAGGAAGAATCAACTGCAGGTGACTAGCATGGAAAACACGTGGATTAATAGACAGCCAGTTCTTTTGATCCTTTCAACATTCCAAAATAATTAACATATGGACTGGGGGGGGGGGGGGTTAGACTAATTCTCATATATGGGATCACACAAGATAGCCTTAGGAAAAATAATGTAAAAAGCAATTATTCTCTATCATGGTTATGAAATGTGAACATTTCAAATGTCAATACAGAATAATATTTTTAAATGCTACTTATTCAGAATACTGAAGAAATAATTTATATGAGAAGGTACAAAGATTTTCAACATCGCATTCCTGCAATACATTATTAACAGAACTGGAACTGCTGAAAGATCACACATTAAAAATGTTGATCCAATGATTTAAGATTTTATGGCACTACCCAGTAGAATTTGGTTGAACACCCACCTACTGACTCAGGGTGCAATTCTTTCCCTGTTGTTGTGACCAGACTCCCAAATGCTAAGCAGACATCTTATGAAAAGCCACTTGTCCAACAGACCAACAAGCAACAAAGCACTGCACTCAGAATGTACTTAATACTTAACCTCATAGCTTCTGTAATCCACTTCCACATCATCTCCGTAGACATTCAGTTCCATGTTTTTGTGACTAAACACAGTAGCTGGACTTGGATTCCGTGGGTTGCAGGCCATATCATCTGCAAGCATCAAGACTATATGGCTGATGGAGAAGAAGAGAATTTATATTATACTGTTTGAATACAATAACAAACTCATTGACAAAAAGTGCAAATTTTAAAAGTGTGCTTGCTTGCTTGCTTATTTTATTTAATAAATAAAGCAAGCAAGCACACTTTTAAAATTTATGCCCCAGGGCATGATACTATATGAAAGAACCCAAGGTGGCTCATATTATTTAAAAAAACAATATGAAGAAGAAAAAACTTTTTTTAAAAAAAACAGCAGTCCTGTTTTTAAGAAGCTCCTCTTGGGAAGCCAGTTACAGAGAAAAAGCCTGCCTGAAGGCTTGGTCTGCTCGTGGACAGATGGCAAAGAGGGGGCCATCTTAGGCTCCATGGAGGGAATTCCACAGCCTGAGAGAAGTGACACAGAACACTCTCTCTCTCGTGACAGTGGAAAGATTGACAGAAAGGCTTCCCTTGATTGTTTTAAAACCCACAAAGGCTCATACTGTCTTTCAGGTAGCTTCGGCCCAAATCATTGAAGGCTTTATGGGCTAAAGTCAACACTTTGAATTGGACTGGAAATGGACTGGCAACCAGTGGAGCTGTTGTAATAGGGAAGTCATGTGATTCCTGTAACCAGGTCTAGTTGACAATATGACAGCGACATTTGGACCAGCTGAAATTTCCAAAAACTTTCCAAAGGCAGTCCCCTCTAGAGCAGCGATCCCCAACCCCCGGTCCCCGGCCCGGTGCCGGTCCCTGGCCTGGGCCATACCGGGCCGGCGAGAGAGACCTCCCCACGCGCACTCACCCCCGCGCCGCCCGTTTGCGCCTGCGCACGCTCTCCGGCATGCCCGCACAAGCGCCGCGCCACCATTTGCACATGCGTGCGGGCCTGCACAAGTGCGTGCTGCCGTTTGCGCATGCGCCACGAGCGGTCGTGCGCATGCGGAAAATGGCGGCGCACGCTCATGTGGGCGGGGGGCGCCCATGCAAGAGCGTGCACACGCTTGTTCGCGCATGCGCACGAGCGCGGTGGGTGCCCCGCCTTCCCCAGCCGGTCCGCGGACCAGAAAAGGTTGGGGAACACTGCTCTAGAGTGCATCAAAGTAATCCAGTTGGGATGTAACTAAGGCACGTGTCATGGTGGCCAGACCAGCCATTTCCAGGAATGGGCACAGTTGGGTGTACTGGTTTTAACTGTGCAAATACATTTCTAGCCACTGCCAAGATATGAGCACCCAGCCTCAGAGACAAATCAGGAGCACACCCAAGCTGCTTATCTGTGTTTTTAGGGGGGATGTAAGTCCATTCAGCACAGGGTGAAACCCTATCCCCTGATCTGCCTTTCTAGTGACCAGAAGCATCTCTATCATGCCTGGATTGAGCTTCAGTTTATTCATCTCCAGCCCATTATGACACTAGAAACCAATTTAGAACCAAAACAGCTTCCTTGGAATTAGATAGAAAGGAAAGGTAGAGTCAGGTGTCGTCTGCATATTGATGATACTGAATCCCAAAACTCGGGACAACCTCCCCCAGCAGTTTCATGTATATATTAAATAGGATGCGGGACAAAACAGAACCCTGAGGGACACTACACGCCAATAGCCAGGACATCAGTCTCCTCCAGAACCACCTTCTTAGTTCTCCCACCTAGAAGGATCAGAGCCACTGTAGAACATTGCCTCCAAGTCCTATCCCAGAAGGTGGCCCAGAAGAACACAACTGTCAATAGCGTTGAATGTCATTCAGAGGTCCAGTAGAACCAACGAGGACACTCTTCTATCCAGCTCCTGGCATCTTCTGTCCCATAAGTGGGTCTGAAGTTGGACTGAAGTGGATCTAGATAATCCTTTTCATCCAGGAACTCTTGGAGCCGAGAAGACACCACAAACTTCAATATCTTGCCCAGCAATTGAACATTTGAGACAATTATCCAATGCCATGAATTCAAGGAAGGTTTTTTCAACAGCACCCCTACTACTGTCACCTTCAATACTGGAATCCTGCCTAGGGAGACATATACCACTTCTCCTACCCAACTGACAGCATCTACCATCATAAATTATTATAATCCAGGAAGGGCAAGGGTCCAACACACATGTGGTGGCTCTCACCTCTCCAGAGGTCCTGTGTGTGTGTGTGTACATGCACATTTACAAAGTTATTTTGCATAATGCAACTTGTGGCGGAATGCCCATGTCCCACCTGTCCGTCATGTGTAGCTCTAGAGCTGGAGCTTATAAGAGGACAGGAGGGCGGAGTCAGAGACAGTTAGGGAGAGTTGGAAACTGAGAGAGAAGGAGAGAGGAGGTTTAGAGAAGTTTTATGAGAGAGATTGGAAAGTTGGTGTGGTATAGTTGGTTTATGGATTAAAGAACAGTTAACAGATAGAAGTAAAAGAAATAGACAGGCAGCAGATAGTATTCCAGTGATTAACAGTGATTTATATGAAAAGTAATACCAATAAAGAAGCGTGTTTAATATCCAAGTAATGAGTGCAACATAATACAACATCTATGAATATACTTATGTGATTCAACAATTACACAATAAATAATCAGTTATATTTGACTAAACGTGTCTTGGCAGCATTATTGATAAAGTGTGGATAAAGATCCACTGGTGGCAGTTGGTGTATGGAGAATTAAGAAAGTCGTGCCCGAAAGTGGGACCTGGGCTTGAGGGAAACAAACTAGGGACACTGGGGGTGCGCGACACAACTCATTGGTAATTAATGTAAATTAATCTCTGTTCTTCTGAGTCCTTGACAAGCCTCTTTGTCTCCAGCATCATTTCACCAGGAGATGAAGTGGTCAGCTGTCTAATCAGTTGAATATGCATGCCACACAAATAAACAAAAACCACACCGTTTCCACAGTTGAAGGTGAAGTCATAATTTCTTCAGACTTTTTATTACTTCAGTGCTTTTACTTCTAAAAGCTTATTTCTTCCTTTAGATTTTTCAAGCCTCAGCCAGGAACAAGAGTAAACACACTAGCTTGCGATCTTTATCTTAACTAGGTTAAACCTGGCAAGCAACGTACCCTCTAATTTTCAGCCCTGCTGAGTGGGGCTCCGCCTCTCTCACACACAGTTTCACCCCTGCGTGCACACACAACTCTACCCCCTCATGTGCTGGATTCTGTCACAACCAGAACCTGACACAATCACTGCATGGAGAAGGAAGAGCTGCGTGGAGGGAAGTGGAGTCGTGCGCATGTGCGCTCCGCTTAGCAGGAACCTTGCTGGCAAGACCTCCCTCTTCAACAAAAAGTTCCCTCTGGGTCTTAGAGACATTTCATAGCATGTTGTCAACCTTGGAAGACTTTTCAGCCTAAATTATTATACAGAGGGTTGTGTAAATCACACTTCTATACAACTGCCTCATGCTTGATTGTCTTCACGTTCACTGCAGTGCTAAATGTATTTAAGCCTCAGAGAAGAAACAAATTGTATACTTTGGGATAGTACTTTTCACAAAATATTAAACTGTTAAGCACACTAGACACTGTGCATTTCAAGAAACCATTTAGGTTTGACAGCCCACAATTCATTTTACCAAAAAGCAAACCCATGTCCAACATTATACCAGCCCATCATCTCTCAAAGAGAAGAAAATCTCTTGTCAAATATATTGGATACATTCCCAATAATTAGAAGCAACATCATTTATTCCATTCTGTTTCATAACAGAAGAGGGGAGGGGAAACTACATGCACCCTGCAAAGTGGGAGTACAGTGCGGTGCGTCAACAAGCAAGAATCGGAGGCAGCTATCCGTGGAGCTGAAAAGCTTTCTTCTAATTGCTTTTATTGTTAGACAAGACAACTTTTCTTTGAAGCCCTGAATAAAGAGTACATTTGAATAGGAAAAAATAATTTAAAAAACTTTAAGTGATCCCAATAAATTATATTGCTGAAGAACAGCATTGTTCTTGAATGGCACCCATTCTCTTAAATCCTATGCACAAAAAAAGAATACAAGTGAATTTATCTTGGCTAGTATGATGATAAGTAAAAGTGATTCATGGTCCTGTCCCATCAGACTAGAACTAGGTATGATGATAAGAGATGCACAATTGACTCCAAAAACAAAGTATACCCCTTCTCTTCTTGTGTCCCACATCTTAGTTCATGATAAGAGTTTGAACATGAGATTTCCAATCTTATGAATCATCACAGTCAGTAGCTTGAACTCGGGAATAAGAATTCCGAAGGTGTGGGTTCTATGCAAGCTTTAGCTGCTAAAACCATTCTTTTGAAAGGATAAGTATTGTTAATGTTATTTATTTACTGTTGGTAATTTAAGCTATATCCAGATATTTCCTATCTCGCACATGTATGTCTCTTCCCTATTATATTACTTTTCTCATCAAAACAACAGAAAGCAACCTTGTTCTTCTTAATTCTTACAGCAATAGAGACCTGAATAAAGCTCTCTGCTTATTCTCCATTTTAAGACTATTTAACATGGAGAATAAACAGTTACTGCCTTTGTTGTGACAAGGAACACTGCTTTGTCTGGTTCTCAATTACTAATTCCCACATGAAAACCAAGTAACAGTTACTTTTTATATTTCCCAGAATCCCCCGCCCAACATGTCCAGTGATAACACTGGTTAGGCATTTGTAGTCTCAAAAAGTAACTTTTCCAAACTTTGCTAATAAAACGTTTGCTCCAGCTTTAATATTCAGTTTATAAATATCAAAATCACTACAAGCATGCCTTTGCCTTATTATTTACAGCTTTAGCTGTTTTTAGGACATGGCAAACATCACAAATGATCAAGCCAAGCCCAGAGATTTTGCCTGCTGCATTAAGAGACCTAGGGAATGTTGGCTGTACAGATCTGGCAGCAAGATGATGCCACCAGTCCCAGAAGTCATGTAATCCATCTACCCACTAGCTGAGACTACCCTGTGGTATAAAATGGAAGATTCTAGCAATGCCCCATTAAACAATGAGTCAACAGATGAATGGACCACCAGCCACATATAGTTCTCAAGGATCCTTTAAAAAAGAAGAAGACAGCTCTTCAGAGGAGCTTGAAACTGTAAGATCTCACCACATAGGGTTGTATCTAGAACAATTCACTGGAACAAAGACTTCTGAGATTATTGAAAAAGAGTCCACCATTTCTAATGTACACCCATATAAATCAAACGTATGGCAGTGTCTGGGAACAGAATTGGACTGCCAATACCCAGAAATCTGGAAATTGAAGGAGCCCAAAGTACTTTCTCATAATTAAGGCTGTCATTCAATGACAATTTTTAAAACCAATAAATGGCCAGGCTTCTAAGTGATTAACCTATTAAAATAATTACTATATTACTGCAAAACAGAATAAATTTTGAAATGATTTGCCAAATGCCAAAGCATTTGTTATTTGGAAAATTTCTTCAGGGGATATGTACAATACTGTCTCATTGTGTTCTGCATTAATTAACCCAGAATTAATGTTTTTTCATCCCCACCACAACTGTGGGCATAAACAATAGGTTTTGTATAGAAAAACTATGGCTCTTTTTTTTCCTTTTTTGCCTTTCCAATTATGGGCACTATAGTCTCTTATAATCTGAAAGATACCAGACTATAAAATGAAAGACTATTAAGCAATAAACATATAACTCACTTAACACTTCTTGCACTGAAATTGTTCAGCTTTCACATCATCACAGAGAATTATTTAATATTCTAGTAAGTGTCACCACAATTAATAAATGCTGTTAGCAGGACAGTTCCAATTAATGTCCACATTTTAAACCTTCAATATTGGATTTACTAATTAATCCAATTACTCCTTTCAGCTTCATTCAAAATGTAATTGCATATTTTCCTCAAAGTAGGGCTTCTTCATTTATACTATTGTACATATTATATCCTACCTTCTAGCCTCAAAAACATCAGACAGTTAAATTACAACAAAAAATCAATTCTTAGCTGCTGACAGAGCAACTGCATGAAAAATAAACATCCTGGCAATGAACTGAAAAGCTTTTTTGAAGCAGGAATGTCGTCACAAGTCTTTCTTTAAAACTGCAGAATGCAACTGTTATGTAGAATGTTCCACAGCAGAGGAATGTGGAGGGGGGGGGGGAGAGAGAGAGAGCCTGCAGACAGTCTAATTCAGTGATTCCCAACTTTTGGGTCCGCAGATATTCCTGGACTACAACTCCCAGAAATCCTGACCAGCACAGCTAGTGGTGGAAGAATGCAGGAGTTTTAGTCCAAGAACATCTGGGGACACAAGGTTGGGAACCAGAACCATTGGTCTAATTAAACCAAGGGCAGGCACCTTGTGCAGCCCTTCCAGACTCTCATTAGCACATGCCAGCACAGTCAATATAAGGGATGGTGTGAGACAAAGTCTAACGAAATATGGAAGGTCAAAGTTGCCCACACAATTGGCAAGTGAGGGAGTTGTGCTAGCATACTCATCATGAGCTTCTATGAAAGGAGACAAAGTGGATCAGATTAGCTTCTCACAACCATTTTAATAAGCCTACACATAGTGTGAATGTGTGTTTGGTGTCATTGCAAATACTAACAAAAAAAGACAGCTGTTTCAGAAGAATTTGGAAATTTCACACCATATTTCTGCATCCAGAAAGTTATGCTTCCTTTCTTAGCCATATAGGAAGAAAGAGCACAACCCAACTCACCACAGATGGTCACATTCTAGTATAACACAAGCAATAATATTTAATACATGCAACAAAAAGGAGACCATTTTCTCAAAGTTTTTGGAACAAACTTTTGTAATGGAAAATATAGAGAAGATGTTCCTTGGCAGTACAGGAATCAGTCCAGTGGTATAATTTTGTTGAAGAAACTCCTTCTGTCAGCAGAATGAAAAGTGAGCAATCCCAAACCAGCTTCCCCACCAAGCTTTCTGCATGATTTCAGCAATGCTCCTTTGAGAAACTCTTTGAGCCAGATTTTCAGGCAGCATACAAGGCTGCATGGGGAGCAGAAAGTCTCATTGCTCCATGGGCTCACTATGAGTGCGTGGAAGACTGATATGCCACCTTAACAAACCTACAAACCAGATTGGCGGCTGTTGTGATCCCTAAGCAAACCACCAGCTGTCTAAATGTACCATTGGAATCAACAAAAGGGGAACAATGATGCATCACACAGAAACCACATATAGGTAAATGACTGACAAATAGGGATGCATTCCTTCAGATTTTTGGACTTTAATTGCCAGCGTTCTCCAAGCATTCAGGGAATTGCAGCCCAGAAACCAAAATCAGAACACTTGTAGGTTTCATCCCTCCCCTGCAAGAGAAAGGATTTTGAGAGAATTGTCTCCACCATTAGACTTCTCCACACATCCTGTTTCCTTTAGTTGGCTTGGGGGGGGGGGGGGGGAAGAAAGAAAGAAACTGCTGTGGTGTTTTCTGGCAGGCATAGTCCTTTCGAAAGAGCCCTCTATAGAGGCTAATGGGCAGCAAGACTACACTTCCGAGGAACCACCATGGCAGCGACACCTTCTTCTCTTTTTTAACAGATGAACTACAGGAAACAGGGAAGGCTTGAGTGATCTGATGGTGCAAATAAATCAATCAAAAGCCTTTCTCTGCTGCTTAACAAACAGGTGTGCTGATTTTGGCCTCTAGAAAGCAATTCTTGGAATCTTGGACAACTGAATTAAAGTCCACAAATCGAAAAAGCACACCCCTACTGACAAACGACCTGTTAAGGATAGAAAGCAGAAAAACATTAAAGATGTCTCAAAAAGGTGCAGGTCTGGTTGAAAATGTAGTCTCAGGAAACAAATACTACTTAGTATTTTCAGATGATCACCCTTGAATCTCAGATTGCCTTGGAAAAATCCATAGGGATACTTTGGAATGTCAGCCTAAACCAATAAACATGGAACATTTTTTCCCCAAAACAGCTTTCCAAAGTGCAAATGTTTTAAGGAGAAATATTCCAAAGGAAGCATTCTGCTTAGTTAATTCTTTAAATGTATAACTTAAAACAAAGCCCTTTTTAATCACAACACACTGAAATAAAATATATCTTTTCTAGGAAATGAAACTCAAATAACTGCAAAGCATATCTACCATTCATCAAAGCATAATAATTTCAATTAATTTTCAATCACTCATCTGTAACATAGATCCTCTTTATCTATAGCACCCCTGCAGCCTCAGCATCATCCATTGCCTGACAGACTGAATAGAAATGGCCCCTGAATGGTGTCTGAACCTTCCCAGTGTAAATATACTCTCATCAAGCCTGGCCAACCAAGCTAGGGGCTTCAACATCTGGAAAGCCACAGGTCTCCCAGCCCTGAAGTAAGGGTTTCTGTAGCAAGATCTAATAAATTCTCAAAATCTTCAGATAAAGATTATTAGTCTGCTGTATTTTGAAATTTAAAGAAGACATGCAAATTAATATCTTCACCCAGAAATGACATTATTCCTGCACAGTACAAATGAAGTGGCCACATTAACATCACAAGTACTTATTAAAAAACTGACATCTGAACTACAGTGATCTGTATTCAAGTGTCACCTGATCAGGCCAGTCATAAAAGTATATGCACATTTATTTATTATCTATTTATTTGCCACCTTGGGACGTGGTAGTGCTGCGGGTTAAACCGCAGAAGTCTCTGTGCTGCAAGGTCAAAAGCCCGGCAGTCGTAAGATCGAATCCACGCGACGGAGTGAGCTCCCGTCGCTTGTCCCAGCTCCTGCCAACCTAGCAGTTCGAAAGCATGTAAATGCGAGTAGATAAATAGGTACCACCACGGTGGGAAGGTAACGGCGTTCCGTGTCTAGTCACGCTGGCCATGTGACCACGGAAACTGTCTATGGACAAACGCTGGCTCTACGTCTTGGAGACGGGGACGAGCACCGCGCCCTAGAGTCGGACACGACTGGACTAAATGTCAAGGGGAACCTTTACCTTATTTGCCACCTTTCTCCCTACAGGGCCTCAAGGTGGCACATGCTCCATCAAAACATCACCATCACAATTTAAAAAGCCATAACATATAATATTAAAAATTATTAAACTTAACAACACTAAAGACCAGCATTAAAAACACTTCTAAAAACACCTTTTAAAAACTACATTCCTGAATTAAATGCATCATTTCTAAAGCTCCAACTTGTCCAACCCACTTAAAAGCTTGTGCAAAAAGGATAGAGTCAATAGGCATCAGGGTTGCATGAGTTATCCCTGCCTCTGAAGTCATGCAAGAGGATAAAATCTCAATAAATGAAGGAAAATCCAAACAAAGGGGAAAAAATCCCTACATCCAACAGGTACTTGCTAAAACAAACAGCATCACTTAATTCTGTCTAGTATACCGCCATTTTTATGTAATACTACCTAATAATTCACCATTCTACACAGGCAGAATTCCCTCTAAGTGAAATCCTCATTTGTCAGGCCACCCAGCTTCCATGGAGGAAGTAAAGTTCTGGAACACAGGCAGCTGGCAAACAACACTCTATTTTCCTTGACCAGCCTGCTGCATTTGTAGCTAGCAATCTGTTTCCACTAGCCTATAAAAAAAAAGAAAAAGCTTAAAAGAGGAGTCTATAAAAATCTCCCTTTTCAATTTTATTTTGGGGAGGGATGCTAACAATTACTGAGAACTAGCATGAAGTAGTGGATATCGTGTCAGCCTGGGACACAAGAGATATGGATTCAAACTCCACCTGGCCATAGAAAGCTCGTGGGGAACACTCCTGGAACATTTCACATATCTCAAAGACCCTACTACGCTTGCCATAACGTGGACATAACTTGATGACGCATAAGAACGTCTCGCTTCACTGGTTACTCGTTGTGTCCCAGATCAGGTTCAAGGTTTTCACACTCCACAGTTTGGGACCATGTTACTTGTTGGAGCGTCTCTCCCCAATGTCATCTGCCCAATCCACCAGATCCTCCCCGGCCGGGCTCCTCTGTGTGGCTACCCCGAGGGAGGCCTGGAAGTCTTCTACAAGGGGCAGGGCCTTCTCTGTGGTGGCTCCAAACTTATGGAACCAGCTCCTGGAGAAGCTACGCTTGGCTCCCTTCCTGCTGTCATTTAGGAGGCAACTTAAAACATTTCTTTTCAGGAAGGCCTTTCATACCAACCCTGGTTGATGGATTGCTTACCTCTTGTCCTGCTATCACCAGGAAATTGCTTATGTGCCATTGTTTTTTCTGCTGTTATATATTTTAATCTTATTGTTTATTGCTTATTTAATACATGTTTTAATCTATTGTTAAACCGCCCAGAATAGTGCACTGGCACTAATGGGGTGGTATATAAATAAAATAAGTAAACAAATAAGAACAACATGAAAATTGGAGGTTTAGTAATAAAGCTGAACTAAAGTAATGCTTTACTCCTGATATATGATTTTACAAAATAAGTTGTATGAATCCGAAGTCCTTTTCTTAAATTAACATGTATAAATATTCTGTATCTTGTCTTCGTCCAGGAAAGAGGGAAAAACAGTACTTTCTACCAGTACATTGCTCTACATAAGCATCACTGCTAGAAGTATGACTCACACTTGACTGCTATTTACTTTTGCACATACCAAGTTCACAGTGAGGCAGCTAGGGCTAGACATGCAGGGCCCAACAGCTGAGTGGGTTCTCAAATGACCACTCAGAAGAGAATGGCAGATGATCTGGAAGCAGCAAAAATATCCAGTGTTGGCAGAAAAGTTTGAAAGCATTTTCTGGGCAACAGAAGACCAGCTGAACACAGTTACAGATACTTATTTTATTACTTTTATTTTTAAAATATCATTTACAAGACAGTATTTGTTCCAGTGAGAGGCAGTGATTAATATGCAGGATTGGGACTTAGAAAATCAAGGTTATAGCCTCCACTGAGCCACTATATGACTTATTTAAGTATTGCTACCCTTTCTGTTATCAACAGATCTCAGGGTCAGGGCAATTACAAAATCATGGTAGAGTAGTCTAAGCATCTTGGATATAACAATGTTTGTTTTTAAAAATCATCAACAGCAAATTGATTAGAAACCAAGCCAAGATCATATGAGACCCTGGATGTTAAGTAAACACAGGCAGATTTGGCACCACAATCTAGCCTCTAAGAATGTGTCATTCCCACAATGACTGCAAGATCATCTCAATGGAACCGGTGCACTGTAAGTACTCAATCTAAGACTCCTTTTGCATTCTTTATTTCTTTTAGAAATTATGTCTTACCTGTCAGGAATGCCTAGTCTCTTGACGCTTCTATAAACTGAAAGGGTATTGGCCACGTGGCGATAGTTAAACCAGAATCGAGATGTGCAAACCTGAATGAATTAAGAAGTGGGGGTGAACTTTATATAGTTAACAAAAAGGAAAAATGAATTTTACAGCTCTAACGTGGTACTTCCCAACCTTGGGTCCCCAGATGTTCTTGGACTACTGCTCCCAGAAATCCTGGCCAGAACAGTGAAGGCTTCTGGGACTTTTAGTCCAAGAACATCCAGTGACCCAAGGTTGGGAAACACTGCTCTAATGCACCAAAGCAGTCCGTCATAAGAAACCAATTTACTACACAGATGAATGATGCTAATAATATACTTGAAAAAGGATAACCAATTATCCCTACAATTTTACAGTGCAGTGAATGCTACCATACTATTATACTTCCCTTGAGCTCACATGCCATTCCTCTATTTCTTTCCCACAACCCTCAACCTTGTTACATAATGCTCAACTTATGTTGAGTAATGTGCAAATTTCTATTGGGAAAGAAAAAAGAAAAAATGTTTTTAAAAACCCTAACAAAGCTACACAAATATACAGAAAAGAACTATGCAGACAGCTAGAGGTTTCTTTCAAGTATGGCTACAAGCTTGTTACGATTAAGAGTCATATTTTCTTCAATAGTGCCAGTGACTGCAGCAAAAACTTCAAAGATTTTATTTTATTTTAATGTTTCATTTTAATGTTTTTATTGGTATTATTTCCACTTTGTTTAAAAATGCATTGATCATTTTTGTCTTCTTGTTCCGTTTTATTGTATTGTTTTGCTTTGTATTGTATTATTGTACTGTGTAAACCACCCAGACTGGCATGGGTTGCCAGATGGGCGGCATAGAAAATAAATAAATAAATAAATAAATAAACAAACAAACAAACAAATTCCTCTGCTCTCCGTGACGTTTTTCCATGTGCACACAGAGATAATTACAAAGCACCACACATGGCTCCTCTAGACTGCACTTACATTTTTTTTTACACTTTACCTTTCAAAAATCCAGGTGATGGACACTGCTTGAAATATGTTTCTTTCTAACTGCTTAAACTCCACTGTCACTTTATGGAGCCCACCCAAAACAGGCTAAAATCAATCCCATCCAGTCTAATCCAAGCCTAATGTGTGAGGGCAAAAAGCAATTCCACATGCCAGGTGGTGGGCAATATTTATTTCTGGAGGTGGCCATCTATGAATCCCAATGATAGAAAAGAGATTTTTGTGATGGGGAGGGGAGGAAAATTTAGAAACTTACCAGAACTGCCCAGTTGTTTGTATGTCCACTCCTAAAAAATTGTTCTGCTTGATTCTGAAAGAAGAATGCACCAAATAATCTCAAAAATAAAGGTGTAGGGATACTACTGCTTACTGAATTCAAATGTAGAAGAATTATAACATACGTATTAGTATGTCATTAATATAGTTCTTGAAGGTTTGCATTGGGGAGGGGGGTGAAGCAAGCAGATAGATGTTGCAGAAGTGCAGAGGAAAATTTTGAAATGCTGGCGATTACCATCCCCACCCCTGTAGCCATGAACCCTAGAAGAATTCAAAAACAGACACAGACCAATTTCAACAGTTCCCATCTTTTGTCAAGCTAATCAGTTTTAATTGTACATTCAAGACGAAGCAGTTGCAAAATACTTTTCTTTTCCACAGGTGTAGCACCTGGCAATGAATTGTTGCTGAGAACATTCATGATACATCCCCCACCTTCTCAGGGGGGAAAGGCAAACCTGAAAATGTGGCAGCTGCCAATAAAGAAGCATCAGCACGCGAACACAAAGCACCAACTGTTACCATCCTAATACATTGTGGTCACTCATTCACTCATCAACTAGTCCTCCTGCTCCAGTGTCCCAAATAAAGGAATCACAGCACAGATACAGGCCAAAATCATCTTCCTTACGCAGCTACACAAATGATATAACATTTGGAAGCAAATAGTCCCACATTAAGAAATCACCATAGCCAGCATAATTACTTGAGGTAATTCATCTCCAAAAGTGATGCTATTTGTTCTACACTAGCATAACTAGAGAAGATGATGTGGGCCACAGCCTCCCAGAAAAAAATAGGAAAGAGTAATTAGAAGAAGCAACAGCTTTCTTCACAAGTACTGCATGTTTAATCCTTCCTATCATAATGGGAAGCAGGAGGTAAATGATCACATGAAGGCAGCTTCTTTTGCTAACCAGCCCTGCTAGCTCTCATTTGCCTTCATTTCCCCTGTGGCTGGAACACCAGCAGTAACTGGAGCCAGTAAAAGTCAATCCCCGCTGCTTTGCCATGCATCCCAATTAGACATGGGTGCTTTGTATTCGTATCCACAGGACATGTAACCAGTAACCAGCGCTTCCCCCGTTGCGTACCTGCACTCCATCAGCAAACGCTAAAGTACAGCAGCTGAGTAACACAGCTATCGCTGTTGTAGCAAAAGGACAACACGGAACCGGCATGGAGGCAGCCATATTAAACAGCCCTCGTGATCAAGAAGGAGGCGGAGGCTTGACTACCAACCCGTGTAACTCCTCCTCTCACTGCGGTCAACACAAGGGGCGGGGTTTATCATCTATCTCCTTGATTGTTTTCACGGAGTAACTCCTTATCCGTTTCATCCTGTGAACTGAGGTTTGGCACTAGGGTGGTGGAAGCGAAGGAAAGGAATGATGAGAAGTCAGTTTGTGGGTCTTTCTTCTCCCTCCCCCCCCCCCGCTTCCTGTTTCAAAACCATCTGTATGCTTGATAAGCAGTACCAAGAAGGAGTGGTCTACGGATCTCTTATGTTTTAATAAACTACAACTTTTTCTCATGATCACAAGCCATATTGGCTGGGATTGATGGGACTTAGAATCCAGCATTTGGAGGAGCACAGGTTTCCTCTCCTAGCTGTACACCTTAGCTGGGAATAAAACTTACGGGATTCAAAACAATTAAATTTCTGAGTCAGCATGCATCATAATAATTAATTGCCACCAAGCCAATTCTGACTTATGACGACCCTGGCCAGGGTTTTCTAGGTTTGAGAGTACTCAGAAACTGCTTACCAGTCCCTTCTTGTGGGAGGCTCCAGGGATTGTGCAGCTTGTGCAAGGCCACAGAGAGTCGCTCTTCTGGGATGCCCAGCAGTGAACTGAACTGCAACCTCTGGCTCCACAGCCAGAGGTTGCACAACCTAACTCACAGCCAGATATCTAACTCCAGCCAGCTAGAATGCATGATGGGACTTCATAAATCAAGGACAGGGAGCGTGTGGCTCTCAAATGTTGCAGTTCCCCACATCATTGGTTATGCCAGCTAGAGCTGATGGGGACTGTATTTCAGAAACATTCAGAGCACCCAATGTATCCCCATCACCCTTTTAAAAAATGCATGTAGTGTGGTTTATAGCAGAGTAACTTGACTGGCTCACAGTGGCCTGAACTCAAAACATTCCACAATTGTTCCCATCCTATGCACATGTAAACAGAAATAGCTCCAATCTGTATGAAATGGGGCTTTGATGCAGTAAAATGAGGAATATGTGGTCAAATTCTGCCCATTTGCATGAAGATGTTACTAGCCCCTTTATATAGACAGAAACCATTGTGGAACACTTTCAAACATCTGTAAAACTAACCAAAAGTGGAAACAGCACTTTTTCCTAGCATAGAAATGTAGTGAAGAAGAAATGTCAGCTGTTGATTTCTGCCCCACTTCAGTCTACCTAGATTTAACAGTACTATGGCTATTTAAAAAGTTGGCAGCCTGACCCCAAATAATTTTCGTTTCAACTCCATTTATGAAATAAGAATTGGAGTTAAGAGGATGGGATATCAGAGATGCTGACTTCACATTTAGAGGCATATTATGGTCCATTTATCAGACTAGAAGCGCCCATGTCTAATCTCAACACAAGAGGCCACTGTTCCCTCTTTTTTTATTTGAACTCTGTCTCCCCAACACTATGAGGATGGGGCAAGCAAAGACAAGAGGCAGCAGTCACCAAAGCTTTGAACCCCTCAATTATTCTTTCCCTCTAAGACTTCCTCTACTCAGATTTCATCTCTCTTTAGCTACTACAGTAGGGATGACCCAACAGGGCCACCCAAAGTGAAGGAGCCTAGATGTCAGAAGACAAATTATTGTATCTTTAAACTGTAGTATGAAAATATGATTAAGTGTCATATTTTTATCTCTTCTATTTTGCTGCAAAGTGAAAATCAGACACTGATTAACTCTCTATTAAGGTTTTGCTAGGCTAGAAATGGTAGACAGATCCCACCTGCCCTTAAAATGTATAAGACTAAGGTTATAGCACAGATTTGGTGCTGAAATATGGAGGTCTACTGAATATATACATTTAGAAATACTCCAGAACAAATTTTTATGAGCTATTTTAGCCCTTCCTAAAGGAACTGAGACCTTTATTCTCTTGCTGGAAGCAGGCCTTTGCACAGTGAAAGCTATAGTACAGACACATGGCATCAAATATTGGTTGAAACTGGAAAAGGGGATAGTATCAGTTTTAGTATTGTCTGCTTTAATAGAATATTATAATAATATAACAGTTTTATCTTGGAACCAGGAAATTCTACAAATTACAGTATTGATATATACGGACTCTCTTGGGATCTTCTGAGTGTTTTACATTTTGAGACAACAGCATGTTATCTGAAGTCCCATATCTTAAAAAATGGTTTTCAAGCAGACTGTATTTCTGCCTGTATGAAATGTGTCCCCTGGCATGCCTATCTATATATCTTACACATAGTATTTAACTAATATAACAACTGTTAAGTGGAGAAATGCTTTCACAGCTTTACAAGAGCCCCATGGTGCAGTGGTTAAACTGCAGTACTGCAGTCAAGCCTCTGTTCACAACCTGAGTTACATCCTGACAGATTCAAGTAGCTGTCTCAAAACTGACTTGGCCCTCCATCCTTCCACGGTTGATAAAGTGTACCCAGCTCATTGGAGGGGAAAGGGTTGTTTGCATAATTATGTTGTAAACCGCCCAGAGAGTGCTCTAAGCACTGTGGGGTGGTATGTAAGTTGAAACAACAACACCGATACCAGTCCATGAGTTCTGCAGTGGCTGAGGGAAACAATATCAGTTGATTCCCATGGAGGAGAGAGTTTGCCCATGTGGAACTAATCTGGCTGAAGGCCTAACTCACTAATTACTTGTTTGCCCAATTTATAAGGGTTAAGAGTAACTCTATTCAAACAATTAAGTCTTGTACTGTATTCAGTAGGTTTTATGGATCTGATGAACTTTACTGGGGAATACTGACTCCCTCCGTGTACTATTTTCAGTCACCAGCAAGACAAAGTAAATGCTAGCCTTCAACACAGCGGGAAAAATGCCTAGGTGTCAACCTCACATCTTCAAGGAGCTGTTGTTCCTCCTAAACCAGAAACATGGCTCTTTCATTGTATTGGACTTGGCTGCGTCATCCATTTCCATTCTTCCTCCAAGAGGAAATTACCATAAAACAAGATGCCGAGAAAATAGCGCTTAATATAGCAATGGCAAAAAATATTAAATCTTCAACACCAAATACTGTCTTAGACTAAAACTGGAATTAGATGGTGGGAAGAGTCAGAAATAAAATGGTGATGCCTAGTTTTGTTTGTGCAGCAGATATGAGTAGAGTCTATTGGGAGCAAGCAGGCACCTTAAAACAGGCATCAGTTTCTCCACATATCAGTTTGTACAGCCCCACAGCCCTCAGCTCTTTTGTCAATTTTCTAAAAGGAAACTGCTGTTATGTATACACCCCTGCAAGGTCTCAAGGTCTTCCCCTGCAAACCAATTACCCATTTAGGAAACCATCCAGAGTTATTAATAAATATTAAGAGTCTTATGTCAGGTCTCTAGCCACTTGTTCACTACACCCAAGCCAGCAAAACTTCCCTCTCTCTCTCAGTTTTCTGAGATAGATATACAATACGGGAATAGATTGTTGGACAGAGAGATGTCTATAGACATAGGAAAATATTCTCAAGTAGATTTCTTGGTCATGGAGCATCACACACTTTTGTGTTGTCTGGTCTTGGGAATTTTTAAAACTCAGAGGGATGCAGTGGAGCCCAAATATGTTAATCTGGTATTTTCAAGTTGGTTTGTTCAAGTGAGCACTGTTCTAAATTTATGAAAAGAAAGGCTCATTCTAGCAGGCACATTTTTACATATTTACCAGCCATTTCTGAAACAAAAACTTCCAACTGGTGATTCCTCATTTACATGTGCTGACATTTCAGATTGTCAGGTCAAGTTCCTCAAAGGCTTCCCATCTGTGTGTGTATGTAAAGCTATATGCATTAGGAGCCCAGGATCAAATCCCTGCTCAAAGATGATGTTCACTGAGTAACCTTGGACCATTTGCTATCTCATAACTTGTACTACATCAAAAGAATGTTCTGAATATAAAGTTGGGGTGGGGGCTATCATGGCTACTAGAATGCATGTCCATGTACTGCCCCTTTTTTCTATGCCAGGTTGCTCTAGTAATGTCATATATGAAGAAATTTAAAAAGCAGCAGGCAAAGGAATTATCAAATGTTCCCTCTAGTTGGACTGTTTTTCCCCATGTGGATGGTTCTTAATGCATCCAGGGGTTGTTGTTTTTTTAATGCTTTTGGAACTTATGTAGAATAGAAGGGTACAGGGTGGGGTGTTTTTTTTTTAAATAAATACATTAATATTTAGTTAGCATACGTCCTTTTGCTATTGCTCTCTGACAATGATCTGTATGTAAAAGTTGCAATGGGGCTTTCCCACATGGATTTCCTTACTCCCTGTGCCCTCCAAAAACCCACAGGATCCTTAAGGAAGGGGATGCGGTCTGGGTCTGGAGTGGGTGAAGCAGTGATCACTGGAAATCAGCTGGAAGTAGCTGGGAATCAGGTTTTCATGTTCAAATTACCTACAGAGAAATTATTTGAAGCTGGAGTTAGCAAGAAATAGAGTGTAGAATTGAAGATACTTAGACATTTGCTCTCTGGGAATCTGAGGCAGGGTCTGTGGTTGGCCTATGTACTGTTGCATCCACTTTGCATTATTACACCCTAATATGCTCTGCCTGCATATATGAAAAACATTAAATGTGAGCTTTGTAGAGTTAGATATTAGAACTTTATTTATTTATTTATTTATTTATTTATTTTTCTGGCTTTTACCCCGCCCATCTAGATTCAATGAACTTATATTACAGGCTAGAGTTTGACTCCAACCTTCCAATTTTCCTTTCCTTTGCTTTTCTGTTTCTGTTGTGTCATCTCCCTAATTTGCAGAAAGAGGCATGGCCATTTCCCTGAGTTAAAAAGAAAGAATTTGTGTATTCTGCAGCTATTGGCTGACATCCTGTTGCTTAGTGTAGTAAGTCTCATGAGAGTGGGTCCACTGAATCAGTGGGGATTTGATGTATCAACTCTCGATATGTTCCTTTGATTCAAATGGGCCTAGTCTTGTTGTGACTTCACTTGGACATCAATAGAAAGAAAAATATAGAACAAGACTACAAAGAGGAACCACAAGGAAATATGAAAGAGTTTACTTTCTCTTTGCCCTTTCCCAAAGTTCTAGTATGGTTAAATTTGGGGTTTAGGTGGAATAGAAAATCAAGACTCCTAATCCAGGCTGAAACCTAAGCTCAGGGACTCATTGTCATGACCAAAGCAATTTGGTTCAGGAAGAATCGGAATAGTGGGACAGACCAGAGCTGAAAGAGAACTGCAGCTGTAGTTTAGCTTTTGATCTTGAAACCTCTGAAGATCTCTCAAAATAAAGGGTGAGAAAATTAAACACATTAAATTTAATTCCATACCAAAAGAATAATGAGGGCCAAAATTCCCAACAAGAATAGTTCCAGAAATATTAAAGGTTAGAGTAAGCTCTGTCAGTTGATGCAGCTTTCTGCTTGCTTGTCAAAATTTCCAGCCACATGTCAGAACAAAAGATGCCTTGTCTTTAAGTGGATTCAAAGACTGGAGAAAAACACTTTAAAAGTCAAGAGGGTTTTACAAGCATACTGCATCTATGATCTGTACGTCAGCAATGTCAATATAGCACAAAAAAAGAAGGGTGACTCTCAGCAGCAATCTTTGTTTCCACTTTGTTTCCACTTTACTAAATTATACTGTTTTGAAAGCAATATATATTGTATAACTTTCCAGATCTAATTCTGGCTAATTGACAGGATGCTGCACCCCTATCAGTTACGTTTCTCTAGTCATGTACTGAATTGCTCATCTGACAATTAACTGCAGAAAATTACACCATCCCTCCACAAATATCAACAGGATTCTGGCTATTATTTTAAAACAATTGGTGTTCTTCAGTTTGTAGTCATCAATTAACTAGCTTTGTGGCGGCGGGGGGGGGGGGGGGAAGAGAAAATAACTTATTTAGAAATGTGTTTGAGTATACTCTCTCTCTCTCAAAAAAAAAAGGCAAATGGCAGAAATTAGAGAATGCATTCCAGGAAATGCAGGTTACTAGTCTTCAGCAAGACAGAATTTAAATTCAATTCTTAAAAATATCCTCTGGTATATGCTCCTACAAAAACATATTTGAGTCATACTCAGTTATCAAGATGTAGCTTTAGGAATCTACTGTGTGAAAATGGCAAGGTTTATATATGAGTTCTTCACCAAATTATCACATAAACTTTTTTGTTTGTTTTACATCTTTTGCTATCCTGTTACTCACTCCATCCTTAATTTCTGTTCTTCTTATGAAAATAAAGTTCAGCTACCTAATTCCTGGTGTTCATAGCTAAATAATCTGTCAATGGGACCTTAACCCTACCCCACTATGTAAGTTAACACAGTCTGCATGGAAGAAGAGTGGACAATCGCTGCCTCACATCCTGTCCCCTCGTGGAGGGGAACTGGTCTGGTGCTATTCACTTCTTCTATAAATGTCCTACATGGAAATGTGACTGTCCTGCTTAATAAGGAAGGCTAGCTACAGGGATACTGTGACTGTTGACTGTGTTTACCAAAAATAATGTTGTGGACCATCCAAAATCCTCTGAAGGTTACTTCCCTCAAGGGGTTTATTTTGACCTTGCTCTCTTCATCTAAGGAAGAAAATACTACTTGAACCTCATTATTTCTTATATTCCTCCCAGTCTTTTTTTCTGATTCCTTGCTCTTATGCTTCTATTGCATGCTTTCAAGCTAGCAATGGCAGCTTGCTCTTTTTCATCTTCCATTAAAAGGAAGAAGAATGTCTATCTTGAAATTTCAAAAGATAATGGGGTGAAATTAAGGGGGTGGATACAAAGGCAATGAAAGCTTTTTGTAATATATCTGCACGCACCGAAATAGTACGAACAGAACCTAGAACTTCCTAAGCTACATGTAGAGAAAAAGTATGTTATAAATGTATTCACTTGGCATACACAAAATTCAAAAAGATCTTGATTGGCTCGAGCACTGGGCTGAAAACAACAGAATGAAATTGAATAGGGATAAGTACAAAGTTCAACACCTAGGGGAAAACCAAACATGCAGTTGCAAGATGGAGGAAACCTGGCTCAGTAATACTGTGACTGAGAAGGATCTTGGAATTGTTGTAGATCACAAGCTGAACATGGGCCAACAGTGCAATATGGCTGCAAAAAAGGCCAATGATATTTTAGGCTGCATTAACAGAAGTATAGTCTCCAAATCTCGTGAGGTACTAGTTCCTCCCTATTTGGCACTAGTTAGGCCTCATTTTGTGCATTCTGCCCAATTTTGGACACAATGCTTTAAGAAGGATGCTGATAACTGGAACAGGTTTCAGAAGAGGGCAACAATGACGATCAGGGGACTGGAAACCAAGTCCTGTGAGGAAAGTCTGGGAGAACTGGGCATGTTTAGCCTTGAAAAAAGAAGACTGGGAGGAAGATATGACAGCACTTTTCAAATACTTGAAAGATTGTCATACAGAGGAGGGGCAGGATATGTTCCCAATCATCCCAGAATGCAGGACACATAATAAAGGACTCAAGCTACAGGGAGCCAGATTTGAGTTGAACATCAGGAAAAATATCTTAACTGTTAGAGCAGTATAACAGTGGAACTAATTACTTCAGGAGGTTGTGAGCGCTCCAACGTTGGAGGCATTCAAGAAAAAAACCAGACAACCATTTGTCAGATCTGCTTTGATTTGGATTCCTGCCTTGAGCAGGGTTCGACTCAATGGCCTTACAGGCCCCTTCCAACCCCATTGATTTATGATTTTATGATTCTAGGGTCTGCCTCCAGCTGCCAGTTCCTTTTGCCTTTAGCCATTCAGCCACATGGTGTCTTGGTACAGAGGCTAAAAGCTCCATCCCAACAAAGCCTCTCTCTCTTAGCACAGGGTTGCCACTGTACTAATTTTGTGGGTCATGCCTGCCTAGAAAGCATGCTGTTGCTTACCTGTAGGTTATCTGTAGGTGCCTTCCTCTCCTTATAGGCCTGCCTCCTCCACCATCTGTCAGCCACCACCCTATCTATCTTTGCCATTTGCCCACCAAGCTGCTCCTTCAGCTCAGAAACCCTGCTAACCTGAGCAGATAGCTCCCCTTTTCCTGTTCATGGGGCTTCACTCTAAACACCTGACTGCCTACCTGTTTCTCTGAATCTTCTTCTTCCACTTCTGGCCTCTGAGTGCATAACTTTGCCTGCTAGTCACAACATAGTGACTCCTGTCTCTTCTCTCTGCTATCTACTACTTTCCTATTGTTCCCACATGGCTCCCAGTTCAAGTAGTAGCAGCAGTAAGCAACCAAACTACTTTGCCTTGACATGGATTTAAATTTTTAAAAATGTAAACGCCAGCAAGTAGTAAGGTTTCTGATTGATTATCATCTCTGAAGATTGGGGAACTGTAGATGTAGTATGACAGATGAGACAGATCATAAAGTAAAGGTGGGAAATCAAGAAAAGATGAGATGAATTGGTGTGGGAATTGTGGGATTTTGAGATCGCTATTCCATTCTTGGCTATAAAAAGCCTTAAGCTGATTTAGCATCACCATTTTGTACTTCCAGCACTTGAAGCTTTTTATTTTTCTTACCTGAGGAAACTTAAGTGATACGAGATGTCCTATTTTCATCTAAATGTCCCCCCCCCAAAAAAAAACAAGGAGGAATCTTGCACAAATATACCTACAAATTTATCTGAAACTTGGATGTCTGACTTCCTTCACAGAAAGTAGCTCCACCTGCAACTTTTCTCCAGTTCTCCTAAGGAACAACAATGTTATTTTAAAATCTCTTTGTCTAAATCGAAGTGTGTAAGTGCATAGCTTCAAAGCCTCCTTCACTCTTTCTTTCTTTCTTTCTTTCTTTCTTTCTTTCTTTCTTTCTTTCTTTCTTTCTTTCTTTCTTTCTTTCTTTCTTTCCCGCTCCATTAGTGCACAACACTATTCTGGGTGGTGTGCATATAAAAACAACAAAATAACACAATCAAGCACAGTATAAAACAAACAACAACAGACTAAAATAAACCAGGCATTAAGCCGAGATGGAGCATTTGTCTGCAATATGACAGGAATAATCCCCTCTCAAGGGGCTACCATGCTTGCAAATTATATCTTTATGTGGAAAAGAGGGGGAAAATGCCTAGAGCTTTGTGCCAATTTACATTGACAGTCAAAGGGGAACATGAACCTTCAGATTTCTGAATCATGAGGACCTGAGTTGCCTCAGACTGGCTCCTAATTAGTCTGAGTACAAGGAGAGCATTCTCTGAACCACTTAATTGTAGAGTCCATGCTGAATCGTGGGGTCTGTACATTTCTTTGAAAATAGCTATGCTAGCTCAGAGCTGGTGTTGGTGAGGATGCCAAGTTGGGGATGAGCCTGCGGAATAAGGAACCTTGTAGCCTAAATTGTTTTTTAAAAATACATTAAATGTAATTTCAGCTTCTCTCTCTTTTTAAAATTTAGTGAATATGTTTTATTCTTTTTTAATTTGAAAACATGGAACAAGCAGTTTATAGGCAGTGGTTTTATTTCACCCACATACAACACGATGGTTATGACTCTATTTGTTAGAGTAGCCTCACTGCTATAATTATTTCTGCAACTTATTAATATTGTTTTAATTAGGGCCACTGATCATGTTAGGTATTCAGATGCCATTGATTAACACAAACATGCACTTGGTCTTCTGGGACTAATTTAATGAAGAGGGATAAAACACTGATGAGAGAGTTTAGGAGACCAGTGGTGCAGTCAAAATAATTTATATTTTCTGTTTCCAGAAAACAGAGTAGAAACAAGTCCTGAGAACTTTTACCAGCAAGGAATTAACAAACAAAAGCAAGTATTAGTCAGTATCCTATTGGTTTGTTATGTTGGCATAAACACAATAGCCTAAATTGCAGTGGTGACTTACCACACTACTGTAATTAACAAGTCACTGCTTGTATCGCTTGCTATGTGCTGGTAACATGAGTTGATGAAGGATACAAGTGACATCTCATAACTAACATCAGTTTGTTGCCAAGATTTACACCATTGCACTTGAGCCAATATAACTAACCAACAGAATTCTGGCCAGAGAAATCTGCATGTATACAGGTTTATCTCTGTGGATTTATACTCTCTTTGTGTAAGTATATGTGTATGTGTCAGACTGCAGTATTCCTTCTACCCAATAGGCAAGGGCAGCTCATGGCTCCAACAGGAAGGATGTCTCTCCTACTCTTGTCATGAGTCACCTATGAAGTAGGGTTGCATATTTACACCTTTCCACAAAGGAAGAAATGTGCCACCAGAAAACAAGAGAAAGCAGGACACAAATTTGTCTAGCATTTTTGTGGGCCAATTGCTCTCTATATCTACATTTGCAGATATAGATAATGTTAAATAGAAATTGCCATGGTGTTACCATAGTGATAAAGATTGCAAGTAGATATCCAAGATGCCTGCTTGTGCTGCTGGCTAGCTGTGATGGACAACTGCAAAGCCACTATTCTTCCACCTCATGGATCTAACCTGTAGGCCAGACGTGGACTGAACATGATTTCAAATCAATGAGGGCTGTTTTCAGTAAAATAAGACATATTAGCCCTATTCAGTCCTTATTCACTCGGCAACAGACTTAGAGAGGGGCACTACCATCATCATTATCTACAAAAATGCAAGTCCATTTTTATGTGCTCTGTGGTATAAATATGGCACACTGAAGTAAGAACTGCACATATAAAATAATATATTAAAAAAACCTGAGAGCAACCCATAGCTTGCCCTACTTCTTAACTGTTCTTGTTGTATGGCTGCTGAGGAAGCAGTGACTTGTCATCTAAGCCTCAGTAAAGCTCACAAAAACTTTGTTGCCTCAGTTTTGTTGTTCTTAGTTTGTAAGGGCATGGGAAGAAAAAATGGTTCAAAAGTATTGACTAGATTTCTCTTGTTGCATCAGTCATTTCAGCTTTGATTTTTTTTGCCTCTAGTTAAAGGTGATTCATCATGGAAAACGGAATTCAGTGCTCCTTTTAATTACAAGCAATGGAAGGAGAAAGTATAAAAACACAAGCATCCTTCAAGTCCTTTTATTGGATTTTTTAAATTAAAGAAAAATGCCATGATTCCATGGTAAGCTTTATATTCAAACTACATTTATTATAATTAAAATGTGTCTTCTTCAGGGCTGTTAACTCTGTTATTCACACAAAAAAACTGAATGTTTCAAAAATTATTAATGCTAGACATTAAGATTTAAGAGTACAACCAGCCTCCAATGACAGAAAGAAATAGAATAGAAACACACAAAACTGTAATCCAGAAAGGGGGGGGGAGTCAGAAATGCCTGTTCCATCATAATGATTTCACTCCCCAGAAAAAGCACCAGAAAAGGCTCAAACTGCAGACATAATGGCCAGGAATCCACAATTGTTTCCAATGATAAAACAATACCTATCAGTGGAGGTAGGAGCAGGTGATTTTCCTTTTCTCCTGCATTGGCCCAAGTGGCCCCAGACTCTAGCACACAGGGAAACCCTGGTGGGGTTTTCTTACGTTGATGGAGATCCCAGTGGGGAAGGGGAAAAAGAGGAGGAGGAGAGCATTTTCATCATTATTAGTGGACACAGAAACGTTTCCCAAACCTTGAATAATTTCCAAAAAAAAAAAGTAACAGGCCAGGAGGTATGACAGAAGTTTTTAATGTTCAATGTGGTGAGGAGAAAAGAGGCAAACTTATTATTTGTCATCTTTATTTCTCCAAATACTAGGTCCGCAATCAAGCTGATGGGCGGTAGGTTTATGATACACAAAGTAAATTATCAATTAAAGAAAGACTTCTGTCAAGTAAAGTACTTCTCAGTTGTACTTAATTGAAATTCTTGGCAGACTGTCCTTTGGTTCGGGGGAGCATATAATATAATTCCTTTTAAAAATGATTAAAACAAACTGGAAAGACAGCAACAATTTGCTGAGTTCAAAGAAAACTACAAGAGGTCTGTTGAAATACTAAACTTTTTAAACTGATTGCATCTGTTTAAGCGATACAAAACATGAAAGGAAAAATATTTTAATATTTTAATGTATTATATCATTCTAATTCTTATATACTAGTCCACCTTACTGAGGAATAATGATTGCCATTTATTTGTTTATTAGATTTGGTCATGCCCTGGTTTTGCTTGGTCAGAGTAGTATACATATTTTTATCCCCACCAATTTGATCCTCACAGCAAGACAGCCTGACAGCTGAAAATGCACCTGTTGGCATTAGTAATTAGCAATCCTAAAATGGGGGACCAGAAAATCCAGAGGTGGCAAAATCTCATTTTCCTGAGACTTGTAGAACTCCAGTCTGAGTGGGGGGAAGCCCAGAGCAACATACTGTATTTCTCCCTTCCCTTTTGCGGGGGGGCTTTAAAAACTATTCCCCTTCCATTGAAAACAGGATAGAATTTAACTTTGTAGCTCGTAGACTAGTGCGCATCTCTGCCCATTTTAGGGTATAACTAGAAAAATCAAAGCCTTCTCTTTTATTTTATCCCCTTTTTGCCTCTTCCCAGTGTCAGAGCACCAGCATCACAGCTGCAAAAGTTCTGAAAGTGTTTGGGTGTGACTGGGAACAGGCATCTGAAGACCTCAGATCTCTGCAGGTGGACTTCCATGTCCATTCTTGGGAGTGGAGAACTGGTCCATCCTACAGCTCCTATGACATCCTGTCAGAGACCATAGGATTGCAGCCTGAGGCTGGAATGTTGTACTTATTCACATGGAAGTAAATCCCACTGAAGGTGAGTAAGCTTTTCTTCTACATAGGTATGTGTGGAATAGCACAGTAACTGGTCCAAAGCTTGCCTGTACCAGATAACTCGCAATTTAGTAACTCTGACATAACATAGCAAGTAATTCTGAAACGTAAAAAGCATGAACAAAATAACACTAGAGAAAACAGCAAAAAATAAAAGAAGAAAATGCTGGTAATAGATTAACCAAGTGTTGAAATAAATACATTTTCAGTATTTAGTTTATTAGGGTCAAAATATGTTAAGGGAAATGTGTTTTTCCTAATCCATTTGTTTTCCTTCACATCTTTTCCCACCCACAACATTTGGTTGGTGCCTCAGTAATCACACTTGCAAATTAACTTCGTGTTCGCCTTCCAGTGCTCAGTAAAAGAGTATTACTAAATGTATAGCACTCCTTCTGCCCAGAAAAGTGCAGAATGGAAGACCCAAGTATGAACTTAAGAAATAAGAGCAAACTGGCAAGCAAAAAATGAAAATGATGGAAAAGAAAAGAGGAATTGTTGCACCAGAAAAAGGACAAAAGAGGATACTGGTTTGCATAATGTTTGCATATGCTGATTTAGATGTATTGTTGCAAATTTAGAAATCATTCCTTTAATTTACAAGACATTTTGTCAATGTGGGGAAGACTGTGATTGGTTAACCTGTGGACCTATTTGGTTGTCTGTCCAGGTGCTCACTGTTGATGGGAGATCTTCCTCCTTATGGATCTTAGTTTTCAGACTGGACTTGGACTGGATAAGAACTGTATTCTAGAAACCTGTGTGTGCCCTGTGGAAATGACTTACATATGGCTCATATTGCTTTCAGTGGTACAAGGGCATTATTAAAGGTCTGGATTGAGCCCTCTGCTCATTGCATATAAGATTGTATACTTTTGTGCAATTAAGACTCTGTAATCACAAGACATTGAGCATGGGTCTATATCTGTACTTTGGAGCTTGAAGAAACAGAAAGTAAAGAAAGAAGGAAAGAAGCCTAGGAGTACCAATCTGCATGTAGAAAAATACATCTGAACTATCTGTCTATCACCCCCACGCACCTCCATTTGTTCAGACCATTTGCTACATGTATTGGTATTCTGTTTCAAAAGAAGGTACTATTTTATATGTCTATATCTTTGTCATATCTTTTTTTTAAAGTAGAAAGAAACAGTCCATCAAGATTCCTATTTGCATTTCTTTAACTTGAACAAGAAATAATGTGACAGTGTACAGCTGACATACCACAAACCTACTCTTCAATCTACACTGCCACAATCAAATCTGAGAACAATGAAAAACATGCCAATCATATCCTATTTTCAAAGCCCACGTATCTCCTACTGATCTGATTTTCAAGTTTCAGGTCATAAACATGCTGGATGAAAACTAAATCATCCATAACAATTCTAAAATTTTCCTTATGACTATTATGATGATGATGATGATTTTCTCTGAACTGAGCACCACCTCTGAGTTAGAACATGTGGCCCTGCATTTTTGGGGGGAGTGCAGCTCTCATCAACCCTAACCAATGTTGAGAGAAGATGGAGTTGCATCCCAACAACATGTGGAGGACTACATGTTCCCCTTTCCTGCTTGAGTTGAAACATGTATTCCCCTCACCCAACACAAGTTATATAAATTCCAAAGGACTTTTAGAAGAAACATTCATCCAGAGAGCTATTTATGTAAGAAATTTGCTGTTCCTACCAAGTTATGCAGGACTATGTACAATTTGTGCTTCTAATGTAATCCTTGGGGAGTTTTCAGATGGAGCTTTTAAGCTGGAATTTAGATGTATCTCTCATAGGTGTCGACAGGAGGTTTTGCACGACATCAACCTCATCTTGGCACCAGCTCACACTTCCCTGCATGAAAACCTGGCTCAAATAATCTAGTAATTTTGTTCCTGTTTAGCATATACTCAGCTTGGTTTCCAGATGTGAGAAACATGTTGATCACACAGAGAGGCAGTCTTTAAAATGTAGTGTTTCCAAGCTGTGCTACTGAACCATTTATCCTGAGAACCACAGCGACGAGGAAGGGAGAAAGGAACCAGCTGGTCCCAAGTTGTTTCCACCTTACACCAGCAGTTTGTAGCCACCTTGGGTTCTTTATAAGGAAAAAGGTATAGAAATATTTTAAATAAACAAATAAACAAATAAGGCACTCCTTATTCTGCCAATGCTCGGGGCATGAGCCACCACTGGTATTTATATGAGGGTATATGATCATGTCTTTCTGCCAGTTTTGTTCTCCAAGATAGACAAAACATGACTGAATCAGCATAAGTCTCTGTCTTTTCCTCTATATCAATTGTTCTCAGTCTTGGGTCCCCAGATGTTCTTGGACTAAAACCCCTCAAAACCTTCACCACTAGCTGCACTGGCCACGGTTTCTGGGAGTTGTAGTCCAAGAACATCTGAGGACCCAAGGTTTGGAAGCACTGATCAATTTCAGCCATTCTCAACCTTCTTTTTGGTCATGAACACAATATGAAATACAGGCTGAATCAGAATTGTATAAGTCACATAGTGAATCTTAAAAGGTGGTGTGTGAAGAATTGTTTCCAGTCTGTGGCCCCCTTCAAATGTGCCAGCCCCTCTCCCTTGTTGAGAATGGCTGCTCTATATCATGACCTTCCCCATGGCCCTGATGATATAAGAGCATGTGACCATTGTCACACATTCTGGTATCACTGACTCCCTCGCTAGATCTATGGATGGATATTTTCTGGCCACCTTCATTGTTCTCTCAGAAGAGCTCTGTAGTTAGAGATTTATGGGAAGAGCCACTGTGAAAGATCAGGCGAGAGGGGACTGAAACATTGGGGAACACTTAGCCAGTACTTCAGGAGCCTGCTGGTTGCACCCCCCACATTCCACCCTTCCTAGCACATGGAAGGGAAAAGGGAATCAAAGCTAGCTATGTAGATTCCCAGGAATTTCCCTGTTCCTCTCCAGCTTAAGAGTCTCCAAGCACCGGCTGAAGTCTATGGAACTGCTGTGCTTCTCCATGTCTCTAGATAGGTAGACAAGTGTCAGAGTGAGCATCATTCAAGAAGGAGAAAATATTAGAGAGAGAGAGAGAGAAGTATCTTTAAAACCTATATAACCATATCCACCAATTCATTGCACTGCTCCAACACAAAGTTGTTTGCATATGTGTTGTTTTTGTTTCTTGCTGAACCCTTGCCTGCCCTACCTCTGTGACATCATAAGGACTTGCCTCTGGGTCTAAGGTTCCAGCTCTAAACTCTAAGGGAATGGGATGATACTAACCTAGGAGTCTTGACCCATCTACATTTTGAGAAAGTAAGTAATCAGGGACAGGACAAGGTAACTGAAGAACCTCTGCAGGCCATATTACTGATTTTTGTGGACTGGATTAGGCCTCTAGGCCAGGCATCCAACTCTCCTACAATAAGGATTTGCTTCCACCATGGATGATGTGTAGGAGGGGAATTTTTATTACATGTCATATTTTTTCTGCAATCTATATTTCAGCTTATGGGTCAATTTGTACATGTTTATCTGGTGAGAAAGGCCAGATTTAATCATAAACATGTTCGAACTTGCTTATGGGTTCAAACGTAGGTTGCAGAGAAAATGTGAGATGTCATAGAAATCCTCCCACTGTACCTCAATGAGAAGAAAAGAGTCATACCATTAGAGCAGAAGATAACAAGATTTCCCAGCACTCTCATTTAACAAGATAATATTCCTGGACCTGTCTTGAAACAATCCAGACATACAGAACTACATATACATCTCAAACTACCTTACTAATCTTGGACAAACTGCAGAATAACTAATATATTGTTCCATAAGAATTAGCAAACCCTTGCCTGAATATGTGAAATATTCAGTACAAGTACTGTAATAAATTTTCACCCAATGATAGGCAACATCAACAGCATTTGGGGCAGCTCTTAGCATCATGTTCCATGCTAAGGGGCATGGGGTACCTTGACTTAAATGTGAAGTTGCGTATTCTCTACACTCACACAGGACTGTCAGTATAAATTTTTTTTTCTTAGGTTCACTTGGGTTCCGCCAACTCCAATCTGTAGCCTATTAAGTAACTTCCAAGTAACCCCGTTCTCTGTATGGCCAGGGGCTAGGCTTTCTTGGGGTTCCATCCATTTTAAGAAGTAGGTAGGTCTTTCTTTCCACATTACAGTCCTGTCATTCTCTTCTGCTCCTTCAGGATTCACAGCTGTTCTGCAAAAACTTTTCCTTGATATTATTCTGGGAAGGTCAGGGTAGTAGTGGAAGTGTGGGTGCACATTTAATATAGATGTTTTGAGGCACTGTTAAGCTGCTTTCGCTCTCTCTCCATATGTCATTGGGTGCAGTACCTGTTAGGTAACTAATTTTATCAATTGAGGTTGACTTCAGGGATCCAGTAATGATTTTGTTGAATGCTATGTCTACCTGTTTCGCATGAACTGAACTATACTGCACCAGGTTGGTGTATTTGCCTGCAGAGTAGCCTAGGGCCAAGGCCTGATAACATAGGGCCAGTGCTTGTGGTTGTGTGCCCCAACTGATTCCCTATGGCTTTCAAAGAATACTTGTATTATTCTTTGCAGAGATCTTCTGCTTTGTATTTTGGCAGTGTTTCTTGCAGGTCAGTGCATTGTCAAAATGATATCTAGGGATTTGGGAGCTAAGAAATGATCTTGTTGGGTACCCTTCTGGGTAACCTGATGTTTCTGAGATGGTTGCTTGTTTCATAGATGAAATACACATATTTAAGTCTGGCTTCGGTTTGTTGATTTATAAGTTGATTTATAAGCACCAAATTCTTTAATGCATCTGCTAGAAGATGTTCTCCCATCTGAATGCTGACCAACTGAGTAGCAAGTCTGTGATCATCAGCATTAATAGAATTTTGTGTGTGTGTGCCTTGAGGAAATGGTTGATCATTCATGTAGATGTTAAACAAAATAGAAGCCAGCATGCTTCCCTAGGGTAGACCATTATTTTGAGTCCTCTATCAGCCAGGTTGTCCTTGAAAGTTAGTAAAAAATCTGCAGTTTTGTAAAAGGGTTACTATTACTTTCATTAGCTTATAATATTTGGTTAAATTATAGAAGCTTTGCAGTAGTACTTGATGACTCTGACGTTGTCATAAGAAACTAAGAAGTTGACAAAGGTATTGGAGACCTCCATGATCTTCCTGATTTTGAAGTCATTCTCAATATGTTGCATAAAATGTAGGATTTATTCTAAACAATTCTTCCCAGGTCTAAAGGCAGCTTATTTGCAGATGAGGAGTGATTTTACCACCTCAATATTATTAAGAATAATTCTTTCCAGGACTTTATAAAGATGGCAAAGTAGTGAGACTGGCCTGAATTTTGGGGGGTCTGTGGTAAATTAAATCTGTGTGGCCGTATGGAAAATTTGTAACACCTGTAACCTGTGTTAGGATTGTAGGAAGAAACTGTGAGGGTTTGGTGCGTGTGTGGGCCAACTCCGGCTCGTTCAAAAGGAATGCTTCAGACGCGGTTTGCTTTTCTAACAAAGGAACATTAGTTGTGCTCTTAACAAATAAACCAGTGTCTTTAACTGAATCTGAGTTCTTATCTCCTTCAGCCAACGTGGCCAACAGGGGTTTCCAATCATCCATAACAAACGGGTTATTATAACTGGTGTTCCAGGGTCCTGGGAGATCAGTAGACGTCCAGTGCTTCAAAGTGGGGGTCAGCAAACCCGGCAACAGGGACACAGTGTCATCTCTGGGAATCTCGTCCCACTGGGTATCCCCGGCCTATCCGGTACTTCCCATCCCTTTTCTTCTCCTCCATTCTCATCTCCAGAATCCTCCATCCTGTCCTCGCCTGTCTTTCTGCCTCTACTTTCTCCCTCTCTTCCTTCAACGTTCTCTGCCACTCCTTAGCCTCTCTCTCTCCCCAATAAGGACGAACCGGAATGGAGGCTCTTCTCCTGTAATCTGCCTCTTCACGAGGAACTCCGATCCTCTCCCATCTATCTGTCCAGGGTTCTTTCGTCCATATGTATTCCCACCCCGGAGGCAAAGGCTCATCTCTTTTTATGGCTTCCCCTTCCCTTGCCTCCCGGGTCTCTATCTCCTTCTTCTGGTTTCCCACTCTTTCCCCCCCTCCTTCTCCAATACCCATCCCCCTCAAGTCTAACACCAGGGTATCGGATTCTCTTTCCTCAGTGTGTCTATCCTGCACCCCCCTTTGGGCTGCTCTAAACACGCTTTCTTCTTTCATTCTACTTTTCGTGTCTATGACGGACGGCGCTCCAGCGACGGAAGCCTCATCCTCGCTGCCCTTCTCACAGAAACTAGTTCAAAAACAGTGTATTTTCCTTTCAGACAGGCAGATTTCATCTTAGTCATCTTCATTTATTTGATTAATTTGCCAGTTCCTAATGGACTGGGCACACAGTGCAGTTACACTCAAATTGTGTAGCTGTAACTGAAGACATTAATTTTGGAACAGAGGCATATGATTCAGCAGGTTCTTCAAAGATTTCAGATAATTCTGTTCTCCACAGAATCTAAATGCATAGACTATCGCCACATATATGGTCCAATTGGGGATTTGAACCTAGGGCTTCCCCTGCTCCCCAATCAATATACAACCACAAGTAGTACCTAAGTGTAGTAGCACTTCATCTTTCCCTGTTGTTTATCAGGTCCTTTATAGAATGCAAAATTGCTTGAGTTTATTGGTGTGCTTAAAATACCATGTAGTCATACATGTACAATTAATAAATTCATCCCCAGCCTTGTTTTTATTCCTTAGTTACATTTTATTTATTGCTTCCTCTCTTGGCATCTAGCAATTAAGTTGCTACTGCCTGAAAATAAAAGCTGGGATAACCATTCCAGCACAATGGCTTTGGGGTCAGTTCCACAGAAGTGTTATGAGTTCTATGTTAGAAGCTTCTCTGTTTTTTTTCAAACACAGGTATTGGAGTATTTTTGGATAACTTTTTTCATTTAGTTGTTTGTTTTATATCCCAGTTTTTCCCCAGCACCTCAGACACACGGTGATTTCTCGTACTGTTTGAAAAACTCCCAGGTACATTTAAATACAGGACAATGTAAATATGAAAACATAATTAAATCAGGGTTTGTGTTAAGAACAGAATAAGTTTAAAACCATTTAAAACCTCCCAATTAAAATAATTGCAAATTAGCAATAGTACAGCAGCTACTTAGAAGCCCATTCTTGGTGTCAGTGTGTTGCCCAAGGCCTACTCGTACATTGGTACATTTTCTCCCTTTTGCAAAGCTTTTAGAGGGTTTCATTTTTTTTATGACATTATTTTTCAAGCGCATTAGCCTGTTGGACATGGGACAAAACTATGTTACCAATATCATGTCATTCCAGCTAGAATTCTGTTGGTGTTTCAAAGCAATGAATTCAGTTGACCCTGATGCCTGAGAAAGGAAACTTGAAAATGAAACCCATGTTCCAGTCATCAAGCAAAGCAAGCTACTGTAGTTTCCAAACCACAGGAGGCATGCAAAACTCTGCCTCAGGAGTGGCCCAGGCTCACTTGCCACCTACAGTGGGAAGTTAAATGCTGCCTTCATCACACAGGAACACTTCACTCCACCCACTCCCCATACAACCTGCAAAGTAAACAGAGAATGGTGGAGAAGAGGAAGTAGAGGAAGTGAAAGCAGTAAGCATGGGAGTCAGCAATACATTAAATAAACAGCCTGAGGGCAGAGAAGGAATTGGAGGAGACAGTATCAGTGGACAACGCCACGGATTTCCCTATTCCTTCCCTTGCTTGTTTTGCAGCTAGTGCATTTCCTCCTCCAGTAAATTCAAACTATTGGTTCCCTTACATCGATGACTCCATTTTTTTTTGGTGACCATTCCTACTTTCTACTCTTCCCACCCTTGGAACCAAACCAGACATTAAGGTTTGGAAAATCAATGCTTGGTTCCGCTGACTCTGTTTCTGTCATCACCATTGCTTTCTCATCTCCTCCTCCTTCAAGTGATATGATGGTTTACCAGGTTCAGCGAGTCCCTCTCTAGTCCCATGTTCCCTAATTTCCCAGTTGCTTTACAAGTGACACCCACTTCTCCTTGTCAGGCAAAATCAAACCAAAAATAATTTTAAAAGAAGACAAAACGTGGCACCTTAAAGACTAGCTGCTATATTTTAATGCGAGCTTTCGTGGACACTTCTACTTGTTGGTGTATAGGGGGGTGGAACGGACATGGAATGTGAGGTGAAAAAAAACTGGTTCTGGAGAGCCACCGACAGCGGTGACTCTATAGAGATATATGTGCTCTTTGACGGCAGTATTGGGAGGAAGGCACACAGCACATCTGCCACCCTAGCACCCATCACCTCACTTCAATGCACCTAATGTAGAACCAGTCTACTCTTGTTGTTACAATCAGATGTTTTCAGCTGTTGAGAAATATCCTTTTCTAATGATGGGCTGTCTGTAATGTATAGTTGGGCACTAGGTTTTAAGTTACATGAAAAATAATAGTTTGAGCATTCTGTGTAACTTAGACATGATTTCATGCAGTCAGTGATTCTTTTTTTAGAACATTGCTTAGAACATTTAACTATTATTTCACTGCACAACAAAGTTTACTGTATAGATAGCTAACAGTGCAGTTACCTTTACTGACTCTTAAAACACTATCCTTCTTAGATGTTACCTTGGTTCCCTAGTTTCGCAGAGTCTTGGGACTAATGAATAAAGTCACAAATCCAAAAAGAGACTAAGGAGAGCTATACTATAGCTGGGAAAAGTTACTTTTTTGCACTACAGCTCTCAGAGCCCCCAAGCCAGCAGTGGTGACTTGGAAAACAGCAGTTGTGATGATGCAAACAGTCAGAACTCAGATTTTTTCTTTTCTTTTTCCTTTTCCTTTTTTCTTTTTGGACAAGTGGCCATAAAGTCTGCTGAGTTGTGCCAGCCATCATCCAAAATAAATAAAATAAAGTAACTGTTCCAAGCTGTGTTCTGTACACGGGTGGTTCAGGGGTAATAGCTGAGGAACAGTAGTACAGTGGTAAATTTGGAAGTGGAAGTGCTCATCATGACAGTTTCCCCTCTTCTGGATAATCCAAAAATGCAGGCAGTTGGATTGGCCCATATTCACCAATAAGGAGCAGGTATTTTGTACAGCTAAGGATTGTGAAGTGCCCATTCAAAGGAGAACCACCCTCAAATACTTCACATTACATCAGGAATACGTAGCTTGCAAAAATATACTGTTCCTCAGAAAAACCATTAGTGTTCCAACTTGAAAGTGTTGCACCTAAACCCAGAGGGAAGAGCTTTGAGGGGGATGATACCATAATCCATGCTACTTAAAAAGTCCTGGAGCTTCAATGCTGTGAACTTTTGCTCCACTACTCCACTCTTGATCAATCTTATCCTTCATTAATTTGTCTAACATCCCCTTAAAGCTACTTAATCTCATGTCAATTGCCACATTCGGGGGCAAACTGTATATTTTTAATTGTGCATTACACGTTTTTCTTTATACCACGCATATTTTAACAAAACCTCCATATTTTCTTCTTCAAAAATAAAAAACCCTCAAATGCTCTAGGCTTTCCTTTCTTGCTTTAACAACCAGATCATTTTGATTTTATCTTTTTCCAGTTCTAAAATAGCCTTTTTCAGATGGGCCAATTGTATACAGTAACCCAAGTCTGACTACATCATACATTTGCATACAATTTGCATTGTAATTCCAGAAGTTAAATATTGGTACTTTTCCTAATGGCTTTTGCCATAATTAAAATTGTTGCACCCTGAGTTTATGATTTCATAACCTTGGAAAGATATATAGATTATAGATCAATAATTTTGATAATGATATGCAAACAGAGGTGATGGCAGAGGGACCTTTGAAACATCCAGATATGATCAGAAATCACTAGGGGCTGAAATAAACTTTTCTGCCCCACATCTCAAAGAAAGCAAATTAACAGTGGGGCTGGGATCAAAGTGTATACAAAACTCCCATACAAATAGGAGAAAATTAATTTAGAGATTAGGAAAAATAATCTCTAAATTATTGTGCTGATGGAGCAATGTGAGAATTACTATGAATATGAATATGTAAGACATTGCAGGGCAGTTACATCCCAGCTGAATTACTGTAACACTCTCTACATGGGGCTGGCCTATGGAAAGTGTCAGGAAACTTCAGTGAGTCCAAAACACAGCAGCCAAATTACTGATTGGGGCTCGTTACAAGGATTGCATAACTCCCGTTACAGCAGCTCCACTGGCTACTGATTCATTTCCAGGCATAATTCAAAGTTCTATAAAGCCCTAAATGGCTTGGATCCAAGCTATCTGAAAGACTGTGTTTCCCATTATGAGCCTGCTTGGGTGTTAAGATAATCAGCAGACGCCTTCTTCTCGGCCCCACCATCTTCACAGGTGTGTTTGGTGGGGACACGGGAGACCACCTTCTCTGTTGCTGCTCCCAGACTTTGGAACTCCTTCCCAAAGGAGGCACCCGTTCTTTGCTGTCCTTCTGCAAGCAGGCAAAGACCTCTTCTAATGATGTAAGCTGCCTTGGGTCCTTTTAAGGAGAAATCCAGGGTAAAAAACAAACAAACAAACAAAAATTGCCCCCAAAGACTGTGAGAAGTTTATGGCTTCTTCCATTGATAGCCAGCATTCATATTCAGAGGCAGCCAAGAATGGAAATGAAAGCAACCCAAGAATGGAAGTGAAATAAGATACAGACAGCAGCCTAACTCTCCAGTTCTGACTGAAATCCTGTTGCCATAATTTACATCACATAAGGCTGATGATGTCAGCATCTCTGGTGATTTTTCAGAAATTGAACATTTTCAAACTCAGTGCTTTAGGGCATCCAGCTGCAGAACCAGAGGTTGGAAGTTTGATTCCCCACTGTGTTTTCTTGACAGGGGCTGGGCTCAATGATCAATAGGGTCTCTTCCAGAACTGAAGTTCTAGTATTATCAACTTCTGCCCTTCAGCTCCCAAGGCTCCTTTATAATCCCTTTCATCCTTTGGAAGCTGTAAGAGCTGCAGGACAGGAGGAAGAAGTCTTTAATAGTAAAAACTGTCATCACTTGGATAACTTTACTGATGGCTGCATTTTTTTGGTAATTAAAGACTTCCCTTTCCTATTCTGCAGTGCTCACAACTTCCTGACATTGAAAGAGATTGCACAGAAACCTTGGAAATGAAGTCAGAAATGTTTCATTTCTGAAAAATTGCTGCTGCAGCTACATAGGACAACAGGATTCAACATCTGATGACAGTTGCTTTACAACTGTCATCAGATAACCAATAAGTTTGGGGTTTGCTGTGGCATACTTATGAACAGAGAGTTCCTTGGCTAATCCTGCAGTGTTGGTTGACTGCCAGATCAAATAACAGTTGGATCACTGCAGTATCCAAATAAGACTTGCTGCTGTTTGAAACAGAGCTGCTCTACCTACAGAGCTTGCAAAAACTACTTTGTAACTACCAATCTATGGGTTCCCCTAGCCAGCATAGCCAGAGCCTGGTGTTGTTGGAAGTAGGCCACTTTCAACAATGCTGTTCACTAAGTAGTATTCAGCAGAAAGCTGCTTGTGTACCATAGCCTGGAAAATTTACTTTTTAAAACTGCAATCCTTAGTATTTCCAAGCCAACTGTGGCTGGGGGCGGGGAGATTTTCTAGGAATCCTTTCCCCAAAAAATAACTTTTCCCAAGCTCTATATGCTGCTAACCCTACATACTCCTAACTTTGCTAAGGCTAATGTCCTAAAAAAAGAATAGCTGCACCATTCAAAGACCGGTTTCTCCTTCCAATTACTACACCCTCCTCCTTCCCCTTCCAAGCTGTTTCATTCTGCACAGTACTGGCCCTGGACTGCTTCAAACAGAATTATTGGTTCAAAGTGTGTGTACTGCAGCTTTATTGTCAAAGGCAGTTTCTCTCCCTTTTTTATATATATATTTTAAAAATCTCTTTCTCTCCTCATTAGCTTTGGACTTTTCCAAGCCCTTTTAACTTGTATCAGAGAGACATGTTGTGGAAATACAGGAACAAAAAATGTCTGACCAAGGCTGAAGTGCTCCTGGTAGCGTGGACCTCAGTGAGAGGCACAAAAATAAGATAATTGCCAATAAACAAAAGTGAAATATGCAAAATCTGTGATTATCTTGAAAGCTGTTGTGATATAGTGGATCGAGAGTCAGATCAGCACTCAGAGGACCTAGGTTCAAATTCCTGCTTGGCCACAGAAGTTCACAGGGGTTGGCTACCCCTTGTACAGATCACACATCTTGAAAATCCTATTAGGGTTGCTATAATTCAGAAGCCATTTGATGGCACACTAAACAACATGGTTATCTCAGTGCAGCTATAAAGTGATGCGTTTGGACATCCCAAGAGCCCAAGTGTGGCCTCTCAGTACCCCAGTTTTTAAAAAATGCTCAGAACGTCCACTTACATTTTAGCACCTCCCCCCCCCCCCCCCCGTTCCTCCCAAGCTTAGGATAAGGCAGGTTCTTTTCTAAAACCCAGAAAGAATGTAAAACAGCTCAGACTGCTTCAAGGGTATTTGAAAACATTGCAAAATGGTTTTCTGTGGCCACCAGAGGGTGCAATAGAAAACAATTTCATCGGAGAAATAATTTTTGAGTGGGGAGCCATGGGGTGGGGAAGGGGAGGGATGACCCTCCAAAGCCCTGGGTGAGCTTGTGCAGTCCCAGGACCTATAGAAGTTGCCCAACCCTGTCTTAAGGATATCAGGTCTTTGCACTGGTGCCTGTAAGATCTTTACATTGTTAAAAGTAAGGGAAGAGGATTCAGCCACTTCATGATCAGTCTTTTTTTTTTTTTCCTGGCCACAACAGGCAGGCGGAGAGGGTGGGTCAGGGACTGGCCAAGTGGAACAGACATTGCATTTTCCTTCCTCAAAACATTTTATGGGCATATATCTAAGTGAGAACCTGTCAACCAAGTTGTCACGGATGTGAGCTGAATGAAGAAGATTCTAGAAATCATCAAACAGCATTTTTTAATCTCCAGGGATAGGAAAGATTTCTATTTTGGATTACAGCTCCCAGAAATCCACAGCTGATCTCTGCTTGTTTTTGTTAGTATGAAGTGCTTTGAATTTCACCGAGAGCGGAGGCAGAAGTAAAATAGAAAAGCAGACTAGTACAGATTGCAGTAGGTCGGACGCACGATAAAACAACCCTTCAAACAATCAAGTGAAGCCTAGCTGTTAGGTGGAGGGGGGGGAGAGATCAAGACGAGTATGGGCTGAGGTTGTGAAGAGTGACTGAAATTTAGTGTAATTTTGAGAGCAAAGCTAGTCTGAAGTTGGCAAGTATAGTGTTCCGATTAATAGGACAGATGGCCATAATGATTACTCCATACTTTTCAGAAAAAAAATGTTTTAGAATGCTTCAGGACAATAGCCAAGCTGTTTCTGTATTTGTGATTTTGAGGCCAAGATTTTAAAAGGCTGTTGTTATGTGCTGTCAAGTTGAAACTGACTTATAGCAACCCTGACAGGGCTTTTAAAGTAAGTATTGTATTAAGGAATGGTTTTACAGTTCCACTCTCCCAGTGGGTTTCCATAGCCCAGTGGGGAACTGAACTCCATTTTCCAGAGTCCTAGTCCATCACTCTATCCACTACACCTCACTGGGTAGCTGACAGTCATTTTTGCATATTTCACATTCCAAAAGTGCCTATTCCTCGTGGCTGTTGAAGAAAGGATTTTGCTACCCTGTTTGCTTGGGACTTGTATTATATTAGAAGACTGTATTTGTTTGTGTTCAGGAAACAAGAACCTGTTAAACAGGGAAATTTCACTTTGATGGGTGATAGAGAAGCCTCATGTCAACTTGCTCTTATTCTGACAAAAGATAGGCTGCTGCCCATCCAGTAGATCTGATCCAAGCTACCATCTGTTGACCAAAACCACTGGGAGTTAAATGGGAATAACTTAGTCAGGAAAGTAGAGTCTGCTTTAAGGTATCTGTAGGGAGACAACAGAGATGAGATTATGGCTATTTTTTTTTAAAAAAAAAGCTTTACCAAGAAAAATATAATAGCAATTAAAATACTTTGCTGAAATGGAGTAAGAAAAGGAAATGAAGGGGTTGTAGAGGGAATAACTGCACAGCATGGATTTCAACTCGGAGAAAGTCGGCTACAGAATTGTACTCAGAGGGTGATGATTAATGGCTCCTTATCAAACTGAAAGGAGGTAACGAGTGGGGTACCCCAGGGCTCAGTCCTGGGCCCAGTGCTCTTCAACATTTTTATTAATGACCTGGATCAGGGGATACAGGGAATGCTAATCAAATCTGTGGATGACACAAAATTGGGAGGAATAACTAACATCCTGGAAGACAGAAACAAAATTCAAAATGATCTAGATAGGCTTGAGCGCTGGGCTGAAAACAACAGAATGGAATTCAACAGGGATAAGTGCAAAGTCCTGTACCTAGGGAAAAGAAACCAAACACACAGTTACAAGATGGGGGATACCTGGCTCAGCAATACTACAAGCGAGAAGGATCTTGGAGTCATTGTAGATCACAAACTGAATATGAGCCAACAGTGTGATGTGGCTACAAAACAGGCAAATGATAGTTTAGGCTGCATTAACATCAGCCTAAAAATCCCCTGAGGTACTGGTTCCCCTCTATTCGGCACTGGTTAGGCCTCATCTTGAGTACTGGGTCCAGTTCTGGACACTGCACTTCAAGAAGGATGCCAGCAAATTGAAACAAGTTCAGAGGAGGGCAACAAAGATGATAAGGGGGCTGGAAACCAAGCCTTAGGAGGAAAGACTGAAAGAATTGGGCATTTTTCGCATTGTGAAAAGAAGAATGAGGGGAGATATGATAGCACTCTTCAAATACTTGAAAGGCAGTCATACAGAGGAGGAGTAGGATCTGTTCTCAATCATCCCAGAGTGCAGGACACATAATAATGGGCTCAAGCTACAGGAAGCCAGATTTCAGTTGATTATCAGGAAAAACTTCCTAACTGTTAGAGCAGTATGGCAATGGAACCAATTACCTTGAGAGGTGGTGAGTGCTCCAGCACTGGAGACATTCCAGAGAAATTTAGACAGCCACCTGGCAGATATCCTTTGATTTGTATTCCTGCACTGAGCAGGGGGTTGGACTCGATTACCTTATAGGCCCCTTCCAACTTCATGATTCTATCATTCTATGAAAGCAGAGGAAACAGAGAACTGCAATAGGAGTCAGAAAACAGAAGACTGTAAAAGGAAAGAGAAAAAAAATGACAACTCCTTCCTTATCTCTGGATCTTGAAAATCAGAGAGCACAGTGAGGGTTTGAGGGTGCAAAGTAGGCACCCAGGTGGAAAACTCACAAGCTCATGGAAAAAGAAGCCTCCAGGCGGGCAGAAGCAGTGACTAGGACAAAGCATATCAGGCAAAATCCAAACAAAACAAGAAACACTGTAACACCTTAAAGACTAACTATTATATTTTAATGTGAGCTTTTGTGGGCCAAGTCCACTTCTTCAGACATGTGGAATAAAATTAAATACAGAATGAAATGGAAATTCACAAGTAAAACATTCAAAACATTCGTTGGCTTTAAGAGTAGGACAAAGTAGATACTAGAGGTGTCTAAACCAGTTATAAGTTGGGATGATAGAACACTGTGGAACAGGGTGGTCCTGGAACAATTTCCTGGCACTTGTTAACAAAGGAATTAGATGCATGCTAGTACTGGAATGCCCAGCACTTCTTGGACATGGTTCTCAATGGCCATTTCAGTAAGTGGTACAGGGAGGCTTTGATTGGACTGAACACAGATAAGAGTCTGGATGTTTAGCTTAGTTTTCTCAAACAAAATGGAACCTTTGGAGAGCTTAGGTGCTGGGAAACACATGCATGATACTGTGTCTCACAGAAAAAATACTGTGCACTGATCCAGCATGTCAGTTACTATGTTGGATCTACTCACTGGATGATGGCAGCTGCTATTCTGCATGTTTTCAACTGCAATGTTTTTCTTAGTTATTGTTCCTGAAAGTTTTTGGTTGCTCTACAGAGAACTTTTGCATTGGTGGACAAGCCCTTCAAGTGTCAATGTACCTTACAAACAATAAAGGATCACACTGTGTGGCCAGAAGATTAAATCACATCTGTGCCAGCTCCTAAGAATGCAGATGTAGCCTCCACCTGAGTGTTCTGCATGCTGATTAGAAAGAAAGAAAAAGACACATCAATACATTTCATTCACAAAAATAGAACTACAGCTTTTTAAAGGTCACAAGCCAGTATATTACCAAAAAAAAAGTATGATATTTCTCTGTACCATGATTTTCTGTCAGATCTGGTTTTCAGAACATTATGCGGGTCCTCATAACTGTTGATTAAAATAGATAAAATTTAAATCACACATTTTACAAAATAAACAGTTTGGAACTAAAATAAGGACATGATATGAGAAATGGCTTCCAGTAAAATAATAGCCTTTTAAAAATCAGATTTTAATGGCGTGTTAATCAGTTCCCCAAAATCAAGAAGTAGCATTTGCCCTTTGTCATTTATTCAGTATATAATGTATATTTTACAAAGTGTAATATTGTGACATTTATCACAGAAGGACTGCACGCATGGTATTAATTCCCTTATCCTTGGGCAGTAGATCATTACCTTTATGCCTTATGGAGGAAACTGGCAGTCAAACTGACAGCTATGAGGGAGGGATGTTGGTATCTATATAAATATAAAGGCACAGAAGATCTAATGAAGCATTCTGTTCATGTAGCAGCCAACTAAATGCCTAAGGGAAGCCCACAAGCAGGACACAACGAGACGAGTGCGATAGTGCCCTTTGTGATACCAAGACAAGGCCCTGTGTTTAGTTGGTGTGGCAGAGGAGAGAAACCACAAGCATTTGGAATACAGTTTAGTACAACGCCACCCAAGTCTGCTGCTTGGTAACCAGTCTGGAGACAAATCCTGTATCAGAGAAATGATTTTTGGATCCGTTTTCTGAACATTTTCCCCATCTTGATGCACATTTAAATATTTATTTATTCAGCTTGTATACCACCCCATAGCGCACAAACTTTCTGGGCGGTTCACAACACATTAAAATCACATTATAATAAATGAAACAAATTGCCTAGCAATAAGTACTATAAAATAGAATAATAACTTGTCCCGAGGTAAAACCTATCTTAAATCAATTAAACAGATTTGAGCATCTTAGTTGGTAAAGCACTAATAAAAGGGAGCTTTAAACAATACCGTTTTTACTAATTTCTTAAAAACTGAGAGGGAAGGTGCCTGATGAACCTCTCTTGGAAGCTTGTTCTAAAAGGGCCACGACTGAAAAAGCAAAAATTTTGAGCTCAGGTTTCCTCTAAGAGAGCAAACAGCAACTGAAGGCAAATTTAAGTTGGAATATTAATGGAGGTGGGGGCAAAAAGTGAACAGCGTAATCTTCTGTGTCTACTGGGATTCATGCCCCATTGAGGCCACTGGTTATTGCTCTCAGGCAAACCTAAACTCCAGCTTAAATCTCCCGTTATCAGATTTCCTGATCCAACAGCTCCTTTTCAAGGGGCCACTCTACTATTATCTAGAGGGAGAAAGGGGCCTCCGGCAGCAGCTTTCAGGGTGACGTCAAAAGGGGAGCAAAGATAATAGCTGTTATTGTGTATTTTCTGTTAGGGAACTGACTGGAGAGGCACTTGTAGGAGCTTGTCTTCTCATGTAGTCAAATAACTTGGCTACTGCTGGACACTTTGACCTGGGATGGTGTGAAGGATGACATTTACTGCTCCATCTCAGGCAGCAAAATGTCTTGGACCATTTCTGTTGGGATTATGAACAATTCAGCATGCAAATGAATGCATGATCACCTGGGAGGAAGGAAGTACCTGTAACACTAACCTGCTGAGTAGTTTGCATATTCCCCCTCCTCTCTTGACCAATTAACTGACCTCTTTCTCTTTGCCCGGACAAGGATGACTCCTCCCCATCTCCTGTAGTTTTACTGCCTTTGTTTAGGGGAAACTTTTGGGACACCAGAGAGGATGGATGCTCTTTTGAGCCTCTCCTATCCTCATGTCCACCATTTTCTCTCAGCCATGGGGCCGAAGAGAATCCAGTTTTGTTTTTACTATTTTTAACCTCTTTCGTTATTCCTTTTACTAACCTCTGAAGCTTTTGTGGTCTATTCAATTGTACTGTAACCAATTGAAGCCTGCAACTTACAGCATCCATGAGTAAAGAACTATTTTCTTTTTATGTTAAAAGCAATCTCTGAGTAATTAATTACTTAAGCGGGTTAAATGCAGTGAGGTGTATGTGTGTTTGGGAACTTGCTCCCGAATTCTAACTCCTAAATTACTAGCCCTTCTATTGTGAAATTAAGGGAATTAAAGGTATTCCTTTTGGATAGTACTACATAAACCATAATACTCTAATGATTTCTGTTCTGCTCCCCTCATAATTGCTTCTTGTAGAAATAAAAAAATAATTTTAAAAACCCATTTTCTGTCTTGGGGCTCCCACTCAAGCACATATAGTTTGACTGGTATATTCAAGGACCAAACATACATGTCTTCTACTGCCGTGCATGCTTTCTACTTTACAAGTTTAGTATGGGCAGATGGATGCATGGATGCTTTTCTTTCTGTACACATAACAGGAGTCTTAGGAAGGAGAAAAGATGCATTTAAGTCCACTGTTGAATAAGGCATTGTAGAGTTGACCGTTTTCTGGCCAAGGTTATCTTAGAAATCTGTCCAGCCGGCTTCATAGTAAAAGGGAGCAGGGCGGATTTTCAGGGAGCCTCTGAAAGCTGAAGAGCTGAGGGAAACAGGATGCTGTTGAACATCCCGTTTCTTCTCCTGGTACTGTGATGACACCTGGTCTAACTCTGGACAGAGAAAGTATTCAACCTCTGAAGAGTGCTTACAGGGCAACCCAGAAACACCTAGGAGTCACCTGCTTACCACCAAAACCATCCAGCTCGAAATCCTTCTGCTGTGCTTGAGTTTAGTTTGCCAAGGGTGTGACTACACTGCGATTTGCTGCAATTTGATTCACAGCCTGTATTACATTTGAATAGCATAAGTCAGGATAGGCGACTTGGGCTATTGGATTCATTTCTTTCTTCAGATAACTTGGAATGCTGATGCACTGGTAACGCTCTGTAATAAAATTTGTTTCAGGGGAGACCTCCTGAAAGCGGACTCCCCCCGCCCCGCCCGGCCCGGCCCTCTGAGGGAACAGGACCTGCTCAATCCTTCGTGTCTCTGCAAATAGGTCACCCGGCTCCTGCTGGGATCCGAATCATCGCCTGCTGTGTCGGATGTCACCTGGGCGATCGTTTCTGATCGCCCCACAGACGTCTCCTCGAAGCTTATTTAGTGCCTTGGGCTGCCTGCTCTTATTCACCGCTGCCAGGCCCGCCATGCACGCCCGCGCACACACACCCGGGCACGCACACCTACAAAGCCAACCAGCTCCGATCGGGGCGTGTACGTGAGGATGCGCATGAGGCTGGAAAAACGGGGGTGGGTGGGTGGGTTTAAATACACAGACCTTCATTTCCTCCTCAAGTGCGTGGCAGTTTAACTTTGCGGAGCGGGTGGTGGCCTCCATGGGTGCGGAATCGCCGCAACCGTGGCAAGGACTTCAGTAGTTCGGCGAGCCGAGATTCCCCCACACCCCCATTCGGACGACAGGCTGATCCGGGTGTGTCCCCCCACCCCACCCCACCCCGGACTTCTTCGGAAGGAACGCCACGTGGCTGGTGGCGCCCGGGCAAAGCCGAGCGAGAGCGTGCGCTGGGGAGCCAGCCCCCCCCCCTCGCCCTGCCTCTCCCTCTCCAGCTGCCACCCACCCACTTCTCCCCCCCCCCAACCCAGCACCACCAGCAAACACCCCCCACACACACACACCGGCTCCTAGCTTCACTGGCGGCGCGAAGGCTAGGCTGGGCTGCGGGGGGGGGGGATAGATGCAGCTCCGGCGGCGCTGGGAAAGTGCCGGCCAGCTCGCTTGCTTTCTCCTCTCCTGACCTTCCGGGGGCGGTGATCGGTTGGCAAGGGCAAGGAAAGGAGGGCTTGCCTGCTGGAGGTGGCGAGGAGGAGGAGGAGGAGGAAGAGACGAGCAAGCCAGCCCCGCGAAGGCGGCGAGCAGAAGCCCCGAACTCGCCCGCCCGCCGCCACCGCGCCTTCGCCCTCTCCCCGCCAGGCGGCATGAGCACCTGCGACGCCAAGGAGTATCTGGCCAAGAGGGAGATCCCGCAGCTTTTCGAGGTAAGTAAGGACCCGGCGCCCGGCCACCCTCGGAGCCGCGGAGTCCTCGCCCGGCGCTAAACAGTTCTCGGGTGGAGCAACTTTCCTCAAAGTCGGGGATCGAAGAAGAGGAACGGGTGGGGGGGGGAGAGAAGAAAATAAGGGTGCAGGACACTACCCAGTTAGGTAGTGTTTTACGGTGAGAACAGGGCGAGGCTTGGAGAAACTAGGGCAATGTGTGTGTGTGTGTGTGTGTGTGTGTGTGAGAGAGAGAGAGAGAGAGAGAGAGAGAGAGAGAGAGAGAGAGAGTGAAGACAAATAATAATCAGTGTTATTCCAGGGAAATGTCTTCTTCCCTTCCTGTTTTTTTTGGCCGATTCTCCAAGCTAAGGGCACCAGTCTTGAAGTCATTACAGCATTCCGTGCCTCCCTTTTGACATTTTGACAGCCTCTTCCAGATTCCTGTCAGGTACTGGTCCCTTATGCACATGGGGAAGAGAACTGGGGCATCTTCCTCTCTGGTCTGCTAACCTCATTGGTGCCCTCGCCCCATACTTACAGATGGCTTTCCTGGGTGCCTTTGCAACATCCCCTGCTTTGGCGTTTGGGTCTTTCTCCCTTAGCCTCACCCTCCCATGTTCAGTGGATTTGAGGCACCTTAAAAATATCCACTCACCCACCCACCCCACTTTTAATGGACCTGCCCACCTTCTTGCCTATCGTTGCCTTGGCGTCTTCAGCTCGCTTCGCCTTTATCAAGTGCGGTGAGATAGGGATGCATGCAGAATTGTGATCAGAAAGCACGACACAAGAATGTGCATTGCACATGACATGTTCTCCGAACTCTGCACATCTTGTTTTTTTGACGCATGGACAGGAGGTCTGATAGAGACGTTATCTCTGTTGTTGTTTTATTTGAGGTTGCCTTTCTAGTACATTTCAAGGTGTCAAAAAGACTGTGTGACCTCTAATCATGTCTGTTCCTATCCCATCTCCTACTCTTGTAAATTCCAACATGAAGATGCCAATTTAAATTGCAGAAGTTACTTGAAACTAAAAGAGGATTTTAAATGTGGTGGACACTTGGCATCACAGATGCTGTTCCAAAGATTATTTTCACTGTCACTGAAGCAAAATGAGGATGAAATCCCTTCCTCATGGTAGCATCCCCCCCCCCCCCCGGGTTGTCTTATAAATTCTTACCTTATGAGAGACTCCAGCATCTTTCTTCTGAGTGATGGACTGCAAATGCATTCATAAAATGCAGATTGCATATGTGATTTGTTTAAATATTTGTATAGTTTCATGGAGTTAATTATAATAGATTCTTTTGTAATGTGTAAACATGTCAGTAAAGCACAACTGCTATTGGAAAATCTGAAAACTGTTTAGACTATTGCAATTAGTTTTTTATTTCATCATGTACATATCTACATTGCATTTAATACTATACATGTCTACTGAGAAAGAAACCCTACTGAATACAGTAGGATTACTCTCAGATAACTGTGTATAAGATTGCAGCCTAACTCTGTTGTCCTTTAGATATCTGTATGGAAATACGTCCCAGCCCTACATCTCCTTACCTAGGCAAACCGAGTTGAACTTTGCAGGGAGGAAGTCCTTTCACATCGGTATGCATAGGAGTGTTCTGTTAGATTTCTAAATAATTTTAGGGATGTTATGGAACCATGTTATGGCCAAATGACGAACCATAATACAGAATGTTTAGTAAAAAATTGGAATGCTTTACTGTAGCTAATTTTAGTTGTCACCACATTTCAGTTCTGCAATATAGGATACAGTACTTTTATTTATTTAATTAATTTGTATGCTGCCTTTCTCCACAATCTGGGCTTCAAGGCACTTAGCATCATTAAAAAGCAGGTAACAGCCATAGACACAAGTCATTGTATTGTGAACACAGTTTGAAAAGGCACATCCGTATTTATTGCTCTTGCTTCTATTTTTGGGAGGAAATATGAGGTTATAGCAGAGCTATATTTTTAAAAAATTCCATGCCAAGCCAACACCGTTTCCCTTGCCATTAAAACATGAGATCTTCTCTGGCCATTTTTTTTGTTCAAATTAAGCAAACAAGCCAATTACTGCGTATTTGACAAATACATTTCTAGTCATGGGGTTGACCTGGAAACTATGCAGAGCACTGTCCTGCCTTATCCATCACTGTTTCTGACATTCTGCTGCACCTCCTTGTCCACACACTTTGAAGATGGAAGGTTGTCAAGGCTCCTTGTTAACAGGCAAGACCAAGGATGGTAGGAATCCTTATTTATGCACCGAATCTCATATTATTCACAGGCCTGCTATAGGCTTGCTTTTTAGTTATTACTGGTGCCACAGAGGCCTGGTGCAATAATCTGAAACTGCATTTTAACAACCAAACCATTTTACAGAGGAGGTGTGTGTTTACATTTTAAAAATTGTGTGTCTACACTTTACGCTACATACCCATTTCTATATATATTGTGATGGAGGTTAGCCTCTGCAATGGAGTTGGAGGAATATGAATCACTGTCCCAACTAAAACTGTTTTAATGTGTGTTATTTTGAAGTTTCTCTCAGATTAGCATTGTACCTGAGTTCAGCACTGTCACTTCTCCATGCCTATTATTATGTACTTTTGCCTGTCCTCTCTTGGTTCAGTGTCTGGTTAACTTGTTGATGGATTTCTGTATAGGAATTTTTTTCAGCTCTTCTGGACAGGTTTGGCCATTGATTTCAGAGTATATGCTTTTACCTGCAGTGCACTGGATAGGTAGTGCTAGTGGAGACACTTCACAGGAATAGTGTGATTTCTTGGGGTAAATTTCTGGATTCTGCTTTGGTAAATACCCTGAGGCATATTTTGGCTAAAGGAAGGCTTCTGTATACCTACCTTTTTTAGGGCCATACTACTTCAGTGTGTGGAGACAAAGCCTTCCCATAGGGTGCTTCTGAGATTTGTGCAAAAACCATAGGGTTACTGTGGAAGGGATGCAGACAAACTCTCCTCAACACTTAAATGTGTGGGCTGTAAAGGTGTAGGACTAGAAGCACGGCTAACTTTGGCATCTGAGCCAAGGTCACTTGCCTAATGGGCTAAGGAGCCCATTGTAGTGCACATTCCTACCTTCAGTTTGGTAGACATGTGCACTGTAGATTGGGTGTGGGTGTGTTGTGTGCTATCAGGTTACTTCTGACTTTTGGTGAACTTCCATAAAATCTTATCTGCCTTGCTCAGGTCTTGTAATTTCCTTTATTGAGTCAATCCATCTCATATTAGGTCTTCCTTTCTTCCCCCTACTACTTTCAACTTTTCCTACTGTTAATGTCTTTTCCAGTGAGTCATGTCTTCTCATGATGTGTCCAAAGTATTATAGTCTCAGTTTAGCAATTTTAGCTTCTGGTGAGAATTGAGGTTTGATTTGATCTAGAACCCACTTGTTTTTGTTTGTTTGTTTTTGGGCAAGTCTGTCCCTTGGTCTTATTACAGAGTAAAATTCACCTCCAACCACATTTCAAATAAATCCTTTTTTCTTTTGGTCTTTGTTAGCTTTTCTCATTTCCAACTTCTGCATCTAGACACACTCACTGGGAATACTATAGCCAGAATGATCTTGACTGTGGTTTCCAGTAATACATTCAGACTCACAAGGATATTTTCTAGTTCTTTCATGGCAGCCCTTTATGGTGTTAATTAGTGAGGTGATAGAAGTTCTGCTTTTCAGCTTTTTAAATTTGTACCAAATAACAATGTAGCCCATTTAAATCCAATCACTGCTTTCCTTCTCTTATTTTCTGAGTATGAGTGCAAACACTCAGAAGGGGAAATAAATGGAAAATAAAGCACTGTGCCTAAAGAAAGGTGAAAGAGGACAGGTATTGCTTTCAAAAAACATCTTCAGGTAGGGCTGAGAAAGACTCTTTTGTGAAATCTTGAAGTGTAAATGATCTTGGACAGACTGATGATCTAACTCAGCATAAAACAGATTGGTGGGTTTCTATGTGGAAAGGATCTGAAATGCATTTGTGTTATATCTCCAAAACTGTTGCTCATTTGTGTGTTAAGAACCATCCATATTCAATTGAGGTGATCCATCTCAACTGAATCTTACTAGCTTCTTGCAGAACATGATATACATGAGTGATTGAAGTCTCTTTACAAGAACTCTGCCCTTTTCTTTTCTTTTTTTTTTACTAGTATAATAATATGTACTTCAGAAAAGTTTAGTAAATTAAACTGAGTGACAGAACAATAAAAAAGAAAAATACTGGAGAACATAAAAGGTTATCTAAAGAGCAATGGAAGTCTTCTCCTTGTGGCTCTGCAAAATGCAGCTTCAGCACCAGCAGCTCAGTCTACTGTATCATTTCATTTCAGATTACCCAGTTCTTCCAATTAAATCATAGGCCATCTTTTTAACATTCTGAGTGCTGAATGGGATACAAATAGTGTTTTACTTGCTTAACAGCTTTGTGGATTAGGAGGTCTTTGAGTTGGAATGACAGAGTTCCTGATTTATGGTGTGAGATGGCTGTTACGTTGTTGCTTGTCAGGGGTTGCGGGGAGACACTGGCTCCTTGCTCTGCCCCGTAGTTGCACTAGAATTGCACAGATACCCCTGATATGGTCCATTTTTGCACACTGTCAGAAATCAGTGCACATACCTAGTTCTAATTATTTTTAAAAGTCTTCCTTTCTACAAAATGCAGAAATTTCAGTTTTTGGCCACAGCAGCTGAAATAGACTTCTGTGACATTAACTAGGATTAGAGATGGGGGCATTTGTACTCGTACACAAATACAAATATCCCCGCGTAACTGGACTCAACAAGGGGCTGGCCCCTGTGGCTGGCCCATCCACCCACACATCTGGCAGCAGAGGCAGCCTCGCCCATCCCTCCAATCGCTCTGGAGCTCCTCTCTTTTCCTGCTCGCCCAGCCACTCCAGGCAGTGGGAGGGAGGGCGAGTCTCCCTGCATGGCTGCTGACTTGCCAGCCGAGCAGGAAGAGAGCAGAGCTCGGGGAGCGACCCGTCCACTTGCACGTTCACCGGTGGCGGCGGCCTCGCTCATCCTTCAACTCTGCCCTTTTCTGAAGTACTGGTATTATGCTTTTTGTGCATGGAGAACAGGGGGAAAAAGTCTTGAGACTCTACCAAAAGTTGAATGACCAATCTTCTGCTGCTACCAAATCATGACCAGTTTTACATGGGATTATTACGAGTATGTGCCATTAAGTCACCTCCAACTTATTGCAACCCTATGAATGAGTGAGTTCCCAAATGTCCTATCATTAACTGTCCTCCTTAGTATCTGTGATGATTCTCAGTCATCCAGGTGAGATTATCTGGAAGTTGAGTCATGGCAACTGGACTTCTTTCTTGTTAGGTTGGAACGTTTCGCTACTCATCCAAGCAGCTTCTTCAGTCTGAGGAGAGTTAGTAGGAGACCTCTGATATATCCTCCACGTTGGTTTCACTTCCCCCTAGTCTGAATAGGCCCATCCCCAGAAAGATCAGGACCACACCCACCAGAAAGACGACTGTTAACAACCCATGACAATGGGTGGAGAAGGACTGCAGAAGTGGGATTTTCACTCAACCCCACTGTCCTTTGTCCATCTAACGAGCCTATTCAGACCAAGGGGAAGTGAACCCAGTGTGGAGGATGTATCAGGGGTCTCCTACCAACTCTCCTCAGGCTGAAGAAGCTACTTGGATGAGTAGCGAAATGTTTCAACCTAACAAGAAAGAAGTCCAGTTGTCATGACTCAACTTCCAGGGTCCTGCTTAGCACTTGCAAATTGTAAATGTGTTACATGACACATATAGATACGTAATATGCCATATGTGTAATGCATGCAGTGCTTATGGGCAAACCTTCCTATGCATGAATTGACATTTTGAATTTCAATAGATAAACATTTCTTTGAATGTATCTGAAGAGTTGTATTTCACTGTAAGTGCAAGCTATCGCATTTAGTTTTGTAGTTGAAGTAGAGATGGACTGCTAACAGCTTCAAGAGTGAAGCAGCAATTATGTAAATTGGTTGTTTTATAAATGTTGCCATATTACTAAACTGCAGTATTTTCATCTCTCAGTATTTCTACTTGAATATGAACAGTACTGTTTGTACCATAGAATGCAACTGTCTGGTAAAAACGACAGTGAACAAGTATTGATACATGAAGTGACCCAAAGCAATATTGTTAATAGAGTTCTCTTTACAGTATTTACAGCCATCTTTGTTCAGCGCAAATGTACAATCATTTGCTTATCCAAATCTTCATTTTCAGGAGTGTTGTCCTTAATACAGTATTCTGGGTTTTTAGTTCCAGAATTCCTATATTTATCATGGAATCTGTGATGGAACACCAGGTTCAGGAAGTCTAGTTGTAACCACTTAGCTTCATATACTTTTCAAAAATTGTATACGAATACATTGTCTCCTAGTATAGAGTTAGAATTTGTAATTCCTATTCTATAACAATTTTTTTCACTATAACATGTTTTGAAACTACATCACATAGGGCTTTTAAAAAGATAAGGCATTTTAATAATAAATATTTTAAAAACCTGCTTTAAACTTTAAACTTAAAATTTTAATTATAATTTTAATTGATTTTCATCCACTCTGATGACTATCAGATAAAACAAAACTGGATTTATTAGTCATTTCTCTCCATATACTGTACATATCAGTGCTTTATCATTGGCTTGTAATTCTAAATATATTTCATGTTCTCAATGTGTCAGAACTTGGTAAGAACACCTGACCCCCCAGGGGTCCCACAGGGAATATTAAATGTATATTCAGAAAAAGCATGTGTCACATTCTTTCCAGGTTTTTAACACTTTGGATGGCAAATGGAAAATAATGGTATCAAACCTATCTTATCTACAAATGTTCTTGTCTGGTTTATAGAACCATAATTTCATTTGTGGACAAGAGGCATGGGGAGTAAGGGATTGTTTTGAAGGAAAAACAGATTGTGTGTTTTTGCCCTGTGCTGCAGTAGCAAATGTTGTAACAACTGCGCTATGGACTTGGAAGAACAACTCATTTGGTGCATGTGTGGATTCTGGTTAGTCCTGGGAGGAACTTGGAATGTCAGTGCAAAAGATCTAACTCATTAATGTTTTAGTTAAAAGGCCTAATTTAGTTCAGCATTTGTGGGTAAAGATTTTAATTTATTTAATTAAGATAACTTAAGTATTACTATAGTCAGCAATGTTTCCTCTCTATATATTATTATTTGTTTGCTTATTTGTTTGATTTGTCTCATGTCTTTTCTCTAGAAATGGGCACAAACCGCTGGTTTGGTGCAGTTCATTTCCTTGCCAAACAACTGATCCTCGCTACTGCCCACTTGGCAGCAGCACCCTGCCCTGCCTCCTCTGGGTGTGGGCACCCACTGTGGATCAGCTGTTTGGCTAGGAAGTGAACCATGCCGAACAGCTGAACCGGCGGTTTGTACCCATCTCTATTTTCCTTTAATTCATGAACCCAAGATGGTAATAATTTTTTAAAAAAAGATATATATGCCATAATCTAATGCCTAAAATCTTGTTGGGCAGGTTCTGCCTGAATAGTGGGAATGACATCATCATCAGCTGCTGCAGATTGCTGCAGACTAAAGATTTCATTTTCTAATTTTGGGGTGCATGTGACTTTACCTCATTACGTGTGGTCTGGGAGCACCTTGAAATCAGAGGCAATCTGCTGCTGACAGTGACATCATTCCTGTTGCTCAGGTGGACCCGGGCAATTGGACTTTGGCTAATGAAACATAATAATTTTTAAAGATTGCAACCTTAAAAACAATTTGAACATATATTGTAGTTAGGTAAAGGTAAAGGTTCCCCTTGACAATTTTTGTCCAGTCGTGTTCGACTCTAGGGGGCGGTGCTCATCCCCGTTTCCAAGCCATAGAGCCAGCGTTTGTCCGAAGACAATCTTCCGTGGTCACATGGCCAGTGCGACTTAGACACGGAATGCTATTGTAGTTAAAAGACATCTAAAAATAATGTTTTCAAAAACGATTAAAAACAGAGTTAAAGAAATAAAATAAAAAACAGCTTCTCCCATTAAAAGCTCTTTTCTGCAGCCCATTCAGTTGCTAAACGATTGTCTGGAGACAAAGGCCTTTGGTTGCCGTCAGAGGTAGGAGAGGGGCACACTGGCCTCCTGTGGAAGGGAGCTCCACAGCTTTTGAGTAGCCACCAGAAAGGCCTTCTCTTGTGTCCTCACCAAACATGATTATGAGAACCAAGAGTAGCACTTCCCCTAAATATATTTTTAAAAAACCTGGAGAGGCTCATATGGGGAGATAGCCTGGGCCAAAGTCATGTGGGGCTTCATGGGTTGCAAGCAGCACTTTGTTGTAATTCAGGAGGTAAGTGCTCTCTGTAGCTGGCTCTGCTGAAAAGTCTGGTTGTAACATCTTGGGCCAGCAAAAGTTTCCAAACTCTCTTCAGCAGCAGCCCCATGTAGAACATGGGTATAGATAAGGCATGTGTCATGATAGTCAGATCAGACACTGAAGGAATGGGTACAACTAGCAGGTTAGTTTATAAGCCTGCAAACACCCTTCTGGTCACTGCCAAAACCTGGTTATCCAAGCTCAGGGCGAGGTTCAGGAATCCACAGCATAGGTTGAATCCCTGTGTGCTGATTTGCCTTTCAACTAACCAGGTGGACTTTGTCTTGTCTTCTGTTCTCTTGCCCTGACCCAGTCCATTACCAACATAAAATATTGGTTCAGAATCAAAATAATTTCCTTGGATTTAGATGTAAAGGAGAGATAGAATTGGGTGTTATCAGCATACTACTGGCACGAATCCCAAACCAACACCCTTGCTAGTTCCCCAGGCCACTTTTATGAGTCAAGACGGGCAACAGTTCAGCACATTGCATTTCTCACCTCTACAAGGAATCTGTTTACACACTTAAGCTGTACTAATTGAAACCTGTCCATTATAACTGGACACGCAAGAGCCAAAATTAAATCCACAGAATTTATCTCAGTAACAGAAACCAAGCCAGAGCAGATCGAAGCAACTTTACCTCAAATTGTCATTCAGATTCTTTACAGCCAGGCTGTCAAAAGGTCTACATTCTCTTCTGGGGGCCAGATTGTCATTGTCCCTTGACCACCTGATGACAGATGTGGTGACTGTGAAGAATGACTTCTTTGCTGCCAACATCATCATGGAGTGGGCCTTGCAATGGACTCTAGCCTCTGTTCAGTCTGGCCTGCTCTGCATGTTCTGGTAGTGTCACTCTGGTCTCCACCCAGTTCATTTCATCATCACAAGTTCCCTTGTAAACAGGGGGCTAGTTTGACTCCACTAACTCCACTCTGGGAGGGATGCTTGGGAGTTATCATGTCTACTATCCTAGCCCTTTCCCCACTCCAGAAGTCAACCAGCCATAAACTAGCATTCCTGTCAAGCTTAAAGTGAACTCCCAAGAGCCATAAGGAAACCAGTTGGATCCATCCTTTTCCTAGGGAGGACCATCTCCCCACCTCTGCAGCGCACCAAGTTACCCTAGTGGAATTTTGTTATTTACTCTTTAAAACTTTTTCTTTCCATAGTTTAGGTGGGCTTTTTCAACTTAGTGTTTTTGAGATGCCTTAGATGACAAATCTCACAATTCATTTGCATGGGAGGATTTGTAGTATAATGTTTTCTTACAAACACTAGGTTGAAGAATGCTACAATCTATTTAATTAAGCTTTGTTGGTGATCTTCATCATTCTTTCTTTCTTTCCCCCCATTAGAAACACTTGTGTTCTTTACTCAGCGTTCAAACACGATGGGCTCTTTGCCTAGATGGAAAAAAATTAATAAAGAACTGAGTTTTTATACCAGTTTAGAGGACTCTGATCCAGTACAACACGGAAGACCAGTGATAAGTGGTGACAAAGATCATTCAGTAAATCACTTCTGAGCTACTAAATAGCTGCATCCTCTACCCACCTGTGTGGAATTAAAAATCATGCTTAGAAGTCACATTAAGAATGAGAGAGAATAAAATACTCTTCTATTACTTGAATTTGCATGTAAATACTGTTCTATGCTAAATTTGTTTGGCCCTCCTTGGATTGAAAATTAATAGATTAGCCTAATTAGTTAAATTAATCAGTTTGTTCCAAAGTCTGGTTTTAGAATATCTTATTCCACTAGTTTGTGGAACAAGTAATACTTGGATTAGTAATACAGTAATAGTGTTTTACTTGCTTAACAGCTTTGTGGATTAGGATGTCTTTGAGTTGGAATGACAGAGTTCCTGACTTATGGTGTGAGATGGCTTCACATGTCTCAAACTTGGCATAAAGTAGAATTTGGAAAGTACAGAAAATACAGGATGGGACTGTAATGATGTTAACCTTAGACTACAATGTTATTTTAAATCTTAGCAAACCAACACTTTGGGGTGCTGTGTTTCAGAGTTTACTGAATGGATTGATGTGCTACAAACCTGATGATCCAGTTGAATATCTGGAAGGCTGTTTACAAAAAGTGAAAGAACTGGGAGGAGCAGAAAAAGTAAAATGGGATACGTTTGTGAGTCCGGAAAAAAGGACACTACCTCCACTTAATGGCAGCCAGTCACGAAGAGCATTTTTCAGGAATGGTAAGATATTTTTAATACAACTATTTCATGTTTTGTTTGGATTCAGATAGAGGGGATAAATGAACTGGGCAAATTGCTGCATGATTTGGGGAAAACCATATTGGATGCTTGTTCAGTGCTTCAGCATATTAATAAAATGTGATGTGGTGTGGCTTGTGTCAGTTACGTGTGACAACAGTCAATAAGTGGCAACAGTAACCAATACTGTATAAATAAATCTGTGTGGTGGTTTTAGCTGTTTAAAGATTTGTCCTAATTTTAATTTGTATTTAAATTCAGGTTCATTGCACAAGATGCCTGTGTACATAAAGCTGGAATTGTGTGCACCCTTACTTGGGACTAAGTGCCTGAGATTTGACCTGTGTTAAAAACCATGCTGAGTTTCACATTCACACAATGAATTCCAAAGAGCATATTTATTTTCCTCTGAGTCGTACTATTTTCTTAGGAAGTGAGTTAAAATAAACAGCCACCAGAGGGCCGTTTATATTAGCACACTGTTTTCTTAACCAACTTAGGCCATTGTGAAGGTTACAGCCAGTTTTAAAAGGGAGCATTTCACTTACTCAGTAGAAACGCAGGACACGACTCAAAAACCATGTGACTTGAGTTGGCTAAAATTAAAACACTACATATTGTGGTTTTTTGAGAAATGTAGACAGGCTCTAAGAGCGCAGTCTTCATTCAAAGATGTGGTTGCTGTAGTGTAGAGAGTTACAATTGGGCACAAACCTCTTGTGCTAGTAGAAGTCCCCTTCTGCTGTCAGAAATGGCTTCCTGCCAGGAAAATCTATTTCTGGTGGCTGATCTTCAAGATCTGCCAAAAAGAATAATCTGACAGAAGAACCTCTTAGTTGGTTAAGATCTGCCATCAGAAGCGTCATGAAAAATGTGGAGAAGAGCTAGATCTGGTCCAAACCTCCTCCAGCCCAAGGACACAGCTGCAGTCCTGGGACAAATTTAGGCCAGAGCAAGCATAACTGAAAGTAATTTCTTGCCAGCCCTCCGGCTACACAATAAATATTGAATTGAATTAAAAATCATTTCTCATATTGCTAGACTGGACAGGGTATGGAGTCTGCACCTAAATTATCTGAGGTAATAAAAAACACCTAATTCTTTTACTATAGTTAATGTTCTCATAAAGCCACAAGAGTTCTATGGAGGTGCTTTTTCCTAAGCAATTAGGGCATTTCATGCTTTGTATGTGTTATAGGCAGTAATTAGGTGAAACTATCCATCTAACATTTGATTTAAAAAATTCTGACTTGACACTGTAAAAAAAATTTAAAATCAGAGTTGCAAGCAGCTTGGGAGTACATCTGGACCCGGCGCTCACCATGGAAACCCAGGTGGCGTCAGTGGTCCGCTCCGCCAATTACCATCTGTGGCGGATAGCCCAGCTGCGTCCCTATCTTGATGGTGGGGCCCTCACCACTCTGGTCCATGCACTTGTAATCTCGAGATTAGACCACTACGTGGGGCTTCCTTTGAGATTGATGCGGAAGCTTCAAATGGTGCAGAATGCGGCAGCCAGATTACTTAGTGGAACGAGAAAATTCCAACATATCTCTCCTATTCTGGCTGCTTTGCATTGGCTGCCCATTCGTTTCCGCATTGATTTCAAAGTGCTAATGATGACATACAAAGCCCTAAACAGTTTAGGACCTCAATACTTGGCAGAACGCCTTCTCCCACCTAGATCTACTCGAGTCACTCGCCATAGCCAGGAAGGACAGCTGAGGGGTCTGACGCCGAGAGAGGCCCGAAAAGAAAGAACAAGAAACCGGGCCTTCTCGGCGGTGGCCCCTCGACTTTGGAACAGCTTGCCGCCAGAGATCCGCCTGGCACCCTCGCTGGGTGTTTTCAAGAGCCAATTAAAAACTTGGCTCTTTAGGCAGGCCTTCCCTACTGCCCATACTTGATTTTACTTTTCTTGGTTTGAAGTTTATTTTTCCATCTTGATTATAGTATTATTGTAGATTTTAATTGTTGTTTTTATCTGGTTATAATATTTTGTGAGCCGCCCTGAGTAGACTCTTGTCTAGAAGGGCGGGATAAAAATCCAATAATAAATAAATAAATAAAATAAATAAAACTCTATGGCTTATGTGTTTTTGTATTTTCAGTATTCGTTATTTTGTACTTAGAAATTTGGCTTTCTATGTTGATGTTTTATTGGATTATTATAGTTGTTTTACTCCATGTTTATGTTATGATACTGTTAAGCTGCCCAGAGTAGTGGCCTGGCCACTAGATGGGTGGGGTATGTATACACAAACAAACAAATAAGAAATTCACTGGCTACCAGGAGGCCTAATTTGTTTGCTTGCTTGCTCATATGTATGGCATCAATAGACTGAAAAATAGTGTGTCAGATTATTTGTTTGCTCTAAGTGGCTAAAAGTAAGACTGAACTGAAAAAGGTTCCATACATTTAGTATGTCAAGTGTATGGGTAGATCTCCTCTCCGGTTAGCATCCGACTCAGTTAACTGGGAATGTTGCTTCTGCATAAAAATAATTTGGAAGAGTCTACTCACGAAGCCAAGGGTTTGCAGGACACCATCTGCTTAGAGCAGCAATGGACAACAGGGAGGATGTTGTTGAACTCCCTTTAATCCTGGTCTGCACTGTCAGTTGTGAGGGATGATGGGAATGAAAGTCTAGCAACCTTTGAAGGGTCGCAGGTTTCTCCTTGATTTAGAGGCTTGCTTCAGCCTTGCTTTCATGAAAGAAGAAAGGTGCTGCACTTTAAAATGTGTAACATTCGTTTGAGTAATGTCACAGTCACAGATAATCACCAGTCTGGGATTTACTGTCTTGTTCACAGCACACCGAAGCTCTGTTTTGTTGCTGGGCAGAACTTTTGTTTTCTGTTTCCTTTGGGTTTTCTTAAGAAGCCATTTTGGCAGGTTTAGCTCAAGGCATGACAGAGCACCAAATATCCTCCTCTTGTTCCCGAAGCCAATATGTCACCCTAGGCCAGCCAAGTAATTTGATGCTGAGGCAGAAAATCTCCCAAGCCCTTCTCCCATTTCCAAGAAGTAAAATTACCACTGTAATAAATTAAACAATCTACTGCTTGAGGCAATTGCCTAAATTGTCAAATGGTAGAGCAGCCCTGCATTTTTGTTTTCTTTGTTAGGACCACAGTCTGTGTCAGACAGTCAATCTCCCAGCGTCTGCTGGATTCACACAGTGAAATAAACTAGAGGTCTGCAACCTAACACCTGCCCAGCTGCCCCCATCCCCCAATAAAATGGGATTCCTCCATTCTGAATAGCTTGACCATTATCATCTCTTCCTTCTGCCCATTCTCCCTCACAGATTCACATTTCCTGTCAGCCCTTTTTGGCTTTCTTGTCTTTTATTGAGCAAGATCTCATCCTCTCACATCCTAACTGTTTAGGCCCCAAACCCCCATTGAGGAGATCAGAATCATTTGAGAACACATCCTAGCGAGGTATCCACTCCTGACCCCTGGACACATCAAGACCTACCACTCCATTTTGGGACTGCTGTTGCTGATGATGATAGTACTCTTTTAGGCAGATCAGCAATGACAGAACAGAAACAAGGAGAGGAAACCACAACCTTTGCTGACTGTCTGCTCCAATCTTGCTCGGATTGGGATTGAAGGAGTGAGGCAATAAACATATGGCAGCAGCGATGGGGATATGGACCTCTCAGGAACAGCCCATTGAGGGCTTCTCAGCCAGGAAGCCCCTTAGACCTGAGCCTGGGCCCTCATAGACCCTTGCCATTTTTTCTCTACCCTTCTTTATCTAGGGTTGCTTCTCTGTGTTCCTTTTCTCCCCAGGATTTTGGCAGGTTCTGCTTTACTTAATTTACATGCAGTTTTGACATCAATCAGGTTTACTGAAAGTATGGTATAGCAATTTGCTCTAAGCCAGACAGGTCTGCTTCTGCCAGTTAGGGCTGGCTGGACTCAGTTCTTTAAGGAAATGGAAACTGTTCTTAAAAGAGGCAGGCTATTTTGTCAACAGTATAGATGGCATGCTAGATGTCTCCCTATGTGACATTAGGGTAGCCAGGGGCTTCAGTGCTGTCACTTTCCTTACTGTATTTCAGTATAGATTGCCTGAAAATACCAGTTGATTAGATCAGTTAAACCAAAACCTAACCTTAAATGCCAGACAGATAGAATTTAATGTAAACAGATATCTCTTGCTTAATTGAATGAAATCGTTATGTTCTTCATTGTTCATTCCTTTGCAAAAGTTCTAGTTCTTTTATGTCTTTTCTTCCTGCTTTATAGTAATGCCAGATAATCCCAACTTTCCCTATCGGCGATATGAACGACTCCCTCCGATCCAGCAGTTCTCCATAGAAAGTGACACAGATCTCTCAGAAACAGCTGAACTCATTGAGGAATATGATGTATTTGATCCTGCAAGACCAAGACCTAAAATCATCCTTGTCATAGGTAGGAAATGAGCAGAACAGCCCTAGGGGGAAAAAAATGAACTGTAAGAATGCTGTTGGGTTAAACGAGAAATGAAATGATACAGTTAATAGGGAATGAGATTTTGTAATTCTAGGACCTCCAGTCCCAGAATGCATCTTCAATCCCCCAGGTAGACTTCTGGGACTAGGAGAGGAGAAACCAGAAGGCAGAAGAGATGCCATCTATCTCCATGGAGCAGTAAGGCAACTCCCAGGAAGCAGTGTGGCTGAGAGGGCATTTTTCTTTCCAGCCAAACCACAAGAAAAGAAGCACAATATGGAGGTAGAAAGACATCTCTTTTGCCTTCTGGTTTCTCCTCTTCCAGTCCCAGAAGTCTGCCTAGGGGGTTCTCAGTGAGCTCTGGGACTGAAAACCCTAGAATTATGAAAATCTCATCCCTAATAGTTGAATCATACTGTACAAATTATAGCCCTAGTCTGTTGTTCTAAAAATATGTAAACATCACCAACATGGTTACAGGGCAGAAATTAGCCTTTCTCCTTCCCCCTTTATTTTTGTCCCACAAACAGATACAAGTCTGAAATGCAGATGTGCTCATGTCTAAGTCTACACATAAGAAAGAATTTATTATTTCCATGTTGAGCCCTTCTCTTTGGACATGACACTGCTTACTTGATCAAGGTGATGAGGAGAGTAGGGCTAGCCCCTCTCTCCAACTATGAAGGATTTGGGATTTCAGAATTACTGAACAGACCTTCTAAAGCTACTTAAAATGGGTATCAAGTGTGTGGGAAAACATGATAGGAATGAAAAGAAACTAAGTGACATGGATCGAGATGGGCATGAACTTCAGTTCCCATCCCGTGCATTCCCTTCCTCCACCTCCCTGGCCAATGCCCCATTCACCAGCCAGAGCGTCCTCCTCTCCACCTCCTCTTTGGCTGTTCAGACAGTCCCCAGCAGAAGCACAGGCTTGCCTGTCCTGTCTCCTTGACCAAGTGGCTGATCAGCCAAGGAGGTGGGGCAGGAAAGCCTGTGCTCCTGCCAGAGACTGGTTGAACAGCCAAAGAGGAGTAGGAGGAGAGGAGCACACTCCAGCTGGTGAGGGGGGGATCCAGCCGGGGAGGTGGGGAAGGGAACATGCAGCACCTGCAGTGCCCCACTTACAAACTGGCATGAACCTCCAAACCAAGGTTCATGCCCATCTCTAGACATGGACAGATTACTCACCCAGACAAATAATAATTTGAAATGTATAGACAAAAATTAGAATGCGACTCATGGTTTTGTATTAATAACTGTAAGTTAGCCCGGAAAACAAGAATGACTGTTGAATTGCAGCAAGTGAAGCTGAGTGACTTTAGATAGAATTTAGTAAAAAAAATTCAGACCCAGAACACTGGCAATAAGAAATGGACCAAGTTACTCTTTTTGACTACAGTTCCCAGAATATCCCAGCCATGCCAACTGGAATGTCCTGAGAGCTCTGGTCCAAAAAATAACTTCGGCTGCTTCTGCTAGTTATGTCATCCGTTTTATATGTGACATTTGCTCCTTACACATTTGCAGTGTGTTGGTTTGGCATTTTAATTATGTAGCATTTCAGTCTTGGCTCTGCTCTGTCCAGCTTCTGCATAAACAGATAGCTTGCCAGACAATCTCCTATCCTTCTTTTTTTTACCAATAGATGGAGTTTTGTGCTGCTGTGCCAGCTTCTTACTCCAGGAATTTATGTCAGTTACTATTGGGCAGAGTGTGTGGAGATTGCTTTTCAAAATTGTTTTTCAAAAATAAATTTGAAAAACTTCCATAGCTACACAATGGATTCAGACAGAGACCTACAGAGCAGATTAGTATATTAATTAACAAGTCTCCCTCAGATACACCACCCCTTTTGCTAGAGTTTTTAGTCAGATTTACCTTACTTCACTTCAACTGGTGTACAGTCTCAGTATAAATACTCAGAGACTTTTCTGTTTAGAATAAATAAAAATATATATCTTTTACTTACAAAATCTTCATGTCAGAATACAAACAAAAACATATTCACTAGTTACATATTATGATATCTTAACTGGCTAGCTTCATTAGTTTCTTCACTTACTGACTGGTTACATAAATAATCAGAACACTGAAACACTGCTGTTACTAACTTGTCTCAGAACTCTCACATTGCTAAACACTAACAGACTCTAACAAACACAGAACCCTGATAGATCCTGACTGAGGTAAAAAGGTGGGAAATAGATACTGAGGTACAGAGTGAAACAATTGGTTACTCTAAGTGATTGATATTCACCCAAAGTCCCTCCCGTCAAAACCTCTTAAAGGTGTAATATGCTGGTTGCTCTTCCAACAGTTGCAGCTGATTTAGGATAGGAACATCCTAAATTACAGTTGCAACGGGATAGGAATGTAGAGAGCTGCCTAGTACTGATTCCATCTAGCCTAATATTGTCAACTCTGACTGGCAGCAACTTTATAGGAGTCTTTCCTAGTCCTACCTGAAGATCCCTAGTTTTCTCTGATGGTCTCCTATTCAGATGCTAGCTGTGCCCTGAAATAAGAGACTGGATGTGTCCAGAATGCGGAGGGTGTTGCTCACAAGGAATCAGGGGGACAGCTATGGCCTCAGTGTTCAGCTGTCACACATAAAATGAAGGGGGGGGGGAACCCTACCAAAAGAGTTGAGACAGTGCTAGGGCAAAACCTTTATTCTCTTGTATGACTCATCTCATCCGTTATTTTGCCAGGTTTTAGACCATTAAACCCTGTGCTACACTTTGGTTATGATGGGTATGGGTGATGTGAGTTGTAGTCCAAGGTATCTGACACGCACTAGGCTGGCGAAGTCTGGTCTAGAGCACAGAATCAGGCTTTTAGCTATTAAATGAACATCAAATTCCTAAATAGGGAGGCATATGTTGGTAGTGGATGGTGAGTATTCTGCAGTGAACCTGAGCCAACAAATAAGGCCTTTATTTTTCATTTTCTACATGGTGAATAATAGGTGGTCCAGGAAGTGGAAAAGGAACTCAGAGCTTGAAAATAGCTGACCGCTACGGATTTGAGTACATCTCTGTTGGTGAACTGTTAAGAAAGAAAATCCACAACACAAGCAGTAATCGAAAGTGGAGCTTGATTGCAAAGATAATTACTACTGGAGAATTAGCTCCTCAGGTAAATACATATTGTGAACTGGCTAGTTATCCCTACAGAAAAGATTTGAGCATGCATTATTTACGTGTACTATGTAAATCTATCGATCAATAAGCCTTATCGTATATGTGTATGTGTTTTTAAAATCTGTTCAAGGAAACAACCATTACTGAGATAAAGCAGAGATTAATGCAGATTCCTGATGAAGAAGGCATTGTTATTGATGGATTTCCACGAGATGTTGCCCAGGCTCTTTCCTTTGAGGACCAAGTAAGAAATTGATATTTTTCGTTCGAATCCTTAGTGGTTCAGAATGTGTTAAGTTCTTCATGTTAACAAGCTGAACTCCAAAAAATCTGAAGCTTTTCTCTTTTAATCAATGGTCATTATCCTTAATTCTGTTGTAATATCTAATGGTAGATATGAGATATCAAAATACATTTTGGGAATATAATCATACCATGCTTTCAAAAGCTGCCAGCATGTTGTCACAAGGCCAACAATGATAGAGCTTTCTTGCATATGTAATTAAATCATTCCAAAGAGATGGGGTGGGGTGGGGGAATCCAATTTAACAAATCATACTTTTCACATATTGATAATTTTCAGGACAAAGAGAAAAGGTTATTTCTTAATTGCAGATTTTTCAGCAATCATTAGGAAAAGCACAGTTTGAGCAGCACCTTGTTTCATAATTAGAGAAGAACAATCTCAGGGTTATTGCCAAACTAGAATGCAGCAATGAAACTTTGTTTTATTATACATGCAAGTTAGGTAATGGCATACCTTTTATTGAATCAGCTTTTTCTTTTGGCAAAAGACAGATTTTTATATATCACAAGTTTTTTTCTTCCAAGCACAGCAAAATGTACCAAGAAAGTGCATTGATTTAATACTGTTTTTGAGCTTAACAAGCAACTCAGTCAGTAGTGCATTTTTCTCATTATATTATTTTTTCATTGAGCAGATTCTTATATTGCATTTTATGTCCCTATATGTGAACTCATCCAGGATGCATTTTTGACATGACTGATGACTGACTTGTGGCTACATCTGAAGGAATTTAAGGAATTACGGTGTTTTAGTAATATGAGATGAATAGTTGAATTAACACATATGGAACATACGTCATCTTCTCATCAAATATGGTAACAAGCAGTACAGCATTTTGTTAAAGTCATAAGACAGTGTTGCACTGCAAAAGTGCAATACTTGGTAGTTCTATCAAGGTAGTTCTGCCTGGTCTCTGGAGTGAAGAAATAGCCAGTTAGTCGATAAATGGTTCCAGTGTTCTCTTGCACTGGAATTATGAGGCCAACTACTTGATAGAGCCAAAGAGTTTTCTGGAGCGGGTGGGGGGAAGATGGTTAGAGCAACAAGGCAACAGAGCTGCTGAACTGAAAGCCCAATTTTAGGACTTACTTTTTGGCAGTGGTGGTAGAAATCTTCTCTACGAGTGGTGTGGTCATGCAGAGTTATTAGGGTTCTTCCAAGGGCTGAGGGCATTGACATACTCTAGGCCAGTGGTGGCGAACCTTTTTGGGCCTGAGTGCCCAAACTGGGGGGGGGGGGGAACCCCAGCGGGAGGTGTGTTGCAGCGGAACCAGAAGTGGCGGTGGCGGAACCGGAAGTGGCAGCAGAAGGGGGAATCCTGGGCACAGAGGTGCCTCGAGGCCCCACTCTGGATCCGCCGCCAGCACCAGCTGCTCCGGATCCTGCCCCGCCACCTGTCGAAGCGCCAGCACCGTGGCTGCAGCCGCCTCCTGAGGTTTGGCTGCAGGGGGGAGTAGCGATCCGGTGACTTATGGCTCGCATGCCCACAGAAAGGGCTCTGCGTGCCAGCTGTGGCACGCGTGCCATAGGTTCGCCATCGCTGCTCTAGGCCATTGGAGGAGAGTAGAAGATCCCATGTAGGCTTAGTGGGACCAACTTTGGAAGACACCTTATTTGATGTATATCTGTTCTGACACTAATTTCACATTAGTTAAAGATGTACCTGTTTTAGCTGATTGTTAGGTTGTCATGGACAGTTTTCAATTACTGAAGTCTTGTACTCGTAGATAAGGCTCTGGAAATATGAGGCTAACCACCTGTGTGGTTTGTCCTCCTTGGTAAGATGGGTACTAAATAGTAAATATTTCCTCATGTGAGATCATAATCCTAATATGTTTGAAGGAATAGGTGGCGGAACTTCTGCTTAAGAAAGGTTTTCCTAACCTTTGTTGTTTTGTGTTTGTATACAGCAACAAATATTGAACATTCTGTTTGGAGACAATGTGTTTCAATCTGTGTTGATGGCTCAACTCCTTGCATTATCTTCATAATTAATTCTGTACTGTGATCTTAACATAGAATTTCCTTTATGGAGACATGTTACACGCAGTAGTCTAATGAGGCAGTTCTATTTTCTTCTCTAACGAAGCTTGGCTTTTTCAAGTTGAAGCACTTTAAATGTCAAAAGAGCCAATTCAGTGAAGCCTCCTCCTCTTCTCACATTTGAGAGATTATACTTTATCTTTCATTATTATCATATGTATTTATATAAGATTTAGATCTGTGCAGCGATTTATGAAGGATGTACTTTTGTTTAATCTGAAAGAAAAATAAATATGAAAGAGATCCATTCATATTTAATCTGCATTTAATAAGTTGACTTTATCCAAAATTAAAATAAATCTAGATGATTTCCCCCCCAAAAAATCCTTTGTGTTTCTGTTTCATATTTATTTCCATTTAGAAACCTTATGTACTGAAAAATGGCAAATCAACATTTCTCTGTTGATTTGAATGAGAGGAACTGTCCCCTGCCAAAAATATTTTGAGAGGAAATCCAGTCCCTGAAAATGTCCCTCAGGCAAAAGGGATGGGCTGTCTGGAGGGGAAAAAACCCATTCATGTCAATGGAACCCCTCAAACCATACTGACCGAAGGGTACTTTGCACTGGGGATGGTTTATTTCAACCAGGGTGCAGCATGGATGGTTATCATACTGAATTATACATTATACAGAAAGAGGAATTTAAATTTGAAACCTGAAGGAAATAAATATGAATGATCAAAATTTAAAATTAATTTTTATTAAAGGAATCATTAAAATAATTTAAAATTCAGAAAACAGCAGAAAAATGGGGGGGGGGTACAGTAGGAATGCAGTATGCACTCTTCAGTGCATGTGGTAATTTATGAATACATTTCTCTCTCTTCATCATCCCCGTTGTCTCCAGTGCCTGACAATCCAAACACTCCTTCGTGCATCATTGTTCCATGCACAAATTATTAGCTCTCAGCTCTGCCTGTCTAGCAGGCCCCATGTGTCGAAAAGGTACATTTTATGTGGATCACATAGATTTCTCAGAAAACTAACCTGGAAAATCTGGATTTTACCTTATTACCTAGTAATGTGAGTTTTGTTTCAAAGACCCACACCTAAATGTCCCCATGCAACTGAAGCATCATGACTGTTAACTCCTTCTCACCATTATCTACAAAGTTGGCTAGATAAAGTGTAGTATAAGCTGCCTTCTCAGTACATATTCTACAAGTCCATCACCAACCTACCTCTTTGCAGTATACAGTAGAATCTTCTACCGCTAGCTCCTGTCTTTTCCCCATCCCCAATTCCTGAAGTTGCATTTGGCACATCTGTTTCCCAGAGAAACATTGTGATGAAGAACAAGGGTCTTGGGGAAAGGTAAGCATCACTCGAAGTGAGAGAGAAATAACCCTTTAGAACAGTGGTTCCCAAACTTGGGTCCCCAGGTGTTCTTGGACTAAAACCCCCAGAAGCTTTCACCACTAGTTGTCCTGGCCAGGATTTCTGGGAGTTGTAGTCCAAGAACACCTGGGGACCCAAGGTTGGGAACCTCTGTTCTAAGGGGTTATTTCTCTCTCACTTGGAGTTATGCCTACCTTTTCACCAAGACTCTAATTCTTCATCACAATAGAGAAGTTAATCCTCTAGGGGTGATATAGCACTATTGCATCCTATTGGCCCACTGTCTTTCTCAGATTCTCCAGGATGGCTACCTCAGCCTCAAGGGAACGAAAGAGGGTGGAGGGATTTTACTGCTTGGCTTTGTCTCCCTGCTGCTAAGTTCACAGAGGCATTTAGCTCAACTGTTTGCTTAACTATTTACCTCAGTACTCCTTTCACTGGGGCTGATTTCATTCCTCAGATGGGGTTCCTCTCAGGTTTTTAGATCCTGTAAGCCAAGAACTGCATAGGGAGGCCCTGTGAAATTGGTTCCACTGTTGTGATGCTGCCCACCATGGCAACAATATGGTCCCCTGTAGCAACATAATGGGATGACTGCCAGAGGGAAGCAGTAATTATTTACAGAGCATCCTAGCCAGACAGTTACTTGAATAAGGACTTCAGATTCTTGGGGACAGTTCTAATTAACTCACTTTGTAATTTCTGAAAGAAAACTGCATTTTAATTTGGCTTCCCTTCAGATCCTTCAAGTGAACTGGCACCTTTTCTTTTGGCAAAGTGCCTTCCAGAGAAAATTAAGAAAAATATGAAGAAGCTCTTTAAATTCCAGACACGTTTTGAAAAATGCCAAGAAAGAGGTCTGGCTTTATATTTTCCTGCCATCCAGACTGAAAGCTAGTGAATCACCTCGAAGACTAGCATGTTAAATAGTGTCCTGTCAAATGCCATCTCTCAGCTGGTGGTCTTGAGTGGATAGTCTGACTATAATTTTAACAGGTTGGATCTAAGATCTGTTTTCTGCTGATGAAGGACTCCACTGAGAAATGATGTATCCACACATAACTACTTCACTTTTGATAGTGTATCTTTGGATTAGCTATGAGCCTGCGTATGACTTCACAGTGTACAAATATATTCCTGGTGGACCTAGCACAAGATTTCTCCACAAGAGAATAAATAGACACCGATCTGATATCTGAAATGACAATACATAAAAACCAATTTCAGAACCTTTCAGCCATCCAGGACATTTTGCTATTAATCTCAGAGTGGCTGAGGGAACAATGGAAGGAAAATGGCCAAAGTTGTTACATCCATGAATTTTAGTGCATGTGTAAAGGCTGAAATAAAGATCAACATTTTTAGTTGACTATATATATTAATAAACTAGTTTTGTCTACAGTGTTATATGTAAACAAAAAGCAACTTTCTGGAACAAAACTCTGCACTTCAAAGACACCCAAGTTCTTCCCTGGTTGACAGTTAATCATCACACTTGTAGCCAATACTTTTATGTAATCAACACTCTGAAAGCTCATTACCTGTGCTAATCATGCTAGGGTCACTCTAATAGCTCATTATCTCTACCTGCTGCCCTCTTCTATGTGCTTCCCCTGAATGTAAATCGTTGGCTCAATAAATTGTATGGCCAGTCCTCAGGCCCAGACCAGGTGGTTACTGCAAGCTTGAGTTTCTCAATGCCAAGTTCAAAGTGCTTGTGTTAACATTTAAAGCCCTTTAGGTTCTTGCTACCTGTCTGAGCACCTCTCCCTCAAAACATCTACCTGTCCCACCTGTACCACATACACAGAGATGTTGCAGGTGGTGACCCCGAGGGAGGCCCAAAAATCTGCCACCCGAAACTGGGCCTTCTTGGTGGTCACTCTGTCACATTGGAACTTGCTTCCACCTGAGGTACAATTAGCTCCATCCCTTCTTGATTTCAGGAGACGAGTTAAAACCTGGTTTTTCTCACAAGCCTTCTATGGCCTTACCCCAGAGTAATAGAGCTTCCCCCCTCTGTTTATGTACCTGGCCTGGATTTGCAGCCTAATATTATTGTATTTAATATTTTTAATATTTTATAGTCTTTTTTAACTAATTATTTTAACTTTTGTTGTTGTTTCACTTTTACTGATTATGTGGGTGTTTTTGGGGTTGTTTGTATTATGTTATTATGTTTGTTTGCTTCCCAGAGTAGTGACTCTACCACTAATTGGGCAGGATGAAAATATAAATAAATATATAATAAATAAATTTTAAAAATGCATGCAGAACAGTTCTGTTAATTGAAGTGAATGGTAAGCTTCCTTATTCACTGAAGTGAATTAGAAGCCTTGGTGGGCAGGTTTAACTAGAATTCCCGTACATTCAAGGGATCTTTAATGAGGGCACATGTGTGCTCGAGTTCGAATCAAATGAGTTGCCCACAACCTATTGTCTCTAGAAGTAAGATAGAACATTGCATATAAAACACATTGTATTAGTTAAGGGAAATTCAGGGAAAGGCATTTTGCCTCCATGAGGGGAGGATCAATTAGAATTTCCTTAAGTAGTCAACATCAGTGCTGGTTCACACATTCTTGTGGACTCAGTAATTGATTGATGACTGCAGTATCAAGTAGTGATTTGCATGCAGGAATAAACTACCACAGGTTAAAAGAAATCCTTCATAGCACTTCAACTCTTGTCCAGGAAAGCATTTTTTTCATTGGAATCTGTTCACACATTCAACTCTTAAAGGCAGCAAAACTGTGTGTCTTTTCTCATCCAGATTTAAACTGAGTGGGAGTTGTAAACATTAGCTAATTAGAAGTAAGCAATTGTGCGTACAGCATTAAATTCTAAATGTCACACTGTTTCTGAGTAATGCTAAAATTAATATATTGAGTAATCAGAATCGTGGCATTATTTGCATATAAAACGAAATATTGGAGAAGATTTAGTGTTAAACTGATGAGTTGGTGCATGCCTAGGGTTTGTGCATTTCCTCTGCCTTTTTTTCGCTAGTGTACTGCTGGGGAGGAGGTCAGAAACTTCCACACATGGTTTTGATTAACCATGGTTTAGTGTTACTTTTGAATCCTAAACTGTGGTCAATCTTTTGTATGGTTAAAGAAAACAAATCAGATTTGGTTCCAACCACAGTTTTTGAGGTTGTGTTTTGTTTGTTTGTATTGTTTTTGTTTTTATAATAAACCCAAAGAAAGGCTGCCCAGGTTCTAGAATAATGGCAAGGTTAGTTAAAATGAGAGCAAAATCTTCTGAACTGATTGCCACATAAGATGAGGGGAAGGTGATTGCATCCAAGCCCAGAACACAGACAGACTCGTTTTCATAATGTAATACTTTGGAAATACATGAACACAAGAGTGTATGTATCTTGGTGTAAATCCCCTGGAACTGTAATTGCCATATCTGCTTTTTCCAGTGCTTTCATTTTGATGCTCAGATAAATATATTTGGTTCTCCTAATGAAAAGGTTACTGGTTTGAAACATAGAAGACATGAAGCTTATTTTAAAACCCATGACGAAGTGGGTTCATTTTTAAAACAGGGAGGAAGTGATTCAATGGCATATTGAGTGCTAACTGTACTGTATGAATAGAAAACAGATTCTAATTCTTGCAGTAACTTTATTAATGTCTCTGTTATAAGATGAACAAGAATATAAATGGTCAGGGTTAGACATGCTTAAGGATATACATTTCAACAGAACTGTTATAATTCCTTCTTTGTAAGCAATCTATTTCACAGGGAAGATATCTCAAATGAAGAGGTAGAAATTATGCAGGAAAAGAACAAAGCTCTTTAGAAATAGATGGATTGGTGACCTTTACCACCAAGTTCTGAGTTTTCTTTCTTCCTGTTAGGTAAGCCATCAAGAGATCCTCAAGGGTGTATAGTATCTTTCAAGGAAGAACATAGAAATTCCACTCTGGATGTTGTGTAACTATAGGACAACATATGAAAAATGCTTTCTGTTGCATAGTTTTGGTCACAGCAAAATCAGTTTTTTTCTCTTTTTTTAAAAGGCATTGCCGTTGTGGTTTTTTTTTAAAAAGGAGCATTTGTAAAGACTTACAGATTACTCACATTTGCCTTGACTATTTCATTGCCAGCTCCTTTCTGTAGTGTGTTTGTTGTTGCTGCTGTTTACCTGGGCTGATTTGTAGGGGTATTGCAAATGCCTTGCAGTTGTAAATTATGCAACGTGGTGTCTTGTTTCTTTTCCATTGGCTGGTCCTGTGAGAAGGGAGGGATGTCCTGTAAAATAAGCATGCTTTATCACCCCTAAGAACTTTTCATTCCCCAAGGATTTTAATAGTTTATTGGAAGGGCATCCATTGCTGATGATTTCATTGGCTGTATGAAATTGTTGAATTTTCATACTATTTTACTGTTGTTATTAGTGTTATTTCTCAGTTTTGTATGTTGCCCATCAGTCTAAATTGTCACAATGGTAATAGGTAAAGGTAAAGGTTCCCCTTGACAATTTATCCAGTCGTGTCCGACTCTAGGCGGCGGTGCTCATCTCCGTTTCCAACCCATAGAGCTAGCGTTTGTCCGCAGACAATCCTCCGTGGTCACGTGGCCAGCGTGACTAGACACGGAACGCCGTTTACCTTCCCACCGAGGTGGTACCTATTTATCTACTCTCATTTTTGCATTTTGCATGCTTTCGAACCGCTAGGTTGGCGGGAGCTGGGACAAGCGACGGGGGCTCACTCCGTCGCGTGGATTCGATCTTACGACTGCAGGTCTTCTGACCTTGCAGCACAGAGGCTTCAGCGGTTTAACCCGCAGTATACGTGTATCCATGGGGTATATCTGAGATCTGACCATGGGAGAGATTTGATCGTCCTCTCCAAGAAAGAGAAGTCAGTCATTGAAACAGAAGATCTAACCTTAAATTTTCCTCCTAATTCCCATGGAAATATTAGTTGCCTGTTTTTGTTTTTGACATCCAAACTCCAGTGCTAGGGAGCAAGGGGAGAACACAGGATATGTCACGGAGAGCTCCGGGGGGGGGGGGGAGGGGCTGTAGATCTAAATGATCCACTTCTTTCTTTGTCAACTTTCTTTAGCAACTCCCCAAGTCTTGTATAGAATAATTCATTTCCAGTTAGTATTCAAGGGGGGGGGGGGAATCTAGCAGGGGTAGGAGGAAGGAAAACATTGTTCACCCCAACATGAAATCAACTAAGTCCTGGATATTTTAGAGGCTCTGACACTGGAGCTCTCCAAAATAAGTGATAGCTCAGTGATCTAGGTCTCTGGTTGCGGAGCCAGAGGTTGGGAGTTCAATTCCCCACTGTGCTTGCCTTGACAGGGGCTGGACTCGATAATCCATAGGGTCCCATCCAGCTCTGCAGTTCTAAGACGATGATTAACACTGCCCTGCAAGTGTTTATTAATAAAGTGTATCAAATAAATCTCTGCTTCAGATTTAGGAAAGAGCCTTGCAATACTTTAAAGATTAACAGATGTATTACTGTGTAAGGTTGAAATCTTCTCCTAAATTTGACGGCTTGGGATACCTCGCTATGGAGCCAGAGGTTGGGAGTCTAGTTCCCCATTTTGCCACCTGGGAGAAAAGCCAACCTATGTATCCTTGAGCAAGCTGTACACTCCCTGAGTGCCACTGGTAGAAGAGACTGGTAACCCACTGCTGAGTATTTTACCCATATAAAACCCTTAGATGATTATTATATTATGTTTATAAAACAGCAGTAGGATTTGAATAAATGTCTGCTTTAGTTAGTAGCTTCTAAATATAGATTCAGGGAACTTACCTGGTATTTCATTACCACATTATCCTTTCTGAGTAGATTTTTCCTTAATGCTTGTGTTGAGATACACTGAAATTGCTAGATTGTGAGTTAAGAGTGTAGGTCATTTTGATATAGGCTGGTTGACCAAGGTTTCCTTCCCAGCACAGACAAACAGATATTTCGTGAGATGTGTTTTATTTTACCATCCAGTACATTAATTCTGGGACTGATGGATGATTTCTGTGTAAAATGAGAAGGCAGGAGACTATGGACCGAAAGACATTTGGAGTCTTTCTTTCTTTCCTTCCTTTTTTGGAGGTGGGGGTGGGGGGACACACACTATTGTATCAGCTCTGTTATTTTTAAAAAAGAATCGTGTACATATTTGAACACTGGAGCTGTAATATGATTCAGGCAGGACCAGTTACTTCGTCCGGTCCAAGCACCAAACAAATCCCATCTTTCATAATGTTTAGTCTGGGTTAATCCTCTGCTGTGAGTGATATATTCCTAAAGCATTTTCAGGGCAACAAGAAGATAAATGGTTGGCTTAAAAATTATTGGTGCATTTCTTTCAAATAAATGTCAATCAGTTGTGAAGTGGTTCTGTGATGTATCAAAAGGCTAATATGGCTGACACAGAGATTAGGAACATAAGCACTGGGCCTTATACCAAATCAGATTATTGATCCATCTAGCACAGCGCCTGCACTGACAGGTAGTAGCTCTTCAAGTTTCAGGCAGGAATCTTAGTTTAATAATTCCAAGTGAAGCACCATCATTCAATGACAAAGCCCAGGAATTGCATACAAAATGTCTCAGATTGAATCCATGGTGTGTCTAAATTAAGACCAAGAAAATTGATTTAAAAAATGATTCTCTCTCTCTCTCTTTTTAAATTAATCTTTGACTACAACTGTGGCCATGCAAGCTAGGCCATGTCACCTCAAGAACATATAGTCCAAAAAGTAACTTTTCCTATTTCTGCTTTTTAAAAAGTTAAAACTAAACAGGACAGGAAAGACCTGCAATTGGATCCTGCATCTCTCTTAAGTTTTGAAGTGAAAAAGAAGAAGCAAGGACTGATTTTGATAAAGCCCATGTCATTTCCCTGATCATAACACACCCACCCACCTTCAAAGCTGTTTTGCTTATTAGAGAAAATGTATGCGTTCTGAGAGAATTCCTCTAATTAGTAAATAGCAGCTTGTCAAAAGGCAATTTCCATCAAGGAAATAGTGGAGAGATTAAGTCCCGAAGGACTGTGGTCCCGCCTCCCTCCTGCTTTTGATAAAACAGGTTCATAGATATTTCCATAAATGCTCTTTTAAATTGCTTTTTACTAAATTTAGGATGAAAGTTCCAATAATGAACCGGTATTGTTGTCAATTTGTTGCTTTCAATGGAAGAGCTAGGTGATATAAGAAGATATGCTCTTATTAATTAGTGGCCCTTCTTAAATATTGGCAATAAGTATTTGGCTTCTTTTAGCTACATACAGAAGAGACACAACACAATTGCTCTGCTCTTAGACCCTTTAATTTCCCCATTCCATGGGAAAGGGTGGACAGAAAACACTGAGAGGTACTTTAGCCTAAGAGAAGCTTTCCCTTTTAGTTTACATAGTCAGGCCCTTTTCTTTCCTGCAGTCCCAAAGATACTGCAAATATAGTTGCATTCGGCTAAACAGAACAGCACAGGTTGCCTGAGCTCATTACTAGTTGTGAGCAAATTGGGTGATTTTTAAGATAGTAAGGATCGATTGATTGATTGATCGATTGATTGATCGATCATTGCTCTCACACCTCCTTACAATTTTTGGCAACTAACTAGTTTTCTGTCTTGTCCAAGCCTTCTAACAAGATGTAAAGGGATGAGCATCCTGTCTCATTTATCTTGGTTGTCTGACACAGTGGAATTTCCACAGCCTATCTTTATGTCCAGTCTGTGTTGTGGCTTGACTTCCTTTTGCTAGTTATTGTTATAAATGAGAAAGGTGGAAGGTGTAACAATCTCAGATGTAAAAAGCTCAGTCCAGGCATGGACAAAGGTTACATCTGGATCTTCTTGGTAGATTTCTGCATGGTTTGCGGTAGATCTGATTTCTGACTCCTAGTTGCTTAGCAATAAGAGTAACAAAATGTCCTTCCTCCTCAGTTGCATTGCTGAAATGAAGAACAGAATTGCCTTCCTTTGTGGAATTTTTAACATATGTCTTTTGCATTGCAATCTAATTGGCAGATCTTAAGAAAGCTGATCTTGTTGTGCTGAAGTCTGCCCATTCCTGTATTAAGCCAAAGTGTATCTGTCCAAGAATCAGTCTTGTCCTTGTTCTTTTTCCTCCACTCATTCTCTCAAGCACCTTGCATAGGTAATTTCATTGCAGTTTACCAAAGCACAGTTAAGAAGACAAACATAATGACTACAGAAGACCTCACTATTGACAATTTTAAAAAAAATCAAAATTGCTTAAGATTTTCTTTAGCTTGGTTCAATTATTTATCCAAATGGAGGCTGCAGACAAGAAGTCAGTCAAGCAGATGGAGAAGTTTTATTCTCTGCAAAAACAAGATTAAGAGCAGACTGTAATAGAGACCCTGAACTGTTAATTTTAAAAAAGAGAAAGCTGAAGAACAATAAAACAATTATAGTACCAAAATAAAGTTTAAATAACATTCCTGAGGTGTTTGAAGACCATGAAAAGAACAGATACGCATTATTAAGCTCAACTGACACTAAATCAGAAGATCTCTGGAATGAAATCAGAAATAGAGTGTAATAAGTATAAAATGCAAAAAGGCTGTTCCTTAATCAAAAGAAAAGAAGAGCCTCAATCAATGACTGGTGGAACTCTTTAAATTGTCATCAGATAAAGAACAAAAATAAAAGGTGACAGAAGCAGTGTCAGAATCCTAAATACAACTTTTCAGCAGTGTGCATGTTGGGACAAAGAGAATTGTTATAATTGTGGCAAAGAAATAGAAGAGGACAATCAAAAACGAAAAACAACATACCTTTTCCATAAGATCCAGGAAATTAAAGGAAAAATAAAGCCAAGGTTAGAGATGATGAAAGCTCAACAGAAGGATGTCTTCCCTGGTTAGGATAAAATAAAGACAAGATGGAAACAATATATTGAAGATTATACAGAAGTGTTGCAAGATCTGCCTTTTTTGACAGATCACTGCAAAAAAAAAGAATCCCTTGATGAAGAACATCCAATTTCAAAATTTGAAGAGAAACCTGCTCTCAAATTATTTTGTTTATGTAACCAATTTCTGCTATGTTCCTCTCCACTTTCCTTTTGTGATTCTTTCCCCCCCTACAATAACCACACTGAAATCAGTAACAGAAAGTATTGGGAAGTTGAAGTGTTCTGAAACTGGTTTCTCTGTGTTGCTGATCCTGCTGTCAGATCTATGCCCCTTCATTCTTTTGTGCAGAGATTGTCCTGTGTTGTAAACGGACTGTTAGTAGATGATGGCATAAATCACAGTAGAGGACGAATAACTGTATAAACCCCTGATGTTGTGGCTGCCATTGCTGGGACCCTTGATGGTTCTCTGTGTAAATTTGGGGACACAACTAATTTGTGGCTGGGTCTTGGTGCTGTCTCCATCTACATGTTGTGATGCCTATTGTGTGTCAGCAGTTGTTTAAGACTGGAGAACTGTCTCTAAATTGAGCACAAGCCAACTATCCAAAGCCTGGAAGAGGGGAGTATTATGGTCCAGAATGAGCTGCATGTCATTGACTATATGCCTCCCTTGTCTCATCTGGGGACTATAATCATCATGTGCCATCAAATCAAATGACTTTTTGTTGTTCTCTCTGTTGGGTTTGTCTTGTAGCATGTTGTTCCTGGGTACCAGCCTAGCCCTATCAATTTGCTTTTTCACCATGCTGAGTGGGTATTGTAGTTTGAGAGATGCTTGCTCTAATTCCATTCGTTCTGAGCGTCTGTCCTATGGTTCTGAGCAAATCCAGTTATATTGGATAACTTGGCTGTAGACAGTGGAATTGCTGGTGTGTTATGAGTGGAAGCTGGAGGCATGTAACTCTGTGTAACGATCAGTGGGTTTCCAGTAAAACATAATGCTGATATGTACGTCCCTTTGCAGTTTACATGTGGTGGCGCTGCGGGTTAAACCGCAGAAGCCTCTGTGCTGTAAGGTCTATAGATCTGCAGCTGTAAGATCGAATCCACGTGATGGAGTGAGCGCCCGTCGCTTGTCCCAGCTCCCACCAACCTAGCTGTTCGAAAGCATGCAAATGCGAGTAGATAAATAGGGACCACCTCGGTGGGAAGGTAACAGCGTTCCGTGTCTAAGTTGCACTGGCCATGTGACCACGGAAGATTGTCTTCGGACAAACGCTTGCTCTATGGCTTGGAAACGGGGATGAGCACCGCCCCCTAGAGTCGAACACGACTGGACAAATTGTCAAGGGGAACCTTTACCTTTATCTTTACCTTGCAGTTGCATAAATTCAGAAAGTGTACCTTTTCTGTAGACTAGTCTAGGCTTAGTCTGATGAAAGAATGAAAGTTCCTGAAGTCCTGATGGAATGAGGGCACAGTGAGTCTGACTATTAAGCAGTGTGACTTTGTACTAATACATAGCCTTTAGCAACAACATATACAGTATCTCCATGCAGTATGACTATGAACACATGTATGGCTTCACAGTGTGCAAATCATGGCTCATCTGGAACAATGCTTCCTCAGTTCCCAGACACCTCTCCTCTATCTGAGATTCATTGACAGTATCTTTTATCAGCTGGACCCATAGTAAGGAATCTATGGAGAAATTCTGACTTGAAATGACTATACATTAAAAAATCCTGCAAAAGCAGAATTGCAGTTGAACATGGAGAAGACAAAAATAATGATTACAGGACAATTACTTAACTTCAATTCTCATATTGCTCATAATGAAGAAATCAAAACTGCCAGTTTGGTTCAAATGGGCCAGAATGGATCAGATTCAAATGGACGCTGTGGCTGTGAAATCAGAAGACTGAAACTTCGCAAGGAAGCTATGTAGGAAAAGTTCCTCAAACATAAGGATTTATTGTTAGAAACAAAATCAGGACCATTCATACATTGGTGTTGTCAATTGCTATATATAGATGTGAAAGCTGAATATTTAAGAAAGCTACCAGGAAGGTGACAATCATTTGAAATTTGGTGTTGGAAAAGTGCTTTCAGGATACAATGGATCTCCATAAAGACGAAGAAATGAGTTCTAGATCAAACCTAGCCTGAACGTTCTCGAAAAGTGAAAATGATTAAACTGAGGCTGTTTTGCTTGACATGTTTAATGATAAGAGGCTCACTGGAAAAAAAACAATAATGTGGGGAAAAGGCAGAAGGAATAGAGGACAATTGAATATGAGATGGATTGATTCAATAAAGAAAGGCACATCCTTTCGTTTCTAAGACGTTTGCAGAACTGTTAACCACTAGATTTTTTTTAGAGGATATAATTTCATAAGGTTGCCATAAGCTGGAAACAACTTGATGGCACATAATAACAACAAACCATAGATTCCCATTACACCTAGACTGTTTAGAATCCATGACATAAAACCTACATCTGCTCCTGTTTTCATATGCTGATTTGGATACAGAGATTAAAAAGCAGTTTTCCAGTCTGGATGTAATAGAAAACTAATAATAAATCCCCGAGGCATTCTGTCTTTGTGTATAAAAGAACAAAGGAAAGGAGCACATGGATACAAGGCTTGTTGTTGTTTAGTCGTTAAGTCGTGTCCGACTCTTCGTGACCCCATGGACCAGAGCACGCCAGGCCCTCCTGTCTTCCACTGCCTCCCGGAGTTTGGTCAAATTCATGTTGGTAGCTTCGATGACACTGTCCAACCATCTCGTCCTCTGTTGTCCCCTTCTCCTCTTGCCTTCACACTTTCCTAACATCAGGGTCTTTTCCAGGGAGTCTTCTCTTCTCATGAGATGGCCAAAGTATTGGAGCCTCAGCTTCAGGATCTGTCCTTCCAGTGAGCACTCAGGGTTGATTTCCTTCAGAAATACAAGGCTTATCCTCAGTCTAATAAAACATGGTTTAGTACTCTGAGATAGACAAAATTCTATTGGTTAGTTAATGCTGGTGTAAGTGCACTGGGGAATTGCTGCTAGTTAATGAGATGCCATTTGTATCCTTTATTGTGCCCCAGTTAATGGGAATAGTGCCTGAGAAAGGATTTAGGTGTCGCCCTATTAACTAGCAGCAAGTCAATGGTGCTGTTTACACCACTGCATATAATGTTGTTATGTCTGAATCGGGTCACAGTGTTCCATTTTCAGACTTGCCTAGTGTTCCTCAAACTTAAATTCTGTGTTCATTGTGGAATACCTTAACAAATTTGTATTGAGTCTGTGTGTCTTTCCTATCTACCTATGTATCCATCCCTCTATAGAGAAAAATATCTCTTGAGGACTGCAACATCTTGTTGCTTCTTCTCCAAGCTGTTCCCAGCACTTCTTCTGTTTACATTATCAAAGTAAAGTTTAGCGCTGGTATTCAAGGATTATTAGCAGTTCTCATTGATTCCACCTGCTAAACAGAGAACAAAGCACATATTTGAAGTTAAAAGGGTTACAAAGAGTAATCAAATCAGATTAAAGCGATTCTTCTTAATGCCCCATGAATACTTTATGTGCAACAGCGAATGAATTGATGATCGCCGTGAAAGTGTCTAACATTAATGGATTGGGATGAATCATGAGTCTTGACAACGTTCTTGCTAAGTTCCATAGGGAATTATTCTTGTGTTTAGAAATGGTGGAAATGAAAAGAATTCAGTGCTTTTATGATATTCTCTACCATGTGTCATCCTTACTTAGTAAGTGCCTGGTTTTCAAAAGAGACCCCTCCACGTTTCAGGAAACATTATGTGTTGCATGTGTTATACATATTTCATGACATTTACAGTAATTTGTGGGCACAGGATTGCCAACATTCCATTTTACTTGATGGGATACAAATTAGAAACTATATCCATCTATAGCCAGTTCCCTTCATTTTTTGGTAACCACCAGTAATACTTCTCCTTCACTAATATATACAATTATTGCTGTTAGAGAATCCATCATGCTTAATACCCCAAAAGAAGAGGAGATCTGTTGCTGATAAAATAATGTCTCAGCTGTGTGTTTCTCAGGTTGCTAAGGGACACCTCAGGTAGATTCTCCTTTATTTTCAAAGAGTGGGCTGAAGAGAATGAGGAAGCATTTCTGGGCAAGCTTTACCTTGGGTTACAGGGTAGCTGGCAGCTGGACCAGCAGCCAAAAGAACAGATGTGTGACTCTTCTGAACAATGATTGCCTAACCTGGCCTCTTCTGTCCTTCAGATTCCCATCTTCTCTCTCTCCCTTTTCCCAAATTCTCCTTTGCTTTGAGCTATACTGTTCATGCCTTCATTCTACTGTCTTCCTTGTTATTGTGGTCACAGAAAATCCTTAGTACCTCTTTTTGGCTTCCCTCCTCCTTTTCATTGACTCAAAAACAAAACAAACAATAACCCACCAATTTTCCGAAAAGTAGAAGAGACCCTCTTGAATAGTGTGGAATGGGGTGCAGGGAGCTGCTGGATAAGTGAGGATTGCCCCAAATTGTGCTTGAGAATGGATTTGTTCCAGGATATATAAGGGCCCAAGCCACTATCTATCGATTGATCGATCGATTGATCCATCGATCGATCGATAAAATATTGTTACCCTGCCTTTCTCCTTGAAAGACTTAAACAAGTATTATATTTAAAATAGTCAATAAAATGAACACTAAAAATACATTTAAAACAACAGAGCACAACAATCCATTCAAAAAGAAAACCTTCTCAGGCAGCCAGTCACTAAGGAAAAGCCTTTCTGAAGATAAAAGTCGTTGCCTGCTTGCAGAAGGACAGCAAAGACGGAGATAGCCTAGCTTCCCATGGGAGGGAGTTCTGAAGTCTGGCAGCAGCGATGGAGAAGGCCCTCTCCCTTGTCCCCACCAAGTGTCCCTGTGAAGGTGGTGGGCCCAAGAGAAAGACCTTCCCTGATTATCTTAATTCCCGGAGAGGCTCATAGTGAGAGATGCAGTCTTTTCGATAGCTTGGACCCAAGCTGTTTAGGTCTTTATAGGTTAAAACCAGCACTTTGAATTGTGCCCTGAAATGGATCGGCAGCAATTGAAGCTGTTGTAACAGAGGGGTTATATGTTCCTTGTATTCAGCCAGTATAATCAGCATATGTTCCCTATAACCAGCCACTCAAATATGTTAAATATATTTGAGTGTGTTAGGGCAGTGGCAACCTTGGGCCTCCAGATGTTCTTAGACTACAGCTCCCAGAAGCCTTCACCACCACTTCTGCTGGCCAGGATTTCTGGGAGTTGAAGTCCAAGAACATCTGGAGGCCCAAGGTTGGGGACCACTGTGTTAGGGAATCTGAAGGGCAATGTCATCAGGAGGCTCATCACAAATCTAGACTCCTAGGAGTGCCACCCAAGATGAAATGCTCAAGATGCATCCATTCATTAACAGTGATATTAGCAAAAGATAATTGATAGTTCCAATTGTGATGAAAAAATTCTTGAAGGGCAACTACTGGGCAGCAACAGTAGTGGAAAGTAACACTGGCAGAAAGGCTTTCATAGACAAAGGTAGTGACCCTCAAGCTGCCACTTGTGAGTACTGCACAGAAGAAGGCAATAGTAAACCACTTTGGATTGCTTTTTATCATGAATATCCTGTGTGAGATAGTTGAAAATTAAACAAGAGATAGTGCTACAGGATGAGCCTCCCAGATTGGAAGGCACTCCATCAACTATTGGGAAGAGCCAAGGATAAGTATGAGTTGAGCTGTTCATAATAAAGTGAGTGGTACTACAGCTGAAAGGATGTACAGGTACTGATTTGCATAGGTACAGAGCTGAATGGCATACCTTGAAGGTAGAGTGTTATGAAACAAGATACGAAAGGTAGAAGGCAGAAGGTGGATTGATTCAGTAAAGGAAGCCATGCCCTTTAGTTTGCAAGATCTGAGCAGAGTTGTTAATTATAGGACCTCTTGAAGTCATTAATTCATAGAACCACCATAACTTAGAAGTGACTTGATGTCATATGATAATATATAATAATTAATAACATACATTACGTACATCCATGTAAATACAGAGGGAGGGAGAGCTGTATAGATCTATGTTAGATCTCCAAAGTCTTGGCTGTAGATGGGAGAACAGTTCTGGATACAGACACTGCACAAATGTAATATGAACATTTCTGAAGGTAATTGCATTCATCAGTTCTGAATGCATCATCTTTTTATAATAATATGTAACTTTCACCAGCATTGAATGGGCACTGCATCTCATTTTTAATCACTTCTTTTCCTAATGCTAATGACACTGACGTTGCTCTCTGTAGGAGATGGTTATCTGTCCTGTATGCTCATCTGGTCTGGTAAACACTCTGAAAAAAACTTTCAGCTTTCCCGGTGTGTTTTAATTATGTGGTAAACTAGATTATCCTGTCCTTTTCATGTACACACTAATCATCAAACAAATTATTTTGTGGCAGCTTAATTGGCTTCCACTGATAGTTTCAATGAACATAATTATTCCCATCATAGATGGTGGAAAGTAAATGTGTTAAGATTTTAATACAAGAATCGCTCTGGTAGAGGAAGCTCAGTTAAATTAGTATTATTTATGTTGACTATATATTATTATAGAGAACCCTCATTACTAAGAATACTGTGATAAGATATGAAAGCTTTTTGGATGGTCTTGACTACCTTTTGTGACATTTCAGGCCCCAATGAACATTTAACTATAGACGCATGGTCTCCAAGTGCAAAAATGTTCAATAGTTTCCTTACCACCTGATGCTGAATTTGCATGAACAAGTCCTCAGATTTAAAGAGGAAATGGAAAATCTGGTATTTGCTGCCAAACTATAGCAACCTTCCCCGACTTACTAATTACTATATGTTTATATATATTTTCCACTGCTCTTGGTGGCTAGGACTGATGGATGTTGCCATGTAAAACACCTGGAGAGCACCAGGTAGAAGAAGGTTCAACCCTTTGGGTGTGGAGCAAACAGAACCTTCTTTCCTAGCTTTGCTCCTACCATATCTCCATCAATGTATAGGTAATTTTCATAATCTTTAAATTCCCAAGTGGAGAGACTGTGGTAGTCATAAGTAACATATTTGCACCTGAGAAATATTGAGGTTTCTAGTGTATGTAAGAAGTTCTTCAAGATGGCGAGTTCTGATTGTTCAACCTTCACATAAATATAACAAACATGAATAATTTTAGTAAGCTTACTGTTTGGATTGTTTGGTCTCTTATCCCACAGATCTGCACTCCAGATTTGGTGGTGTTTTTGTCCTGCTCAAACCAGCGGCTGAAAGAACGGCTAATGAAGCGGTCTGATCAGCAAGGAAGGCCAGATGATAATCTCAAAGCTACACAAAGACGGCTTACAAATTTTAAGCAGAATGCTGTTCCTCTGGTCAAATATTTCCAGGAAAAAGGGCTGATCATGACTGTAAGTTTTCAATGCATACGCTTGGCACTCTTAACTTATAACAGTGGCTGAATTCATGTAAGTGTATTTATGTTTAAAATAAAGTCTTTTCTGGCCAGAATCCTGTTACTTATATACACTGGTGTAAGTCAAATGGTGTAAAATCTCAGTATTAATTTGCTGCTAGTTGACAAATCCTTGCTTGTATTCCTCATCACACACCTGGACATAAGTAATAGGATTCTGTACATAAGTATTAGTCTTTTAGCCTTTGTGTTTAAAAAAGCATAAGAAAATATATGAAGCTATGTGAGCGACTGTCTACTACTGTTTTACATTTAGAAGTAACAAAATTATTAAAAAACTGAGACTTTCATGATTCTCATTCATTTCCCAAAAAAGCCCAGGTTCGTAATACTTTTGCTATCTGATGGGGCTTCTTATAGCATAAAGTTATCCTGATGTGCAGTCTTTCTGTATATTGTTATATTTATCTAAGCACAATTATAAATGTTATTCATCAGAAATCTATTTAAGGAAATGCTTTCCCACCTGTAGGGAGAAAGTTCAATATCTTTCCTTGCATGTGTGAGAAAGTAGCTTTTGGGGTGATTTCAGTGATAACCAAATGGCTACCAATCAACATACCCTCTAATTGTCAGCCCCACTGGGCAGGGCTCCACCTCTTTCTCTCATGACTCTGCCCCCCCCCCCCCACATGCAGAGTTCCGTTGTGACCGGAACCTAACGCAATTGCTGTGTGGAAGAAGAAGGCAGTTGTGTGCAGCGAGGCAGAGACGCGCGCATACACATGCCCAACTTAGAGGGAACCTTGCTACCAATGAAACTTTTAAAAAAATATCTTTGTTGTTTCCAGTCCTCTGCTCAATCCTGGTGGTCTTCTACTTTTTCAAGCTGCAATAATTCAAATAGGTTTTCCTCCATATAGTATGGAGTATGTTCTTGTAAAGATAGGGGGCATGTCTATTTGGTGGTGTTTCAATGATATAGGCAATTGGGGCATGATGTTCAGGACTGGGGGAACATGCCCCCACATTCTTCCCTCTCCCCATATTGTCTTTGGAATTTTTTATTTTAAAACAATGGTACATATATGAGATTAGTGTTAAATCACCCTATCACTATCACTGGGTCATCATTATTATTTCCCATATTTACACCTGTGTCAGTTTCCTGTCAGATCAGCTGAGGTGGGACCAGAGGGAGGGAGGAAAGAAGCGGGGCTGTGGGCTGCAATGCAAATTGCATCACATCTAGTGTGAATGGTAAACTCCCAAATCAATCTGCAGTCCCTGTGTGAGCACTGACTGCGATTTCAAACATAATAAAAGCTGTGAATCAGAACCTTGCAAAGTTTAATTGCTTCAGTGCGGCTTTCTAGTGTAGTCACACCCTAGGAGTAGGATTTGGGGGTGGGATGTTGAACTACAGATTCCTTAATTCTTTGTTCTGGGAATTATACCTGACAGATAGACACTTAAATGTGGCTCTCCTGGGAGAAAGGCCTAAACTAGACATGGGAGTATTCGGATTCGTTTACAAATCCACCCGCACAGGTGGAGATAACAAGGGTTATCTGTCCGCTCACCCGTCTGCTGGTGCTGCGGGCACCGCACTCCCTTCCTGTCGCTCCGGAACTTGCGGCCGACTAGCCACTCCTGGCAGGAGGCGGGATGACGAGTCTCCTTGCCAGGTTGAAGAGTGGCTCGCAGACGGGGCGCTCCGGAGCAATTGGAAGGGAGCACGGAGACCATGGCAGCAGCGGAAGGGTGAGTCGACAGTCTCGTTATCTCCACCTGTGCAGGGGTATACAAATACGAATACCCTCATCTCTAGCCTAAACAGAAATGCTTTGAGGCCTAGCTAGGGCTAGCTCCATCCAAGCTTCTTTTTCCTGGCCCAGTGCTAGCAGGGAGCTTTCTTTCTGAACGGGAAGCAAGCTAGCCCTAACTACACCTCAGAACCTTCCAGATTAGGCTTTTGTCCCAGGTGAACCACATGTAGGTGTATATAAGATGTCTGTTTAGCAGTGGCTAAAATGGAGAATTATGGGATTTGTAATCCAAAAGTCCTCTCATTCCTATGCCTGAGTCAAGGGAATGAAGTAAAATGTCACAGAATCTGGACTAATTATTACTACTGTTTGGACAGAAGGTCTGTGTTATGTTAGTGAAAGGGCTTCATTTGTGAAATATTCCTGTACCTGACCTGGGAAGGATCTTCTGTCATCTACTCCAAAAAAAAGCTCCCTCCATTTAACAGCATCCATTGACCCTCTCTTTAGCTTCTAGGGACTAGAAGAGCTGTTTTGGAAAGAAGGGGTAGGGAATCCTTATTTATCTAGCCAAGTTATTCCGACCTGGAAAGATTTCCACACTCCTCAATGACTCTAGCTCCTTTTATATGTCACTTGTTCACATTATTACCTGAATGATTTGAGTTTTTCTAGTAGATGCTGACATTGAAGATCTACTTTTTAATGGACTAGACAAGCTCTTCAGGTCTTTATTTCTCCATCATTTTCTCTCAAATCCTCTCAGTTATGTTTGTCAGTCATGTGTGATTTCCCTCCCCTGCTTTAAAGTCAGAAAGAGTAGTGAAACCTCCGAAAGCTGTTTCAAAACAGTAATGCCCTTTATTAGAAGATGGAGGTAACCCTTCGGAAAGTAAGCATTCATAGTCTTATAAAAACTTTCCATGCCATATCAGGCCTAGTGATTCATTGATCGTTCGGCAATGTAAATCAACAAAGCTCTTGTTGAGTCACTCCTGGCGCATACCAAACTTGTCCAGAGACTTCTTGTTCACATTTCTAAGATAAACTGTGCTGTGAAGGTTAAGTGCCATCTGTGTACCTTTTTGTGAGGCAGAATAGTTACATAATGACTCTTTTTTGTCAACTGTGGATGAAATAATACTTTTATAAAAGCTTCAGATTGACTTAAAAATCTTTGTTAGTGAGAGCAGAGCCATCAAGGCTGATGAACATTTCAGCAGAACTCAGGAAATATGAAAAACCATTGAAGATTAGTTGTCACTTTATTCCACTTTATGTATGGGGTGCATGAGGGTGGAAACATGTGCACTTACATACAGAGTCACGGGTGAACATTGCAAATGTGTTTATTTTATCATGTACCTATCATTGGGAACCTACAACTCTCCTTGGGGTTTCAACACTCACATACAATCTTTGGCCAGGAAAGGTGCTTTGATTGTATCTGTGTAGTTAAAAATATCATGCATCGTGTGCTCTTTGTCAAGAAACCAATGAACTGAACCTCTTAAACTGTAGACTACTCTAACTAAAATGCTGCTTGATTGTGCTAAGAAGGTTCCATGCCAGTCGTGAGACCATTCAGTTTCTAAAGAAGCAAAAAAAGCATCGCATATTTCAATGGCCTCTATCTCCCCATCATCTCTGAAGAGTTGGGGAACCCTTCAGAATAGCATGAGTGGGAATGCTGAGATTTACTGGGGGTATAATTGAAAATAACTCCTTCCCTTCCCCTTTATCTACTGGTGGAAATTTGTGTTTTGTGAACAGAAGTCCTTCTATTTGTGTTTTTTAAAACGTATCAGCTGAAATCCTTTTGCTTTATGTAGTTAGTCATGGTAGAGTAGACCCATTGAATCAGTGAGGATTTGGTGAAACAACTCCTCTGTGAAAGCTGGACAGTTAAGAAAGCTGACAGGAAAAAATTGATTTGTTTGAAATATGGTGCTGGAGGAGAGTTTTGCAGATACTCTGGACTGCTAGAAAGACAAAAAAGTGGGTTCTAGATCAAATCGAGCCTGAACTGTTTCTGGAGGCAGAAATGTTGAAACTGAGATTGTCTTACTTTGGCACATCATAAGAAAACAGGTTTATCTGGAATAGATAACAATGCTGGGAAAGGTTGAAGGCAGCAGGAAAAGAGGAAGACAAAATAGGGGATGGATTGACTCCCTAAAGGAAATAACAGGCTTGAGTTTTCAAGAGCTGAGCAGGACTGTTGAGGACAGGACATTTTGGAGACTGCTCATTCATGTCACCATATGTCAAGTGCGACTTGATAGCACCAAACAACAGCAATGGTCCATTCATTTAAATGGGCCTACTCTAGCTGTGACTGGATTAATGGAATTTACAGAGGAGTTGATCCAACAAATCCTAACTGATTCAATAGACTTACTCTAGTGTATCTTACTACACCAAGCAACAGGATTTCAGCCAGCATTAGGAGCTGACAATAAAATGTACTTCAGGGAAATCTTGTCTTCCTTAGAAATTGTGCTTTTGAGAAGAACAATACTAGATTTTCAAATATTTATCCATACATTTTACAGGTAATCAGCTTGAATATTTAGAATATATTTTGCATTGCAGAATAGATGGGTGTAAACAAGATCACTTTGGCAATTTGTATACATCATATTCTCTGCATTGCACTTGAAGGGATAGTGCTGCTTGCTTACTAATGAACCCTTAAATTCCGCTTCCCAGTAACACTTTGGCAACAACTGTGGTATTATCAACTGCAGCTGGGAGCTCAAAAGCAAGAATCGCCAAGTCTTGAAAAGCCACTGCCTGATATTGGCATCTACAGCATGACAGATAAGATGAAGCATTGGAGCAGTAATGTGGCATTCATTTAATTAGAGTAATCCTGCGAGAAATAAAAATATCCATCATTATGAAACAGGAAGGAAGGAATAATGTCAGTCTCAGGGGTAATAATGATGTACATGTAACATTCATGTTTTGGGTCTTTCACACCAGTGCTTATTTGAAACAGTAACACTAGGAGAATACAGCAAGCAAGCAAGCTGAGCACAATGAAGAATTATTTGGAAAAGAAGCTAGCAGCCTGACAGCCACAGAAGAATTTAAGCAAGAAAAATGATCTTCAGGGCAAAAAAACACAGATTTGAAATAGAGATCTGTGTTTAGAATTTCCTGTGGTTTTAAAAGATTAACTATAGGAGCTTCAGGAATCCCAAATTAGATGTGGACCCTAGGCCTGTGGGAAAAAGCATTTAGCTCTTCCCACCTGCACAGCATCCCCAGCTGAAATTCCTCCCCTTTTGTTGCTGCTGTACCACAGAGGATAACTTAGCAGGTTTTGCAGTCTTTTTCCAGTGAGATAATAGGGCAGATTTAATAAGATCCCTAGGGACAAATTTGGAGGTACATTTTCATTAGGAGAGTCATACTACTGGGGAAAAAAGCTAGACTTCTCCCTTAATCCAGTGAACTGAATCTGATATAAGGGCCTCTCTACTGTTATTTTTAAGCTTTATGTCTTATGTCTGTTTTGGCTTAAAGACATATGTTTTCTTCCCCTTTTCCAGCATACGTTATACTGTGGGAGAGTATACAAAACACTGTTTAGGTGCTTTAAGCACTTGGAGTATAATTTTCCCATGCTGTCACTTTTTGAGAGCAGTTGACACAATTAGGATAGCAGATTGCATATTGAGGGTGGAATCCAGATCTAGGCATGTCTGACTGGGCTATTTGCCTCTCTGGATTCCTGAGAACTGTACACAGAAGGTTAGGAACTCTGCTGAATCTGGTGAGCTATGGGTAGGAGGAGGCAAGAGGAGAGGAGGGGAGGACCCCCCAAAATTAGATATGAGGGAACTTATGTGAGCAAAGTTTTTTTGCTAGTAGAAGGTACATCTGAGCTACAGTCTTGGGATTTTCTTGTGACTAACATCTTCAGCTTCTGGAAGACGTAGATGCATGATTTAGTGTGTTCTGTTAGCTCCAGGTTCTTCAGCCAGACGTTCTTCATAATTGTGGCACCAATAGAAAATTGATCTGTGTGCTCTACAGGTGGGCCTTTCATGTTTACATAAATGACAAAGAAAACCACAGAAGAGGCTCTCTTTTTTTGGTCTTCTTTAATTGATTATGGAAATACAGCCTGTAAAACACAAATTATTTGGATTAACAAAAGAGGGATACACAAATGTTTCACAGTTCTTTATGTTTCCTTCTTTTGTTTAACCTTTCTTTCATACTTTGCCTGTCAAATAGCTTGTGAAAATTTTCATCCAGTAGCATGATAAGGGCTGTTTATACTTCGATACCCAGATGAACTTTGATATGATTGAAAAGGTTGTCTGATTTCATACTAGAACAACCATTTTAGGAATAAATATCACCTCTCATGGACCACCACTGACTCAAACTACCAAATGGCATTATAATCTTATAAAATTCTGAGGACTTTGTTCAAGTTTCATATATTTGACCTTGACATCCCTGCCCCCAATTTCTTTCTTTCTTTCTTTCTTTCTTTCTTTCTTTCTTTCTTTCTTTCTTTCTTTCTCTCTCTCTCTCTCTCTCTCTCTTTCTTTCTTTCTTTCTTTCTTTCTTTCTTTCTTTCTTTCTTTCTTTCTTTCTTTCTTTCTTTCTTTCTTTCTTTCTTTCTTTCTTTCTTGTATTGTTTCTGCTGATTACTGGACCTGGCTTGACTGCTGCTGTCTGCTGGACCCAAAAAATAGGAGAAGAGAAGAAAAGGCATCAGTGGTGGAGGGGACATAAATATTTCCATATTCTGGTGGTTTTGATGGGGGATGCTCTTGTTGTATTTTTTCCTTTCTTTGCTTGCTTGGCTTTGCTTTTGGGAGAGAGGTCTATGCATCTGTTTTTTATTTTGCTGTTTTTCTCCAAAGTGTGTGTGTGTGTGGAGGGTAGATGCTTTCCCTGTTTGATTCATTTTTAAAAATCGTTATTTGATTCATTTACTGTCTCTTTCTTGTGCTAAAGGTATATATCTTGGCTGGGTTTCTCTTTCTCATGTACTCTTGCCAGTGTTGGATTAAGTTGATTCTCTGTTGTCTAGCCTCTCTGCTTTTTTGAGTTGTTTTTAAGGGTTTTGTAGAGCTTAATTGGAACTAGTGCAAGAAAACATGAATGGGAAACCTGAAAGAGAAGAACCTAAAAGAGCCTTTCTCTTTCATGTTAAATGAAGTGACTGGTATATGAAAAGTTTTTTAAAAAAATCAAAGAATAACTTGTAAAAGAACTGGAAACAAAACAAATTCAAAAATGTTCACCATACACATCCCTAGTGTGCTCCCCAGTTTAACAGCAGTCAGATAACATATGTACAAGCATTTACCAGCTCATCATTAGGACTGATGTCGGAATGGAGAAGGGACAAGTATGTAATCCCTTCCCCTGAACATTGCCATGCATTTGGCAGTATCACAGACCTCCATGTTTCGTTATATAGCTTTCTTGCAACCTTCATATTTGAAGGTGTATGATGCTGCCACCCACAGCTATGGTTTTGTCTGAGAAGTGAGGCTTATGCATTCATCCACATGCCACCTCAGCCCTCTGTGTGAATGGGTGCATACTTGAGTAGGACTTTGCACCATCCAATGTGATGTAGTGGATCAAGTGATGGACTCAGGAGACCTATGTTTGAATGTGCTCAGTTGTGGAAACTCACTGGGTGTGGCACTGGTAAATCCACTTCTTAAATATCTTACTTACCTTGAAAGCACCACAAGGGTGTCCATACGTCAACGTATGGAACAGTAACCTAGAATTTGGAGTTCAGAGACAACATTTCTACTTTTCCAGTGACCCATAGATACCCCTTTTGCCCCTGGATTAAAACAATGTTGAAACAATAGTGTTATTGAAGAAGATAGTTTTAGTTTCCACAAGGGTGGTCAGAAATCTACACTCTATGTAAGATCTCTGCATAAAATAACCTTCTCTGATCTGGTCCCTCCTGATATTTCTGACTGCAGTTGCCCATCAGCAGCAGGATGGGGAAGGTTGTACATGTGGACGCACGGATAACAGCAGTGCTAAATATTTCTGATGCAGAGATTAGAATAAGACAGCCTTTGTAAGAATGTGTTTAATAAACATATTTTTCCCCTCACAACAAATAGAATGGTTATGCTTGGAAAAACTAAAAAATGCTGTTAAATTGCAAAACAGATTTGGTAGACATTGCGTCTAAGAATATATTTCGAGTAGTTAAACTTTTCAGTCTGCCAAATAAAAGCCGTAGCAATGGTGTCAGATTTCCCCAAAGACCTTTGCTTCATTCTCTTTGTAAGCTCCGTTTGGGAATATGAGAGAACAAGGACTCTCAGAAATTCTTTAATGCTGTTGAGCAAGAATGTATTTTATGACTTCTTTAGAGATGTTTCAAGACGATACAAAAGGAATGAGCTTCTGAAGTCTTATGCTGTCTTTTATAACCTCTACTTTATTTAAATTCCAGACAGATTTTTTGCTCATTTGAGGTTCAAACTTCAAATAAAATAGATTCCACCTTGGAGAGCTTTGTGAATACTGTGTATCTTTTAGTCAAAAATAAATATCTCTGTAAAGGTCAAATACAGAAAACTCTTAAATGTGTGGAGATTTAAATTGTAGTAATAATAGTTGTATGAGGAAATTGTATGAATTGCGGTACCAACACACCTATGGCCTGCAATTTGGCAGACATAATCCCCTCTTAAGGGAGGGGACATAAAACCCAACATCTTCTGTTCTTACAAAGGGGGGACGGGGGGGGGATCACTGTTTTTGGATTTCCAGTTACAGTGAATGGAGGGCTATAAATCTTTGCTATTTCCAAATCTTTTTGTGCCTCTTTTTATTATATGAAATTTCAATGGTATCTGTAGCAGGGCTCTATGAAGCTAGGTATGGAAACATCGAACTCTCTTGAGCAATGTGTATTGTGAGAGTGATCAGCTAGTAGGTGAGTTTTGCTGGAAATGAGTGGGTACACCTCAGTTTATACACCTCAGCTTACACTTAAGAAGATGCATGTCATTGCATGGGGAACAGGAGGACCTCCTCGGGTTTCCTAAACTGTCCTTTATCTGCTCTGGCCTGTACTGACCTTCCTTCAACCTTTGCTAAGCATAATTGCTATGCTTAGGTTTGCTAGTGCTACTTCCTTTCCTTTCACACCTCTCTCTTGTCACTCCAATCAGGAGACATCTTTCATTCTCTAAAGATGAAAGAGGCAGCCATGGCTCCTAACACCTCCAAGTTAGGCCATGTCCTGATTGGATGTTTTGGGTATGGAGCAGATTGAGCTACAAAAGGTCTGTTGAGGTTGGGAAACGGGAGGAGCAAAGTACTCTTTGGTGTGCTACTACTGTCTGAACAGCAAATGACCTCTTATAGCCTGATCAGCTGTCAGTTAAGTGCTTCCTCATCTGTAGAGGGTCTGGGAAGTGAATTTTTTTTTAACTTCTCTCCTCTGTCAGTGCTGTTCCATTTTCTCCCTTCCCTTCCCTCACTCTCCCCACACTGTCTCCTTCCTCAGACTCTGCAGCCATGATAACAGAGGCTGCTGGAGGCTATCTCCAGGCTAAACAACAAGCATGCCAAAAATAATGCATGCCCTACCACTGTACCAGAAAGGTGTGCGACAGCTCTTAAAGGGGAAGGGTGGATTGTTCTAAGTAGAAATACTTGTGGACAAGATCTTTTTTCCCAATCCAAACTGTGCCATCAGTGATCCATATATCATATATATATGCCAGTGTGGACAGGCCCTTAGTTAGCTAAAGCTAGGACTTCTTTCCTATCCCAAGTATATTTTGCTAATAAACACAAGTATTTTTACTTTCTTAAAAGAAGTGTACACATGATTCCTTTAAAAAGAGGGAAGTGTGCTCAAGTAATCATTCTGAGTCTCAAAGGGCTAAAACCCACATTGCTCCAGTACTGCTGTATGTGAAGGCTTAGGGTGTATGAGTAACTTTGCTGCACGTCTCTGGAGCTGCCGGAAAGTATTTTGAAAGTTAGAAAGGTGATGTCTGCAGCACAATAGTCTATTTTAAGCAAAGGCAGGGCTACCATTGCTTTTAGCAAAATCAAATAGCTTCTTCTGTAGTTCAGGGGTCCATTTTAATGTTTCCTTGAAAGACACTGTAAGTAGAATTTATTCAATTTCTCTTTTCATTACTAAGCCATTGGGCTTATTCAATGAGGTGAAGAATTTCATTTTCTTCTCAAACTCTGGGATCTTTAAGACTTACACACATGATTGTTTCTGTTCTTCTTTTATATATTTGCCATGATTTTTGAACTGGAACAATGACAAATTATATCCAAATGGGTTATGTTTTTTTAATGATTTAGAAAACGTTATTGAGTATTACCTAATTTTAATGCATCTGCATTTGACCATATCTCTCTTTCTGGAAAATCCCTTGTCCTTATTCTGGTAGGTACTTGGACCCTTTTTAGTGTGCAAGGCTGACACTAGGGGAGGACATGTTCAAGGAAATACCAGAGATCCAAGACCAACAACTGGCTCACTGTCCTAATATTATTAACATAATTTTTTTTTCTGCACAAAGTAGCTAAGAAGATAAGATGCGGTTTAAGAGAACTGCTTGTCTGTTTGTTTGCTAGTTATGTGCTATGTCTCCCAGTTTAGGGTGTAATCCGTGAGGAAGAAAAGCTACCTTCTGGATTATAACTCTCAGAATCCTCCATCTGGCACAAAAAGTCCAAAAAAGGTCACTTTTCCAGGCTGTGTTGTGGCACTCTGAATTGCCATGCCTAAAAATCCTTCCAAAATCTTTGAGTTAATAGTGTTTGTGTGTTTCATTCCACACCCACAAAAATGTGGGGCAGAAATGATCCATGCAGTATTTTTTTTTTAATTTCCTTTGTTGTATGTTCTGGCCCTCTCCTTTTAATTGCTGGGAGAAGAGTCCTTCCACCTGTAATTAGATCTTGAATCCTTGCTTGGAAGAGGACTGTGTGTTCTTCCTGTGGGAATATTATGTGAATAATATGTTATGATTCCCAGTGTGGCATCGTGGATAGAGTGAGAGACTGTGGCTCTGTAGAGCAAGGGTTCGAATCCCCACTTGGCCATGGAAACTCGCTGGGGGAGTGGAACTGGTAAAACAACTCCTTAAATATCTGACTTACCTTGAAAGCCCTATTAGAGCCTCTGTAAGTCAATTCTGACTTGACAGCAGAGAACACACACATGTTGTTTAATGGCCCCCCTTTTGCCTTTGTACTTCAACAGAGCATTGGGGATTTGGATCCCTGCTACCAGAGATGCCTAAGGAATGGCACTAAGGGGCACATTCCCAGCTGTGCTGCTGGGAATGATGGAATGACGGCATAGCAGCTTTTGTGCATTTTGTGATGCAGTGGTGTGTGCAGGACTGTGACCTTGCCCTTGGGAGTTCATCACCTCCTTCCATATATGTCATTGCTAGTATGATCTCTGCTTGGTGGGCCCCCTGGTGGTGCCTCCAGTGGTGCTTTTACTACCATTTTAGGATTGTATGGTTCCTTCTTCTGGGATTCAGAACACATTTCATTCAAGAGCCATTCTGCTAGCATAGTGGTGGTATCCCCCTTCCTGGCTGACATAATGTGAATATAAGATTGTTCGTTCAGAGTAGGAAGCGGGGAAGGGGTGAGTGGATGCTGAGGATCAATTAGAAATGAGAGAAACCTTTTGTTTTGATTTTAAAATGTTGAATCTTTTTTATATGAAGAAAAAAAAACTTCCATAGCTATCTTCAGCAATTTGCATAACACTCACATATTGTCTGTCACCTGTCATAAGAAAATTGCCAACAGATTATGTAAGGCGTTTCACTTTTTTGTGCTCTTTGAGCAGATTTCCACATTTTCTTGTCTTTTTCAGAGGTGGCACTCCCTTTTCCCAGCACTCTTAGAGGCAATCAACTCTCTAAATTCTAAATTCCAAATTATTCCTTTTTGTAAGCAGAGCTATATACAAAGCTAAGTAGTCAGTTGAGTACAAAGAACATTTCCAGTTCTGAAGTCTCTAATTATTTTGTTTAAAGAGCTTAAAGAAGAAGAGTGAGTAGGCTGGCAACTCCTTACTCTCGTTGTTGTTGTTGTTGTTGTTGTTGTTGTTGTTGTGACATTTATTCAAGAATTGTGTCATTCAAAATTTTAACCTCCTTCAGTACTACAAATGACTACTCCCCAAAGGCTAGAACAGGGAAATAAAACCAATGTTTGCTTTTCTAGCAAAGCAGTAAACATATCCAATGGGTCACATTTGGCATAAACTGTACAAAGGTAACTGTTTGTGGAGTGGAAGGGTAAGGGAAAATTGCACACAGGTGGACAGGGTTGTTAGAATACTACCTTGAATTTGTGTTCACACTGTAGGTACCCTTGCTCAGGTAATTGTGACAATCTGCATACACATGTGCAAAAACTTTACATGTGTTGAACGTAATGTGTGAACAGTCCTTAGGTCAGATCTTTGGTTGCCAAGAAGGATGAATGGGACAGACACTTAAACCTGGGAGAAAATCCTCAACTTGAAGGCTTTGAGGCTGAACAAGGCCTAGCTCTGCCCAAATTTTTGTTCCTGCCGCAGTGTTAGATTGGTGTTTTATTGCTGAACAGGAAGCTGGATGGAGCTAGGCCTAGCTAAGCCTCTAGTTGAGGCATTTCTTCCAGGTGAGCCATACAGTGGTGCCTCGACTTACGGCCATAATCCGTTCCAGAAGATGGACGTAACTTGAAATGGTCGTAAGTCGAAACACCATTTCCCATAGGAATGCATTGGAACGGGATTAATCCGTTCCAGCAGGAAAAAAAAATCACACACAAAAACAACAAACCACAGCCAGCCCCATTGGAACACGCTGGGGCTGAAAAACAAATAAAAAAAGCAACAAAAAAACACCCAGAGGTCAGGGTTTCTTGGCGTAGTAGTACAAAAACATATGGTGCCCCAAGTTTGGAAACCACTCATTTGGGAGGAATATCATTATTTTTCAGGCTCATTGATTTTGGATGTTTTTGGAAGATGTGTCGTTGATAACACAAATAATACTATGTACTATACACTCTCAGTGATTATACTAAACCAGGATCTGAGAAGATGCACTTGTCCTGTTTTCACAGACTTAGCAGCTTAGTATTCTGGACCCACCCCTTTTAAAAAACTACTTCCTGAAGTAACTGGAAGTTTACTTCCAGTGTGGTGGCGGTGAATGCTCATTCAGGCTTAAATGGATGGGGCGTCGGGATAGATTTTAAAAGGCTAATTGCATTCCTTGAAGGCTTGTTGGTCATTTTAAAGCCAGTCTGTTTCCCCAGTGCTAGGAGCCCCTGGGAACCACCTAGTTTCTTTTAAAGCCACTTTTCTTCCAATGAGGGGGACACAGTTCCCAGTACTGCGTTAACTCTGCTAATCTGGTTGGCCAGAGATTATGGAGAAGCACCTGTGAGGATTGGTAGCTCTTCTAAGAATCTCCAAAATGTCTGAAAAAACTACGTCCATATATGTGGATAGCTCAGTGATTTGGGTATCTTGCTGTGGAGCTAGAGGTTGGGAGTTTGATTCTCCACTGTGCCTCCCAGAAGAAAAGCCAGCCTACATATCTTCTGGTGCCTCTAGAAGAAAGGAAGAGTAAACCACTTCGGAGTACTCTATACTTAGAAAACTCTGGAAAGGGTTGCAGTAAATCAGAATTTATTTATTTTATTTTTTATTTATTTATTTATTTCCTGCTTTCCTCCTTAAAAAGGACCCAAGGCAGCTTACATCATTAAAAGACAACATTTAATGCTAAATGCAAACATTAAAAAGAATCAAATACCACTCTGAGAAATGGTAAACACAAGCAATACTAAAAAACACATTCAAAGCAGTGAACAGCTGTTGAGTCACAGCAGCAGGTTCCTCTACAGGTTATGGGTAGATCAAAACGTCTTGTTGATATTCCCTAAGAAGACTTACTGTCTTAGAAGTATACCTGCTGGCGTACACATCTAGATCATTACCTTGAGTATTTTGCACCTGCTTCAAGTAAATAGCTGACCACAAAGGGAGAGGTGATTGATTTAGAACATTTGTCAGATGCTGCCATCAGCTCTTCTTGACCACTGGTTTAAGTAGCTAGTTTTCAGCCTCAAAGCCACTTCCAAGCATTTAGTTTTTGGTAGAGATTTGTTGTATTTTAGTTCTTGTAAAGGCTTCAGCATGTACCACACTCTCTACTACTCTCTACTACAACTCACCATATACTAAGCCAGTTTTAGTTTTATGTTTTGCTACAGCAGAGTGAGTAATGTATGACCCTTGAGATACTGTTAACTATAACTCCCATCAGACCTAGACAGCATAGTGAGTGGCATCGGGTGATGGGGGTTGCAGTCCAGTAACAATTGGAGAGACGCAGATACCCACACATGCCCAATGGAGAGGGATTTTGTATCACGTGGAAGCCCCATTCAAAACAGTTCCACTATGTCAAAAAAAAAGTGTGCCCAGAAGACAGATAGGATTTGTTATTTCAACTTCTTCCTTAGCTTTGCAAGGATGTGGCTTGCAGTTATGTTCAGTATCTTCAGAGCCATAAGATATCCAGGAAGTGTCAAAAACATCAATTACTAATAGAGACGGGGGCTTCGTATTTGTATACGAATATGAAGCCCCACGGCACAGGTGGCCAGCCTGATTACCTCCCACCCTCATACCCCGCCAGACCACTTACCACACGATATGCAACATACGTGGCCAACATCATATTCTGTGCCCCAATCGTGGCAGTAACATGGCTGCAGGAGCCCCGCCTCCCTACTTGCCCAGCCACTCCAGCAAGGGGGTGGGAGGACAAGTCTCCCTGTTCAGCCACGGGGTGGCTGGGTGAGCAGGAAGGCGGGGCTGCAGCAGCTGAGCTATTACTGCGATTGAGGCGCAGAAGATGACGTTGGCCATGCACGTTGCATGTTGTGTGGTAAGTGGTCCTGCAGGGTCTGGGGGTGGGAGGTAATCAGGCTGGGCACCTGTGCTGCGGTGCTTCATATTTGCATACAAATACGAAGCCTCCATCTCTAATTACTAGCTATTTTAAAAGTTTTAGCGCTAATAAATGTTTGTATAGAACTCAAAGCCATGTTAAAAGGCAGAAAGAAAAAGACTCAGAAAACTGTGAAGTCATCACTGACTATAATGATGGTTCCTAGGAAGAGATTCAGATGATTCAGAGAATATGTATAACAAGTGTTGGATGCATCACACTGTTTTTACCTGATGCAGATTAGTTTGTAGTCATAGAACAATACATATTTATATGTATTACATATTCTATGTATATACTACTTAGGTTATTAAGAGCTATCAGATTAGTTCTGAATACTTTGAGTTGCTGTTTGCTGGTTTTCATTCACTTGTTAAATTGCTCATTAGAGTGTTAAATTATTGAACAGTGTCTTAATTTCCTATCGTCTTTGTTAATTTGCTCTCTTGTGTGACTTCAGTTAAGCTCGGGGTTTTCATTGTTCTAGTCATAGGTTGTGTCAAATACCCATTACAAAAGAGCAGTGCGATAAGACTAAATTTGGTGTGTGAAGACTTGTACCTTAGTAGGAATACAGGGATATCTAAAGAACAAACACTAGTTCAGATAAAATCTCTGTTTTTTGACAGCTCTTTATAACAACTTTGCCCAGTTCTCTCTTTCTGATCTTACTTGCTGGCAGGATGAGGGAAGCCATTTTGTGTGCTGCATATGTTTTTGTATCACTCTGGACAGAAAAAAAGACTTATTGTGAGCGCCCTTATTCACCAATTTAAAAAAAGTTCAGAAACTCACTTTCTTGGGTGCAAGTTCAGAGGGCAGATTAAAATATAATGCACTAGTTTGCCCCATAGATTCAGTTCTCATAGTCTTTATTCAGTAACATTGTCTTGTATTTCTAAGGTTACTAAGTGCAGTGTTATATTAAACTAATTTATTAGGTCCTGCTTGCATATGAAGCAGTTTTAATTTTTGCCACGTGGTTATGTGCTAGGAGGAAGCCATAGTGCGAATAGTCCGTAGGCACAAGGACGGCCAAAACCATTAAACAAACAAGCAAGCAAGCAAACAAACAAACATAATCAGAGCTGCTATTTTCCAAGCCACCACAGTCATGTCAACTTTTTCAGCTATCCCCATTTATTTGAATAACTTGTAATAGTTCTCCTGTGCAGTTGTCTACTGAAGTACATCTTCAAATTATAAAATTAAGCATTAGGGTCTAACATATCAGTGCAAGAAAACTGTTACAGATTTCTTGACTGTGGGGAAGCATTGTATCCTATAGCGGCATGGAAAATTCATATCTTAGTTTATATCGTTGACCAAGGAGCATCAAAACACTTAGGTAAGAGTGAGTCCCCTTGTTTACCTCTGAGTAAAAATCTACAGGAGTGCATTATTTTGTGTAGCAAAGCTTCTGCAGTGTTTTTGTTGTATTAGTGCTGCAACTGTTTTCTGTATTTTAAAAAATATTATGAAATACACGACTTTACCTCTATGGTTTTATGTGATATGTTGTTGTTCACAGCTTCCCTGGAAACCACTAAAAGATTGTTACTTAAGCACTGGTTGGTAATTTTATCCCTTTTACAATTAGAATTGTGGGAGGGGGACAGCTGTCCTGACCGTATGGTTGTGTCTCTGTTGCCTGGCTCTGCCACCTGCCACATGTTGGAAAGGGAAGCTCCAAAACAAGCAGGTACAGCATCTCTGTGTACTTATGGTCTCTAAAGAGCAATTTTGGAGCCTCAGAGTCTTATTCTAACATTTTTCCTCCTGCCCTTTTCCTCAGGGCAGCTTTAGAGATCTAGTGACCTTGGCATGGAGGTCTTGGGTGTCTACTGCCCTACACTGTATAGTGTTCCCGAGTTTTGCTTATAGCACTTGGTAATGCCATCCAAAACTAAAACTCCCTTCTGTTCATTTTTGTTGACAAATAATATGAAACTGGGGATTGAAAAATAAATTGTATGTGATTGTGCAACAGAGCAAATCAGCATTCTACAAGGCAATTCTAAAAATGGGAGAAGCCCAAACAAACATTTATAACTTTGGAAATGGATTTTTCAGATCAGTACCAAATTTGGCACAGTTATAGCAGACAGTCTGCTCTTCATCTGTGTCAGGTTTGGGGACGTTTGGGCAAAGGATTTTCAAATTATGATTTTTTAAAATAAAACTCTTTTAATCTAGCCCCATTCAGAAATAGGTAGTCCCCCTTAAAATAGCTCATATAAATTGAAAAGACCTGAAATTGTTTATCCTGAAAGAGAATGGTTGGCCCCACCCACTTTTTAATTTGGAACTCATCCAAGATGCTGGAGCTGAAATATTGATCCTCAAAAGAGGCCTTTCCAATGGGAAAAATAGTGACTTTGTGATAAACTGAGCCTACATGGTACAGGCTTGCCAGGCAGATGATGCAATGTATTGTACAGGCAAGGGAGAACTACAAGTCAACAAAAGTTCACAGCTGTTATGGAGGGAGTCAAAAATGGGTTTGCTTTAAAGAAATTAATGGAATGACAGATATTTTGCCATATATCTCCAGGGGATTGGCATACAATTTTGTAAGGCATATTCAAAGTATTTCTGCATTACAAAAGCACACAGCAGTTAGGTTTGTCCTAGCCTTGAGTGTTTCAGTAAACATTCTTGTGGGATTTCTGGGAGCAGGCTCCTCACACAAGTTTTCAAAGGGAAAATCAGCTCCAGTGCACATCTCTCATTACCCTCTTTGGCTGCTGTTTGGATTCTAAGCTTTGCTTCAGTTTGATTTCAGCTGAGCTAAATATTTCTGTCCACTGCCGCTGTATGACTTCAGTTCCTACTCAGTTCCCACTTGGCAGTGTCTTGTATTTGTTTATAACATTCTTGTCTGCCTTCATTTATGAATGACTCAGCACTTCCGTTCTTTAAGCTTCTTTACCAGCATGGATTATTTCAGAGCCATGCCCTTTTAACAAGACACACTTGGGTTTGTGGAGAATGTAACTTACCCAAAGGTCACAACCGGAGAACCACTGTCACAGGTTGGCAAACTTCTTTTTTTTCCTGGACTGCAGCTTCTAAACCTGCAACCAGCATGGCCATTGAAAGCCATTCAATCCAAAAAAAGAAATAACTTTTCCAAGTTCTCGATCCATGTACTGTCTATAGTTTTTTAAAATGTGAATAAGAAATGGCTTCTCTTTAATGGATAGTAGAACCTGTTATTAAGTACTTGTACTGTCTCATTTTGCACCAACACAAGAAATATACCAATAATATATGTAGTAATTTAATATATTGGTTTTTTTTGGGGGGGGGGAACATGGCTGCAAGAGATAGCATTGTAAGCTTTGGCATGTCGTGATTGACTACTACACCACTAATTGACTTCTATTAGGTACACTGATTAAGCATATTATCTAATTTTGCATGCCAAGCTCACATATGCTATGATATTTCTGGTTATTGCGTATGAATGTGAAAGTTGGGCAGTGAAGAAAGCTGATGTGGGTGGGCGGAGGAATCAGTGCATTCATAATATGGTGTTGAAGGAAACTTTACAGATATTATGGACTACCAGAAAGGCTTATGCTAAATCAAATCAAGCCTGAATGCTCTCTAGAAGCAAAAATAACCAAACTTGTATTTGGGGCACATCATGGGAAGATTCACTGGAAAAGATAAAAATGCTGGGAAAAGCAGAAAGAAGTAAGAAAAAAGACTGAATATGAAGTGGGCTGACTCAATAAAAAGATCCACAGCCCTGAGCTTGCCAAACCTGAGCAGAGCTATTAATGACAGGACCTTTTGGAGGTCACTAATTCATAGAGTTGTAATTAAATCAGAGACTACTTGACAACATTTAAGAGCAACATCATTTATGCTGATATGTGCTGCGGGACTGGCAAGGATCCCCCTGGCTGCGAGAGCGGGCTCTCCACCTCTCAGAGAGTGCTGAATGGATTCCCTACCTGCAGCTGACCTGTGGACTGGTGCATTAGTGAAGGGGAGGCAGATGACACCCTCGAGGCTGCAGGTGTGGCCATGGCGGGACTTGGACTTAAGGAAGAGTGGAAGACAGGAAAGAGGGACTCTTAGGCAGACACTGTGGAGTGAGAGACATGCGAGGCCCAAAGGGTGCGGGTGTGGGTGCGGCTACTGCTGGAGAAGTCAAAGGCTGGATGGAAGATGGTCCGCAGATGTGATCCTGAGACTGGCTCCTGGGTCAAGCTGCTCATGCCACCAGAGGAAGCCGCCCAGGTCTGTCGAAACTAGGCAAGGTGCCAAGAAGCTTAGAGGCTTGAGAACCAGTGGCAGGCTCGCCACCTGCAGAAGAAGCACCAGGGGCAAGCAGCTTCACTGGAGAAGCCCCATGGTCAGCCTCCCTTCTGGTCCCATGAAGGTCAGCCTCCCGCTCCTCCACACCTGGTGGGAGACACCAGCCAGGTCCACATGGAGTTCGGTCGAGTTGCCTGGGAAGATTATTGCACCTACAGGCTGGTGGCTGCCAGCAGGGACTGTGGAGGAACAGCTGGGAAGGGAGCCTTTGCCACCTGCCTCCAGGGACACTTGACAATGTGTATCCAATACCCTTGTTGTGGAATCTCATGGCTGGTCCACCTGTGAGAGGAGGCCAATAAGAGACTACACAGGAGCAACACCCCAAAGACTGAGGGAGTGAAGTCAACTCCCTGGCGCCCTGAGTTACCGGTTTTACATTAATGGCCCTGTTGGTTCTTTAAAAATCCTGTTGCTCAATAAAGGAGCCCGTTTCAGCAACTACTCTCGGTGTTGTCATGGAAGGGGGGGTACAGGGGCTGCTCATGTGTGTATAGAATTGGCTTACTTATTAAAAATTTAAAATGCATAAACATTTTATGCTCTAATTTTTCCTACAATTCTTTCATTTATGCCAATAATTCCCAAACTGGGTTCTCCAGATGTTGTTGGAATTCAGCTGTCAGAGGCCCCAGCCAGGATAGTTGATGACCGAGGATTCTGGGTGTTGTAGTCCAACAATATCTTGAGACTCCAGGTTGAGGAACTCTTGGTGTTTTCAAGGAATAGCTTCCAAATACTCACACAATAGGAAAGGCAAGAGATGAATGGAGGAATGGCTCTTCCATCCTGTTGGTTTTCTTAGAGAGAGGACAGGGACTTCAGGATATGTGAGTGGGGGCTTCTGGCATGGGGAGAAGCTCTGTGGGGATCTCTGGAGCTGGATATGGAGGCCTAGCAGACTGAATTTGGCCTATTCGTTGGACGTTCCCTCATCCCTGCCCTAAAGGATTAGATCCAAAAGTGACAGCCTTAGTTGCTTAAAGTGCATTTTATCAACATAATCTGATATGGAAGTTTCAATCTGCCTCGGCAGAGACAGGTTTGAAATAGTTATTCATGCTCTGGTAACCTCATGCTCTTCGACCACTGCAGTGTATTATATGCAGGGTTGCCATTGGAAACTTTGGCTTCTATGAACAGAGCAGCTAGGTTATTAAAGGGGGCTGTGTAATCACATCATGACCATACTTTTGCCATCTGCTCCGGCTGGTGGTCCATATCTGAGCCCAATTCAAACTGTTTGTCTTAATCTTCAAAGGGACCAGATTATCTGGAGGAATGCTTTCATATTTACTGACTTTGGACTCTTAAGTGGTTCAGACTCTCCTTCAGGTGCCTTCATTAAAAGACCTCAAGACAGATAATGTATTCTGGAATTCCCTTTCTGTAGAAGCATATCTGGTGCCTGTACTGTATCAATTTCTTGCACTACTTTCTAAACAAACACTATTTACACCTGATTCCTCTCCCCTTGCTGATGACTTTTTGCTGCACTAATATTGTAGAAGCTAATGTGCATCTAAACACCTCTGTGCTGAGCAAGTGAGCTGTGGTGCTGGTTAGCAATGGTGAGACAGTGCACACCCATGCTGTAAGCCACCTCATCAGCAGAAGTTAATCATGCTGGTGGTGTTGCAGCACCCGTGGGACACTGGATTTTGCTCATTATGTTGTTCTTAACTTATACTGAATTTTATAATATTAATTGGTCTACCACCCACAGAATGTTGATTTCCGGGGCACATAAAAATGTAGTACATGATAAAATAAATGGTGAAGAAATGGTGAAAAACATTTTGCCTTTTCATGGATTCTACTAGGAGTGTTTTAAGAACCTGCTTTACTTTCCCATCTCAATTGGTTTGGGATCTCGTTGGCTGTTGGAGTGTCTCTCCTTAAGATCACCTACCCAGTGGCAATGCTGTTGCGAGTAGCCACCTCAAAAGAGGCCTGGAGCACAGCCACCAAGAACTGAGCCTTTTCAGTGGTGGCTGCAGTGTTTTGGAATGCATTGCCTGTGGATGCAGGCCAGGTGCCCTCCCTCCTTCAGGAAATGCGTTAAAACGGTCCTCTTCAAGGAAGCCTTTAAGAACTTCCTCCCGCTATGATAGACCGGTTAAAAAAAATTAAATAGTTCCACAGTATATCTTGTTTGCAACACTTCTCAACAGCATCTCCACCTCCTGCAATTACACACACACATGCGCACACGCACACACCCACACCCACTCACCCCAGTGGAGGTGGAAGGATGAAACCATTTCCCAATCCTGTTATCTGGGAAGATACAGCCTTTTGACCATATATTTCTAGAGATAACCTCTGTCCTGGCATAATGCCTTCAGATAAGAAATGTGTGGCACTGTGTTTACAACTGAGAAAGATGCTTCTTCAAATGTTTGGCTTCAGAAACATTGCAGCTGGGATGTAAAAAGGAGAAAGTACAAAAGGTATGGTTTAGTTTCAGTGTTCCAGAAAATGGAATTTCTTGTGACATGCCATTGTTGCTTTTAGTTGTGTGAGAAATAAACATTTGTACAAAAACATGTTATATTCAAATACTTTAATACAGAAATAAATCCCATGTTCAAAATCCCTATTATTTTTATTGCATTTATCAGCTAAAAATGCAAGCTGACAGAAGGTTTGAAATAGAGCGTCTTTATCCAGGAAGCATAAAGTTAAGCTTGAAGTAAATGAATTTTGCCTAATACGTTTTGTGACACAAAGCAAACATTGAGGAGCTGTTGAAAAGAGCTAGGTATAAGTTATTATTCTGCAGGAAAGACTGAAGAATTAATTGTAGTTTGATTTTAATTAATTTGGTTTAATTAAAGATAAAATAATTGAAGGGTGAAATTTTGTGCTTGTAATTGGAGATAGGAAAATTCATCAAGTTGCTGAAAGAAGGAAGTACTAGTTTATAGAAGAAAGGTTGGAATTGCCCTGCTTAAGTCAGTGAAGGCTGACTTGTTAGCAAAAAAAATACTTTGTCTGGAGGCAAAAGTGGAAGCTACCCTAGTTACATGGCCTAGTGCATATATTGCTTAACCTGTGTCCATGATTAATAATATAACTGCATGTTAATATAATTCTGTGTGGTAATGAGTCTGTGTAAGGGGTTCCTCTTACTATTGGAATCAGAGCACAGACTGGAATCTTAGGTCTGAATTTTTTTTTAAAGGAAAATAACAAATAACAAAACTAACTTAGTTTTGTTATTTGAAAATTAATTTTTTGGTATTAAGTGTTAGAAATGGGACAATTAATTTGTTGCTCATAACAGTCAGACCTGAACATGTTAATTCCATTCAAATGAGTGTTATTAATTTGTTGATTAAGTTGCTAGTTTTGAAATAAAAGTTGGGGTTAACAGGGAACAATATGTAGCTTGTCGCCATTGGCATCTAGCAGCACATTTGTTGTTGTCATGAGTTCAGCCGAAGAAGATCTGGAATCAGAGGGGTTAATTACAGCTGAGGAAAATGCTGGGCAATTAGTATCACAGACAGCTGAATCACCACCAGATTCTCCTCCCCCACTAGCCAGAGTGAGAGATAAGCTTCGGCACAGACTCACAACACGGAGATCTGAGGCTCGCATGAATGCTTCTCACAGGAACATCAGGTCAACCAGCCCTGAGTTTTAACAGGATGGAATGTTTCTAGGAATTAGATTATTGTTGCTGCTATATAATTTGTACCCAGAGGCTTGGAAGCAACAAGTCAATTCCCTAGCTTGTGTCCATGCTCCTACTTATCTTGAACCTTGCTCTCTTGACCCTTGGTTTTTGGACTCTGACTTCTGACTACGGTTTGTGTTTTGGCTTTGACAATTTGGCTTCTGTTTTGTATCTCTTGGACTGGCTTATTGGACTTTCGCCTGCTGAATTCCCTGGGAATGTGACAGTTGTTGACTTAGAAATACTCTTTCTTTTAGTTTGGAATTGTCTCCTCCCACTTGGGTGCCCCCCTCCCAATGGGCAATAAGAGGGGTCCCCAACCCCTGGTCCATGGCCCGGTGCTGGTACGTGGGCTTCCTTGAACTGAGCCACGGACATGGATCTCTGCCCCCCCCTGCACGCATGCATGGTGGGTGTGTTGTGCTTGTGGAGGGGTGTGTTGTGCTTGGGGAGGGGCGTGTTGCGCTTGTGGGTGGGCATGCGTGTGTGTGTGACATGCCCACCTGCGAGTGTGACACACCCACCCACCAAATTGGGAAAGGAGTACGACAAGGCTGTATATTGTCCCCCTGCTTATTTAACTTATATGCAGAATACATCATGCGAAAGGCAGGACTGCCAAGGAATCCCAAGCCGGAATTAAGATTGCCGGAAGAAATATCAACAACCTCCGATATGCAGATGATACCACTCTGATGGCAGAAAGTGAGGAGGAATTAAAGAACATTTGCATGATGTATTCTGCATATAAGTTAAATAAGCAGGGAGACAGTATACAGCCTTGTCGTACTCCTTTCCCAATTTTGAACCAATCAGTTGTTCCATATCCAGTTCTAACTGTTGCTTCCTGTCCCACGTATAGGTTTCTCAGGAGATAGATAAGGTGGTCAGGCACTTCCATTTCTTTAAGAACTTGCCATAGTTTGCTGTGGTCCACACAGTCAAAGGCTTTTGCATAGTCAATGAAGCAGAAGTAAATGTTTTTCTGGAACTCTCTGGCTTTCTCCATAATGCAGCGCATGTTAGCAATTTGGTCTCTAGTTCCTCTGCCCCTTCGAAATCCAGCTTGTACTTCTGGGAGTTCTCGGTTCACATACTGCTGAAGCCTACCTTGTAGGATTTTGAGCATAACCTTGCTAGCGTGTGAAATGAGTGCAATTGTACGGTAGTTGGAGCATTCTTTGGCACTGCCCTTCTTTGAGATTGGGATGTAGACTGATCTTTTCCAGTCCTCTGGCCACTGTTTCACCTCATTACGATGAGGGTGAAAGAGGAGAGCGCCAAAAATGGTCTGAAGCTCAACATCAAAAAACCTAAGATCATGGCCACCGGTCCCATCACCTCCTTGCAAATAGAAGGGGAAGATATGGAGGCAGTGACAGATTTTACCTTCTTGGGCTCCATGATCACTGCAGATGGTGACAGCAGCCACGAAATTAAAAGACACCTGCTTCTTGGGAGGAAAGCGATGACAAACCTAGACAACATCTTAAAAAGCAGAGACCTCACCTTGCCGACAAAGGTCCGCATAGTCAAAGCTATGGTTTTTCCAGTAGCGATGTATGGAAGTGAGAGCTGGACCAAGAAGGCTGACCGCCGAAGAATTGATGCTTTTGAACTGTGGTGCTGGAGGAGACTCTTGAGAGTCCCCTGGACTGCAAAGAGAACAAACCTATCCATTTTGAAAGAAATCAACCCTGAGTGCTCACTGGAAGGACAGATCCTGAAGCTGAGGCTCCAATACTTTGGCCATCTCATGAGAAGAGAAGACTTCTTGGAAAAGACCCTGATGTTGGGAAAGTGTGAGGGCAAGAGGAGAAGGGGACGTCAGAGGACGAGATGGTTGGACAGTGTCATTGAAGCTACCAACATGAATTTGACCCAACTCCAGGAGGCAGTGGAAGACAGGAGGGCCTGGCGTGCTCTGGTCCATGGGGTCACGAAGAGTCGGACACAACTTAACGACTAAACAACAACAAAAGTCACTGTCTCCTGTTTATATTGTCCCATTGCATTTTTGGTTTTGGAGGAAGAGAGCAAAACACCACCTATAGCTTGGCAATGTTGGGGCGGGGAGAAGGTGCCATGCTTACTTTTTTCAAAAAGTATTTGGCTAGGGACTCATTGAGGGGGAGCGGGAAGGAGAGAAGCAAATAGATTTCTTCTGTCAAAGATTCTCAAAACAACTGTCATTAAATTTTGAAAAGCTGTTAGAAAGTATTCATAAGCCAGATCGACAGCGTGGCCAACCTCCCTCATTTTATCATCTAATACTAAGTAGTCGCCCACTCATCAGCGTGCAAACCTTCTCATTAGTCACATGTTAAGCTCCCAGCAAGAGAACTTTGAATTAAACATGCCAATTTTCTCAGAGCATTTTTATTTGTTTATTTTTGTTTTTAAGAAGCCACTCAGTGGCTGTAGTTTGCAGAAGGCAGAGCTGCACAATTTATGCATTTTAATCCATAGTTTCATCTGGTAAAGTGTTACAGACCGTGTGTTTACTTAGGAAGAAGGTTTCACTATTCATTGGGCATATTTCTTTGTAATTATGAATACTATCCTGTGAGGGAGCCTGGAAACCTTTCATGTTAATGTGTCTAAATCTGCATGAGATTGGCAGATCATGTACATCCCTACTTGGAACTAAACTTGGTAAACAGTTCCAAGTAAACAAACATAGGTTTCTGCTGTTAGCTATTCAGTCTGAAAGGAACAATTTTATTTCGTAGGTGGGCAAGTGGGCTCAACCTGTTTAGCATTTGTGGCTGTTTTTTTCTGGAATGGGAAGAAATAAAATATTGGAAGGGCCTTTCTTTGTAGCAATTACTGACAGCGTTTGCTTGTTGTCATGTTTTCTTTGGTATCTCTATAGACCATTAAAATGTTGTGCTATAATACATATTCTTTAAAGTGACACATGACTCTTCATTGGTTTTCCTGCAACAAAGTTTAAACCTCTAGAAATTATGTTACCATCTTTGGAGGACACGAATAACCAGATTTTTATAATATAGTACTTGATTTATAATACGATTATGGAGATGGGAAATCAACTAAGCAAATTTATAATTTACTAATAGCACTAGTAAAAAGGATTGGAAATTCACTCATGTTTGTTTGATCTACTCAGTTACACATAGAAGTATTACATGCTACCTTTGAAGCCTGAGAAATGACCCTCCCCAAGATAAACACTTGTAGTGAAATGATGTGCATGTCTATTTGGTAGTTAAACTGACTGAGGTCTGTGACTTTGATTTCCAGGTAAGCAGGTAGTGGGATTTGATAAGTTTATGTAGGGTAGCAGCCTTGTAGCAGTCCTTTGGAAGTCATTTCTTGAATGAATTCTAGCTTGAACTAATTGTGAACAGGTCTTGAGCAACAGGCTCTGACTTTATGCACATCTGTCTACTTGTCATCCACATTAAACTCAGTGGGATTTACCTTTGAAGGAAACAAGCTAGAGTCAGGCTGTTCACTTAGGCTGTGCCACTGTGGGACACAAAGAGAACAGGAATCCAAGAGAAATGTCCTTGTTCCCACCAACCCCCACCCCAAGTAGGAAACTGAAATAATAATTTAACATTTGAACATTGTATCTGAAAAATAAATATATTGATCATATCAGCAGATTGCTATATTGTCACTAAATTAGCCAATGTCATGATTTACTGACATTTGCTGTTTAAGAAAATATTCTTCCTGGCTCCGACCATTTTATTGCCTTTTACTTTGTTTCCAGTTCGATGCGGACAGAGATGAGGAAGAAGTATTCAAAGACATATCCACAGCAGTTGACAGCAAGCTCTTTCCTCCTCAAGAACCTGTGGCAGGTCTGTTGGTCATAATTTTCAGTATCATGCCTCCAAACAAGCTTAGCTGAATAACAATAATTTACATATTTTCAGGCTCTAAGGGTGTTAACATTTCGTGTTACTAACATAATAAAAGAAACTTAATTGTATTTGACTTCCACATCTGATATTCTGGACAGAATTTTATTGCTTAAATACACCAGCGTAAATTACCAGGCTGGATTTCTCCTAGTTAGGGCCAGCTTTTGTGGCCTTGGGTAAGCTGCACAGTCCTAAGAAAGGAACAGTAAACCACTTTTGAATATTCTCTATCTAGGAAACCCTGGAAAGAGTCATGATAAGTTAGAATCACCTTTATGGCATGTGATTAATTATTATAAAGGAATCATCACTTGTATTCATTGTTGCACACCAAGTCATGTGACTGGCATGCAGTGAGCAACACAATAATAATTAATTACATGCCGCCAACTTGATTCACCACTTTGATTTACATTGTTGCACTTACATTAGCATACAGATGCAACAGGATTCAGACCAACATTAATTAACATTTGCTTTTTACACCGAATATTAGAAACAGGGTGGGCCTGTTCTACATATTCCCAACTTCTTCCATTAAAGTTCCTCCTATAAAGGACATTTCTTCTGTGGTCCTTAATGTGTAATAGCCTCATACAGATCATGATGAACATTTGAGGCCTAAATCCAGTTCTTAGTACTAACTTGAGCAGCCTTAGGGTGTGATCATCAGGTTAACTGATCACAATTTGGGCCGCTTGTGGAGCAGTCTGATGTGATCTATTTCTTGGCAATATTATGACACATGGGCAAATGCACTCTAGCTTGACCCTGATCTGTGTCCAAACTGGACCTTTCTGATCAAATTGCCGGGCTTCTACTTTTGGGGGGGCTGTGCTGGAGCAACTCACCAGCAGACAGAAGTATCACTTTAAGGGAGATAGTTCCCATTAAAGCTGCCCTTTCCAGTGCAATCAGTTGTGTGCCTTTGCAGCCATCTAATCACAACCTCACTAAATCAATGGGAACTTTGTAAGTCAACAGTTATGTTTGTTTGACTAACTCAGTGAGCTTGTTCTAGTTGCTTGAGATTAACACTTGGGCAAAGGTCTGAATATCCATTTCTGGCTGGTATACTGGGAAAAATTAACATTGTCTAAACAGGTCTTACAGGAAATAGTCAAAGTGTCATTTCATCTCTTCCACCTTCTTATTTGTGCTGCTTTTCACATGAAACAGGGAGAGGAGACTGAAGAAAAATAACTGTGTTTTTTTTTAAATATTGGATGAATAAAACTTTAAAAGCCTGAGTGAAAAAAGAATAAAGAGTCAGTGCATCCTTTCTTTTCATCAAGGACTTTAGTCAAGTAGTATTTTCATTCATTCATCTGAGTTACTTCCACTTCCAGTGTAATTTCTTCTTGTAGTATCTCTAATTAAAGAGGGTTTCCCAACATAATGTGTATATACCATATCAGATGTGACCTGTGCCTGTAAGAGTCGTCTACATTCCAATAATTGCTAAGAAAATAAATAAATTAAAAGAACAATTTCCAGTCTCCATTGCCAATAATATACAGTAGTCTTATCATTGTTGCTTCCAAACATGTAATAAGGCTGTTGCTAAGGGCAACAACTTGTCATGAAATTCTGCAGCCAGTGGATTCAACAATTTTTGGTAGAAACACCTGAGGATGAAAATGAAACCGTGATCATTCTGAAGTGAGTCTACAATAAATTGTTTTCTTGAGAAGGCACTGACTTGCTGTATACTTAATTTGAAACCCCCTTTCTAGCACACTGTATAAGTAATAGAAGACTTAAAATCTTTTCCTATGTCTCATCAGATCATATTTCATAAATGAAGAGGACATACAAACAAGTAGTGTTTCTTTCAGAGATTACAATATTATTTAAAATACACTGTGGGCAAATAAGACATAACTGAAAACACTCCATAAGTAATTCCACTGAAGCCAGAATACAGATGGCAAACAGAAAGGAAGTGCTGTGCTATGTGGGAGTAATTCAACTCTATGCTGCAGGCATAAATACGTGTAGTATCAGTAGCTGTGTGTTCCCAAACCAGTGTTTTCCAAGATGATTATGGAGAAAGGAAGGGTTTCTTGGGGAGGGAGAATGTGAAGGAGAAGAGTTTTCTTTCTCCTGAGTCCACTGATCTCCCCCCTCCCACCACATGCACTCCGCTTGGTTATATGTGTGTGTTTTTCCCAAGTGTGGGCATCCTGTCTTGGACCCAAGTAGGCGCGGGGTGGGGGAAGGAGCCAAGATTTGCAAGAGTCAACATTTCCTTGGATGTTTTCATAGAAATATCAGAGAGTAGGAAAAAGGCTAAATTGGCTGCTGTAGAGAGAAAGGAATTAATATCACAAAGCCAGATTTCACTTGCTTGGAGGAAGGATAGCAGCAGTAGAGGCAGCAGGAATACCTATTCTGAGATGGAAAATGCTCTCTGGGATATTCTGAGGGCTGAAGTCCAAAAAATTGACATTTCCTGTCTCTGCATCTAGTGGATTAGGAAGATAATTCTGTAAACATATGGCCCTCCACGCTTCCATTTGTCCCTCTGCCTTTTAAAAGGAATAGAATCAACTGGGCATCAACCAACTCTACAGAGAGAATGTCTTGCTGCTGAGAGTAAAGGCAATTGGGAGGTTGGGCTATCCCCTGTGTTCCTCAGAGGGCCAAGGAGAACCCTGGCTGCCCCATCTTTGAAGCAAAGCCAAAGAAGATGGAGCACTGATGTTGGTTAAGTTTTACTCGATTCTACTGCAAATAGGGACCTAAGAGATTCAGCTTCTAATCCTGAGGGAAATTTGCTGGATGACCTTGGGCTAGCCACTCTCTTTTAACCTGACCTTCCTCACAACATGGCTGAAAGGATAAAGTTTCTCCATTTTATGTCATCAAACAATTGCACATTGAAAGAAGAGTGTTAAGCTGCAAACATGAGTAGGATTATGCTATTAACCTGGTAAAAGAGTTCTCTACATAGGAAAACACGCTTTGGTGGAAATGCTTCCTTAGACAGTGATGTGCAAGCATGCATATTCATACTCCATCATGTGAAGTAAAACCTATGATTCTTATTTCAAAAGGGTTTTTTTTTTCTTGTTTTAGGACCATGTGAACTTGACCTTAATCTCATAGGGGACCCTGAAGATGTTGCTGATAATGCATTTGACTTTGAAGACCAGGTAATAGTTCAGAGTACATAGATTTTCTTGTACAATGCCAGTTTCTTCCCCCTTTGGTTTTTGCTCTTTGATTCTTACAGATTTCTCTGTTGTGTTTCTGCCCCCACCAATTCCCCCCCTCAATTTTGCTACCCAAAAAAAGTCCTATTGTACATTTTAGTAGCTGAGACTTTGCCATGTTCTACCCCTTTTACATTATTTTAAGTCCAACAGAAGCCTCCCTTGCTCCCCTTCCCCCCCCCCCCCACAAAAAAAACCTGGAAGTGATTCTTGGTGGTTTCCAGTTTTGAAAAAAGACTCCCAGATCTGGAATAGCTCGGGAAGAACACAGCAAAATTTTCTCCTGTGGATGCAAAACGTTGTGAGTGGGCTTTTGTCAGTAATTTTATGAGGAATATTTTGTAGGGATGAGGTGTGGGATGCTGCTGTGGATAACTTTTTTCTTAAGACTTTGTAATGAGGCATATTGAGGGTTTAGGAAAGCACTGATTCATACTCGCCAGCAATGTGTATAATGACAGTTTACAGAGCCAAAGACAGTACATAGATATATAGGGAACACACAGAGAGCCATAAAATTAGTAATTTAAATTGTTATTCCTTTAAACTTTCTTTCCCAGGAAGTTTCTTTGAAATTCCTTTCTCCTTTGAAACTCCTTTCTGTGATAGTCCTTTGAAATTCTTTCAGAAAGAAGACTGAGTGTTGTTTTATTGTTTTATGGTACATTTGCTAAAGGTAGGGAAGGTATGTGCCTTCATGTATTTCAGACAACGGCTGTTTTCTCATGGTTCCCTGAGTACACTATATATTGGCTTTGCTAAATATATAATATATTGGTTATCTTTATATAATTGCTGAATTCTGTTGTATATGGTTATATTTCAAAGTTGCAGTGAGGGGGTATCTCCTCACTGCTTGCAGCTGCATGTGGCCCCCAGTCCACTTTACTCACATTTGAACTAGATAATACAGTCAGCACATCCATTAGAAGCTGTGCTTTTTAAGAAGTGAAAGACGTATATTTGTCACAGCGTGTGCTTTCCCTCACCTTCACTTCTCATATTCCAGGGAGTTTTGTCTTGTGATTGGTCATGAAAGGAAAACACGGACTCACTTTGCAAGTCTGAATGTTGAGACACTTATCTCTGAGGAAATCACAAGTTAATTGTGTTTACTTGGACCTCAAATCCTTGCAAATCAAGGGGTGGAGGCAGAAATATATTCTAAGTATTGTCAGGAGTTGCAAACTGATGTCCCACCTTCCCCAAAAAAGAAATGCAATCAATCACAGTAGAGATGGGGACAAAACGCCAAAATGGCGCTTCATCTTGGTTCGTGGGTCGTCATGTTTGATGACCCATGAATTGTTCCCCAGTGGCCCGACGAACCACAAATCAATTTGTTGGTTCATTGGGTCTTTTTTTTTTTTAGACAGCCCATGGGGCTATCTTTTAAAAAAGCCCCGGCTCCCACAGCCTTCCTATGCCACACGGGCATAGGAAGAGGAGGAAAGGGGGACCCAAGCCATCCCCCAGCCCCAGGGGTGGAATTCCCTTCAGGCAGGCTTTAGCAAGCCGCCCGAAGGGAAAATCCCTCTCTGCTTATCCCCCTGAGGAACAGCTGATCCACGGGGGCATAAGCAGATATGGATAGACGAAGGTACGAATATAAAAGGGTTATATTCGTTGCTTCGTATTCGTCGGGGTTTCTGGACCCCAAGAATACGAAGCAATGAATATCTGATGAATCAGGGATATTTGTTGAATATCCCAATTCGTTTTTATATTTATACCCATGTCTAGATCACAGCATATGTGCATTCAGAGCACTTCTACAATGCTTTGGAATGTGTATCTCTTTGAGTATTTTTATTTTAATCTCAGACATCTCTCATATTTTTAGTACCATGTTTCTAATTTCTTTCCCTTCTTTTTGGATATAGGCCTCTCTCAATTCCAGTCTAAACTAATTTCGGGTTACATATTACACAAAATGTTTGTGTATCTGGGAGAGAAAGTATGCAGATGACTTTTATAGGACTATAAATGTTCTCCATATAAAGTAAATAACAAAATTCTATTTAGAAGCTAGTCCATTGGAACTTACTTTCATGTAAATAAGAACAAGGTTGCAACCTCAATAAAATAGCATGAAAGGCTTTTCTGATGTTTTTATTTTTTATTTTATGATTGCTGTATTCTCCATAGCAATTATAAAAATAAAAAAAGTCAGTAAAGCCTTTCTTTCTTTTCTTTTCTTTTTTTTTTCAGGTTGGAATCCTAAACAAAATTCACATGGGAGTAAAGTTTTAGGGAACTTGCTTTTGAGTAAACACACATAGAATTGTACAGAACAGTGAACAGGAGCACTCCACAATGCAATATTTTATTCTAGGTCCCACTGTTTCCTTCTGTCCCTCAACTTCATGGGGTGAGTTTTGATTTTTATGTAGTCACACACAGAAGAAAAACAGAGTTAGGGAAACCACAACATTTGAACAGATAGAGATAGAGATAGATGTAGATACTTTTAAAGTGAGGAGACTTTAAAGAGGCTCGTACACAAAACCCAACTAAATGAGAATTCATTGGTTGTAAACAGCTTATGTTGTGGAATGGCAGTGGTCTAGTGTATCTTGGAAAAGAGTAATGTTACCATGTTGGAACTTTGAGTAGGAACATTCCACTCTGCAACATTTTATTGCAGATCCCACTTGCTCCTAGTTAATTGTCCTCTTCCTTTCCCACAGAAACCAACCCAATTTATTTGGAAACACTCATACAGACTTAATCCAGAATGAGTAATTTTGGTAGCAGTTTTACATCAAGCTTCAATAACAGTAAGCAGGCAGTTGTGATACGACACTGAGCATGTACATGATCAGATCACTGTTCAAAATTATTCAACTATAGCATGAATCCCAAAGAAGTAGCTTTCCATACATTGTGCTGTTTTTCTTCCTAGTGCTACGATTTCCTACCATCACTGGGAATCATATAATACTCCATAATGTGAGTGAAAAACTTCCTTGTCCAACCACACCACTGCAATCAATGTTCTTTTTTCATTTTTCCTATGACTGTTTGTGGCTACGATTTAATCCAGGAGTAGTGACCATAATTTTACAACATTTATTCTGGGAAAATCCATTGAGGGCAATGCTCCCAGTAGAGTGTTGCAGCAGATGTAAATGAAATCCAAATAAGCTCTGCCTTTGATCTGCTGTTAAATCTCCCCTTTTGAGTTTCACATTATAAGTCTGCTTTCCTCCTCTATTCTTATAGTCAGACTCCTACATATTGTCCTTTTCCTTAAATTGACAGCTGACCCTTTCACATCATCATCATCATCATTTCAGATCTTTATCTCAGGGCCAAACTCTATATTCTAGAGAACACATTATAGAAAAGTCATTGTTACTGCTGAAATCACTTTGGTGAGGTCTGACAAATCAGACTTAATGCAAAAATGTGCTGTTTAAGGCCCATCATAAAACAAAGCAAGCTAATTTGCAAATTATAGGAGATGGAAAAAGCTTCCACTTGATAGTAACACGCAATCAGCATTTATGGAATTTCCTCTTCTAATTATGGATGTTTATCTGTAACATATAGTTTCACCCTGAGTTTTGAGTTGCCAGAAATGCTTTGTCCACTAATCACTTTTCTTTGCAAACCCACACCATTACAGTTTAACCTTCTGAATAGTAAATCCTTTCAAATTCCTGTCCTCTGATCAGATCCTGTAAGGAGTATAGACATGGTAATCTCACAGGAGGATACCAAGGTCAGTTTAAGCCTCTTCCTTTCCAGTTTGCTGGCTAAAGGAAAGCTTCCTATGCTGACTGCATATGCTGCTGATGCAGAATACCTATTGATGCCCCCAAATCCTAGAGATAGAATATTAAAAGTCATTTGAAAGAATGATCTTTCATTGTGGATGCAGTGCATGTATTATTTCTTTGTTTCAATTTTCACCTTTTGTCAAGTAAGGTTTGCAGTCTTGAAACATTATGTAAATTTGTAAATCTCTTTTATTAGAATAATAAAGTAAAATGAGCTGGCTACATAGCTCAGTAGCTTGGAGCACCTGACTGCAGAGCTAGGGCTTAGGAGTTCAAGTCCCCACTGTGCCCGTTCCCCCACCCTTCCCCGGGGGATAACAGCCTGCCTATGCAGCCTGGAGAAGCTTCAGAAAAAGGGCCTAGTAAACCAGTTTGGTGGGTCACCATAAGTTGGAACTAACTTGACAGCCCATAATTGCTAATTAAAGTAGAAAGAGTGCGCAAGTCCAGGATAAACAGCTGACAATTATGTGAGGAAATTGATCACCAATCAACTTTGTTTGGTGTAGAACAGGACAGCCAGTTGCAAGGCAGTATACCTTACTTAGATGGTGTAACTTTACTGTGTGGAGCTGCTGTATTTAATGTAAGCAGAAATCACCATTTCCATGGCTGGTGATAGTGAACACTACATATGTATATGACGTCTTGCATGTAAGAGAGAAAATAATTGCACACTGGAATGTCTTATTACAGATGTGCAAATCTGTGTTTTTAGACAGCTCCCAGAATGGGAGAATGGCCATGCAATTGTAGTCTGAGAAGCACAGACCTTCACTCCTCTATTTCTTACATAAGAAATGTGTATGATGACTGCATAATGCACTTTAGCTGCAGCAAAATAAACTTTCCATCAAAGGATCCAATTCCCCAACACACACATTTCTTGGTCTGCTAAAACTGCATCAAAAGCTAAATTACCATAACAGGTGTCCCCAAGAGGCAAGCCAGACTTATAAATTACACTGGTTTTATATTCTTCTTCTGCCTTAGATGTCTCCTCACAGAGAGATGGGCTTTATAGCCTTTTCTCCTCTGTTGGCTTTTTGTTTTTTTCAGAATCATTCTCTACCCATAGTAGCTTCCCTTTCTAGTGAGATAAGAGGTAGGCAGACTCATATACTTTCTCCTTTATTGGGAGAAAGCAGATAAAGGAGTGATGTTTCAGCAAAAAACATTTAGAGGGGAGAGGGTTAAGGAAACTAATTTCTCTGCCCAGCATATGTCCTCTGAGGCTGCTGTATGTGTATTTTTGTAAAACAAAACTACCATACTTCTCAAAAAATATTGGCTGCCTTTGAACATTTCAAAAGATGTGAGCAAATGCCTCTTTTGGGTAGCAGTTACCTCATCATGGCATCTTCTGTCTTGTTAAAGACTTAAAAGTGTCACAGGGAAAGCTCAAGACGGTTGTTCTAAAACAGACATATAAACATTGTAGTATTCATGGTGATGTATACTCACAAGATAGGGTTTTTTTGTTTTTTAAGTTTCTTCGCCTCCAAAGAAGGAAGTCACAAGCCTTTGGTCCATTTTGTCAGTTACAATTTCTTATCTTTTACCAAATTCAGTGAACTGCAGATATGCAGCAGATTGCATCTGTCACTTGTACACTGAAGAGTAAATTACAAGATTGGCAGTGGTGGCATCTTACTGCCCAAATGAAAGAGCATACACTTAATAGACCAGAAACATCTGTTGCAGTTATGGAAAATGTCTTGAAAACTAATCCTAAACCAGAAAATCATAAAATAATAGAGTTGAAAGGGGCCTATAGGGCCATCAAGTCTAACCCTCTGCTTAATGCAGGAATCTTAAACAAAGTATATCTGCCAGATGGTTGCCTAATTTTCTCTTGAATGCCTCCAGCATTGGAGCGCTCACCACCTCCTGAGATAATTGGTTCCATTGCCTAACAGTTTGGATGTGTTTCCTGATATTCAGCTGAAATCCGGCTTCCTGTAACTTGAGACCATTATTATGTGTCCTGCGCTCTGGGATGATTGAGAACAGATCCTGTCCCTAATTTGTATCAGAAGCTTTCACATATTTGAAGAGTGCTATCATATCTGCCCTCAGTCTTCAAACATATAAATACTATAACTTAACATTTTCCCTTCAATACTCAAGAATACTGCCTCCAAATAAATATCAGGATAATTGAAATCTTCCATTACTACTACATTGTGTATCTTTGAAATTCTTCCAATTTGTTTTTCAGAGCTGTCATCCTCATCTTCTTGACTGGGCAGTCAGTAGTAGACTCCAGCTACCATGTTCCTTCCCCCCCCCCCCTAATTATATTAATCCAGATGCTTTCAATGGGATAACCAAGCTCATCTTTCTGTATTTCTGTGCAAGAATATGTATATTTTACATATAGTGTGGCCCCACCTCCCTTTCTATTCTTTCTTTTTGAACAATTTGTATCCTTCAAGTGCTGTATTCCAGACATGGAAGTCATCCCACCAAGTTTCAGTTGTCCCTATCAAGTCATATTTACCCTCATGAACTAAGATTTCCACTTCTTCTTCTTTGTTTCCTGTGTTCCTTGTGTCCATATATAGGCACCAGAGATTGTGTGATTTGTGGCCTGCTTTCCTTCATACATTTTTATGAAGACTGTTATTAGGTCCCATTAGAGTTGCTTCCTCTTATTCTGCATAAATGTCTTAAAGTTATATTAGGGAAAATCCAAAGAAACCAAACCAAACCAAATGAAACAAAAGATTAATGTGGCACCTTAAGGACTAACTATTATACTTTAATGTGAGCTTTCATGGACATGTCCACTTCGTCACACATTTGGAGATTTAAATGTTGAATGAAATACCATTTACATACCAAATATTAATTGCCTCTTGGATGTGTGGTATATTTACATGCAGTAATTTGGCTTATGTTGTTTTAGGGCTCTGTTGTAAAAAATTCTCAGGAGACAGAAAACAGAGATCAGGCCTGGAAATAAAAGAGAGGAGAGGTGGGGGGGGGGGGGAGTGAAGACTGAGATTTACTTAAAGCTCAAGAGGGAGAGAAGAAGAGAATATTAAATATAAAGCTGAGAGAAGATGGCAGAGGAATCCTGTGTGTTACTGTAGGGAATGTTGACAGTTTTTACCTTTAAGCCTTGTGATAAGAGATGGGCTTGGTAGCTGTGAAGAAAATAACCATGGCAATAGATAACAGCAGAACTATTACATTTGGTAATGGCTTAAGAAATTTAGGCTTATAAAAATTAGAATTCATAAAGGACATCTGATTCACAGAAGATGCTATTTGTTTGTGAGAACTGCTATTATGATGATATTGATCAAGGATCTGTCTTCCATGGGTGAAAAGACTCCACTGATGAAGGCACCACTATCTGATTTTCAGGGACCACAGCCCACCACTCAAGTGGGGTTCTCAACTTCCTCTGATACTTTCAGGAACAAGGGACTCAGAAGTCCACTTCCCTGTCCCAGTTGCATATTCTTGAATTTACATACAGCACACTAAAGATGCATACCTTCAACATATTTTGCATACATTTTTTCCCACGCAAAGGGGAAGAAACATCCCTTACCCGGAAACATTTGTTGCCTGAGTTAAAACCTGGGACAATGGAACTGGACAATTTGCAAAAACAGAGAGAGGAAATACTAGGCTAATTGTTAGAAATCCGAATACCTTTTGACTGAACAAATCCTAAATGTTCTATTCTGCGCAGTAAAATCCAAAGAAAAGTCTAATTTCTTTTGAGAATACAAACACATAAATACTACAGCTTAAAAATTTCCCTTCAGTACTCAAGAATACTGTGACTGTGGCAGAAAAGAAATGCTTCACTGACTGTTTTCCGTTACATATGAAGACTTCAAACCGAACTGTCCCAAGCATTTCTCTGCTGAGAATATCAATTGAGGAGAAGATATGTATCTGGATATCAGTATGTCATGTGTAGCTGGAAGTAGATAAAAAGCTTGTCAAACAGAAAGGGGCCAGGAGGTTAGGTTTCCAAGCAGCTACATGCAGCTAAGGAGTTGAAAGCTCAAATATTTTGCGGAACCCTTCAATAGCCAGCAGAGGCTAGAGGGATCTATATGTTGTGAGATGTTTTGAAAGACCAGTGAACTGACTGGCTTCCAGAACTGTATAGTTAATGATTCTGAAAATGCAGTGTAGGCCACCTTCTTACTGACAGTACCCCCCCCCCCCCCCAATTGGATGTAGAAGTGTATGAAAACCTCTCACAGTCAAGATGGGTTATCAAGACTGATAAGCTGACTTGGCCATAAGGATTCTGTAGAGATTATTGTCTCCTGACTGGTCTGCAAGGTTATCTGGCAGCCTTCAAATGGTAGAGTCAGCTGCCTCTACTGCAGCCTTCCCTAAGGCCTAGACTGCCTGCCTGCCTGGCCTCTTGAGATGGTGTTGGAACTCCACTGCTACAGCCATGATTGAAACCCCTCAACTTCTTTGTGCCCTATAAAGAAAGAATATGTATTGCAATTGAAGTCTCTGTTCCTTGGAACATGAGCAAGTTAGGTATTTGTGTATTTGTGCTGTGGCAGGAGCACTAGGTTTTGTAAGAATACATGTTGGACTGCTTTTGATAATATCGATCATGGTGTCCTCTTGGACTAGCTCCATGGAATGGGAACAGGAGGCACTATGTTGCAGTGGCTCTGTTCCTGCCTGTGGGACTGGCTTTGGAGAGTGGCACTGGGGGATTTCTGTTCAGCCCCATGGTGATTAAGCAATGGGATGACACAGAGATCCACTCTGCCCTCCACACTGTTCTGTATCTACATGAAGCTGCAGGAAAAGGTCACTTGAAGTTTGGGGGCTGAGTGCTGCGATATAATTATTTATTTTATCATTTGTTTGTTTCATTTGTATGTCACCTTTCTCCCAGTGAGAGGACCCAAGGTGGCTCACCGTGATCAAAACAAGTTTCTTGAAAACATAAATTACAAAGTTAGAAAATGATTAAATGCATATTAGTAATTAAAACAGGTATCAAAACATTTAAAAGCTTTAAAAACACACTCAAAGGAGGAGACTCAGTTTTACTCAATTTAATTATTAAAAGGTCAGGTTTTCACCTGATGCCAAAAGGACACGGGGAAGTGAGCCAACTTAAGTTCCCAAAGGAGAGCATTCTACAACCTGGGAGCAGCAACAAAGGAGGTCCTCTCTCACATCCCTGTCAGATGAACCTGGTGATGGTCATGGAACCAAATAAGGTTTCCTCTGAAGGTCTGAAGAGCAGGGAAGGCTCATATGAGGAGATACGGTTCTTGAGGTAGCCTGGACCTAAGCCATATATGAGGCTAAGTCCTGCACTGTGAATTGCTCCCTGACATTAAATGGTGTCCAGTGCAGCTGTTGTAACAATTTAGCTATATGTGAGCTGAAACTGTCCCCGGTCAGCAGTCTGGCTGTGAAATTTTGAACCACCTGAAGTTTCCAGACCAAAAAGGCAGCCCCACATTGAGTTCATTACATTAGTCCAAACAGGATGTAACTATAGCATGTGTCACTCTAGCCAGATCAGACATCTCAAGGAATGCATGCAGCTGGTGCACCAGCTTAAACTGTGGAAATGCACTCTTGTTCCCCCGCAAAACCTGGGCATCCAGGCTCAGAGATGAGTCCAGGAGTACACCCAAGCTGTGAGACTTGAGTTGTCTGTAACCCTGTCCAGTACAGGTTGAATCCCTATTATGTGATCTGCCTTTTGATTACCTCTGCCTTGTCTGGATTAAGTTTTAATTTGTTTTCCCTCATCCATCCTATTATTGACACCAAACAGAGTAGCACCAAGTTAGGTAGACAACCTGTTCTGGATGGGTTTGCATTCCCATTGAAGGAGCAGGTACATAGTCAGTAAATACTCCTTGAGCCATCTTTATCACTCAAGGCTCAGGTGAGCCTAGTGGCTGGAGTACTTGGGCCCATCCAACTACAATTAGCCCTCCAACTACATTTGTCCATGGACAGGGACAGCCTAGCTACAGTCATTCATGCACTGGCAACCTCTGGTTAGAGTGCTGTAGTGCATTTTACCTAGAGTTGCAATTGAATATGACATGGATGCTGCAATGAGTGCAACATATGGCAGCCAGACTGCTAGCAGGAACACCAGTTCTAAAAGAATTACACTGGCTGCCAGTGTGCTTTTGGTCTACGTTCAAGGTGTTGGTGATGACCTATAAAGCCCCAAACGGCTTGGGCCTATCTCTTCCTATCTATGCCTGCCAGATCATGAGGATTTGTTGATGAGGCCTCTAACATGAAGGACAGTCTATCATATGGAGACACAGGAGAGGGCCTTCTGGGCTGTAGTATCTCAATTACGCATGTTCTCCCCTTAGAGGCTGGACTGACAGACACTAATCTCATTTTGGCACCAAATTAGAACATGTTTATTCACTAGGGCTTTAGTAGACTGTAGAGAGTCCTCTGCAGTTGTTTTTTTAAATGAAGGTAGTTTTAATTTTTAATTGGTTTTAAAGTACTGAATTATTTATAATGCTTTTATTGTTGTTTTCCACCCTGCGATTTCTGAATATAGGATGGAATATAAATAAGAAAGAAAGAAAGAAAGAAAGAAAGAAAGAAAGAAAGAAAGAAGTTTAGATCTTGAAGCCCAAGACCCTTGTGGCACAGTGGTGGGCAAAGTATAGCCTACAGACCACATGAGCCCAGAGTTTCTTGCAGACTCTTGCCTACCATAGGGAAAGTCAGTTAAAAATGTATTTATAATCTTGTCCCTTCTGAAAAAATAAAACAGCAAGTGGAATTCGATCCCTTTCAAGTATGATCTTCCTGTTTTTAAAACATTTGGAGGTTGGCATGGTCTACAGCAGTTTCTAGGGAGGGGTCATCCCGGCTTTTGGATTTCATGATTTAATGATTCAACCCATTCAAGTAATTCAAGTTTTGTCCTTAAAATGGGCTGTTCACAGCCAAACCCTACTTACCAAAGTACTGTATTTTTCGCTCCATAAGACGCACCTGACCATAAGAGGCACCTAATTATGGAGCAAAAAATACGGTACATCGAAGGCAAAAAGGCAGGGGAAAAGGACGGGAGATTCGAATTTCCCGTCCTTTCCCCCTGCATTTTTGCCTTCGCGGCAGCGGGGGGACCCCCAGGAGGTCTCCAAGGGCTTCCTCCAAGCCATCGGAGACCTCCTGGGGGTCCCCCGCCGCCGCGATCGGACCCCCCAGGAGGTCTCCAAGGGCTTTCCCCCGACATCGGAGGGAGCCCTTGCAGACCTCCAAAGGCAAAAAGGCAGGGGAGACCTCGCCATGGGAGACGCCCCTGGGGGTCCCCGCTGCTGCGATCGGCGCCTTCGGAGGTCTCCAAGGGCTTTCCCCCCGACATCGGAGGAAGCCGTTTGAGACCTCCGAAGGCAAAAAGGCAGGGGAAAAGGGCTGGAAATTCGAATTTCCAGCCCTTTCCCCCTGCCTTTTTGCCTCCAGAGGTCTCAAAGGGCTTTCCCCCCGACATCGGAGGAAGCCCTTTGAGACCTCCGAAGGCAAAAAGGCAGGGGGAAAGGGCGGGAGATTCGAATTTCCAGCCCTTTTCCCCTGCCTTTTTGCCTTCGGAGGTCTCAAACGGCTTCCTTCGATGTCGGGGGAAAGCCCTTGGAGACCTCCTGGGGGTCCCCCGCCGCCGCGAAGGCAAAAAGGCAGGGGGAAAGGACGGGAAATTCAAATCTCCCATCCTTTTCCCCTGCCTTTTTGCCTTCGGAGGTCTGCAAGGGCTCCCTCCGATGTCAGGGGAAAGCCCTTGGAGACCTCCTGGGGGTCGGATCGCGGCGGCGGGGGACCCCCCCGGAGGTCTCCAAGGGCTTCCCTCCAAGCCATCAGAGACCTCCTGGGGGTCCCCCGCCACCGCGATCGGACCCCCAGGAGGTCTCTGATGGCTTGGAGGAAGCCCTTGGAGACCTCCGGGGGGGTCCCCCGCCGCCGCGAAGGCAAAAAGGCAGGGGGAAAGGATGGGAAATTCGAATCTCCCGTCCTTTTCCCCTGCCTTTTTGCCTTCGGAGGTCTGCAAGGGCTCCCTCCGATGTCGGTGGAAAGCCCTTGGAGACCTCCTGGGGGTCCGATCGCGGCGGCGGGGGGACCCCCAGGAGGTCTCCGATGGCTTGGAGGAAGCCATCGGAGACCTCCTGGGGGTCCCCTGCCGCCGCGATCCGACCCCCAGGAGGTCTCCAAGGGCTTTCCCCCGACATCGGAGGGAGCCCTTGCAGAAGTGTATTTGCTCCATAAGACACACACACTTCCCCCCCACTTTTTTGGGGGGGGAAAGTGCGTCTTATGGAGCGAAAAATACAGTAACATAATTTTCAAACAGCAATTTTAAAACAGCAGTATCAACACTAGACACTCCTAAGTTGCCCATTTTTGCTGTATCACTTTTGTGCCCAGACTGGGACTTGTTTTTCAGAACACAGGTCCTTGGCATTCCTTGCATTATCTTTTTTCATGTTGCCCCAAGTTTCAAGAGAAGCTTGTGGGCAGCATGGTCAGTCATTTCCAGAGAAAGGATACTTGGAACTCTCACTGTGTAGATGGAGTTTACTGCGTAGTCTTGTCGTTCATAACCCATTGTATGCAATTTCAAAGCTCTGTTGTCTGCTCTGTATTGCAGTGTTTTTAGGCATAGGTTAATGGTGTAGTTCTCTAGATTTCACAATACAAGTGTTTATTTTATACAACTGAAATATTTATAACAAATATCTATATCCCCAAGGACAGTTAGAATGAAATAACTTCATAAATACATCATAACGCTTGCTCTAAACACTCCATGTCCTGGAATGTTAAAAGATGGTTAGCAGAAATCTTTTGAAGCCTGTGAACAATCTGTTCATCTTAAGTTACCATGGGAACTGGTATATTAAAGATTGGGAATGAAATCAGTTATAGATGCAAAGATCTGTAGTTTCTCCTGAACAAATTTTGCCTTCCATGTTAGTCAGACATGCTAACTGTGTGGATTTGCTGGTTTTTAGAGGGGTGCTTTTGACATGTTTGAATTTTTGTTTTCACAGTTACAGTGTTGCTGCAGTGGTAGTGAGTGTTGTTGGTTGTATTTTGAATTAAAGTGTATATACATTAAGCATATAGAGGATACAGTATTTGCTAAATTCCTTGTCCTGTCCATTCAGGCTTGATGAGACACAGCAATCAGATTTTGAAAGCCCTCCAATGGAGAGTAAGACAAAAATATTTTTTCCCCTCATAAGATCTCTGTGGTTCGCACAAAACTATTGTCCTATCCCTCTGAAAAACAAAGTGCTGATATATAAGAAGAACAGATTGGCTGATTGTCAAGAAAGAGGCATATAACCCATCCAAGGCTTCAGATTAATTTCTGTGAATTTAAGGAGCAGTTGTCCCAATTTTGTGCAATTATTGCTCCTGTTTAACATGAAAAATGTCATCCTCTCAAATGTGAAGTCAGAAAGCAGGAGAAAATCTCATGGAGTTCTCATTCATTTTCTCCTAGGCAAACAGTTCTTAGACTCATATCAGACCAGTGTCAGACACATATGCATCCCAAGTCACATGGGAACAAATAAAATGCAACAGAATGGTTCTGAACAGAAACTGGCAGACTGAGGACTAAATGTAATGGAGAGAATGGTAGGGAGAGGAAGGAAGGGACATAGATGGAGGATCTCAGCTCAAATAACATTTATGTAGGGTTTTTTTTCTTTTTCTAACTTAATAATGAACAAACAACCTTACCCAGCTGATGTCAAAAGGTGAAATACGTTTGTGCGACAGCAAGTGAGAACATGGACATTTATTTTCTGATTCTTAAAAATCCCTTCAAAACATATTCACACTAGGTTTTGGTAAGTGCTATTGGAAAACAACACCCACTGTACAAATATTTCATCTATTTGGTGGGTTTACTTGAACTGCTTTGCTTTATGAGTCACACGCCACCATTATCGCCACCTACGAGAACTGAGTATTTCCTCTGACTGTAACGACTTGCTATCGACGTTTGGTTACAATAAAAGGCAACTTAGCTTTCATGCTCCATTTAGTCAAATCCTCTACTCTAAAGTATAGATTTAACTGTTTGGTTGTTTTGGTTGTTTTTCTAAAGCTGAATTCACACTGGAAAAAAGAACTACATATGTGTTGCCATAGATTGAGATTTATTGTTCTGAAGCTACCAGTAACCACTTCTGTGTAGTCTCTGCCTAGGAAACCCTGAGAAGGGTCACCATAAGTCATAATTGACTTGACAGCACAACGTCGTCGTCACCAGTTCCTCTGTGATCATCATAACCATTTAGAGATCTACATATTGGTCTGTGCTGATCTTTAAGTTAAATTATATGCTGCTGTAAACAGTTGTTTAAGTTTGCTATTGCTGTAGTTCTTGCTTTACACCTAAGTTTTCATTCCTTCCCAACTTCCTCTTTGATTTCCTTTTCCACACACATCTAGTTTCCTCAGTTATAAAACTGAGGACAGTGCCTGTATGTTTTTTAAATTTGTCTATAGCTTTCTTCTCTTTGTAGGTGTTTTTAGAAATAAATTATTATTATTTATTTTGCATCACTTGGTATGGTCATTCCCATAAATAATTGAATTATTGGTAAGTCATGTCTAGAAGTATGATTTTCTTTTTCCATTAGAATTTGTGGTCCATCTGGCAGAAGAGAAAATATGCTAATGTTACAGTATTTCCAAGCTTTTATTTCAGTTACATTAAAGAATTAATTTTCAAATTGAAAACACTCACGTATATATAATATGTGCCTTCAAGTCAAAACTGACTTATGGTCAACCCTAATAGGCTTTCAAGTTAAGTGAGATATTTAAGGAGTGGCTTTTTATCAGTTCCACACCCCCAGTGAGTTTCCCCTGGCTGAGCAGAAATTCAAACCCAGGCTTTCTGAGTCCTAGTCTGTTATTCTACCACTACACCACACTGGGTATCCCGTGTGTGCACATGGTGGGCGTGGGCGTGCATGTGTTTGAGATTTTCATAGCATTATACCCTGATATTTTCTTTCACCACATTTAGGTTCAAATCAGAATCAGAAGTAATGCCTTCTTTAGATATTTTGGACTGCAACTTCCATCAGCAAAGACATTAACCAGGGATGCAGGGAGCTGTAATATAAAATATCCGGGAGACTCCAAGTAGGAGATGGAAACACAAGAATTACCAACAAGTTTTCCTGGTTGCCTTAAATAGAATCTTACCCAAATTCATATCAGGAGGAAACTGTGCATTGTACTGTATGTAGTGTAATCAGAGATTAATAGCCCTGCTCCAGTGCAAAGCACCCTTGCTGTAAGGAGCTCCTATAAAATCTACACATACACACAGTGGGTTTCCCCCCCACCCCATTCCCATGGGGTTTTCAGGCCTATGTTTGCACGTTGCCATAGTGCAAAGCCAATGTCAAAAAGCTCTTTTCTGCAAACATTGTTATTGCCTTCTAAGAGTCTGCAACCTTAGTAATTAATTCCTGCCATGGTTTGTTTTGAATTCAAAACTAGAACAATTTTAGTTTACAGGATTTTGAACATATGATGAAGCCTTTCTATAAGAACCAGGAGAGGCCAGGAATTCAGTGTTAGGATCTAAACAAGGCTATCATACGGTTGGAGCTGTAACACTGATGAACACTTTTGTCAGGGCGAGACAATGAAAATAAAAAGTAAAAAAAAGATTGCACCAATGAAGGAAGGAAGGAAGGAAGGAAGGAAGGAAGGAAGGAAGGAAGGAAGGAAGGAAGGAAGGAAGGAAGGAAGGAAGGAAGGAAGGAAGGAAGGAAGGAAGATGTTGCAGAGATGTCTGTCATTCAGGCAAGCTTTGTGTTTGAGAAATCAGATTTCAGAGGACTCCTGTGCTTAGGTCCTGAAGACGTTCACAAAGCAAAGCAAACTCCAGTAGGTGAAGGAGGCTCCTGCCGTGATAACAAATAATCAGTCGTTAAGGATTTTCCTCTTCTAATCAAGGATTATCCATGACGTCTGTTTCTGTTCAGGGAGAAAGGACCAGACTTAATGATGTTGCTCAGAGAGAATCCACAATAAATAACACTGTGTGATAATAAGAAAGTTATTTTGTGGCTTCTCTGTTGTCTTTATCATGGGTTCTGGCAGGTGCGTGTTTGTTTCCGTTTCTTTTTGGGAACCTCCTTCTGTGGTTTTTGTTTGTTTTGGGCACAGAAAAGCAAACATAATATGCCAGCAAGAAGGGCAACGGGAAAAGAGTGGTGGAAGAAAGGAGAAAACCAAGCTGTCTTGCTTGGTCATTAGAAAGGATGGGGACAATGTCAGTGAATCAAGGCTGGGTATGAAGGGCATGGAAGGGACGGATCAGCTTGATCTTGTACATAGTGAGTTGAGATGGTGATAAAGGATCCAAGTTCATTTAGCCTGGAAGATGCAGTGTGAGCAGATGCTTGGGCCAGAGAGCTAGGCCTGAGTGAAATAAATATAGAGGTGAAATTGAAAGCCAGGAGAAAACTTGTAGCCAGTGACAACAACAGAGTCCATGTGCAAGGCGAGCAGAAGTAGTGGGGTGTGTGTGTTTGTCACGAAGAAGGCTAGGGGCATGGAGGAAGGGTCATTAGTGAGGGATAGTGGCTCCTCATGTAGTCTTACCAAGAGCACAGACATGTCTGTGCCAGTGTTTAAGGAGGAGTTTAGATACCGTCCCCAGGCAAAGGAGAACAGATTGAAGGAGGTGCCTGAGGAAAGAGAGGTGGCAGAGAAAGAAGGCATGAAAAAGAGTTAGTGAGGTCAAAGTGAGTGGATTCAATTTTAGATTGAAGAAAGAGGCAATGTATGAAGAAGATGGTGAGAAGGAACAAAGGGGCAAGCTTTTGTACAGACAGAAAAGGGGGGAAGAGGTTCTCCAAATTCTTAAAGTACTGCTGAATTCGGAAGGTCATACTCAGAAAGGAAGACATGGATTTATAGCAGATGAGCTTTTTTGAGTCTCCTTTTTTTAGGTCAGCCTGTGTTTAATTTGCTGCAGATGCAAACAAGAACACAAGTTAAGCTGCTGAACAAAGTGAGTGAGCCGGGGTTGGGATGAAAGAGGCAAAGACTTCACTGGGAGGGTGGGGTGAAAATGTCAAGAACTCACAACAGTGGCCAGTTAGAAGTGCAGAACGCCAAAAAAAATAAAAATCTAAACAAGCAGGCAGGAGGCATAGAGGATAGGACGGTGCTTCAGAGAAAGCCCACTGATTTTTTTTTCCCAGTTCATAGTTCTGTTCATACCTATCTCTAGTTGTGATTGTCAACAGCAAGGCATCACAAAATAGGCTGCCTTTTAGTTCCTGGAGAGTGAAGCAGGTGAAGGTCAGTCTGTGAACTCTGCCTTCTCAGTTGGTAATAAGCAGATTAGTTGATATATGTGCAAAGACCAACTTTCAGCTTCATAATGCAAGCTTTCCTCTTCATTGTATCCTGGTTGACCTAGAAACAGCCTTCCCCTAACCCCCCCCCCCAAATGTTTTCAGGAAGAGTTCTCATTATGTACACTGGATGCCTCCATATCAGCTTACTGCATTTTAATTGGTACACTGGAATTGCCAACACAAAATCGACAGCATTCATCGCTTTGCAGAAACATAAATGTGCATTGTCAGAGTTCATTTGAAGGCACTTGAGAAGCTGTGTTTTAAAAAAATCAGTCCTTAGGAGACAGTCCAGTAGGACTAAGACTGTGGACAGATATCCCTAGCACGGTCTATTTTAATAGTGATAGAAATAAATGAAGATGCACAACTGTCCGATTTTTTAAAATTATGTCATTTGCTTATTTGACAGGCATATGACCAGTCGTGTCTTTGGTGGACCTGCGAATGCAGAAGGTGAGTGTTACCAGGTTTTGGTGCAAGCTACCATCATAGATAAGCTGAAGCTGCTTTTTGTGTATATAGGCAAGTCACAGCCAATAGGTATGAAGTCAAGAGTGGTACCTCATGACTACTAATGTGCACACATATGATGTGTGTTTGGGCTGTTCCATTGGTCTCAATGGAAGGATCAGATATGTATACACAAATACGTATAGATCTGCTGCCTTCATTGACAGCTGTAAAGGTGGCATAGCTCGGAAGGGACATGTTACAATTAAGAATGCTGTCAAACATTGCTTTTAAAGCCTACTAGAGCATAAATAATCCCTTTGTGGATCAGTTTAACCACTCTTGGTACAGTGGTTAAACTGCACTACTGCAGTTAAGACTCTGCTCATGACCTGAATTCAATTCTGGCAGGCTCAGGTAGCTGACTCGAGGTTGACTCAGCTTTCCATCTTCCTGAGGTTGGTAAATTGAGTACCCAGTTCGCTGGGATGGGGGTACGGCACTGTGTAATTTTCATAATTAAATTGTAAACCACTCAGAGAGTGCTTTAAGCAGCATGGGGTAGTATATATACAGCACACTTTATTGAAATTATTGGTAAATCCATTATTTTTTAAATAAAATATTTAATCATCACTCCTAAATCCTTGCCCTCTGGGGATCATTTTGGAGGATTTTAAAGTGTGTCTTTTAAAACAATGGGGAAAGAAACAAAAAAAACACATGGTGGTAATTAACATCTTCCTCTTCAAATAATGATTAACAAGTAATGGCAATGAGCTACACATGAAAACGAAGAAACCAACACATAAATTAAAAAAAATACTTAAGTAATAGTGACAAATTACTTCTGAAAATTAATGTTCCAATTTCTGAAGAGAGGTTTGTGTTTGTGTGTATGTATACATAGACTTGTGGCTTCTCAATTTATAGGAGGTTACTGGGAAAAATCCTGGTCATGGCAGGGTGATATAAAGTTACACCAGCATAACTCTGCTGGCCATCATGCCAAGCAACAAGGAATTGCACTATTAAATTGCAAAATTGGTCAAGCTTGTCAGGCACAATCAATGTGCACCGTACTGGGAGAAGTGCTTTATGGATAGCACTTCTGCCTCAGCACTAGCACAACTACAGTGGGTGCAACAGGATTTTGGCCATTGTGAAATCAGTTATCTGCATGCACATATGGACAATTCTAGCAGTAGATTCTATATTATAGTGGTCTTAAGGTGTTGTACAGGTCTCCATGTTATGGTTGCTATGAGAAACCCAGGCTTGTGAGGAGGAATCCCCAATGAACCCCAAAACCTCCCTGGTTTCAAAGAGGAAGAACTTGTGGCATGGGCAGTACGGTCTTTTTCTTTACTGCCCAGTGCTGCTCACCATCAGCATGGGAAGACGTGGCGTTGGTTGAAGCTCCCACACTTTGGTATAATATGACAATGGAGCCTGAAGAAAGTGCAGTATGGAAGTCAGCACCCACATTGATTGGTGTATGGGAGGCTGTCTAAGGGACTGAAGATAAAATTGTGGCTTGCTTCAAATCTTTGAGTTTGGATGGGTAATAACAGGTCCAGAGAATCTGTAGACTGCAACTCCCATCTGAAATGACGCTGTTGAGAGTAGTGGGAGTTGTAGGGCAAAATGTCAGAAAGACCAAAGGCTTGTTATCCCTCTCATGTAGGTCCCCCTCCTTGTTTGCATAGGCAGTGGGACTCATTTTACTATAGAAAGTGATGTTTGCAACTGTGCTTGGACCAGAAAAAGCAAACGTTCAATAAGGAAAAACCGCTTGTGTAAGACCCTCTTTCTCCATGTTTCTGTGGAGTGCACCGTTTGCTTAATAAATCTGGATTTCAGACTGAACTTCAATCAAAATGTGTATGAAATATATACACCAGCACAAGAATGTGGCTAAATTTTGTATATAGACTTTGACAAATCTTATTCTTTTTTAATGAGAGCACACAGTGAAGAATACTCTTTGCTAAAGATATTTTATCCTAGATTTTTATTTTATTTTTTACATTTGGTGGGCATACAAAATGTCTAACAGTACTCTTTTAAATATTCTGTTATGGTTACACTAACAGCTATAACATCGGGCTACTACTTTGTCCTTGAACTGCTGCCTCAAAATAAGGATATTCTGGCTGAAAATTCAAGGCTAGTTTTTTTTTTAAAGAGACTTAGGCAACCATCCTCTACTCACTTACTTGAGAGCAAATCCTATTGAACCAGTAAGAATTACTTAGATTGTACCATAATATGCAATAGATTTTGCACTGTCACCTAAGTAAATTATGCTTACTAACAGTTTCCCCCCCCTAAATTGTTAAAAATTTTTAATTTAGATTTTTCAGAGGACCTCAAGAAATCACACATATTTTTCATAGTTGGTAAGTAGAAACTTCAGACAATGTTATCCAATGGGCATCTGAAATTCCTGTGAATTTCCTGTGAATTGTTGTGGTGAAAAAATATCAGTCATCATACATAAAAAATGTTATCCTGATAACTTGTACAGAAAGTGTACATTCACATGATATTGTGAATAAAGGGTGAAGATTACTCTGTGCAACATCGTGATATATATGAAGTCCTGAAAAGATAGGACTGTTGCCATGGCAATCACAAAGGAGAATGTGCAGTTGGGGTGGTGATGTTTAATAACACCTGAAATGTTATGTTATGTATTTGCCACACAGGAAATGAAAGACATTCATTCAGTGGGACTCCTTGTGCAAACATACACTCGTAACTATATGTTGGACCCCCCCCCAAAAAAATGTTGTTCCTTTGTAAGCAATATGCAGTTTTTCCAATATGCTCATTCTCCCCACTTCAACAATATTTTCAAATTTTAAAAAATCTCGGTATTGAATATTGAACTTTAAATAAATAAAAGTCTGATAGCCTTTGGACCTTTCCCCTAGATTCTTCATATAACTGGCTATTTTAGAAGTTTTAGGGATTTGAAAAGAAGAAACCATTTTTGTTTAGACAGTCCTTTCGGCCACTGGTCATAGCCTTCTAGTACTGTAATGGATATTATTCTAAATTCAGTTGTTAATCTCGAGTAGAATTGACCCATTGAATCAGTGGGACTTTGGTAAATAACACCAGCAATGGAGGTGAGTGCCCTGTCCCAGTCTTAAGAGGCACCCAGAGTTGATACTAACAATTGGATTTAGCCCGCTGTGTGTGCATGCTAGGTGTGCATGTTTCTATCGTTGCTGGGAGCTTGTATTAAGAGAGGCATGTGTTATGACACACACATTCTCACAGGCAAATTTGGCCCCTTTTCAGAGAACAAGGACATCAGAATGGGGTGCCTTTTTGTAAGCCCCATTTTAACTTGTTAGGCTTCATCTTGATTCCCAGCTCTCTGATCCAGGGCTTCTCTCTCTCTCTCTCTCTCTTTTTTAAAGCAGGATTTTACTGCATGCCTCAGAGGTACCCCCTATTTGTACAGAGAGGCCCACCTTTATCCTTATTCTTTCCCTCCAATGTCAGCCCCCGTCCTTGTCTCCAGTTTTATCAGCATTTTTAAAAAGGGCACATGTATAATTTTTATTCCTTCTGTGACTTACTAGAATACGAGTAAGTCACAGAATGCATATAAGTCACATACCAGAGTATCAAGCTGCCCTGTGCATTTGAAACTTTTGCCTGGGTTATTAATATTTTTAGAATAGTATTTTGTGGGTGGATTGAATCTGATTGAAATGCCAGTGGAATTTTTGGGAATAATGTTTTAGGTCAGTTCTAAAGAGTTTCCATAATACTTTAGATACAACCTTACAACATTGTTGGAAAAACTTGAATTTTGAAGGCTGAAGCTTTTTTTGGAAGAACAGGCTGTTTTGAGAAAGATTTGTTCAGAAAACATGCCTTCTGCTACTGCTTTTCCTTCTCTTATGATCAAGAGCTGAATGAAGCAGGCAGTGGTGACTCATTATCAGCTGTTCAGTTAGGTCCATTCAGGACCAGACCTTGGAGGAAATTATCTTTTTTGGGTTATTTCTTTTCTGTGCCGTCAAGTCACTTCTGACTGATGGCGAACCCCTTGCAGGGCTTTGTAGAGGATACACAGAAGTGGTTCACCCATTCCCTTCTTCTGGGGACACCCTGGGACTGTGTGGCTTGCCCAAGGCCACCCGGGCCAGCTCTTTTCCCCCTGGAGGCACAGTGGGGAATCAAATTCCTAACTTCAGACTTCACACTCACTGAGCTATCCAGCCAGCTTTTTGGATTATAGACTTCCCTGAATCCCTCAGTGTGATTGGAGAGGAATTCTGAGAGGTATAGTCCCAAAAGTAACCCTTTTAAAATCTCTGCTAAACGTCAGTCACACCAAACTTAGTACATTGCAATGATGGCATGAAGAACACTGCCACTTTTGTGCATTTATAGAAGAAAGACTCTGCACCAAGGAAGAAATATCTATGGCTGTATAACACCCTCCATTAACACTGAGTTACCCAGTGTAATGTAGTGTAGTGTGGTGTAGTGTAGTAGACAGAGTGAACAGACTAGGACTCAGGAGACCTGGATTCGAATCTCTACTCAGCCATCAAAACTCATGGGAGAGGAGAGAACTTGTAAAATTATTCCAAAATATTTCACATAACCTTGAAAGCTGTGTTCAGGTTGCTAGGAATTGGTTCAGCATGAGAGCACATCGCATACACACCATAACAGAAGTCCCCTCATAGAAAATTCTGCAGGATCACCTGCAGGTAATTTTGCCCAGTTGAGTTTTCAGGAGAGTGACAGCAATTATTTTAGTAGTGCAGGCTTCGCTACAGAAGCTCAAAAGGCTGTTTGGGGTGTTTGCAAGCAGATGTGTTAAAAAATATTGACCATGATTACATGTTCCTTTATCTCACATCAACTGTGGCAGTATTAGCAAAACAGGAGATATGGCTCCTACCCACCTCTTCTTTTTTAATCAAAGGTGTTTGTGCTTTCCACATGTGTGCCAGCAATATTAGCTCATTCAATTGTAAAAGAGGTGAGCAACTTCCTGGAGGAGGGGGCACCATGTGTGATTGCCCCAGTCCACTGGGGAGTAGCTCTGTTGCTGCCACTGCAGGTGCTTGATGCATGCCACTGAGATTCCTGGAGATGCTACAATTCCTGACGCTCTGTTCGTGGCAGCTTTCTGTGGTGCAGGAAGGCACCAGTGGGCATTATGAAACTCTTTACAGAATCCAGATGAGTTTTAATCACTAGTCTACTGCCAAGAACACTAGGTTGCTTGCTCAATAGTATAACAACCTGGCAATCTGGTGATAATCCTAAAATAGAAGCTCTGCATGACTTCATTAGCAGCAAGTACTTTGAGTTGCATTCGGAAGCGATTAGATTGCCAACCCACACACTGCGTAGAGTACCAGTGCCATGTGCACTTGGAAACACATCACTGTAAAGAGGCAAGCCACTGTATTTTGTAGCAGTGGAAACTTTCTGTTCCCTGTTTACATATGCAAGATGCTACATTCTCTGCAGTTATCCAAGCGTTCCAATGATAGACAGATAATCCAGGGTCACTCTGAGCTATGCACCTGAGAGGCTAGTGGCTGCTGAATCAATCAGAGGCAGAAGATGCAATTTCCCAAATTATCTCTGGCTCAAAGGAGTTTCTTAGGTTTTGTTTCAATTGGAAAGAAGCCTTTTTCTGCCCTGTGTGGGAAAATAAGGCAAAAGTAGCATCATTGCCATCAGCATAGCAGGGCATATTTAAGTGTAGATGCTCATCATAACAGTTCTTATAGCCATGCCTGTAAGGGGAGTCTGAAAATGCAGGCAAACTATGCTGAGCTGGCTCAGCAAACCAATTCTAGTGGTTTTCCGCCTCCACCAGTTCTTATGTAAAGCTAACAGATCTAAATTGCCCATTATTTATTTATTATTTATTGGATTTCTATCCCGCCCATGTAGACCAAAGGTCTACTCTGGGCGGTTTACAATTTAAAAACAATAAAACCAAAAAACATATATTATAGATCCAAGGTGGCGAAAGTATAAGAAATTAAGATACGGCAGGAGGGAAGCCTGCCCAAATAGCCAGGTTTTAAGTTTATTCCTGAAAACACCCAGAGAGGGAGCCAGGCGGATTCCACGGGCCAAGTTGTTCCAAAGGCGAGGGGCCACTGCTGAGAAGGCCCTGTCCTCATTCTTTCCTTCCGGACCTCCCTCAGTGTTAGGCCCCCTCAGCCGCCCGGCCTGGCTGGAACGAGTGACCTCTGGCAGAACTGCCACATGCAAAATAATTTGAGTAATAAGTGCATAGCTCACAACAGGAAGTTGTTGCTGGAGAAAGCCATCCTCTTCCCTTCTGTTATGGTGAGGATTGCAGCTCAGTGGAGGGTACAGAGAAACCTGAACAGGGTGGCAGATAATGTTGTAGGCCCTTCTAAAAGAACCTCTTGGTCTTTTCACCTTGAGAGCCACTGACTGTTGCCACAGGTCCTACTTTACAGAATCGTAGGTTTTGTACTGAATCTGAGTATTTTTGTTGGACTACAACTCCCATCATTCCTATCCATCACAGTCATGCTGGCTGGGAATGATCAGTCCAGCACACCTGGAGGGCAACACGTTGAGGAAGGCTGATGTGTTACCTTGTTCTTGATAGCATAATCAAAGTTAAAGATGATCTAATAAATACCGCAACAACTTCATAAACTGGTGCAAGGAAATTGTCCCCAGCCCACTCTGGGTGCTTGCTGTGGTTGTTTTTGTATAAAAATGTATGGTCAGGGTTATAAAATGCCAGAGGACAACTATTATAGTGCATAAGGATCTGTTAATACTCCAGATGGGTCTACTGACAGCCTGGTGCTTCCTTTCTGGCGCGGAAAGAACAAGGCTGTGTTATTAGCAAAATCAATCTTTAAGTGCTTTGCACTATGGAGATGTATTCATTGCAGTTTCCCTTTCCTGATATGAAACGGGATTCAGATTTCAAGCACAGATGGGAGATGAATAAATAGAACATTGTCTAGCTAACTAAGCTACAGGAAAGCTGTCCCTGTTTGCAATGCAGAAAGATCTTCCTGGGACCATATTTTCATGTTTGCCTTATTGATCTCATACATATGTTTGGAGGGTTGGCTTTGGGCTTGTAACACAATTTTTTCCCCTTTAAGCTCTGAACTTTCTTTACCTGTAGATTACCGTCTGAGGTTTGAGCTAAACACTGCATGCAAATGCATTTTAACAACTGATGGTGATCTTGTTTTGCTTCTCATTACAAAAATAAACACACCAGTTTTAGAGAGGGGAGTGATATGAAGCAGCAAAGTGGCAGAAGGGAGATGTGCCTCTCTCCTCTTTCTTCATTCCAGATTCCCCACCCCACCCCCAGCTGCTTTCCCTTTACTGTGGTTGCTGGTGAGTTAGCAGGATCAGTCTTTCTTTTAAATATAGTGAGGGAGCTGCTTCAGGCAGAAATATTATCAATTCTTTAAAAAAACCACCTCCAGTTTATGGACATGGGATATTGTGCTTATGTATCCATGATTCAAAATGCCAGGAAATGGCCCAATATTGCTGCACAATATCATGCCCGCATGGCCATCAAGAAAAAAGGATGCCAAGTGTTACATAGCAAAGGGCAGCCTGAATGTTGACAACACCAATGTCAGCTGTCAAGATGGTCTACAAGATACTACCATTCACAAAGAGACTCCAAGCAGGGGAAGCTCCCAGAATCCGACTCCTTTTTTCTCACCCAAACACAAACAATTGTCAGGGTTGTTTTTCAACACATTTTGTAGGTATCTATTGCTTGGAGGCACAAAGTAATCAAAATGGCTAGAAGAAAGAAGTCTCTCAGGTTAAGTACATGCGCTCAAGTACATGTCTGTGCAGTGGAAGGTATCTCAAAGAAATTTGCATGAAGATGGAGTGTTTCCGCCTTATGTAACCCTGTACACAGCTCACCCAAACATATGTATTGGGAAAGAAGGCTCAGTCATGTTCCTTAAGAGCTGATTTTCTTTTATGCTCAAGAGCGGAGCACAACACATCCAGAAATCGAGAGAAGGCTCAAGGAAAGATATGGGTACTTGTTGAAAAACCTGATTTTAAATCACCCTCAGGGGTGTGCAGTGTGGGTCTTTCTTTGCAAAATAATGCTTACTGGGGATTTACTTATGATATTGTGCAGTACAGCAAATCAGCATTCTACAAGATGATTCTAAAAATGTGGGGAGCCCAGACAAAAAATTGTAACTTTAAAACTGGGCTTGAGAATAGCACCAAATATGCTTCCTTCCCATCTTTGGGAGGGAAGTGAAATAGCTATCTAATGGGCTGTGTCTTTTGGATTGAAAAAAATTATGTTAAATCAAGTTCAACATCCCACACCTTTCTGTATTTATGGATCTGCTGCTCTATATCAAGTTGAAGGGAGCAGCAAATAGTCTCTATTATTCTCTCAGCCTCCTCCTTAATGCTGGAATGTATGAACCATCACCTTGTATTTGAAACACTGGCAGCATCCAGATTCAAAAACAAGAGAAGGAGCAAAGATGAAGTTCAGATAGTACCATGCTTCAGCAAAGAAAAGGGAGATTCCGGATGCAGACAAGAAGGAAGTGGAAAGACCTCCATCCTCTGAATCTGCAAAATCCAAGATTTGAAATAAGAAGTCAGAGGCATCTCTCTCTATACACATCTGGAATCAGTTCAAGGTCAGCTAATTCATTAATGACTGACCACATCTATACATATATAAGCTCCTTTCAAGTGCCTCCTCCTCAAAGCAGAGGTTTCATCACAACACTTGATGATCATCCATGTTTTCCAAGCAATAGATGCCTAGATCTGTACTATGGTTGCTGGGAGAATGGAGAAGCAAGAACAGCTGGGATGTGGCTTTAGTCACTCTGTCCCAAAATATTCTGAAGGGCCGTATCGGACTTATGAAATGGGGGAGCAAATTGCAGCACCTGCAAGAGAGAAACATGCACATTCTTCAACTTCTCAGGCAAGCTAGTGTTGTCATGCCTGCTCCACAGAATGCAGACTAGAAAGCTGTTTCAATTTCTAAACCCTTTCCTCAGGGTAGGCAACCTGAGGAAGAAAAGATATATCAGACCAAAAACTGTACAAACATGTTGCATGTTTTCCAAAAGATGTCCCCTCACCTTTTGAAATAAAAAAAGGAGGCTGGAAGTGAGCAAAGTTAGCAAGGTCAAAATCTTCCATACTATGTACATGTACAAGATGGACAGTGAAGAAAGGCATGGGCGAGGGGAGAAATCAATTCATTTGAAATGTTGTGCCTTTTTAATACTCTTCGTGTGTCTGCATTTTTACAAACAGACACAGAGTCTCCTTGCAAACAAGAATCCCAGAAGCCTATTTGTCCAGAAAAAAGTTTAAAAGTTAGTGAAGAGTTAGCTAATTGGGTCCTGACTGATAGGGTCCAAAATTCAGATTGCTCCAGATTAGGAGCTGATTTTCCCTTTGAAAACTTTTGGGGGATGACTGTTTGGTTTCAGAAATATTGAATGTTTGCTGGAAGTGCTAGAACAAACACAAGCGCTATCTGTTTTTCTAAGATAAGGGGAAACACTTCAAATATGCCTTACAAAGTTGTCTGCCAATTCCCTGAAGATAGATGGTAATATGTCCAACTTTCTGGAGGACTGTCACTCTATTACTTTTTTTAAGGCAAACCTGTCCCCCCCCCCCCACTTATTAAAGAAAAACTGTCTTTTGACTCTGTTTCTGTGACCTTTCATTGCTCTGCAGCTCTCAAAATATCTCCCTCCCCCTGCACACCAAATGTATCATTTCATGAAGCTCTTGCTGGCAAGCCTGTACCATGCGTGCTCAGTGTTATAACAAAGTCACTGATTTTCCCATTTGAAAGGCCTTTTTTGATTTCAGCCCCTGCAGCCCGGATTCTTTCCAAATTAAAAAAGTGGGCAGGGCCAACCATTTAATTTCAAGATAAGCAAGATTGGTCTTTTCGATTTATGTGATCCATTTTAAATCTGGGGTTGTTTGGGGTCGCCTATTTCTGAATAGGATGGACTAGTTTTATTTTTTAAAAAAATCACAGCTCAAAAACCCTTCGTCACATTTGGCAGAGAGGAAGAGCAGACTGCCTGCTAAGCCTAATATGGGCGTATTTGGTGCTGTTCTGAAGCCCAGTTTTAAAATTACAATTTTTCATCTGGGCTATCCCCGTTGTTAGAATTGTCTTGCAGAATTCTGATTTGCTCTGCTGCACAATATCATGAAAAAGCAAATTGTCCATTGCTAATGTGTTACTACACTACTTTTACTGCCAAAGAGATGCAGAGAGGGGTTATAGAGCATTCTTCCCAGGTGTCAAAATAATTTGTTTGGCATTGTATTATGTACCATGACTTTGTTGGGAAGGGAGCCATTGGCTGCTGTTCCTTATGCAGCAAAATATTTTGAGCTGATCCTGTGTATTAATCATTTTTCCTTACAGTGTCAAGTTCAATCCTGAAGGAGGGCCTTGCCAGGGAATAAAAATTGCATCTTTTACAACTGGAAAATCCTGAGAGGAAGTGGCAAGTGCTAGTTTCTGAACTTCTACCATCAGTTACTCTGTGTGGTGAAGTAGATAGCTGACAGACTAGAACCCAGGATTTCTGGGTTTGAATCTTCATTTGGCCATGAAACTCACTGGGGGTTGGGTTGGAATTAATAAAACTATTTGTTAAATATATTATCTATCTTGAAAACCCTATTAGAGTCCCTATAAGGGTAAGACTATAGAGCAGGGAAAATACAATTTGATCCACTGTGTATTTACAGTTTATCAAATTGGGTTTCTCTCACTGAATCAGTGTAGCTGTCCAGATGACAATTTCAAAAGTTAACAAGCCACAGGCAGATAGCTGTTTGGGTGGATTTCTGACAGCAGAAGCTGCTGAGCTAACAAGGTGCTAATTGGCAGTTTTTTGAGTCCTAGCAGATTAAAGCTCTGTGATGAGAAAGGGCTTAAAGGCTGAGTCAAAAGCTGATAAGTTTACGCTTACCTCATAGTCTCTGGCAATCTGACTAATAAGAAACTGAGCTAACAGTAAAGACTAATTGGGAGAGAGAGTGAGAGAGGGTGAGGGCATCACAGCAGTTCAGATCATTAAAAAGAAGAAGAGGGGAAAGCAAACGAGAGGGAAATATGCAGATGGGGGATTATGATCTTGCAAGACCAGGAGAGTGATCAGAGGACTCCTTTGCATCTGTTGAAGTGATCACACTGGGCAGAAAGTGGACAAAAGTGATGTCAAGCTGATAAAGGAAATTTAAGCCACCTCTGTTGATAGAAAAACAAAAACAACAAAAAAGATGATTCCACAATAGGGTTCATCTTATTGAGCTTTACAACATGTAGTCACTGGGTTTTAATTCAAATTCATCTGTGCCCAGTCTAACATAAATTGAGCCAATGTAGTTGCCCCTTAAGTTGAGTCAACTTGACAGCACATGGCAATCAGCAACTATTGGTTACATTTCCAAGATCTGGTTTGAACCACCACCGTTGCACATTTCTAAATCCAAGTGACTCTTTTTTTCAAAGGATTTTATTTCGGCATTCATGGCCCTTCTTTCTAAGGTAAATTTTTAATGAATATATCCAGAAGTTTAAGAGGTTATCCTACATTGTTATAGAAGCAATTTAAGTCTTTGTCTGTCTTGCTATATTCAGTTTATGAGTGCATGGGCGTAGAGTCGCTTACTCTCTTAATAAAAGTATTACTGGGGTGTTGGTATAAGCAAATGTGTATCACTTCACATGGATTAAAACTAGGTTTGGACTAGATGCTATGGGAGGGATTGTAAGGAGAGCCTGTAGAGCAGGGTGTGGGCAAAATTTGGTTCTCCAGCTGCTGAACTGCAATTCCCATACCTGCAATTTGCTCCGGTCCTGGCCATCATGGCCAACAGTGAGATATGATTGAGGTTTTAGTCCTGCAACATCTGAAAGCTCATGTACTGCCCGCCCTTGATATAGTGTGTATGCTATGCAGACAAAACCTCTTCTCCAGGTTCCTTGCTTTGCACAACAGCCAGAGCTGAATAATCCTTTTTTTCATGGGGCACCTCTTGTGTATTTATATAGGCTGGGGTTTGCTGTGGAGTGTGTGTGTTGAGCTAGAAAAGACGAGGAAGGGCAGATTAATTGATTCAAAACAGTTGCATCCTGCCTTATTGTTTTAAAAGGCCCCTGGATAGTTTTCAACACCAACTGGAAATACAATCCAGTCAAAACACTGGTGTAAAACTAGTCAAAAGGATAAAAATTGTGACAGTATAGGAAAGTGAATGAATGAATGAGCTTTATTATGGTCACTGACCAGCAGATATATCCAGATGTGATTATAACACAAAAATACAATGAAAAGTAGCATAAGGTAGCAATATAATATCACATGTACAGGAAAGTGCGTAACACAACACTGATCTGAATAAGATGCATCTTTTTCCTATTTCAGGTGTTTTAATCTGTTGCTAAGCGGATTTCAGTGTATCATTTCTCTTTCAGAGCTTTTGGATTAGATGGGATAAAAATCTAAATACATTAATAAATATTTGCCTCTCCCTCGTTGTTTAAGAAAGGACACCGGGGTGCATTCTGTATCTCATTTCTTCATGCAGATAAGCGCATCACACATATTTCCAGCCAAGTTAAATCTTCAGAACAGATGTAGGCTATTGATTGTTAAGGCTTTAAGAGCAGTTGGAGGTGCCAGTGTGCCAGGCTTAGTACAAACAAGTTATTTTTTAAAGAGCTAAATTGCAGTCAACAGGTAGCCTGATTTATTGTTCAGGACTCCATTCCCACAGCCACATATTTAGCATGAGCTTATACAATCCCACGACTAGCTTGCATTTATTAATCTCTGTGGATGCAAAGGAAACAAATTCTATTCCTTATCCAAAATGTTTTGCAGACATTAGAGCTGGAATATATAGCACGTAGCATGGTTCATTTTATACTATTACATTTAGAAACACTTACATGCCCCACTTCAGTTTTATTTTTTTAAAGGGAAGCAAAAAGTGATAGATTTCAGCCTAGCAAGCGCATGCTCAGGGAGAGGAATATTGCTTGATTTCCTAGAGTTGCATCCCTCTGCAACAGCAACTCCCTGGGGCTTCACATGCTATTTTTTATGTTCGACTAGGAACTATGAGCTCAGCAGTGGAGAGCTGGTAGGCTATGCCACTGCTGATACTCCTTGCTGAGACATTCAGAATTTACTACTGTATGTGTGTTGATCACAATCTGTAAAGGAGGGCTCATGGTCCTATTGCCATTGTGCAACCAGGAAGGAAATTATATGCTGTTATGCCATGAATGCACAACATCACTGATGGCATAGTGTTCACCATGGAATCTGAGGCACTTTGGGTTGTGTAATGAATTACAGACAAGTTGTGAAGCTTAGACATCCTGTTCTCCAATAGAAGAGAATTGGTAGGGAATTGGGGTGGGGGGAGGAAAGGTCAGGAGGCTACCCACTGCTGCCTGAGGCAATTTCCTCACTCTTGTCTACTGACAGGGCTGGTTCTGAGAGAAAATATTGGTGTGTTTTATACTTCTTTCTCTACTTGGAAGGTTTTATTGACCGTGATGAGACATCATTGATACTAATTCTTAACAAATTCTCTTATTGTTAAGGGCATATTCTTTTTTTGCAATCAAAGTGGTACATTCAGTACACAAAATAACAACAAGTGGGTATCAACAGGCTTTTGGGGTGGAGGGGGGACCTACTCGGTTTCAGTGGAACGGTATATGAAGATAGCAATCTTAATTGTGGCTGTTTTACTCCAGGTAGGACAAGCCAAATGGAAGAGGATGCTATAGACCAGGAGCAGACAAAATGTGATCTCTGTAAAGCCTGTGGGTCATGTATGCCCCCCCCCCAGTTGTTTTGAGGCCTTCAGTCCCCCCACAACTCCTATATTTTTCTTATGTAGGACAAAAAGTGTTCTGCTGCTCATGGAGGCATCGAGGAACAATGGTTTCTGTCTGCGCAGGTTACAGGTGTTCCCACCCCAAAAGGAAAGGCAAATCAAATCTGGAAACCCAGTTTTTATTTATTCATTTTTGCCACTTCCCTCACAGAGGGGAAAACTGAGTCTCTCAGAGCTGCCTCAGCCTGTTATAGACTGTAAAAAGAGCTTCCCCGTGGCCTCCCTTATCCAAAAAGCAGTGAAGCAGCAAATGATGGCACCAAGTGAGAGCCTCAGGAATAAATATATCACTCCTGTTGTGTTAGAGGAGCGTAAATGTCAGTCCTCCTTTTGGGCCCAGCTGCAAATCTGTCATTTTTTGATGCCGAAGGACATGGGTTGAAATGAACCAAAAAGCTTTAAAATTTTGAACACTGAACTCCTTTGAGGTTTTCTTTGGTTTATAGTACATTTGTTTACTTTTGGAAGCAATCGGAAATGCATGCTAATTGAAAAGTTGAATTTGCTTTGAGGAATAAGAAAAGAATTTGAAGGAAAGGACCATTCCACAGCTCTGGCTGGGCTTTTGAGCTTATTTTATCACTCAGTGGAAAGGTATTTTAGGCCCTTTTTCTAAGGCACAGGTTGTTATTACTGTGAAGAAACTGACAGAAAGAACAAACAAATCTAAAAAAGATCCTTCCATTAGATCTTGTTTCTTGATGATCAGGCTCCTCGTTTTTCATGAGGGAAGAAACAAGTTTTCACATTCATTCTCTGTAACAAGTCATGCAGTAGGTGGCAATTAGCTGTCTCTTCTCCACTGATCTCCATTTCTTGTTTGCGCCCTTGCAGCTTTGGCTTTTTGTTACAATATAGCGTTCCAGAATAGTAAATGGGCAGCATCGGCCACCCCACATACACTCACAATGGTTATCATTTCTCAGCAGGTGTTAACTGTAGTTATAGAGTTGACATGTTATTTGTCACACATAAGCACACAAAAAACAGTAACCTCTTCCCCTACCAGTTGGCATATGCAATAATTGCCCTCAGTGTAATTATTGGATAGATCTATTCCTTTGGAGACTAAGAGGCTGCCATGTGGAGTTATGTAAACCCTATGGTCCAATAACGGCTTCATGAGTTTGAGTGAGACCATAATGATGGATGGTTCAACCCAATTAAAAATCCGGTCCAATTCAGACTGAGTGGAAGGCAGGTGTACTGCACATTGTGCTGCTCCTTTGCTGCTTTGAAATAGTCTGTCAGCAGTGGCCTCATTTGCAGCAGAAATAGTTGAGAAAATCTGTGGTGGTGGCAGAATTGTGTCAAAATATGGCCCTGCAAATAAGCTCCAAAGAATTACTAGCCTTCCTGTCCGTGTATATCAGTGTTGATCGCTTGGGATACAAGAACTGCCTGAGGCTGTACTTGGGAAAGTGGAAAGAAAGAAGAAGAATGGAGTCATCTCATAATCATCCAGTTTACAAAACTACTTGCTTAGAAATGATTCTTATTCTCTACAAGGCTAGTGACTATTTGAAAGCCTGGGCTATGGACTGTGGCCTAAATCTAATTGCTAATCCCAACCATCGGACAATATTCTGTTCACAGAAGATAGAGCCTAACGCTCCAACTGCAGAGCTTGTGCAGTTTCCACCCTGGTGTTGTGCAAACTGGAGATGGTCTTCATTTCGACAGAAGTTATGTTTGCACGATATCTAACTAGATACTTCCTTGTCCAAAGTGTGGGGAAGGCCCACCACTCATTCAACAGAGCTCTGAATGAGTAGAATGCTGGCCATTGAATCAGTTGCTGGCTCTTAAGTCAACATTTGTATCAAAGCCTGTGATCCAGTGGGTCTACTCTAGAGGGATCTAGTTGTGTTTTGACCATTTTTGAAATGCAGGGAAACTGTCTTTCTGGCAATTAGCTTGCCTTTTTCTTTCTTGTCTCCTGGTGTCATAAGTATGTAAAACAAATCCCTCTACCCAATAATATCCCTAAAACATCCTATTACTTCTGTACAGTTTGTAATGTCTTCTACCTTTTTTTTTTTCCTGAAAAGAAAACAGATGCCTCACTGAAAACTGGCTTGGGTTACATAACTTCCACTCTTAGCAATTTGTACTGACTGCTTGGATTCTGGGCAAGTTCCATTGGTGGGCTTCCATGGGTAGAACAGCCAAATCCATTGGAAGCAGGAGGGTGGATTATTTCCTCTTTCCCTGTGCCTTGCCAAAGAACCTGTTCTGAAGCTGTAGGATGCCCTCCAGAACTAGTTTCTGGGCAACTGCTGAGCTGTTGGCTTTTGGTCATTATGTGGGGCATGGGTGGATTTTCATAAAATCAGTTGATAGCTTTAGCTTGCAAACACTTTCACAATAATACTTCAACAAATAAAACCAGGGCTTGGAGAATCCAGAAGGGCTCTGTTTCCTCCACTTCCACCCTACACTCCCATTTCAGTGATTAATATCTTCTCATTTGCTCTGCTGCTGAGGTGGCTGTTGGGATTCTAACTTTTGCCTACCCATAAAAGGTGGCCCAGGCTCTGGGAAAGGAACCCTGTGTGAGAAATTAGCACAGAAATATGGATTCCAACACCTATCTGCTGAAGAGCTCATCCGACATGAGATGTCATCATTAATGGAAAGGAGCAAGACCATTCGAGACACCATGGAGACTGGCGAGCTTGTACCAGAGGTAAGCTGTGATCTCAGATAGGGAAGGGTTCTGACCACAGATCTGTTCTTCACACACACACAGGCACACACACAAATCCATCCAACCAACCAACAATAATACTATGGTGCCAGAGGAGTTGTGGGTAGGAAAAGATGGAGGTACAATTGTCAGCTTTTTGAGAGAAGGAAGCCCAGGGAAGCTGTGTGAGTCTCTCTCCCCAATACTTTTCTGAAAAGCAGACTGGACTGGACAGACTCTCTGGACAGAGATTCTTTTGGCACCTTCAAGTTACAACACAATAAGCAGGTTAGCCCTTAAAGCATCATAGGAGTGTTCTCTTTGTCTAGTGTGTTTTAGTAGCTCCTTCTGACTATTTTTAATTACAAAAAGCCCATGCTTTGTAGTGTGCTGAATCTGGCTATGCAGTGTGTGTGCATGCTTTTTTTAAAAAAAATTCAGTAATATTTTAAATGGTGTTTTGCTTTCCACTCTTTAGCATCTTTTTGCCTGCAAAGGTGTTTGAGCTCAGAGCTGGCAGTTGTGAGAATTTTTCAGCATTTCAGTAGATACAGAAAGGATCTGTGTGTGTGTGTGCACGCGTGTGCGCGTGTGCACATGCTTGAAGAGATGTCTAGGGCCAGTGGGAGCAAAAGGATGAGAGTGTGATACCTGTGTTTCATGTTAAGGTGCTTCAGCATTCAAAGTGAGCCCTTGATAAAATAATGTTGTCTTTCTTCTACCTTTAAGGATGTTGTTCTGGAGCTCCTGAAAGAAGCTATGTTTGCCAGTGCAGGAGATACCAAGGGGTTCCTGATGGATGGCTTTCCCCAGGAGTTGAAGCAAGGAGAAGAATTTGAGAGCCAGGTGAGCAGCGGGGTCACTGTATAAAAGAAAGGGTGAAGCCCATGCCTTTGCCCGCAAAAGGTCTCAGGTTCCACCTCTGGCTTCTCTTGGAAAGACTGGATGGGGCTCCATCACTGGAAGAGCCACTGCCCCATCAGTGCACAACCAGGGCAGGCAATTGGTACCCCACAAGCCCTGATCATCAACTGTGTCCTTAATGGGAATTGTAGTCCAAAACTTTTAGAAGGCACTAGGTTGCCTACCGTGATGTAGATCACACTGAATGAGATGGTCTGGCATGGTTTGAAGCTTTCTTTGTTCTGGTTAGGAATTCCATTTGCAGCTGTTGGCTGTTCCACTATAGGGTGGCCAATATTTATTTGCTTGCTTGCTTGGCAGGGCTCCTGTGCCTTTAACAAGAAATGCACACAGTGATGCTTTTCTCAGCATGCAGGCCCTCAACAGGAAAAGCTCCGCTTGCTGAATTTCTAGTTTAATCCATATACATTGCTTACTGAACTGGGGGCAAGCAAAACACATGAAAGTTTAAGAATGCACAAATACTTAAATAATATTTGTTTAAAAACTATGTCCTCAACAGGTTTTGCATTTGTGATAGAACTGGTAAAAGAAGGAAGATAAACTTGATGGAGTGGGCGGAAATAGAGCCCTAGCTGGCATAGACTTCATGAGGCCAAATTTCCAAATTGCGGACTAAAATGTCTATATGCCAATCAAGGGACTGGCATTCAAGGAACTGGGCCAAGAATTGTAACTTTATTCCCTGGTGGCTATAATTGACTAGGAAGAGTAAAAGGAGAGCAGCCTTGGCCAGTTAGAATAGTGGAAGAACAAGTGAGTGGATGGAGGAGTAGCATTTGCAGGGAGCCCGGTATGCCATTTTACCACCAAGTAAATAATGCCATGTTGCAAGTTGAGTACGCATATACACTGGATATAACTGTATTACTTGGAAATCTGAGATTATGTATATGTGAGGTAAACTATCAGAAAACAATTTAGGTCTACTTTTGCCACTGGAAAAGAATAACAAAAGGGCAAGGGGACTTTAGCTGACGTTTACCATTGTCAAACACCAGATCAAATTAAATTGTATCCCCAAAGCATACTTTTGTCATCAAGCTTTTACTGCAGCTGTGTCCAGCTGTATTAACATTTACTGGTTGAAATCCTGTTGTGCAGCTGAGCATGCGCAGCGGGGTGACATTAGCAGTGGTAAATCACCGCCAGTCCAAAGGGATTTCAGGGTTCATGCAACTTCTACACAATGTGGTGAAGTCACATCCACCGCAAAACAGGCAAAGAGAGCTTTTAATCAGTAGTGACTTGCCTCTACTGCTGATGCCATCCCTGTTGTCCACATGGAGCTGTGCAATGGGATCTCACCCACAGTGTTTATCTTTTAAAAAACAAACATTTGGTTGCCCTTCATTCCGGCGTACAACAATTCTAAGAGAAAAGAGCAAGAGGAAAGCCCAATACTTTCTCTAACCTAGGCATTAAAATCAGCAGAGGCATGTTCAAACAGGTGAGTGGGCACCAAAACATCATAAGGCTTGGGACCTCTTGGACTGTGGTGAGGAAGGTGAGACATCTGAACAGAAAAGGTTCTTCTGGTTGCTGTGAAAGGTATATATGCATTTGCTGTCCTAGACTCCTTCAAGGTACCTTTAAAATATTTTTTATTGTTACACGGCATGAAAGATGATGGGCTGGATGGGATCTCCCTAGTCTAGCACTCTTTTCCCACAGTGGCACCTTCTAGGATTTTATTAAATAACATCTTTCTTTAAGTATAATTATGTAATTAATTGCCACAGGATTCTCCTCTGAGCTTTTCCCAGTAGAACTTACAGAGACCAGAACTTCATTCTCCAAGGTGAGAGAACCCTTGAAAACTATCTAGACCTTGAACCTAACTCCATTGAAGCTTCAGAGAAAGAGTTACTGCTTTCTTGTAGAAGCTGCCACCATCTCTCATGAATCAAAACACAAAAGCACTCTTAACACGCTCAAAGGCATATCAGGTAGTCAGTGGTCAAAACTTTGGTAAGACTACAGGATTTAGTTAACCTGAGTTTCTCTTTAAAACAGTCTCCAGACCAGAGGTCTCTTTAAAACTTTATTTAAAGAAATAAAGAAAAGTACTGTAAAATAAAATTGAAATTTCACCTAATGGAGTCAGAGGTTATATGGTTGCAAAGTGACAGAAAACAAGTACATAATCAAAGATCAAGCTTCTGGGAAAATGAGTAAAATATACAAAGATAATTAATCACTAATCCTTGGCAAAACATGAACAAGCAATGAATTCAGGCAAGATAACAGTACACTAGGAAAGCAATAAAACTATTCTGTCATGAGGAGCAGCCTCGTGGTGGTTTGGCTACTTACAAGTCCCTTTTATAAACCTTTTTTTGAGGGCATGGTTGTTCGGCCTTTGGTCATGTCCTCTCCCTTATGGATGTTGTTCTGCACTGAGGTGGTGGTGGTTCATCAGAGTTATTGTCTCTCCTCCAACCAATCAACCTAAAATCTTTAACACAGCTATTCACCCAGGGAGAGTCATGACCTACCTTAACAGGGGGATCTAATTTGCAGACAAATTGAAGGGAAGGGAATTCTATCATTCTAACCCTGATTCTATCATTGAGAAACATAAAGACATGTGACCCCCTTGAGAAAAGCTGGAGACACAGAGACGGGCAAAAAACTAAACACATTAATGAACCTTGTCTACGAACAAAAAATGCAATGTTTCTATCAACTCTTCCATTCAGGAAAGAGAGGAAGCATTCAACCATAGAGAGGCTTTGAGAATCTTCTTATTGACAAAGTTCTTTTTATTCCATTTCCCCCCCAGATTGGGGAGCCGTCCCTGGTGCTCTGTCTGGACTGCTCTTCTGCAACGATGAGCAGTCGCCTTCTGGAAGGAAGTCAAAGCAGCCAGGGTCTTGACAACAGTGCTGAAGCCATCACGAAGCGCATTGAAGCTTACTACCAAGCTAATGAGCCGGTGGTCACATATTACGAAAACAGAATTCCTCTATTGAAGGTAAATTAGCCAAGTTTTAGAGTGCAACCATTGTTTCTTACTTCTCTTAAGGAAACAAGTGGTTCATAACTTTTCACATCCAAAGTTCAAGGAGTCACTCCTGCATCCCCTCCCCCCTCCCCATCTAGAACACTTTTGCATCTCACTTAGGGTACAGATATCGCTTGTGGAGAACTGCTGAACAAAAGACAACCAATAAGCTGAGAGCTAGTTAATTTATACAGAATAATACTCTTTTATTTGGATAGCTGTCCTGAAAAGACTAGAATATAGTGGAAGTTACCTTCCTCTGACACAGAGGAGATTTATGCCTAGGAAAGACATCTGGAATCAGCACCTTTCTCCAAAACCTGAGGATTGTACTCCCCACTCTATGCTGGCTTTTAGTTAGCTTAATTAATGAGGAAGAACAAAGAACAATATAGCAAAAGAATAGGTTCCAGTCAGGAGCATGCTACTAGGAACTGGAATTGGTTATGGTCTACCATTTTGTACTCAACTCCACCCATAGAATCACACAGTCAGTTATTGAACATGTCATTGAATTTAATGGAACGGTTTGGCCTGAATTTAGTGGGAAACAACTGTAAGTTAGTCTGGATCCAGCCCTTTGTTTTTTGTTTAGTTTTTAAGAAAGCACATTGGCCAACTGTAGTTCTCATAAGTACTTGTATTAAAATAATTTTTTGCCCACAGCCTGTGATGTTAGATCCAAAGGCACTGTAGAGAGTTCGCTGCCATCAGGGGCAGATTCTCCAGCAACAATGCTTAGATTATAGTGGCATGGAGCCGTGGGGCTGATATGTCTGACTGCCCATGAGAGGGTATCTCAGATCATGACTGATTTGTGTGGCGTCATGTGATATCACTACTCCCGGTCTCTCTTTTACACATATAGAGTTTTCACCAGTCCCCCCCATGGTATGGAAATGCTGTCAGTTTTAGAAACGTGTAACATGCAGAACAGCAGAAATGAACACACTGACTGTAAGGGATAGCAATGTCATCAAATTTCAACCCCAAACACAAAAGTCCTGAAAATATATTCTATTTTTATTTTAAGTGTCCAGATGTCATGGGACTTTGTAGAACACATGCCCCATTTATGCAGATTATAAAATGCAATTTCTCCTTCCGAAATTTTTCTTTTAGTTGCCTGGAAAATATTTAATATGCTCATATGACTTAATGAGCAAAATCCTGTTCCTGCTGGTGTAAATGTGTTGGGCATTATGCTATTCAGTTGCACAGTGTGCTGGCTGAAATGCTTCATGGACAGCACTTCTGCCTTAAGACTAGCACAATTACTGCAGGCACAACCTCACATTGTGTGTGCATAGTTGTGGAACAGGATTTTGGCCCTTATGTTTAACTAAAAGTACTGAATAAATTGCTGCAGTCCTGTTCCAAAAGGTTTCTCACAAAAATCCCATTGTGGAACTAATGTAATAAAGCTACAATTAATTTGGAGACAAACCAAGATTTTTAAATGGCTCACAATATTGTGCTTCACAATCATTAGGCCACTATGTATATAGTCATACTTCAAAACAAGAAAATGGGAATGGCAATAAGGGTTGATTTTCTCCATCGCCATTACTAAAAAGATGTGTTCCCAGCTGCATGAAAAACAGAACATGAAAATTTAAAGAGTGGCTTCAGATATTGGGAACCTTTATTTACAAAGGTGCAATGTTTCCTGCTTCAAAGTGTCCAGCAGAAACAAAGATTAAAAAGGTCTCTGATCAATATGCCTTGCAGCTGAGATTAGCTACATTTCTAACTGTGGGATAATGGACTTACATCAACATTTGTAAGCCATCCAGCAAGCATTCTCTCTGCTATATTTCTCCAAAGTCTCTGAAAGATGGCAGCCATTTACTGTGTTCCAGTCCCAGTCCGAATGTAAGCTTTCTTTGACAGCTAAATTTGTGTTAATGTTGAAATTCAGTTCCTCACCTGCGGAGTTCAGAAACAGATAGAAACAAGTGTGCGATTAAATGTTACAGTGTAGGGTGCTCTGAAAAAAAAAAGGCTTCCATTTAATTCAAGCAGGACATCTTGGTCTTTGGGGACGCAGGTGGCACTGTGGGTTAAACCACTGGTCCCCAACCTTGGGCCTCCATATGTTCTTGGACTTCAATTCCCACAAATCCTGGCCAGCAGAGGTGGTGGCTCTTTGGCTTACAAACAGGGATGAGCACCGGGCCCCTAGAGTCGGACACGACTGGACTTAATTGTCAACGGTAACCTTTATTCTGCTCTTTATATTCAGATTCCCACTCCTGGTTTTCTATTTTTCTTGCCTGGCTGACACACAACATAGCTAGTGGGCATCCATGGTCCTTTGTATTGGTTCTTCTTTGTGGCCTCTGTGAATGCACACAATTGGGTTGTTCTGTGCCTGCGCAGGACCTCTCGGAAGTTTCTAGAGCTTAAAGACACGTGATTTGTGGGATGTTCCCCCGCAGAGCGCATGCTCCGCCTGCCAGTCCCCTCAGTTCCTTTTAGCCGCCGCTGAGGTTAGACCTATTTCGGAGAGGTAGAGCAATTGAGCGTTTACTGCGATCGGTGGTTGCTTCTTCTGTTATTTCAATCACTTTTTTGTTGGACGTTTCCCCTCTAAATTGATTTGTTCTACCTTCGATTCGATTCAGTTTTTTTCTCTTTCCCCCGTTTTTGCCGATTCCCTCCCTTTCCTTCCCATCTTCCCTCCAATTTTCCCTTGTCTTTTATGGCCCCCCCGGGCCTTTCAAGCAGTGTGTACTGTGTAATAACAAGATCCCGCTCACTGACGGCCACGACCGTTGCCTTTTCTGTCTCGGGGAACAGCACCAAACACACTCTTGTCGCGAGTGTAAAAGGCTCACGAAGCCTGCACTTCAGCTGCGGCTTCAGAGGCTGCGATCTTACCTTTGGGAGAAATCCCTCAATCCACCTTCGGTCGCCATGGACTCTGCACTGTCCCCAGATTGTCGACCTGATCACCAAGAGCCTCCTAGACCGGTCTCTAGTCCAATGACTCCTTCTCCTCACCAAGCGGAGAAGTTGAAGTCTACCTCAAGACCGAAGTCAACATCGACATCGAGGACCTCCGCTCCGTCAACTGAATCATCTAAAAAGAGAAAAGATAAGACTACTTCAAAAAAGCCTAAGAAATCGTCGAAATCTACTCAGATTCAACCACCCCAATCGACACTTCCATCCCCAATTTTGGAGGAAAGGTCTAGAGACGCCTCGGGATCGATGTTAGACAGAGATGAACCACCTCTGCCTCCGGCCCAGGCTCCAGCTTCCACTGGTAGCTTGTCACCAAGTATTGGCCTCTCTCCAGCTGACGTTCACTCCAGCCAGGCCTCGGCCCATTCGAGCCCTGCGTCATCAGGGCGGGCAATTCCAATTCAAATCTCGGGCTCAGACTCGTGTCATCACTCCCCTCGAAAACATTGGGCAAAGAGACGACACTTGTCACCAGTGCAGTATGACCCTACACACAGAGATTACTATTACTACCCAGAATCTTCTCGGTATCAACCACGAGAAGATCTCAGAGATCGATACTACCAACAATATGATCCGTATTTCCCCGAAGATTTACCGGAACAAATTTAATGCACCAAACCCAAGAGATGCTTTGCCGTATCCACCTCGATATTCACCTTCTGGGTCTCCATCACCACCTCGATACCGACACCGTTCCCACTCATCGCACTCGACATCGACTCACCAGATCCCGCTTGCTACCAAGCCGGCCCTCAAGCGCACTACTTCAACATTGGAACAACCACAGTTGAAGTGTTCCAAGCATTCTTCCAAACATCCTCCCCCTCAAAACACATCTCTACATGTTACGACCACCTATAAGGGCCCACCTCCTCCTCCTCCTGATACAACCCAAGTACCCCCTGCTTCGCAACAGCCTTCTTCGACACACTTCTCCACATCAAAATCTCGACATCAATCTCCATGCTCTGGATCGTCCATATTGACCCAGGATTCGGCCTCTGATATTTCTCCAGAATCACCCTCCAATTTACCCACTCCAATTTCTGATGTAGCGGAAAATCATCCGCCCTCACCTTCGGAAGATTTTACTTCCTACTCCCAGCTAGTGATGAGGATGGCTAAGTCCCTACAATTAGAAATCGAGGAACCACCACCTCATAAACAAGACTTAGTTTTTGATGATATTAATCAAGAGAAGATACCTCCGCTTAGCCTTACCTTCATACCTGCTATGCTAGATTTGATTAAAGAATCATGGGACAAGCCCCCTTCATCATTACAAATTTCAAGACGTGTGGGAAAACCATTATAAAACCCATGGTCTGGACACTGCCTTTTTATCCAAACATCTGACACCGAATTCAATTATTGTGGAATCCAATCAATTGAGAGCTCGCAACAAATCATCAGTTGCACCTACCAACCGGGAGGGAAGAAAGTTAGATATTCTGGGCAGACATCTTTACTCCCTCATTTCATTTCTTATGCGAGTTGCCAACTATCAAGCCGCCATGGGAGCTTACCATAGGCAACTATGGAATAAGATCCTCCCTGTTATTCAAGCAGCTCCTGAGTCTTCTAAGACTGAAGCCCTAAATATTCACGCTGAGGCTTCTACACTGGCCAAACAGCAAAGAATTGCTTCCCGCCACACTGCTGATGCCGCGTCTAAGGTGATGGCTACATCTATTGCCCTTAGACGCCATGCCTGGCTTAGGTTGGCTGGCATATCTGATGACACCAGATCGAGAATTGAAGACCTCCCATTCGATGGTGCTGGCCTTTTCAATGAAAAAACAAACGAAGTAATGGACAACCTTCATAAAATTCGGAAAACAGCTCGATCATATTCCACGCAGCAAACATTTCGATACCAGCGACCCCAGTACCACAGACAGTCCAACAGCCATTTCAGCCATTCCACCAACCATACCGTACATACAAGCCACAAATGCAGGATAGACCTTATTCCGGCCCGTCAACGTCTACCGCACCATCCTTTCGACAACAGCAACCATGTCGACAACCCTTTCGACGCCAACAGAAGAAGGGTAAGCAGTATCAATAAACCCCTTCCATCTTCCACCACTATTTCCACTCCGTTTCAAACCAGGTTATACCCTTTCCTCAGTGCATGGCGTCGAATCACCAAGGACCAATGGGTCCTTTCGATTATCGAAAAGGGCTATTTCATTATTTCAGCATACTCCACCTTTCACTGTCATTAAAACTACTCCCCACTCATTGGCACTTCAAGAAGAAATTTCCCTTCTTCTCCAAAAACAAGCCATACTCTTCGTCCCTTCCTCTGCCCTGCATGATGGTTTCTACTCTAGACACTTCACTGTACCGAAAAAGGACGGAGGACTCCATCCCATCCTCGACCTTAGAAACCTCAATTAAATTCATTCGGCCTAGACATTTCAGAATGCTGACACTCAACACTATCATTCCTCTCCTTTCACAGGGAGACTGGTTTGTTGTCATCCATCTCCAAGACGTGTATTTTCACATCTCTATCCATCCGAGTCACAACAAATTTCTTTGATTCCGATTCGACGGCATCTCGTACCAGTTCTGTTCTCTTCTGTTCAGACTCTCCATGGCACCAAGGACCTTCACCAAGTGTATGGCACAAGTTGCTGCCTACCTCCGCCTTCAGGGAATCACTATATTCCCTTATATAGATGACTGGCTGATAGTTTCTGCTTCCTACCATGATGCCGTCAGAGCTACCCAATTACTCTCGACACTCTTCAAGACCTCGGTCTCAAGGTGAACCATGCCAAATCCCATCTCGAACCATCACAGACAGCCACCTATATAGGGGCATACTTTGATTCCCTACAAGCCAGAACCTTTCTCCCTTACGAGAGAATAATCAAACTCAAACGGGCTATACAACCGTTCCGACCTCATGCTTCAGTATCAGCTCATAAAGCCCAACACCTCCTCAGGCTCATGGCTTCCACTACCTCCATTATCCAGCATGCCAGGTTAAAGATGAGGTCTCTTCAGTCATGGTACCTCTCCCTATTCGACCCCATGACACATCACCCATCCAGATGCCTCAGGGTCACAAACGAACTAGCCCGACAACTTACATGGTGGACATTTCTCCCACATCTTCTTGTCGGAAGACCCTTCTCCCCTCTCCAGCTCACGGTGCAGGTTACCACGGATGCCAGCCCGTTGGGATGGGGCGCCCACTGTCGGCATCACAGGATCCAGAGCAGTCATTACACATCAACCACCTAGAGCTCTTAGCTATTATCAAAGCTTTCCACGCCTTCCTACCCATCATTGAAGGACGTGCAGTCCAACTTGCTACGGACAATACGACAGCTCTTTATTATGTCAACAAGCAGGGCGGTACACATTCCCTTTCCTTACTGTACCTAGCTGTCGAGCTCTGGGAATGGTGCTACCTTTACATCTTCCTAGTAGCAGTCCATATTGCTACGGACGACAATCTGCTTGCAGACCATCTCAGTCGCCTTACCACAAGGACGCACGAGTGGTCTCTAGACGACAAAGTGTTCGCCCTTCTTTGCCATCGATGGGGGACTCCTTCTGTCGATGTTTTTGCTACCAAGAACAATACCAAGTGCCAACTATATTGTTCCTGCGCCGGTATCGGCAGAGGCTCTCTCGGAGACGCCTTCATGATAAGATGGGACAGCGGACTCCTCTACCTATTCCCGCCAATCCCACTGATACAACGCACCATCATTCGGCTTTGACAGTTTCAATCGGATGCGATCCTTCTCGCCCCATGGTGGCCACGACAATTTTGGTTCACCCACTTGAGGTCGATGTCGAGCGACCTCCTCCATCTTCCGTCCATCCCCAACCTCCTCATGCGGGACAACGGGCTCGTTTACCATCCCGATCTCGAATCTCTGAAACTGACGGCATGGAGGATTCTCCCGCAATAAGGGATATACTTGACAGGGCTCAAAAACCATCAACAAAGATCCTTTACCAACATAAATGGAGAGCATTCCTCTCCTTTGTCAATTCTAAAAACTTACCTGCGGTACCAGTTTCACTGAAGACTCTACTTACCTTTATACTCCATCTTTTTCATCTTGGATTGGCCCATTCTACATTGAAAGTTTATATTGCTGCAGTGGTCGCGCACCAACCATCTCATTCGGAAGCAGCTAAACTTTTCTCCCATCCGACTTTGAAAAAATTCCTTAAGGGACTTCGCAATATCCGTCCTCAACGTCAACCTCCTCTTCCCCAATGGTCGTTACAGCTTGTCCTTAATGCATTAACCCGACCTCCCTTTGAACCGATAGCTACTACTAACCTCAAACTGCTTTCCTTGAAAACATCATTCTTAGCAGCCATAACGTCGACTAAACATGCTAGCGAACTGGCAGCTCTTAGATCAGATCCACCTTTTCTGCAGTTCCATCCGGACAAGGTCACTCTATACCCAGATGTTTCATTCTTACCTAAGGCCGTATCTGATTTTCATTAAATCAACCTATAATACTGCCTAACTTATTTTCATCTCCCTCTACACCTCTCGAGCGCATGCTCCACATGCTTGATGTTAGACGTTCCTTGGCCTTTTACATTGACAGAACCAAATTGTTTAGGAAAGCATCAAGGCTCTTCCTATGTTTTCATGGCCCTAATAAAGGTTCACCAGCTTCGCCTCAAACGTTGGCTAGGTGGATTGTTCAAACAATTTCACTGGCATATGAACTGGCAGGCAAAACACCACCTGAACCTTGAAGGCTCACTCGACTAGAGCACTGTCTACCTCCACTGCCTTCCAACGAGGAATAGAAATCCCTCACATCTGCCGTGCAGCTACATGGTCCAATCCATCAACATCTGTCACACATTACCGTTTGGATGTCAGGGCAAAGAAAGATGCTGCTTTCGGCAGAGCTGTATTGACTTCCTTTCTACCGTGACGTCCCACCATCCGGTAAGTGAGCTTGCCAGTCACCTAATTGTGTGTATTCACAGAGGCCACGAAGAAGAAAGAGAGGTTACTTACCTGTAACCATGGTTCTTCTAGTGGTCCTCTGTGAATTCACACATCCCGCCCTGCCTCCCCTGTCTGTCACGTTGTCCTCTTATATAGCTCTTTGACAGCGGCGGACTCTTTTGGGAACTGAGGGGACTTCTGGCGGGCGGAGCATGCGCTCCACGGGGTAACGTCCCACTAATCACGTCTTTAAGCTCTAGAAACTTCTGAGAGGTCCTGCACAGGCGCAGAACAACCCAATTGTGTGAATTCACAGAGGACCACTAGAAGAACCATGGTTACAGGTAAGTAACCTCTCTTTTTATTTCCTCCCTTTTAAAAACACACACATTTGCAGGCCTTAGGGGTTCCTTCAAGAATGCTCAGTGGCCCCATTTTGGCTTGTGTTCTGCAGACCAGCTCTCCCTAGCCTGCTGCTTTCCAGAAGTAGGGTTAGGTTTCAGCAGTATGGCCATTGGCTTTTGCCATGTGAATTTGCTATTAAGAGGGAGTGACTGGTTGATCAGAATTGTTTCTTTCAATGTTCAGCTATCTGATGCAAAACTTCTTTTTTTAAAAATAGGTAAATGCAGAAGGAACACCAGAAGAAGTTTTCCTTGAAACATGTGCTGTTATTGATGCTTTTCTGAAAAAGGAAGGAACAGGATCTCCTCTTTTAGCACACACAGTATAACTGCCGTGCTTGCTCACTCTCACATGTACACTCAGCGGGCCTCAAAATGCTGTTCAGAGCAATAGCTGCTGTCTTGAAAGAATAGTGCATGTTATAAACATTGCAAAAATCTCTACAACCTGTATGGTACAGTATGACACACTTGTACTGTATGTAGTCTATCAAAACGTTTGCACTTTGCAGGTTAAAAAAGCATGATAAACAGCAGCTCAGATTTCTATAAATCATGTCTTGCACTAAACTATTATCTGATATACTGCCAAGCATTGAGTTCCCAGTCAGCATACCTGACATAATGTTGTATTTGTTTCTGTAAACAGACAGCTCAATTTTGAGGCTATTTAAGCTTGCTCTTTCTCTATAGTGTTTGAAAAGTCTGTTTTCTGACATTTTATCTTATTGGTGGAATATGCAGTTAAGTTGCAGTCATTTACGCAAAATAGTGGAACTGGGGAAATCCTCTGAAAAAGCAGCATACATTGTACAATGTATATTAATAAATTGAACAGGACAGATGGGATTATGGGATTAACTGCTGTGTTGACACAAAGATAAATAACCTCTGGTACTGATGAGATTTAAAAAAAACCCTGCAGTGACTATAGGAAGATTACTGTATGTTAAAAATGTATAAACACTTGAGCTAATTACTGGTACTTCTTGAGAGTAAAAACAAAGAAAAATAAAATGGAATATTAAGAAATCTATGTTCCTAAAGAATAGGAGGCAACTATAAACAAATGCAATAGTTATTGTTTGTTCTACAAGTAAAATATGACAACTGGAGATTTCTGTTTTAAACCCTAAGCTGTTAACTTTCATTTCCTTGAGTTTTATAAGTGTGCAAGAGAAGTATTACTCTAAATGCTTGTATTTATAAATCTACATTTTCATATCTTTGCACAAAAGAATGATACAGAAAAAATAATTTCACAAGGAAACTAAAGTATTCAGGATTTTCTGCTGATCAACAGACAAATGCATATAATATCCTTAAAGACTGCAGCCTTTTCCTGGATCATCCGCTAGTTCTGTTTGCATGATTAATTTTTCTGTCAGCCGTTGCATTATGAATGAGTACTTGAGGCAGATTTGTATTTTTCAAGTTATTTTTCTTGTAATACTAATAAAATATATGGACAAACATTCAGTATAGGAATTTCTTTTTTATTCCACATCTTTAGTCTTGTTAAACCAAATAAAATATTCACTTAAATAGGTATTTTTCATCGTTACCTACAGATTTGTCTGCATTTTTTCAGCTTACGTGAAAAATTTGCATCATAAACAGCATTTCTGAATTAAAATTGTAAAATAAGCTTGTCTGAACCTTTTTACAAGTGATGCATTTGATACATGAAACACTATGGCAAACACAGTACAGTTTCACAAGTGAGCCAGGTATGTGTAACTGGTTTGTCAAGACGTGTCCAAAAATGACTCACTAAACAGACTACAAATTTCTACTGAAGTATAGAAAATCTTAGTTTTTACTTTGATCTAGAGTTAATAATTCCTCTGTCAATGAAAAGTTTGGGGAAAGGACCAGGAGCTTTTAGAATTCATAGATAAGCTATATTAATAAGTTTCGTTTTATCTTTCATAAAGTCTCATAGTATGTATGTTTGTTACTGCTGGGTAGCAGCAAAAGGTGTAATCAGCAGCTGAAGGCAGAATTTCAGTATCTGAGATAGGACTGCACACCTATTTGACAGGTCTCTTATATATTAATCATATCTGGGGCAGGACCCAAGTAGTAAACTCTTTAACCAGAGATGAGATGAAAATGTCACAAAGAAACCAAACATTTGGTTAATACAACAGGCTAACCAATAGACCTGAGATGAAATTAGAAACCATTTTTTCTTGCCATGGGATAGTTCCTTGAGTTTGCCACATAATTACTGAGACCTAAGGCATTAGGAAGGGTTTAGCTGTCCACTTTGCTTATGGAGGTACTTCTCAAACTGCGGAGGCATAGAGAGAACATTTCTTCTCTAAGTGTTGAAGGTGGTAGTAAATGAAAGGTACATTGTGCCCATATCACATGTGTCAAATGATTATAAACTTTACAGTATGAAGAAATATCTGGGCCAATGAGATATACAATCTGAGTAACATGAAAGTAAGCCTTCTCTTTTACATTTACATGATTAGTTGTTTTTCCTTCCCAGAGGAATCAAGTTTTTGCTTTCATTAAAGAGAAAAGTAAAATACATCAGGTGTATTATTTCATGTTATATACATTTTGGTTTATTAAATTTCTCAAAGGATGAGATATGCTTACAGACGATGTATTATACTGCTCAATCATTTAGGAAATGATACCGTATCATCTACCCAATATATTAAAAAAAATGCTTAAACTACTCTAACAAAAAGTGATTACACCTAAAACAAACACTGAAAATTAACACTGTGATTAAACTGAAATTAATGCTGCTATGAAATGCACCAGCCAATTCTTTGTTAGTTACTTACTGCCACAGTTTTAAGTTAAACACATTATTCTAAGTCACTATGAAAATTCAAGTTTTTGTTTAAGCAATGAAAAATCTACTACAGTTAAAATAATCGGCATTTCTGGATCACAAGTTATACATGTCAAAATGATATATTAGCTAAAAATATATAGCAAATATTACAAAGCTCTTTTAATCATTGCTCTTTGTAGGTTAGGAAAGCGTACCAAATGCTTTTCTCATTTGTTCTGTGGGCAAGGGTGGGGAAGGAACTGTTATAAAGAGCAGCCTGAAAACGTGCATCATGATCAATCCGTTACACAAGAAGTTTTAATTGATATCCTCCATCTAATTGCTCTGATCCAGTGGTATCTTAAAGATACGGAAACCCACAGTACATGCCACAAATGCTACATTGTTCATGTCAAAAGAGCTCTGTGTAAGCCCTCTTCTGGGTGTGCACATCTTTCCTTAATCGGAGTGAACAGCATAGCACAACACGCAAAAAGTCCCTGTGCTATTTGGAGAACACATAAGGTTCTGAACAGGGGGGATGTGTTAGTCTCAGGGTGTTGGAGCACTCCCTTGGAAGAGACTGAGTTAAGACAGCTGGATGATGACAGCTGGGACACGTAGCCCTTTAGGAGGCTCAGGCACCTTCTTCATCTATGAACTACACGGTATTCTCAATTTGTAATGTTGGTTCAAAAGTCAAACCTCCTCAGAAAAAAGTCACAGTAAGCATTCTATATATAAACAGACTGTATCCACATAGTTTATTTCTCACAGTTCTCCTGACAAATGAACATTATTTAAGAACATACTGTATACACAGATAAGAAGAAACATACAAAATGTTTTAAATGATGCACAACAAAATCCAGCAGTATAAAAGAATGCATGTGAACCCTTGCTCACTGCTCAGGCTAAATTTAATTACTTGTTTAAATAGTAATAAAAATACAATCTTTCATGGATCTTGTGCATACTACAAAAGAGGAAAATTATTACCATATATGATTTATATTAGGCAGTTTTCTTTAATGAGTTGCATTAACAACTCCAAATACAGAGGCAGAAGGCTGTGTATCTTACTTTATAAGAGTTAATGTTGGGTATTGGAGACTTTACACAGTTACTACCACTGGCACTTTTCACCATATTTTTGTACACATCACATGGTCATCTTATATAACATTACATTTAAAAATATATCTGCGTGACAATTTTATAATATTCACACACCGTGAGCTGGTTAAGGAAGCAATGCCACAGTTGCCCCCTGTAGTGCTTCACTGTTGCTAAATAAAAGTTTACTGTGATAAAAAGGAAGAGGAAAGGGGTTTAAAAAAAGTCAATGTGATTAAGCAGCTCAAAGGCCTATTACCGACCATCACAGGAACAGTGATTGTTTTTGAAGAATATTCTAGAAGCAAAACACTGTCAAAGGTTAAAACTTTGCCTAAAGAAGTCAGTTCCTGTACTGAAAACTAGTTTCACAACAAAACTGCAAACTACAAAACTCCTTTGAATGTAATCATTTCATCACCTCCACATTTCACAATAGCCAAGTTCTCTTTGCCTTTGGAATTGACTATCTTTAATGTGTGCTTTCATATCTGGCCACACTTTTTAAACTCCTCTCTTTAGATTCGCTATCTTTTTAAAAAAAGACCAACACAGTGAAAAGAAAAATCACCTCAGTAAAGCTTGCCGAACACTAGGAATGGTCAACTTCTGTTCAGCAATTTAATATCATAACACACCAGAGAGCAGTGTTTCGTTGAGGGCACCTGGAAAGCTCTCATGCTGCAAATGACATTCCTGGGAAAGCAAATATTATTCCAAGGTAGGCAGAGCATCAACAACAGTGCCGCCGCTGCGTTTTCAAAGACGATACTAAGCTTCAGGTTGCAGGCTTGCTTCCCATGTCATCTGTTTGCAGGAAAGTAGTTGGGGTCAAGGTAATTATAACTGGGGCCTTGGGACATGCAGTAGTCTCTGTCTAAGAATGTCTCTGCTCTGTATACGGGTTCTAATCGGTGATTCTCCTTGTGAATGTCTGTTTCATGTAGGCTGAAAAAAGAGAAAAGAAGCATTATTTGCCATGTATGATGAATGTTCTTTACACGTCTCTGTGAATATATATGTAAATTCAGGGGCAAAGAATCAATCTTACATTCCTAAATTCCTAACACCTCAGCTTTTGTTTTCTAGAAAAGTGCTTTCCTGCTACATATATAAGAGCAACTGCTTTACCAAAGAGATTACTTTTTAGACCCAAGTAGTTATGTAACATTTTAAGACGCATTTCAAACCTAGTGCTGGAGGTATGAGAAAGGCCGTATTGGGTATCAGGGCATGTGCACTGGAAAGGGAGTAAAGGTTTTTCAGCTGAGGAACGTTATGAGGATCGATTGTGCAGGCAACGAGAACACATGTATGTGAATCACAGAGACCATAGAGAAGAGTTTGTTGCATTTGATTTACAGAGACTCTAGTAGTGTCTTTGAAGTATGTGAGCTATTGAGTTTCTATTGCCAAGCAGGAATTTGAATCCACATCTCCCAAGTCCCAATTCATCATTCCATACACAATACCACCCAGGCTCTCAAAAGTACACAAACCAAACACTTTTGAAAAATACAACAAAATGGTGAATAATTGCCACCAAGGCATCTGCTTACCAGTCAGAACAAGAATCACATAAATCCAAAGACATTTCTGGAGGGCAGTCTCGGCAGTGCCACCGAATGCCTTGAATGGGATTGGCTCCACAGTTATCACACTGAAAACAAATTCAGCAGAGAGCTCAAAGGGTTTTCCAAAAGCAATCTCCAAAATACCAAGTCTATAAAGTCAGTATATAGAGACAACACTGCCGCTAGAAAATTAGATTAAATGAATTCTCTTGAAGACTTCTTCACTCACTCTCAACACTGAAGACACATATGTATATAATCAGGTGTGGGGAAAGGAGACCAATAAACTAACATTTCTGACTCCATCTGTCATGATTTTTCACAAACCTTTCTCAAACAACTTTCGAGCTGTGCCTCTTCTCTTGAGTTCCCCAACTGTGTTCCCATATAGTTTTCACTAGTGTTCTATTTGTTTCTAGCTCCACCCTCACAGACCTCATTTTACCTTCACTATCCAGCCAAGCAAAACAGGTCTTTCTTTGGTACAGCAGGACCCCTGTATCCCTAAGATCAGTATCTGCAATTTCACTTATCCACAGTCTGAAAATATTAAAAGAAACTAGAAATATGTATTTTTATGATGTATTTACCAGAACTGACCACAAGAAAGAATTAGATACTATGCTACGTATGTATTCTTGTTAAAGAAAACATAGCATGGTCTCTGGCACCGTCTGGTGGCCAGTTCTGGTAATGCATGGTGAAAATACTTTTTTTCTAGATTTTCTCTTTTACCATGCTATGCATAGTGTTTGCTATTATCAGCGGTTTTCAGGATCCACAGGGGGCTTGGAACCAATCCCCTGCAGATACAGGGGTCCTACTGTATATACTCCTTCTAATCATGGCCCTTCATATCTTACACTATATTTTATGCAGCTTATTCCTTTCCACCTCACCAACATTTCCTTCTATACTCTTTCTACCTCTACGTCTACCTTCTCCTTGGCCATTTGTTCTCTTGGAGCCTTTCTTGAACTTTCTGGAAGCTACAAATGGTTCCAAGCAAACATCTGGGCAGACCTGTGACTCTCTTCTCACATCCTCATGCCTATACTTCACAATGACTAAAATTATAAAACACATAATGGTTTTAAATATCATATTTAAAACAATTAAACATTTATTAAGTTTTAAAAGCAAGATTAAAAACAATTTGAAAACATTTAAAAATCTGTTAAATTAATAAACAAGCTCTCCTGAGACACCTACTGCATACAAGCTTGCCTGAAGAGGAAGGTGATGACGGAAGGACAAGGGGGGGGGGGGGGGCAACCTGGTTTCTTGGGACAGTGCATTCCAAAGCCTGTCGTGTCATCACCAAACACTTTGGGAAGATGGTGGAACTAAGAGAAGGGGCTCCCCAGAAGACCTTAAAAGCCAAAAGGCTCATATGGATTGATATGATCCTTCAAATAGCCTGGACCCAAGCTATATAGGGCTTTACAAGTAATAACCAGCACTCTGAATTGGGCCCGGAAACTGGCAGTCAGTGAAGTTGTTGTAATAAAGGAGTTACATGTTCCCTATAGCCAGCATCAGTCAGCAATCTGGCTGCAGTATTCTGAACCAGCCGAAATTTCCAAACACCTTCCAAAGGCAGCCCCACATAGAGCGCATTGCAGTAATCCAAATGGGATGGAACTATGGAATGTATTACCATGGCCAGATGAGACATGTCAAGGAACACGTACAGCTAGTGCACCAGCATTAACTGTGCAAATGTATTCCTGGCCACCACTGAAACCTACGCATCCAGACTCAGGGTTGAGTCCAGGAGCACATCCAAGCTGTGGACCTGACTTTTCAGAAGGAGCAGAACCCTGTCTAGTACAGGCTGAATCTCTATCCTTTGATTTGCCTTGTGACTGACCAGGAGCATCTCTGTCTTGTCTGGATTAAGCTTCAGTTTGTTAGTCCTCATCCAGTCCATCACTGATAACAGCCACCGGTCTAAGCACAGAACAGTTTCTTGGAATCAGATGGAAAAAAGACAGAGTTGGGTGTAATCAGCATACTGATAGCACCGAACCCCAAAACTCCAGACCACCTCTCCCAGCAATTTCATGTAGATCTTTAAAAAATAGGGGACAGGACTGAGACCCGAGGGACACCAAAACCTAATGTCCAGGGTGTCGAACAGGATTCCCCCACTCTACCTTTTAAGTTCGGCCATCCAGGAAGGATCGGAACCACTGTAAAACAGTACCTGCAAGACCCATTCCAGAAAGGTACCCTAGAAGGATACCATGGTCAATGGTATTGGAAACCGCCAAGAGAACAGGGACACACTCCCCTGTCCAGTTCCCGGTGTAGGTCACCCACCAAGGCAACCAAAGCTATTTGTTCTGTACCCACGCCTGAAGCCAGACTGAAATGGATCTATATTCAGAAATAAGTCCCACTGACTTCAAGGGGGCTTATTCCCAAATTTGAATAGGACTGCAATCTGAATATATGTAAATGAAATCTTATTTTTTAGAGGAGAAAAATAGTATTCATTGGTTTAGAAATTAAGGACAAATATAATGGCATATGCCTTCCAATTTCTCTCTGAGGCCTCACTGAAACACTCCATGAATGGCAAATATATCACCAACACGTCAGTGAAGGACTTCACATTCCAGTGAATGCACCATCTAGCTGACAAAAGATATCGCCTTGTGTATCTTTACTAACCTTAAAGCCTATGTGCTGTACAAAGCCGCTTTCTGCATGCATATGCAGCAGTTTCTGCTTCCTCAGCTTTTTTAGTTCAAGCAACTCTTTGTATTCTGGTAAATCTCGATATGCTACAGGAATACTTTCTTCATCCTGTTAAAATAAGGGTGAGAGGAATTTAATTTGGAAAGTTACAGAAATAACATTGAGGGGGGGAAAAAAGGATGTCAGGAAAGTCATAAATTAACAAAATAATTATAATAATAAAAATCCATTGCCAGACCATTAAAGGCAGGTATTTTACAGCAAGTAACTTATTTACCTTAAAAATGCAGTGAAACAGCCATTAGCATATATTTTGTCATTATGTGGTACCGCAATGTATGTAAATATGGTGAGCATATTTCGTGGTTCCATGGAGGTTGCGGTTTTCAGGCAACTCAAGGAAAGTTTCTTAGGATTTTTAGATGAAAAGATAGACAACTATCCGTAAGCAGAAGAACTGAGCCAAACTACACATATTAAATGTTTGTTGGCATTTAATGTGCATGTTTCTTTTAAAATAAATATGAATAGCTCCATGGGACAAGCAGATGCTGATAACAACTGTCAAGGTTAGAGGAGGCCAGGATGAATATTTAACTTTTGCCTTATGTGCTTAGGTTCCAAGAAAATTCCTTCTTCTAAAGATGCTATCTGCAAGGAAATCCCATGACACCAATAGATTATTTCTACCCACAGCAAATACCAGCTTCAGAAAAGAGCTTTTCCACTTTGAATTCAAGCATGGGATGGAAGGATGTTCACCACTTCCCTTTCTATGTGTGACTTCACACTGACTTTTTTGGGGGGCATGTAATTTAAATGTAATCTAAATGTAATTTTGGCATTTACTTTTCTGAATGTTGAGAACAAAAATTAGAAAGAACTAAAGAATGGAAATATTCTCACAACACCCCCCCAAATGAGTCAATTAATCAATTCTACAATTAAAGGGTTAAGTCTGACCACTACATGTAGTGTAAAAAAGATAAAGGAAACAGGACAAATTTTTAGTTTCTGAAGCCCACATAAATGTGCTAGGCGTTACACCTGGCAATAGGCAATTGTGACATTCAGTTGTGCAATCAATCATGCAATTCCCATTGCCATTGCCGCATGACAAGCCAGGGGAAGGGCTCAGTGGAGAGCAATTCCACCTTGGCACATTGGGTGTAACTCAATATTATGCCTGTGTAGCTAAGCACGAGGATTTTCCCCAACACTGTGACTAAGAATATTGAATTACAAGTAGGGAGAAACTGGAACAAGTCCTACCAAACAATCATGTGTGATTTTACATCAGTCACTTTAAGCCCACCTCAGAGGGTTATTGCAAGGATAAAATGGGAGAAGACTTTATAAGCCTCTTCCAAGTCCTGAGAAGACAGGCGGAAATTTCTTGTAAGATGGGATGAACTTATCCTAGAATAAAATGTCTGCACCTGCAACTCAGCAATGAATTACTTGGTTCTTCATCACTCTTTCAATGTACATTCTCTCAACATTCAGTTATAACTGGTATCAAGAGATGTATCTGAATATCTAATGTGCTTTTACTGATGCTTATAATGTATAATTAGTGCGCAAAAATATTTCTCTTACTTCAGTCTACCCAGGAGACATACGCCCTGCTGCTTTCCCACCCATCTTTTCTCTTTCTTATCAAAAATACACTGCTTGGCCACAGAGGTGGAGTATCACATCGTCTACTCTGCTCCCCCCCCAATAAATGAGTAATAAGAACAAATAATTTAAAAAAAAACCTTCTGCACACTTCCAGAATTCATTTCTCTGTTCAGAAGCAATTCTGGCAAGGATGCAAGAGAGGCCCTTTCTGGCTGCTGCTCTCAGGCTGTCCAGCTCTGTAAAGGGAGGCTAGGTTGACCATCTCCCTGTTGTCCTTCTGCTAGCAAACAATGACCTTTCTCACCAGGCAGGCTCTTAGGAACAAAATTGGGTACTTAAGAAGGAGTTTGAATAAGGGATGCTATATATTTACAGTGGTGCCTCGCTAGACGATTGCCTCGCAGGACGAGGAAATCGCTAGACGATGCCTTTTTGTGATCGCTACTGCGCTTCGCAAAACGATGTTTCCCTATGGCGATTTTCGCTAGACGATGAGGTTTCCCCATAGGAGTGCGCTGACTAGTGGTGAAAAGCTGTCAGTGCAGCTGTCAGTGCATTCCTATGGGGACCCGCACTCGCTAGACGATGTTTCTCTATGGGAAATTTTCGCTAGACGACTGCGTTTTCCCTTGGAACGCATTGAAGCGATTTCAATGCATTCCAATGGGAAAACGTGCTTCGCTAGACGATGTTTTCGCTAGACAGCGATCCTCGTGGAACGGATTAACATCGTCTAGCGAGGCACCACTGTATCTTTAAACTGTGCTGAAATGTTATAATGCAATGTTTATTTTAACATATGTTTAGTAGGATTTTAATATAATTTTTGTGAGGTTTTAATAATTAGTAAGCTTGTAACAGAGAAAATGCAGTATACAGCAAAATGATAAACTAAAAAACCCCAACAAAAACAAAAAAAAAACAGCCAACACGAACATTTAGCTCACATAAAATAGCTACACAATTTTCTAAAAATAAATGTTCATGTTTGGAATAAAACACAAATGATATAGTAATTGAGCAAAGGAATTCATCTAATCTGATTAGTTATTATCTGAGACCTGCCTCTTGTCCAAAAAATTCACAGAGAAGAGGAAAGTGAGATAGTGACTTGACTAAGGTTAACCACCCCCCCCAAAAATTAAAAAAATAAATAAAATTAAATCGCCTGCTGTATCAGAATTTGCATCTGGCCTCCATTCTCCTTAATCAGGGGTTACCATATGCAGTAAACAGAAAATGCCCATAATCGTTAGAATGTTCTCATGAACTGATATGTAGGTTACCAGATTGAGTTACATGTCAAAAATACATTTATGTCTTGGAAGTTCAACTCTCTCAAGAAAGGAAAAAAACATAACACATCAAGAAGACACAGATGCACCCAGCACAAAACAAAGTTTCCACTTTATAGTACAGTACTGCCCAATTCAGATTTTTTTTTCCAACCACCAAGTAACTCAGTTTACCACAAAGAATGCAGAAACATTAAATATTAACAAATAGTATTAGAATTAAACCAGAATCCAAAGTGTTTTTTGAAGACAGGGACTGCTAGGATGAAAAGACAACTGAACACTAATGCTCGGGCTTGTACTAATCTATACTTTCATCCTTTCACCTGGTAGCAGACTTTAATCATCATACAGCAGGAAACAGGTGAACAGAGACAAACAAGGATGATCTGTCCTGCTATGTGCACACCTGCAGACTTCAAAAAGGTATTTCACTTTGCAGCTAAGTTAGGGCTGCTATAGGGGTATATGTTTATTTTTGCTTTGGGCTGAACTTTGCTACTGGAACAAAATTCCAATGCTGCTCTACTAGCAGCTCTGCAGCAAAACCCTAAGCTGCTAATGCTCTTAGGCTGTTTTTGAAACCTACAAGAAAAGCCAGCTGTTCCTATCATCCTGCTAGAAATGATGGCTGGGATCCAAGCCAATGTAAAGCACCACGTTGCTAACACATAGAAACTTTTAAGCTCTGTCACATAAAACTGACGTACACAGTGACATCATTGATCTATCTAGCTGAACACTGTCTACACTGATGTTCCACCTGCTCTTCAGCCCTTTTCACTGTACTTTCAAGGGACTGAATTGGCTGTTAGGTAAATGCTGCAGGGGGAAAAAGTTTCCCAAAAATTGCAGAACAGAATCACTTCATTTCATGCTGAAGATCCTACTTCTATTACCTACACAGATTCTTTTTGAGCTTCCATGTATTTTCAGCATAACCATGTACACCTTATTTTCAATATCTATTTACAGTTAAAAAACACACCGATGGCTCCTCATCTGCTGCATTAGCCATATGACTGTGAAAACTGGATCTGTCATCATCTTCATCCATATATACAGGAGGTTCATGAGATGTCATGAAAGTTGAGGGCTTGAAAAGATGTTTGTTCAGAGGATGTTGCCGTCTACTGGAGGACTGCAACAGAAATGAAAGGGAACTATCAGTTAGATGATGTTAATAGAAAATCAGGATCATACCATTGATAAACCATCACAAAACTGCATTACTTTTTTAATGGCTTCTTTTTTAAAAAATTGTAAACAATTTCTAATTTTCAAATTAAGGATATTCTCCACATTGTGCCAATGTATTATGAAACAAGTTATTTAAATAATGGTTCTTCTCTCACTCATTCAGAAAGGCTGATTAAATAATATAAATGTGAATAATTGGCATTTCTTGCAAAGGTTGTCTTTTGCAGTAACAGCTGTATCTCTGGATCAAGATAGCATTACCAGAGAAATCCATTTGGGAATCTAATAAATATATTGGATCCTCTCTCCCTTCACACTCAAGTTGACAGATCTTTGACTATATGTGTCAGTTGATGGATTAACTGGGTTGTGGCTTGGATGCCTGTGTCATACCAAAAAAAGAAAGAATTCTTAAAACAAGCAAATACTTTTCTCTATTTGGGCATGATGGAAACACCTGAACGTGCGATGTGCACTCCCTACCACCACATCTAGGCAGGCAGAAAAATATATTGACTCTGGGACTGGAAGTCTGTTTGTCTTTGGGGTACTGAACCTTATGTTAAAAAATGTGCCACAGGTGAGTTACGGTTTTAGTTGGTCTTTTTCCTGGGTTTTTAGCTTTTCCCTACAGAATGTTGTGTGCCGGCTCCTAGAGCAACATCCATTATGTGATGTAGATTTTGGGAGCGATCGCTGAGAATCTTGCAATTTGATGCCAATTCCAGAGACTTCAGGGCTTTCAGAGTTGATATGTCAGAGCTGGAAGAAAGTGAATTCTCCATAAGTGCCTTTGTAGAGCTTTTACCACTGGAACCATTTGTATGTCAACACTGAGAGACTCTTGGAATCAAGAACTGATTGGTTCATTTAGGTTTCCTTGAATCAGTAGCCTTTGACTTTGTTGATGTCAAAAGCATTTTTTTGGAGTCAGTGACTGTGGTCTTGCTTTTTCTACAAATGGTTGTTCCAAGTCAGAGTCTGATGTAGCCTGATCTCAGGTTGCCTCGACTTCAGATTTATGATGTCAAGGAGATTTCGAAAAAGCCTTTGACCTTGTCTGTACAGTAGAGGGTTGCTCTAACTCGGAGCTGGACAAGGACTTCGATGCTGAGCAGGCATGTTTCTGGGTCATGTGCTGGTGAGGCTCCAGGGACTTCAGTACAAATGGCTGCTGTTTTCTATGCTGAGAAGGCTGGTACTGTGTATTTGGGAGGCTTGGCATTGTGCCTCGATATGAGACCGAGTGTCCCATTCCTTGCACCCTCTGCATACCAAGGTAGGGTGATGGAAATAGCCATTCTGCATCCACATAATATTGAGATAGGGCACCATAAAATAAGGGGGTGGGTAGAAATTCTCCCCTGTTGGCACATGCCTAAATGGAACTAGAGTTGGCATATTTAGTTGAGACCTTGACACCAATGGGTGTTGTGCCTCTGAATCCGATGACAATGATTGGGAGCAGGTTGCAACACTTTGCTTACTGGCTTCTTGTCTCCCGGAATACTTCTCCTTATTCTTTGGGGTCTGCATGGATACAGGTTCACATTCTGACAATTGAGTCAAAGGATTCCATGCTGGCAAGTATGTTAGAAGTGGAGAGATGCTGGGAAAGTGATGTGAAGTTCTTCTTGGTGCTTTGCCTTTGAGATGGAAGGTTCTGGAGTCAGGAGGGGGGGACCACTACCAACAAAGGCTGTTTTCCTGGCTTGGATATGGTTTTTGTTTTCTTCGGTTGTGGTTTATCCAAAAGCTAAGGTGTTGGTTTTGAAGTGGATGTTGTTGAGGTCATATCTTTAGGTAGCGACTGTTGTGATGTTGCTGCTGTCTGTGGAATTGAATAGTGTGTGGCATCGGCCTGGCCAGCCTCCCTGAACACCAATTTAGAGCAAAATTTACAGATTGAGATGGATGGTTTTGGAATTTCCTTTGAGATAGTGTCGATCATTTGGAGCGACCTCTCCCAAGGAAATAATTTGAGTCTGGACTGCCTGTTCTTTATGGAAAACTTTGTAAATTTTTAACAAATTTAGCAGAACTGTGTCTGGTGTCCCTCTCCCAGACACTAGAGGCACTTAAGAGTGTTTGCCAGTTAGAGGGATCTTATTTTTGCAGGTGTCACACTTTTTTAACAGGATCATAGATGCCATAAAAGGTCAGGAAATGAACAACAAATAGTGTATTTTTTAAAAAATACACAACAAAAGTGTGTGTGTGTGTTGGGGGGGGTTAAACTGGTAAACAACTGGGCTAACAGGAAAAGAAAAAACTATTCACACAAACTTGAGGTAAGTAGACTCTAGATGACCAATGAAGTGCCGCTTCAGCAGCAGGCAAAATGGAATGGAGAATTAACCTTTGGATGAAGGAGCATATGCTGGGTGTTAGGGTGGGGCTAAAAACTTTCTAGCTCTGGAAGATTCCAAGGACATCTGTGCAGGAGCAGGACAACCATTAGGGTGAATCAGAGAGACCGTGAAGAACATACATATATCCCTACATCTTGTCTGCAGCGTAGGAAGCTATATACCTTAAATGATGTGGCTTTAGAAAACGAAGGCACATCATCAACATTACTCAATACAGGTAGTTTGAATCTGCATAGTTCACTGAAGACATGGGTTGATACAGCATAGCTTCTAGGCCACAGTGGCCTCATTGTAGACCCTATCATGTTTCTACAACTCAGTATTTAACAAAAAATTTTGCTGAAAAAAAACTGTTATGCCTTGCAAATGGTGTCAGAAGCAATTCTACAACACTTTGGTCCTACTAGCACATCACAATCTTCCTTGAAAAGTTTTGTAAATAGTTGTGTGCAGCCTTTGGCCTTTTGGAGTTGTCCACATCAATCCAGGAGAATTTGATCAGTCTGCATTCCTTGCTGAGTGGAGTTGTAAGAAATGCACAGGGTGGAGACTGAGATCCTGTATGGTATCCAACAAATTCATTATCCTCTTCTGGTTCCTCATTCAAGCAAGGATTTATGATGAGCTGGTGGAGTGCTTAACAGCACAAGACATAAGTCTGGGGAAGGAGCAGTCAACTTTTCAGAGGAATTGAGAAGTGCTGCCTTGCTATACAGAGTTGGAATCACGAATTCTAATCCAGTTTCTTTTTATTGTTGTTATGGTAAAAATGAATAATCAGAAGAGCAAGGCCTCTTGCATGCACCATTCAGAATGTGTGTTCTTATTTTATTGTTATAACTCACAATTCAAGCTGTTGATTACAGCTTATATGCTTTTTTCTACAGAAACCTCTCCTCTAATGTAATAAGGGGATGCCTAAGGTTCCAGCTTAATAAGCAAATAGCAAAAACCTAATTGACAGAGTTCTGGATGAACTCAGCAGAGCAATTAGGAAGCACAATCTTTTTGAGCTGATGAGAGCAGTTAGAATTGAATTCTCTGGTTCCTGTTGCCATCTGATGGTCACAGTCAGAAAGGCACAGTATCAAGACTGCACTTCATTTTCATGTGAAAGTGAAAGAAATTCAACTAGAATTGTTACTCTACACCCCTCTGCATTGTGCTGCAACTCCATCTTCAATAGCACTGTTTTACTACCAGATTGTTCTGATGGAACAGTGGCTGGCATGTATAGGCTTCCAGGAATCATGGCAAGGTCTCTGCCAGTCACATGACTATCTACACTACTAGTACCCATAACAGGAAACCATGCACATCTTTATTGAATTGAATTTTTATTTGATTTCTTGTGACATTATCATGACTATTTTATTTTTTGTTTTCAGATTTAGAGGCATGTTTCCCCGTTAAATCATTTCTAGAGTAAGACTGAAAAGATAACAAAAAGGAAGACAAGAGGATGTTTTCTGCAGAGACACACAGGAACAAAGGATGAAGAAATTAAATCAGGAAGAAGGAAATAGAAAGGTTACTTACCTGTAACCATGGTTCTTCAAGTGGACCTCTGTGAATTCACACAATAGGGTTTAGGCAGCGCCTGCGCTGATCTTCTCGGAATCTTCTAGAGCTTTTGTAAAAAGTAACAAGTTTAGAGTTGCCCCTATCGCGCATGCTCCACCCCCTCAGCCTTCAGTTCCATTTATCCGCCACAAAGCCCGAACTTATCGGAGTCATAATCAGTGACGGATAGTGGGGAGGCTGGGCGGGATGTGTGAATTCACAGAGGTCCACTTGAAGAACCATGGTTACAGGTAAGTAACCTTTCTTTCTTCTTCGTGGCCTCTGTGAATGCACACAATAGGGTGACTAGCAAGCTCACTTACCGGAAGGAGGGCCGTCACTGAAGAACAGACGTCAAAACTGCCCTGCCAAAACTTGTCTCCTTTCTGGCTCGAAGGTCCAACCTGTAGTGTGTCACAAAAGTGGACGCAGTAGACCAGGTGGCAGCTCTACATATTTCTGGGACATCAACACCACGTAGCAACGCTGTAGACGTCGCAACCGCTCGGGTGGAGTGTCCTTTCAAACCTTCTGGGGCAGTCTTGCCTAGAAGTTCGTAAGCCAGAGCAATTGTGGAGACAAGCCATTTAGATAGGGTGGAAGATGAGGCAGGTAGGCCCTTGTGTGATCCCTGGAAGCAGAGAAAAAGCCTTGGTGCAGCTCGGAAGTCTTTAGTCCTTGAGGTGTAATAAACCAAGGCTCTCTTAATGTCCAGAGAATGGAGCATGCGCTCGATGTCCGAAGCAGGTTGAGGGAACAAAGTTGGTAATGATAACGGCTGGTTAAGGTGAAAATCCGATACAACCTTTGGCAGAAAAGACACATCTGGATATAACATAACCTTGTCCTTAAAGAACTGCAAATAAGGATCATCTGACCTGAGAGCTGCCAACTCACTAGCTCTTCTAGCAGACGTAACAGCAACTAGAAACAGAGTTTTGAACGATAGTAAACGTATATCACAAGAAGCCAGGGGCTCAAAGGGGTGACGCATGAGTGCACGTAAAACAAGTGTGAGAGACCACTGGGGTACTGGAGGTTTGACAGGAGGTCGAATGTTAGACAGTCCTTTTAAAAATGATTTAAGTGTTGGATGAGAAAAAAGACGTGCTGACTCAGAGTTCCGAGGTTGGAAGGATACTATTGCTGAGATGTAAACTTTAAGAGTGGATAAAGTCAAACCTGCATCAAACAAGTAACGTAAGTAGGTGAGCAGAGTTTGGAGGGAGACGGGAGGATTGTAACTGCTTTGATTGAGTAAACTTGACAAAATTATTCCATTTGTATTTATAAAGAAGGGTCGTGGACGGTTTCCTAGCCTTGTCTAGAACCTCTAGGATTGATGGCATATCCTCCACGCCGTCAGACTCAGTGACTGCAGGTCCGGATGAAGGATCTTGCCCGAGTCCTGGGTAAGAAGGTGTGGAATCTGCGGCAGTCGGAACACGTCCACAGCCATCTCCTTGAGGGCGGAAAACCAAGGTTGTCGAGGCCACCATGGTGCAATGAGGATGGCGTCCACCATTAGCTGTCGGGCTCTGACCAAGGTCCTTTGTATGAGTGGAATTGGTGGGAAGAGATATAGGAGATGCGTCTCCCAAGGGATCATGAATGCATCGCCTAGCGAATCCACACCTCTGCCTGCACGAGATGCATATTTCGTGCATTTCTTGTTGATGGCCGACGCAAACATGTCTATTGATGGGTGACCCCACCGGTAGCAGAGCATTAGGAAGGTGTTCTCGTCCAGTTCCCATTCGTGGGACTGACCCGTCAGCCGGCTCAGGTTGTCTGCAAGTTGGTTGTCGCTCGTTGATATATGAAGAGCTACCGGGAAGACATGGTGGAGGTAGCACCATTCCCAAAGATGTATGGAGAGATACAGGAGAGACATTGATCTCGTCCCTCCCTGCTTGTTGATGTAAAACATGGTCGTGGTGTTGTCGGTGATTACTTGAACACCACGACCCTGTATCAACGGGAGGAATGCTCTGAAGGCTTTTATGACAGCAAGCATTTCTAGATGATTGATATGAAGGCACCTGTCTTGATGAGACCATAGGGCATGGATCTTGTGCGGTCCACAGTGTGCCCCCCATCCCGTGGTGCTGGCATCTGTTGTCACTTGAACAGATAGTTGTAGTGGCCGAAAGGGACGGCCGACCAACAGATGTGGAATGAAAGTCCACCATCGTAATTGTTTCGCCAGTTCTGGAGTGACCCGCAGACGTTTTCGTGGACTGTCCTGAAGGGGGTCGAAGAGAGCCAGAAACCATGACTGAAGTGATCGCATCTTCAGGCGTGCATGTGTCAGCGCTGATGTTGTGGAGGCCATGAGGCCGAGTAGATGTTGTGCATGATGAGCTGAGACATCTGAGCGGGGATGAAATTTCCGCACAGCCTTCAGCAGCTTCAGAATCCGGTCTGGTGGAAGAAATATGCGAGCTTTGACCGAGTCTAGCCGTGCTCCTATATAGTCGATGACTCGAGATGGCAGCAGGGTTGACTTTTTGAGATTCACCATCAAGCCTAGGTTTTGCAGAGTGTCCAGAACAAATTTTGTGTCTTGCACGGCCTTCCGTCTGGATGGGGAAACAACCAGCCAGTCGTCTATGTAGGGAAAGACTTGTACACCGTGGAGACGAAGAAAGGCTGCTACGGGGGCCATGCATTTTGTGAATGTGCGTGGAGCTGTGGATAGTCCGAAAGGGAGGGCGCAGAATTGGTAGATCATGTTCTGAAAAATGAACCTGAGATATTTCTTGTGGTTCTGATGGATTGATATGTGGAAGTATGCGTCCTTTAGGTCTATAACTATAAACCAGTCGTTGTGTTTCAGCAGGTGGACAATGGCCTCCAGAGTGACCATCCGAAATCTTCGTGGATGCAGGTAAGTATTCAAGTTTCTTAAGTCCAGAATGGGCCTGATTCCGCCATCCTTTTTTGGTACGGCGAAATAACGTGAATAAAAACCGTTGGCCACGTCCCAATGTGGTACACGTTGAATAGCTTGTTTTTGAAGAAGGGTGAGAATCTCTTCTTCTAGGGCAGCATCGAAGGAAGTGAAGTGAACTTGTCCTAGAGGAGGAGGTTCTAAGAATTCTAAACGGTAACCGAATTGGATAATACTTAGAACCCAAGAATCTTTTGTTATAAGGGACCAATTTTGATAGAATGGAGCCAAACGAATTTCTTGTGGAGGCATGGAAGATGGGATGTGAAAGTCAAAGGTACTGCTTTGTTTTCTTGGCAGGTGGACGATAAGGCTGTCGTTTTTGGAAAGATGCTTGAGGCGTATAGGATGGCGCAGAAGAGGAAGTTTGAGAATATCTACCCTGGGTCTGTTTGAAGGGTCGATAAGACTGTGAAGATTGTTGCTGGTATTGCTGTTGTGGATATCGCTTACGCCATTGATTTCTTTGGAAGGTAGGTTGTTGGTGAATAGTGTAGGATTTAGCCGTCTTTTTTATCTTATGCAGGTTTTCCAGAGAATCATCAGTCTTCTCATTGAAAAGACCTTTGGCATCAAAGGGTAAGTCCTCAATTCGCGTTTTGACATCCTCTATGATGCCTGAGGATCGGAGCCAAGCATGGCGCCTTAAGGCAATGGCCGATGTTAACGTTTTGGAGGCGACGTCTGCTGAATGTCGTGAAGCTAGTCGCTGGTGTTTAGCCACCGTGAGGGCCTCCGCGTAGGTGTTCAGGAGGCCTTGACGGGTATCATCCGGGGCTGCTTCCAATGCTGGAAGGACTCTGGACCACAGTTGTCTCTGATAAGCCCCCATGGCGGTTTGGTAATTAGCCACTCGGAGCATAAATGTGGTGAAGGAGTAAATTTTTCTCCCCAGGACATCTAGCTTTCTCCCTTCTCTGTTTGTAGGCGTGACATGTGCCTTCCCGGAAGATCTAGACGAATTAGATTGCACAATGATGGAATTCGGGACTGGGTGTTTGAGAAGGAAACTGGTATCATCGCCATGTGTGCGATATAGATTTTCTGTTCTGCGTGCAACCGGTTGAGAAGTAGAGGGCTGGTTCCACGACTCCTTGATAAGAGACAAAAGGGCCGGGATGAAGGCTAGGCTCAAGGGTGGTGACCTTTCCTGATCAATGTCACCGAAAATCAGATCATCTGTGGGAGGAGAAGGTTGCTCTGTTTGTAGTTTAAGAGTCTTAGCCATCCTAGAAATCATTTGAACGTATGAAGAAAAGTCTTCCGAAGGCGAAGACGGGTGAGGGTCGCCTGCATCCGAATCAAATGACTCTCCTTCCACAGGTGTTTCTCCAGGAGCAGGAGAGAAGGCTTCGTCCTCCTGGCAAGAAGAAACAGAAGAGAAAATTTCCTCCTGTTCGGAAGGTGACGGTAAGTTGGATTTCTTAGGTTTAACGTGTCCAGGTGGTTTAGCTTGCTTATGTCCTGACTTCAAAGGATTGATGCGCTTGGAGGTAGTCTTAGTGCCCTCTTTTGGTCGAATATGTACTTCGACGTCGTGTCGATGTCGACGTCGAGGAGGAGATAGAGACGATGATGACGATGTCGAAGCGTAGACGTAGCGAATTCTCTTACGTCTATGGTAGTCCTCCGACGTCGACGACGAGTCAGTATCGGAGTCGTCGTGTCGACGTCGACGGTAAGCTCTCTTACAATCGAGCTGGACATAGATTGGGTCGTCACGTTTGCCCTTCTTACGGTGTCGAGACGACCTGGGTATGACTACCACCTCTCTCCGTGGGGATCGACGTCGATCCGGTGAGGTATGCTTTCTCTTGGCCGTCCTTTTCCGAGGTGGAGAATTTTGCCTCGAGGAATTCGACGGCGAGAGAGGTACAATCGACGCCCGCCCGGTGGAAACAGGGCTATAATGGGCAGATGTCTGGCTAGACATTCGCGCCTTCTAGCCGACCAGGACTCTGCGAGCGGTCGAGCCCCACAGGTGAAGCCTCTATGCGACGTGGAGGCAGGGAAGTCGCAGCTTCCGAAAGGGACTCACGATCCCGAGAGGAATCCTCGAAGATCGGAGACGGTAACGACGCCGAGACAGGAGGAATGCGATGTTCCTTAGGCTTTTTCTTCTTTTCTGTCGGCGCCGTCTTTTTCTTCTCTTTCGACGGACCAGTTGATGAAGTCTTTGACGCCGCGAGGGAAGCGTCTTCTTGGTGGTCGATGTAGACGACTTTTTAGACGATTTTTCGACCGGTCTCGAAGTCGACAAAGAAGGAGAAGTGACATTTGTCTCAGAACGAGGCGTAGCGGAGGGGTTAGACGCCGTCTCCATTTCTGAAGGTTTGATGCCGACAGAGTCTTGTCCCAAAGATAAATTTTTAAATGTTGCTGACGAGCCTTTAGGGCTGCCTTCGTAAATTTTTTGCAATGCCTGCAAGATTGAGGCTGGTGACTATCCCCTAAACAAAAGAGGCAGCGGTCGTGACCATCTGAAAAGGGCAATTTACGGGAGCACGACGCGCACCTACTAAATGGTCCTGAGGGGGACATAAAGTAGGAAGAGAAGGGGGAAGAAAAACTCACGATGAAGGTCAGTCCAGGAAATAAAGAGGCTTCCGATCAGATAAGCAGAACGGAGAACGATCCGGGATGGCCTTGCCGCAGCGATAGGCAAGCGAAGCGGTTTGAAAAGCGCGGGAAGTCAAACCGGCAATCCAATAATAACAAAACAGTCCGTAATCCAAGAAGAGTCAAACAGTCCGAAGTCAAGGGGCAACAGAGAGAATTCAAAGTCCGTGTTCGAAAAGCCAAATATCAAACCAATTGAATTTATTAGTAGTAGCTCTAACCGAGAAGTTCCAATCGCCAAGGCGGTAAAATGGAACTGAAGGCTGAGGGGGTGGAGCATGCGCGATAGGGGCAACTCTAAACTTGTTACTTTTTACAAAAGCTCTAGAAGATTCCGAGAAGATCAGCGCAGGCGCTGCCTAAACCCTATTGTGTGCATTCACAGAGGCCACGAAGAAGAAAAATAATTACAACTGGTAAGAGAAATATATGAGAACAAAAATTATGTAAGACAGGTGTTAAAGCATTAAATTCTATTCTAAAGGAAGGCAGGAAAAGTAATCTAGGTCACTCTGTTGCTCCTGGTGGTAGCAGAAGATAACCCAATATTGGAGGCCTACTCTAACCAAACAGAGAACATCACACTCCTATTGTAAAAATGCACAAATAAAACTACCGATGGAATTGATTTAAACAAAGCTCTTAAATTCATCATTTAATTATTTAAATAGCCAAGAAAAAGCCACTTTTAATCAAGTTTCAAATTTAAATCTGCTCACAGGACAAACTGTGAAATTGCAAACTTCTTTATGACTTTCTGCAAACACACATCAAGACACTACACAAAATAACTTATTTAAAAACTATGGCAATTCTGCACTTTTCTTAGTAATAAACTCAGTAAGACGTACTTCTGAGTAAGCACAAAATTATGCTTAAGCATCCAGAAAGAATGTTTTGGTTTCAGGGGTCATGTTTTCCTCATAAAGAGGAGGCTCTCCTTTTCAAATCTGCCATGTGAAGAGAGGGATGACACAGTTACTATTCTCCCTCTCCTAACGCGTTCAGGTCAACACTGTCCTGAATGTCTAAATGATGTTAGAGTGTTGAATTATCATAATACAGTTGGAACCCACTCTCTGTTCCCAGTAGTTTCATTTATAGAAGATGTGGGCAATATGCAGACCACAAGCCATATGCACTACCCATTGGGTTCCCAGCAGTGCTGCTTCCACAACCACTATATTTCCATGGAGAACAGGGAGTGTGCTCCTCCTTTCCCGCTGGAAACAGTTCCAGAAGGCTATGAGAGGCATGATTTTGCTGGGAAAACAAGGTAGATACTCCCCACATGCCATGTTACTTAATACATGTGGTAAATCTGACTCTGGCAGCACAGAAATGGTGGCAGGGCATGGGAATGGCATATCCAATATGCCAGTGGCAAGAGCTGCCTGACACTGACATAGAAGTTGAAAAGCACAGAGGTAAAAATTAAACCCTGTGAAATCCCACAGGCTTACAGACAAAGGGCTAGCATGAATCCCTCAGTAACTCCTTCTGAAACTATCCGTAAGGAAAAAATAGAGCCACCACAAAACAATCTACTGCCAAACACCAAGTGGCCCAGGAAAATACTATATTCAATTGTATGGGAAACACTGATAGTTCCAATCACAAACTTCCCTGTTTCCCTCCCAGAAAAGGTAATCTACACAAGGTGCCGACATGATTTTAGTCTTAAAGCCAGGCATAAATCCAGAACTAGATGGAGCCAGATAAGCAGTTCTATCCGGGAGCAAATAGAATTAAGTCTCTAATACCTGCTTGAAAATGTTACTTAATGGTGAAAGTATTGACACTTCCAAATAATTATTTTAAAAAGTGGAGTGCCAAAACTCTTCTGTTCAAAAAGGGACAACCTACTGCCATTGTGAGGCAGGATGGAACAAATGCCTTATTTAAAGAGAAAAAAAAAATCACCATTTTGACCACCCAATGAGCCAAACCACCTTTGGTTGCACTTATAAGCTTGCATGGGTAAGAATCAAGGAAGCACATGGATGACATAACCACTTTTTATAACTGAATTAGGGTGTAAAGAATCTCTTATAAAGTTAACTGTGGCTTGTTTTCCCAATCATGCAAAGGAAAAATCAAATAGATGTTTGCAGGTGTGAAGAAACTCAGAAATTGGGAAACATGGAATCCATTTTGGAAAATCAGAATTCTCTGTGAAAGCCTGATAAAAGCTACCTGAGAATTTTAACAGTCAGTGCCCCCCTGGTAACAAGGAGGGGGCAACACCTGCCGCTTATCTGCTTTGAGAGAGGCCTTCTTGGCCAAGCCAGATGTTTCCCTAGTACCACACTAATCAGGAAATTATTTAATCGGTGTGAAGGGAGGGGGACAGAAAATGCTCTCATCTTGCTGAACATTTAAGGGAACTCAAAGTCTGATTGGTGGACCATCTGGAAGGGTCTATAACAGGATGTTTAATGTATAAAAAGAAGTTCAAAAGTTACTTTAGGTAAGGTTTACCTCTCTGGCGATGCTATGCTCAGTTGCTGTCCTGCTATGCCTTGCTGTAAAGAATGCACTCTGTGAATGCTTCAGAACTATGTTGGCTCTACACAATGTGTGATATCTGGTAGATTACTTTATCTTTTTAAAATTTTCTTGTGTGTTCTACTGATTGCCTTGGCTTTGTCTCAATTGTCTTTTTTGATCCAACTGCTTTCTGAAACTTCTTGTCTTTCTGCTATCTTTAACAAAATATAAAAGCTTCCTCAACCATCTGGTTTTTTGGCTCAAGGGTTTATGATACTAATTCAAGGTCTTGCATTGATCAGCTACTGGGAGTTTTGGTACCTCTGTGAGTGTAGTGGTAGCTCTGCCATGCAAGAAGGACATATTGAACCTAAGTGCCTTGTGGATTTTTGGACTCCCTGGAAGCACTGTCTATTCTGAGAAGACTGGGGTGCTGGGATGCACAGGTATCAGGCTGGTTCCACAGTTCTAACCCACAACAGACTCTCCTGGGTTCACCCACCTAAGGGCAAGCAGTGTAGTGTGACTAAGAATTTATTGGTTCCAGGTAATTGTTATAGCATGTGTAGGTCATTCATTCATACATATACAAGCTTATAAAGACTAAAATAGTCAATGAATTTATTCTGGCATAATAAAAACTCACAAGAAGGTTCTCGTTTTATAAAAAACAGCCATGCCAACAGATTATTATTACTATACAAATAAAAACAAGTCTTAGTGCTGGTAGATCATCTTGCTTTTCACAACTGTATCTGGATCTGAATGCCAAAACAAATATGAAGTCTTGTAGTTTACCTTTTTGGAGTACAAATATAAGTTTGGAGTTCTGCCTGGAACAGGAATGCCAGCTTTAGTCAGTTTTATGAAATACTTCTGCACCCTGCTGGCAACCTGAAAGAAAAGGAAAAATATTAGGGTTATATTTATCCCACACAAACAATCTCTAAACATTAAAATGTGTGTCTGAAAACTTATCATTTCCATCAAAAAGGTATAAATATGCAAGGATAACATCTCATGGTGCTACGCTAAACTATTAATAGACATTTAGCAGATGCTATTTACATTGGAAATTAATTAATCACTCATACATCCCTGAACTGTTCCACTGTTCCTTATGCTTAAAGCAATGTTCTCCTCTCTGTACACAAGGACATTTCACTCTCCTCTTCTAATCCTTCCTTTAAGACTAATTTCATTAAAAGAGCTTTCCCTTTTTGTCCACTTGGCAAACTCCAACTACTACTCCAGCCCACTCACTTTGGCTGAAATCTGTGTTAAGGGCAATGTCATTTTTATGCCCAATAAAACCTGGTAAATATTGCTGGTGCTTTAAACAAATCAACAGTAGAAGTAAAAAATCCATACTTGTATGTTCTATGAAAAGGTATTATATTTTTCTTGCTGGTTTAAAGGAAATCAAGGAGAAATCAGGAACAACAAAAAAAGCTTCACTGCCTCCAAACCAATATATCTAGCTGCTACACCAACCCTTTTCAAAAGCCGTATCTGAGATAACCTTGTGGTAAATACAACAGAACTGAGCAAGAAGGCCCCAGTGAAGATACAGGTGCAGTACGGATGGGGCAGTGACCATCAGTTCACTAGCTAGAATATTCCATATGTTCTTTTGCCAAGCAGTCAGATCTATTGATTGGATTATACAAAAAAACCAGGAAAACACACATTTCCACTACCTGCTTTGCAGTTCTGTTTCCCAGTTCATCAGCAATTTTCTGCCATCGCCGAGATTCTACTTCTTCTGGTGGATACTTCAACAATAATTGTTCAAGCTTTTTCTGAAATAATTACAAAGAAAATCAGAAACAAATATCCATCTTTCACAGAAGTTTTTTAAATGTACAATGCAAAACTCAGGTGAATGAACACTGTATAGTTAAATAATGGGCAAAATCCTCTTGTGTAAAATTATGCTGGTGTAAACCAGATCCAGTGACAGAAATAATTAATTTAAACTCATAAATTTAAACTAATTTAAACCCTAACCCCTTTCAGGTTTTCCTTAGGGCACCCTTTCACCCTGGGGAGTCATGACTGAATTGCCATTGATGGGACTGGGACCATCATCAGTGACCAGTGGCTATTTTTCACCATTAAAGACTTCCCCGGGGTCAAAAGGGAGCCTAAGCAGCCTGAAAACCTGAAAGGGGGGTTGGACAGGAAGCTTTCAATTAGTTTAAATTAATTACGTCTTGCACTGGATTCAGTTTATGCTGGCGTAACTTTATGCAACAGGATTTTGCCCTATATATACATGCTATATATAGACACACACAGATACATACATACACACACACACAGAGAGAGAGAGGCACAGACAGACACATATTCTCTCTGTCTCATGTTTGGCTAATTTTCCCTTACCTGTTCTTCTACAGTCCACAGCTGGTTAAAAGTTTCAGGTTTGGTCTCATCACAAAGCCGTCCTCTTATCATCTGCTTAAATATAGCATAAAATATACAAGTTTTGGTGAGTTGCTGTAACTGGATTTCACTCAAATAAAAATGATTAAATTGTTTCATAATTTTTCCTTCAATGAACCGTGAGGCAAATCAGCTAGTATTTTATCATATTAAAATTATCTATAGTAAGAATTGGGATGCTGTAGGCATCCTTCAGTCTCGAAAGACTATGGTAAAGTGCTCTGAATAGAGGACTTGGAACAGCGTCTATTGTGGCTGAGAAGGCCAATTCGAGAGTGACAATTCTCTTCTACACTGAAGACAGATACAATCTGTCCCCTGTCCAGCTCCTTGGTTTTGCTGGTTTCGGGACTGCCTCTTTGCCTCGGCCTGCTGAACAAGTGTCTCTTCAAATTGGGAGAGGCCATGCTGCACCGCCTGCCTCCAGGGTGAACGCTCAGATGTCAAAGTTTCCCATCTGTTGAGGTCCATTCCTAAGGCCTTCAGATCCCGCTTGCAGATATCCTTGTATCACAGCTGTGGTCTCCCTCTGGGGCGCTTTCCCTGCACTAATTCTCCATACAGGAGATTTTTTGGAATCCGACCATCAGCCATTTTCACAACATGCCCAAACCAACGTACATGTCACTGTTTCAGTAATGTATACATGCTAAAAATTCCAGCTAGTTCTAGGACTACACTATTTTTGGAACGTTGTCCTGCCAGGTGATACGTCGGAGACAACGCATATGGAATGTGTTCAACTTCCTCTCCTGCTGTGCACAAAGGGTCCAGGACTCACTGCAGTACAGGAGTGTACTCGGGACACAGGCTCTATAGATCTGGATCTTGGTATATGCCGTCAGCTTCTTATTGAGCCATACTCTCTTTGTGAGTCTAGAGAACATGGTAGCTGCTTTGTCAATGCGTTTATCCAGTTCGACATCTAGAGAGCGAGTGTCAGAGATTGTTGAGCCAAGGTACACAAAATAATGAACAACCTCCAATTCTTGTGTAGAGATGGTAATAGAGGGAGGTGAGTCCACGCCCTGGCCCATGACTTGTGTTTTCTTCAGGCTGATTGTTAATCCAAAATCTTGGCAGGCCTTACTAAAACGATTCATAAGTTGTTGGAGCTCTTCTTCAGAATGGGCAACAACAGCTGCATCATTGGCGAAAAGGAAGTCCTGCATGCATTTCAGCTGGACTTTGGTCTTCACTCTCAATCTAGAGAGATTAAAGAGCTTTCCTTCTGATCTAGTCTGGAGATAGACACCTTCTGTTGCAGTTCCAAAAGCGTGCTTCAGCATGACAGCAAAAAAGATCCCAAACAGAGTCGGCACGAGGACACAGCCCTGTTTCACTCCGCTTCAGATGCCAAAGGGATCTGATGTTGAGCCATCAAAAACTACAGTGCCCTTCATTTCCTCATGAAATGATGTTAAGGAGTCGAGGTGGACATCCAATCTTGGGAAGTATTTTAAAAAGGCCGTCCCTGCTAACCAAATCAAAGGCCTTTGTAAGATCTATGAAGGCCACAAAGAGCGGCTGTCGTTGTTCCCTACATTTCTCCTGCAACCGTCTGAGGGAAAATACCATGTCAATGGTGGATCTATTAGCTCGAAATCCACACTGTGATTCTGGATAGACTCTGTCTGCAAGCACCTGGAGTCTCTTCAGCACAACACGGGCAAGCAGCTTCCCTACAATGCTGAGAAGAGAGATGCCACGGTAGTTATTGCAGTCGCCCTTGTCTCCTTTGTTCTTATACAATGTGACGATGTTTGCATCTTTCATGTCCTGTGGTACTCCACCTTTCCTCCAGCAAAGACAAAAGATTTCATACAGCTCGGTGGTGATGATCTCTTTACAGCACTTCAGCAGGAATGTTATCCTTCCCAGGTGCCTTGCCGGAGGCGAGGGAATCCAAGGCCGCTTTTATTTCTGCTAAAGTTGGTTTGCTGTCCAACTCTTCCAAGACAGGCAGGCACTCAATGTTATTTAATGCCTCTTCGGTTACTACATTCTCTCTGGAATATAGCTCAGAGTAGTGCTGCACCCAGCGTTCCATCTGCTGTGCTCAGTTCTGGATGATCACGCCTGTAGCAGACTTCAAAGGAGCAGATTTCTTCTGTATTGGACCTAAAGCCTGCTTGATGCCGTCATACATTCCCTTGATGTTACCTGTGTCTGCTGCTATCTGTATCTGAGAGCAGAGCTGAAGCCAATAATCGTTAGAACATCTCCTGGCAGTGTGTTGGACTTTGCTACGAGCAACTCGAAGAATTGGGATAGGCAGATATTTAAAGACTAAATCATTCGAGTTGTTCTGAGACTGTAGAGCTAAAGAGCAGCATACCTGATGTTCTGCTACTGGCCAGGAAATGAAGGGCCAGCAGAGAATTCTGCAACCCTCAGCCCTCAAGGGAATTGGGAAACCATTTATTAGCCCTTTCTACTGCATGAAGAAAGAACAGCATGTTTCCCTGCTTTATGCCAGAAAGAACACTTTGCTCCACACATCAGGGTGGGTAAAAATCAATGATTTCCCCACCAAAAAAAAATCAATTTAAATCACAATTCAAATCATTTAAAAAAAAATCAAAATTTTAAAATTTAAATTGTGATTTAACTTAATTCCATTTAAATCAAATCTACCCTGCTGCAAATGCCAGTCTGGGATTCCAATTCTTAGAGTATTCTATTAGCTCAGGAACTAAGGACTGTTGGGTTGTATGTCTACTACCGAGTATTGTAAGCTGCTTTGGGGATCACTATGTCAAGAAGGTGGGGCTTAATCATTTAGACAAACAATTTTGTTATATCCAAAATTCTTTTTTGTAAAATTCTGAACACGACTTCTGCTTTATTTTTGGTTACAACTACCTGTGGACGATTGCTTGTTGAAGCTTCAGGACAATCACTAAAAGGCAAAACAGAATATGAAGTAGGCTCTCCATCCTTTCTGGAATCTAGTGGGCTTTTTGGTCTTGTAGGTAAACCTAACAAAATTAATAGAAAATAATTACTGCATTGAATTTGACTATTCCTCCTATAACCAATTTATTTATTTGCTTACCTTTATCAAAAATAAGCTTAACTCGTCTACTGTTACGCTTCCGGTTTCTGAATTCTCTCTCAAAATTCCCAAGGCTTGTGGTATATTGGTCCCAGGAGATCTCTGGCAGTTTGACCACTCTCTGTGGCTTTGGAAGCCCCACATCAAGCTAAAAGAAGTAAATTAAGTGGAGAAATTAACACAGGGAAAGCAACATCTCAAAGGACATAATATTGAATCACATAACTGCACAACTATTGCAAGGTAATAGCAAGCCATGTCTCACTAAATTTCCACTATATCTTAAAGGAACTCATCCAAGAGTAATACACAGCAGAGCATATAAATTATGTAGGAGAACAGAAAATGATTATTTCTAGGAAGTTATATATTTTTTAAATGCAGCCAAATTCTCACATTTTAATCTCTTTTGGCTGCCTTTTTAACGATTTAAAAATATGTTTTCCATCATCTTTGTGGGCAAATATATCATAACAAAGAGATTAGGAAGAGACCAGGAAATACATTTGTAGAATATGGCATACCTGAACATAAACATCATCAATTAAAGAAATGATCAGAATACATGTGGCTATCCCACTCCACACCCCTCCAACACACTCACTTAATGGACTTTCTTTAGTAACACAATGGTTTAAATCATGTTGCACAATTACACAAAAAGCATAACTTTTAGAGGTGAACTGCTGTACGTTAAGAAATACCCATAGACCTTATCTGTTGCATGCCAGGCCATGTGACTCAACATGCAAGTCACATATGCACATTTCTTAACTTGCAGCCAATTTGCTTCCAAAAGTTACTCTGTTTGCATAACTGTGCAACAAGATTTTAGTCGGTATTTTCTACACAGAAATCTATAGACTGACCAGAAATTAGCATTCTTAATTTCCCAATACTGGACTGGCACACTCAAGTGGTAGGTTTCAGTATTGCAATATTCAAACTCTTTCAGTAAAACTGAAAAAGTAACTTAACTGTCAATGACATACAGCTTTAGTTACAGAGTCCCAGTCATACATTCAACTGGGGCAGGGGGCAATGAAACAATGTGGCAGCAAATCAGGATAAGCATCAGATCCATCTCCTATTCAGTCATCCTTCAGTCAAAAGCAAAAATAAAATAAAACGCAGTGGCACTGCTGAATTTTAATATGAGTTTTTGTTGATACATTCATTTCTTCCAACATATCAATGAAAGCTCATACTGAAATATAAAGAAAAGTGTGCTGTTTATATATTATCTCATAGCGCTTGAAGCACTATCTGGGTGGTTTACATTTTAATTATGCAGGCTGCACACTGCTCCTCCCCCCGCAAGTTGGGTACTCAATTTACTAACCTCAGAAGGATGGAAGGCTGAGTGAACCTTGAGCTGAGATTTGGGATTGAACCTCATGAGCAGAGGTTTGATTGCAGTACAGTTTGTCTTTAAGGTGCCACTGTATTTTTGTTTTTTGCTTTTGTCTCGATATGTTTGTACAGACTAACATAGCTACTTCTTTGGAAACTGCATCTGTCAGTGAGGAACAGTGAAAATCAGTCCCTTTCTATGAATATGATGCTTACATGCTGGTTATTAATTTCCTACTAGGAACAATGCAAATAGGTTTCTCTATGCCCGCATGCTTGTACGAAGGGCCTAGTTAATGCTGAAAGTGTCTGTCCTGGGACAACAGTACAGAAGAAAAATGGGTGAATGGGCAGGCATACACTTAAAACTGATGTGCTACCACACTGTTTCAATGTCACCTGTAACTGAATGTATGATCAGAAGCTGCGGTCTTCAAGGACTCCACCCATTCTTTTTTTTTTCCAAGTACAAGGACTGGCTTTTTATGTGTGAAGAACTCTAGTAACTGCTAAAGGTACCACTGCTAAATAAAGAAGAAGCATTACATCTAGAGAGCTAGCCAGCTCTGCCTTGTCATTCACATTGGTGACTGATACAGCCAGTGTGATATTCCTTAATAACTGAACGTACAGCAAATTAAGCTGCCATCCCAGGTCCTGATTACCTGAAAATCCAGGAGGACCTAAGCCATATCCACAAATAGCCCCAAGTGGAAGGAAATTGGAGGAAGCAGAATTAAAGCACGTAGAATTCTTTGTACCTATCACACCCATGAGGCTCTGACAGGCCCTTAACTAACAGAACCCTAAAAGGAAATCTTGTAAACAAAGGCTTGAACAAACAGTGCATTTGAGAAGCAGGAAGAGAAAATGACGGATTCAAGCAACTCCAATGGCCTTGGTCCTAGACAGACCTTCCCAACTAAATCTCACTCTATACTATTTTTCTGCAGGAGATGAATTATTAATTATCAACAGTATCTCCAGAGTGCTTAATATTTCCCACTGCAATACCTTCTTTTGAAGACTTTCCACAAATCCAATGGGATCTTTCAGTGCTTCTCTCTGGTGTCTGCCTAAACTCTCAAGATCTTGAACTGCTTGAGTACGCTGAGCCTCGAGTACCGCAATCGTCTGTAATAGTCTCTGATAACTACAGAGACAAAGGGAAACAACTCACTACAAGTTTCTATTCAGTGTCCAGAGCAAAAAATACAGAACAAAACCTCAGCACCCAACACACTTCTCTGAAGGAGTTAAGCAAAGCATTTTATTTTAACAAGAACGTACATATTACAAATAATTGTTAAAAATAAAATGGCGTCGGAGTCTCAAAAGTTCCTTGCCACTAAATGAAGAGTAGCAATGAATGCTTTGTAAACAAAAACTAGAATTTAGTTTAAAACACACAGATGACAATGAGAAGAAACTGGATGCTGAATAAGCCTCCAAAACATAGCTTTCATTCTTGCTACACAGTATGTTTCTATCTATCTACCACTATAAATATAACTTCAACATATTAAATACTGCATAAGCTGCCTAAACGACTAAACAGAATCCTATTCTCAGGTAACTGGTCTGAATACAAGCTGCCACTCTTAGTTAGCAGCAATTAGTTATTATGATTTATGCCACTGCACACATACTGGAGTAAATAATCAACAGGATTTTGGCCGTTATATACTTTACATTGGATATCATTATCTTGGGAAGGGACTTCTGCAGCTCTGTGGGAACTACAAGACATTAGGAATCTAGCAGTCATCCTGCTCATTATGCTCTGTCCAGGGTGTCTCTCAGAAAACTACCAGATGCCTAATGCCTTGCAGCTCCCACAGAACCTGGCCTTGCCCAGCCACTACCCCCATCTTCATAACAATTTATCATGTCTGACATAGCCTTGACTCCTCAGCTATAAGTGTTTCAAATCACATAAGAGGACTTTGCTTTTCAGCTGAAGCCTGTAAAATGCTAGTTAAGGGAATTCCATCAGACATCTGGGGACTCACACCTGTGGAGGTCTCATATTTGCTGTTCTTTTATTTATTTTTCTCTGTGTTGTCAAAAACATAATCCTACCCTATCCTATTCCTTATGATTTCATTTCTTTCATAAACACATGAAAGTTTTTCTCTAAGCTGCATGTGCTTACTTATAGAAATGCAAATGCTATGACGGCAGGCTTATCTGAATTAAGGAGGAAAATGCTTAAACCTTTCTAAAGTATAGCTAATAATGTTTTTCATTGCTATTAGTTGTGTAGAGTAGTGTTTTGTCACTAGATGGGTGGGATAAAAATGTTATTAATAAATAATAAAGAAGAAGTTTCCTCTCTAGCCAAGAAGCAGGTAAATGAGAGATTTTTTAAAGAGAGAGAAAAGCCTCACATGATCTACAGCATATTTTAAAGAGCTGAAGTAGGAATTCAAGGAAAAATTACATAGGAAAATAAAGCACGGGTTGCCAGCATAATGTGAAATGAGGGGAGGTCACACATGATGAATTGGCATGTCCTTTTATACATTTTGTGGTATAGTTCCAGATCACTTGGTAAGGTTGGGCACTGTACTGCAGTGGTGGTAGTTTTTCTTGTCAGGTTTTGTCCAGAAGGCAGTACCTGGGAGCAGTGATTGGTACCATGGACTTTGGCTTATGCTTTAACTAGAGTGTTTCATTTTATGTCCTATGTTATTAATAATCTCCATGAAATTGCTGAAGAAAATTATTTGGAGTTTTTACATGAGATGCTACCAATATGTTGTTGACAGTCAATTCTATTGATCCTTGCTACCTGACACCAAAACAACAGCTGAACAATGCCTAGGTTCAATGGACCAACAATTGATAAACAAAAGTTGAAATTAAAACCCTGGCAAAAAAAAAGTGCTGCTGAGTCTACAGAAAGTTTAGCTCAGAGATAGATATTACTCATTTTGAAAGGATATGAAGAACCTCCTGGCAGTAAGAATAGTTTAGCAATAGAGTGAGTTTCCTCAAAAGTGATGGGTTTGCCTTCATTGGTTGTTTTTAAACAAAGGGCCTGTCAGGGATGCTTTAGCTGTAGATCTCTTTTACAGTTAGAGCTGGATTTGATTATCCTTGGGATCCTCTTCCAATTCTACAATTCCATGACTCCAAGGATCTGTAGTCTGGGATCACTCAAGGGCCTATAATGCTGCAGGAGTCCAGGTGGTTGCACTGACATGAAGTAAAAATGCATAACTGTGTTTAATACGTTTAATCTTTCCTGTATTGATTTGATTTGGCAACAGCAAGCTATCATTTAAACATATCTTGAACACTAGAATATTCGACTACTCTCAAAAAATACCCAGAAGCTTCAAATGGTACAAAAGATCATATTATCCCAATACTGAGATACTGTACAGGCTGGAATTAATCTTCTGGATTTAATTCAAACGTTGATTTTAACTGTTTATGCCCTAAACCAGGTATGGTAATCATGTAGCCAATCCACTGCCATTTTTGCACATTCTCAATGCACCACTAAACATTGAAACACCTTATTTCAACAGATAAAGGAAAAATTTATGTTGAAAGCAACTGTTTTGCTTACTTTAATTACATTGTATGCTTGATTTAAATGGTTTTTAAAATTGTTATTACCAAACTTCTGACCTACTGAAGTTGCCCACCCCTGCCCCAAGTAGTTTGGAGCCCCACTATTTAAAGGCCCATCTGCTGGTCATGTACCTGTATAATATCTACAAGAGAAGTCCTCTTGAGGCTGGATGTAACCCGCAGAGAGCTGCTTGATGGAGAGGTAAGAGAGGGCTTTTTTTATGTGGAGCTTACAACCTGCAGAGAGCACTTACCTTCATATTATGACTGGCTTCCTACTCTCACAGGTTTTTAAAAAGATGCAAATACATATCTTTTAAGTTTGGTCTTGTATTGTTTTACTTTTTTAATGATTTTGTTTGAATATTTTTGTCTAAAAATTTTTGTTTAAAGATCTTAATATTTTATTATCCTGTTTGCTTTATATCCCTTTGGCTGTTTTCATAAAAAGAAAATGGTATACAAGTATAACTAACCAGAAAACCTCTGTCTCCAAAGAACTAATCTAGATAGGAGAGATCTATTTCAAATAATTTGTTGCCCTCAAACCAAATAAAAAATGGGAGAGAGTGCTCTTGTGGCCAATTCTGATAATTGTGCCTTGCAAATATTTATAAAAGCACAGAAGAGGGGGGAAAACCAAAGCATACTTCCCTTCTCACTTAGGATGGCACTAAATCTGAAAAATTCCTACTAAACGTTTTTCACAAACATCTTTAAATGCCTTTTAGAAATTAGTTGCAAATAACTAAGACTCATCAAACCTAAAATATATGTTTGTAACAACTTGTTAACATATTTTTACTGTAACCTTACAAACACTTGTTACAAGTTATCCAAATATAACTAATTATTGGTTATCACATTAATTACTTCTAACCTCTGGAAGGAATAACCTATACCCACATCTAAATACTTTAAATATTCATATATTTTTTTATTTTTCATAATAGCATCTTTAGCCAGAAAAAGCAAATTATTTTCAATTATTTTGTGATTTAGTAAAAACAGTATCTGAGTAAGTTAAAATAGTCAAGTCTCAGGAGAATGAATGTTTTTTCTAACAGTATGTTGGAAGATAAGCCAAGCAAAGAAAACACATATTCATGGAGGATGGTAGCTTTTTATAGCTAACTCAAGTATACATACTCATATGTGGGTGGACTCTGAACAGTTATGACACTGAAGCATTTGAAACATGCTAATTTTACAGGTCTGAGAAAACAAAGTCAAAAGGGATTAAATATATATTTGTTTAAAAAATTAATCTCTTTACAATGCTAATGAAAAACCATAGATACAAAATGTATCTCAGGGAAAACATTTAAAATTTCTGCTTTGTGGACTGTAGCCAGACATGAAGCTTCCAGCTAACATTAAGTCCTTCCAACAGTGATATATAGAACAATTCTGAACTCGTGTGTGCATATGTGTGTGTATGTGTTTGAGAGAGAGGCACACACACAGAGAGAGAGAATTGCACATTTTCTCCAGACAAGTCACTGAGGGAGTCCTTACAGGTACTTCCTGATGGGAACCCAAGGAAATTGATGACAGTGATTACTATGTCTCTCCCATGTCAGACTCTCCTTTTTCTGTTGGACAGCTTTATAAAAGAACAGAAGTTGTGACAGCTGCACATCCAGCAGTACAGTAACTCTCATATCTCTGATGATATGCACACTTGTATTGAGTAGCCCTTGTATTGAACAGTCATAAAGGGCTATTAAGACAAGGGAAATGATTCTTCTCAAAGGCTGATCATGGTGATAGTTTGGTAGCTGGGATCATTCAGCAGCAATTGCTACACATTAGGACAAAAGTGACAAATTATAGGACTGGTTTGAACAAATAGCTTCAAAAAACGGAAAGAACACAAAAATGAGGTGGAACGTATTTTTTTCCTCTTGTAGTACAGTAAAATTTCTATGTCACAATGTTACTTTTGAAACTTAAGATTAAGTTTTCAAAACTTTACTTAAGTTTTTAAGTATATGATTTAGTTAGACTAAATTGATTAGTTCAGTCAGACTGATAGGTGTCAGTTTGTCTTTCCACATCACACACACACCTAAAATAAACTGGATCCTTGACTTCTATCACAGAATTATGAACATGACATGTAACATCTAATATGAACTGTTACAGCATGATCATAATACCTAACAAGCTATATATTTGTTTTTCTAACTCATTAGCAAAGTATTTCTAAAATAGTAAAAACAATAACAATTGTTTAAACAGCTGCATTAAAGGTACACAGGCTGTGTTCAAATCTCTCACTAAGCAATATTTTTGATTACAAATACAAGGTCCTTAGGCTTGTGCATCCCCTTGATCCGCTAGAATTCCTATTAAAGGGCTTATGAGAGCTTTTGCTTCCAATTGGCTTAACTACAGTGTTACATCATCTAAACTGACACACTGTAATTAGCAATAACTATGGTTTGTTTAGAACAAAGCAACAGTCTTGCTATTGTTAAGACTCTAAATTTCACTTGCCCTAGCTAGCTAGCAGGATTCACAAAAACTGAAGTCTAGCAATATTAGGAATGCCCTAAGTTCTTGACCTTTGGTTTAGTGTGGCATCCAAACTGGGCTACAAGAAGCCTACATTTCAATACTAAGGACTTTCTTCTGCATGCAATTGTATCAAGTATATGCAGAAATATGTAACTAAAAAAAACTTATCCCTCAGTTTTTCTGACCTGCAAATAATCCCTATAATCCTTCTCCCATGGGATAGAAGTCTTTCATTAAAGAAAACCACTACTGCGAGATTACGTTAATGGCAAGTGGAAATCTTTGGTAATGAAAAACTTCCTTCTCCTGTACTATGATTCCTATGGCTTTCACAAAATGAAATGATTACTCACTAGTCAGAAAAGCCATACGAGATAAGGGGGGAGGTCTTACTACCAAAAATCTCTTTGGTTGTGATGTTATCACTCCCCTGCAGGCATAGCAAAGCCAACAGGTTATCAGTCAATGCATCAAATTCAGTCAGTCTCTACATCTTATAGCAGTGGTCTCCAACCTTTTCTGAGTCGCGGACCAGTTGGGGGGGTGGGGTCCGTGAACGGGTAGGGCACCCCCCTGCGCTTGCGGGTGAGGGGCACACTCGCGGAGGGGCGGAGCGTGCTCATGCGCATGTGCAAAGGGGCGGAGCACACTTGCAGAGGGGAGGGATGCACTCGTGCGTGAAGGGGTGGAGCGCACTCGTGGAGGGGCGGAGCACGCTCACGGGGGACGGAGCACACTTGTGTGCATGCGTGAAGGGGCGGGCTGTGCTCATGGAGGGGAGGGGCACCCATGCGTGCGGGTGGCGGGCCGTGCGTGCGGGTGGGGTGGGTGGGAGGAGTGCGTGCGGGGGGTGGGAGATCTGTCTCCGTGGCCCAGTCCTGCCATGGCCACGGACCGGCACCGGGCCATGGACCAGGGGTTGGGGACCCCTGCCTTATAGGACCCATGTATTTTGCAGTTCTGATTAAAGCTAGGAAGTTTACATTCAACAACCACTGGGAACGTGAACGCATTTCTTTATTAGTAGCATATTAATACTATCTGCTACCATTTAGTTCAACAGATTTCTGATAAAAGTTATAAATCTATAGTAATCAAGAAAAAATGAGTAACCTAAAGCAGGGGTCCCCAACCCCCGGTCCACGGCCCGGTGCCGGTCCGCGGCCTTGGCTGGCCCGCGGAGACAGATCTTCCTCCCCCCGCATACACTCTCCCCGCACAGCCCCTTTGCACATGCGCACGAGTGTGCATGCACCCCCGCGAGTGCCTGCGCGCTGCCCCTTCGCGCATGTGCACAAGCGGTGCCCCGCCCCCACGCACAGACCCCATCCCCCTTAACCGGCCGCAGTGTCAAAAAGGTTGGGGACCACTGACCTAAAGGATACAAATTCAGTCTCAGACAAGCCTTTCTCAGAAAAAAGTTACCATCTAGGGCAGTGGTTCCAACCTTAGGTCACCAGATGTTCTTAGGTTACCAGATGTTCTTGGACTAAAACTAGAGACCTTCACCGCTAGCTGTGCTGGCCTGGATTTCTAGGAGTGTTAGTCCAAGAATATCTGGGTACCCAAGGCTGGAAACCACTGATCTCTTTAAATTTTAAATTGTTATATGTTATGTTGTTACCCGCCCAGAGTAGTCTATATGACTAGATGGGCGGGCTATAAATGTAATAAAGTAAAGTAAAGTAAAGTGATCTACAGTCCTGCTGGAAAGACTTTGTCTGCTCACTAGCCATTTCACCTCAAAGAGCAACAGGACCCAGATAGGTGTCCAAAGCTAGATCTTAACATCTGTTAGGTAGGACACAGAAGCCCTCCATAAGGGTAACATACACTACTAGTAAACAGATGGACAGTGGATACACTATTAACTTTAACGTACTGCACTACATGTACTGTGATAGAAGGAAGAGGTCAGTAGTTACACTTGTATTTTTAAATGCTCTAATTTGCTATGACTGGTAAAAAATGTGAATGCCTCACATAATTTATAAATTCCCCTATCACAAATAATTTGATATGTAAAAATGAAGAGAAACTGCTTTGAGACAGAAGACAGAACTGACCCAATAAAAACACTCTTATTCACTTAATGGCCAAGTTATGTCAAATTTCTATTCAAGTATTAACCTAAAAAAAACACCCTAGATTCTTCTATATAAAACAAACATGAAGAAAAGAACATTTTTGACTTACAGTAGTTTACTCCTAACCTCCAATAATGAATGGCACAGAAACTGAAACATAACTTTTTAGTAGTTAATATATTCAATATGGTAAGTACAGTGGTGCCTCGCTAGACGATGTTAATCCGTTCCGCGAAGATCGCTGTCTTGCGAAAACATCGTCTAGCGAAGCACGTTTTCCCATTGGAATGCATTGAAATCTCTTCAATGCGTTCCAAGGGAAAACTCAGTCGTCTTGCGAAAATCTCCCATAGGGAAACATCGTCTAGCGAGCGCGGGTCCCCGTCGGAATGCACTGACAGCTTTTGACCACTAGTCAGCGCATTCCTATGGGGAAACCTCATCGTCTAGCGAAAATTCCCCATAGGAGACCATCGTTTTGCGAAGCGCAGTAGCGATCGCAAAAAGGCATCGTCTAGCGATTTCCTCGTCCTGCGAGGCAATCGTCTAGCGAGGCACCACTGTAGGTTTAAATGCTTTGAGTTTAAATGAGCTATTTTCTTTCATACATGTCTTTTCAGAGTACTTTTACACTAATTACTTATATTTCATTATATTTTATATTGCTCTTCCACTAAAGAACCACACTCACGTCAGCTAACAAATAACATTAAAATCTAATTAAAATAAATTAGATAATAACACATTAAAATAATCAAAATAATTATGATAATCATCATGATCAGTACATATAACAGTGCAAAAAGTAGGTCAGAAGGGCTATGTCTTCCTAACATCCTTCCTGAAAACATTGAGTACGCAACTGTGGTGTATGTGTGTTGCATTTCACATTCAGAGAAAACCCTCTCCCATGTCTGCATCAAGCAGACCACAACTGGCAGTAGTACGTTCTCAAACAATATGTTGAAGCTCCCAGGCACTTTTGAAGAATAGGTCCACGTAGAGTGCATTGCAGTAATAGTGACACAATAGTCAGAATCCAACTGCTTTTTTACTGCAAACAAAAGTAAAATCATAGAAGCCACTGCAACTAACTGATGAGGTGCCGTTCACATGTTATATACTTGGCATCTTGTCAACCAGCCACAGTCGATTCTGAAATTTTGCTCCTATATCTAATAAAAAGCAACAAGAATTTGTCCGATGTAACTAAATAACAATCTTAGCCAAATCAGGTCAACTCAGAAAAGATCACAGTAGACAGACTAAACAGAGTCATACAAAATCATTACTTGTCACCACTGCCACATGGAAGTCCTGAGAATGTGGGGAATCTAAGGATTACCCCAGACTATAAACCTGACCTACAAACCTTCCCACAGGGAACTCACTCTTCAGGATCAGGTGGAATTCTAATCCCAGTACCAGATTTTCTACTGACCAATAGAATTTATATCTTGTTAGTATCCAACTTAGGTTTATTCATCCTCACCCAAACCATTACTCAGCCCAGACCACATTAAATACTGCTTTTGCAATACAGTGGTGCCTCGCTAGACGATGTTAATCCGTTCCGCGAAGATCGCTGTCTAGCGAAAAAGTTAGGTTACCTACCTGTAACCATGGTTCTTGTAGTGGTTCTCTGTGAATTCACACAAATGGGTTTATCCTGCGCCTGCGCAGGACGTTCGGAACTTTCTAGAGCTTAGAAAAAAGCCAGACAATTAGTCTCCCCCCCCCGAGGGTATATAGGCTCCGCCTCCTCCACCTTCCTTAGTTCCCCTATGTCCGCCGTTACTAGAGAGTAGGTATAGTGACCTGTTATCGTGACGGACAGCGGGGAGGAAGGGAGGGATGTGTGAATTCACAGAGAACCACTACAAGAACCATGGTTACAGGTAGGTAACCTAACTTTCTTTGTAGTGGACTCTGTGAATGCACACAAATGGGTGATTAGCAAGCTGACTCACTGGATGGAGGGCCGTCACGGTATCAGGGATGACAGTATCGCCCTTCCAAAGGCAGCATCATTTTTCGCTCTGACATCGAGGCGGTAGTGCTTCGCGAACGTCAGAGGATTGGACCAAGTAGCCGCTTTACAGATGTTTTGAATATGAACACCGCGATGAAGAGCGGTGGACGTAGATATGGCTCTGGTGGAGTGAGCCTTAAGCTGGTCCGGCACCGGTTTGTTTGCAAGCTGGTAAGCCATTTGTATGGATTGCACGATCCATCTCGATATTGTCTGAGAGGATGCAGGAGCACCCTTGTTATGTCCATGGTAGCACACAAAGAGACGAAAAGAGCGTCTGAAGTGCTTGGTTCTATCCAAGTAGAAGGCAATAGCCCGCCTGACGTCCAGAGTATGGAGCTTGCGCTCGATTGGAGTGGACGGCGATGGAAAAAATGTAGGAAGTATCAGCGGTTGATTCAAGTGGAAGTCTGATACAACCTTGGGAAGAAATGAGACATCCAAGTACAGAGTAACCTTATCGGGATGCATTTGTAGGTATGGAGGGTCAGACCTAAGAGCTGACAGTTCACTAGCCCTTTTGGCAGAGGTTATGGCCACTAAAAAGGAAGTCTTGAGAGAAAGCAATTTCTCATTACAGGTTGCCATGGGTTCAAATGGAGGCTTGGTAAGCGCATCCAGGACAAGTGGAAGCGACCATTGAGGTACAATGGGTGAAGAGGGCGGCCTGATGTTCTGCAGGCCCTTAAGGAATCTTTTAACCGTGAGGTGGGAGAACAGTCTGGCGGAGCTAGAGTGAGATGGCTGATGAGCAACGATCGCGGAGATATATACTTTAATGGTGGAGTGCGCGAGTCCGAGATTGAACAGATGTAGTATGAAGGTAAGTAAGGTTGAGAGTGTAACTGGGACTGATTGGAGTCCCTTGGACTGAACGAATTTCGTAAAAGATTTCCATTTGTTACGGTATAGGCGAAAAGTCGACGGCTTTCGAGAGCGGTCTAGGATCGCACGGAATTCGGGGTTATCCTCCACGCCGTCAGGTGAAGAGATCGGACATCTGGATGGAGAAGGGCCCCGTCGTTCTGGGATAGCAAGGACGGTATTAGAGGTAAGTGGAATATTTCCTCCGTTATTCCTTGAAGGTGGGCAAACCAGGGTTGCCGCGGCCACCACGGAGCGATGAGAATTGCGTCCGCTCGGTATTGAATGATCCGGACTATTGTCCTGAGGAGCATTGGTATGGGAGGAAACAGATAAGTGAGTTCTCCGGACCACGGGATGAGGAAAGCGTCTCCGAGTGACGCGGTGTCCCTGCCCGCTCGTGAGCAGAACTTGCGGCATTTGGCGTTGCGGTGAGATGCAAAGAGGTCTATGGTGGGTTGACCCCATCGTCGGCATAGGTCTTGAAAAATCGTCTCGTCTAGGGACCATTCGTGCGTCCTGGTACGGAGCCGGCTGAGGTGGTCCGCTAGATAGTTGTCCTCTGAAGCAATATGAATCGCTTGTGGAAAAATGCGATGGGTACGGCACCAGTCCCAAAATCGCATGGTAAGATGGAGAAGCGGTAGGGATCGAGTCCCACCTTGTCGGTTGACATAGTGCATAGCTGTGGTATTGTCGGTGACAAGCTGCACAGATTGTCCCTTTATACGCGGAAGAAAGGCTCGAAAAGCCTTCATGATGGCGAGCAATTCGAGCTGGTTTATATGGAGAGACCTTTCTCTCGGTGTCCATAAGCCGTGAATCCTGAGCTCTTGGCAGTGGGCGCCCCAGCCAGAAGGGCTTGCGTCGGTCGTGACCTGTATGGACAGGAAAGGAGGTTGGAAGGGTTTCCCTTCGGACAAGTTGCGCGGAATCGTCCACCAGATGAGACGTTTCGCTACATGTGACGGGACCTGCAACTTTTTCCGTGGGGAGTCCGTTAAAGGATCGAACTCGCCCAGGAACCAGGACTGGAGCAGACGCATTTCGAGCTTGGCATGAAGGACGACTGCCGTCGTGGATGACATGAGGCCCAGTAGATGCTGAACGTCGAAAGCGGTGACAGTAGCCAGAGGTGGAAACCGTCGTATTGCGTCTCGAATCTTTTGGATTCTTTGATAGGGCAGGAATGCCCGTGCCCGGGTCGCGTCTAGCGTTGCTCCTATGTAATTGACCAGCTGGGATGGTACCAGAAGGGATTTTTCCTGATTGATCACTAGACCTAGCTTGTTCAAGGTCGCGAGAGTGGTAGTTGTAGCAGCGACGGCTTCGTGGTAGGATGATGCTACCAGGAGCCAATCGTCGATATAAGGGAAGAGTTTTATTCCCTTGGTGCGAAGGTGAGCCACTACAGGGGCCATGCACTTGGTAAATGTCCGAGGGGCCGTGGAGAGCCCAAATGGAAGGGCAGCAAACTGGTAGGTTGTGCGGTGGAACCGGAACCGTAGATACCGTTGATGAGAAGGGTGAATGGAGACGTGAAAATAAGCGTCTTTGAGGTCGATGGTGACGAACCAACTTCCCTGTGAGAGAAGAGGAAGAATGGAGTCGAGTGTTAACATTCGAAACTTCCTGTAAATGATAAACTGATTGAGTTCTCTGAGGTCCATGATGGGCCTGATACCTCCATCCTTTTTAGGGACAGCAAAGTACCGTGAGAAGAAACCCCCATGTAGATCAGCATGTGGGGTCTTGACAATCGCCCCCTTGTTTAGGAGGGATGAAATTTCCTCCTGTAGAGCCACCGAGAAGGGGGTGGTCTTAGGAATATTCGATGGAGGAAGTTGGAAGAATTCTATAGAATAACCCTTCTCAATAATGGATAGGACCCATTTGTCAGTCGTAATATGTTTCCATTCAGAGAGAAATGGAAAGAGTCTAGTCCGGTAAGAGGAGTAGTTAGTTGTATTGCTTACCCCTGCGCTGAGGTTTACGAAAGGACTGCTTGTGTCCTTGGTATTGTTGCTGCTTGAAAGTCGAAGGGTTGGATTGAGATGACTGGAAGGTCCTATCATGTTGCTGCTGTCTACCATACCGAAATGGTTGGTACTGGGAAGATGCTTGGTAAGCAGGTTTTTTGTAAGTAGGTCTCTGATACCGATACGGTTGGTATGGTATGTAGGACTTCGCGGTCTTCCGCATTTTATGGATGTTTTCCATAATATCATCAGTTTTGGAATTAAAGAGGCCATCCGCATCAAAGGGAAGATCCTCGATTTTGGTCTTTGTATCGTCCAGTATGTTAGCCGCTCCGAGCCAGGCATGGCGACGGACTGCTACTGCTGTAAGCATGGATTTGGACGCAATTTCAGCTGTATGCTTTGCTGCTACTCGCTGCTGTCTGGTAAGGGTGTTAGCCTCCTCGTAGACGTTGAGGAGTTCGGTCTTGGATGGCTCAGGAAGGTTTTGTAAAACGGGGACAATTTTATCCCATAGGTGCTTTTGATAAGCACCCATCGCGGCTTGGTAGTTCGAAATCTTAATCAGTAGAGCCGCAAGGGAATAAAGTTTTTTGCCCAGGGCGTCATTTTTTCTGCCGTCTTTGTTGACAGGTGTAACAGAGGATCTACTGCGGGATCTATACTGGGTAGCCTCGACCACAATAGAATTAGGCATAGGATGCTTGGTCAGGAAATCCGAGTCGGAACCGTGGGTCTTGTAATGGTGGTCGATTTTTCTAGGGATTTGGAGAGTCGCAGGCGACTTATCCCACGAAGCCTTTACCAAGTCAAGAAGTGCTGGAATGAGGCTAAGACTGGGAGGAGATGACTTGTCCTGTTCCATATCGTGGAAGACAAGGTCTGTTTGTTGCTCAGGAAGTTGCGCATCTAGGTGTAAAATCTTAGCCATGCGCAATATAAGTTGAGCATAAGACGAGTAGTCTTCCAATGGGTATTGAGAAGAAGTACTCGGAGCACCACCATCAGGTACATCAGATTCCGAAGAAGCTGAAGAATTGTCATGGGACGATTCAGACACCAATGAGGAGGGACGGTGCGATATTGGTACCGTGTCTCTCGGTATTGGTTCGGCATCAGAGTGTACCGAAGGAGAGAAAGGGTCTGTATCATGGCCCTCTGGGCCAGAGTACATCGTCGCAGTGTGTACCGTAGATCGCCCTGCGGGACGTTTAGACCGTTTTAGAGGCGCAGAAGGTGCCATCGGTGTCTTCCTCTTGCGGGAAGTAGCAATTTGGGGTGTAGGAACATGCCCCTGTTGCTGCTGTAGATTCTCAGGAGTTGGGACCGAAGAAGGGTACCAAGCTGAGGAGGGGTAAGCCTGTCCCCTGAAGTCAGGCGGATAACCGTATCCTTGATATGGGTAGGGCTGGTATGGACCGAAAAAAGGAGGACCATACTGTGCCGGCATTTGAGGACGGTATTGGTCCGCAGGATGTTGAGGTTGGTATGGAGAGGTATGCTTACGCTTCTCCTTCCGCTTTCTAGGAGTGCGAGACGGCAGCTCCTGTTCTGAATGCGAGTCAGTATCAGCCCGCCCGGAAGATCTCGGGCTAGTATGGGCAATGGCCGCGCTGGGAAAAACCTCAGCCGCAAAATGGCCCGACGACGGAGACATGCTCATGATATCGTGAGCAGCCTGGGCCGGAGGAATGATCCGCTCCTCCATATCCGATTGCCCAATGTCGTCTCTAGAAGACTCCTCGAGTAATATAGGAGGCGCAGGAAGAGACAAAGTTGACGATTTGGGTGGTTTTGCCACTTTCTGAGATTTCGCTTTGTCATTCTTTTTCTTTGAAGGTACAGCCGACCTGGAAGCCTTGGTGGACGCTGGCTTAGGCGGTCTAGAGGAGTCCTTCTGCTTAGAAGACGCAGAACTCAAGGTAGGCTGCGGAGAATCAAAGGCAGTGGCGCCTGCTTTAGGTGTCTCCACACGAGGAGGGTTCGGGGAGGTGGTAAGAGGAACCTCCATAGCAGGCTTGAGGGTTCTTTCGTAGAGAAAGGCCCGAAGGCGTTGAGACCGCAGTTTAAGAGCTTGTTTGGAAAAGCTTTTACAAGCGGCACACGCCTGAATAAGGTGGGATTCCCCCAAACAAAATAAGCACTTATCGTGCTGATCCGTTAGCGGAATTTTCCGAAAACAAACGGAGCACTGTTTGAAGCCCCGAGAGGCCATAAAAAATAAATAATAAAAAAAAGGGGGGAATCCAGGGGGGAAGGGGAGAGGGAAGACGCAGAACGAGGAAAAAACTTAGATGAGAAGGCAGTTCTGGCGTCTTAAAAGAAGAAAAGAAGAAAACTGCAAGGTAAATAGAAGGAATACTTTCCTTAGCACGCTCTAGTGTTCCTACGTCCTACCCTAACGGCGGAAAAAGAGGAACTAAGGAAGGTGGAGGAGGCGGAGCCTATATACCCTCGGGGGGGGGAGACTAATTGTCTGGCTTTTTTCTAAGCTCTAGAAAGTTCCGAACGTCCTGCGCAGGCGCAGGATAAACCCATTTGTGTGCATTCACAGAGTCCACTACAAAGAACATCGTCTAGCGAAGCACGTTTTCCCATTGGAATGCATTGAAATCTCTTCAATGTGTTCCAAGGGAAAACGCAGTCGTCTAGCGAAAATCTCCCATAGGGAAACATCGTCTAGCGAGTGCGGGTCCCCATCGGAATGCACTGACAGCTGCACTGACAGCTTTTCACCACTAGTCGGCGCATTCCTATAGGGAAACCTCATCGTCTAGCGAAAATCGCCATAGGGAAACATCGTTTTGCGAAGCGCAGTAGCGATCGCAAAAAGGCATCGTCTAGCGATTTCCTCGTCCTGCGAGGCAATCGTCTAGCGAGGCACCACTGTATTAGATAACAAAAAGCAATTCCCCTTCAAATGACTTCTCTGAGTGGCTTCATATAGATGTTGAACAACACAGGGGCAGCAAAATAGATTCCTGTTCAGTATCATACAGAAAACACTTTGGTGCCAAACAGTAACACTCAAGTACCACTCTCTGGGTGTGATATGACAGAATACGATGGAACTACTGCACTATGATGCCCTCAAACACCCAATCCAACTAACAAATAATCTTAGAACTGCACAACTGGAAAGGACCTAATGGATCATTGAGTCCAACCCCTGTCAAGGAAACACAGTGTGGAATCAAACACTGAACCTCTGGCTCTACAGTCAGATACATAAATCTCTGAGCTATCCAAATCCAGGATACTACAGCTGCTGGTATTGAAAATCATCAAGATGTAGTAGGGAGACTTTATTATGCACACTGGTTGTGCTGCACCAATTTCTCACTATAGGAAGAAGTGAATAACTGAGGAGTGTTGACATGGCGTTTTTAACATATTTAGCTTTCATTTGACTAGCATTTTCTTCTGTTCTTAACTGTGCCACTCTACATAGACTGCAGCTTTTAAAATCCTTTGACAGCATCATCGGTCTGATCCAAATAAGGTGGCCTTATCCCTACTATTTGAAGTAGGACGTTTTTCTCCCTCAAAAGACTGGTGCGTGGGTATGTATGGAAAGGATTGCCCTTATTCAACACTGTCCCCCTCACCCTAATCCAAACTGAGATTCCCACTCTTGCTATCTACATTCAGAAAAAACTTATAGTTTAGAAACACAAAGCAAACCATGTGGTTCGGCTTTTTAAAAAACCATGCAAGAGATAAAGCCATGAATAAAGTTACGTCATATTTGATTCTAAACCACCCACTTAGTAGCAGTTTTCACTTTGGAAAGTTGAACAAGTTCTTTCACTCAAACAGTATGGTCTGTCAGTTTGGCCACTCGGGTAAATAGTGTAAAAGACTAGAGAAAGTGAGTGTCTAATTGTACTTTCTGAATAAAATAAATTTGTGATTTTTAGGGACAGGAAAATGGGGAAGAAAGATTTGAGGAGAAACTTGGAAAGCAAAGCTATCCACCCAAGGTACAGCATACAACAACAATTTACGCAGACCTACATCAACATGATGCCCATGGCAATGAAGGGATTTTCAGTTCTCCACTTCTTCCCTATCACCCTTTCAGGCATTTAAAACATGCTCCAATTGATGTTTCACCATTTGGATCAGCTATTTAGGATGCAAAAGTGCTGCAGGAGAAAGAGAACTCTGCTTCAGCAAGCACAATTGACAGTACTGGGTACAGACCACTCTGATCTTGATGAAAGTTTTTGAGTAAAGGAATTCCTGAAGAAATCTTTGAACCAGCTGCTTGTTCTTCATCAGATCACTTCTTCATGCTACATGCCTCAGCCTGTCCTACCAACTTATGAGACATACTACAAAGCATGTGATTATCTTTTCTCATTTCTATGTTTTTATCTTCATTTATATAAGAAATATCATAATGGTGGGTAACTGGGTTTTGGCTGGCAAGTTGGATGTGTATCCGGAGAGTCTGATGAAGCAGTTGGGATGGGGGACGGATTGTGTAGGAATTAAATTGTACATTGATTGGCTTGTAAACTGCCTGGCTATACAGATGCTGATCTGGACAGAGAATGTGTATAAGAGAGCACCTAAGTTAGTTTAAGTTTGTGTTAGAGATAGAAAGGACTATTGTTAAGGTAAAAGTTCTGATCTAAGGCTGTTAAGTCTATGCCTGAGAGAAACTTGGAAAAGGGAGAGAGAAGAGTAAGAGCTGTGCTAAAGAGGGTCAGTTTTTGCAAAGAAGCTGTGGAAATACAGTCTGTTTTCACTGGAACGTGTAAAAGCAAGTGACTGCCAGTATCTATTTCCATTCCTCTATTTTAAACCATAAGGAAAGAGAGAAGCAAAATAAATAAAATTTAAGCTGAATAATAACATGACAGGTTGTAATACTGAATCTTCTTTTTCTTTCCTTTTTTTTTAAATAAATTTATTTTTGGTTTACAAAACCTGACAATTCTTTTTAAAATAGCAGGCACAAGATATTATATCATGCATAACCACTGTTGAATGCTGAGACACAGTCAGGTTTTATCAGGAAAATAATATAAGTTGTGTGTGTTTCACCACATGTGAAATGGCTGTGTAAATTCAGCCTTAATGTGTGGCATTGTTAAACATAAGTGAACACTGGCTGTTTGCCTAGTTTCATAAGATGCCTGGGTGCATCTTATGAAGAAAGTAAGACAGAGAAAGGTGGCAACACAAATCATATGCAGCTCTTTGGAATGGTGGAAGACTAGTGCACACATGCCCAAAAAGGGAGAAATCAGACTGTTTGTACCCACATTATCTGCTATATCTTTTCTCCCACCTCCTTGCCCCATTTTCAGAATTTGTTAAGAAGTGCAGGGAGGGCAAACGTCCCATTTATGAAAAAGTTATTTAGTTTTCTCATACCGCCATCTGCTGCTACATAAACAGTAATAAATGTTCATCATTCTGTTTTGAACTACAACGTCCTCTCTGAAAGCAGGAAGAATTTCACACTAAAAGATGGAAACTCAACAGAAAAACTGAAACACTCCAAGTATTCACTTGCTCTGCAGTATTTCTAGTGGTTTTAACACCATTTTTGTGATCAAAATCCTACTGTAAATTCATGTATATTCAAGAAGAATTACAGAAACTCCTGCAGCTAACTGACAAGGTGCCAGGCAAATGACAGATGCACAACCAACAATGCAAATGGCACCCTGTCAATCAGTCATGGCAACTTCTGTCATTCCTCTTGCATGCTTATAATTAAACGGTAAGATTCAAGCCAATGAATCAATTCTAAGCCCAAAGACTTCAGAAGAGCTAGATTGCTCCAAAGAGAGTAATAAGTTTATTCTTATAATTAAAATCAATATATCTTCGCTTCTATATATTCTTTTTTTATAACTCCCCAAGTACTGCAACTGCAACCCAAAAATGATACAGTCTCTATCACAGATGGAGATAGCAAGTTTGCAAGCTACTGAAAGAAGTGAAGGTTTGGTGGGGCAGGGAAAACATTTATGGAAAGAGCAGACTAATTTATAGGCCAGAATCCTATTGCACAACTTCACACTGTACGACTGCGATGACATCATCAAGTATAGCCATGGGGTGGGGGATTAAAAGTTTCTTATTTCATCACTACAACCAATGTTCTGGAGATCATTAGAGATTCTTTTTGTCCTGGGAAAACCTTTGGCACCAACAGAGTGAACTCTTGCAGGCATGAGAGTTGCTACTGTGCTTCCACTGCCAGTCCTATCCCACTGCTCCCAAATGCTTCCACAGGACAAAAAGGATTGCTAGGTTTCCCTGGAACCTGGGTGCATGTGTGGGTAAGCATGCTTTTAATTGCCACAAACAACCATGGCAAATGACATCATCACAGTCTTGCAGTGTAAAGTATGACAGAGGTCCTGAGGGTGGGCAGCCCCTCCATTGGCGGTTTGGGAAACTCCCTCTCTTTTGGGGGGGGGGTGACTCTCACCGTGAAGAGTGAGGTTTGCAGCTTGGGAGTACACCTGGATCCGGCGCTTACCATGGCAACCCAGGTGGCGTCAGTGGTCTGCTCCGCCTATTACCATCTATGGTGGATTGCCCAGCTGCGTCTCTATCTTGATGGCAGGGCCCTCACCACTCTGGTTCATGCGCTTGTAATCTCAAGATTATACCACTGTAATGCGCTCTACGTGGGGCTACCTTTGAGATTGATGCGGAAGCTTCAAATGGTGCAGAATGCGGCAGCCAGACTACTTAGTGGAACGAGAAAACACCAGCATATCTCTCCCACTCTGACTGCCTTGCATTGGCTGCCCATTCGTTTCCGCATTGATTTCAAAGTGTTAATGATGACATATAAAGCCCTAAATGGTTTAGGACCTTGATATCTAGCAGAACGCCTTCTCCCACCTAGATCTACTCGAGTCACTTGCTATAGCCAGGAAAGACGGCTGAGGGGCCTAACGCCGAGAGAGGCCCGGAAAGAAAGAACTAGAAACCGGGCCTTCTCGGCAGTGGCCCCTCGACTCTGGAACAGCCTGCTGTCAGAGATCTGCCTGGCACCCTCGCTGGGTGTTTTTAAGAGCCAATTAAAGACTTGGCTCTTTAGGCAGGCCTTCCCTCCTGTCAATACTTGACTTTTATTTTTTACTTAGTTTTTGTTTATATTTTCCCATCTTGATTAATACTATTATTGTTGAATTGTTGTTTTAACTGTTTTATGAATAATTTTATTGTAAGCCGCCCTGAGTAGACATTGTCTAGAAGGGCGGGATAAAAATCTAATAAATAAATAAATAAATAAATTCTGGCCATTTTTCTCTACAATATTTTATGTTCAGAAACCATCTTCAATAGTTAATGCTTGTATTATAAATAATAACCAATTCTGACTTATGGCAACCCTTTCCAGGTTCTGAGAATACTCAGAAGTGGTTTACCATTCCCTTCTCCTGGGGGCATCCTGAGACTGTGCAGCCTGCCCAAGGCTAAACAGGCTGGCTCTACTTGCAGGAGGTACACTGGGGAATCCAACTCTCAACCTCTGGCTCCACAGCCAGTTACCAGACCACTGAGCTATCCAACCAGCTCAATACTTGCATTAGCTTTTGTTTTTTGATAAGGGTACACTGTAAGAACCAGCCCACAGCATTTCTCATGGAGATACGCTAGTGACATATGAAAAAAAAAGTAATTAATAGTGTCATAGATGAAGAGGATATATGAACCGATCTTCTAGCTTCCACCAATCCTCTGGTCCATGAGTCCCAAGTCTTTCTGAACCTTTCTCAGATGCTTCTAATAGAAAAACACCACTAATTCTACTGCTCCTCCTCTTAAATATAGCACAGCTTATAATGTGCTCACACCTGGAATGGAAAATCTGTCTCTTCTAAAACCCACTGTCCTTGAGCTGCATTTAGCAGCTTTATTCCCTCTCTTACAAAAGGATTGTAAGGACCTGCTGTTCAGCCTTGCTTGCATACACAGCAGCCACATTTCTCAGTAGCTGAAGCGTGCTAGCATACATTTATCCCTGGAATCATCTGCACTTTCTCACAGGACAACAAGTGAAAGGATAGAAGACATTTTAGAACCAAATATTTAAGGAACAGTGAGAGCTGAGGTGGGGTGCAAACACACAAAATCAAACATGAAGTGCATTTTAACAAACAAATCAAACACTTCCTCATCTCATTCTTTATAGCATATTTTTATCAATTTAACTGGAGGTCTATAGCAAAAAATAAAACATTACAAAATGGCAACATATAACAATTGCTAAAATCCTGTTGCTTGGCATAATAAATTGAAACTAGACTAGGCCGAATTAATTAGTAGAGATTTGGTGAGTCAACCTCTTGTAAGTTCCACTGATTCAATAGGCTTACTCTAGTTGTGACTTACTATAATAAGAAACAGGATTTCAGCCACTAATAACAACAATAGCAACACACATGGAAACAGAAATAAAACATCAGCCATTTAAAAGCATTTGTCTGAAGCCTTTGCCTGGCCCCTAAAAAGAGCAACATAGGAAGACAAGCAAGTCTTCATGAGAAGAGGATTCCACAGATTTAAATGCATAAGGAAAAATCCTACTGGTGTTCATATAAAGTTTGCATTCATTCCAAGCTGAAAATCATCGTGCATACAAGCATATTCTTGTGTGGATCACTGACTTCTAGACCAGTGGCTCCCCAGATGTTCATGGACTAAAACTCCCAGAAGCCTTCACCACTAGCTGTGTTGGCCTGGGTTTCTGGGAGCAGGAGTCCAAGAACATCTGGGGACCCAAGTTTGGGAACTACTGTTCTAGACTGACAAAGCCATAGCTATGCTCATACTCTTAACTGAATGCATGGCACTACTCATCAGTATTGGCAGAACACAGATGTACACCAAAACATGGTTAAATGCAAATAGTCTGGGAACAACTATCTTTACTGAGATTGCTTTTTTAGAATCTCATGCTGAATAGGAAAGTTCCAGGAATCTTGAGTAGAGGGAGAAATAGAGCCTTCCTTACCTTCAGGTAAGGTTGAAGTCTCAGTTTCCTTGTAGACTGAGTTCATCACATCAGTCAAAGTCTTCCTTTAAAAAAAAAAGCCCTACAATCTTGGCTAAAATAAAATGGTGACACACACATACAAACACATATGTAACTAAAATCAGTTATCTAGGTCTTTGACTTTTGTAGGCAGAATGTCTGCTTGAGCATTGCAGAGAGAAGAGATACACCATGGCACTGAGGATAGTTCCATCAGTTTGTGAAGCATAGAAGCCACATTGTTGCTACCATTTGTACAAAATTGCTCTCTATACAGTATATGACATAAATACCCAAACAGTACACATGTACACACACACATGTACTATTAAAACAATCAGTCCTCCAGAGAACATGGGACTTATCATTTTAGACAAACCACACAAGTCTCAGCCAGATTACTGAAGCAGATCATGCCCATTCAATCACAGGTATTAAAGTCAATGATTTTATATATATATGATTAGAACCAAATATTTGAAATGGCGTAGATTTCAGGTATCCCAGTAGAAGATAGGATGTGTGTCTGTGTGTGTAGAACCAGTCCTCGAGGATCTGGCTCACTATATGCTTGAGTGTCACCTGTATAAAGTCATAAGAGAAAGATACTTACAACTACCTCTAAATTAAGTAAAATATAGGATAGTTAACAGAGAATTGAGTTCACATGTAATACAAATAGTTGCTGTATTTGCTGTCAAGGTCACTATATATAGAGCAAGATATCTGGATGCTATTTGAGTCAACTGTTATAAATATTCAGAGATATTAATGTAAGCCTATTGTTCTTATGCCAAAGGTTCCCAAATGGTATACTGTTTCCTAAGTATTTTAGTTTAACTAGAAGAAAATATCATATATTTTATAATTTTGTTATTATAGTTCTATATTATTTTAGTATGTAGTATAGTGATTTGTGAAAACCTTTGGTGTAAAGTGTTATAATATCTAGAGGTATGATGTTGGGTGACAGTTTTGATGTAACAATTTTGTGTATTTTATCTTCTTTTCTTTTAATATTGTATTGCAAAGATCTTTTGATAGAACAATAAACTATTCTCTCTCCATTTTTAAAACCTATTGTTTTAGAAGTGTGTTCCTCAATATCTCTGATCACCATGTTCCTGTTGACACTAACTGGCTTAGATGTCATCATACTGGGATTTCCTAAGCAGCAATTCAACTCCTCTGACTATCCCTGGCTTAACTGCACTGATGTCACAGAAAAGCACAACAGATTTGGTTGATGACACTCCACTACTTTATTTGTAGCTGGGCAGCGTGCATTTGATTATAATTTTAAAAAATAGGATTTTTTTGACGATTTAAATTTTTCAAAAATGATTTTTTAAAATATAAATTATGATTTAAATCAATTTTATTTTTAAAAACATTTTTATCCACCCTGTAGGTAGGGCTTTCAAATCGTACATTTGTGCATCTATATTAACAGTCTGACTTTGGATAAAACACCTATGACCAGAGAGAACTACAGTATGAGGCATGAATTCTTGTATTTGTTAAATTATTAAAAAGGAACCTCGTGGCGCAGTGGTTAAACTGCTGTACTATAGCCGAAACTATGCTCACGACCCAGGGCTCTATCCCAGGTAGCTGGCTCAAGGTTGACTTAGCCTTCTATCCTTCTGAGGTTGGTAAAATGAGTACCCAACTTACGGGGGGGGGGGGGGGATGTGTAGTCTGCATAATTAACTTGTAAACCACCCAGAGAGTGCTTTAAGTGCTGTGGGGCGGTATATAAGCAGCACGCTGTTTTGCATGAAAAGTATTGGTTGCCTACGTTTTACAAAAAGCTGATTGCAACAGCAGCTTTTCTTCTCAACTGGCTCCCTGCTAATTAGAAAGTTCTATACTACCCTGGGAACATAGCAGTACAGCATAATAACACCTATAGCAACTATGCATATATAATCAAATTGTTTGTCAATACCAAGGCTTGATAATAAAAACTTTTAAAAGTTAGCAGTAGGTGGACGTAATAGCTCACATAAGCTAAAAAAAAAAAGTAACATAAAACCAAAAAACAATCCCCTCTATCCTGAAACTCACTAGGTGTAAAATCATGTTAACATCACAGATTCTAGCTCAGACCAGAACACAACCACAATGATACACAAGCTACTGGAAAAATCTATGTATTAACTCCTAAGACTTTTGTTTGGGGGAAAAAGCTTTATGTGATCATAGTTTTAAAGATTCAGATTATACCTCAAAGATCCTACTGTACAACACAGACTATAAATTCCAATTTTATATTGAGTCAATGCATTCATATACCTTTTTTACATGGGTTTTGTAAATACAGTCCAACAGCTCTTTAATTAGAGCCTAAATCTGATGGGATTCTATAACCTTCTGTAAAGATCTATTGCCTCTAGTACTTTGTTTAGCAGATACCATGATGAAACAGGTATTCTTAAACCAGGCTTGTATCTCCAGAGATACATGCTTCTTAGCAGCAATATACAGAGATGAGAAATAATATGATCAGTTCTATTTTCAAGCCCCTACCTCTCTCTCTGAAAGTGCATACACCAGAGGTGTCAATGAATAGAGGATTTTTGGATATGAATTCAATATGAACAAAGAGAGTGGAAAATATGTATTAAGGGATCTATCTATAAAAGAAAGAATGCATTTTTAGGAGAAAAATCATGATTAAATTTGGTCCTTCCAAATAATGATTTAAACTGTGATCTGATTTAAAACAAATCCCCCCTGCCTACACAGGAACACAGCATTTAATCATACCAGTAGTATTCTGATACTAATGAATCAAAAGAGGCTCAAATGGCCACTCTTATAGTTCTTTATTCTTATGAAAGATCATTACAGTTTAATGGATGCAATACTCTAAAACTTCTGGCAGTGACAGGAGGCCAATAAGGGGGTATTTGGAAGGGGGCAGCCAGGTGGCAGAGGAGGAGCAGATAGGTCCCCCTCCCGGTTCATTTTCACCAGAAAAATGAACCACAAACCAGTTTGTTTTTCCAGGGGTTTGTGGTTACCCATCATGAATCACTGATTTTCAAGTTCATGTCCATCTTATTTATTTATTTATATTTTATTTTATTAGACTTATATACCACCCATCTAGAATGTGTCTACTCTGGGCGGTTTACAGAAAATATAAACTATGAAAATATAAATATACTAAAAATACGACCCAATTTAACAACAGAATCCAAGATGTAAAAGAGAAAAGGAAAAGAAAAATAGGCTAAGTGATGGCTGTAGGGAAGCCCTGCCTATATAGCCATGTCTTCAAATTGGTCTTAAAGGCCCTCAGCGAGGGGGCCAGGCGGATCTCTACAGGTAAATTGTTCCAGAGACGAGGGGCCATTGCCAAGAAGGCCCGATTTTTAGTTTTTTTCCCTTCAGACCTCCTGCATTTTCTTTTTAACGAATATGCATTTACCATGTAAGTGTTTATTAGATATTGAGTGGTATTCCTTAAATTGACAATTTTATTCTATTCTGTGATTTTTCTACCCTCTCACAAATTATATGACTTCATTAGATTGTGAGTCCCTTTGGGGCAGAATTAACATTCAGAAGGTGCTGTAAATTACTCTGAGTCCATGAAATAAAGTAGGGTACAAATCAAGCAAATGAACTACCAAATAAATTAAACATTTCCCATTTCTTATTCAGGTAACTGACATAATACTCAATGACATTCAAAAGCTAGCTATTATTCATATGTAATAATGCAAATGAATGAAGTAGCATTACACCGGTATCAGAACCCAACCAACAGCATCAGTATACAACACTCTATTTAAAAGCAATCATTCCTAGAATACAGAGAGCTACAGAGTAGTTACTATCTCTTGGTGTAACTGCATGTAAGCTGAACTCTCCAGATCTCTGCTATTCATCTAGATTGCACATCCTGACACACTTCACTGTTGAAAAACATTACTCTTCTCTATAAACAGCAAAGAACAAATGTAAAGAGGGGGTGAGGTTGCGGGGAACTTAATGTATTATTGGGTGTCTGCCTATAAAAATTCTTGCAACCCCCCCCCCTTGTGTATGAATCCTGAAGATTACCTGTAGTTCAAAGCTTTTCCATTTCCAGCTCTCAATATTACAAATATTACATTATTACAGCTAATATACATGTAACCTAAGTGATGAAACTCCTAAGATTTCTTTGAATTTAAGAAATATTACTAGACTAGTTACCAAAGAAAACTTCAGTGCAGGTTTGGAAACATTTGGATGATAAATTTAGGAACACAGATCAGGTTAAGTAATTTGAAATAGACACAGATTAATCTATTTTTTGCAATACTACGTAACTGTCATAATAATTGATTGACAGTTTATACACTCTGCTATGTACACTAATACAACTTTCTAACAGAAAATATTTAGCATACTAATTAATTGAAAGGTTGTCACTGCAATGTTACAAAGAGAAGAGAATTGTAAAAATTTTGGTTCTGAGCCAGTTGAGGAAAAAAGAAAAAAGGTCTATAATTTTAAAGTCAAATTCATACTAAGGCTATTGCACTAAAGTAACATGCTTAAGTCACTCTCCTTAATAGTAATGTATGAAAGAAGGTAATTTTTTACTTTTTCAAGAAACAAAGTGCCCTTTAAAGATAAATATTATTCAAATGGCATTAGAGCAGACACAAATTTTTCAAAAACCAGGGATCTGATTAGCAAACAAAAAGCAGAATCCATGGTTACCATAGTTACACATACTCTTTGTTGTGTTTCAATGCCACATGATCTGATTCAAAGAAATAAACATCAGGCTCTTCCTCCTCATCCTCCACAGCATGAAGATTGGCACTTTCTTTGGCAGATGGTAGAGATCCAGTAACAAGTCTAGCCACTGAGGGTGATTTACTTAGTCCTTCATCTATATTCTCCCCAGAGTCACAACCTCTCTCTTTTTCATTCAGAATTTCTGTGTTTATGGTAGATCCATTGATACTACTAACACTTGATTCTAGATTATTTTCAGGGGCTCTATGATTATTTTCCTCAATCTGTCCATTTTCTCTACACGGAGAACTTTGTTTAGTTGGGGTACCTTTTGCAGGGCCCACTCTCCATGGAGATGTTCTTAGTGTGTATCTGTGTTCTTGAGATTCTGATGCTGATGTAATTTGGGCTGAAATACAGTCTGAAATTGGTGGTTCAGGTTCACCTGAGACTGATGTACTGTCATGGTAATTGTCCAGATTGCTGTTAGTGTTTTCAGATGGTTCCTTTGAGGCACTGCTATCCCCGACTACATCTACTTCCTCCTCAGAATCCCTTAATAAAGATGACTGGACTTCAGAAAAGGACTCCGTACCCGTACCTGACTCATGTGCCTGATTAGCAGTTTCTTCAGGCAAGCAGTTCTTTAACTGTTTGTGGTCCTCTATCTGTTCTTGTGAATTTGTGCAAGGCACACTATGGTCTACGGAACTGTCCTCTTTATTTCTGTTAAGAAAAAATGATGAATGGGTCAATGCACTTCCATTTTCTGTTACAGAGTTTTCCTTGGATGAACATGAATCACCATTGCTATGTGTTGTACTCCCATCAGGCTGACAGTCATTACACGTTGTAGCATTTGAATCTTTCCCATCAACCCCATTGACAGTCTGACAGTCTAAGAGTTCTTCTGATATTGAGGAACTGTTAAACTTTTCTGCACAAGAGTTCACTTTTTTAGCTTCCCTTTTATCACTATCGTCCAATATAAGACATCGACAAGCTCGTTTAGGCCCTGGAGTGACTGCAACATTGTCTGATACAGAGCACTTGCGCTCCAATCGCTCCTTTCCTGTTTTAGACAGTTGCACCTCTTCTGAACTATTTTGTGTCTCTGAACGTAGGCAGCGCTTAATTCTCTTTAAAACTGGAGAGACAGATTCTGCCTGTTTCTTCTCACAATTCTCCACAATCTGTTTTTCAACACCATCCTTTTCTGAAGTTGACAATCCTCTCTTTCTAGGGCTTACCCATGCTTCTTTAGAACTTTGCTGCTTCACATCATTTATTCGTCCGCTATTGTTTCCCTTCTGAGTCTGCAGAGATTCCGGTTTCTTCTTTGGCGATCTTGACCTTACTTGTGAAAGAGAAGAAACTTCCTCTGGATGAGCAATGCTACGGTTTCTTAAAGTTCGGCCACAAAAATTTTCGTCCAAACCATTTAAACCCACTGTTGATCTTGTGACACGAGTAGATCGAGAAGCAGCCATACTATGGCAAGTCCCTAGATTATGTTCCTCATGATCCACTCATTTGGACACCTTCAAAGAAAGATAAACAATACAATGAGAAATAGTATTAACTATAGTAACAATTACACTAACATTTTAAATATACTACTAAATGAAGATCACTAATACTGCGGCTTATTTGTCCTCCAACAAAATATTTGAAGTGTGTGCTAACAGTAGCAGATGCTTCAATATTAATAGCACTATTTCTACAGATAATAGAAGGAAGAATAGGTGTTGATACTAAGTACAAGCCTAAAATGAAATATTCCTGAGTTAAATTAAGACATGTCTAAACTGATGTATTTACATAACATTGTTTTTACCACAGAAAAAGCAATGGAAGGACTTCCAGACGTCCAACACATTTAAGAAAAGATAAAAAGTTCCTATCAAGTTTCAATAACCACTTCCAACTTACTATTTAGGACTATGCTTGGAACACCAAACATTTGTAGATTTTTAAAAAGTGAAGCAATGGATCATCTAATCCAGCAGTTCCTAAACTCAGACCCCTCAGATATTATTGGTCAATTAATTTCAGAGTATGCTTTAGTCCTACAGTCAATCCTAAAACAGAGTAGTTTAAGACTAAAGCATGAGTGTAGTACTTTGCCCAGACACAACCACAAACTTATAACTTCTGCAAATCACAAAGAAGTTCATCTACTCCCCACTTGATATTTTGTTCCTCAAGGCAGGAACACAGTATACCCACAATTTCCATTACAGTAGGACCCCTCTATCCACAGGATCTGTATCCAAGGTTTCACTTATTCGTGATCTGAAAATATTAAAAGAAAAACTAGAAATATGCATTTTCACAATGTACTACCAGAATTGGCCACTAGAGGGAGACACAGACAAGGCTATGTATTCTTGTTGAAGAACACATAGCATGGTCTCTGGTTCCCTCTAGTGGCCAGTTCTGGCAATGTATGGTGAAAATGTGTATTTCCAGATTTTTTTTTCTTTTACCATGCTATGTATGGTATTTGCTGTAATCTAGTTTTCAGCATCCGTGGAGAGGGGGGCCCTGGAACCAATCCCCAGCAGATATAGAGGTCTTACTATACTTGGCTTCTCTTATGCTGTTACAATTCAACCAATACATTAACAGTCCCAGATTGTGTAGAAGAATTAGAAATTACACATTACTGATTATCTAGCTGCAGACAGTATCTGTTTCAAGTCATTGCTAATGTCAAGTTTTTGTAGCCCTGCCTTAAGTATGCTTAACAGATGTTTGTTTCGCACTTGAAAATATGCAGGAAGCCATGCCATTATCTGCTCTTTATTCATAGTAGGAACTTCTACCTCTAATGAGGACAAGCATCATGATCCCTTGAAAGAAGCATAATTTTTCAGTTTCTGGAAAAAGGTACAGGTAATGTTTCAGTTTCTGGGAAAAGGAAAATTCAAAAAAGGCTCAAATCAATTGTTGAAAGAACAGCTCAGCTGTTCAATAAAATAAACATGTAATAATAGGTAAAATATGATTTGCATATAAAACTACCGTGTTTCCCCAAAAATAAGACAGGGTCTTATATTAATTTTTGCCCCAAAAAACGCATTAGGGCTTATTTTCAGGGGATGTTTTATTTTACAGTCATGTCATCTTCTGGTTGCTGCACAATGGTGGAAGGCGGAGTTTCACTTAACTAGGGCTTATTTTTGGGGTAAAGCTTATATTTCGAGCATCCTGAAAAATCATACTAGGGCTTATTTTCAGGTTAGGTCTTATTTTCGGGGAAACAGGGTAAGAGAAATTGCACTGCAGCAATTTTAAAATTGGTTTTAAATGCTAACAGAATAAAACAAGTACCTGCTTTCATTTTTCAGAAGGCTTAAAAGACAGTAATAACGTAGCATACAACAATCCACACTACTGGACCACTATTAAATCAACACTATGAGCTCTGGATATTTTGAGTAACAGAGTTTATAAACTGAATGGGAAATGAATTGGATATATGACTCTTCATGGACACAAAAAATAGTGAACTCTATTGTCTTCAATATTGTGAAAATTGTAAAGCTGCTTACCAAATCCATGCCGATTTACTCTAGTTGTGACTTACTATGCTAACCATCAGGATTTCAGCCATAATCACAAATACTGTGATACAAAGTACAATGTACTTTTTATTGTCTAAAAAATACACAAAGGCAATGATCTGCCAAAAACAAAGTTTGCCTTTTGACAACAGAAAATATAGACTGATTTCCACATTTTACTGGCAACTTGAAAATATTAACTGTTTTCTGCCCACCTTTTTCCCCTCTTGGATAAACAATAGTTACTGTTTAGAAAGCTACTGCAAATATATTTCTACCTAAAGCCATATCTGGCATCTTGCCCTGCATGTTTCAGAAGCCAGTCATCCAAAATCACCAGAACTAATTCTCCAGACTCCTTGGATTTCATTTCTGATTATCTACAAAGCTTTCTTTGCACAATCTGTGATTACTCCTACCCCACAAAACCTTCATTCTTGGGTTTCACACTAACTCCTCTCCAACCCATTTTTGACATCCCTATTTTTCTTCCACCTGCTAACACTGGGTGAAATCCAGTAATAAAGTCACAACTAGAGTAGGCCCACTGAATCAGTGGAGGTCTGGTAGTCAACTCCTCTATAAATTCCACTGACTCAATGGTACTATTCGACTTGTGGCTTAACTACTAGATTTCAGTCATTGTATATCAACAGACAAATCTGATATAACAAAACATGCAATGCTGAATTGAACTTTTTTTTTTACAGCATCCTTGCTCTCTCTGTAAGATGAAATGGTGATATGCTGGCAAAACACATTGAATGGTTTTGTTTTTGACCCCAGTAAAACTCTCTAGACACACAGACAGCAGTAAGACTTAAAATCTACACATCTGTCTTTCAAATTCTTGAATAATTTGTGAAAATGTGAGGATTATAACTCAGATTTCTTTACAGGTGACAGCTTGTTTGACACCATACTTGCTAGCACACATACTTTACACTTACTGCTTTGCATGTTCTCTTCTACACAAAGGACCATAATCTTGTAGTAGTATCTGAAAAGTTTACTAAAATAACAGTGAATGGCACAAGATATATTTAAGAAGTTTCCTAGGCAAGGTGCTAGAGAGACTCAGACAAGTAGGTGAGAATAATTTATATCAGTTGTGAATTTTCTTTTAAGCCAACATTTTCAAAGCTGCTTTTCTTCAGTATTCCTTTGTACACAAACAACATTTTCCCCTTAACATGTTGAATCATAAACTAATTGATAGGCGCCACCCTATTTTTTTTTGCCAGACTGACTGAGGTAAGCAGCCATAAAAAAGTATCTCACAAGATTTTGAAATAGTGAATAAAGTAAATAGTAAAAAGGTAAATGGGGTAGGAGTCAATTTAGTATTTCCAGATGTCAGTAGTTTGCAAAAGTAACATAAACACAAGACAAACCAAACAAGTAAAGTCGGGGTACAACCCATACAACACTGCTCCTATGCAAGATCCATACGAAAACTCATTAAAGAATTGCAATGATGACCTCTAAAACTACACAGCAAGTTCAGTCTATCTGCTGCCTTCTTCATTAACACTGACACTTTCTAAAATACTCAACAATAAACCATTTGTGCTGAAAAAATACCAAAATCCACATTGAACCAATTGTCTTTGATACTGTGCTCGCTAAGTAACAACAACCTTATTAACAATGCCTTCCTGATGAATTATTCATTCATAAGCACGTTTAACCAAATGCTGAGGCACATGAATGGAGAACAATTTAATGCTGGAATTAAATGTGAGTATAAATTAAAAGGATAAGAGAAAAATGTGTGCTGAAAGTTTTACTCTTATTTTAAAGAACAAAAAAAAGTTGTGACAAAGGAGTTTTAAGTCACCAATAGCAAGAAGCTATAAACAGTACCTACATGCCAATTCATTCACCACCTGGAACAACAAACCCTGTTCTGCATAGAAAACCACTATTGTTATTTTTCTGTTTCCTTCTTGTTATGCAAGAATTTTACATGCAGATAATCAAACTGTATGTGTCTGAATATACTATTTTACACAACAAATTGTTTGCTTATGCACCTTCCAGCTGCACAACTGAGTATGGTAAGTATCACACAATTCTTTGTATAAATAAGTATAAGTAGCTATTGTCTTCCACAGAAACAGCTCTCTGGATCATGGCCTAATTCTTTTATTATAACTAGAGACAAAAAGCAGAAAAATGTGACACAGTAATTCTGAGAAAGCAAGCAGGCACTGCATCCACCAATTTTCAGTTCCCAAGAGCATCATCTCCTCCGCATAGGCAGTGTTACCTTCCAGAATTATAAAGTTTAGCAGTGAAGTCAAGTATAAAAATTGTGTGTGTTTACGTTTCATGAACAAATGTAGTTTTACAAAATTATACTCAGCAGCACAAGGCATTCACACAACCCTAGCTTGAGATTGGGGGGGGGGGGGGGCAGGCAAGGCAAGGCAAAGAAGAGAAACACAGGTCCACAAAATGTCGAAGGATGGAGGAAAATGACAAAATGAGGGGCATGAAGAGGAGTGGAAAACATGCTGCTGCTGCTAAATGGCAGCAGCAATCTTCCTGCTTTAGCTCATAGGACAGTTGGGATAACCATTGGTTCCAGGTCTGTAATGAGATAAAAATATTTCATCTACAAATCAAATGAGTATTGGATGTAATGCAATAAATATAGATCTAATGCTACTAATTCTTATGTATTAAAATTCTATTACCATAATGGAAGTGAAGGTTCTGATTAATGGATTCTTAGCAGTTCTCTTCTTTGTCAAAACTGTTGTTAATACATAAACTTTTACCATCTGACTTGTATGACAGGATAATATAGTGAAAGAATTTGGAGACTGGCAAATGAAAAAGAATGGCAGAGCCCACAGAGGCTTTTGAATAGATTCCAGGAAACAGGGAAGAGGCAACAATCAGTCCAAAAATATAAATGAGGCATGTTGCTCTGATTCTGCTAGCTGTATTAAATGGTTAATATACACATTCTTTCACTTAAGACTGCTTATATCCTGGCAGACATCAGGGAAGAAGAAAAGACAGCAGCATGTACATACTCCTGGGGAGACAATACACCTGGTCTTTCATCTCCCAAATCTCTAATGAAAAGTATCTCAAGGCTAGAATTATCATTTGCCTTGAAAAATAAAAAGAACGAAAATGCTAAAAAATTAACAAGACATGAATGGAGGAACAACTGAATAATTTCATTAAGAAAAATCTCCTCAAAAACTGCTTACTAAATACTGTGTTTTCCTACATTCTTATCAGGAATCGAGACGAGTCACGGGACTCACTGTCAAGTTGGACTTAAGTTGCACCAGTGACTTGACTTGAGACTCTGGTTCCCCCCCCCCCCCAAATAACTCAGACTTGCAACTCTTAACCCACACACCCTCTCCCTTTTTTTCTGGGGGGAAAACTCATTTTTAATAGGGACTCAGACTTTGGGCCTGGGACTTGGCACCAAAGATTCAGACTTGGGACTTGGACCAAAAGACTTGCCAACATCCCTGATTCTTACAGACTTTGTGCAATTTGCTTTCAAAGAATCAAGTGAAAAAGTTTAATTAAATGTGGCAAAAAGTAAGCATGTCTAAGGTCTTTGTTTATTGAAATTTCTGGAAATCCATAATTTAAAAAATCCTGTAAGAAATAATAAAATGCTAATAAGTACCAATCACCTATTAAAAGGGCTGAAATCTGTGAAATGTGCCAAGTGTGCACTAAGCTATTCTTAAGCAAGAAAAATTAAGGCTATGAATTCAGCTATTTGTTCTCAAGCCAGAAAAATCTGTGTCCGTTGCCAGGTTTGATAAACAAACCAGCCTGGGCAAACTGAAGCAAAATAACTGCTATAACTGTTAAGCCAAGGAAGTACCTCACCTCTTTTCTTTCAATATTCAGCAGGTGTAAAGAAGTACATTGCCTGTTTCCAGGTCTGTCAGTCACCCCAATGACCTATATGTATTCAATTTCAGCTGCAATCCTATGCAAATTTATGAGGTAGGGATCCTATTCAGGCATTTCAAAAAGGGTTAATCTTAATCTATACAGAACAACAACTAGTTCCAGCTCTACTCATTCATGCCTGTGTCTTCTAAATCTGAAAAGGAAAGCTGCTGCTACACATGGAGCCTCCACATACAATCAAAAACATGGATTTTTCAGTGTTCAAAGTTTCTCATGAAGCAGAGGCATTTCTCTTCAGACTCTTTCTCCCTCCTTGAAAAAAGGCAGCAGGGAGAAGGCACAGTGCAAACGCATCTTCCTACTCATGTATTCAGAGTACCCCTTTTCTGAATGCCCAAACCAGGGCTAAGGAGACTGCTTCTTTTAAATACAACGGCCTTATTTCTTAGTAAATACATAGAAGATCGTGCTGTTGGCATAAACATATACTTTCCACTAAACCTGTGGCTAGAATTCTGTTGGTACAGCTCCGTGTGTGCAAGGCTGATTACATCATCAGCTGTGGCCTTTTGTCTTTAATTAGAAGTTTTCTATTCCCATTCTGGTTCTAACGTCCCCAAGAGACCCGTTTCAACCTGGGGAAGCCTTTAATGTCCAAAAACTGTGCCAGGACTAGGGGTGGCAATTTTTGGACATTAAAAGTAGGCCCCCATATTGAGGTATCCAATGGCTTCCCCAGGTCAAAAGGGATCCATACATTTGACGTTTCCAAACCCCAGTGGTTTCCTAAGAAAAGGAAGCACTCTTTGGGGTGTGCAAACTGGTCTCTAGATATCTGAAATAAAAGCAGCATCCTAAAAGAAGTCACACAATTCTTGAGCTTGTTCTCAGGTAAGGAAGCAAACTGACTTCTAACTGACCAACTATTCTGTCTTATCTGTGCATATACCCTGTTTCCCCGAAAATAAGACCTAACCTGAAAATAAGCCCTAGTATGATTTTTCAGGATGCCCGTAACATAAGCCCTACCCCAAAAATAAGCCCCAGTTAAGTGAAACCCAGCCCTCCACCATCGTGCAGCAACCGGAAGAAGATGACAGACTGTATTTGAATAAATATAGATTGTTGTACATGAAAAAAAGAAACCATCCCCTGAAAATTAGCCCTAATGCGTTTTTTGGAGCAAAAATTAATATAAGACCCTGTCTTATTTTCAGGGAAACACAGTATATATGAATTATATATATATATATATAATTATATATATAAAATTATATATATATAATTTATATATATATATAAAAAAATTAACTTTCATGCTATACGAGTGATTCCATGGGCCAGACCTAAAAATCATAATCTACAGATATTAACTAAATAACATACAATCTGCTTGGGATGCGTAGCATTAAAGTGCAAAAAGAATTTACTGGATATACAGAGAACCAAACAATTCCAAAAATCAAAAAGGCATTCCTTTTTGCTTATATGAATTAACAAATATATAAATTTATGAAAGAAGCTGCTAACTATCATTAGAAAGACTGCTTCTAGTATCAAAAAGATCCAGCAATACAATAAGTATTTCAAGCATTTCCTTCCATTGTAAATCTGAATGGAAGAAAAATAGTTTTTTCTCAAATCTGAGGAATTCCAATGTTGTTCCACTAACCTTATGAATCACCACTGCTAGTGTCCATGGCACAGTGCAGACATTTTATCTGAGCAATTTATCAAAGGCTGGGAGTACCCTAAGGGGCACTCCTCAGAGTGTACTGTCCACCTCCTTGGCTGAAGATACTGAGGGACAGATACCCATCCTGGAGGAGACCCTAAAGGGACTGTGTTTGGATGAGCAGGGGCAGAAAGACCAAAAGAAGGAGGAGCCACCAGAAGACATCATTTCAGTGGGAAAAGAGGAAGGAATAAAAGGAGGGGAGAAGGAGGGAAAGAGGCAGTTGGAGATAGAGGAGAGAGAGACTTGTTGGGTGGAGGAGGAAGACAACGAATGAAAAAAGGACTGGGTAGAGGTAGTTTAGAGTTCCTAGCGAGTATGCAGAGAAGGAATGGAGGAAGAAGACTTATAGAAAGCCACCTTACTGGGGCGAGATCAAGGAAAGGGAACAAAGGAAAAAGTTCAGAGAGTGGCAGCAACAAGAAGCCAAGAAACGGGAGAATATGCCATGTCTCAACCCTCCTGGGAAACCTCGTGGAGCAAGTCCCTTCAGACCAAGGCTAAGACCGAACCTGGGCAAGAAAGTGTGGGAGCCACAGGTGGGCTGGGTTTCCCACCCTCTCCAATAAGGTCAGGTATCAACATAACCAAAGAATTGGGCATTCCACATAGGTGGTGATATAGAGAGTTAAGTTCTACCTCTCTGCAACTAGAGGGATTTGTTATGGTTTGTAGAAAAGGACAAAGGCACGATGTCTCTGAAACAAGAGATGGAATCTGTTGTTAATGTTGAGCAAAGCAAGTTGTCAAAATTAAAAGGACTTTTGTTAGAAACGCATGGTGTTCCTGAGTCATCCATCAACCTCAAATTAGAAGAGGGAGAGAACAGACTGAGGAACACAAATCTTTGATCTGCACTGCTTACAAGCAGTAAAAGATGTTCATGAGTACTTGTAAAAAGAGATGACTCAAGGTTAGTATCTGTCCTTATGGTCATCCACAGAATTCATACTGCAATCTCGTATTTCCAACAACTACCTGCAAGATATCCATTCCTTAAACTATAAACATTTACACCTCACACTACAGAAGAAACCCAGCAGCATAGAACAATATTCAACCAGGCATCTCTTTGCTCTTCCACACATAATAGAATGCTTCCAACAATGGCATATAGTTTAATAGAGATTATTACAAAAACTCAGCATCTCATCCCCAAATTATCTCAAAAAGGTAAACTCTTACAAAATATACCAAGTTCTGTAAAATGTCTATACATGAGAGTAGGTTTGGCAGCAGTGGGGAGTAACATTCCTTTTTCTATCGCTATAAATGGATTGTTTTCATCTGTTTTCCCAATCATGTTATCTATCCATTTAAAAAATAAAACAAAAAAATGCCTCTTTATATACATCAAATCCCTCTGGACTTTCTCTATTTCTAAGTTTTCTAATTCCTTTCTCTTAGCCTGAATTTCTACTAATAACCTTCTATCTCTTTCTAAAAAAAAACTTGCTTTCCAAATTTCTCAAGTCTTCTTCCAATTTTTTCACGTTTTTCTCCATAATTTTTTTCAATTTACAGAATTCCCTTATTATTTCTCTAGAAATTGCTTTCATTGTGTCCCACAACAGGCCTCATTTCGTACCTCCTGCTTCATTAATTGTCCATAATTCTAACCATTCTTTATCTTTTCTATTACCTCTGGGTACTGGAAAATATTAGTATCCATTCTCCACCTTTTAGAGTCTTTATAATCTTTTTTAATTTCAATCTCCATTGACATTAAAGCATGATCTGTTATTTTTATGGAGTTAATTTCAGTATTAACTATCTTAGAAATTAAATCTTGAGATGTGAATATAAAATCTATTCTAGAGTAACTATTATGTACTGCTGAAAAATAAGTGTATCTTCTTTCATCACCTTTCATTTCACTCCAAATATCCATCAATTGGTTATTTCTTACCTTCTTGCTCAATATTGTATTTCTTTGATGAACATCATTCCGATCAGAAAAAGTTTTATCCTTTATCTTATCCATAACCATATTGAAATCTCCTGCCATAATAACATAGCCCTTCTTTACCTTCTCCATTTCTTTAATAATCATATCATAAAAATCTCCCTGTTTATTATTAGGTGCGTAGATATTGACCAAAGTATATTCTTCTAAACCCATTTTACCCTGTATTATTATAAATCTACCATTACAATCCTTTACTACCTGTTTCACTATAAATTCACAATTTTAAAAAATTATAATTGCCACACCTCTAGCTAGAAAAATTGCAGGAGTATTCTAAATTGAAACTATCGTGGTTTGGGAGAATCGCCATGATCAAAATGAAAATATTACCAAAAATTACTTTTTTATTCAGGATGCTCCCAATACAATTAGAAGAAGAAGATTTTAAGTATTGGCAGGGATTAATTAATGGATTTTGTAATCAAGGTAAAAAATCAAGAATAAATAAAAGATATTGGTATAAGGTTCAAAAAAATGGAGGTTTAGGTATTCCTAATATAAAAAATTATTATATAGCGAATCAGTTAAGATTTATTGGAGATACTATATATAACAAAGGAAAGTTAATTTGGTGGGATACGGAATCCTCAGAAATAAATGGGAATGTTGAAAAATATTTATTTAATGTAGTAAAAAGAAATACAATAAATCAGCTGAATAACCCTTTTTAAAGAAACATGTTAAATGTATGGAATAGATATAAAAAGAAGTTATGTCCCTTTACTTCACCATTAAAATTAGTGACTGAAATAGAAAACTTCCCAGCAAACTTGAAGGGTTTAGTTCATTTGTTTAAGGACAAAAAAGTTGCTAGATTGAAGGATTGGATGATTAAAATGAGATCAAAAGATCAGATTATAGTTAAACTTCAAACTAATAGATTGTCATGGTATAACTATATCCAATTAGATAGTTGGACAAATGAATGGCTGAAAATTAATGGTAAATGTAGAGAATACACTAAGTACGAACAATTTCTATCATCACATGAAGATATGCAGAAAGATGCTTTGATGAAGGGAGTAGTAAGTAGAATATATAACCTAATTTTGGAACAAGAGGAAAAAGAGACAGAACCAGAAGGTTTGAAATCAATTTGGGAAAATGATTTAAAGACAGAAATCAAAATAGAGGATTGGATAAAAATTTGGAGGATGAGAGTTTTAAGATTAATGTCGGTAAGAATAAAGGAATTTTTTAAAAAAATCAGTTTAAGGTGGTATATGACTCCGGTGAAAATGAATATAATAAATTCAGATTATTCTAAAGCTTGTTGGAAATGTGATGAAGATATTGGCACGTATTATCATATGTGGTGGGAGTGTAAATGGATTCAGAAATTTTGGAAACTGATTTTTAAGGAAATATGTCATATATTTGGAAAAGATATTGAATTCAATTCTAAAATTGCTTTGTTGTCAATTTTTGATAAGATAGAACTTGATTATTGTTCGAAGGAATTGATTTCCAATTTTATGACAAGTGCTAGAATATTAATAGCTAGATTTTGGAAAGACAAAAATGACATTAAATTAGAAGATTGGTATAATGAAGTATGGGACATTGCATTAAATGATAAATTAACTACTGAACTTAAGATAAAAAGAGGGGAAATAAGTTCAATTTTTTATGCTATTTGGGGTAGATCTGTTGAATTTGTACTAGTGAAAGGAAAGGGGAAAGCCTCTAAACAACAATCAATACAATTTTGGAAAGGAAGATCGTATTAAAAGTATTGTTCTAAGGGGTCCCGTGGGTATGGGGTGCATGGTAGTTTAGATTGTGTAGTAAGTTTTTTGCACTTTTGTATTTGTTTTTGTTCTGAAAAAAAAATTAAAAAATAAAAAATAAAACAAAAAAACTATAGCACATGGCTGTATCAACCACACTGTAACTTTCCATCCTGGTATGAGCATGAAAACACTATAAGGATGTCAGGATGTCTTTCTTATGATGTTGAGACTGTGGCTGTGTTGGCACTTCACATTAAAACATTGATTAGTGCAGAGTAGGCAACTGTGAGCACCAAATTATTTTTGCCAACAACTCCTGTCAACTCTAACATACTTATTCAGTGTTGAATATTTGAAGAGCTATTTCACCATTGGTCTGGTGAGAGTATGAGCAAGAACATGCCACCTTAAGCCATTAGCTTGCATGCTCCCTTCCCTGTAGCCAAGAGGGAAATTTTTAATGTCATTTTCACTTCCAGTTAGCCCTTAGATAACAATGTGGAACTATGATTAACAATAACTAGATCAGCTAAAACCACCCAGTTTTAGAAACCATGCTCTGAAAGAAATGTGTTTTAAAGTAAGTTTATTACTCCAGATGACATGACAAACTGTATCATACCTGGAAGTCAAATTAGTTAATTAATTAATCAATTTGATTTTTATACCTCCCATCTAGTAGCATGCTCTACTCTGGGTGGTTTACAAATATAAAACATAAAACATAAGGGCTAACCCCCATCCACCCACTGAAAATTAATCTAAAATATGTTCGCTTTTTAGCTATAATAAATAATATATAACCTCTAACTTGCAGAATCTGCATACAGCAGCTTGAAGCGCACTGATTTAAAAAACACTTGATAGAGTTAAATTTTATGTTCTCCCTTATGTGTGTTTTGTGCCAGCAATTGATAGTAAAATAAGCACTTGTGCTTTTGGTTAAACCAATAAACAACTTTTACTATTTATATACATATGTAAATATAACATAACTCATAGTGCTTAGACATTTGCTATTTGTCATACATGTTCTTGACAGACATATTTTTCTCTAGTAAATAACAAACTCTCTCATTGTAATACTATTACATTTGTAAGCCCTATCTGGTCCTATCAAATCCTGTCAGTTACATCTTAAACTTTGTCAACTCTCACATACTGGACCCTTATCGCAGTCCCTATTACATACTGTCACATTGTCTGACAGACTTCCAACTGACAATGCACTTCAACTCTCCGGATGACCGGAGCAGCATCCCCAGCAGCCTCATAAAGGTATTGAACAGTATTGGGGGTATGAACCACCCCTGTGGGACTCCACACTGTAGAACTCCATGGGGTCAGAACAGCATCTCCAAACTATACCATCTGGACACTGTCCTTGACAAAGGACCAGAGCCAGCATAAAGCTAGACCTCTGATCCCTAAGCTCAATAGCCAGTCCAGGATACCATGGTCGGCAATATCGAAGGCCACTGAGAGATCCAGGAGGACCAACAGGACTCCACTCCACCAGTCAGCCTCCCTTAACAGGTCATCAAGCAGGGTGTCCAAAACTGTCTCAGTCCCCTGACGCAACCCCAACCCCAACTGAAATAGATCAAGACTATAAATGTTCTCCAAGAACACCTGCAGCTGATCAGCTACTACTCTCTCAATCAGCTTACTCATGAATGGTATATAGGCAACAGGCTGAAAATTGTTTAAATCATTCAGTATCAACCTGGACTTTTTAAAGAATGGGCCAGACTACTGTCTCCTTCAGACAGGAGGGCACATAACCTGTACTGGGGAGTTTGCGATCTGAATGGCCCATTCTCCCATTACTTCTTTGGCTGTTTTCAGGAGCCAGAAGGGACACCCCCTCCTCTTCCTTCTGGTCTGCCAACATGTTGGATGGAATAGCCGGGGGGGGGGGGCGAAACTAGGAGAGGGCTACCCCTCCTTCAGTGCCCACCCAAGTCTCTTAACCATGCTCTGTTAAAGGTCACCCAAGTGCAACCCTCCAGACATTGTTGGACTGCAATGCCCAGCAGCCCGAGCCGCAAATCCTGTGTCGAGGAACCATAGTGTTTGTAGTCCAACAAATCTGCATAAACATAAGTTGCCCACCCTTTTTTTTTACTTCTACAATGATGAATATACCACTAGCTGTAAATATAATCTGAAAAACTGCATTAAAGAGGTAGTCTAATTTTAGCTCTCCCAAATTAATTTTATTGTACTTAATGAAGTGGAAACTGCAAGAGGATTTCTATTCTCCCCAGTTTTTTAGAGTCCTAATTGTGCCTTATCCTTTCAAGTAAAATCAAATCAATTTATGACTAAACTAACACAGAATTTAAGACAATTAGACTAGTTTCCTGTATTTTCCTTATATTTAAAAATATTTCACATTAATGCAAGATAAATAATAATAAGAAAGCCAAATATACTGGTAAACTTTGTCAAAACTCAGAACTTTACTAGGGATGCATTCTTTCATGCTTTTGGACTGCAACTCCTACACCATCCCAGGCACTACCTCATATAATTAGAGTGCAACTCCTAGAATTCTCAAATAACTTGGCAGGCAGAATTCTGAGAATTTCAGTGCAAACACACTAATTTGCACACCTTTATATTTCACATCCCCAGAGAAGGGCTTTTGGGTTATTTACCTCTGCCACTGTTGCTCACATGGATGACTGCTTTTCCTTGCTTTTCTCTTCTGAATCGCAGCCTGGTGTCTCAGTTTTGACCATTCTGCCTTCAGTTTTCACAATATACGGTAATCAACCACCCTTCACCACATAAATATCTGCATCTAGAGAGATGCTGTATTGGGTGGTATAACAGTACCACCAATTGCAAAATGTAACAATTTGATTGACGAATGTCCTAACTATTCTTTTCCTTTGGGAAAAAACTCCTGTGTCTAGCCAGTGGCTGAAACTCAGGGACAATATTTATACTTCCTGAGGTAATATTTTAGAATGCTTACACTGCAGGCCAAATTCTGTGTGGATTCTGCAACAGAATGAATCTTCTTATGACTAAAATTTGTCATTCTGATACATGAGAATTAAACTCATACGAAATACTTTTCTTTTTCCAAGACAAACCTTAAATATGTTCATATCTATACAACTAAGTTACAATTTAGACCCACATGACTAATTTTTTAAAAAACCCTTCTTCTGGGGGCAGTTCCTCCTCTATCCTTTCCTCTAAAGAAAAACAACAACAACAATCAGCCAGCTTCCTAAGTACATATTCCAATATGCCTTAATATTCATTTATTACATTTCTCACTTTCTGTTGCAACACTGAACCAATGCAATCTCAGTGAAAATACAATTAAAACATACAAACTGATACATGATTTTAAAAACACATTAATAAAACAAAATGACAGCACCAATTAGAACTTTTTTCAATAACAGAAGAACAAGAGAGAACAGAGGGAGACATCCTAGCTTCCTCTAGGAAGGGATATCCAGAGACTAGGATTCACCACAGAAAAAGATCACTCTTTTGCCCTACCAGATACGCCTCTATGGTAATAGGACTCACAGAAGGCCCTCTCACAAACACCTTAACACCTGTGAAGACTCACACTGGAGAACATGGTTTTTCAGATTCTGATGTCTAAAGGCCTTTAACAGCTCAACAGTCAGTGAAAGCATTGTAACATGGAAGCCACGTGCTATTTTAATCTTAAAAGGGCACATATTCCACATTTTTTTATTACTTCATGGGGGTTGACTGCAGAGGATGAAGCGGATTCAGCTGAAATTCTGGCCACATGCTGAGTGATACATAAGCTCAAGTAAATTCAAGGTCATGAGAAATGATCACTAGTTGCACTCTCAATCTATGAGTACTGCCTGTTCACCATTGCATAACTGTACTGATGTGATTTGCTTAAAAGTTACAGTTATAGGTTATAAGGTATGATTTCATAGAACCACTTAAGTAATTAAATTTATACTCGTACCCAGTTAAAACTTAGACACAAAAACCAATGAAATTAATAGAGTGAAAACTAAGATAAAAATACAAAATACCTACTAGTAGTTACAACTCTAATGGAGATGTCCAAATACTAAACCTAGGTGTGGTACTAGTTTAGCCACCTAGCACAAACAGCACTTTTCCTAATTTGAAAAAAAGTTTTTTAAAAGCCACTTGATAATGAACACATGGAAATACATCTACCAGCACATTGTTAATGCCTTCCACTTCTGAATCTGTGAAACCTGTCAATAATCTAGCTCAATTTCCTTCCCTTACTGCTTCCAAAAAAAGAACATATGGGATGCAATGTTTGACGGTCTCTGCTTAACGCTGTACACAAGGGCACCATTCTCTCCATTGTGGCGACAATGACTCAGGTGAGGAGAGGAAGGGGAGAAAGCAGGGCAGGCAAGTGCTTCAAGGACAAGAACAGTGGTGACTAGGACAAGAAGGAGGAGGGGAAAGAGTGCACTAGAGGGCGGGCTATGGTGGTGCATGGCAAGGAGAAGCAAAGAAAATTTCCCAGTCAGTTTGGGTGAACGAAAAGTTTAATGAAAGGGGGGGGGGGGGAAACACACCCCTCTTAAAAATTTCATGTTCCTCTTTTTCATTTAAACTAATCACATTTAAGAAGTTTAATTCTGGGAATCACCTAAGAATACAAAAGTGAAGCAAGAGCTTCTTTTCATGCTTTTCCCTTTAATATTCAAACACAAGTCCCATTCCCAATGATTACACTTTTGGGCAGTTACATAAATTGTATTCTCGAAGGCTTTATTGGGTGGTAGTTGGCTGCCTCTACAGTTGGCTCTACAGGCAGCCAACTACTATGGCGAGGAGGTGGGACAGGGAGTCTCCCTGCACAGCCAATGAGTAGCTGGCTGCCTGGGGAGGCGGGGAAAGGTTAGCTGGGCTCCTGCCTGGATTAGAGCGACACTGCCAAAGGACCCCAACAACATGCGGAGCCCAGTAATTGGACTGGGAGGCCTGGGGGAAGAGAGATGGAACTCAGCACCATCTGTGGTGCCATGCTTTGTATGAAGCATGAAGCTCCCATCTCTAGTGAATAATCTCCAGTGGAACAAGTTAATCATATATAGAGAGGATTTTCTTATTTTACTCTAGGACAGCGATGGCGAACCTATGGCACCCGTGCCACAGCTGGCACGCAAAGCCCTTTCTGTGGGCACATGAGCCATAAGTTGACAGATCGCTACTCCCCCCCCCCCACAGTCAAGCCTGCGGAAGCGGCTGCAGCCGTGGTGCTGGCGCTTTGACAGGCAGTGGGCCATGATCTGGAGCAGCTGGTGCTGGCGGTGGATCCAGAGTGGGGTCTCGAGGCACCTCCGTGCCCAGGATTCTCCCTTCCACCACCACTTCCGGTTTTGCCACCATCACTTCCGGTTCCACCACCGCTGTGGCCCACCGTCCACTGGGTGTTTTTTTTTTTTTTCCCCCCAGTTTGGGCACTCGGGCCCAAAATGGTTCGCCGTCACTGCTCTAGGACAATAATCAAATGCAGACAGACACTGAAACTATTTTACATAATTAAACTATATAGTGGATTTTTGTTTCTTCGGCAATAATCACAAAATAGTTGCACTGTAGCAGTTACACAAACTGCATAATTCTGGGAAGCAAACTGTCATAAGCTAAGAAATCTCTGTAGACATGATCTATTGCATACTGAGTTGCATGACTCAATCTGCAACAGATACATAATGCTTAAACAGATTTCTCAAATTACAGCAATTCACATCTAAAAGTTACACCATTTGCGTAACTGAGCAACAGGATTTCAGTCAATATTAAACAAGCATTCAGGTTTTTTTAACATTTAAAAATTTTAATTATGCATTTGAGTTCGAGATATTTTAAGATCAAATTTACTTTCAACCAAAGTGTCAGACGGCCAACAGCCGCAGTTGCCTCTCTGAAGGAATCAGCATTGCTCAAGAAAACTATTAACAATCCTAGACATTTTAATAGCACTTACAACAGCTAAAATAATCTTGCAAAGTTACACTGGAATTACATGTGATATGTCTTTTAGAAGCCAATTACCTGTAGTTCAGAAATCATCAAAGACATTATCTGAGCAATCACAAAAGCTGAGCATAGCTGTTACCCTTTATCCAGCCAAGGGCCTGGGGACCCCATCTGGCTTCCAGCCTATACTTGCTTCCCTCCCCCATCTCCTCAAAAATCTTAGATTTATGGATTAGTAACTTGTTAGTGACCAGTGTCTTCATGTTTCCTCAGCCTCTAGCCAACTGCACTTATCCTCCCTTTTCCACAGCTGTAGCCGTTTTTGAAAACCACCTACTCCTGTCTAGTGCTCAATCACATCTATGCCAGATAACTGCCTGTCTATGCAACACCATTTGGTGACATTTACTGTGGTGGTGCCGCAGCCTATCTTTGAGCACACACTTTATTCTAGGGATCCCAGATGGGAGACAGCTACAGCATAACCTGCCAGTTCTCCCCAAAAGTATACAGAATTACAAGACTTGATGAAAGAAAAATCAACATGGCTTCTAAAAAGAGTAGTCTTGCCTCATTAACCTTTCAGAATTTAACTGAAGACTTTCAAGTGTTAGGAAGCATTTTAATAGGTGTGACCTGCTAAACACTGCACTTGACTTTAAAAAAAGCTTTTGACACCATTTACCAAAAACTCCTGAAAAAACTTAGCAGTTATATAATCAGAGACACCATTTAATAGATTAGTAACTTGTTACTGACCAGACAACAATCAACTTAAATAGACAAGTGTTCCACTGTCAACATCAGTGGTGGAGCTCATAAAGCAGTGTTTTCCAAGTTGTGGATTGGGACCCCCCCCCCAAGGGGGTCACAGGTCACTTAGATATGAAAAAAGGCAATCAAAATAATCAAACAGTTTAAAAAAACTCATATATAGATGGCAAGATGTGAGGCAAGGAAGTAAAGATGATAAAAGTATAAAAAGGAGGAAGCAGATAGGTTTCTCAAGACATGAGAGCTAAGATTTAAACAAAGGCTATTGTCTGATTAGTAATAATAACTATCTGCTGTCAAGTCAATTCTGACTTCGGTGACCATTCTCAGGGTTTTCTAGGTAGAGTACTCAGAAGTGGTTTACCATTTCCCTCTTCTGAGGGCATCCTGCGACTGTGCAGCTTGCACAGGCTGACTCTTCTCCCTGGAACCACAGTGGGGAATTCAACTCCCAATCTCTGGCTCTTCAGCTAGAAACCTAACTCACTGCACTATAAGACATCTTATTATTCTGTAAACATCTTTGCCCCAAAAGCAGCCATTTTATTTTGGCTTAAGATAGCCTTCTATCTGGCCTTACCTACTGGCCTACACAAACACGGGAAGGGATTCTTGGGCAGGTAAGATGTGCTGACTCCCATCTAGGCAGGCTTCTTACCTAGCTCACCTCCTTGTGAGGGGCTGTGATGATGCCTGGGAGAAAATTACCAAACTAATATACAATTCTGACATCCAGACCACAGTGGCATTTTGAGAAGAAAAGACTCCCTGGAAAAGACCCTGATGTTGGGAAAGTGTGAAGGCAAGAGGAGAAGGGGACGACAGAGGACAAGATGGTTGGACAGTGTCATCAAAGCGACCAACATGAATTTGACCAAACTCCGGGAGGCAGTGGAAGACAGGAGGGCCTGGCATATTCCTGGTCCATGGGGTCACGAAGAGTCGGACACGACTTAACGACTAAACAACAACTACTCCAAAAGGATGCCTAATAGTTTGACAGTCCTTTTGGAAAGGACCTCCATCTCTGTCTTTTATTGATTCCAACAAGCTTAGACAGCTTCTGACTAAATAGACTGAATGTCTTGCGGCTGGAAGAGGTCCAGAGATGGTGCAAGCACATATTGCCCTGCAAGTAGCTCTAAGATGGAGGACATAATATATCTCTAATGGGATGCTCCTTGTGTCCAGGTTTGAGGACCTTGAGACCTTAACAACCATGACAAGTGGTCCCTCATTAAGGACAGTTATACTTTTATTGGCTAGTACAGAAGAGAGATGGGGGTATTCATATTCGTATATGAATATCCCCATCTCTAGTACAGACTAATGCATATCAAATAGGAACACCAAATTCATAAGATAGGATATAGTGAAATGGAAGTCACTGCCTACTTCAAAAACCTCATATGCTGATTTATTACTATTTGGTCTTTGTGAGAGAATATTTGTTTTAGTCTCTTGTCTACTGTTTTTGGACCTCCAGATATCATCTGTTAGCTTTATGTGTTGTATTTTGTATCTTCTGTGTTTCTGCATAAGGCTGGACTAGCTCTGAGCAATCAATAAATGGAAATGGAATTTCTCTGTAGGTCTCCCATTCCTCAACACAGTTGAGAATATGAAAGGATTAGACATATCACATATCCTGTAAAGTCAAGAATGGTCTAGTTTAACTGCAGTTCACACTACACTGATAATTTTTAGTTTGGACTGCTTTTATGAACTTGACATGAAGCTGGCACTTAAATCTGTCCAGAAAGTACATATTTCCTTCCCAGAAAAATGTGGCTAGACCACTAAGCACCTGATAAATAGATCATATCTTACCTGTATCAGGACAACTCTGCTGACTCTTGCTAAATTTCTGAGATGAAATCAAAGTGTTGGTATTACCTTTAAAACCCAACATACTTAAGATCCAGTACAGCAACTACTCACCTACATTAAAACACAGCACATAGTCTTTAAGGTGCCACAATGCTTTTATCTTTTGTTTGCTTCTTGTCTGATACGCTTGCATAGACTAACATGGCTACCACTTTGAAAACTAGTCACCTGCTGAGATTGTTGTATGAGGCTTTTCATATGGAATGTCTTCCCTATGTCTTATCTAGAGCCGTTGTTCTCATCATCTAAGTACCAAAAAACAATGTTTCTTTTCCCGTTTTAAAGTATGATTAATTACTAAAAATGATTCATTATGTTTTTTAAAAAAAACTTAGAACAATTTTGTTTCCTGTCTACTTAATGGGCTGCTGTTTTTAGATAATTTTGCTCATATGCATGTTTTATTTTTTTGTCTGACTTTCTCTATTAGCAAATGTGAGAACATATATTTCAATGACACAGGATATATATTATGCATATAATCAGGAGATGACATAAAAGGAATAAAATTTAATACATGCACCCTGCAAGAGAAATTCCATACCTACATATTCATAGATAAGAAAACATCCTTCACCTTCACATATATCTTCATAAAGTTTCTGTCCCTTTTTCCATCATCACCTCAGTACAAAATGAGATAAGAGACAATACACCTACTGTACCAAGTGAGACAAAATAAGACAATACAACTAGATGCAGTCCTCCCTTATATGGTGAAAAATATCAATTTCTTGTAGCATGTTATTGTCCTCAAAAATCTAATCTGAGAAGCCGAATTATACAATCAGATTGGAAATGATGATCCTACATGAATTGTAAGTGCACAATAACATATAAGTGACCAATCAAAATAGTGGAATACTACTCCTGCTCAAGTATTGCACCTGCTGGAAACAGGAAAGATGCAAGGATCTGGCACTGATACTTCCTCTGCAAATCTGTGCATTCTAGCTATGTCTCAACATATATAACATGACTGTTCCAAGCTGTGGTCTCATGATGCTAAAACAGGAGAACATCCTATTTTTTCAGTCTATTGTTGCTGAAGTCATTTTGCCCACTATACCGGTGCCCAATATCTATCTGAATTCAGATCTCATAACAAGCTACAGCAAACAAAACTAAATTAGAGAAACTGAGAAGCATAAAGATTCCACTGCAGTGGTCATTTCATAAGGGTTATATTTTGTTAAATAGAACAGACAACTATATAGTCATAATTACCAATACAGCTAGCTTGCTCACGGAAAACTTAACAAGTAGTTCACTTGTGATCAAAACAAAGCTCTAACAGAAGTCGAAGTAGGTGTTAAGCATGTTTCTTCCTGCCAGAGTGGATGTGAGTTACTTATACACATATAGCCCTCTTACATGTCTTATTCCAGTTTTCTGAAGAGAAATGTTACTCTTCACTTTTCCATATGCAGGATTTTTAAAAACGGTACGCCTTCACTATGATGCTTGCACTCCAAGTGAGATTGAGACATGAGTAAATATGCACAGGGATCAAGCTGGAAAAAGGCAGTGAGGAAAAAAAAGCAGAAGCAGACCAATCCTAGAACTTGTGGCACCAGCAAATAACTACTTAGGATGGAGCACAGCAACTGCTTTATCAGCACATCATCATACACTGTAACATCACAACAATGCTGTGGGAATGTTATACTTAACACACTGATTTAAAAACACTTCATTAGACAACAAAACCTTTTATTTCACGAACACTAAATTACTGCAATGTTATCCATCTATAATTATGCATAACACGCAATAAAAAACCTTAACACTGTATTAGAAAACAGATCAAGAGAGTAGTTTTTTGCATGAAAACTGCAAGAACAGAACTACAAACTAGTTATGTTCTAAAGCGGAGAAACAAATACAAACCAAAACAAGTCTCTAATGGGATCTGCAGCCTAACACCCAAACCAATCTATTTTCAGACTAAAGAGCTTGTTTTTTTCTAGGGGGATTTCTACTACACACATTTGCTTGTAATACTTAAATGAATCTTCAAAATCTGGTTTTCCAATGCAAAGTAAATAGAAAAAAAGAAAACTTTGGAGTGGAGAAGTAGTAGAGGTGTAATATCATGTTCGCCTTTTAATTCTCCTTTAAGCCATGTAGAACTCTATGGTGCTTTGGATCAAGCTGTACACAGTTATTTACACACAAGAACTTTGCATGATACCTACTAACAGAAGTCTGTTAGGTTTCAGAACTGTATATCCCCACTGGAATTCAATTTTGTTTTAAAATGCAATTGTTCTCTTTTTAACAACTGCATCACTAACATGTGCAACACTTCCAGACTACTTCCTCAAGGTTTAACATAGCCAGACCTGCTAGAATTATAAGCAGGAACAGTAAAAAGATGATGGACATCATGTTCACTTACTAAGAAGTGGGAACTACTAAAACTCAAAAGACTTACTTATCTAAGTAGATGTGTATATGACTGTACTTTAAATCTATAATCTTCCAAGGAATATCCTGTAGAAGGAATATAATCTGCAAGTTCAACCACTTTCATGTTACAGAGATTCAGTCCTTGAAAGACCTCATTTACTACTAACATGCCTAATAATTTGTCATTTGTTAAAAGTACATGAGACTCTAAAGCATTGGAACCAAATTGTTAGTTTTGCTGCAACAAACCCTCCTCTGGAACTAATTTAAAAATTTATTACTTCAAGCTTCCTGCTACTAAAACACAAGTGATGGCAGCAACATTTTCTTTGACATTTCTCCTCTGATAACTGGACTCTGAAAATAAATCATATGAAATTGAAACTCTAACAATGCAATGTGACTTAAACAAAATCACAGTAAAATATGCTAGGTGACTATGGCAAAAGGGAAAAAAATGAGATTCTAACAATCCAGCACAAACAAATTTACAGAGAATACTGGAACAGATTTATGCTACACTATGCCATGATTACCCAAAAATAAAAGATTCCCAAAATTACTGTGCTATGTATTCTGCCAGAAAAATGCCTACTTATTAGATGTGCAGAGGGAGCCTAGAAAAGGACTAGTGCCTATACCATGGAGTACTATAGCACTTAAATGTGAGAAAAAAACCCCTCAGCAATGGACAGCTTGTGGTGCAAAACACATTTTCAGATTTTGCCAACCATACTGGTAGGTACAACTAAAGAATTTAGCTGCTATGCTTGCTTCATCTTCTCCTAGAAGATCTCCCTAGATACAAAAAAAAGTTTGAGAAACTCTCAAAAAGAGACTGCAAAGCATAATACTTAATAACAGTTTTGCCAGCCAGCACAGGAATCCTATTAGGGCTGCAACCTACAGTTGGGAAAGATTTGCTTGGCTGATATCCTAAAGTGTTTCTTTACAGGCCAAAATCTTCTCCCAATGCAAAGAGCAGTAACTAAAATGCACAACAGTCAATACGGGAAACGTGAGAGATCGACCTTACTTAAGGCGAGCAACGGCCAAAAAGCTACCGTCCTCCTCACTAAACATTTTGCAGCCCAGGTGGGTGCGGAGGGACCAGAGTGCGGTGGGAACAGGTTGAAAGGATGGGGAGCTTATTGGGCGAGTCCAGGAATCCCAGGGCAATGCCACCCAAAAGGCGACAGGGGGCGCCACAGGACCGTGTGGGGAAGCTGCGGTGGGGGGGGGGGTTTGAGGCGGCGGAGGCGGAGGCGCCGCAGAGCCTCCAGGGCAGGGCTCCGACCGTGGGGGGAAGGCGTGCGGGGCAGGGGCAGGGGGAGGGGAGAGCCCCGACTCCTGACGCGCGCCAACTCTTGGCAGGCCCCCTTCTCCGCGAGGCTGAGCCCCGCCTCTCACGCGTCGACGGGCTGAGAGGCTGGCCTTAAAGGGAATCACCGCGCCGCCCCCTCGCCTCCCTCCCTCCTTCCCGGTTGCCCGTTACCCTTATTACCCATCACTCTCAGCGCAGCGCCGCCATCCTGCCTCTGGCCAGCTCCCACGGGAACGAGGGCTGACCTCGCGAGAACTGCCGCTTCAACCTTCCCCCCCCTTCCTCTCCTCCTCCTCCTTTTCCCTCCTCTGAGAAACAACATGGCGGAAGCGACGCGCACGTGTCCGTGTGCCCCAGATACACAACAGCGCCCGCAAGCTTCCGTACGTGCTCGCCCGCGCACGGAGGGGAAGGCAGTAGAGACTGGCTCAAGGGAAAGGGAAGGTGACGTCTTCGCCGGCGCGCACGCGCTCATTCGGTTGAGCAGCCTGGATTCGAACAAGGCGCGCAAGCCTCCTCCTCCTCTTCCCCCCCCACCGCACGCGCAGGTCACATGGGGATATAATGCCTCCTCCTCCTCCTCCTCCTCACCTCCCCCCCCCGCACCATCCGGGTCCCTCCAACCCACCCCCCCCGCCCCCAAAAGGAGGAGGCCTGACCTGGTTGCTGAGAGACGGAAAACCCAGCCCTCAAGAGAAAACGGAGCGCTCGCTTCTTTCCCTCCGTCCGTTCTCCGAGCCAGCCTCGCCGCACGTCAGCGCTCGGCCCCCCGACAAGCAGCGCCCGCTTGGCTCCCCTCAGCGTCGCGCGGCAGCGGCTCCTCTTCCGCTTCCTCCCCCCTCCCCATATTCCTTGCCCAGCCCGCGAATGGGGGGCCGCTCCCTGCAGCTCCGCCTGCTGGTGGGCCGAGGGAGGCGACTGAGCCGCCCCGGAGTGGCTCGCCCTGGCCGGTCTCCCGCGGAACGGTGGCGCGCCTGGCCCGGGGGGGGGGGGGCAGGCGAGGGCAGGACTTTGGTTATTGGCGAGAGCAACACCGGTAGCGATAAGCCCAGTTACCTTCGCCTAAAGGAAGTGGCCTGCAGTACGCTATTTACTCGGAGACAAGCCCCGCTAAAACGCCTTGGATCAATGGCACTCAAGCGGCGGCGCCTGGGATTGCCGACGGGAGCGGTTTCTGCCGCCAGTTCCCCTCCGTGCCCTTTATTGGGGAAGCGAGCCCCTCCCACTCATTTCAAGCGGAATCGTTTATTTCCAGATTTATATGGCACGGTTGACTCCCCGCGCCCATGCCAAGCGTACCACAGAGATGATACTGTTTCACGTGTATCCTGCCTAGGCTTTCCATTTTCTGTGGGGGAAAAGCAACTAAACACCATAAAGTCATTTAAAACGGTGTAAATATTACAAAGGGGAAGCAGGCAGGTACATTGTGAATAGAATGTAAAATGTCTTAATGGCTTATTTTGTTGTATATTTGACCCACCTCACAGGGTTGTTGTGAGGATAAAGTAGGAGCCATGTACTCCACCTTGAGCTCCCTGGAGGAAGTGTGGGGTATTAAATACATAATAATGATGTGATGTCAATTCCAACAAATGGCAACTCTTTCCAGGGTTTTCTAGGGGTGGAGGCATAGACTGGATGAAGATGAATAAAATGAAGTTTAATCCACACAAGACAGAGGTGCTCCTGGTTTGTCAAAAGGCACATCTGGGAATAGAATTTCAACCTGTGCTGGATGGGTTACGCTTCCCCTGAAAACACCAGTCGCCAGCTTGGGTGTGCTCCTGGATCGGCAGTTCTAGGTGGTGGCCAGGAATGCATTTGCACACTTAAAATTAGCTGCACCTGTTCTTGGAGATGTCTGCTCTGACCTGGGTGACACATGCCTTATACCGTGTTTCCCCAAATATAAAACAGCGTCTTATATTAATTTTTGCTCCAAAAAAAACCACAGTAGGGCTTATTTTCAGGGGATGTTTTATTTTTTTTCATGTACAACAATCTACATTTATTCAAATACAGTCATGTCATCTGGTTGCTGCACAATGGTGGAGGGCGGGGTTTTATTTAACTAGGGCTTATTTTTGGGATAAGGCTTATATTACAAACATCCTGAAAAATCATACTAGGGCTTACAGTATTTTCAGGTTAGGTCTTATTTTCGGGGAAACAGAGTAGTTGCATCCCAGCTAAATTACTGTAATGTGCTCTGCGTGGGGCTGCCTTTGGAAAATGTTTGGAAACTTCAGCGGTTTTGAAATGTTGCTGCCAGATTTTTAACTACAACAGGTTACAGGGATCACATGACTTCCCTGTTATAACAATGCCACTTACTACCATTTCCAGGCATAACTGAAAGTGCTGTTTTTTTATTTACAAAGTCTGTGGTTCAAAGCTACTGGAAAGACTGCATCTTCCTTTAGGAATCTGCCTGCATTTTAAAGTCTTCAGGGAAGGTTTTTCTTTCCATTCTGTGCCTCTGTGCCCCCCCCCCCTTAGGTGCATTTGGTGAGGGCAGGGAGCGGGTCTTCTCTGTTGTTGCACCCAAGCTATGGAACACCCTCTTTGCTGGCCTTCCATAAACAGGCAAAGACCTTTCTCTTTAGGCTGGCTTTTCCTCAGTAACTGGCTACCTAAGCCCCCCATTCCAATTTTAATGTTGTTTGTTTTAATATTGTAAACCACCTTGGTTCCTTCTAAAGAATAAGGCAGAATATAAATATTTAAAAAATAATAATAATAGAGGACTCAGAAGTGGTTTACCAGCATCTCCTTCTGCAGGCCCTGCAGGACTAGCATGCACAGGCTAGCTCTTGTCACAGGAGGCACAGGGAAGAACCAAATTCCCAACCTCTAGCCCTTCAGCCAGATATAACTCATGGAACTATACAAACATGAAAACGCTGTTTAAGTACTGCTTTATAGTAGAAATGGAGGATATAAATTATCATAAGCATGTAAATAAAACTCTTAGATTGTAATACATTTTATATTAAGATCCACATTATATAAATAATCTCTATCTGTGTTAATAATGTAAGTTTGCAGTTTTGGCCCCAGAGTCTCATGAGGGCTTCTATAGAGTAGGTGGAAAACTGAGATCCTTAAGTCCTCAAATCAGTTTTTTATTTTGAGAAAAAAAAAATCTAGGGAAGAGTTGCTATTGGCTTCACTATACTTTAGTGTGAATTCCCATTATGTAGCAATTAGTTATCAGTTTTGGACCTGGAACCTCAACATCAAATCTCCATTCTGCCGTTAAATTCAAACCTGGGGCATGTCGCTTTCTTTCACCTTAATCTAGCTCATGATTTGCTGTCATGTTAAAATACGGGAATGATACAAAAAAATAAGGGTGATATTAATGTGTAATGAATGTATACATTATGTTCTATGCCATAAACATAGAATATTTCCAGAACTCTGTGCATCCTGTTTAGAACAATACACAGAATAGTGTTTGTCAACCTGGGGATCATGACCTCCAAGGAGGTTTGACAAAGTGTTTTGGGGGGTTGGGGCTCACCTTATATGTGTTGTAGCTCTTGTTAAATAATTTCTTCTTTAACCTTTCGGAGTGGAATATTAAAGTTAGCATGCATGTATGTAGTATGTGTATGAGAAACATGCCCTTTGGAGGAAAAAGAAGCTTCTGCTTTCTGAGAGAGGATGACTACCCCATTAAAAATGCCTTTTATGCAAATGTGGTGGTGGGGGTCACAGCTTAATTGGCTACTATAAAAGGCTGTTGTGACTCGAAAAAGGTTGGGAAAACACTGGCATAGAACAAAGGCCTTACCTTAATGCAGAATCAGTTGAGGTTAATGATGTGAATGTGCTTTAATGGTGAGGTTTGCTGTTATGTACTATTAATTCACTTCCATCTTATAGTGTACCTATGAATTGATAACCTCCAGACGTTTCATCATTAGCGGTCCTGTAAACTAAAGGGTGTTACTTTCTTTATAGAGACAAACCATCTTATGTTAGATATTCCTTATTTCCCCTCCTGCCTTCAACTTGTCCTAGCATTATCTTTTCCAGTGATTCTCACCTTTTCATATGTCCAAACTATGATAGCCTCACTTGACTCATTTTACTTGTAGTGAGAGTTCAGCTTTGATTTGCTCTAGAACCCCTCATTTATCCATCTGGCAATCCATGGTATCTGTGAAACTCCTGCAGTACTATTTTTCAAAGGAGTTGTTTTCTTGTCAGCTTTCTTCATAATGGTTACTAATTTCTACCATCAGCTGCTGATATATATATATATTTCGTAACAACTATCTGCTGTGTTCCTCAGTTTACAAGAAGCATACCGGGAGACTGTACTTTCCAAGAAAGGAAGCAAATGTCTTGGGCTATATATTGTGGAATATGAAAGGAAAACAAACGGATGAATTCAAACATGTATCTCATAGAATTGAATCGTTGAATTGTAGAGCTGGAAGGAACCTCAAGGGTCATCAAGGCCAGTCCCCTGCAGAAGGAGGAGTAGAAGCTTCTGACATGGAACTGATCATACATCTCTGCTCAGGACAGGAAATCTGTTCTTCCAAGCAGCTAGTGGGCATCATGTGGCAGGATTCATCTAATCAATATAAAATTGAGGTTAGTTGTTTAAGAGGGAACCATAAAAATATGGACCTTTTGAATTAATAAAGCCACATGGCTATGCTTTGCTGCTGCAGTTCCACTACTAGCTGTTTTCATAGTTCTAGTTAGAGATCCTACTGCATCTCTAGAGTACATATGGTCGATACCAAGCAAGTAGTAAGAATTTGACCAGTGTAGGGTTTGGTTATGAAGATACTGTTTATCAGAGCACCTTTTCCTAAGAACATCAACTTGCACTACCTGTTCCTTGGCCATGCTCTTACGGGTTGCCACGGTGAGAGAGTCTAAGAAGAGATCTACTAGAAACGGAACCTTGTGGCACCATCCCCATGGAATGAGCTCCCAGCAAAGCTGCGCCTGGCTTCCTCTCTCTTTAAGCAACCTTTAAGAGGTTCCTCAAGATGAGGTCTTTCCAACCTTACTAGATTTGTCTGTCTGTCTATTTATTTATTTATTTACATACACACACACACACATCTCGCCTAACTAGTAGCAAAGCTACTACTCTGGGTGGCAAACACAACCAAACATAACAACAATAGAAAGTAATAAAAAACATAGGTAAAGAAAAATTCCAAATTCCAGGACTATGATAAACATTAACCCATGGGTGCAATGATCCAACAAGGCCATGGGTTGCCAAAAATTCACATGGGGCGGACCAAGAGGAGAACATATTACTTTGGGGTGAACTAAAAAAAGGTTTTGGAGAACAACCAGGTTTTAAGTTGCCTCCAGAAACCCAGGGGGGATGGGGCTAACTGTACCTTTAGTTAATTCCGGAGTGAGGTGGTCACCACAGAGACGGCCTTATTATGGGTGGATAATTTCTGGGCTTCCCCCGGGGTGGCTAACTGGAGCATTTCCATATAAGAGGTGCGGGTGGGACAGGTAGATGTTTTGAGGAAGAGGTGCTCAGACAGGTAACAATGTCCTAAACCGTTAAGGGCGTACAGGCAGCCAGTGTAGATGGGCCATGATAGGAGTTATATGGTCATATTGAGATATTCCAGAAACCAACCTGGAAGCAGCATTCTGTACCAACTGCAGCTTCCAAACCACCTTCAGGGGCAGCCCCACATAGAGAGTGCTGCAATAGTCTATTTGCGAGATTACAAATGCATGGAACAATGTGAGGGACTTACTGTCAAGATAGGGGCAGAGGTGTGCAATGTGTCTCAGCTGGTAAAAGGCAAACTTGGCCACAATCAAGATCTGATATTCCATTGATACTTTTTTAAAAATTATGTTCTGTCTGCTACTATTGTTATATTATTGTTTTGATTGTAAACTGCTCAGAGTAGTGCCTAGCACAAATATAATAAATAAATAAATCTCCATAAATGAAAAGCTGCAGCCATTGAGTTTTACCATTAATTTTGTTGCAAAGTACAGTTTTTATCAAGAAAAAAGATTACATTTCAACTCCAGCAGTATTTTATGATTATGTTCCTTAGTCATGGAGGACAGAGTAGAGACTTCTGGTTTCAATTAGAATGGATGATTACTAAAACTAGAATTAGATATACCATTTAGGTCCTGTTCTCAAAATAGTGGCCAGACCTATATCTTCTTGCTTTCATTTCTGTAAACACCTAGAGACAGATTGTGAATGCTGTCCCTCTGCAGTACATGATTCACTGCCGCTTTTGAGGGCAAGGGAACTTACACATCAGTGATATCATATCATGCATTTTGTATGTTTAGTTACTAGGCAGTGAAACAGCTAAGTGGCACATTTGCTTTAACATTGAGTTAGACAATGCTTCTGTTGTTTTTATGTGCCGTCACATTTAAACCGACTTACAGCAACCTTAACAGGGCTCTCAAGGTAAGTGATATATTTAAGGCCTAGTTTTAGGTTTCTGGCTCTGGAGCCAGAGGTTGGGAGTTCCAATTCCCCACTATGCCTCTTGTGAACAGAGCCATGCTGTGTGTCCTTGGGCAATCTGCACAGTCTGAGGGCACCCCCAGAAGAATGGTAAAACATTTCTGTGTATTCTCTACATGGAAAACCCTGGAAAGGGTTACCATAAGTCAGAACTGATTTGATAGCATATGATTATTATATTCACCAGTTCCACACCTACTATACAGTAGTTCACAATAATTATATTGATGATGTCTTTACTACCTAGATTTCAAAGTCTGGGTTGGTTGATTCATTTCAAAAGATAACACTTGAAAGTGGCTTTAGAATGGTACAAACAAGGGACTCAGGCGCATGCAGCTTTTTCTCAAGTTATTATTACCCTGTTTCCCCGAAGATAAGACCTAACCTGAAAATAAGCCCTAGTGTGATTTTTCAGGATGCTCGTAATATAAGCCCTACCCAAAAAATAAGCCCTAGTTAAGTGAAACCCCGCCCTCCAGCATTGTGCAGCAACCAGAAGATGACATGACTCTATTTGAATAAATGTAGATTTGTTGTACATGAAAAAAATAAAACATCCCCTGAAAATAAGCCCTAATGCGTTTTTTGAGGCAAAAATTAATATAAGACCCTGTCTTATTTTCGGGGAAACAGGGTACATAAATTATTACATGGCTACTGTTCCGTTTTTTCAAACACATTGAAATCAGGTAATTGCAAATGGAACATTTAGATTATTATGTTCAGATTCTAGTGAAAGCTTGAATCATGGAACATTTATGTGAGTTGATGTTCACAAAATTACTTTGACCAGTTATAATCTCTATAAGAAATCAACTATCCTAAATTCTAAACAATGAAGAAAGGATGCATTATTTCTACTTAAAGGGCTGTTTTGCTTTTCTCATAGTAAGAACAGAGGTTGACTAAATATTAAATGATTTTTACACACCAATGCTAAGTAAAAGATCAGTCGGTGTTGAGGGTGTTTTGCTGGCAGATAGGTAGGATCCATAATAACAGAGGAATGTGCTCTACTCCACTTCCCACTCACGAGTCTTTAAAAGCAGCTCTATAGGGCTTGGAAACCCTCTGAAGATGTGTTTCACCTGATTGAAGAGGAAGAAAATTCTACTACTACCACCAGAAGAACATTAGAGTCAGACCTTAATTAAAATAGAAGATCAAAGTTTTAATCAACAATTTTGACTCATCTTCAACATTTAAGTCACAGAATTAACAGCAGTTAGAATGTGGAAAATGTAAACGAGCAGGGTTAGTTAATAGGGTTGAAAAGTCACATCAAAAAGCTGTGTCTCCTTGCCCTGGTTGAGATGAAGGACAGAAATATGTAACACATCAGTCTGTGCAAGATTTCAGTCCTTTTTGATCTACCATTTGAAAGGCAGAAAAAAAGAGGAGAGGGATGTGTTGCTATGGGAACCAGGACAGTTTGGTTTGAAACAGCGTACTTCAGAAGGTGCTTAGATAAATAGCTGAAATATAGTTAAACCAACTAATTAACTGAGTTTTCTAAGGAACTAAATATTAAAATTGTTTTAAAGATAATACATAAAAAGACAAAGGAGCTATTTAGTAGAATCAAATATCTTCTACATTGTCCCATTCATAAATAATCCAAAACACCTAACTCTTTTCTGTCAGGGACTCTGCACTCAAGTAATCAAACTATAAATTCTTTAAGCAATTATTCTGAGCTGCACATGGGGAATTACACCCAAAGTATCTGCTATGTATACACATTGGTATCTAAATGATATTTACAAATACTCTATGGATTTTCTTATTATTTACAAGTGACAAATGGAACAATTTTCTCTATTCATGAAGGCTAAAATGCTGTGCTCTCTGATTATGCCTGCAAGTTCACACATGAGAGAAAAAAGGTACTGTATTAACCATTTTCAAATGCAAAAACATATCATCTCTAGAAAAAGCGAGTTCATCTACATTGTTGCATCACAGCTTGATCATGAGCAGAAATAAGGATAGGGCTTTGCAAATGAAAAAACGAAAAAAGAAAAGGGAAGCAGGCTTGCTTGTCAGTTTGGTCTCTCTAGAAGAAACATGATTTAATTCAATCCAGTGTCAAATCAGAGTCATTTACTTTTCCCTCGGCAAATGATGGCTTTTTAATTATATGAGAAAAAGGAAAGCACAACACTTTGACAGACTAGCGGATTAGGAAATTTTGCTCTCTGCTACAAAGCAGCATAAGGATTCTTGTACAGAAGCTGTATTAATGATTTAAATCAGTGGTCTCCAACCTTTTCTGAACCGCGGACCGGTTGGGGGGCGCTCGTGCATGCACGGGTGGGCAGGGCACGCTCGTGGGAGGGTGGGGCGCGTATGTGGGTGGGCGTGTGTGTGGGGAGTGCATGCGGGGGGGCCAGGAGATGTCTCCGCGGCCCGGTCCTGCCAAGGCCACAGACCGGCACTGGGCCGCAGACCGGGAGTTGGGGACCCCTGCTTTAAATGACTTGGAATTTTGAAAATAGTAGCTACATTCTAAAAGCACCCTGCCAGTTAGATTTCTCACAATTGTTTTTTTCAAATAATGGGAAAATAATATATAATTTCCCAGAACAATGGATGTCAGAATGAACATGTACAGACTAGGTTCTGAAGACTGAGCCAAAGTCACATGGAGATTAAATGCATGTATGTTTCCTGTCTCTTTGTTATGTATTTCAGGGGTCCCCAACCACCAGGCCGCGGACCAGTACTGGTCCATGGCCTTGGAAGGACTGGGCCACTAAGACAGATTTTCGAGGGCCAAAGGAATGCGCGTGGCCTCCAACTAATGTTCCCTCTAATTTTTGTTCCCGCTGTGCAGGAGCCTCACCTCCGTGTGCACGGAGGGGTAGGGCTTCATCCGAAACAGGAAGTAAACAAACTGACTGCCAGCTGCCCGTGCGCAGCCCCAATGTAGCTCTGTATGCGCCTCAGAGGGAACATTGCCTCCACAACTTATATATTTATATAATTAGTCACAACTTAGTCTTGTTTGTTTCATTGTTTTAGGCATGCCTGAGAAACTACCATGTTTGTGGCAGTTATGACATTACTTTGTTTAACCGTTCCATGTACAAATGGTTTCTGCTAGTGTTCCTTTCATAAAAGGTAGATGCAGTGGAAAATCCAACATTTCATCCTGTAAACCCTTTAATCCAAATAGGATTACTATTCACCTCTAACAGATAGCTTTGAGTATGAAGAATCTGCGGCCTCTGTGAAAAAAATTCATGCAAGCTGTGAGTCTTCAGCACGTTTATATCAGTACACACACATCTGAATTAATACAGATTTTTACCCCCACTCTCACTTTATGTATAAAGATGGCTTGTGCTTCAACAGTAATTTTACCACAGAGTGAAGCAGTCTCTATGCAAGACTTCATATTAGAACAGAAAGAATTGTTATCCCAAAACATTATTTTTTAAGATTCTGAAAGCAGTTATCAGAATTCAGTTTTATTTTATTCTCCTGAATATGACTGGTAATGATTAATAATATTAATTTTTATGCCAAGGTGAGTATGCTTTTACGGTTTTTATGGTCAAAATGGACTTTGCCTTTCATTTTAGAAATTTTATAGTATATGAAAGCAACCATTTATATTACCAATATATAACTTTTCATCATATTTGAAGATCAAACACTTCTTACCATTTTAAAAATTGATTTTATTGAACTAGCATTTAATATTGCTTATATGGGACTAGTATTCAGGAAGAAAGACATTTGGGTGACATTCAACATTTCAATATGAATAATTGAGAATGCTTTGCAATCTTGTTATGTGTATTCAGTTCAACATCTGACATCATAAATCATGCCAATAAGTATTGCATAACTGTACAATATTTCTTTCCACATGAAACAATGCATTTAATTAAAAAAGACTAGAAAATTCTTCAAGTGCACAAGCAGCTAACAGCCATTTCATGCTCTCAAAAACAAACACTCCTAAAGGCTATAAGGTTTGTTTAGTTACACAAACTGTTGATTAGACTAGCTTACATATGTCAAGAACTTACCAGAAACAGCAGACAGTAGGTTACTTATAGCTGCTCACCAAAACAATGTACTAGCAGAATCACTCATATACTTGATACACTCAAACAACAGCATTTTACAGTTTTAGTTCATTATGTTTCTTTATAGTGCAGTGCAAGTAAAAGCAAAAATCTAACTTTTCCTGAGTTTTCATAGGATGTTAGAACCAGCCTTTCCGTTAAATTTAACATCTTTCCAACAAATTGTTCTCAAAATCCTTTAAACATCATCTTAACTAAACTTGATTTGAAAGAGTCTGGAAATTCATACATCTTTTGAAATGAATGGTTAAATCCTTATCTGTAGTTTGCATATATGTACAACTATGTAAGACAAGGAAGTTACATTTTCAAGAGAAGAACATCCTCTGAAAACGTTTAATGCATTTTTTTAGGATGCATGTATATTACAGGTCTTAGTTCATTTCCAAAAATGAAGTAATGCCCAACGTTTTGTCACCTCACAGGAAAAACAGGAAAAAATCTTGGGAATGTATGTTATTAAAGTAGAAAGTATCTCTTAAAAATTCATCCTTGTATTGGTGACTACAGGCCACGTGTTTCTAACTCAATCTTATCCTCAGATTGTAATGGTTCAGGTTCAATTTGTGCAACAGGCGGCCGCAGGATGATTTCTGGTCCTCCCCCATAGATTGACTGCAGAAAATTCCATGTTTCCTCAGAAATCTGTCCAGAATCAGCTCCTGAAAAATAATCTTGGTTAATTAGTTTAATTTTTTTAGATACTGTGTTCAGAAATGAGAGCATTTTATTATCTGAATATGAAGGACATAAATCCAAGGCAATACAAGCACAGCAGATTATGTTGGCAGCATTAATTGAATCAGGGCAACTGTAAAGTAAATTCAGTTTTTGCAATAGTTATTGTACATTCAGCCCAACGCAATTACAATTTATGAGTATTGTTTTATTAAATTCAAAAGAAAGTCTACAAGGAGGCTTAATGAGGAATTCTACTGCCCACAAAGTTTGCTCTTTTTAAAATCTACTTTCTAGAGCATTGTCCAAACATTCTGCCTCCCACTAGAAATAATGCAGACTAGAAAGTACTTGTTTTTAAGAAGGGAAGATTATACTTGCAGCATGTTATTATAGCAAGTGCTGCATAGTACACATGAAGGAGGCATAGTTTTCTCAACGTGAATGTTCATAGACGATCTGTTTGCTTATTGCCTTCATCTTCAAGAACAATAAAATGCCTTGTACAAGCAAGAGAAGCCTCCAAATACACAGATACTGCTGCTGTTTAAAATGGAAGCTACTAAGGCTGAACTAACATCAGGTAACAAGACTGTGCACAAGATGCAAGGTAACGTTTAGGAAAATTCTGCTTGTACTGTGAGAGAAGAGAGGGAGGTTCATGGGTCCTCCACTATGCCTTCTTCAAAGCTTGTATACAATTTGGAGACCTTCCAAACAGGGAAGAGAGGTAATGCAGGAAAAAGAGAGAAATGTGAAGGTCAACTCCTTTTGCCCTTCCACCAGTATGGAACAGAAGGAAACAGACCATCCATGGAATGGCTAGTATGAATCTGATGCTTTGGCAGAAGTGTGATTTTTATGTGGCAATCTAACAACAGAGAAAAAGACATGACCCTACATGCACACCACCACTGGCAGAGGGGAAAAAACCTCCACTTTGACAAGGCTCACTCAGTAGATCCATACCTTGTTTCAGAACAGCAGCACCACATTTATTGACAGCAATTCTGGCGTTGTCAATTGGGCCTGGAGGATCTAATGTGACAGAAGAACTTGTTAGGATGCAAGACAATGGCATTGTAAGATGGTTTGAAAGTCAATGAGGAATTCCCTTTTGCACTTTGTGTTTTCATTTTTGGCTATTTCTGAAGCTTTAAAATAGCATATTATATATGTAAGGTGTTACTAGTCCCACCCCCAAAAGAGCCAGAAGGTACTGTGCATATGGGAACTCTGAGAACCCAGGGGCACAATCCTGCAAACACACACAAAAAAACTGTGTGTCTTCAGCTAGGCTTTCATTGTAAACATTTTTTAAAAAACATGTAGATCATTGCTCAAATCTCTGAACAGGACTTTACAAATAAAGGTCCTGTATAACAAACCGAACCGGTTGTAGTGAACTTCTACATGGAGCATTTCAAAAAACAGGCCCTGGCTTTGGCACCCTTCGCACCCACAGTCTGGTTCCGATACGTGGATGACACCTTCGCAATTTGGAACCACGGTGAAGAAAAACTGGAAGAATTTCTAAACCATCTCAATAGCATCCACCCAAATATACAATTCACCATGGAAAAAGAAATAGAGGGACAACTCCCCTTCTTAGATGTCATGGTCATACGCAAACCTGACCTCCTATTGGGACACAAGATCTACAGAAAACCCACCCACACAGACTGGTACCTACACAAAAATTCCAACCACCACCCACAACAAAAAAAGAGGCATAATCAAAACACTGGTAGACCGTGCAAATCGGAACTGTGAAACTCAGTTTCTCAGCACTGAATTCAACCATCTGAAGTGGGCCCTACAGGCAAATGGCTATTCCAAGAATGAAATCACAAGAGCCATCAAACCAAGAAAACAACACCAAACTGAAGAAGAAAAACAGCCACCCACAAATAAAGTATTTCTGCCATACATCAAAGGGGTCATGGGCCGCATGGGGAAACTTTTGAAAAAACACAACCTACAAACAGTATTCAGGCCCACCACAAAAATACAACAAATGTTACGGTCAGCAAAGGACAAAAGGGACCCCCTCACCACTTCAGGAGTATACCGGATACCTTGCAGTTGTGGCCAGGTATATATTGGGACCACAAAACGCAGCATCCACACCAGAATCAAAGAACATGAAAGACACTGCAGACTAAAACAACCGGAAAAATCGGCAGTAGCTGAACATGCCCTGAAACAAGCTGGACATGAAATCCTATTTCAAAACACAGAAGTACTGGACAACACCAGCAATCATTATGTAAGACTACACAGGGAAGCCATTGAAATCCACAAACACCAGCAGAGCTTCAACAAAAAAGAAGAAAGTCTAAAACTCAACAAAGCCTGGCTCCCAGCACTGAAAAATACAGTCTGCAAAAAGGTCGACGAAATCTACCCAGCCACAAGGACCGGTGATCACTGCACACAAAAGACTAGCTAACAACACCCATCAATCACAGTGACAGATCATCTCCCCCCCCTTATCACAACAATACACCCATAACAAAAAACACCCTGATCACCATAATCACCCAATCTCCTGAAAAGGACAAAAAGCTGATCCCACAGCTACAAATACTCAACTATCCCACACACTACACCAGAACACAGACAGAGTTCAAATTCCTGTCCTCTGAAGATGCCGGCCACAGAGACTGGTGAAACGTTAGGAAGAAAACCTCCAGAACACGGCCAAACAGCCCGAAAAACCTACAGCAACCATCGGATCCTGGCTGTGAAAGCCTTCGAGAATAGATCCTATATAACTATTACAAAGACTTTTTAAAAAAACTGCAAATGTGTTTTTACGGTTCAATTTCAGTCTGCAAATACAGCAAGCTCCCTTTGCTGGTTTGTTAACACACCATGATAACTTCCTATGCACAGCCAGTCAAAACCTGTCTTTGATCTTGCTTTCTCTTTTTCTTCTGAGCTCATTTCTGCGTTCTGCTAAAATTTTACCACAAGAATGTACTAATTGTTAAGTGCACACTATAAAAAGACATACTGTCTACTTGATGTGGTTTCTGAAAGCTACTCACCGTTCTCCTTGCCTTTCACAAACCCTTCCCATTCTCTGAACCACTGCATACTGATGCAATAGAATACGGACGGAGACTCTTCCTCCTGGAATGCCTTGTTCAACTGAGAGACACAAAACAGGCTCTAAGAATACATTTACTTCTTAGTAAGTGCCCCTGAACCCTTCTTATCCATATAATATATATACAGTGGTGCCTCGCTAGACTATTGCCTCGCAGGACGAGGAATTCGCTAGACAATGGCTTTTTGCAATCGCTAATGCGCTTCGCAAAACGATGGTGTCCTATGGGCGATTTTCGCTAGACGACGAGTTTTCCCCATTGGAATGCATTGACTAGCGGTCAATAGCTGTCAGTGCATTCCAATGGGGACCCGCGCTCGCTAGACGATGTTTCCCTATGGACGATCTTCGCAAGACGACGAGTTTTCCGTTGGAACGCATTGAAGAGATTTCAATGCATTCCAATGGGGAAACGCGCTTCGCTAGACGATGTTTTCGCAAGACAGCGATCTTCGCGGAACGGATTAACATCGTCTAGCGAGGCACCACTGTATTATATATAGTTACTGGGGCAGATTTATAGCATTGTGTGCATGCACCTGTGTGGGCATGCACAATGCTATAAATCTGCCCCAAAACTGAAATATCAACACCACAGAATGAAGTCAATGTTATCTAAGAAAAAATGTTATTGCAAGATATTTCTCCATCTGTGGAAGGATCTTTGATCCTGCTGCTGGAAGGGGCATAAGAAAAGATTATATCAATTTTCCCAGTCTCTATACTACCTCTTCTGTTATTCTAGAGCAGTGGAGGCAAACCTTTTTGGGCTCGCGTGCCCAAAATTGGGGGGTGGGGGGTGGGAGAAACCAGTGGCTGTCATGCCGCCCGGAAGTCCGGAACCGGAAGTGGCGGTTTCAGGGGGAATCATAGGGACGGACCCAGAGGACCAGGAACAGGAAGTTTAAGGGGGAATCATAGCGACGGACCCAGAGGACCAGGAAGTGGCAGCGGAAGGGGGAATCCCGGCTGCAGCCGGCTCATAAGGTTTGCCTCCACAAGGGAGGGTGAGTGGGCCAATACCTCGCGTGCCATAAGAAAGGGCTTCGCGTGCCACCTGGGGCACACGTGCCATAGGTTCGCCATCACTGTTCTAGAGCAATGGTTCCCAACCATGGTTCCCCAAATGTTCTTTGACTACGTATAACTCCCAGAAATACTAATGATGAAGGCTTCTGGGGGTTTTAGTCCAAGAACGTCTGGGGACCCAAGGGTGGAAACCACTGCTCTTAGAGGGTCACCCAAACCACCAGATTACACTGGAGACAGCCCTTTCTTATAACTGAAGTGCTCCAGAAGCAAAGTTCTGCTCATAGGTTCTCAGCATTCAAGCTACCTGTTTAAAGAATCTGTAACATTTAAGAAATCAACACTTAACAAGGAAGGGGGAAAAAAAAGATTACCCGAATAAACATTTCCAATTCTGTCTTTCTTCTTTTTTCTATTTTCTCTGCTTCCACTTGGCAGGTATGACAAACATAGAGATGATTAACAGCTGGTCCACCACCATACCTGTAATCATGGATAATTAAGCAATTTTCCATATCTATTTTGGATTTTTATATGCCAAAATCTGTGTATTGGACAACACACGTTGTTTTTAGCTTGAAGTACAAATAAGATCTACTTCCCATGTAACTGATGAAATATCTTCAATGGAAACATCCTGTATAATGATAAACTATACACATGTGAATGAGTCTTTGTGGAAAACCAGTTACTGATATATTTCAAACTTAAACCCCTTTTATGCATTATAAAAAACAGAATGTAAAGCAGAGTTATAGATACTAGGAAGCGGGACTGTAATGCATATCCATGTGGCTGCCATGAAAATTTACAAATGGGTACCTTCTTCATGAGGTGAAGAGTCCCACCTGCTCCAAGTAACTGGAGGCCCAAAGGGTACCTATGGTGGAGTAGCTAAAAGTGTTCCACATGGTCAGATACCCTCTGTAAATCAAAAATCCAAACTGCTTGCCAGTCCCCTCTGTGCCCCTTGAAAACCAACTCTAGAAAACTGGGGGATACTCTGGAGCAGCACAAGTGAGCTGAAGGGCTACAGCATGGGCTTTTTGAAGGATAATCTGCCTTTCTATTTGTCTATACATTTGATCAAAGCTTTAAAAAGTGCAGCCAGTAAATACTTTGTCACAGTTTTGCCTGAAAGGAATTCCTGATGACGAATTTGTTTCCAAGATGGAAATTATTCCAAAAACTTGAATTATTCTAAAGCAGATTTTTAAAAATATCATGTTCTCTATTAATGAATGGATGAACCATTGGGTAATGACTGAATAGTCAATCGATAGATTCTCTCTGTGTTACAAAACAGGCAGAATATGAACTAAAAAAATACATGGTTTTCATTCATTACATGAAACTGCTGAAACGTTGATCATTTTGCCTCTTGTCTGCAGGTTGTTGCTTTTTTCATGTTATGTACTCTGGCCTGTATCCTATTGCCTAAACACAGCATGGAAGGGCAGCCAAGCCCCTTGCTCCAGCAGGCTTCCTGTCAAGTGACCAGTTGTGTGACCCTTCTCACAATCAGTGCAAGAATAAACATGCAACAGGAAGCCAACTAGAGGGGGGACAGTTTATGTTAATGACTGCGCTCCACATGTAGAAATAGGACACTAGTCTATGTAACATACATTAGTATTTAATCATCTTCTTCCAACTGATTAAAGAAGGAATATCTGGATATCTGTGGTGTTAACTACAGTCATATGCATCAACCAGGTCTTCCTACCCGAATAATCAGTACCTAGCTGTACAAGGATTGTAGAAAGTGAAGGATAGGAGAACTCACCAAAATATTCCAACTACCCTGAGAATCTGCTACAGCGCATCAGCTCTGGGCTTTTGCTTGTTTTCCAGTCTATTTGTCAACACTATTTCCACACTGCTTTTATTTTGTTTTACATGTTCTTACTAAGAAAAAGTGTGAACACAAGAGTCTTATTTTTTAATCTTATTCTATGATGTGAAAATAGCAATTGTAATCTAAACTGCGTTTACTATGAACTATATCTGTTATGTTTTACTTAAGATCTAAACAGCTCAGCAAGTATTTTGCCATGTTTTTGTCAAAAAAGCAAAACTACCCAGAAAATCGAATGCAAATATATTTCTCAGACTAAAAATGATGAATTCAGAACTACCAAATTATTTGCACTCATTTCACTATCCTATTAATAACCTCATTTCCCTTCTTTTATTATAATGGTCTAAAGTAAGTTGGCAAAATTAAAGGAGGAAAATAAAAAATACTGTGCAACTCTGAAGACTAACAGATTTGTTTCAGTATGAACTTTCATGGATCAAAATCCACTACTTCAGACACAAGGAGTGCAAATACATGTCTTCCACATTCATACATATCCCTGTGGTAGATAAAGTAAATTCTAAAATAAGTTGGCGTAAAGGACTGGTGCTGAGGAAATGAGGTTTCCGGCCCTGATCATCTATGATTCTATGATTACAAACACAATCTTCATCATATTTTCTCATAATTAAGCTGGAGTATATTCAGTGGGACTTATTCCAGGAAAAGTATATGTAAGATGGCAACCTGAATTCTACCACATTGGGCTGTACGGCTTACAACAAAAACTCACTCTTCAATATGAAAATGTGAACAAGAGACTACATGACCACCTCATGGGATGAGTTCTGTGAATTTTTTCCTCATCTTTGAAGTACTGAAATCTGTTAACCATGTTTTCACTCCTGCCAGTCATATGAAAAGTATACAGTCAACTTTCATTTCACTTTTATGAACACTGAAGTTATAAGACTACAAGTACAATACAGGAGGACTGCAGTATGCACAGGGGATCAGTTCCAAATCCCTCCCCCCATGGATGCCAAAAACTGTGGATATGTAAACTCTCTATATACAGGATAGTCTCTGGTTCCCTCTAGTTGCCAGTTCTGTAATAGACCTTGGAAACACATATTTCTGGGTTTTTTATTTAATATTTTCAGGCAGCAGATAATTGAAACCATGGATACATTGGTCCTACTGTACAACCTAACAGCTGACCTGGGCTGTCACGAGGACATGAAAGATACAAACAGAAATAATAGTAAGAAGAATAACCACCATCACCACCAAAAATCCTTTAGAAGTCATACAATCAAACTACATGTTTAGTAAAAATCGGGGAGTAGAGCATGTGGAAGGCAGCACTTTAAAATACAATAGTGTATGTATATTCTAATGTCTCACTCATGTGAAGAATGGCATGTCTGTAGAGAGTTACAATATCAAGCAAAGGGGCCTAAAGCTCTCTCCAGTATACTAAAATATCTTTGAAAATATAATCTTTGGATTAAAGTGTTATGAAACATATCTACCACCATACTGGAGGCAGAACAAGACAAATGTGAACAAGCTATTTTACCCTACTGCAAAATTTCAACTACATTGTGCCACCCAGGTATGCAGAAATCCAAATACTTGTATCTAATGGTGTTGTTCTATTCACAGAAGCCTTTTTTAATCCAGCAGTGTTTTCTGAGCAGGAGGGAGGGAGCATAGTTTCCACAGATACACAATTTTGCTTGCCAACAGCCCCCCTCTGCAACTTTCCATGTGCTCAATGTTATTTTGGACAAGATTGCGGCATGCAGAGGAAGGGGAAAATCCACAGAAGCTCACTACCTCACATTCCCAGAAGTCTTTGTAGACCAAAAAAGTATTTTATCAACAGGATAGAACAACTGGATGCTTTACAATGGTTTGTATTATTTTGTATACAAAGTTTACAGACAGATATGTATTTGTGTTACATGACATCATACGCTTGTTGTAAGAACTAAACATCAAAAGCATTGTCGGTCACAACTGGAAGCTTACCTGCTGTACAAGTTATCCCAGATATTCTGAGGTACCATTATCACCAGGTCCTCTATAGAAGCAGCCTTGTGTGGAGTAACTCCTGTGGAAATGAATTGGTTTTTTCTGAATATGTTTCTAAATGATTAAATTCAATGCTGTAGGAAATGAATGAACTTAGCTTCAGAACACAGATGAAAACAACAAATGATTCACTTGTGTCTAAAGCAGTTTTTAACAAGCTGAGTAGTTCAAGTTAACAGAAAAAATATAGTGTACGTAGATTATATTTTTCCTTTGGAAATTAATAGAGACAGGAACTTGAAATACAACTATTTCATTAATTAGTACATAAGGGTTTTCCCCCCCTTTATCTTAGTTTGTACAAAAGGCATAAGATTTCAAAACACACACACACAATAATTCCAGCTGGTTGCTTGGATTCAATATGCCCATCACAAGAGTCAAAAACTGCATATCTTTTCCAGCCCCAGTTTCTATTACTTCTAAAAGGTCCCCCACAGATTCCCCCTCCCTCACAATCTTTGGATGTGATGGTCTGCTGTCAGAAGAGTAACACAAAAAATGCTTGTTTATGAAATAAGAATCCTCATGCTACTTTCTATCCAAGTCAGACAATTGACTCATGATATGGTCCATTCGCAGCCTTGTGCTTCTAATGAAAACCTGCAGAATTTGTATTTTTATTGGGATTACTCTCGTAGATTCCACCCAAACACCATTCCTCTTAACTTAGAATGAAGTTAAGTTCTACCACATAATGTCTGTGAGAAACAGCTTTCAACAAATTTAACAGTTTTAAACTGCATTTCTTTTGAGAATGCACTTGCTAATATTGCTCTTCCTTAACATTCAGCAGGGATGATAAATTAACAACAAAAGAGAGGGTGGGAAAAGACCTGTGAATTAAAATCAAGTCATTACTCCAATCAGTTAACTGGAGAAATAAGACATACATTGTAAGTGTTTTCCTCTTTTATTTACCCAGTCATGAAATGTATAATAATTAATGTATCTGAGTTAGTCCTAAAAGCGGTATCCAGCCAATGGATTCCTTGAAATGTTAAGGACTGAGCATAAATCAGTTTTACAAACTGATAAAATTTGGGTGATCCAGAATATTACACTTATTATCATTAGAAGCACTGTGTTTTGTCTTCAGGCTAAAATTAAATCTACCGGCCAGGAAATGATGATTTGTTTGTTGTATAGAGGCCAAGCTTGATAGGGAAAACTCCTGTGCCAAAAAAGTATTCCATTTCAAACACAACATTGTTGTCCTAAACTAATAAGCTTTTTAAAAAACCTACTTTAACAATAAGGGTTAACAAAAACAATACAGTAAAGTAGAAAGCCATTCCCCACCCCCTGCAATATAACCTGAGATGACTGCAGAATAAAGAATTTGATTCACTGACCCCTTCTATTTGATTGCTCACCACTTTAGACATAAAGACTGATGTAGCTATATTCAGCTGTTCCATAATGTAGGCAAGGTAAATAAATGAGGAGAGGAGCATGCCAAATTCACTTCTATCATCCCTATCCATGGATGATGAGCGACCGTGTGAAGAAGAGAGCCTCCTTTACACGTGGAGGCACTTTGTGAGAATAAGAATCCTGATTTTTATCCATGGGATGAGAGGGACACCAGAGGGGTGGAGCTAGTTAACTCCCCTGCTCAAATGTTTAATTACAAAATGCTGCACAGAGGCAGTATTTCTAGTATTCTAGTATTTCTAGAGTTTTGCATTTGATCATCAAGCCTTGCTGTTTTGTCTGTTCCTTAACGACATATCTGAATTTGTAAAAATAATTTTTCTGCCGATGCTGAACTTGCTAGACTTCAGTCGGGTCAAATAGATTGTACCTATCAGTGGTTGAATCAGTATGAAACAAGATGAGAAGACTGAAAGATGGTGAATATAACCAACAAATTGCTACTTGTTGTTACAACAGTCCATGCCCTATACATGACAATGACCTCAGACACCTTTTAGTATAAATTCCTGGATGGCTAGTAGTTTAATAGGCTATTAGAACATGTAAGTATACATTTTTAACAAAGAACTAGCAAACTATACAATTTTATATTTGCAGTAATCATTTATAAACCAGAAGGTTTCTACCTACAGTTGGAATAGATATGTGTCTTTTAAAAGGTAAACTCAAGCTGAAATCATTTCTACTGTTGACAGAACTCGGAGAGAAGTCAGACTACAATACCAATTAGGAAGATACCAAGCTATCACATTACATGGTCAAATCTTTAAGTCATTAGATAGATATTAAACTCTGTTGGATGGTTAAGAGTGGAATACGGCTACCAAGGAGGCAAATAGAGTAGGCCCATGGAATCAGTGGAGATTTGGTGAGTCAACTCCTCTGTAAGTTCCATTGATTCAATGGGCTTACTCTAGCCTAAGTACACTAAGCAACAGGATTTCAGCCCTCATTTCAAGGGAACAAAAATGAGCTTTTATCTTCAGTGCACAGATTTGCATAGTTGTGCTCTCACCTCCATGTATGCAGAGGAAGTCATTATTTGAAATAGGTCCAGGCTCTGCAAATGTTCTGAATTTATTCAGCCACTGTCGGGATATATAAAATTGGAGGAGGCTTGGTTCCATCACATTAAGACTTGATAACCTCTGCTTCTCTTTTTTAGCTTCTTCGCTGCTTTTTCTGTTGAAAAGAGGCAAAAGATATTTTCTCAAACCTGTTGAAAACTACTTCTCGTAATCACTTTTCACATATGACGCACCCAATTAAAAGTGCCATGCACAACCCATTAATTCTTCAATATTGTTCTCCATAGCTGTGAGCTACCGATTTTAATTTTAAAATGTCTAATGGAATAAAATACACACATACACCAGATTACTGTTATAGCACATTAGAAAATATTTTAAATTTATAAAGATAAGAGTGTGATTCAAAGTCCAATGTGCTTCAAGGAGACAATGTGTAGGAGAGCTTGCAAATCTGTATAATTAAGAAACATTGACGTTCAAATGGCGGGAGATCCCTCCCATCCCTGGAACATGAAGACAATCCAAAAATAGAGTAAGAGCAGGAGAATTTCATTATGAATAAATATTTATATCTTTTAAAAAAATACTTATTTTTTCACTTCAATTTTCTTGTCTCATTCACAGACCTTGTTTCCTCTTAAGACAGTGGGGGTTTTTTTCTCCTGACCTAGTTTGCATTTCAAGAAAGACTCAGTCATACCAGCTGATAAACATTCAAACTACTACAGCGAATCCCCTTGTTCTCCAGCTCCCAGCTGCTGAGCTGCCAACAGTTCATTCTGTTGCAATGGCATTTTATCTGATTCCACAATGCTGTCTACATACACATTCTCCTATGAATTCAAATGAGGAAACAAAATTTAGCAGTACAAAGAAATCTAGGCATAGTGCTCAAGCTTGTGGCAATAACCTAGATTGGGCTTTTTGTTACCCTCTATATAAACTCCTACAATACATTAGAAATTAATTGGATCATCATACTTAAACATTCATGTATTTCAGCCACTTCAGCTTACCTTCTAATTTTACAAACACACCACTATCAATGTCTTCACCACCCCAGCTAACAAGATTATTACATTAGAATGAAATCTGCTATGTTTACCCTATATATAAAATTTCAAAGGAAATGAGATACACATTGAGGAAAAACACAGCTGTTTACTTTGGCAAGCATTCAGGTGATGGCAGTAGCTCAGTCAGTTACAAAAATGCACCATAAAAGAGTGAGGGAAAGCACGGAGAGCCCAGGGAAAAAGCAGAAAAACCCAAGAACAAAAGGAAAAAACTAATTCCCACAGAATTTAAAGGATTCATGTCTTCTTTTTTCGCAGATGATTACAACTCCAGCAATAAAGAGTTAGCAATAGAGATGGGGGTATATGAATACGAATACCCCCACACAGGTGGACATAACGAGGGTCTGGCCCCCTGAGGCCGGACTGTCCACTCACCTCCCGCAGCTGCTGCTGGCTCCATGCTCCCTTCCTATCGCTCCGGAGCGCCCGGTTGGCGAGCCACTCTTCAGCCTGGCAGGGAGGCTTGTTGTCCCACCTCCTGCCAGGAGTGGCTAGTTGACCACAAGCTTTGGAGCGATAGGAAGGGAGCGCAGTGCCCACAGCAGCAGCAGAAGGTGAGTGGACAGTCCGGCCCCAGAGGGCTGGACCCTCGTTATGTCCACCTGTGCGGGGGTATTCGTATACGAATACCCCATGTCTAGTTAGCAACAAGGCAATTCTCTTCTAGTGACAGGCAGAAAAAAAATTGTGGCAGGGAGGAAAAAACTGACAAAAGAACATCGGCTGAACAGAATCCTGTTCAAGGGATGCCTCCAATCATTGGTAGGGACAAAATCTTGATACAACCCATTACTGCCCAAACCATACCCTGGTTTTCTCACCTGTAGAAGAGAACATATGCTTCTGCGTTTTGAACAGTCGATTCTGTTACTTCTGTGACGCTCTGATCATCAAACTCGTACCATCGATTATTTAGGTTGTTCCGACAATAGGCTATATAATGTCCATCTAAATTCAAGAACAGTTAGAGAGTTTTCAGTGTAAGAACTGCAAAGAAGGTAGCCCTTCAATGCTGCATCAACTGCATAGTCCAAAAGGCGACAATAAATGCACTCTGAAAGAAAATGCAATCTACTTACTGATGGCAGTTCCATGATGGCAGATGACTGATAAGAGATCATAGATCACTATCTGAGCTGGGCTGTCCTTAGCAAGAAAAGGCTGAAGGTCAAGCCCTTCCAAGGGAAATGACACATGAGTCCCAATTTTTGTGGAAAACATAAGGTCATGCCTGAACCTTTTGAGATGAATACACAAAATCTGAAAAGAAGAGTTGACGGATTCATTTGACATTTGATGGTCACCTCTTATTTTGGTATTAAGCTATCAGGTAGCAATGTAACACTAGTACTTTATTAAATTGGTAATGTCCCAGTTCCACCTTTTCATTAAACAAAACATGCAGCAGTATCTGATCTTAATGGTGCCCATTACTGAGCGAACATTTTCTGACATATTTATTAATTGTACTGGGGTGCTTCTCACACAAATAGAGATGTTTGAAAAAACAAGGTTAAATCGGACCTTTTACAAAAGCTCTGATTTTCTGGGAATGTTGAGGGGGCCCTGGCTATGACATCATTATTCCCCCAAGCAGACCTTGCTCCGTGTTCCCCCCCCGCCACTAATTTACCCTTTTTCTTCACTTTTGCTTTAACCTGCCAGAACTTTCCTTTTTCTGCTTTCCCTCTAGACTCTTCCTCATCTCTATCCCCTGCCAAAGCTCCCTTTCCTTTTACCACCAGGCCGTGTTCTCTGTCTCCTAACTTTCTCTGCTTTAATTTTAACCAAAGGTGAGAAGTGCTGCAAAGGACGCTGCAGCCACCCCGGGAATTTCTCCAAAGCACCTTTGGATTCCCTTCAGTCCATCTAGAAGCTCTTCAGAATAATTTCAGGAAGTTGGACGTGACAGCAGTTTCTTCTACAATGCTCTTCCTTTTCTTTAAAGCTGAACCAAGGTTCAGAAGGAACAGCTAGAAATGCCACACAGCCTGAAGCCTTCTCAATGTGGTTGCCCCACATGATGATATATTTTTAAAGAACACCACTCAGCAACAAACCCTCCCTGTGGCTCGCTGGTTCACGCATGCACTCTTTCCCTCTCCTCTTTCCCCTTCTCTCCCTACCTTGGTGCTTCCCTTAGCTGTAGGCCTAGTGGCATTTTCTGCTTGTCTCTCCTCAACATTCAGACAAAATTGAGTTCAACAGTGGGACTACAATACACTTCTCTTATTTTAGGTCAGTGGTTCCCAACCCTGGGTCCCCAAATGTTCTTGGACTACCACTCCCAGAAATCCTGGCCAGCACAGCTAGTGGCGAAGGCTTCCGGGAATTTTAGTCCAAGAACACCTGGGGACCCAAGGTGGGGAACCATTATTTTGGGTGATTCCCATTTTAAAAAAATCTTACTGTGTTATATGACTGGGATTCAAGTATGTTCCAGGAAGTATGCAAGAGAGTAATAGCTTAGCATTCACATTGATCGTTTATGCAAAATCAGCAATTGCCTACAATGAATATATTTGTAAAATAAGTTAAAATACCTCAGGAAAATGTTGAACTTTGCAGAACTTTACTCCATTTCTTAACCTAAAGTAAACATTTAGTAAAGTTGTAAAATGATCTATGTTGTATATATATACATTTTAACTATTTCAGGAATGACAGAAAATAAGGTGGTTTAATCTTTAAAATGAGTCAGGGTCTCAGAAAAGATACATTAAGCGTAGCTCTCTCATGCACAAAAATTATCCACAGACTACTTTTCATAAGCTATATATACAGTCAGTTCCTATTATCATATGCAATTTATAAAAACAATTCCTTTTATGCAACCAGAGCACTCAGTATATAAGGGATAGCTCAGTAATTTAGGTATCTGGTTGTGGAGCCAGAGGTTGGGACTTAGATTCCTCACCATGCCTCCTTGACAGGGGCTGGACCTGATGATCCATAGGCTCCACAGTTCTAAAATGATGATGATAATGTAGCATAAGCTTTCTACTTTTTAATTATTATAACAGTTGGCAGTGGATATTTACCCTGAAGCATGTAGAATATAGCTAAAGACTAAGAAGTCGCAATGCATCTTCCACTCATCTCTCTATACCAAGACAAACACATGGAATGGCACTGTCTTTTCCTATCCTGCCTGCAACCGGTTTTGAAAGGAAACAAGCTAATATGACCATGTCTGAACATACGAAGAGTGAAAATACACTTCTCAACAGTTCTTGATTGGTATCTAAAAGTAACTAGTTTATATCAAAATGCTGAATGTTCCTAACCCAGCTGCGGTCCTCTCCCCAAACTACCTCAAAAGATATTCTAGAGAGATCCTGGTTTTCAACAATAGATTTTTAAGTAGTCCAAGACACTGCAGCAGAAGGATGAAAACTTTCCATTTGTTGACTATAATTCTGGTTTCAAATCAAAATTACTCAAGAGACTGCAGCACAAAATCATTTGACATCCCAAGCATGACCAAAATCAAAACAGCCTTGCCAATATTTGCTTCAGGCTGCATGAAACCTCTTTCCCTACTTGGAATACTATACTGGAGTGCCCATCCAAAAAACCCCTCATGAATCTGGGGGTTGACTACATGGCAGGTACAAGAAGTTCTTGTGTGTACCCAAATAACCTTGTGCTTCTTTGAATCCCAGATTATCAATGCATGTGGCTAGAAATTTCAGGAGTCTGGAAGCGGAACATAAGACAAATACTTAAAAGATACACAACTAAGAGAGACACTATGATTATAACATACTAGCTGAAGAACTGAAGTAATTCAGCCACCTCAGTTATATCCTTCTGCCTACAAATCAACCACATACACAAAAATGTCAAGGAATTATTACCTATACCCTATTCTTCTTGTCTTAAGAGAAGTTGCAGTAGCCTCCTAGTGAGCACATAAAAGGAAAGCTCAAACTGTTTGTGTGCCAGGCAAATTACTTCACACACAAAGACTGGTGTTAGGTAAAGGTTCCCCTTGACATTTAGTCGTTGTGTCCGACTCTAGGGCGCGGGGCTCATCCCCGTCTCCAAGCCGTAGAGCCAGCGTTTGTCCGTAGACAGTTTCCGTGGTCACGTGGCCAGCGTGACTAGACATGGAACGCCATTACCTTCCCACCATGGTGGTACCTATTTATCTACTCGCATTTACATGCTCTCGAACTGCTAGGTTGGCAGGAGCTGGGACAAGCGACGGGAGCTCACTCCGTCACGTGGATTCTATCTTACGACTGCTGGTCTTCTGACCTTGCAGCACAGAGGCTTCTGCGGTTTAACCCGCAGCACCACCACGTCCCTCTAAGTCATCCTAGCTACATAGTTCTGTGTCTTGTTTGTGGGAAGGGCTAATGAATGTCATCCATTCTCAAGGTGCTCACCTTTTGGAAGCATATGCAAAAGAGAGCAAGGGTTTTGCTGCCTACATGCACATTTCTGATTTGCTTCCAAAGTGGTTCCCAGGAGATAGTTTCTGTTTGTTAGAGGCACGTAGTAACACGTAAACCTACCGTATTGGAACACCTCCATCCCACACAACTTCACTCCAATGGAGGCCCCAGTTATTTAAAGCAATTTAGTTTGAAACAAGCTGGCTTATGCTCAGAACATACATTTAGAACTACTTTTAAGCCACAATGAAAAAGAACACGTACAAAATAAATTCACATACAAAAAAATGTTCATAATAATCTCATTGTTCACTGCAGAAAGGTAATCCCCCTTCACATGTTAATTGCAATAGCTTTAAAGTAAATCCATCAAGATTTCAAGATTACTTACTTTTTACACTTTTCACAACTGTACATGTTGTCACCTGCAGATACAATAAGGAGGAAAGCATAATCATTATTCCTAGAACATGAAAACATAAACCCTCCCCCAAGAACTGATGCTGGGCACTTAAGGTTTTCCAGTACAAAAAGTTGTTCATGGCATTTCATGATCATGAAGGCAGCATCTGAATGGCATTTCATTTTAATTAGAGTTTTTCCCAACTCATAAATTTTTTTTAGTAAGCCCCATAAGCACTGCAGTTAAACTGCAGTACTGCAGTCAAGTCTCTGCTCACAACCTGAACTCAAGCTTGACTCAGCCTTCCATCTTCATGAGGCCAATAAAATGAGCACCCAGCTTGCTGGGGAGGGGGCTAAGTTTTCCCTGCTTAATTATGTTGTAAACTACCCAGAGAGTGCCCTAGCACTATGGGGCAGGATATTAAGTCAAAACAACAACAAATGCTATCTTATTGAAATAAGAGCATAGGATCCTCAATTTAAGGTGATTATCTGGACCAACCGATTTCTAACATCATGGAAGCACATTACAAGCTGTTTCTGATACCTTTATATGTGAAAATAGGTACACAAAGTAACATAAATATGGCAGCCAAATCATAGTGAATTTACTATTTCTAATGCTCTATTAAATATAAAAGAGTCTTACCTTTCAGTTCATCTCTAGCAAAAAAGGCAGCAAGGCAATCTTGCAAGGTTACTGTTGGACCCCAAAACCAGCTAGGAACACATGAGACAACAAACCTGAAATATCATTGACAAAAAAACTGCAAGTGTTCTGCCAGTACAGCAGAAACATAAATAAAAGAAATCTAAATGTTGCAAAGGACCAACCTTTTGAAGTACTCCACAAAAAAGGCGATCCAGCCTTGAGGAGCATATGCTTCACCGCATGATCCTGCCTTGACAAGGGAGGTCTGATGATTTCCAGAATGCAACTTAGCAAGATCCTCTTTACCCGGAATAGGTAACGACAAGTCCTGGAAAGTCTCTAGGGTAACTGAAACCTATTGAAAAACATGAAAAGAAAGGCTATTACTGTATTATTATTTTTTAGCTGACTCCAAATAATGCTGCATTTCAGTTCTCAGGTATATTACCAATAAACTCTACTTGCAGCTAAGTATAGTGCTTTGCTTCATGAGTACCACTAGGTGGCAAACATCACACAATTGTGCATTCACTGTGAACTTGTACAGTATGAACAAGTGACTAGTACCCAAACGAATATTTATGCCTGTGTAAGTGCAATGGTATAATTCAGAACGGCCAATAGCTACTAATTAATGAGTCCCCAATCACATTCCTAGCTGCAAGCTGAGTCACACAACTGGCACATTACTGGAATTAAATTGGTGACTCATGTGTTACCAAGTACAGTGGTGCCTCGCTAGACGATGTTAATCCGTTCCACGACGATCGCTGTCTAGCGAAAACATCATCTAGCGAAGCACGTTTTCCCATTGGAATGCATTGAAATCACTTCAATGCGTTCCAAGGGAAAACGCAGTCGTCTTGCGAAATTTCCCATAGGGAAACCTCGTCTAGCGAGTGAGGGTCCCCATAGGAATGCACTGACAGCTGCACTGACAGCTTTTCACCACTAGTCGGCGCACTCCTATGGGGAAACCTCATCGTCTAGCGAAAATCGCCATAGGGAAACATCGTTTTGCGAAGCGCAGTAGCACTCGCAAAAAGGCATCGTCTAGCGATTTCCTCGTCCTGCGAGGCAATCGTCTAGCGAGGCACCACTGTACTTACTGCTCCAAATTATATCTTTGTGCTTATAGAAGGATAAATATTCAGTTGGAGTCTGGCCATTGTTAATAGCTATTATGGAATCAAATTAAATTTAATTAATTGCTTAAAACAAGAAATGAAACAGTTTAAGAATTTTAGGGAGTTTGAGCTTAAGCAAGGATAATCCAAGAATTTTTGGCATGTTACAAAGAATGGTGATTATTAGTGATTATTATACTAATACTTTGTTTTTCTATGCAAGGAAAGAGAATGTCAGCATGAGATATGGGATTAGAATGAATGTGTGCAAGCACACATGTACAATAGAGAGAACTTCTCTTTTTACCAAACACTTACCCGATCACAAGTGAGACACTGTACTGAGCTTATAATTGTCCCATCGAATATATCAGAAATAACACTTCTGTATTTTTTGTGTTTCTTCTTTTTGGAGGAAGCCACAGCTGGAAGTATTACATAAAGGAAGAAAACTAACATCAGAAGGAAGTCAATATATAGCAACATTTCATTCTGTTTTCACTGTTCTTCCTTGAATGCAAATACTAGGCTCTATCTTATCACTAGCACTACCAAACATGCAGAAGGTTAATTTTAAAAGTAAGACTCAATCAGCGTAACATTTACAACACAGCAGACAAAAGACTGAAATTTCACTTTATTACCAAATATTTTTTTGTGAGCTGGCCAGGAAATGGGAACATTTTCAAACCTATCTTGACAGGGCTTTGCAGACACACACGTAACACTAACTGGCACGTTATTTTTGGCCTAACACCACTGTGGTTCCTCACCAGAGATCTGCATTACAAATGGCAATAATCGCAGGGCCATCCTGAGCTGTACCTAATCATATAGTACAAGATGCATATCGCTAGTGGAGTTTTCTTGCTTCTGTTTTTCAGGTAAAGGAAAAGATCCTCTCTAATTTTCTGTGAAGCACTAAATAGGAGGGGTAAGAAGCTGTTCTTCAGATGTACACTTTAGAAAGAAAAAAAGACATGCCGAACCCCAAAATAGGAAATTTTTATTTATTTATTTATTTATTTATTTATTTATTTATTTATTTATTGTATTTTTACCCCGCCTATCTGGTCAGACGACCACTCTAGGCGGCCTCCAACACACATAATCATACATAACAAAGTATAAAATATATAAAAATATAAAATATAACATCAATAGACAAACAGTTCAAGATGGAGAAGGGAAAAGAAAAAAGAAAAAAAAGAAAAAAAATCAAGTGTTCACTGGAGGGAAGGCCTGTGTAAACATCCAGGTTTTTAATTGGTTTTTAAAGGTGCCCAGCGAAGGGGCCGCACGAATCGCCGGAGGAAGGTTATTCCAGAGGCGAGGAGCTACCGCCGAGAAGGCCCGGTTTCTTGTTTGAAAGGTAGAAGAGTCATTCCCCAACTGCCAAATCTTCCAAAAGAAATGAGCTTGAAGTATTCACAGAACAAGCCCAACCTCACCCCACAAATCGGAACGTCCTCTACAGACTGACAACTATGGTACACTATTAACTGGGTTAACTGGGGGTGAGGAATGTGGGAATTACAAACCAACAACGAGGACCACCTCTGCTTAAAGACTTTACTGAGTCTTTAAGGTTTTAACAGGCAACAAAGGGTTTGTCTACAAATGTGGCAGAATGGACTGCTTCGGAGAACGAGTAGGTGACATCATTTAGAAACATGAAGGAGAAAGATTCTATCCTACTTCTCTCCTCACTATCCTAAGCTTTCTATATACAAGGGATACGTAGGGAAGCATTCAGAATTGATTCCAACTGCAGTACTAGATAACTTCAGTTTTAGACCTTCATCCCCCACACCATATAACCCCTGGATATGGCTACATACAATCTCCACTATATTGAAGATTATTGCAGAGAAACCACTAAACTGCTGTATCCCGTCTCATTATGGGTATGGGGAGGGCCTGGGGGACAGAATAATATTTGATAGAAGGAGGACTGTGTGACACTGGAAAGACAGAGGAGTAACATTTTCTCAGGAATTTTTTGCAATCCTGCCTTAAACACCAGAAACACTCTCAGGATTCAATCTAGGCACTGAATGCATTCTGCCGAAACAAAATTAAAACAAAGGACAAAAGAGAGAGAGAGAGAGAGAGGCGCACACACACTCACAGAGTGTTAATAAAAATAACTGGCTAAATGAACAAAATGACCTTGGGAAATAACAGTGTGCTTTAAACTAAGCTGGCAAATTGATGCGCTCCCCAAGGACAAGCAGCTGAAAAATAAATACTGCAGTGCTTGGTCCCCAGATAAAAAAATATTCTGCTCTTAATCTCAATTTATGTTAGCCCCCCACACACACACTGTTTCACTGACTGGAAATAAGAAAAAGGCAATATACAGAAAATACCAGAAGAGTATTGTTTATTGAACCATACACAAGTTCTTCATGCACTGTCTTACCACGTTAAAATCTGACAGGCATTGGACTTTATTAACATGACATGCAAAATACCACGTACTGTACTAACACCAACAAGTATTGCAAATCAGTGTCTACTATGAAAAGATGGAGGTAGGAGGAATAAATTAAAAACAAGAAGCAATGAAGAACATCAGAAATAAAACTATAAACTAAGGGAACATTGTACCTTTTTTGTGCAAAGGTGCCAGTCCAGACCAGAAAGAACCTGACTTGAGAGGACTGGTTGATAAACGTGCATTACTTCCATCCTTTGAAGGAAAACTTTGCGATACAGACACATCACTCATATGGATATCATTGACAGACTCTGTAAAACATGCATTCACCGTAAAATCAAGCTGCCTAAATAGTAAAACGTGTTGTATTTTACCTGAGTAAATATTACTAACTTGAAGTGAAGAGAATGGAGCATGAAATACTGATATCAAAAAACAGTTTAGTCTGATACAGGTGCAAGAAAGAAGTGGCCAACAGCTGCTTAGCATCCTTCAGAACACACTGGGACAAGAAAAGCTTTCTACATGTGAAGTTGTGAAAGTACATCCTTTACTACTTCTGAGAAATCCATCATTCAGTATAATCATTTTTTCCACATTCTGACAAGAGCAGCAATTTCCATAGCGTATGAAGTCAGTTACTGAAGAAAAGTAGCCTAACATCCTTTACTCTTTGCATAGAGAAAATATGTGTTCTGGTATAAAAACTATATAGGAGTGACTAAACATCTAAACATTGCCCTCTAAAATGCAAGCACAGAAGCCGTTGCTGGGCTGGATTCAGAATAAATCATATTTAGAAAACATCCATTGCCATTAATAGAATTTGTCAATAATGGCCAACTTAAGTTATACCACTTTCAGTGGCTGACATCCTGTCACACATCTCTGTGTGCACAACAGTCATGATGGCACCATCAGTGGAAAATCACTGCTGATTAACTGTGATTCCCAGATACATATGACTCATACACAATGCAACAAAGTCCTCTGCACCCCAAAACTGCCCAAAAGCAGCTTTTAATCAGTGACAAATTGACCCTGCTGATGACATCACCATTGCACACACAGAGCTGCACATAAGGATTTCAGACAACAGATTCAAGTTTACAACTAAAGTACAATTACATTCAGCCAATAATAATAATAATAATAATAATTATTATTATTATTATTATTATTATTATTATTATTATTATTATTATTATATGTAAAAGGTAAACAGAGTCCAACTGCTTTTCTATGTAGACATGTACCCCTGCCGCATTCAAGTAACAAGCAGGTGATCACCTGAATATCTGCCGTGTATCTGCACCTTCACTGTTTCCTGGTTATTCAACAATTCAGCTGTTTCAAAGAAACTGTTTACATCTTTTTCTATGTCTTCCACAGAGTTGGCTTGGTTTATCTTGGTACATAAGGATTTTTCCTTCTGGTAGTCTTTAGATGCAGTTTCATCATCTTCAATTAACATGGCATCTTCTGTGTGGTCCTCTGCCACAGGTTTTGACCAAGTCTCATTTTCTATTTTATCAGTACTACCACATGACTGAAAGCTACCATCTGACTGGATCTTCTCGTGTTCAACATTTTCTTCAGAATCTGCTGGGTTAGTATCTTCTATCGAAATAACAGTCTCCTTTAACTCTTCATGTAGCAAATCCATTAAGCAACGCAGAAATTCCTGCGCATCCTGAAATTTTGATTACATCTTTAGTTAAAGGAACATTTCAATGATGACATATATGAAATAAAGTTACTCTGCCATATAAAGTACATGAAATGTGCCATGTTTAATTTGATAATTTAGTAGTTTACTATTTAAATATAGGAGTAGATTCTAATGCAAGGAATTGCATTGGCTGCATAGGACTTTCCCTTCCTCTTCAACTCACAGCAACCTCCTGAAATACTTATTCTGGGTGTCAATTACCCAAAGTGAACGGGCAGATTGTTATGGGAAGTCCAAAGGGAAGATTCCCTGAAAAAGTGGGAGATGCCTCTGCCTGATTTTCAAGAATTTTTGTTTATGAACGTAATAGTCATCTGTCTATTACCAGCGTTATTAAAAGTGCAAGAAGTTAGTGAGTCATTAATTCCTTATGTTGGGCTATAATTTGTTATATTTTAAGATCTTTACGTCCTATTCCAGAATGTTGGACCCAGTTGGAATTTATTACATCAACTGTTCTTTTTACATATCCCAAAGGGAAAAAAATAGCATGAGTACAGAAAGTTCAGCAATTGGCTAGCAAATTCAAGCAAATCACACTTGTAGTTTTATCTCTTTCATTCCTTCAGCTGTTTACTGAGCAAGATTCTGCTGTCTTAAGAAATGCTTACCTGTTGGGAATAGCCTCTAAATGCTGGATTAACTGCTTTAATTCCTTGAAACAAATTTGTGGGGACAACAGCCCCAGGCCTGGAAGAAAAAGTGTTAATTGAATTAACAAGTTCTCAAACAGAGTAGAATATTTCTGTTTATTATATTCAAACTGCAGTGCAATCTACACCAGCAAACTGATTATTTATTAGTCTACTGTGTTAGCATGTCTGCTCAAAATTAAGTCCCACTGAATTCCATGGGACCTACTCCCATGTAATTGAGTACAGAACCAAAGTCTTAGTACTCTTTAAAATATAATTTAACACAAAGCCTATGTATCCCCCACTAACCTTGATATGAAATTTGAGTGCTGTTTACTCACTTCTCATTGTCTTATTTGGCATTCAATTAGGAGCACTGCTTGGGATAGTACTGATGTGCTGCTATTGCTTTCACACATCATCAGCAACACACAAAAGTATTCATACAAATCTATAGTCACTCATTCTTACACCTTCCAATTCAATGAGCACCATATGTCCCTTAAAAAGTAGTATGAAAAGGAAACTAGAGCCATTTTGTTTCTCAGTGATTGGGGTATCTTCAAATTAAGCAGCATACTGAAGTAATTAATCAGAATTCTCTCAAGGCAATTCTGCAAGTTCCCAAAGGCATCTTTTTAACAGTATCTGGAAGCAGAGTGCTTCCATCTAGTGACAATGCACAATGAAATCTTGTAACATCTGAAACACTTTGGTCATGGCACGCTTTTCTCACTCTACTGTGTATATTACAGACTATTATACAGCCAACAACTCCCCATGACTCCTGGTTCATATATAAAAGCAGATAAATTAAGACTGAGATAACAGGCTCTGCAAAAGGAAATATACATATTTGTTATTTTATCTGTTGTGAGTCGCCTTGGGTTCCTTATGGGGAGAAAGGGATTTTAATAATTTAAATAATTTAAATAAAATAAAAATTAAATAAATTATAGACTAGAGGTCTGAAATGATTCCGTGAAGACACTGAACTAATACTATGAATAAATTATTTCTTTTGAATACCATCAGTCAGTAGGCAGCCTGAAATTGTCACAGTGCAACCCTGTATACAGGCCTACTTACGTAGCAGTAAGCCCCACTGACCTTAGTGGGGGTTTGCCAGGAAAAATGTGTACAAGGATGTCACCTAAGAGGCTTATCACACTGAGAAGTCTTGCCATTACCATACATGACAATCTGCCTCTATGCATACTTATCGCATCAGTAGTTGGGAGAAGAGTCAAGATGGCGATGTTGGAACAGCTGCATTCAGCTGCTCTGTTGGGTTTTCTTCTCTTTTTATTTTAATGCATCTTGCTTCAGCAGTTGCTTCCTAAAATTGAAGGCCAAAAAGCAAAACCCTGCCACGGAACCAAAAAGTGTCCCATTTCAACTGAAGGTCTATATTATCCAAAAGTTCACATGAACATGAGCATGCTAATTATTTAGAGCTACATTCAATGTAATAGATGAGCAATTCTGAGAGGCTCATATAGAAAGTATGTGCTACAAATGATAGTAGTACAATACCTGCTTTTATGCCAGAGTTCTGTCATAAGTTTGTAATAACTTCTGCAGATGGCTGGTTTCTTATCTGTCTGAGCCAAGTTCCCACAGTCAAGGAAGAATTGTGTCAATGGCGGGCTGATAATGAACAAAAAGACTACTGGTAGTTTGAAGCAATACTAGACATGCCAAAGCAATTTCATTCCCTGATAAAGGGCACAGTTCTACTCTTTTGTAAGGCACACTTACATATCACCATTCCTGGAAGTACTACTATACAAGGTCAATGCACAAAATGGACAGAGCAAGCCTTGATGGGTCTGACTAGACCATGCCTTCACCCTACCTTCTGTATGCATTGTGAGTGTTACAAACATTTCTATGGTACCTATGTAACAGCTCAGGTATTTTCACTACTTCAAGTAGTTCTAACACCTGGGAAAACCAGGTCTTACTGTTGCCACACCACACATTGCAAAACTGTACAATGAGGTTCAAACTTCAGAGAACTAGTCTGTTGATTAAGCAAAAAAAAAAAAAAAAAAAAAAATTCATAACTGAGATTTTGAATATCTGTGCTAGCTTTCAGTTTTGCACTAGATGAACAATGAGAGCACCCTATGTCACAGAGAAGTATTTGCTGAGGCAGAATTTCACATATTGGGTAGCAATAGTATCATCTTCTTTTCTACTTAATAACAGATCAATTAACACTATACAAAAGTAATGAGCCTGTGATAATGCTTTCTCTAAAAACATTAAGATCTTCCCTTAAACCTTTACTTTTGAATCTTTGGGCATATATTTTATCTCAAGGTTGAATATACTTCAGTTCTTTAGAGATCTGGAATACAGGGATTTAATCATTTATTATTTGAAAGCATTTCATTTTGTCCTTTAGAAGCATCCAGGGCAACCTATTAAAATACTCAAAAATAATTAATATTGGAAGAACGTAAAAATCACTTTCTTGTTCACAAAATTCTGTTGATTAGCATACTAAATTGTACTAAAATAGATCCACAGGGATTTAGTGAATCAACTCCTCTGTAAATTCGATTGATTCAAATCGGCCTACTCTGTGACTTACTATGCTACAATAAGTTGCAGTTAGACTAAGCCCACTGGAATCACTGGAATTTACAGAGCTGCTGACTTACCAAATCCCCACTGACTCAATGGGCCTACATAGTGCAATTTACTACACTACGCAATAGGATTTTGGCCAATCTCATGACATTCTTTGGCTCTTTTGGCACACAAAATCAACCCAAACATTCCTGCACTTAAGAGGAAATGTAAATAACTTTAGGAAAGGGTGGGCAAAGAAATCATACTGTATCATTTGACTTCTGAATTTAGGAGATTCAGGAAAGTATATTCAACATGCACACAGATACAACTCTTGAAAGTTTCAAAGAACACGCAATCCATTTTTATGACAATGTTCATGCAAGAATGACAAGCAGCTCAGAACGTAAGAGCTACTGCTATGACATTCTTGAAGAGATACTGATCTTCACCTCTAACCAGAGGCTTCTTGATGATATGGAGATTCTGACGACTGAAAGGCACAATGTCCTATACATATACTTTTTTTCTTACCAATTTGAAAGAGCTTGTAAAGCTGCATTCATGTAACACGTGTTTCCAATATTTTTCAAGCCTGTAAGACCTGCAGAGAAGGAAAAACTATTCAGCACGAGAAAAATGTAAAAAGGTATAATATATGCGGGAAAGAAATACTTTGCCAAATACTCAGAAACAATGGCCTGGATGCTATTGGAGATTTACAGTGGTGTAAGTGTAACTCTGTAAAGTGCAGTGGCAAATTACTCCTAATTAACAGCAAAGAATGTGAGTAGCAACTCACTAATTAGCAACAATTTGCTGTTATGATTTGTGCAGTTACACTTCTGCCAGTATAAATTTGCAACAGAATACTAGACAGTATTTTATATCCATAAAGCTGTTCAGAACACAATGAGATTGCCTTGTGAAAAAGTTTACTGTCACTCTTAAACCTGTATCCAGGGCACCAGATATTTAATTCCAATTTATACGTGAAATTCAACCTTCCACCTGGCTTCCCCAGTGCACCAATGTCCTATTGTAGGCCTAAAACGTATCACTGTTTAAAAGCACAACTTCTCTTTTATTGCCACATATGTAGAAACAATGAAGCAGCTGTTTGAGAAACAAGCAAAAATATAACCAGTGTCACATATAAATTAGACAATGCTTTACTGCTTCATAACAGTAAAGTAGGGATCACATGTGACACAGAAGTTACAAATTTCCTTCTTAGATGATACCCAAGGTCTCATAGTAAATCTACCCTATAGTGCTCTACCTATATAAGATTTTCAAGGTAATGCAGATAATGTTTTGTTGACAACCAAGGTCAACTAGATTCTAGAACCTTTAAAAACCCCAAGACTAGCCTGCCAACTATTTTAAAAACATGAACATCACACTGAAAGGAACATCTTCACCAATGAATAAAACTGAGTCAATATGATGCAGAGCATGCAACACAATTCTCAGGGGGGGAAAGGGAGGAAGTCTAAAAACATGGATAGCAAAACATGCTGCTTACATACCACCTTAAAGCTCTCCCTGGGCAGTTTACAATTTAATTTTGCAAGCTACACATTCTCTCCCTCCCTCCCCTGGTGACCTGGGTACTCCACTTACTGACCTCAGAAGGATGGAAGGTTGAGTCAACCTTGAGCCAGCTACCTGAGCCCAGGACTGAACTCAGGTTGTGGGCAGAGTCTTCACTGCAGTAATGCAGTTTAACCGATGCCCCACGAGGCTCCTTAAAAACATGGATATTTAACCAATATGTGATTAACAATAAGGAGAAGCCACAAGCCATGTCTTGTTGGGTCCTTCCACTTCAAAAGATATTGGTCAGCATGTGCAGTTCTTGGTCAAGCCTATTTATTTAAAAATTAAACTAAAATGCTGTTCCTGAACAATATACTGAACTCATAAACAGAGGTGCAAAGATTAGTTAGTCTGCTTGTCACTTGGACGTTTGATCATTCTTACCAGCCCTGGGCAAGTAGTTAATTGCAAATATACTCTTTTTATTCTGATGAAGTGTTCACATGTGTAAGTATCAAAGCAAGTTCAATATCCATATTTGGCTATTTTAGAGATAAACACATACAGGGTATAATACATAAATAAAATGTGGAGCCATGTTTAACTAGAAGAAAGATAACAACAAGAAAATGAAAAACACAGCACAGTTGGTAAAAATGTCCTCATTGCCCATCTGCTAAGAAAATAAATGTATTGATTAGCCACTGGCACGTCAAGAAAGGTGGGAGATAAACACAACAGCCGAAGGAACAACAATTGCCATTCAATTAACCAGTATACCCAACATGTAGGCTTAGAGAAGAGCCATGCTTGTTCCAGATAAGCATTTTAAAACATACTTTATATTTTAATTTGCCACAACCTACAGAACGTAAGAATAAGGCTTGGATAAATTTAATCATGACAGTGGCTTGCAAAGTATCAGGACTATTACTGCCGAAAGGGTATGCGATGCATTTAAAGAATAAACAAAGATTGCCAGTGTTCAAGAACACTATCACTATGAGTCAAAAGGACACTTCATACTGCTGTTTTTGTTACATGCCATTAAACTGCTTCCAATTTACACAAACTCTAACAGGATTTTCAAGGTGGGTGAGATATTTAAGGAGTGGTTTTACCAGTGTCAACCCCCAGTGAGTTTCCACAGCCAAGAAGAGACCAGAACCCAGGTCTCCTCTGAATCCTAGTCTATCACTCTATTTACTACACAACAGCGACAGCACACACTGTATATCATATTAACAAAAATTAACAACTTTTATTAATACTACATTTTTTGTAAGTGGCTCTAATGTTTACTAGCAATATCTATGTTATTCATTTATTTGTGTACAAAGAAAAAGGAGAGAATAGCTGGGAGTTTTCCATCTGAAAATGCAAAAACAAAAACCAGTCCAAGGTGCAAGGGATGGGAAGCATTGCTTTGGGTCCAAACAATATAGCTGGAATCAAATAACCACAGACAGAAGAAAAATGGGCACTAGAATAATCCTGTAAACACTTCACACAATTCTATTTTAAGTAAGTTTGCAGCAGTTCAAAGCCTTTTGTTTGTAAACAAGCAGAACATACTGGGGTTCAATTTTACTGTTCACATAATAGCTAGTGTGCCCCAGAGACAGATAAAAAATGGTCCTTCTGTAAGTTGCAGACCCTTCATCAGCAGGTTAATTTTAGAACCAAACTTCCATGGGTAACTTGCTTTCAAGCAACAAACTGATGGAATTGCAACAGAATGGTGCATGTGTATTGATTAATACTATTCATGTCAATTATCTAATTAGCAAGTCAGTTATCAGGTTATGTTTACCTCTTGCCTTGAATTCATCTTCTTCATTCACCTGTATATCTAGATCATCAAATGTTGCCATTAGAGGAATTTTCAGCGTTGGAATACTGGGTAACCTAATATCCTTTAGGAAAGATTTTTTAAAAAGCAAAACATAAGCAGCACTGTTGTAACCACTACCACTTTTCATTGTTATTTATTTTAAATCATCCCATAGATTTATTTAAATTTAGTTCAAATATTTACATTAAAAGCAAAGCCAATTGTCTAGTGACTTTCTACTAGAAGATTGCTCAGCCACAGCGTAGTGCCTCACAATGTATATTGTGCTTTCTGGTGCAATTAGGAAAGTAAACTGTAAGCTGTGATTGAGGATTAACAATGTATTACATATGCAGGTTTATATAATACAGTAGCTCTATAATACGTCTCTCACTTCCTTCACAAGATGGCTCCTGGTTTTTCAAAACAGGCCAAGATTCCATAGAATCAAACTCCTCATGCAACAGACTACACTGTGAGCAGTGGGACACTTTTGCTGCATGTGCAAAATGACATCCAAGACACTGTACAAGCATAAATTGCATTAGAGTAATGATGATCTCCAATTGTGTAATGGCAGTCTTTGCACAAGCAGGTGATGCCATGTTATCAGACTGGTAAGGGCTTCATTCTCTAATAATGTCCAATAGGATCACAGTCGAAAGGTTTTTGCATAGGGAATGTGTAAAACGATGGTTTTGAAAAGATCAGATCCATTAATACAGCAACATCTTGGTCAATGAGAAAAACAGGCAATGATGAGGAGGACAAAAATGCTCTCATCAACAACAGCTAGAAGCTAAAGCGAACAAACAAAAACCTAGATTGGATTTCCTTATAAAAATGCTATGTAATTATTCTCATTGCAAAGGATCAAACAACAATAGGTTTGCAAATATTTACATAATATCTTAACTATATGGTACCATTTTTTCTCTTTATAGCCAGGATTTTTGCTTATTTAAACGTTTGACTCAATTTTTAGGAATCCAAGTCTTATTCCACTGGAGTAAATTCATTTGGGGCTTCATCTTGACCTGGCGCTTACCATGGAGACCCAGGTAGTGTCTGGGGTTCAGTCTGCCCATTTACATCTTCAGCGGATCGCCCAGCTGCGTCCCTATCTAGACGCGGGGGGGGGGGGGCTCACCACGCTGGTCCATGTGCTCGTAGTCTCAAGAATAGACTACTGTAACACTGTCTACGTGGGGCTTCCTTTGATGAGGAAGCTCCAGATGGTCCAGAACACGGCGGCCAGGCTATTAACAGGGGTGAAAAGCTTTCACCATATTTCCCCCACCTTGGCCGCCTTACACTGGCTACCTATCCGATTCTGCATCGATTTCAAGGTGCTAACTATTACATACAAAGCCCTTAACGGTTTAGGCCCTCGATACCTGGAAGAGCGCCTTCTTCCACCCAGTTCTACCCGCTCCAGTCAGGCCGGGTGGCTGAGGGGCCTAACGCCAAGAGACGCCCGGTGGGAAAAACTAGAAATCGGGCCTTCTCGACAGCGGCACCTCGCCTATGAAACAACCTACCTGTAGAGATCCGCCTGGCTCCCTCGCTGAGGGCCTTCAAGACTAGCTTTAAGACATGGCTATACAGGCAGGCCTTCCCTACAGCCATTACCTAGCCTATCTTCCTTTTCCTTTTTTCTCTCTTCTTTTCTTCTTTTTTCCTTTTCCCATCTTGGATTTTGTGATTGTGATTAATTTGGATTTTAACCCAGTTTATTTTTATGTTATATGTAAACTGCCCAGAATAGACACGTTCTAGATGGGCGGTATATAAATCTAATAAATAAATAAATTAGGCTTTCCCCCACAACATCTGCAATACCTATCATCCCCTCCCCAAAAGTTAATCCTAATCGTTGGGGCCTCTGGGGGATTGCGGGGGGTACGGAATGGGCACTGGAAATGGAAGGGAGCAGGAAAACATTGGAAACACTCTCTTGACGTGAGCAATAATCTATTTACAAAGTTCTTATCATATAAAATCCCAAATGGATAGTCTGCCTACTTACCTGTATGGTCTGTTCTGGAGCATGATGAGATAGTCTTACATTTTGCAATGAGGAATGAGATCTGAGTTTTCTATCCAGGAACACTTCTTTGCTACATGCATAACACCAGACACGTAAAGTGGTAAGATTAACAGTCAGACAGTGCTTTGTTTCCTAAAAGACAAAACCAGGGAGTGTGTGGATAGCAAAATACCCCAAATCTTTTGTTTACATGAATGATTTTAAAATGAGTTTTAAAATGCATTTTGCTGATGCCAATCAGCACTATTCAAATACTCCATACCATATTGCAACCTGCAAAGTAGTATATCTCACCACAAGTATGTCACATGCAGGTAACCGATACTGTGCTACCTTTTCTGTTTTAGATAAAACTATGCAGGTAATAATGACACTTTTATCATCTATGCTTTACATGAAACTTTAGCAGAGCATGAGTCAGAAAAGGAAGCAGAGAGAAGAAATGGCTAAATCCACATCTATCTGAAAGCAAGACTGGTAGAAAGCATTAACATACTAGCATATTGTACACTGGATCCAGAGGACTCTGGCAACTGCATCAAGCCCAAATCATAACTGTCCACTGATAGACAGGAACAATGGAATAGACAAAGAAAAAACAAGACCTGCTGAGATGCAGCCTTGCTAAACAGTTAACTATGAAATTCAGAGTAAATTGGGAAGCTCCATTTCTGACCCATACACTTGCCTGTTTCAGCAAGTGCTGCAGGCAACAGTAGCTTCACAAGGCCGACACTCTGCAAATAAATTAAGTAACAGTGACATGGAGCCACCCTCTGCAATGCTATTTGCCCTGCTTTTGGCTTTCATTTGGGCTTCTTAAGAACTTCAGGTTGTCACACTGTGGTTTATTATATTGTATTTTATTGTTTTAATAACTATTTTATGTGTTATGTCGAAAACCATGGCTACTAGCTGGTATAAAATGTAATAAAGCAACACAATGTTCTATTTGAATAATGTCAGCTCATACGTTTTGAAGGGCAACATTGTGTGGTGGAGAAAAGACGAGGTGCCCTGCATCATCTTGTGACTGTGTTAATACTGAGTTCAAGGGACTCTTGTTTCTCGGAAAGGCACACAGGGAAATAGGAAGAGAGAGACTGAAACGAAGACCACAAACTGGACCTCCACTTGATTTGGCAGTTCATAGTAACCTTTAACCCCACTCTACATAGAAGTTAATATTCTAATTGTGGGTTATTACAATGTACTGCAAGGGACAGCACATTTCATGTCCAGACCACAGTTGTTTATGCCTCTCACATTGCAAGGAGTCTACTTCAGGTCTTAAAATCAACAGTGCAAAAAATGTGGTTGTGCTGGTTCTTACTCTTTCAATGGCACTTTGCAATCAAGTGCTGTCTCACCAGTCCCCATTTCAACATAAATAAAACATTTTCAGGTCATCAAGCCCAAACCTTTCCCAAATAATCTTCATAAATATAATCTTCAGCCTGGATACTATTTATTCTATTGTAAAATTACTGGGCTAGTCAGAAATAGAACAACTTATTGGCTAAAATCCATCGTAAGTCACAACTTGAATCGGCTCGCTGGATCAATGAAGATTTGGTAAGTCAACTCCTCCGCAAGTTCCACTGATATGATGGGCCTATTCTCTGTGTGACTTACTACCACATTTCAGACAATTAATGAAGTCAACACTAATAAAAATCAATGGGTCTACTCTAGTTGGGACCAATAACTGTAGTTTGACTATTAGTGGTTTCATCGTGCTGTTCCATATTGTTACTGCAAAGTTACTGCAGCAGCTCCAGCACAGTTAATGATGAAAGACAGATTAGGTCATAAGATTTTGCCACTATAGACTCTGCATGCTGAACAGACAGCGTTGTTCTTATATGATTGAAATCAAGCAATTTTAGATTCTAATCTGAACATTTTTATAACCCATATTAGTAAAGTAGCATTGAAGAGAAGTGGTCAGAAACAGTCTCAGAAGAACAGGAAGACCTGAAGGGCAAAAATAGCTTAACCTCTCAAAAGTTGAGAATCTGTGCACATACCTGAGAATGGATAGTGCTGTGATCTACATGAGATTCTCCACAACCAACATACGAACATTTATTCTGTCAAATGAAGCAGAATAATTATTAACAAGATGTAATATACGGTGGTAACTCAATCCATAGCAGGCTCCATACACATAACCATGTGCAAAATCCTGCTGACAAAAAATACATGGCACAAAAATCACCCTACATCACCGCAGGCTGTCCTGACCTGCTGGCGGTGATCCAACAGCAGCTTTTGACTATTAAAGACTTCCCACTGTCCCGAGGCTCCCAAAGGTTTTCCCAGAGCAAAAAGGAGCCCTAGGGAGCCTTAGAAACGGAGTGGGATGGGGGGATGAGAAGCTTTCAATTCATTTAAATTAAATATCACTGGTGCTAGATCCTGTTTACAAGTATTCAGCATCACTTTAAAAGTTTCTTCTCAATTTAAGAGTGGTAAAAGAGTGTCAAATGCCTCCACTGAGAAATAGGTTGCTGCTTCTGAAAGGAACCTAACAAGGCTAACTGGACCAAGACTGTGCGGTGACATCCACAAAGATAATTGTTTTGTAATGCACACTTTTGGGCTCATTTTACTTCACAGCTAAGCATCTCTTACTGAGACTTGCATAAGTAATTATTCATGGTAAAAGCTGCAAGAAATATAATCCAGTTTGCAATGATACACTTTCCAGTGCCGCTGACCTCAAGTATGCATGGGTGATCACTGCAAGTCTCCAACATTTAAAAAAACATTAGATGTTCGCACATAGCCTTCCTTTCAAAGGACAGTAAGTCACTTAAATCCCCAATAATGGTTTCTTTTGTGATCAACCAGCAGTTTATTTTATTCTTTGTAGAGCACTACTCAATCTATCATCTATCAACCATAGCTATGTTTCATTACAGTTACGCTTTAATGCTTTATTATATGTGCATTTATATAAACCTTTACTGCAACTACCTGAGCAACATGAAGATTGTGAAGACTTTATTATAATGAAGAGCAATAAACTTTAAAGAGTAACAGTGCAAAACAGTATAACATTTGTAGTTTCAGGATAAAAGCACAAACTATATGTTAATAATTAACAAATCATTTAGTGCCATTATAAGCAGCTCAAATAAAAAAAGAATATTACTATAACAGCATGATACAGCAAACCTTAAGAAACATTTAATACTTTAAAATAAACTAGCAAAAACAAGCATCCAAAAGGTCAATTATACTGTAATCTCTTTCTGAACAGAAGTAGTGACACAGAAGTGCCAACATTTGGAGTGGTAGTTCTTATGAAGCACTTACTGCAATGTTTAATGTCCTCAAGGCAATGAGTTATGCAGCTTACATAGAGTACAAAGCACTTCATATTGAAATACAGTCTAGAATAAAAGTATAAAGTGGACTTTCAGGGCAGGGTCCAATGTTGGCCCTTGCTGGTGGATGAAAAGAAGGAATGTGATTTCCCCCTTCCACTGCAGTTTTTTGTGCGCCTCAAAAATCTGCCCTGAAGAGTTGGGGCGACACCCCTGGACCAATCTTCTGGCAGGTAATGGGGGGGAAAGTAAGAGAAGGGAACCTTGCCAAATTGATGTTGTCCTGTTGGGTGTAGCTTTATCCAAATACACCTATGCTTTGTCTAGTACCTGTTATTTCTCCTCCTTTTGTTCCATTTCTTTGACCTGCTTCTTTGTGAAAAGATGTTATTTGACGTACATAACATTCAAAAGCTTGCCCAAAATCATTTTTGAAAGAAAGAGATGCTGGCATCCCTTTTTAAAATCCAAACACATGTTTCTCAAAAAGGCAGGCAAGAGTACACAGATCCCTTCACAGTATTTCAATCAACCAACACTGTTGGCTCCAGTAGTAAACTGCAAGTCTGTGATGCAACTGAAATCTAATATACTGCTGCTGTTAAAGCAAGGATTTCAATGCAGTACTTTGGGGTTCAAAGCATTACTTAAATATGGATTCAGATCTGGATACAATGTAATCTTTCTTAAGAGACAACTAAAATATGCAGTAATACACCCCAGAATAATCATAGGCAGTACAAAGTGAGTTCCTACAGGGGTGATAATTGCGCCAAGCACCGATAGCACCTGGTGCTGATTCCTCAAACTGAGTTTTAATTTTAAAAATTTCCCTTGTATTATATACATCATTATACACACATCATAACATATATTATACACGTGTCAATTCCGCTTACTTCTAAGCATGCCCAAAGGTTTGGTCCTTTCACTTTACAGTCCTGGCAAGTGCCCTATTAAACATAACAGAGAATCATGTGATGAGTTAATACAAATAGTGGGGAAAAAAGTAAAGTGATTTTTTTTAATCCATCTTATTTTTATTTTGGAAAGACTCATTATGTGGTAGCTCATCAGTTCAGGAAATATCTTATTTTATATGGTTCCTTTAATTTTGAAGAAAACATATAAATACGAGCTCTGTTCCTACAAAATCCATTAGTACTCAACAGCTAGAATCTAGTTAGTTACACTCACCAGTCTAATTCCATTGGTGTAACCTTATATGGTGAATTGCTGCAAATCACGTCAGTGTAAGCACTTTCTATCACATACCAGTTCTGTGAATTGATGTGAAACAGAAAATACTTCTACAGGCTTCTTAACTTGCTGCTAAAGGTTTCACCAGTGGAGTTACACCAGAATAAATATGTGATCGGGTTCAGGCCAATATATTTTATCCCAGTGGTACAGGTTATTTTATTTTTATTTATTTTATTAGATTTCTACCCTGCCCATCTAGACCAAAGGTCTACTCTGTATAGCTTCTCCTGTGTTGATATACAAATGCAATATCTGCAGAAAAGAGTGTATTTTATTCTGTATTTAAGCTGAACAGTGGAATCCTATGCAAATCTATGAAGCAGTAAGCCCAATGAGTTCAATGTAATTTACTCCTAGGAAGGACTGCCACTTAAAAGTGAAAATGTTAAGTCCACATGAAGTCAACTTCCCTTCATCCAAGCATTAAAGTTTTAGCAACTGCTTCAAAACCCCATATTCATTTAGACTCTCTCAGACACAGAAATACATAAAGCCAACATATCCCAAATTTAAGAGTAGATAGAAAAGAATGGCTTTATCCATTTAACACTTAGCACTGAAATACTTGTGGAAGCTGTACTTTAATTCATTCAAGACAAATATAAGTAATAAAAAATGATCTAACATAACACTATCAAGAGACCTACTCAGTTAAAACTCACATGAGATTTGTTTATCAAATCTTCCTTGGTGATCTCACCAACAGATTCCAGATGTGAGCAATCGTTGCTTAGTGCTGACATTTTGAAAGCAGTCAATTTCACCATCAGATATTATCTACATCTTGAGAAAGGAAACACAGTGATCATACTCTGACATGTTACAGGTGCAATCAACAGCATGTAGCAAAGCTTAAGTCAAGGTTAAACTATACAGTTATACAACCTACAATAACACTGCACAATGAATGCATATTTACAAAACAAAAACAATTAATGCTAGTGATGTGCTGCTTAAAGACAAGAATATGCTTATAAAATGTGTTGGAACTACAAAATAACTGCTCACCCCTGAAGAAAACAATTATTTCTTCCCCTATTTCACAGGGCAACCTGTGGCTGTCTAGACATGGCTGAACTGCAACCAGTCCTAGCTAGCAGAGCCAAAGGGGTGGAGGGGGGCTAGGGGACTTACACTCCATGTAACATTACTGGTCCCCATTCTAAACAATGCAGTGACATTTCTGAACAGAGATATCAGACACCAAAAAGAAATTAAATTGTTCATATGCAATGCAAAAAACTCCAACAGTTCTGCCTGCAAATTCTCCACTAGTAGTAAAGGATTGCACGGATTTTACTAATTCTGATCTTGCAATAGTAACTCTACATCCTATTCCATTACAATGAAGGAGGAAGCAGAGTCCTGTCCTTGGGAGCTAGGCATACTCATATTTGTCACTTTTCAAGATATGGAGATGTGAACTTCAGTGCTGGAGAAGTTATTCGGCATCAGTCAAGACTAAAATTCTAACTTTTCCGTCCCTAGCCCTAGCAATTCTAGCAGCATCCTCTTACGTAAACTTATATCCTTTACCATCATATTGCAGACAGAAAAAGCCAGAGAAGTGGAAGAGTAGCTGCATTCAAATACAGCACTACACAATTGTCAATGTTTACAGGGAAGAGTCAAGGTGAGCTTGAGATAACATAGCCCCCCTTTCTCCAGCACAGCACTAAGGACAGCAACACTTTCGTTTCCATTAGCCACAGTTTATTATGTACTACATTCAAGCCTAAAACTGAAGTTGGATAATTATAATTAAATAAAATAAGCCAACTTCAAACCATGTTTCACAGCTTGCTTCAACAGACCATAATTTAGGCTGTCTACAGGTTAAGAGATAGGAAAAATGCTGAACATTTTATTAAAAAAAAAGAAGCAAAAACTTATAATCTCACAGATACACTGGAGGAGAAAAGGGGGGACACGAGAACAGAAACTTGTTGCCATAATGACACAGCAGTTTATTCTTCTACCCAGTTACAGCTGACTGCTTTAAGGCACCTAGCATGTTCAGGGATACAATGAAATTTAAATTGAGACTTTATGCTATTTACATTGGCTCCCTTTTTTATGAAGATAGCTTGACAGGTGATAGGTCATATAGGAAGGATGTCACAAGATGATTTATAAGAAAGTGTAGTGTCACAAGTATCTCTGATAGTCATTCAGTGTTTATACATAAATATCAAATATTATACATAGTTGGTACGATAAATTACCGTGTTTCCCCGAAAATAAGACAGGGTCTTATATTAATTTTTGCTCCACAAAAACACAGTAGGGCTTATTTTCAGGGGATGTTTTATTTTTTTCCATGTACGACAATCTACATTTATTCAAATACAGTCATGTCATCTTCTGGTTGCTGCACAATGGTGGAGGGCAGGGTTTCACTTAACTAGGGCTTATTTTTGGGGTAGGGCTTATATTACGAGCATCCTGAAAAATCATACTAGGGCTTATTTTCAGGGAAACAGGGTATGTTATATAATATAAATATAATATAAAGGAAATATATGAAGGCAGGCATGAGAGGATGATTTACCACAAGATGTGGTGATGGCCACCAATCTGGACAACTTTTTAAAGGGGTTTAGACAAATTCAAGGAAAATAAGACTATCAATGGCTTAGATTATGATAGCAATACCTCTGGTCATTGCTAAGGAATGTGACCAGAAGAACACTGCATTGCTTATGGATTTCCCATAAGCATCTGGTTGCTCAATGAAGGAACAGGACATAAGAATAGAGAAGATATTGATCTGATCCAGCACAACACTCCCTATGCTCAAACTATGAGTAGGATTTTCAAGGTATGTAAAGTATATTCCACCTCAAAGTTAGCACAGCACAAACACTGAAGTTACGCTTTTCAGGGTTAATCTTTTTCCTCAGAGGTTTGTAACTGCAAAGCTCCAACAAAGTATTCAATGTGAACTGCAAACCCTTCCTTGACACAGAAATTGTTACCTTCATATTATTAGAGTTGCTGAATGATGTCTGGTAATAGTTTTTGAAAGTGGCTTTGTCTTTGATAATATCACAAACTCAATGATACTTAACTGAACCCCAATTACTATAAAAACACCAATAGCGTAATATGTGTAACATTACAAATGCAACCTGCAAGATTGACAAGTTCTTCACATTTTTGGACAAATGTCATTTCTCTTTCCTGTATACCCTCCCAGAGAAAGAGGGTGGAGTAAGATTCAGGATGAGAGGACCTAAAAGCTGCTATGTTCATAAGGCCTTGTGCATTATTTTCAGGCTATTTTATGAAGATATGTTCATTGTCTTCAACAGACTCCTACTCACAGTATGTTTAGAAGTATTTGTGAGACATGATTCTATTATGAAATAATAAAATCCCCTCAGAAACATTTACAACAAGACTGTAGCATAAATCAAAGCAGAACCAATGACTTAGATGTGGAATCTAAGTCTAAGAAAAGGTCTGCGACATAAAAAGCAGGAACCAAAACCTGCATTCTAATAGCATTTGTTCAAATACTAAATTAGTATTTTTCCCCCTCCTGCTCTCCTTTCCCACATTTGGTTTGCATTGCATGGAGTTCTACATCTTCCTCTCTAACTGGAGGGCTCCTTCAAAGCAATTCAAGCTTATGAACAAATTTGTGCCAGTTTTTAAAAAGCAATGGGGGGGCATCTTTGATTCCTGCATTGAGCAGGGGGTCCGACTTGATGGCCTTTAGGCCTCTTCCATCTCCATTACATTATTAGTTTCCTACAGCAAAAACAAAACGAAGATCCTCGTGGATCTTAACAGCCTTGCAGGGTTTATCTGGCATGGGCTTTTGGGGACTGCTGCTCCCAATTTAAAGCTCAGTTCTGTTCCACACTGTCTGGGCTCCTCTATTTCCTCCCAGGGGAGGGGAGCCTGCTGTTCTGCAGTGCATTCTGCAGACTGGTTTTTCTGCAGTAGAACTGCTGCCCCTCTTCTACTGCAAGCTGCAGTAGTCATTTCAACCACCCCTTTTATCAAACCATGTTCCGCAACACAGAATGACTGTCACGCATACTTATTAAAGGAAATATCTGAGCTAGCAAGAAGAACACATGAACACAAGTCTCCTTTCTCTTTCACCTTTCATCCCAATACACACCCTTTTGCAACAGTTTATTTGCCTGATATACCTTTGCAACAGGGCATTGAAGACAGGAAAAAGTTAAGCTATTACCAACATATTCTTCCAGATAACTTACATCCCTCAACAAGGTATTTTACATCAGGGGCAGACAAACAACCTTCGCTTTATGGAGGACCACATTCCCTCACAAGAATCTGTTATAGACAGCATGCTAGCTAGCAACATGCCAGTAGCCAGAGCTAAAAAGAAGATAAACCCACCTTATTTCTCTCTTTCAGTCCCTGCTGCTGGAGAAATAACAAATTACTCTTCTAAAATTAGGCAAAGAACCAAATGAAATGAAACTAACAGCTCCATGCCGGACTAGAATATGCCCATTCCCCTTTATCTTAAAATTGTCTAGTTCTGTAAAAACAGGACGAAGGCACAGATTTGTATTCACTAGAGTTTTGCTCTGAGAAGTGTTGTCACTCTTTATGCTCGAATCAATTTGTGCTTCAAAAATACCTTCAAGTGCCATGAATCAAGCATTAAACCGGAACGTTTAACCCATGATGGTGGTGAAAACAAAAGTTACTTACAACACCCATAATAAAATGCTTCCTTCTCCAATGTGAGAGGGATGCCTCTCAGGCCTCTTTGGAAATCTTCAAGAGAACTGGAAGCCGGGTCCCCGCTCCTACTCCCCGAATACAAATGGCTACCCTCAAAAGGGCACTCTGCACATGCTCAGACGCATTCCTCTCTGGGCCGCCTTCGTGTATTTCCAGCCCATACCACTGCCTGCCTGTTCGTAGGGTGGGAAGGATGATAATGTTTGTCTTTGGGGGAAAAAAAGAAACATGCTACCGTCCGCAGGGGGGCAAGTAGAAGCCTTGCCTTCAGCTTTACTTAAACGCCTCCACCCAGGAGAAGGATGTCTCTCGCACCCAAATCCCCCGAGACTGCAAAGGAAACAACATCTCGTCCTTCCTATACTGGATTAAAGGCTGCAACTCAATGCATGACACCTAACCAAGGAAATCTTGCTGGCCTTAAAGGGGCTTATTGCTGAGCATGCATGGTTACAGGACCTGGCTCTTCCTCATCCATCCCTGGTACTGTCCCAGACCAGGCTTAGAGATCGCTTTCTTTGCACCTCAAGTGCTCCACAGCTGGAAAAGCTACAGGCGCCACCGTTCCCTCCTCCTCCTCCTCACCTGTCTCCTAAGGCAAATCCGCGAAAAGCTACAGCGCAGCCGAAAGCATCCAGAGATGGAGGACAAGGAAGAGGAGACACCTCCCACTTCCTTCGGCGGCTTTCTTCCCTCCTCCTCTTTGCCGGGCCACAACTTGGGCGTGCGCGCGCAGGAACGTGCCTTGCGTTGCCCATGACAAAGATGGCGGGGCAGACGTTCTTTCCCCCCCCCCCTTCGATAGAGGGGACTGGGCGGCGGAAACACTTTTCCCCTAACAAAGATGGGCGGCGCCCGGTTTGCCGTCCGCGCGCGACGCCTCGAGAGAAGGGGGTTTGACGAGGTATTGACCATAGAGATAGGAACAGTGTGCGTTCCGCAAATGAAAATGTCGGTTCTGAAACTAGCATAGTCCCGGGGGACGGGGGGGGGGAAAACCTAGATGTGATGTGTGAAATGTGTAATGAAACCGTAGATTTGGTTGGCTTACTTTCTTTTGACCTCGGAAGGAAATAGCGAGCAAAACGCTAGATCGTAGACTTGCAGAAATTCAAGTTACCTTGCGTAGACAGAACTCGATTTCTTTTGATGCTGTTTTTTCCCCTTTCTTTCTCTAGGGCGAATTAGAGGGTGGCTAAAAAATAAGAATGGAAAAACCGAGAATTTGTGTACCTGTGTATGTCCCTCTCCCCAAAGAAAGGGTGGCAGTAAATACACCAGTAAAGACCTGTATATAATAACAATGCTTTAGGTTTATTAGGTTAGTCTGTTAACAATGCTGTCTCATTTCACGTTACACAACTATGTACACCGTGTAGATATACTGAAGACTTAGCTATTATATTACATGTTTCTGAGGATGTACACTGTAAGAAATCTCATGCAGGAAAAAAAATCTGTCGGTCTTTAACAAGCCACAATACTTTGGTTTTGGTATTCGAACAAAAATGTTGTACTCTTTACAACTGCAGATTTATTTCCTGTGGATAATGGGGTGGGGGGATTGAAAATGCACAGGGGAGAAGTTTTATTTATCTAGTTTATTTAAAATATTTTTATCCCACCATTCTGCTAAAAAAGGATCCAAGGGACCTTACATCATTAAAAATACAATATTAAAAGCTAAAAACAGTAAATTATTCAAATATTTTTAATTACATAAAGATTATATTAAAAATGTTAGGTAAAAACATTACTAAAACAGATTTAAAGTACAACAAAAATACAAAACATCCCATTTTAAAACCTCTCTTAGATAGCCAGTCACTAAGGAAAGGGTTCCTGAAGAGAAAGGTCTTCACCTGCTTGCGGAAGGACAGCAAAAATACGGCCAGCCTGGAGATTTCGGTAACAAAGAAGCCCCTCTCCCATGTCCCCAACAAGTGTACCTGTAAATGCGATGGGACTGAGAGAAAGGCCTCCCCTGATGATAAACATTCAGGTAGACTCATAAAGGGAAAAGCAGTCTTTGAGATAGCTTGGACCCAAGCTGTTTAGGGCTTTATATGTTAAAGTCAGCACTTACAATTATGCCCAGAAACAGATTGGGAGGTTATGTGATCCTTGTAACCAGCTCCAGTTAACAATCTGGCTGCAGTGTTCTGGACCTGCTGAAGTTTCCAAATGCTTTCTAAAGGCAGCCCCATGTAGAGCGTGTTACAGTAATTCAGACAGGATATAACTAAGGCATGTATCACCATGGCCAAGTCACATCTCTCCAAGAATGGGCACTGGCACACTAGTTTTAACTGTGCAAAGGCACTCCTAGCCACTGCTGAAACCTGGGCATCCAGGCTCAGGGACAAATCCAGGAGCATGCCCAAGCTGTGCACCTCTGTTTTTAGAGGATGTGTAACCCCATCCAGCACAGGCTGAATCTCTATTTCTTGATCTGCCTTTCAACTGATCAGGAGCACCTCTGGCTTGTCAGGATTAAGAGTCAATTCATTCACCTTCATCCAGTCCATTACTGTCACCAGACACTGATATAGAACTGAAACAGCTTCCTCAGATTTAGATGAGGCCGCCTAGAGTGGTCGTCTGACCAGATAGGCGGGGTAAAAATACAATAAATAAATAATAAATAAATGATTATTAGAGATAGAGTTGGGTGTCATCCACACACTGGTAACACCAAACCCCAGAATTCTGAACAACCTCTTCCAGTGGTTTCATATAGGTGTTATACTGCGCAGGGGACAAAACAGAACTCTGAGGGGTACCAAAGGCCAACAGGAAGGACCGGAGCTGCCATAAAACAGTGCCTCTAAGTCCCATCCCAAAGAGACAGTCCAGAAGGATACCATGGTCAATGGTATTGAAAGCCACTGACAGATCTAGCAGAACCCAGGGACACACTCTCCCTACTCAGTTCCCAGCTTAGATCATCCGCCAAGGCAACTAAAGCAGCCTCGGTTCTATAACCAGGCCTGAAGCCAGACTGAAATGGATCTAGATGATCATCTCATCCAGGAACCCCTGGACTGAAGCAGCCATGACCCATTCTATCACCTTACACAACAATGGAACGCTAGAGACTGACCAGTAATTATCTAATACCATGGGATCCAAGGAGGGCTTTTTCAAAAATGGTCTTAGGGATCCTACCCTGCTGCAAGAAGGCATTCACCACTCCTCCTACCCACTCAACAAAGCTGTCTCTGGCAACTTTTGAGCCAGGAAGGGCAAGGGTCCAACAAACGTGTTGTAGCCTTCACCTCTCTGAGGGTACTGTTCATATCATCAGGCCGCAAAAATGCAAACTTATCTATTAACACAGGACAAACAGGGCCCATAGTTAGATTTCCGGGACCCATATCAAGTACAGAATCCAAGTCAGAACAAATTGAAGCAAGAAGTTGAAAAGAAAAATGAATATGATATGCTTAAACCCATCCAGAACTGAAGAGTGATAGAATCATGCTGTGGGTCTTGCCACTGCTCTTTCTTCTCAGAAACCTTTATTTCATATTAGAAGTAAAAGAAACCCACCCCTTGCCCAAAACTCTTTCCAGTGGGCTGCTTGCAATACTATGGGGCATGATGCTTCCATATACCTCTGAGTGCGACATCTAGTTGTGAGGGTTCGGTAGTGAGCAGCGCGGAATGTTCTCATTCGGAATAATCATCTCAGTCATAGAGTGCTTTCTCAACAGTGGAACATTTATTTAGTCGTTAACAAATAAACCAGTGTCTTTAACAAACTCAGAGTTTCTGTCTCCTTCTACCAATGGGGCAGACAGGGGTTTCCAATCATTCGTAACAAAAGGGTTTCCATAACTAGAATTCCAAGGTCCAGGCTGGTCCACTCTCTTAGCGTGGTGGTCGACAGTACCGACAGCAAGGGCACAGCCACGTCTCCGAGTAGCTCTTCCCACCTGGGACCGCCCTGCCGATCCAATGTCTCCCAGACCCTTTCAACTACTCCATTCTCTTCATCTCCAGAACTTGCCATTCAACTCTCCTACGTCTCTGTTCCCCTACCTTTTCTCTCTCCTCTAATTCTCCTTCGCCACTCTCTTGCCTCTGCCTCACCCCAGTATGAAGGTCGGTCGGGAATAGCAGTTCTCTTTCTATAATCGGCTTCCTCTCTTGGAACTCTTAACCTTTCCCATCTTTCCGTCCACGGATCTCTCCTCCAGACCCATTCCCACCCTGGTGGCAATATCTCTTCCCTTCTTATTATCTCTCCCTCCCTCACCTCTATCTCCCCCCCCTTCTTTACCGGTCTTTCCTGCCTTTTCTGTCTGTTCTTCCTGTATTCCTATCCCTCTCATACATTGGACCAATGACCCATCCTCATCCTTTCCTGTAGATCCGCTAAAGTCTTCCTCTTTGGCCATCTGCATTTCATTCTTTCCCCCACACTCTGGCCCTTGACTGAGGATGGACAGCGCGCCAGCGAGTTATGGTTCTGACTCGCCTCCTGCCTCACACTAGTCTAGAAGATTTCAGAAATAAACTCAGGTTGTTCAACCTTCAAGTAAAACTTGAAAAATGTTTTGAGAGCTAGTAGGTGGAAATCGAGACCTTAATTTTTTGATGCCAACTTCTTTAACTGTAATCCTATGCAAAGTTACTTGGGTTAATATTTTGTTACTTCTGTTACCACTAAACAGAGTAACTTACTCCTGATTGTGGTGTCAGAGTCTCATCTTGGATTGTGCTGTTAAAATGGTGGAAGAAACAACTAATAATGGGAGAAAATAGAAAAATACAGGAGTTTATCACTGCATTGATGAGCTTATAGTAAGTCATATTCCTGCTGCCCTCTTCACTGTTTATAATGCACAACTTTGTTCAGTTTTAATACATTCATCAAAAGAAGTTTGTACTTTTGATCAATACGCATTATGTGCAAAATGCAAGTTTTTTTAAAAAACACGAAACAAATACACTGCAGCAACAAATACACGCCCGTTATCCCTGTATTCTTGATTGAGAAAAGCTGAGTGTGGCTTATGGCAAACCTGTTGTTCACTTGAGTGTTCCAAGGGCTTGTCTACACTTGCTCTATTAGAGCAGGCTAAATAGAACCGCTTAAGGTTGATAAAGGTCTGGTATGCCATTTGGTGTGATCCTTGCATCCAAATGGCATACACACCTCAAGTGACCCTATTTGGTCCTTCTTCCTGTTGAAAACAAGCAAAAAAACAAAAACCAATCCCCTTCCTTGCCCCTCCCCCTCCTCCCACTTCAGAAGGAAGGGTTTAATTTCCCAATATTGTGAAATTCTGAAACTGTCTTCTTAAGCTACTTAACAATATTGTGAAATATTTAATTGTAACAATTAAATATTGTAACAATATTGTGGAAATTTAAAGCCACAAGCTCCACTTTGGTTCATCTCCAGCAATCACACGTGCTGGAAACAAACCAAAATGGAGCAATCCTACCCCTACCAAAAAAAAAGACAGTAGCTCCTAACAGGTACCCAAAAAGGTGCCAGTAGGAACACTAGGAACGGGCTGGTTCCCTTTAGCAGTCACATCCTCTAGTCGCTGGAAAAGGAGCAAACCAAGCCCTTCCTGCTGCGGACTAAACAGCTGCACAAATGTCTGTCTAATCGCACCCTTAGTACCTGGTACAATGATCTCGAATTTCAGATGGCACAGAGACTAATAAACTCAATCCAAAACGCTCAAATAATCCCTTTAAGTAATTTAGAACCAAATGTACGAAAATATATATACAGTGTTAGTTCCTACTACAATGGAAATTACTCCTTCCCTTGCCTGGAACAGATAATATCTCTCACAGATCAATCCTACAATGTTCTGGGAAGCTTACTCCGCCGAGGATCGCGGAGGTTACCAATGAGAAGGCGACCTGTTTGCGCACATGTGAATGGCGCACCGCCAATGCGTCTGCGTCCGGCTGGAGTGTTGGCTTCCAACGTGCGTTATTGGCGGAGCTTAATGTAACGAGGGTTACACCAGAAGTTTAGGGCATTTACTTAGCAGTAGTTACTCATAAGAAACTGCGCGTAGGGTTGCCACTTCAGTTGTTCCAAGCCAGGAATGAAATCCCAGCAAAAATATATCTCCTGAAAAACAGAACTCAGATTATAAACTCTTTTCCCACAATCCGGTCCCCTAAACCTGGAGTTCTGCAGAACAGCGAGGCATGTGGTCTTACTATGGCGGTAGTAAGACAGACGCAGCTCCTAAGGAAGCCGGGAGAGATGGAGCACTCTATCTTTTTCTCTCTCTGTGGTCTGTTTCTCTTTCCGACTTCATTTTAGCACCTGCAACAGCAGCCAGGGCGAAGGAAGAAGGAGCAAAGGGCTGCCGCTGCCGCGCTTGAGAGGCAATGTTAAGAAGCTTTCTGGGTTGGTTCGGTTCTTTTTCTCCTTCGTTCTCTTTTCAGGGAGGGGAAAGTGGCTTGGTCTTTCAGAGAACCACTTGCAGCCGATTTTAGCAGGTGATACCCTGTGATCCTCTTCGCAAACCCCAGCCTTGCAGCTTATTGAGGAGATCGGAGCCAAAAATAACGGTTTGTTCTAATAATAATAATAGTAATAGTAATAATAATAGTAATAGTGTGGCGCTGTAATCTAGGAATGCAAGATCAAACGTTCAGAGAAGTGGCGGCTGAAATCCGGAGAACCCGTTGTGTTGCATGGTATCCTTGAGATAAGGATGCTCATGGTGATATATAATGTTGAGCTCAGAAAACAGCTATACAGTATCTTTGAAATGAGATAGGGAAGATTTAACTGCTCTGTTGTAAGTGAAGTGCTCCAGCATCTCTGCTGTGATTGTGGGGTTCCTATTCGCATCCATATATGTTGTAATGTCATATGTTTTTCACTGCAGTCATGCAAGCTGGATGCATCAACTTTCTCAGTCCCTCAGAAAATACTGTAGATTTCCACTTGAGTTGTAGAGTTCCTGGTTCAGTTTTGGAATTGTTTCTTCTTGCAGATCTTCCTCTTTTAAAGCCAGTTCCTTTTAGAGGCAGTAGTGGTGGGAAGTTGCACCAAGTGCATCTTGGTTTCCTGCCATATATTGCTGTGTGTGATATATGAGGAATGGAAAATTCCAGTGGAAATAATCAAAATACATTTTAAAGACGAATACGTTTAGGTGAATATCTACAGCTATAAAACATTCTCCTTTTGGTATATTTTTCTATGGAGAAAGATTATTTGCTCAGACCCTTCTTTGTATGCTTTGAAATTCGCTGAAATCTTTATCTGGAGATAAGCTGCTTTGTGAGCTTTGAAAAAACCTTTTATATTGTGCTTATTCTAAAATGTCCTTCAATACATGCAGCTAACTCAAGTGAGAGTGGTAATTCTCTAGAAAAGCTGGCCTGGGGCGGGGGGCGGGGGGCTGGCACATTTGAAGGGGGGCACAGACTGAAAAATGTTAGAAGGGGATTTTCTATTCATCTGTTCCAGTTGTAACCTTGTTGGCCAGGGTGCCAACAAAAGGTTGAGAATGGCTGCTCTAGAATAGCCTGTCTCCTCAGTTTTTGTTTTTGTTTTTATAATTTTGAGAACCGTTCATTGGTGCTTTACATTGCAACCCACTATATTTACTATGTTTCCTTAGAATTAGGTTCTGTTGTGTTCAGTTGAGGGTTGCAGCCTTCATTAGTATTTGTAGAAAAAGTTAAGGGCAGGCAGCTAAACGTTTTTTCCACAACATCCACTGCAAACTGTCCTCTTTCAGTGTACGGTTTGGACTCTGGAAGGAAATTAATCTACCAATACAATTTCTAAAGGCATGAGAGTGTATAATTCAATACTTGTTCTCATTGGCAGACAGTATTCAGCGTCACATGGAAGTATTTTGACTTAATATCCCTTAACAATGCTGTGGGAAAGAAGGAGCCATGTCAGAAGACGCAGCTAGTGAAACACCGTTTTCCTTGAAGACAGTAGCTTTAAGAGTATTTGATTTTCCTCTTTCCTGGTATTATTCTCTAATCAAGGTCGGTATTGCATCTCTTTATTCCTGTGTAATACTTTGAGAAGACTATTTATGCTTCAACACCTAACAGGGTTTTACATGATCTGCTACTATATATACATATTTCATTAAAGTGGAATGTTTGTACATAAAATTTTTGCATTGGCAGTTCTAACCGTTGCAAAACAGAGCATGTGTTCTAAGAATGTATTGCTAAAATCCACACCCTATTTTCTTATCAGCAAATGTTGTGGAATGCTTTAGCCAGTGTTTCTGATTTATTTCAATTCAATTTATGAATTTCAGTTTTGCTCTTTACATATGCCCTAACTTAAAGCAAGAATATGGAGGCATTATCATTTCATTTTTTTATTATGATTAGTGAAATGGGGAAGGTAGAAGTAATTTAGAGCCGGCGTTTGTGGTGCAGGACCAAGTGCCACATCTGTATCTAAAGCAGACTAGGGTGGAGTCCTGACTGCTAAGAATATAGCTGCATTTAAAGAAAAAAGGGAATAGTTATTCAGTTGCTATTATCATTTGGAGAGGGGACTGAATTTAGCCCCATCCGTGCATTCCAGTATAGGAGACAAATGGCTCTGTTTCATTTGCCTCAATGGAAATTGTACACGCATTGAAATGACTCAGAAAAGCAGGTTCTGCTCACCCCATGACATAAGAAAAGGAATCCATAGGTGTCCAAAATATAAATTGAGAAAGTAAATATTAATGTGTTCAGATATGCATGTTACGCTTTGATTGTTGAGGCTTTCTTTGTAAACAAAACTCATGTATAGTATTCTCACAGTACTATTTATCAGCAACAGGCAAATCACATGCAGCAGTAGAATGCTGTGTGATGGCGGATGACTATGTAGCATGCAGGGAAGATACTAAAAGCTGGAAATCTTTTGTATCTAGCAGTCCAAGTTGCTTGTGCAGAGAGGATCTTGATCTGGGGGTCCACAAATATAGCCCCTGCACTTCCACAGTTGTGCTCATCGAGACCAACCCCCATCCTCAGCTGGGTAGGGAAAAATGTATCAGTGGACACTATATATCAAATTATACAGTCTTACTTTAATGTACCAAATATATAATTAAAACCGTTTGTGTACTGATAACTATTTAAAATAATGTGATCACTAACTCGATTGTAATATGTTTGTTCATAATGTTCAAATATTATATGGCAACATATATCATGCTATGTTATATGCTGCCATACAATAATGCAAAGATACGCATAAGGATGTGTCTAAACAAATATGTTTACCATGGTATGTAAATGGAAACATGTGAAATATGCCCAGTTATAGAGCAGAGTTTGTGCAATTGAAGCAAGTGCAGTAACATGCCTGCAGTGTGTGAGGAGCACCTGAGGTTTCACATTAAAACATCAAACACTGTTTCTAGAAATACATTCACTACCTAGATATCAGAAGAGTATCTGTGGTAGACTTATGAAGCAAAAGGGGACAAAGTCTTAAACATTGGTGTATGTTTTGTAGGCTTTTTTCCTTCAGATTCATGAAGTACACAAAAAAGGAAACGGGTGACCCTGACAGAAGATATGAACAAAGTTAATAAGATATTTATTGAATGTTATCTAAATGTCAAGTTGAGGGTCTGTTTAGTAGTTCCAATGTGTGGTTTTACTAACAGGCTCTTATAGTGACATAGAAGCAGAGTGAGTGAAAATCACAATTCTATTCATCTCACAATTGTGAGTTTTTTAAAATCTGTGTATTTTATTCATAAAATATATGCTATCTATATTATTATAGTAATACTTTTAAATAACTGTTTTACAGCAGAATTTAAATTTACTATAAACATAATAAAATCTCAGTTGTAACCTCAAACAGAAATTATGAGATCTCATCTGCCAAACTGAACTGAAGTCATTTTAAACAAGCGAAAGTACTTGATGTCTGAGGATAAAACCTTATAAATGTGGTATATATTGTATTTCTGATCATTGAACTTGTGTCAGAAGCTAAGATTTCACAATGTGTCACAGATGCTAGATTCTAGAAGATAGTGTCTTCTCATCATGGCCTACAAAATGTGTACATGGAGACATACCCAATTAATGTTATACTTACGTAGCTACCGTTTTCCCGAAAATAAGCCCTACACCAAAAATAAGCCCCAGCTAAGTGAAACCCCGCCCTCCACCAGGGACTCATTGTGCAGCAACCAGAATAAGATGACATGACTGTATTTGAATAAATGTAGATGGTTGTACATGAAAAAAATAAAACATCTCCTGAAAATAAGCCCTAATGCGTTTTTGGAGCAAAAATTAATATAAGACCCTGTCTTATTTTTGGGAAAACACGGTATCTGAATTTTGTAATGGGTTCACTTCTGGATATTTATGTCTCTAGTATGCAAACAAGAAGGATATTCTGCTGCTAGTCCTTTCTTGAAAGTTCTTAGGCATTTATGCTGGAACTGCACATGTTCTTCTTTTTACATATGTCTTTTGTTTTAGAAACTCGGGAAAGACAATGTTCAGAGATGAAAGGGCTTTCTAATCTCTTCTTCTTGGGCCCTTTTCCAGCTGAAAATAGCTTCCCTTAAGCTGCAGTTATTATTTATTATTATTTATTTATTGCATTTATACCCCGCCTATCTAGTCGAACAACCACTCTAGGAGGCTTCCAACATATATAACAACATATAAAATATAACAAAAATTTTAAACATCAATAGACAAATTATTCAAGATGAAAAAAGGAAAAAAGAGAAAAAATATATATAAGAAAAAAGGAAATCAAGTATTAACTGGAGGGAAGGCCTGCGTAAACATCCAAGTTTTCAGTTGGTTTTTAAAGATGCCCAGCGAAGGGGCCGCACGAATCTCCGGAGGAAGGTTATTCCAGAGGCGAGGAGCTACCACCGAGAAGGCCCGGTTTCTTGTTTTTTCCTTCCGGGCCTCCCTCGGCGTCAGGCTCCTTAGCCTCACCTCCTGGCTCGATTGGGTGATACTGGTAGATTTTGGTGGGAGTAGGCGTTCCGCCAGGTATCGAGGCCCTAAACCATTTAGGGCTTTATACGTAAGCATTAAAAATTTGAAGTCAATGCGGAACCGAATGGGCAGCCAATGCAAAGCGGTCAGAGTGGGAGAGATATGCTGATATTTTCTCACTCCGCTAAGGAGTCTGGCCGCCGCATTCTGCACCACTTGGAGTTTCCGCATCAACCTCAAAGGTAGCCCCACATAGAGCGCATTACAGTGGTCTAATCTCGAGATTACAAGCGCATGTACCAAGGTAGTGAGCGCCCCAACATCAAGATAGGGACGCAGCTGGGCTATCCACCGAAGATGAAAAAAGGCGGTACGGACCACCGACGCCACCTGAGTTTCCATGGTGAGCGCCGGGTCCAGATGGATCCCCAAGCTGCGAACCTCACTCTTTGCGGTAAGAGTCACCCCCCCCCGAATGAGAGAGAGTTTCCCAGACCGCTGACGGTGGGGCCACCCACCCTCAGGACCTCCATCTTGTCCGGGTTCTTCAGCTATGGGAAAGATGTACGCTTTAAGTCGTACTCTTTATCTTGTTACACATCTATAATAATTTTTGAGAGGAGGAACTCTGCCTATCCCAGTATGGTTTCTCATTTAAGCTTATAAAATTAAATCATTGACAAGCTGGCTGGGAATCATGCCAGCTGTAGTCCACCAGATCTATCACATTGTGGTAGGCTGAGGTAAACTAGGACATTTTGATTTGGTATAAAGTGTAGAGAAAGGTCTTTTATTATGGTTTGCCAGTTTCTGTGATTAGAGTGCTAAACTGTTTTCTGTAATATGTGCATTACCCAGCTGTTCAGATTTGCAGGTGGAATTTGTTTTCTGTTTTGATCAAAATGTAAAAGTCAGTTGTTCAGTATGATGGCTAAAGGAAGGGGAAATACTTGCTTATCAAACATGCTATGCAGAGACACCATTTTCTGGCCGTATATTGAATTTGTTGTTTTTCCAAAAATTCTCTGCACTTTTTGAAAAAACAAATGTTTACAGTCAACCCTCGACTTACGAATGGCCCTAGTTACGAACATTTCGACTTACGAACCGCTCTGATAGAAAAATATAGCCTCGACTTGCGAACTTTGCTTCGAGTTACGAACCGAAAAGTCATCTTAGGTTAAAAGGAAAAAAAATAAAAAAATTCTGCCCCTAGTGGTAGGAACAGATTAACCGGCTTTGCATTAGTTCCTATGGGAACTAATGCTTCAACTTACAAACCGCCCCTCGACCTAAGAACCAAAAACAGCCGGAACGGATTAATTGGTTTTTAATGCATTCCTATGGGAAATGCTGATTCAACTTACGAACTTTTCGACTTAAGAACGTCCTTCCAGAACGGATTAAGTTCGTAAGTCGAGGGTTGACTGTATTTAACACGAGGCATTGTATATGGCATTGATATTTCCCATGTAAATTTAAAATGTGTACCCTCCCTGACTGATTGGCTGCTGAGTGGGGTTTTTTTTTTAATGGATTGTTGTATCTTAGTGCATTGAATTTGTTTTGATGTTGCTTACGTTTTTTTAGTATTGTATTTGATTCTTTTAGTATTGTGTACTCACTGTTGTTAGCTTAAATACTGTATTTTAATTGTGTGTTTTTAACATTTTATTAGTTTTTCAATCTATCTACATTCAATTCATGCTTGTTAAACATTGTGTTACATGGGTTGCCTATAATTATTTGGTTTTTGCGTCTCGGTGTCTTCTTAGTTGTCTCTTCAAAATCTATGCATTTTTTAAACATTTAAACCGTTCATGTGTGTATTTTAGTATACAATATTGGCTGCTATCATAATATTGCTCTCAGAGTATACAATGTTCTCAAAATCCTCTAAAAACATACCTAATAAAAGTAATTCCGGTTCCAAATCTATATAATTTTGAGGTGATTTAACCAACGAACTTTGTATTTTATACCAATAATAACTGAGTAGGTTCCTAACACATAATAAATGTTATCTAAAGCATTTTATACAGATTTTCTTTATATAATTGTTTAGCCATTTCTATCTCCACATTTTCTATCATGTCTATATCAATATCATATCTAATATATATTCATTAAGTACTATTTGTTTTGCCCCATCCTATATCTAGCTTCAATTTACCTTAAAAATCACAGTGTTATGCCTTTACCCTGATTAGTGATCCCTTATTTCAGTTTAATTCCCTTTTTTAATATAACATATGCCCCTTTACAATTCCAGAAGTTAGGTATATACATGCTTTCAGCGTTGAGGGCCACCTTAATATTTTTCCCTTTTTCATCTTTCTAAGTAACTCCTTCTCTTATTTGTCTTTTCCCAATTCTTGTTTCTATCTCTCTAAACATTCTGCCGTCCTTTGTGTTGTCTGAAAACATTTTATACACTTGGTCTATCTCCAATATATCTTTATGCACTTGATCTATCTCCAATAGATCTTCCAGGCTATTTTTAATTCTGCTGATTTTCTCCCCTTATCTTCCCTTAACACACCTAAAATTCTCCTTGGCTCTAGGGTTAGAATTAAATCACCTAGATTTTCTCCTCTGATTTCCTCCAGCCCTTCTTTTGGTTGGCATACATCATCCACCACCCTCACATTTCCTTGTTCATTATTCCCTGTCTCCTGTTGAATATAGTCCTTCTTTAGTTGCTCTTTGAATGATTTCACCTCTTCGTTATGGGATCTCACTATTTCTAAGATTGCTTGAAGGGTAGATTTTGTTTCATCCCAAAATTTCCCTTGTTGTAGCATTATGTCCCAAGATGCCAAGTACTTGTATTTCAAGTGAAAGATGTCCAGTAGCTTAGAGCAGTCAGTCCAGTTCCATCAATAATTGCTTCAGTAAATACACTTTAGTAAATTGATCACCTTTAGGGTTAATTTTAAATCTAGTCTCTGACGTAAGTTGACAGCCCTGTTCACTCGATGTTTGTATTAGACTTTCCAAAGTCAATTGTTTATGTTTTAGTCAGTTCTCAGGGGGGGAAAAGGAAAGTCAAAACAGAGTTCCAAGTTTGAGTATTCAAGGTCATGTTCTGGGCTTTTTGCCAACATGTAGATAGCCATAACAAACAGTTTAACTCCCAGCGTTGTTTGGCTAAAATAATTTTAAGAGGAAAATTTATTAAGTTCAATGCCAAAGTAATACCAAACTTCCTTCCTTGAAGTGTAATTAAGTGTTTAATTAATGTCCAATTTATTTTCTTTGCATCTCTTTCCCCTTCTCCAGATCCACCGCTGCTCTATTTAGTGGTGGGGCTAAGAGATGCTTATTTCTGTTAAAGGGATTATTCCGTCCAGGGATAATCATAGAGCAGTATAGTTAAGATTTTGTATCTCACCCAGTGGTAACTACAGTGGTGCCTCGACTTTCGAACTTAATCCATATCGGAATGGTGTTCTTAAGTCGAAATGCTCATAAGGCGAAGCACCATTTCCCATTGAAATGCATGGGAACGGGATTAATCCGTTCCAGCGTTTCAAAAAAATACCAAAAAAAATATAAAGCACACAGAAAGCCCCATCGGAAGGCGCTGGGGCTTTAAAAAAAAAACAACCAAAAATAAACAGTGCAAGCCCCGAAGGCTGCAAAAAAACAAACAAACCAAAACCCAAAAATAAACATGGAGCAATCCCCACGCTGGGACTGCAAAAAAACAACACAGCACAGAAACATAACCCCCCTCAGCTGAAACCCACCCTGCAAAACCCACCCAGAAGTTTCTAAAAAGGAAAAAGCAGCACCTTACCAGGCCGACCGAAGCCTCCTCCGATGGCACTCACTCCCCGGCGGGGAGCCTCCTCCTGCGCCGCTGCTGCACGCCCCGTCCACGGAGGAGCCCCTCTGACCCGCGTGCCTCAGCCCAGCGCCTTCGGCCGCCCTTACTCATGAGTAGACCCGCGCCTTTGGCCGCCCTTACTCATGAGTAGATCCGCGCCAGGGATGGGCAGGGAGCGCACCGGCTTCCTGTGCCCCGCGGCGATCCGGAGCCACCCCCGCCTCTTCTTCCTCCTCCTGCGCGGCAGGAGTAAAAAAGTTCCCTGACCCCCTGCTCTAACCATTGGGGTGAAAGAGCTACAAAGAAGCAGCCTCTTCGCCACCAACGTTTTGTATTTCCCGCCTTTTTCCGTTCTTAGGTCGAAGCTCCGCTGGCACATTGAAGCAAAATTTTGCGAGCAGAGCTGCTCGTAAGTCGAAATGTTCGTAGGTAGGGGTGTTAGTAAGTCGAGGCACCACTGTACAATGTTAAATTGGCTGATTTATCGCTGCTTCTTTTGCCGGCTGCTGACAACTTGCAAGCAAGCTAATTCAGCTGCTTGTTTCCGCCCGCTGGTTGATTAGGGAGTTTCCTGGATCAAACGTGGGTAACCGCCGTCCCCCCGTGATCAACAGTCTTCACCCCATTTCACCACCTCTTCGGGGTGGTTTTAACCCCCTGGGGGGTCCCAAACAGGTAGAAATTCAGCCCAGGGGACGGAGCTCCATCATGCTGCTGCTGTCTTGTCGCAGCATCAAGCCGGAACTGTATTTTAATTGTTGTAACCTGCCTTGGGTCCTTTTTTAAGGAGACAGGTGGGATATAAATATTTTAAATAAATAAATAAAATAAATCTGAAAACTAAACACAAAAAATCCCAAAACTAAACACATAATGTAAAACACATAACGTAGTCTATTTTTTCATATGTGTTTTTAGGTTAAGATCTCACCAGGTCTGAAGAAGTTGTTTGTAGTGACAGCGGTGGGTGCAATATCTGTGCTTTTTCTTGCCCATCAATTCAAAAGAAAGCGTGGAAAGAAATCCAGGAAACTCTCTCCATGGGAACCAAGCCATCTGGTGTTAGATCACATGAAAACTTCTGCATCAGAGAAAGGCAAGTGACATGTGCAAGGATGGTTCCTATTCTAAGAGTGCAATCCTATACACACAACTTGGAAGCTGTACACATGTGCAGGAGTGAACTGCACATCTTAGAGGAGGCAAGAAGATTAGTTGAAGGGGGAGTAAGTTACAAGTAATCATGTTGAGACTGGGATGGAGTGTTATAGGCTTGAAAACTCACTGAAGATTCTCGTGGCATCTTAAAGTGTAATGAGTTTTATTGGCACACATTTTTGTGGGCTATAGCACAATAATGGAAATGTGTCTGAAGATGTGGTCTACAGTCCAAAAGCTTGATAATCTTTAAGATGCCATAAGATTCTTTCTTGTTCTTGTTGCAGTGGAGGTACCTGCACCCTTGGAAATTTGTTGTTGTTGTTTCAACTTACATACTGCCCCATAGTGCTAGAGCAGTCTCTGGGTGGTTTACAACATAATTATACAAGGAACACTTTGCCCCCCCATCAAGCTGAGTACTCATTTTACCTACCTCAGAAGGATGGAAGGATGAGTCAACCTCAAGCTGTCTACCTGAACCTATCGGGATCAAGCTCAGGTTGTGAGCAGAGGCTTGACTGCAGTACCACAGTCTAATCACTGCATCATGGGGCTTGCTGTGCCAATTTATAGTCTTTGGTGCCATTTTGGGTAGAAAGATGGGTATATAAGAAAAAGAAATCACCTAGAACAGTATAATATACCACTTAAAAGAGGGGGAAAGATCCTGTTTGGGTATGGTGATAACTTTACAAATTATGATTGCCATGAAGTGCATGGAGTTGATGAATAATAACAATTAGCAGCTTGAAGTTCCTGGGCCAGATACTTCATATTAAGTACCTGCTAATTCCTCCATTGTCAATCTAAATCCAGAGAGGGTTTGTGACAGTGGGACTTACCAAAGTTGCACCTTGGTGTGCAGGTCATTCCATCATTTCCCTTCACTTCAACATAGTCCTCCATTAATACATGTGGTCAAGCAGGCTATTTTATGCATACAGTTCGTGTGTCCGTTTTCTACTTAACTCTGGCTTACTCATTTTCTAAACTGGTGCTTTAACCAGCACGGAACTTAAAATACGTGGCTAGTTGAAGGTACATTTTCTTGTTGATTCCAAGGTGCACTACCAGAGCAGGTGTTTGAAAATACCTATTTTAGATGCATTTTGTTTTATATATGTAAATAATTTCTATCATTTATTGTGTAACTTTTAAGTTTGAATTGTATTTTCAGATTCCAGTTGTTCCAGCAGCAGACAAAACCTATCACTTTCACTAAGTTCAGCCAAAGAAAAAGGTTCTCAGTCTTACATCAATGCAAATGGAGGTCTCTTCAGTAAATATTCGGGTTCAGCGCAGAGTTTGGCCTCAGTAAGTGAGACCTATGAAGCACAATGATAATGTACTTTCGTTCTCTTTCTTTCTGTATACCTACTCACAGCTGTCAAGTCTGGCATACTAAACCTTCTCCAGAATTGACGCCATTCCCTCGCTGTCTTTCTGGGGAATCTTGGTGCTTTCTGCCAGACCATTTCATCTCTATCCTGCCATGTTTTAAAAGAGCTAGTACATGATGGCTTTTCAAACACTGAATGCAATAATCAGCCACCAGCTTTTCTGTGTGTACTGGCAACATGCTTTTGCTTCAGCTGCTAGCAAAGTAAACTCTAAAGCAGTTGATATACATTCCTTTATCATGCATTTCATTCTTCTTATGGATGGTTCTGACAATTTCTCTTCAAAAATTCCACAAACTGGACAATTAGGAGACAGTTTTCTTGTGGTGAGCCTCACATATGGCGAGTATATTACAGATGACCAAGGACTGGAGGTGACACATGGAAGAGGAAATAAGCATTACACGTACAAGAGGATGGGTGCCTAAGTATATGGAAGACAGACATGAGGGGAGTAGCAGAGGAAGTATGTATCCAAATAGGGAGGAGAGATTGGGCAGGACTGATGAGGTTTTATAATGGAATTTACCAGGAGAACCATTATCTAGTGTGTTCTAGCCAAAATCAGTGCTTAAGATTGTATGTGATTTTTGTTATGTTTTTATTAGATAAAACAAGTAACACTGCTAAATTATGATAACAACTAACACTACTAAGTTATGATATATTTTTTTCCAGGTAGGACTAACTAATCAGACAAAGGAAAGAGTTATGGTATCAGTAGATATGTAATTTCAAGTGCCTTTTGCTTACCTGTACATTTTTAAAAATCAGGTTCAAAGTGCCACATCATGTCCTAGCTGTGTTTGCGCCAATTCCAATTCTTGGGACAAAGGAGATGAAGACGATATGAAGCTAATCAATATCCCAGTAACTACTCCGGAAAACTTATACTTGATGGGTAAATGAGCAGTCTTCCTTTAATGTATTACTTTCTTGCCAATATTTTAAAACATTTCTAAGTTAGAACAAAGGATTGTAGGGTATTGTACAATAACTGCTAACACCTTCCGCTACCCACCCAAGTATGATAGCCCTTGTTTTTAACATCAGAAAGAAACCAAAAGTATTTAGTGTCTTTTATGGGTCATGTAAGCTCAGTCCTAAAACTGTGTTCTCCATTCACTAACCCATAGGCAGAAATTAGGAACAATCAAAGCACAGCATTTTATATTTCTGTGGGTAGCAAAGGCATTTGTTTCTGTAAGCAGTTATTGTAATATCATTGATTATCCAGAACTTTTGGATAATCTTTTCCTGGTGAATGTTAGAAGCATGTGGAATAGTTCTACATGGAACAATTAAACTGGAAGTAATCAATGGCCACTCCATCCTATCCCCCTTGCATAGCTCTTGTGCACGTCAGTGAACTACTGACACCTAGAGAAGAGGCATGTTGTAGAAATGCTCCTGGAAAGTAAAAAGGGCTCTAAATAGCTTCAGCACAAAAGACTACCAGGCAGCCAAGACTACCAGGACAGGCAAATTCGAAAATTTGATGAAGTTTGATGTGTTTGTTTTTGAAAAATGTAAAACGAGGTGTGATTGTTTCAGGGATGGAGCTGTTTGAAGAAGCCTTGAGGCGATGGGAGCAGGCCCTGACCTTTCGCAACAGACAGGTTGAAGATGAAACCAACTGTAGTGTCATCAGACTTGGAGCCGGTGATGCTATTGCAGAAGAAAACGTTGAAGTGAGTAAATGGCAGTATTTGGATGACAATTTTTACCAAAGTACTTTCAGAGTTTTCTAGAAAGAGCACAACCTATTTCGGTTTCCATCAAAATAGCTGTTATTACACAGAAGAGCTTTCTCCAAGTATGTATTGTCCTTTGTTATCATTCCCCCCCCCCCCCCCAATATTCTAGTGACTATTCAGGTGTTAGCCTGAACTCATGGAGGGCTAAATGTGTGGTGGGATAGAAGGCACACATGTAAGCCAGGTCTTCCCAATGTCTCTCTGCATCCAGAAATAACTTAGACCTTTGCATACTGGGTGTGATAGTCTACAGAGACTCTGTAAGCCCATTCAACTGAATTTGTCTACAGACTCTTCTGCAGGGCCCTCACACTCAATGTGTTAATTTGAGAGCTGAGGATGGGGCTTATGTGTATGCCAACTGCCCATTATATATATGTTTATATGGAAGTTTCATAGAGTTCCATATGGACCTAAAGTCTGTATATATCTAGGATAGCACTTTCTAGTTTCCCCAAAGAGAGCTCCTAGAAGTAAACATGGTAGGATAGTCTTAAGAGCTTAGTTGCTATTAGCCGTATGTCCTTTTCCAGATCCTGTTCTTCTTGCGTGTGGTATTATTTAAAGGATTCATAACCAGAGGATTTCTTGTTGACCTTTGCACATCTCAGGATCACCATTAGCTTCCTGAACTATTAGCAAAATAATCCATTTACATGCTGCATTTTTTTCTTTCCAGGATGTCATTAGTGCTGAATTCATTCATAAGCTTGAATCTTTGCTCCAAAGAGCTTATCGACTCCAGGAAGAATTTGAAGCTTCTCTTGGGGCATCTGATCCGGCTGCCTTTCCCAATGATATTGGTGAGTATTCCATGTTTGTGTGTGTGTTGTTTTGTTGTTAAATTCCATGTTTCTGGACAGTATACATGGTGCTTGAGGCGTCAATAAGCAAAACTGGATGACAAGAAATAATTCGTATTTTGATTTCTTCCCTCACACAAACATCTGGCACCACAGAATTTATTTAATTCCCACAGACAGTGGTAGCACAAGAAGCATGTAAAATCATTTGCTGTACAAGTGTATAGATGTTCAAACTGAACTTCTGTCATGAGTTTCTGATCAGACCACCTTAGATGTTTCTACTAGAAACCATTGTTTGTTTGTTTGCTTACTTTGTTGGTTATAGAAAAGCTTTCTCCCCACAGGGGACCCAAGGTGGCTCACAACAATTAAAACTATACAATAATCACAGATTTTAAAATGCCATTGAAAAAGTATACTAAAAAAACAATTAAACATTTGTCAGTATTAAAACCACAATTAAAAGTAAATTTAAAATTTAAAAACAAACCTTTTAAAATCCTTAAATTCAATAAATGTAGCGTTCCTTAGATCCCCACTTATTGCTTAAAAGCCTGCCTGAAAAGGAAGGTCTCTGCCTGATGACAGAAGGGCAAGAGGAGGGAGCCTGTTCTAGTTTCACAGAGCCGCACATGCTTAAGCCTGGGACCAGCCACTGAGAAACACCTCTCTTGTATCCTCACCAAACAATCCTGAGGAAAGGGCCTCCTCAGGAGATCTTAAAAGCTGAGCAGGCCCATATGGGATGATATGGTCCTTCAGATATTCTGGACTGAAGACACAAATTGTAAGTGAGGCATGTTTCACCATGGCAAGATCAGACATCTCAATGAGCAGGTGCAACTTACATATCAGCTTCCATTGTGCAACCCACACTCCTTGACCACCACTGATACCTGTGCATCCAAATTCAGGGCTTGATCCAGGAGCACACCCAAGCTGCAAAACTGACTTTTCAGTATATGCTGAATCCCTGTCCCCTGATGTACCTTTTGACTGAATAGGAGCATCTCTGCCTTGTCTGGATTGTTTCAGTTTGTTAACCCTTATCCAGCCCATTACTGACAACAGGCACTGATCTAGGCACAGAACAGCTTCCTTGGTATCAGACCCCAAAACTCTGGACCACCTCTCCCAGTGTTTCCATATAGATGTTAAATAGCATATGAGACAGGACTGAAGTCTGGGGTACACCACAGGCCCATGGCCAGGGTGTTGAACAAGTTTCCTCCGACATCACATTCTGAGTTCAGCCATCAAGGAAGGATCAGAAGGCAAGGGTGTAACACATATGTGGTGGCATTCACCTCCCCAAAGATCCTGTCCTCGAGCAAACTGGGGGATGTGGGAGACGGGTAAAATGGGGACAGGGTCTTGTACATGGAGCAGTTCATAGTCACCAAAACAGGGTGTGGCTTATCTGGATATTGCTATCCCTTTCTTTCATTTTTCTTATTATTTTTTAACATACTATCTATCAGAAATCCATGCTCTATATTTTTATTAGAAATGTGGGGAACAATTACAGATACATCTGGGAATAATTCTGATTAAAAAGAATCTAGCTACTGTTTCACAATAAGTCTGGCGAATACCTTGCCCAGATCTGACTCAGTGCTCAACCCACACTGATACACACAAGTAGGATAGCAAAATGTTTCTGTTGACATGCAAAGCTGATGTGTATCAGAGAAGTATCCCTAGACTAGAACCTATAAAGATGCAAAGATTAATATTTGGATGGTCATGAAAGAAAAATAATACACATGCTTAGCTGCACCTGTGGAAAGGTGTGTGTGTTGTTTGTTTTCTGTAGGTATTATTAGGCAACAGGATTTGGTCTGTGACCACAGCTGTAAACTAAACAAATTGTTTCATGGTGTGATTTGCTCAAACCAGATGAGAAAGCCTTGAAACTGGGGAACCAAGAACATCACAAGAAGGTGTTGAATTCCAGGCTGACTGGTTTATTGCGCTACACGTTTTTGTGACCACTAATATATGAGGTGTGAACCTAAATTTCTAGCTGATTACTCAGCATAGTCTAAGGCGGCAGTGTGGCCTTCCAGATGAGGTTGAAATCATCTCCCATGGGCCCTAGACGGACGAGCCAAGGATGAGGGCTGATCAGAGGTACAGCCCAATGGAGGAGTGTTGTAGGGATTATTGAGAAATTGTATCATGTGAAGCACTTTAAATGGCTTTTACAAATGCTAATGAAAATATATAGGTGCCCTGGAAATATGAATGAAGGTGAGATATAATTCCTTGTAATTAACAGTTGGAGTTCAGAAATTTGTTTCATCCGAAATATTAATAGGCTGAGAGCATGCATGCCAATTATTGCTGTTTCAGAGCCCTCGTGGGCTGAGATGCAACAAATATATACTTTTTCATATATTTTTAATTAATAGACTGCTTAAAAGCAGCAGAGCACCATCACACAGTTAAATTCATAATATCAGATATACTTGTAAATTAACCACCAGTATATCGTATATGCTAGCAGTTAACTTAGGGTGTTCTTTAAATAATCATTTTTTTCTATATATTTTTTCTGTAAAATGCAAACATTTGAAAAAAATTAGTTAAAAAGTAAATCTCAAAAGGAGGAGGAGAGCATCTAGATTGGAGGTAGGAGAGGAGAGATAAGGGATAAGGTCAGATCTCCTTGTGTTATTCAAGCCGTAGTTTAGTCTGGTGTCTGTGCTATAGACTTCTATAATCTCACAGGCCCTAACTATCTTTTTCATATTCCAAGCGAATACATCTGTTTACAATGCTCAGATATCCTGATGCAGGCCTTACTAAAGTAACCAGGAGACATAAGTGCATTCAAAGGATGCCAAAGTAGATCGGTCCTTGTGCCAGTTAATACAGGTTGAGTGCTGTCCTATTGCCAATTAGTTGTAGCTTGTTCCTGGAAGGTGCATTTTAGGACTGTCTCAACTGCTTAGTTTATAGATTTAATTCTTTAGCATTAAGATCAGAGGCAGACGTTTTGTTCCACAAGCTGCAATGGGAAATACAGGTAAACTTCTAATAATAAAATAATTATAATTTATATTTGATTGTATGTTTTCCATTTTATTTTGTTTTCATTATATTTTATGTTTCTATTTGCTCATATGTTTTTCTAGGTTTGGTTATATGTTATTCTGTTTTTATAAATAGAAATGGGCTATCCCCTGAAATGTGTTGCTCTAGGACCGATTTCTGCATTTGAAATGTGAATGCCACCAGGGGTCAGCAGTCCAATTATTATTTTTGATAATGCTCCATGCATACTTCCTTGTGACACACTAGTTTAAATTTAGTTAGTTTTCTGGCACATATTTTCAACACCTGTCACTGTAAGTCAGTATATAGAAAGGGGATGTGTGTCAGCACTAACACTGCAAGTCACACTGCTATATGTTGCCATTGGTGCACATCTGCAGATCAACGGTTGGACATCATATTCCTTTTTAATTTATATTTCTTGGTGGAGTCAACCAGCATCTATAATTGGCACAGGCTGCTGAGCCATCAGGCTGTCGATCCAAAGGTTGGCAGTTTGAATCCATGCGATGGGGTGAGCTCCCGTTGCTTGTCTCAGCTCCTGCCAACCTAGCAGTTCAAAAGCAAGTAGATGAAGAAGTACCACCTCACCGGGAAGGTAACAGTGTTCCATGTCTAGTCATGTTGGTCACGTGACCACAGAAAGTGTCTACAGACAAACACCAGCTCTTCGGCTTGTGTATGGGGATGAGCACTGGCCCCTAGAGTCGGACATGACTGGTCTTAATTGTCAAGAGGAACCTTTACCTTTACCTTTTAGTGTTTTCAAGTTACTAGAAAATATGGAGTTAAATTACTAAGAAACTAGCATTCAGAAAAGGTGTGTGTATTCAATTAGCAGCTTCACTTTTATATGTATTTGTGGTATCCTCATTTCCATTCTGGAAGATTAAAAAATCATATACACAGTGTAGCCACTTCTCTACAGATAATAAAACAAAACAACGACTTTCCTTTCTTCCTGGATGTTGGGTGACATGACTTCTGGTGTTTTGTTTTGTTTTTTGAAAGCTGGTATGTGTTAGTTACCAGACATTTGCAGTCTGGTGCCAGAGGGATGTCTGATTGTGCCTCTGTGGTATAAGCCTGCTTACCATCAAGCCATGGTTCATCAAGGTGTTGGCTAATTTACACATAAAATAATAATAAATAGTCATTCATGTGCCATCAAGTCATGGCGCCCCTTTTCAAGGTTTTCTAGGTAGAGAGTACCCAGAAGGCTTTACCATTCCCTTCTTCTGGGGACAACCTGGGATTGTACAGCTTGCCCAAGGCCACACAGGCTGGCTCTACTTGCAGGAGGCACAGTCGGACTCCCAACCCCTGGCTCTGCAGCACTGAGCTATCCAGCCAGCTAATACTATGCATGAATTATGAAGTTGCCTTTTAGAGACTTTTTATGGATTTAGCCCATTATTCTTTATTGATAATAGCTCTCTGGCACTTACTAGTGCTTTGGGGATTTGTTGTTGAACCCAGGAAAAAAATAGCACACACCTCCAACTCCAGCTCCTTGGGGAAAGACTTCTCTTCCATCTTCTGCTGATCCCTCTAAGACAGTGTTTCCCAACCTTTTTGGAGTCACAACCCCCCCCCCTTTATAATAGCCAAGTGACCTGCAACCCCTGCCACATTTGCATAAAAAGGCATTTTTAATTAGGTAAAGAAAACACATTAAAAATAGGTTTTTCAGAATATAATCCCAGCCTAATATTTAATGAAATGGTTGCACTTTTATCTGGGCAATAATTAAGTATTGAAAATCTTCATGGTGAACATCTTCATGGTATAATCGCAACTAAAAATAATCGAGGCAACCTTCTCACACCCCAGAAAACCCTTTGTGACTCCCTTGGGGGCCACAACCCACAGTTGGGGAACCCATGTTCTAAGAGATGTCAGGGAGCAATCATATAGCCTTATGCTGATAAAATATGGGTTCTACCACTGAGCAATGTCTCATCCTAAGGGGAACATCCTGAAAATAACTACTGAAACAGCTGAGATTTCAGTAGCAAACCTTAATGTGAAGGAAGTGATAAAGTGCCTTGGAATGAACCTGGGCTTAGGTACATGCAGCCGGGGCTCGGGGAAGCAGACACCCTTATTTCCTCCTTCCCAGTAGCTTCCGGAAAATGCTACTCAGGGAGTCATTAACTCCATAACTAATCTCTGCTTTGATTGGCAACCATCAACACAGAAATAATTCATTGTCTAATTTTATTTTTTTTAAGCTAGATAGGAATCTTTATTTAATCAGAGTTTAAACTGTCTCAATCAGAATGGGTTTTTCTGATATGGCTCTGCTGGGAATTTGAAAGCAGTAGTCTCTCTTAAAAGAATGTGTCAACAACAACATTCCCTCTAATTTTCGACCCCACTGCGCAGGAGCCTCACCCTATGCATGTGTACCAATCGGGGTGGGGGGCTTCCAGCTGAAACCGGAACTAAAGAGGCACCAACTCTGGCTGCTGGTGCACAGCCCCAATGGAACTCTGGGTGTGGAGAAAGGAGTTGAAATGCAAAAGATTGAGACCTAAATTATTAACATGACTGTGGTTTTTCAGCATCCATTGAACATAGCTGCTGCTACCGTTTATTTGCCATGGTTGACAATGGTGAAGGGACTTACTCTTTCCCTTCCCAAGATTTCTCTTTTAGAACTGGTAGATTATCAGATGCTATTAATTCTTGCTGTTATGTACTATCAAATCGCCTGCGACTTCTGACAACCCTATGAATGAATGATCTCCAAAAGGTCCTGTCTTCCTTGTTTTGCTCTTGTAAACTCAAGTCTGTGGTCTCTCCTTTAGGGAGTCAATCCATCTCCTATTTGGTCTTCCTCTTTTCCTGCTGCCTTCAACCTTTCCCAGCATTATTGTCTTTTCTGCAGAATCCTGTCTTCTCATGATGTGCCCAAAGTAGGAGGACAGCCTCAGTTTCAACATTTTTCCAGGCCTTATTTGATCTATTAATTACGTCATTACATTCAAAACTTTAATGCAACCACTAGAATGATGAAGCTCCAATTGTCCTTAGGCCATGTTTATATGAAGAACCATAACATGCACGGGCAGGCACAGGCCTCTCCTTCAGCAGAGTCATTTGCTTTGGATTCCAAATTTGGGGTTTTTTTTTGTTTATCTTACATGCTGTCTTGCCATGGGGCCTAAGTAGGGCTTTCAAGCTTGACGTTTTGAGCTAAAGAGCCCTGTCTACTAATTCATTTTCCAAGATGGCCTAATGGTGCACACACCCGCAGAAGCTTGAGCCAAAGTGTTCAGAACAAAGTGAACCATAATAAAAATGACACATGAGAGGGTATTTGGAAAGCCATAGTCTTCCAAATTCCATGCTGCTTGCTTCAACGTCAGACTTCTTGAACATAAAAAAATGCACTTCATTGGGAAAGAACAAGAAAGATGATTTGAGTATCTCTCAGTTTCAGTATTATTCTTGCAATTTTCAAACTGGTTAATATGGGAGGTAGAGAGCCAGTTTCTTCTTCCCCACTGTCAGTGGCAAAGGGGCTTCCCCTCTTTCCTGAACAAAGCATTATGGTGAAATTTTTCACAGGTCTTGTCTTGTACTTGCAAATGGGTGTGGGAGAGAGGCACCTTTAGCAATTCCCCACTGCTGTGTTCTGTGCCACTTTCTTCACGTTGTATCTGTGTGCCTGTTTCAGCAGTTGTAGAATTTTCTGGATAGTGCAAGTGTAGCTTCAGACGTACAGAAATAAATTAAAACTTAAACGGAGTTTTCCCCGCTCTTTTTTGTCTGCTTAAAATGACTTAACAGCATGAGATAACCTTGCCATTCTTGAGCTGTGAATGATAGTAACATGATACATGAGTTATTTAGAACTATATTAATGCCTGGGTTTTATTTGAGCTCCTTATTCAGAGCATGTGCTTACTCCCTCTCAAACCATATGCTTCACTCATTGGCATTAGTCAGAGCTTAAAGATAGGCATATGAGTTAGGATATGAAAGATGACACTTCCCCCTTCACTCCCTATCATGATCAAATGCAGACCTGCAGAGATAATTTTATATACATCCTGCAGATGCTTCTCTTTGTAGAAGAGAAGAAAACAGCCACAATAAACTAAATTAAAGGATACAAAGTGATATAATATAAACAGATTCTTTCCAAAAAGCCCATTTCACCATAAAATAAATATTGGCATATAAAATGTTTCCATTCTCTCCATCTGAATTCACTTTAAACAATTTATGACTTGTGTTTTGTTGTGTGTACATAGGCTGCTTTTTAGCCCTCCATTCTTCTAGCATGCCCCATACTGTGTTGGACTGCCTTCTATTGTGTTTTCCAAAATTCCATAGGCAGCTCTGGTTTTCCTGAAAATCAGTGCAGTGCCAGCCCCAAGAAAAACCATGGAAGCAGCAGACTCCTCTCCCAGACATGGGCGAGAGGTGCTGCTGTAATTCTGGAGATTTGCAAACACTCAGCTTGATGGCCTGCTCCGAAAGACATTAAGGGAAAAGTGTGTCCTGATTGTCTCTGAGGGTTAATGCCTTCCTACATCTGAGCTGCAAAGGAGGGCAGGGGATTCTCCCCCTCCTCCAAAAACCTTGCATCTTGGAATACACTGTGGTATGAACAGTGGTATAGGGGTAAGGTGGGGGGAGTGGAAACTCAGTAGGGGAGTGGAAGGGGTAAAACCACTCCTTAAATATCTCACTTACTTACCTTGAAAGTCCTATTAAAGTTCTATAAGTCAGTTCCAACTTGATGGCACATAACAACGAATAGGGGTAAGCTTTGAAATATAGGAGCTCCTCATGACAGCTTTCTTAGACTCATACGCAGGAAAATCCATAGTTGAGGGCCTTGGGAAATGGGTACAAAATAGATATTTTACTGTCTCTATCCTGCTTTTCTATTGTTTATACTCGGAGAAGGTTACATGTTGCTTAAAGCATCAAGTAAAACAAAGCACCGTGCTTACAAATACAGTCAGGCTGATATATGTAGGGGGGAAACCCCAGAATTAGACTGTGCCTATATAACAGAAGCTTGTGCAGACTTTTGGTGTTGCTTAATGCAGGACTGAAAAGAAGCTGAAAAATCTGAACACTTGGCCAGATTTGGTCAAATATATGCCTCCCAGATTCTAAGTTTCTTCCAGGAGTCCTTTACTGTGAGGGCCTCCTCTCCCTTGTTCTTTCCTATTTTCCCACCCATCTTAATTCCTGCACCTCTCATCTTTGCCACTTGGCATGCCTGCTGCCCGGTATCATCCCAGACATCATGTCTGCTTCCACCCACTGAGTGATCTGCCCGACAATTGAAAGTCCTGATGAATCATTTGACAGTAGGGGGACCTGAGCAAACAACTACACACTGGTACAATTTGCAGTTACTTTTTTTGCCTCTTTAAAAGCAAAATGCAAAACAACCGTCCCATCACAGGTCGTCACAGACCCCCATGGTGGGTGGTTATATCCGCCATTTAGATTGCCATTTGGAAAGCAGGACATTGGGCTGCCTTTCAGCAGGAGCTCACACAGCACAGTCCCCATGTGGATTTACCCTCAATCTCAAATATGTTCAGGCTGAGTTAGTTAATGTTTTACAGGTGTTGCAGATGTTAGATTATATGTTGGTTAGCAATGCATTCTGGAACAATATAATGATGGCTGGTCCCCTAGATGTGAATTGTAATTGGCCTTTATGTTTTCAAAACTTAGGATCTGCAAAGAGGGTTGATCCTGCTCTGAAATTCTGTGTTCTTTCTGCTCAGTTGGGTGTCGAGTGATCCTGCTCCTTCCTCTGCAGTGCAGTTGTATATACAAGTTCTGATTGGCTACCAGGACTGTCAACATTTGTGCATTAGTTTCTGACCAGCTTCTTCTGAAACATCCCTCTCCCACAACTTTTCCCTGGAGCCTAACCACATTTCTGCTTCCCTTGCTGGGGACTGTACTGAGTATTCAACACTTCGTCACTGAGGTGTCTCCCAACTACCGTTGCTTTTATGTTAATGACCATTTCATGACATCAGAACAGCTTAACCAGTAGTTTGGGATGGAAGAATTGCAGACAGGAAGAGATGGTATTAAAAATAAGGCTAAAAGCTACATCTGTTTGTGCTTATCTGCTGCAAGATCCAAATTGAGTTGCGAATAGGAAGTAATAAAGTGGCGTTCTAATGGAGGTGGACGAACAAATGAGCATAAACAACTTTTTTATATTTATTTGAGATCTCACCTTTCTGCCTGAGCTGAAATGTTTGTTTTTCTAAGTGCTAATCTTGAAGTAACATTGTTAGAATAAACGTGAGTAATTCATTTTTCTATCTCTTCCCGTCTCCAAAGTTACGAGATATTAAAGAAATAGGAACTGCCTGTGAATCTTTACTTATGCCCAATTTTTAAATAGAGCACCAACTCACATGTCTTGTTTTTGTAGTAGGCAAGAAGTATTGCTGTATCACAAGTTTCTTTTAAAGTTAATTCTGTTTTTAAAAGCTAATTAGAATAAGATATTGATGGAGGAAGGTCAGAGTTTACCAAGCGGCAATATGCAATCATAGTAAAAAGAGCAATATCCTTAAACTGTCAAAGCACAGGAAATTTACATTTTACATCTTTAATTTATTGAATACTTGCTGTCCAATGAGATTCATAGGATCACAGATGCTAAGAAGAAATCTCTCAGGGGAAAAATGTGTTTCATATAAACACTTGTATCTTTTGGAAAATAGCATTATCTAAATCAGTTTTTAGGTTATGCATCTAAATTTAGTATCAACTTGCAACTAAAGTAGGCCTATTGAATCAGTGAAGATTTAGTGAGTTAACTCCTCTGAAAGTTCCATTGATTCAGTGGACCTACTCTAGTTGAACTTACTACTGGATCTTACAGCCTAAGAGACACAGTGAGAGAAAACTATATTCTCTTTCCTTCCCCTCTTGGTCATGAACCACTGTTTTTGTGACTCAGCCATATGGAATTTACTTGTCCTGCTGTCCCTCAAATGTGAATAAAAGTCTGATTTTATTCACACTCTGTGAAACATAGAGAAGGAAAACCCTGATTACTGTACCATTTTTGCTCCATTTTCTTTTCACTTCCTTGGGTTTCTGCAATTATTTTTTAAATAAGCATTTTTGTGAATCCTTACTCACTCTTTTTACATGACTGTAGCATGACAAAAAAGTTGGCTAAACTTGTACGGAGTTGTGCCCTCTAATCTATATGATGTACAATTTTTAATCGATAATAATACGTTACTAGCCTTCTTTGAGAATTATCATAAAGTATATAGTGGGGGCAAGGGGTAGGGAGGAGAAAGAAGAAGTAAGAGAATGTTGGATAAATTCATGGAGGACAGACCTAGAGTTTGGAAAACCTTTTTGGATTGTAAGTTCCCAGTTCTGGAGGTTGTCGGTGAAAACAGAGCCTTAACAAACTCTGTTCCTAACCATCAAAGGCTATTAAGTCACAATGGTTTTATGCATCCTCCAGGTTCAAAGCCAATATGCCTCTTCAATAACAATATTGGGAATTACAGTGGAAGAAGGATATAGGCTTTGTATGTTGCATATAAGGTTCTCAGATGCATCTGGTCTGCAAGTGTGGGAGCCAGGATGTGGCCCCTTTTTGGTTTCATCTACAGGGGGTTTTTATACTGCTAGAAAGACAAATTCCTCCTCAATCTTTATTCTTCCCCAGTTAGCCCTTGTGTGGAGCCATAGCAGTTAACCTAGGAGGTGGTAGGCAATGGGCAATGTGAACTGTCTGCATAGTGTGTAAAGGATTGGGAACTATGGCTTTGCCTAACTGCTGGGAACAGGTGATCCTGAATCAGTGATCTGGCTTACAGTTTCATGGTAATAAAGGCCATTAGATGAAAAATCTCCCCAGAGATTTGACAGACAAGGGGTGAAAGAAAAGTTAACAAGTGAGGGAAACACAAAAAAGAAACTTTTTGTACCCCTAATTTGTTAATACAGCCATTCATGTTTTAGAGGATCTCATTTGGTATTCACTGAAAGAACATGGAAATGAAAGAGCCTCTGTCATGTTTTTTTTTTCCTTTTTCCGAATTGTATTATTTGTCTATTATTTCAGGTTATTGTTATAATTCTATGTGGTATGTGGTCATATAATTTTTTTAATTTAAAAAGTAGCTTGTAAATACTCAGATGATGTTATCTGAATTATGAAATCTACTGCTTCCTACATAGCCAATTCTATCTAGCCAATCTGAAGAAATATGGATAGAAAAGAAGCACCTGTTATCTTTAAGGTCTGATCTTTGTAGCATATTGGCTCAACCCTATGGCGTAGATAACACTGGTGTAAGTGCAGTGGTGTGAACCAGCAAATTGCTGCAGGCTAATGAGTTGCTACTTGTGTTGCAACTGAAGCGTGGTGAAGGATGATGACATGGATGCTGCAGAAAGTGGAATATGCAGCAGCTAGATTGTTAGTAGGTACACCTTTCAGAGCCCATATGACACTGGTTCTGAAAGAATTGCATGGGCTGTTATTGCATTTCCTGTCCAAGTTCAGGGTGTTGATGATGACCTATACAGCCCTAAATGACTTGGGACCTGGATACTTGTGAGATAGTCTCTCCTTATAAACAAAGCAAATCATGCTGCTTATATGGTGGTTTATAAGTTAATTATGCAGGGTACATAATTAAACTCTGGGTGGTTTACAAGTTAATTATGCAGGGTACACATTGCTCCACCGCTCCCCCTCTCCCCCCCCCCCCCCAGCGAGCTGGGTACTCATTTTACGAAGCTCATAAGGATAGAAGGCTGAGTCAACATTAGCTGGCTACCTGGGATTGAACCCTGGGTTGTGAGCACAGTTTTGGCTGCAGTACAGCAGTTTAACCACTGCACCATGCCTTATAAACACCTGACTGATCACTAGGATCTGCTGGCAGGACCTTTTCCATGTCCTGCCAAAGAGGACAATCCATTATTTGAGAAACGGAGAGTGCTGTTTTGGCTGTAGCACCTAGTTAGAGGCTGGACTGGCATCAACACTAACCTCATGTCAGTGCCAAGTCAAAACACAATTATTCACCAAAGCCTTCATGGATTAAGGACCACAGATTTAATAGACTTTGGAGGCTCCTCCGTTGTTCTTTTCCTTAATGTACATAGCTTTTAATGTTTTTAAATGGTTTACAAAAGCTGGATTCTTTTTTGTTTTGTTTTTATTATTTATTATTTAAATTTATTTTATTTATATACCGCCCATCTGGCAGCCAAGGCCGCTCTGGGCGGTTTACAACAAAAAAACAACAGAGTAACAAAATAGCAAATAGCAACATTAATACATAGGGGTGAAAATCAAAAATCATAAAGTGAAGTGAGTATAAAATTATAATGCAATAAATACAATTAAAAGTGTAGAAAAATAAAAACATGGAGCATGGCAGTATGATAGAAGTCATATTATTGGACACTATTGTATTAGTATAGTTTGTTCAGGGAAGGCCTGTCTAAATAGCCAGGTTTTTAGTAGCTTTTTGAATGTGCCCAGTGAAGGGGCCAGGCGGACTTCGGGCAGAAGAGAGTTCCATAATTTCTAGTGGTTGTTTTCCAGGCCTCTCTCAACTCTCAGCCGCCCTGCCTGCGACAATCTTATAGGACGGGCAGACCTAACTGGAAGGAGACGCTCAGCCAGATTATTGAACTCTTAGGAGTTCTTAGGAGGGTGGCAAATAAGTGCTGTAAACAAACAAACAGATAAAAGGAAACCCAGTTGTTAGCTGTCTTACTGTTAAAATTTAAATAATTCCATATTTTGATAATTTCATGTTTGCATGTCTTTCTTTAAAAGATATGCTTCCTTGCTATGAGAGAGTAAGGAAGCAACCTCAGAAAATCCAACAGAATTTAAAGACAAGAATAGATCTTAAAGAAGTGTTGTTGCTAAAATAAGTATGTTGGAACCATATATAAGATAGCCAGCATATCAGGCTTCTCATCCCTGGATGTCTTGAGAATCTGGGACTAGCTGCCTCGGGTGGCTGGGTGGATCAAGCAGCTGTGCATTCCTAGAGCTTTCATTGTGCTGGTGGCTCCTGCCTAAATCTCTTGTAAGCATTTATATGTGTCTCTAAAGAAAACTACTCTGTAGCAAAGTGTTTCCTAAATAGCACTTGTCACTACACTAGGTCTTTTGGATAAAGGCCATATAATAAATGAGAGTGTACAGTCAGAGGCCCTGTTGAAGCCAAACTACCAAATGAGGTTTGGGGCCCTGTCACACATACTTTTTTAAAAAATAGGAGCTTTCAGGCAAGGAAACACCCTCTCCTGTTGATGCCTGTTCTCCTTCTCTCCCCTTCCCTAGCTCTTCTTTCTGATGCTCTTCACCCACCCCTTGCCAGGTAGGAATACCATTTCTTTCCTTGTCTGTCTTTTAAACTTAGAGCATGGAGATGCGACCATGTCTCCCAGATTCTGGCCCTTCTGCATTGACTTCCTGTTTGCTTCCATGCCAGATTCAAAGTGCTAGTCCTTAACTTATAAAGCCCTTAACAGTTTGGGATCTCACTACCTGTTAGAGCAGCTTTCCTTAAGATTGTCTACCTGGGCTACCTGGTCTTCTCAAGCTTTGCAGTTATGGCTGGTCACCCCAAGTGAGGCAGAAATCTACCACCAGGAACCAGGTGTTTTCTGTGGTGGCTGCAATGTTGTGGAATGTGTTGCCTGTGGGTATACACCAGGCTCCCCCTGCTCTTGGCCTTCAGGGAATGTGTAAAACCCGTATTTGAATTTAGTTTGCTGTTGCCTTTGGGGGGTTTCTCCCCCCCCCCTGCACACACATTTTTATGATTTGGGTGTTTTCTGTTGGTGGGTGGGCACATAGGTATGTGTTTATGTGTTGTGAGCTGCTCAGAGTAGTGGCTTGCCACTTAATGGGCGGGAAATTAAATAAATAAATACTCAAGTTCACTGCCAAAGCAGCTGCAGTCCTGCCCCCATGTGGTCATTTCTCCAGAGAGGCTCTGGGTGGCTCCACATGGCCTCCAGGACATTCTAAGAAAATCAGCATGCTTGGTGCAACTGCAGTTTCTGCAGAAGCACACCTTGAAAGACAGAGAGGGAAGAGATGCTGCAGCCTGGTGGGGAGAGGAGGAGAATTAATGGGTACAGGTGAGGACGCAGACAGGGAGGGGAAAGAGCATGGAGAAGCCCTGAGAAAAGGTATTGCTTTGTATTTATTGTTTGTTAATCCAGTATCTGTTTGATCTGTATCAAATATTGCTACAGTTTAATAAAGCAAAGCAAAGTGCGCTGCTTATATAGCACTTAAAGCCCTCTTTGGGCAGTTTACAATTTACTTATGAAGACTACACATCCCCACCTCACCCCACTCCAATGACTGGGTACTCAGTTTACAGACTTCAGAAGGATGGAAGGCTGAGTCAACTTTGAGCCAGCAACATGTGGAGAACTTTTACACTAAAAGTGTGGAGAACTTTTCTCTTAAGAATTTGTAATGAGGTGTATTGAGGGTTTAGGAAAGCATTTATTCATGCTGGCCAGTAGACACAGCCATATATACAACAGCAGTGGATGTAAAGACAATCGATCGAAGCAAAGATAGTACATACCTGTGTTTCCCCGAAAATAAGACAGGGTCTTATATTAATTTTTGCTCCAAAAAAAAACCAAAACGCATTAGGGATTATTTTCAGGGGATTTTTTTTTCATGTACAACAATCTACATTTATTCAAATACAGTCATGTCATCTTGTGGTTGCTGAACAATGGTGGAGGGCAGGGTTTCACTTAACTGGGGCTTATTTTGGGGTAGGGCTTATATTACAAGCATCATGAAAAATCATACTAGGGCTTATTTTCAGGTTAGGTCTTATTTTCGGGGGAAACAGGGTAGCTGTATGGGAAACACACAAAGGGTTATAATATAAGTAATTTAAATTGGTATTCCTTTCAAGTTCTTTCCTAAAGGAAAACATTCCTTTCAGGCATCTTTAAGTATCTGCTTGTCCTTCCTAAATGATATATTATTTCCTCCAAGAGATCTGGAAGGAATTTTTTATTGTTTTATTGTTTTATGACACTAGAGGTAAAGGAAGGGAAAGTGCAGGTCTCTAAGTATTTCAGACAATGGCTCTATATACTGGGCTTTGCTATACGTAAGAAATACATTGGCTATATGTTTATATAATTGCTAAATCCTAATATATATGGTTATATTTCAGAGGTGCAATGAGGGGAATCTTCTCACTTGAACTCGTTGAGATTGAATTTAGGTCATGAGCTGAGTCTTGGTTTGAGTACTGTAGTTTAACCACTGTGTGACACGGCTCTTATAATTCATTAAAGCTGCAGTCACACAAGAGAAAGGCCACCCTTCTTTCTTGCATCTCTTGCTTTCTATATAGTCGCATATTGTGGTCATGTGGCATATATCCTGTGATAGTGGTTCATACATTTTTAACCATTCTGGATTTTTTGGGTGAGTTAGATGTGGTACGTTCATCTGTACCCCTAGAGTGGGACATATCCCCTTCCTTTTCTTGCACCTTTCTCTGCCCCCTTTCCTTTTTTAAAAAATTTGTGTGGGTACATCACTATGTCGGCAAAACACCCTTGCTGACCACGTACTGATCTGGGCCATTTCTTCCTATTTCCATGTTTCGTTACCCTCTCTGGAGGAGAACCCACAGCACACTGTAGTGGTGGTCAAAAGACAGTAGGGGGACTAATGCTCTGTATTTGACAGAAGTATGCCAACCATTCCAGTTTGAAAATTAATTAAAAAACAAAATTAAGGGAATTGAATGACAGTCGGTGAGGGAGGTGGGACTGCATGCCAGATGCATAGGAAATGAATCAGCTTTAGAGTACACACTCAATGGGATGTCAGTTTTACTGTGCGATGAAATGCAGAACAAACATAGTAGTAGCCTCCCAGTGGGCTGGATTTGATGCGGAGATAACATGGAGGGGAAACAAAAGAATCGATAATGGCTTTGTGTCACCTGAACACCCCCCCCCCCCCCAAAAAAAGGGCTGAAACTCACAAGGAGTAATGTGGAAACATTTTGCTGGTGTAACTGCAGCCTCAGTTCACTTTTTCTGGGTACTTTCTACAACCATATTGGATAACTTGCCAGAATATGGTTTGGACAGGAGGCTTTGTGACTGGCAGACATTTTACAATGCAGTTCTATAGTTCTTCCATAACATGAGACTGAAAATTGTGTACTATAGAACTGTTTGAAAGTAACAGTTGGTATCTGTGACAGATACTTCAGATATATCTCACCTATGAAAATGTACACTTCCAAACATTTGAATATAAATAATGCTGTCCATGTTGGAAAGCATGAGAAGTCTGTTCTCCCACATAGGTTAGATGACTAAGATCCTGGATTTAGTCATTCCAGATATTACTCACAAATTGATCTCCCCTTCATCTTTCTAAATTGTCTGTTCACATGTTTAACGCTAGACTTCCACTGGCAGAACAGTGAAACTGAACAGAATCAGGAGAGACCCTCTCTTTCTCCCTGCAGTTGTCTACAAACCTAATACCTGCTCTGGAGGGCTAGAAAACCCTCTGGGTTTTCAGGAAAAGTTAAGGAAAAGTTAAGTTTTAGTTTACATGCTAAATGTTTAACATAGATGCACGTTCTCTCGACAGATAATATAGTAGAAGTCGTAACAATAGTAGTAGTTTTTAAAATAAAAACCAAGCAAATTGAGAACAGATAAATACAGCAGCACTCCATTCAAAAGGCAGTAAAATCAAAACTGCTCTACATTAAAAATACCATCATATAGTGGTTTTTAAAACTCAGTCACACAGAAGTGTTTTTGCTTGATGACTGCCTTCCTTGGTGTGGAACCACCACTGTCAAGATCATGCAGGGCCATGTGAAGCTCTTTGTCAAACTGATTTACCTTTCAGCTAACCAGTTGCAGCTCTGTATCCAGATTATGATTTACAAAAAGAATGGCTTTTTTGGTTGTAGATGGAAAGGACAGATGGAGTTGAGTACAGTCAACCCTCGACTTACGAACTTAATCCGTTCCGGAAGGACGTTCTTAAGTCGAAAAGTTCGTAAGTCGAATCAGCATTTCCCATAGGAATGCATTGAAAACCAATTAATCCGTTCCGGCTGTTTTTGGTTCTTAGGTCGAGGGGCGGTTTGTAAGTCGAAGCATTAGTTCCCATAGGAACTAATGCAAAGCCGGTTAATCCGTTCCTACCACTAGGGGCAGAATTTTTTCTTTTTTTCCCTTTTAACCTAAGCCTCCTGCGCGTTTTTTTTCGGTTCGTAACTCGAAGCAAAGTTCGCAAGTCGAGGCTATATTTTTCTATCAGAGCGGTTCATAAGTCGAAATGTTCGTAACTAGGGCCGTTCGTAAGTCGAGGTTTGACTGTATTATCAGCATACTGATGGCACTGAACCCCCCATACTAGCAGACAACCACTCCTAGTAGCTTCAGTCATATAGTATGCTCCATTCTGAAATGCTGTGAAGGGTTTTAGAATATGAAGCTGCAAAACGGTAAAATTAAATTTGACCAAATTGAGGTACCATTTTAAACCTAAAATGCAGAACTTTTGTAACATTTTGGTAGCTACTGTTTTGAACCACTGGAGAATCTAAGGCACTCCCTAAAAAAGTTCTAGCTTTAAATGAAAATAATACTTAATAAAAATGTAAGTGCTGTGAAGCTTTTCAGTTAACATTTAAGTTGAGAAATGTTGTAGCTCTCAATGAAGAAAGCCTATAAATTAGCCGTTTGAGTGGGGGTATCTTGTGATGTATAATCATCTGATACGAAGAATTTGTTTCTTGAAAATCTTCATTGAGATCTATGAGCTAATAAAGTAATTTATGTGTGTCATATTATAATAAAACTAGTGTGGTGCATTGTATTGTCCTAAAGTTTCATTATGGAAGATCCAGGTTCGCTTAACATGACATGAACTGGTCATAAAAATAAAATTAAAATGCACAAGGCAGGGAAGAACATATATCATTAAATGTAATGGTGATGCTTAGTGACCATTAGCTGGCATTGTAAAGAAAATGCAAGGGTGTTTTTAATCAATTTTTATTTCCTTCTTAAGATAAAGATACAGATATCACTGTGAAGGATAATACAGATGATATCAGTCTGCGGGATACGTTAAGCATTGGATCAACTGATTCATTTGTTTCAGCTGCTGAGGTATGTTGAGGCAACATGTTTCTACTTTATTGTATCTCTGTCATACCACTGAATTCTCTTAATTGATTCTCAGTAGTTTCTACGTATTGGAGAGTGTTTCTCTTAGACTGGGATGTTCTAGGAAAATGCACAGAAGCTGAAGGGAGTCTTCAGTTTGGATGTAGCTTTCTGACACTTAAACATTGTGTAGGTGTGCTGCTGGATAGCTTGTAGTTTATGTATCTGGCTGCAGAGCCAGAGGTTGGGAGTTCGATTCCCCACTTGTGCCTCCTTGACAGGGGCTGGACTTGATGATCCATAGGGTCCCTTCCAGCTCTGCAGTTCAAAGGTGATTATTATTATATGCTATTTCAAAAGTGTAAATGCATCAGATGCCATGAAATATTCATTGGCACGAAAACAGCATGCTTTTTCCTCCATGTAGGAAGCCTGTAATGAATGAACTATCAATAAAGTGACAAGACTATGAGCATTCACGTAAATTCATTGGAAAAGCAGAATGATTGTTTTTAGCTATGGTGGTAACCTCTTAAATACATGTATCCCAAGAAGTATGACAATTTTTTGAAACTCAGGGGCATCATACTACTGCAGTCTGTAGTCTGTATCTGATTAAAAATATATTTTTAGTCTGGGACAGCTGCATGATGGATTTCATCTGCCACTTAGTCTGTAACATCAGTGTCTAGATTTACTTGCCAGATGACAGAGGGGGAAGTATCTTAAGGATAAAGTTACTTTTTATTCCACCTAAGAAGCATTGTGTTCTTTTTGATTTTGTCAGTTTTTTGTTTGATTCATTGAAGAGCATCCTAGATCTAGGAGAGAAACTCTTCATAAGAGGAATGCTGGACTGAGACCTGGATTTTTCAATTTTTGCTGTGCAAATTTCAAGGCCAGCTGATCAGATCCGAGATAGGAGGAGTTCATGTGTAACAACAGGCAGCAAATTAAGCACACTTCAGTGAAAACAATGGCACAATTTTCCTTTTCTGTGATACTGCTTAACAAATGTAGAAACAGTTGGTTTTTGTAGAAGGAACATGATAGCTGGTATGGCATATAGAGGAAACCTGTGTTTGTTTCCTTGGTTTTTATCTTATTGTGTTCACAAATGATCATAGACTCAAGACACAGAAACATCACGATCTTAAACCTGGTTAATGGAAAGTAGAGATAAATGAGAAATTAGTTTGGTTTCCATTCAAATGCAAATGTAACAAAATCTGTACTTCCTAAACATAAAGACAGATGCAAATGGAGTTTGCCATTGAACTCATACATTTCTGAAATTTGTGATGCCATTTGTAAAAAGCACACAAAAAATATATACTGTTGAAACAATGCATTAAAAAGTGCTGCACTGAAAAAATGCTTGAAAAGAAGTGCACAAAAAAGCAGACTTCAAAAATGTGATGTTTTTTTTAAAAGGTCCATATAAATTTGTACAAATATTTGCACATATTTTTTAAAAGAGGGGGGCAAGCAACATTGTGATAGACAGACTTGCCTGTCCCTACCGTGGGGTTGTTTTACTTCTGTAAGATCTACTTCCAGGAGATAGTTTGTATTGTGACCATTATAATTACAAGATTGAACTTGATGTACAGTGGATGTAGCACGCTACTCAGAAAGTCTGGGATTGCTGCAACCTTCCTTTCCCAAGTACCACGCTTCTGTCAGCAACATGACTTTAAAGTACATGAGTGTGAAAACATCCAGTACATGTGAATCACTCTAGAAATAATTGATATTAATGCTGCTACTGGTGGATCTAAGAGCAAAACCCAAATAAAAAAATGAGAGCCATGCTGAGTCAGACAAAAGGTCTATCTAATCCAAAACTCTTTGCCAGTCGCTGATGGGGAGTCTGCCAGCTGTACAAGACTAAGAGATTAACATAATTGATTTTTTTTGTCATTAGATTAACATAGATTGATAGGATAGAATATTAACTTTGGAAAGACACATCTTGAGACACTGATTCGGAGTTCCTTAAGAAACCGCTGAATCTCAAGGAGAGTGTTCTGCAGTGTCCTGCTTTTGGAGTGACATTATAAAATCAGTAACAACAGTGGTTTTACTTTTGTTTGCTGCAGCCTTAAATAGTCTTCCTTTATGGGTATTTTTCTTGCTGTGCAGTAAGTGGCTGGGCTACACTGGGAATTATGGTTGTTCTGGCTTTTTGATTTAGTCTGTGCCAGCAGGATATACAGTATGCAGTCTCTTATGTTTCTTGCTGATGTCCAAGAACTTCATTGCCCTGTTTAGGAACGCTTCAGTTCCTTTTCTTTCTGCTTTTAATCACTCCTTCGGTAAAATAGAATTAGAAGATCACTAGTAAATTATCCTGGCTCCCTCTTGCATGACTTGGCTCAGCTTTTCTGGAATGTGTCACAAAAGCAGTTGGGCATTCTTAAGAACTCAGCTGTTGTTGCAGGCTGGCAGTCCTGTGACCTAGCATGTCACTGTAGCTTGTTATTTGTTTTGGTACTGTCTATTGCTGTAACTTAAAGTGATGTTGAAAAGGAGTTGTCTATTAAATACCCCTTGTCAGGTTGTTACCAATCTTGAAAAATGTTCAATTTCTAGCTTACAGAACACAAAGAGAGCCGAAACCCTTACCATTTGGATTCGCTTTGCCATTACCCATTATACGAAGAAGCTATGTATTTGGCAGAAGAGGGCAAAATTTATTCACGAGTCTTACGGTACTGTTTGCTTCTCTTAATACTACATACAAATATTCTAAAATGTAAATAGAGCTTGAGTTTCTCCTTATGCTTGAACTAAAGCACATGTCTGAACTATTTCCAGTCTTGTTCAAGCCTAAGTGCAATTCCAATGTTCAAAATTATTTGATGCTTTTGTATGTAGGACAGAAACGTTGGAGTGCTTGGGGGATACTGATTTTCTGGCCAAACTCCACTGTATCCGACAAGCCTTTCAGGTAGGAATTCAATTATTTAAAGTAATTTTTCCCGATCTTAGATCACAATTTTTTCACCTACAATATGCACTGCCACAAGGTGACCATTGGCCATACTGGGTGGGATGTCAACTGATACCAGGCTTGAGTGTGGGAGAGAGTGGCCCAGAGTATACTTTTTCTGAGCTCTGTACTATGTAACAGTAAAACTACTGGGATGGGAGGATATTGTAGGATTATAATCGGGGCCAATCCAGCTGTATAAAATATCAGGAAAGGGTGTGCCAATTATATTGTTGTTGTTTTGAGTGTTGTGGTTTTTTTGGACCAAATCCCAGAATTCTTCTAGAATTCCCCAGACAGAATTGTGGGAGTTCCTGCCCACAGACACCTTCATACACAAAAAAAGAAGCCTGTTCCAGATGAGAGAAATGTAGGTGTGTGAAAATGTCTGTAGGTGTTTGTCTTTGGGCAGGAACTCCCAGGATTCTGCTTGAGGGATTTTTGGAGAATTATGGGAATTAGATCTAAAAAAAACCCAAAAAAAGCCAAGAACAAACTCCCTGAATAGCACATTTCTGTAGCAGGCTCGTAAGCTTTTTGCAAAGGTTGTGCCATGCACCTCTCTGATGGCATGGAACATGTTTTCAGGTAGCAGAATATATTGTTGCATCCCTAGGGAACTAAACGCCTTCCTTTTAAACCTCATGATTACCTATGCCTCCTTATTATACCTAATCTGTAGCTCAGTTGCAATGCCGACCCATAAAACTATTTTTTTTGCAGGAATGATTTGCATAGGATTGGATTCCCAGAATATGTATACTGCATGTATTCTAAAAAGACATTGATTCTGTATATTCTGTGCTACAGGGCCTACAAATTTAGCTTGATGGAAAACTTAGCCATTATTTATAGTCCATCATTAGTAATGGTTGACCTCCCCCCACAGTTCAGTAGTAATTAGCTCGGTCTTTTAGAACTTTCTCTCAGATAACTTTTGCAGCAATTTTAAAAAAACGATCCAGCATTCTCCACAAGAGGTGTAAAATGTCATCATACCTTCCAGTCCCTTCCTTTCCCAAGCAAATTTGCTTTTTAATGTAAGGAAAGAATCAACAGCAGCAGCTGTACAGGTTTCCAACACCACCATTTCTAAGGCCTCCCCACTGATGGCCAGTTCTTCCTGCCATTTACATTTTTTAAAAAAACAAAAAAAAACCTTGGAATATAGTATATTTACAGAGGCAATTGGTTGGGAGTGATCTCTAGTACCATATGGACCAAATTGTAGGTGACCTTGTGCTTCTGATGGGTTCCAGTTTGGGACAGGGATTTGAAATGTCTATTTTTTTAATGCCTGATGATTCTTTACAGGTGATCCTTTCAGATTCTGCAAATCGAACATTTCTTGCAGAAAGTGGCAGGAAAATTTTGTGTGCGTTAATTGAGAGATCAAAAAAGGTGAACTTCATTTATTAACAGATACAATATATTTTATCATATGGTAAATGCAATGTGATACCCAGCATGGTGTAGTACAGTTGTTCTCAAACTTGGATCTCCAGATGTTCTTGGACTGCAACTTCCAGAAATTCTGGCCAGCACAGCTAACGGTGAAGGCTTCTGAGAATAGCAGTCCAAGAACATCTGGGGACCCCAGTTTGAGAACCACCAATGTAGTGGATAGAATGATGGACTAGAACTCAGGAGGATTCAAATCTGCACTCAGCCATGGAAATTCACAGAGGGTATGGAGCTGGTAAAATCACTCCTTAAAATATCTCACTTAGCTTGACAGCCCTGTTAGGGTCACTAGACATTGGTTCCGACTTGATGGTACATAACAAAATATTTAATGTGGAAGAAGTCATAGATGTTCTCAGTGGTTACTCCCAGGCTTTGGAATGCACTTCCCCAAGAAGGCAGGGTGCCCTCCTCCAGTCCTGTCATTAGCAAAGACCTTCTTTTTCAAGCATGCTTTTAAGCAATAAGTGGGAGTCCCCACAATGCTGTATTTATTAAATTTAGAGATTTTGAAATGTTTTTAAAATGTTTTAAAATTTGTTTTTAATTATGGTTTTAATATTGACAGAAGTTTGATTGTTTTTAGTATAGTTTTTTAATGGCAGTTTTAAGTCTGTGATAGTTCTCATTGTTCTGAGCTGCCTTGGGGTGAAAGGTGGCATATAAACAAGCAAACTGAAGATAAGAAACAAGTACAGAGATTTTAAATAAAAAACCAAACTCCGGGAGGCAGTGGAAGACAGGAGGGCCTGGCGTGCTCTGGTCCATGGGGTCACGAAGAGTCGGACACGACTTAACGACTAAACAACAACAGAGATTTTGCATTTGGAGAACTGAATATTAGAGATATTGGTCTGTGCAAGGAGAAGAGTGCGCCAGATATGTTCCATAATAGTTTATAAACATGGATTTTGATATTACCAATGCAGAAGACACTTAAATGCATAGCGAATGTTGTTTTAACTGAAATATGGAGTCCCACAGGTACAGTGACTGGGATGTCTAAAGCACATTGCAGTTAGGGTCATAGAGGTGCACCACTTAAGACCATTTGCAGAGGACCACCGTATATACATCGGAGTGCATGTAAGGCATTGTACAACAGCTAGTCTCTTGCATTATAGATTATTCATTGTGTATCAAATGAAAATCATCTACTATTTGAATTTAAGTACAAGGAAGAATCATATATAACCTGCATCCTACTTGTATTTATTTCACAGAACCCAAAGAAATTTGAGGAAGTATTTGATGAAATGATCTTCTTTTTAGAACAGATAGATCATTGGGCTAATACTGAAATGGAGCTTGCTGCTTGTGGAGTAAGTACATTTTGTCATTTGATGACAATTAAGTGACTTGTACACATTATTTGCTGTGCTCTGGCCAGACTGTAATTTCCCTGTTGGTCCTTATTCTGTCAATCTTGCTGAATAGCCATTCTGTTATGTGTAATGAGTTTGCTCTGTTTAAATGGGTTCATATTTAATGTTCACATTATATATGTTAATACATATATTTAATTATATATTATATGTATAAATATATAACTGTTATTTTAAATTACTGTGGCAAGCTGCCTTGGATTGTTCAAGGGAGAAAGGCAGGATATAAATTAAATAAATTCACTAGTATCAGGTTTTTCCAGTGCAGCTTAGAGGATGGCTTTATTACTGAACGTACTCAGTAACTTTTTAAATATTTTGATCATAATGCAGGTGAAGCATCTGAACTTCTATGATGTTGTTCTGGACTTTATATTAATGGATTCCTTTGAAGATTTAGAAAATCCACCTATGTCTATACAGAATGTGGTTAACAACCATTGGCTGAATTCCTCATTTAAAGAAACAGTAAGTGTCTTACTTTGATGCTTCCATGCTTTGAAAGTTCTCATTAGGTTCTCAGAATCTTTAGGTTAGCAAGTTTAGTTACTATACTCCCCTGTGCACTTTTAAATGTAGAAGAAATTGTCTGTTTCTGATGCCTTTGTTGTCAAGCAGTTTGTAATATAATGATTGGTCTTAATCCTTTCCAAGATTGCAAATCTGTTCAAAAACTAAACATAAAACTTGGTTCTACGTATCTGCAAAGATTAATACTTTGTCTAAGAAAAGATAATGTGCACATGTATAGAAATGTTTTAGTCCTTTTATCAACATGGCAAAATAGCTTAAAAAAGAAATTCAGCACAGTCAGTTTGACTACCTGTGCCCATATTATCAGAGAGCGATATACATCGTAACTAGGCCAAGCTACTTTTTCAGAAGAGAAGAGATTATTAAAATCTGTAGGTTGGTGGTTGACATTGAGGCTTACTTAGTGAGCTAGCCAGTATCAAAGTGCAGATACAAATTTCTGCAGGATGTGTGCTAGCTATCTCATTTTGTGAAGTTTGTAGCTGTACTTCATTGTGTGTTTTCTTCTGGTTTTAAATGTTTTGCTTTTTTCTACTGATGTTTTAAATTTGTGTAGATTTTCGAGGATTTTCAGTGCCTTATTGTAGATCACCCAAAGAAAAAATTGTTCTTCCTCATGGTCTTGTTTCTCTGGCTGCCATTGGCGCCGTAAGTCTTCTAGTTATGACAGGATCCCATGTCATGGAGGCTCCTTTTGGATTGGAGATTTTAATAAAATATTATGAATAGAGATGGGCACTTTGTACTCCACACAAATTTGTATGAAATACGAACGGTGGCACCTGTGGTGCTGCAGTGGCTCATTCCCCACCCCCAGAACTGGCTGGCCCACTGATAGGACTCCGCATGCCACAGGGGTCCTTCTACTGCGCCGGCACTCCAAGGAGCCTGGCTTGCCCTTCCCCACCTGCCCGCACAGCTGATCGCTCATCAGCTGAGTGGGGAGACTCCCGTCTCATGTCTTCACCTAAGTGGTCAGCTACACAGCCAGGTGGGCTCCTTCCCAGATTGGAGCATTGGCAGAGTAGAAGGACCCCTGCAGCATGCAGAGCCCAGTGAGTGGGGCAGCTGGTTCTGGGGGTGGGGAATGGGCCACTGTGGCACCTGTGGTGCTGCGGTTCGTATTTCTTATGAATTTGTACAAAAAACAAAGTCCGCATCTCTAATTATAAGTAGGCCTGACAATGGTGATGCTCTGCCTCCCTTATGTTTCCATCAGTAGCTGGCAAGTGCTTTTGAGTGTTTACAAAAAGGACAGGAACGTGATGGGCTTCTCAGTTTGTCCCCCTGCATGTGATGTTCATGAGTACATTTTGTTCCTGAAGTTGGAGTGAATAGGCGAACCCTGTAATTGGCCAAAATCTGTATTGCCATTTGCAAAGTCATTTTGGTTATGTGAGTATTTTTGTAAGTTTCTACTTTTTCAGAAGGAAGGGAAGAATGACAGCAATATCCTGTTTCATGGACTAGAATTCAGTAGAGTTGTTCCTTTGACCAATTTGCTTCTATCAACAAAATTGCTCCCCACCTTAGCAATCCTGCATTCCCCCTCAAAACCTCTTCCAGTAGGCTGAGAAACCTTTTGGAACAGGGAGAGTGTGAAGCAGCATAATCCTAGCAAGTCAGTTGCTAGGTGTCAAGGAATAGCACAATTTGGACTGTAGAAACATTACTAGTATAACAAAGATTATTCTGTATCTGTATTTGTTCACCATCTGTTTACGTGTAGAAACCTTCTTGAGAAAGGTAGCACTGGCTGAGTATGGTTATGTTCAGTGGCATCTTAAAGTACAATGTTACTGCAGATAGATTTTTTGGGGGGCTTTTTTTTATTAGCTTTATTTGTGCCTTATGCTTATTGGAAACTATATAACTCAAATCACTCTTTTGCCATTTTTATATTTCACCATTTAAGTGCTGTGTCAGTCACAGGAAAAGGTAGGGGTGAGCCAGTATCTTCTTGAAATTATCATGCATGCAATGGTATTCCCACAAGCAGTTGCACCATTTGGTGCTGTGTCTGGTGTGCAGTTGCATGACCACCACTACACTGCAAATCACTAGCATAATCACTTGTTGCATGTCTGGGCATTTCAACAAGATACTAAGCATGGGATTTTTCAGATTATTTTGGACTACAGATCCCATTATTCTCTATTCTGGCAGTCTCATCTAACAGACACCTACAGGTACAGTACCTAAATATGATTCACCTGAGAGAAGCACCTAATGTGGAAAACTTTGTGTCCTAGCTAAGCTGGCTCTTTCTAGATTTGTGCAAAAAGAAACCTGTCCTGCTGCTAGCTCGGAGCTTCTTGCAAACTTGGGGAAGCTGAAGAAGATAAAGGAAATGGGTAGGAGGATCTAAGATTTGTAGGAACTGCAAGGGATTAGGAGACTGATAGATTTTTAAAAGGCATCCTTATGGAGTCTAAAGGGCAGAGACATTACCAATACCTAAACCCTTACAGCTCCCATGGAGTTTAGAACCTCCCACCCATTTTCTCTGTCTTCTTCATAGGAACACATTGGCTGGCGGAGGTTTCATTCTTCAGATGCAAGTAATTGAAAACTCATGTGAGGACTTTAATTTCTTGGCTAAAGCTCTCCAAAATTCTGGCTGGGGGGATTCCTGGAGAATTCTGAGAACTGAAGTCCAAGAATTTCACAAGTTTCATGCCTACGTCTTTCCTTTGTGAAAAGAGAAAAGAAAAAAAAAGTCTCTCAATTTGTCTCTTTAGCATCTTCTCTTCATTCTCCGCTCCCCACTCCTCCATAACATCTCCTCATTGTGACTTATACTCATCAGTTTTGTATGTGTGATCTGAGTTGTGCATGGTGGCTTCTTCCTTCCATGTGCCAGACTGGGGGAAAAACAGAGACCAGCCCCTTGGATGACTTTGATCCTTTCAGCCCAGTTCCCAGTCTTTCACAAGTGGCCCCATCCAGATGCTGCATGAAATGCAGTACAGCTTAATTCATTAATAGTCAACATGGCTGTAGCTATTCACACGAGAAAGTGAGATCACTCTATTATTTTACGTATCAGAGTAGTAACAATTATGTGTGGCATAGTGGAAATGTCCTGTTCTATTTCCACTGATACAGCCTTATGGATTGCACTTGAGGGTACATCCAAATCCAGAAACTCTCTGTGAATGGAAGCAACTATGTATGTCCTTCCTTTACTACACAAACCTCTTTTCTTATGCACTGAAGTACATCGTTTCATTTACCGTATGTCCCCCCCTCTAGTTTTTCTTAGGAGAAATTAAATCTGGCAGTTTGGCAAAAGACCCAGCTCTTTCATGATACTGTCTTACTTTCAGTGTGTGTGTGGGGAGGAGGGAGGGAAGTAAGATTTAGGGAGGGTTTTTTAAAAAACAGTTTATATTGCAGAAAATAATGTGTGTGTAGGAAAAGATACACTAAGGATTGCATGAGGATTTATTCAAAATCTGATCATTATGCATGAGTTGTGCTTGAGATGTACCTCACAACTTCCGCATTTAAGTTTGATTCCTACAAATACACACTTGCTTTCACTTAACACTGTTGCACATGGCTGCTGTGGCAAGTATGTGTGGTGAGTGCACAGGTCTTTCCTAGTCTGTCAGCATTTTACTGGAAAAAAGGTGTGAAGAAAATTCATGTGATTAGCCTCACACACCTAACTAAAATATCCACACAGGTGCTTCTGACAGTATAAGTAGCAGCTGCTATAAGTACGTATGAAGTGTATATATGCAGAACATACATGGCTCATTGCACCTGCAAAGCTACCTTTGAAGAGAGTCACAAAACCTGTTCTTGTCAAGAGAAACTGATGTTTACTGAATATAGAGCATGTGTAGCCATAAAATGAAATGATGAAACAGAACATTGAGAGGAAAGCTGCCATAGGATACTCTGAGCTCGTGGGTTATGGCACAATGTGAATGGAACCAAATAATTAAGTACATCACAGCGACAAATGTAGTTCATTTCTTACAGTTTTGTTATATAATACCACCAAAAAAGAAAAGAAAAGAAAGAGACGAAACTCCCATGATGAGGCCAGTATTCTGCTGTTAGTCGCAATTAGAGTCAATCCACTGAATTAGTGAAGTTTATGTCAGTGTTGATGCATCATTCAGCAATTGATTTAGTGGGGATATTTTAGTTAGGTGTAGCAATAGGATTTAGGCCAAAATGTTATAAAGTGAAGAGAAAATATTAGGTAGTTTTGTATTACAGTTGTATATAAACAAGAAATATTTAAGGTGGGCTTTTTTTGTTCCTATTTAGGCTGTGGCTTCCAGCTGCTGGTCAGTCCTAAAACAGAAAAAGCAAAAAATGAAAGTGAGTAACATTTGATTTTTATATTAATAGAAATAGTGGTCACCATCAAGTGCTATAAATTATGACATGGACTTCAACTGCGAGGAACATATACGATTGTGATAAATGATAGACTTCAGCAACATGAAAAGAAAGGTATAAGATGAATTATTATCAAGGTGCAGTGAAGCAACTTTGCATTCACTGTAAAATAGTTCATGGTTAAACTGGGGCTACAGTGATCAAGATCAGGTTCCCACTGGTGGTACTTAAGAGGGTATGCTGGTAAGTACCATGAGTTTACTAGTTAATATTCCACCTAGTTACGTGTTTGCCAACAAAATAACGATTGGTCTGTTTCCTCTCAAATTATACTATATTTAATTCGTATGTTATCCATGTTACAATGGCTGGATGAGGTTATATATAGAAGGTCTTCTGTTTATAATGTTATGGGAAGGATGCCCAAATATTTAACATATTTATGTAAGTAATACTTGTGAAAAGAAAAAGATGGTGTTATTTTAGTCCAAAGCATAAATCAGTGTGTGTAGACCTATATTTATACAAAACATCAGTTGGGAAAAGAGTAAAACAAATCCAACTTGTCTTATTGCAGGGATGGGCAAAGTGCAGTCCACATCTGCCTACATCTCCAAATGTAAGCAGCTCCCCTACCCCTTTTTTTTTCCTTTTAATTTTGGCACCTAAAGTTCTCTTATTCCTTTGAACAGTGCCAGCCCAGCCATTGGCTTAACCAGTGCAGTCGCCTCAGGTGGCAGAACATCAGGAGTGGTGGCAAAGCTGCTGCCACCAGTTTTGCTGCTACAACCAACCTCTTTTTTTCTTTCTTTTCTTCTTTTTCTCTCTTTTTTTTTTGTTTTTGTTTTTGTTTTGAGGTGATTTTGTCATCTTTGGGCCATTAAACCCTGTCCATTTGTAATTTTTATAAAATCTGGCCACTGAGGAACATGGGAGTGTTTTTCCACACACAAAAAAAAACTTTTTAAAAGCAAAATGTTTTGGGTTGGCCAATGTGCAGGTGTGAGCAAAAGCTTCTGGGGTCTAGGATGGACATGTGCAACCCTTGGACTTTGGGAGATTGCCCACCCATGCTTTACTGAATCACTTACTTTGTAGAAAGGGGGGGCTATAATACAGCAAAAGACTAGCAGAAGGTTTTTTGCAAGTAGTCCTCTATATCAGCTGTTCTCAATGGGGGGGATATATGGCCCCCTGGGGGGTCCTGCCACATTTGACGGAGGCCACAGACTGGAAACAATTCCTCACACACTACCTTAAAAGGTTCACTATGCAACTTATACAATCCAGATTCTGCCTATATGTCGTTCATATTGTGTTTATGGCCATGGCCAAAAAAAGGTTGAGAATGGCTGTTATATGACTACTCAGAAATAAGGCTTACTCTTTAATGGGACTCATTCCCAGATTAGTGGGTATAGGATTTCCATCTTAATTGTCTGAATAATTAGAAAAGAGACTCTTTTAAGTTTTGTGGGATTTCTTTACGTTAGTTATAGGATAGCAGCTTTAGGTCTAAATCCAATATTGCACTAACTCTTAGTATTGGAACTTTCTTCCCAACTCAGTTACGAGGGGGTGCTGATAAGTACTGAGCCTTTCCCAGAAAAAATTGAGCTAGGAAGCTGTAACTACCACACTATTCTACATATTCCCCCAGGAAGTCAATGCACTTGCGACATCTGTCCTGCAGCTTCTTAAGTCCCTGCAAATAAAATTCTTCCGAGTGCTGGTGTAACCACTCATTTGCAGCATTAGTTGCCTCCAGAACACTCCCAAATCGTTGTCCCTTTAGGTGTTTTTTGAGTTTGGGGAAAAGATAATAGTCAGAAGGAGCCAGGTCAGGAGAATAGGGTGGATGGGACATCACTTGAAAGCCTAAGGACATCAGTTTTGCCATTGTTTCACCTGCAGTGCATGATGAGGCGTTGTCATGCAACAGGACGACACCTTTGGAGAGCTTTCCTCGACGTTTTTCCTTGATGTTTTGCCTCAACTTCGTCAATAAAGCACAGTAATATTTTGCATTGATGGTTGAACCCTGTTGGAGGTAGTCCACCAGCAGAACTCCCTTCTTATCCCAAAAAACTGTTGCCATTTGCTTCTGCACTGACCTTTGCACTTGGAACGTCTTTGGCCTGGGGGAACCACTGTGCCTCCATTCCTTAGACTGTTCCTTTGTCTCAGGATCATAACAGTAGATCCATGTCTCATCACCAGTTACCAGTTTGCCCAGGAAATCTGACTCATTTCTTGCAAAATGTTCCAAAACAGCCACCGATGACTCCACATGTTTCCTCTTTTGTTCGGTTGTCAAAAGTTTGGGGATCCACTTTGCTGCCAGCTTTCTCATTTCCAAGTCGTTGTGGATAATGGCACCAACTCTCTCACGTGATATTCTCAGATATATAGCAATACTTTTGGCTGATATTCGGCGGTCCTCCATGATCATGTCATGGATGGCTTTCACATTTGCAGGCACAGAGACAGAAACAGGCCTTCCACTGGGTTTCTCACTATCAACACCGAAACATGTACCCCAACATGTTCTAGAGATTTCCCCACCTCTCTCGAGCAGATTTCAAAGTGCAGAAGAGGGTGGTGTTTGAGGGAGATTGCCTTCACATGATTGATTATGCTGTCAATTATTAGCAGTCATCACTCTTTGAATTTAAGCCAAGATGGCTTTCTTTGATGTAACAATTGTTGACATTATTCTTAATCAGTAATTAACAATTGCTAATTTTTTTTCTAGGTTCCTGATGGTTTCTTTGCACACTTCTATGGTATTTGTGAGCACATTAGTCCTGTTCTGGCATGGGGCTTTTTGGGCCCTAAAAATTCACTGTATGAGTTATGCAGCTTCTTCAAGGTAGGTTACTTCATTAGGTTAAAAAAGCCTCTTGTGTACCAATGAATGAATGAGTAAATGAACGAATGAATTAATGAATGTGCAAAATTACAAATAAATTCTTCTTTAATAACTTTCTGAACCTGCAGGTTATAGTAAATAACAGTTTATTTTGCATTTCTTTTTTTCTTTTTTTTAAACTAGGATCAGGTTCTTTATTTCCTGAAGGACATTTTCGACTTTGAAAAAGTACGATATTCAACTCTAGATCATTTAGCGGAAGACCTTGTGCAATTGCTGATTCGTCACACTGAACTTCTCCTGGCTTATCTTGGAACTGACTCCCTAAGGCATGTCAGTGGCTGTGTTGGTGGATGTGAACACCCCATGGCCAGTGGCCTTTTGGAAGCAAAAGTGCTATAGGCCCCCTTTTTTTGTTAACACAAGCACAATTTTTTGCCTTTTTCTCCCTCAAGGAAAGCTGCCATTGCTTCTAGTCCTTTTTGAGGAAGTACATGAAAATCCACAATGTTGTTAAATATGGTCTCAGGGTGGTTTAAAAATATGGAAATCAATGCTTAAAATATTACTGTATATATCTACAAAGGGCCAGCTCAGTTGTCATTGGATTTATATGTAATATATGCCAACTTTTTTAAATTAATGGTTATGTTAAATTTATTGGTAGATCTTGCCACAGATAAATTGTCACTGAAAGTGTGATTAAGATATACCTTATAGAAAATAAGTTTATCTCAAAGGTTTACATTGTATGACTTAACTCAGTACAAAGTCTCAAAAGCTCTACCTGGCTATGTGTTTGCCAAGTTATGCACCTTTTTTTTTGTCTCAAGCGACATGTACAATAAAATATCATGTAGAATGGCAAGTGAATTCAGTTTGGCTTGACATTTTCTGTCCATTTTCTATCATTTGCAAGGTAGCAAAATTAATAAATCCATTCAATTGTGAGGCAAAAATGACATTCTTTAATTCTTTAAGCATTATAACAAAATTTAAGTGCTAATTCATATGCTTTTATGTAAACTGATGTCTTCTTTTGTGAAATCAAGAGTCTGGTCAGGCCTTAAAATAGTTTTAAATTTTATTTGGTTGTTAGTAATTAGACAATGAATTAATGGTTTAATTCCTTCCCTATTTGGAGAGCTTTTAAAACTTTATACTAGTTGTGAATAAGCTATGATATTGTCTTGTTGATTGTAGCATTTAAAATATATTTTTAAGGAAAAGAATATATGTCGAAAAAAGGTAATGCAACAAAACATAAAAACCACATAAATATTTGTTCCTTTGTTGTTTTATATTTGTCTCTTGTTTTTCTTCCAAAAATCTGGGATTCTGTCTGGATGAGTACTCCAGTGCTCTGTACAAAAAAAAAGTTGTCCCTGAAAGTACTTCTGAAAGCTTCACACTTGAATCGTGTAATTATGGATTGCTGCAGGGTTCTACAACAGAACTTGATCAGTCGTAACAGAACACTTCCTGCTTGTCTGGTCTAGTGTGCTGACTTGCCATTGCTCTCTGGTGCTGCATGTTCTTACAGAAAAGCCCCTATATGACCAGCTGTTTTAAAAGAATCTTCTTTGTAAAGAAGATGGGATTGCCAACTGCTGCTTGCAAAAAGCTGGAAGCAGCCCTTTCTGGTTTATTATTAATACTGCATCGCACTGTTAAATTTGTACAAGAAGGACTTGAAATAGTAAAGGGAGCAGTGCTCCTGTAGGTATTCTGCTTCTCTTTCACTAGCATCTTTATTTAGTTTGATGTTTTAGAATATTCACACCCCTCTTTTTATCCTCCAAATATGGGCCATAGCATCTCCATAAATTATAGCCAAAAAACAATAAAACATATTTGCAACAAATTTTCTTATCCATAATAAAACCAACAAACTCTTCAAAAGCCAGCTAGTAAAACCAATTCAAAATGCCTGTCAACCCATCAATCATCAATATGCAAGCAAGCATCAGACAATATGCAAGCAAATACCATTACAAAAAAAAATCTGATCAGCAAAGCACCATAAAAATTTCTCAGAAGAATGGGCTAACACACTTAAGCCACTGGAAAACAAGGTGACCAAAATCAGTGAGGAAGCTCAATACATTTAATATTCAACCTGAATGATTTGTTTAGCTGCTCCTTCTTAAAATTTTAATACATCATACTTTGTGTTCTCAAAGGCTTTCACATCCGGGCCCCTATGGTTGTTGTGGGTTTTTCGGGCTGTTTGGCCGTGTTCTGGAGGTTTTTCTTCCTAACGTTTTGCCAGTCTCTGTGGCCGGCATCTTCAGAGGACAGCAGTTAGAACTCTGTCTGTGTTCTGGTGTACTGTGTGGGATTGTCGTTAGGCAAAATGTTAGGAAGAAAACCCTACAACAAACATCATACTTTGTTAGCACATATTAAAAAGGTGATAAAGCTCACCTTAATCTATGGCATGCTGATCAAATATTAGCTGGATTAAGATGGAGATATCAAAGTCTCATTCAACTGAAAACTGGACTACATTTTATTAAAAGGTCAAAAAAAACCCCGAAAGTAATGGTTTGGCACAGAAACACCTTAGTTAGAATGGGGTGGCTAACCCTACATCCTGTGTCCAAATAATTAGAGTCAATTAAGCAGTCCTTGTGCCTAGTTTTATAAACCCTAAACTTTCTATGATAACTGTTGTAAGTTAAAAACATTGTTTGGTGTAAGTGTGGGGAATCCAACCCATGGTCCTGATCAAGCCTACGTATTATTCCCTGCTAGTGCCATGAACTCTTTCAACTGATGTGTGTAGTCTTCTTTGGGGGCTGCCTGCTTGGCAGGTTATTATCAGTAGCAGATTTTGTTCGCTAGTTTAAAATTTGGCTTCAGCTTGATAGAACATCAGTAGCACTGAAGTACTCAGTTCCATTATGAAGGATCTGAAATGCTACTCCCTTATTGTGAGAAAACTAATCAAGCACCTTGAAGTAGCTTTGGGCTCGATCACATGTGAGAAAATAATTATATTGATTCATTTTATTCCTCTGTTTTACTGACACTTTTTTTTGGCAGTCATGTATATATATATTGGCGGAAGCATTTACATTGTTTTTAACTGTATTGATTCGTTTCTTTCTATTTGAAACATTATTGCAGGCTACACTGCTCTTTAATTTTGTTTTGATTCATATTCTCTACTATTTCTTGGGGCAATTAGGACCCCACTGTCCTTTTTAATAAAGATGATATATTGATGAAGCTTCTATCCTCCTCCCCTTTTTCCTTCCCTTTTACTCACTCTTCCTCTTTTTCATGTTTCTCCCTCTCAGTTCTTGGCTTTCATTTTTCTTTCCCCTTTTTTCTTTTCTCTTTTAAACAGCATGAGGAGGAAGCAGGTTTTAAAAGGCTTGCAAAATATTGTGAAGAGCAGGGTTTAAAAAATCCAACACTCGTTTCTTTACAGTTCAATGCAGGAAATCTCAAGCTCTCTTTCACCTGCAAGGCGAGGGGAAAGCTGTCTCCCTCTGAACAATGTATTCATGTTGTTTTTGTGGCTGCAGTGGTTGCAGCTATGGCTGCTGCTACTAGTGATTTATCAATATATTTTCTTAATTAAAGGGTACAAGCACTGTGGCCATGAAGTGGCCACGGTGACCAGAAACCCAATCCCTTTGCAAAGGAAATAAATCGACAGCAATGTTCACACACACTAAAACGATAAGGAATGAAGTGATAGTTGTAGTTTTTTCGGGCTGTTTGACCATGTTTGGCCAAATAGCCCAAAAAAACTACAACAACCATCGGATCCCCACCATTAAAGCCTTTGAGAATACAATGAAGTGATACATCATCATTACAATTTAACACAACCCTCCTGGTGTGGGGGAAATAAACCGATTGTCATGGCAAATTAATCGATGATGGTCATGCATCATGTGAATGGAAAATTATGAAACTATCTAAATAATGGCCAAATTGGTATAACTGGGGTTCTTTTGGCAGGTGTGATTGAGCCTTTGTTAACTATGTATTCTGAATTCAAGGATCCCTTCAAAACTTATGTTAATGTTTTGCAATGCAAGACGCTTGTTTGGCAGCACAAACCAAAATAGGATCATTGAGGGTCAGATCACACTGCAAGACAGCAGAGTATTTCTGCCTTCAGGCTATGCAAGTTTTTCAGTGCAATGTACCTAAGACAACAAACACTCAACAAAATCTTGCCATCTTGTAACTGACCAGTTAGAAAACAAAAGCGGACTAAATAGCCAACCTTGACTTGATACAAGCTTATGTTAGAGTAAATATCTTATGAATGCACTGCTTTTAAATATGGAATTAGCATCTCCTCTAGTCAGGCCCTGACTGTGGCATCCCACTGATAACCCATGATTCATTATTATCCTTTTCACTTTAAACCTATGCTGATGTTTTGCAATGGCACAAGCCCTGTGCCTTGCTCAAAATCGTGCTACTGAGAACTGTGTGACTGACAGTTCCAATTAGGGTTCCTAGTTAACCACACACACACATCCAACTTTGTCCTTTTAGTTCAAAATGAGATGTCGGATCTGGCTACAGTGACACATGTCTTAGTTACATCCTGTTTGGGTTACTGTAACATGCTCTATGTGGGGCTGCCTTTGAAGACGGTTCGGAAACTTCAACTGGTGCAAAACTCGGCAGCCAGGCTACTGATTGGGGCCAGCTACAGGGAGTATATAACGCACCTGTTACAAGAACTGCACTGGCTACCAGTCCGTTTCCAGGCCCAATTCAAAGTTCTGGTCATTATCTATAAAGCCCTATACAGCTTGGGTCCAGGCTACCTGAAGGACCGTATCTCCCTATATGTGCCTTCTCTGCAATTAAGATCAGCAGAGGAGGTCCTCCTCTCGGTCCCATTGCCAGCACAAGCACAGCTGATGGGGACATGGGAGAGGGCCTTCTCTGTGGCAGCTCCCAGGCTATGGAATGCTCTCCCTTGGGAGATCAGGATGGCCCCTTCCCTGTTACCCTTCCTAAAAAAACCTAAAGAACTGTGAGAGCTCCAACGGTGGAGGCATTCAAGAGAAAATTGAATCACTGTCTGTCAGATCTGCTTTGATCTGGATTCTTGCATTGAGCAGGGGGTTGGACTTGATGGCCTTACAGGCCTCTTCCAATGGAATTATTAAATATTCTATTATTATTTTTCTTTGAGAGCCTGCCATCATTACATTGTGCAAAAGACTACCAGCCATGAGTGTCTGCGATGGAATTGGTGTTTGTTCTTCTAAATCCTTACTATTTTAATATACACAGGCAGATGCAGTGTAATGTAATGCTGCATGCTATGTATGCGAATTATGCTTACATAACACTATGTAGTTTCTCTCCCCCTTAAAACAGATACTGCAGACACTCTTGAGTACCACTGAACATAGCTGGATATCACTTCAGAGTAAGCATACATAGAGTGGAACTAGAAGTTAAGACATTGAAACTGACTGACCATACAGTCCTTTCCATGCACCATATTTATTGGTATTCCTCAATATAACTTCAATGCATTATGAAAGCAAAATCCTATGTCTTGCCTCTTTAAATAGATGGAATTAAAGAAAGTAGCACTAGCATGTAGGCCATCCTAATGTGACATAAATAACTATGTTTGGAATTAAGAGAATTTTCTGTAATAGTTTACTTTGGGGCTATGGTGTGATGGTCAACTTGCCCCAGTGATGAAAAGACTGTAAATCCTCAATTCAGCATGCAATTTTCATCACTTTTTGAACTGCTGCTGCATCAATTTGTAGTTGCCCAACTGTGTGCTGGTGGACTCAACAGACACATTGAAACTAAGATACACAAACACCATGATTAAGGTAGAACAACTGCACCACTGCAGATGTGCATGCTTTCCATTAGACCAGACTTACTCTCAAATATCATTTAATTTTTTTCTTATTCAGTTCCTCAAGAACCTCCCCAAAACTCTACAGAGTGACTAATATAACTAGAAACTAGATGTAATGGAGGTAGCCCTCCATAGGAAGAAAAGCTTATCTCAGGCATCCATACTTTTGACCCATATGCTCCTCCAAAACATTAGGGGCTGTTATAATTCTGTCCTCACCTACATCATTCTCTCTAGATCCACATTGTTGCTTTACCTTTGGCAAAGGCACATAGAGAGGTACGCCCATAATATTTGCATCGTGCTAATAAGTGTCCATTTATATTTGCAGATACATTTATTGCAATTTTAGCAAAAGATATGTGGCAAAAATAGAGTACTCTAACACCACAGAAAGACGGGAGAGTGGCTTAACATGATCAGTGGCTCCTGAATCATGAGGATCAAATGCTCCAAAAAGCACACAACCAGCTTCAATTGTACTGTAATTTACCTTTTTAAGAAACACAAGCTGATTGGTGACTAGTGTTTTGTGACATTAGAAATCTGTGACTTTGCTTATATTTCACCAAGACAAGATCAGTTTTCTTGCTTTATCTGCTTATATGTAGTTGTATAATTATTCTGTAGTCATGATTTTTGTCTTAAAGTTCAGCTGCAGTTTTTCTTTGGCACATGCTTCTAGGAAAATTATAAGTAATTGAATATGCCCGTATGCAAAATTTGCTTCAAACCCAAGCACAGCAACACCTAACACACTCCCTTCTATAATGGAAACCCCATATTACTAAATTAGAAGCTAGTATTGCTCTATTTTTTTAACCAAAATTCTTCCTGCTACCTCAACTGCCCCTTCCCCCTGTTGGCTTTTATTAGAAGAATGTGTTCCAGTCTTTCTGGGCACAGAAATGTTGGCTCTTACTTCTGTGTGGCCTTGCCTTACAGTAAACCATTCTGGAATCAGATGCAAGGTGAAATAGCAGCCATCATACAGAGGTCTTTCACCCATACTGAAGAACTTGGCTTGCTCAGTGCTTTTATTGAATCCAACAAGAATTTTGTTACAAAACTCTTCTTCCTCCTGGCAACAGTTACCACTAAAGTGGGCAGAGACTGGATGAATACTGCTAGTTTTAAAATTGAATCATGAACTCATGATCAGGTGAATGTAGCTCATAACGCTGGCTGAAGAGATAGCACACAAAGTAAGATAAGGCTGGCTCAATTAGCAGTCTTTGTTACAAGCTTACTGTATTTTCTAGAAACCACATGGGGCATTCTTTACCTTCTCACACTAAAGCATGGACAAATTCAGATTGGTGAATTAAATGCTAAGCTTTTTCTGCACTCCACTATATGTCTACATAACGAGCCACTGACTGACTGTAACAATTACTTCATTTTACATCCGTATGTTTTCTTCCCTGCTCTGGCATCCATTTCCTTGTTCTTTTGTAGATGACATTATGCTACTGTGCTTTTGTAACCTTATAAAATTTAACTCTCTGTTCTTTCTCCCTCTGTACAAAAATTAATTTCAGAAGAAATAAATCTGCATTTTGGTTTTCTGAGCCTTGGAAAATTTATCACTGATATAATTGCCGTGTCACACCTACTTTAATTGTTGGTTTCTTATTCGCCTGTAAGCAAGAGGAATACTACCTACTTTCTGCATTTACTTCTGTATCAGACTTCCCCACTCAGGTGCCTTCCAGTCCTCATTCCCAGCCAGCATGGTTAATAACTGTATTAGCTAAAGTTGAAAGGTACTGTAGTCCAAGGTTGAACAAGCTTACTTTAGAGGGTCTTCTGAACTACGCTTATTACTAAATCTAAAGTTCCAGTTAACGATCACAGAAAGGACAGTAGGAAAGAAAAGTTTTGAGAAGTTAGTGAATAGTGGAGAAACAAATAACCTAAATAAAATAAAATGATTGATTTTGGGGAAGGGAATGGAGAATAAAAAGGGGAGAAACAAGAGCAAAGAGAAAGTGAGAAATCAAAGAGAAATAGTGGAAGCTGAGGTCAATGGATGGGTTATATTAAGCTTGAAGCAAGAAAGGGAAATGGGTTGTTGTCACTGAACTATAGCCCATTTTTATGGCACTGCGTCTGCACACAGCCCCATCCTTTGGACTCAAAAGTTTAGACGGCATGGTATGATTCTGTACGACACAGATGTACAGTGATATCAGGCTGACACTGTCAGAGTCACAATGCACCTAAGTTACTTTATCCCATTTGTGTAGACAATAAAGAAATTAGAACCTTTGTTGTTGTTTAGTAGTTAAGTCGTGTCCGACCCTTCGTGACCCCATGGACCAGAGCACGCCAGGCCCTCCTGTCTTCCACTGCCTCCCGGAGTTGGGTCAAATTCATGTTGGTTGCTTCGATGACACTGTCCAAACATCTCGTCCTCTGTCGTCCCCTTCTCCTCTTGCCTTCACACTTTCCCAACATCAGGGTCTTTTCCAGGGAGTCTTCTCTTCTCATGAGATGGCCAAAGTATTGGAGCCTCAGCTTCAGGATCTGTCCTTCCAGTGAGCACTCAGGGTTGATTTCCTTCAGAATGGATAGGTTTGTTCTCCTTGCAGTCCAGGGGACTCTCAAGAGTCTCCTCCAGCACCACAATTCAAAAGCATTAATTCTTCGGTGGTCAGCCTTCTTCATGGTCCAGCTCTCACTTCCATACATCGCTACAGGAAAAACCATAGCTTTGACTATGCGGACCTTTGTCGGCAAGGTGATGTCTCTGCTTTTTAAGATGCTGTCTAGGTTTGTCATCGCTTTCCTCCCAAGAAGGTGTATTTTAATTTTGTGGCTGCTGTCACCATCTGCAGTGATCATGGAGCGCAAGAAGGTAAAATCTGTCACTGCCTCCATATCTTCCCCTTCTATTTGCCAGGAGGTGATGGGACCATGATCTTAGTTTTTTTGATGTTGAACTTCAGACAATTTTTTGTGCTCTCCTTTTTCACCCTCATTAAGAGGTTATTTAATTCCTCCTCACTTTCTGCCATCAGAGTGGTATCATCTGCATATCTGAGGTTGTTGATATTTCTTCCGGCAATCTTAATTCCGGCTTGGGATTCATCCAGTCCAGCCTTTCGCATGAAAATTAGAACCTAGTAGGCATAATTGCTGCAATTTGTTAATTTTGGATGCATTGTTGGTTTATTCTTCTGGTTACTGTATGTGGGCAGCCCACATAGTATAATTACTGGAAGAATATCAAGGGCTTTTGTCCATAGCAAAAATTTTGGGAAGCAGAAGGTAAATCCTTCACAACAAGTAAATAAAATTATTCTGGGCTTCTCTTTCATTATTAACATATTTTGGTGTTGGAGGCAGGGATGGAAACAAGACAGGACAAATAATAAAATCCCCATACTGATATGTGCTCATAATCTAATCTAGGAATTAGAAAGAGCCGGTCCTGGATGCTAGAACATGAACTTCACCTCAACAGAACAGTCACTGCAAGTGTGAAAATGCTGATGTTATAATGGGCTGACACACCATCCTATACGTAAGCAAAATACTGAGAACAGACCAGTAGTTCCGCCGATCTGGTGCTGACTGGACTTCATGTTACTGCAATTATCTGGTAAGTTACTATTATTAGTTGTTTGCTCTCTATGACTTTAGTGCTATAAAAAAGCCACCAAGATCACCCTCTCTTTCTCGAAACAGTTATTCTTTCTAATGTACAAACCTGATGCTTCTGAACTGCCATCAGCTGGACCAGAAATATTTGTATGCTGGAAGGAAAGGGAGGAAAAAAATCTAATTTAAAACAGAAGAGTAAGTAATTTTAAAAAGACAATAAATAATGGAAATATGGATACATTTTAGATGGAACTGAAACATGGATACGTTTTAGACTGAGTTCAAGCTGTTGTTGGCACAGGTTCTGTGGATTTTGAAGGTGAAGGTTGGTTTCTACTTATTGTTTCTGTATATAAGAAGCCATGTATTTGCTTCCATCATTTCATCCTTGCTGGATGGGGATGGTAGGATTTGTAGTCACCTCTGGGAGTCGCCAGATTGCAGAAGGTTTAGCTCAGGAGAACAGCTAGTGCTCTGATGGTGTTAGAAAACCTACCTAACCCTAGGATAATGTAAATAAGACTCTTTTTGTCCCCTTTGTCTGGAAACAGAGGTTGAAATCCAGTGGTAAGTCACACCTAGAGTAGACCCATTGAATCATTGGGGATTTGGTGACTCAACACCGAAGTAACTTCTAGTGATTCAATGGCCTTACCCTGATTTATTTATTTACAAGATTTTTTAGCAGCGCCGTTACTCTGAGCGGCGTACAACAATATTAAAACTTTAAAAACATTAAAACCATTAAAAATAGGCAATATTATAATAATATCCTATATTAAAAACAATCATTAAAACATTAATATTAATAAATCCTGATTGTGATTTACTACTGGATTTCGATCAGGATTTCTGCTTTGAATGTGTGCCACTCCCCCCCCACCCCACCCCACCCCGCAGCCCAGGGACCGTGTTGAAGGATATTGCCTCAAAATCAAGGCTAACAATATGCAGTGAGAAGAAGGTCACTCTGCATATGCTCCGTGCCACTTTTCCTGCTTAAGCGCGGGAAGAAGGTAACAGGTCAAGTACCTCAGCAAACCATACCCGGGGCTTCCCCCCCCCCCCCCCCAACACCCCGTCTCCACTATTCTGCTTTTCATGTCCCCTCCGGACTCGACTTCGGTCGGGGAATTCGACAACCTCCTGAGGCCCTGGGTATTAATAGCCTAACGGAGCTTCCAGCCCAAAATAACCCGCCTGGGCCAGAGAAAGAGAGAGAGAGAGGCCCCATGCGGCGCGGGGAGAGGGCGCTGAGTGGGGGGGGGGGGAAGAGAGGAGGGGGTGGCCACTGTGTGTATGTGTGTGTGCTTGCGTGTGCGCGCGTCGGGACAGCTGCAGCCGGGCTGGGGCTGGCTTGGAATGCAGGCGCGGGCTGCGCACCGGGACTTTTATGGAAACTTGCAGAGCCCGACGCCGGAGCCGCAGCCAAGGGGCGAGCTTGGTCAAGCAGCAACGGTAGCCGCCGTCGTAGCAGCAGCAGCGGAGACGGCTCTCTTGCTCTTCTCACGCCCACCCAACCGCGGGGATTAACTGGAGGCGAAGCGGGACGCGCACAGGGGCTCTCAGGTACCAGAAGCCGCGCGCGGGGGGGGGGGGGGGGCGGGGGCGGGTTGAGGTTGGTGTTTTTTTTTGGGCGCGCAAAGGTCACCTCGAGGCGGTCGTCTGGCGCGCCGGGAGGTGAGGGCGCAAGGAGAACGGCCGGGAAAGGGCGGGAGGGGAGCCGCGTCTCCCGGGGGAAGGTGCCTCCGGTTCCAACGTAGAGCCTGTCTCAGCTCTTGGTTTTGTTTTCTAATGAATAGTACCCCCCGGTTGTTGTTGTGTGTGTTTTTTGGTCGGCTTTTGCTTTTCCTTGTTCGAGGTGGTTTTGGGGTGTTCCTCTCCAGCCACCCCGCTTGCGTTGTCTTTTGGCTATTAGTTTGGTATCCGTCTTACAGAAGAGGGATGGATGGCTCTTCCCCCCCCCCCTCCCCACACACACACACACACTGCAGCCTTTTGACACAGACGAAATTTGCTTCTCCCTCCTCAACCCCTTCTCCGGCAAGTTAGTGCGCCTGTTTAGTGTCTCCTTAGGAAGGCAGCCACTCAGCTCTTTCGCTCTTCGCCCCCCCCCCCCGTCCCGCCATCCCATCCCCTCGTCACGAGCTTCGTTATTCTTCTTCTCTGCCAAAGAGCAACAGGCGAAGATTCCCCTCTAAACCACCTTTTCTTACTTGGAGGGAATTCTAGACTTCGAGGCTTTGTAGGATAGGGTTGCATCTTCACCACGGTGGGGGTGGGGAGGGGTGGATCGGTCAGATCCAAGCTCTTGTGCAAGGGCAGAAGAAACCATGCCTGGTGTGACATCTTGAACAGGGTAATGCCCAGATGTCCCTCGTTTCAAAGGCGAGCCCTTTTATTCTGAAACGACTCCACTTGAACATATTGCAACAGTCTAAAATATCTACCACAACGCAGAAAGAGGCCCACCCCATTCAGGTTTATATATTGCATTGCCATTGAATAAATACATTTCCCTGGTGCAAATAAATCAGGGCAAGAGGCAGAGGAGTTTAACTGAGAAGAACAGCATGGATTACACTGAGGTCTGTCTGCTACCCAGAGGTCAATGTAAAGGAAACCTTTTGCTGAAAGGTGTGGGACTGATCAGTAGCTAAGGAGATGACAATGAGGAATAAGGTGCTGAGCTAATATTAGAGCCACAGTTGTGGTGGTGGTGATAGAGTCACCAGATAAGTGGGTGGGTGATCTCTAAACCCTTGCTCTCGTCATTTGCTTATCTTGTGGAAGTCACTGTGCCCTTACTAAACTGAAAAAGCTGTTCAAGTGACACAAATCATAAGAATGTCTTTTAAAGTTGTCTCCCCAAAGTGCCAGGTTTTTAGTGGCCTTACCCACTGTCCAGATTTGATTCACATTGCACGCTATGAAGAACGCTAATTTTACAGAATGCAAAGGCAAAAAGCCAGGGAAGCAAGAAGTGGCTACATGATTTTGCAAGGGACCTAAACTGGAAAACCAAGTGCTTCTTGTTAAAAGAATTTATCTTCTAAAAATGAGTTGAGGCTGTGAGTTGATTAAAATATAACAATACATTTTAATTCCTTTGCATTATATATAAGAAAGCGGTGTCTTATTGTATATAGTCAAAGGCCATTACAATCAAATAAAATTATATAAGCAAAACCCAATATACACAGATTCCATAATGAAATAGAAGATATTGAGTCATAAAATAAAATACAAGCATCACTTTTAGATCAAGGATCACACTAGTGTAGTTCACGTATGAACGAAGAATTGAATATTTAAGCATACCTTAAACAAGTGTGTCTGTGTTCCTCTGTTTGTATGCAATGCATGTATGTATGTGCACAACATACTGCTTTTAATTTTTTTTAACATATACATATACATTTAGAATAAATTTCACTGCTAAATACAAAGGAAGTGTTTTATGTTCTGTCAAGTTACCTTTAACTATACTTTACTTTAAAAAAAGAGGGATGGAAGTAAATTCTTGTTATGCATATTATGTTACCATATACAGTAGCTGGTATAGTTTACTTATTTTAAAATCATTTTAAATCTGACATTTCTCAGAACTGTGGTATTTTGACTGTTTGAAAGAAGAAAATGAGTCTGGCTACCCATCCAGGTGGATCTCTTTCTCTGTAAAGTACTCAAAGTATATGTGCCATCAGTCAGTAGTAGACAACAAAGCTATCTCCTGGACAACAAGGTTTCCATTCAAAACTCACCTCTGTAATGAACTAAGAAAGCATGAAACAATCCACAATGTCTTAAGGTGGGCTTCCGGATGTTATTAGACTGCCAACCCCAGCAGTGCTAAGTAGCATAGCCAATGGTGAGCAATACTGGGAGTTGCAGTTGAACAACATCTGGCAGGATATGCTTTCACAGTGCTGTGGGGAAGAAATGCTGAGAGAAATGGCAGGAAACCATGGGGAAATTCTGAAGTGCTATATAGCTGTATTGTTGTTATTGTTCATTTGAATTATATATTCCAAATACTAAATTATTTAGATAATGAATTATTTTCCAGGATGCCAAATAGCAATAAAATGTTTCCTTTGATGTGTACTGCCACCTTTCTCCCAACCTTCCTCTCTCTTGAACTGTCTATTGGCTTACCAGCTTACAAGGTGTGAGCAACCTGTGACCCTACCCACTCAATTCTGCAGGCCTCTAAGATTACAAAAAAGAAAGGCAGTGACAACAGAAGAAGTGACATACACATCCTTGCTCCTCATCTGGTCACATGTTAACTGTATCCTAAAGCAGAATATCTCACCAGGGCTAAAGTCTGCATGGCGTGAAGTTTCTTTAGAGCTTTCCTCAAAGTTATTGTTCTGTAGTGTCAGTTGCCGCCAGTATTACTTTGCAGATTCTTGGAAGGCTGTTTGTACCTTCCTCATACCATTGTATTTTAATTTAACAAACATTATGTACTTTTGGGTACCTAAAGCATCTTGCAAGGACATATAAGGACATATATTATTTGAGCTGGAGGTAATGTAGCTTCCAAAGTTAAAGGCACTCAAACATCCAAGGTCACTGTTAGGTGGATAATAATATTGCAGCATTTCCTCTCTTCGTAATTCTTCAGGATACTAGCCGGCTGTCTCCTTCTCTATGATATTCCAGTCCATTCTTTCCTCCCACTCACAGGTTTTCCATTTTTATTTTCCAGCTGTCATTCAACATTTTTTGCCCAGGAACTTATTCACTCTTCTCTTGGCTCTGTGGGTGCGGTTTTTTTTGTTTTTAATAATAACCACCACCACCATTTATTAAATAACAACAAGAACAACAACCTGAAAACTTTAGTTTTGTTTTGTTTTAAATGAGGGGGGTTCTTTGCCCCATGAGTTTTCTTTTATTTTTGTTTATTTGTATGTTTTTGAATCCTGGATTCCCCCAAGGATACTGCTGTCTTGTTTCTGAGTGCCCCATTTTCTCTGTGACCCTGTCAGCATATACAAACTGATTTGCATTCTGTAGTCTTCACCAAGAGAGGGTGCAAACCAAACAACCAACTTATGCCCCTGTTTTCATTTTCTCTCCATCCCCAGCAAGTGATCCCCCCTCTCTTAAAAGAGCTCTTCATTCTTTGTAACTCAAGAATCTCATATGGCCATGTTAACCGAGTCAGAAAAAGCCAACACAGCCCTAACCAATGGCCTACCTGGGGGTGGAGTTTGAAACCTACATCCATGACTAGTGTTTGCAGCCTGCATTTTTGAACTCATCTTTAAGAAACTGGTCTGGAACAGACATCTGCCAAGACTTTTGGGACTTTCGTGTATTTTTTTTTCTACACTCTCCACAATATATTGGTGTACATTTTGATGAAGACTGGGTTTAGGTTGAAAGCTAGCTATTTGAATAATTTTTTAGTGGTCCAATAAAGGTATCACGTATCCTTGCCTTTAGCTGAGTCAGCCAACTAACTCTTCTGGGTCAAATCAGTAGCAAATAAGCAGCAGCTAAAAATTAAGACATCAAACCAAGGTTAAATCAAAGACAAATATAATCAGCAATGAAAGTAACATGGACAACAGATATTCATCCAAACGTTATCTAAGCTGTTTCCTATTCAAGCCAAGATGTTAATTTTCATTTGCTGGGGGATATATGTCTTCCTTCAACTCAAGTTCAAGTTGTCCCTTGAGGCTAGGCCCTCTGCAGTACCTGTTAAGGATGTGCAGTGTCTTCAGGTGAATATGTAAATACAGACTGAATTGGTCTATTTGTGTGGTCTTGTGATGACCACTAGGTGGAGAAACTGGACATTGATCGTCCATGAAGGTAGAGCAGCACTTTGCCTGAATCCCTTATGCTCAATCCAGCATTTTTAGTGTTAAAAATGTGTGTGTGTGTGGGGAAACTTGAATAAATGCAGCAAGAGGGAAAAAAGGGGAAAAATAAATAAACAGCATCAGGAAAACGGTGTTGGTTTCAAAGAGAGTGATTGAGAGGCAAATCCCCCAGTAATGCTGAAGACTGTTCCTGGCTACTCCAACTGCTGAGGCATGAGAGAGGATCTCTGAGTGAGATCACCAGGCTGTAGCAGCTGCTCTCCACATTCCTTTTTAAGCTATAAGTGTGAAGTGAGAGACTTCCGTTAGTGTAGCCCGAGCTTCACTTTTCTCCCCTTATTTTTCAAAACATTTTTAATTACATTACTAGAATTGAGTGTGTGTGTGTGTGTGTGTGTGTGTTTACCCCCAGATAAATGCATGCATACTTATGGTTAAGTCAGAACTTTACTTTAGATTGTCAGGAACTTTCTCTTGGTGTGCCATGTCACTATCAAAGGCCATGATTACTGTCTCAAGAAGAAGAAGAAGAAGAAGAAGAAGAAGAAGAAGAAGAAGAAGAAGAAGAAGGAAGCAATTGTGAATTTTGGCTTCTCTGGGCTCAAAATGGGCAAATCATTTTGCCAGAAATAATTGTGAATGACATGGTATAACCCCACCTCCTGAGTTACAGTTATTTGTGTTTCCTTATTTGCAGGGATTGTTTTTTTTTTTTAATGGAGACCCAGAAATTCAGAAATACTGGTACAGACAGGCAAGGATTGGGATGGAGCACCTTCAAAAGAGGACAGTACAGGCTGGGCTTTGTGACCTTATCTGACCATGGACTGGGTTGGACAGCCATTACATGTATCTAATCCCTATATCGGCATATTTCGTCTGATCTCCTGCTCCTGAACTGCCTGGTGACTTGCCAGTTTCATTTATATACGTTGACAATGGCTCCCAACCTTGAGTCCCCAGATTTTATTCGACTACAATTCCCAGAAATCCTGGCCAGCACAGCTAGTTTTGAAGACTTCTGGGAGTTTTAGTCTAAGAACATAGAGAGGCCCAAGACTGGGAACCACTGACATAGGGGATGGACAAGGGCCACATGTCACCTTTCTATCCATTCTGCCAGTTTTCCCACTGAATTTCCGTAGTGCAACATTAAATAATGAGAAGAAAAAACAGTGCCACTTTTCATGCTTCCAGCAGGCTTCTAGGAGCTGAAATCTATGTGGGAACAGGATACTCAGTGGAATATGCTTATTATCTAAAGAAGAACAGGCACCTTATAAATGAAAATGCTGCTTTTTCTCAACATGGCATGCTGAATTTTTGCACCAAAATTAGCAGTGGCATAGTGTATCTCCATTCCTATGTTGGTTCTGGAGGGGAAAATAATTCCTGGACCTACAAATGTTGCCCAACACGGGGGGAAAATTCAACTCCTCTTCTGGCTCTCATAAAATAATAAACTTTTCCCCATCCATTTTCTAGGTTAACCTACTTGTACCTTCTTATGATGTCCTTAATGCCCTAGCAGGGCCCCAGATTTAAACAACAAACAGCCATCTTTATAAGTAAAAGCATTTTTTAAATTTAAAATAATTCTATACCATCTTTCCAGGCAAAGCCTCTCTTAAGGTTGTATGAAATTAGACAAAGGATAAGGATTAGACAAAATGGTCAACCCATTTCACTATATCACAGTAGGGATTATTGATTTATTCATACTTTAAATTTAAAATAAACTTTTGGAAGATTGTGCACATGTCAAGATAGAAAAGTCTATTAAGAAATTAGTAGCTTTTTGAAAAGCAGTACTATTAATGGTTGATATTTAGAAACAGACAAAGAAGGAGGGGGATTGTGGAACAAGGAACAGTACTATGCTAAGTAGTCTACAACTGATGAACAACTCTTTGTTCATGGAAGCTGTGTGTGGTACCTTCACTGCCTTCTGTTACTAATCCCAGAACTGTGTGCTGGCCCCACAGTGTGACTGTAGGAGTGGCAGAGATGTACCAGCATCTGGATCTTCCTTCACATGTTAAACAAACAGCCATATGGAAGCACAATGTGAGTGGACCTTTAAATAAGTGCCCAAAGGCTTCACTCCTTCATTTGAGCAAACTGCAATAAGTCTTTTATTAACTATAATTCTGACAATAGTTTAACGTCTTGGCTTTTGAAATGGGTAACCACAGATTTTTTTGTTGAATGAGACAGGAAACTCTGGTTAATGAAGGGTGATTTGTAGCTGGCTCTCACAAAGACATGAAGAAAGCAGCTGCATGCATGGCTTAAGTCTTTGCCTCTTAAACTGAGATACTAGTCTTACAAACATGGCCAATGGAAAAGTGGTCACAGATTTCTCAGTATTGTATAGTTTGGCTCAAATAGTCTTAGAACTGCAGAGTTGGAAGGAACCCTATGGATCATCAAGTCCAGCCCCTGCCCCGGAGGCACAGTGGGGAATCAAACTCTCAACCTCTACCTCCGCAGCCAGAGGCCTAAACCACTGAGGTATCCAGCAGTTGTGAATGCCAGTTCCAAGGCTGTGAAACTACTTATGTGACTCCTAGGAGACATTAATCAGCAATGCTGTGCACATCTACTTGAGAGTTAGTTGTAGTGAAATCATCAGGGCTTATTTTTGGGCAGGCATGCATAGTATTGGACTGTTTGCCTTGTTTTTGTTGAATAGCAGTGCTCCTGAGCCAAATGGCAAATTCCTTTTGAAAATGAAGGGAGTTACAAAACCAGTTTTTGATTATGACATGGGGATCAGCTGCTTTTTTAAAAAAGTTAAAATTCTTCTGGCTGAAGCAAGCTTCTTTTGTGAAACCAAGCAGCTCTGTTAATCTTGGCATAGGGATTGAGCTTTGCAAGACTAGTCAAGGAAGACCAAAAAATGAAGTTTCCAAAAATGATATAAATTTACCAAAAATAGGTTTTTGGGGTATTTATTTATTTATTTATAAGAAAAAAGGCAGCAGGACAGGGGAGAGATACACTTCTTGAATAGCTATATTCTAGCTGCTGAGAGCTTTGGAGTTCATCTTCTGAATCCAGTGGTGCTAGATCTTGGTTAACTCATCATGTCCAAATCTTGATTGAAATTAAATTATTTGTTTTGCACATTCTTATACTTTCACCTCTTGCTGGCTGGATAGCTCAGTGGTTTAGGTATCTGGTTGCAAAGCTAGAGCTTGGGAGTTCAATTCCCCATTGTGCCCCCTGTGAGTAGAGCCAGTGTGGCCTTGGGAAGCTGCACAGTCTCAGGGCACCCACAGAAGAAGGAAATGGTAAACCACTTCTGAGTATTCTCTACCTGGAAAATCCTGAAAAGGGTCATCGTAAGTCAGAATTGCCTTAACGGCACATGAAAAAAAAATACTTTCACCTCTTAGGTAAAGAAGCTGGTTTCATTGTTCTATGCTGTGGTTTCACTGGCAGCTGATGTACACTGTATCTTTTCTGCAGCCTTTTCTCCTTTGCATCATAAATTAATTGAACATCTGTGTTTGTAGAAGGTGATGGAAAATGGAGCGGGAGTAAGATGGTGTGGGTTGTATGATGGCTTCCACATATGGATGAGGGAAGATGAATGTAGTTTACTTAAGAAGCTGAAGGAATAAGTCTTGGAACAACATTTGTTTTTTTTCTAAATTATGTGCTGTAAGTTTGCAGTGAAATGGAAATTGGCAACTATTTTCTAAAACAAGCTGCTAAGGAGGAGGGAATGTATATATGTATCACTAGAAATGTCTAGACAATTACTACAGAGTTAACATATTTTTCCCCTCAATATGGAATTGTAAGAAGAATTGTATAATTTAGCTCTATATGGTTTTTAAAAAGTTTATTGAAAGACCACATGGAAATTGTTTAAAGCAGTTAGCAACCTCCAAACAAGTGAACAGCGAGACGCTTACATGAAACAGTTGGAGTGATGGGAAAACAGATGCTTGAGGCAGCTCTTCCTGTGTGTCAAAACAACCTTACTTGTGTTTCTGTCTAAACTCCAAAATTGTAAAACCTAAACACCTGAAACCTAATGTAGAAACCAAGAGCACCCAAGGGCTGTGTACCTTAGTGTTATTGTGTTCTTTAAAATTGCTCTGTTAATTGCAAACTGTTTGTGGCCTGCAGTAGCATCTCCGTTCACTGTGTCAGTGGTTCTCAACCTTGGGTCCCCAGACATTCTTGGACTCCAAGTCCCAGAAATCCTGGCCAACACAGCTAGTGGTGAAGGCTTCTGGGAGTTTTAGTCCAAGAACATCTGAGGACCCAAGGTTAGGAACCACTGTTTAGGTGCCAAAGCTGCCAGAATCAGCAGTGAGGAAGCTGCAGTTTGTCCTGAGAGACTAGTTTCTTCAGGGTTTAAACATCTCAACATGGTGTTTCCCACTCCAGAGACCAAATGCTCCGGGCAGTTGTAGAAGAAATGAAGGGGAGAAGCCCTGCTGCCTGGTAGCTTGGGGATGGTAGAGTGAGCAGAAATGCTGAATAAACATCTAGATGGAGGGAGAGGAATATCAGTGAGAAAGAGTGGGGAGGAAGATGCAAGAGGACCAGGCTGGACCAGAGGACTCAGCATTTCTAACTGGGGAAGTTGGGAAATTCTGCTAGGGTGGAATAAGCACACTGTAGGCAAACAAGACAGCTGCTGATTAAGCATGCCCGCAGTCTCTGTCAGGTGCTTAGCCCCTTGTTCCCTGTGAGTAGTGAGAGGTGCTTTGGGAGTTTGTCCCTAATGTTTTTTTCCAGGCATTTGTATAAGAAGCTTGATCAGCCCCATTTGTGGCCTAGCGGCCATATCACTCGATAGAGCAAGGATAGCTTTCTGAATGTTGTTGGACATCTCAGGATTAATTTTCAGCATTAGTCACCACTTGCTATGCTAAGTACCCTAAAGGTTCCAACCCTCATTCTGGAGAATGCTTTCCTCTGTCCTTTTTAATCCAGAACTTTCCCTGGAAGAGTCATTATAGAATAACGGTGGTATGGCTATTGTTGAATGTGGAGTGTTAATCAAATCCTCTTGAACTGTGGAAGATTACAAGCCTTCTATTTACTGGAACTGTTTATGTTTTTTTCTAGGGATTCTAATGGGCATTGCTGTTAAAATCTTTGTAGAACCACTTTTCAGAAAATGTTCTTCCTTTAGATGCAATTGAGACACTACTCTTCATTCCCAATGAATGTTATGGTTTTGTTTTATCCATGTTAGGGCATGTCCAGTGGGGTCTGGTTTGTGCTTAAAAATTTATCATCTTTAGTGTGATCTATTTTATCTCTCTCTTGAGAGATTCTTCTGTTCACACTGATTGGCTTTTTTCTCCCATGAGAAGAGTCCAGACAGATCTCTGGATTGCTCCAATTTGTCCACCTTCTGATTAATGGCACTCCCCTTCCCTACCTTTTCTCATGGCCGTCATTCAGACAACTTTCCTTTTTTGTTGTTAAATAAAGTGACATAGTGAAACAGCAACACATCTACCTAGCATGGTACACATAATACCACCAGTGTATCTCATTTATCTATAATAGTGCTGCATCAGTAGAAAAATATATTAATTTTTTTTAAATTATACAGTAGATGAAAATAGGGGACGTTTTTTTTTTCTGCTATCCCCGTTCATGCCAAAACCCACCAAATATGTCACAGGGTTGTCACCTCAAATAACACTGCCCACAGCTCTGTTTTGATGAGAACTAACCATCTGCATGGGCTACAGAATGTGATAATCAGGAGTGCTCTAAGTCAAGCCCCCACAACCCCTATAGCCCTAGCACTGTCCCAAAAAGGAGTGGGGCAGCTCTAAAAAGGGGTGGGATGGATTGCTCTAAGCCAAAACACATGGAGACACCATAATTTGATTTGAACCAAACAGCACTAAAAACGTTCCAAATAGCGAGCTATATGCCTATTTGGACATGCACTTAATCAGAATTGAACTTCTAAACTGTATTGGAACCAGGGATAATTTAATTTGCATAAGAATTGTAAAATTGTGGCTGTAATCCTGACACATACTTAACCTTAAGTAATGAGTGAGGAAATGATCAGGAGTACTCTGGAACTGATCTTAATTCAAAGCATGCCTTAGGCACTAGGACAAGGATCCAGTACTGGATACCACTGCTTTCCTCTGAATCAGGCCTACACCAAATCTTTTTTCCAGATTACCCTTTGTGCTCTGATTACAGTGGCCTTTACTATATCATCCTTTTCTCATTCATTATCCTGGAGAAATAGCTGAATAAAATTGGTTTTTCAGTGCATAAAATTTCTTAGCCAGATCTACCTTTGCTAGATTAAAGAAGGAATAATGTAATTATATACCTTCAGGCCTCACTTATGTACTATAGTTTAGACTGTGAGATCAGTACTAAATATTTTTATATTGTTTTATAGTACTTCTAAGTTAGTACTGAAGAATACAGAACATACTTCTGAAAATATCTACATATATGGTAATGTGTTTCTATATCTGAATCACTAATTCTAATTATTTTAACATTTTTAAAATTGTGATTTTTTTTCTATTTTTTCCCTTCCAGTGCTAAGTAAAACATGTGCAGGATAGGACACTGAATTACTGCATTGTTTCAAATATTTTCAGTGAAATCAGACCAAAATGTAAAATTTTTCTTCATGTATGTCTTGTGGTGTAGTGTATGGAACGATGGATAACAAGCCCTCTGGAAAACAGGGTTTAAATCCCCATTTGGTCATGGAAACTCACTGGGGGAATGGAACAGGTAAAACCATTCCTTAAATGTCTGACTTACCTTGAAAACCCTATTTGCGTTGCTATAAGTTGGTTCAGGCTTGATGGCACAACACACACACACATTTTGTATCTTTTTTTAAAAGGTCTACAAAGAACTTAGAGGCATAAGATAACATTAAATACTTTGATGTTTTCAAAATATTTATTTTCTTAATCTAGAATAGATAATAAAACTATCATTTTCTTATCTCTGCTCTGAATTTTCTCATTAAAAGTGAAGGTATGCACTGCATCCAAGTCTTAAAATCACTTCTTAATTGTTCAAATAGTTTGTGTTCTGGCCAAGTTTGAATGGCAGTAAATATCTGTATATAACTTAAGTAATTAATTAAGCAGAATAGTTACAAAATAGTTCAAAACGCTGGTAAGGCCGCACCTGGAGTATTGCGTACAGTTCTGGTCGCTGCACCTCAAAAAAGACATTGTGGAACTGGAAAAGGTGCAGAAGTGAGTGACTAAAATGATGACTGGGCTGGGGCACCTCCCTTATGAGGAAAGGCTACAGTGTTTGGGGCTCTTTAGTCTGGAGAAAAGGCATCTGAGGGGGGACATGATTGAGATGTATAAAATTATGCAGGGGATGGATAAAGTGGATAGATGGAAGATATTTTCCCTCTCACGCAATACTAGAACCAGGGGACATCCACTCCAATTGAGTGTTGGGAGAGTGAGAACAGACAAAAGAAAATATTTCTTTACCCAGCGTGTTGTTAGTCTGTGGAACTCCTTGCCACAGGATGTGGTTCTGGCATCTAGCCTAGATGCCTTTAAAAGGGGATTGGACAGAGTTCTGGAGGAAAAGTCCATCTTAGGTTACAAGGCATGATGGGGATGTATAATCTCCAGGCTTAGAAGGAAGGTACCTCCAAATGCCAGATGCAGGGGAGTGCTATCAGGAGACCGGTATCTAGTTATCTCGTGTGCTCCCAGAGGCATCTGGTGGGGCCACTGTGAGATACAGAAAGGTGGACTAGATGGGCCCTTGGCCTGATCCAGCAGGGCTCTTCTTATGTTCTTATGTTAATAAGATTGACTTTTTTCTTGATCTATCTGTGCGAAAGAGGTGCTACCATCTGGTAATTAAGCCAAACAAAACAAGCCTGCTAAAGCTTTAAAGCTGCTTGTTTAAATATATGGGTAACATCCATGTATTAGTTTCAGGACTTGTTAGTTGTGGTTTGGCCCAGCATTAATAAACTAGTAAGAGCCCTTTGGCTGAATTTCAGTCTCCCTTAAAAGAGGAAAGTGATGTTTTTAAAGTGTAAAGTAGAAACCAGAAAAAAAGGGCAGGGTTCCTAATTAGGAAAATGTTCCAGCCTTTTTACAAACCTGCAATTCAGGTCTTGTATCTCCTCATGCAGCTGTTAGGGCAGTACCATTTGCCAAAAGAACTTGCAGTCACTTGTATTGAAACAAGAATAGGGATACATTTTCCTTTCTATTTTCAGTGAGCATCCATTCCTATTGTTGTTGTGCACTGCAATAGGATTTGTATGTTGGACTGTTATTTCCTACTGGCAGACCATTGTATCTTGACATTATGCATAACTGAGTATGTTTTTCTCCCGCCACCCAAAATTATGCCAGAGTTGTTAAATTGAGGTTTGGTCTACAAGAAGCGTTTAAAATGATAAATCAAGGAAAGAGGGCATTAAAAAGCAAGCACTGGCAAGGCTAAAAGGAAATGTCAACCCACTACCTCTTAGATGTACCAAACAAACAAACAAACAAAACAAAACAAAAAAACCAGATACAATGGTGCCAGCTGATTAATTTTATCTGATTATATGCAGTATACCATGTAAGTATTTATAAGCATGTATACATGTTCAGAATTAGTTTTTGTCCTGTTTCTTGTTTAATTTTCCAAATAATTTAAAGTGCTAGATTTTGGAGTTGTAGAGGGCAATTGGCATGGAGTTTTTTTTTCATTATGAACTGCCTACACAGCTAATGAGGGTCAGAATAGATGTTATATTGAGCCCATCATTAGAAGTAGAGCTCCCAATAGAAATGTAATTATATCGTTTAACCCAGTGTAAAGTTTCTCAACTTCCATTTAAGTTGTAAATGAGTTTTCTGATAAGCACAGAATTTATTTGCAAATTGATTTTGCACACTCAGAAGCTTTGCAAAAACATGTCTTCAGAGGGATAATGTTTTAGCACTTTCTATCGGGAAGCTGGTGTCTTGCTGATTCTCCCCTGTGTCTCTTCATTATCTTTGTAAGGTAGACCTAGCTTATAGAAAATGACAATTAAGATAAAAGATTTCGTGGCACCAGTGGACCACATACTGTGTATGAAGTAGTTACTAGTATCATTCTTCATTGGCTATAATGACCAGGACTGATGAGATATGCACTCCAGCTACATTTAGAGGGCCCCAATAGCTAGAGGTGACTGTTTCTCCTCTATGCCATATACAGAATTATGTCTTGTTTTAAGAACAGAGGATAGAACCAAGAATAAACAACACATATCATGACATATTTTGAGAAGCTGGATGCTTTTAACTCAAGCCAAAAATCTCTGTGTGCACTCTTCCACACAAGCATGCGTGTTGGTACATGATTACCTAGATTGAGTTTGTGTGAACTTGACTTTAGAGTTTTGTATGAGTGGGGAAAAGTGAAGATACAATCACAATAGTGGTTGTCTGTGCATTAGAAGATTCACAGCATAGTTTACACTAATTTACACTACGGAAGGGATTTTTGGATATTTTGGACAAACCCATAATTATCCATAAGTTTTCAAATACTTGAAAGGTAGTCATACAGAGGAGGGGCAGGATCTGTTCTTGACCATCACAAAGTACAGGACACGTAATAATGGGCTCAAGCTACAGGAAGCCAGATTTAGGCTGAATATCAGGAAAAAATTCTTAACTGTTAGAGCAGTATGACTATGGAACCAATTACTTCGAGACGTGGTGAGCGCTTCCAATGCTGGAGGCATTCAAGAGAAAATTGGACAACCATCTGTCAGATCTGATTAGACTTGGATTCCTGCAGTGACAAGGGGGTTGAACTCAATGGCCTTATAGGTCCCTTCCAACTCAATTATTCTATGATTCTATAAGAAATGATGGGCAGTTTGGAAAGAAATAGGTATGACTCAGCACTTGATTGTCCTGATCCATAACCTGTAGTATGAACAAGAAGCTGCCATCAGGACAGAATATGGAGAGAGAGAATGGTTTCCTATAGGCAAAGGTTCCAGACAAGGGTGCATTTTATCCCCTTACATGTTCAATCTGTACACAGGGCATATTATATGGAAAGCTGGACTAAATTCAGATAAGGGAAGAGTGAAAATTGGTGGAAGAAATGTCAATAATTTAAGAGATGATTTTTTAAACTATGTAAACTGCCCAGAGTGGTCTTGGTAGCTAGATGGGTGGTATAAAACTCAAATGAATGAATGAATGAATGAATGAATGAATGAATGAATAAATAAATAAATAAATAAATAAATAAATAAATAAATAAATAAATGCGGATGACACCCTCTTACTGGCAGAAAGCAGCAATGACTTGAAATGACTTTTAGTGAAAGTGAAAGAAGAAAGTGCCAAAGCAGGAGTGCAGCTGAACATTAAGAAAACAAAAATAATAACTACAGAAGAACTACACAGCTTTAATGTTGACAATGAAGAAATATAAATATTTTTAAAAATTGTATATCTTTGTTCAATCGTCAATCCAAATGAAGACTGCAGCTAAGAAACCTAAAGAAGACTGAGGCTTTGAAGGGCACCAATGAAAGAATTAGAAAAGATCATCAAGTGTAAGGATGTTTCACCAGAGACCAAGGCCAAGATCATCCACGCTATTGTATTCCCAATTACTGTGTATGGGTGTGAAAGCTGGATAGTGAAGAAGGCTGAGAAAAAAAAATTGTTTGAAATATGGTGCTGAAAGAGTTCTTTGCAGATACAGTACTGTGAACTGCCAGAAAGTTGAACAAGTGGATCCTAGAGCAAATCAAGCCTGAACTATCTCTGGAGAAAAAATGGTGAAACTGAGGCTGTCATACTCTGGGAACATCATGAGAAGATTAGAATCTAAAAATAATGCTAGAAAAAAATTGAAGGTAGCAGGAAAAGAGAAAAACCAAATATGAGAAGGATGGGAGTGACTGTAATAGTGTTGAGTTACTTTGTTAGTTTCATTAATAAAGTTGTGTTGAAAATAAGTGTCAACTCCTGTTCTTATGTCTGGATCTTTGGGTCCCTTTGACACCTCCCTCCCCGTGGAAGACTTGGGGGCATGCACACTTAATTTTTTTACATCTGTCTGTCTGTCTGTCTGTCTGTCTGTCTGTCTGTCTGTCTGTCTGTCTATCTATCTATCTATCTATCTATCTATCTATCTATCTATCTATCTATCTATCTGCCGCTTGCTCTCTTTGGAAATTGTGGCTCTAGGCCATTAAGACCTTTAAAGGTTAGAAACAGCGCCTTCAACTAAGAGTGGAAATAAATTTGCATCTTGTGAAACTGATGTAAGATTGATATAATCTTGTATGTTTGACTGACAGCAGTCTGAATGATGATATTGACATTTGGAGTCAACTGAAGTTTATGGGCAGTCTTCAGGGGTAGCCTTACTTAGAGCTCATAACAGTAGTTTCAACTGGAAAGTGGCTAGAGCAGGGATTACTGGAGCAAAGTCTGGGATCCCTCTTCTTTATTTACCTCACAGCTTTGTTGTAAGGCTAAACAAAAAGGAGTAAAAGTGAGGCGCCAATGAAACGTTATTTATTTATATACTTATTTATTTCCATTTCTATACCTCCCCATTAGTGTTGCCACTCTGGGGAGTTTTCAAGATATAATAAAAACATAACACAATAGAATAAATACAAAAGACACAATAAAATACAAATAATCCTGTCACTAGTTGAAACTATTTTTGAATTAAAAAACACAAATTAAACCCATTTGAACATCTCAGGATAAATTTACACTAATAGAAGGCAGCTTTGTATAATTCAGTCTTAAACAGCTTCCTAAAAAGAGGGAGGGATGGTGCCTGGTGAACCACCGAGAAAGCTTGGTTCCTTGTGCGGCTTCTTTGGTCTCCTTAGGTGTTACAAATAAAACACCCATATGAAGGTCAGACCTTAAAATCTTTCCATACATTTTTCAAGTTAATGCAGGCATATAGAGTGCAGGTGTCTTTTGAAGGTCCTGTATAGGTTGTTGGATGTCAGGGACTTTACCTTTACTCAGCACGAAGCCCCTTTTGTAAGCAACGTGGCGGAGACTTGAAATGGGCATGACAGAGGTGAAATAGGTGATGGGATGCTGTGAGTTTAAAACTTTCATAGATCTCCACCCCTCATGCTTTTTATTGGAGAGATCTATCCTATCTCCTCTTTATTAATAACCTTCACAAGCTTCTGTTAATCATACTGGGGATAAATACAGTTATCTTTATATAGTACTAGTATTTTCCTTGTGTTGTGGGGCTAATATTAGGCATAGGAGGTGATTCAGATTTAGAAACAAGCACTGGGGTTTAACTCCTTAAGAATATGCATGTTGAGATAGATGTTGAACTAGATTGATTCTTCGCATACTTACAGAGGTAGAGAGTGCCAAGCAGATCAGCTATTTTCTTGGCTAGGCCTTTCCCCCATTAATTTTGTTCTTGCTGCTGACAGAGAAAGAACAGATCTCCTAGAGCAGTGTTTCCCAGCCTTGAGTTCTCATATGTTCTTGGATTTCAACTCCCAGAAATCCTGGCCAGCACAGCTTGTAGTAAAGGCTTCTGGGAGTTTTAGGCCAAGAACATCTGGAGGGACAAAGTTGGGAACCATTGTCCTAGAGCAAGGGTGGGCATCTGTAGTATTCTATATGTTGTTGCCCTACAACTGTTACTATGGTGCTTTATGAGAGTTACAGTCCCAAAATACTTGAGGGACTACAACTGTCTGCCTGTGGCCTAAAGTTTAGAAAGAACCAGATATATATCCTTTGATATGTGGAAATAAAACTAAATTAAATACCTTGAGTTTTGGGATTTATAATACATAATATTATTTACGACTGAGGGGGCAAGGAGCTTATCTCTTTCCTCCCAGTTATTACGACTGAGTGGGATTAAATGCTTTTGCTTTAACAAAATTTGTAATACATTTGTTATCCTAGAAAGTTCGATAAGATGCCATTTTGTTAACACACAAACAATTTAACAGTTTATCATAAAAATAGTTCATATATTTTACAGTGGATTTAATAAAAACTGACCAAAGCCTATATATTCTTTTCCTGTCTTATTGTCATATTTGGCTGGTTATAAAACATAACATTCATAGCTTTATCCTATCATCAATTTGGAAAGTATCTTTCCATGCATTCATTCAGCTGTCAGACTTGTGACCAAATGTTGGCTTAGATGTTCTGTGTTTTCATTAGATATTAAAGGAAGGGAATGTTGCTTCCTGGCTTAGCAATGATTGTTTTGCATTTATTGGATGTATAACCAATGAGTGCAAACTAAGGAAGAATCTTGACTAAACCAATGGCAAGTGGACAATCAAGCATGAATTCTATCCCCCAGATGACTATAAAAACATTTCTTAAAATGCATTTTCTAAGTGGTGGTAACAGCCTTTTATTTTCCTTTGTAAAGGTAAAGCTGAAAACATAATATTACACACGTTTGTTTCTGGATCATAGAAAGCAGCCATGAATGACGTTGCACAGAAGGCAGAGGTATGTATGTTGTTTAAAGGGGAAGTATTCATAAAATTTATTAGACTAACTTTTACTATATTCTAACTTTACTGTGTAAAATAAGAAAAGTCACCTTAGGTGCAAGATTCACAACATACAGCATGGCTATCTTTCGGGAGGCAGGGCTGTTGCCAGTGAGCAAAGGCACAAATCTTACGGTCTTGTTATAATGTTACTTTTTTCCAATCTAGAGAACCAAAGAGAAAGTATACCCAGATTCACACTTCCATTATTGAGTGAAGGAGGGGGCATTTTGTGTAGGGAAGTTCCAGTGTCTAACTTTCAATTGATACAATGTTAGCTATCTGGTTTGAGGTTCAAATATACTACTTTTAAAAAGCCTTAAAAATAAAACTCTAAAGGAAAATAAATGGTGCTTTCAAATGGAACTTTATTGCTTAATTAAAACAATACAGGTCAGAATCCTATTAGTATTCATATATGATTTGCTGTGGCTAATTGATTAGATGTCACAGCACATCTTGGCTGCTAAATCCCTCAGTTATTCAGCTTGCAAACAGTATAAGTATTTTAAGTCAGCACATGGACACACACCACTGTCTACTTTTAAATTGAGAATTGAAAGTATATGTGGAGACCATCTTGAAAATTCAATTATATGGAATCTATTTATCACTTACAGAATCTTACCTGGATTCAAAGTCCCCCCTCTCCCTCACTTGTTAACAAAATCAGGTAACAAAATCAGGTACAATACACTCTGAACTGAACAGGAAAGCATTAAAGATGGCAGAGAAGAGCTTGTACTGAGATTATGTGAAGTGCTAATTTTTACATAGGCATTACAGACCTACAATTAACTTGATACATTGAAGATGCACATTGGGTGGTTATAGTTTCTATGGTCACATTAATTGGCCCCTAAAGCTGCAAAGATTTTTTAAAAAACCTTTTTTTTAAAAAAAATTCTCACTAGATTGCAGATACATGAGAATGAAATACCACATGACAATTCCCAGTTCATTATAGTTGAGGAAAACCTCAGCACTGAAGGGTAGAGGAGTGACAGAAATTTTTTTATGATTGTCTCAGACTATTGGGGAACATGTCACCCCATCTATTGACAAAGAGATACTGTAATAATAAGCAAGAAAAAAAAGACTTTCTCTTAATTCAAGAAATTCTGTAAATTTAGACTGTACAATGCAGTTTGGAATACAGAAATGTGTTTGTATAGTCTGTTTCCATAAATCTTACATTCTGTCTCACGTTCTGTACAATTTCTCTTCATCTGCTTCTCCCATCTTTTCCCTGTCTTTGCATTCTCTGCATCTATACAAAGATTCTGCTTTCTTCGTCTAAACCTATCCAAAAGTCCTATGTGCCCAAACTTCGAAAGGGTGACGTAAAGGATAAATTTGAAGCCATGCAGAAAGCAAGGGAAGAAAGAAATGAAAGACGATCTAGGGACGAAAAGCAAAGAAGAAAAGAACAATATGTTAGAGAGAAAGAATGGAACAGGCGAAAGCAGGAGGTCATTTCCTTTGCAAATACTTGTTTCTGTTACTTTTGTTACTTTTTATACTTCAACACTGTAGAAAATGCTAATTTTATATAAAAGCTCTGGAATTTTGATTTCAGAATCATTAAAAATTAATATCTTTGATCAACTATTTAGATGAAAGAACTACTTGCTTCTGATGATGATGAAGAAAAATCTTCTAAAGTAGAGAAAGCATATGTTCCAAAGCTGACAGGTGAGAATGAAGCATTAAAGTCCATGTTATAAAGGATTTGCGTTCGTTCATCTGTGCTTTGCTAATTACTGATCAGTGCAACACAATCTGTGGGGCAGCCTTTGAAAACAATTTGAGAGCGATAGCTAGTGCACTGTGTTGCGGCCTGGTTCCTGAAATTGACAGGATGTAATATATCAGCCTATTCTGGTCCAACTTCACTGGTGGCCTCCAGGCTCTTGGGTCCAATTCAGACTGTTACTAAACACATTTGAAGCTCTCCATGTTCTGAGTGCTTGCAGAAATTCCTTCCACTATCTTACCTCATTCGTTCTCAGGACTAGACAGGATGTGCTATTCTGGGTTTCATTTCTTGCAAAAGTGAGTTCTACAAAAGGTGAAAGGTCTGTCTTCTTGCTCAAGGTGCCCCCTATTGTTTCTATTCTTCAGTTCAGTGCCTGATTAAAACTTGACTGATATTCTTTGTATTAATGGTTCAAGGACACCTTTTGCCCTTTGATTTTAATCCATATTTTTCGCTTTTATTTTAGAATTAACTTTTAGTCTGTGCATTGTAACTTTTTTTTTCTGTGATGATTGCCACTGTTGATAGTTCAGAACATTCATAAACATTTGTATGTCTAGAATACAATTTTCTACATTACTTCTCTGACAACAAAGTGAGGATCAGAGATTAAAGTGAGCCATTCATTCTCTGTTGCCTTTCCTGTTCGTAGGGACTGTCAAAGGGAAATTTGCTGAAATGGAAAAGCAAAGGCAGGAAGAAGAAAGAAAAAGAATGGAAGAGGAGAGGCAGCGAAGAATTGAGCAAGATTTGATAGAAAAAAAGAAAATTCAGAGAGAACTGGCAAAAAAGGCACAAGCGGTATGAGTACAACATTTGACAAAATACCCTTTAAATATTAGAAGTGGCCATATAAATTGTAAACGTACAGGAAATATTCACTTTAGGCTTTGAAAACAAGTGCAGAACCTTTGAAGCATTGTGTTGTATATATAGCTTTTTTTAAAAGAACTTATTTTTATTCCACACTAGTACTCCATTTACTAGAATTAATATTAAGGTCTTCTCCCTTTCGGTGTGTAAATATGTAAAATTTTATACCAATCAGTTACACTGTCCTGTTGAAACACATGGTCTATTTACCTATCAATTCATGGAGCTTGGTTTTTAAAAAAATGGTTAGGGAACTTTCACATGCTGAATAATTTATTTTTGCTGTTATATTGCTGCATTTTTTGTTTTGTTTTAAATTACAATATTTGGATCCAGAGTGTCCCTCTTGCAAAGAGCTCCATCTGTTTGCAGGTCTGAGATGCAGTGGATTCTGCTCCTGGAACAAAAGTGTGGGAGATCATCCCCCCAATTTCTCTTGAAGAGGAAAGCAGCTTTCTGAAACAATTTTTTTTAGGGGGCACAGAAACAGGAGGAATTGGTGAAGATCTCGTCCCTGCCCTCCTCCAGCAGGAGAGTCCCATGGGTGTAATTCTAGTGATAGACAAGCTTGATCCAAATCAAAGTATAAGCTTTCTTAGGGAATATGAGATGCTAACCACCCTTGGCTTTTCGATAGCCAGAATTTGGGAACAAACCTTGACCAAGTTCTAGGTTCTTAACTTTTTAGTGACACTGAAGATCATTTCGGTGTCTCTTTATGACCTATGTGAATCCTGAACCCTAATACTGAGCATATAAATGACTGAGACCCTGGGATTAGGTTCCTAATGTTTTCAGTTTCAAAGAAAGCCAGGATATTGTATGTGAGTAGGTTGGTTATTAGTATAAATGTGTCTTGTATCATCATAAACCTGATAATTGCCTCTAGTGTACATATTATCTTGCAAGACTGTAACATTTGATGCGCTAGAAGATTAGAGATAGAAAAGTGACCATTTTCAGGTAACATGATCTAAACATGGATGTTGAAAGAATAAATGGATGTTTCCTAGTGTTTGATGGAGCCAAGTGAAAGCTGTACAGAACTGGAGAGATGCAATACATTTTTTGGTCTGATTAGAAGCGAACAATTTGTTGGCATGTAGGAAATTAAAGGTTAGCTTTGATATACAGTAGTATAAACTTCACACCATATAGAAAGTAAGTTGTACTTGTAGTTCTTTTACAGGATTTATAAAGAATTACAGCATTTTCAGAATTTTGAAATTGGCAGCCCATCAGTTCAAAGGTTTTGTGGGGAAAAAGTACGTATGTACTTCACTTGCAAAGAATGAAATGAAGCTAAGTGATTAAAATTACTCTGACTTTATGCTGATTTGATAGTATTTTGGCCTCAGCAATGACAACCATCTGAGTCTTCACAGAGAGTCATGGCTGGACAGAGTTCCAGTGTTGGTTATAGCCAGTGTTAGTAGCACTGAAGACTGCCATAAATGGCCTTCTAGGTCCTGCAGCTAATTGGGCCACCCATTCATTATGTGGATTGAAAGCATCTTGAAGAGTAACTGGAGTAGCCATTTTCTGATCGTAAAGTCACTCCTGTCAACTCTTTATTAGCTTTCCTCTTCAATGCTGTTTTAGGTTTTACACCCTGCCCCTGAATCCACTATAAAATTGATTAATACTCCTGGTGGTAGCATTGCTAAACTACAGATTATATAATTGGAGAGGCATGTCACTACAATTAAGTGCTGTGAGGAATGTTCCCATGGATCACTGAGTGATGCTTCTTAGTGACCTCCATGCAGGCACTGTAATATTTAAATTCAACATAACTTTTAATTGGAAAGGAGCGATTGTCAAATTCATCCTCTTGACATTTATGTGTTTTAGGAAGCAACCATGTGCCCATTGTTGAGAACACCGTAACCTAGCCTGCCAGGATTTCACTCGAGTATCATTAACATTGTCATAATGGAAAATTAATTACATGCCACTAATAATTGTGTAATTGAGCAGTTTCCTCTATAGACTGGAGCAAAAGGCTGCTGCCAATTAAACCTCAGTGTTTTTCAGTGAACTAAGAATGGTCACATGAGAATAGCTTTATATCCTGGATTTTACACTTGAGTACAATTTTCTCAAGTGTGAAGGGCTTTCATGTGTGAGACTGAGGAATGACATTGCTTTGACTAAGATGCCAAAGCTTGATCCTTTCTGAGTGCTTCTGAGCATTTTAAGAAGTGATGTATGCCTCACTGTATATCTGTCTTGGTGGAAAGAGAATGTATATACAATACGTATTCCCATAGCTGAGCACAAACAAGTGGTGCATGTGCAGTTCAAACAGGGAAGAAGTATAAATGAGTTAAAGAAATAGGCTGAAGTCTTGGTCAAGTATTACTCTCCAGAGAGAAATCTGAACCCAATAAGGACATTATGATGTGAGGAAGGAGACGTATTAGCTGAGTTGTATAGTGGTTATGTGAACACTAGATATCCCTGGCCAAAAGAACTACTTGTTCTTTTAAAGATCACAGGAGAGGGAGGAAGATAGTATAAGGAGAATGGAATTTCGACTTTTTAAAAAAAATATAGGGAGCACAATACTGTTTGCTTATTTCTAAGCCTGTACAAGCATGTGGTTCACTGAGCTAAACACAGTCCAGTAGCGGCTAGTACAGTAGGGTGAAGTTTCTGGGTTTTTTGCTGCTTGCCTGTGACTATGAAAACAGAGCCATAATACTAAGTTGGTGAACTGTACTTCGTCTGCTAGGCTATGACCTGCTCCAATTGAGGCTGGAGATATTGAAGCCGGAGTTTTTAGGGAATCAAGATGCATCTCTGGAAAGTGACATCTGACTAGGGATTGTGTAGATTTGTGTTTAAGCTGGAAGGGGAAGGATACTACCCATGCCACATTTTGATGTACCCATTTGCACAATATTTTTATTTTCTGTTTTGGAAAGGGGAAAGAAAAGAGCCTAAGTAACATTATTATGTAAAATTCTTATTTAATAGATTGATGAACTGTTAAGCAATTCGGGAAGCGAATCGGCGTCGGAGGTAATCAGACTTCTTTACAATGCAACATTGACCTAAATCTTTCATTGTTATTGCTATAGAAGTAGCTGTGTTCCAAAGTGCTGTGAGTATTAGTGACATACTAGGTTAGGTTATCTAAAACGGTAGATAACATTTTGGGAAAGACATGAGCTCACACCTGATATTGTAATATTTTCAGATTGATCAGTGTTTTTTGGTGCCCACCATGAGTTAAATGAAACTTAAAACTACTGTTGTTTTCATTTTATTTTATGTGGTAAGTTTTCTTGACTTTTTGGCATTTGTTGGGATACATTACCTGCCACACTTTTCTGTCTCCCCTGTTTCTGTTTAGCCTCATCTGCTTCAAATTGGTTACTTGAACTTTTATGGTAATGTGAGGGGAATACTGAAATGCCATCTGCTGGTTGATACAGGATACAATTTATTGCATAGACTTTTGGATTAATAGATGAATAATTAGATTTCTGTTGGTGCATCACTGGAATTTAACAAGTTAGTGTTACATAGCTCATTGCAGTTGAGAACGCCTAAAATATACCTACCGTGTTTACCAACGGTACTCATGTGGGGATATTATATTGTAAGCTGCCATTGGGAGTCTTCAGATAGCACTATTCCTGATACATAATGCCATCTGGAATTTATCTATTTGTAGCAACAGAATTAGGATTTACCAGGCAGCTGTTGTTCACAACTTCTTTTTAAAAAGATTTCTTACCAAGTGGTCTACTAGCCTTGGAATGTTAAAATCATCTAAGATTAGCTTTCAGGCTTTCCCCACTGTCTAAGATGGCTTTAAAAGAGTTTCTTCATAAAGTCTCTTTAGTTTGTTTTATTAAAAAATATTTTTCTTTGCAGGATCTTTATAATTAAAGATCACTCAAGCATTTGGCTACCTTTTTAATTATTAAAATTCAGGTACTAATAATAGTAATTGCATGCCGTCAAGTCAATTTTGACTCATGGCAACCCTTTCTAGATTTTTATAAGTAGGAATACACAGAAACAGTTTATCATTTCCTTCTTCTGGGGGTGCGCTGGGACTATGCAGTTTGCCCATGACTACACAGGCTGGCGCTTCTCCAGGAGGCACAGTGGGGAATCGAACTCCCAACCTTCAGTCCGATACCTAAACCACTATTCCAGCCAGGTTAAATTGAGGTAGGTCCCATGAATCCTGGCGAGACTGTGCAGGCTTTGGCTTAGTGCTTCGATATGAGAGTATGTATTCTACTTTGAACTCCATGATGAAGGAAGAATGGGATATACTGGAAATATACTAACATATTGATACCTGTAATATATTTATTAGTTACAAATTACTCTATGCAGTGTTTAAACTTGAACATGAAGTAATAACCTGATCTGTAATGTTGTTCAGCAGAAATATTTGTATTTTAGCTTAAAAGAGTTTAACCAACAGTTTTAAAATATCTTACCATGATTGTATAGCTGGAAATTGAAATTCCTTGTGCTAGCATTCATCAGATGGCAGCTCTTACAGAATGATTTGTTTTTTGGAGGTGGAGGATGGTTGAAGAAAGCATAGAGAGGTGGCACTAAGGGAGGTGAGACTGGCAGTCATATCCTCGGCTGCATCCTAAATGGCTGTTGGATAATGGCTCATGAATAGCAGTATTGTAAGAGGATTTTTAACACAAGATTTAATAGAAGACTAATTGTGGCTGCTGTGTGTGTGTGTGTTTCAAGGCAGAACAGATATTTTCAATAGTTTACTATCTCTCTCTCTCTCTCTCTGTGTGTACACCATGAGATATAACAGTGATTGTGTGTGTGTGTGTGTGTGTGTGTACACACCATGAGATATAACTGTGATTAGCAGACTGATCTACAAATGAGATCAGTTTGAATCTTGCCTGGACTATGTGCTTAGTAGCAGATGAGACTCAACTGAGTCATTCTCTTTCAGGATCAAACTAGATGTTATTAGGAATGTATATTCTCTGCACATTTAGCCTGCTTTTCCTCAGAGATATGTTGCTTAGCAATCAAACCTGAATAGAAAAGCCATATTTATTTTCAATGACCAGTTGCAAAACAAAGCATACTAGAAGATAGCAAGATGACGTGAGGAAAATCATGTGCTATAACAAACAAATGTCCTTCCCTGCTTAAGAGAGCACTGTGTCTACAGAAGAGCTAAGCATATTGTCTAGTTTGACCTCTAGCCTCTCCATCAGGAATTATAATTATACCGAAGTATCTTGCAACAGAGCTGTTGCAAGGAGGACAAAAAGCTTCATATACCTTGGGTATGCCTTAGATTTTCTGTGAGTAGAATTCCACCCAGGAGATGCTCTGAAGAAAAGGGAATGCATCTTCTCTGCTTTTCCACTTCACACACCCCCATCACATTCCACATTGTTCTGAAGGGTCTCATGGCTCTTTGAAGGAGTTCTTTGCAGAGCACAGAACGTTATAGAGTTGAAGGGAGGATTGGCAAAAATGGCCACCTGACTTCTTCCAGTGGCAACATCTGCTGGATCTGAATCCTTCCCACAAATGGAAGGAGCCCTTCCATTCCTAGAGGGCCTTGTCTGGAAATAACCTGTTCATTAATATGCTACATAAATATGACATGTAATTAAAGTTCTTTGCCAGCTACTGTAATCAGAGTCGGAACAACATCTTTCTTTTATTTTTTTGCTGAGCATCAAAAGATGGCTTAATTCTATTGCAGCCACAGGTTTTGTCCACCCACTTGCCAAGGAAGTGAATATTTCTATGGGAGTTGAATTATTCACAGGCACTATTGGCTGCCCTGTCCAAATGTTCATGGCAACATTTGTTTTTGACAACAGGAAGGTGATGATTCATTGCTAGTGACAGTAGTTCCTGTAAAACCTAGCAAAACACCTGGGAAGATGAAAATAAGTTTTGAGGAACTAGAAAGAGAGAGAGAAGAACGAGAAAGAAGAAAACTTGAAGAAGAAAAACGATTGAGATATGAGCAGGAAAAGCAAGCTCTCAGGGAAGTCAAATATTTTTCACCAGATGTGGTAAGCAAAATGGTGGGGGGATGCTTTTGCATGATGAGCATAAGCATGTTCGCTTCAAACTAGGCTGCGCTAATTACAGGGAAACTTGCTTCCAGGTGAGTAAGCTTAGGATTGCAGAGAAAGCTGATGTTGAAAGCATATGCATGTTAATAATATCATAAGGGTTTGCTTCTGAACAATAAACATTTTGTACAGGATGAAGATGAAAATTCGGACAGTGAAAGAAAAGACTCTCCTTCTCCCGGTAAAGTGAAATTAACATTTGAAGAACTAGAAAGACAAAGACGAGAAAATCAGAAGAGACAAGCTGAAGAGGAGGCAAAGCTACGTTTGGAAGAAGAGAAGCGTGCCTTTGAGGAAGCAAGACGAAAAATGGTAAGTATCAATGGCATGTTCCAACATACAAGGACAAAAAATGGCCATCATGGAAAGTGTATGTAGTAAGCTGAACTGTCTTACGGCATTTGTGAGGACTACCTGGTGGAAGACTTACCACCTGTATGTAAGCAGATTTACCAGAACCATGACGTGGGAGATATCCAGTTACCAGAGCTAACTAGCTAGCTAGCTACCTAGCTAACTAACTAAATTCAGCAGTTTTATTAAATGAAGATAACAACACTGCTTTCCCCCCAGCAGAGCATCGCACTCAGGAAATGCTCCTGATGGCACTAGTAGGGTGTGTGTGTGTGTGTGTGTGTGTGTGACTTTTTCCAGTTTCCTAATTCCTATACTGTTACTTCCACCTGCAAACGTCTGCTTCAGAGGGCTGGGAAATCCTTTGGAAGAATGTGGGAAGTAGTGCTGGGGCCTGCAGGGAATTGAGGGTAATCAATACCATTTTGTTTCTCCTCTTTCTATTGGTGCATCAAAAACCTTCCAGGGACTAAAGATTTTTTGTTTCTGGATGTCATTCTCTCTGGCTCTAACCCTTTTTATTTAACACTGATTCCTTGGCTTAAACCCAGTTTGTATCTCAAACTGAGCATACCCATTAAATTATAGGGATTTGGATAAGTGTTGATTCACTATTCACCAACACATTCAATAGGTGTGCTCTGGTTGGGACTACCAATTCAATTTAAGCCCTCGCTAGTAAAAAACTAAAAAATCCTGGATGTTATAAACTTAGTTTAAGCGCAAGTTGTTTTAGATTTAAGACATGGTAAGCTTTAATCATTTAGGTTTTAATTATGTAAAGTCTCAATCGGTTCTTTCTGCGTTATTTAGTAATATATACACATTTCTTGCCATGATCATTAGTATTTAGTGATGAATAAATCCATCTAAATGTGCACATTCAAAAACAAACATACTTTTTAGGGGTAATTTTCCAACCTCTGTGTGTTTCCTCTGAACTTTCTTTTCAAAAGTTTTTTAAATGTATACTGTTTTGAAAGGTAAATGAAGAAGATGATGATCAAGAAACTGAAAATTCTGTCAAGGAGTTCCGTCCCGGGAAACTGAGACTTACCTTTGAGGAAATAGAGAGACAGAGGCAAGAAGAAGAAAAAAGAAGAACAGAGGAAGAGGCCAGGCGGCGTATAGAAGAAGAGAAGAAGGCATTTGCTGAAGCAAGAAAAAGCATGGTATGTAATGTTGCTGACCTACGGTAGGGATAAGCATCACATTCCTGATTGTACATGGCTGCTTCTTTGTTGTACTTCCACCACACTTTCTCTTCAGGCAAGCTTTTGGCAATTAACTGGCCTGGAGAAAAAGGAATCTTTAACAGGGGATTCCGTTCTTCTTCATTATTCCTCCTCCTCCTATTTCTCAACATTGCTGGTTTATGGAAACAGACCTAAGGCTCCAGTCTAAAAATTAGGAGTCAAGTCCTAAAAATTTGTTTGTGAGATAACATTTTGGCAAAATCAGAATTTTGAATTTCAGGAAGCAAATTAACAGCTATTGGCAATTGTAACCAAAGACTCTGATGGCTCCAGGTGCTGAAATTAATGTAGGGAGGATGATGATGATTACTACTACTACTACTGTTATAGATGGATCTTTGTCATTAATTTTTAATAGCATTACATTGCTTTAAGTTATGGGCTCTTAATACCGTGTTTCCCCAAAAATAAGACAGGGTTTTATATTAATTTTTGCTCCAAAAAACACATTAGGGCTTATTTTCAGGGGATGTTTTATTTTAGTCATGTCATCTTCTTCCGGTTGCTGCACAATGGTGGAGGGTGGGGTTTCACTTAACTGGGGCTTATTTTTGGGGTAGGGCTTATATTACAAGCATCCTGAAAAATCAAACTAGGGCTTATTTTCAGGTTAGGTCTTATTTTCGGGGAAACAGGGTATTATATATTTAATTTTTAAAAAACATTTATAATTTATATGTCTTTACTACACCAGCTCCTCATTTTTATAAGTGGCCTTAGGTCCCTGAATTGGGAGAAAAGGTTGGATATAAATGAAATGAAAAAATACTCGAGAACCTACAGCCGAATTAGGACACATGTGTAGTTGTGTAAAGAAATGGCAGAATAAACACGTTTGGATCTGCTATGGTAATGTGGCTGACAAGTTTATCTATATTTCAAAGAGTGAGGATTTTAGGTTATTTATAAATAAAAGCATCAGTTGTTTATAAATAAAAGCATGGGTTGGAAGTTCATTTGCCATCTATTCTCCTCTACTTATCCACCTCAACAGGAAGATTCGCTCTATCAAAGTGTTTTGAAAAATCTAAGGGGACAAACAAGGGACAAAATTATAGAGCTGCTATCCTCCTTGTGTGGGTGGCAATAAATGTGCTGAAGGATAACAGCAGCTCTGGCGTCATCCAGATGGGGCTGACATATTGGCTGAAATCTTGTTCCATAGCGTAGTAGGCCTATTGGATCAATGATGATTTGGTGAGTCAGTTCCTCCATAAGTTCATTCATTCAAATGGGCCTACTCTAGTTGTGACTTACTGTGCTAAGCAACAGGATTTTGGCCACAAGTTTGGCTTCCAAGTAGCAAACTAAAGCTAGCCTAACCCATGTAGAGCCAGATATTTTTGTTATTACATATACAAAAAAAGAGAGAACTTTAACTATCTGCCTAAAACCATAAACAAATGGACCAGGCTCACTAGTTTATGGAGAGCTTGCATATATGGATACCACCACAGAGAAGGCCCTGTCATATATTCCCACCAGCATAGACTCTTACAGAGGTGAGATATACAGGAGTACCCAGCACCTGTATCTGTTTTCTGCCGAAAAGTGATCTCAGAACTGGCTCTATTTAATATTACCTCACTCAAAATAATTTGTTTCCTTTGGTGAGGGGGGGAGTACATTAACACTCCAGTCTTAAATCTTTCATTTCATCACAGAAATGGCCACTCTGAGATGGGGGGGGGGGGGAACACCTTCCTTATTATCAAGTCTGTTTGTGAGGAAATTGGTCCTTGATTTTAGTACAGCTTATTTCTAATTAAAAAAAAAGACTGTTTCCAAGATCATACCTGGGTGTAATAACCTGACTTTTTCCAAAGTTGTTTCATTCAGACAAAACAGGAATCTACTCTTAGCTGGAGGCTAAATATATGACTGATTTTTTTGCCAGCTCAAGCTGAAGATCACTCATATCTTAGTTTAGCAGCCTTCGATATGTTAATCCAAATTGTCTTCAATTTTGGAGACCAATTAAAGGTAAGAAAATAAACAACTACTACCATTAAGCATAGACCACAAGACACTTGATCTGTATAGTTTTGGAAAAAGATTTAAGTAAGTCCAGGTATCTAAATCATAATTTAAATATTGTTGATATTTGTGCTAAATCTATCACTAATGAGAGATAAATTATTTCTAACAGGGCCTTGATGATGAGCTTTCACCTATGTCAAAAACTGTATCCCAAGAATCTCTCACACCTGGAAAACTGGAAATCAACTTTGAGGAGTTACTGAGACAAAAAATGGAGGAGGAAAAGAGGCGCACAGAAGAAGAGCGCAGACAGAAACTGGAAATGGAAAAACAAGAGTTTGAGCAGCTTAGACAAGAGATGGGAGAGGTCTGTCACTACTTGACATAAGCTGCTGCCTTCCCTCCACACTACCTATTTTTGAAACAAACTGTGGGATGAGAAAAGTATTCCTGATTTACAAACGTTCTCTTGAAGGCTAAAAATTAGATGTAGAGATCCTAAATGTCTATGAAAAGTACTCAGCTCATAGGATGCCCTTTAGTGAAGGGGGGGGTAGGGGTGAAAACAAAACCCTGATGTGTGATTTGAGGACCTTCTGGGACAGCATGAGATATCATGAACTACTGGATAGCTCAGTGGTTTAGATATATGGCTGCATAGCCAGAGGTTGGGAGTTCAGTTCCCCACTGTGCCTCCCTCACTGGGGCTGGACTCAGTGATCCATAGGGTCTCTTCCAGCTCTGCAGTTCCGAGACAACCACGATGACGATGATTATAGTGCTAGGTGCTGTAGGGGAGCACCAAAAACTGCCTCCCCCTCTCCACATCATCTCAATTAGAATTCCTCATTACTTCACAAAGAAGGCTAACTTCAGATTCAATGCCACAATCAGGAACTGACAAAAACTGACATGAATGGCAGGCAAAATGTTATACAGTAGATCTAATTCAATGGCCATATTCAGATTAATGTAATTTACATTGTTAACGCTTTGTTATTTAGGAAATACAAATGTGTTTTATTATAAAATGTATTTACTACCAGAAATTAAACCTTCCGGCATATTTTTATTTTCCTTTAACAGGAGGAGGAAGAGTGTGAGACCTTTGAACTAAGCAGGGAATATGAGGAGCTCATAAGACTGAAAAGAAGTGGTTCGATTCAAGCAAAGAACCTGAAGAAAAAGTTTGAAAAAATTGGGCAGTTGTCTGAAGAAGAAATACAGAAAAAAATTGAAGAAGAAAGAGCAAGGAGGAGAGCTATGGATCAGGAAATAAAAGAAAGGGAAGCAGAGAAATTCCAAGAGGTATGTTTTGTTATGTCTACAGTGGAAAAATCAATTCTTCAATCTGGAACTTTGCATGTAAAAAGGCCTGCTTTTTCCACTGTTACTTACAGGTCTCTCTATAATCCAGTGATCTGCCCATGTGCTGTCTTTAGGGAAAGCAACACATTGAGAGTGCACTGAAGCACAGCTGGTGTAAATGAGTGTTTACACACGTTTATTACCTCTTCATGACTGGAGTCCATAATAGAGTAAAAATGGTAGGCTAGGAAATGAGGGGCTTGGAAAAGTTACAGGTGACTACTGGATTTGGATATTGCTTGAAACATGCTATTAGCTCATGTTAAAAAGCAAACTAACCCCTATCAAGGAAGCAAATTCTGGTTCATCATATTACTTGAATCTCATTAACTTCACAGCTTACCACTTAACTACACTGGACAGAATTAATGTGTCTTGGAGTCTGTCTTCAGTATGTGGCATTTGGGTGGAATGATGGCTAGAGAAAAATCTCACCAAGCAGCTTAAAACTTTGCATACCTGGAAAGTCAAATATTTTGAGATCCCAGTTCCTCAAGATCTGCTTTGCCAGCTTATTATGAGACATTTAAGAAGGTAATTGTAGACAGTTCCCCACTAATTCAGAATCAGAAACAGTCATACTTGTAGAACCAGAGGGGTAATTTGTGCTTGGAACTTCCCCACCTTTCAAGATGCAATTTGAAGAAGAGGAATTGGCATTGTAGTGTCATAGGGAAGAGGAAAATGGAAGGGTAACGGCAATGGAATGTTAACTGCAATGAAGATAGCCACCTGTGGTTTTAGAGATACGAATATGGAAAATCTAGTTTGTGGTTATTGCAGATAATCTTGCAAGAATGACAGAGTGAGAGTGGCTAAAAGCTGCCATAGATCTAAAGACTAGTGTTATACTGGGAAGCTAGCAGGTTCAGCCATGCCATTATTTGGCATCACAGACAGAATACTAGTTCTTCATGTTTAAGACTGACACAGGGCCAGGAAAGCATCAATACTATGAAATAGGGATGTCAGAGATGCTGAAGATTCCGACGCATTCTCCAGTCAGGCTTGCTTGAGATTTTTAACTTAGTAAAACAGGGTAAGTTTCTGTTTTGGTTTCGGAAGTATGTAGATCTATTGGAGGTTGGGTCACTTTTGGAGACATGGCTGCAGACCCTATAAACAACCAAGAAAGCCTCACTGTTACAAATCACCTGAGAGCCATCTTGAGATTCCCATGTTGGGGAATTTTTCTTTTCTGCTGTTAGGTACTCAGACGATACTTGCACATTTTCCTACTTAATCTATGTGCAGAGAACAATTATTCATATTCTGCATTTTTTATATTCAGCATCTTTTTAAAATGTGTATATTCCATTTTGGATATTTACAGTGCCTTTATCTGCTCTGCATGTAAACCAGTGTTCTCCAGTTAAAAAGGGGACAAGAATTTTTTTTGGTTTTTATCTGAGTCTGCTGGTTACAGGGAGAATAAACACCTGGCAAGATATAGTCCTCCCCATTTATTTAGGAAGAAGTGGTTGTTTTGAGGAGTGATGACAGGTCTAGTGGTAAAATAACTGTATCCTTGCTAAGAGGCCAATGGAGAAATAAACAATTAAATTTGGGGACAATGATAGATGTATACAGAGACTGTTACCAGAAAGTGCAAAGCAACAGCTGAAAGAAAAGGAAACTTCCACAAAACGTATGTGTGCTGCACCATCATAGCTTAAGGCTGCAAAAGGACAAAAGAGTGCTTTTTGGTCAGCTGCCCTAAAGCATTCTCTGGCTTTATTATGCCTCTAAACAAATGCCATCTCATTGCCCTGACCTCAAAAAGAACAATATCTAACCGAGGTAAATGGAGAATTTGCAAATGATATAAAACATGTTAAGAGCAAACAAGTAATTTATATGCCATGTCACAAATGCCAGTAAATTGTGCAAGTAGTGGAAAAGTGTCCACAATTTTAAAACACTCAACCTAAGACTTATTTAACTCCTGCTATATATTTTCACTCTTCCATTAGCCAAGTTCTTCCACTGTCTGTCTACTATACTTTCTCTTCTATCACTTACCAGAAGTTTGCCTTCTCCCTTTTTGCAGTCCTGGGGCTAAATCCAACATAACAACAGTAGAGCGGGAATCCTTGCCAGCTCAATGCTACAAGAGCCCATCGCTGGGCAAGAGGCAATTGTATGGACATGAGGTGGTACAACTATCTGTACAGCCCCCTTCCACAACAAAAACTGAACTGTCTGACACCATTACATGAACTGCAAACAGCAACTACTGCCATGGCTGGTGTTGCGCTAGCACAGTGATATCACTGGATAAAGGCTATTTTGACATGTCCAATTTAAACCATAACTTTCCAGCAAACAAGTGTTCAAATGTTTTACTTGTTACATGTGATAAGTGAATTCAGTGAGTGTTAAGTTTCTGTGGCAGAGATGAGTTCTTAATGCAGTCAATGTAAGTTACGAAACTAATTTTTTATGATTTAAGTGGTAAATTAGTGCCATGTCTCTCTACTCTAAATAAGTATAGCTTTGGATTTTTAGAAGAGGTAGCTTTGAAGTATTTCTATTTCACCCCCACCCCAATCTTTTGCTTAAATTTGCTCTAGGAGGAGGAAGTAGATGTAAAGCCAGCCGCAAAATCTGAAGCTCCTTTCACACACAAGGTTGACATGAAGGCCCGGTTTGAACAAATGGCAAAGGCAAGAGAAGAGGAAGAACAGAGGAGAATTGAAGAACAAAAATTGCTACGTATGCAGTTTGAACAGAAGGAGATTGATGCAGCATTGCAAAAGGTATCAGAGCCTAGTGACCTTTCTGGAAGAGCATCAGATTTATCTATAGAGTAGCAAAACTTTTATCCATGAAATGAGCAAGTGTGAAAAAAGTACTTGTACTGTTATGTGACATATCCTTTCTGTGCTCCCTTTTGGAGATGCCAGACTAAGCCATACATAATTGGTGGGGTTTGTCGAAGATGCAGAAGTTTTCCATAGGGGGAAAACACAGCTGATGATGCCAGTGTGATTCTCCTATAGTTATGGAGTAAAATTTCATCATGGCTGAGTTCTCCCTTGTTTTGTTACACCCTCCCTCTGGCACTAAAGGAAACATCCAAGGTTTTTGCTGGCTCCATTGTTTACAGATCACTGGCTCAAAACTACACAATCTGTTTCATGGCTGAATGAAGGGCAGAACCCAATTCTCCAGTTCTGGTTGAGTAAGAAACTAAACATGACAACTCTTACCAGATAATAGCCTTTCCAAGAAGTAGTCATGTTAGCCTGCACAAGTATATCAGAAAAACCCCTCCCCGACAAAAACATTGTGGCACCTTTAAGACTAACTTCTATATTTTAATGTGAGCTTTCACAAATCAAGTCTACTTCCTCAGAGTATAGCCTGTTTTTTCCCCCCTCTGCCATTTTCAGTGGAACAATCTGAGAACTAAGTCATGGTTTGAGAACTGTATTAAAACAACCAAATCATTTAAAAATATGTTTAGGTCCAGCCACCTGGCTGATCTACAGTAATGAAGAGAGACACAAACCTGCTCTTTTGCAGAGCTCTATCCTGTTTCTTCATCCCAGTAGTGACAGGATAATGGAAGAGACAGAATATGTTGAATACTCACTTTATCTCACACAAATATTGGTATTTCAACTTATTACTTAATAACTTTTATTTTAAATGCAGAAAAAAGAAGAGGAGGAAGAGGAGGATGGGAGCATTGTTAATGGCTCAGTTTATGAAGATGAAGAACAGCAAGTACGGTCAGGTGCTCCATGGTTCAAGAAGCCTCTCAGAAATGTTTCTGTTGTGGATGGTGAACCTGTGAGGTTTACTGTTAAAATAACTGGAGAACCTAAGCCAGAAGTTACATGGTGGTTTGAAGGGGAAATGTTGCAGGACTGTGAGGACTATCAGTATATTGAAAGAGGAGAAACCTACTGCCTATACTTACCAGAAACCTTCCCAGAAGATGAAGGAGAATATATGTGTAAAGCAGTTAACAGTAGAGGAACAGCAGCTAGCACCTGTATTCTCACTATTGAAAGTAAGAGTTAGCATAAGAATTTTTCTAATCTTTGGTTCTATTCTAGTGAGCTTTTCTTAACTCTTTTTCTCTTCTCTTTTCTTCAGCTGATGACTATTAAATATCCTACTTTTTCTGGAGCCTTCCTCCCCTAAATTTACTGCATCCATCTCTTTTTCTCTCCTGTGGTGGGGCCAACAAGAAGTTATTTATCATTCCTCAAATAAAATACCATTTATTGATTCCCTCTTGGTCTCAGACTGAACATCGGCAACAGAAGTTTGTTGACATAAAATATTTCACTCTATGCAAGCAACCAGCATCCTGATGATTACTAGTTTAGGCCATGACACCTTCAAGTGCCAGTGGTTTTCTATTAGGCAAATGAAGCTGTTGTGTACAGTAGCTTGGCCTATGGTTCCACTTTTTCACCATGTCAATATGAAATATACATGTGAAAATTAAAACTGGCTCTGTAAACTTAATTTCACTGTTTTCAGACATGATACTAGGCCAAACTCATATTGAAAAGCAAAATTTAAGTGTTGTTCCCAAAGGCAAAGACCAATTTGTTCATTCTATATAAAAGCTGATGTCCATTTCTGTGGTTCTCATAGACTTGTGGGCAAAAAGTACGTTCTTGGATAAAGTATTAAGTAGCTAAACAGTAATGTAGTGATTTAATTTAATTAGTGCTTTCTTTAATTCAACATTTTCCTTTTAATCTGTGTTAATAAAAATAAATCAAGATAATAATGGCCTGAAAGCACACAAACAAGTTCTTTGAAATAAAAATTTACATTTATTTTGTATTAGATAGAAAATGTCCAGAATTTGGTTTGGAATACTGAATCATATTTTCATAATTTGTGTTGAAGGTGTTAGCTTGACAGTGGATGGATTTTCACTTTACATCTCATATTTTATAACTGGTACATGAATTCACCTCATTAAAATACGTACAAAAATGACACATAAAGCTGATATATACATCTAGAGCAGATAGGTATGGTTTTGCTATATGATAAATGACCAGCTAAACTGCAAATACAGGCTAGAATGTGCACTGGAAACGGAGAATGAAGATCATGGAATGAATTTGCAGACTCCTCTACTACGTTTTGGCTCACTGTATTCATTGGACAGAATAATCCAGATTTAAATTTTATACAGGAGATAACTGGATTTTATTTGATTATGATAATGTACCGAAATCATCTATTTGTATTCTGGATTAATTGGAAGGTTAATAAATATGTTCAGTTCCTACAGCTGAATGTGTTTCTTCATTATTATTTTTTAAAAGCCAATTAAAAACTTGGCTCTTCAGGCAGGCCTTCCCTCCTGTCAATACTTGATTTTATGTTTATTATAATTTTCTCTTTTTTCCATCTTGAGCAATACTAACATTATTGTTTTGAATTGTTTTAACTGTTTTAGTTTTATAATGTTTAATGGAAACCGCCCTGAGTAGACTCTGTCTAAAAGGGCGGGATAGAAATCTAATAATAAATAAATAAATAAAATAAATTTCACAAAGGCAGTAACTGCGCACACTTCACAGGGTTGTAGCTGCAAGTACTCAAATGCACAAAACCAAAAAAGGACAAAACAATTTTTTATCTATTAGTTTACATTTATTGAGAACTCATACAAAAATGTTACAATTAATGAGTTTTAATGAGTACATACAATGTCAATATTGCAAGCTCAACACAACATACTTTAAAGCATTTGATTTACCTCGCGTCCAAGCTGCATCTCCCTAAGATACTTCCCATCACAGTAGCCTTTAAAAGACAGTCTTCTTTTTTTAACACGGGTAGTTTCTGTAGAGAACACTATCTCAGGACGAAAATGCATCTTGCATGCATATAACATAAAGGTTGCATAAACACAAGCGTTTTTACAAGAAGCTACCAGAAGGAATGGTGATTCTACAGTACAAATTCTGTTGAGCCCAATGTTCTGCTTTATGAACCTCTAGTATATAAAGAAAATCAAAAATTTCTATCCCCTAGTATATCAAAAGAAAGGTTTCCTAGCAGCTGACAATATTTTTCAGAAGAATTAGTCTGCCTAGTAACTAAGATTACTGAAGTGTAGTAATTCACACAATCTACATAGAAACTGCTTTTACCTAGCAAAGCATATCCTACAAACAATAGGGTGATCTGTAAACATTACCATCAGTTGAAATAAAATGTTATGTTAAAACATTCATTACTTTGACTTCTGCCTAGCATTTTCTTTTGCAATTTTACATATTTTTCCTGCTCTGAAATGCTTTAGGAAAACTAACAATCTATGAAGTAGATCTCAATATCCTGCTCAATGAGTGTAAAAAACATCTCAATCCATCCCAATATTTCTGGGAGAAATCAGACAGACTGAACAACAGAACTAAACTAAGCCCAAGAAGACACCTATAGGTCTACCAGCAAACTTAAAATAAAATATAAAGATTATTATAGCAGATCATCTGTCATCTCCTATGCCAACATTTTTTCTATTCATCCTTTGTCTTTGAAGTCAATTTCAATTTACGCTACATTTATTAAAGCTGTAGCAAAAATAACCTTTATTTTAAAATGATGAAACAATCCAACCAAGATGAATTTCTTCAGCACATACCTAGTTCTTATATAAAAATGAAATCTGACATGTCAAACTACAACAAAAAAATGAAGTGGCTTGAGGGAATTCAAGTACAACTATTAATTTGGTTGTGAAATGCAAAACATATCTATGCTTGACTATTTAGCATAGTGCAAATTGATAGATGGCTTATATTATTACCACATAACAAAGTATGGAACATTTATGGTCAAGCAAATAGCACTTTAAAGAACGAGAAGCGATTAAAACAGGCAAATTATACCCTACACCATTAAGTATGGGATACATTTAAAATCGGTATTGCTTTGCCAATTTTACCTTCTACATGGAGCCCTTCTATGGTCCATGCTCATCGGCTCACCATGGCCATACACTCAAAGGAATCCTCTTTATTGGAAGTAACTATCTCAGGACCTGATTTTATGAGCTATGATTTGGTGCTTGCAGCATCTTCAGCACTGTGTGTGAAAATGAAGGCAGGGTTTTTGAATATTTTACTTTCTTGAAGAGAAAAGCAGGACTTGATAGAAACCAAAACATTTAATTTTAGTGATAAACAAACCAAAAAAAAGCTGATGGTAGTGCCTTAATATTGTCTATTTAAACTGAAGAATTTTACCAGTTACTTGATCTAGATAAGCCATAAACAAAACATTTAAGCTAGCAAAAATATACAGCAGTTTGGCTGAAATAGCAAGGTAGGAAGGAGATTGCTATAAAAAACGAAGATCTGCCAAACTGTTAACATTTCACTGGCACACATGCTTTCTAAAACTATTCTCCAAAATTCAAGTCTAATTTCCCCCTGTATGACATAAGCAAGCTAGATTAATTTCTGTTTTATGGTGTACAATTTAAATTCATTTTGGGATTAAGAGAAACACACAGTATGCTTGAATAAGTAGTACTGGGTATAACATCCTTTAACATTGCAAGAGCATTTTTGAAGGCTGTTGAAGTTCTGACCAATATTTCCTGTATCTTGAAAAAATATTTTATATGCATTTGTAACAACTCAGCTACTGAGGGAAAAATAGTAAAAGTGACTTACTCAAAAATTATTGCAGCAATCCACTAATCTTTTAAAAATAAAGATACACATTTACCCAGAAATGTAAATATTGTTTCAGACTTTCCACTAGAATGAAACCATGAATAGCAGAATACATTTGGGGAAAGATATTGGCAGATTGCTTTTGAATACACAAGCACAAAAAAAAATCTCACAGGGACAACATTAATATACTGAAATATGTATTTATACACTTCCTTAGGTTGTGCTTACCTGTGCTTTTTGCAGCAGAACCTAAGGTGGAAGGTCTGGGAAGGCACTGTGAAGTATAAATAATTGCACTGTTTGCAATTAATAAAGATTTTATACTTTAAATGAATCAAAATCAACAGCCTCCATTTGGTGAATGATAAAGAATCTGGTGAATTTTTGTTGTTTAGTTAGTAACTACACCATTCTCCAATAAGCTACAGACTAATCATGCAAAATAATTGCTTTAGAGTTTTCAAAGCCTACTCTACATATATTTAACAACTTCCTAGAATATTTTTTTCCTCCAAAATTTAAATCCTAACCTAAACTGGGATAAAAATAATTCCCTCCTGATTCTACAGTACAACAAAATGCATTTCTAATTATCTGTGTAGTAAAACTATTTCATTTTACACCTCATTTTGTTCGTTTCTTGTAGCCACCCTAAGTGCATATGCCAAAACAACAAAATGGTGTTCCAAAGATAAGGCTAATAAAGGTTTATAACATTAATATATGCCTATATCACCAAACATTGCAGACAACTCAACACAAAACTTCCTCCTAACAGGCATTTTAATGTTTAACAATGCACAAGTTTGTATCTGAATGTATCTCATTTCTGAATCCCTAATGAACAATGTTACTTAGGTAAATGACAGTTTCTTTAGCTAAAGCTAATTGTCTCAAGAATACTTACCCATAAAACTCATACAGACAAATATTTATGCATATCTAGGTTTCTGATTAAGAAGCAATTATGATTTTCTAAGATATCAGCACTGTATTTTATTCCAACATAATATTCACACAGGTATGGCATTTGGATTATGTGGAACATTGACAAAAAGATACTGTTGCAGTTCATCATTTTGTCATTCTGATGTACTTACAGTGCAATGCTCCTTGAAGGAACAATCAAGGATGATACACAGCACAGTCCTCCTCACCCCTACAGAGCTAGCTCTATACTGGCTGGATCAAACCTGCACTTCAACAGACAATGGCAAGACAGACTGTATTGCATGTAATCTAATATATGCAAAAAAGCAAACAGTGGATTTTATCAGAATATCAGTTTTCAGTATGAATTATTGAAAGAAAAATTTTTTACGGATATTTTTCAAGATATAACTTAACGGCTAGTCTTCAGCATTTAATAACAGACCTCATCTGCAAAACATCCTTCTGTTAAGCACTCCCAGACTCCAAAAGCATGTTTCTCTAAAACAAATGCAATTTTGGTAACTGAAAAGCATATCATCCTTACTACACTAAATTCTGAAGAAAAGTGCTGCAAAACTGATTGCTCAGCACATTCTGCCTTCTACAGTGAATGATTTTAGTAACATGCCTGAAAAATATGCTAAAGAATTAAATCAAGTATAAAAACAAATGTCAACTATAGCAGCTACATGGGTCTGAGACAGTGGTCATAAACAAAAACAAAACAAAAAAAGAAATTGCAACTGTTAACGCAGTAGAAGTATGTCAAGAAACACCTTCACATACATGCAGTTTTCAATCAAGTAGAAAGAGAAGAGCAAGATGCTAAACAGAATACACAATCACGGAAAGAGATCCTTATGTAACTATTCTGGAAGGGGAGAATACCAATGTCAAGCCCAAATTTCCAGTGGGGAAAGAAATCTTATTTGTGTACATGTACAGCATTACTAACAAAATTCTGAATTTTCTGAGTACCCACATATCCAACTTACCGACACAGGAGGTTTCATATTATTTATTGTAAAGCACAAAACAGGCATTTAAAAGTGATCAAGTATACATTGAAAAAGTACATTTATATCACAAAGCATTGACCACATAATAATTGCAAATACATTTGCTGGAATGTGTACATCTACACTAATGTACTAAAAACAAACCAATTTCCATTTCTACACAGAAATATTACCTCCTATCAGAAGTGATAGATATTTTGTACATTTTCAAAAACACTATTAAACCAAACAAAATTATGATCTTCATCAAGGCGTCTGCATCCATACATTTAACAAACGTTTTTTTCCCCCACATAATGAAGCAAATACTGTTTTGTCCACTTCTTATTATTGGCCCTGTGCGAAGAAATACATAAAAGATACACAAAAAGTTAAAGAAAATCTTTTTAAAATTGCTCTAACTCAGGAGTGAAGCCTTTAAGAAAGAAAAATTGGTTAATGTAATGGTGGTGGCTTCCTGCATGGCTTTGAAAAATCCTGGGAGGAGAAATTTTTAGATCAAAAACACTGAATGTATGCAAAGAAAGACAAAGATCTCCAGTTATCAGAGCATGTATTCATTTACTAATTACCCTTTACCAGGAAAAATAATGCACACTCCAGAAAGATATCAAAGTGGGAGACATGCAAAAAAGCAAAAAGCAAAAAACCCACAAAGAGGAAGGAGGGGGAAAAAAACCTCAGCCAAATAATTAACGATGATCATACCTGTGGTGCTGGAGGATGCTGTGGCATTCCTTGTGGACTTGTCTGGGCATAATAGGCTGCCTGCTGTCTATAATACTCAGCCCACGCTGCGCTATAATCTGGCTGGCCTGCTGGTGGGGCTCCGGCTGGAGCTGGTACTGCTTGACCTGGAAAAAATGCAGATTACACAACTCTGGTGCCATGAAACAGACAAAAGAAGCTCAAAATAATCTCATTTCTAACAAACATTACCTTGCTTCTTGTAATATTCCTCCCAAGCCTTTGAATAATCTTGTGGCTGCCCTTGTTGACCTGAAAAACCCCCCACATTTTAATGTAAACATAGCTCCCAGGTACACCAAAATTACAGACAATACAGTGGAAGAGTTCTTTGCTCTTTCATCTGTGCAAATAAGAAACATTAAATCCCTGGTTTGTGCAGTATACTTTCTTGTGGTATACACTGATTGTTCCAGGGTTTTAACATAAATCTGAGATTTACTGCTTGGCATCATATGCTTGAATCTGAACTCAATACTCACAGGCTCACACAGGCCCAAACCCTCAAGTGCTGAGTCTATGGCAAAGTCCATATCTGTTGTTACAGATCATATGCACAAATTTAGCCATATAACCCAATCAGTTCTCACACCGAGGAAATAATAATGCATATCAGAAAGTATGCCTGTCACGGACAGCAGAGAGTAGATAATAAATGCACACAGAATAATAAAGCAGAAATTGACTCCAAGTACAATCTATACAAAGTGACCACGTGAGTTCCTTTACATCTACACATCAAAGGTTAATTTTTCTATGTTTAAATTAAATGTTTTAGAATTTTTTCAAGGATGTTTTGCATACATTTAATAAAGCAAGGTCATCACTACTTTAACACAAAACAACTGTGTGTGAATTTTAAAGTATATATGAGACAATAAACAATCTAAAAAAAAGATGACAATAAAGTGACATAATAAAAACTAAAAATCGTCACTATTAACTATGCTCTCAAAGGCTGTTATTGTTTTTTCATGATCCTTCTAATTTAAGAATTATTTACAAAGCTTCAGTTTTCATTAATAGTGAATTTTACATAAAATTGTGGCAGAAGGCATCCAAAATATATTGAAATACCGCATTAAGAACCGGCCTGCTTTATAAGAATCTTAGACATAAATGGAAGTATCTGTTTATATTCACAACATATCCCATGAGGTGGTTAGACTTTAAGACAGCAATAAAATCATTATACACTAACCTTGTTTCTAATGCAGGGTTCTAGACACTGCCCACTAACCCCATGCTGCCATCCACACTATGTATAAATCGCTATACAAACTCAAAGAATGGATCAGGGATCACACATTTAACACTCCATTTAACATTGAAGCCACACTGTAACACTCTTGAGTCAGGCTACTCATAACCAATTTGAACATGTACTTGATATATACAAATTGAGCTTTTAATTTGACAACAGACCATTCTAATTACAGGGAAATAACAGCTGAAAACAAAGCCTTAAATCCAACATTTAGTCCAAACCTGAAGACATACACTGAATGAATGGGAAACTTTTAAACTCAACATTATGTCAGTTTCACTGACTCAGCCGCCTTACTTCACTCTAAACCAGTGGTTCCAACCGTGGGTCCTCAGATGTTCTTGGACTAAAACTCCGGGAAACCTTCATCACTATCTGTGCTGGTCAGGATTTCTGGAGTTGTAGTCCAAGACCATCTGGGCACCCAAAGTTGGGAACCACTGCTCTGAATTCACACTGAATATAGGCCAGATGACTGTCCTGAAGCTTTCTAGCATCTTAAATTGAACCAGCAAGCCTTCTCTCAATTCCATTTCTGAAACATTTCTGTACTGGCATGGCTCAGGTAGAAGAACATTTAGTATTTGGCAAAAGACTGCCAAACTCCTTGGAGAAAAGGCAGGTTAATATATTAAAGTGATATCTATTGGAAGATATAACTTTTAATTTCCAGTTGTAAGTGGAGGCATTTACATCCAATTCTGAACTATAATGATTATTAATTTGAACCTTTTTCAACAAATAAGGTTTTAAATATGTTGAAAAATTATAGGAAAGTAAGAAGATATATGAATAACACAAAATTGATCAAAGAAATTGGTGTCAAGTCTTAGCAAAACAGTTTAAAGTGGCAGACGTGTCTTTATGATAATAGACATGCAGAAAATTCATCAAATTAGACACCCCACGGTTTTATGAAGGTTTGAGATGTCAAAATAAAAACAGACAAAACACATGGACTTCCTGATAGGAAATATACTATGCTTGAAAATCCTTGCATTAATTAAAAGTTACGGCCTTAGGAGCCCACAGTGTAACCATGACTATTCAATGCATTATGAACTGAAAAAATGCCAGTGCATCAGTAGGAAGAACTTCTGCTTGTCCACTGCACATTGCTGGATCCTCTACCCAAACGTGCCAAAGGTAACTCTAAAATGAATTCATGAGAGCCAAACTACATGAGAATAAGCATTCCACCTCCCTAGCTAGACCTCTGGATCCAAACCATTGTAATCTGTCACACAGCAAGATAAGGAGTTCAAATAACATAAGAATATCATTGTGGTCAAATACAGATTAAAAACTATGGTTCATATTCATAACGAATATAATAGGATGAAAATATTTAGAACACAGTTGACTGGGTCTCAGTGAAAGTTGCTCTGCAAAAAGAAAATACTGAACTGCTGCATTTAACCTGCAAAAGTAAGGCTTGGAGTAATCTCCCTTTTTATCATTTCAGTTACACCTATGATTGATTTCAAGTACACAAATGCCAGCATAAGGCTGGGGTCTGTTTCAAAAATTTAGGATCACTGGGCTGAATCCAATATTGCACTAGAGGTCACAACGCAATTTTTCCTCCCCTCTTAGAATCACAGAATCATGAAGTTGGAATGGTCTTATAAGGCCATCGAGTCCAACCCCTGCTCAGTGCAGGAATACAAACCAAAGGATATCTGCCAAGTGGTTGTCTAAATTTCTCTTGAATGCCTCCAGTGTTGGAGCACTCACCAACTCCTGAGGTAACTGGTTCCACTGTCTTACGGCTCTAGCAATTAGGAAGTTTTTCCTGATATTCAACCGAAATCTGGCTTCCTGTAACTTGAGCCCATTGTTGTGTGCACTCTGGGATGAGAACAAATCCTGCCCCTCCTCTGTATGATAGCCTTTCAAGTATTTGAAGAGTGTTATCATATTTCCCCTCAGTCTTCCTTTCTCAAGGCTAAACATGCCCAGTTCTTTCCGTCTTTCCTTATAAGGCTTGGTTTTCAGCCCTCTGATCACCCTTGTTGCCCTCCTCTGAACTTGTTCCAATTTATCAGCATCCTTCTTGAAGTATGGTGTCCAGAATTGGACGCAGTACTCAAGATGAGGCCTAACCAGTGCCAAATATAGGGGAACTAGTACCTCACGGGATCTGGAGACTATACTTCTGTTAATGCAGCCTAAAATAGCATTTGCCTTTTCTGCAGCCACATCACACTGTTGGCTCATATTCAGCTTGTGATCTACAACTACTCCGAGACCCTTCTCACTTGTATTGCTGAGCTGGGTATATTCCATCTTGTAACTGTGAGTTTGATTTATTTTTCCTAGGTGCAGTGGAATTCTCTACGCTTCCCAAAAAATTACTGAGGTGAGTCTCCCAGCATTTACGGTATTGGGGAACACACAGAGGGCTGCAATGGACAGATGAAATTACTCCTCCGTGTTCTGTTGCAATCTGCTATTTTGCCAACTAGGCCCACCATTTATGTCTCAAAAGCATGAACTTAGAGCTATAATGTAGATTTCCTCTGATCAAACAACAAGAAAATGGAATTCCAGCTGGTTTCTAGTTGTTCTTTATTACCCTGATGTTTTTCCATTTACTGGTAACCTGCATGCTTCACTCCTCTTTTCGTGCATGAAGTGACTGAAAAAACTCCCAACCCAGTTTTTAAAAGGAAGACTGAATGGGAGTCGCTATGGAGCGAGGAGCAGCATGGGTTCTCTCTCAGCCCAACTATATAAATGCTGGATCACATACAAGGTAGTGCCACTTGCCACTTTTTTTTTAGCTCATGCACACTGCTTGAAAGAAATGCATTGAGATGGGAAGGTTTAGTGTAATGGCTATTGACACCAGGCATGGATGCTGCCACAAGGGAAGGTTAAAGCACGAGCTCTCCACAAGATGAAACAATGCAGGTTACTACCAAGCACATCTTATTCTGTTGTCCCAGTAAAACAGCTAAACTATGAACTCTATTCCTACCTACTTTTCTTGCTACAAGATGCCAAGTGTAAACGTAAGATTATGGAATGAACATTTCCTAACTAAACAGAAAAATTCACAAAATGTCATCCCAATTCTTAATTCCCACAGGTGACAGAGCAAAAACAGTGCCTACATTAAAAATTTTATGAGTACACTGTGGCTTGGTTTCTGCTTTCTTTTTAATATTACACATACAATAGGAATATATTTTTCAAGCAAATAATAAAATTGTCTTAAAATAAAACCCCAAACACCCATAGACAAAAGTAAAACATACCCATTTTTTTATAGTATTCTTCCCACGCCTTGGTATAATCTACCTGCCCTGCTGGTGCTGGATTTGGCTGATCTCCTAATCAAACAGAAAACCAAAAGAAATATTTTTTAAAAAAGCATTATACTTAAACAGGTTCAAATTCAGAATTTAAACACACACACAACAAATCATGAACAGCTGAAATTTAAAAAACGGCAGTACCACCTCCAATACAAATGTGAAAAAGTAAACAGCACTGTATACAATTAAATACTTAGCACAAACCTTGATAGGGAAAATTTACTTTCCTAGTTTGTCAAAGATAAACATTTCAGCTTATAACTTCTCACACTTAGTTATTATGAAATCCAGCAACTTTCTTTTCAGTCACTTAAAGCCTGAAGGTGTTTTCCATTTGCAATTGTAGGTTCAGGCACAGATCACATACGATGCCTCTAAAAGAGTGCCCCATACCCATCAATACCTATGCATCCCCTTTCTCCATGTAAGTCAATACAAAAAAATCCATTCAATTGATGTGTATGAAGACTGAGGAGGAGAATGGTTCTTCTGGTTAACCCTCTACTCCAATACCTCCAGAAAGCAGATCACTGCTTTCGATTTGCCTCCATGTTTGGTCTATATGACTGGAACTCTTGTGGTGTCTACATGTGCTTTTAAGCTTGTCCACAATGGAATTTTCCACAGAACCCAGAAAACTGTCAGCCATAATCTGAGTAAGAGAAAAACATATCCCTCTTAAACAGCTAATATTCATTCTGTTTGTGTTATTAATAAACCACAGTGATTAGGTTTGCAGTGAACCTCACAAAACTATCATATTACCAAGCTGACCAAAACACAATTGCACAGATTAGGACAGTTATTTCATGCAAGAACTGTGTCCTGAACCAATGAGTGATTTTCGGCTCTCCTTTCTGCACTTTCAAATAGGAACTGGAATCTAAGATTCTTTGTGATTTTGGTCTTCTCCATGCTTCTGCATCATCTTGTTTTGGAAGGAATGCTGGCAGAAAATGCAAACTAGAGTAATATACTGTTATCTTTTCTCCTGTGTCAAGATCCAGTACTTCTTCTGACACTGCGTTTATTATAAATCCAGAGTTTTTTTCAACAGTAATCAGTCCCAAGACAGACCAAATCGGCTTGAGAAGCTTCTGAGGGTGGTTGTGGCAGGTGATAATTCCCCCCCCCCCCCCAACTTAGAAGGCTTCCCAGACTTGGGCTTCTTAGATTCCTTGGGAGGCTGATGATGGTTTTGAAGAAAGTTTCTTAAGCTTTTTGACTGAGATGTCAGGAATGGGGCTTGGAGCTGGCTGTACTGGAGCTGAGGAAGATGGAGGCTCAAATCCAATGGCATTGCTTTTGTCGGGTTTCTCAACAGGTTTTGGGTCCTGGGAGTGTTGGGATGTAGAAGATTTATCCATCTTTGTGGAGGACAGATGGAGGGACTTCTCCCAAAGGTGGGTGTTCGGATGAAAATAGTGGTTCTTAATGGTGGAGGGGCAAAACTTATGACAATGTGGGCAAGAGCGGGACTGATGTGTTTCTCCCAGGCAATAAGGACACTGGGAGTGCCCATCCGTGAGAGGGACTTTCCTGTGACAAGTCATATACTTCTCAAACAGGCCCCCTGGGGCCATAAAAGGGGAAGAGGGGGAGTAAAAAAGAAAGAAAGAATTAGAAGTCCTGCCAGGATGAAGAAAAAAACTCCCTTCAACAGAAAACAGGACAGGACAACAAAGAGAAAAGGCAATCAAAAAGACGAAACCAACAGTAAGCTCAGAGAATGTTCCTAGCTTCCACAGCAGTGGCTAAAAGGAACTGAGAGGGTTGGTCTTTTGCACACAAATACATCCGAACTGGGAGAGGGAGGAGACTAATGGTCTTTCTTTGTTAAGCTCCAGAATGTTCGAAGCTTCATGCACGCACGTAACAGAACCCCGTATGTGTGATTCATGGAGGCCACAAAGAAGAAACAGTGGTTTCATTCAGAAAACGCCAAGCAGAGTAATATACTGTCACTCCTGTGTCAAGATCCAGTATTTCTTCTGACACTGTTTTTTTGCATAAACCCAGTCTGTTTCAACAGTAATCTACCTAGCTGCATAATCTGATTGTCTTGGCATAAATTATGGCTTACTACTAAACCACAAAGCAATGTTGTGGACTGTGAGGGTGAAGCACAAGCAGCATAAAAGCCTGTGACTTACTCCTAAGGCATCAAAATATGATTTGGTATAAAGTGTGAATGCAGACAGTAACAGTAAATGAAATAAGCAAAACATAAAGGCATCAAGCCAGATCCAAAGGAAATGAAAGGGACACTGGTAGAGGGGAGTGCTGCAAGGGGAGATGACTTAATGGCAGTGAAGAAAACACTTTAGAAGGAAGGAGGAAGAGGCACAATAATATGTGAAAATTCCCTGAATCCTGTGGAACCAACTTTTTAAATCTCTGATGAAATAAAGGAAGGACAGGAGAGAGAATGTGGAAGGATGGAGAGGCAAGAGCTAGACAAAAATATCAAATATATGTGTAGAAGTAGTTAAGCTTTGAACTGGTTCCTGGTTTTTAAAATTAGGGTTATAAAAGGATGCCTATGAGTATCAGGGCTTCTTAATTCATCACAAAGAGAACGATACCATGAAGACTTCAACCTGGTTTTATGAAACACAGAAATGTCCCTTTCTGTACAACATGAAGGAGCTACTTCAGGTCAAGGAGCTAAATGTCTCCACTTCCTGATTTTAAAGGGGCTATTTGCTACCTGAGTTCACTGCCCAGCCTGGGAGCTGTCACAAAAATGGCTTGGGAAGCAGCATGCAGGTGATTAGCTCCATAATCTTGCTCTACAGCAATGGGTGCTTCCTTCCCATTCTAGAAGTTGACCAGGATGCCATTCTCTAGTATTCTACAACTTGATAATTTATTGTATTCTCGAAGGCTTTCACGGCCGGGATCTGATGGTGGTTGTAGGTTTTTCGGGCTGTTTGGCCGTGTTCTGAGGGTTTTTCTTCCTAACCTTTCGCCAGTCTCTGTGGCCGGCATCTTTAGAGGACGGGAGTCAGGACAGACAGAGTTCTGACTCCTGTCCTCTGAAGATGCCAGCCGCAGAGACTGGCGAAAGGTTAGGAAGAAAAACCCTCAGAACACGGCCAAACAGCCCAAAAAAACCTACAACAACCATGATAATTTATTCTTCAAAAGAAATATTATTCACGTTTGCAAGGTATATCTCTAGTGAGCAAGGAAGTATTAAAGCAGCAATCCTCATAATTTTAGCCAAAATGGGGCATGACTGTACACTATTTGACAGCTTGGTCAATACAGTGGCTCTAATTTAACATGTCAATAAAAAGGAAACTTCTCCATTGCCTACACTTATACTCACTTGCATCCCTCAAATAACTTCACTGAAGGACAGGAGCTTCTCCTGAATAGAGTGTGGCTAACAGTGTAATTGAGAGATTCCCACCCAATTTTGTGTAAAAACCCCTGCTGAAATGAGGGGCTTTTCCCCAGGGACAGTGCGTAAGTTTGCATGAAGGGAATTTGGAAACTTTTCTTCTGAGAACTTGGATGAACATATCCCAGGGTCCAAGGAAAGGCATATGTACTATGTTTGGGAAAATAAATGTTTTGTGTTTACTGTATAAAATACTGTGAATTTCAGACTCTTCAATGTAAATATTACAATAGACTTGCCTATGAATGTCAATCACATCTCAAGAAACTATGTTGTTAATATCATTCGGTTTAGTACCTTGTCCATTGGTCTGAGTGGCTGGTGGTGCACTGGGTGGAGCTGCGGGTGGCGGCTGTGCTTGCTGCTGATAATAATGAGCATAATAGGCTGCCCATGCTGCTGAATTAGGATCTGTTGGCTTACCTAGGAAATTAAACATTACCTTCAGTTCAACTCATCTTGAACAACTTAATTTTTTTGTCCTTTGCAATATGACTGCACATTTTTCAGCATGGTAATTTATACTGTGATGCTCCAATCATCAGGTTTTTAAACACAGAAGTTACTTCAACATAGGAAAAGCCAAACTGTACACTACCACATGTGACAATACCTCAAACCACTGTTTTGGTACATGTGTTTCAGTGCTGCAAGTCAGGACAGGCAATTTGAAGCCCTCTAGATGTTCTGGCTTACAACTTCAGTGATACTTGACCACTAGCCAAGCTAGTTGAATGATGGAAACTGCAGTCCTAAATATCTGGAGGACACCAGGATGCCTACACATTCTCTTATTTTTGTCTAAAACAGTGGTTCCAAACCTTGGGATCTGGATTACTCTAACTTGGGAACCACTGATCATGTTACAACTCTATTAGGTCAATTGCAGCAAACTCTTTAATGCTTTATTGACCACAGCAAATTAACAGTTCCAGTGCACTTACACAGTGTCCAACTTGGACAGCTCATTTAGTCAGGCACCCTCACATTCACTTATGTTAGAGAACCTCAATGTAGGCTTTGTAGCACATGCATTAAATCCTCCATAAGAGGATGTTCATCAGAGGATCACAGAGCTATGCAATCATCTTAAAAAAAAACCACAAAAACAAAAAACAACAAAACCGCCACACTGTTTATTTTTCAATATAGACTTATTTGTAGCTCACTGTATCACATATTTCAACTAAGGCTACAATCTCAATATATTTCAGTACATCAGGGTGTCTTCAATGATTTTATTTTTAAAAAGTTTCATTACTATTGGTTTCTACGTACAACCATGTGATGACCTGTGCATAGGTTGTAATCCTATGCAGAGACTTGGGAGTAAACACCATTAAGTTCAGAGAATGTTCTATCAAGCAATTCTACTAGTTCTATTACCGCATAAAATCACAGTTCTGATATATTCTTCTCCAAGCACAACACTGTCTGAAATCCTGCCGGAGCAAATTTACACTATACAACCCAGGTTATATCATCATCCAGTAACAGATATCTTCAATTTAATTAAATTAAGTTTCCTATTCCCATCCTTCAGGTTCCATGATTTTGTAGGGAACCTTTTTTCCCCTTAGGAAGCCTTTGAGAGCTTTGCAATGGGTGCTGGAAGCCTTTAATATTCAAAAACCTAGTCCCGAATTTTCTAAAATTAACCTCCCCCCATGCTGAGGCTCTCAAAGGCTTCCCAAGAGCAAAAGGGTACTCTACAAAGCATTGGAACCAGAAAGGAGAAGGGGAGATAGGAATTTTAAAAATTTAATTAAAAAGATATCCACAGCTGCATGAAGACGCCATCCAGCTTGTGCAGTATACATTAATGCCAATGGGATTTCAGCCATTTTTTGTAGTTCTTCCTACATATTTAGGCATAAATTTTTCACCTGGACAGGTACTGTGCATTTTGAAAGCACTTTTGCAAGGACAAAGAACAGCTCACAGATTTTCTGTTTCCTAGATAAACTGATCAGTTCCATTCTATTTAACCAACATTATGCTAACTGGCAGTTAACTAATCTACTGAGTTTGATATGTTAAGCAGTTTATCACAGATAAAAATAAGAAAAGAATAACGATCTACAAGAAAATATCAGCATTTTTAGTGGGCCTTACTCCCAGGTAAGAGTATATGAACTGCAGCCTTAATGCACTAGTTTTAGACTGACCAGAATAGAATACAATAATAATAATAATAATAATAATAATAATAATAATAATAATAATAATAATAATATTACGGAATAGCACCATTTAACAACAACAACAGAAAACTAACCCTCCCTCAGATCCAAGAAATGGCTTAAGTGATTAGATTTGTTTCAAGACCTAAAGATAGCACCAACAATTGCAAGAAACAACAAAGAGTAGTTTAACAGCCTATGAAATGGCTAGAGTCATGAAGAACATTTTTCCAGGAACACACATACACAAACCCCCCGTTTCTTACCAGGATCTGGAGGATTTGGTGGTTGCCAGTGTGGATAAGCATTACCCCATCCTTGTGGAGCGTATGGTGCAGGAGGCCCACTAAAGCAGAAATATGACATGCAGTTAGATCATTCAACAATTGTTGTTACTGACAACTAAAGAGTGCTCCAGCAGGAACTGGGCAGCAGTTTGCTGGGAAAGATATAGCTCTGATTTCCTGCATTGAGGACAGGACTAGCTGGCCTACAATACCCTCTAAGAAAGGTATCTACATTAATTTCCATGGATACATATTACTGCACTAACCCCTAAAAACAACTTCCAGACTAAGTTCCACCACTGTTTTGTTGAAAAATGTGGCTCTTAAAAAAGAAAAGTAAAAATGAAAGTTTGTAACAATAGGAAGAAAAACCTTAAGAACACAGCCAAACAGTCCGAAAAACCTACAACAACCATTTGTAACAATAATTTCCCTATTTTATTTACTTTCTGAAATCATCATAGTTTTTTTTTAAAAAACCCAAACATTTTTCCTAATCATTCCTCTTCTTGTGTTCTCAGAAAACTGTTTTCTGACTATATTTTTCAGGAGTAAACCAGACCATTTATCTTCCACAGAAACGCTTCAGAAATTCATATATGTATAAGTAGGCAAACTACTATTCTATAGCTGGAGGCAAGTGACCTAGGTAATAACAGAGTTACTTACTGAGGTGCAGGGCCTGGAGGCCCAGGTGTATAAGGAGCTGGATTGTAAGGCCCCATTGGAGCCCCAGGAGGCGGGCCTGGAGGCCCATGTGGCCCAGGAACAACACCATGAGGTCCATGTGGCACAGGTGGACCCAAGGGATTCACTGGACCCTGTAAGAGAAGACAAAATGGTAAAACAATTTGTTTTCAATTAAGAGTAAGAGCTTGTACCAATATTCAGCCAAGTTCTATTTTCTAAAATTTTCCATTATGGAAGCAATCCCAGCATTTTCAGTTCTTCTACAACTGACTATACACAAACATGTCTATTTGATAGCAAAACAGCCACTGCTAGAAATTCAAATTTCTAACTGTAGGTGGCGATGAGGCTGCTTCTTTGTAGCTCTTTCGCCCCAGCAGTTAGAGTGTGTGCATCAGAGGAGGCTTGGGACTGCCCCCTTCTGCTTCTGAGTGAACATGTGTGTGTGTTTGCAGGGAGGCTTCGGGCTGCCTTGTAAGGTAAGGTGCTGTTTTCTGCTTTTAAAAAACTGTTCTGGGTGTTTTTGCAGCGTGGTTTTGAGCTGGGGGGGTTATGTTTCTGTGTTGTGATGGGTCTTGGGGGGTTTGTTTGTTTTTTGGTTTCCCCCCCCCCCCATTTCTGATGGGTCTTGGGGGGGTTTGGTTGCTTTTTGGGGTTTCCCCCCCATTTCCAATGGGTCTTGCACGCTTGATTGCTTTTCTTCCCCCCCCCCCCCCTTCGGCTGGAAGGGATTAATCGCGTTTCCAATGAGTCTTGCAGTGATTTTTTTTTTGGTGATTTTTTTCTTCAGCCGGAACGGATTAATTGCATTTCAATGCATTCCTATGGGAAATGGTGCTTCGACTTACGACCATTTCGAGTTACGTCCATCTTCTGGAACGGATTATGGTCGTAAGTGGAGGCACCATTGTAAAATGAAACCCCCTCTCCCTCCTCTATACAGCCTCTTCACACTGCTCCTAATCTGGAAGTAAATTTGAATTTTCCACAACTCACATCACTATTTCTCTGCATTTTTTTTCCATATAGAGCTATAATTTAAAGTATGGATATGATAATGCTTACTGATAACTGTTCATAATCTAACCTTGTATTCAAGACAGTTGTTCATTATCCCAGAACAGCAGCTGCTTTTATGGGAAACAACTTGTCATACCTGACATTCCGACTGCTGTCAGACACACAAATATATTTTTGTACTTATGTTCAAAGCTACCAATGACCCCTTTATAAGGCAACACAACCTTCACAAAAATAAACTAGAAACATGATGTTATTCTCCATGTCCATTCTGCACAACTACTATAGGTTTCATCCTACCTATTTGTTAACTACTGTAACAAATAAACCTAGTTTTCCAGAACACTCACTCCGATCTTCTCCTCTATGAGCTGCCGAGCATAATCGATCTGCTGAGGTGTCCCACGGATAGTAAATAATTTCATGTTGGGGTCTGCATTTGGTGGAGGGTTTCTTTGAAGTTCTATTCTAGCACCAGATTGTTGGCTAATGCTCTTGATAGTTTCACCGCCTGAAACAAAAAAGTACAAATTACTACATTATATGTGCAAAAAGTCTTAAATTAAGAGAGTAGGGTAAAAATTAGTTAAATAAACTTGTACTTCCCAGAAGACAATTAACATAGCTATAAAAATGAGACATTTTAGATAGGTGTACAATATATTTTTGCATGCACATGAGTCAGTATTTACATTTCAGGTGCCATCCTCCTAATGTTATTATATTTTACAGAACATATGCAGGAGCAGCAATATCTCTTGCTCCTAAATGACATTTGCTAATTAGATTCTAAACATTTAGCTTGTTTCATGAATGTTCAAAAGGGCCACTGCTTTGGAAGCAGAAGAGAATGATCAGCTCCTGAAATGAATGAAAAATGGAACTAAGGAAGCGTCTATTTTGAGTATTACTTTGTTCTTGAGGAAAATACAGGGATGACTGTTAAACTGACAGAAAATTAAATTCTGACATTATCCTAGCTGGTATAATGGCAATCAGATTGGCTACCTTGATGGACAGAACATAAAGTTAAGTTGGTTTGAGAGATTTGGAATAATTCCAGTAGTGGAACATGTAACTATACTCCTCTAAAGAATCTTTTGAGATGCAGATGAGATCCAAGCCATTTGAACCACCAACGAAGCAAGGGCAAATGCCTAGAATTTCTTCCACCATAGTGGAAATGGTGGGAGAATGTCTTTTCCACTCTAATGTACTTCTGGAATTTCCTGCAGACAAACCACTGTTTCCTTACTGGAAGAGGAGAAGACACAAAGCAGAAGTATGAAGAGTAACAACTTTTTTTTTAAAGGAAGAAAGCAAAACTTTGAGAAAGTGAGGAAATCGGATAACAAGGAGAAAAAGAGGACTGAGTTATGAAGAGAGGCAGAAGAAGCAAATGTTGACTTCTCCAAGTGGCCAGAAACAAATTTGGCCCAGCCTCTGTGTTTAACTACTAAAAGCCTTTTTCATCTTTTTCTACAAGCTGGGTAACAATGCAGAACTGATAAGCATACACAAGGAGAAGATAGCAGAGGAATGAGAAACCCTCTAGATACAGTTGAACTGCAACTTTCATCACCCATCACTACAGGTTGTGGTAATTGTGATTTATAGAGGTTACAGTCTATTGACATCTGATGGACCACATATTCCTGACTCTATGGAATGGAAAGAAAAAAATAATACAGTGTAGTGACTGCCTTCTAAGCAGTAGATGTTAATAAGAGAACAGGAGAAACAAACTATAAAAAATAAAGTCATCTCGCCAAACAAATAGAATGTATTACCTTTACCAATAATTAATCCAGTTTTTCCCGTGGGTACAATAAAATTAAATTCTTGCAGTCCACCAGGCGGCCCCATATTCCAATTACCCTGACCTCTACCTCGTCCACGACCACCAGGCCCTGGACCACCAGGGTTGCCTGCCTAGATTGAGAAGAAAAGGCCAGTTATTGATATTGACAAATTATTGCAAACATGGAGATGTGGGCTATTTTGCTTTATGTCAACTTTTAGATAACTGATATAAAACTACACATAAAAGTGATTACATTTCTAGAAAACTGTCATGTAAGTACATTGTCTTTTAATCTTTTTGGTATACTAATATTCTATATGTTGGTCCTTCATGTGAAAGAACAGTTGATCATGTTGGACTTACTTGCAGCCTGAAATGACTCAGCATATACAGATTTACCACTGCAGCCAAAAATAGGTCAGTGATCAAAAACCTTGTTGAGTTATACACACCTATCTTATTTCAACTGTGCGACAGCTGGCATTCAGCACCTTTTTAAATGCATTGCCAAAACCTATCACTCTGGTTCTCAAATACAGTGTTGGCTAAATCTCTACTATGAAGACTGAGCATTCACAAATCATCCATTTTCCGACTGACAACAAATTTTTGAAAATGAAGGATAAAGTTCAACTAATCCTACAGTAGAACTAAAAATTAGTACTTTAGGTTTTATATGTGAAAGCATGTCTCCAAAACTGATTCAACACCTGTTTAATATTCATTCATATTTCTGAGATGTGTGGTTAACAATTTTAATGGATTCAGAAAGTGAAAATTCCTGAAGTTTTATAGTGATGAGCAAAAATCATAACTAGACAGTAATAGGTCTCTGAACTAGACATGGGATATTCGTATTTGCATCCCTGGGGATACCAATATTGGCACCACAGGTGCCTGGGGAAAACGGACCTCCCCCACCCCAAACCAGCAGGTCTACTTACTGCTCACTATGTGCATACACAACCAGTGCCATTTACTTAATGCCAATCCAGGAAGCAGCCTAGCTAGTACTTCCTCACCTCCCCACACAGTCAACTGCTCAACAGCTGAGCGGGGAGACTCTTCATCCCACCTCCTCAATGGCGTGGTTGGCTGCATGAGGAGGCAGAAAAGCGTCAGCCAGGCTGCTTTCCAAACAGGCATGCCAAGAATGATGCTGGCCACACGTGCTGGGTGACAAGTGGTAAGTGGACCTGCTGGTTTGGGGGGAGAGGATCCAGTTTTCCCAGGCACCAGTGGTGCCGATATTCATATCCCAGGGATACGAATACAAATATTCCATGTCTACTCTGAACTGATTCCTTTCTTGACTGCTAAGTCAGAAGCATTATCACAGCTATAGGCATGCAACTACCCTGTTTCCCCTAAAATAAAAGACCTAACCTGAAAATAAGCCCTAGTATGATTTTTCAGGATGCTCATAATATAAGCCCTATCCCAAAAATAAGCCCCAGTTAAGAGAAACCTCACTCTCCACCACTGTGCAGCAACCAGAATAAGATGACATGACTGTATTTGAATAAACATAGATTGTTGTACATGCAAAAAATAAAACATCCCCTGAAAATAAGCCCTAATGCGTTTTTTGGAGCAAAAATTAATATAAGACCCTGTCTTATTTTCGGGGAAACAGGGTAGATTAGTAAAACTTAGTTTAAATAGCTAATATTCTCTTACACCATAGCCCCTTTAAAAACAATTATCATAAATGCAGAAACAGTTTTGCTACTCACTATTTTTTCCAATTTCAAAGATTTAAAAGTCATAAAAATGCTACTATGAGAAGCTACTACTAAATAAATTAGTATTATCATAAAATTCCAAAGAAGAAATTTAAGGAAAAAAAATCAAAAACAGACTTGCACAAAGCCTATGAAAAGCATTCCTAACAATCATTTACTAACCTGGACACTTCGAAGAAGATCTGTAATAATTTCTGCTGCGTGCTGGCATCTATCTGGAGGTCCTGTGATCTGGGCTATTCTGTCTGGAGTTGTTCCATCATCTGGAAAAAGGAATGGATATTTGTATAAGATTTTTTTTTTAAATAACAGAAGGAAATCCCCATATTTTTCAGACTTGCACATAGAAACTGCCCACCTGGTTTAAACTGAATTCGCACACCAGCATCATTCTGTATCTTTTTTATCATTTCTCCATTTCTTCCAATTACAATCCCAACAGCAAATCGTGGTATTGGGACCTTAAGAAACAAAATACATGTTAATATTTCAACTCAAACGAAATTGTCGCTATTTTCACACATACTAGACAACGAGAAGGAAGAGGATGGGACAGAATTGAGCAAGGACTTAAAAAGAAAAAAGGCAATGTATTTTCTAAACCCCTTAATGCTCTGTTTATCAAGAAAAAACACAACAGTTAGAATCTTACTGCCTTACATAATCTCCTAAGGCTAACTGTGCAAACGATTCAACCTCTCCAGCTGTCTGTCTCTTCAACTTCCTTGTATCTATCTACAGGTGACTGCATGCCTGGCTGTGTGAGAGGAGGTAAGCCAGATGTATACCACTTGCACAACTGCTTTTATGAACATGGTTTCTCCCCAATATTATTTTGGACATGTAATGTATCTTGATAAGGTTCACAGAAATGGCTCTACAATTATATGTTCCTTCACACTGCAACAAAAGTAAGGTTAACAAATATTTGCATCTCTTAACCCCTTAACTTTTGTACAGAAACCTTGTCAAACAAAGAGATTCTAAAAGACACACTGCACAACGTGTTGTCATACTTACATCCAGTCCTTCATTGCCTCCTATTCTTGACCCATATTCGTTGCGCACCTCTCTAAAACCACCTTGATCACGAATGAGGTCTAAAACCATTTCCTTGGCTTGCTAAAAGAGAATTAAGTACAATTTACATTCTGTAATCTTTGAATTACTTCACATGAACACAAATTTTTTACTTTCAAAATTGCTTCTTACTTGAACTTTGTAAGGATCTCCTGTGATCCTAAGAGGTTTGTCTGCTCCAGTGTTCTGTGGTCCATCTTGAATCATTACCATCTTAACACCTGCTCGCTCCTATTTAACAAAATTAATCCATACTGATCATGCAAATTTAAATTTTTCATGCATCTACTTAAAAGTAAGACCCTATCACTTACTTGTAGTTGCTTTATTGTCTCGCCACCCTTTCCAATAACCAATCCTGCTTTGCTAGCTGGAATCATGATTTCCTGGACCGCATTTCCTGGCCCATCACCATGGTGGAATCCTGGTGTAGGCCTTCCTTTTTCAACTATCTGGTCAAGCAATCTCTTTGCCGATCTTGAAAAAAAGACAACGTTTTATTACAGTTACAAGGCTGGAAAAAAAACCAAACTGAAAACAGGATGAAATAGAATGTTAGAAAACCATCAAACAATCTTTTTGAAAACTGCATTTTTCTGAATATAAACTTGATGCCTTAAGAACATACATGGTCTTTCAACCATGTTTTCATACAGCTGTGTGTGTGAAATTAGTACTGTATTATGTATGGGTGGGAGAGGTTAGAATGCACAGGTCTACTCACAGTGCCAGCATGATACTATAGCAGAGCATACACTGATGCAGTGTTTTGTGTTTCATAACAAGTTTATTCTGCTTTGGGACTGTATGTAATAACTGAATTAAAACATCAAAACATCAGCAATCTTACCGCTGCACAACAATTTTGTGATTTTTTGCCATGAAATATTATCTGATTCTAATTATAATTAAATATAATTCAATATTTTTGCCAAACAAATGCAGCCGTCTAGTACTGGGGGGGGGGGATCTTTCTTTTGAATCAATTCTTTTTTTAATGACTATGTAATACCGCATACACGAAAATAACGGAGCAGATATTCACTCCTTAAAATACAACTCTTGAATTATCCAGAATCCACCCAGTATCTCTCTTCTGAAATCAGAGATTTTTCAATTATCCCCAAACACCACTATCACCCCCATTTGCTTCTGAGAGTCCACTACCTCCACAACACATTTGATGTGAAAGCACAAGATGTAGGGGTAAATGCTCATTAATTCTCCTGCTCCATTTAGCTGACAGAAGCCTTCAGCTGGTTAACAGACACAAGCTGGATTCCATCATAAGTATAACATGTAGAAATTTTATGCATTAAAAAGAATTCAAGAGCATCAGTGTCTACATTTTTTTTTTAAAACAACTGACCATGTGCAATTTTTTAATATGCTAAAACAAGCTCTGGAAAGACTCTCTTCTTTTTAGTTCAGATTTTGGGGAAGCACAGAGGGGATGGGGCATCCCATTCCTCCAGTTCTGCTGCCATAAGAAGATCCATTAGTGGAATTATTCCTCTCGAATCTGGTTATGGTTACAGTTACAGCCTAAGTGTTAGGTATGAATAGAGATTCTGTAAGCGTTGTCCAATACGAAATATTTGAAGCAAGGACACTGGCATTCCAGTAACTGGGCAAAGCTGCAACTGGAAACTCAGAGAATAACTGTGCCTTCTGTCATTTCCACTTCAGAACAAAAGATAGAAAGAAATCTCTCTGAGTTGAACTGGAAGACAGATGAATCAAGCATGGAGATTTTCGGACGAGCACAGATGAAGTGTAAGTATGTGAAAAGGTCCTGAATATACCTATAAATTCAAATAATTTACGTTTAAATCATACCTTTTGAATCAACAATAATGATGCCTCATTGTTACAGAAAAGTAATCCCTTAGTATGGCTATGAGATATGGAACACACATACTATAAAACGGATGTTCACTACATGTGAGACTTACTGAACAGACTCTGGAGTTCCAGTTAACATGCAAGATCTTTCAGGCAGCCCACCGCTATCTATAAAATGAAGGAATTTATTATCAATAATAGTAAACAAGAAGCCAGTAAGCAAAAAAGACACATTAAATTTAAATATATTTTCAAGCAGATATTCAAAACTAACCGTTCAAAATGGTTAGTCTATTTAACCCATCCATTCCTCCTCAATAATTAAGACCATATGTTGAATGATTTCCAACATGAATTGTTAGCATTCCATAGGTAAAAGTAACAACAGAATAGGAAAATAAGTAATTACCAGGTGCAATCTGTATTTTGCATCCAGATTCTTGCTGTATGCGAGATATTTGTTCTCCTCCTCTGCCAATTACTGAAGAAATAGACAAACAAGTCATTATTGAAGTGACAGTGTTAGATACAGTTTTTTATCATATTGTGGTCTGTTTATGTTACTTACTGAATCCAACCATTCCATCAGGAACTTTGTACTCTTCTGTCATTACAGACCTGAACAAAATATAACAAAAACCATTTGCACCTAGCTTAAAACTCAACAGAAATATAGGATTGTGTATATATACATTAATCAACGCTAATCATACAAAAGATCAAATAATCAGTTCATATTTTAGGAAAGGAGAAAAGAAATACATTAAGAAATTTAATGAAACAGGACAGGGCTAAAGTGTGGTTGCCTTTCTGAAGCCCATCAAATTTCAGCCCCTGTCAGATTGCACCACCCTATCTGCTTTAATAACAACAACAATAACAACAAAAACAAAAACAGGGAACAGCTACTGCTGGAAGCCTCCAGAAGCAGCAAACTGTCCTTTCAAGGCCCCTTTGCAATCCTTCTGCTCCTAATTTTCTGAAAATTGGAAGTGGACTTTTGCTTTTTTAAAAATTTTTTAAATGTTTTTAAGCATTTTTGGTGGTCTATGCAGCACCCAGAGGATTGCAGGGGCTGGAAATTGGCTTTCAGGCCTGCTGAAGTGGCCTCCCCTGCTACAGTCAAGCCCCTCAGGTAACAAAGTACAGTATGAATGGTATGACTTTTTTTTTTTTTTACAACTAGTGCAATGAGTTACTCAGGTCCTCATTGCAAGTGTTCAAACTGGATATTAGTAATGGCACACTCTGCTTGTGCAACAGTAATACCTGTACAAGCAAGGGCTCCTGTACTCCTACAATGTAGGGGCATTACACTCCTTCTTGTTTCAAAAAGAACATGACTCGTTAATTTATTTCGTTTTCTAAACTGAAGCCTCATAGCACACTACTTTTTACGAGATGGCTCTATTTATTTATTTATTTCATTTATACCCCGCCTATCTGGTCAATTGTGACCACTCTAGGCGGCTTACAACACACACTAAAAACAATAAACAAAAACAAACACATAACATAACATAATTTTCCCAAAGATGGCAAGAAACAGAGTGTATTATAGTGAAAAAAGAAAAAAATAATAGTAGGAGTTAACTGGAAAGGGGGAAGGCCTGCCTAAACATCCATGTTTTCAGTTGTTTCTTGAAAATACCCAGCGAGGGAGCTGCGCGAATCTCAGGAGGTAAGCTGTTCCAGAGGCGAGGAGCCACCGCCGAGAAGACCCGGCTTCTTGTTTTTTCCTTCCGGGCCTCCCTCGGCATCAGGCTCCTCAACCTCACCTCCTGACTCGCGCGAGTGACACGGGTAGAACTCTACTTCTTACTCCTAAAAGTAGAACCATTTGTATGAGTTAAAGTTTGTGACTTGCACCTATATGTCACTGATGCCACACCGCAACAGCTAAAATGCAAGTCTGAACAGCATCTAAAAGGTAATGTATGTTTTTTTTAAATTATACTCTTTGAAGCATGCAACATTAAATGTTATTGGTGCAATGCACACCTCTATTAAAGCAGACAGCAACTAGCCTGCATTATTCTAAACCAGTGGTCCCAACCTTGAGACTCCAGATGTTCTTGGACTATAACTTCCAGAAATCCTGACCAGCAGAGCTAGTGGTGAAGGTTTCTGGGAGGTTTAATCCAAGAACATCTGGGGACCCAGATGTCCCTGTTTTAAAGGGACTGATATTATGTTCCCAAGCAGGTGTGAGAGAACTAGACTCCTCTGACACCAAATTAATGGGAGAACATCTTAATTTTGTTTTGATGGGAGCCAGTACAGAATCCTAGGTTAATCTGGACACCATACATGTTTACTCTCCAGTAGTACCATGGTTGTCCTCAAAGGCTCTGATCTGAACTTCACTCTGTTAAGCACCCATTAAATGGATGCCTATGGAACAACCTGCCCATTGAGATCTGCCTGGCACCCTTGCTGAATGGGTTTAAACGAGAATTGAAGACTTGGCTCTTCCATCAGGCTTTCCCGGAACATTAAGATCTCGGCGTCCCTTTTATCATCCTTTTTTGTCATCCTCTCCATCACCCCTTTTACCACCTTTATTGCCATCTGCTTTAATTTACCCTATTTGACTTGTATTAATTAATTTTTATCATGTTTTAATATTGTTGTTTATACTGTTGTTAGCCGCCCAGAGTGGCCTGGTTGCCAGATGGTGTGGGGTACAAATTCAATCAATCAATGGTTCAATGCCTATATCTACCTTGGGTCCTTTTAAAGAGGAAGGCGGTATAAAAATATTTTAAATAAAAAAATTAAAAAAATACTGAATAAATACACTGTTCAGCAGACACTGAATAGAAATATTCCAACATATAACAAAAAAAAAAAAAAAAAAAAAAAAAAAGGGGGGGGGGGAAACTGGTCATTTTATATAATCTGAAGGTAAGGATGAGACCTTTTATTAGACCACTAAAAAAATTCACAAGCATGTTGTTGCAAGTTTTACTTTTTTCTACACCATCATCAGCTCTGTGGTACTCAAGCAGATGAAGACCTGTACGGAATGAAAAATTAGCTTCTGTGTCTAATTTTTAGAGATCTAATAAAGGTATAATACCGCTTGCCTCCCAATTTTTAAGGGTCTTAGATAATTAAATTATACATTAACTCTTCCATCCACATCCTCAATTCATAGATACTTCTGTTAATAAAAAAACCCTAAGGTCATAGATCCATAAGATCAGTAATATCAACATATTGGAGTCATTTCTTGTGTAATGCAGTACTGATTCAAATGAAAAAGTCAAAGGGGAAAAAAATTATGCTCCTACCTCTGCTGCTGATGCATGGGTGGTAACTGATTTCCAAAAGCTAAAATTAAATATTACATGTTTAGATCAACTTCACCAAACGCTTAACAAATGACTAATCGTGCAACATACATTATGCCATGTGGACACAGATGGACATTGTTAAGGCTCCCTAAACAATCAAAAGTATCATGCTTAAAAGTTAAGGCTTACTTACCTGAGAGTAATCTAACTGAACTCACTGAAGTTGGAGTCTGTACATTATCACTGAGAACTATAAAACTAGCGTTGGCACATGTATATGATTTAAGGCATGTGAATGCTTCTACTCTGTACTTCCCTTATACCCTTTTACATCTCCAATTTTAATGGGACTCACTGCCTCTTAAAATTTCTTTTCCTCCCTCATGCATGTAAGTCATTCCACACAAGTTTAGATATACATATCTAACCCAAAGTCCTGCTTGTCATAAGTTACATTTTAAAACAACTGTAGGACTTGCACGTGACTAACCCCTTTAATAACAAAGCACTAAACAGTGCAGAGGTAGGAAACATCTCATCTACAGACTGCATGCACATACTCCATGCCATTTCTATACTCAGTTCTCATTATATCTTCCACACCTATCAAAACAAAACATGCATGTCTCACATGCCATGTTCCCCACTGGAACCATGATTGCTGTTGTGGCACTGAAAATTCTAGCAGTGACAAAGAGTGGTACCCAGTACGATTACCCTGTTTCCCTGAAAATAAGCTCTAGTACGATTTTTCAGGATGCTCGTAATATAAGCCCTACCCCAAAAATAAGCCCTAGTTAAGTGAAACTCTGTCCTCCACCATTGTGCAACAACCAGAAGAAGGTGACATGACTGTATTTGAATAAATGTAGATTGTTGTACATGAAAAAACACACAAAAAAAATCCCCTGAAAATAAGCCCTAATGCGTTTTTTTGGAACAAAAATTAATATAAGACCCTGTCTTATTTTCGAGAAAACACTGTAAGAGCTAGTGGTGGAATCTAGGGCAATACAACCCTAACAGAAATGTTTAGGTATGACGCTAAAATAAAATTCTGTTGTTTATGAAACAGAACCTCCACTTGGCCAGATATTCTACTGCTCATACGTATCTGTTTATTTATAATTGCTTTCTAATTAAAACATTGTATTTCATCAGAAATCTGTCCATTATTTAATCTATCTACAGGCAATGCTTCAAACTTGAGCATGGAAACAAACTAGGAGCTTTTCATATTTCTGCATAAAAGTAGGACTCGTTCCCAAGCCAAAATGATATAACTTTCTTTTTTGTAAAACCTTGATAATTCCAGTTTTCAGCTGTTAGGGCCGAAGTTTGGTTAAAGAAATTTGAATCAACCAGAATTCAGTCCCAACGGTCGAAAACAGAAACTATCAACAACGTTTAACCAAAAAGCATTATTTCGGCAGGGGTGCAATCCTAGACAGGCTTTCCTCTGAGAAAATATGATCCTAGGAAGGAAGAAGTTTCTAATTTCTGATAAACTATTTTAGTTCTAAGCAGGCATTACTTAAAAGAACATAACCACCACACTTCCTCACCACTCTACTGTATCCTTCCTCCAAGTGTAAAAATGATGCATTTGCAAAGGAAACATTCTTGCTTGGGTGAAGGCCCTCCATGCAAATAAGGATCACAAAATACTGAAGATCTTACTTGCATGGAGAGCCTATAAACAGAAATATCTCCTCTGGCAATGTGCTACTTTCTGTATGGAGAAAATGATGGAAAAAAGTGGTGCTAGGAATTCCTATGGTGATTCTATTTAACCAAGCAAAGTTCAAATAGAGCTTTTGTTCCAATTATATTAATGCCCATCTGGTTGCATACCGTACCTGCCTCAAGCAATCTCTGGACAGAGTGGGATATAACACTAAATAAATAAAACCTTTCAGATTTTTAAGAATTTAAATAAATATGAGTACAGATAACAAGAACTTGTAATCTTTAAATCACGTAAGATGCAATCCGTAGCAAGCCCCATTGAATTTACTAGCAATTACTTATCAGCATGTGGTATGATTAAACAGTAAATGAACTGTTGAAAACACTTGCATAATTCGAGTTTCTACATTTGAAAAAATAAACAACTTGAGATATTAAATGTGTATTTTGATGCTCATGGGCTTAAGAACACTGAAGATTTAAATGAACTGAAAGGAATCTCTCAACTTTTCTATATATTACACTGCTTTTACATTGCCATTGATTTTGAATGTATTTCAAAACATTGTTCTGATGACAGATAAAGTCCATTAAAATTCAAGCTCATAACAAATATTGCTAACAACATTATATAGCTTTATGAAGGAATAATACGACTCTCACTTCTTAAATGAATTATAAAACAGCTTTTCTGTGAGTTAATCCTCCGTTCCCAGATGGGCATCTTTCTATCTATTTATTTTCAGCATCAAATGGAGGGAGCATGTCTTTTGAGTCTAACACAGAAACCTCTTTGCCTTCTCAAGACTTCACAACACAACATATACAAGACCTACTATACTCCGAAATCCTGTTGCCGTTACTTATGTCATATAAGGCTGAGAATGTCATCAGCTGCAAAGATTTTTTGGAAATTAAATATTTCTGACTCCTCTTCTGATGCTCCAGAGGCTCCCATGTCATCCCTTTCCATCATCAGAAAGCAGTGGGACAGGAGGAGAAAGTCTTTAATTACCAAAAAATCACCAGTGCCGATGACTTCATTGATGGCAGTAATTTAATTTTCAGAAACTGAAGACTTCTCCCTTGCTTTCTGTGGCACACACATCTTCCTGATGATGAAAGGGATTACATAGTAGTCTTAGGAGGTAAATCAGAATAGAAATGTTAAGTTTCCAAAAAAATCACAGCTGTCACTGTCATCAATTTTATGCAATGTTAAGGCAACCATAATTTCCTAAAACCTTGTGTATGATTTCCGAAAGGGAATTTTTTTGTTTCTGGTAGACATATACTCCTTCCTATCAGTGTATAATCTTACTGATCGGTATAGGCTCTTGCTGACAAACCTATTACTGTGGGCAGTAAGAGTAAGGAGTAAGGAATACATAGAAAAAATTGCTTATTATCAGCTTGGTTATTTGAAAGAATTGTTGTTAAATTCCAGCAATTTATAAGCTAGACTAAATTAGGTAATAAGTTTGGTTGCAAGTGGAGCCAGCATTGTAAACAAACAATATTTTTGGCACAAAATTTATTTATACAAAGTTAGCTTATACAAGTGGTCTCTCTTTTGGTGACTCCACTTTCCTGTGCAAAATTTATAACTCATTACTTTGTTGTTAATTTTGCCTTGCCATAAATTAAAACAGCATTTTTTCATTCATGCTATATTTTTATCTTTCCTTCAGAGATGAAGTTACGTCTAGAAACAGATTGTCGTTCTCCTAAAATTATTATTATTAATTACACTTATACCCCACCTTTCCAATAAAGGATAGCAGCTATGCTTGATGGCAAACTCAGGCAATCAATCAGTTATAAATACTGGCTTTGATATATAGTTTCCAAAGTACAGCTCTGTGCTACAGAAGCTACATTTTAAATACTCCTTCCCTTTTATACTCCAAAGTCCCTACATCTATGCCCTAGAAAGGAAAAGCCACACCTCCTCCTCTAGACAGCATCATTCTAAGTATAAGGCAGCTCCCCATAAAATCCTACATACTAGCACGTTTCACTATCTAATGTGGATCTAGGTGCTGAGGCAACACATCCTTACTTAGAATTGGATCCTGGGGCAAAGTTGGGAGTGTGCAATTATATTCCAATCAGACAAATTTTGAAAACATACTAATTGTAATGAGAAGATGCTGATTTTAAAAATACAGAATTAGCTGTGATTCAGAGTCTTGTGATATATTTACCTAGCTACCTCGCTCTGACTTATCTGAAGCTTTTAACTGTTAAGTGCTGTCAAGTCAATTCTGGCTAATGCCCTAATAGGGTTTTCAAAGTATGTTAGATAGTGAGGGCATGAAGTACTTCATGTCTCTTTGTCATAAGTTGTCATTCCCTTCCCACAACCCCTTGCCAGCATGTGTTACTTCTTCCCTCCCTGTTGCATGATCTTCCAGTCCGTGCAGGAACGTGTACTTCCCTTCTCCACTTCCTACAGCAGCTGGCCACTCAAAGGCAGCGCTGCAGGAATCCCTTCCCCGCCTCCTCGTCTGAGTAGCCAGCTGCTGGAGGAGGTGCAGAAGGGAAGTCTGGGCTCCTGCCTAGACTGGTAGATTGTGCACCGCAGAGGGAATGAGCAACACGTGCCAGCTGGTCAATGGAGGTGCTGGCAAGGGGGGTGGGGGAAAGGAATGTGCAGCAACTGTACTGCTCCACAGAGGACTTATGATGAAGGGGCAGAAAGTACTTTGTGTTCATCTGTAGTTAGAAATTTAAGGAGTGGTTCTACCAGTGCCACTTCAGTCCCCTGTGAGTTTCCATGGCCAAGCAGGGATCTGAATCCAAGTATGCACAAGATGACAATTAAGGCAGGACAATCAAAATCATTCTACAATGCAGAGCTGATAAGTACAGATGGGAGGGGAAGTCTGATGCCCACGAGCAACCAATACATGCAAATAAACAGTAATATGCCAATCATTATCTACAGGACACACTAATTCCAAAAAGCATCCCAAAAAGGAAGTCCAAACTTAATAATACTTACAGTCATTATTTGGAGGAGCAACTTTCTTGGGTTCTGGTTGATCTGCAAAGATCAAGATTTTAAAAACATTTTTGGTAACAAATATAGATTACTGAAATAAATGGCTGTTCCAGAAGTGCAAAATGCAACTTGTCCAATGCATTTTAGCAAGTTTTTGAAATTTCAGGGAATAGGTCATCTAAACAAGGAAAAATCTTTTATGTTTAACACTTGGTTAGTATAGTCAGGGAAAAACAAAGTGGTTCCATTTCTCAGGTAGGGTATTCAACAGTTTAATAAAGCATACAGGTTTACACCATCTATTAAGAATATCCATTCCCTAAACTATAAGTAAGAAACATTTAACTAGGATTAGTAATTTGACACTAAAGCTAATGATGCTTCTGTAACAAAAACTGAAACAACCACAATTGTAAGAAATAATCATTTTACAATTAAGTCTGACAACAACCACAATACTGAATAGAAAATCAAACCATCACATAGCAATATAATCTCAATTTGGGAACTGTCACACAGACATCTTGGCCATATACTAAAAATTTCATGGCATAAAGCTTCAAAGCAGCAAATTCAAAGCCACTATTATCCTAATACGTTTAGTATGAGTGAAAGTCGTAGATAACCAATATCTGATAAAAATTACTTTGAATGTGTACTTCCCACCCCATATTCAGGAATATATGATGAACCACCATGATTAAGTGCAGTAAAAGTCAGACACATATTCCATGAAATATCTGTGTCATCCATTTCAAAAGATCCACTAGTTCATTTCACGTTTACATACTAAACACAGGTAATAAATAAAAATTCCTGCCTTTAAAAGGAGAGGGCATTCCCTCCCAGTGTGTTGTACTGCTCGGACTTGTCCAAGAGCCATCTACACATAAAATAAAAAGAATACATTACATACATCATTTGAAGCATCATTAGCTCATTTTTGAATATTAAAACCCTCACTACTAATAAAAAGGCACTTAAATAAAGTACACAAGTACTCCTTCTCAAGAGCCTTAAAATTTTTATGTAAACAAAAGTATAATCCTTCAAAACCTACATAATCCTCCAAGATGAGAAACCATCTTCATGAATTGAAAATATATTACACAATACTTTTAAATAACTATATTAAAGCCAGTTAATCTTACAAGATTTTTTAAAAAAACACTTGCAACATATTGCTATGTGTCTTAGAAGAAGAAAAAAAATCAGATCAAGATATCATCAGGGTTCAAACAGTCTAAAGTCATTTTCCTCCAAAACAGAGAACAGATTTAATGCACATCTTTGCAGTGAAATGTACTGTTTTAAAAATCTCCACCTGTACAATACAACTTAAACACCAAATCTCATTAATCTTTGAAAAAGCATAAACATATTCTCCAAATCATGGTTACAGAACTTGTTAATTTTTAAAACAAAGTACATACTACTCACACATTTTAGCAATACATGTTACCTACCTTAACACATATTTCTAATAATATGAATATCACTAATATCCATTTCAATGTATCCTCTAGTCACAGACATAATTGCATAACTCAATTTTATCACATCTTCATACTGAAGACCGGATCTACATTTATGATGGACAATTCCACTTTATCATGAAACTATTTTCAGAAACTATCATGAAAATAATTAATATGTACTCTAATACATATTTCTGCTCATTATAGTAGCATCTTGAATATATCAACAGCATACCTCCATCTTCAAGAGGTCTTTTTTGTCCCCCATAACTGTAATCATTTGAATTGACTGATGACCCTGATTCATTTCCAATTTTTGCTGCAATCTGAAAAAAAGGACAAAGGCAGAGATAACAATTTTCATATTTTACATACCAATGGTTCAAATAAAAGCATAATTATGAAACACAACAAATATTGGCTTTAGCATTAAGGACTATCCCTTAAGCATCAAATTGTGCTTATTAACTATCAAGCTGTACTGACAGAAGATTGTTCTTCTGCTTGTTCATCATTTGATAAGGGGAGCTCTCTGAAGAACTAAATAATTAGTGTGTGTGCTACCTTCATTGAGGGCGTGGAAAGGTAAAACAACTCCTTAAATATCTCACTTACCTTGAAAGCCCTATTAGGGTTGTTACAAGTTGGTTCCAACTTAATGGTACATAGCACACACTTTGAGATTCAGATAAGCAAGTGCTAAATATACATGATTATCATTAACAATACCCATAGTTAGTATGTTCATTCATGGCAGGTTTAAGCATGAAAGAAATTCTACAGAACCTAACCAAAAGAGATGAGGAGTGCAAAGAGAGATGCCTACCATATGTAATTTCTGGATATATAGATCCAACCTATCCCCAGACACAGGAATCCTTTCCTAGCACTGACTTCAACAAACTGATATTGGTAGTCTTGCTATTCCAATGAATCAAGAAAACTTCACAAAAAAATAAACTGAAGAATATTAAGAACTCTTAAGAATACTGACAACTTCCACTATTTCAGAGAAACATCAGTCTTTAGGATCAAAAGAACCATCATTATGTTGAGTAAGACCATTTGTCCATCTAGCCTATTGCTGCCAACTCTGACAAGCAATATTCTCAGAGTTACAATTAGCATATTTTCGTGCTGCTATCTGGAAATGCCAATAATTGAACCTGAGATGCTACTCTGTCACTGAGCTACGTATTACCCATTTGCAGAAATTAATGGAGATCAACTATTCCGGTTGCATGGTGGGATCTTTTTTCCTCCAAACCACAAGTAAACCCAGAGAGAAACTGTGATTTCCATTTTCTCTCAGAACCCTGGTATCTCCTACTTATGTAAGTACTTATGGAAATTAAAAGCATTTCGTTTCCGTTTAGAAATTACTGTCCTGTTTTACAGACTGCAGAAAAGTGATTTCAGCACACACAAACACCAACTGTAAGTGGATCAGAAGAAAGATTATATCAAGAACTATATCAAGAAAGAAATGGAGAGCAAAGGAAGAAAAAACGGCAGCCGATTTTTTGTTTTTGTTTCTGTTAATGGTATTCTGGGTTCTCTCTATTTCGGGTGGGTGCAAGAAAGGAAATTGTGAATAAAATCGGGGAAGATATCTTGAAAAGCTAACAACTTCAAAGTTAACGCACGTTAACCCTCACATCGTTTATCAGCGCTGACTAATTCCTTTCCGAATATGTGGCGGAAGCGCTTACAAGGAAGAACATCACCAGCCGAACAATTAAATGCACGAAAATCCGGCGACCTTCCTCAGAAACCCATCAGGGGGCCGAGGAAGGGAGAAAGGATGGTTAAAAGAATCAGAAAGGCGGACACACCCGCCCTCTCCGTTGCTTCAGCTCGTCCGTGTAGAAAGGACGCCGCCATTAGGAAAAGATGGAAAAGGGAAGAAAAAGGAACTCGGGAAGAACTTCCCGCATAATCTGAGAGATGTGGGATGGCGGATGGCCCACCCCTAGGCCGCCAGGCGCCTCCAAGCTTCCCACTCGCAACCCGGTCGTCTGTTGAACGTGGATGAAACGAAGGTCCTGTTAGAAGACCTTCTCCGTTGCCCACGAGAGAACCGCGGCTCCCACTGCGGCAGCACCGAAAAAGTCCGAAGAACAGAACCCGCCCCAAAGGTTAACAGAGCGGGAGCAGCGGCGTGCGGGGTGGCGGCAGGGCGTGCCCCCTTCGCCCTTGCGCAGGACGCCGAAGAGCGGGCCGGAGACCAGCGGCCTCCTTGAGGGCCTGAGGCGCCCGCCCGCCCGGCCAACCAACCACACGGAGTCAGTGCTCGCAATACACACCTGCCTAGCCCGTTGCAGCGCGTCTTTAAAAGCATCATTAACTGCTCCGCCACCTCCTCCGCCGCCCCCGGGCGCGCCCGAAGACGGAGGGGGCACCGTAGAGTAATCCGACATGTCCGCTTCGCCACTGCCTACCGCGCTCCCTGCCTGCCAAGAAAGAAAGAAAATGGCGGCGGGCGGGAGCCTTTCACATTCCTGCGTCGCATCGTGTTCCACGAGAGACGGGGGAGGGGGGAGGAGGCCGGTGGAATCTCGCGAGATGGCCCTCTGAAAAGGGCGCGAGAGTTCGAGGGCCCCCAAGGAGAGAGAAGAAGGGCATTTTTTTAAAAGGTATCCTCGCGATATGATGTGCTCGAGATTTCCCAAAGCGTAATGGGCGGGGCTGTTGGCTGATGTGTGAAACGGAGAGGAAGGAAGGAAGCGCGCGAGATGCAACCAAGTCCTTTTAAGGAAGGTAGATCTCGCGACGGCTGATACGAGAGGGCTCTCCCTCCTCTGTGTCTGGGCTGTCTCTTCAGTCGACACGTTCGGACAGCTTTCGGAGGGGGAGGGGTTTTGTGGGAGTTGTTCCGCCCCCCCCCCGCGCATTCTAGAGAGACCTAATCGTCGTTGCGGCATCATTAGCCTACCGTGTTTGCGCCAGTGCGGGCGTCACAGCAGTGGAGGGAGCGGGACGCTTTTGCGGGCGCCTTCTTTTCTTTCAAGGCGCAGGAACGTGCAGGTTCGGGTTATCATTTTGCTGCGGTTTTACAGCGCTGGGTTTCGAGCAGGACCTCTCATTTTCTCTGCGTAGTTCCAGCTTTGGTAGCCCAAGTGGGCGAATTCCGCCTGCCTGGATCACACGCGTGTATAACCAACCACGCAAGGCTATATCTGCCCTAATAAATTGAGAGTTTTATATATGTGTGGATATATGTGTGTGTGTATGTATACAGTATATACTTATATCTATGTATATAGAGATGTATATGGGTGGGTAGATAGATGGGTTATGTTGCAGCAAAACCTTTGCAACTTGCTTTTCTAGAATGTTTCTCCTCGCGCAGCTTCGTTTGGTCTCTTTTAAAAAGCAATCGTGGTCTCGGGTTTTTTCTTTTTCCTTTTCAAATCAATAGCGCTTATTGACGATCCTGCACAGACTTGTGGCTTCAGTTTTTGCGGGCGAGAGACAAGGGAATACATTGAGTTTCATAACACAATACCCAATATTAATACGTGGCCACTTTGGGCTTTTAGTGTGGGAGAGACAGGGAAATGAACCGTGGATCTGTGTTATTGTGAGGTGCCGCTGTAACCGTTTTTTCTGGAATAAAAGTGTTATGATGGGACTTGCTTTCTAAATAACTGGGCTGTTTGCTTGTTGGGTGAACATTGTGTTATGTTATAGAGTGCCATGCATGTTAGTTGATTGTGGAAGCTTTATTTTGGGCTTTGTCTTTAGTTCAATTTAATTATGTGATGCTGCAGTGCTTTTCAGATTGAGGATGCTCATATGAATACTAGCCCTGTGTGCTAAAAGAACATGACAGGAGGCACACAGCCTTGCCTCTTGTTGCTCTATGAGCAAAAGTATGAGTTACCTCCAATGAGCTGGCCTGTAGTCTGCCAAAGCTTATGTTAACTAAAGCTTTTTAGCTTTAAGATGTCATAGATTCCTTGATGTAATTAAATTATTCTTCTGCCTAATGGTTTTCTCTACAGGACATCCACAAGAGACCAGATGGTTGAAAGCAAGAGCCGCATAGCTCTTGCCCTCCTGCCTATGTATTCAGAATCTTATCTATTTTGAAGTAATATGGATGAAGTCATGCAAACAGCCTCCAGTCATTATAATCAGAAAATAGCTCCACAGATCAATCTAAAACTTGACAGTTTAGGAGAAGTTGGCTTGAGGATGGTTTGTACAGTTTTGGGTGCGACTACACTGGAAAGCTGAATTGGAGCAATTTGGCTTTGCTGCAGTTTGATTTCCAGCTTGTATGACATTTGAAATAACAGTCAGTGTTCACACAGGGGCGACAGATTGATTTGGATGTTCACCATTCATATCGGAGGTTTCACATTGCAGCATGCAGTCTTTCTTTCTTTCCTTCTGTGGTCTTGGCCCTGCTGACCCTTTTATGGTGTGTAAATAATAAGGAGCCTGTAATAGGGTGATCTAGCACTAATCTCATGTATGTAATTAATTATTTAAAAAAATTCAGAGGACAATTGTGGAAGAGGAAAGAATTGTGGTGGGTTCCCCCAGTCCTCAACATCACACTGCAACTGCCTGTGTCACGGAAACACCACCTACAGGCTCTCCTCCATCTTCACAAGGATGCATCATAACTAACCACATGGGGAAAAGCCCATTCAAATAGTTCTGGCTTGAAAAAGTAGACACACACACACTCCCTCAGTGGCAGAGAAAAAAGTATCTTTGGGAGCAAAAAGGGCTGGACCCATTTGAATCAGCCTTTGTGTCATGTGGTCAGTAAAAAAAAATACTTTGAATTAGGCAGGATTCTGTGGAAAAGACAATAATGCCTGGAAAGGTGGAAGGCAGCAGGAAAAGGGGAATATCAAATACGAGATGGACTGACCCTAAAGGAAATGGTTTGTTTTGTTAAATCAGGAACAAGTTCTCTTGTCTTTGTTTTTCCTAAAAGCAATGTAAAACACTTACACTATCTGTTAAACATGGTATTTTTATTGGTTTGAGGTTATGGAATTCTTAAAGCCTGTTCCTGCCATGCACATCAATAGGGGATGTTAGCAACATGGGAGCTATAGCATGGAAGCAGGTTTGGCTGGTTGCCAGGACTGATAGATGAAATAATGTACAGATGGCCAAATCTATTTTTCTCTGCCTCCTCTGAAAGGAGAAATGTCTTGTAAAGGGCCAACGTTATATTTTACAATGCTTTAACTTATACATGTGCTTTAGCAAAGTAAAATCCATTTATGTTCTTGATACTAGTCCAGAAATGCCATAATTGTTTTAGAAGGAAGCTGTGTTAGTAAAATTGGAACATTTCTCCAACACATTGTAAGTCACGGGGGTTCATTTCTTGTGCAACGAAGTACATTCCACTTCATTGTTGTTTAAACTTCTGTGGTGTTTTTTCTTCTTCCATTTTTCTCCTTTTTATTGCCTTAGAAGGGAAAGTGAGAGAATCTATGAAAAAGACAGAAGAATTTCTGTGCTTCGTTGCAAAAATGCTTTCTTTGGTAGACCTGAGTGCTGAAGTGTGGCAATTCTGTTTAGCTCTCACACTTTGTCTCTTGGAGCACTACTACCCTCCTAAGGTTTAAATGGTTGTGTTGGTAGCAGCAAAGTCACAGGAAGAATTCCTTTAGTTTGGTTATTTGTTGACCTGCATCTACCCGTTTCCCTCTTTCTCACTCTTCATAGTGCAGTCTTGTTACTAATTCTCATCAGCTGGATCTTTTCTTTGAAAGTTGTATGAAGAAAATTGTTTCTGAGAATGTTCAGTGTGTTATTCTGTTGAATTCAGAGGGTCCTGCAAGGATCTCTAGCATTAGGTCAGGGTTTTATTTTTTGCGCCCCCTGAAAAAGGAAAGTATCTTGGCTGCTTTATAAAAAGAGAGTGTCTTCACCCCACGGCCAAGTGTATGCTTGAGAGTGAAGTGGTGGTGGTGGGGCTTTTAAAACCAGGGCGTTTATGCCAGGAAGGGACACAGGACATTTTTAAAAGATCAAATTTCAGCAGAGAAACAAGTTGTTTCAAAGATGCAGAAGTGACTTGTAGTTTGGGACAAAGGGTTTCTGACTGCATGTGATTAGCAAATTTCATCAGCCTGTGTTCTCCAGTGCAATGTGTAGGCACCACTCTTCACATCTTAATTGCAAAGTAAATGGTTTGTTCATTCATTGTCCAAAATCCTCTTCCATAGCTGTGGCAGTGTAAGATGAAACAGTGTGTCTTTTAAGGTGAATTGCCCCATGTTACAAAATTGGTGAAGAGATTATCTGTTGCATACTTAGTTGTGTGAATTCGCATGCAACAGATAGTCTATAGTGATTTCATAACTTCAGCTTGTTTGCTTATTTGTTATACTTTTATACTGCCCTCAAGGAGACACTCATTAGGCCCATAAGAAAGAAACTGAATATGGCGGCGGACGAAATTGGCAATTATAGGCCCGTCACCAATGTTTCTTTCATGAGCAAAGTGGTCGAGAGGGTGGTCGCTGATCAGCTTCAGGCACACTTGGATGAAACAGAAGCCCTGGACCCATTTCAGTCGGGCTTCAGGCCGCGCCACGGTACAGAGACGGCATTGGTCGCCCTGTATGATGACCTGTTGAGGGAGGCTGACAGGGGCAAAACGTCTCTGTTGGTCCTCCTCGACATCTCGGCGGCCTTCGATACTGTCGACCACGGTATCCTCCTGGGGAGGCTCTCCGAGCTGGGAATTGGTGGCTTGGCGCTTGCCTGGCTCCGTTCCTTCTTGGAGGACCGTCCCCAGAGAGTACAGCTTGGGGAGAGTGTTTCGGCCCCGTGGAGTCTCAATTGTGGGGTTCCACAGGGGTCGATCATCTCCCCAATGCTGTTTAACATCCATATGAGGCCGTTGGGTGGGGTCATCAGGGGGTGTGGAGCGTTGTGTCATCAGTATGCGGATGACACCCAGCTCTACATCTCCTTTCCACCAACGGCAGGTGATGCCGTCCTGTCCCTTCAGCGCTGCCTGGGGACCGTACTGCAATGGATGCAGGAAAATGGGCTGAGGCTGAACCCAGACAAGACGGAAGTTCTGAGGGTGGGGGCCCCCGTGGCTGGTGGCCTGGGTGACTCTATCTCGTTTGGGGGGGTGACCCTGGCTGCGAAGAGTGGGGTCCGCAGCCTGGGCGTACATTTGGACCCGACGCTCACCATGGAAACGCAGGTGGCGTCGGTAGTCCGTACCGCCTTTTTCCACCTCTGGCGGATAGCCCGGCTGCAGCCCTACCTTGACACGGGGGCACTCACTACCTTGGTGCATGCGCTCGTAATCTCAAGATTAGACCACTGTAACGCGCTCTACGTGGGGCTCCCTTTGAGGCTGCTGCGGAAGCTTCAGGTGGTCCAGAATGCGGCGGCCAGACTCCTTACTGGAGTGAGAAAATACCAGCACATTTCTCCTACTCTGGCCATGCTACACTGGCTGCCTATCCGTTTCCGCATTGACTTCAAAGTCTTAATGCTTACTTATAAAGCCCTAAACGGTTTAGGACCTCGATACTTGGCAGAACGCCTGCTCCCACCAAGATCTACCCGGATCACCCGCGCGAGTCAGGAGGTGAGGTTGAGGAGCCTGACGCCGAGGGAGGCCCGAAGGGAAAAGACACGAAACGGGGCCTTCTCGGCGGTGGCTCCTCGCCTCTGGAATGGCCTCCCACCGGAGATCCGCGAGGCCCCCACGCTGGGTACATTTAAAAGCCAATTAAAAACATGGCTGTACATCCAGGCCTTCCCTCCTGTCAGCACTTGACTCTTTTTTCTTTCTTGCTATTCATTTTCATTTATAGTTTTTGCACTATTTTGTTATTGATTATGTTATAATGTTTTTATGTCATTTTAATGTATATATCTTTGCTGGAAGCCGCCCAGAGTGGTAGAATATACCAGATGGGCGGGATATAAATCAAATAAATAAATAAATAAATACTGCACCATCTGGCCTGGGGCCACACTGGGCAGTGTACAACAGAGAACTAAACACAATTAATAATCATAAGGCACAACATAACAAATTTATATGACATCATAAAATAAAATAACAGAACAAATCACAGATCAACTACAGTAACTTAAATTGGTCAATAAATAAAATTCAAAATTAATAAGCATAAAACCTTACAAACATTAAAAACAGAAGTTAGGCTGTTAGCATTATGATGGTGTAGTCATGCAAGAGGATTTTGGCCACTATATAATGAGAAATTCCTATTGTGATGATTTCAAAAATATCTTTGAATAAAGAAAAAAATACCGAATGTGTTAAAGGTTATGCTGGTATGAAATATTAATCTCATCTCAGATATTCTTCCTAATATCAGTTATTGGGGAAAATAACTAGAGGGTGCTTTGGCACTGATTTTTCAGGTTAATGTCTTTCCAGGAGTATCTCATTAGCTATAGTGGATTAGAATGCTGGATTAAATTTACTTTCAGACAGATCTAGCACGGAACATATGTTCTTATTTGTTATGTGTCTGAATATGAGAATTCTTGAAACATCTGTAAGGCCAATTATGAGATATGGAATGGTATTGGAAACAAATGCTACAGCAGGCAACTTCATGCAAATAGGCAAATGATACTTTGGGTTATACTCCTTTTTCTTTCTGTATGACGATATGCAGTATCATTGGAAAATGTGCTTCAAAATCTAGAATTGTCTGTTACTGAGTGTAACATGTTATCAGTTTTCTAATGGTTAGTTTTAAACAATCCACTGTGCTCTGTTTCTTACTGAACTTAATAGTACAACCAAATCTTTTTTTGGGATCATTTGCAAACTTTAACTTTAGTACTGTGAATCATTCTCTACAGTGTGGGTGGAGAAAAGCCCTTGAGAGTAACTAACTGGCGTGGATACTTAGAAATGTACACCACCTCCTGGAATACATGACATGTCCACAACTGAAATATATACTGTTCCTTTTTTAGTAAAGTATTAATAGCATCAATTTCCTATTATTTTAGTTTGAATAAAATTATCTGATAAGTATAAACTGTCACTTTTATATGCTAATTCTGCACAGGCCTTTTCAGACATCAGCTCTGCTTGGTTCAATTAGACTAGCTCCCAGGGAAGTATGTACAGGATCATGGCCTAAATATACTTCGAATTTAGTGCTTCTGGATAAAATTTATAAAATGCCATTTTTAGATAATCCAAAAGTTCAACAATAATAGCTCCAGTCATTCCCTGTGGCATGCCAGTTTAAGATGTTTTCTGCAGTCCTATTATATTTGGCCATCATACTTTTAGTCTCCTATATGTGCATTAGTTGTATTTGCATGTAGTGCTGAATCACAGAAGCCTCTGTGCTGCAAGGTCAGAAGACCAGCAGTTGTAAGATTGAATCCACGCGACGGAGTGAGCTCCCGTCGTTTGTCCCAGCTCCTGCCAACCTAGCAGTTCGAAAGCATGTAAAAATGCGAGTAGATAAATAGGTACCACCTCGGTGGGAAGGTAACAGCGTTCCGTGTCTAGTCGCGCTGGCCACGTGACCACGGAAACTGTCTTCGGACAAACGCTGGCTCTATGGCTTGGAAACGGGGATGAGCACCGCGCCCTAGAGTCAGACACGACTGGACTAAATGTCAAGGGGAACCTTTACCTTTACCTATGTGCACTGGCTGTATTTGCATGTAGTGCTGAATCACAGTTTTGTGTTACAAAATAGAGCATCAAAAATCCTTGGGGATTTTGCACTCCCCCATTCTCCTCTAGTGCGACCATAAGAACATCCTAAGTGTATATTTCTGTTTTAGATCAGCCATAGTTTAGCACCATCAGAACTTTAAAGTGTGATTGGTTGAATCACACCAGCTCATAAAACTATGACTTAAAATTGGCTTGTTTCAAAACATAAGATATAATTAATCTCATTGTGTCCAAGGTCTGATGATATTGCAAGCTATCTAAAATGAGAAAGAGAAGTTTCAGGATTTTATGTAGCCATGCTGCTGGAGGAAAAAGATGGAGGAAGCAGGTAATCCCAAAATGGATTATTATTTCCTAGAGCCCTAGTCTCTTGCAATACAAACAGATTGTATTTGTCTTCAGTGTGGAAGGGATTGTCACTCTCGAATTGGCCTTCTCAGCCACACTAGATGCTGTTCCAAGACCTCTATTCAGAGCACGTTACCATAGTCTCTCGAGACTGAAGGATGCCTACACACAGTCTCTTGCAGATTAAGGTAAATAGGTAAGTCCTTTCTCCTGATAGTTTTACTGCTTTGTCTTGAAATTTTTAAGAGTACTTGGCAAACAGTAGCGCAGGAAGAGGAAATTTCTTCATTAGGTATCTCTTTGTGATGCGACAGTCATGCAACCAAAAATAAAACAAGGGGAAATTCTTTGCTTTCAGGACACAACCTTTCTGTGCTGATCATGGATTCCATGCAGTTGTTCTGTCATGTTAATTTCAGCTGCTCAGTGTTCAGTATCCTTTGTGTGACATTGGACTGAGTGCCTCAGTAAAAATTCTCTGCCCTGTACACAAATAGCATGAGCGGCAACAGTAAGGCACCTCTTTCACACACTTATTTGTCAACTCTTATAAGACCATTAGATACGTCAGCCTCTAAATTAGACTTGTGAACAAAGATCTTGAAAGATTCTGATTTGTGCTTTAACTTAGCAATTGAAAATCAAAGGGAGGATGAATCTCAGAACAGAATATGCTGACTGATTTTCTCAAACATCAAACCAAATTTTGAACTGACTACTCTGTTATTCCTTAGTTTTTAAAGCTTTAGATGGAAGACAGCCCCTAAGTCTGTTAATAGAACAGATCCTTATTTAGTATACAGTAGTACCTCGGTTTGCGAAGCGGATCCGTTCTACGTGACGTTACGTAGTACGGAAATTTTGCAAACAGAAACACCAATTGCGCTACGAAAGGGGCGGCGCTATAGGTGCAATGCGCCCTGGGAAAACCCTTTCGTAGTGCGGAAAAAAAAAACACCACAACGTAAACCAGGGCTTTATTTCTTACGGATTTTGGTTCGTAAACCGAAAATTGCGTAAACTGAGGCGTTCGCAAACCGAGGTACTACTGTATATCTAAAGTAGTAGGGTATATGCAAGATAGAGGGTGGTCACTATTAGCACTGCAGTTTGGAACCTTGCCATCCTAAACTCATTTCCTTCCTTCTGCATGTGCAGGGAAGTAGATAATAAAAAACAAGGTGGTGTGGGGAGCAGAGTGGTAATGGAGGAAATAGTATTTAGTGTTCCATCCTTTAACTCCTATTTACAAAATCTGACTAGAGGAAAATAAGTTATGAGTTAGTTTTGTCTGTCTGATTCCTTACATTGCATCTGAAGTGAGCTACAGTCCACAAAAGTTGATTCTAAAACTTTTTCTTAAAGTGCCAGAAGACTGTTCATTTCTGCTGCAACAGGCTAACATGACTATCTGAAAATTTGTTCTCTAAAACCTGTTCCTTCATGGGGTTCTACAGTATATCCTTCTCAGTAAAATGCATGTATGCAATCCAACTTGCTTTCAGAAGCAGCAGCAACCTGAGAGGATCAAGGCCCTTTCTTTCTTAGAGAAAGAGAGAGGGAGGGCACATCCACCCACTCTCACTTGACACTGTTAGCTATAAAGGTATAAATTCCTGCCTGCAGTTGATCATTGGTATTAGCTAATGACAAGGGTAAGCTTGAAATATCAAAACAAATATTGGAATCCTATAGTGCCCAGTAGCTGGCTGGATAGCTCAGTGGGCTAGGTATCTGGCTGCGGAGCCATTGGTTGGGAGTTCCGTTCCTCCCTGTGCATCCTAGAAGCGCCAGCCTTGGGCAAGCTGCACAGACCCAGGGCACCACCAGACGAAGGGGATGGTAAACCTCTTCTGAGTATTTACTACATAGAAAACCCTGAAAAGGGTTGTCATAAGTCAGAATTGACTTGATGGCACCTAAATTTTTATTATAGAGCCCAGTAATGGAAAATGGGAACTGATCTTTTATTTTTTGTAAGTTTGAATCAAAAACAAAAGTGTCTTCATAGTTGACGCCATACAAATGAGAATTGTAGGACCTCTTATACAGCGGTTATTAGAAGCCACAATGTAAGACAGTTCGTGGCCTGATTCGGATTTTTTTCTTTTGTTATCAGTTTCATTGAACATGATCTAGATGATGTATCTCAGTGTTGTGTTTCCTTAGTGCATTCTTAGCCATTGCTTCTGCAATGGCAGATACATTCCTGAGAGCATAGAAGGAACTTCTTGAACATACGATTCTAATCATGAGAAGTGATACTATTGCACATGCCCATGCTTTTTTGAAAATGCAGCTTTCACAAAAAGACTTGTGGCTCCTTAAAATCTAAAAAGTGTTATTTGGCATAAGCTTTTGTAGGTTGCTGGAGAGCTCAGTGAATTGGGTACTTGACTGGGAGTTTGATTCCCCACTGTGCCTCCCAGGAGCAAGTGAGCCTGTGTAGCCTTGGACAAGCTGCATAGTCTGAGAATGCCCCCCAAAGAAGGAATTAGTAAATCACTTCTGGCTACTCTGTATGTTCAAGTTCAAGTTTATTGTATTAGCTAAAAGCCGTCACAATTGTTTAAAATACAAATATGATCAAATCAAATCATGATAAAATCAGACATATAAAATAATAAGAGACCCTTCATATCTGGGAGTCTCCCGAACAATTGATCGCAATGGCTTTCAGGAAATTAGCTCGAATATACATACTCTGTATGTAAAAAAGCCAGAAAGGGATCACCGTAAGTTGGAATAGATAGCATTAATTGATTAATATTTGTAGATTGCATCTGGGGTTTTATTTGGCATAAGCATTTGTAGGGTGCATTTGAAGAAATGGGCTGCAGTTCATACCAAATAAAACCTTTCAGCCTTTAAAATAGTACAGGATTTTGTTTTTCTTTCAACAGAAAGGATCCTCAACAGGGGCCATACGACCCTCTGGGAACCCCTGGCACATTTGAAGCGGACCACAGACTGGAAACAACTCTTCACATACTACCCTATAAGGTTTGTTGTGCAACTTATACAATTATGCTTTGACCTATATTCCTTTCATATTATGTTTATGGGTGTGGGGTGGGGGGGAAGGTGAAGAATTGTTTTCAGTCTGTGGTCTCCTTCAAAATATGCCAGGCCCCCATGGAGGGCCATATGGCCCCTGTTGAGAATGGCTGCTCTAGAGATCCTTTTTAGGGTTTCATTTCAGTTTAATCTACAAGATTCAGTGTATAGCTTCCACTTAGAAATATTTGTATAAAGAGCAATGTGTCATCCTTCTTACTTTAATGAAATGAGATGTGGCCCTTTACATTGTGATGTTGGACTGTAACTTTCAACCTCCTTTACCATTGGTTGGCCTGATTAGTACTGTTATATTTTGGCAACATCTGGAGAACTACATGTTTCTGTTGATCTTTTAATGTATTTGTATATCTTTGAGTGATGTCTACTCCTTGGCAATTGTGTTGCTGTATCCTCACACAATTACTTATTTAAACCTGTTGGCAGAGTGAGCATTACTTAAAACGTACTGCAATGGTTTCTGGTTGCGATACTGTCTCGAGTGGTCTGGGTCTTACTGAAATACGTATTTATTTACCTTGAATTATTCTGTAAACATATTGTTTACTTATTCCAAAGTGTCCTGAAAATATGTTTTGCAGTGATTTTTTAAAATTGTTTTGAAAGGCTCAAACAAATGCTGAAAGGTGCAGAATATCTCTCTGTGAAAAATGGGGGAATGGCCCTAGAAATCTGAGTGCAAATTTTATTTCATTCATTTTAGAAAACTATTTATTTCATTGGAAGGGTATTCAATATGGCGAGAAGAGTTGGCAGAGTCAGCACTCCCAAAAACTTAAATACATTATAAAAAGTGTACCTAACTCTTAGGGGTTAAAGCACTTTCAAGGCCTTGGCACGTTCAGTATTTCTAGATATATGAATAATGAACAGGTTACTGACCTATGTTTGTAGCCCAGTGAATCCCTTTTGGCAGAGAATCAAACAAAGTGAATGCAACCATTGAAAAGATTCTGTACCTTGTGGTTGCATGTCTTATATAGTGAGGGTGAGGGATCAGCTCAGATAATGACAACTATTTGTTAAATTCCTGTTATAGAGTTCTGCACAGATGCCATCCTTGTATCTTCTCTATTAATGTTTGTTATGTACAGTATCTATATAAGAACCAGTTCCCTTGTAGGGAATGTTGTTGTTTTAAACTACTTGGCATAGAAGTACCAGTTTGCAACTATCAAACAGTATTTTTGCACAATTCTGTCTAATAGGCTATCTTTCAATATGGGTTGGTTTTTTTGTTGTTAATTTTCTGTTGATCCCTGTCATTCAATTCTACTCTCCAAAAGTTAATGATTTCAGTAGAAAGAATACTATACTTATCAAACATTTCTTCAGATAACATCACATACTTTCCCACCCCCACCCACCCCCCCTTTTTTTTTTACATAACTGGTCATAGTAATTGATTAGAATTTATAGATACCTGTAGAACTTTTAGATATGTTCTCATTCTTAGCATAATTGTCATGACATTGCTCATTATCTGTACATTTATAGCTGTGATCCTTTTGGCTTGTGGCTTGTTGGCTTGTTGTTATATATATGCCTCTCTAATTCATGTTGCTGGCCACTGAAAAGATTTCATCCTTGATCTGAACAGCCTATTCAAATAAGAATGTCCTAGCATCATCTCTCTCTCTCTCTCTTTTTAAACCTTTATTGAAAAAACATGGAAACAACAAAATAATGGTACAGGTCTTTCACTAGAAACGCATTATCTGATAATCTAGCATTTGAAAGATGCTGTGTTCCAGAGTGGGAAGAAGTAACTGTCCACAGATCTTTGGCCTTCTGATTCATACCTGACACACAGGCTTAAATTATGTTCTTACTGGTATGCCTGTTTGTTTAACAGAATTCTAGGCCACTCTGCATCTGAACTATTTATAGCTGTCCATGAAAATGTTCTGGGATGGTTTTAGTTGTTTAGAGATTATTTTAGTAGTTTTTTATTGTTTTGTTTGTTTTTTATTTGATTTTGATGATTTGATGGCTGATTCTGTTTCTATTGTTTTTATCATGGTAGGATTGCGAGCCACCTTAATAGTGGAAAGAACATGTTTAATGTAATAATGATAATAATGATGATGATAATAATAATAATGATAATAACAATAAAAATAATAATTATGGTTATAATGAATCAATTTAACATGATGATGCACATCAAAGAATCAGGTAGTTCAGGATGTCGAAGATGAGAAATAGATTGTGTTAATCCTGTAAAGGAAACACAGATGATAGAAAATGGCGTTGGTGTAATTAAGCTTCTCATTGTTAACTTCTTTTCCTTTCGGTAACTGTTTGGGGGCAATTGTTTAGTAATTACTAGAGTATGATATTTTAAAACCTTAAACTAAAAGGGCTCTTTGTCTGATTTTGTTAAAATATTTACTTCCACACTAGCTCCCTTAATTGTACAGAAATCTCTTTCTATGTTGAGTGATTAAAGAATATTTTTAACAAGCTATAGTGAAATTTATTGTCTTTTAGAATCATAGGGGATCACTGAGCATATGAATAATCATTTTGTCATGTTCAGGCGTGAATGCCATTGCTCACATAACCAAAAGTCACATGTCCTTACACAAGAGCTCAGGTAACCCTTCACATTTGTGGATGTATAAAAAGTCTTTAGGAAAAGAATTTAAGAGGGGCACGCCCCCACCTCCAGTAAGCCAGTGCTAAATTATCTTGCTTACTGGTCTTGTAATGCTGGGAGACTGTTGCAGGGAGGGGGGATTGATTGGGGTGGGAAGAATGAAGAGGAATAGAATACAGTATCCTCAGAAGAAGTGCTCCACACTGCAAAATTTCATTGGAGAACCCACTTGAACTTATTTCGTAAAGAACATGCCAAGGATTGTATATAACAGGAGACATGGGCAAGGGAAGAGATAAATATTTCAAGGACTTATGTTTAGGACTGACTGAGCAAGCTGCCTCTTTTGGCAAGGAACAGCTGTTGGGGACAGGTTCCTAAAACACAACTTGGAACTGCTACCATTTGGTATTTAACGCCAGTAAAACTGACTACAATAAATAAAAAATTATCATCATTATGTTGGAGGTGTAAAAAAGAGAAGGTGACATATTTACATATGTGGTGGTTATGTGAAGTAAGAAAGAAAGAATGGAAGCAAATGTTTAAAGAAATAAGTGAAATAACTGGATTGAATATTCAAATGTCCCCGTTAACGGCCTTATTGAATATGGTCAACGAGGATCAATTGCTGAAAGAAAATAAGGATTTAATTGTAATAATGGTTGCCGCAGCAAGGTTAATATTTGCAAGAAATTGGAAAAATGATAACCAAATTAATTTAGAGGAATGGTATAGAGAATTATGGGATATGGTAATTAATGATAAACTGACATGTGATATGAAAATAAGAAGAGCTCTATCAAAAAATAATGATTTTAAGAAAACATGGAATGTATTTCTGGAATATGTATTTCGGAGAGGGAAGGGGTATACGCCGAGGGAAGAAACAATGAATTTTTGGAGAGAAAATGCATTGAATGAAATTTAAAAATATTATTAATACTACCCCTGAGGGTGAAGGTGGCACTGGTGTATTATGTAATGTTATTTTATTGTGGTGTTAGGTTTATATTGTCTATGTTTGATGTTCATTTAATAAATTTTTTTTTTAAAAGGAACTGCTACCATTGATAGAAAGAAATTCTAGTCTTGATAACAGTGAGTCTATTAAGACAGACACAAAGTCAAACTCATAAGAACATATTTGCCTTCATGAATGTTGTATGTTCCTTCTCTTATTTTGAGATTTAGAATATGATGGCTTCCATTAGATTGTATACTATTCTCTTCATGCAAGTGTATTCTGAGAAGATAAGACAGTCCTAGAAGTGATGGAAGACAACAGGGATGAACCTATGTTTACTGGAATAAACAAAGAAACATAAGCTAGAATGCTTGAATTCCTCGCTAGTAAATTTAATAGAACAAACATAATTCTCACAATGCTTGTAGTTATGTGATTATGTTTTGTAAGCTTCTTGGTAGCCTGTTTCTAATATAGTTTTCATTAAAGTGTTCTTGAAAAGTGCAAATTTTGCTACAAGCATGCAGGAATGCAGGTCAACAAAGAAGTGTAGAGATAGAATAAATGACCACGGTTTTTGTCAAGTCAACTGACATTTTAGAGAAGAATATAGCACATTTGCAAAAAATTATCAAGGCTACACAGCTTGCTTTGTTTGCCAAGCTGTTTGTTGAATGACATGTTTTCAGCATATTTTATTTTTATTTGCCAGATGAAAACCTGCTCTGAGGTTGCTGTTGAGTGGTAGTAAAATTGGCAAATTAAATCGTCTGTTGCCAGAAAGGAAAAGTGATTGCAAATTGTGATAATGGTGTCAGTACTTGACTCCTGATTATAATCATGAGCTTTCTTAGGCATAGATTACAACAGGGGTGTGCAGCTGTGGCTTTCCTAATGTTTTTGAAGTTAATTTCTTGTGATCCCTAGCCAGCATAGTCAGTGGTGGAGGATGCTTTCATATTCTTGCCAAATTTCATTCTTTATTTTGCTGCTGTTGGTACTGTACCTCCTTTAGATGTTAATTCTGTGGCAGAGGTGCCTGAATGCAGAAAAATGGCATTGAAATATGGGACAGCTTGGTTTTTTTGCTCACCAGACTGAGCTGTTTGAACATTTGGCTTATATGGAGAAAGTTCATGGACAAGTTTGCAGATTCCCTAGACCTGCACTGAACCAATTTGGTTAGTGTCTTAGAACAGTGGTTCCTAACCTTGAATTCCCAGATGTTCTTGGACTAAAACTCCCAGAAGCCTTCACACTGGGTGTGTTGGCCAGGATTTCTGGGAGTTGTAGTCCAAGAACATCCAGGGACCCAAGGTTGGGAACCACTGGTCTAGGGGATAGCATGGGGTTTCAGAGATAATTCTTAAATCATATTGTTTCAGAGATAATTCTTAAATCAAGTTGTTATGAAGAACTTTTTTTATAGCTTGAATGCCATCAGTACAATCTTGATGTGTTCTGAGTAGACAGCAGGAAACAGTCAGGGTTTCTTAGTATCTTTACTACTGTGCTTTCTATAAAGCTTTTTATCTTAGTTATTCTGTATGTCTACGTTGCAAACTGGCTCTCATAACTGAGTTTATTCACACAATGGTGTTGTTCTCAGTTGTTCCAGAGTCATCCTTGTTATTGGTTTTTGCTTATTTGACCTGTTTTGAATTAATCACCCCAGTATTTTTATCCAGACACGAGAGAAATTGTCGCTGGATGTCCTGGGATGTATCATATTTCCTGTCTACACATACTCCAAATTGTCTCATAACGTCTTGTTTTTGACCCTTGTTGCTTTATTCTTTTGCCTCTCTTCTCTTCCCAAACTCCAATCAGTTCAATCTCCCCACCCTTGTTTCACATGCCCACCATCTGTCTATATCACACTTCTATTATCACATCATCCCTAGACTTTCCAATTTCAGCCTATCTACCTATTATGCTGCATTACAGTATTAAATGTTCCATTTTTTCACCTGTATTTCCACTTCTGTGCTACGGCAGTTGGTTAATTTGTGACTTTCTTTTTAGTAAGATCATTGGTGTTGTCAGGTGCTTTTGCTGGATATCGGCTCATACTAGTTTTGTGTGAGTGGCAGTATGATGCTTTGGGCTTCTCTCTGTCTTGCCTTTGCCACCACATAAGACTGTGAATCTTGCAGCACTGATTATTTTTTCATAACAGTGCCTAATATCTGACCAATATGTGTAATCTACAGGTCCTTACAGAAGATGAAGTGGTTACACTGTCTTAAATGAGGAATTCATTCATCATCAGAGAGAGATGGACATTGAATAGTTAACTGTAGAGAGAGAAAAGACTTGAAGATTTTTGGGTGTAGCTAGCTTGGGAAGTGACGTCTTATGCCATTTGCTGTTCTAGAAGAAGCAGCGACACGTAGTGCAATTGGGAGTGCTCTGGGTGGTAGTGTCTCTACCACTGTGTATATTTATCTGTAGAAAATAATTAGGGAGGGGGAGAAAGCGATGAGTACTTTGCCTGCTGCTTAATACAGCTACAGCTCTTGTGACGTCTGGTTACCCGTTTCCAGCAGCGTTGGATAGGTGAAATATAGGACTCTTTTATATCAAAGGAAATAAACTTTTGAACCGTCGACATGGGAAAGGATTATTATTCTGTTCTTGGAATTGAAAAGGGGGCATCTGATGAAGACATCAAGAAAGCTTACCGAAAGCAAGCCCTTAAATGGCATCCGGATAAAAACAAATCACCTCATGCAGAAGAAAAATTCAAAGAAATTGCAGAAGCCTATGAGGTGCTAAGTGATCCCAAAAAACGAGAGATTTATGATCAGTTTGGAGAAGAAGGTAAGATGATTTATTGTATCTTTTATTTTGGCTTAAAATAGAAACTAGTTAGATGTCAAATGTGCAAGACAGTTTAAGGAACAGCTTTGAGATTTTGGTCGTAACATAGTTTGAAGATCCAATGAAATAATCCTTTGAGAGTTTGCTCTGAACTGGTTATGAAGCTTTGTTTTATTCTTGTATTTTAAAATGCAGTGTTCTTTCCTAGTTTTTGTTTTAAGAACTTCTGCATTGGTGTGCCTTTTTGGGCCGTTACTTAGTTGCTGAATGGGATTATTTTGTCCCATTGTTTCACAGTGGCACAAAATATTACAGGAATGTAATATATTTCTTAAAATAATCTTATATGAAAAGATTATCTTTCTTCAGCCAGAGTCCAAGTGTCCAGATCTCAGCTAATATTAGCATCTTTACTGGAAAGGAAAGAATTTGCCTGATGTCATGAAATACCAGGACAAGTTTTCAGCTTAATTGTAAACAGTGTAATGTGCCAAGGGAATGAAGCCCAGAAACAGTGTGTTAAGTTTAAAACAGTTACTTTAAAAGAGTTATTTATCGTTTATATGGTTTCTGAGAACTCTGAGAACTGAGCTGTAGTCTTCATGATTCAAAACATTGTTTGAGATTTTGAACAAGCTTTGTTCTATTGACAAAGTTAGCTTAATTATAATCATTGGATTCTAGTGTTTTAGTAGCAGATTCTCTTAGTGGAACAGAACTTTTCATTTCCCCAAAATATGCTCAAGATATAGGTAACTTTTAAATAGTTGAACCCTACTGATGACCTCATGCTGATGATTGTTATAAGAAATATACATTTCTGAAAAAATCTGTGTTTATTATATGTGCTAGTTTTGCTTTACTGATTTTACAGTTCCAAAATTGCTGTCTTTGTTGTACTTTTGGGAAGGAAACAGCACAATGGAAATACATGTTTTTGTTCTTAAAATCATAGATCAGTGTTCTTTAGCCCTCCATATATTTTTACAATCTTATAAGTACCTGTAATCTTACATTGTTACTTCTATTTTAGTATGCCATTGTGTGTTCAAGCTCCTATAATCACTTCTTTTCCAGCAAACATCAACACAGATTTTTTTAGTATAATAAATAAAGGCGACAGTAATAGAAGCATATCACTGATTTTAAATAAAGTCCAAATATTTTGTATAAACATTAGTGACAGTATTTGCTGCACTCCAGAATCTAGTGAGGCAGTAGATTTAAAGCTCTTTAATAGCTATGAGACCTGATGTCCTTTCAGCAAAAGGTAGCTGTTATCTATTCTAGGAAGTGACATTCGAACAAGCACATGGTATGGTTTGTCAGCAGGCTTGGCATTACCCATTAGCACTACATCTGTAAATTTAGATGTGAATAGCACCATGCTTATCACAGCTAAGACTGGGGTTAAGCTTGAAATGTCCTTTTAATAGTGTTATTTTATAGTCAGTTTTCTGAATCTAGGAAAAAGTTTTTGTCTTTAGTGGGTCTTAGTAAACATTGACTTAAAAATATATATAATGTCTTTAAAATAGATCCTAAAATCACACCACACGTATGTACTTGGCCAGTCCCATACATATGCAAAATTGATAAAGCATCGATTTGTCAAGACTGTTTTGCTAATTCTGAGAAAATATAAACTTTGCGAAAATCTAAACTCTTTCAAACTCTTAACCTCTTGCAGTATTAGAGAGAACATAAACATATGCAAGAATCTGCCCCTCTGAAATTAAAATTGTACACATTTTACTTCTTGAAACAAGATATAAATATGCTTAAGCATACTCAGCGTAGACTGTTTGGACAATGATTGTGTATGTTTATTTTTTTCTGTAAATAAGCAATGTGTACCCAAGTGCCAGTGATTTCAGTGGATCTGCTACAAGTGTAACTACAGTGAATCCACCTGGTTCAACACTAAGGGTGGAATCCAGTCTAACGTATTCCACTGATAGAACAGCTTCTGTCACTGGAAGGGCAGGTATCCCTGCTACCATCTATAGCGCCACCTGTCTCTGACCAGTGCCACTGATCCTTCCAGTGGTGTGCATCAGTGTCTTCATTTCATATTATATAGCAGCGGTCCCCAACCTTTTTGGGACCGCGGACCGGCTGAGCCTCTGAGGAAGGCGGGGCACCCCCCCGTGTTCGCGCAGGTGCACACGCACTCTCGGGCGCATGCGCAAAGCAGTAGGGGAGCGCGTGCATGCCTGCCAGCACTGGCATGAGCGCTCCCCAACCCCTTCGCGCATGCGCAGGAGCACCTGCCCGCCCGCCTGCGCGCCCGCCCACCCCTTCATGCGGGCGCTCGGGCGCATGCGTGAAGGGGTGGGGGAGCGCTTACGCTGGCACTGGCACGCATGCATGCATGTGCACAAAGCAGCTGTGGGGAGGGGAGTGCGTGCGGGGGGGAGGTCTGTCTCTGCGGCCCAGTCCGGCTCAGGCCACAGACCGGCACCAGGCTGCGGACTGGGGGTTGACGACCTCTGCTATATAGGGTTAGTCTTTGTTAGAGGCTGAAACCTCTTCAAATTCACTGAATTAGATAATAAAGTTTAACTAGTTAATGGTTATTATCTTTTGGTTGTTGTGACCTTTACAGAAGCACTACAACAAGTAGAAAGAGATGTCCATACAGTATACTTAACATTTTGCATCATTCTAATTCTCACTGATTCCCGCAAAGGATCTTTTGTTTGAATCTTTTTTTACTTCTTTCAAAGGGTTGGATGCATTTCTGCTTCAATGTCCAAGCAAGATACAGTCATAAACAGTCCTTTTTTAAAAAGGCAATTTAGACTGACTAGCAGGTTCTATAGATTTCCAAGGCATAGGGTCTTATTGGTAGGCATTGGAGTATGTACATGTATAATCAGTGTGGTGTGCAATATTAAACTCTGTTACATGTGTTCTCATAATATGAAAATGCTTAGATTTCAATAAGTAAATGTTTTCAAGTAGTTCTGCTCCATCTTGGTGTGCAAATGAAGAGTGCCTGTTTTAATTAACAGAGCTTCAGCTTGAGCAAGGAAGAGGGGCAGATTGTTGCATATGATATCTCCTTCCAAAAGCCCTTAAAGTGTTAAACCACTTATGCAGTCCACCATTCTAAAAGTGGTTCAAATGAACAGCATCCGGCCCCTTATCTTATCTAATATGTGATAGTTAAGGATGCCTGTTGCTAAGACATAGATTGAGTTCACTATAGGGTTAAGATGTCTTTGAGTCTTAAGAAAAGTCTGCTGCTTGTTCTGTACATAGAGAGCTGAGAAACTTTAAATTTAGGAAGGTAGCGTAGGCGAAATTAATCACAGAGGGTAGGTGGGTGTCATAATGTAGAAAGAAATGCCAGACTTGAAATAGTTTAGGTAACTGTCAGCATATGTGTGATAGCATAACTTTAAGAGTGTTTTATAAGGCTTATTTTATATGATTTGCCATGTTTCATCATTTTGGGAACATTTTGGCTAAAGTTCTTTTCACATTTACTTTGGAATACGTCCAGTTAAATTTAGCTGAGCTTATTATCAAATCAATGTGTATAAAACTGGATTTTTAAAAATTTGATGTCTGCCCAGTCCTCTGTTTATTTACAAGTTAGTTCTCCGTTCAGTACAGTCACATAAGTAACTCTGCAAGAGTTGGTCGCCTGCAAAATTATTTTGTAGCCTCTATTAGCATGTGTTTCCATGTTGACAGTAGAGGAGGAGAAATCCTCCTTCTGTAGTCAATATGGAAATAGAGGCTACTGCTGAGAAGAAAAAGATTTGCTACCAATGGGAAGAGCGAAAGGTCAGTACTTCATCAGCCTGTTTACTGGCTGGTGTGAAATTCCTTTTGACGAATGGCAACCAGTCCATAGGTCTGTTGTTAAACAGATCTCTTTCTTCTGTCAAGGAAAGTGTTTATAGGAGTGCAACCTGCATTTGTTGTACTTTTTAGCAAGTATTAGTTTTAAGATGGGAATTGCTAAATGTGTGTGTTCTTTATTTTTAGGTCTGAAAGGAGGAGCTGGAGGACCAGATGGGCAGGGTGGTACCTTCCGGTACTCCTTTCATGGAGACCCACATGCCACATTTGCAGCATTTTTTGGTGGAGCGAATCCTTTTGAGATATTCTTTGGTAGAAGAATGCCTGGTAGTAGGGATACTGAAGACATGGAAGTGGATGGAGATCCATTTGGTTCCTTTACTACTTTTAGTATGAATGGCTTTCCAAGGGAAAGAAACACAGTTGGTAGCCAACCCCGTCGTAAGCAAGATCCCCCTGTCATTCATGAACTGAAGGTATCACTGGAAGAAATTTATCATGGTTGCACAAAAAGAATGAGAATTTCACGGAAAAGACTCAACCCAGATGGCAGAAGTGTCAGAACAGAGGATAAAATCCTTACTATTGATATCAAGAGAGGATGGAAAGAGGGTACCAAAATTACATTTCCCAAAGAGGGTGATGAAACACCTAATACCATCCCAGCTGATATTGTGTTTGTTATTAAAGATAAAATGCATCCTCACTTCAAGAGAGATGGTTCAAATATTGTGTACCCTGTCAAGATCAGCTTAAGGGAGGTGAGCATTCTGTTAAGTTCTTGATCTATATTGCTAGTAGTTGTGTGGATTCGTTTACATTGTTTTGCACTGAAAGATAAGTTAAACTGCTTTGACATATAGTTGATAGATGAAAGTAAGCAAACCTGCATGGGCAACCAGCACTGTGTTGGATAGTTCAGTTCATACAATTTGGAAGAAGAGCAGCTCCTAAAAAAAAAAAAAAAAAAAAAAAAAAAAAAAAAAAAAAAAAAAAGGAGAGGGGGGGGGGGATCCTATGTTAGCCCTATGCTTCATTATTCTGGTGGCTGTCCAAAGACTAAGCAGTCTGTCCTTGTTATATCCTTGGTTTTCCCCATTGCAGTTAGCTCTTCTACCTGTTCTGATTGGTTGAACCTGCTTTTGGCTGATCTGAAACTGGTTTTCTGAGGTTGCACCTCCCATTATTGTGGAAATTTGCAATTTGATAGTGTGTTGTTTGTTACGATGTTGTATAGACTATTGCTATTCCTAATCATTCTCACAAGAAACAACTGAAGAACGAAACAAAACCCCAAACACACACATACATAGAAGGCAGAAACTGCAAAAGTGCTATAGTTCTGCCAACCAGCGCTGTGTTAGCCCTATGCTTGAACAGTGATAAACTGATCTTGGATTATAATGATTTAATTTTAAGCCAGTGTGGTAAAACAGTCTCATGAGTTGCTGTATGCTCTCCTGGATGTCCACAGGCACAACAGTGGAATTCACCTTAAATTTGCGTGCATGTGTGTAATCTCTCCCATTGCAGTCCTCTTAGCACCCCAAAAACGTCCTATAGAGGGCTGAGAAATCCCCCCCCCCCCACTGCTTTTCAGTTAGGTGAAACAGGGAAAGGAAGGAAAATCTGGTATTTTTCAGCATTGTATTGGATTTAGGCCTGTGTTTGTGTGTATGCACATTATGTTGCATCTAAAATGCACAAGAAAAATAAAACAATTGTAAATAAATTGGTGAAAATCTTATCTATACTTTATTTGCAACTAACCTGGGCAATGTCCTGTAATACTATTGGTTTTTTTTAAATTATGCAAAACAAAAACATGCAAGCAGAGAGATCATCACCCTCAGAACAAAGCGGAGTCAAAGAATGAAACAGTAGAAACAAGTACTTAAAAAAAGAGAGGTGGTGTCCTATGATATGATAGGTATAGTTTCTCCCCATACAAATCGAAGCAAATGTTTTTTCTTAATGTTAATTTTGATAGATTATCACCACGTGCTTTTAAAAAAGGGAATCAGTGGCTAAACTCCTTTTCATAGCATAAGCCCAATGATAATTTTCCATCCATTCCTCCCTGGTAAAAAAAAAAAAGGCCACTGCTGCGATTTTCAGGGTGCACGCACCCCTGGGAACCACAGCTGTGGCTGTGTGTTTACCAGAGAGGAACAGGTGGAAAATTATCCTTGGGCTTATGCTACAGACAGAGAATGTGTGAGTCTGTGGCACCCCAGATTGGTTGTTTGAAGTCCAAGAGAGTCATCTAAAGCTTTACTGGACTCTGTCACAGAATGAATCCAGTTGAATTTCCACTCGTGTGCATATGCCGTTTTGACATCAAGAAGGAAATAAGGGGTGCTAGTTGCCCATGAAGCTTCATGTCAGTGGCCCACAGGAGTTGTTACTTCTAGCAACCATTCACTGGGCTTTATTAGTAATTTTTACTTGTAATATTTTATTCTTACTAATCCATCAGGTATAGTGCACATGTAGGAGTACCCTAATGTATTTTTGATATATGCGTCTTTCTGTATTGTACACATATAATAAACATTGAAGTGCTTTATATACAATACCTACATGCTGCTGACTTCTCAAATATTTTTAGGCTTTATGTGGCACTTCAATCAATGTACCAACAATAGAAGGTCGAACCATACCTATGACAGTAAATGAAGTTGTAAAGCCTGGGATGAGAAGAAGAATTATAGGATATGGCTTACCGTTTCCAAAAAATCCTGACCAACGAGGTGACTTAATTATAGAATTTGAAGTAACCTTCCCTGACAGTATAGCTCCAGCATCAAAAGAAGTGCTCAGGAGAAATCTTCCTGTTTCATAAGAAACCAATTTCACTGGACTGCTCCACTTCACTTAAAACTGAAGACTTTCAGGTTTATGCTATAAAAGTGCAATCTTTAACTGTGGAACTTTTATTTTGTGTGGGGGTGGGAAAGGTAATTATGCAGTGCTGCATGAGAATAGGAGGAAACATACAGAGGATTTGCAGTCAATTATAAAGCTAAAACCACTTGCTGTGTATCGGGGCTTCTTTTTCAGAACATTTTATCCAATATTTTGCTTACGTGTAAAATGTAATGGGGGAGCTCCTGTGTGCATATATAATAAAGTGCTTAACCTTCAAAGCACTTTATATCAGATGTTTCTTCAGCTATGTAAGGTATTATATTAACACTATCAGAAATCAGAATTTGTGATATGGATCTTTGTAAGGTTTGCGGTATTTATGTTGTATGTTTAATCGTTAGGCTCTGTTTATATTGCACACAGCAGAAGGCAGGAAAGGTCACTTGAAATGTTCATAAACCCAAAGACATTAAGTTTTTTTCTGCATTATTGGAGATGTTTATGGATTCCTTTGCTCAGTTCTATGTTAGTGAGTTTACTGGTCTGATAGAAAATAGACACACTGTTCCAAAGTTCTGGGTTTAACAGATTTCCAGACAGAAGCAGCTACAGATACAGTATCTTTAATATCCCTGACAACATATTTAGAGGAAGAGCCATCTGAGCAATTATTAAGACACTTGGCCTTTGTCAATCACAATGTCAGTAATTCACAAGTGTCATCCTCTTACAGGTTCTGTAAACATTAAGTGGGTGTAACAGAGTCAAAAAAGGATTTGTAGCCCTGTCATGAATTATTTGAGGGAAGAGCAAGCAAGAAAATACCCAGTTGGAGTTTTCCAAAACTGTCTATAGGGCCGGTGCTTTTGGATGGAAAAATAAGACTACTAGACATGCTTTCAGCATTTGCCCTTTAAACATCTTCTAGTATGCTAATATTTGTAAATCATTTTTGTTCCTAAGAAAATATGTATTTTTATTTACAGACAGATCTGCGAGATAATTGTGCAGTTAACCAACTCTCTGTGCTTCTTTAGAGGAAAGTAATATGCACTAGCACATCTAAAACCCCAAACAGTTTTATCAATCCTGTGGATGGTAGTAGGTGAATCATATTAGAAATTGCACACAATTAAGATAACTGGGGTTTTTTTTTGTACAATTCAATGCAAGGATGTAAAAAATGAAAAATATTAAACCAGAAAGGATCTAGAATGCTGGTGTTCATGACATTATAAATGAGAAAGTAGAAAAATTAATGCTTTTCTTTACATATATTGTTAATGCATTTTAAAATCCTTTATGGTCTGTATTGCATTTCTTATGTTTTTTAATTAAAAATATTGTTTCTAAACTCTCTCTTTCTCTCTTTTTTTAATAGCAGTTGGGTGGTTGAATTGAGAAAATAGTATTCAACAGTGTATTTAATTATATTGTAGCTACAGTATTAAGAATGTAATCAGTCCTGTGCATTTTATATTCAAATGCTACATAATTAAGTTGGACCACTGAAGTAATGTGCATAGAGTTAGTTGCATGTTCTCAGTATTCAGTAGTAACTCTATATTAATTATATATTAAATGTAAACAAAAAGGTTGTAAGATCAAGTGAAGTACAAATAAGGGTTCCAGCAACAAATTATATACAGTCTTAATAATGTAGTTGAGTGGTCCCCAATCTTTTTGCCTCCGCAGACCGGTTTAGCGTGCGGGTGGGGTGGGCGTCCGTGTGTGTGTGGGAGGGGCCATATGTGCATCTGTACGTGGGAGGGGCCGTGCGTGTGTGCGTGGGAGGGGCCGTGCGAGTGTGGGAGGGGCCTTGGGTGCATGGTAGGAGGACAGGAGATTTGTCTCCGTGGCCTGGTCCTGGCAAGGCCACGGACTGGGATTGGTCCGCGGACCAGGGGTTGGGGACCCCTGCTGTAGTTGCAATATAATTAAATACACTGTTGAATACTATTTTATATATGTCTCTCTCTCTCTGTGTATGTACACACACACATATATACATATATACTTTCTCTGTGTGTAGATAGATAGGATAGATAGCTAGATTAGATAGCTAGATAGGGTAGATAGATGGCCTAGTTATAGTGTCCTGGAACAATATTGTCTTAGGAACTAGAACACTGAGTTTTATCCTAGTCTACTCCATCTTGTGACATAGCAAACTGAATTCAAGCCACCTGCCATGTATGCTAGCCTACTGAATACACTCATGTCCCATGGTTTTATACCACCAGGTGGGCAGAAGATATGCACAATCGTTTTGAGCACCTGGTGGACCACCGTATACAATTGGTAGGATTCATTTTGCTTAAGAATACAAAAAGCTTTGCTGGATCTGATCAAGGACTGGCATAGTCCAGCATCCTTCTTCCAGGAAACTCAGAAATATGGCATGAAGCTGATCTCATGGTTTTTGTTCAGTAACTGATAATTCAGAGTAATCATGTCTTTGAATGTGGAGGTTTCATGAAATAGCTTATAGTCATTTAGACCTATCCTGTTATTTATCTGATCAAGACTAGTAGCAAAGAATAATATAAGACAGTGACCAGAATCCTATTGTGGACTTGTGCTAGCATCAGTATAATTGTATAAGTTGCTGTGGCAAATTGCTGCTAATTAATAAGCTGTTCTTTGCATTCCAGATCATGTGCATGGCTGGCACATGGCCTTGAGGACAAGTGAATACTCATTAATTAGAAGCAATTTGCTGCTGCCATTTATGCAATTATGCTTTTGCTAGCATAAATCCCCACTGTGATTCTGGCTACAGTACTAAGCTGTTGCAAATAATCATTCCACTACATTGAAAGGTATACAATAGAATCACTTTATTCTGAGTATATTTCCAAGTCACTGTGTTAGGTATCCATGAATAATATGAGTATTTAGCATTATGAGAGCAGGATAAACATTCTCATCACTTTTCATAATGCATAATTTCACAAATCTTTGTTAAAAATGGCCTTCATAAAAACCATGTGTTGTATCTCTAATGCCTTTAGCCATCATGGGTGACATGTTCTACCCTGGGAAGCCTTGGGAACTAGATGTGCTGAAAGCAACAGATGTTCAGAGGAGAGCAGGTCAGTGACAGTGAATGTGTGATATGGTCAAATTGCTGGCTTCTGATACCTACAAAACCCATACTTGACATAAATGTGTATGCATACATGCCAGAGAAAAGGTGGATTTAGACAAGAGGTAGATACCTCAGTGGAAGACTGTAGAGAGCAGTGGGTAGAGCAAGATACTAAGCTGTTGCAAATCATCATTCCACTACATTGAAAGGTATACAATAGAATCATCTGATCATTAGATGGATTAGTGGGGGTTTGGAGAGGGCTGTTCATAAACACATTGCAGTTAGGGATGAGCAATGAGGTGGTTAAATTTGCTTTATTAGATTAATCCAAAAAATGGATTAAGAGAATAAAATGAAGTCCCAAATTGTAAAACGATGTGTCTAAAAGTGATCCATACAGAACCTTTCTTAAAATTTCTAATTATGGTTTTACTTTAAAATCTTCAAGATTTGAAGTGTTAGTTTGATTTACAATCTAAATCACAACTCAGTGTCTATGTGTTAATCGAGTCACTGACCTTGTAGGATACAGAATTATTTTTGAGTCATAACTTTAATTTTATAGACTATAAACTTCTTGCTGCAGGATCCTGTCTTCTTCTTTACTCCCCAAAGTGCCAGGCATATTAATGGAATTAATGCCATAAATGGTGATAATATATGAACTGAAGGTTATTTGTTTTTGTAATTTGTGTTAGGTTTGTGTATTTGTTTGAAGTTGAATATCCTAGTGTTAGATTTAATTTTTCCTATGAAGGCAGCTAAACTTCATTATTATATGTTGTAATAATATTTACATTCACTGTTCTCGCAGTAGCTCTAATTTCTATGCACTTTATTTATTTATTTAATTTACCATATTTTTCCGTGTATATGACCCCCCAATGTATAAAACAACCCCCTAATTTTGACCCTTGATGGAGGCGGAGGAGCAGTTAATGGGCACCTGTTCCTCCACCTCCGTCTCCTGCTGCTGCTGCCTCCGCTGCCCGCCCGATCACCTCCTCCAGTGCGACTGCCGGGGCTCACCTCCAGCTCAGGTGCAGATCTTGGAGCATTGGCCAAGTTGTAGTCTGTCTAGTTTTTAACAGAGGGCCTGACTAATACTGTGTTTTGTTTATACGTCCATTGAACATTCAGTTTTATTCTTTTTTCCCCCCTCCTTCAACATCCTGTAAGGAAAACAGGGCAATGTACATACTTCCATATGCATATTTTATTCTTGTGGTGATCTACTTCCGAGGTAGGTTAGGCTGAGGAAAGACGAGAGGCTTGCGGGTACTTGTTGAGCTTTATGGCTAAGCTTCCTTCTGGTCAGATGCTCTTTGGTAAATCCATCCGTGATAAGACTAAACACCATGAAACTGAAACAGCTGCAAGCTCTTTCTCTGTTTATCCCATTTCCATTTACTTCCATTTTCTCTGCTGTGTGCCAGATTTTCTACTGTAAGCTTCATGGAATAAGCTATGGCATCAGATCATTCACTCATATATATTGTCTGGAAAAATATAACCTTTTGTGAGGTTAATGTCACATACAAAAGGTTTCTAGAAATTCACAAAGTAGCCCTGTTGACCTTTAGTCTAATTTATGGCAATGTCCTGAACATGGTATAAATAATGTATTTAAGTGCAGATTTGCAAGGATCCTTGTCTCCATAATTTTATCTATGTATGCCTTTTTACTGTGATTCTGCTGATCAATATTTATTAGTCACAACAATCACGACTTTAAAAAATGTTTAGCTTTATTACTGCAAAATGAAATTATAGGGAAAAAATAGGTCTCTTGTGTAAAGTTCCTTCATTTTTAAACAGGAGTGCTTTCTTTTCTCAGCTCTTTAGTTTTAATGTTTAATGACCTAAGTTACTTCCCTTAAATTGTTTTTCATTATATGAGATCTTATTTGTGGTGAAATTTATATATAAGAATTTGTAAATGAGCTGTTGCCTGCATATATTTCTGTTTTCACCACTCTTTGTTAATTTTCTATTTAACTATATCGTTTTACCCCCCCAACCATTTCATCCATAGTATTTAGGATGTTTGAGCAATATTGTGATTATGTAGTCATTTGTATACTCACAGTTAGCTTTAAATACTGTGTTTTAATGATGTAAGCCATCTTGGGTCCTTTTAAAGGAGAAAAACTGGGTAGAAATATTTAAAATAAATAATACAGTTGTGACTTGTGGCTCTAGGTACTCAGAAATTGTTTAACTCTTCCCTTCTTCTGGGAGCACTTGAGGACTGTGGAGGTTGCCTAAAGCTACACCGTCAAACTCTTCTCCAGGGAAAATGAGGAATTAAACTCCTGACCTGTGGCTTCACAGCTAGATACTCAACTTACTGAGCTATCTATCCAACACAAACTGATAGAAGTTTAACGAATGTCTATTTGCAACAAGTATGGTTATTCCCAGGCTTTCAGGAATGTGAGGCAAGGAAGATTGCCTGGTTGTAAGAAATAGGGGGGCAGCTGGGCAGGGAGGATAAAGAAAGGTGAGCATATTGAAAGAGACAGCAAAACTGCAAGATATAGTGGTGGTGACTAGAAGCAATGTAAACACAGGAATGAAAACAATAGGAGGAACTGCATTGTTTATTGTGAAGATCATATCAGCTCCCACCATCTTGTTTTTGTCAACGGACAAGGAATCCATTTTTTACTTTAAGAGGTTTATTTGAAACAACAGAACACTTCTCTTTCTCCTTTAACAAAACTCAAGTCCAATACCCCATCTTTAGCGTTCCACGAGTCTCTTCCCACATTCTCTTTTTCTTTAACAGCAGGTGCAAACAAACAACATGTCATTAATGTCAGGGGTTGGCACAAACTCATAGGAATTTAAGGATGAAACACCCAGCCCACATTGGGTTCGCATACCTTCTTCCTAGCATCTTTCTGGACTTTGGGTGGAAATTGGGTTACTCCATGACTGATCCCAGGGGAGTTGAGACATTTTTTTGTGTGCCTCTGTTGTTGACTTCTCATTGAAATCTTTCTCTTTCTTTCCTGTCTTCCTCTCCTCCGTCTCTCCCCAGCATGGAGGCTTATGAACTTGTCTTTCCCTTCACTCTCCTTCAACCAACTTCCTAGGTAGTTTCAAAGGAACCCATCCCCTCCATCCAGGCATCTTTTTAAATAATCTCTACCCACTCCTCTTTTCCTATATCCTTCTCCTCCTCAGCCCAGCACTAATCTACCATGCATCTCCAATTAGATAGTAGCTTCTAGCTGTATGCATGCTAATATGTTCTAACGAAATATTGGAGTCTGGAAGTTATAAGGTTTTATATGTGTGTGACTGGTCTAAGGACTGTAAATAAACTTTATTATACCATGCATCTCAGTTCTTCTCCCTTTTTACCTCTTTCATTTCCTGCCAAAACAGCACCCCCTACTGGGCATTCCTTTCCTGGGTTTTCCCATTTATATTCTGTTTAAAAAAGACACTTCCCGATTTTTTGTCCATCTCATCTGTTAACAGTTCCTTTTCCTCTCGTGAAGTGGACAGTACACCCTCAGTCTCCACTTCTTTCTTTCTTTCTTTCTTTCTTTCTTTCTTTCTTTCTTTCTTTCTTTCTTTCTTTCTTTCTTTCTTTCTTTTATTTAAACTGCCCGGAGTGGTCTTGGCTGCCAGATGGGAGGTAGGTAGGTAAATAAATAAATATTTATTTATTTATTTGAATCCCTGCTCAGCCATGGAAATTCACTGGAAGGGTGGAACTGGCAAAACCTTAAATATCTAACAACTTTGAAAGCTCTAAATAGGTTCTGACTTGACAGCACATAACACATGCAACAACAAACTCAACCCAAATTAGATGCAGGAAGGCACTTAGAGACCAGGAGTCATCTGCAGAAAATAAAATCCCCAGAATTCTCTCTAATCCAAATACATCAAGACGCAAATGGACATGTTTCAAAGTCTTTCCCTTGTACATGTACCCAAGGCTGAAAGCAGTTCAAAAGACAATATTTTCAAGGTCTTAAAATAATACAAGGACAGGTACAAATGCAGGTGATAAGAGGGCCTTCCTCCCCTTAGCTGTCACTCTCCTTCTAAACTGAAAATTTACAATCACAGCCCCTTCTTCAGGTAGAAACCTACCTGCTGGAGTGAATGTTTCACATTCAAAACATAGTTAATGCCCCCGCCCCACATAAGTTCTAAGAATTGCTGCGGAGACAAGAGATGAAAAATGGATGCAAATGACCTTGGGCTAGCTGCACAGTCTCAGGGCATACACACAAGAAAGGAAGGGAGAACCATCTTTGAGTACTCGTTACATAGAAAACCTTAAAAAGGGTTGCTGTGAGTCAGAATTTACTTGACAACACACAATTATTATTAAATAAGAGGAATAGCAGAAATTACTGGCATCCTTAAATCACTATAGATATGCCCCAATTAATCTCATGAGAGATGAGTCCCTGCATAATCTGGTTAACATGTTGCTTGTGTCAAGGTAGGGGAGTAAGGAGAAAGTCAGGTCACATATCTAGGAGATGTGAAATTTGGGATGAATAGGGCAAGTGACTTGAGTGGAGAGATGAAATAGAGGATCGGCAGTGGTATTTTCCTTGACACTTGACATTTGTACATAGTCAGTTTTATGGAGAGCTGTGTAGCTTTAAACCTGTTCTAGGTCCCAAAGGTTTGTGCTACTGTAAATTTGTTAAAAGAGTGTCCCAAAATTTTTCATGTGTTTTCCTCTGATTTCAAGTGGGCTTAAACTGCAAAGGGGTAGAGGCAAAATCCAAAGCTCACTTCTTGCTTTAACTGCAGATCATGCCATGTATGTAACTAGCCAGGATGAAGAGACCAAAAGTTCTGGAAAGTTCACCTTTAAATTACATTTTAGTGGCCCAATAAAGAGGTCCAACCCTGTGTTTGAAATTTGCAGACAGAGCATGGGGCACCTGCTGTTTGTTTTGGTTTGAGTATAGAGTGGGCTCTAGGGTATGTAGTGGTGGTGGTAAGCCTACCTGTGACTTAATCAGGATTGTACTGTAAAGCAATGGTGCTGATGCCCACATAGACTGGAAAAACAGAATGGCCAGGGGAGAATGAAACCAAGTCAGCAATAGGCAGAGCCAGTTACAAATACAATACTTTATTGCTTTGTAGCTGATCAGGCTATATGGAAGAACATAGATTAAACCAGTCATAAAGTAGTATTTGGCATCTCATGCAAGTGCATACAAACAAGCATAAAATGATAGTAATAAAATGTAGTGGGAGATGAACTTGAGGAACTTATGAAGCAGGCAATAAATTCCGCCTTTCCATGGCTCATTTAACAAATTTAGAAGTCTTATAGGATATATAGTAGTTTGTGCCAGCTAGCAGGAATAGAACTGTGCATAGAGGGGAAGTGTTCTTGATCCCAGCTGTTAAGGGTTTTAGTTATTGGTCACTTAGATCTGCATACAGAGGACGTTCTGTTAGAACAGACCTGGGCAAAGTGCGGCCCGAGGGCCACATATGGCCCGCGAGCCGCTCCTGTCCGGTCTGCTGGACATCAAAACCATTTATAGCTTTTTGTCTAAAGTTGATCAGTTGCTTATCTTTAACATACCGCAAAAAACCTCTTTAGTATTTGTGAAGATTAACAAGTTTAAAATAAAAACAATCATAACATCACTGTTTCATTTTATTTTTAAGTAAAGTTGGTTCGGCCGCCGAACACAGTTCAGATTTTTCATGTGGCCCCCTATAGAAATTAATTGCCTACCCCTGTGTTAGAAAGTGTACCATGTCCTCTATTTTAGAGCATCCTGCTGGGCAATGTCTGACTGCACCATGTTGGTCCATGTAACGTCCCTGAATCTCTTTCAGCTGCAACGAGTTCAGTCTGCACCTAGTTAGCAGTTGTCTCAGCTCATGTGAGCTAATAAGGGACAAATAAGGGGGCAGCTTTCCAAAAGGCAAGTAAAGGCCCTTTTATATCCTATTGGGAGTGGCAACAGACAATAGATGCCATGGTAGTCTGGATATCAATATCACATACTCTTTTAATGATATTTTCTTGGGCAGCCTCATATCCCCTCCGATGGAGGTAGGGTGGGGAGTAACCCAGGTTTGCTATAATTGTGGATATCTTAGATGTCCAGGAGTCTTTTCCCATTTCTTCATAGGCCAATAAGACCAGTGGTGATGCCATATGGCACACTATCTCGAGGCAAAACAGCACAGCTGCTTTCTTAACAAGAGTACCCACAGAGTAGCACGATGTCTCATAGTGGACTGTGGCCATGGGAGTAGATCTTGGTACCCCTAGTGCTCTGGTTAAAAATTTGTGCCAGACAGATTCCAATTTTGAGGTATTTGAAGAAGCCCACACTGGAGCTCTATAGAGCATCTGAGGAAGGAGTTTATACACTTGTATTAGTGGTGCCACCATTTTTCAACCAGGTCCAGAAGAAAAACAGTAAAGAACATCGGCAGATGCCTCTGCTAATACAGCTACAGATTCTAAGTGGCTTGACCATGTTCCTGAAATTTTGAATGTTATTCCAAGGTATTTGTATGAGCTGGTCTGTTCACGTAGTTCTCTTTTCAGCTGCCATCTGTAATTCTTTCTCCTTTTCCCAAGGAACAAAATATTGGTTTTTGTGTCATTTTCCTGGAGATGTTCCTTGACACAATAAGCACCTAAAGCCCTTAAGAGTCTTCACATCTCCACATGGGTGCTGGACAGGAGAACTGCATCATCTGCATACAAAAGTACCAATATATTCCTGCCCGTTAGATGGGGTGGGAAAATTGGGGGCTGGATGGGGAGGATACTATGTCGTTTAGATATAAATTAAATAGAAGGGGAGCTAATAAACATCCCTGATTTACAGTGATTGGGTCTGAAAGATTGCCATCAGAGCTGACTCTTACTCAGAGGGTGGTATTCTCATACAGTCCTTGGATTCTCCAAAGCGACCTACCATCTATATTCAAGGATTCCAGTTTGCTCCAGAGCCGAGGTTGGGATATGGAGTCGAAAGCTGCTTTAAAGTCTACAAAAGTCACAAAAAGTGAGCGGTGGCGGGGAGATGTATATTTCCCCACTAGATGTTGCAATAAAAAGTAATGGTCAATTATAGATCTGCCACAGCAGAATCCTTCTTGTTCCTCTGCCACAAGGTTCTCTGAGGACACCAAGTTTTCGAACTTATCCAAAAGATGTCTTGCATACAATTTGCTGACTACATCTAGGAGGCTTGTGGTGCAGTGGTTAAACTGCTGTATTGTAGCCCAAACTGCTTACGACCCAGGGTTCAATCCCTGGTAGCCGGCTCGAGGTTGACTCAGCCTTCTATCCTTCTGAGGTCGGTAAAATGAGAACCCAGCTCGCTAGGGGGGGGGGGGGGGATTGTAGCCTACATATTTAACTTGTAAACCACCCAGAGAGTGCTTTAAGTGCTATGGGGCGGTATATAAGCAGCATGCTTTTTGCTTTTGCTTATAGGGTGATAATTCCTAGGGTTTGATCTAGCACCTTTCTTATAGAAAGGTACTACAATGGCTTCAGCCCATTCTGAAAGGAATTTCCCAGACCTGTCTATAAAGGTAAATAAGGCAGCTAGCATTGAGAGCCACCAGTGTGAATAATTGGGAAGTCTGGTGGGATGCCATTCTTTCCTGGGGCCTTGCCCCTCTTCAATGCTTTTCATCAGCATTACTACCTCCTCACAGGTAACTGGAGCCTAGCAAGGTAGTGCTTGGTCATCGCTTGCAAAGATGTACAGAGCATCTCATCAAAAAAACAGGGAGCAGTAGTGTAGCTCCCATTCATGTGTGGAGATTGTTAGGTCAGTATGGGATTCGTTGGTGTGCCTAGTAGCTGCCATAAGTTGCCAAAATTTAGATCTGTCATTGCTTTCAAGAGCCTGTGCCAATTCAGCCCACGGCTGTCTGGTATACTTGAGCTTCTTTTCACTAATTAACTTCTTACACTGTTTCCGCAGCATCAAATTGTGCTGTGGTAAAGATGCAATATTGTTTTTCTTCAAGAATTTATGTTGTATTTTAATTTCCTTTTTAAATTGGTTGCAGTTACCATCAAACCAGGGGTTGCCCACCCTAGGCTCAGCATGCCTTGGAATAGAATGGCCAGGGGAGGGTGAAACAAAGCCAGGAATAGGCAGAGCCAATTATTTACTATTTTGTCCCCTTAGTAGCAGCTCCGGGCAAATGGGGTATGACCCCACTTAAGACAACCCCCACGCAGGTCACCTCCTTAACAAAGGTGAAGGATCAGGGTTCTCTTGCTGAACTCCCATCTTCATCCCACTCTGGAGGTAAAGGGAGAGAAACAAAATTGGAATATACATGACACATGAATGAAGACGTCAGTCACCCAGTTTTGAAACCAGACAAAGAGGGAAGTGGAAGCAGCAACCAGAAAGTACATTTCTTGCTGGAAAAATATACCCTATTGGCCAGTATGTATATTTCTCCTCCTCAGCTCAATGGATATTTGAGTGATACCTGCCCACTTGCCTGTGTTTATGTGGATGTTTACTTGCATGCTTCCATATGTATATGAATTTTCACTTTTACCATCTCATTGTTATCCTACCTTCCCCCTACCTGCTGTGCTTTCCACCTCATAAACTACAAAAAGCATCAGCTGCTCGTGTTACTTGTGATGACTCTGCAGTATCGTTCCTTGACATTTAACATCTAATTGATTTGATGTGTGCTCCTTATGTTGGTTCAGTATGTTCATTCTATCATATATCTGTTGAGAGGAAAAGATGCCACCTTATGGAGGGAAAAGATGCCACCTTATGGACTGGTTATAAGTAAGGAACGACTAGTAAATACAATCGAATCAAGAGGAGGAACTTGACATATAATATTCACTATGTAGCTAGAGAGCCAAAATACAAGGCCACAGCATCTTTATTACCTCATGGGAAGGCTAATCTACAGACTGATGGCATTTGCCACTTCTCCACAAAACATCTACAGCACATTAAATTGACCTGATGTAACTTTTAGGAGCTTTGCAGACACCATGGATTTCCAGGAAGATAAAACAAATAGGTTCTAGGTCAAATCAAGCCTGAGCTCTTTGCAGAAGCAAAGAAGATGAAATGGGTTGTCAAACTTCAGGCACATCATGAGAAGACAAGACTCACTGGAAAAGACAATTACGCCGGGAAAAGCTGAAGGCAGCAGGAAAAGAGGAAGACCAAAAATGAGACGGATTGACTCCCTAAAGGAAGCTAAGGCCTTAAATTTGCAAGAGCTGAGCAGGGCTGTTAATCATGAGACATTCTGGAGGGCATTCATTCATAGAGTCACCATAAAGCCCAGACAACTTGCCACATAATAACACAACCATTTAGAGGCCGCTCCATAATCTGAATTGGACAGGGTAGATTTCTGCTCATGTCACATTGGGCATGGAGGACACTGTTTAATGCGATCTTAAAGAAGAAGAGTGTTAATTAGATTTCAGCCTCTCTTCCTCTCCCCCCCCCCCCCCCAAGTTGAGCAGCCTGATTTCCTTGGCCGGTAGAGTAGCGTTGTCCGGACCTCTACCTGCCCTTGAGATTTCTTCCTGCACTTTGGCCAGAGAGGGGAACCTCTTTAACAAGCGTCAGTCGCGCTTCCCTTCTCAGGCTCTCCCTCCATTTCCTCACAGGGCACACCACCGAGGCAGGGAGCCCTAGGCTGGCAGGCTGGGGGCCGCCTCTCAGCTGCGCCGCAAGGACGAGGCCTCTCTTGCCCGCTTGAAGTATGGGCTTGGGGCTTGGAGGGAGGGAGGGAGGGCTCTCCCGCCGCCGCCGCCGCCGCCGCCCTGCTGCCCGGCGGGCAAGGGATGAAGGGGGAGAAGCGCAGCGCCGGGCGCCAGGTGGCTCCCACGCCGTTGCCCATTGGCTGCCGGCTGCCATCACCTGCCCGCTGCAGCCCCGGGCGGCCAGCCGGGAGGTGCGCTCGCTCCCTGCGCCCAGCGCCGAGGGACAAAGTCCACGCGAAGGCGAGGCGCGCCGCAGGAGCCGCCGCAGGTGGTTGCCGGCGAGCGAGCGAGCGAGAGAGACAGAGAGAGACCCCCCCCCCCCCCGCGGAGTGGGCGAGCGGCGAGGATGCCTCTGGGGCTGAGGAGCAAGAAGAAGAAGAAGAAAGGCAAGGAGAGCTCCACCTTGGTGGAAGGCGAGGCTCCCCCGGCGGCGGCGGCGGTGGCGGGCCTCGGGCCCCGCGCCGACGATGGGCTCGCGCGCTCGGGCCCGGTCCGGCCGGTGTTCCACGCGCAGCTGGCGCACGGCAGCCCCACCGGGCGCGTGGAGGGCTTCGGCAGCGTCCGGGAGCTGTACGCCAAGATCGCCGACGCGTTCCACATCGCCCCGGCCGAGGTGAGTCCCGCGCCAGCCGGGCCCGGGGGGGGCGGGGGCGGGGGCGGCGGTGGCGGGCGGACTTCCCTCCTCCAAGACCGAGGACGAAGGAAGGAAGGAGGGAAGGAAGGTCTGGGGCGAGGGCGTCCGCCGGGCAGACAAACGCGGCGATCCCGCGGGCTGGAGCCGGACCCCTGCCTTGCTCCCTGCGGTTCCCTTTAAATACGCGAGTCGGTTGTTTCCGCTTTGAAGAGGGAGGTACGATGCACTCTTCATCGACACAGAAGCCACGATGCACGCATTTCTCAGGCTGCTTTCCTTTTCCTTGGTGGACCGGGGTCTCCCTTGTGGGCATTTCATCTGCTGCACCTTCTCGGCCTCCTCTTTTCATCAGAGCTTGCAGGAAAGCTTCTTAAGGCGAGGGTGATCTCTCCCAGTGCAAACACCGAAGGAGCATGGGTTTTAAGAAGCGACCTCTGCGCGTATAAAAAGTGCATTTCTTTGTATTCTCCAGCATCGATCGTTTTGTTGCCCAGCTGCTAGTGCTCCCCTTAATACGTGTAATTATGATTGACAAATAAACAAATAAACAGCTCAGGGCGGTCTTAGCATAAGCACAGGTATCACGGGTCAGAATTGCAAAATCAAACTCACCAAAACTCTGCTAGTGCGATTCTAACTGTTCTGCCCAGTTCAAGAGACACCTTACTCCTAGGTAAACTTGCTTCAGGCTGTAGCCTTCCTTTCCGTCACTTTTTCCCGATACTGTTTATGTTCAGTGACTTAGTTTAAGGCAGCCAGGTGTGTGTGTGTGTGTGAGTCTTCTGGACTGGACTAAATGTAAGTTGGGTGTCATGCTTCTGCATGTCCTCATCTTCTTGTATGTGCTTATGGGTGGGCTTTGGTGAGAAGGGACTATTTAAAAGTGGTTACAAATATGGATGTCTTTGTATTCATTTAGTATATGTGCATGGATGAAATATGTATTCAAAGTGCACTGGGAATCCTATTCTAAAATGGCAATAATACTGTGTGCATTATTTAAAAGTAGAATTTACACGTTCAGTGGTAGTGCAAATGGCATCAGACATGTCAGACCGCTAAATAACAGAGCACAGTAGTAAAAGCATAATATAGCAACACCTTTTCAAAATATAATAATGCTGTTAATGGCACCTTAATATCTCTCTCATGAAATGGGTGCTTTATCATACCTAAAAAATACAGTTCTTTTTTAAATGAAGGGAATATATTTATAACTTTTGATAGGGTTACTCAAACTGCTTAGACTTTACTGTTTCGGAAGTACTTCAGCCAAGGTTGCAAACCTTAAAACAAAGCAAAACTTTTCTTCATTTATCTAAGCTTTTGGCTTGTTTGTGTAGTTCTGAGCACTGAAAAAGAAGCAAGTTTGAATACATGTAATTATACTCCTGAGTACAGGGATCATTTTTCCTTGGCATTGAAATTTGTCACAATAGTATCTCTTCTTTATTATCATGAAGAACAATAAGACTTTTGAAAGACAGTGAAGTTCTTGCCAGTGACAAAGAACGGCACAATTTATTTCACACCAAACATGGTTGTGAGCATTGCACACTATTGGAGGAACAGCTTTTTGCGCACAGCATGGGACAGCTCTTATCATTCCCTTTTCTGCTTAGCACAATTGAATTGGACCAGCAACTGGCAATGTAGTTATTTATGAATTCTGAATAGGCTTGGGTAGTTTTATTAAAATGCATCTAGTTGTTGTGCAGCAATAATTCTGTGTTTCATGCCTAAAAAACTAAAGAACAACACTGGAGAAAATTAAACTATGAAAATACTAAACTCTTTTTCTAGAGTTCTCACAATATGGACACCACACTTCAAAAATTGGAACAAGTTCAGAGGAGGGTGACAAGGATTATCAGGGGGCTGGAAACCAAGCCTTATGAGGAAAGGCTGAAAGAATTGGGCGTGTTTAGCCTGGAGAAAAGAAGACTGAGGGGTGATATGATAGCACTTTTCAAATATTTGAAAGGCTGTAATACAGAGGAGGGGCAAGATCTGTTCTCGATCATCCCAGAGTGCAGGACACGTAACAATGGGCTCAAGTTACAGGAAGCCAGATTTCGGTTGAATATCAGGAAAAACTTCCTAACTGTTAGAGCAGTATGACAGTGGAACCAGTTACCTCGGGAGTTGATGAGTGCTCCAACACTGGAGGCATTCAAGAAAAACTTGGATAATCACCTGGCAGATATCCTTTGATTGTATTCCTGCATTGAGCAGGGGGTTGAACTTGATGGCCTTGTAGGCCCCTTCCAACTTCACTTTTCTATGATTCTATGCATGGATTTGACTACTCTGGGTCAAAATTTCTTTCCTTATACCATTGGGTTGGATAATAAAGTTGTGTTAAATAAAGCTCTCTCAATCAGTTATGAAAGGATTAATATCTTTGAGTGAATATGGAAATATATTATATTAACAGAAGCTGGACAAAAATCCCTACCTGATCATTCGTTACTTGGTTTAACTTAAATTAATTGTAGTGTTAAATCATTTTGGTTTTGTTTATAATTAGCACAGTGTTTGCCACATTGTTTCCAAATCAGGGGAAAGGAGGGCTTAGTGCCTCTGAAGGAAGAAGCTTGCTAGTGTTATGCATTGATGCTTGTGGGTATGTAATTTTATAAATTATACTTTGAAAATAAACTAAATAATAAAACTAATAAAACTAATAATACAATCCTGGTGGCTTGTTTGCTTCTTCTTGATAAAGCAATCGTAACAATTTGTTTAGAATATTTTGAAAGATTTAGTATAAGGTAGAGGTTGTGGGTTGCTCTAGGTTCTTTACATGCCCTTTTCTCTGCATGTGTTGCATTATGTGCATAACAATGCTGGTGAATCTTAAAGGAGAATGTGACAAAGGTTACTAAGGGCAAGACAGACTTGAGAATGATAATTCTCTGTAACTATGTGAAGGCACAGAACTGTTCCAGTCATGTAGATGGGAAAGCGGAAGGGAGCATTACGCAGACTTCTCAGGAGATGCGCATGAGAAATGCGGAACTGATCCCATCATCTATGCTTTGCACTTCAGTCAACAAATAATAATGGGCTATAAGCAAAGGTGTCTGCCAGTAGAAGGGGACCCTGCTGGCTAAATAGCTCAGGGAGCTGAGTGGAGGTTGGGAGATTGATTCCACACTCTGCCTCCAGGAGGAACAGCCGACCTGTGTAGTTTTGGGTAAGCTGCATAGTCCCAGGGCACTGTGAGAACAAGGGGCGGTAAACCACTTCTTGAGTGCTCTGTTCTTAGAAGACTCTGCAAAGGGTTGCTATAAGTTAGAACTGACCTGACAGCACATAATTATTGAGGACTCTGCTGGAGAAGGATTTACCCGTCTTCCTATTGCACACATCCCAGATAATTGATCTTGAGTGTTGGGAAATGCCTTGGAGCATATTTGAGGGTAGAGGATGATGTGGAAAAAGAGAGGAAGGGGAAGTACTGTTGCATGAGTGAAAACCTGCTTGTGTGGTATTGAATGTAGCCTTCTGAAACTATTATCAATTGGGCAAAAAGCCCTTGAGGGAAAAGGGCTCTGAGGAGGGTTCAGTCAGCGACAGCATATCTTGCCCCACCCTTTTGAACCTGATGGTGCCAATTCCATATTTGAACACAACATGATTACAACTATCATATCTAATCTGGCTCTGAGAATGTATGTGAAGTATTTGAACACTCCCAACGCAACAGTACTTTCCCTTCCTCTAGTCTAGGAAATTGCTAAAACTATTCTGTTGAAGGTGTTTTACGGTAATACGATGAAGTGTTAGTACCATGACTGACTTGTATATTTTTGTTCTCTCTCTCTCTCTCTCTCTCTCTCTCTCTCTCTCTCTCTCTCTCTCTCTCTCTCTCTCTCTCTCACACACACACACACACACACACACACACACACACACACACACACACACACACACACACACACACACACACACACACACACACACACACACACACACACACACACACACACGACAGTCCTTGTGGAAAATAAACACTCTTGCAGTAGCAAGTACCATCCTGTATTTCCAAATATATGAATCATTCCACCAAAATCCTAGCTGAGAGTATGATATACACACTTGGTTTCTTCATGTCTTCCAAAGTTTTGGTCTGCAAAGCAAATGCAACAAGCAAATTACTGTATGTGATGGAATTTTTACAGCTACATTTCATCATTTAAGAACTCTGAAGTATGATTAAACTGAAAGAGTAACAAATGGCTTACAGATAAGCTGCGAACTTAGAACGTTAATCACACAGTAGACCTTTACATGAGAGAGAGAGAAATAAGTCAAAATGATGTGACGTCTTAGTACTGAATACTGAAGAGTTGTTCTAATTTAATAATGAGAGGATCTCCAGTTAGACTTATCAGAGATGCTGTCAGCTATTATACCGTGATTTCAGACAATGGATCTGCTAAATATATAGGTGCTGACAGCTCAGTTTCCAGTAAGAAAAATTATTTTTAAAAAACCTTCATACTAACAAATGTTTCTGGTTTTGATTAACAAGAGACCCCTGTTTGGTGCGACTTCAGAATGATTTGTTTCTAATATGGCTTGCATGTGTTTGTTTTCTTTCTTGAAGAACAGTGGCCTCTTTCCTTCGTTTGTGTTTTTATTACAAACCAAAGCACAAGTTATACCAGTCTGATTCCTTATTGCTATAGATGAAGTAAACCTTGCCATTTATTATGTCATTTATGAACATGTCACTAACTCTTTCTAAAGGTGAGAGTGGACATATTGTGAAAAACAATCCACCTCGTTACTCAGTTCCATTAGATAATTAAGCAGTATTGTTTCCATTCCTCTACAACACCAGTCGTCACCTTCTCTGTTTCTTGTTGAACTCGTGTCCGTGTCCTTTCACTCTGGTGATTATCTATCTGTATTTCATGGGATTTATTTCTGAATTCACCACAAAGAGCTTCTGCTGGCTGCACTCTCATCCTGTCTCCTGTTTGATCAGCACTTCACTTCTATTATTTTTTTTCTTTTAAGACTATAAATCATTATTAAAGTGCACACAATAAAAATGTAAACAAACCCTCTTTTCATTTCACCTCTAAATGTTAAAATCTGATATTATGCTGCAGTATATATGTGAGTTAGAGGTTTCACAGTGCTTTACAGTATAGTTAAAATGTATTAATAGACACACGATAAAAGGTGATTTATGCCTCTAATCTAAAAATATTTTGTACCTCCAGTTAAGGGTAGGGGAATTGCTTAATCCAAGAGTATCAACATGATTTTTCTTCATGGGGGCAAAGTTGCATAGTGTTATGATGGCACAATTATTGCATATAGTGGATGCCACCACCGTGCATCTGTCTGTGTACTCTGAAATAATAAATGTAGGATTCACGGGAGTACCATCTATTGCTCCTGCCATGGGCACTGATGCCTTGATCTAGGAATAACTCTTTCTATGCTAATTAGTGTTGATATACTTTCAGTGATTGGGTCATGGTGAATTTAAATGATTAGTGATCCATTGAGGCAGTAAGTTCAGTTCAGAGTCTCGTCTTTATATAATAATAGACATTACTTGACTTCTTTCAAACTATATCATCCAGTTCTGCTAGGTTTGGGGGCTGTCCTCTTCATTTTGCCTGGGGGCTGTCCCCCCACATTTCCCCCCTCAAAGTCCTCCCTAATGGCTTTGCCATAGTGAACTAGACTTTAGCTATAGGCAAGTAGCAAAAAAGCCAGACCCTTCTTCTTGACAATAAGTAATTATTGAAGTAGATCTCTCAAAGATGCCTATTTTTTAAATGATGCTGGGTTTATTATCCCTCCCTGATCAAGCTATACCACTTCAGTTTTCACACTCACTGTACCGTCCTGAACACCAGTATGTTCCTTGGGGATTCTCCACTAGAGAGAGCAGCAAAGAGAGGAAGCAGTGTATAAGTAGAAATTCCTTTGGAGGCCTTTCAACAAGGCATGTATGTGTTCCCATTCCATGAGTCTTTTGTAATACCAAAAAGAGGACCTAGAAAGGATGCAAATTAAAGATGGAGTTTATTTGTTTTCCATAAAGAGAAGTATGTGATGAGTCCCCCAAAACAGTGCTAGATTTAACCTCTTTAATTCTTTCAACAGGGTTTTGAGATAAGAAAGCATACTGAATTTGATATGAAAAAGGACACTTGCAGAAAATCAATTGCCCATGATATTACAAAAAGCTGTAGCATCTTATGCAAGCACATAGTACGAAAGCTAGCTCAATTGGATTGCCTATGTCATTGTTTCCCAACTCAGTTCAAGGTACCACTGCATACTCTTAAGACCATAAATGGTATGAGGTTACTGGGAATAACTTATCTCATATATTTTCCCCTGTTGCCTGAGATGTGGGACTGAGGCTCTATTACTCCCATGTTTTTCCAAAGAAAATTGCAAGGTGAAAAGATTAATTACTGTATACTGTCCACACAATTCAGTTCTTTACTAACAGGAAGACACCTTGTCATATCTTGATAATTGATCAGCATTCTGCTGGTAGGTGAAGATGTTTTTATTCCAATCTATGTTCACCATTGATGGGTGCTGGCAGTGTGGAATCTTTAGGTTGGATCCAGACATAGTCCCACTTAGAGTAGGACCATTGAACTGAAAGCAGTTATTAATCATTACACTACATCTGTTGAAATCAATGGAACTTTAAGTAAAATGAAGTAGTTGCAATCTTTTGTTTTGCATTGCTTTTATAATTATTTTTTAATTTTTATTTTGTTTTTGTCTGCCTGGTATTGTATTTTTCATTATTGCTTGGAAATTCATTTATTACATTTAAGACTAAAAAGTGGCTTCTGTTTTTTTTTTAAATGTTTCTGTATCTTGCTCGAATGGCAACCCACCTTGGGGCAGTTTACAAATAGAAACACAAAACCAATAACCTCATGAATTTTATAATAAAAACAAACAAATCAGCCCAGACAGGAACAAGCTGTTAAAATGTTAGAATTTAACAATATTAAATTCTAATTCAGTATTGTTACAAATTAGCAACAAAACCTGAAGTTGTAGCACCAAGCAGTAAAATCAGGGACTGAATCCTTGCCAGAAAAAGATGATCTATTAGCCTGTCCTCTAAAACTAGTACTAATAATGAGGATGAGAAGTGGATCTCTTGGGGAGGGCCATTCCAGAGATGGGAAGATAATAGTGATAGAATTCACTGACTGGGCAGTACATGTCAAGATTTGGGATGTGAGAGATGGCTCCGAGACAAGTCAGTCTTCCAGGTCAACAGCGAAGAGACTCACAGAGACAGTAGGTTCCTTCACCAGCAGTGTATTTACAGACTATGTACAATAGAACTATGTACATCAGTCAACAGACTCAGTAATACACTCTCAGCAAATGAACGGACAGCACTTTGTGCAGCAACTCTTCAACACAACACTCCACCCATCACCATAGTGTGCAGCACCTATATAGTTTGAACAACCAATCACTGGGCATATCACCTGATGTCTTTTCCCAGACATTACTTCATGTCCAATACACATTTCATGTGTCACCCCATGGATTGCATCAGCTTCATGTGCTGACTCTGTGGCTGCATACCTGTTTTGAGATGAATGCCTGTTGGCAAACTTTGGTTCACGTACTACAGAGTAAATTCCATATTGTGGGTCATAATATCCTGACAGTATGTAATAAAATAAAATAAAATAAGATACAAATACCTACCGAGCACCAGTTTGGGATAGCCAATGTCTTATCTAAATTTAAGGAAAAGGTGGGAGAGAAAGAGGAGTTGAAAGAGAAACAGAAAGAAATGAGTATCCCCAACCGCTGCCCAAACGGCCCCTCCTGACTAATTAATTAAATCAGATACAGGTTAAAAGAGAGGATGTTTTAGACTGAATTGATAAATTGAAGATCAGTAAGTCACCGGGCCCAGATGGCATTCATCCAAGGGTTATTAAGGAACTGAGGAATGAAGTTGCTGATCTCTTAACTAAAATATACAACTTGTCCCTTAAAACGGCCACAGTGCCAGAGGACTGGAGGATAGCACATGTCACGCCAATCTTTGAAAGGGGAAGGAGGGGGGACCTGGGAAACTACAGGCTGGTTAGCCTGTTCCAGGGAAGATGGTGGAAAGCCTCATCCAAGATAAAATCTTAAAGCACAAAGAAGAACAAGCCTTGCTGAGGGAAAATCAGCATGGCTCCTGTAAGGTTAAGTCTTGCCTCACAAACCTTTTAGAATTCTTTGAAAAGGTCAGCAGGCATATGGATGCAGGTGAACCAGTGGATATTGTCTATCTGGAGTTTCAGAAGACGTTTGACGTGGTCCCTCACGAAAGGCTGCTGAGAAAACTCCACAGTCAGGAGATAAGAGGGCAGGTTCTATTATGGATTGAGAATTGGTTGAGAACCAGGAAACAGAGAGTAGGTGTCAATGGACAATTTTCACCATGGAGAGAGCTGAAAAGTGGTGTGCCCCAGGGATCTGGCCTGGGACTGGTGCTTCTTTTTTGTGGTCTTTGTGAATGCACACTAATGGGTTTAATCTGCGCTTGCGCAGAGGTTTCCGGAATCTTCTAGAGCTTAACACTCGTTCGCCAGGACCGCCCCCCTAGTACACGTGGTCTGCCCATCCTGACTAGTGCCTCAGTTCCTTTTTGCCGCCGCTGAGGTTTCTTCTCTCAGATGAACTGCGTTCGCCTCCTGCATTGTAAAAGGAATTTCTTGTTAGAGATCTTCGGATAGTGAGAGTCTTTGTTATTCCTTCCTTCTGCCCCCCTTTAATCCCCTTTCTTTATTTTTTGTTTGTTTATGGCCTCCTCTGGACCGTTGAAACGGTGCACTTTGTGCCCCAATAAAATTCCATTCACCGACGGCCACGATTCCTGCCTTTTCTGCTTGGGCGAAGCTCACCAACCGGCTTCTTGCCCCTTTTGTAAAAAGTTTACGAAACAGGCACTTAAGATAAGGCAGCAACGCCTACGGTCTTATTTGTGGGAATGTTCCCTTTGTCCCATACCAACTATGGAGCCTGCACCACCTTCTCGGGTTCAATCGGTTTCTCCAGGAGCCTCGGTTGCAGCTTCGGCGAAATCGAAATCTAAGTCTAGGACCATTACTAAGTCTACCAGGGGTGCTTCGATGCTGAAGTCCACACCGGTACCGAAGTCTCCTCCGGTACCGGACAAACAGTCCAAACCAAAGAAGCCTAAGAAATCGTCCTCTGATTCTCGAGCCTCCAAACACCAAAAGGACAAGACGACCTCTTCCATCCCGCTACAAGAACAACAAACTATTTGCCTCGACTCCATATCTGTGGAAGATGACGATTATTTGCCTCCACCTTCAGACCAACCATCTTCGCCTCTCTTGGCGCAGTCCCCTCGTGGGTAATACCTCGGCCGAGGTTACGGTACTGCCTCGTTATGACCATTCGAGCCCTTTGGGTTGCTCTGTCTCTGAGTGTCAGTCGGATTCAGCTTCCATTGCTGATCTGCAACCTTCACGTAAGTGGACCCGAAAGGCACATCATACACCAGAGACTGGTCCTACTGATGTCGACGCTCCACTTCCACAGACGTCAATGGGATTACTTGCATCCCATGATTCACTTTCACGGTACCGTCATCCCAAGAGGGTTACCCTCTATGAGCCACCTGCATATTATGAGCTCCTGCCACAGCGATACCGACACCGTCGATACCAGTACTGGTGCCCCGATACGGAGGTCTATATGGAGCCTAAGTGCCCTCGATACTCCTACTACTATTCCGATTCTGGCTCTGAATCTCCTCTTCCATACCAACCGCGATACCATGATCAGTCCTCCTCGGCAGATGACTCCTCGATATCGGTACCGATACCGAGAGTTCAGAAGTCTTCCAGAAAGAGGAAGCATACCTCCTCGCATCTTTCCTCTACCACACCGGTAACGAAACGTGCTAAACCATCCTCCAAGCACTCGGTACCACGTACTGAACCCGCCGCCCATCTGCAGGTTCGCCCATCATCAGTTCAAGCCACCACCACCTATGCTGGTCCTTCTCCAGTACCTCATGAGACCGCTCATGCTCATCGATCTAATCGAGCTAAACCACATAAATCTATTATTCGGGATCCAACTCTTAAACAAGCATCAACCAAACAAACCACCACACCGGTTGATGCAGTTGATAACCCGTCTTCTCCAGGTCATTCCGCGTCCTCATCATCAATGGATTCTGGCACTTCTGACTCCATGGTACTCCCGGAGTCTCCTCCTAATTTTCCTACCCCTGACTCTGATGTCGCCGATGTGAACCCTCCCTCTCCATCAGAGGACTTCACGTCGTATTCTCAACTGGTCCTACGTATCGCTAAAGCGATGGATCTCGATGTACAACAGCCAGTACAGTCTGAGTCCGATAAGGTTTACAAGGACATTGATGAGGACCAACCCCCCCCCCCCGCACCTCAAAAAAGACATAGTGGAACTGGAAAAGGTGCAGAAGCGAGCGACTAAAATGATGACTGGGCTGGGGCACCTCCCTTATACAGCGTTTGGGGCTCTTTAGTCTAGAGAAAAGGCACCTGAGGGGGGGGACATAATTGAGACGTATAAAATCATGCAGGGGATGGATAAAGTGGATAGAGGGAAGCTCTTTTCTCTCTCACGTAATACCAGAACCAGGGGGCATCCACTCCAATTGAGTGTTGGGAGAGTGATAACAGACAAAAGAAATCTTTCTTTACCCAGTGTGTTGTTAGTCTGTGGAACTCCTTGCCACAGGATGTGGTGATGGCATCTGGCCTAGATGCCTTTAAAAGGGGATTGGACAGATTTTTGGAGGAAAAGTCCATCGCAGGTTACAAGCTGTGATGGGGGTGTATAATCTCCAGGCTTAAAAGGAAGGTACTTCAAAATGCCAGATGCAGGTGAGGGGTATCAGGAGACAGGTATCTAGTTGTCTCGTGTGCTCCCAGAGGCATCTGGTGGGGCCACTGTGAGATACAGGAAGGTGGACTAGATGGGCTCTTGGCCTGATCCAGCAGGGCTCTTCTTACGTTCTTATGTACTAGGCATGGGATTTTAGGATTCCCCCCCCCCCATTGCAACTAACACAATTAACCAGGAGTTCCCCCAGCCAGAATTCTGTAGCCAAGAAATCAGAATCTGTAGCCAAAAAGCCTCCAGAACACACAGGCCAAGCATGTTCTTCTCTGTGGTCATTCCAAAGGGAAAGAATAGGTGGGGCTTGCTAAGCTCCATGAGATCTACAAGGGGTTGTGGGGCTCACCATTTCTCTGCTCAGTAGGTTCTGTACAAGGTGGCTCAAAAAACGACCAATCCCACAACCCCTTGAAGTTCCCTTATCAAAACCAGGCCTCAAACCCAATAGCAATAGGGGCAAATGACCAGTATCACTGGGAAATGCTTGAGGTCCATGTCCTTTGTTCCTTGGGGAAATTCAGACCCAAGGCCAGCAAATAAAGGTTTACCAGGGTGTAAGATAAACTAGGTGCAAGACGTCGAGAGCTAGAGTCCAGAACAGTCCAAGTCAAGCCAGTCCAGAAATCAGAAAAAGTCAAAAGTGTAGCCAAGCGGGTCAAAAGGTCACATAACGCAAAGAATCAGCAATGTTAGGGTATGAATCAAGATCAGGAACCTCCCTCCCCCCCAAAAAAAACCCCAACAACATTCAGGGAAGGCTTTTTAAAATAGCTGGACTGCTAGAACTCAGATGTAGGTGTTTGGGCGGATGGGGGGAAGAATCATGGGGTTTGGCCCATGGGTCTCCTGGTAGAGTCTTTCTCTTGAGGAGCCCTTCCCTCCAGCTGAGCACTTTGCCTTGGGGCTTTGAACGGGCCTCATGGGGTTTCATGCCAGCAGCCGTCTTCCTGTGCGCAGGGCAAGGCTCCCTTCTCTTTCTCTGACTCAGACCACCCGCCCCCATCCAAGCTCCTGCTTCCACTGGTTGGATGCCAAACTCATTTAGAACGGGAATTGTTCCTTGAGGTCAGGATTTTGTTTTCTTTTCTTTTTCAGGCTTTGCAAACCTTGTACCCAAATAGATACTAAGAAAGGAGGGAGCCAAATGAATAATCGATGTCCTAGTTTGACTGATATTCTTTCCAGAGGAAGGTGGCATAAAACTGGCTCATGCGAAGGTTGCAATCTGTTTGTGTTGCCCAGTTGCTGTTCTAAATTGAGATACATCGTCTCATGTTTCTAAATATCACATTTCTTCTCTCTTTCCAGTTTTATCTAATCAAAGGTGTGAAGCCAGTTATGAAATGTTTACTTAGGTTGTCAAGGTCAAACTTTTAAAGAACATTTTTTACAGGGAAAATGCCCTTTATTTCATGGAAAGAAACACCAATGTAGTGATTTTATCAGCAGGAATCGAGCTAAGAAACACTAATATTTGAAGAGCTTCAGTATGGTTAAAGCCTTTAGCCCAGCCTTTATCTCAACCTTGGGTCCCCAGATGTTCTTGGACTACAACTCCCAGAAATCCTAGCCAGCACAGCTAGTGGTCAAGGCTTCTGGGAGTTTTAGTCCAAGAACCTCTGGGGACCCAAGTTTGGGTACCAGTGCTCTAGCCTTTCAGTCACTGGAGTGTTCAGTGTTTCATTAAGGCTGGAGAACCATTTACAATTTGTGGTTACCAGAATGTGGGTACAAAGCTTCAGTCACCTGACAACTTCAACTGATCTACCAATTAAGTAAAGATTAAAATTTCTGAGGAAGAAACATGCATTCCACCTGCAAGCCACACAGAGGTATGCTGGCTTTTACCAAATGAACGTGATTTGCAATAACTTTTCATTCTAGTTTCTGGTTGGTCAGTGTTGGAGGTGAATATTTTGCATTTAAGAGTGAAATTACTATGGTTTTGTTCTAGAACAATCTCTTTATTATGACAGGCAAGATATTTACTTGAGAAGAAAAACTATAATTTTTATTAAAAAGAGCAGTAAAATAATTTCATTTTTTGCTAGCCATTCTTAAACTGACCATACTCATTTGAAGTAAACATGTTTGAATTTTAGATCTTCTACAGTAATGGCAACATCTGAAATTGTTCATGTTTGATGTTATCCATGATTTCCTTTGTCAATTTGATGGGAGATAATATAGGTTACATAATTCGAGTATAAATGAAAATAAAATATCAGATGTGGTCATTCCTTCTAAAAACATTCCTTTAGTTTGATGATTAAATTGGATGTTCGTGCTTTTAGAGAAACACTAATATTCTCCTCCCATTCTATCTGTTCTTTTCTGTAATTACACAGTGGTACAATGCAAAGCAAATTTGCAGTGAATTCTGTCGCTGCACATGATGCAAGCCCTGGTGCAGTTTAAAAGTAGTGCCAATGCACACTTTTTACAAATCATACCATGGTTTCCATTGCTTGCCAGTCAGTGTTGGGAGGCTGACTGCATCTGGATCAAATTTCAACATGTAGCAAAAACTGAACTGCTGGAGCTGCCCCTGAGACAAGAACAGTGGTGTTGCCAAGCCAGTTCTTCTTCGTGGCCTCTCTGAATCACACCCTGGCTGATCTGCGCCTGCGCGGAGCCTCATCGGAAAGTTCTAGAGCTTCTGTGGTAGAAAAAAACACATTAGAATAAGGCCCCTCCCCCCTCGTATAAGTACCTTGGCGCCAAGGCTCCCCTTTCAGTTTCTTTCAACCGCCGTGTTGAGAGCCTCATAGTTCTGCTTCTGTGAGTAAAAGAGAGTTTTTTTCTTGATTCTTTCCCGTTATCAATCTTTTTTCCTTTAAACTTTTAGATCAAATTCATTATCATCAGATTTTTTTTTCCTTTCTCCTTCGCTCGGCCTCTGGCCGCAGCACCCCCCCCCCCATCATCGCTTTTTCTCCTCAAATTATTTTTCTCCTATTCATGGCCCCTTTGGGCCCGTTTAAACACTGTGTGGTCTGTGATAACAAAATACCACTCTCCGACAGCCACGCCAAGTGTCTTTTTTGCTTAGGAGAGGCGCACCAGACGTCCTCCTGCCAGCATTGTAAGAACTTCAAAATACCACTCTCCTTCGTTCTTGCTTATCCAGATTAAAACTCCGTCTTTGAGAACAATCCCTTCAACCAACCAAAATGGCCCAACCTTGTTTGTAAGGCCACCTCACAAACCAAAGCAATGGAGAAGGCTCTTTCTGAAGCCTCAAAACAACGTCCATCGACCACACCATCCCACTCCGACGCTCCGTCCACTTCGCCTAAAACTTCAAAAACCCATAAATCGAAGCGCTCGATACCGAAATCCTTGATATCGAAACCCTCCACTAAATGACAAATGTCCACCGAAGCCTCTTCGTTTCCGGAGCCTTCTCCGCCTAAAAGACCTAAACAGCATAAATCTAAAGCTGCAGTCATTTCTCAGCAGCCTCAACAAACCGCCGAATCAATCTCTATTGGTTCCCCTTCTGACGATGACGGAGTCCCCTCTCATTAACTCTGCTCCCAATCACTGGAATGGGATGACAGAGTCGATCAATTAACATCTTCTCCTCCCAGTCCTCAACACTCTGTTCTTTCGAGCAACCCTTCCGTAGTTGCTTCACCTGACAGGGTCGACTCCAAAGAACAACTAGAGACCATACCTTATTCGGTAACATCTGATCGTCCACCATGACCGCCTCAGAGACATCAGCCCCAACAGTCTCTGGAGCCGTCTATTTCATCACGCGTGGCTCAGACCCGCGTTCAGCACTCTCATCGGGTTGCCATTTGCCCTGACCAGTGCTCGACCAGACAAACTGCAACCGCCAATCAGCCAGTTGCTCTATCCAACTCGGCCATACCTTCTCATGGCAGGCCTCCATCTCGACAGCCATCGGTGTCGAAACGGCCATATCACCATGACCCACATGGACTCCAACCTGCTCCCTACCTGGCACCTAAAAGACCCAGGACGGTCGAGCAATTTTCTTCTACACGCGAGGCTTTTATAGCTCCAGCCTCCCGATATTTTCCTGCTAATCCAGATGAGGGAAATCATTCTTCTCACTAGGCATCTCCAGCGTCTATGTACTCCACTGCTTTACCAGCTCGTCAACAACCTCCATTTCGACATCACCGAGACACAGGCTCTGGTATCGATGATCCTCGATATCCATCCTGGTCCATGGACACTCGTTCTATCCCTTTATCGACGCACGATTTCTGTCGCCTGATAGAACCAAGCCATCAAACTCGACATCACTATGACCCCGAGTCCGACACCGACGTGCAACCATATCAAACGACATCCATGGACACTCGGATGACATCTCTCGATATCGAAAATCCTTGACACCGACAAATGCCCATGGACATGCCGGCTCCATCGACATTGAGCCACAAACGTCAATACTATGACACTCAACCTATCGACACCGAAGTCGATTGACAATCCGTCAACTCCCGACGTGATCCTGATTATTCTGATCACGGATCCAGACCTCAGACGCTGTCAGTGTTACTTACCTCACCGGAATCCGACCTTGTCGATGCCGACCCACCATCACCGGCCGAAGACTTCCAAACTTACGCCCAACTTATGATCCGTATGGCTAAGTCTCTCAATCTCCAAATCCACCGTTCTTCGACAGAACCGGACGATCATCTATACAACCCAATCTCTAAAGATACAACTACTCCAGTACTCATCTCGATGCTTCCGTCTCTACTCAGCACCGCTCAATGATCCTGGACAAAACCAGCCTCTTCTCATACCATGTCTAAACGAATCGATAACCTCTACATAGCCTATGACCCTGGAGCTCTATTTCTTCAAAAACAACCAACTCCAAACTCTATTTTTGTCGAAGCCTCACAATCCAGATCTCAACATCGACAAACCCTCATGCCACCAAATAAAGACAGTAGAAGGATTGACTCAATGGGAAGATGGCTTTATTCATCAGCAGCGTTCACCATGCGTGTCGCTAACTACCAAGGAGCCATGGGTGCATATCAACGTTTCCTTTGGGACAATACGTCAACCTTTGTTGAATCTTTACCAGAAGATAAAAAAGTACTCGCCCATACTTTTCAACAAGAAGGTCTTTCCGTTGCCAAACAACAGATGCTTTCTGCTAGGAACACGGTAGACGCCACAGCAAAGTCAACGGCCACTTCAGTAGCCTTACAACGTTTCTCTTGGCTAAGGACAGCTGGCCTGGCTGATGATGCCCGCGCACGTATCGAAGACCTTCCATTCGACGGGGCAGGCCTCTTTAATGCTGAAACTGATGATATTTTGGAAAATGTGCAAAAGAAAAGATCAGCAGCTAGACGTTGGGGAGTTTTATCCATCTTACCAACAACGCCCCCAACAAAATCAATGGAGACGACTGTACAACTCATATCAAAAATTCCAACGTGATCCTCCAAAACAAACATCTTATACACCCTATTTCAGAAATCAAAGAAATAAACCCCGCCAACAACCCATTACTAGGCGCAACGACCGCAAGCCCAAACATCACGTTTGACGCTCCCATGACCAAGATCGCACACCACTCCACCCATCCTGCCCTCTGGAAACACCTACCTGTCTGGGAATCCATCACTACAGATGCCTGGTACTGTCCATCATCCGTGATGGCTACCGCATCCATTTCTTCCAACTTCCTCCGACAACACACGTCATCACTCCACCATCTCCAACCCTACAAGAGGAAATAAAAAATTTACTCAAAGACGCCATACAACCCGTCTCACAACACAACAAAGGGTTTTTCTCTCGCTATTTCACCGTACCCAAAAAGGACAGAGGTCTTCGCCCTATTTTAGACCTACGAGAGTTAAACAAATACATAATTACCACAAAGTTCCATATGGTTACCCTCGAATCATTTCTCCCTTTACTCCGCAAAAACGACTGGTTCACTGTCATAGATCTCAAAGACGCATACTTCCATATTTCCATACATCCCTCACACAGAAAATTCCTTCAATTTCAGCTAGGATCACAAGCCTACCAATTCAAAAGGCTTCCTTTCGGCCTTGCAACAGTTCCAAGAGTATTCACCAAGTGCATGGCACCGGTAGCTACTTACCTCAGGTTGCAAAAAATTCTCATATTTCCATATATCGATGATTGGCTCCTCGTAGCTCATTCCCGTCGCAAGGCCCAATGTGACACTCACTTCACCCTTACCCTCCTTCGCGATCTCGGTCTCGCTGTCAATGAACAAAAATCTAATTTGAAACCTACAAAGATTATTCATTATATAGGCGCATGCATAGATTCCACACAAGCTCACACCTTTCTTCCTCCAGACAAGAGAGAAAATCTCATCGCATTACTTCAAGTTTTCACCCCTCATGCTATGGTACCCGCCTTGACTGTGCAACGTGTACTAGGCACCATGGCCTCTATGACTTCGGTAGTGCAGCACGTACGTCTCAAGATGAGATCTCTTCAGTCGTGGTTTCTCGCCCTCTTCGACCCACTCACAGACCCTCCTCACACTCTGTTAAGGGTCACCCCAGAACTCACCTCCCAACTTCAGTGGTGGCGTTTTCCTCCCAACCTATCTGTCGGGCGGCCGTTCCGACAACCACGACCACAAATACAGGTCACCACTGACGTCAGCCTCACAGGCTGGGGAGCTCACTGCAAATCTCTCAAAATCCACGCCAAGTGGTCTTCCAGAGAGAAATTGCTTCACATCAACGAATTAGAGCTGTTGGCAGTTATAAAAGCTTGCAAAGCTTTCAGAAATCTCCTTGCTGGCAAGATGGTACAAATTGCCACCGACAACACCACGGCGATGTACTATATTCTGAAACAAAGTGACACCCACTCTCCAAGTCTCCTCTATTTAGCAGTCGACCTCTGGGAGTGGTGCCTAGCACATCATATCTGCCTCACGGCTTTACACATTGCCGGCCACAACAACGACTTGGCCGATCTACTCAGCCGCACAAACTCTCAAGCTCACGAATGGGAGTTAGACCTATCAGTTTTTCTTTGCCTATGCGAACGATGGGGCAAACCAACTCTCGACCTCTTCGCCTCCCATGTGAATCGGAAGTGCAAATGATACTGCTCCAGAGCTGGCATTGGCAAACACTCCCAAGGAGATGCATTCGTCGGCCGATGGCCCAAGACCCTCACTTACCTTTTTCTGCCGTTCCCGCTTCTCCACAAGGTCGTGGTTCACCTACAACAAGACAAACCCGATGCCATAGTTATAGCCCCTTGGTGGCTGAGACAACCCTGGTTTCCAGTCCTTCACAATCTCATGCTGAAGTGGAAGGTCCCAGAGCATTATCCTATCATTCCTTAATCTTTCCTATTCTCTCTGACTCTTCTACAGTGGGCCCTCGACTTACGGAATTAATCCGTATTGGAACGGTGGCTGCAGGTTGAAAAGTCTGTAGGTCGAGGCTCCATTGACCTACAATGCATTGAAAACCGATTAATCCATAACTGGCCGTTTTTGGTCCATTTTGTTTGATTTTCCGGTCTGTAGGTCGATTCTCCGGCCGCAAGTCGAACCTAAATTTTGCGGCCAGAGAAGTCTGTAACTCGAAAAGTCTGCAGGTCGAGCCGTCTGTAAGTCGAGGGTCCACTGTACTTGCTTCTAATTCCCTGGGGGTTAATGCGTACCAGGAGGCAAATTCTTTTCTTAATGTTGGCTTGAATTGAGATTTTTCATCACCATATATGTGTTAATCTGCTAATCTATGCTTGGATGTACTTGTCATCTACCAATGATTGTTGAATGATTTTCTCTGTCCATAATTAAGAAACTGGCACCTTTGGCATTTCTGTTGTGATTTACACATATTTGTGCTTACTGTGGTAATACTCCATGTACCTGTTGAGATGGGTTATAGTCTATGAAAGCCTTGGCCAAGGAAAACTCTTGTGTATAATGTATATCTGCATATTAACAATAAATTGTCTGCAGACAATGTGCATCTGGATATTAACACTTTTCCATACACACTGAGTTTCATTCAGTACATTCATATATTGGTGTGTGTATGTATGATATGGTTTTTCTAGTCTTCCCACGGTAGAGTTTGTTAATACGATATGCGATTTTAGTGCTTGAAGATGTTCCTACAATCACATTGCAGGCATAGCACACACACACATACCACAAGGGCAGCCGCAAGGACAAATGGCGGGAGGTTTGTTTTTTTTAACGACAGTAAACAGAAGCTACAAGGGCTGTAAAGGAAGAAGCTGAAAGAGAGACCTGTGCATCCTTGTTGCATACTAAAATACGGAAGAAATTTAAAATGAATAAGGTCGTACACACAGAGAATAAGGATGTACGTACATGGTTGTATTACTGCTCTGTATTAATGCAAATAAGATTGTGAATAATTCACAGCTCAGCAAAAGAATATGAGAGAGGGCCCCTGCTTTAAATGTTTGAGTACAGAACTATGAACATTTCACAGAAGTTTAATGGAGCACACTGGAGTTTGTCTTCAATAACATTTATTCATTATTTTCAAAAATGTTGTTAGGGCCATTTGGTGGATTTTTGGTCATTTTTCTACTTTTAAATATTAAAGAAAAGAACTTTGAAAGGTTAGAGAAAGGGTAGCCACATGATGATAATACATTACTTCCAAAAGAATGACTAATGGTAATATTTATATTAATAGGGTGCTTGACCCCTTTTGTAGTTCAAAATCCATGTAGTACTCCTATGCCCCTCCAACATAACTAAAAAGCATAAGCAGTTGATTATCACACACAGACACACACACACACACCTACCCTGCCCCATGTCAGTCTCCTGGGATGCCCCAGGACTCTCCCTGGCTACCATGTGGAGCTGCCACAACAGGAGAGGGGGCTGGCTGGACTGCTGCCATTAGACCAGGGGCTCCTACTCTGTCAACAACAGGGCCCTTGGGAAGGCCAAGACACCCTTTCCAGGCCACTTCCTGGAGATGAATAGCAGTACAGTATTTATTGAATACAGTCGGAACCCCGTATCTGCAGAATCAGTATCCACTGATTCACTTATCCACAATCTGAAAATATTAAAAGAAAAATTCTAGAAATATATATTTCTAAAAATGAAGTTACTAGAACTGGCCACTAGAGGAAGGCAGAGGCCATGCTATATATAGCTTTCGCTATTACAGTAGCATTCATTATAATCCATGTTTTTCAGCATGGGGGGTTGGTTGGAACTGATCTGCAGATACAGGGGTCCTTCTTTATTTATTTTTTTGAATATTGATTGATTAATTGAAATATTTGTTTATTGAAAAAAATCCATGTAGAACCAAAACCGTGCTGCTCAAACCTGTGCGATTCAAGAGAGAAGTGCAGTTTAAAATAATGGCTACAGGCTCTGCCCAGTACCCTGGAAGGGCCTCTACTGGCCAAAATCCTGTTGTTTAGCTTCGTGAATCACATTAGAGTAGGTCCATTGAATTTGTAGGGATTTGATGACTCAGCTCTTCCATAAATTCCAATGCTTCAAACTAGTCTACTTTAGCTGTATAGTAAGTTGCAGTTAGGCTCCTTCAAGTCCATGGAGCGTATGGAAGAGTTAGCTCACCAAATCTTCATTGATTCAGTGGGCCTAGTCTAGATTATCTACTATGCTAAGCAACAGGATTTTGGCCGCTGTGTTGACATTTGCTTTAAGGTTTGGGATTTCTGCCATTTAAACTTCCCACTATCATCTAGATTGCGAGAATGATCGTGGGTCAAATAAGTCCTGAAATGAAACTGGAAAAATACTGCTCTTCTTCTAGATTAATCATTCCCAAACTTGGGTCCCCAGATGTTCTTGGACTACAACTTCCAGAAATCCTGGTCAGCACAGCTGGTGATGAGGGCTTCTTGGAATTTGTCCAAGAACATTTGGGAATCCAAAGTTGGGAATGATTGTTCTAGCTGTATCTATATCTCTTATCTCCATAAACAGTTGTAGTTGAGCCGCTATTTATAGGCCTTTTTTGCATCATTCCTTTGGGGTGAGCAGCTTCTATAAATTGATTCTTCTTTCTATTGTCTAGAGATCGCAGATTCCAGAACTAATTAAGCCCCTACAGGCCCTCAATTGCCTTTCTTTGGGACCCGCATTGCTCTACTTAATGCAAAATGTATGTTCTTTCAAAGCTAGGCTATATTATCCATGTGTATTTCCTTGTGATGTTCTTGCAGGAAATTTAGGAGATCGTTGTAAAACACGTCTGTAATGTTTGTTGCAGAATTTTTATTTTTTGCTTCTGTGGGTTAGATTCTATATTGGTTGAAACCCTGCTCTGTGTGTTGTGCTGCATAAGGTTGATAGCATCACCAGCCACAGTGGTTTTTCAGAAATACAACATTTCATACTCCCCTCCAAGGTTCTGGGGCTCTCATGGAATCCTTTTAGTTGTGGGGGAGCCATTGGGAGCTGTGGAAGTGTGTGTGTGTAGAAGTCTTTAATCTCTTAAAATCACTGTTTCTGGTAGAGTCATCCCAGCAGCAGAGATTTTTGGAAATTAAAGACTCCCCCCCCCCTCCCCCATGGCTTCCCGACGATGAGAGGGATTCCATGGGAGTCTCAGGATCTTCATGGATTGGAGGTGTTTTATTTCTGAAATATCACTGCAGCTGATGATATTCTCAACCTTACACAAAGTAGCTGCATGAACAGGATTTCAGCCAGTATTTCTGTGGCATGGAGGTGGCACAGCCTTTTTTTTCTCTTCTTCATAAAATGGCTTTTGTAATCAGTCTGTGTTTTGATAAAGGGAGCATGTACTTGAAACAATAGCAACATTATAGAAAATACTGCATAAAATACAAGGTACTGTGACTTCCTTCTTCCACCGTGGGATGATTGCATGCACCATCTTGCTATATCAGGAGTATTTCCTCCGGCTTTTTTTTCTAAAATGTTAATGAAATGCATTTCCTTTTCTTGCCTTGTAGATAATGTTTTGCACTTTAAATACACACAAAATTGATATGGACAAGCTGTTAGGAGTGCAGATTGGTCTTGAAGACTTCATATTTGCTCATATAAAGGGAATAAAAAAGGAGGTAGAAGTTTTCAAGTCTGAAGATTCACTGGGCCTTACAATTACTGATAACGGAAATGGATATGCCTTCATTAAGGTAAGGATAATGGAGTGAACCGAGAAATTAGTGAAACAGCATCAAAAAGGTTATGACTGAATGTGGTATATTGAAGCCATTTCATGAATGCAGGCTTAAAGTTTCTTGCATCATATTTAAAAGAAATAGGCTAAAACTTTATATGCTAAATCCCTTTTTAGTTTCAGCTAGAATAGACCCATTCCCAGTGTGGTATGGTGGATAGAGTGACGGACTAGGACTCTGGAGAACAAGGTTCAAATCCCCACTTAGCCATGAAAACTCATTGGGGGAGTGGAACTGGTAAAATCACTCCTTAAATATCTCACTTACCTTGAAAGCCCTATTGGGGATGCTATGAGTCGGTTCTGACTTGACAGCATAGAACACACACACATAGAGTAGACCCACTGAAATCAATGGGACCTATGACAAATAGTTTCCAATCATTTCAGTGGATCTCCCCTAATGGGAACTAAATTTGGATTTAGTCACATGTAATTTGAAAGAGTGCTTCAGTCAGCATAGTTACTTTCCTTCTTACATGTGATAAATCCATTGCATATTGGATAATACATATTGATAGTATAATTTTGTATTTTATATATTCTTTGATTTTCTTATGTTGCAGTTTTAAAAATGGGCATGCACACACACACACACACATATATATATTAGCTCAAAATGTGAGCAAAAAGTATTTGTGCTCTTATTCAGAAAGCAGACAGGGGAGACTGCATGTTTTACTGTTTTATTTCCATGTGTTACAGTTGAAAAGAGGGACACTAAAGTGCATTTGTTACTTCTGGTGTAATAGAATAGGAGACTTGGAGGTTGTGTTGTCCACCACTCTGGTCTTTATATGATCTTTAACATGAGAGGTGATGTAGCCTCTACTAAAATCCCTTCGGTGAAGTATAGCTTACCACTTACCTGCACAGTCGTATCCACTCTCATATAGTTATTACCATCAGTATGGTGAAAATCTGCTTCTTTGTAGTGTTGAACCTATTAGTGCTAGCCATGCCTTTGATAGCAACACGCACAGATGGTTGAATATTTGGTTGAGGCAACCTCTTTTCCTAGTCCATGAGCCACCCCAGCAAGGAGAGAATAGCTTTTCCCATCTTCAGCATGATAATACGTCAGATATTTGAAGACAGCTATCATGTTTTCATAGGTGACTGGAATGCAAAAGTAGAGAATAAAGCAGAACATAAATGATCTATTCCTTTGCACTGGTTATTGTAATAATTCTCTGTGTCTTTATGTGACAGTCACTGAAAAACTGCATTCAGGGCTCTGGCCCTATTTATCACCTTTTACTTTTGCTTCCTGCCTGTTTTTTTACAATTTTAGTGTTTCTTCTGTCATCCATCTGACAGTTTTAAATATGGGTGGGTGAAAATTCAGTAAGTTAAGGCAACTCAGCTTTTTGTCTACTTGATCTGGCTCTAAAAGTGAGATCTCTGTGTTTCCATACTTGGCCCATCAAATACCCCTGCAGATAAGTCTCTTTCTTCTTGCCTTCATTACAACTAACTGTTTTTTTATTCAACAGAGAATTAAAGAAGGCAGCCTTATCGACCAAATAAAAGTGATATGTGTTGGCGATCACGTAGAATCTATAAATGGAAAAAGTGTAGTGGGCCGTCGTCATTATGAAGTTGCTAAACATTTAAAGGACTTGGAGAAGGGCCAGACAATTATGCTAAAATTGGTAGAGCCAATGAAATCATTTGGTGAGTGATACATATAGTATCTATAGCAGGGGTCTCAAACTCAATTTACCTGGGGGCCACTGGAGGCAGAGTCTGGGTGAGGCTGGGCCGCATCAGATTTTCCGCCAAGCCGAGCAAGAGCCTGAGGAAGCCGCCCAGGAGTTTCCTTAGCCCGGCTGGGGCTCCGAGGAGGAGGAGGAGGGGCGCACGAGCCCTTGTCGCTGCCCACGACCCCCCCCGGCTCCTTCTTCACTACCACCAGCAGCAGCAGCAGCAGCAGGACGAAGAAGCGGAGAAGGGAGGGAGCGCTGGCGACTGCCTAACCGGGGGGGGGGGGGGGAGGAGGGCACGACATAAAATTTTAAAAAAACCCTCACAGAATTCGCCTTGCCAAAGGAGAAAAGCCCCCACCGGTACCCGCGATATTAAACAGAAGGGGGCGGGGGCCCCCCAGGTGTGCGCGCACGCACACAAACACTCTCTCACACACGGAGGTCCGGCAACCTTCCTCTGAGGGCCCCCCCTCAAAAAAAGGCGCACTCAGCAGCAGCAGCTACCCCCACCACGACAGAGGAGCAAACTTTGCGAGGCGAGCCCAGGCAGCCTCCAGAGCCGAGGCGGCTGAAGCAGGATGAAGAGGAGGAGGAGGAGGAGGAGGAAGCACTGCCGGGTGCTGAGGCGGCCGCTGGCTGGGCTGGTGCTGGGGGTGCCGAGAGAGAAAGAGAGCCGCTTCCCTGGAAGAGGCGGCGGCAGCGACTGTTGGCGGCTTGGAGGCGCTCTTCTTCGAGGACGGGCCGGGAGCGAGCTCCGCTCTCAGGCATCGCTCGGCAGTGGCTCGGGCGCTCGGGGAAAAGGGCCGGCGGCGAGGCTTGCTCGCCGGCTGTCCCCCAAGTGCCTCTTGCACCCTCCATCTGGAATTGCAGCCTGCCAGCCAGCAGATAGGCAGGCTGGCTGGCAGGCTGCAGTTCCGGATGGAGGGTGCAAGAGGCGCTGTCTTGGGAGAGAGCCGGCGAGCGAGGCGAGGCTTTTTTTGACTCTTGACAGCAGAGGACGCGTGGGCGCTTCGGGGGGGGCAGGCAAGGCGGGGGCCACAAACTATCGTCCGGCGGGCCGCAAATGGCCCGCGGGCCGCATGTTTTAGACCCCTGATCTATAGTATGTGAATCTGTAGTTTCCTTTTATGTATGATTCCAGATGGAGCAAAATGCAAAAGAAGCTATGCTCCATGAAGTATAAGGCTTAAAACAGGCCTGCCATTAAGTTGATGGCAACTACTAAGCATGGTGCAGTGATCTGGGATCAATAACATCCCCTCCCCCCACACCAACATATGTGGGTCTTCAAAACTGGTGGGTTATTGAAGATGGCACAGCTGGTAGGATGTGGTTCTAGGCAACTTGGTTTAAAATAAAGTAAAAAAAACCCCAAGAACATAGTGCATAAATGACAGGGAACAATATTTTTAAATAGTTTTTCTTCTCATAGGCTTGTTTTTCATCTGTCATCTGGGGTTTTCTAATTCACACTAAAAAACGTGTAGGCCAAAGACTATGTGATAGGTCTTGCTACAGTGCTGAGAAATGCAAATTCTTAATGTTTGTTTGTTTGCCTACAAGTTTCTACTCTCCCCTATGCTTCTTGCACTTGAGTCTCTGCCCACAAAATCTTGCATGATATACATTCTTGAGTAGCTGGGACTTCTTGTGAAAAGATCTGACAGTCAAGATTAACATCTTCATGTATAGTAGAACCCCAAGTACAGTAGCATGTGATCAGTTCCACACACCCACGAATAGTAAATCTTATACATAGCATGGTCTCTGGCTTCCTTTAGTGGACAGTTCTGGTAATTACATCATGGAACTATGTATTTCTGGTTTTTTTCTTTTAATATTTTTAATATTTTCAGATTGTGGATAAGTAAAACCGTGGATACTGATCCCACAGATATAGGAGTTCTGCTATAACAATTGGAGTGTAAGTGCTATACATAACAGCAGCAGTCATTGAAGCAATTAGGGCCCAGAGTCTCACCTCATATTCTTAATTCTGTTTTGCTTTGACAGAATGTGTGAGTTTGCTGCATTCATCAACACTTTGACTCTGAGCTCATTTACATATGTAATACGGAGATTTAAGTGCCTTTGTTATAACAATTATTTATTTCAGTCTTTTAAAGAAAGCAGTAACGGATCAATATACCTTTTGTGACTAAGTTTACAACTGTGGTGGCCCAGAGTGACACAAACCGCTCAATTCAGCTATTCTAGAAATGTATAACCCTACAAGGTAACATGTTAGGCCAAAGGAAAAGACTTCAGCAGTCCCCGATGGCAAAAGCAGTCCCAAGATTAAATCTAGTTTAAGATGTTCATGTTGACAGATTGCCAAATGTTATCATATTGCACAATGAACCCTAGTTTTGACTTCCCTTTCAACAATATCTCAAACAAAAATAATCATATTTGGATTAAAACTCCCAATTACGTCAGTGCTATGTCTATTACAGAAATGATTGAACCAAGGTCAAAAGTTGGAAGTTTTACAGAAGAAAATTTTACAGAAGGAAAAATTTCCAGAGGGAGAGAGACTCTTCGACTGAGATCCAAGGGCCCTGCTACTATAGAGGAAATGGTGAGTTTCTGCTATAGAATTCTCCCTCATTGAGACAAGGGATAGAACTTTTGAGGTGGATGAAGTCTTTAAAGCAGCTTCAAGGCTTAAGATTCAGATATCATGGCTAGCAGCTTGGAAGTATCAATGCCCACCATAGCTGCCTTCATATCTTCCCCCAAGGACAGTCTAAACATGCAGGAACATGGATTGATCCATACCAAGAAAGGAAGAAGTCTTTTGTAAAGTTAGTGGCTCATAATTGCCCACTGGAGAACAAAAGACCTTCAAATACGTTGCATCAGGGACAACTTGCAACAATACACTACATTCCTAGGAAAATCAGTTTCTCCCCCAGCTACTGTGAGGACTGCATTAAAATTCAAAGGAAACAGGAATGTCTGGGGAGGAGTGCCAATGATAACGTCATAGTCCTTGTTAACTCTGAAAGTTCCAGGAGCGTTGATCCTGTGAGCTTTGGCTCCACTACATCACTGATCATGGGAACAGTTTTATGTATCACAGAAACATGACACGTAGTGTGGTTTAAAAAACTAGTATTGAGAAACTGCACTAAAGGTGACCTTGACAAGAAAGGGACAGGCAAGTGGACACACTGTTCATTTCCAGACCTGTGAAAAATGCCATACTTGACCCAGTTCAGTTTCATTAGTAAATGTTAATGTATAAGGATAGAAAACTGGGACACATCAATACAGCAGGACCCCCTTATCCATGGGATCAGTATGCGCTGAGTCACTTATTCATGGTATGAAAATATTAAAAATACTAAAAGAAACCCAATATATATATATATTTAATAATGAAGTTTCCAGAACTGGCTACTAGTATAGCATTCACTATTATAATAGTGTTCTCTATTATCCATGTTTTTCAGCATCTGCCGGGGGCGGCGGGCTTTGAACCGATCCTCCATGGATATGGGGGTCCTGCTGTATTACAAACGGGACTATTTGCATTTCTGTAGTTATACTCTATATAGAAAAACTTACTGGTAGGATAGTTACAATTTCAAATGTAGTCAGAGGTGAAATGAAGATTTGGGGTAACAATCTAGGCATTTTAAGTATTCCTTATATGGTGTTGGATAGCTAATTGGGTTAGCCTGCTGTAAAGTGAAGAAAATGTGTAGGGCATGCACAGAATGGACAAATGAGAGAAAAAGAAACACAGTAGTGTCCCAGATACTATGTAGAGCAGAATCAATAACTGGACTAATTCTAGTAAGAAAATCAATGATACACTTTACATTGAAGAGGGGAAAATAGAAGCTGTGGGTCCCCAGGCCTTCTCAGACCATCTCAACCTTTATCCCAGTCACCAGGGGAGAAAGGCTTAAAACAGGAGGAAGCAAAATTGTGTTTAAATCAAAAATTAAAGCTGCAGTCTAGAGGCTTCTTTGAGCACAATTTACATTTTTTGGGGGGGGGAATACTTTTTCCTCCAGGATGTTCAGGAATGCAGTATTGAAATGCATTTAATTAAATGTGGATTTAATTTACAATATTGTAAGGTAATTTATGTGCAATATTGTAAATGTAATAAATGTCTGTTTTATTTTATCTACATACAGATATTTTCAGATGACCTTTAAGTGCAGAAGTCTCCTAAACTAGTATATTCAGAAGCAAGGCATACTGACTTCATTGAGATGTATTCCCAAATACTGTAAATGTATATAGCATTGCAGCTTTAATAGTTTGGATTTTAGCTGATATTTTCACTAGATTAAAAATTTGTATAGGTTGAAAGGTAAAATGTCCAGAAAAGGTCACATTTAGACATTTGGATATACTAGGCAAAAAATGAACAATCTGAAATCATAGGGGGATGTAGACTTAATTAATTACATTTATGGTGTAACAGTTTAATGTATGCAATGGAGCTACTGCCTAAGCCCTGCTGAGTAAGGACCAAAATAAAAATTATACATAACCTGTCACTAGAACTCTTAAGGGCTGATGGTGTGTGATGATCAGAGCAAGAGCTTTTCTCTCCTCTGTAATTTGCTTAAAATAAAACTTAGTTTATTTTATGATTGACATATAGGTCATAAGCCTTCCTCCTTTGCGAATCTGGTCTCTCAGATACAAGACTATCTCAGTCACAATTCTTGAACATTAATATGATTTAACTTCTAATGATAGGTTATCTCTAACGTATAGGCCGAAATCCTGTTGCGCAGCTGCATGAACGGTGTCAGTTTTAGACACGAATTACCATAAATTAAGAAATCTCTGTAGGTATTACTTGTTGCCCACTGAATTGCCTGACTCAGTATGCAACGGATAATGTCTACAGAGCTTTTTTAACTTACAGCAGTTCACATCTAAAAGTAGCATGGTTTGTGTAACTGCACATGAGGATTTCACCTGTAGTGTGGCCAGAGTGTATTCTTACACTTCTTATTACTCCTTTTTTGTCATTTTCCTACCCTCCCGGCCCAATCTCCTACCCCTACTGCAGACAGTAATCACTATTACGAAATTAACGGTTATCAGTCCCAGGCCTTCTCTGAGGGGCCTGAGATGGGAAGAAGATGTACGTCCCTCAGCTACCCTAAAGACCCTACCAAAAGACCACATTTCCTCCTCTCCCATAGGACATCTATGCTCACAAAGCTTTCCCCAGGCAGGTTGGAGAGCCTCTGGCCGTATAGGTGCCCTTTTCTCTGCTGGTCTTTGTTCCCACTGGTAGAGTTGTACTTGCACACTGACTAGAGAAATGGTGACTCCCCAGACGTTGCTGAAATCCAATTTCCATAAGATCTAGCCAGCCTGGCCAGTGATGAAGGATAATGGGAATCGTAGTAGAGTATCACATCTGGAAGGCCAAAATTTATGCCATGTCCAACGGCCTGTAGTTGCTTTTAGGACTGCACCTTCAATCTCTTTGGCAATGATGGAACATGAGTTATGGCTAACTTTTCAGATTGATTTCAGTGGAAATATGGATTTAATTGGAAATAACTTGGTCTGTACACTGTCCATAAAGCCAAGAGTAACTGGCCAATCCCTTGAATACACAGAACATGAACAGAAACTGCCCATTCTGGTGTAAAATCTGATCCTTCTAATCTGTCATTTGCTATAAGCCAAATATAGGAACCCTCACAAGGTAATAGAAGTATAAAAGTATAAGTCTGCAACCTCTGAGCATCCAGGGGCTATTTCTGCACTCCCCTGTTATTCAAGTTCTAGTTGAAAGGCTTTAAAAAAATATCCATGTGTTTTTTTCTTTTGGTGAAGCCTTCAGATGTTGAAGAAAAAGCTATTAAAAAAGTGGATGATCTTCTTGAAATGTACATGGGAATAAGAGACCTCGAATTAGGTGAGCATTCATATAATTAAGTCTTGTTCTTAGTTGCATTCAAATTCTGCCCATAACCTGAGTATGGATATCTTTTGCAAGGGGGACAAAAAAAAATTCTGCCCCTTTTGGTGGTCAGGCTATGGGGGAGGGAAGGAATTTTGTGTGTGTGTGTGTGTGTGTGTGTGTGTGTGTGTGTGTGTGTGTGTGTGTGTGTGTGTGTGTGTGTGTGTGTGTGAGAGAGAGAGAGAGAGAGAGAGAGAGAGATTAAATACCTTATTAAATATTTGGTATATTTGGAATGTAATCAGTCAGCTAAAAATGTAGTTGTGGTTGCTATGTATTGTTAGCTAGTTTCTGACTAGAGATGGGCATGAGCCACAGTTTGGTGATTTGGCCAAGTTCACCACTGCACCTGCACAGGTGTTATGCGGGTGCCACACACTCCCCTCTCCTGCCTCCTCTGCGTGCTCTCCCATTCCTTGGACAATGTGTGCCTCCATCCCTGCCTCCCCCAGCATGACTGCCCACTCACAGATTGCAGTGCATGCTTCTCTCCTATGCCTCCTCTGATGGTTGCCCACTCAGATGAAGAGATGGGGCAGGGAAGCCCACAGTATGTCCTTTGAATGGACAGCTGCTGGAGGAGGCAGAGGAGAGAAGCACATGCTACAATCTGTGAGTGGGCAGTTATGCTTGAGAGGCGAGGAAGGAAGCATGCATCTCCCAGAGAATAGGCAAGTGCAAAGAGGAGGCAGGAAAGTGCAGTGTGTGTAGCACCAGCATAACACCTGTGTGGGTGCTGCACCAAACTTGGCCAAACCGTCAAACTGTGGTTCATGCCCATCTCTATTTCTGACTCATGCCAACCCTATGAATGGAAAACTCCTAAAGGGTCCTAATGAATAGCTCTGCCTAGGCCTTGCAGCCTACAGGTTGTGACTTCCTTTCTTGAATCAATCTATCTCATGGTTTGTATTTCTCATTTCCTACTGCCTTTCACTTCTCCTAGCATTTTTAGTCCCGTCCCCCCTCGTGAGTCTTATCAATCTTCATTTGGATTGCTAAAAAATGACTAGAAAACTAATTTAAGCTTACAGCCCTGTTTCCCAAACAAGCTAAATACCACATGAAGGTAACTTTTGCAAACCAGCAAAGGGAGATGAGCAAGGGAATCTTTCATCCTGTTTCTGTTTCCATGTACTCTAAACATAGAGCTTAGACTAAATGCATTTTAAAATTAATTGTGCTAAACTTTTAATTTTTACCCTAATGTTGGCAAAATGCAATGAGAATGGTGACTTAATTTAATCAGATCCCAATTAATTTAAAATTCAAGGTTAAGAATTAAAATATAAAGGCATGGAGAAAGCTTGAGCATCAGGGATAAAGAGAAGAGGCACAGCTGAGCATGACAACAGCAGCAGTGAGGATGGGGCACAGATTGCAAAGTATATCTATGTATATGCATATGTGTGTAAAAGAAAGAGAGAAAGGATGCTGGATTATGTAGCTTAATTGATGACAGCTCAGTCTTCCCCAGCAATCGAACCAAGGGGATACACAAGTATGGGCCAATTGGTATAGGGCACCATTGTCCGTTGATTTGGAGATGCCTGGCATTATATTTTTGGGTCTCAGCACAACAATATAGGGATCCTCGTGGAGCAGTGGTTAAACTGCAGTACTGCACTGAAGATTCTGCTCATGAGCTGAGTTTGATCCTGGGCTGGCTTGAGGTTCACTCAGCCTTCCATATTTGTGAGGTCAGTAAATTGAGTAGGAAGAGCCGATATTGAAGGATCAAAAAGCGATGTCGCTATGAATGCTTGGCTGCCACAAGCCAGTTATCCCTTTGGTAACGTTTCTGACACCTCCTGCTTAAAACCCAAATTTCTCACAACGGTCTAATCCCAGCTCATGTTCCCTGTTAGTGGGTGAACAATCCAACGCTTGGTGAATTCTGCTTCACAATGATAGGAAGTATCCAGCTTGCTAGTGGAAGGGAATGTGTAGCCTGCATAATTAAATTGTAAACCACCCAGAGAGATCTTTAAACATTATGGGGTGGTTTATAAGCAGCATCCTTTGCTTTTTTTGCTTTGGCATTTGTAAGTAAAATATGTGCCCTATTATTCATCTTTAGAGACCACTCCTCTTGATTCTGGTTGGGTGGAGAGACAGAGGATGCAGTTTTTCAGTAGTGCACAGAAATATTTTGCTTAGGCTGCAAAAATTTCTGGTTAAAATATTCTCTCCACCTTTGGCTAATCTTTAAAACCACTTATTGTTGCACTTCAGTCTTATATGGGTGCAGTGTCTCCTAACTCAAATCAAGATTTTCAAGTCCAGACAAACTATCCAGTGTTTGACGGGTGAGTAAACAACTTAATTATTGCTGGCCCTGGAGATGGGGTAAGAAAAGGTAAGGGAGATGCAAATCAGCAATGAAGCTTAATTGAACATGGTCTGAGATCAGCACATTATAGGGCAGCTGTCTCCAGCCCAGCCCTTTCCTGATACGCTGGAGCACAAATTGTACCATTCCTGGCCAGCAGCTGAATCGAGGGACTGAACTCCAAGGCATTTGGGAAATGCCAGGGTGGGGAAGCCAACTTAAACTTCAGAAAAGAGAGAGAGGCAACTGGAAGGCATAAACAACAAAATGCCACTTGGGGAAACAGTCTCAACTACAGCAAGAGATGTCATTTTCTTTTTTAAACTACTGACTTGACATTTAGTGTCATCTTTTGCTTGCTTAATTAAATTTTTTACCCACTAATGTGAATCAAAATTAAATTAGGTTTTGCATCCTCTAATTAAAATGTTAATCAGTTAGGCCTTTTGCAGAAATTTGCCAAGCTTGGACAAAACAGTGGTGTACTGTGTTAAAATCTGCAGCACGTTAATTTAATTTAATGTGTGACAGATGATGTAGGATTCACTCATAGGTATGTATCTTTCATAGATGGCTCATTCGGTTAGATTTGTAAACATAAACTGTTGGGGTGGGATTGGGGTTGACCAGATTGAGGTGCAATCCTGTCTACTCAGAATTAAGTTCTATTGAGTCAAATGGGATTTATATAAGGCTGAGTGGTTACAGGATTGTACCCCAAATCTGTGCCTCTCCTCTGTCCTTCCATGGACTGGCACTGGGAGAGCTGACTCCATTGAGAGCACCCATGGTGGCTATGTGCAAACATGCTTAACTGAGGACAATGCACATGCTTACCTCTATTGCACATCCATTTCACGGCCATTTTCTTCTTTCCTCTTTTGTTAGGACCAATTATCTAAGTGCCATCTAAACATGCTGTGCATGGAACCATTCCGTTATTTCCACATAACCAAGATTATAAGCAGGGCAGCAAAATGAGCATATTTTGTTATAGATAAGAAATCTTAAGTCTCCATCTCAGATATGTAAATGAGATGGAGACTTATTTGTTACTTAGCATGATTTCAATTATGATGTAATGTCATACCATGATTCCAGTTGTGATCAATCACCCATGAAAATGAAATGTGAAAAATCAGTTCATTCTGATATGTCCAATTACTGTTCAGTTAGGAATTTCATTTTTATTACTCATGCTAGATTAGCCTAATCATCATGAGTGAGATGTGCACTCAGCAGAGAGGAGATTAACATGGCCCCCCTCCCACAGTATTCTGTTCAGAAAAGGGTTTCACTCTTAGATAATGTAGCACATTAACACTGATAACTTCCATAACATCAGTTCCTGCAAAGTAATTTTAAGTCTAGAAGTTTAACACATAACTAACAAATGAGTGATGACTCTTTAATATTTGAGTAGCTCAGTTCACATGAGAATGAAGCATGAATCAAATTAAGAATATGATTTGGGTATTACATTGGTTACCATAAGTGGCTGCAAATGATTAAAATTAATGGCAACGTTACTTGAACTGATTAGTTTGATGGACTAGACTTTAAACGGCCCAAGGGCTATAAGAAACCTAGTTTCTCTGACTTCCAAAATAATTTCTTGGCTGAGATTTAAAGTGACATGGGTAACTTCCTGGTTGTGCACCTGAATGTTAACTACCAAGTCACCACCTCCGCCATCAGCAGGGAGGCGACAGTACAGAGAGACAAGAAAGAAAAACCGCCATCAAACAATCTTATCAGACTTAAGTAGGTGAATGGGGGCGGCAGCACAACTGTACTCTTCAGAATTGCTTTGTTGATTGACGCTGGTGCAGGCAAGCCAGAGCCAAACTTCCTTGCTTGCCAACCTTATTATCACATTGACTAAACAGGGACAACCTAGTCCAGCTAGGAACTCTCTGGCTGGGGTGGGGGCAAACGTAATTAATTACAAAGAATTATAGTCCCAGAAGACGTCTCAGTAACCATCCTGACTTACCTCACCCAGTTCAGCCTCTGTCTAGGCCAAATCTCAAAGCCAAACAAATATCCGAAAAAACCTCAGAAGCAGAGGAAGCCTCTGCCGAACCCTCAGAGCTCACGGGCCATACAAAGATGTCCCTCCAGCCAAGAAGGGAGCGCCTCGGCAAGTGCCATTTGGCACCCACCTCCCCTACACCAGGCTAGCAGCCAATCAGTGCCACCCCTAGTGCTCATGGAGCAAAAGTAAGGTGCCAGCACTCGCTCACCTAACAAGAATCAAATCAAGCAGATGAGGAAAAAGAAAAACACAACAGCACCTGCACACAACACAGAGAGCACAAAAGCAAGGAAGAATTCTGCCCCCACCCTGACAGCCCCACTGAAGGATACGGAGACGGAACACACTAAAAGATAAAATATTTCTTAAAGAAAATCACGTTTTCAAAGGGAATTAACTACTACAAGTATACAAATAATTACCAGCCAAATAAAAGCTTGAATGTAAGCAACAGATCTGGAAAGAACCTCCTTCCCTTAAAATAATTTAAATCAGGAAAAAAACAAACCACCAGTAATATATCACAAAAATTAAAGCAATCCAACTTGAAACAGGCAAGCAGCTAAATGATCAGAGGATCCTCAAGCATTTAAATCACGAGAATCCCAAATTATTCAAAAGGAGAAAATTAAAAAGCAACAAGGCAAGAGCAAGAAATACAGTCAAATATTATAAAATCTCACACACCAAAGCCCTAACCCCTAGCCTAGAATATGGGACTGAGGATTTTACACCCCACCATCACTTGGGTGAATGATGATGATGACAACGATGCCTCAGTCCAGCAGCAAAATGTCCAGAGTAGGTGAAAAACTGAGCAACGTACAGGGCAAAAATGGAATGGGAGAAAGTTCCCCTGAAAAAATAAAATGGGCCAAAAATGAAAGTATCAGAAACAGGCAAGCAAGCAAGCAAGCAAGCAAGCAAACAAACAAACAAACAAACAAACAAACAAACAATAAAGGGATAAATCCGATTCCAAACTGAACATGAGGCAAAGCAGGCAGTGATGAGCAGAGAGGAAAAAGAATACTTGAAAAAGGTAATTGTAATCTATAAATGGAGGAGAGGTAGCAGGATAGTTGCATGAAGCTCAGTTGGAAAGCCAAGCCTAGGAATTCAGTGAGCAGCAAAATCCCACAAGGAACTACCAGCAGCAAAGAGCACCCAGCCTTGTTTTGCAGGATCCTTTAACGATTCAAACTTCCCTCTCCCTTCCCCCCACTCCTCCAGGATGCTCCGAGGGGCAGCTTGACAGCCCTTGTCCCAAGAATCATGACATTACTGGTTAGAACAGCCAGTGAGGTGGCTGTGCATGCAGAGGATGAAATGAAGGTGACAAATGACAGAAAACACAGATGGTGATGAATGATCTGCATGCATCTCATTTGTCGTAATGGATCATTCATTTTTAAGAGGCTCTCTTCCTGAAAGCAACAGAAGATGATGAAAATGAATTGAGAGCTGCCTCTTCTGTGTTTGTTTTCATTCATCCTGTCCTGAAAGTCCCATCCACAACCAATTGTATTTCTAGTTAAACTGCATCGCATTTCAACATTAGTAAAGTACATTCAAGTTAAATGGCTGCTGCATGGAGGCCATCAAAAGTTTTTTATCTGATGTATAAATGCAGCAGTAAAACAGGAAGACCAATTATGAGGTGAACTGACTCCATGAAGGAAGCCACAGGCTTGAGTTTCCAAAATCTGAGCAGGTCTATTGAGGACAGGACATTTTGGAGGTCCTTCATTCATTGGGTCATCATAAGTCAGAGGTGATTTGACGGCATGTAACAACAACAACAACAGCATAGTGTTCATATCCCTATTGTAACAGAAGTGGAAATGTTTGGCACTGGCGTGGAGATGCTGCATGCATTTGACTGGATGGATAGAATAGGTTTTTTTAAAAAAAGATTGCAATCATTTTATGGAGTGTTTGCAGGCAATAATATTTTTTAAAACAATAAAATTAAGCCAGTCTCCAACTATGTGAGATATAACAAACTTATTTAAAGGGTTTTCTATATATTGAAATATATAAATCAGTGCTTGTTCTTATGGTGTGTGTACCCATAATACTGTAACTTGGAAAAGATATTTGTTTAACTAAAAACTTCTAAAACATAGTAGCCATCAAAACATATCGCAATTTTTGAAAATAACCACTAGAGGACAGTATCTGACCATTGTATATCAGCATAATTGCTGGGATCAACCTTTTGTGTTATAAAATATAAGGGCACAATTTAATGTCTGTGACTAAGAAGTGTCTTAATAAGGCCATATTTTATACTTTCTTTAGAAAGGTTTAGTCATAAATGTGCAAATTTTCTGAGATGTTGGACTGCCGTCTTCTTAACAGAAGTGAGTGCACTATGTCCAAGTCAAATACCTTACATTAACAATGTTATTGCTGGCATGGTTTGAAAGTTATATTTGAATATTAGATATACTGCATTAATTTTCTTTATGGCATAGTTCATTCTCTCTTGTACACATTGAGGTGGATCTGAAGAACCATAAGCAGAAGGAGAAAATATTAGTCGTGTTCTATGAAGTTTTATGGGAAGGCTAATAAAAGGCACCTGGTCAATTAGCTGACAGTTCTGTTACAGCCTGAGAAGCGTCTTGCCTACAGTAGATGCATGTTGTGACATATAATCTCTCTTTCTTACATGACATCAAGTCACTTCCAAATTATAGCCATCCTAGTCCAACACTCTATTCATTACACCACCCTCACTCTCTATATAAGCTGTTCTAGATTTCTATATAAGCTGTTCTAGCACCTCATTTTATGACCTGCTAGAGGATAGATATAATAATAATGATGATGATGATGATGATGATGATGAAGAAGAATTGGGAAAACTTAACAAAAAACAGAGACCTGGCAATCAAAATATCTTGCTTGTGGATGAAATACACTTCAGTGGTCCCCGTAGTCATCGGAGCTTCAGGAACAATATCAAGAAATTTCATGCAGTATTATAAGCAGTTGCACATCTCAGAAACAACACCATCAGAGCCACAAAAAATGGCAGTATTAGGAACGGCATTCATGCTGTGCCAATATTTAACAGATACTTAGGTTTTTGGTTAAAACTTGTATCTGTTATATAATACCAGTCCATGTTTTTATAAGTTTGATTGACTGTGCCTGGTGTTTTTTACTACTACTACTACTACTACTACTACTACTACTACTACTACTACTACTACTACTACTACTACTACTACTAATATATCCAAAAAGTGATGTAGACAGATTATATTTACCACGAAAAATCGGAGGCTGTGGATTACTGCAAACACAACAGGTAGTAGAGGAGGAAAAAAGAAGCCTAAATGATTATATGAGTACAAGCAGAGAAAAAATTCTTAAGGAAAATGGAGAATATTTTGAAAATGACCGAAACAAAGGCTCAATATAAGAAACAACAATTTGAAAATAAATTAAACAGCTGGAAAAATAAACCACTACATGGAGAACACCCAAGAAATATTGATGGAAAGCATAATCATAATTCATAATGGGCACAGCTAAAACTGGGAACTCTTAAGAAAGAATCCGAAGGCTTGATTTTTGCTGCATAAGAACAAGCACTCCAATCCAACGTGATGAAAGCTAAGATCCAAGGAATTAGCGCTAACAGCAAATGTCAACTCTGCCAAGAAAAAGATGAAACCGTGCCACACTGCATCTGTGAATGTTCAAAGATTGCACAAACAGATTACAAAGGTAGACATGATAGAGTGGCAAAATGAGTGCACTGGTCATTATGCAAAAAACCTCACTTGGAAGCAGAGGATGGAAGTGCCAGCAAGCGGAGTTATCTACAGCTACATTTATTAATATGTATTTGGATTGACGAGATGGTTGGACAGTGTAATCGAAGCTACCAACATGAATTTGACCAAACTCCGGGAGGCAGTGGAAGACAGGAGGGTCTGGTGTGCTCTAGTCCATGGGGTCATGAAGAGTCGGACACGACTTAATGACTAAACAACAAACAAATTTGGATTGGCACAGGGGGTAGTTGTAGTAATAGAATGAAGAAATGTCTGGATCAGTGACATTGCAATTCCAGGGGATGCCAGGGCTGAAAATAAAGAATTGGAAAAACTAACAATGATGAAACTGTGTCACACCTCATCAGCGAATGTCCAAAGACTGCACAAGCAGATTACAAGATTAGACATGATAGAGTGGCAAAATTAGTGCACTGGTCATTATGCTCTACGGCTTGGAGATGGGGATGAGCACCGCACCTTAGGGTTGGACACAACTGGACTAAATGTCAAGGGGAACCTTTACCTTTACCTTATGAGATGAGAGTTGCAATACACAAGCATTATAAACATAAAGTTTTAATTTATTTTTAGTTAATACTTCTTAAACAGTATTTTCATGTGCAGTTTTATATTAGTTCTTTTCATTCCACTTTATAAAAACAATTGGCATTGGGGGAGTGATTCCTGGGATCAAACCTCACTTGGAAGCAGAGGATGGAAGTGCCAACAAGCGGAGTTATCTACAGCCACATTTATTAATATGTATTTGGATTGTCACAGGGGGTAGTAGTAGTAGTAATAGAATGAAGAAATGTCTGGATCAGTGACATTGCAATTCCAGGGGATGCCAGGGTTGAAACTAAAGCATTGGAAAAACTAACAATGATGAAACTGTATCACACCTCATCTGCAAATGTCCAAAGACTGCACAAACAGATTACAAGATTAGACATGATAGAGCGGCAAAATTATTGCACTGGTCATTATGCAAAAAATATAACTTGCCAGCCTCCAAAAACCCATGGGAACATCAGGTAGAGAAGGTGTCAGAAAATGAGGAAGTCAAGATCTTGTGGGATTTCCGGATCCAAACGGATAGACACCTTGAACATAACACACCAGACATAGTAGTAATAGGATGAAGAAATGTCTGGATCATTGACATTGCAATTCCGGGTGATGCCAGAATTGAAAATAAAGAATTGGAAAAACTAACAAAGTACAGAGACCTGGCAATCGAAACACCTTGCCTCTGAAAGAAACACACTTCAGTGGTCCCCATAGTCATTGGGGCTTTGGGAACAATATCAAGAAATTTCACACAGTACTATAAGCAGTTGCAGATCTCAGAAATCACACCATCAGAGCTACAAAAAATGGCAATATTAGGAACAGCATACATACTGCCTTGATATTTAACAGATACTTAGGTTTTTGGTTAAAATGTGTATAATACCAGTCAATGTTTTTATAATGTTGACTGTGCCTGGCGTTTCTGAATAATAATAATAATAATAATAATAATAATAATAATAATAATAATAATAATAATAATAATAATAATAATAATAATAATAATAATAATAATATATCATTACTTAATTGAAAACTCCCTATACCCAACTGAACAGAAAGGGAACAAGAGGCACAAAAGATCAGCTGCTTATTGATCAAATGATACTGAAGAATGCAAAAAGACGAAAAACAAACTTTAACATGGCCTGGATAGACTATAAAAAGGCATTTAACTTATTGCCACACAGCTGGATTAACACCTGCCTAAAATGTTTGGGATTTGTAAAAACATTCAGAAGTTCCTCAAGAAAAAACATGAAAAAATGGAAAACTGTCCTAATGGCCTATGGTGAAGAAACTTGGCAAGTTAGCATCAAAAGAGGAATATTTCAAGGGGATCCTTTGTCACCACTGCTGTTTAATGTCTCACTAATCCCCCATGTCAATAATTTTAAAACTGGATAGGTCTACCATATTTCAGAACAAGCAGGAAAAATCATCATCTCTTATACATGGACGACCTAAAACTATATGCAAAAAGTTCCACAGAGATAGAATCACTGCTAAACACAGTGCAAATATTTAGTGAAGATATCCAAATGAAATTTGGAATTGACAAATGTGCAGCTCTGTCTATACACCGTGGCAAGATCCAAAAATTAGATGGAATAGAGTTAAAAAATGGCAATATTATAAAATCACTCTCAAGTGATGAAAATGATAAATACCTTGGAATACCAGAAGCAGATAACATCGTGCACACAAAAATTAAAGAACTGACAGAAAGGGAATATATCAAAAGACTGTGGAAAAATCTTAAAATCAAAATTAAATGGGGGAAATACAATCAAAGCCATAAACACATGGGTAGTTCCAATGATTAGATACTCAGCTGGAATAATAGATTGGACTCAAAATGAATTAGAAGAACTGAATCGAAAAACATGGAAACTAATGAACATGCATCACACACTACATCCAAAAAGTGATGTGGACAGATTATATTTACCACTATAACAACAACAACAATATGCCGTTGAGTCAATTCTGACTTTATAGCGACCTTTTTTCCAGGGTTCCATGTAGAAAATAGTCAGAAGTGGTTTGCCCTTCCCTTTTTCTGGGGACATCCTGGGACTGTGCAGCTTGCCCAAGGTCACACAGCCTGGCCATTTTGCCAGGAGACACAGTGGAGCATCAAACTCCCAACTTCCAGCTCCGCAGCCTGATACCTAAACCACTGAGCTATCCAGCCACCTACATATACGATGGGACCATTAAAAAAAAAAAAAGAGAGAGAGCAAAATCTAGTACAGTTTGCTTATGTTGGTGGAAAAGCATCTTTTGATTCGGACTAACTTTTCTCACATAGTGCTGTTTCATAGGCTAAGCACAATGCTTTTGTGAATGAAAGAGGCTTTTTAACTGGCAGGGTAACTTGGGATCCAAACTAGAGATGGGGGTATTCGTATTTGTATACGAATATCCCCCCACAGGTGCAGATAACGAGGGTCTGGCCCCCTGGGGCCAGACTGTCCACTCACAATTCCGCTGCTGCCGTGAGCTCCGCGGAGCCTTCCTATGGCTCCGTTGCTCGCGATAGATTAGCCAGTCCTGGCAGAAGGCGGGATGATGAGCCTCTCTGCCAGGTCACAGAGTGGCTAATCCATCGCGAGCAATGGAACCATAGGAAGGCTCCGTGGAGCTCGTGGCAGTGGTGGAATCGTGAGCGGACCATCCGGCCCCATGGGGCTGGACCCTCGTTATCTCCACCTGTGGGGGGATATTTGTATTCGTATACGAATACGAATACCCCCATCGCTATTTCCAAACCTTTGGATTTGATCCTACTTGTATACATACCCAGACTTACATGTGTACAAATGGATTTATACTTATTTTGCCACTTCCAGTTTATTTCAACTATATGTAAATATACAAAATGAAGAGAAGTCCTAGAAACTTTATTCTATGTTATCAAGCTCACCAGCTGCAAACAGTGTAAAAAGAGGTAGGTGACTGGCATAGGTGTCTTCCATGTTGTGTGCATGTGATTTCTGTCTTTCGTGGAAAATAAAGAATGCTTTACAGCTTGCTTTTACTATTTACCCTAATTTGTTAAAGATTGATTTAGCATTTGTGGTAGAAACAAATTAAGTTCCACAGTTTAATTAGCATGGCAACCCTGTGAGGTGAGACAAAGAGATAAATGTTGCTGATATGAAAATGGTGACAGAGACCACATTAACCTGATTTCCCACAAATCAGACAAGAAACACTGTGTTTGCTTGGATATATCAATAAACCAGAATTCTTTTAAATTCCCCCTACAAATATGAACAACTGAACAAATCATCAGCTTTTCATCCATTATTTTTTGTTGTGAGGTCCAGAACTCACTCTCTGGTGTGTGTCTCCCTTGACAAGACAAAGTCATTGACCAGGAACCAGTGTGATAAGACAGAAATCTGAATAATTCTAGGGTACTGCTTCCAGGCTGTCAGTGTTGGGTATTAACAACGTTTTACCCTACTTTTGGCTTTCCTGTGTCAGAGGATGGAAATCTACTAAGATACCTGAAAGCTATGTTCACTTTTGCCCTTCAGCGAGAGCCAGCAGATGGACTCTGGCCAATTTATGGGACTGTATCAGCAATGAACAACTGGTTTTGAATTTTTGAACACTTTCAGGGGTCTTGGGTTGTTTCATCTGTATACAGGGAATCTGTTGCCACATCTGGTCATACAAATGTTCCATGAACCTTCACTAGAATGTATGTTTAGAAGTCTTTAGCAACTTTATGAATATTTTCCCCTTAATTTTTAAAATTTACACTTAGGCCAGATGCACATTTTCCAACAGATGAAATACAAGTACTGTCTAAGTAACCTCTAGGTTTCACACTGGAGCCTCTGAAATGTACCAGTTAACTCCTCCTCTTTTTCTTCTTCTTCTTCTAGCTGCAACTATGGTAGAAGCTGGAAAAGGCAAGAATAATCCCGATGAGTTTGCAATTGCACTTGATGAAGCTTTAGGAGACTTTGCATTTCCAGATGAGTTTGTCTTTGATGTGTGGGGAGCCATAGGAGATGCAATGCAAGGACGCTTTTAAAGAGAATGTCAACTGGAAGTAGAACATAACAGCTATCTACATGGCATGGGATTTCAAACATGTCTACCAAGCAGAAGCTTTTGAATATTCAGAAGCTTGGGTAAATAATGATATTGTTTGGTGGCAATGCAAATACTTTCAAAATAAAGCTGGGTTCAGGAACATACTTGTGAAGCTTTCAGGCTGATGTAGCACTTAATTGAAAATATTCCCTTGAAATATTTGTAAAACTGCATTATTCCGGTACATATCTAGCATATTTAACATGTAGAGGTTGTGTTGACAGCCCCATGAAAACATACTGTCTGATCATGAAGTCAATACTTTCAGGAGCTGCTAAAGCGAAGAAAAAAAAATCACTGAAAAATTGTATTGCTTTTTCATCCTTTCCCCAGAATTACTGTGGTGTTTATGGTATTCTGTTTTTAGCACTTCCTTCCTTTGAAACATTACTTTGTATTTAGGAATTTGTCAGGATTAAGAAAGCCATAGTTAAGAGGTGAGGTCATAGATCTTCAGTGGTAGAGACTGAATATGCTTTGAATACATGCAAGTCGTTGGTTCGGTCATTCCTTGATCTTAGGAAAAGGTGGGGGTGTATAAGATGCTGTAAGCTGCAGCCAGTCACTATGCAGAGATAAAATGAATATTAGCTTAAATTGGTACGCCTTGGCAACATCTTATTTTTATATTGGTATCTTAATTGTGTAGCACTCAAGAGAAATTCTGAGCTGTCTTTTATGGTGAAGTTATTACGCCTAAGAGTCCTAGAATTTTGGCATTTTTTTCATGAGTTTCTTAAATCAGATTTTGCATTTTTCAGTTCTGCAAATTAAATAAATATATATGTGTGGGGGGTATGAATACATCTGCAATTTTAAACTGTCTTCTAATTTCTTTTTTGTGTTAATGCCATTCCATGTGACACATTCCAAGCAATGGGCTGTTTGTACTGTCAGTAGGATATTAAAATTCTTTTTGGTGGTACTGCAGAGGGCAAGTGGGCTTAGATGATCCTATTTATACAAAATGCGCAGGTTTAAATCCAGCATTGTACTGGTGTGGTTGTGCCAGTATGACAGAACATTACCACTTCCTTTCCTTTCTCCGTTGCAGCTCTCAGTGTTGCTTGCAAACAAGCTCTCAAGGGCTTCCCAATCCTTCAGTTCACGTTTTTGAGATCTTCCCTCCTAATGCCAGTAATGGAAACAGTGTTATCAGTGGGATGGGCTTCCCTGGACTCTAGCCTCAGTCTACAGAATCTCTAAATTTAATTTAAAGTGAATCTCTAAATTTTGCTACTTGTCTAAATCTCAGAAAAGTATCACGGCCAAAATTCTCTTGACCTTTTCCATGCATGTAAGTGCAATTTGCAGAAGTGCCTTTTGTGTGTCTTGGGCTGGCTCTGGTGCGATTGGTTGCACAACCAGATGTGTGCTCAATTGCACAACTGGAGGAAGACCAGGTATGCAGCAAGCAACTTCGGAAAGAGCTATTGCTGCTTGCATGACTGCCCTTGCACGATCTTCTGGCCTCACACATTTTTTTCAACCGTTTATATGAATTTCTACAAAACTGTGCAGTGAAGATTAGAATAGAAATGCCACCAGAAACTATTTCTGTGTTAGCAAGAGTTGAGTGAAAAAGCTTACTTTTATGCTACTGCTATTTTGTGAGTATTCTAATAGAGAAGTTCCCAGGAAATGTGTGGGGATTTGCTGTAGATGCTGTGGCTTAGGACAGTCCCATCTACTGTGGGAATATGTGCAGGGCACTTTAAAGAGACAGGTGTTATTTGTAACTATTTACTCATGTGTCGAAGTCACAAAAACAGTGTAAATATGCGTAGGTTTTTGCATTTGATTTTTTTAAAAAATACCGATTTTATAAATCTTGGAATACTGAATCTCATGTGCCAATTATTAAAAAAAACACCATGGAGAAATTAGGTTAATGAAATAGTTCCCAATTACATAACTTTCCCTTTGAGATTGCAAACTTTTCAACAACAAGCATTTCTTCATTTGACAGAATGGAAAAGGTCACAATTTACAGTAGCAAAGGCCAAACCCCTGTTTGTTTTTTGTTTTTTTTTGGGCTCCGTTTACATAAGTGAGTCTTCACTATTCCATTATGCAAGTAGAAATCAACGTTGCTTTTAACAGGGTGAATTTCAGCTTATGCAGTTGCACACTGGGAGATCATGCAGAATGCTTTGCCCATGGAGAGCAATATGCTCTGTGATCTCCAACAGGTTCTGTCCATAAAGAGCAAATAATTTTGTTCATAATGGCTATATGTAGTTGCTACAAAGATGGGTCTTCAAATAAAATTGTATAACCAGTGTATCAACTTCTTGCAATGATTTTAAAACACCCTGGGAACTGTGAGTCAACTTTTACTACTCAACACTGACAACCAAACTAGATGAACACCTTGTTTTTATTTAAAATAATAAAGGAAATCTAGCTATTCTAGTGTGACCTTGCCTGCCTCCATGTTTTGCACATTAACTTGGTTTGTTTTTTGATTGGCAATTGAGAGGTAAACATGTGCTTCATTTGCAAACCCAATTGTGCTTTAAAGGAACGGAGTGCCCAAAGGGAAAGTAATAGCAGTAAATACAGATGTAATTTGGCAGAGTGATTTTTAAGGTTTTCTACCTTTGACACCACAGAAAAGAACAGAACTGCAGTTACTGAACATGTAAGATTGGGTGTATAATTAGTGAGCATTTTGCATGATATATTTGCATTGTTTTATTGATGAGGGAAGGATGAACATGTTTATTGTGGGAAAAGAAGTGGTATCATGGGACATGTTTCTTTGTTATGTCTTTTTGGCTTACATTTACAAAGTTTATGGACCAGTTGGCACATCACCTGAAGTCACAGCATTTGCCAGGTTGTGCTCAGGCTTCTAGCCCCTTTCAAAGATGTACATGTGTGTGTGTGTGTGTGTGTGTGTGTGTGTGAGAGAGAGAGAGAGAGAGAGAGAGAGAGAGAATTATGATTGCTTGAACCTATTAAAAAGGTAAGGGCTCTAAAATATGGGATACCAGAATAATTTGTCCAATGTGCCTTTTATCACAATTAGCCGTGAAGGACAGGAAAAGAAATCTATTTAATCTAATTTAGATGTTCCTGGGTGTTTGTGTACAAGAAAATGAACCATTTGTTTTGGCTCTGTAGCTGTCTTAATTAGATGCACACAATACTATGGTGGAGAAGGTCATTTGAATACATGTTAAAGACTGGAAAATGTCAATGCAAAATTACAGCTCAGTAGATCTGACACGAGGTGAATATTCAATTTAAGTCATTTTGTTTAAAAATGATATGGAGGTAAAGTTCAAAGCACTTAGCTTTTAAAATATCTGTTTAAATGGGTAAGTGCTGCCACATTTTATTTCAATTTTCTCTCACATGTGTATTTAATTTGCTAAAATTTTTTACACTTCACATTTCTGAAACAATATTAAGGATAGTATTAAATTCTGTTCAATTATTTTGAATTTATTCTGTGTGATTTGTTCTATGACTCTGCACTGTTCTTTGCTTAGAGTGGCTGAAATCCTATTGTGGAAAGTTACACTGTATAAGGCTGATGATGTCATTAGCTTTGGCAGTCTTTCGGAAATAAAAATTTTCTGATTGCCATCCTCTAAATGGTCCAAGACTTTGCAGTTGTTCCTTCTGTCATGAGGAAGCTGTCGGGGGGCTGTGGGATGTCTTTAATTTCCAAAAACTTTTGTTGCCAATAAAATCATCCTGGTGACAGGAAACTAAAGACTTTCTCCTGTCCTGTGGTGCCCAAGGGCTTCCCCACAATAGATATGATAACCAGGGAGCCTCATAACCTTTGGGAGATGGGAATAAGAAATTTTTAATTTTTAAAAAAGGTACCTCTGATGACAACATCAGCCTTACATGGCAAAACTTTCTGTAACAGGATTTTTGCCATTGTGTTGGGTTTTAAACAGTACAGAATCACGACTTGGAGCCCCATGTAACAAATGGAGCTTATTTCACAAACACTAATTTCTAAGCCAAATGTGTCACTAGAGAAAAACTTTAGAATGGTTTAAACTGATTTGTGGAAATGCTGTTGTCTTTACAATCCTCTTTTGTATGTGGATGCTAATAAAAATAAAAGAAATGCTATTTTAAAAATTATGTTGAAGGCTTGCTTTTCATAAACTGAGGTGTACTTTTGTAAGGATCCTTGGGTACAAAGGGATGTGAGTCTATCCCTGTTCAGCCATAAACGCTGAAGCTTAGTTACAAACTGGGAGCCGTATGGTCCTGTCCATGTAGGACAGCATTTTGAAATAGCTATCATGTCACTGGTCATATGTTGTAAACACTGGCTTTGATCCAAGAAGGGAGAACATGTCTACAGCAGTAACAAGAGGTTAAAGAATGATCCCCGTTTTTGTCACTGCAAACTTTGGATGACTTCCTGTGTGTTAAAATCTTGTTTCTCCCACCTCATCTTGGCCAGGAATTCTGTTCGTCTGCCACATTTATGTTTAATACACTATAATGCTGTCACAAATTCACTTCCCATTACTGTGTTCTTTGTTTCCACTTCTCCCACATACTGTATCTGCTGTGGCAATTCTTGAAGAAGTAGCTGTGTTAGTCTGTTTCAGCGATCAGTTGGTTTCCAGGAGGTGGTGACTGCTGATGTTTATGTAATTAGCACTCTGACTGATCATTACTGGTGTTAACAATGCCATGGTCATTTTGGAAGTCCATTGCAAATGTAATTGTCCCCTACTTTTCCCCATCACATTTGGCCCCCATGCCTCTACTGTGTCCTCTGTGTTATGTAAACTTGTGGCCTATCTATTATGTTTCTTGTGTCTGAGGAAGTGGGTTGTAATCCTCAAAAGCTCACACTGAAATAAATCTGCTGGTCTTTAAGGTACCACAAGTCTTTTGATTTTGTTACATACACATATTGTGAAACCCTTGGTTCCTTCTTGCAAAATCCACATTGGATTAAAAAGGAGTTACTTTCATTGTTGCTGGATTCAGCTGTCAATAATTTTGGTTAGCTGAAGTGAATTAACTGCTTTGTGTTAATTGACCACGGCATGTCTGTTGTGAAGTTATTATGGGAAGAGGAAGGGAACAAATGCGAGCTTTCTACATTGTGGTCTGCCTGCAACTGAAAGAAATTGCATTTCTTGTTGTTTATTAAACAAGTTCTTATTGATCTGCATTAGACAGACCAAGGTTCCTTTGCAACATGTCTTACTGAACTTAACAGCTTGAAAGGAAGGAAGAGGACAGGATAATTTCCTACATTTTAAAATGATGGCAAATATTCTGACTAAGAAAAAAATAATAAAGAACATGTAAGATTGCTGGATTTAAAAGGTAGATGCAGTTGTTTGGATGTTTATTGGCACTTTGACTTGTTTTCTTCGAGAACAACCCTCTGCATCTTTGAGAAAATATACTGCTGCTGAGCTGAAAGGCGCCATCATTCAACAGACATCTCAAAAGGAGACTCTAGCATAAAACTTTCAGTATAGAACTTCTCAGCAAATCGATTAGCTATTTAACTGCATTCTCATTACTTCAGAGCTTTGCAGACATTTCTGAGGTGAATCCGAGTTTCTTTTCTTTACAATATACTCTGAATATGGAATTACTTCTGTTTCTTTTTTTCCTTAGCAAAGGGATAACATGTAGTTTTCACATTCATGCTGCAAAGCATATTCTGCAAGTTACAGTGCAAAAAAGAAACTTTTCTGGGAAAGATACAAAGAATATGATGACAGATGAGCCATACATTTCTTCTAGTTTGTTTCAGTGACCCAGGGAGAGGCACCTAATGTAATATAGCCGCAGCCTAGTTTTATTCTTCCTTTACTACTTTATATACTGGATTTGGGTTTTTGTTGGCTTATGTATGCATGGATGTACACATACATACCAGGCCTGGATCCCCTTCTCAGCCTCTCAGTGTTTTCATTAAATTATGTCTATTAACTCTTCCTTGTTTTGTTTTAAATTCCTTATAAGATGTATTTGTTGTTATGTTTTGGCTTCTATTGTACAGTGGTTGCCGCCTTCCATTGCCAGCAAATGACCTCACTTAATGGCTGCTGCCACTGTTGCTGTGCAATATTTAAAGCTGGGATGAGAAAACATTATGACCTTCATAAGGTCTGTGACTCAGGAGATCTTAAAATGCTTCCGTTTAAAATGTCACTCTCCTCAGAGTTTTTTTTTTTAAACTGCTTGTCTCTTGTAGGCCACTTTTTGTTGTTGAAAAAATATAGTTCTAAGGCAGGAGCAGCTGGCTGGATAGCTCAGTGGTGTAGGTATCTGGCTGTGGAGCTAGAGGTTGAGAGTTTGATTCCCCACGGGGCCTCCTGAGAGTAGAGCCAGCCTGTGTGACCTTGGGCAAGCTGCACAGTACACAGAAGAAGGGAAATGGTAAACCACTTCTCACTATTCTTGACCAGGAAAACCCTGGAATGGGTCACCATAAGTCAGAATTGATTTGATGGCACACAATTGTTATTACAAAGGCAGAGGGGGAAACCCAGTGTGGCAAGGTGGGTAGAGTGAAGGACTAGGACTAAGGAGACCTGTTTGAATTCCTGCTCAGCCATTTGGAAACTCACTGGGGGTGTGGAACTGGGAAAACCATTCCATAAATATCTCATTTACCTTGGAAGCCCTGTTAGGGTAGCTGTAAGTCAGTTCTGACTTAAGGGTACATAACAACAACCGGGCAGGACCATTTCGTTTTCCAAGGTATTCTCCAACCAAAATATTGTATATGAATATTCAAAGGAGTTAAAACTATAATACAAGATAGTGCCACATATAGTGCCAGTTTAGGGGGATCTCTATGTGCATGCAAATATATATGAAGGAGTTTATCGTTGTCTATTATAGCATCAGTCAGAATCCTGATACCCTGCATGACTATGTAAAGGCGATGGTGCAAGCAATGGTAGCTGCGTCTAGTGTTTCTCTTCATTGCACAGCCAACCGTGTGACTGGCCTTATGCCCAAGCAACCCACGTGCAGCTTGAGACATACAAAAAACACTTGCATGCAGAAAATGTCAGTAGGGTTTTGGCTAGTGCGTTACTGCTTATATTTTGGAGAACAAATAATCAGTATTTTTTTAAAAATCAGAAACTTTGGGGTGAAAACAAAATTTAAAAAAAGTTTAAAAAAGACAAAAAGGTGGTGGCACCTTAAAGACTAACTTTTATATTTTTTTTAAATGTGAGCTTTCGTGGACAGGTTCAGTTTATGACATAAGAGCAGGAAGGTAAAGAAACTCTTTGCTTTACCTTCTTACATATGGTTCGGATTCCTGCTGGGGTGGAAGGTGGAGGCCTTCCCCTGGACATTGAGGGGTTAGAATAGTCTCTTATCCTCAAATGAAATTGCTTTGATCCAGACATAGTCCTATTCGGGGTAGATAAATTGAAACCAATAGGACAAGTTAGCCATACATACTGATTTCACTGCAATTCTGGATTTGGATCTAACCCAGTGTGTGGCACAGGGTTAGGATGGCACCAGTTCTCCTACTACCCGAATCCAGAAGAGAGGTGCTGCTCCCCATTGCATAGGGGTGGATACAGCTACTTGCAGGACAATGCTCAATCAGAGAGAGGGAGGAGAAGTATTTATTTATTTTATTTATTTATTTATTACATTTTTATCTCGCCCATCTAGTCGTTTTGACTACTCTGGGCGGCGTACATCAGAGGTAGAGTAGTAGTAGTAGGGGAGAAGAAGGGATGGTAGTGTTGACAGTACTGGCAAGTATTCCTTGAGTGATGTCAAAAACAAGAACAGAGAGGCAGTGCAGAGGACTCTTACTACTCTTGCTGCCTCCCTAGCTTGGTTGCTTTCAGCTAGCTATTGATAATGATTGACTCTGAGGGAGGTCCTTGGGGCAAAGTCATTGTGGGAAGAGAGCCCTCCCCCCAAATTTCAATGGCTTTATGAGCAATGCTGATTCTCCAGTGATTGGCGGGTAGCCCCTCCTCCATCCCTAAATCTATGGAGTTGACACTGGAATATGCAAACAAACTCTGTTTATTAGAATCTGGGATGAGCGATTAATATAAAACAACTCAACTGACTATCCAGCCTTGTGGCCAGTTAATGCCACTAGCCCTGCTTTCACCTCCTTTTCTCTGTTTCTCCAAGCTAACTTCACTGGGGAAGTAGAGTCCAGAATTCACCTCAGCAATGGGTGCCATGATCCTCTGAGTCCTGGGACCCATGGAAGTAAAGGTCTATATGCTTGCACTTAGGGCAGGGGATGTGTTGAATCTGGGGTCTCATCGGGGGATGTTGAAGTTTCCCTGTGGGCCTCTGCTATTCCTGTTCACAATTAAACTGAGTTGTCTGCTGTCTCTGCCTTCAGCATCTCCACTGTGTAGGAGTAGGTCCTCCGTCTCTGGCTGGGCATTGTGCTTGGTGTCTTGGTTCCTGTCAGTCCCCTGGTATGAGGGACATGGAGGGGGTATATGATACTGGTGCTTGATTCCCTCACCTTTAGTGACCCTCACCTCTACACACTTGTCAGTTTAGGGGTCCTCTTTAACCACAATGTCCCACTTTTCCCAAAGGTCTAGTTGAGATCCGTCCAGCCCTTTGGCTTTTAGAACTTCCTCCAGTTCTTCTTGCCCCCCCCGATCCCTCATCTTCTTCCACTATTACATCTGCATCTCTTACAGCTTCTTCCTGCTTGGTTCGTCCCTCTATCCATTCTAAGGCCTCCTTTATATCCTCTATCTCCAAACTTCCCCCTGCCCTCTCTCCTCCCCAAGAGGCGGTCACCTAGAAGAGTGCTGGGTGTAATTCCTGGGTCTTTTCCCACCAATTCTAGGTTGAAGACAGTATAATATGATGTTGTGAGGTCAACAAATGGTGTTCCAGTTACTTTATATGCTTCAAAACCATCTTCTATATGCTGGGTTAGATTTAAGATTTCAGCCATACAGCTCTTGCCAAGTCTAAAGTTTGCCAATTTTGGAATTAAAAGAAGTTCATTTTTAGGGGCTAGACAGTTTAATATCATTCATTCAAACACTTTGCATAAGTAGCATAGTCAGGAGATTGACTTGTAGCCTTTGGGGTCTGGTAGTTCTTCCCCTGGTTTCAGCATAGCAATAACTTTTGTCTTCCACCATATGTTTGGAATTTGCCCGTCCAGCAGTTGGGGATGTTGGCAAGTCCTTGGGTCCGAGTCCCAAGTCTGAGTCCAAGTCTTTGAGTCTGAGTCCTGAGTCCCGAGTCCCAACCCTTGATTTCAATCTCCAAGTCCCTATTTAAAAGCTTTTAATAAGCTTTTAATTTTAAAAGTATTTTTAAAATAAAAAGCTTTTAAATCACACCTCCTCCTCCCAACCAGCTTCTTTTCTCTCTCCCCCTTCTTTTATCCCTCCCAGGGGAGCTCAAAGGACCTACTTTACCCCAAGGGATGAGGAGTCAAAGGATGAAGGCAGGCCCTTCACCTGTAAAGCTCTGGCACAGCAAAACTCACATCCCAAAGCACAGTCGATCTTGTGAGAGGAGGGGAGGAGCTTGATTTCATGAGATTGAGCGTGCTTCAGCCTTCTGAAGTGCAGGTCTCCATTGAAATAATAGGACTTGAAAATGCAGAATGGGTCCAAGTCACGAGTCGAGTCTGAGTCTTTAAACAACAATAACAACCCCAAGTTGAGTTCAAATCAAGTTGCCAGTACAGCTTAAGTCAGACTTGACAGTGAATCGCAAGTCGCCACCCCTGTCAGCAGTTATTAAAGTTGAAGGAGCCATTCCTTTGTGTTTTGCCCAAAATGTTTAATTTGCTTCATTTGGAAGGAGCCTCCTCGAAGAGTGGAAAAGCATTGCAAGTACATTTGGGTGTCCCCTGGGCAATGGCGTAAACTGTAAACTTGCTGATTAAAGGGCTAAAAAAGATGCAGAAGAATACATGCAGTATTTGGTAGATATTTTGAACATGCATTGAAAATGCAGAAGGTTGGTTCCTTCTGGCATTCAGCTCAAATGCACACTCTTCTGTGCATAAACTGAGTCACTTATTGCCTCTTTCAGTTCACTGTAGAGGTGCTACCATTGGCCAGAGTTGAGTTATTTGCAATTGTAATATATCAATAACATTGCCCAGAAGGAAGGGTTAAGAGAGATGCAGGACTTTTGTGTATTAGCCAATAAAAACAATATGGCCCCAAACAGAGCAAAACATGTCATGTTAATGCATGCTAATGAAAGATTAAATTTGCTTCATTGTAAGACATCCTCAATAATCAGCCTGGCTTTTAAAATCTCCCCTGTGCCCACAAAACCCAGATTTTACTTCATTATTCAGAAGAAACGAAGCTGCTATTCTAGGGGAATTAATTTTAACACTCTCTGTTTTGTGTGTAGATTTCTTAAAAGAATTGCTTGCAGAATGTTTCAGAGGCAGCAAATTCTTTACTAGAACTTGGCAGAGAGGGAATTGATTTGCATCTGGAAGATAGAAAGAAGGATGCTGCTGAACATTTTGGAGATATAAAATAGTTTTTAAAGGCCAGAATCCTGTTGAAAAAAAGAATTGCACAGAGAACGTTAATCACATAGGAACTTTGAGCCTCTCCCCCACTCCAGGTGACTATTACACAGCTAATTTTACAATTACTATGTGATCAGTTCTACAACAGGCTCCTCCCGCCCTGAGTGTGCAAACAACATTGGGAAGTGACTTGGTAGGAGAATTAGCATGTTAGGTAACTGACCTACAATTTAATCTACAATTTAAAGCTAAAGTCACAGACACAGATTTGCTATTCCAGAGAATGGGGCTACTTAAAGAAGGGTGAGAATTCCAATGTTGGCGGTGTGCTCTTAGTCAGTGATAAACCAGGAAGGTTTTCCAATCTCTTTGGATGGGCTTCCCGAAACTGTCAGTGGTACAGTGGAGAGATGAGTCTCGCTGTTGATTCAAGCAACCCTGCTTGGCCTATTTGTGCAGGTACATCGGCTCCTTCAGCTATTCTGAGGAGTTGAAGGTGATGAAACAATTGGGTCAATGAGTTAAGTGGGAAGACTTAGGAGAAATACACCCAAATACCAATAAAACCTATCTTCAGTTTTTTTCCATGTTATTTTGTCACCATCTTGTCCATGTAGTGGTTATCCAATGGAGTTCTTTTGGGCAGCAGTGGCTTCATATTTTGACTGATTTGCATTTTGATAAGAGCCAATGTTTTTGCATAAATCCAACAAAAATAACTTTAAGGAGTTTTTAAAAAAGAAACCTGGGAGAAAAGATAATTGACAGATTCATCCACATGAATCATTTTGAGTGCTTAGTGTGTGATTCTGACCTTTCCTAAACTCTCCATGTATAAATGTATCTATACTTAAATATAACAGGCTTGTATGAAAATAGCATTGTACAATATGCCAGTATGGGCAGAGTGGTAGTGTGATTGGCAGTTAAAGGACTGAATGCTGATTGGTTAGAATAGACAGTTGTGGGATGGAGTCTGGTCTGTGTGACAGCTGAGTTTGAGAGTCAGTTAAAGAATTAGATCTAAAAGTTTGACAAGAAGAAAGCTGCTTGAGAGCCAGTCAGAAGTAATATGTGCCAGAGTTTATTAAGAGAAGTATGTCTAGACAGCTTAGAGTGTGTGTCAGAAAAATTGAGAGGGTGTAAAAAAGTTATTTGGATCTTTAAATACAGAAGAAATGTCTTTGCATTTTACTGTTATTTTAAGCTTTATCATTCATATCCTAGAACCTACCTTTCCCTTCATACCTATTGTCTCTGTTCTCTCAAATAATAAAAACCTTGTTTGTTTAAATCAAATTCTCTTCTTTATTTATATTATGTGTAATTAAGCTGAAGTAAAGCAGACTACAGATGCAAATGTGCAGCTTATCAGTTGAAGCAAAGTGACTAACTTAAAATAGAAGAACCCTTCACTAACCACATTTCAGCTCAATGCCTTCTTTAGTGGCACTAAAGAGTGATGACTAGGTTTAAAGTGTTAAAAGATGCCAAGCAGTTTAAACCTGTGACCACAGAATATGACCTGCTAGTATGAAGATTAGTGGAAGGTCATTACCTCCTCAGGAAGTCAGGTCACTGCACTTAGCTCTTAATTCATGTGTATTCATTAATGTTTGTGGCTCTGGATTTCTGTGCATCCATCATTATTTATAATGCCAGCTTCCTCATTGTTAGCATCCGTGTGACAGAAAGATATGAGGAGAACTGACCTGAGAACTTTAGTTATTGGAAGTGCAGAAGTGAAGTCAGTAATTAAACAATCTTTTTTTGGGGGGTGGCGGGATCTGGCTGTGCTGTGCTTGGGATGCACAGCTTTGTTGTGAGTTGGGTTCTCTGGATTTTTTTGGGGGGGGAAGGGGAACTCACTGTGACAAAAACCTAGAAAAATGTCTGGGAATTGCTAAGAGAAGAAAAGCCAACAAAGTACAAATAGTGCTTCTGGGTCATTGTGGAAAATCAACTGATAGACTGCATGGAACAGCTTGTACAGGAGGTGGGCATGGGGGAATCAGGTTTCAACAATGTCTGTTAGAGTTTGTGTATAATACACATGACCTGCTGTCTGAATAGCTCAGTGAGTGGGAGCACCTAGCTTGTGGGTTCAGAAGTTCAAATCCTTATTGCGCCTTGTTGGAGAGCTAGCCTATGTGGCCTTGGGCAAGCTGCACAGTTCCAGAGTGCCCCCAGAAGAAGAGAATGATACACTAGAAAGCACTAAGAATAATCTGCATAAGCTGGAATTGACTTGATTATACATAATAGTTATTAAGACAAGGGCTAGGATGATATAGAAATGGCTCTTCTACAAAACAGTTGGGCAAACTTGCTACAACCGCATAATTGCAACAGTGTGGATGTACACATGCATGTGGAAACACACATGCACATGGAAACATGCACACATGCATGCACAAAAAGTCTGGAAAATACCAAAGAAAATCATATTGCAGTAATGAAAGAAAGAAAGTCAAAGGTACAAAGAGAAACTTGAGAAGTACTCAGTGGAAAAAGAGCAAGACTGCCAAGTGTGTGGAGTTAGAACCCCTTGAAAATGAACAGCAGAACTGGATAAAGCAAGCAGAGAAAAAGCTATACTGCAACAATCAGTCAGACAACATATGCACATGATGATCACTGTAGTCTTTAGAATACCATAAACACTGAAGAAATGCTCAAAATATTTACACTGAAAACTGTTCCCGCATGTTTAAACTGCTTGAACATTCTCATGGTAAGGCCATAATGGCATCGTGGCAACTTTAGGTAAAAGGCCACCCTGCAAGTGATTAATGTGAACATTTTGCTACTTCCTGAGTGTCATCTTTTTGGATCTATGCACAGATTAATTAAGATAACATCTAAATTATGTATAATATAATGATCCCTCCTGAATCTTCTAGAGATTAGAAATTAGATGTATCAGCCATGAAAAAACTCCATTTTTTCAGTCCTTGAAAGAATTCTCAGAATGATTTACTGATGACAAGCTATAGCCCATACATAATAAAATCACTGACAACAGAATAGAATGGAGCAACAGTATATCAGCACAGGCATTTGCAAAATCCAAGGACTCTCATTTATTGAACTAAATTAATCAAGATCTCATTATCCAAGAGATTGTGTGAGAAAATGACAAAACTGGGGCATCACAAGGAAAAAAGCACTTATTCATCACCAGCTCAATCACGACTCAAGCCTTTTTCAAGCATTCAGATGAATCCAGATGAGCTTCACCTTTCTTCCAGAACTGGAACCAAGGTGGCCTACAATATAGGTGAAAAACAATAGCATTAAAATACGATAATGTTACAAATACAAAAGTCAAATTAAACTCATATTATTGAACTACAATTAAAATTAAAACACTTTAAAATCTCACTAATACTAGTTTCTCTTTTAAAGAGAGAAAGAGAGAAAACCAGCACATCAGTTAAAATGCTGTTGTTTGAGGCTATTAATCAAGTTCTGCCTAAATAAAAAAGCCTTTGCTTGCCAGTAGCAAAGAGTCCCGGAATCTGGAAGTGGCCATAGAGGAGGCCCTCACTCTGTTCCCACCAAACAGGACTCTGAAGATGGTGGGACACTGAAAAGGGCCTTTCCAGCAGGTCTCAAAACTCAGTCAAGCTTGTGCGGATGAACACAGTGTTTCAAATAGCTTGGATGCAAGCTATAAAGGGTATATAGGTCATAACCAGCATTTTGAATTGTGCCCAGAAATGAACTGTCAAGCTGTTGGAAGAAGAGGCATGGGTTCTATGTTCCTTATAACTGATCCCTTCTGGGGAGAACCGAAGCATCCTGTACAGGTTTGAGGGCCATGGTTTATGTGGGCTTCCCTCACAAGGGGCAAGTGAAACAAAACAAAGAAAACACTCCCACTGTATTCCAACCAATCCAGGCTCTTTTGCAAATTCAAAATTCCAACTTTCCCTTCCCGGGCTTTCTGAATGGCTAATGACTGCAGACCTTGCCATAGTATTTAATGGGAAATGTCTTGGGTGATTTAACAGACACTGGATGAAAGAAAGCTCAAATGAAAGTAGGGGGAAAACAACAACAAAATGTTCATGTACCCCTCTTTCACTGAAGCAAATCAGTCTGTTTTAAGAGGCTCTTTTGTGGAGACTAATAGAAGACCCTGAAAAAAAACATAGAACCTCTTCTGTGTGCTCTCCATGCATTTTCAAATGAAAATCTCATCCCTAATCACAGTGTTCCTTAGTTTAACTAGTCTGCACCCATCCTAAATACAACAGCACAGAATGCTGCTGAGGAAAAAAACCTTAATACTAATGAACAAATGATTCTTTTAAAAAACAGCAATATTTCAGCTCTGATCTTAAAAACAGCTTGTGCACAAGGTGCAACTGGGGATCTATTATATGGATGAAAAAAAAGAGAGAATAAAACAGAAATGGTACTTGAGGCACTGAAAAATGCTTAGCATTATCTGCCATTTATTGCTATCACTTGCTTGCTGGGCCAAAATCACCTTATGAAGCTATTACTTAACAGCTGCGAACAGCTAAGACAAGGCTGAAATATGTACCTTTTGGCTTGTCTGGGGTATTATCTGAGTGTTAGGGATGACTCCGATGATAGTTTTGTTGCAGACTCTCCTTCCCTACAGGAAAAGTAGAACATCTGTTCTAAGGAAATGCATTTTTACAGAGTTCGAACAGTAAAACGTTTATTTTACTTTGTTTTATTTTATTTTATTGATTTGTCCTTTGTGTGTGATTGTTCAATTTTAGCTTGTCAGCCACCTAGAATAGTGCATTGCAGTAATGGGGCGATAAATAAATAAATAAATAAAAGTTTATGACTTGCTCATGGATTCAAATGTAGGTTGCAGAGAAAATGTGAAATGCCATAGAAATCCTGCCCCTAGTTGTGAGCAATCCCTGCCTTAATACATAAATTCGGATAAGTGGCTGAAAGGGCAATAAGCTGGCTTCTCAGCCCTAAATATTCTTTTGCAAACTGATTCAGTAGCATGTTTCTTTTTCTTTTTTCTTTTTAAAAAGAAAGTTGTGTTCTGCAGGAAGTTCTTGTCATTTTCCATTGGAAATAAAAAAGATTTCGGGAATTCCTCTGTGAGACCTGAAAAGACTGGCAAAAGTCATTTTCTTAACAGTTAATGATGTATTTGCAGGGTTTAAATCCCATAACACATTGACACATTTCCAGCATGGTTATTCTTGGAGTTCTCATGGTGTTCCAGGCAGGAAATAAGCAATTTCTCTGAGGGAGAAAAAAAATCCCCCTCAAAATTAATACATCCCAGGACAGTACAGTGAATGAAATCTTAGGCTGGGCTTCAGTAGAGTTCAGTTTATGACCCTCTGCTTCACCATAAATGTGATAAATGTACTTGGATGGGTTATTATATCCGTGATTCACATTTGTAAAGTAGAATGATAACAAAAATACTGAACTGCTTGCTTGTTGCTTGTGACTAAGAGTAATGACTGTAAAGCAGGGCTGGGCAAAGGGTGGCCCTCCAGATGTTGTTATATAGCAGCTCCCCTCAGTCCTAGTGAGCTTAGCCATGGCTGAGGAATGCTGGGAGTTTCAGTCCAGTGGTTTATGCATCTGGCTGTGGAGCCAGAGATTGAGAGTTCGATTCCCAACTGTGCCTCCTTGACAGGGGCGGGACTCGATGATCCATAGGGTCATTGCAATTCTAAGACATGATGATGATGATGATTTTTATTATTATTATCTGGAAGCTTGAACTTTGCTTCCTTTGCTGTAAAGCATTTTCAAAGCATTTTAACTAATATTGTATAATACAGATGCATCTGGAGACACACAGGCGACCCCCTTTTAAAACTCTGCATTAAGAATCATAGAATCATTCTTCATTATTCTATAAGCTGGAAGGGGCCTATAAGGTCATCAAGTTCAACAGGAATACAAATCAAAGCAGATCTGCCATGTGGCTTTCTAAATTTCTCTTGAATGCGTCCAGTGTTGGGGCACTCACAACCTCTTGAGATAATTGATTCCATTAATTTTTCCTCTTTGGTGATCCCATATCAGATCACTGCTGTTTGAACACTTCCATATATAGCAACAAAGGCATTAACACATCTCAGAGTAGAAGAATACCATTGCCCCAAATCCTGTTGCTTAGTGTAGTATCTTAAAGTAAGTCACAGTTAAAGTAGGTTAACTGTGAGTCAATGGAATCTCTGGAGGAGCTGACTCACCAAATCCCCAATGATCCAATGGGCCAATACTAGTGTGATTTACTGTACTAAGCAACAGGATTTTGGTCTTTATTTGGGCATGCATGGGTGGCGGGTCTTTAAGTTCCTTTCACGGTTTATCCAGGAATTAGAGATGTCTACACATGGGCAAGAGGAGAAGGGGACGACAGAGGACGAGATGGTTGGACAGTGTCATCGAAGCGACCAACATGAATTTGACCAAGGAGGCAGTGGAAGACAGGAGGGCCTGGCGTGCTCTGGTCCATGGGGTCACGAAGAGTCGGACACGACTTAACGACTAAACAAACAACAACACATGGATAGGGGAATGTGATGAAGAGAAATTGGTATGGAGCTGCCATTGCCTCTTCTCTTCTGGGATGGTGTGTGTTACTGTGTGTGGAGGGAGTGGCAGGGTGGTTGATTGGCTGGCTTGCTGTGTACATATATGTGTGGGCAGGGAGGTGAATGTTTTGCACAATATGTGTGGGGATGGTATTTTGCTTTCCAGCTCAGCTGGCAAGACGAGCTTCTCCCGTGTTTGTGTGACTGGGGAATTGCATGGAATTACCTGTACAGATATGAGTTTGGCTCTGCCTATTTTTGGCTCCAGCTACCATTGGCATTCAGCCTTAACGTGGTCACCTCCGAGAGAATGCAAATGATTTGCTGTGTTTCCATGTTGGCTACGGAAGAAGAGATGCAGAAAGTTGGGGAAAGTAGCACATTGCATGTTCTGGTGCCAAATTCCCTCTTTTTTATATATATTACACCCTCCTTTTAAACCCTCCTGTCAGCCCACCAGATATCTATGGCTCAACATTTCAAAACAGAAATGGAATGAATTCACCCCAGAAAAGAAGAAATTTTTTAAATAAACTTTTCAAAGCCAAAGTAGAAATTATATTTATTCAAGAGACCTATATCAAGGAAGTAGACAAAAAGTTGTTAGAAAATCCTAAACTGGGTAAAGTCTTTATAGCTTCAAATCAACAAAAGAAGAAAGGGGTAGCAATGTACATAAAAAAGGAGCTAGAACCGAAATTAGTATAAGCTTCAACAGATGGAAGAATATTAATGGTGGAAGTTTTTAAAGACAGAGAAGAAATATTGTTGGTGAACATCTATGCACCAAATGAAGCGCAACAAAAATTCTATCAGCAACTGAAGAACCAGCTGATACAAAGACCGGAAAAGAAAATGTGTATTATGGGAGACTTCAATGCAATAGTGGATAAACAAAAAGATACTTCGACGACGGAAAAGGGAGAAAAAGGACAAGAAATATGATCCCAAGGTTTTTCTGGAAATGGCAGAAGAACTTAATTTAATTGATGTATGGAGAACTAGGTATCCTCAGAAAAGAGATTACACATTTTATTCAAATAGATATAATTCATGGTCAAGAATAGATAACTGCTGGATCTCAGCGGAAATGACACATCAAGTGGAATAAATTGAAATATGACCGAATACATATGCAGACCACAACCCAATAATGATGACTCTAGGACAAGTGGCAAGAAGAGGAGGTTGGAGACTAAATAGCTATTTATTGAGAGATGAGGCCTTTTTGATTAAAATCAAAAAAGAATTAGAATTTTTCTTTCAAATTAATAAACCCCAGGACACAGAAATGACAATAATATGGGACGCAGCAAAAGCCTATTTTTGTGGTTTTGCGATAGAATTTAATGCACAAAGAAAAAGAGAAAGAAATAAACAAGTTCAAGTTTATTGTATTAGCTAAAAGCCGTCACAATTGTTTAAAATACAAATATGATCTAATAAAATCATGATAAAATCACAGACATATAAAATAAGCACAGATGGAAGGCTGACAGAGGAAATTCATACTAACAAAGGGGTAAAACAAGGGTGCTTATTCGCACCCCTACTTTTAAACTTTTATATTAATAATATTGTAACAGCTTTAAACCATCCAGATCATTTCCCCCCCTCAATTGGGAACTATAAGATTGCAAGTCTTATATATGCTGATGACATTGTATTATTATCTATGAACAAAAAGGGACTGAAGAGAAGCTTAAATAAGCTCCAAGAGTTTAGCCACCTAGAGCAACTAAAAATAAATTATACAAAATCTAATGTGATGATTTTTGGAAAGCATCCCCCCAAATTTAGTTGGACTATAGGTGAAAATAAAATAGAACAAGTCCAGACCTTTAAGTACCTAGGTGTGCATTTTGATGAGAAAAACTGCTGGAAATCCCAGATACAGAGCACGAAACTATCGGTTCAGAAATCTAGCCATGCTCTGGTCAAATTTTTCCATTCCAAAGGTGGTAAACTAGTAACCCCAGCTTTAAAAGTCTTTTCAGGGAGGGTCATCTCTCAAATGCTTTACGGAATTGAGATCTGGGGTATGAATCAGAATAACCTACACCATCTTGAAGTAGTACAGAATAAATTTCTGAGACACATCCTCGCGGCACCCCAGGGGACTCCAGCAGCTTTTCTTAGAACCGAGACAGGCATGGTGTCCATTAAAGCCAGGGCAACTCTAGCTACATTCTCTTACTATAAGAGGGTGATGGATATGTCCGACCACCGTCTACCTAAACGTTGTATGGTAGAGCAATGGAAGAGTGGCGGCTGGGCAACTTCAGTTCAAACCCTACTAAAATCTAAATCCCTCTCCACAGATATTTTTGTTTTTTTCTGAGGTTAAAAGGATGTTGAGGGACTGGTTCTACAAATTGGATAACGACCAGGACTTAGCCTTAATTCACTCTTCAAACTTTTCTCACTGGTACCATCTGCTGAAAACAAACCACTCAATGGCGCAATACCTACATACACTTACTTTTGCCTCCTTGAGAACCGCATTCACAGAACTCCGTTTCCAAACCATGCCAACCGCTGTCTTAGATGGCAGGTATATGAATGTCCCTAAACATCTAAGGCTTTGTATTTGCGGAGCAGGTGAGATAGAGGATCTTGTCCACTATTTACTCCACTGTCAGCTCTATCAAAACCCCAGAGAAAAGCTCCTGGGTAACATTTTGGCTGCTCTACAGGAGGAAAGCCCTCAGATAAAGGTGGTCAGGTTACTTTTGGACTGTGACCCTTATGTTACATACAGAACAACACTGTTTGCAAAAGCGGCCAGAAATATTCGAGCTAATTTCTTGAAAGTCATTGCGATCAATTGTGCGGGGGACTCCCAGATATGAAGAAATAAACAATATCAAGCACTAATAACATCTCTAAAGAAAGAAGAAATGGAATTAAAGAAAACACCTACAGTTAAGCACCTAAAAACAAGATAAATATTTTACAACATAAAATCAACTTATTAGAACAAGAAGAAATGGCAAAACAAATTAAATTTACAAGGCAAAACTTTTTTTGAGAATGCTAATAAACCAGGAAGGTGGTTAGCATATAGAATTTAAAAAGAGAGAGAAAAAACAATGATCAATGTAATACTGGATAAGGAAGGACGGGAAATATATAAACAAAAGGAAATTGGAAAAGTAATAGAAATGTTTTATACTAATCTTTACAAAAAGAAAGAGATTGAGCAGGAGCAACAATGGAATTATTTGGATAAACCTCCGGACTGGAGATTTAGTTCTCAACAATTGGAAAATTTAAATATACCAATTACAACAAGTGAAATTGGAGAAGCATGGAAAAACAGAAAAATGGGAAAGCCCCGGGACTAGCTGGTTTTCCAGCTGAATATTACAAAGCATTGGAGGAAACTCTAAATCCATATTTCAAAAAATTAACAGAGTATATTGAAACTAGAGGGGAAATCCCGGATTCATGGAAAGAAGCGCACATTTCCCTAATACATAAAGTGGGGACGGAGAAAAAACAAATTAAGAATTACAGACCAATCTCTCTTTTGAATGTTGATTATAAGATATATACGACCATCTGGGCAACAAGATTAAAGAAGGTACCTACAGAAATGATACACAAAGACCAGACAGGCTTCATCCCTAAAAGGAAATTATCATCAAATATAAGGTCAATAATAGACATTTTGGAATATTATGAAATACACCCAGATAAACAAATGATGTTGATTTTTCTAGATGCAGAAAAGGCCTTTGATAATGTCAACTGGGAGTTTATGCTGCTGCAATTGAAAAAGATGGGAGCAGAAGGAAGTTTTCTACAAACAATTAAAGCAATATATACCAAACAGAAGGCCAAGATTAAAATCAATGGTCAAACAACTGAAAATATCCAAATTGAACAAGGCACAAAGCAAGGTTGTCCCCTCTCTCCGTTATTATTTATTTTAACATTAGAGATTTTAAATAGACAAATAAGAGGGAATACTGGAATTAGAGGTCTTAGAATCAGGGGAGAAGAATTTAAGCTACAAGCATATGCTGATGATTTAGCAATAATATTAGAAAATCCCCTGGACAGTTTGGAAGAATTATTAAGAACTATAGAAGAATTCAGAGCTGTAGCAGGTCTTAAAATAAACTACCAAAAAACAAAATCCTTGACTAAAAATATAAAGAAAGAAGACGTTAAAAAACTGATAATGAAAACTAACTTTGAGGAGGTACAAAAAGTGAAATACTTAGGAGTCATTATTATAAAAAAAAACAAGCAATCTGATGAAAGAAAATTATCTTACAACACAGAAGGAAATACAGAGAGACTTGGAGGAATGGAATAAGCTACAAACCTCAATGATGGGAAGAATCTCGATAATAAAGATGATGATCCTACCAAAATTGCTATTTTTGTTTCAAAATTTACCAATTTTATTAAACTATAAATACTTCAAGGACTTGGACAGCCTGACGTCAAAATTTGTATGCAAGGCCAAGAAACCAAGAATAAAATTAGAATATTGCAAGACTTAAAAGAGAGAGGTGGTTCAGGATTGCTGAGCTGGCTATTATATTATAAGGCATGAGCTATGGTCTGGATAAAAGAATGGATAACATTAGAAAACCAAAGACTATTGAAATTGGAAGGTCATGATTTAAAAATGGGTTGGCATGCATATGTGTGGTATGGGAAATTTAAAGAACAGTCACATTTTGCAGAACATATTCTGAGGAAGGCGCTGTGCTTAGTATGGCAAAAATTTCAAATGCAAACCTATAAGAAAATTCCAATATGGGTAGCACCAATAGAGGCATTTACATTGAAAGTATTGAATCAGAAGGGAGCGTTACTCACGTATAAAGACTTGTTAACTAAAGATCAGAACATGAAAGACAAACAAGATTAGAGAAATTGGGGCTAGCTACAGATTGGTGGTCAATGCTGAAACTAGAATCAAGATATAAAAAGGACAAAAACATGGGCTTTTTTGAGGGGAAAGTCCAGGTGGATGAACTATGGATATACACTAATGAGCGCGGGCGCTCGGGCGCATGTGTGAAGGGGTGGGGGAGAGCTCATGCCAGCGCTGGCAAGCGTGTGCATGTGCAAAGCAGCTGTGGGGAGGGGAGAGCGTGCGGGGGGCCCAGGAGGTTGATCTCCGCGGCGCGGTCCGGCTCAGGCCACGGACCGGCACTGGGCTGCGGACCGGGGGTTGACGACCTCTGATTTAGAGGATGAGAGGGTGAAGGAGGTGATGGTAAAATGGGCACAAAACTTTGGATATAATATTGATATTGATGAATGGACAAAAATGTGGAAAGATAATTACAAAACGATCAAGCCAGTCAATCTTAGAGAAAATATCCTTAAAATGTTTCATAGATGGCATTTTACTCCGGTGAGATTGGCAAAAATGTCAGAAGGGATCAGTAATGTTTGTTGGAAGTGTAAAAAAAATCCAGGGACTTATTATCATATGTGGTGGTCATGCGAAAAAGAAAAAGAAATTGGTTACAGGTTTGGGAAATGTCACAAGAGATTGTTCAGCAAAAATTAAGTTTTCAACCTGAAATGTTACTATTGAATATAATGCCAGAAATTATCAATAAGAAAACAAAATATAGTCTACTGTATATATTTACCACAGCTAGGTTACTCTGCACCCCAAAATGGAAGAATGGAGAGACAGCAACAATGGAAGAGCTATTAAAGAAGCTATTGGACATTGCAGAACTAGATATGCTTTCAGAGACACTACGGGATCAACCAAGAGACTTTGTAAAGGAAAGCTGGAAGCTGACATATAATTGGGCCCAGAAAAAGACAGGAATCTAGGAGAAGAATTAGTTTATAGTGAATCAGTGCTCACTGGAATCCTTTGAAGATACTCAGATGACCAGACGACAGCGAAATTTCTGATCTATAGGGGTAGTATGGATGTTTAGTTTTGATATTTTTTTGTCATTATTGTTAGGTTTTTAGTGTTTTTTGTTTTGTATGTTGGGTATGTATGAATAAAATAAATAATATATAAAAAAACCAAAAACAGAATTGGAGACCAATAATAAGTGTAAGCCCTTACAGCATCTTCAAGGAGGCAACTAATGTGACCGTTTTTAATGCTACGTATGTGTATGCTACACATTTTGTCATATCGTTTTGTCATTTGTTTTCAAACCTGTGAATTCTAAAGTCTAGAGATTCCCTGTGCTTGTCCCTGGATTAATGCAGAGTGGTAAACATTGCTTGCCAAACCAAGATCTTTGTTGTATGTCTTTGTCAGGATCTCTGTTGCCTCAGAAAGGCAAATAAACAATATGAAATTGTGGAAGCCTTCCTCTGAATTTTTAGTAAAGTTCTGCCTTTTAGTGCAAACATCTTCTTATTGCTTCTTTGCATGTAGGACAATAGGGAGGCTGAAAATTCTTATCTTCATACTTGTAAAATATCCTTATGGACTTTAGTCAATCCTTTTGTTAATGCCTTGAAAGACAGTATTCATCGATAGCAATAATTACTAATTATTTTACACAGTCCTCTAATGTTGAAATCCCACCATCATTTGGAATAAACAGCAGATCCTTCATGACTTGATTTCTTACCAAGCATTGCTTTTGTAAACTGGAACACAAATGCCTCATCCTATGTATAAGACATAAATTAAACTACTGCCTGTTTAGTTTTTCTTATTATGCATTCAGCACTGGAGGTAGTAGAAATGTGGATTTGTGGACATTATTATTTATATATCCTGTGGGAGATTTTGCTTCTATTACAGAAAAGGAAAAACGTAACAAAAATTACTGTTTTTGAACTCTCAAAAGCATCATGATCAGGACAAGGAAAATTGTATTTCTGTATTTCTCCCTGTCTAGCATTTTTCCATGAGAAGATCTCCATTAAAAAATTGTACAGTTATTGGCTGAAATCCTGTTGCTCAGTTCTGCATGTGAAATAATGATGATATCATCAGTAGGGGGAAGATCTTTATGACATTTCACATTTTCTCTTCAACCTATATTTGAACCCATAAGCAAGGTCAAACATGTTTATGCGCAATCTGGCCTTTCTCAACAGATTACTCAAAAACATGTTCAAACTCACCCATAAACTCAAACAGAAGTGGCAGAAAAAAATGATATGTCATGTGCACTCTGACGTCATTAATCAATACTGCTGCTGATGTTATCTCCATTATGCACATGGAGCTATGTAACAGGATTTTAGCCATTGTATGGAATCTATTCCCTAAAGGACACAACTGTTGCTGCAAAGAAAACATTCCCCCCCTTGAAATGGTAATATTTTGTTGTTAGATAACAAGTGCTGTAGAGCATGTGGTCCTATAAAATTGTAGACAAATCTCATGATATCTTTCATAGTATGTTTCCAAAGAGTAGTCATATTGTTGAAACAAAATAGCAAAGAGTGTTGTACTACATTATGGACTAGTAAGGACTATTTGGCCTGAGTATTTGTGGCCTGCAGCTTGCATTTGACACAGTGAGGTGCATAATGTTGAGTAGGGGTGCATCATCGAGTAGGGGGCTATTGTTGAAAAGTCTGCAGGTCAAGCAAAAAGTTCAGTTAAAAAAACCATGTTGTCAAACAAAGCACATAGAAGCATGGTCAATCTGAGTCACAGAGAGTTCCAAGAAGTCAGGTGAGAGTCAGTTTAAATGGTTGTCTTCCATAGCTAACTCAGAAAGCAGAATTTATAGCTCTTAGTTTGCTTTTGCCAGACCTCCAGCTGTTTGCAATTAGTTATTGGGAGCCTATTTGACTTTCAGATATCATCCTTGTTTCTGCTCTAACAGCTGGAGCTGTCATTGCTCTTTTGGGCAAGCAGTCTGCACAGCTGCCAAGCTCTCTGTATCCACAGGTCCTCCTTGGCAGGACTGACATCTGTCCTCCTCTTCTCAACTTCTGAAAGGGTGCAGCCAGCTAGGCTATCAAATTCCCTTTGTGCACGTGCTTCCTTCCCTTGTGAAAATGACTCAGCTGGCTGAGGCACGACAGGTTGTAGTCCATGAGGAAAAATAAAAGTCATCAGCCAAGATGCCACAACATTCTTTTGGCTTCATATAATAAGATACATCTACTCCTCATACCTTCTGTTGTGTAACATTTATGATTATCTTACTAATTCCTCATTTTATTAATTCTTTGCAGGCTAGAACAGAGATGTAGTTTATGTAGATGCAGAACAGAACCATGTAGTTTATGGTTCACCTGCAAACTAAGGGGCACTTCTCTTTTTTTGCACTCTTCTTCCTTGGCTACTCCAAAATTCAATAAATAAATAAATAAAATTGTATTTTGCTAAACAAAATATCTGTCTTTCTGCTCCTGGATGCTTTAAGGAACACATATTTTTCCATTAGAGGCTTTGAGAGGATGTTCCTGAGACGTCATCTCCCATTTACAAAGACAAACATGGAAGGGCTGATCCTATCTTACATTTTCTCTCTCTTTTAAAAAACAACAACACACGATCTGAAGTGACTATTTTGGGTCTGATGTGGTCTCTGGTGGAGACTGACAGCAAACATTGTCGCTCAAGCTTTTCCAAGGTTTCTTACTCCTGGATTACAGTCTTCTTTTGTAGTGCCAGTTAACTGCAGGGATACATGTCTCGCCTCTGAGGAAAAATGATCTAGAGTAGGAAATCTGTGCTTCCCACCACCTATCACTTCAGGAAATTTGTTTTGCTATTTAAAAACAAAACAAAACTGATGAGTAAGCGAGCTACAATTAGGGATGTACACCTTTGTTTCATTTTTTTGGGGTTGCCTCTTGCATGTATGTGTGTGCATTGCTCCTTTCATTTACCACAAAACAGGTGCCTCTTCCGGATCCTTTCAGTTCATTTTTCCCCATCCAGAGAGGAAAGAGTAGAGCTGGCTGGGAAAGGGTATGCATGGCGGCAGCAGCGGGAAGCATGGGAAAGAGCAGTGGGGCTGACTGGGCAAGGTAAAGAAGTGCATGGCGATGAGAGCAGGAAGAGAGGACAGAGTGGTGGGGCAGGTGGGGCAAGGAGGGGAGGCACATATAGGCAGTGGTGGGAAGGAGGACAAAGAGCAGTGGGGCTAACTGGGCAATGAGGTACCCAGTAGCGGCTAGGCAAGTGGAGAAAGGGGAAGGAGAATGGCATGCACCTACTTGAATATCAATGTGAGGTGATTTTACGTGGTGAATGAAGGCAACAAATGAGGGAAACACGGATTAATATAGAAGATCCATGTCACTCTCATTCACCTAAATGGATCATTAGTATTTCTAAGACTTTTTTTCAGAACCTAATGGAAGAAGCCCAAAACGAATCTAAGACCCTCTTCTGCATCGATTCAATTCATCGTAACTATAAGTGCTACCGTGTAACCTTACTTGGCATAGATCACCTTTCTTAACGAGGATCTCCTCCTTCTCTCTAATGTCGCAGGGCACACCTCTTCTGATTTAATGTGGAAACAGTGAATATACAGTCATCCATTCCTTGCAAAAAAACATTTATAGAACTGCCAGTTGACCCTTGAACTGCAGCCTGGCTTTGTGTTTTCCAAGATGGAGAGACAGCTGTTAATTTTTTTATACCAACCCTACTTGGTGCAGTCTGGTTCCTGGACACCTACTGGTGATTCATTCCCTCTGAAGTTTCCTTCTTCAAATTGAGTTGAATGGCTTGCTTCTATTTGCATTTGACAAATTAGCTCGCTTTTGCTTTTGCTTTCTATTTGATCACCAGGAGATAAATAGGGCTTCATCCGCCTCTATGAGTTCTCAGGCATGTACCTCTGAAAGGGATAAGACTGCAAGAGGGGGAAATGTGTCTTTCCTTTAACGTGTGATCTGACCTTCAGAAAGTGTAGATTTTGGACTTGGGAACCTTAATGGTCAAGACTGCTCTTGTACTCTTTGTACCACTAGGCTACAAAGAGGCTTCTCCCATTCAAACCTGTATTTTGCTTCTTCCTGCCATGTGTGCCTCAGTCGTTTGTGGCCACTTTTCACCAGTCAGGCACTATTGAGTAAGACCCTCTTCGTTTCATATGATTCTGCTTCTGAATGTGAGTCCAGAAGTTGCCTTACACAACTGATGGGGCCAAAAAGCAGCTACCTTGAGATGTAGGAGTGGGCAGAAACAGAAATCCAAATCTCTCCAAAAATGGAGTACATATAAGTGGTTCCTGATCCGTCACAGACTCCATTCACCTTGAAGGAGAAATACTTGTTAAACTACTTTTCTGCCTGATCTCTTGAAGCTGTCAATACTCTGACAGAGAAAAGCATGCCTAAGGGAGGGAAAATCAATTGTACTGTTTATATGCTTTCTCTGGCTTGTAAGGGGGAGTCAGTTATAATATCAAAAAAGTGTCATGCTTTTTTCCCAGAAATGATTCACCAAGTCGCCGTAAGTGTCATCTGAGCTCAGGAGCATTAAGCACTTAAGACAGAACATTGGAGAGGTGTGAACCAAAGAAGGGCGTAAGAAACTGTCTGTTCTTTTAAAGAAAGAAAAACCCCACCACACTAATTTGTTGCCAGCGTCTGCAAAAATGGAACTATGTTTGTTCAGGGAAAAAAAAAAATAGCCCAGGAGATTGTAGTACATCATGAAGAAAACATAGATCCATTGTTTAGGAAGAGCTATCACCAGCTGTGCTAAAGATAAAAGGGGAGATAGAGAGTGAGGTATGCTGTCTACAGATCACCATAAGAAAGGCAGGAAACAAATCTAAGAAATAAATGTTGGCTCAAGGAAATCACATTGCCTCCTTTCAAGTTAACTAAGTAGATTATATCTGTTCCACAGACTATGGTTGTGTTTATTCACAAACATGGGCCATGGGCTATAGGCATCTGTTTTTGTTTCATCTAAATAGAAATAAAAATAAAAGAACAAATAAAAAAGACAAAAATGTGGTGGCACCTCAAAGACTAACTGTTTCAGCAAAAGAAGCGATCAAAAGTGTCACCAAAGGACAGGAGCACAACAATGTGAGTGACCATATTCAGACTAGTTGGATGTTCTCTCTGTCTCTCCTGTTGGATGGGGACCGTAATGTCCAGACTAATTTCCACGGCAAAGGATCTTTCACAAGCTTTGCATGCCACATGTATCCAAACACATTTCTACACACGTATGCTGACTATTTCTGAACTAGAGCAGCGGATAACAAAACCATGGTGTACCACATGTATTCCTAACAAGGACCATCAAAGTGACATGTTGGAGTATGTGGGTTGCCTGGCCCTTCATAGGGTGACATTTTCCTCAACAGACACTGACCCAAATCATACTGAGACTTTATGAACACAAGAGGAAATCATGTACTGTAAGTTGCCATGGTCAATTGTAGCATGTTGATGTGGTGCTTGGGGGGTATACTCACTGGGTATACTGTTGGGAGCAAAATTGGAAATCCAGCTAGGCTGTTGGCTGGCATCCTCTTGGCACCGCTTCATTGTGTGGCAACACATGTGCACGTAAAACACCAACAGCATTTGGGCCACTTTTTGTTATTGGGGTAGGACTGTTCACACAAGGCTCTCTTGGAAATAAGCTGCTTTCCTCCACAATTTATGTTGGTTTTTTCATTTTGGAGGGCTTTAAAATCAGGTTTCATTGTTTTGTACTGGAAAAAAACAGTAGTAATATCCTAAAAATATATATTTTGTGTTGTTTACACTTCTTTTCCTCCTAAAAGGAGACTACCCTCTTTCCCTGAAAATAAGAGCTAACCTGAAAATAAGCCCTAGTATGATTTTTCAGGATGCTTGTAATATAAGCCTTACCCCAAAAATAAGCCCCAGTTAAGTGAAACCCCGCCCTCCACCATTGTGCAGCAATCAGAAGATGACATGACTGTATTTGATTAAATGTAGATTGTTGTACATGAAAAAAATAAGACATCCCCTGAAAATAAGCCCTAATACGTTTTTTTGGAGCAAAAATTAATATAAGACCCTGTCTTATTTTAGGGGAAACACGGTATCAGTTACCCAAAACAAATTCTTCAGTTTGCGCAAATGTGTTTTTTCATTGGATCTCGATGCTTGCGTATTATGGAATGCCACAAAACCTTTTGCGGACATGAGGCATTTTTATGCCTTGTAATATAGCAAAATCCCCAGTGGGATCAGAAAATAATCTGTAAGTCACTCAATGCAAGTTTTTTTTTAATTCACCAGGAAAAGCATCAAAAATTACCATCTCAAGATGGCTAGCAAATATGGAGAAACACTATTTAACCTCAAAGAGAGTCCAAAGCCAGCCTCAAATAGTCATTTTATTTACAAGGAGGCAGTGATCATTTTTCCAAGGTGATATAAGACTTTTGTTTTTGACACCATATAAATTTCTTACACTTCCACAGCTGTTCTGCTGGGCTCCTTAGCTCCGATCAGTGGCTGCAAAAATTATTTCAGAATTGGCATGAGCATCTAACTTGAAGTTTGAAGACTAATAGATAATCTTTGAAGTCAAGGTGTTGAGCAACGAAAGCCCAGCAACTCAATACGAAAGCCAGAAAATCTGAAGCAGAACTGCTGTACTGTTTCTTTCCTTTTCAGTTAGTTTGGGTTTAGCTTTACTGCTCTTAATTAGAAACTGCTGTGCTTGCTTTGCCATTATTGACAGAAAAGCCTTTGTATGGATAGCACCTTTTCACCACATAATAAGCATGGAGAGAAAATCCAAGCTGATCAAACAATTCACTGAGAAAATTGCCTTACCTTACATGCAATTTTACATGAATTGAAAAACTAGTCATGGAGGAATATGATTGTTGATGAGTCGTGTTTAGCTCAGCCTGTTAATATAGTGAAAATGCATACAGCCACTTTTTAACTCACTGAACAGAAGCCTGTTGGTGGCTCTGATTTTTGGACATTAAAGGTTCTTGCCAAGTCCCGAGGACCACAAAACTTTCCCCATATGAAAAAAGAATCCTTAGGGAACCTCAAAATCTTGAGGGGGGGAGGGGGAGATAGGAAATTGTTAATTAAAGTTGAAATTTGATGATATCATCTGCCTTATGCCTACAAAGCTGTATCAACAAGATTCTGGCTATTGTGTTGACACTACAAAAGAAGGATGGAACAATACGATTTATATAGAATAGCCTATTATACATAGTCAACAGAACAGAATACTGTAAATGTTTGTTTTAATAAAGGAAGTACTGTAAAAAAGAAAAGGATGGGAAACATCTTTCAGTTTTTCAATCTACATTCTCTATTCTGTGGCCTCAGACAAGAAAACCTACTAGAATTGGTGTGTTGAGCACACTGAGAAACCACCAAAATTGTCTTGATAGTCTAAGCTGCTTAGCCATGGATGATCAAGAGAGTCTTTATTTGGGAAAGAAATTTCAAAGGACCCGGGCGGCATGCTGAGATTTCTGTTAATTCTTTAGACATGATGAACAAAACTGCAAATTATGTTACAAGGTAGAAAGTTAGGTTACTCTTATTTCATTACAGTAGCAATACTTTTGACACCTTATAACATGCCTTGAGGTGAGGCCCATAATGAATCCAGCAGGTGAAGTGTGAAAAAATTATGATAAGAAAGTCATGTAGCACTTTTAAGTTTTATAAGTTATGAAAGTAGAGGGCAAGTTTTTAGGCTCAACTAGATCACAAAATAGATATGAATGGTGAAATAATATGTTGACAGGACTAAATTGATCAAGGCTGCAACCTGATCCATATTTTACTTGGCAGTAAATCTCATTAAACATAGTCAAATTCAACTGAACACTTCTAAATACACATGCGTGGGATTACCCTGTCAATGTACCACTTCATACCTCCTTAGTCCTTTGTTATGGATAGTTTTCATACAGCCTAGAATATGGACAAGATCTTGAGAAATGTCAGGGTGTCCATGCTTGTGGTCATCCCTTTGACCAACCTTTCTCATGAAAAAAGCCAGAATTGGGCTTACTGAATGGGTCTTTGAGGACGGTGAATGCCTCCTTAAGAGGATATGGCACTGAGGCTGGAGATGGATGCAGTAAAGCCACTACTGAAAAAGCCTCTAGGCTTAACAATATTAGTTCTGTGTCAAATATTCCATTCATTGGCCAGGCAGTTTTCCATATTGTGGCATCTCAGCTTTAGAATATCTTGGATAAAAAAGATTATTTGGAGCCATTTCAACAAAGTTTCAATCTGAGTTCCCTTGTTTCTACTTTTTCAGGCATCTATGATAGATTGTGAAACCAATCCCCTGCAGATATGGGGGTGGTGGTTTACTGTATATAAAAAGAAAAATAAACACAGTAAAGCAAAAGCGTGCTTCTTGTACACCGCCCCCATAGCACTTAAAGCACTTTCTGGGTGCTTTACAGTTAATTATGCAGGCTACACATTGCACCCCCCAGCAAGCTGGGCACTCAATTTACTGACCTCAGAAGGCTGGATGGCTGAATGAACCTTGAGTCAGCTACCTGGACTTGAACCTGGGTCATGAGCAGAGTTTTGGCTGCACTACAGCAGTTTAACTACTATACCATGAGGCTCCTGTAGTTTCGTTGGAATATTTAGTTAGGCAACAATCAGTTATTTCATAAGAATGGTCTGCACAGTGCTTTCAGAATGCCAAATCCTGGGACTGACCTCACATCTGAGGTTCATACAGAACTGACATGCCATGCACCAGGACTTGTATATCTGTGTGTGGTTTGCTTCTTTCCTTACAAAATGACCTACTCTGAGCCATTTTACTTAAAAAAATGAGAGAGGGCTGATCAGATACATCCATCAATCAAAGCCTCTACTTTCCCTGCTCAGACAGGAAAACTCATTGGGTGTATACCCAATGAGTTTTCCTGTCTGAGCAGGAAAAGTAGAGGCTTTGATTGATGGATGTATCTGATCAGCCCTCTCTCATGTAGGGTGGCCACCTATGTATACATCACAAAAAATGAGGTAGCTCTTCCCATGGAGGACAGTCTTCCCTGAAGGAGGCCATATGCCCACCCTATCACCTTTTTTCTCACTACATTTTTTTTTACTGCCAACAAGAACCAAGTCGTTCTTGTAGTTCCTTCAATAAGCTTTTAACAAAGGGTCCTGGATATGTCTCCCTTTGCTTCCTTAATGACAGAAGGAGGAGAAGGTCAGAATGAAACATAGTGTTGAAATAAAAAGCCCGGAATTTTTTGTGACACTAATCAGAATTGTCCCAAAGAGTTGTTATTATTTTGTTCTTTCTAATGACGTGGACTATGGTTCATAATGAATTATTGGCTTCTGTGCAATTCTGGCAAAATCATCCATCATAGCTGCCAAATAAATCCTGCTTCCTCAGTCTAATTGGTTTATAGTAGATATGTCCTGCTTCTAAATGAATTCAACTAACTGGGGCTAACAGTAGCAGTGAAAAATGGTTGTGCTTAGAAGAATGGTGTGTAATAAGGTCATACAATCAAATTCATAAAGACATTTCAGACAAAAGCCCATTTTTAATTAAAATATATATAGATAAAGAGCAGGGTTTTCAACAAACTTTAACTTCTTTTATAAATCAACTCTGAGCATAATTCAGGGGCTAATTTAGATGAAAAAAAATCATACTGAGTAACATTTAACATGGCACATTCATACTATGTTTTCAAGCGGTGTCATGGCAAGTGAGTGAAAAGAGAGCTGTCTGTATTAACATTACTACTAGTTCTAGCTTGAAATGCTCAGAGTCTATGTGAACTTAGTGCTGAACTATGAGATGAGCTACAAATGGACGTGGTGGCGCTGCAGGTTAAACCGCAGAAGCCTCTGTGCTGCAAGGTCAGAAGACCAGCAGTCGTAAGATCGAATCCACGCAACGGAGTGAGCTCCTGTCGCTTGTCCCAACTCCTGCCAACCTAGCAGTTCGAAAGCATGTAAATGCGAGTAGATAAATAGGTACCACCACGGTGGGAAGGTAACGGCGTTCCGTGTCTAGTCGCGCTGACCACGTGACCACAGAAACTGTCTACGGACAAACGCTGGCTCTACGGCTTGAAGACGGGGATGAGCACCGCGCCCTCGAGTCGGACACGACTGGACCAAATGTCAAGGGGAACCTTTACCTTTACCTTATGAGATGAGAGTTGCAATACACAAGCATTATAAACAAAAAGCTTTAATTTATTTCTAGCTAATACTTCTTAAACAGTATTTTCATGTGCAGTTTTATAGGAGTTCTTTTCATTCCACTTTATAAAAACAATTGGCATTGGGGGAATGACTTCTGGGATCAAACCTCACTTGGAAGCAGAGGATGGAAGTGCCAGCAAGCGGAGTTATCTACAGCCACATTTATTAATATGTATTTGGCTTGGCACAGGGGGTAGTCGTAGTAGTAATAGAATGAAGAAATGTCTGGATCAGTGACATTGCAATTCCAGGGGATGCCAGGGTTGAAACTAAAGCATTGGAAAAACTAACAATGATGAAACTGTATCACACCTCATCTGCGAATGTCTAAAGACTGCACAAACAGATTACAAGAGTAGACATGATAGAGTGGCAAAATTAGTGCACTGGTCATTATGCAAAAAATATAACTTGCCAGCCTCCAAAAACCCATGGGAACATCAGGTAGAGAAGGTGGCAGAAAATGAAGAAGTCAAGATCTTGTGGGATTTCCGGATCGAAACGGATAGACACCTTGAACATAACACACCAGACATAGTAGTAATAGAATGAAGAAATGTCTGGATCATTGACATTGCAATTCCGGGTGATGCCAGAATTGAAAATAAAGAATTGGAAAAACTAACAGAGACCTGGCAATCGAAACATCTTGCCTCTGGAAGAAACACACTTCAGTGGTCCCCGTAGTCATTGGGGCTTTGGGAACAATATCAAGAAATTTCACACAGTACTATAAGCAGTTGCAGATCTCAGAAATCACACCATCAGAACTACAAAAATTGGCAATATTAGGAACAGCATACATACTGTGTTGATATTTAACAGATACTTGGGTTTTTGGTTAAAACTTGTATCTGTTACAGTATATAATACCAGTCAATGTTTTCATAGTTTTGATTGATTGTGCCTGTTGTTTTTTAACCATCATCATCATCATCACCTGTCAAAAAAGGAGAAAGAACCATAATTAAAACCCTTTGTTCATATTGGTCTCATCTTATAATCAATGTCAACAGTACAGAATAAACATGATACTCAAGTCATCTGTCAAAGCACATCTAAACTAAATGGTGAATCATGTTGGTATTTTTCGACAGTTCAGTCAGCTGACAATCAAAGGCATGAATCTAATCTTCAGCTGGTGAACTCATATCTTGCTTGAGGTAACACACTGGAATGGATGCCTCCAGATCAACCAGCTTGCAAATGGGTATCTGATGTAATCAGCTGGAGGAAAGTCAAAGGTGATATGAAAAGCTTTCCCATAATGACAGAAGCAATTACACCCTGTAGAATATATCATCCCCTCATAAATTATTCAAGACTGTCATTCCATCAGTTACCTCTGACTAAACTTAGTAGTTTTCACTGGTGAGATTTAGTTCTTAGAGAAACTGCTGAACAGTGAATTCCGGCTGAAGCAAAACAAAGCAGAAAACTTTTTTTTAGGGCTGACTTGTCATGCAAGTGCATTTTTCGCTTTGGTCACAACCCAAATTCCAAACTCAATTGGCCTCATTCAGACCCAGGTATATAAGATCCATATCAAAGCAGAATTGGCATATCTGGCTCTGGTGCAAAGCAAAGAGGTCCAGAGTGCTTTGGACCTACCTGGTGTCCTTGCTGTGCTTTTCACAGCAATACTTCCACGCTGAACTGTAGGATTACCTTCAGGGGAATCTATCATGGGGTCTCTAAAACTGGGATGGGGAAGGGTTTATGTGAGCCTAGAAAAATGTTTTGCTTAAGTTTGCTTAAGTGCCTGCTGCTCTGCATTGTCCCACATATTTTCTGCCTGCTTCTGCCAACCCTTGCTGCTTCCCCATGCCCACCCAGTGCCCACCATACTGTCTTTTAGTGAAATACTTTAACCATTACCGTTGTTCTTTGTTGCTCTCTTCCATGCAGCAGTATGTCAACTCTGCACTCTGAACCAGGTGTTCTTTAGGTGTCTCGCATGGGCTCCACACCATACCGCCCAGCAAGGGGACTCAATCTGTCTGGAATGGTGATCTTTAATTTAGCTGCCTGCCCACCTCTGCCAAGCACAGTTGGCCATCTGCCTACCCAGAGTCCATTGTGGTGTCTCAGTGCAATATTTTAACTCATCCCCTCACCTTTTTTTCCTCCATTGGCTCTTAGCTGACATTTTTCAATTGAAAACTGGGGGATTTTTAAGGACTATATTAAGGTTCTATCAATACTACCGGGATAATGAGAGAACAAAAGCAGCATGAACGGGCAAGACTGAGTACTCCGCCGGGCATACTGTGCATGCTTTAAAGAACTGCATTTTGTTTTTTGAAGAAAAGAGCAAACTTTAACGGTGTTTTGAATGCAAAACTACTGAAACAACCTGCCTAAATTTGGCAGGTTTATTCTCCTCTGTAGGTTCTATGAGACCCGCAAGTTTCACACACATCAGTGAAAAAACATTTGTCTCAGGCATGTGTGTTTCGGAGAGATTTCAACTATGTGGTTGTCTTTTACAAACATAAAATGCCAACGAACAAAAAGACACAAATTGACATTCATGATTTTAAAACACCCAGATAGATTACATGCCTTTTTCAAAATGAGTTCCAATTAATAATGTTGGCAGAATCTCGTAAAAGTGTTTTCTGTGTGTGTTAGTTATCAGATAGATTATGCAGATGGTAATGGTTATGGTTTATGGAGCAGAATATTGATTCTATTTGTTATTCTGATTTATACACTACTTCAGAGCAACGGTCCCACGTAGGTCACAATAATATTTTACATTGCATTAATAAAGCTAGCTTGGCCATTGCATTGCATTGAAAGAACTGATAGGTGTATGAACTTTTACAGACAACATATCTATCACTGCAATTCATGGAATATACAGCATATTTCTTGGTGCATCATGCTAATGTTTGAAATTTGCATAATAATTCTATATACTTATTAATAACGGTGTGCTGTCAAGTTGATTTTGACTTACAGCAACTCCTTCCATGGTTTTCTAGGTAGAGAGTACTCAGAAGTGGTTTACCATTCCCTTCTTCAGGGGCACTCAGGAACTGTGCAACTTATCCAGGGTGACACAGCCTAGCTCTTCTTTCAGAAGGCACAGCAGGGAATCTAACTCATGAACTCTGCTTCCCCAGCCAGGTACCCCACTCACCGACCTACCTAATCAGCTCCTGTAGACTTACTTACATGAAATGAGCCTGCTGAACCCTGCACAACGTGACTCTAAAGTAACTGTGCTTAGGTGAACCAATCATATTCTGGTGGATCATATTTTCTGGTGTATGCACCTAGCCATTATAATACTTTGGCAGCATGGGTTTAATATAAACTAAATTAATCACACCGAGAACTCATTGAATTCTATAGGACACAAACTGTGATTATCTGTTCACCATTGTTTTAACAGGAATGCAATTCCATCAGGATCTATTTCCATGGCTTAAGTGACTATAATGCATAAATATTTGATTCTCTGAAAAAGAGAACCGCATGTAAACAGTTCTTTCTCCTCCAGTTACAGATGTAGACAAAAAAACCATGTGTGGCAGGCTAAACTCAACTGTGGTCAAGAACGGAGAACATGTTACAAACATCTACAGAGGGGGAAACCAGGGGGCACCCTGGCAGAAGTCTTCTTGACAGAGCTCCTTGGCTGATGTTTCCTTTAAGGTATCCAGTTAGATCTGTTATATGTTTTTAGTTTCTTCCAAATGAACCACAGGGTCTTTGCTATGCTTTTCATTCCATCCACAATCACTTTAAGAATAGTGAAGGACCTAAATTTGGACAGAAAAGCTTGTCAGGAAAGCACTCCTAGCTGCTGTGAAGAAACCAAAATTGCCATGAATCAGTGCTCATTGACAGTAAACTGGCTTTGGGGAATTTCAAGGAAGTAATAAAAGCTGGTGAGTGCAAAGGTGGTGTGGAGCAAAAATATAATAATGAACACACCATGACAGAAGATTGGCAATGTATGTCTTATGGGCTTAGGACGTTGTATTGGCTTATGTAGCCATGTTGCCCTATATTGCAAAAACATTCGGCTGCGAGGATGGGGATGGGACCTTCTCCTGGGGAAAACCTTGATTTTCTGGATGCAGTCTGCAAGTTCTACATTGCCTCTGCAGCTTACATTCTATTTAGTGCTTTATGTGGAAAGGCTATAGTGTCTGAGGAATTTAGCTGCGTGTATCGCCTGTCCCTTCAGATACACCAAAATGAAGGAAATGTACTGTTGTTAAAAGGATGGTGGCTGACCTCACTTCCACAAGTCTTGTTATTAAAAGATGGTGGCTCATCTCACTTCCCAGTTCCAAGGGTATATTCGCTGTTGGGTCAGTGTGAGAGTAGCTATCTTTGTTACATGTGTTCATCACAGTCTTAAAACAAATGAGATCACAAGTCTCAGAATACCCCAGTTAGCAAGGTTATTGACCATGTCAGCTGAGGAATTATGGGAGTTGTAGTCCAAACAAATAACATTTCCAACTTCCTGCACTTATTTACATATTACAAGCGGCAGGTATTGGTAGCAAGCAAAAAGGCCCCTTATGCAGGAAGCACACAGCTAATCATTGAAGGTGTTCCCCAAAGGCAACAGAACAAAATTCCAGGTGGAGGTGTCCCTGTGCTGCTTGTGTATATTTAACTGAATTATTTATATGGTTTGGTAAGTATATAATGGGAGTGAGTGAATGAGGACCATGGAATGTGGGTAAAAATAGTTCTGATTGGCTGCGAGAAAGTGGGGGAGAGGAGTGTTGTTGAGGTTTATGGGTAGTCTGGTATAGAAAAATTGGGGAGAAGGTGGTTTTTGTGTCTGGGAGAAGGTCTGGAGTCTGAGAGACAGATTTGGGTATGAAGGAGGTAATAGAAAGATTGAAGGATTGAATTAAAAGCCTAGGTATAAACAACATCCTTTTTAACACTGTTATTTTGAACAAAATCTTACTTGTTCTATTTAAGCGGAATTCTGCTGAGTTAAATGCCTGTGGACTGGCTTTGTGGAGAGTGTTATAATGACCTGAGGAGAGATGGGGACGAACTGCTGGTTTGACAGTTCATGCTGGTTTGTTTATCAGCCAAACAGGTGTTTGGCACTTCAAAGCCCTGCCTCCTCTGGCAAGTGCCGGCTCAGAGGCAGCACCTTGGCTTTCCTGCTCTGCCTCCTCTGGGTGCTGCTTCTGAGTGAGTGCCCACTGGAGGAGGTGGGGTTTTGAAGTGCTGAACACCTGTTCAGCTGATAAATGAACCAGCATGAACCACCAAACCAGCAGTTTGTGCCCATCTCTAGACCTGAGTGAAGGGGTCCAACAGCTAAAGGATGGTGGCAGTGAAAGAGAAAAGAGAGGAAATACATGAAGATTATTGAAGAGAACACATATATTCTTCGGGTTCTTTAAAAAGACAATTACCTCAATAGTCAAGTCCCATCAGAGGAAATGGTGTGGTAGCCCTCCCTTCCTCATCATGAGCTGCCATTGTCTGAAGGTAAATTGCCATTTTACCCAGAGAAAGCTCTCCAGCCACTAAAAAAAAGGTAAGTGATTATCCCCGACGATTAGGAAGAAATTATTAGCAAGAAATCAGTAACTAACATTCAAAAAATGTTACAAATATTGGCTCTGCCAGACCTTCATTTCTAAGTATTTCTTCAGTTATGTAACCCAAGTTCTCTAAAGGGAAAAAAATGTATCTAACCATAACAGACTGAAGTATGTTTTCTTTCTTTGCCGCAATTAGCTTGTGGCTAGAACACTTTGTATATGCTTTGACACACCGAGCATTTCCACGAGCATTTGATATGCAGTTTGTTGAGGGGGAAAAATATTTGATTGTTTTGGAAAGAGGCTGTTATAACCACAGTAAAATATTTGTACAAGGATTTCTTTCACTTTACAAATGAAATAAAACGCTTTAGGCCAAGTTCTGCTCTTAAATGTAATGTAATGTCTAACACATCAAAAGAAGTGTGTATGTTAGTGAATGTCCCCACTCTGAATAGTTATCTAAACATGTATTTCGTTTGTCTCCTTTTCTCATTGCTCTAATAATAAATTATGTGTAGCATGTGGATACATCTGAGGTATATTCAGTAATCAGGGCTGCCATTAAACTGACCTTTAAAACAATTCAATTCTTCAAAAAAACAAACCAAAAAATAAATAAAAATCCTCCAGTTTATGAACATAGGATATTGTGCTTCTGTACCCACGATTCAAAACACCAGGAAATGGCCTAATATTGCTCTTTGCGCATGAGATATTGGGTAGCAAGTGAGAATTAAACAGGACAGCACGGTACGCAATAAGAGCAAGCACGAGAACTGTTAACAGCAAGCCACTCCAAAGAGTGAGGAGAAAGATGAGGGAAGTGAATTGATCCAGGGGGAGAGTGGGAAGTATGTGGACAGGAAGTCTGCTTTGGTCTGCTAAATCAGTGGTTCTTAACCTTGGGTTACTCAGGTGTTTTTGAACTGCAACTCCCAGAAACCCCAGCCAGCACAACTGGTGGTGAAGGCTTCTGGGAGTTGCAGTCCAAAAACACCTGAGTAACCCAAGGTTAAGAACCACTGTAGCTAAATGACACAGCATCCTTGTCTGTCTCTCTCAGGATTCTGCAGAAGGGTCTTTTAAGGTGTTGTAGTTCCTCCACATTTCAGTTCTTCAGGCCTGTGGCGACCGCTGTTCAAAAACTATGCCACATGAGTAGAAATAGGCATGAACCAGCTGAACTGACAGTTTGTGCTGGTTCATTTTTTGCCCAAACAGGTTTTGACGCATCCCTGCCCCACCTCCTTCGGTGGGTGCCCACTCAGAGGCAGCGCCTTGTGGGGTGCTGCCTTTGAGTGGGGATCTGCCAGAGGAGGTGGGGTGGGGGCAACACTGAAACCTTCAGACAAAAAACCGAACCAGAATGAACTACCAAATCAGCAGTTTGTGCCGATCTCTACACACACATCAAACATGGTAGCTTCTGAATGTGTTTTGCATTTGATCTCATGCTTCTCACTCTTTAAGCCAGATTACTATGTGTAGTCACCAGTTTAATGTTACAGTTGACCTGGCTGACATCTAGTACTCTGAACCTATTTATTGTAATTCTGAAGAAAAAAAGAAGAAGGTGGAATAAAATAACCAAAAGCTTGTAAGATAAAAATAAAGCTCTTAAAAAAAAAATGACAGGGAAGTTCTCATGCCCTGCCAGATACTATGTTTTATATTATCAGCTGAAGAACCATCCCATTAATAAAATCTCAGATATTCTTCTATGGTTCGGTTCAGCTGAAATAGGAAAACATCATTGCCTCCTAGAGGAAGCACCAGCAGGAAGCTTTGGGCTCACATGCTAGCCTCCCCACTTTTCTAACAAGCCGGTGACTAGCAGAGAAAATTCTTGGAGATTTCAAATTAAGATTGAAACTTTCCCTTCTATTGATGTCATAATTTCCATATCTGTCTGCCTTCTTATGAATGGAGCTGTCTAATCCTGGACTTACTGAAATTCCAGATGTGCCTGTTTGTTTTCTGTTTGTAGCAGTTTCCTAGCTGCTTTTTCGTCACTGTTCACATTGTTGTGTATAACAAACCTGATCTTTTCTGTTAGGTTGTTATAATTTTTTTTAAAATATTCTTAACACAGACACTTGGCTGAAACATTGAATTTAGGTTACTGCAGAGTCATTGAGATGACATTTGTCAGTGCCTGGTTCATATTCTGCCTCATTTATGGTACATTCTCCTAAAGAGAACTATCTAGCATCTTATTAGTTTTAAGTCAGGTTAGGAATTCCTTATTTGTCTGAGTGTTCTTTTTTTTTTTTTAAATGAAGAGTGATTCTGATTTATTTGCAGGGTTCTTTCCAAAAAGCGGTGTCATTTGCTTTTTAAATATCTTGTCCCACCCCACCCCCCGTTGCTTTTAAATTCTGCTTTGCTAATTGTTAGATCAGAATGGATATTTTACCTCAGTTTTAGGTGGTTTAAAACAAATGAGTGCCGCATTTAGAAATTTCAGTTACAGTTGAAGACTGGGATATAAATACTTGGGAAGTGAAGCCACCTTCAAGATGCTACGAGACGTGATTGTGCTAGAAAACAATTTTCTCCTTCCCTTCAGCTACACGAGTATATAATCTATCTATCTATCTATCTATCTATCTATCTATCTATCTATCTATCTATCTATCTATCTATCTATCTATCTATCTATCTATCTATCTGGTTTGTTTAATAGACTAGCCTCCTGAGTAATTCGTATTCTTATTTTTTGGAATTTAATTTCAAAGCATTTTAAAACAAATCTCCCTGGGCAGCTCAGAATGGACACATACACAGAAGGGGAGAAAAGAAAAGAAAAAGAAAGAAAAGCGAACCAAGTAAGGGAAAAACCCTGCCCCCACAAAGCTCCAAACCTGAATCTTCAATGGATGTGCAGGCCATTCAAGACAGGTTGATCTCCTTTGGTGGGTCGGAGTGCAACAGGTTGTTGATTTCTCCAAAACAGTGCCTTGGTGACAGCTCCTCAGGATTGGTGGAAATTATCATCTCCAAAAACAGATTAGTGGGATGGGTTTTAGGTTAGAAAGGGAATGCAGTTGCTATTTACATAGATAAAGTATTAAAGATGGAGTAGGCATAAGGTAATTCTGGCTCTAATGATAGATCTCTGGATGATTTGCAGTAGATCAGCCATGATCTTTGAGTTTCAGTTACTTAACAATACCAACAGCAAAACTACTCTCAATACTGCTGAAATAAAGGAAATTTGTGATAGTCAGATTTTTGTATGGGTGTGAATGAATGCAGGCAACATTAATCTTTCGTACTGCAACAAATTCCTGGGCTCTGGTGTGTTTTTAGTTTAACATTGTATGGACTGACTGTTGACTGGTGGATCTTGTAATTAATTTAAAAAGGAAGGGCACCCTGCAAGCCTGAATTCCACCTGCCCTGAATTAGGAGATGTAATTTATTTTAAAGCAGCAGCATAGGAAAAAGAGAGCAATGATTCATTCAAATTAGTCATGTTTAGAGTACACATGTAGGCTGTAGACTTGCATGGATTTATGCACAACAAAATCCCACTGAAATAACAAGGCTTCTCCTAGACCAGCAGTAAAATACCTGCTTAAAAACAAGCCCCAGTGAATTGTAAGGTTGTAAGCCAAATATTCCTCAAGTCAATGGAAACTTTGTCTGTGACATGAGAAGTATTCTTATTTCTTAATTGCACTGAACAGAGAAAAGATGAACAATGGCATGTCCTGAGGAAATAAAGATTTCATTTCCAACATCATAAAAATGGTTGGACACCAGATTACACAAAATAATAAAAATAAAAGGCCATTCACACAGAGAACATTTAATCAGGCTGCAAAGTTTATGTGTGCTAAAGAGTCATTAAAATGAAATAACGGAGTGACCGTCTGGGTCATTAAGAGAGCCAGCATGTCCTCCATAATCACAGTATGGGCCTATTTGGTCTGATAGGAGCAGTTATCTGTTGTTGCCTGTACTGGTGATAAAATGAGATTCTTTGATTCTCTGTTCTACCATGAAGTTGCTGGATACTGGGAATGTGTTTGCATTTATTTCCTCTAGTTTTACTGCTGTGTGCAGCCTGAGTGTGGGAGTCATGCAGGACATTTCTGCAGCCCTGGACCCCTCCTAGGTTTCCCTGCTGACATTTTCTTTCGCAAAGAAGGTGAATTGCCACTCCTGGAAGCTTCTAAGAGTATCTTTTAAACATTGGTATTTTTTATTAAAAAATAAAAATAAAAAACCCAACTGGAAATAAGCATTGGGCCACTTCCACTTGCATAGCAGTGTAGAATTTTTGTTTTATGTCATTTTTAAAAGAGGCTCTGTGCAGACCATGGTCGAGTATCAGAGGTGGAAAATTGCCCCCTGGCTCCCTGAAACTTGGCTGCTTCTGCTGTAGGTGAATTGTTTTACTCCGGCTGTGGTTCTACATTTGCATTAAGCTAGAAGCACTGATCTGCTGCTCTGAATCCTGTACTGAAGTAGCAGAAGTCCTAAGTCAATGCAATACTTTTGTGGGGCAAGACTACAGCTGAGGGTCTCGCCAGTGGCCTTAGATATTTACCAGACTAAACGATAGTGTTGACGTGTTGCACACCTACAAACTGAGATGGACTAAAACATGCTAGTAAATAGAATTATCTTACTATATGCTTCCGGAATGTATGGAAATTACTTTCTGACTTCTACATAACACTTCAGCTCTTGCTTTTTAATTGAGAATCTATAGCAAGATGTCATCCAAGAGATTTTTTATGCAGGCCTATTGTTTTATTATGTTTCTTCTGAGCAATGTGCTGATTCTCCCCAAAGTCAAGTAGTGAGTCAAGTGGAATACGTATCAATTGTCCACCTTTTATTGACATGGGAATTTCTTCAAAGTCATTCACTGTGGTCTCCTAAAGGAGGATAAATCTCATGTTGTCGTTAAGGGAATTCACAATGAAAGCTTTCAGTTGCTACTAGAAATGTTTATGCTTGATGATGTACAAGATGAAGCAGAGAAGCATTATCCCATTGCAAATCACTTAGCTCATGAACAATAAATACATTTGTACTGCTTTCTGAAAGGACTTCAATACCCTTGGAGACTGAAGAATTATAGTCCTGAAAATGCTTGCCACGACTACTAATTTCTGCCAATAGTTCTGTCAGTGTTTTCACTGTGAGCATTTGTTATCTCAGATTTGTCTGAGACCACCACACTCACAAATAACTGAACAGGCAGACACATCTTTCTATCATTACTGTCTTGAAGTATTCTTGGGTCAAAAACACTGAGGGAATTATGCTATTGTTTTGAAGGGACCCCTCCCCTTGCCCCAGACTTACCGTATAGGTGTAGGTGTTTAATCTCTTTAAGACTCGGAGTTCCCTCAGTTGACAATTGACAGGATGTGTGTTTGAAAAACAATGGAAACAATTTCACAATAGATAAAAGTCAGGGGTGAACAAGCAATCTCCTGCTGCTACTCCTACTCAGAGAGTTCAATTAATGCACCCAAATCCATGCATTATCATTAAATTTGTTTCTTTTTGGGACCAATGTTGGGGGGGAACCTCTCAAAAAGTGACCTTTAAAATGTAACATCTAGAAATTGTATTTTTTATCGTTAACTAAAATGTTAATGATCTGAACTTTAAGAAGACTGCTGGGTTTTGGTTTTCCTCAAAGAAACAAGCAACAAACAACAGCAACATAAAACACCAAAAAACACCCTGCAATCTAGTAGTGGAGTCCAAAGAGATTGTAAAAGGTTGTAAAAGGCATTGTTCCCCTTCCAACTCTGGGCACGGAACTGTATTTCTGAATTTTCTCCTGTGTCAAAGCACAGATGCCTGGAACAAGGATTGGAGTGGAATAGACTCCTTCTAATACATTTCTCCCTTCCTTGCAAGGAGGGGCATTCTAAAATGGCACCTTCCTACCAGCGGTGACTGGTGGTTCTACGCTTCAGAGATGCTGTGAATCCACCTTGTGTTTTTGTCTCTTTCACTTTATAGGAAGTATCCAAGGTGCTGAAACTTTTTTGGGTGCGTGTGGTTTAGCACCTTGGGTAGATCTTTTCAAACTAAACCTGGAGTGGAGTCACAGCATCCCTGGAATTGGAGACTCCAGCTGTCAGCACTTCCTGGTCCCTGATCCTCAATCCAGTCCGGTGTGGTGTCTCATTCTGCTGCCTGTTTAGATGATACCATTTGCTGTAATTTGGCTCTCCACAAATGATTCTGATTTGTCACATGTTCCCCAGGTTACTAAACAAACCTGTTTTTGTAAATCAAATATATTGCTCCATTCCCCCCCCCCCCAAATCCACCTACACTACTGCCAGCTCTACACTCATGAAGCCAACCTAAAGTGGAAATTACTATTCCATTAGTCCCAAAATATTGACTGCCTTTGTCAGGATTAATGTAGAAAAGTCATTCATATTTAATGCTAATAAATGTCATGATACTTTTACTTCCAGAACTAGCAAGATGTTTCTTTCTTAATGCCTGGAAAAAAGAACAGTATGGTTTTGGTCAAACTTTTTGAACTTGTCTAATCCAATCAGAAAACCAAAATGATTGGTTCTGCCCTTTCGGGAGCAGATTTGAGAAACACAGAGCATACCCTTACTGAATGAGAGCATGCTCATATATGGTGGCATTTTAGCTTGTGAACCTTAGTATAATTCCTCTGGTGTTCCTCAGCCAACTTACACATTATTCAGAAGGATTTTATTATGTATCTTGATGAACCCAGCAGTTGAATTATGGCCTCTAATAAATATTCCAGCTATCCACTTTATTTTGTAAGGTTTATATGTATGCACCCATCATTCCCTCTGTTTCTGAGGGTCAGGCTCTGTCAGTGAGATTTCTTAAGTAGCCAGAATAACATTACCCTTGGAACAACCCCACAGTTTGCAATAGTATCCCAAAAAGGTGCAAAGAAGGCGGGACCCTCGCAAATAGAAGGTCAAAGATGCTAAGTGGCCATCGAATGCTGATTGAACGTTTATCTGCATGGGCAGGGGAAACTGAGAGAGAATGGAATGGAGTATCCCAGATTTGGGCATGGAACAATAAACACTCCACTGCAACGCTTTGTGGTGTTCTAGGAAACATACATTTTGCTTTTTGCAAACCTTTTGTTACATTCTGTAGCCATGTTTTAGAACCTTGTTGCCCTTTCCCACATTTTTTCCGAAAGCAGTTCTCTACAGGTTGAAGTAGTCCTTCTTAGACATTTAGGACTGAATCGCCTTCTATGATTCCCACAGGTCATGCCAAGAAAGTCTGGCAGTTGAATATGTGGGAATTCTGAGGTCAAGTCAAATGGCAGTTTTTATTTACCTACTACCTCTTTTCATTGAGTCTCCTCAGCCCTACATTTTTCTTGGTAAGGCTGACAAACATTGTTGTTTCAAAACCTAAGCATGTAGGGAAGCTGCTTATTCAAAGCCATGCTGGGCTGTGTGTGGGCAGGGACAACCTCTGGCCCCTCCATGTAGCAGCAGCACCAAACCAGTCCTGTCCTCTATTTACAAGGTGCACAGAGAGCATGCACACTCTTTTCAAGCTGAACTGTGTTAGCTTTGCAAACAATGTATGCACCCTTTCCTAGCTTTGTTTTCAAAGAAATTGCTCCTTTCATCCCCAACCCCAACCCTGATGAAATTTGGCCGGTGTGGTAGGTAGGGATGTGCAGACCTGGCAAACCTATTCTCCTCCTGCAGAGGATTTATTTATTTATCATGATCTGAATCATTTTATATGTGTTGGCATCATTGCATTATTTTCAGTCTGCAAGCTGCAAAACACTAACACATACATACACATAGCCCAGGTTGACTGTACTTCTTTTAAGAAGTGTTAGGTAGACTGGAATAATGATGAATGATATATGAACCTACCCAACGGGAAAGGAGTTAACCTAAGGGCCAATTTGCCACTGGTGTTTTTCTGCATCTAGTAAATGCAGTGGCAAGGGCCACACAGTTCCAGAGCATCCCCAAAAGAAGGGAATGGCAAACCACTTAGGAGTACTTTCTACACAGAAAATCATTAGGAGGATTAGGAGTTAAAAAGACTGAGCTGATGCACATTGATTTTTATGGTGTGTAGTCAACAAAAAATAATGCAAATCTGATCACTCCAACCCTGGAAGCATTTTTTGCATTATTTGTCAATGCAGTCACTCTCTAAACTAAGTGAGAGAATGAAGAAAAAGAAGAATATTCCAGGGAAAGGTGCACAGAGAAATCTGAACTTGAAGGGGTGGAGTGTAAGAATAAAATGCCCAGAAGAACAGAAAGTTGAGACAGCGGCATGGGAGGGAATCAGGCTGACATGGATGAAGAAAGAAAGAATTTGGGGGGAAGCAGAGGCAAACTTTTAAAAAGACAGAAGGACCTATAACTGGAAATTGTGGGGGAAAGAATAAAATAATGTGACTGTTCGGAGCTGGGGGATACTGAGATGCTCTATAGATATTCAGAGCAAAAAGATGCCCCGTTCAGTCATGTTTTAAAGTGCATAGAATCCACACATGTTGAGGGGAATGCCCTGCTTCTAGCCTCACTGTTATGATCTCTTTTAATAAAGGAAGCACAACCCTCTGAAGAGGAGGAACCTGCTATATGCAGGTAATCTGTCTATGTGAGCTGGAACCCTGATGTTGTTGTTTTGACTAGAGATGGTATTCGCATACGAATACCCCCGCACAGGTGGACATAACGAGGGTCGTTACCATCCACTCATCTTCCGCTGTTGCTGTGAGCTCTGCAATCCTTTCCTATTGCTCCGGAGCTTGCGGTCTGCAAGTCACTCCTGGCAGGAGGTGGGAGGACGAGCCTCGCTGCAAGGTCGAAGAGTGGCTCGCAGACCGCGAGCTCTGGAGCGATAGGAAGGGAGCGCGGAGTCCGCAGCAACAACGGAAGGTGAGTGGACGGTCTGGCCCCAGGGGGCTGGACCCTCGTTATGTCCACCTGTGCGGGGGTATTCATATACAAATACGAATACCCCCATCTCTAGTTTTGACTCATACACCATCCCATAGTGCTGAAGCACTCTTTGGGTTGTTTGCAACATAATTATGCAAGGAACACTTTGCCCTGCAGTGAGCTCATTTTACTGAGCTCGAAAGGATGGAAGGCTGAGTCAACCTTGAGCCTGTTGCAGAGTTTTGAATTTTGGTTAAATTCTTCTAGCTGTGCAGCAGAAGTGCAGGAATTCACAGAGCAGAATAGGTTCAACTTCCCCAGATTAGCCTACTTCTTTTTCTTATTAACTGGCACTTTCAGTCACAGTAACTCACTCTGAGACATTTGTAGTAGAAAGAACAAAACACTTCATTTACTTACATGGAACAGATAACAGCAAACTGACAAACATGGCTAACTGACTTTCAGCAACAGGTCTCAAGAGACTCTTTGACTTCTAACAGACAAAAGAAAGGAGAAAAGCTCAAAAGCAGAGAGGTGGGTCTCTCTTTGAATTCAGAGGCAGAGAAGGAACAATTGGTTAGTGCTGGATAGATTGACAGTTACCCCAGCCCAGAAAGGTCTCTCCCAGTCACACCTACTAGAGGCAGCACGAGAGGTTACAATAGCTGCAATAGAGCTGGATACCTGAATCCATTGGGATCAAATTCAGGTCATGAGCAGAGGCTTGACTATAGTGCTGCAGTTTAACTATTGCACCACATCGACAGGTTACCTGGATACATCAGGTTCCCGTTCTTCAGGTAGCTGCATTTGATTACATAGATGATGTCCTGGCTTCAATGCATGTGGGCTCCACATGTTTTCAAGCACAATTTGGTTTAACAATCAGGGAAATCCAAGTGGTAAATACTGTTGTGGAATTGTCTAGACAGGTGTGATCTGGTTATGGAGAAAAGACTTATAAAATGGAGTGTTTCCATGAAGCTGCATAGGCCTCATTCACAGGTATGCTTTGAAAGGTAATTGAGGAAAGATATTGGAGGGGGGGGGGAACGAGGAGTTGACACAGGGCAACATCATGTTAGTAGTACACAGCAAGCACAATGTTTTTATCACAACAGTGTGAAGTTTCAGCGATAAAACTGCATTTGCTTTAAAATGGCACAGTGAAGGCTGGAGAGTGCAGGAAGCCCACCATCTGGAAACACCCGATGCATGGAATAGTCACACCTAATCAAAAGTAAGAATAAGTGTCTCTGTTTACAAATTTTATCAAAACAGACTGGCATTTCAAAGGCTCTTGTAATCCTTCAAGAGCTAAACTCCTTTCCAACACATATTTACGATCTTGCTTGAAGGGTTGCCTCAATTTTGTTCTACTTCTAAAACAAATTTATTTTCTGAGCTTAATAGATTCTTACCAATTTTATTTTGAGATACAGAACAAAAACTAATCTGTTTATCTGGATTTATATGCACATTAGATAACAGAACATTTAAAATGCAACTACAACCTTATCTCCTCAAACAAGCTTTCTGAATATACGCTTTTCTGGCAGGGGTGGTCAGTTTATAGAACCTTTGAAGATTTGATCTAAATGACTTTTTTCATCTGTTGAACACATGATTTGGAGGAAAGCAACACTTCCTTTTTGTTTTTTAGTGTTCAAATCGTTTCTTTCCCCATCAAATGTTTCTTCACAATACAATATACACTGGAATTCATTACCATTTCAAATGTGTTTAATATGTAACATCCATAAATTCTCATTTCAAATAACGACTTGCAGGTTTTAAAAGCTGTCACCATGTAAATGGTGTGTGTGTGTGTGTGTATGAGAGAGAGAGAGAGAGAGAATGCTATAAATTTTTAACAAGATGTATGGCAACGTGGTGATTGTGGCATAAATTCAGGTTTTATCCCAACCTGAGTAGATTCATTGAAATAAATGGGAATTACATTAGAGTTAACATCACAAGTTTCATTTATTTCAGTAGGTCTAAACTAGCTGAATCTAAAATTGGACTGGGCCTGGAAATTTAATTTTAAAAGGAAAATCTTTTTAAAAAGAGAACTAAAGCCACATCTTTGGAAATTGCTTCTCTAGGAAAGAAATATTTATACATCCTGACAAAGCTACCTCCCCACTGCAGGTTTGCCTCTACAGCCTTTAATAAAATATTTCTCAAGTTAATTTTAAGATCTAATTAAAGGTTTCTAAGTGGGAATTTCTCTGACGTGGAAATGACCTCTTCAAAGCTAGAGCAATAGCACAAATCAAATCACAGAACTATTCCTGAGTATCCCCCCCCCCATCCTGTGAGCAGAGGAAGGCAGAGGAAAAGGCCCTTCTCAACCCTTACCTGAACCATCCCTGTAATGAAACGGCCTGTGGCATCATAAAAGCCCATTCCTGTGACATCACAAGACCTCCCCCCCCTCTTCTCAAGTTGTTCTTTTGAAGTTTCAGGGAATGGGATGCTGCTGACCTGGCAACACCTGTTTAGGGTGGCTGTTGTCCTGTATCAAGAAGGCATGGTTGCTGTGTATAGCCAATATGTAGATTGTGGATGGTACTCAGTGGCCATGCTGGCTTGGAGATTTTTGGAGTTGTACACCATAACTCGATGATGCATAGGGTCCCTTCCAGCTCCGCATTTCTAAGGTTTTTATTATTATTTCGTTCTTTCTGAAACATGAACATACATGTTTCAAGGGGCGGATACACTGACCATCCATTACGTATTTTCTACTGGAAACACAAATTCCTCAGTGTACCTGGAGAACATACCTAAAATATACAGTGCAGAACGCCTTTGTTTGATATGAGAAGAGCCAGTCGATATGAGAGGAACAATGACTGCAAATTAGCTGATGAAACCATTTTAAGTATCTTTAAGGCATGATAAATGATCAATACAAATGCTTATATCTATCGTTTTGATTATTTTCTGCAGACAAATGCTGCATCTTCACAAGAAGGAAGAATTGGACTGCAGCTTAGCTAAAACTTTTTTTTGTTAATATCACATTGATGTTTTTAATAACTCAGCTTTTAATAACTCAGGTGAGAGGAGAAAGAAATGCAAAATGAAGAATAGGCATTACCTTTTCCAGAAACGTTGGTAGCTGCATTAGAGATGAGATGAAATAGGTAGATAAAAAATAAAATAAAATACACATTTGTTTCATGTTAAAATTGCCATGTTGATAAATAAGTTTCTATGTGGGGAGATCATGCTGATATAACTGGCATAATATAACTGCTGGTCAGGCTAAATGTAGTCATCTCAATAGTAGGATATTCCCTCCCTTATCCCAAACCAGTTCAGAGGGAAGGTGATGTTTTAGTCCTCTGTAGTCGCCATGCAGCCATTGTTATGTGATCCCTGATCTACTAAGGAAATAAATCCCAGGGACAAGAAAATGGCTAGGAAAAATTACGCTGAAAAGAGTGTGCTCTAAGTGGAGGGTTACCGTTAGTCCTCCACACAGCAAATGTTGTTAGTCCATAACCCCAAGAGTGTTCCTCTTTCTCCTTGAGGATTTGGCTTACATTTGTATGTATGTCTTACGACACATATGTTCTACATGGAATTAGGACCATACATATCGGCATCAGAATGGAGGAACCACCTCTTTGAGGTGCTAGGTGAAGCCAAATCCACACTGCTGTTCAAACAAGCAAACTGTGTTGCATCACCTGAGAAATGTTTGAACCACATGGAAATATGGGACTGTATAATAGGCTTTTTGTTGCTGATGGTGTGGCTGCATAAATTCTGGCAAGGCAGTTCCTCAGGTGGTGTTAAGATATCTCTAGCTCTTCAGATATTGTTGGACTGTGACTCCTGAAAGCCCCAGTCAGTTTGACCAGAGATTAGCATTGGCCATTGACCAGATTACTTGAATGGTAGTCCTGGAACATCTGCAGGGCCACAGTAAACCAAAATGTTGTCAACTGAAAGGTTGTCAGTCCTATTCAAACGGATTAGTAATGAGCTTCATGGCCCAGTGGTTAAACTGCAGTACTGCAGTGAGGACTCTGCTCATGGCCTGAGTTTGATCCCGAACTCAGGTAGTTGACTCGAGATTGACTCAGCCTTCCATCCTTCCATGATCGGTAAATTGAGTATTCAACTTGCGGCGGGAGGGCAATGTGTAGCCTGCATAGTTAAATTGTAAACCACCCAGAGAGAGCTTTAAACACTATGGAGGAGGTATACAAGCAGCATGCTTTGCTTAACAATGCCTGTTGCACAACTTCTTTGACATAGACTTGGTGGATAAATTTGAAATTAGCTATGAAATTCAGAATGTTGTTTGTGATTTAGGTGGCAGTCCTGTGCATTTACACAGAGCTTGGACAAGTTCCTTTTTTGGAAAATAACTTCCAGAATTCCTCAGTCAGCCTGGCCTGCTCCCAGGGATTTGGGGAGTTGTAATCCAAAAGGCAACTTTTCGAAGCTCTGCACATAGCTAGAAATATGTCCCATGTTACTCACTGTCATTTACTTCTCAGTAGACATGCACAGGATTGCACTGCTTTTTTACTAATTTTTTTAAAAATTGAATGCATCTTTCCACTCAACCACAGAGAGGCTGGAAAGCTCAGATACCAATGTGCATATTAGTCTGCATGTCAGAAAAAACACATCTCTGGAAGGTACATGACAGATTTCTCATGTGAGCTACTGTGCATAACACACTGGATTGTCAAAATTATATCTACATAATTATTTTCCATATATGATAATTTTTAAAAAAAATATAAATTTAGTATGTAAATATGTCATGATGCTGAATTTACCTTTGAGACGAATCAAAAAGAATGATCCATATGTTTTCATGTATGGTTTATATACAGATTTCCACATTTGGAAACATATCTGCTCAAGCAATATATTTTCAGCTAACAACTGTTATTTTTGGCTCATAGTATTAGTTATTTTCAGATTTTTTTTTAAAATGACCCAAAGTAAGGACATATTTGTATTCTGTGCGCACGCGCGCACGCGCGCGCGCACACACACACACACACACACACACACACACACACACAGAGCATACTGTGGGACAGAATGTCAGAACACAGTGTTCTGAGCTAAGTGCTGGAAGTGAAAATAAATAAACAAACAAACAAACAATACACTAATAGCAAATTGATACATTATATACTAGAAATAATTTACTTGAAATACTTTCTAGAATTAATAGAAAGGTAACAAAAATAATCAAGTTCTTTTTTTAAAAAAAGTATTCTTTCTGTCAAATAAATGCTGTATAAATAGCAACTCTGTATTTTACTTCCGCAAATAAGGCATTACTCCATTACATGTACTGTATTTCATACATATTGAAACAGATGTACCTTCCCATGTTGACTGTGAAGTACATTTTCTCTCCACTTTCCATTGCCTACGGTGTTACTTTTCTTCCTCTCTTAGTATGGGTTTGTGCTGATGCTCCTTTTTTTTGGGGGGGGGGGGGAACGGTATTTGATGATCTGAGCATGAGAGAGTGGCAGGGCAAACTCCTCCTCAGTTTCCACCACGGACACCAGGGCCCTTTCCTAAAGCTAGTCAAAATTTCACTTGGTCATGCATTCCATTTTAGAGCCTGTGGAAGCTTCATAATTTCCCTGGTCTGTCTATACAAGCTTTGTCCTTTTGTTAATTCTAATACAATTTTCTGTTTGTTCAGCTAGGTACTGTCAAGTTCTGTTCAGGAAAAAGAACTGAACTAGTAGGACTAGACATCTTACTCTGTTATGGACAGGTCTACATCTTAAGGTCTGTCAGAAAACAATATTTTGTTTGAAGATCCCCTTTGTTTGAGAGACAGGCCAGTCCATGTCTTAGTAAGAAGGAAATGGAGGAGTCTTATACTGGGATAGCATGTACAGTGGTGCCTTGCAAGACGAAAGTAATTCGTTCCGTGAGTAGCGCCGTCTTGAGAAATTTTCGTCTTGCGAAAAGCGGTTTCCCATAGGAATGCATTGCAATGCATTCCTATGGGAAACCTTGCAAGATGAACGAATTATTTTCGTCTTGCGAGGCATCGGTCTTGCGAAAAAGAAATCGTCTTGCAAAGCACGGCCATAGAAGAAGCTGTCTTGCGAGTCACCAACACGATCGCAAAACGCTTTCGTCTTCCAAGTTTTTCGTCCGGCGAGGCGTTCGTCTTGCGAGGCACCACTGTATACATTTTACAGTGAATGTTATATTTTAGTTACTAAAGGTCTGCTTCATAGATGTTACCAATATTGTATCTGTGAAGATTCTTAGTCATCCAAGTGAGGTTATCTGGAAGTTGAGGCATGGCAACTGGACTTCTTTCTTATTAGGTTGAAATGTTTTGCTACTCATCCAAGTAGCTTCTTCAGTCTGAGAAGAGTTGGTAGGAGACCCCTGATATATCCTCCATGTTGGTTTCACTTTCCCCTGGTCTGAATAGGCTCGTTAGAAGGACAAAGGACTGGAGGTGAGGGATAATCCCACTTCTGCAGTCCTTCTCCACCCATTGTCATGGGTTACTGACAGTCGTTAACAGTGGTCTTTCTGGTGCGTATGGTCCTGATGTTTCTGGGGACGGATGAGCAAAAACATACTGATGTTACTCTGTGTAACATAACACACTATTTGTTTGTAATGAATGACTTGTAATGGTTATTAACTAGTTTTTTTTAAGTATTGGGCAATGAGTAACAAGTTACTCTATGTGTGTGTGTCTATTAATACTAATAATGGCTGAGATCCTGTTGCACAGCACAACAGGAATGTTGTCATCAGCAGTGTCAGGCTGCTGCTTATTAAAGGCTTCCTTTTGTGATTTTGGAGTGCACAGAGCACTCACACAATGAGATGAAGTTGTGTGCACCCCAAAATTGCAAAAGGATGTCTTTAATCAATGGTAATCTGTTGCTGATAAAATTACTGTTGAGCAGGTGATCCCCACTCAACAGGATTTGGGCCACAAATTTTAAAAGTAATCCATCTTGTGGTTTTCAGGAAAGCTAATACTTTCAAGGTGTATTGACAAGCTATGGCTGATACATAGTAAAAATAGATCATTTGCTATAATTTGTGAGACAATTATCTGTATTTTCAACTCAGAAATCCAGAATAGAATCCATCAACTATATTTATGTGTTGCTTTTCTTAATCACAATAGTGCTTTTTCTGTGGTATCTGCCAACATATTGAGAAACATGTCTTTTGAAAATGCCACAATTAGAAGATTGCCTGTCAATGGTGCGGGTGAGTGGGGCTATGCGATGTAGCATAATGCTTTAATTAGCAGTTTATTGTGGAAAGAAAAGACTGGGTGTATCCTTTCATTTGAATTAGCATGTTGTTCGCAGTCATTTTGCAAAGCGCAGTCTTGTCAAAGCAGCCAGGAAGGTCTGTTGTGGAAAAATAAATCATGATTGCCAAGTTAGAGGAAGGGAATCAGATTTCTAAATTATGGAAACAGGATGTAACATCATTAAAAATTGGGAATATAGACAGTGACTGTTTCTCATAATTGCAGTAAGAAATATAATTTGTGTTACCTATAATAAAATGTTCGATTGTTTTCCATTCAAAGCATTTACTAAGATATTGGCTGACATATAACTGATGTCAACAGAGGCCATTCTTTTCAGATCAATGGAAATACATCATGGCCATTTTGGGATGTAATAGTAAACCATCACTTGTTGGCATTACATGAATGAGCAGAAGAGAGCCATGGGCTATGGGATGTACTGCTCCTTTTCCTTAAGAGGAAGAGTTCAGGGTCTTAAAGTTATAGTTCATTCAAGTGGTTTAAATACAATTACAATAAAAACTCATTCAGACAATTTAGGATCAATCTGTGGTTTATACTCCTGCTTTGTTGTTACTACATATTTGAACCAACCACATTTCTCCTGGTTTGGATATAAGAATGAGCTACAGTTATGGTAGTTGGCACTAATATCTTCTTTTGCAGCCATAGGAGAGGAGGAGATAGTGCACATACTCACAGCTTTCTTCTGGTACATCTTGCACTGAAGTATTGTTTAGTGTTATGTTCAAAACTGATCATCAGTTTTGATAGAAATATTTTTATCCTGCAGGAGAAGGAGTGGAAGGACTGCAGGGTTTGAAGCCAACGTGCAAATTAACATTCAAGGGAATGCCTTACAACAGCTATCAAATGCAAGCAATTCCTTGGGCTATGACCATGCTTATATATATGTCCAATGTACAGAAGACATGGGGATGCTTGAAATTAATTAGTTAACTTGTGGAATAACTATCTCTTTTCTGGCTTGCCATGTGGCCTAGATGAAGGGCTTTTCCCTGACCTGTCCTGCACCTGTTGTCTGTCTGGAAATGTCTCAGCTTGTCAAACATAAAATAGAAATGCCATCAGCTTTGTGACATTAAGTAATGACATTACTTCAACAGATCTGTGATTCTAATAAGGTTTTTTTTTGTGTGAATCATTTTATGCTACTGCCTCTTAATGAATATGAAGTTTTAAAAAAAGCTTCCCACATTTTTAACTTGGTTTCAAATTATCCTTCTAATGACAGACATTGAGCTTGGTCTTTCAAAAAACTAATATAATTCTTTCAATTACTCTAAGATAGTGCAAGGGTCTTGCCTTATTTCATGCATTTAAATGTCAGTTATAATAAATTTTTCCAAAGAAAATAACTGTGTTATATCCATGTCTGACTAAATGAGAAGACAATGGAACTACATATATTCTTTGGGAGAATTAAAACTTTAGCTTGTGCATGTGTAAGTCATGTCAAATGTATTTTAACTTCTATACTAGACTTTCACATATGACTTACACTTTTCTCTGGGTTAGGGTACAAACATATGCAGCCTTTTCCAATCATTTTTGAGCACTTAAATCAGCAGGCTTTTGAATGCATGTAGGTAGCATTATTGGTGCAGTTCCTAATTCAGTGGTGGGGAACCTATGGTTCCTGGCCAGATTGACCCACAGTGCGTCTGCACCTGACCTGCAGCTTTCTTCTGCTAATAAGAGATAGGAGGATTTTTAATGTTTGAGAAGTTGCTGAACTGAATTGAATTCTAGTTTGCGGTTTGGGAAATTGCAGTTAAGAATGGAGCTGTGCTTAGAACACTTGGTGTGAATGAGTCTGGACTAGAGATGGGGATGAATTTTAAAAATGGTGCTTCATCGGAATTCATCGTTAGTCTAAGTTGACGACTGGACAAAGTACCAAATTTTAGCCATGAATCGATGAATATTCATTGATTCGTCATTAAAACACAATGTCCTACTGAACAGCTGATCAGCAGGACATTGACAAGGAGGCTGGCTGCAGGAAGGCAAACACCGTTTCTGTTCTGCAGCCAGCAAAAAGGGACGAATAAAAATGGGTATATATTTGTCCCTTCATACTCATCGGGGTCTCCGAGCTTGACAAATATGAAGGGATGAATATCCCACAAATCAGTGATATTTCATGAATATCGTGATTCTTTTAAAATTCTTCCCCATGTCTGGTCTGGACTGGTGAGAATTACTTCTTAGTGTCATCCACCATTGTATTGAAACCTCTGCAAGCCTTTCCAAATTAGAATTCATATCCCAGGTCAAAATAGATTCTCCACTCTTCTGATTCCTGATAACAGTGGGTCAAGGCTGAGATTGAACTTAATGTCTAAAAACAGGCTTTGGGTATAAGTAGAACTGATTTTTAAACACTAGACTGGATCCAGACTTAGTAATGACTAACTTTATGTCCAGTTGATTTTGATTATCCCAGTCTGAATGCAACTTAGTCTGGAGATAACTTGCTAAGTTCAGTTTGTTGAAAGGCAGTAGAAAATGATCACATAGCATCCAGCCACAATAATCTAGCTGTTTCAGGTCATTCAGATGTCCTTTCTATTATGGTTCCAATCAATAGTTTGTAATAGCCTGGGAAGAAATGGAAATCACACCATAAGTGAGTGACTAAAATACAGTTGTATTGTGTAATGACTAAATGGTTCCCTTTGTGCATTTTTAAATATTGGAGATACAATAGTTTTTTCACATGCGTTTATTGACCAAAAACATGTGACTGCTTCAGAAATTGCTATCCCGGAAAAAGAAATCAATAACTTAATCACTGCTCCTTAACATATTCTTTTGACAGGGATTGAAATACAGAATCTCTTTCCAGTTTCTCTGCTGTGCAGCCGTTTGGGGGTGAGGTGGAGATGAATAGATCTGAAATGATTCAGCTCAGAACAACTTTAAGGCTATGTGCATCCCACCAGCCCCTCCTCCTGGGGCATCAGCAGGGCTGAGAGGTCCCCGGCAATAACTCCATAAACTCCAGCGTAGCCTCTTAGCTCAGAACAGCTTTTATTGGTGGTACAGCATCACTTCCCCCCTTTCTCCCCACAGCCTCATACAGCTCAATTATAGTCTCTAAACCCTTGGGCACCACTTGCTAACTTGGGGACCCAGTTAACTTCACTGGAGTTCCCTGGAGTCCAGGTTCTGGAAAGCAGATAGGAGAGGAGACCTTAGGTCTAGCATGCATGCCTTTTATAGAAGGCTTATAAAGATGAGCAAAAGGAGTCAGGCTCTGCAGCTCATTTCTTCCCTCCCCTTCCTCACTTGTCTCTCCATGGCTGTGGTGGTGTCCAGACTAATGTAGTCTTGTCCAAGCATGTGGCTGGAGTCTCTGGTGTCTGACTCCTGGCACAAGCAAACAAACCTGGAGAGGGTAGATTGACTTCCAACGTTTTCCTTTTTTGCGTCCTCTCACACGTCCTCTTCTTTAGAAACCCCATGCCTTCCCAGTCCTGCTCTTTTATTATCCTTAATCCTTCTTCCTCCAGCTGTTCTTTGTCAGACAGGCATATTTCCTTCAGCTGTGTGGACTCCCCCCCCCTTTGATCCTGAGGCAACCTGCTCTGATTCTGGCTGCCTAACACTTGTGTGCTGGGGTCCAATGGCTCACTAGAGGTTCGCACCTGCAGCCCTTCGCAGGTTGGCACATAATGACAGGAACAGCATGAGAATGTATGCTTCTGAAACACAAACTTATTCTCACAATATGCTCAGCTTCAGTGTTCACCTATATACTTTCTATTGACATGTATTTACCCTGAATATGTTTCCAAAATATATTAGGCTGGAGTCATGAGCAGGCTTATTGCTTTAAATTCAGATGTGGATCTAATGATTAGATACTGGAGGCTTAATTATTAATACTAAGGGGAAAACCAGTAAACACTGCTAAGAGTAGCTTCTGAGGGCCTACTGCTGTATCCTTTGTTGTGAGATAATTCACTGTTTGACAAAAGTCTTTCATGCTTAGCAAAACTAAGAGTTCAGTAGGTTCAGAAGCTGTAGCTCTAGCATGTGTCACTGTTCCAGACAAATTATTTCCTGGAATATTAGCAATTTTTCAAACAAAGCAAAACAATCAAAAGGTATAAATGAGAGCAATAGAGCTAATGTGTGAGGGACAACTGAGGTTGCACTAGTAAACAACAAAACAAAATAGGTTTGGGATGTGTTCTTGAGAATTGCACACACCTAAAGGTGTTACGAAACTAGCTGTTTTATTTTTGATCCCTTTCCAAATAATCTTTCCCATGTAATTTACTATTTTATGCATATTGAAGGCCATGTGCTAATTTTGCTAATATTGCTAATTTTTTTAAAAAAGATTAAATGTTATTATGCTGAAACATAGGGAAGAATTTTAAAAGCAGTTGGGAAGTCACACAATAAAAACAGACATAAGCTTCTACAAAAGGATTTCAAAATTTCTCAATTCAAAGTTGCCATCAATATGCTGTGAATGCAAATGTCAATAAAGCTGCAGGTCCTCAAGCCATTAAAGGGCATCTCTCTTTCCAAGATTGCAATAATTTTTCCAGCCACAGGAAGGGCACAGAAAATCCATTTTTGCTGGCCAATGGTTAACGTCTAGAAAACAGGCAAATAAATTAAAAGAACATAAGTATTGACAGAAGTCAGGGAATGATCCAGTGCAAAATTAATATAAATAACTACCCTCAAAAGAACCTATGAGCAGACATGACCAGAGTGTACATTTAAGAGAAGCATCAGATAGGTTGCTGTGCCAGCCATTACATAATTTACTTATAATCTTGGAACTGCAGAGCTGGAAGGGATCCAATGGATCATCAAGCCGAGCCCCCGTCAAGGAGGCACAGTGGGGAATCAAATTCCCAGATACCTAAACCATTGAGCTATATCTTTACTAAAAATATGTTGTGTCATCTAGCATAGCTGAAAGACATTTTTGCTGAATAAATCTCAGCTTGAGACCCATGGATACAGCAGCTATGGAAACTAAGTTCATCTTTCTTATGTTGGGCAAACCAGACTGATCCACTTTCTTGTTCCATTCCTTCTTGAAACTCTGTATATTGCATTTATTAACTAACAAGAAATATTGGAAATCATATATTGTCTGTTTATTTTCCAATGAATGTTTCCAAGAGTGAGGGAGACTTGGAAGCATTTAGTGCTTCAAGACTGTATTTAGATAATAGCAAAAGCTCCAACTGCAAATATTTGCTATTCCAAAGAATTTGGAAAATTGTACCTAGCTGTGATCTTAGGAAATGACAGGAATGCATTTTCACAATAATTCAGCTGATTGAAGTTAAGAATCATGATATCAGTCCAAACTTTCAATAGAAAAGGCTTCTTTCCAACATTTAGACCTGGATTGCCCTATATTGTTCATTGTGATGTTTGTGGGCAGCAAGTGTTCTGCTGTGTCCTCAGGCCAGTCCAATTGTAAAAGAGTGGTTGTCAGTGTACATGGGTCAGCTGAAGTATTTGGTGCAAGTAATTCATCACCTTAAATTGCAGGAGTTAGGCAGAATGTAGACTGTCATCAGACAGTCCAGGTCATAAATCATTCTAAAGAGTACAGACAAGACAGATACAAACGTGAGAGAGAAACTGTGAATGAGCTTTCTCCCACAAACTTACTTATGTAGTTCACAGGATTTATGAGTCTTAGCATGTTTCTCCTGAGCATCCAGCTGTTTCCAGTCAGCTATCAATATTGAGATGCTGATGCTGTTTTTGCTCAGATCTTCTTAGCTGTAGCCTTTCTCTTTGGCAAACAGGTCTCACATTTGCCAGACCCTCTTCATTATCTGATGCCTCACTGACAGAACAAGCCTCAGTCCTTCTCCCCAAGACTTACCTGAGGGGTGCTTTTAGCTGTACTACTGAATTCCTCCTGTTCATTGGCTCCCTTTGGGTGCAAGATATCATTTCCCTTTCTGAAGATGACTGATCCAATTGAGGCATGACACTATTATAGCATGTGAAAATGGTCAAAATGAAACTGTTGTGACATTTTGTGCTGTAGTTTCTAACTGCAGAAATTGTTTAGGTGAACAGGATTGATTTTCACATTTACAGACCCTAATAACATTCATTTGTAGAAGGGAACCAAACAGAAAGTTTCAAAAAGGTCTAAGGTTGATTGTAGAGAGGAACAATCCCAATTATTGGTACAAGTTAGCAAACAGCTCTGTTGATCTAGGCTGAGATCAGGAAAGCTGACTTAGTTACACTATCATCAAAGAAATTTAGGGTGTGGCAACCCATGTGAATTTTTGAAACTGAGTATTATGTTTACAGAAATATCTTATGAGGCCCACTGTCCTCATGCTCTGCATGTGGGCTTCCTGGAAGCTTCTGGTCATTCACTGTTGGAAGCAGGCTATTCAATTACGTACATAGGCTTTGGTCTGATCTTTATAGTTATCATTATGGTAGCAACTTAAGCAGGATCATACAGTGACTTCATATTAAATACTGGATGTACTGATTCATCTTTGCCCAGTCCAAGGAAGTCCAGCTGTCTCACCAAGGACCACACAGTTCTTTCAGATTTTGCAAAATAATTTGAACTACAGGCTAGAAAGGAGGACCCAAATGTTGTATCTACTATCCTCCTACACAGAGCAGATCACAGACCCTGTTCAGAAGAAACACCAATCTGCATGAATCTGTAATTGCATTCAAGGAGTCGTGAACATCTGGAGAGTTCATCAAGCTTCATTTAATGGCCTTGAATAACAAGTGCATAATGTAATTCAGTGAAGCACATTTTCTTCTGTCTTAATGTGTTGTAGATTTATAAATGGAGTCTCAGAAGTAATCATCTCTATGTGTCAAACATTTCATCCATTATGATTTGCTCTATAATAGAGCCTGGATGATCAGCATTCTCCCTCCAGAATCACATATGTTTTGACTTAATATGGGCGTTTTCAGTGAAAAGTACTAATTGTTTATACATGGAGCCTGAGGCTTAAGCCTAGCACAAAGGTTACTGAACATTTCAGAGGGCATCTGGGACTAGTAGTTCCTGACAGAAAGCAGAATCCAAGACTTGACTTTATTGTTATAAATATCAAACGTTCCGAGTCACATTCACTTCCAAAGACCGTCACGTATTTCATTTTTATTTTTGAGATTGCGTCTGTACTTCATGTCCAGTCTTATACACATTGCAGCCATTCCAGCTCTGAAACAAGCCGCAGCTCTGAGGTAAGGGGCCTCAGAATGCCAAGTTCCACATGTCTAGAGGTTTGTGCACTGAAGACAAGATCAAGTTTGGACCCTGCTTTAGCGCTTCAAAACAATAACAAATAAATAGGAAAAAAGGAGGTTACTTTTCCTCAGACTGCTTTGGGCATGACTCACTTTACATCAGGGTTGAAGTATCAGGTTTGGGAAATTGAGGCTTTATGTTTCCATATATTTAAAAAACACAAATGGCTTTCTCTGTCTTAAATTTTGATGAAACCGAATGAGATTTGTAGGTACCTGCAGCAAAAAGCCTTTCGCCCCATGTTGAACAATTCAGAGTCATGTATCCTTCTGTTTGGGTAAAGTCCAGGGAATTATTCCTCCAAATCATTCAGGAAGGCATTATGGGGGAAAATGCTCCCTGCTGATGATGTTTGTCTCCAAATCAGGAAGGATGTTCAGAATAGCTTCAGATTGGTAGTAGTACAACTACTCCACTTCCTTTTTGTCTTCATTGAGTATTTCAGATACATGAAATACAACAGCGTCCACATACAATATTTTGCAGTAGGAAATGATCATTTCTTTCATCCCAGAAATCTCTCATGGTGAAGCCTTTAAATGAAATATCACTGTCGTCAGATTTATGTTTGCTCTTGAGCAGTAACATCCCTCCTAACCTTATGGCCACTGTAATGAGGTAGATAGAGTGTTGGATCAGGACTCTGGAGACTTGAGTTCAAACTCTCACTTGGCCATGAAAATTTGCTGGGGATTGGCACTGGTAAAACCACCTGTTAAGTATCTCAGATAACTTGCAAACTCTATAAATGCTGCCATTAGTAAGAACTGACCTGAAAGCACATAACACAATTTTAGGAACATAGGAAGTTGCCTTATACTCAGACCACTGATTCAGCTGGACCCTTTTCTATTCTGAGCTCTAAGTGGAGATGCTGGGGATTGGATCTGGAATGTTGTTTTGCCATGGAGTCATGTCCCTCATCCTAGTACAATATCTATTATTTCATGGTGATCCCCTACCTAAGTTCTAACCAGGCTGGACCATGATTTAGCTTCCAAAACCAGACAAGATCAAATATGCAGAGGGTATTACACCCATGCTGGTTTGGGAATCTCTGGAATTGTAGTCCAAAAAAGTAACTTTCCCATACTCTGCCAGCCTTCTAGCTGCTGAAGTGTTTCTTACTGTGGCTGGAACAGGAGAAGGATTTTGTTCTGATGTGCTCTTGGATAACAGTAAGGATAGCAGGTTGCTATTTTGTAGTATGAGACAAAAACAAAAGGAACTGGTAACATCCAATAGATCCAATTATGAAAAAGAAACCAAAGTCTCACGATGAATAGATGATGCAGATTTGTTTCAGTTGAAAACTTTCCTGTCAAGATGGTTGCTTAGATGCCTAAAATGTTTCAGCCCAAGTTTAAAACCTGCTGAAATGTGTTGTTTGGATTTTAAACTGACTGTAAAAAGTGTGCTGCTTATATACCACCCCACATTGTTTAAAGCACTCTCGGTGTGGTTTACAATTTAATTATGCAGGCTACAAGTTGCCCCGCACCCTCACTCCCACCAAACTGAGTTGCTGACTTCAGGCAATGGATGGAAAATCTGAGTGAACCTCAAGCAGGCTACCTGGAACTGAACCAGGGTCATGAGCAGAGTTTTGGCTGCAGTAATGCAGTTGAACCACTGTGCCACAAGGCTCTTTTTATGTAATGAATCTATGTTTTTATATATCTTTAGACTTTTATACATCTGTGTTTTTATACATCCTGAGACTTTGGTCTTTTGTAATTGGTGCTATGTTGTATCAGCAGTAGTACTTCAGTCACAACATAACATGCTTTGCAGAGTCTCCAATAGTGTAGGCTTTGCATTATAGCTGCCTGATTTATTGCCCTCTTATAGTAACTGAAAATATTATCCAAATATAGTGCTTACATATCCAGAACTGGCTCTTCATCAACGTCACACAAATGGACTAAATAGAGTAACATTTGTGAAAGGCTCATTTCCCTCACTGGAATGCTAGTGATAAAATGAGCATTTTAAACTTCTCATAGAGTGATTTACTGCATTACATGCAAGTATGTTTTGAAAAGATAAGAGGGTCAAGTTTTGTTTGCTTTACGGAGATGCACAGTAGGTGTACACACTATTGTGAAACATTATAAGGCTGCTTTACTGGTCAGTGTAATGAAATGAGTTCTTCTACTACAGACCCCCAAATTCGGTATCATTTCAAAACCTTTGCCATATTTCCACTATGCTTTGCACCACAAAACATGTTTTGCACTGCAGGCCAGGAATTGTTCATCCCCAGAACTCTCTAGCTGACCTTCCCAGTCCTTCTGAACACCCACAAGCCAACATGATCACTTTCACTTAAAGCTACTCCAAATCCTTAGCTATCACCCCAAAATCATTCAATTCATGCTCAAGATAAAGTTTTGCAGCGATTTTATAGTGTTTGCATAATTTTATTCTATATAGTATTTGTATGTTTTATAGTATATATATTTTATAGCATTTCCCTATGTATTTTACCATAGACCCTGGGTTTTCCACCAGTACCTGCAACTGCATGACTGACATGCCAAGTCCTAGTGAACATCCCCAAACACTTGACAGCTTTTGCTCATGATCTGTACCAACATGTCATGGTGGTTTGTACCTCCAGTTTTGAGTTTTGCGGCACCAACTGCAGTTCTGTCACTTATTCATCCGTTGCTGGGGAGCCATGGATGTAATGGATGTATCCGTGTATTGGTTAGTTAGAGCATTGGACTGGGATATGGAAGATCCAGATTCCCAGCTCCACTCAGCCATGAAACTGACTAAATGGCCTTGGGCTGCTCTAGTCTACTTCCCCCATTGAGAAAAAAAAAAGGGGTGAAAAAAAGAGGGTCCTTGCTCTGCCCTGTTGTCACTTCAGAAATGCAGAAATAGCCCTGATTTGCTCCAAAGACAGAGTTAACACCAGCAATGTTGACAGGCTGGGTAACGATTAATAGTCCATATTATTTAGGTTTGTTACTTCTTAGGAGATAATTTTGGAAGAATACATTAATAATTGTAACTTTTTTTTTACTTTTCTTTTTAAAAAACACACTTAGCATGTTGTCTATTGTGCTATTAATGATTAAAGAGCACAATAAATTAGTGTTTACATTTCCTACTGAAAAAAGTACTCTTAATGAATTAAGAACCAAATTAACATCAACACTAAAAAATGTATTTATTTATTTATTGCATTTATACCCCGCCCATCTAGTCAGTTGACTACTCTGGGCGGCTTCCAACATGTATAATAAAACATTATAAAAATAACAACGTTATAAACAACAATTTGGCTTTAACACTTTCTCCTCTGCCCCAAGCTCTGGGACATGACCCCCTTTTAGACTTTTTAATGCTTAGGCAAGTGTGCCACACAGTTAGGAGGCTGATGAGCATGCCTGGTCTCTTTCAGCTGAGAGGCATTATGCGGAAAGGCAGCTGGCTCAGATAGCTGGAGTTCTGAAATACATATCTTGCTACACATTATGCGCACCTGATTAAACATTAAAAAAGATGAGAGAATAGACTATTGTACGGTAACAAGCATCGGCCCTGAATTTGGCTGCTAGGGCGAGGTGCTGATCCTGTAGCTGTTATCTGCCACTTATACCCCACCCATTTGCAAATTATATATCCCAATACCCAGCTTCAGTGGAGCTGCCGGCTAACCTATTTTATAGCAAACCTTTTTGAAACTAACATTCAAGAATATAAGTTTTCACTTAAACAAATTCCATTGTAGATATTACTCTCTTCCTGCATCTTGTTTATCCTTTTGTGTGTATGTGAGGATCCAGCTGCTGCCCTTAATTCTGTCACCAATCTGTATTACAAGAGCAACAAAGAGTTGCCATAGAGATAATTACAATTTCTCCATCAGCTCTTGTGGGATCATGTTAAGAAACAGACTTAAAAGACTACATTTTGAATGAACTTCACGTTCTGTGAAATTCTATTGTTCCTGCTCTCTTGTACATGGAACACATGACGTTGAACTGTTCAGAATGTTCAGGTGTAAAAGATCCTTTACAGGACCCTATAGCGTAATGGCAGGGGGGAAAACTAGCCAGTGGTGGAGATTGTGCTCTTTTATAATAAGACACTGACACGGCAACTCCAAAAGATAAGTGGAGGTGAAAACGGAACATTACTGTCCTGAAATTACTGGCAAACTCTAGGGTATGTCATTCACAATTTCATAGCTAATGCTATAGTCTGCGTCAGAACCAAATTTATATTCTGTGATGGTTTCTGGAATATTGTGTCAAGATGCTATTGGGTTTTAAAGGTGTGATGTTATTTTCCACCAGTTTCAAGTTACACTTTAAAAAAAAAAACATTTCTAGGAACATGCCAGTGTTGCTTTTACTTTCAGTGCCGTCCTATACATGTCTATTCAGAAGTAACTCTTGATGAGTTCAGTAGGACTTTTGAAAAGAAACATTCTATGTAAGCATCAGTGATAGGGATTGGTCTTTCGGGTTTTTAGGACTTCTACTCCCAGAATTTGCTCAATACTCTCAACAGAATTCTCTGTGTGGGAGCCTCTTCTGCTATGAGTAGAAAAGAAACCACCCCAAGTCCCAAGTCTATCTTGGACTCATAAAGGTTCATAGGACTGCCCTGGAAGCAAGTCTTGATTCCCATTAGGCTGCACAAAGGCTGCCTCCAATGGAATTAGCTCTCCAATGAACATTGGCGAGTCCCAGGTAGCCCTGGGACTCCCACAGTTTTCTTGCTGTTCAAAGTAAAGCGAGAAGGGAAAACATGAAGGTAAGAAGGGCTGTTCTGAAGCCTCCATGTTTTGGGGGCTTTCACTCTCAGAATTCTGCCTGGGAAATTCTGGAAGAATTCTGGGAGAGTATTAGAAACCTGAGAGGCCCATGTGATTGCAGCCTTCCAGATGCTGCTGAACTATGATTCCATCACCTCTCATCAGGACAGCCAACAGTGACAGAATGCTAGAAGTTGCTGTCCAGAATACTTTTCCGAGGAATTGCCCCTAAACTTTGGGAATGGAAATAAAATTGCTGTCTTCCCTTATGTTTGTACTATGTTTCCTTGCACTGCTAATCACAAAAAGTAGCCAAATCTGGCTAATTGTAGGATGCTAGTTTAATACCTACAATTCATTTCTTATTTGAACATTTCATTTGTTATTTACAAATATAAGGTTTTGCAGATTTCAAAGACAACTTGAGGCTCGCCTTTCAGACACAAAGATCGGTCTCCACATTTAAGGTGAGCGGTCTCTATTTAATCCTCCTGGCAGAAGATTTTAACTTTCAAAATACCAATTTGGATACCTACATTTATAAAGTTTTCAGACTTTGCAGAAGGATCAGGACATTAAATGCATCTTTGATTCCGGCAAATGTGTCAGTTGCTTTTGTTGAATTCCAGGACAGTGATTCTAACATGAAATACTGGTTATAAGATTGGGCCTAGAGCTTCATGCCTTTCTTCATATCCTAAAGTATCACTCAAGACTTGATAAAGTACTGAAAATCCACTTAGCTCAAAGAATATACTAATAGAACACTATATGATCTCTTCACCAAAACTGGAACAATTTTGCACAATTCAACACAAAGATGGTCTCACTTAATCTTAGATATGGGTTTTTTTATTTTTCCTACTGTTTCCTCCCAGTGACTCCAGTGCAAAGACATGATTTTAAATCTCCCTGGATATGAAATTGGGCTATTAAAGGCACAGTTCTCTCTTAAACAACACTTTGAAATGGGCATATAGATTTATCAAAGTAACAAGCTGCCGGTGCCTTACGGTAACAAACCATCATTTCAGAGCAAATGTTTCCTTTTTAAATTCACTTTTGAAATAGAGATAAATTAACATTTTAGAAACAACTCAACACCAAGAACTGTTCATTTTATACTCTAGGAGAATTGAAATTAATAGCAGGCCTGTTTTCTGTTCTTTACGAAGACATGCTGTAATAATATATCTTAGCTTTGACTGCCAGTACGTAGTGTTTATTCTTTCTTCGAGACACGAGCTTCTATATTGAAACTTCTTTCCATCTTTTGGTTTTATGCAACTTCTTATTAAATAAACTATGAACTTGTACATAATGATGAAGCTTTTTTTTTATTTAAAGATTGGATTGAGGGACTCTCTATTACAATAGCATTATTTCAGTTATTAGAGATAGCACTTGGCCACATTCAGTATCACAGACCTAGGCTTCTTCATATGCAACAGGACTTCTCCTCTGGTACTATTTTCCTTCCTTCTTTCCCACTGCCTTGGTTACTCCATTTTCCTCATGCTCCCATCAGCTTGCTAGGCATTACCATTAATTCAGTTGTTACAATTAACTTATGGCTGTTTCTTATGTCACACAAATGGGCTTCGTCTCATGCAATAACATGCATCCTTTTCCTTGCCTGATACCACCTGTGTAAGACCCTCATATCTGTTTCAGAGAGTTCCTCAGAAAGGTCAGCATATTGAAAGGTCAAAGGCCAAATTACCCCACTGTACCTCCTTTGAAGTCAAATCCAAACTCAGTTGAATGCAGAAGCATTGTGTTACCTTGACTTGTATAAGATAAAAATAAACCATATGTGAAGTAATACTCAAGTTTGGTCAGGGATTCCTTTCTTTAGTGTAGTTTTAGAAGAGGTAGCTGTGTTAGTCTGTGAAAGCATATCAGGCATAATTCTGATTTTGTTCTTTTTTTCCTTTGGATTTTGTCTGATATGCTATCTTTAGTGCTTACTCTTCCCCCCGCCCGGCTCCCCTCAGCCATATAGAATCATAGAAAAGTGAAGTTGGAAGGGGCCTACAAGGCCATCAAGTCCAACCCCCTGCTCAGTGCAGGAATACAATCAAAGCATATCTGCCAGGTGATTATCTAAGTTTTTCTTGAATGCCTCCAGTGTTGGAGCACTCACCAACTCCCGAGGTAACTGGTTCCACTGTCATACTGCTCTAACTGTTAGGAAGTTTTTCCTGATATTCAACCGAAATCTGGCTTCCTTTAAATTGAGCCCATTGTTGCGTGTGGAGGTAACATACACCAGAGGCACACTGAAATATTTTGTTGACTTGTACCAAAGATTATCAGATGCTGGGGTATGATAAGGTGTTAATGAAGTCATCAGAGAATCTGTATTGTTTTGTGGGATATAGAGCACTGCTGATTTGTCTGATTGTGGAAAACCCATTAGAATTTCATGTGCTTTTTGTTTTTAATTTTGGAAGAACCTCACCATTGCTTCAGAGGGATATTGGAAGCAAAGGGATGTGAGCTAAGCTCATCAAATAGATCAGATTAGTTCACACATGCTGACTCACTCAATATAAAGTGATGATTTGTATCAGGCTATCACCATAGGCCGAACACCCCAGACAGAACCTTCATATCCCTTTCCAGCATGTTTCAGTAGAGGTTATTTACAACTTCAAATGAGATTCAGACTATGAGACATAAAATGATGAAATATTCCAAAATGTGGTGGTGGGGGGAAGCTTTGGTTTAAAGCAAACAGTTATGATTGAAGTATGTACATCTCTCAAAAGCAAGTAAAAGCAGACCACTCTCTTCACATTAATGCACACTTCTTATACCTTAACATCTCCTCCAAGTAAACACGACAAAATCAAACTAGTCTCTCCACTCCCCATATAGCTGTAGTGAAACATAGACTTTGATGGTGTCAGCATGTATAGGCGGCAGTTTTGCAGCACAGGTCTACCCACTGTTACACAGTCTTTTTCAGTACAATACATTTGATACATACTGTAATTGGTGGAAATCTTATTGGTCAGTACTCTACTGAGCCTTTACTGAGCCAAAAGTAACATGGGAATGCTTTTCTGCAAGCAGAGGGTGGGGTTTCTTCATGAACACTACTGCATATGAAATGTCTATGCTTACACAAGCAGTATGACCCATCATTTCTGAGCGGGTAGAAATTTATGCTCAACTGAAGCCCCACAGAACACTGTACAATGTGTTTCATGGGCTTCATCCTAGGTAAGCAGATGCTTTCTTTCTTCAAGGAATCAAAGAGTGGAGCTCACCTATTGTGTTTACTTAGGGCGGAAATTAAGGCACAAGAAGGATGAATACATTTTCTTATGGTTTGATATGTAGTGTGGATGTTGAAGTGTGGCCTGAATTTACTTGCTTTTCAAGGTGCTGCTTCAACCATAATTTTTAGCTTTAGCTTAAATTGAAGCTTTTTTCCTCTTTGCAGAATTTCCCCATTTTTTTGAAATTTAGGAACAACAATGTTACAAAAAGAGCCTTTACAGAACAATTTAAAGTGAGCAATTGTTTAAAAAACAACTATATTATTAAAGCTAAAAGCCAACATCAACAAAGAAAAGCAGCTTCTCCCAACCAACTTTAGCTGGATCTCTAAGTAAATCACTTACAAAGGAGATAAAGTGTCCATTCAGGCCTGTCTTCTTGTTACAACAAGAAGTTACAAACAAATTCTGCTCAAAGTTGGCTCTGGGACACACATTCCAGAATTATCTATTTCTACCACGAGGAAGGTAGTAAACAAAACAGTTCCCTCTGTAATTGCCACTTGATGTTGCCCATTTGGGTTAAAGACTCAACTTCAAGGTTTGGGAAAGTGACAGGACTGAGAGATAAAGGAGAAGCATCAATAAATAATAGGCAAGAAAAGGATGCCAAAAAGAAAAGAGCACAATCCCTACCATTTGTTTTTTGTGGGAAACAATACTGTGGCTAGAGTCATCATATGATCAATTGTCATGAACAGCTGTTGTAAATGGATGTGCAAATGACTCGTAAGGAAATGTTTGCCACAAGAGAAAAGCCTTTTAATTAGAGACATAGAATTCAAAACAATTTTTGAAAAAGCTTTGCATTTCCTTGTTCTTCTCATGACTACAGTACATCTTAGCTCTTTTCAGTGGAATTCAGACAACAAATGAGCTCATTGAAATGATCTGAAGATTCCTGATGACTATGGCCGAAATCTAGTACAGTATTAAGTCATAACTATAGGAGGCCAATTGAATGAATGGAACTTACAGAGGAGTTAACTCTCCAAATCCCCACTGATTCAATGGGTCTACTTTACTTGCAACTGGCTTTCAGCCGTGATGTGTTTGGTGCAGAATTGGATGACGGTTTGGATGAGGGGGTCTGCAGTTTTCATTGTGCATCCCATAAACAACAAATGCTTGAGAATGAAGAAAACTACATCTGAGATTGTGTGCTTCATCTAGGGACCAAGTGAAAAATGGAGGCTTCCTAGCAGCAATGACTAGGTATGCAGTAGGGTTACTGTTACAATATTGCTTAGCTTCTGAGTACAAGATTCAAAAAGAAAATTTCTGCTTGGTTTTCAGCATTTGATATGCCTTCCCAACAAGAGTATGTAATATATTTAAAAACAGAAAATCCCTTAGGAGATAATTGGTCATAATCAGGAATTTCCTTGCAGGAAGAGATTGCTCAACTGTTCTTAAGCAATTCTTTTATATGTGTAGTATATTCCCATGCTTTTATTTCCTCATTAGAAACATTTTTCTCTCATTGCCTGTCTTTTATTATGAAACAACAGTCCACTAATTTCTTTGGGCATAGTCCTGATTATAGAGTCTACTTATTCTGTTTACTCAAGGTCTCCTCTCCACTGACTTTGGTAGGCTGTCGGTAACCTGGCATTGATTACATCGTCAGTGGGGATTGGGTATTTTCATACAGTTCTTCCAGTTGGCACAGCCTATGTGAGCACTAAGATTCACCCCTCACCATCTGGTTCTCCCACATGCCTACATGGCATAGGTGTAAGGATTGTGGGAGCAGTTCATGCTTTGAAGATGTTTTAGCCAGTTTCTGTGGCATCTGACATGCCTTGGAGGAGGAGGAGGAGGAGAAGATGACTTGCTTATCCATGAATGCTCCTAGTACTTTTTTTCTAGACCAGAGGACTAAACTGTATGCTTGAATAAACAACACTCTCATTGTCCACTTTCTGTGTGGAAAATAGATTTTTTAATGAACTTGTTCTGAGATCAAGTGTAGTGAAGATCGTACAGCACAGTGTACATTCAACATACCGCACAGCTATATAAATCATAAACTCAGCCATTGCTTTTTAGAAAGATGACCCAACTTGCTCACTTCATCCATGTGATGTAATTGTAGTAAACAGTTTTCTTTTGACACAAGTCATGATTCAGTGAAGCTCCTTTAATTGCATATAAAAGTCTCCATGCATACCCATGTACTCCTCACTTCTTTTCTGTGACAGGATATTTCAAGAGGTGTTTTGGTTTAGCTGAGAAAGGGGGCTTTAAGTGCTTACAAGGCATGTGAAGCTCAGTAGACAGTTGTTTGAATTGACAGTGTGTTGCTTATTCCTCTGTTCTTGTGGGGTTTTTTTCCTTTTTCCTTTTAGATTCATGGTGTTTATTATTGATGGCTCAATATTGCATCAAAACCAGGGCAGAATGAATATATAAAGAAAACAAAACTCAAATGTGATGGATAGATTCTTTTGGCTCATATACTGTAGAGGCTGGTCCAAACTCAACTGCATGAGCAATGTGAGCCCTCTTTTTGATCTGTAGACTCTTTATTAAGATAAAAGAAAAGGGATCCAAAAGAAGGAAGGGCATTGACCCAAACCCTGACTTGTCTAGCATAGTCCAAATGACATCTAGTACCTTTTAAAACTTTGCATAGTTGGTATGTCTCCACCAAAGCACATCTGTCTTTGGTATTTAATATTGTTCCCAGAGGGGGATTTTTTTTAGCGATGCCAACTAACACATCTTATAAAGCCAGAAGGATCTCTCACGTCTTTTGATGTGATCAATGCTCTTACTTAGACTGCTAAGCATTAAGTAATCTAAAACACTGTAGAGGTTTTTGGGTTTTTTTTGCTTAAGCACTGAGGATTTTTATTCAAACTTTGGCAGCCTCAATTCAGTTGGATCTTGGCCTGAGTAAACGCTTGGACATTATTTGGAAGCTGAGGCACACAACATCCTTAACTCTCATGTACTAGAATGGAACATTTTAGTCTTACGCGGTCTGAGTTTGTTGCAGAATCCATACAGAACTAGATCTACTGTGTAGGTACTCTGACATTTTCATCTGCACAGTTCTAACCAATGTCTCAAACTTTTATCCACTTGTCATCCACTTTCCCCCCTGCAAACACTTTTTTCCCCTCAGCCAGTGTGACATACTAGCATTTAGTTTATTCATATTCCACCTTGTGCTTTTTGAATGTGAGTGTATGAGTTCATCATAACTTTTAAGATGCATGTCTATGTTTACGTAGAAACCGTGTAAGGAACACTCTTTTTTTAAAAAAAACTATCTCAAAATGTATCTTTCATCATTTTTGCCTCTCCTTTTGCCTAAGTGTGTCACCGTTTGCTTTTAGTTTTCTTTTGCTCTCTCTGAATCTCCATTTATCTTGTATGATTTATATTTTGAGCCTGTAGACAAAAACTATTTACAATTAACTTATTATTTATCACATGTATTGCTTGATATAATGGAAAATAGAAAATATCAATAAGGCTGCCTCTGCCATTAGAGAAAGTGAGGAAACCACCTAATAAAGCTTGCTGGATGTAGGAAATTCTCTGATACTGGACTCTGAAGAACTAGAAAATTGAGGGATGATTTTACTTACTGGCTGAAATCCTGTTGCTCAGTGTAGTAAGTCACTACTAGAGTAGGCCCATTGAGTGCGTATTTGATGAGTTAACTCCTCTGTAAGTTTCGTTGATTCAATGGGCCTATTCCAGTTTTCACTTACTACACTAAGCAGCCCCAGTGACATAGGGCCTGTCCACACTGGCATATAGTTATGGAATGGTATATGGGACCCTAATGGAGCCTTGTGGCACAGTGGTTCAATTGTATACTGCAGCTAAAACTCTGCTCACAACTCGGGTTCAATCCCAGGTAGCTGACTCAAGGTTCACTCCAAGGTCAGTAAATTGAGTACCCAGTAAATTGAGCTAGAGGTAAAAGAATTACTAGCAAATGGTGGACATTATTCCTGATGTCCAATGCCCCGCTCCATCATTTGCTCAGTGGTATTCACAATTCCATCTAGCTTGTCAGAGAGGCCATCGACCTTTTATTGTAAGGGACCTTTTATTGTAGCTTTATTGTAAGCTAGAAAGGCTATCCAGTCTTTACTTAAATCTTGTTTGAACTGTTTCACCTGCTCAGTAATCTAACTCAAGTAATCTGTATCCCTTGATATGCTTGCATACTTTTCTACCCATTCCTGTGCTGTCCAATTCACTGTCAAGACTGCAGTTGTGAACTTAATATAGGCGTACCAGGAAGCATTAAGTTTCTATCATGGGTGGATGCAGCTCCCTGGACCACTCCTGCGTTAAACTGCCTTGGTGATTTTTCATTATATGTGTGTTTAAGCATAATTCAACCATTATGTAATGAAGATCAAAAGGGTGATACCACCTTAAGTGGTGACATCACTCTCCCTCGCCCTGCAAGGGTCAGTGATTTTCCCCCCAACTCAGTCCAAACATAAGAAGCTACATGACTACTGTTTAAATAAGCCAGGAAGAAAAAGAGGATCCCCTTGTACAAAGATATGAATCACACTCTTTCCAGCCTGTTCTGACTGCGTTACAATTCACGAAGTATAATAAAGCATACATAAAAATTAGAACTGAATATGCATATTTCTCATCCAGGTTCAACTACATGATTAAACTTTGTGTGCAATGCTGCACAGAAGGGAAAGTATCATAAAAGTGAATTCTTATTTCTGTGTGCATTGAGCATTAGCATCAAAAGATAGCAAATAAAATCTTAGCTATTATTTATTACTGCATGCATGGCAATAAACAGGACTAAGCAAATGGCAGTGCTACCTCAAATGAGCCTACAGCTAGAGACTGGAGTTGCTACTTTATATGGCTGGAGACAGATTGTGTGTGCGCACAGTGCAGAAACGGATGGATTCTTCTACAGTTTTAAATCTCTAAACCCTGAAATTGCAAATCATCGTTGTGGCTTGGCTTATGGCTAACACACTGTAAGAGTAATAACTGGGCAGAAGAGTAGTGAGTGCATATTTTGCTTTTTATCTTTGTTTCTGCAAAGAATAGAGACTTATTTCTTTTCAAATTGAAGTTGGCAATCTGCACCAGTTATTGGTATAAACAGATACCACATGGCATGGCTACAATCCAGGTGAAACCAGAAATACTGAATTTCCCCATCAGTTCAATGAGTTTTATCAGTTCCAGCAGTTCTTTGGTTTGGGGATGTGTGCCAGCCAAGCTCTGTTTTCAAAATATGGAATGCTGGCATTTTCTGGGGAGAAGGAACAAGCCAATTCCATAACTGCTAATTCATGGGAAAGACACAACGGAATGACTAAGTATACTGTATTTAATGTAAAGCCATAAATGCCATGCAGGGAAAAAACTTCTAGCCATTTGGTACCAGTGAGTCTTCTTTCTTTGGAAACAATAACTGGACTTTTTGCCTTTATGTGTTATGTGCTTCCCTTGATATGATGGTCTATTTAAAAACAGTTTATTTCCAGGAAGAGACCCTGTTGTAGAATGACAATGTGGAATTTGCCAGTGTGTAACTCTGCTATGAACTTATTCTGTTAGTAGACCACAGTGTTAGCTTGTCTAGGGCTATGGGGTACCGGGAGACTCTGCCTGCAGAGACCATTTCCAGAGAAAGTAAAGGGCATGTGAAAAGTGCTGACTGGTTCTTGTTTGGGTTTGAGCAAGAACTTGTAGGAATGCCGTGTCTTATTTATATATTCATTACATTGACACCCCACCTTTTACATTCAGAGGTAGCACTCAAGGCAGTTTACAAACTTTTTAAAAGGGTAAAAACAGATAAACCCACATTTAGCTAAAGGTTTTAATAAAATCATATACGTAAACTCGCCCCACTATAAAACCACTAAAAAGCAAAATGTATTAAAAACAAAATCAACAAAGAATGCAGTTAAAATGTTAGGAGGAGGGGGACAGGCTAAACACCGTATGCCAGTCTAAAACCATTACTCTTTTCTTAAAATCAGTTGGAGTGGTAACATATCACAACTCAGAAGGGAGTGCATTCCACAGTCTGGGAGCCACACAGGAGAAGACCTTCTCCTGCATGTTTGTTGGAGACTTTCTACTGACCAGCAGCACCTCTGTCTTGTCAGGATTTAGCCTCATCTTGTTCACCCGCATCCAGTCTCTTATCAAGCTCAGGCAATGCTCAAAGATCCTGACTGTTCCTCAGTGTTGGGAGACAAGGAACAGTAGAGCTGGGTGTCGCCAGCAGGTTGGTGATGCCTCATTCCCAAGCTCCAAATGACCTCTCCCAGCAGCTTTAAATAAACATGTTAAATAATATAAGGGATATATTATATCTAGCCCATGTTAAATAATATATCGGATAAGGTGGAGCCCTGAGGGATAACACAGGACAAAGTCCATGGTGTTAAACTGTTCTCTGCCTGCACTATCTTTTTGTATATTTCTTAACAGTGTCCCCAGAACCTAACCTAGACAGGCAGTCCAACAAGATAGTATGGTTGGTGGTATCAAACACTGCTTTAAGGTCTGGGCGAACTAATAAGGCTGCCCTCCCCTTATCTCGTCTCTGGCACAGGTCATCAACCAAGGCGATCAAAGCAGTCTCAGGCCAAAGCCCGATGAGATGGGCCCAGATAATCAGTATCACCCTCAACTATCTGGAGTTGCAGGTCCACCTTAGCCAACAACCTTAGCAAAAAAACTAAGGGGTCCCGTTCTCTTCCGGTGTAAGCATTCAAAGCCAAAGCAAAGGCTATTATCAGGGCAGTAATTTTCCAAGTATTGTTTGTATCAGGTTTGCCCTTGGAAAATGATACTATCAACCAGGTATCCTCCTCACTTTATAGGCCTGTGCCTAATGCAAATGTACCACATGTGAGTGTGCACTGTTAAAAAAACAAAGCAAACTTTATTGAATTCACATCAGGCTGCATGCATAGCATCATATTTTACTTTTGCTTTCATACAATGATTTATGAATATTTGTACACATCTAATGAAAACAATGACACTGAAAGTTTGCTATTCACACTGATTTCTCTGACTACACAAGCCATAAAGAATTACCACATTGTGGAGACACTTGAGATTTGTCTTGTTCTGCAGTGTGTTGTATATTCAAGGAAGTTATTCGGCCATGTATTTTCACCCATATCTTTCTGTTGAGACCTTACAAGATGTAAGTTGCTCTACTGGAAAACCAGTAAAGAATCTTGTGGCCCCTTAAAGATTAACAAGTTTTATTTGGCATAAGCGACTTCTTCATCGGCAAGACCTACATTGGTGGGCTATAGTCTGTGAAAGCTTGTTTGGATTAAAACACATTACTTTTCAAAGTCCTACAACAGTCTATGTTGTTTTTTATTGGAATTGACATACAGAGCAGCTCATCTCCTAAATTTTATTAGAAATAAGAATTCCATTCATGAATCCAGAGACACATTTTAGGATGGTGAGTGACTTTCCAATTTCTTTGTGTGCCAAAGTTATCTTTGAAAGAACATGATAGTTCACATTCAGAGCTTCAAATGCTAATTTGCTTCTGTTGGATTTACAACGTGGACATCATTGGTTTTGTTCTTCCCCAGCATGCTACCCTTGATAAGCATGGTAGATGGGCTCATATACTATGAAATGACCTGACTTGTGGCAATTGATGCTTGGAAGCAGTGGTGACTGAACGTGATTTACAATTTCATAGTGATGCAACAAAGGTGAATGTTGGAAAAAACAAACAAACAAAAAACCCCAACAACATTGCCAATAAATTCTGTTTAAAGTTTCTCTAAGTGTACCTGCAGACAAAGAAAGGATGCAGAAAGTAAACCCAATGATAGTGTAGAGGTGAAAGAAAACCGCATGGTACAAAAAGAATATGAAAGAAAAGAAAGCCAAACAATATATATATATATATATATATAAAATTAAAAAGGAGTGTATCATAGCAGTTGATGCTATATGGTTTCTGACGGGAGAATTTTCAGGAAACAGTGTTATTTATCAAGATAATAATTATACTAATCATCCCAATTTTAAAATCTCTCTTAGACAGCCAGTCACTAAGGGAAAGCCTACCTAAAAAGAAAGGTCTTCACCTGTTTGTGGAAGGACAGCGAAGATGAGGCCAGCTTGGCTTCACGTGGGAGGGAGTTGTGGGAGCAGTGACAGAGAAGGCCCTCTCCCATGTCTCCACCAAATGCATCTGTGAAGGTGGTGGGACCAATAGAAAGGCCTCCCCTGATGATCCTAACACCTCGGGAGGCTCATAAAGAGAGATATAGTCTAAGATATTTTGGACCCAAGCCATTTAGGGCTTTATAGGTTAAAAGTAGCACTTTGAATTGTGTCCAGAAATGGATCAGTAGCCAGTGGAGCTGCTGTTATATGGAGATTATGTGATCCCTGTAACCAGCTCCAGATAGCAATATGGCTACAATGTCTTGGGCATGCTGTACTTTCCAAAGGCAGCCCCACATGGAGCATGTTATAGTAATCCAGCTGAAATATAACTAAGGCACCTATCACTGTGGCTAAATCAGACCTCTGAAGGAAGAGATGCAGCTGGCACACTAATTTTAACTGTGCAAAGGCACTCCTGGCCACTGCTGAAACCTGGGCATTCAGGCTCAAAGATGAATCCAGCAGCACCCCCCAAGCTGCACACTTGTGTTTACAGAGGGAGTGGAACCCCATTCAGCACTGGCTGCATCCTTATCCCTTGCTCTGCTTTTTGACTGATCTCTGTCTTGTCTGGATTAAGTTTCAGGTTATTCATCCTCATCCTGTCCACTACTGACACAAGATGCTGACCTAGAATGAAAACAGCCTTTTCAGATTTAGATGGAAAGGAGAGATAGAGTTGGGTGTCATCTGCATACTAGTGACAGCGAACCCCAAAACTTCAGATAAACTCTCCTAGCAGTTTCATGTAGATGATAAATAGCCTAGGGGACAAAACAGAGCCCTGAGGGACACCACAAGCCAACAGCCAGGGTGTCGAACAGGAGTTGCCAACACCACTTTCTGAGTTTTCCCTTCCAGGAAGGATTGAAGCCACTGCAAAACAGTGCCTCCAAGCCCCATCCCAGAGACACGGTCCAGAAGGATACCTGGTTGATAGTATCGAAAGCCACTGAGAATTCCAGCAGAACCAACAGGTGTGTACGCACTCTTGTCCAGTTCCCAGCATAGGTCATCCACCAAGGCAACCAGAGCAGTCTCCATCCCATACTAGGTCTGAAGCCTGATTGAAATCGATCTGGATAATATGTTTCATCCAGGAACCTCTGGAGCTGAGAGACCATGACCCACTCTAGCACCTTGCCCAAGAACAGAACATTAGAGACTGGTTCTGTCCATAGTTCTGTCCTTTAAGAGGGGGAAATTGCCCCTGGACATTGGCTGCTCACAGCAGTCACCTCACTCTCCTTACTGGTAGGGCCTGCTACAAGTAGGAATATCTAGCTGTTTTTAGGAATGCGTCTAAAGATAGCACACATCTTATCTTTAAACTGCTGTGAAAAATGTCGAGTGGAACCATATTGATCTGTTTTCATGGGGGAAGTCACCACAAATATGAAGGGTCGGACAAGGGAAATACTTACAGGAAACATAGCCTTGGGAAAGAAAAAGACTCATGAAACCCCAAAAGGCTCTACCTACCTTGCTGTTTGCTATCTGAGACTTTGGCTGACCCATCCTGCCGTCCTCAAATAATTATTTACAGCTAAAGTGTTGGCTTTTCTGTAAAATCATAGGTATCCAGAATGATCACTCAGCTGAAAATAGATATATGTGTATGTGGTCCTCTCTTCAATAACGGAACAACCAGGATCTCTTGGCTGTTCTCACTAATTAATTCAGCCCTGCTGATAGAAGCCAAATCCAGACTTTTATGGAGTTAACTACCCTGGAAAAAAATATGACTCTGGGAGACACACTGTGTAAAATACTGTGTCTTGCAATATATCATTGGCACACTACACTGGCCTGTGCCTGGGGTAGAGTTAAGATAATGTGTTAATATTATTAGTGACTAGAGATAAGGCAAGACCATCAATGCATTCTTGAAACAGCTCCATAAGTGACTCAGTTCGGTTACAAGATCCTGCTGTGTCTGGAGGCTAACTGCAGTCCAGTGACTGCTTTGCTAATATGGCTGTGGTTCTGATTCACATCTGGGAAGCGCATCTGGCATCATCAACACCAGTAGCCACTCCAAAAGCGTTGTTAGCAGGAAAAGAGCAGGGCCAGATGGAATGAGATCATCATTCCAGTTCCAGCAGAATCACTAGTTGAAAATCTGCTGGGATTTGGTAATGGCTCATTGTATTGCCTGACTTTCAAAATCTTCTGCATTATTATTCTAAGGGCCAAACTACATATTACACAGTGCCTAGTGTGTAACTGTGTTTCTTTTTTCACTTATACAGCCTACAGGCACGTATGTGTATGGGGATCCTTACCGGGAAATTGGTGCATGGGGCAGGAAGGTTTGCCTCTTTCCTTCATGGTATGATTGGAACTAAAACCATTTCTCTATGTTTATCTACAGCATATTTTTCTAAAATGTCCAGAGGGATACCAATGTTAGTTTGTAGTCTTTTACAGCAAGAGGAACAGAATCTCTTGAGACCTTAAAGCCTAACACATTTCAATTTGGCATAAGCTTCCATGGAACATTGCCCATGTTCTTGAAACCTGGTGATTCTTAAGGTGCCAGAAGACTTTTACTGTTTTTGCTAACACATTTCCCTAAGCATTCTAACTACATAAATGGGAGGAAAAACTTTTTTTTTGAAGATGGAAGACTGCTGGGGAAGAAAGAGTTAACCTTCATGTCTTTGAAGGCCAAATCTGGGCCAACATAGCAGATGCATGCAATTTCATAGGAGGGTGTAAACTTTGCTTTGCAAGTTTTAAAGGCAGACATAATCTCCTGAATATAAGGGCTCCCCCCCCCCCATATTTATTGAGTGCCTTTTGAATGTGAATCATGAAAATAAAACTGACATTTGAGCAGATTGTTATGTGATCGATAGTGAACTAATTTTGCTACTCTGATGTTGTCTTCAGGCATTAGGGAGAGTCCATGGGGCACGAGGTAACATAACAGGCAAAAGACTGAAGCACTTGGGTCACTCTTTCGGTAAGGTAGCACTGGCTTACATGGGTTATCCAGTGGTCATCCATCCATATATCAATTAAGTTCCCATTGTCTTAGATTCAGCAATGCTAAATGACTGACATGATCTCAGACTACACACTGGGCTATTTTCTCTGAACAGAATTAAAAGGGGAGTGACAGAAAAAGATCACAGCACAGGAATGAGAGACCACACATTTCATGATTAATTTTATAGGCGGAACTTAGAAGGAGGATGGAAACTGAGCTTTGGGTATAAATCCCTCGAGACAGCAGTTTCCACCAATAATCCCAAAGGTGAAGGCTCAGGATTCATTGTTTTTCAGACAGAAACAGAGGAGGGAGCAGATGACTAAATACAAAAGTATTGTAATCAAGGGGAACTAATGCCACCCTCAGACAGAAACACAATCACCTGCAATATCAGCATATCCTTATCTAGCTGATTAGTCATTATATGTTTATGTGACCTCAGGGTGAGGTCATTGGCACTTCAGGAGCTCCTGTTTTGACCCATTATATACCCTTCGCTCATTAAACCCTCTGTGAGGAACATTGTGGCTGGACTCCTGTTGTTTTTAAACATGTGCAGAAAGCAAATGGTGTAACAGGCTGTCACTTCTAGCAAGCAAGCAGTGAGTTCTCACTGACTCTGCTGGTGCTCCTGAGAATCCTGATAGCGAATCAATAATTGCTGGCTAGAAGCTATTGAATGTTAAGCCATTTGTCCTTCACATGCGCAACAAAGCAACAAGATGCCAGCCCATATTTAATTAAGTCCAACAATAACTGTATTTCCTCCAAAATTTTGAATAGGGAAGCCTCTTCATTGATGATCGTAATAAACTAATGCTGCAGATTAGATTATTAAATTATTGGATTTCACTTGTAAAGTACAGGGGAACTCTTACTGAGATGAGATGTGATTCAGTTATCTTATGTTTCCAGATAAGGCTTTTATTCTACTCTCTTCACAGAAATCTGGTGATGCATTTTGTGATTTGCTTGCAATTTTCCCACTGTTTTCCCATCTTTTTTTCTTACTAGGAGAAAAAGGCAGTGACAGCTGGAAATTGTAACCCAAGTTTCCCTACCTATTGTATTTTGATTGATGGCACAATGTTCCTTTGATCTAAACTACCTAGATGCTAGACTTTAGCAGCTAGATGCTACCGTGTATAAGGGGATAAATTGGTATTTTCTTCATTGGTTGCTACCAATGACCTTACCGAACCACCTTTCCATTTTGGGTTTCGTCATTGTCATCATCATCACCATCCTCTTAAGCAAGGAAGTTGCCAATAGTGCCAACAAAGGGCTTGTCTATTCGGGCAGTTTTGAAGTGGGCTGGTGCAGGCTAAATATAGTCACTTGGGGTTGGGGAGGGGAGCAATATGCCATTTGATGTGAAGCATATGAGACCAAAAGTGACCCTACTTGGTCTGGCTGTCAAGTTACCATATTGTGAAGTGGCTTAAGAAGAGGGCCACTTCAAAATATTTGCAAATCAAACACTTCCTCTGCTCTTGCAGCTGTCAACCAAAGTTATTCTGCAGCCAAATCTGAAGCAAGACTCACTTGGATTGACAGCTGCAGGACTCACTTTTGTTTTGTAGGTTCTCCACCAGACCTTTAAGATAAGTGGAGGAAAATGCCCCTTGTTGCCCCTCCCTGTCTACTCCAACTTCTGGGAGGAAGCTTTCTATTTTTAAAAATTTGTTTATAAGTGGTCCAGTGCATCCGTGCTGAAATAACAGAGTTTTTAAAAAAATCATTTTTTTAAAAAACTCTATTTTTTAGAGTTTAAAACTCTTCCCCCTTCAATGGAGGAGTAGAGGAAGTATTTAATTTGCTAATATCCTGAAGTTGCTCTCTTCTTAAGCCACTTCACAGTATGGCAAATTGACAGCTGAAGGAGTCTGGAGAGCTTTGACAACTGCAAGGCTTGCTTTTGGTCCATTCCCAGGGATCACACATCCTGGAATCTGTCCAAACCAGAGCAATCCTGCCCACATTAAAAAGTGGAAGCCTCTGACTAGGGCTCAGAAAAGTATGGGTAGGAATGGTTTGCTTCTGTGATTACACTGTGTGATCACCAAAAAGAGAGAGGAGCAAACCAACCCATCCCCACAACAGACCAAACAGGGGCTTAAATGTCCTGCTAACCGTACCCGAAGTGTGTCTGAAAAACCCATGCACAAAACTATGCATGAGTTTTATGCTGGTAGTTTCTGTATGCTGCACAAGCACAGATCATGCCAACCAGTGGTGGCAAAAGTCTTTCTCTGGAATATGGTGCCTTCTCTCTTTGGAAGCTGCTGGGGCTGCTATTAAGTAAATATACACGCAGACCATTGTCACGCCTTTGACAGGCCATTGTAGTTTTCCATTTTTTTAAAAAGGTAACATAAAACAAATGACAGTGATTGATCTTTGGTGAGAAAATAATATTATGCCAATACATATTTTTGACTTCTAACTTAGTTGCCTAAGCAATTACCCAAACTAAGGTTTGACACAGCAAGGCTAATGATGGAGGATGGAATGTATTAGAGAATGAATACAAATCAACAGTGTCTGTGTTTCACTAGAATTCAATATAAATTCTGAAGGAAGTGTGTGTTAGCAGCCTCTCTTTTGAGGGTATCAGGGCTAATAAATAGCACATGTGGTAATGGACAGATAAAACAGGAAAGCTTGCAGCCACTGAGAGAATGGCATGACATAGAATAACTCAATTTAAAATGCAATAATTAAAATCTTAACCAGGCTTCTTTGATTGCCAGTTGTTAGAAATAAGTACATTTTCTGTTCTAGGGCTTTCTCAGAGTCCCAGCGATACATAGCCGCTTTGTTAATAGAATAGTAAATTTGTAGTATTTGTGTGTATATTTCCTATGAGATTGACAACATTGCACTTTCCTTTAGCTATCAGCACAACAGTTGGGTCAATAAGATTATTATTGAGATTAATCTTGATTAGGATTTTAGGATTAAATGACCTGGGTGCAAGCTGTCTCAAGGACTGCATCTCCCTTTATGAGCCTCCTTGAGTATCAAGATCATGAGGAGTGGCCTTGCTCTCCACCCCACCACCTTCACCGGTGCGTTTGGTGCATACACGGGAGAAGGCCTTCTCTGTCACTGCTCCCAGACTCTGGAACTCCCTCCCACAGGAGGATAGACTGGTCCCATCTTTGCTGTCCTTCCACAAGCAGGTGGAGACCTTTCTTTTCAAGCAAGCTTTCCCTGAGTGCCTGGCTGCCTGAATGGGATTTTTTTAATGGATTGTTGTACCTTACTACTTTGAATGTGTTTTGGTGTTGCTTACGGGTTGTTGCTTTTTTATAGTATTTATTTGATCCTTGTTAGTATTTGTATATGCACTGCTGTTAGCTTTAAATACTGTCTTTTAATGATGTTAGCGGTCTTGGGTCCTTTTAAGGAGAAAGGTGGGGTAAAAATATTTTAAATAAATAAATTGTTGTTTTGTTTATGATGAAGCAGTATATCTATAATTCAAAGTTAGGATCATCTCAGGAAAAACAACAGTAATAACAGAACCACATCCAGGAAATGAGCAAATGAAATAAAATAAAATAAAATAAAACTAGTGAAGGTTAGTAGCCAAGATGAATTTCTATATCACAACAGGCCAGATTTCAGCAAACCACAGCAAAGCTTTTTTGTGCCTTTCAGTTTGTCATCTTATATCAGAGATCTACAGGGAATATATTGTGAAATCGTTGAGTAAGTTTCTGAATACCTGTTGTTTAGGAATTATAGCATTCCATTTACATTTTCACTTTTAGATAACTGAGAGAAAAAGTATTTTGTGAATAAGCCCTCATTCTCTTTATCTTACATGAATTATTATTTATGTGGGAAATAAAAAAGCATTTTTCAATATCTAAAAGCGGACTGAACGCTGTAATCACATTTATACTGCAAGATCCTGTTTGAAAACATTATCTGATTGCAAGCCCCTTTAAAGCTGTTTCAGCTCTTAGAATACTTCATAAATATTGACCATTTCTTCAGAATAATCCTTGTTTATCAGACATCCCAAGCAAAACCTTTCATTGTATAAAACTGATTTCTTAAATTTGATGTCATGAAAACAAAGGGGATTTTTATAACAAGCTATAAAATGAGAGTTTACCAAGATCATCTGAAGATGTGAAACAGCTTTTAGTGCCATGTTGTGCCATAGGAGCAATTTACACAAATTTATACAAATACATCATTGGGAATCATGACTTATCTCTTAAAATACTGTATTAAGTAAACCATCTGTACCAATTGACATATGCAGATAAATTGTAGTCTCTGTCCAAATTAATCATGGTGAAATGAGGACTGTTTCTAAGGAACTAGCACAGCTAGTGGTAAAAGCTTCTGGGAACTGCAGTCCAAAAACACTTGGTTACCCAAATTTGGGAACCACTGATCTAGGAGGGAGAAGTAGATCTCTTAATTCAAGCCTGATTTGTGTCTTCAGCAATGAAAACCCACCACGTCTTTCTTATCCTCAGTCTTTATCTTGAGGCTGATAGATTGCTTGCAAGTTTGGTTAGCCCTAATAAAGCTATGCCTTCTGACTTGGATTTTGGTTTTACGTAAATCACTATTTCCATTGGAACATTTAAAAAACATTTTTTTGGAAAAACCTCTTAAGTGCCTTTTTAAAAAAAGAATCCAGAATCAACTGTATGTCAAGGATGCCAAGCTTTAGGGAATGCTGTCGACCATCTTGACTGGTGTTGTCAGCGTTCAAGCTGTCCTTTGCTATGGCAACCTTTCTTCCTGAAGGCAAGGTGGGCACAATATTGTGCAGCAATATCAGGCCGTTTCCTGGCTTGTACAGAAGCACAATATCTCACATTCATAAACTGATATTTTTGATTAATTGCATTTCCTGGCTTTTTTAAAAGGAAGTTTATGTATACATGTACTACACACAAATTCTAACAGAAACTTTCGTCATGTACCTGGTGCTAGAGGATCCCAGAAAATGAGCATATTATCTGTACTATGATTGCTGGAAGAGGACAGAAGCAAGAACAGCTGGGATATGGCTGTAGTTCCACTGTGCCAAAACGTTTTGAAGCACTGTTTTTGGTTTTAATGGAGAAGCAAAGTTTTGAGTAAATGCAACACATAAAATGGGGAAATATGCACACCGTTCAACTTACATTACTATGCTCACTCCGCAGAATACCAACTAGAAAGTTATGTTCCAGTTTCCAAACTCTTTATTTGGTGTAAGCAACCTGAGGAAGAAAAGCTATTTCAGACTAAAAGCTCTACAAACATGTCATGTGCATGTTTCCCAAACGATTCCACCTTGCATTTTGAAATCAAGTGAAACCTGAACTCTCACTAGAGCAAAAATGAGTAAACTGAGGCTGTCCTGCGATGCACATACCAATGACAACACAGAACTGACCAGAAAAGACAATATTGCTGGGAAAAGTGGGGAGAGGGCAGTAGGAAGAGAGGAAGACCTAACGTGAGACAGATTGTCTCAATAATCGAAGCTACAGCTATTATTTTGTAAGACCTGAGCAGAACTTACTGGAAAAGACAATTTTGCTGAGTGGGCAGTAGGAAAAAAGAACAAACATGAGATGCTGTTGGTTTGCAATATCAGAGCATAATTGTTGATAGGACATTTCAGAGGTCATTAACTTGTATAGACATCATTACACATCAGAAATGACTTTATGGCACATAATGTCTTTGGAGGTTTTTTTCTTAATTACTAAACAATTGTATAGTAACAGAATGGGTGGAGTGGTTGAAACTATAACAAGATATACATACCAAAGCTCTGCTAATATCGAGTAAGACCATTCCCAGCCACAAAGCAAAAAACAGTAATTTCACAGCTTAAATTAATGAGCTTCTGAATATTTCTTAACTATTTTTCATTAAATATCTTTTAAAATATTTTTATAACCAGACACAAAATCCCTTTGTAATCCCTGTTTGGCCAGGAAGGAGTTAAAAAGTTCTCCCGAGAGTCTGCTAATTGAGTCAATAGTTTAGATTGCCCTAGACCTGGAGCTAATTTCCACTTTGAAGACTTGTGTCAGGAGCCTGGTTTAGGAAAGGTTTTCTGAAAGCACTCAGGGCTTGGACAAACACAAGTGCTCTGTGCTTTTCTAGTGCAGAAATACTTTGAATATGCCTTACAAAAGTGTATTCTAATTCCCTGGAGATACATGATAAAATGTCCCTTTCTGGAGGACTGTCACTCCATTACTTTCTTTAAAGCAAGCTTGTCCCCCCCCCCCCCCATTCTTTAAAGGGAGCCTGCCTTTTAATTCTGTCTCTGTGACCTTTCATCACCCTACAGCCTTCCCTGCAGAAACCAACAATGTATCTACTTTGGAACTCTCTTGTTGGTAAGCCTGTGTAACGAAGTCACTATTTTTTCCCTTTTGAAAGGCCTTTGTTGAGGATCAATATTTCAGCTCAGTCACCCTGGGTTCTTTCCAAATTTTTTTAAAAAGTGAATGAGGACAATCAGTCTCTTTCAAGATGAGCAAGACTGGTCTTTTCAATTTGTTAAAACTGGGAATACTTATGGCTGCTTGTTTCTACACAGGAGTGTGTGTCAGACAGCTTTACATTTAAAAATTGTAACTTGAATACCTTTTGCCCAAACCTCCCCAAATATGGCACAGGGCAAGAACAGATTGGTTGCTACTTCTGTGCCAAATTTGGTACTAATCTGAAGTTTCAAAGCTATACATTTTTGTTTGGGCTGCCCCCATTTTTAGAATTGCCTTGTAGAATTTTAATTTGCTATGCTGCACAATAATATCACTGTACTCTTGTGCAGTGATGATAAAACTATTTTTAGGTAAGAATTTGCAGAGGTCAGTCCAGAGTTCTTAGTATTATTATTATTATTTGCAGAGTGGAAGAAAAACATTAAAAAAGTAAACAATATATTTAACACAATTCCAGTGACAAGAGTCCCCCCTCCTCCCATTCAAGTTAAGTTTCATAGCATTTTCATGGGCTGTTATTTTCTTTTCTTCTTCTGCATATAGATATAATATTAACCAGCCACCAGGAACTGCAGAAGTAAATATATTTAATAGCTAGATTGAATGAGTTTTATCTAATGCATTTAATAAATTATAATTGAAGATTAATGTGGAAGTCTGGAAATCTTAGATATCATTGCAATAGTCTGGAAGGGAAACACTAGAACCTGGATGCACATAACAGACATATAATTGTAAAATGTGATTTCCACCTTTGAAATTGGCATCTAGTAGCGAAAAAGTAGCTTTTTTACTTTTCACATCTCAAAGTAACGGTGTGATTATTTTCTAAAAAGTGATCTGTAGATAGCTGAAAGACAAATAATTGTCTTCATTCCTAAGTTACACAGCAACAAAAACTCCATATTGCTCAACAACAGCAGTATGAATCTTATCTTCTATAAAAGGATTTAGTGCACAAAAGGACTTTTGGGTAGTGGGAATGTATTTAAAGTACATCTTGCATGACATGACTACAAAATGAACAACTTGTTTCAGAACTCTGAGATAATCCTGAAATAATATATATCCTTTCACACTTTGATGTGTTGCCTTAATCTGCTAGGTCTCCTGAAAGGCTGCAGAAGTGAAATACATCTTGGAGGAGTGGGAGGAAAAAGGATTCAAAGACAGAAAAAAAGCCATAGCTGGGAACAAGTTGTTATCATGTGTCTGATGGTCAACAAAATGCACACTTCTTGCAGGTAAACTATGCCAGATATTTCATGCACAGACTTAATTGTTAAGATTTGCCAAATAGCCATCTTCATATTTTAGGGAGCAGAAGTGGACGTGTCAGGTAATGGTGTCCCTTGTCAGTTTTGTATGGATGCATCTATATCATGAAGTTGTAATGGGTTGTTGTAAGCGGGCACTGTACGCACCGCTTGGGAGGAAACATGGGATAAGTGAAAAAAGTAACAAATCAAAATGCACATATAAATTCATTTAGTTTAAAAAAACATCATGTTCTATGATACATTAAAGACTAGAACATTTCATTTGGCACAAGTTTTTGCATACTCAACTCTACTTCTTCAGCTGCCTAACTAAATAAATACTTTAAGGACATTAAGGTACATTGCACACCAAGAAAAATAGAAAAAGTTCTTTAAGGGCATACCTGATCATAGAAAGTATATTATTGACTTCCAGTAGACTTGTAGTCCAATACAACTGGAGGCTACCACATTGGAGAAGGCTGAAAATGTGGGTGAGTCAGAGTTGATACCTGGGGAACTGCTGTCTTGTTCCATTTTAAGTTAGTTACATTGAGCAACTGCCAACCTAGCAGTTCAAAAGCATGTTAAAATGCAAGTAGATAAATAGGTACCACCTCGGTGGGAAGGTAATGGCGTTCCGTGTCTAGTCGTGCTGGCCATGTGACCACGGAAACTGTCTTCAGACAAACGCTGGCTCTACGGCTTGGAAACGGGGATGAGCACCGCCCCCTAGAGTCAGACACGACTGGACTAAATGTCAAGAGGAACCTTTACGTTTACCTTTACCTTACATTGAGCAAAATGCCCCAACAGAACCATAGTTAGTCATATTTAAGTTTAATCAAATCATTATGAACATTAGTAATGGCTAAATTAACCTTCATTTGATTTCTTTGGGAACAAAGAGCACATCCAGATGGGCATATAGCATGCTATATCAAATTATGGCATCCACGCCTGTTTTGATTTAGAGCGATCCATCCCACTCCTTTTTAGAGCTATCCTGCTCCTTTTTCGCACAGCGCTAGGGCTACAGGGCTTTTTTTGGTGCAGTTCAGAGCTCTCCCAATTGGCCTGTTCTGTAGTCTGTGTGGATGGTTAGTTCGCATCCAAGTGTTATTTCAGGAGACAACCCTGTAATCTATTTGGTGGTTGTGGCACTGAAAGGGATGACGGAGAATCACCCCTCTATTTTCATTTATTCTACAATTTTAAATTTAAAAAATATATTTTCCTACTGATGCAGCATTATTCCAGATGAATTAAGATACATTGGCGCTATTACTGTATGCGTACCATGCTAGGTAGATGCATTGCTGTTTTGCAATGCCACTTACTTTATTTAACAACAAAAAAGGAAAGTTGCTGTTGTCTGCTGAATGATGGCCATGGGAAAAGCAGGGGAAGGAGAGTGTCACTAATTGAAAGGGGGACAAATTGGAGTGATCCAAAGACCTGTCTGGATCCTTCGCCCAGAAGAAAAAAATGCTGATCCATGTATATGGAAGGATAACTCAAGTAAGAGATAAAATAGATCACACTAAAGATAAGAACCTTTTAAGCCCCAACCAGACTGGTCCAGCTGCCCCATCTGAATGTGCCCAAACCCTGTCTGGGCCTTTCAAATTGAATGAAATGCTTGATGTTCCATTTTGAAAACAGCTTGACTCATGGGAGAAAACATTACATAAATCTGGATTATTTGAGAAAATGTTCTAGTTGTATATTTTTATCAGCAAGAATATTATCTCATATTTACCAAAATTTCCTCCAGAGATCTGATAATTTACAGCTTGCTAACCTGCTCAGAATTTCCTTGTTGGGAAATCTGGACTGCACCACATTCTAACCTCAGTATGGTATCTAAGGAATGGAATGCAGGGAAGACAAGAAGGGAAAGGATAACTGTGATAAGAGCAAGATTTCTGTATGAAGTGCTGAGGGTAAAATGTCCCAAACCATATATTTTGTTTATTAGCTTTGCTGGCACATGGCTGCAGCAGAACCACATGAGACTGGTCAAAAGTTGTTAGCGAAATTATTCTGCCATCCTTGGCAGAAGGAACTCAAAATAAAATATAAAACCCACTTTCAAAAACAGTTTAAATTAGAAAGTGAAATATATTATTCTGTAACACGTGTAAGAGATGTGCATAGATGATATCCATGCATATCTATTATGCAGTTTCCAGGCCATGTCATTATTGCAAGAGTTATGATTGTCTCATTTTGGTCGTAATCTGTGATTTAAAAAACAAACAAACAAAACCCTTCATAGCAATTAATGTTTAGATCAGTATTTTCAGGGTGACATCCTATACACACTACCTAGGAGTAAGCCACACTGAACTCAGTGGGACTGACTTTTCATGGGATTGCACTCTAACATGTCTATACACATCTGCTCAATAGGAAGCCCCACTGCACTCAGTGGAATTTACATCTAGATAAGTAAGTATAGGATTGCAGCCTCCTGGCATCCCTACGCTGGCCAAATCTCTGTTGTTTTGAATCCTGATACTGGAATCTCCAATCTTTCCAAAGCAAAGGTGGGCTGTTGAGGCAAGTGAGTCAAAAACAGTGTCCAAACACATAAGCAGCTCATAAGTGGAGCAGGAAGTGTTCCCCCAAGGAGCAAATTGGTCAAAACAATTCCCTATCACTGTTTACCCTCAATGGTGGAGCTTCTGCCATCACCCTAGCTACTCATCCACAATGTCCACCTGCCTGCCTGCTTTCCCTGGGACTGAGCTACAGATAGTGGCAATAGAACTTATGACCCTCCATATGCGGTTGGGCTCCAACTCCCTAAAGCCCTAGGCAGCACAGGTAATGTTCAGAGACGATAAGGTTTGTAGTGCAAACCTGGAGAGCCACATATTTTGCACCTTTGCAATATAGGTGAGACCTGTTCAGCTCACCCAATTCAGGAAGAAACTGGCAGCAATTACACATAGAGGAGTCTAATGTCTACTATGTCTAAGGGTATGCAAGAACAAGGGAAAGGGATGGACATTGTTTTGCTCCCAGATGTTCTGAGCCAGGGTGAAACCTTTGCAGGCTGGGGCATGTGTTGCAATGGGCAGAGATGTAATAAGCAGAACACTACCAGAGAGTCAAGTAAGCCAGGTGTGGGAGAGCCAAGAGTGTGTGTCAAGTCAGACCATAGTTTACTGCAAATAAACAGGGAGAGTCTAAGAAAAGTAGTCAAGCTAGTCCTAAGAGTCACACATGGCCAGAGAATCAGCAGTGAGAGTCACAATACACAGTGGGAAATAGAAAATATATCAGCACTAGCAAAAACACAACCCCAAGCTGAGGTTTATGTAGCTGGGCTGCTGGAGTCTTACCTTGAACTCAGCTGTCAGCATTTGATCAGCTGGTAGAGGAGCTCAGTTGCAGAATTTGGCTTGCTGGTCTGCTTGAGAGGAAGAGCTTTCTCTGAAGGAGATCACCTAGTGTCAAGGAAGCCACTTCTCTCTAGAAGCCTTTCCTTGCCTCTAAATGTTTCATTTGGGAACCTCTATGATGGCTAATATCTTCAACCTGCAGCATTTGTGTGTGCTGGGAAGGAGTCGAGCATTGTCTGACTCACCCCTAAAGCTATCTTTATCTGAGGGTTCCATCTCATGAACTATCAAGGATATGAGGCTGGACACAGAGACACTATTGCTGGTGGGTTTGGGTTTTCACATCTTTGAGGGTCCAGGATTTATGGGATCCAACAATTCTTCATCTGTGTTGGGATTGAGGGTCTCTGGCTTGTCATCAGCAGAACCATCAGCAGAACCAATGGAACCATCACAAATGTCATTGTAAGATTCAGGACTTGTTCTTTATGATAGACAGAGACTGAGTGTTCAAACATTATTTGTTAAATCATATAATACCTACGTGTGGCAGCTCAAGAATAAATTATCCGCTCTGTTTTGAGTCATCTGCCATAGCTCACTCAGTGTCCTTGGGACTAATCTCAGCTTCAAGGTTCCCATTTGTAATTGTGATAAATGTTTCCTGTGTGTATAAGAAGTTGACAAAATGAAGAGACATTCAGACTCTCCTTTTAAGTCACTAGGGAATCAGAATCTGTAAAAAAAAGAAGTGATGGGTTCTATCTAAATAAATATGGAATCAGACTGCTGGGGATTAACACAAAAAGAACAGGCTTTTAAACTGGTCACTGGAGACAGCTAGCAGGAGCTGAGGTTCTCCCCTTAAAACAAACAAAAAACCAGGATTGAGCAATTATCTCTTTAACTGGTGTCTCCCTTTCCTTGGGGACAGAGGTGAGCAACATGCAGCTGTGGGCCTCCTAGCCTCTCTGCCCCACAGCATCTCCACATACCCCAATTGTTTATATTTTTAAAGAAAAGCCCCCAAAGCCTCATTTGTGCCTTCCAGGGGGCATGAGGGAATTTTCCCCCATGTTTTAGGAGCCACTGGTATCCTGCCTGACCCCATTTTTAAAAAAAATCTTTTAGAAATTTTTAAGGTCTTTTCCAGTTGCTTTTTTAAAAAAAATCATTTCTACAAGAAAAAAAAGGGAGGATGGCACAGGGATGGGAATTTTGGGAATTTTTGGAACTGTTAGTCCCATACTTTGATGGGAGCCCCCTCCGCCAGGCCAAATTATGGGACTGGGAGCCCTCTAACCAGCAAGAGGCAGACCAGCCGACTTGCCTCCACACTGTTCCAGTGCCGCTCCTTCACACTGGTAGAAAAATGCTCTGCTGTGCCATGGGAGTCACAAGGATTCCTTGTGACTCACAAAGGTGTATGAGGGAACAAATCCCATCAGAGGCTACCTCCATAAAGTCTGTAGGCAGGCAGGCTCTAATGGAACTTGTTTCCCCGTGCACTTTTGTCAGTTGCAGGGGATCCTTGCAACTCCCACAGTAGAGCAGGGCATTTCTCTACTGTTTAGTGGTGCAGGATCACCATGGTAGTAAGAGGACTTGCCCTACTTCCTGTCAGTTTGAAGGCTCCTAGTTCTGCAATTTGTCCTTGAACTGGGAATTCATTAATTATGAAAATCCCATCCCTAGATGGGTGTCACAAAAACAGGTGCCGCCCTCCTAAGTGCAGGGATTGACATGTGCGGTGCCGAAATTTCTGGAAATTGCCTGTCCTGATTTAATGACTTGAATAACAGAGGCTTCAGCTGATTCCCAATAGCCTTTAATACAGTCAAAATATTGATTTTCATTTTCAGTATAAACACATGGCTAATTTTATCAATGGTAATAAAGGTGTTAAAGGTTCCAGTAGTGTCATCTTTAATTTTCATTGTGCATAGCATTTTTCAGTTTACACGATTAGTTTAAGATCTTACAAGGAAATTATCAACAGTAATAAGATGAATATGCTGAGATATGAAATCATTTATACACCCTATAAATAAGAGCTGTCTTTGATATATATCACTAATCATTCTCATCCAATTTCCAGCTATTATGTGTTGCTCCCTACAGAACTATATTTTTTACCCTTTTAATCTGCTCTATCAGCAAAATAATTTATTTTAGCTTTTGAAAAATTCTAATACAATCTGGAAATATTTGGAATATTTTTGTGACCTTCTGCCAAAAAAGATTATTATACATTTTAGTAAATAAATTGTAGAACACTTAAAATAATCATTCATAACTTGTTCATTAAAATCGACATAGTTCTTGGAGATTTCAAAATATTTATTCGTAGCTTACTTGTGTTTATTGGCTGGAATCCTGTTACATATTTATGTCGGCTTTACTTTAGTGATGTAAAGACTGAAGAAGTTAGTGCTTGTTTTCCTTCTTGCTTGCCATGTCAAGTGAGAGACTGTTGTATGATAAGAAAAACAAGCATAAAACTGACTTCATAACTGGAAGCAATTCACTACTGAAGCTCACACCATTGGAGTTACGCTGAAAAGTGCAAGTAAGATGATTTTGGCCTTATATTGTTAAATTGCAGAGGACTGGTTGTAACAGTGTAAAGCCCCTATCAATGGAATTGTCTGTAGCCTCCATTCTGGCAAAGTGCAAAAGCAGGACTGCAGCTGAAAATCATTACTACAAAATAACTTTGCATAATTTTAGTGGTGACAAAGAAAAACATTCTAATCATTAAAGATTTTGCATTCAATAATGCTATTTTCCTAGTTGAAGTCAGCAGGGAAAGAAGAAGACCAAGCATGAGATATAGTGGTTCCATAAAGGAAGCAACAGTCTTGAGTTTGCCAGAGCTGTTAATGACAGGAAATTTTGGAAATCCCTCGTCCACGTGATTGCCAGAGGTTGGAGACAATTTGACAGTATATAACAACAACTTGGTTGTGCATTGGATGACAGTGCAACCAGAAATCCTAGTGGAGTTTCTAAATTTTAATCCCAATTAAAATGTGGACGTTTGCCACATTTCTCTATTACCGTCCCCCACAACGCCTTGGCCAAACAGGAACCTTGAGTTTCAAAAGAAAGCAATGTGGGAGATAAATGCAGATTATTTAGCAGTTCTTTGTTTGAAGAGTTGGGAGAAGAAATCCAGCCAATAGTTACCTGGTGTAGAGTCTGAAACCACACACCCCAATGGTGTTCACACCCTGTGTTTCAGCTCACCTTATTTATTTATTTATTCATTTATTCATTTATTCATTCATTCATTCAATTTATATCCCGCCCATCTAGACCGAAGTCTACTTAACTCACCTGTGATTTAACTCACCAAACTTACTTGTGTTTCAACTCACCAGATCTGGCACAACCATCTGCTATGAATTTTTGGGACTCTCATATATATTTGTTTTCTGCACTGTCCACAAAATCTTGGTGCACAGCCTGAGAAAGATGGATTAATCTCGAAAGGTAGTTGCTTATTTGATTTTTTTTAGTGGTCTAATAAAGGTATTTGTATTATCTAAGGACCAACTGGACTTTTGATTTTTTCCCCTGAATGAGTAGAATTGGTAATCCGTACCTTTGAGGGTAGCAGTAGCTATATGGCAAATATTTGTTCAATTAACCTTTTTGAAAAGTTCGCTTCGAATGAAGAAAGAAGCTAAGGAGAGAGTTTAATTCTCTTTTCCTGTACATCCTTTCTACATTTTAAAACCTAAATTTCACCTCAAGGTCATGAGGACAACATGATTTGAAATCAGCCCCCTAGCCATGCAGTTTTTGTAACCTGTTGCTTGAAGATGAGATCTAGTGACTTTGAATGATTGCATCCTTGCCTAATGAAAGTATTGCAAGGATATGGATGTTGACATGTTTCTTATGAAAGACATGTCTCTTTCCTTTGGTTTTGTCTTTTAAACTGGACAGTACAGCTCCTACCTTTGTTTCTTCTGCACGTGCACACACTACTGATTCAGCTCTCTGCTAGAGAAACTGTGAGAGATACTTGTCTGAAAATCTGGAAATTAGTTTGTGAACTGTGGAGGTGGGAGAGCCAGCAAGAGGAAACTATGTAGCAGCAGCAGGAAGGGAAAATCATGCTGTTCGAGGGGTAAGGCTGTACTGTGTTATTTCTGTTTGACACAGCATTGTGTTACTGCTGCAGCTTGTCCTCGCAAATTTCCTGGTATTCTGCAGCTAAAATTTATTAGCATTGGATAATAGGCAACAAGTAGGCACCCTTCTTTTACTTCTGCATAGTATGCCCTGCTGTACACTTGAAAGTAGTAATAGTCAGATTTTTAACCATAAAAGTCACCTAGGGAAGTTGGAACAAGCATGCATCACTCTCTGGGTGGGCTGCTGGGCTTCTTAGCTTTGACCTTCCCGTTTGATAAACTGTACAGTTTTATAAAACATCTGTCTCAGTGTCTTTGCTGTAAAGCTAAGGGGTTGCTTTGCAGCCATGTGATTCTGTTGTGTTGAAAGCTTTGGGGCTGTGCTTTCTTCCCCCCCCCCCTTTTTAAAAAAGTTTCTTCCACCTTTCAGCTTGTGAGGCTGAAGTTGTTTTGAACTCTGGCTAAAGATTTAGCTGGAATTATTTCTGATAAATTACATCTGTTTTCACCACAAGTTACTGAGGTGCCTGAAAGGTGATGGGCTGAGAAGTAGAAAAGATGGGAAGTGAGTGATTAATCTTTCACTATTAGCTATTGCATACACATTGTGCACTATACTGGAATATCATCCGTTTATTGATTTCAGCAATTTCTTGAATTAGATTACAAAAGAAGATTTATTGCCTAAAATCACAGATTATTTTAAGATGTACACACAGAAGCAAGAATTTATGCAGCTCCACCTATTGTACTTGTGAAAATTTCTGCAGAGTCAATGAGGCTCTGCTGTGGCCAATAGCATCTCACTATACTACACTACACACCAGAACACCATCCATTCTGTTAGGCAAATGCGGCGATTGCATAAAGCGTGCATATTTGATTGTACTGGTGTGTGATATTCTGTCTAAGGAGTGAAATAACTCTTGAATGTTACAGATGTATGTCACAGAGATCTTGCACAGTTAAGTCACTAGTAATTTGCATCCTTTTAACAGTTCAGAACAGCCGCTTGCATGATTAGTTTAAATTCTCAAAATTACAGCTACTTGCCTTCTTTTTCTGGCAACAAGAAGTCTGATCCACTAAGTAATGTTCTGGTATTGTGGAACATATGGTCCTATTTCTACAGGCTACCAAATAATGGATTGGTTCTAAATGTGTTTGTCCATCTGCTGAAAGTCTCTTCGAGAGGAAGTCACCTCTTTGGTCTGAGACCAGTATTATATTCTGTTTCTACTGAGCAGTTTTCTGCCAGCACAGTAATGTAAGATTGCAATGCTTATGCATGTTATCACCGTTATGCAAGCAATAAATTAACCATAAGATGTGATCCAGCATAAGGTGTCTGTGGCTTGAATTAGTTCACCTACTTTTGACATTCCAATTGAATACACAGACACCTTAATATGGATGATGTTTGGCTGATATTTGTAGAACTCAGGGAATCTATGTTTTATTACATGGATTATTACAGCATAATGTGTACATTTTTCAGAACAGCAGCTGTGTTACTGTTGTAAAAATAACAGAGACTCCTGTAGCACTTTAACGATCAACACATTTATTGCATTATCAGTGTTTATGGATAAGAGATTATATATTTTACAATCTGAAAAATACAAACGAGAAATTATTGCCTGAAGCCACTGGTGGGGTGAATTAAGAAACTAAACACATTATGACCCAATATGCATCACTTAGGACGTTTCTAATTGATCTGCCTATTCCTATAGAGCAAGAGCTGCAAATGAAGAAGAAAAGATAAGGCAGAAGAGATTATGCAGGCCATGTGCGCCCAAATGGGATGAAGAATATAAAGATAAGGGAATGGACTTCCTGAAAGGAGTCAACGTGAGAAATGTGGGGCTGGAAGCTTGCTGTAAATGGCAAGTCAGATTGACCAAAGAAAATGCCACAAAAGTCATGTCAATTTCAAGTGGTTGCTAGCTAAAACAACAACATTTCTACACGTATATAAAATGAATAGACAGGGGACGTCACTTCCGCTTGGGAGGAATGGGCAGCTAAGAACTAAACCTCCACATCGCCGATATGGTAAACAACTTTTAAAATGCATTTCTTCCTTTTGAAGACTGTTTTTTTCTACATAAACCTTCGGAGGGAAAGATAAGGAATGTGTACATCTAGTTAAACTCTTTAAAGACTGTGTTGATTTAGAGTGGATTACTGCTTTCGTTTTTGAGTCTGATAAGCTGTTAGAGTTTTTAGAGCCCTGCTTCTAATGAGAGCTTCCGACAACAATATTCATTCCTAATTATTCTTCTCTATGCCAAAGAGGAAGGACAAGGCTGTTAAAATTCCTGATTGGACAAGAGATAAAGCTTTAGATAAAACTTCTGACAAGCCGTTGGATCGCAGCCTGGAACGCTTGAGGAGGGTGGAGGCTGTATTAGGAAAAAAAGAGTCAGAGAGCAAAGTCTCACCATCCCAAGCTGTAGATAAGCAAGAAGCAATGGACGAACTGACACGGGTTGTGAAGGACATGTCCTGTAAAATGAGTCAGGAGTTTAAGCAAGCAGCGAGACGAGCCAAGTATATTGAAATGAGCATTAATAAACTTCAAGATCAAGTCGTAGGAATGACACAGGAGTTGAAAATTGTCAAACAGAAAGTTAAGGAAGTGGGAGACAGGGCAGAAGCAAATGAGACCAAGATAAGCAGGTTGGATGAGAGAATCAGCGAAACAAACAAAAAGCTGATTTATCTGGAAGACAATTCCAGAAGGTCCAACATTAAAATAATGAATTTTCAATTGCAATATGGACAAGACCTCAAAAAAGAGATTATAATGTGGGTTAACTCCATAATGGGCACACAACACTTGGATGAACAGGACATAGAAAGAGCTCATTTTGTTGGTAATCCCAAAAGCCCAAGGACAAGACCAGTTTTTTAATTATACAAAGAAAGAACAATTTATGAGAGAAATTAAACAAAAACAAGACCAGCTGGTCTACAGAGGCACTAAGCTGCAGATTTCCCAAGATTTAAGCAGTGACTCTTTAAATTGGAGAAAATCTATGAAGCCTGTTACAGCAGTATTGATCAAAAATAATCTCAAATACCAATGGGGTCATCCTGTTTTTTTGAAAATTTGGAAAGATCAGGTTCTGTTTAAAATCTACTCATGTGAAGAAGGTAAAGACCTGTTGAAGGCGTGGAAACCCTAGCAGGAGGAAGATGGAGGTCATGATGGACTTCAAGCAAAAAAACCAGAAGGTTGAAGCAGAAAGGACCAGATTCCTGAAGGGTTAGAAGACGGACCACTTGTTGTCTCCCCCCTTCTAAATCTTTTACTTTTTTTAACTTTTACTTTTCTTCTCTCTTTCCTTAATTCATTTATATCGATTTTTTTCACTTTCTTTCTAGTTTTTAGTATCAACTATACTAATTATATTAATAGTAGATAGCAACAGTAATAATAAAACCAAAATTATTAATAATTCTGGATTTTAATTGTTTGTTTACTCATAATTACAGGGGAGAGAGGGGGTGGAGAAGGGGGCTTCAGTGTTATCAAATATTAAGAAGAAATGCGAAAATTTGATAAAAAGAGCAGAGGTGAGGTTCTGGTTGCGGTTCCGCTGGAGAATGGTGGCTCCCCCCCCCCACCTTGTGCCCTCGCTAGCAGTTATAGCGGGGGAATATGGTGGGGTGGGAAAAAAGATAAATGTTCAGTGGGTTGTTAGGGGTAAAGCATTATATGTTTGGGTTATGTTGAGTTTAATTTTTAGTGTATTTTTGTTTGTTTGTTGGGGGGATGGGTTGCACACGGGGCCTGTTAGGAGGAGAGACTTTGAACTGAAATGGGCAAGAGAATAAGACTAGCCACTTTAAACATGAAAGGACTGGGATCAATAGTGAAAAGAAGGAGAATAGAAGCATTATTGAAGAAAAATAAGGTGGACATTGCCTTTTTGCAAGAGACTCATCAATCAGAAGATGGAGTCAATGAATTTAAGATGAATAATATAGACATTTATGAAAAAACTTTGGAATGTATAAATCTAGAGGTGTAGCAATCATAATTTTTAAAAATTGTGAATTTACAGTGAAACAGGTAGTAAAATATTGTAATGGTAGATTTATAATAATACAGGGTAAAATGGGTTTGGAAGAATATACTTTGGTTAATGTTTACGCACCTAATAATAAACAAGGAGATTTTTATGACATGGTTATTAAAGAAATGGAGAAGGTAAAGAAGGGTTATGTTATTATGGCAGGGGATTTCAACATGGTTATGGATAAGATAAAGGATAAAACTTTTTATGATCGGAATGATGTTCTCCAAAGAAATACAATATTGAGCAAGAAGGTAAAAAATAACCACTTGAAAGATATTTGGAGGGTAATGAAAGGTGATGAAAGAAGATATACTTATTTTTCAGCAGTATATAATAGTTATTCCAGAATAGATTTCATATTCACATCTCAAGATTTAATTCCTAAAATCGTTAATACTGAGATTAATTCTATAAAAATAACAGATCATGCTTTGATTGTCAAAGGAGATTGAGATTTAAAAAGATTATGAAGACTCTAAAAGATGGAGAATGGATATTAAAATTTTCCAGTACCCAGAGGTAATAGAAAAGATAAAGAAAGAATGGTTAGAATTATGGACAATAAATGAAGCAGGAGGTACGAAATTAGGCCTGTTGTGGGACACGATGAAAGCAATTTCAAGAGGAATAACAATAAGGGAATCCTGTAAACTGAAAAAAATTAAGGAGATAAATGTGAAAAAACTGGAAGGAGAATTGAGAAATTTGGAAAGCAAGGTTTTTTTTAGAAAGAGATAGAAGGATATTGGCAGAAATTCAGGCAAAGAGAAAGGAACTAGAAAACTTAGAGATAGAGAAAGTTCAGAGGGATTTGATGTATATAAAGAGGAATTTTTCTGAATTTAGCAATAAAAACAAAATTATTAGCTAGAATGTGCAAAAATAGAAGATTAAAAAACACGATTGGGGTAATTAAAGATAGAACAGGCAAGAGGTGTAACATAATGAAAGATAAATTGAAGATTTTTCAAGAATTTTATCAGAAATTATATAAAGGAAACAATGTACTGAAAGAGGATATAGAAAATTATATAAATGAGAATTTAAAAACTAAATTATTGGAATGTGATAAAAGAATATTAGAAGAAGAGATTAAAGAAGAAGAAATTGCTGAAGTCATTAATAAACTGAGAAATGGTAAAACACCAGGCCCTGATGGATTGGATCCAGAATATTATAAACATCTTAGTTCCATTTTGATACCTAAGCTAAAAATGTTTAATAATAAAATATTGGAAGGAGAGACAATGCCACCTTCTTGGAAACACTCATTAACGATTCTTATTCCAAAACCCAACAAGGATCTAACAGATCCGGGATCTTATAGACCTATATCTCTAATAAATCAAGATGCTAAGATTTTTACTGCTATATTAGCAAATAGATTAAATAGATTTATAGCATATTATATTAGAGAGGATCAATGTGGCTTTATAAAGGGAAGACAAATGGATAATTTAACTAGGCAAGTTTTGAACATTATATATGAGGTAGAAAAGGAAAAAACAAAGGCAACTGTTTTATCACTAGACATATTTAAAGCCTTTGATTGTGTGGAATGGCCAACATTAAAGCTGCTTATAAAGGGTTGGAGATTTGGTCGAAGATTTATTGGGGTTATAGATCAATTATATTCAGATAATACTTCAGAAGTAATAGTTAATTATGGTTTAACAGAGCGGATTTTTCTAGGCCGAGGTACAAGACAAGGCTGTCCACTTTCACCAATATTGTTTTGTATGATTATAGAACTAATGCAATAAGAAATGATGAATTAATTAAAGGATTAGGTAAAATGATACAAGTAAGATTAATTTATTTGCTAATGATTCATTATTAACTATTAAAAACCCATTAGAAAGTATGGATAAAATTAAAAATCATTTAGAAAAATTTGGGGAAATAACAGGATTAACTAGTAACTGGCAAAAAACACAAATAATGATGTTTAATTACAATAAATATGAACAAGAAATGTTTGTAAATAAATATGGTTTTAAAATATGTAATTATATTAAATATTTAGGTATAAATATAGTTAAAGTGACTCAAAAATTAAAGAAGCAAAATTTTAACAAATTAAAAAGTGATATTAAAGATAAATTGCAGGAGTATTCTAAATTGAAACTATCGTGGTTTGTGAGAATCGCTATGATCAAAATGAAAATATTACCAAAAATTACTTTTTTATTCAGGATGCTCCCAATACAATTAGAAGAAGAAGATTTTAAGTATTGGCAGGAATTAATTAATGGATTTTGTAATCAAGGTAAAAAATCAAGAATAAATAAAAGATATTGGTATAAGGCTCAAAAAATGGAGGTTTAGGTATTCCTAATATAAAAAATTATTATATAGCGAATCAACTAAGATTTATTGGAGATATATATAACAAAGGTGGGATATGGAATCCTCAGAAACAAATGGGAATATTGAAAAATATTTGTTTAATGTAGTAAAAGGAAATACAATAAATCAGGTGAACAACCCTTTTTAAAGAAACATGTTAAATGTCTGGAACAGATATAAAAAGAAGTTATGTCCCTTTACTTCACCACTAAAATTAGTGACCGAAATAGAAAATTTCCCAGCAAACTTGAAGGGTTTAGCTGATTTATTTAAGGATAAAAAAGTTGCCAGATTGAAGGATTGGATGATTAAAATGAGATCGAAGGATCAGATTATAGCTAAACTTCAAACTAATAAACTATCATGGTATAATTATATTCAATTAGACAGTTGGACAAATGAATGGTTGAAGACTAATGGCAAATGTAGAGAATGTACTAAGTATGAACAATTTCTATCATCACATGAAGACATGCAGAAAGATGCTTTGAGGAAAGGAGTAGTAAGTAGAATTTATAACCTAATTTTGGAACAAGAGGAAAAAGAGACTGAAATAGAAGGTTTGAAATCAATGATTTAAAGACAGAAATTAAAAAAGAGGATTGGACAAAAATTTGGAAGATGAGAGTTTTAAGATTAATGTCGGTAAGAATAAAGGAACAAATTTTTAAAATTAGTTTAAGGTGGTACATGACTCCGGTGAAATTGAACATAATAAATTCAGACTATTCTAAGGCCTGTTGGAAATGTGATGAAGAAATTGGCACGTATTATCATATGTGGTGGGAGTGTAAATTGATTCAGAAATTGTGGAAATTGATTTTTAAGGAAATATGTGATATATCTGGAAAAGATATCGAACTTAATTCTAAAATTGCTTTGCTGTCATTTTTTTTGATAAGATAGAACTTGATTATTGCTCAAAGGAATTGATTTCTAATTTTATGACAAGTGCTAGAATATTAATAGCTAGATTCTGGAAAGATAAAAATGATATTAAATTAGAAGATTGGTATAATGAAGTATGGGACATTGCGTTAAATGATAAATTGACTACTGAATTTAAGATGAAAAGAGGGGAAATAAGTTTAAATATTTTTATGCTATTTGGGGTAGATTTATTGAATTTGTATTAGTGAAAGTAAAGGGGAAATCCTCTAAGCAACAATCAATACAATTTTGGAAAGGAGGTTCGTAATAAAAGTATTGCTCCAAAGGGTCCCGTGGGTATGGGGGTGCACTGTGTTTTAGATTGTATTAGTAAGTATTTTGTATTCTTGTGTTTGTTTTGGAAATTTAAAAAAAATAAAATTAAAAAAATTAAAAATAAAATAAAATGAATAGACAATGTTTGCTAAGGGGGAGGACCAGTAAAATATGTTGAATGGTCCTTACAAAGCAAAGAAGTACACCTAAATTATGACCTTTGAACAAGACAGCTTGTAAAGTAGTCTTTACCAGCAATGGCTCACAAAGCATGCAAAACTGTCAAGCAAAAAGCGGTATAAATATGCCCATTAAAATCCATGGAGTTTAAGTCAGTTATAAGGAACCTTTTCACAACATGGGGATGAGCCCTGTCAGAGGCACATCACTTTTCTGTTACAGACATACATCTCTCTTTACTGAGCTTCTCTCAAAGCCTCACCTACAGAGGCTAGTTTTAACAAATGATAACTATAAAAACCAAAAGCATTGCAAGAAACAGCTCAGAGGAGTATTTTAATTTTAAGCTTTCAAGTTAAAGCTAGAACTAGCCTTATTAGGTAGGCACCCTTCAGTGTCAAGAGACTATGGTAACGTGCTCTGAATAGAGGTCTTGGAACAGCGTCTAGTGTGGCTGAGAAGGCCAATTCGAGAGTGACAATCTCTTCCACACTGAAGACAAATACAATCTGTCCCCTCTCCAGCTCCCTGATTTTGCTGGTTTCGGGACTTCCTCTTTGCCTCGGCCTGCTGAACAAGTGTCTCTTCAAATTGGGAGAGGCCATGCTGCACTGCCTGCCTCCAGGCTGAATGCTCAGATGTCAAAGTTTCCCATCTGTTGAGGTCCATTCCTAAGGCCTTCAGATCCCACTTGCAGATATCCTTGTATCACAGCTGTGGTCTCCCTCTGGGGTGCTTTCCCTGCACTAATTCTCCATACAGGAGATCTTTTGGAATCCAACCGTCAGAAATTCTCACAACATGCCCAAGCCAATGTAGACGTCGCTGTTTCAGTACATGCTAACAATTCCAGCTCGTTCCAGGACTACACTATTTGGAACTTTGTCCTGCCAGGTGATGCCAAAAATGCGTCAGAGACAACACATATGGAACGTGTTCAACTTCCTCTCCTGCCGTGCACAGAGGGTCCAGGACTCACTGCAGTACAGGAGTGTACTCAGGACACAAGCTCTATAGACCTGGATCTTGGTATATGCCGTCAGCTTCTTGTTAAGCCATACTCTCTTTGTGAGTCTAGAGAACATGGTAGTTGCTTTGCCAATGCGTTTATCCAGCTCGACATCTAGAGAGAGAGTGTCAGAGATTGTTGAGCCAAGGTACACAAAATCATGAACAACCTCCATTTCTTGTGTAGAGGGAGATAATAGAGGGAGGTGAGTCCACGCCCTGGCCCATGACTTGTGTTTTCTTCAGGGTGATTGTTAATCCAAAATCTTGGCAGGCCTTGCTAAAATGATTCATAAGTTGTTGGAGGTCTTTGGCAGAATGGGCAACAACAGCTGCCTCATCGGCGAAGAGGAAGTCCCGCATACATTTCAGCTGGACTTTGGTCTTTGCTCTCAATCTAGAGAGATTTAAGAGCTTTCCATCTGATCTAGTCCAGAGATAGACGCCTTCTGTTGCGGTTCCAAAAGCGTGCTTCAGCATGACAGCAAAAAAGATCCCAAACAGAGTTGACGCGAGGATACAGCTCTGTTTCACTCCACTTCGAATGTCAAACGGATCTGATGTTGAGCCATCAAAAACTACAGTGCCCTTCATTTCCTCATGAAAGGACCTGATGATGTTAAGCAGCTGAGGTGGACATCCAATCTTGGGAATTGGAGGCGAGGGAATCAAAGGCCGCTTTTCTTTCTGCTAAAGTTGGTTCGCTGTCCAACTCTTCCAAGACAGGCAGGTATTCGATGTTATTTAATGCCTCTTCGGTTACTACGTTCCCTCTAGAATATAGCTCAGAGTAGTGCTGCACCCAGCGTTACATCTGCTGTGCTTGGTCCTGAATGATCATGCCTGTAGCAGTCTTCAAAGGAGCAGATTTCTTCTGTATTGGACCTAAAGCCTGCTTGATACCGTCATACATTCCTTTGATGTTACCTGTGTCCGCTGGTGTCTGTATCTGAGAGCAGAGCTGAAGCCAATAATCATTAGAACATCTCCTGACAGTCTGTTGAACTTTGCTACGAGCAACTCGAAAAACCTGCAAGTTGTACTCACTAGGACAGGCTTTGTATGCTGCTAGAGCTCTCCTCTTTTCCTTTATGGCTGGCATCAACTCCTCTGAATGGGCTTCAAACCAGTCTGCTGTCTTTTTGGTCTTCTTGCCAAATGTGGACAAGGCGGTGTTATAAACAGCATTCTTGAAATGTTCCCATCGTTCAGGTGCATTTGCATCAGCCGGACCTGGAAGAGTTTCCTCAAGCGCTTGAGCAAATTCCTCCACTTTTCTCTGATTGCGAGTCTTGCTGATGTCAATACCTGGTCTTCCTTCCTTCCTTTTTCGTATGATACAATCTCTTATTTGCAGTTTTACTCTGCTACACACCAGGGAGTGATTGGTATAGCAGTCAGCACCCTCTTAACTGCATGTGATCGTATACTAGGAAGGCTAGAGCCTTATATTTTTTTTAAAAAAGAGGTCCTTCTGCTGAGCTCTGTATTCATGCATCACTGATCTTTGATCAGTGGCTCATGGATTAGTTTCTTCCAACATGAACAGCATTTGATCACAGTCCACTACCTTCTTGCAAAATGTATATTCTTCTCTTCCTCCCTTCTTCCTGCCCTCTCTCACACACCTGTTTAACATATGCAGAGGTTTTTGTTTGAAAACATTTTGTTTGAAAACATTTTGAAAGCCACACTCTCTGTCATCCGAGCTCTGCCCCTGAGGCTAATGTTCCTATATTGCATTAAATCAGTTAGGAGTTCATGTTCCTGAGCAAAGCAAACTGGGCAGTATTTTTTTTTTTTTTTTTGCTGAATCAGCTTGGAAAAAGCAGAAATGCTAGTGCTGCTGACCCATTTTAGTCTCTCTCCCCCCCCCCCTCATCTTTTAAAACTACTACTAGCTTTTTTTCAACCACACCTTCTGGACTGGTCAGTCCGACTGAGTTCCTGGCACTCTTTTGAAATCACTGGGTTTGGGGTTCTCCCACCTTATGCTCCCCACCACACTAAAGGTATATAAAACAAATAAATAAATAAAAATAAATAAAGGGGAAACCTGATATCTGTCATTAAGGAGTATTTGACGCAACCCAGCCTGGATTGTACAGCCTTTTGAAGATGTCAGGGGCTAAGCATTTTTATGTGGAAACCTCAGAGCAAATGCCAGAGCAATGGAACAATCAGATTCTTTGCTGTGAGGATCTTTAGGGTTTTTCGGTTTTCAAACTGCTCCATGGGGAGCTCAGCCTCTCTTGTTCCGCCTCTCTGGGGAAGGGGAGTAGAGCTCTTTATTCTCAATTTTAAGGCTGGAAAGAAGTCGCTCTCCATCCCACCCTTTCAGGTGCGTGCCTTTTGGCCTCGGAAGAGCGGCATTGAAGCGCAGGAGTCGTTTCTAACCCCCAGGGGAGCCGTTCCAAAGCCTGACGAGGGAAGAGAAGGGGCGAAGCGGCTGCGAGCGTGACGTCCACGCCCGCCGAAAGGGGCGGGAACGTGGGCGAGCCCCAGGGTCGTGGCCACTGGAGCGAGAGGCTCCGTCCGTCCGCCCCGTCAGTGGGATGAGCCGGGCGAAGGGGAAACAGCAGCTCGTGGGACCGCTTGCCTGCACTGCAGAGGTGGCAGCGGCAGCGGCGGCAATGGACGGCAAGGGGAGCAGGCGACCGGCGGCTGGCGGGACTGGAAGAGCTGAGGTAAAAACACACACAAACAAACCACACATACACACACGCGCCGCAAAACCCAAACAAACCCTTTGCGCGCTTCTCAGCCAAAGGCGAGGCGAACTTCTGAGGGAGGGGGAAAGCTGCTTTGTCGGTTTTGGCGGGAGGATGGGAGGCGCAGCGAAACCGGCCGGGCGAGAGGGACGAACGCCACGCGACCCGTGCGCAGTTTTCTTGCCCCCTCAGAAGTTAAGTCCGACTTTTAAGGCTGCAGCCCCGCAGACTCTGAAGGCTGCGTGCGAACGCGTCGTTCCGGGAGCGCCCCGCACACTTGGGGGAGCGCGCCTTTTGTGAGTGAGTGCAGGGCTCGTGGTACCCAAGGCGCCGGGACGGATTCCGAGATGCTGAACGTTTCCTGCCTGTTCAAGGCTGCTCTTCTCGACCCCCTGACCCGGGAGTAAGAAACCATTGAACTCAGTGGGACCTGTTTCCAAGCAAGCAGGCGCAGGCATTTGCTGGAAGTAATGCAAAGCATCGCCCATAACTGCCTTGTGGTGATGACTGCTTTCATTTCCCCACCTTCTTACCTTGCTCCATTGATACTTCCTCTCATTTCTTTCCCCCAAACCTAAGTTAATTTCTCCATTCATTCCTGTCTTCTCCATAGTTTACAGTCCCTTGTTCTGTGATTTTCTACTCTTCTTTTTATTGGTTATCCTTCCCATTGACATCATTTTCTCTTTCTCCACTAGCAATCCTTGTATAAGTTCATATCTGCTTCTTTCCCATCCTTAATCCTACTTTTTCCATCACCTGGCTTTCATAATAAGGCATAATCTCACCTACTAACTTCTGCACACTCCCTCTTCATCAATACAGCTATAGGATTACTTCTGCACTTTTCCAGCCCTTATCACTAGTGAATCTCCAAACCAGCCATTCATGGCCTCTCAGTCCAGCCTATCTTCAGAAAATCATGCTCCAATCATATTACAAATAGAAAGTTCCCAATTTTCTCTAATCAATGATGCCTACAGTTAGGTTCAGATGTCCTCATATACTCATTTGTAACTTTTCCTTGCTTTGGATACTCTCCCTTTCTCCTGTTTTTATATCTTTCTTTTCCTCCATGCTTAATCTCTAATTTATGTTTATGCTTAATCTCATGCTTAAAGCCGCCTAGAGTGGTCGTCTGACCAGATAGGCGGGGTAAAAATACAATAAATAAATAAATAAATAAATATAACGGTGTTCCTATGTCTGTAAGTTGTTTCTGTATTCTGAGGTGTGCAAACCAAATTTATGCTGGAGTGTTCCCTCAGATGTCTTGTTTAATCCTTTATTTCTCAGTTTTGGTCAGTAAAGGACCACAACGTCTTAGAAGCCTCCTTAGCTGGTCGAGTAGTGACTTCAGCACTGCAGTGAATGACGTTGCTGGTACATATTGTTTGTCCAACACAGTGGTGCTGTACTTTCTGAACATAAAGTCAAAGAGGGATGTTGTGGAACTTCTTAAAATAGCAGGTATCTCAATATCTGGTTGGGCGTGTGGGGGACAAAACAAAGGGTCTCTTTGGATAAGATACTAGGAACAGGTTTTGAAGTTCCTGATTCACTAAAAAAATGAAAAATAAATTAAGGGTAGAAATATCTATTTGCAGTTTTCACCTGTGATATTTCATAATGATGGGAATTTAGTATAATCTATAAAATGCTTAATATTAAGGCTCTATTTAATCATTTATATTTATAATAAGCACTTTTATTTTCAGCCTCTGTTTATTTCTATTCCACATTTATTTAACTGAATAGTAATTGTAATTTTTAGATTTAATTCTAAGGGTTTTTAAACAACAGGTTTTTGCAGTAAGTTATAATAAAATAAATTTAGTCTAAACTGTTATTTTATGCTGTTTCTTTACAGTAAACTCTATAAAATGCTTACCGTAGTATACCTGTACTTAATTTGGAAGGTTATATCTCACATTAAGGAAAACACATGTTTTTTTTCCTCTTAAAACATTGTCCCTCTAGATACAAATCTTTTATGTGATGATGTGCCTATGACATCAAACATGCAAAGTCTTGCCGTCACCCAGCGGTCCAATGACAAAACAAAAGAAGTCTAATTTGCCAAATGTGGAATGATGCAAGCTCCTGTTAGAATAAACAGATAGGCTTTTCCTCTTAACACTACACTGCTTCTAGATCTAGAATCAGAGTCTTGTCTAATGAGGTTCAAAGCTTTATGCCAAGTTTAGTGTTAAACAGAGAAAATTCTGTCTTGCCAGTCAGTGGTGGACTGTAAGTTCTTTGCACTGTGAATTGCATCACTGTGCTTAATACAGGACCCAATATGTTGAAACTATAAAATGGTTAGTATTAATTGTAGTTCTTTTAGTACATTTCAAAGTAGATAATTTAGTTTCCATTGAAGTCAGTAAAACTGACCGAAGTGAAATATGTTGATTTAAAACATTAAGAAATCACAGCATTTGTTCCAGATAAAATTGTCCCTCTTTTCATTTGCCCTTTCTTTGCTCAGTTGACTAATTGTTGCCATGTTGACCAGCCAAACTTATATAAATATTTTATTTTGAGTGCTTGAGACTATAACAATTATTTTGCAACAAGTAATGGCAAAACATCAAGAAGTGTATTGAGTAGGCTGAGCAGTAAGGAACAAATGAATGTGCAAAAGGCCAACCAACTCAACATTAAGACTATTAAGACTATTCTGGGTCACTGAACATTATTTGGGACATTTAACATTGTTGTGGGATTTTTTACATAATTGTGATATTTCACTGATAAATAAATGTTTATATAGAAAAAGTTTTACTACTGATTTTATTTTAAGCCTCTATTTATTAATGTATATTATATATTTATTGACTTGAATTCTGAGGCCAGCATCATGTTGCTAGTTACAACAAGAGCAGATCCATTAACTCAATGGGATTTATATAAAGGCTGACTCATAATTCAGCAATTGATTCAATGGGTCTATTCTTAAATGAGGCCAGCAATAGGATACTAGCTAAAGGGTGGTTAAGAACTGCTGAATAGTTCAATGGTTTCATATCTGGTTGTGGAGCCAGAGGTTGGGAGTTCAGTTCTCCTTGACAGGGGCTGGACTCAATGATTCACAGGGTTCCTTCCAACTCTGCAGTTTTAAGAATATATTCAAAAAGCTAGCTGTATCAATAAATAATCAAATAAATTTAACAGCAGGGTATATGGATGCCATCTATTCATCTTGTTTTATACGTACTTTTGTGGTAGTATATTTTCCAGCATCTGCATGGGCACTTGAATAATCTGAAGTTGAGCTTTTGATCTGTTTTGCTTCATACCTCAATGATTGCCATACATTTTTCTGATGGATGAGGAGGGGGAAGCTATAATGCTGAATGTGGCTTTGTTTTCTACACAACCTTTTTTGTTTCGCAGCAGCCTTCTCTTGAGCCATAGTATAGTGGGATGCCTCTTGCAGATATAGAGTGAATTGTGGCTCAGAACATAGTGAACTGGGGCTTCAAATATCTTCTCATCCTGTGTGAATACATTTTCTTCATGTGATATAGTCCATTGAAAAGGTAATATATACACAAACACAGACTCATATGTTTTGCTACCACTTTTAGAACATGGAAAAATGACTCTTTTGGATTAAATCTCCCAGAGTCCCTCAGCCAGCAAAACCAATGTTTCTGGCTTTTGTACATATAATATAGAAGAAATATAAGAGTGGAAGTGTTGTGGCAGATGTTGATCAGCTGAATCTGAAGGCAGTGTGAATTACCTTCATCAACTGCCTTTGTATGATTTACAGGTTTTTGCTATGAAAAAGCATTTTAATGTTTTAGTGTTTTGAATTTAGGAAATAATTCATAAAGTTTCAGTAAAACTTCACGTAACAAGTAAAATGTAACAGGGTCTTTGTCAAAGTCATGGTATGGTTTCAGCCTATTGATAAGATGAATTATTAATACTGCATAGCTTCATAAAATATACATTCCAATTTCCTTATGGTAACATTTGGTTGCTAGGCTTACTGCAACTGTAAAATCTGGTAATTTAAATATTGCATTGTTATATAAGAACAATGATTTTACATTCCATGAAAAAATTAAAATAAATAAAATTATTATAGTTTTCTCTGGATAAGAAGAGTAGGGAAGAAGCCCTTAGCTATTCCAAACAAATATCAAGAATGCAGAACTAAGCCTATGTAATGTTAGTATCAGCTGCATTCAGTGATTGCTATACAAGCACAGTTCTGAGGCTTGCTCAGCTTCCGGTATTGGAGAAGCCCAAGGCCAAAGATGTCCATTTTAAATACCAAAGACATATAGGTCAGTAGCATCAAAAGGACCCAAGTCTTTGTGAGTGGTGACTTCACACCTAAGTCAGTGTTCTCTGCTCCTCATCATGTGCTATAGAAGGTTTGATTTTAGCTGCTTTCTTGATGCTGCCCTTTACTGGGCAAAAATTATCTGATAAATATATTAATTTCACTGTGGTGCATCTGACGTGAACAAAGAAAGATTAGGATGAAATTGCAAAGCACAAGCAGGAAACAAGTGTTGTGGCAATCTGTTGAAAGATACAGAAATGGTGTTGGGCTAAACATATTAAAAAATATGATTTTCAGCTATAAAGTATTCCAAACTATTTTATTACTATTTTCAGGCCCTTATGTTCTACCTCACTGAAAGTATCCTTGTGCCATTGTATGTTTTTGAAATGTAATAGTAAAGGCCTAGAACTAATTCAATACTTGTGGCTAATGTTAGGATTTTTGACTTCTCTCCTTCTTCCCCGCTTTTCAGCATGCACTCACACTGATCTACAAGATTTTCCAGCTTTGTAAACCAGGTTGTTAGAGAGGTTGAAAGCCTTGAATGATTAGGGAGATTGTGCTACAGGAGATGCATATTAATTCTAGTTGAGGCACTTACCACAATTGTTTTGTCCATATAATGCCAGTTTTGGCTACGATTACCGGATTGTTTTTTATTAGCATTTTAAAAAAAAATCCCAGTTTAATCTAGGGCTAGTTTCTAAATTGGAAAAAAGATTTCATTTCCATAATCAGATTAATAAAATGCAAACATTTTGCAAGAATAGCATTTGTACAGGGCAGAAGACATTACTGAAAAAAGACAAGAACCTGGTTAACTCAGTTCTAAGGCATGCAAATCTCACTGCAGAAGAAGAATGGTGGATGGCTATTTTGAGAAGTTTGGGTTAGTTATATGGTTGGAATAAGACTGCTGTTCCCAAGACACTGAAGTATCACATATGTAAAAGGAATGCCCTTCAAAGATGATAAAATGAGTAATTCTGTTGCTAGAAATACCCATTTCTCAACTTGATTTAAGTATTTCTAATATGGTGCACATGTTTTTGCATATGTCCTACTTGTGGGCTTTCCCCCTCCACACCTCTGTCTTTGTTCATTCTACTGTTTGCATTTGGAGGTTATACATATACACCTAAATAAGCATATGGTTCCCATATGCAATCTGTGCATTTCTGGGACTGTACCTAGGCTCAGGTACAAATGTCACAGGGAGGCCAATTTCTCTTTCCTTACATTCAATCTGAGCATCCAAACAGATTCATTTCTACTGGGTCCAATGGTTTTTAATTGGGTAAGCACGCATGAGGTTGCAGCCTTAATTAGCTACTGTAAAACAAAAATGTTTGCTGCCATCTCATATTCTGAATGAGCTATGCATATTTAATGAATATCGCATAACACTGGAGTTTTTGCTATGTATGTTGGGTGAGATGAGCAATATATTGACATTTCTTGTGCTTTAAACAGCCTTTCTTTTAATGTATTACAGATGCCTGAGGATTTCCAGACTATTGAAATGTTCTGAACACTTTCTGCCTTTCTAACAATGAACAGTTCAAAATCACTGCCGTTGGCTGGAATTGGTGTATTTTCCAACACTACCTGCCCCACAGAAAAGAAGATCTCTGTGTTTTTTTCTGTTATCTTCATGACGGTGGGGATTTTATCCAACAGTCTTGCCATAGCAATTCTCATGAAGGCATATCAGAGGTTTAGACAGAAATCAAAGGCATCTTTTTTGCTTTTTGCCAGTGGCTTGGTTATCACAGATCTGCTGGGCCATCTAATCACGGGAACCATTGCAGTATTTGTGTATGCATCAGACAAAGACTGGATTCGATTTAATCAGTCAAACGTTCTCTGCAGTGTTTTTGGAATGTGTATGGTATTCTTTGGACTATGTCCTCTTTTTCTGGGCAGTGTGATGGCTGTTGAACGCTGCATTGGAGTCACTAAACCAATATTTCATTCAACAAAAATGACTTCTAGACATGTAAAACTGATGTTGACTATGGTATGTCTTTTTGCCATTTTCATAGCTTTGTTGCCTATACTTAGGTTACGAGCTTATCAAATTCAGGCATCAAGAACCTGGTGCTTCTATAGAACAGAGCATTTTGAAGACTGGGAAGACAGATTTTACCTCTTGCTTTTTTCATGCTTGGGTTTACTAGCCCTTGCTATTTCATTTGTATGCAATGCTGTGACGGGAATTACACTTTTAAGAGTCAAATTTAAAAGTCAACATAGACAAGGCAGATCTCATCATTTTGAGATGATCATTCAGCTCTTGGCTATAATGTGTGTCTCTTGTATTTGCTGGAGCCCTTTCCTGGTAAGAGCTTACTCATTTTGCCAGTTGTTAATGCATGCTTCAGTATAGACATTTCCCCCCTTTTAGCTGCATAAAAGAAACATAAGAAGCAAGAAAATGTGATGCTTCATTAGCATATCTTAACCTATGGTTTTAATAGCTCATACTTCAAATGGTACCAAAAATACTCTAAATACTCTGCATGAACATAATAGTAACCCTTTCCAGATATCCAGCCTATTGCAGGTGAACATACATGAAGCGGTGGTAGGTGTCTTGAAGTAGGATTGGATGTGTTATTTGTCCCAAATCTAGCTGCATTTATTTGAAAGCTGGAATAGAACCTGTGTGAACATAACCATACATGTGTTAGGGGATTGTCCAGCACAGCCACAAAGTCTCTTTTCTTAGGGCATGAATACACTGATAATAAGAACTGTTGAATCAGGTTTTGCATAATATAAACCAATTTAAAAAATCCTAGCTACATGATGCATCACAAAGCCTGCTTCCTTTTGACCACAAACTGAATGTGTTTTTTTGTTTTTGAAGAGGCTGGCAGGGGCTTTTTAATTTAACATGCTTGTGAAATCGATTCTTTATGAATTGCTTTGGACAATGTGAACACTCCTGTTGTATTAAATACTGCCTTTGTGGGCGGTCACAGGTTTCAGAAATAATACCGCTATACTGCTATGCCACTTAAAATTTATTAAATACTGCCTTTGTGGGTGGTTGCAGGCTTCCAGAGTAATGTCACTGTGTCACTAGTGTCACTTAAAATTTATTTTAAAAAAAGAGAGAGAAATGCACACATTCCAAAGGATGCCTGAAAACAAAAGAAATACTGCACAATATTGAAAGCAAATGGGAAAGAGAAGGTTTCAATCACTGGCAATGTGCCGGGATCAGCGACAATGGAAACTGTGCAGTTCACAAACTTGCTGGTTAATGAAATGATTGAAAATCTCACGCGTAGTTTCCTGAAGCAGTTTTAAGTTCCTACTTTACAGTATTTCAGAACAATAATTTTCAAAGTGAACGTGCACAGTGATACAAAAACCATGTGACTGAAAATCGATTTAAAATTTATCAGGGCCGGCAGTGTAACTGTGCCCTCATTTTTATACACAGGGTTTCAAAAGGACCTTCAAATGAACATGATATTCAAATTAGCATGGGTTCTACAGCTACAATCACCTTTTTCCACTTACTCAATCCCCACAGACTGTTTGAAAGTGCACTAAGCTTGTTAAAGCCTGGTTGCCACATGCCTCTCCCATTTATTGGGTAGCATATCTGTTGTTCTTATTACTGTTATGGGTTAGCATAGATTTCAGCAGAAAGAAAACAAAATACAGTGGTGCCTCGCTAGACGATGTTAATCCGTTCCGCGAAAATCGCTGTCTTGCGAAAACATCGTCTAGCGAAGCACGTTTCCCCATTGGAATGCATTGAAATCTCTTCAATGCGTTCCAACGGAAAAGTCGTCGTCTTGCGAAGATCGCCCATAGAGAAACATCATCTAGCGAGCGCGGGTCCCTGTTGGAATGCACTGACAGCTATTGACCGCTAGTCAATGCATTCCAATGGGGAAAACTCGTCGTCTAGCGAAAATCGCCCATAGAGAAACATCGTTTTGCGAAGCGCATTAGTGATTGCAAAAAGCCATCGTCTAGCGAATTCCTTGTCCTGCGAGGCAATCGTCTAGCGAGGCACCACTGTATAGCGGTAAAAACAAGACATGCAGACTATATTCAGTAGTTTAGTAATGTGTTGTACCTTTGGGTCTAACACTTTCAGAGAAGTATTCTTAGATAAAGATACTAGGGCGCTAGAAACTCCATGCTCCACACTTAGGGGTGGCCTTCTCTGAATTTCAGGTGGAGCTGACTATGAAGGTTTTTAATGAATTTCCCAAAGGGCTAATTCTGTTTATCATCACTTTTAAAGCAAAGCCCTGTGCTTGGGAAACAGGGCCACTGCTGACTCTGAGAATGATGTAACTCCTAGGGTCTAACGGTCCCCTTTGCCAAGCCTTCAGTGCTGTCAGATGCTTGAGTCATATTTTGTATTAAATATAAAGATAAATAAATTCTACTCTCTCAGCTGAAAGTCCTTTTTTGGGATCATTTTCAGACCATAGCCTTCCTGAAAGCTGTACATATGTTTTATCCTCTCGTCATGACATTGGATTTGCACCTCTGCTTTCCCTCCAGCATAAAATATTAGATTTTACAGATTGTAGATGATTAAACTGTGAAAATACTTGAATATCAGAGTAGTCTGTTTTATGAGATCTTTTATGAATTATAGTGTTTTTCATATTTATTTCTTAGTTCTTCCTACCAAGAGCAATGTGAGGAACAGAATTAATTACTGGATCTTTAATTTATCCATAGAAAATAGCTATGAGTGTATCAATTAGGAGAAAAGAAAATACGTATGTTTTAGAAACAATGACTGGTGTTGTAGTCATTCTTATTTCTCATTTCTTAATCAATGTTTACTGTTCACCAAAGTTCCTGCAGTGATGTATAATAGAAAAGGCAAAAAGAAAGTTCTTGAAAAACAGATTAAAACTAATTTTTAAGGAGCAGTTTTAAAAGAAAGGCTGTATGTAATCGTTTATATGGAACAGCTTCTGGAGGCCCTCTGGGAACTCAGCAAAGATGCAGCCAGCCTAATTTCTTTTTCCTCACCGTTTTACTGATGCTTTTTTGTTACTTTTGAAATGGGTAAGCAGCTGGTGAAGACAGGCAAGCAGGTTTGCTTTCAAAGACAGTTTTGCCTTTCTAAACATGGTTGCTGTCATTTCTAGTGGCAACTTTGCTGCCTTCAGCAAGCAAATTGCATTCGTTTTTGTCACTTTCAGACAGAATGCTCCAAGGGCATAAAATGCTGTATCTGAACACAGAATTGTTTCCATGGGTATTCTGTCCAAAATGACATCAGGGGTCCTGCCACTTAAAGCAGCAACAAAACACTTCTTTGGATTATGAACTGGAACAGCAAACAGCACAAGATATACTGACCAAAGAGAGATATTGGCATGTTGGACCATTACAATATGATTTAACCTGCAGCTTATTATATTTTGTACCAGGTAGATGTTTTCAGAAGTGTGTGATTAGTTTGTCAACTCTGTGATTAGTTTATTGTCTGCCTTAAGTAACTAATACATTGTTAAATAGGTTTATTAAATTCAATAGGGCATTCATATAAATCAGTTTGACAGCTGACTCTTTATACAGCTTAGATTTATTATTTTTCCTTCTGCTGACAAAAAGTTGAAAAGCAGAACTGGATATTACAGTTTTGTTGCTCTTAGCAGTTAAAGTCAAGCAGAATAAAAACATTACCTCTAGTATGTGAAACCAGATAGTAACCAGATAGTAAAAAGCAGTTAAAGTCAAGTGGAATAAAAACATTACCTCTAGTATGTGAACCCAGATAGTAAAAAGCTAACAGATCCGCAAGCCAAACTTCACTGAAGTTCAGGTTGGACCTAAATGATACTGGTTCAGAATGCTGTTCCATTTTTAAAGTGTCATAGTTTCTCTTTGAATCTATTTGCATGTTATTATTTGCAGTTCTTATCATATTTGTATATATGGCAACTAAGAATTGACAGGCCCGTTTTGCAAATCAGTTTGTGAACACTACAATCCAAAACAGACTGGTTATTTTACAAAGCTTGTCCTTACATATTCCAAATGCACACACTGCATTTCCTGTGCATGCAGTTATGGCTAAATTATTGTAGTTGGCTTCGTGTCATTGATTTCAAGAGGGTCTAATTATATTAAAAGAAAATCTTCCACTTAAGTGGTTTGCAGTGCACAATCTGCACTTTCTCTGGATGGTTAGGACAGGCATTTAGGTACATGAAACTGATCATTAGATTGTCTAGGAATGGCATTTGTGATAATGGGTATAATCACTTTAATAAAAACTAATGGGGATAGCTCTGAATGAAGCCTCATGCTCAGATCTTCAGAGGATTTGGGTCCCATGTGTACACAAAATAATTATTAAAACAAGATACACGTGTACTTTAAGCAACTCAAAATTCTCATGCCATTTTCCAGTGCCATGTATTTTAATTGGAGAATAATGAAGTGTGGGTAAACAGTGAATATAAAATAAAAATGCAGTCAAATGATGTAGAAGATCAATTCTACTGAAACACAGGAGACCTGGAGCACATCATGGAGACCAATGAAGGTTCCTGAGTCAGCAGTAAATATTATTTGTTGTGATTGCTTGTTGAGGGCATGTTATAAACACTGACTTTGAAGAATGTTCTGTCAGGAAAAGAGAATCTGCAGTCCTACAATGAAAGACAAATATTTCCATCTGCATGAAAATCAACCAAATAGCACTAAGTGGAAAGAATGTTTTATTAGGCTTTTTATAAGTTTAATGACACGTAACTGAGATATGAATTCACTCTGGAAAAAAAAATTCAGCTGTGTGGAGGCATATTTTGGTGATGTGCAAATGTTTGGTTAAGGAAGCCATTTTAGGTGTTACTCTGAAATACTGTGTTGCTTTACATATTATCTCACCTCAGATGACATTTGCTAACTCTTCTTCAATGATCCAACTGTGGATGGTGGGAAAATAGATAATCTAGTTTACTGAGTCAAAGTAAGTCATGGTCTACTTATGAGGCATGAGAACACTGCATTACTGTGCATGCTTACATAGAAATAAGGTCTACTGAATTCAGTGGTACTTAGTCAAAGGGAAATATATATAGGAGTTAAGCCTTGGAGGTTTCACAAGCATAGAGAACAAATAGTTCCACTTAAGAGCTGTAAAAAGAAAGCATACAATACAAGTAACCAAAATGCTTAGAAGGAAGAAGAAAACGTATTTGCAATCCTACATCTGTCAGCTGGCCACAAAGAGAAAGTACACACGTTTTATTGCATATACATTCGATGTATACAGGTGGAGCTGTTGTGCTATGTAATGTCCTCTGATGATCATGTGGGTTCAGTTTATGACTATACTCTTTTCTAGCCCATGGAGAGTAAGTGGAGATGAGGGTTATGTAGCATAGTATTCTGTTCTTAAACATATTACTTAATGGTTTTGTATAAAGAAGAACCAATGGTCAAATAAATCTCAAGTACAAGCTTTGTCTTCTTCACGGATTGCTGCCTTGTCGTGGCGAAGGGGCTTGAGTAATTCAGAGAAGCTATGGGCTATGCCGTGCAGGGACACCCAAGACGGACAGGTCATAGTGGAGAGTTCTGACTAAACGCGATCCACCTGGAGCAGGAACTGGCAAGCCACTCCAGTATCTTTGCCAAGAAAACTCCATGGACAGAAACAAAAGGCTAAAAGATATGACGCTGGAAGATGAGCCCCTCAGGTCGGAAGGCGTCCAACATGCTACTGAGGAAGAGTGGAGGACAAGTACAAGTAGCTCCAGAGCTAATGAAGTGGTTGGGCCAAAGCCGAAAGGACGCTCAGCTGCGGATGCGCCTGGAAGTGAAAGGAAAGTCCGATGCTTCAAAGAAAAATACTGCATAGGAACCTGGAATGTAAGATCTATGAACCTTGGTAAGCTGGATGTGGTCAAACAGGAGATGGCAAGAATAAACATTGACATCCTGGGCGTCAGTGAACTAAAATGGACGGGAATGGGCGAATTCAATTCAGACGATGATCATATCTACTATTGTGGGCAAGAATCCCGTAGAAGAAATGGAGTAGCCCTCATAGTCAACAAAAGAGTGGGAAAAGCTGTACTGGGATACAATCTCAAAAATGATAGAATGATTTCAATACGAATCCAAGGCAGACCTTTCAACATCACAGTAATCCAGTTTATGCATCAACCACCGATGCTGAAGAGGCTGAAATTGACCAATTCTATGAAGACTTACAACACCTTCTAGAACTGACACCAAAGAAAGATGTTCTTCTCATTATAGGGGATTGGAATGCTAAAGCAGGGAGTCAAGAGATAAAAGGAACAACAGGTAAGTTTGGCCTTGGAGTTCAAAACGAAGCAGGGCAAAGGCTAATAGAGTTTTGTCAAGAGAACAAGCTGGTCATCACAAACACTCTTTTCCAACAACACAAGAGGCGACTCTACACATGGACATCACCAGATGGGCAATACCAAAATCAGATTGATTATATTCTCTGCAGCCAAAGATGGAGAAGCTCTATACAGTCAGCAAAAACAAGACCTGGAGCTGATTGTGGTCATCAGCTTCTTATAGCAAAATTCAAGCTTAAACTGAAGAAAGTAGGAAAAACCACTGGGCTACTCAGGTATAATCTAAACCAAATCCCTTATGAATACACAATGGAAGTGAAGAACAGATTTAAGGAACTAGATTCGGCGGACAGAGTGCCTGAAGAACTATGGATGGAGGCTCGTAACATTGTACAGGAGGCAGCAAAAAAAACCATCCCAAAGAAAAGGCAATGCAAGAAAGCAAAGTGGCTGTCCAACGAGGCCTTACAAATAGCAGAGAAGAGAAGGGAAACAAAAAGCAAGGGAGATAGGGAAAGTTACAGAAAGGGAAAAACCAGAGATCTGTTCAAGAAAATTGGAGCCATTAAAGGAACCTTTTGTGCAAAGATGGACATGATAAAGGACAAAAATGGTAGGGACCTTACAGAAGCAGAAGACATCAAGAAGAGGTGTCAAGAATACACAGAGGAATTATACCAGAAAGATCTGGATGTCCCGGACAACTCAGAGAGTGTGGTTGCTGACCTTGAGCCAGACATCCTGGGGAGCGAAGTCAAGTGGGCCTTAGAAAGCATGGCTAACAACAAGGCCAGTGGAGGTGATGGCATTCCAGTGGAACTATTTAAAATCTTAAAAGATGACACTGTTAAGGTGCTACACTCAATATGCTGGCAAATTTGGAAAACTCAGCAGTGGCCAGAGGATTGGAAAAAATAAGTCTACATCCCAATCCCAAAGAAGGGCAGTGCCAAAGAATGCTCCAACTACCGTACAATTGCACTCATTTCACACGCTAGCAAGGTAATGCTCAAAACGACAAGGCTGTATATTGTCTCCCTGCTTATTTAACTGATATGCAGAATACATCATGCGAAAGGCAGGACTGGATGAATCCCAAGCTGGAATTAAGATTGCCGGAAGAAATATCAACAGCCTCAGATATGCAGATGATACCACTCCGATGGCAGAAAGTGAGGAGGAATTAAGGAACCTCTTAATGAGGGTGAAAGAGGAGAGCGCCAAAAATGGTCTGAAGCTCAACATCAAAAAAACTAAGATCATGGCCACTGGCCCCATCACCTCCTGGCAAATAGAAGGGGAAGATATGGAGGCAGTGACAGATTTTACCTTCTTGGGCTCCATGATCACTGCAGATGGTGACAGCAGCCACGAAATTAAAAGACACCTGCTTCTTGAGAGGAAAGCGATGACAAACCTAGACAGCATCTTAAAAAGCAGAGACATCACCTTGCCGACAAAGGTCCACATAGTCAAAGCTATGGTTTTTCCAGTAGCGATGTATGGAAGTGAGAGCTGGACCATGAAGAAGGCTGACCGCCGAAGAATTGATGCTTTTGAATTGTGGTGCTGGAGGAGACTCTTGAGAGTCCCCTGGACTGCAAGGAGAAAAAACCTATCCATTCTGAAGGAAATCAACCCTGAGTGCTCACTGGAAGGACAGATCCTGAAGCTGAGGCTCCAATACTTTGGCCATGTCATGAGAAGAGAAGACTCCCTGGAAAAGACCCTGATGTTGGGAAAGTGTGAAGGCAAGAGGAGAAGGGGACAACAGAGGACAAGATGGATGGACAGTGTCATCGAAGCTACCAACATGAATTTGACCCAACTCCGGGAGGCAGTGGAAGACAGGAGGGCCTGGCGTGCTCTGGTCCATGGGGTCACGAAGAGTCGGACATGACTTAACGACTAAACAACAACAACAAGCTTTGTCTATATTATGGGGAATTAGTGTAATGTAGCCTATAAGAAATTACTCAGCAACATGCATTGTGTACAAGAAAGGAAATGTGGATATAGCATGTGCATTACAACAAAGCAAGACAAACTGGATCTTTTTATTTTTTATTTTTAATGGTAAAAGTAGCTTTCGGAGAGGGCAGCTATAGACTGAAATTATTCAAGGAATAATTTATTCTGTAAGTGCTCTTGTGTCTTCTTACACAGATCATCAGAGCAGAGCAGAATACTGCTGTTGCTATGTTCACTCTCAGTGATCACAGCACAGATGTTTTGAATACTTCCTCCTTAACCACAAGGGTGCTACACATTCACTATGATTTGCAAATGAAAGCTGAGTATATGGACTCCAAACAGATGTTTTCTGGTTATGATAAAAATGCTTTGTGGACCATTATGTAGTCTGCCAAGCTCACATCTGCTTTCTGGGCTTTAAAACAAAAGAGAAATGAATTTCCAAACCATGTTCTATGAACCAAATGTCATCTATCAGTATTCTTATTTATATATTGGTTTTATGAAATTTACAATGTGATTAAACCATCTAATATTCTTTTATGTTAACTAAAGTCAAGGAGGATGGTATCATTGTTCTAATTTGTATCTGCCTAGTGGTAGAATAAAATGCTTCAATTAAGCTGCAGCCTAATCCATATACATCTGTAATCTAAACAGATTGATATGAGTGTTTTGTTGAAATTAGTGTGACTGCCAAGTAAAGGTGTTTCAGAGACAATTTATATGCTGATTCATGGGGTTTGTTACGTCTGAATTATCTTATTCCTTGATAATGTGGATCTATAAGGAACATCAGCTGCTCTCCTTCAAGTACATGGACTCTAGTATGTAATTATATGAGGTGTGATAGTGTAATGAAAAATGTGATATACTGTATATCAATCCTTAGTAGAAAGATAAAGTAAGCAATAACAAATTCTATATTTGCCAATGATAATCTCTTTAAATATCATCTTGTTCACTTATATTTTAAAGGTGCATAGCAAGAGTTATAGATATAGGCTGAAATCTTGTTGCTTAGTGTAGTACATTGCATTAGAGTAGACTGAATCAGTGGGAATTTGATGAGTCATCTCCCCCATAAATTTCATTGATTCAAATGGACCTATTCTACTTGCAACGCATGTGAGCATAGTAAATCACAACTAGAGTAGGCCCTTTGAATCAATGGAACTTACAGAGGAGGTGACTCAACCAGTCACCACTGATTCAGTGGACCTACTCTAGTACGACTTACTGCACTAAGCAACAGGATTTTGGCCATAGATTAGCTGTATGAAAACTAAAACAGCTTCTCTGCTGATTGAACTTTACACATTGATGAATTACTGTATTTTTCCATGTATAAGACACCCCCACGTATAAGACGCCCCCCACTTTTCTTCGGAAGAAAGTGGAGGGGGAAAGCAGGAATTGCTTTGGTGAATTGCTTTGATGATTCCTGCTTTCCCCCTCCACTTTCTTCGGAAGAAAGTGGAGGGGGAAAGCACTTTCCTCGCAAGAAAGCACTTTCTTGCAAGGAAAGTGCTTTCACCCTCCAGTTTCCCAGCAAGAAAGCACTTTCTTGTGAGGAAAGTGCTTTCCCCCTCCACTTTCTTCGCAAAAAGTGGAGGGGAAAAGCAGGAATCAAAGTGCTTTGATGATTCCTGCTTTCCCCCTCTACTTTCTTGTGAAGAAAGTGGAGGGGGAAAGCAGGGATCAAAGCGCTTTGATCCCTCCCCCCTCCTTCCTTCCATGTATAAGACGACCCTAAATTTTTCATCTAAATATTTTAGAGAAAAGTATCATCTTATACACGGAAAAATGCGGTATATGGCAGTGGATGACTTTCCCATACCAGCAGTGAAAAACACCCATGCTGGTGCGGAAACATTCCACTGATGGAAGCTACATGCTGAACTCTTTTAAATATGCATTACAAATCAAGTATGAACTTGGTGCCATAATCAGCTTCATATTCTAATGTGTTTGGAAGTCAAAATCTTGTATTTATTTTGGGGAAAAACTATTAGGAACTGCTAACAATGGTGATTTGTTGAGCTTTTTACTCCTCTTAGGGCATGTAATTTGGGCATGTAATTCATTTGCTGTGAAGATATGGTCTGTTCTTTCTAGCTTGGGTTTATATACTTCTAGATTTGTGTCACAATCCCGTAATCTTCTGCAGGTGGAAGGGCTGCAGTGTTCGCTTCGACCTTTTTAATCTGGAAGAGCTAAACCCTTAATAGAGAGCTTGCATACAAAAGAACGTAAGTAGCGTAGTCATTCATTTAGAGAAGGTAGTGTGCCTTGTACCCACAAAGAATTCTCTTGATAGAGAAAAAGTGATTTTGATTGCTTAGAACAGTGGTTTTTAACCTGTAGTCCTTGGATCCCTGGGGGGCTGTGATTTCCTCACAGGGTGTTTGTGAAGGCTTGAAGAAATGTTATGGTATTTTGCAGTTAAAAATAGGAAGGAAGGAAGGAAGGAAGGAAGGAAGGAAGGAAGGAAGGAAGGAAGGAAGGAAGGAAGGAAGGAAGGAAGGAAACGTAGAACAAAATCTTAATTTCCCTTGTTTGTGTAAAACTTAACTTTTCTAACCTACTGCCTCCATTAAAAACAAAAGTAAAAATTGATTATGAAAATAACTGTTTGATAGCAAATAACTTATATTTCTGCACACGGTGAGAAAATACAAATGAATGACATTGAGTGACTGAGAGAGCATGTGACATTTCTTGCTACTGCACAGACAATCAGAAGCCGCAGGAATTGAGAGTCTGAGTCACTCAGTGTCAGTGTGAGTGAGTGTTCAGACAAATTAAGAGTGAGTGTTCAGACAGAGTTCATGATCGGGTTTCTTCTTCAATTTCTGCTAATAAAATCATTTGGTTATTGTTGGGTAAAGTGACTTTCGATATTGCAGTGAATTTTGTAACAAATTTTGACTGAGCCTCAGAATGGATTGCTGTCTGAATTTGAAACATAAAAGAACTGATGATGTTGATGAGGGTGCATCCTGTTCAAAGCAAAACGAAACTTCTTCCAGTCATCTTAAAAAGTGTCACCGTTATATCTGTCGATTGGCTTCACATTGGCTTCCTGAAGACAAGCAACTACCACAGTGTGTGTTGTGTTATGAAATATTGTCCAATGGGGCCATGAAACCATCAAGATTGTGAAGACATCTTGATACTAAACATAAAGAACATGCCACAAAGAGCATCAGCTTTTTCAAAAGTAAGGAGCATGAGCTTCAGGAAAATAAGAAAATGGCGAAAAAGACTGCAGCTGGTTGTAACAATGAAAATGTAGTGAGGGCCTCATTTGAAGTTTCTCAACTAATAGCAAAACTGGAAAACGGCACACAATAGTTAAAGAACTTATATTGCCTGCTGCAAAAATCATGACTTCTGCATTGATCAACGAGAAAGCTGCCAAGGACCTTTCCTTAATGGTGTTCACTCTCACACCTTTCTCAAATGACACAGTTAAGAAAGAAATCGATGGTTTGTCAGCCAATATTAAGGAACAATTATTAGAAAGAATTTGCATGTCCCCTTACTTTGCACTGCAATTGGATGAAAGCACAGACATAACAAAGCAACCTTACTGTGTTATGTTAGATATGAGCATGAGAGAAATGTTTTTGAAGACATACTGTTCGTCTCCTCATTGGTACACACTACAGCTTAATTTTAACAGCTTAAATGAGTTTGTAACATTTCATGACATGGATTGGTTGAAATGTGTTGGAATTAGTACAGACGGGGCACGAGCAATGTCTGGAAAGCTTACGGATTAATGAAATCATACCGTTGGTGACTTGGTACCATTGGTGTATACATAGGGAAGCTCTTGTTGCTAAGGAGATACCAGAAAAACTGAAGCAGACCTTAAATAAATCAGTCAAAATGGTCAATTTTTTGAACAGCTTTGCAAAGATATGGAGAGTGAACACCACCAACTTTTGATACACTGAAGTTTGTTGGCTATCACGAGGTAAAGTTTTGTCTCATTTTGGGGAATTGAGAGACGGGATAAGATTATTCCTCATGAAGAAGCAATTTCGCCTCGTTTGACAGATTTTTCCTGATTAGTCAAATTAGCATATCTGTCAGATATCTTTACCCACATATATGCTCAATTTAAATCTTCAAGGAAAAAAGGTTACAGTTTTTCAAGTAGAAGACAAGATCAAAGCAATGATAAAAAAGTTGGAATTGTGGCACCATCACCTATCAAACTGAAACTATGAGACATTTCCAAACCTCACAAATTTTCTTGGTTTCACCAATGAAGAGTTGTCTAAGTAGGACACATCACTTATCGCACAACATTTGGAAGATTTGCAGCATAGTTTCCATGAATATTTTCCTGTTCCTGATGCAAACAAAAACTGGATTAGAGATCCCTTTTCAGTTAATGTGTATGTACTAGAGGGGCTCACAGCAGCAGAGGAAGACAAACTCATAGTAATATCCACGGATGGTGCTCTGAAATTGTACTTCAATGAACAGTCCCTTCCAAATTTCTGGTCTCCCTGACAAGCAGATTTTCCAGAATTATCGAAGATGGCTATGAAAGCATTGATGCCTTTTGGAATGAAATACTTCTGTGAAAAAATCATTCTCTGCTCTTGCTCATCTTAAAAATAAGTATAGAAACCATTGGAAAAACACGGAGTCAGAACTCAGAATACAGGTTTTAGTTATTAAGCCTGATATAACAAGATTTGTAAGTGAAATGCAGCACCAGCCTTTTCATTAATTATAATTATACAAATATAATATATTCCCTTTTTTCCCACCCAACTTGTGTTTAATAAGGTACAATTTTGTACAAATTATATTCACGTCATTTTCTAGCTTTCATTTTCATGTTATGTTTTGTATAGGTGTGTCATATTAATGATTTTATAACTCAGATCTGTGAACGTATAATAAAGAATGAGATGAAATTAATGATTTTAAGTGCTTGTAATTTCAGTTTCTCAAGCAAGAATTAAAGACGATTATTATTAGTAGTATTAGTATTAAAGGGGATCCATGGTAATAAAAAGATTAAGATCTGCTGGCTTAGAACATGCCATTCTGTCTTGTTCCCTTTGGATTTCATGAAGCAATTTCTGATTTATATGCCATCTGATTATTTTTAAAATAATGCACACAAAGTCCATGTTTGCAACAGCTATGTTTTTTTCTCCAAACAGTGGGGTTCCTCATTCATTTTTCTTTCCCATTCATTTGTTAAAGCACTTACATTTCACAATCCTTCTTACTTCATCTGAGTTATTTATTGTTGGGGCCACTGAGACAGAGAGATTGGGGAGCTCTGTGAATAATATTTTAGGATTTCCCCCCTTTTCTATGTGTTATAGTCTAAAAACAAAATTAAGAGGAACAAAATGCCCCAAGGCCATGAATTGTGAACATTTCTATCCTTTAAAATCTTGAGTAGAAAATATGATCAGTGGGAAAAATAATGTTCTCGTTATAGCCTTTTCGTTAACTCTGAAGTGGCCCAAGAGCTCTTGTGTACCAGAAGTTGTTTAGTCTGGATCGCTAAAAGAAGGAGAGAGAGAAGCAGAATAATATGTTGGTGGGTAGAATGTATCAGAGGAGAATCTTATTCCAGCTATTCAAGGTACCTCTTTTGTATGATGACCTTTTTCAAAAGGTAAAAAAAAGTCCCATTGATTCGAGATGAACACCCTCCCCCTGTCATTGTTCTGACCTTTTCTGCTGTACGATTCAGATTAATATGTCTCTCAAGAACCTAATTAGATGTTAGCTGTGGAAAGTGAACTACTACTTCTTCAACTTCTACTTTAACGAAGGGAGACAATCTTTTCTGTCAATACTCGGCGGGATCTCACACGTTCTTCTTTTGCTTTTAAAAAGATTACTATCGCCCATGTACTCTTATTACTTTTTCACGCCTGTTTCCAAAGAAAAGAAAAGAAGAAAAGAAATTATCCCATTAGTTTCTGGCAAGCACTGCCAACTTCATTTGGAAGTTAGTAGAGGATGATAAATCGAACTTGATCAGACATTTTATGGAATGTATGCCCTAATATACAAAGAAATCTGTTAAAACTATTATTTACCCATTATTTAATTATTTAATGCCCTAATATACAAAGAAATCTGTTAAAACTATTATTTACCAATTATTTAATAATTGTGTGATTTATGTATGGTCCAGGCATGTCGGTAATACAGATTAATAAGAATTTAATTTAATTTTGAGTTATGATTACAATTTATGTAGTTTTGATCATAATTTATGGAAATCTGAATTTGAATTTGGGGAAAAAATGAAACTCACAGATGCACACATCTCTAAGTCAATAGCTACTCATCCAGTGGCTTATGACCAGTTACCGTTACTCATCTTGTGAACTAGTAGAAATTAATGATTTTGAAATGCAGTGTCTCCCCGCTCCTCCTTCTAGGCTACAAATTATATATATATATATATATATATATCTATCTAGGCTACAAATTATATATATAATTTGGTAGGTAGGTAGGTAGGTAGATTACTAAATTGTCATGTAGATTATTGGGTTTTGTTTCCTTATTTGCAAGAGTGATATGATCATTCTGTAATTTCACTGAGAGTCTTTGTGTTTGACTCTGTGCATATAGAATAAAACACTAATTTAGAATATTAAAATGAGAATATTTGAGAGGTCTAGATGGGTTTAATACTTCTCACTGAAAATCTAAAACAAAGTGTTTTTCCTGAATAGAATAGAGCCATTGGACCAGTGGGATTTTACATATGTCAACCATCAAATTCATTCAATAGGCCTGCTGCAGTTAGAACTAAAAATTGGATTTAGTCCTGTAGGATTAAAACGTTCTTAACTTTGGATGGATCATGCATTCATATTCTCAAAAAGAAAAAAAGATTGGCATCCAAGTAGACAGTTCTCATGATCACATTAGATCTATGATCTATGAACAGAATCTATCACATACCTTGCACATGAAAGCACTTTTAAAGGAAAGTTTTTATCACATTTTATGTGTAGTTTTGAAACTGAATTTGACCTCATTTTACAGTATTTGAATTTTTATCTCCCCCATATTATACATGGCTGGGTAGCACAATGACTTGGAGCACTGGGAGTATGGTCCTGCATTGTTCCTCTCCAGAGAAAGGCCAGTAGTTTTTGTTTTTTTTAGCAAAATGTGGGGTCCCAGAGTACTATCAGCAGGAGGGGTGGTAAAGCACTTCTGATTACTTGATGCATGGAAATTCTGATAGGGGTTACCTTTGCTATGTATTATCTTGATGCCATTTCCTGTTACTCCCCAGCAACTGAAATTCATTAATACAGTACTTCCAAACCAGAGCTTGGAAGTAACTGTAGCTTGTGTGGTTGGGAGGGTCCTTTCTGGGCTTGGGTGAGTCTCAGTCTATCCAATACTAAACAATTGTTCCTTCCTGCCTCTGAATTCAAAAAAGAGCCCCGCCTCTCTGCTGAATTTCATTTCCCGCTTTTTAGTCTGTTGAAGTCAATTATATTTTCGTTTCCTGTTGATCTGTTCACATTGTAAGTAATGACACGATTTTATTGTTTCTTCTACAAATGTTGCAGAGGGAGTTATTGATACTTTAAGTGCCAGCTAATGAGAAAGGGGTGGTCTCTGGGAAACCTGTACTTATCCTCTTCTGTGAGCCTGTGTACTTCTACTGTGTAGCAAAAGGAATTTTAGCAGAAATTCAAAATTCTGCAACAGTAACTAGGTCCAAACAAGTTGTCTCCTGTAATTAGTTCCCTGCAGCAGTTACTTAGCTATAACTAAATTCCGTTAGAATTAAGGAGTATCTTCTCTATAGTATAATTATATTGGAGGAGGACTGTCATGTGGTTCAAGTGCTAGGTTACACTGTGCTTCATCTTCTCTCATGGTGTTCAGAAACTACTTTTCTTTCCTACAGAAGTCCCCAGAACAAAGGAAGTCTGCTGCCCCTTTATTTGTGTTATGTTTTTAAATTGACTTATTTTAATGTTTTTTTTAAAAAATATTATGGGCCTTGATTGGGCAATACTGGGCCTTTCCCTGTCTGTTAGTGTAACCTATGTCAGAACTAGTTGGTTAGAGAGAGGACTATTAAAAGCTCCATGGAGAAAAGGTGGAAGTTAAATATAATAAATAAAATTTAGGTGATCAGCAAATCTACCCCTTGCAAAAGGAGGGGATGAAGTCACACTGTGCAGAATCTTTTTAAGAAATCGACATTGGAAAGGTGGTTGTTTGCAGAAAGCAACCGTGTTTGCATTACTTTTAAAACTGGTTGGTTAGAGACGTCACTTCCGCTAGAATGGCAATGTACGGCTGAATTTTCATCTCTTCACCCTGGAATCTAAAAAGGATGATAAATGTCCTTCTCCCTGCCTGAAATGTGAGTAAATAGCGATTAAACTTCTGATGAAAGCTTTAGGCAAAGATAGAAACACTTTTTGAAGTGTAAACATGCTGTTATCTATCTAAAGAATGTACTTTCGTTTTTGCCTGAGAAGACGGAGGCTGTTAGAGAGGCAGAAAACGGCCTGTTAAACACGGCTTGACTCCTTGAGCTATAAATCTTTGCTTAGCTTGGTCTATACATGCGAAAAGGCAGAGATAAAATCAGGAGCTGGGTTCGTGGACAACCCCATAAACCATCAGATAATAGTGTCGAGCGTATCGCCCGTTTAAAAAGGCTGGAAGAGGGGGAGCCCCTCCTTTCTGAAATCAACATGGAAAAAAAAGTTTCAGAGCTTGCCTCTTCCGTGAAAGGAATGGAAGGACAACTTGGACAGGTACTCTCTAAAATGGACATTTTAATAAGAGGGAACCAACAGATGGGACAAGATATACAAAAACTGCAGGGAGAATTGACAGATATTAAGACAAGTTTAGGCAAAACAGAAGGCAGGTTGCAACAGCTGGAAGATTTCCAGAGCGTGGCATCAAAACGGCACCAAGTGATTGATGACCTTCAGAAAAAGGTTATCTATTTAGAAGATAATTCAAGACGTAATAATATCAAAATAATGAATTTTGAACATGAGAAAGAAAAGGATTTGAGGGGGGAAGTGATGGACTGGATTAATTCTGTTATGAAATCCCAACATGTGGCTGAGGAAGATATTGAGAGAGTACATTTTGTGGGGAACCCAAAGAAAACCAGAAGACCCATAATACTAAGATTTTTTAACTATATGAAGAAAGAACAGTTTCTTAGGGTCATTAAAGAAAAGCCTGAATTGCTAGTTTATAGATCAAATTCAGTTCAGATCTATCAGGATGTAAGCCCCGAAACCAGCCAGTGGAGAAGAACAATGAAGCCCATCACTTCAATTTTAATTAAGAACGGCAAGAGATACAACTGGGGCCACCCTGTCTTTTTGAAAATATGGAAGGATGGAACCCTACATAAAATCTACTCCTTTGAAGATGGGAAGGATTTGATGAAAGCCTGGGGACTTTGGCAAGAAGATGAGAGTGAAGGGACAAGCAAGCAAGTAGCTTTGTAAAGACTGGTAGTCCGAAAGAGAAGATTTTTTGAGAGAAGATACTTTAATTGGAAGAGATTACTGGGCGTTACTGGATGTCGGAAGAATTTTTTTTTTTCTTTCTCCTTTACCCTCCTTTTTTTTCCTTTTTTTCTTTTTTCTTTTTGATTTTTGATTTTTCTTTTTGTAATGAGGGTTGGGATTTTTTTTCTTTTTCTTTTCTGCTCATTTTATTATAATATTAAAAATTTTTTTTATAATATTAATAAGATCTTTTTAAATTTTTTTAAATTTTTTTTAAATTTTTTTTCTTTTTCATATTTTTTTTTCTTTTCCTTTTTTTATTTTTATTTTTTTTTCTCATTGTTGTTTTGGATTACCTGATTAGACTTGGGTGGTAGAAAGAAGAAGAGATGTTAAAAGTTAGGAGGGAAGGCATTTGAGCATATATATAGATAAAAATATGAGGTGGGGTGAAATTGGGATGAGGGTTTGGCTGGGGTCCGGACTGGTGGGGGTGACGTCTCCCCCCCTCCCAGAGCTCGCGCCGAACATTAGTGAGACGTGGGGAAACGGGAGGGAGGAAAATAATTTATATGTAGGTAAGAAGGATAGGGATAGGAAACTAGAGGTTGGTGAATTTATTTTTTTTAGTTGTTTTTGTTTTTGTTATGTGAGATGCACAAAGGGACCGCATAAGAGGCAGAGAAAGGAACGGATATGGGGAAAAACATAAGGGTAGCGACTTTAAATGTGAAAGGCCTAGGGTCTGTGTTAAAGAGAAGGAGGATAGAATTATTATTAAAGAAAAGTAAAGTTGACATTATCTATTTACAAGAGACACATCAACTAAAGGATGGAGTCAATGAATTGAAATTACAAAACATCCATATATATGAAAAAGCATTTGGGACCTCTAAATCTAGAGGGGTAGCAATATTAATATCTAAACATTGTGAATTTGTGATGAAAGAAGTAATAAAAGATAGTAATGGTAGATATTTGATAATTCAAGGTCAAATGGGGGAGGAAGATTATACATTAGTAAATGTGTATGCACCAAACATGAATCAAGGAGAATTTTATAGAACTGTGATTGAAGAAATGGAAAAGGTTAGGAAAGGATATGTGATTATGGCAGGAGATTTTAATATGGTTCTGGATAAGGTGAAAGATAAATCCACATGTAAAAAAGATGAGTTGAATAAAAGAGGTACCCTCCTGAGTAAGATATTAAATACTACGGATTTGAAAGATATATGGAGAGAATTAAAGGGAGATGAAAGAAGGTTTACATATTATTCTTCTGTACATAATAGTTATTCTAGAATAGATTTTATGTTTATTTCACAAAACTTAATTTCAAAAGTAGTAGATACAAATATTAATGTGATAAAAATAACAGATCATGCGTTGATGGTGTTGGAGATGAAAGTTAAGAAGGATTATAGAGAAGCTAGAAGATGGAGAATGGACTCCAATATTTTTCAACATACAGAGGTTGTGGATAAAGTTAAGAAAGAATGGTTGGAAATATGGTCATTTAATGAAGCAGGTGGGAATAAAATAGGAGTGTTATGGGACACTATGAAAGCAGTCATGAGAGGAATCGCCATAAGAGAATCCTGTAGATTAAAAAAATTGAGAGAAGAAAATATAAATAGAATTGTAGAATCATTAAAGGATTTAGAAAGTAAATATTTTATGGATAGAGATAACAAAAAATTAATTGAGATCCAAGCTAAAAGAAAGGAATTAGAAGGTATAGAGCTAGAAAAGGTCCAGAGAGACTTGATATACGCTAGGAGGAATTTTTTCGAATACAGTAATAAAAATTCAAAACTTTTAGCTAGATTAGTTCAAACTAAAAGAGCAAAAAATATAATTGGAGTGATTAAAGACAAAACGGGAAAGAATTGTAGCTTAATGAAAGAAAAACTAAAGATAATACATGAATTCTATCAAAATTTGTATAAAGGTAATAGTGTATCGAAAGAAGATATAGAAAATTATATTAAAGAAAATGTTAAGAGTAAATTATCAGAGAATGATAAAAAGGATTTAGATAAAGAGATAAAAGAGGAAGAGATTATAGAGATTATTAATAAATTAAAAAATGGTAAAACTCCAGGTTTTGACGGTTTAGGATCAGAATATTATAAAACTTTTAAACCAATATTGATCCCTAAGTTAAAAGTGCTCTATAATGAAATATTGGAAGGAGAGAGAATACCAGATTCTTGGAAACATTCATTAATAACTCTTATCCCAAAGCCTAATAAAGACTTAACAGACCCAAGTTCATATAGACCCATTTCACTATTAAATCAAGATGCAAAGATTTTTACTGCAATACTTGCGAATAGAATTAATAAATTTATTATAAAATATATTAAAGAGGATCAGAATGGTTTTTTAAAGGGTAGACAAATGGAGAATTTGACTAGGAGGGTATTGAATATTTTATACAATATAGAAAAAGACAAATTGAAGGCAGGTATTTTATCATTAGATATATTTAAGGCATTTGATTGCGTGGAATGGCCAACATTAAAGATTTTGTTAAAAGGTTGGGGTTTTGGAAAGAAATTTAGGGGGATAATAGATCAACTATATCTGGGGAATACCTCTGTAGTAATAGTTAATGATGGGATTACAGAACAAATAGCTTTAGGCCGAGGCACTAGACAAGGTTGCCCTCTTTCTCCAGTTCTGTTTTGTTTGATTATTGAAATGTTGGCAAATGTAATAAGGAATGATGATTTAATCGAAGGTATGGGGAAAAAGAATAAAATAAAGATTAATTTATTTGCTGATGATTCCTTGTTGACAGTGAAAAATCCGTTAGAATGTGTAGATAAAATTAGAACTCATTTAGAAAAATTTGGAAGAATAACTGGATTATGTGTGAATTGGCAAAAATCTGAATTAATGTTATTTAATCATAATAGAGTAGAACAAGAAAGGTGTGTTGAAAAATATGATTTCAGATTATGCAAATCAATTAAATATTTAGGAATAGATCTAGCAAAAAATATTCAAAAAATAAAGGAATATAATTATAATAAACTAAAGGAAGTGATTAAAAACAAATTACAGGAATATAGTAACTTTAAGCTATCTTGGTTTGGAAGGATTGCATTGATAAAAATGAAAATCTTACCAAAAATTAATTTTTTATTTAGAATGCTACCAATACAGTTAACAGAGGATGATTTGAAATTTTGGCAAGGAATAATTAATAAATACTGTAATGAAGGGAAGAGATCTAGAATAAATAAAAAGTATTGGTATAGAACAAAGCAAAAAGGTGGTATAGGTTTACCAAATATAAAAAATTATTATTTGGCTAACCAATTGAGGTTTATTGGGGAAATTATATATAATCCAGAAAGGCTAATTTGGTGGGAGATGGAATCATCAGAATTACAGGCAGATATAGAAACATATTTATTTGGTATAATTAAGAAAGATAAAATAAGGGAAATTAATAATCCATTTTTAAAGACATTGTTAAATATATGGTATAAGTGCAAAAAGAATTTATGTTCATCATATTCCCCACTTGGATTAGTGACAGAGATAGAAAATTTTCCTACCAATATGAAAGTATATGTGGATCTATTTAAAGAAAAGAAAGTGATTAGATTGAAAGATTGGTTGTATAAAATGAGATCGATAGATCAAATGAAACAAACTCTTCAGAATAGGAGCATTTCATGGTTGAATTATATACAATTAGAAAGATGGACTAATGAATGGGTAAATAAATATAATAAAGGTAGAGAATATACAAAATACGAACAATTGTTATTGTCATATGAGGACATTCGGATGACTGACTCAGTGAAAGGTACTGTGAGCAAAATTTACTTACTTCTTCTTAATTTAGAGGAAGAGGAAAGTGAGAAAGAAGGATTAAAAATAGTGTGGGAGCAAGATATTGGGAAAAGAATAAATGAAGAAGAATGGAGGATGATATGGAAAATGAGGGTGTTAAGATTTATGTCAGTAAGAATAAAGGAAAATTTTTTTAAACTTAGTTTAAGATGGTATTTAACACCGTCAAAATTAAATAAAATTAATGCCAATCATCCGAATGTCTGTTGGAAATGTGAGAAGGAAATTGGTACATACTTTCATATGTGGTGGGAATGTGAAAAAGTGCAAAGATTTTGGAAACAAATTTTTAAAGAATTAAGCTACATATGTGAAAAAGATATAGAATTTAATGCTGAGATTGCTTTGTTATCAATATTTGAGAATGTGGAATATGACAAAATGACTAAAGAATTGATAACCAACTTATTAACAGCAGCTAGATTGATTATAGCTAGGCAATGGAAATCAAAAGTCGAATTGCAAATTGAAGAATGGTATAAAGAAATATGGAATATAGCAATAAATGATAAATTAACTTGTAACTTAAAGGTTAAGAAAGGAGAGTTGAAAAAAAATAACTTTTATGATATATGGGGGAGATTTTTGGAATATGTATTAATAAGAGGAAAAGGGAAAGCTCCAAATCAAGAATCAATGCAGTTTTGGAGAAGAGGACAATAGAAGAAGAGGAAGAAGAAGAAGAAGAAGAAGGAAGAGGAAGATTATGGCAAGAGGTCCCGCATATGGTGGTGGGGAACACAGTTAAATTGTATTTTAGTTTGTATGTTATATGTTTTTGTTTAAATTTAAAATAAAGGGAAAAAAAATTTCAAAAAAAAAAAAGAAATATTGTAATATTTAAATAAAAAAAAAACTAAAACTGGTTGGTTATAGAGTAGTATGGATGTTAGTTTCCCCACCTCCAGCATCTGCATACCTATATCTTATGGTAATTGGCAAGTATGCATTGCATTTGGTTTAAGCACTGTATAAGTTGGATCCACATGAGTTTTCTTCGATCTTGAGACTGAGACCCTTCTTTCCATCCTGCCTCTCTTCATAAGTGTTTTGTGTGTTGATAGTAGAGAAGAGTCTCTGTGTGGTTTCAAAGTTATGCAAATCCTTCTCAAGTTCCCTTTCAAAGCACACCTCTGCTGGCCTGCAAATATCTTTCTAAACAAGTGGGGCATTGGCAATTAGGCTGGGTGCTGTACTTTTTGTTTTTCAAAGGATTTGCTTTTGATCACTTTTAACCCTCATGCATGAGGATTGAAAAAAATCATTGAATAAATTGTGGCACATTTTCTCATTCTAGCTAGATTTCCAAAGAATTGAGGGACAAGGTTAGGGTTTCTTGAACCCAATGAAAATTACAGTGTGCCCTCACCAAAGAGGCAGATATGGGGACAACTAGAAAACACATTGTTAATATGGTATGTATATTGTTCTAAAACATTACATTGGCTGGGACAAAAATGTGACTTGAAGGGTCTAAAATGACCCATGATCATGCATGAGGATTAAAGTTGCTAATTTTCATTGTTTTAAACATTCTTAGCATTTCGTGTTCTTAATGAGAGCTTGCTTATTTATGCTATAATCAGCAAAATCAATCCACTTTGGGGAGGTGGAGAGAAAGGATATAAATAAGACTCATCAGTAGAACTTCACTTGTTGAACTATTTATTGGAGGACTTTTAAAAAAAATCAGCTTTCTCCTGCTGGTTATTTCAAGGGGAGCTAGTTACCCTGCCCCAGTTAATGGAGGAACATGTTTGAATCTAACCCAGTGTTATTTTTACTTCCTGTGGGCTCTTTGACCAAGCTCCAACATTTGATTTGTTTAGTTTGTAAGCTCTGTGGTGACAGAATTATTAGCATTTAGCAAAACTGCTGTAAGCTGCTTTGATCCTATGAAATAAAAAATAATAACAAACAATAGCAACAACAATAATAGTGTGGTAGGCTCTGAGCTTGCAGAATGGAGAATAATTAAACTGCATGAAAAGGCATTTTCTTTCCATCTTTCAGATCACAGGATAAAATATTTTCACAGTGAATTGTTCAGATCAATTTGTTTTTCACGGTTTAAAAAGAAACAATTTATGTACTCCATTTGGGGGGGGGGGCCTTTACAGCAATCCACCACTTTGCCAGATATTTTGTTACACAGCCTTTTTCAAACATTCATATAAAATGTGTTTAAGGATCACTAATCTTAAACATTTTTTAAAAAAGTTGAATTGTAAGCCTTAAGTTTGTGCTGTCAGGTAGGAGCTGACTTATAGTGATCATGATAGGGCTTTCAAGGTAAGTGGTTTTAACAGTTTAACCTCCTCCCCCCGTGAGTTTCTATGGCTAAGCAGGAATTTGAACCCAAGTCTCCTGAATCCTAGTCTGCCACTATTCACTACATCACACTGGTGATCAAGCCACAGCATAGGACCTTTACTCAAGACTGAAATTAGCAGGCTATAGAGAAAATGATGGTATAGAAAAACTTGGAATTTGGACTTACCTTTCTGTATTGTAAAACAGATTAATTGAACTTGAGAAGTTACCTTTAAGAAGGATAAATATAAAGACATGCTGAAGTTATCCATACCTGAATAGCAATGGGGTGATGTTCCTATTTATTCTACTTAAAAGTAACTTGAGATTGAAACTAAAGACCTCTGCTGAACCACTTTCAGATCACCTTACTTCCTTCAATTAATTTGAATGTCAATGAGAGTTTCCACCCTTCAGTATAGTTGATATACTGTTTGCTCCCATGTTTATTCTGCCTGTTGTACAGGTTGCCAGGAACAGACAAGGCATTTATATGGAGGGGGGAGAGAAAGAGGCAGGAAAGCTGTGTATATTTCTAGGACACACATTCCCATCAGGATAAAATTTTTGACAGGGAACAAGAATTATCATTTTAATGTCAACCCTTCCCCAAGAATTTGTCTCCTTGAGGCGCTAGGTATTTCACCCTGTAATGTCTCATGTTCACTGATAAAGGAACAACACTGGATCTGATAAGATTGTGAGGTCTCAGGGAACCAACTAAAATTTCAGAGAACTGCTATGCTTCTCCAGAGAAAGAGATAAATGTTAGGGTAACCATCATTGACGGAAGAGAAAGCTTGTTTTTCTTGTGTATAAGGAGTCTTCAAAACTTGAACACCCAACCTCTACCTCCTCCCAGTTTGTATCAGGACTCGCTTGTGTGTTTGCATGAGTTGCACTTGCTTCCCTCTGAACCTTATCTCCCTTACTTCTGTGATATCATATGCACACCTTGGGCTCCCAGATATTCTTGGCCTACAGCTGTGCACCAGCAAAGCTAGTGGTGAAAGCTTCTGGGAATTGTAGTCCAAGAACATTTGTGGATCCAAGATTGGGAACCACTGTTCTAGACAGTTTCATGGGGCTTACTTCTGTTAAATGAGTATTGCAGCCTATGTATTTCTCTTTCCCCACTCCTAGACCATTATTTTCAATTTTTTCATAGTGGAGAGAAGCAGTTCTGACATGAGCTCTGAAAGAATGGAAGTGGGAAGCTGCAGAATTAAAGGAGGAAGTCTTTAAGTACCAAAAATCTCCCCTTCTTAGTTACATTTCACCTTAACAGGATTTTGGTCATTCTCATGTTCCTAGATGCTTGCATTTAAAATGGAATATCTAACCATTCCTATGTAATTTTTTTGATGCCTATTCAGAATACCATCACTTTTATATCTGTTCAGATTGTGTAACAATTTATCCATGCTAGTGGGTTTAACCAAACTTAACCAAAGTTTGTATCATGGGGCACTGAATATGTAAAATAAAAAAGGTTTTGCTAAGAAATGGAACAAGCAGAAATCTAAGAAGCTAGTCGGGTTTCAGTTGGTTAAGTCTGGAAATGTATTAAGTCATTAGAAAGCTATAAAACCCAGTTCAGAGAAATTGGAAAGCTGTTTATGCTGACATGTTACATCGGCATTGCTTAATCTGATGCCAGTTTCCTACCTTGCTAATGTGCTTTACTGTTCTTTAGAAAATAAAATGGTATTGATTTTCATTCTTTTACCACCACCTCATTACTTTTCAGCCTGATTTAGAGTGTTAATGTTTTTTCTTATATTTTTCTGTGTTTGTAGAAAGAAAACTAGTTTGTTTTGTTCCACCTTACTAAATGATTTCCAAATGTCCAACAGCCTGTATTTTTAAGAAAGGGAATTGTTCTGAGGTCTTTAGAATAAGAAATATGACCACATTAGAGAGATTGTTTTCTGGTGTATAATAGAATTTATTTTATTTTGTAGGTTACCATGGCTAATATTGGAATAAATGAAAATAATTCTTCGGAATCCTGTGAAACAATACTTTTTGCTCTTCGAATGGCGACGTGGAACCAAATTTTAGATCCATGGGTATATATTCTTCTCAGAAAAGCTGTTCTTAAGAAACTCTTCCAGATTGCTAGAAGATTTTGCGGCATGCACCTCATTACCTTTCATGCATGGGAACTCAGCTCCATTAAAAATTCTTTAAAAGTGGCAGCAGTTTCAGACTCACCAGTTAACTCCAAGCAAACAAATTTGCAGCTACTCAGTTCACCAGTGCCGTAAAGAGAAGCACGTGGAATGATGGACACATCAAAATACGTCTGAACGGGCTGATTTCCCCCCCTCCTCTTTAAAACAGTTAATCTGTTTTAAATGTGTTTTCGGTTTAAGGGTGTATATCAGTCTAGAACTGCTATTCGAAGACCCTCAGAAAAAATTGTCCTTATGTGTCCTGTTCAGCCAAATGTGGTGCCAAAGAGTCTAGAATTCTGTATAACAGAATAAAATTAAAAATTAAATAATAATCAATATCGAACATATTGTTAAGCATTAAATGTTCTGTTGCGAACAGTGTGGTAGATACATAGAATGATATTGGCTGCTTCGAACTAAAACAATGACTTTCAGTAAAGTTTTAAAAAATGAAGCCAGATCCACCTGTCTTGAATACTTTGAAATCCCACTGATGTCAGTGAGATATATTTGAAATGCTGGATAGCTCAGTGGCTTTGGCTGCGGAGCCAGAGGTTGGGAGTTCGATTTCCCACTGTGCCTCCTTGGCAAGGGCTGGATTCGATGATCCATGGGGTCCCTTCCAGCTCTGCTGTTCTCAGATTCAGCAAGAACACAAGTGTTACATTAAGCAGAACATCAAAGTGTTCTTAACTTTGGGTGGGTCAGGTTGTTGTATGTGTCATAAGGATATAGAGTTTCAAACTTCAAAGGCACTTAAATAAGGTTTGGTTAAAACAGATGTCAGGCAGCGTGCCATGTGTATATGAGTTGCAGAAGAGCAAACACAGGAAGGTATTTGTTGCACTTATGGCCTGCTGGTGGTCTCCCCACTGGCAATGATTGGGTGAGCGTGCAAGCAGAATACTGGACTAGATAAACCTTTGGTTGATCTAGCAAGACAGTTATTATGTTCTTAGATTAAAAGATGATGGCTGAAATCCTATTGCCTTGTTGAGCCCCTACTAGGATTCTTTGGGATGCACAAGCTCGCTGTGTGTTCAAGAATCCCAGAAAGGACTCAGCTAGGAAGGACTGAATGTTATGCCTTTGGTGTAATGAAGCAACAGGATTTCAGCTGATGCATTTTGCCTATGGAGGATGAAACCTAACAGGTATTGATGCTAGAATGAGGATGCAAATAATAAAGTGTCTTACTGTTGATGGTGGCAATGAGTTTCTGTGATGTGTTAGCTTTAGAAGCTGTACACAATCTTATTATTATAATGTTTTCACTTTCTTGTACAAATATAGCATTCAAACCTGACAAGAAAGAGTTTCAAAAATTTATGGAACTTAGATTTACAGCTGCAGTGGCTTATTGCAAACTGGATGTCTTCTCGTCATCATAATTTACACATAAATTACATATTATGGGAAGAAGAGTTCAGAGCATATCTATAAGTACAGTATCCAGTCAAACCTGGAAATTCTAGAACACTGTCATTTGTTAATTTATTGGATGTCATATTACAGTCAACCGTTTTTTGTTGTAATCATGTGATGATGAAATGATCAGCTAAGTATGGTAAAACTTAAAAACACACTGCATTCGTATTTATGCATTGTAAACTTGTTTTGAAACATCAGGCACCAAATGTTAATTCTGATTACTCAAAAATCATTGTTATGTAAGAATTAATGTTATGCTTCTTTGAGGCCTCAGTTTGTCATGACAAATATGAAAAACAAAATGTTTGTCTGTTTTATTGAGGTCATAATCAAGCAGGTAGGCATAGTATTTTAAAAAGTCACCATGAAAAAGTGATAATACTGATGTGAGAACTGCATCAAACTTTCTTTGATAGAAGTATAATAAAGTAAATATGACATATACTTACAAAATGTTTGAGGTAGAAGATTCTGCCTCAACTGTGATGTTTCACATTGAATTTTAAAGTAATTGTGATACAGGAAGAGCTAGAGAAAGGGACAGAAAGGGGCTTAGATGAAAAAAAGAATTACTGCTGCCCCATAAGTAAAGGATATTACAGAACAAAGCTGGAAAAGCCTTTAAAATTAATAGTTCACTAGCCTTAAATTTTTGGATGGAACTACCATATTGTTTACACACCAGCTTCCTGTCATTCTGCAAAAATATTTCAAGTTGCCTAATAATTTCTGGGATCTCAGGCAACGAAGTGTCTGGGGTTTTGGTGTCCTTTATGAGCTTATACAATTAATCTGTCCGTTTTAACTGCAAAAAGAGCAGTGTCAGCAAAAGAACAGATGCTAATTCTAACCTGTAGTTTATTTATAAGCAAAGGTAAATATTTGAAAAGAGAGATGCTGTAAGTCAAAAACCATGAATCGGACCCAGAATAGTTTTCTGGATAGCAGCAGTAACTGAAATATGTGTGTGAAATAGTACATTTTCTGCTGCTGCTGCTACAGATGTGTTGTTTATTGCTCTTACTCCCTCTCCTCTAAATTTGATTTGACACTAGAGATGTGCTAAATGCAGTAAATATCACAGAAAGGACATAATCCAAAATGTGTACACTCTGTATTACATGCAGGAGTAAAGAAAGAATAGATCATCAATTTTCAAGGTTTGGGCCTGTGTGACTTAACTGTCCTGTTGAATGCGCCCTGCTAACCATGGTTTGTGACCTGCCAGGTGATTCCATGTTTTTGTATCTCAGGTGGCACCAATAAAGGAGCTTTAGGCTCCCAACTGTAGTCTTACCAGTAGGTCAAAATGGCAGATGTGCAGCTCTGTGTTTCTGGATTGTAATTCCCAGGATTCCTTAGATAGCAGTCCAAAACTAGAAACCTTTACACCTCTGCTCAAAACTCTTGTTAGTGCTACTTGTTGGTATGTGGATGCTGGGCAGTGTGCAAGCCTTGCAAAAGAGTGGATTAATAGAGTATTAATAAATTTTATTATATGGTCATAGACCTGAAAATTCAAAGATAAAAACATAATATAAGATATACAGAGTAAGTAAGTTGTTAGAACATATCGACGGTATTAATATTTAGTGCTGTGAAGGAATTTAGACTCTAACAACAGAATTAAATGAATATTTATATTGTGGTGGTAAGGATTGAGTTTAACTACTTTTTTTTTGTCAGTCCACTTACCATCAGATGCTTTGGCGCTGAATTTAATGCTGTAAATCTGATCTTGGAATGCGTCAGGCATAACCTCTGATAAAATCATGCTTTATGGTGAAACAGATGCTTCACATGAAGCAGGTTATCAGCCAGTGTAGAGAATGCTAAGGTAGGTGGAGCAGCTATTTGATAGCTTCATAAACTAGGCTTTTCGTATCAAATCAAAACTATCACTGTACTGCACCACTGAAATAACATGGTGAGTCAGCACTAAAATTGGTTTTTGTTGTTGCATGAGAACATGACATCAGTGTATGAAATAACATGCCTCAATTTTTCATCCTTTGGGGTGAGGAATTTGTTTTAGCAGCTGCTGATTGATGTTCTACTATACAGTTGTGGAAATGCTTGACTAGTGAAAAGAGCATGGGATTTTCCCTGTTTCTGTTATGTGAATACATTTGATTGTGTCTCTGTATATAGATATAGATATACATATGTAGATATTTACCTATTTTTCCCATTCTGTCTGACTCCTCCATGTGTGTATATTTGTTTTCTTGTATTCAATGCATTGAGCAAATGTAAAATTTAGTGCCTCATTATCCTTACTACAACATATCTCTTGAATAATAATGTTTTTCTATGTTATTAAGTCTTAGAGATGTCATAAATGTTAGGAAGCTTTTTGGGAGTTGTATGGTTTACAAACTTAAAGTTGACTCTTGGTTCACTTTCCGTGCTAGCACATAAATCTATTTAAAATATCCTCCTCTTGCAGTCTTATTCTTAGAAAAAGTAGCACAGCAAATGTAAATGGTGTCATAAGCATTCTCTGGTATGTTCCACGGTATCTAAGGAGAGTTATTTATCTCGTGTACTGATCTGGAGTACTGTTTCTGTATCTTTCTGGTCCAGTTTTACTTTTATTTTTAGTAAACAAATGGGTTCTGAAGGAATCTACTTTCTGCATATTAATAGGAAATTTGGTGACTAATTGGAGTTTTACCTGGTTGAAAACTCCTTTATGTAAAAGCTTTCCCACATGTTGGCTGAAATCTTCATGGTGGAGCTGCAAAGTCATAAATGGTGATAATTTCATCAACCACAGATTTTAACCTTTAATTTAAACTTTAATATCCGCCTCCTCATGTTTTAAGGCTCCCTAGGGATCCCTGTCAACCTTGGGAAGCATTTAGGAACCTCAGGACTGAAGGAGGAAGCCTATACAGTGATGCCTCGCAAGACGAATGCCTCGCCCGACGAAAAACTCGCAAGACGAAAGCGTTTTGCGATTGTTTTGGTGACTCGCAAGACGACTTTTTCTATGGCCGTGCTTCGCAAGACGATTTTTTCCCCGCAAGAGTGATACCTCGCAAGACGAAAATAATTCGTTCGTCTTGCGAGGTTTCCCATAGGAATGCATTCCTATGGGAAACCGCGCTTTCGCAAGACGAACATTTCGCAATACGACGCTACTCGCGGAACGAATTACTTTCGTCTTGCGAGGCATCACTGTAATATCTGAAAATATCTGGTTGAAGATTAACATCCATGGCTGAGGATGTCACCCTTTACAGCGATGGAGTTGTGCAACAGGATTTCAGCCACAACAGTAATCAGAATTCCTCTAGCATTTAACCTGACTTGCTAGTTTTCTGTGCAAGTTGTTTTGTTTTGTTTTTGTTTCTCTTTCAATGAGGCTGTTCAATCTAGTGAAATCTAATCTCCATGGTCTATATAAAACACAAGTCAAATGTATTTCTTCTAGAAGACTAGAAATATTGGCATGACTAGTAAGAAGATCAAGTCATACTTACAACAAAATGTAGCAGTGTGGAGTGCTCTTAGGTTTCCTGCCATTCTGATATTTTCCAATATTCTATACCAGTCTGTCCTTCAGTTTCCCAGTCATCTTCACTCAGGTAGCATTCTTTACCTGCTGAGCATGCTGAGTCTCCACAACTGTTTTTGGGTCCCACTGCCATTCCCCTTTCCATTTAAAGTTGTTGGAACTTCTTCACATCTTGGAGAATCATTAGGAAAAAAGCTCACTACTTGTATATAGGACAATTCCACTACAGATCAGGGTTCTAGGCTAGAGGAAGAAAACAGAGTCAGTGTCTTGCATCTCAAGACAAAGCTCAGAATGTACTGGACAGGGCTGTGGATATAAGGCAGCTTCCTTTGGTCTTAAATTTTGAAGAGTTTTATTCAAGATATTTTAAATGAAGCCGATAAGAATGTGCTGGAAATTTACAGTTCTGGGGTGGATTGTTGTGGTGGTGGTGGTTGCTGCTGGAATATACATGATCTAGCCACGCTATAATGTCATCAAGTTCTCAGCTATAATGTAATCAAGGTCAAAATGCTATAATGTCATCAAGGTCAAAATGCCAAGAGCAAACAAAACCTTTCAATACTTTGATTTGCTAATTTGCTAGAAGGATCAATCCAATAATTTGAAACAAAATGGTATTACTCTGTAAATATGGAAATAGCTTAAAACTTGGCATTTTTTTAAAAAGCCCTGAAATTTTATCATAGCTAATACATTGGTATTTGAAAATACAAGCAAGTATAGCCTAGAGAAAACATTTTATGTTCTTGATGAGACTCTTCAGTTAGCTTTCAGTGGCATCATCTAAAGAAAAAACTGTATATCACATTCATGATACAAGATTTGTCATTTAGTTTGTCATTTATTTTGCATGTTATAAATTTAGAAAGTAACGCTAGCTGCTGCACTGTTCTATGATATTTGGAGAACATATTTTGTTGACATGCATAACTAGCTCTCTTAGTCTAGATTAAGTTAGGCACATGAATAAAGAATAAACATTTACTCATGTTTGCTAGGACTTTTTGGAAAAAAATATTAGAAGTCATTTATGTTCCAAAAATAGAGGCAATTTAGGATATTTTTTGGATATCTGAAAACTTTTGGCACATGATTTTCCCCTCCTGGATTTACAAGGTCCACCTGCAGAGTTATGCTACAGGCTCAGGAAAAAAAAATCTTTTGTCTCTGACAGAGGTGCCCAATAAACTATTATGAGCAACAGGAGATCTGGGTTGGACTCCTGTCTCTCCTCATCCATCTCCCTGTCCACTTACACAAGTGTGCAAGGAAAACAACATTTGGTTTAGATCCTGTTTTGGAGAGATCAAGGGTGATGTGTCTCGGATTGCTTTGGAGTACACCAGCTCCACTTCCTATTTGAACTGGAATTGCGTTTTGAGAATCTGAAATTTCTCTTCCTGTGGGGAAATCAATGAATGGCTAGAACATCCTTACCTTTTTCAGAACTGCATTATATTTGCAGGCTTAGTAACCTCTTGTGAATGAATGAGTCCTATGAAATTTCAGAATAGAGGCAGGATAAACTGGTGGGAGGGACATGGCGGCGCTGCGGGTTAAACCGCAGAAGCCTCTGTGCTGCAAGGTCAGAAGACCAGCAGTCGTAAGATCGAATCCACGCGACGGAGTGAGCTCCCGTCGCTTGTCCCAGCTCCTGCCAACCTAGCAGTTTGAAAGCATGTAAAAATGCAAGTAGATAAATAGGTACCACCTCGGTGGGAAGGTAACGGCGTTCCGTGTCTAGTCGTGCTGGCCACGTGACCACAGAAACTGTCTTCGGACAAACGCTAGCTCTATGGCTTGAAAACGGGGATGAGCACCGCGCCCTAGAGTCGGACACGACTGGACTAAATGTCAAGGGGAACCTTTACCTAAACTGGCGGGGGAAACCTCTACTTTTCGGCTATGTGAAATTCTGTGTGTTTGTGTGTGTGTGTGAGTGTGTGTATGTGTGTGTGTGTGTGAGAGAGAGATCTGCAAGGAGGGTGGAGGAGACATAATTCAACTACGTCTCCCACACGTTCCAACCAGACTGGGATGCCCTGCACCTACTTCAGCATAAACAAGGTACAGTTCCTGACAAGGTAAATGTAACATGTGATTTGGTACCTACATATGATACTTGTCGCATCATTTGTGTGATCCTCCTATGAAGTGGAGTTTGGCATGTCCACTGCATCAAGAGCTAAAGAAACTACAGAGGATTTGTTGTCAATTCAGCTGCCTAGAATTGCCCAGAAACGTTCCTCTTTTTTTATTCTCTCAAAGGTATGAAGACAATATACATGTTTTGGTGTCTACCAAAATGCGCTAACTTATCAGTGGTTTCATGAGATATCACGATAAGCGGTTCCTGTATGTGTGTGCTCAGGATTTCAATTTACATTTTATAGTGTGTTGTTTATTCCTTCTTGGTTTTAATACAATGCCATATTCGTTGTTTAAATGCACAGTTTAAACAAATGTATTAAAAATAAAAAGGAAACTCTTACTGAGTTTTCCCAATGAGACCATTTTCATTCTGCATCTGATCATATCAAGAGGGATGGGAGGCTGCTGTTGCCACCATGCTATTGCCTCCTTGCCATGCGCATCCATCTGATGTTAGGAATGGACAACTCTGGGAGACCTACTGGCCAGTTTTTCACCATAGGGTGCAGAAGGTCTGAAAATAAGGGTTTTTGTTTTAAAATCCAAACAAGTTTCATTTTGGGGATGAGCTAATTAAGGACTCTCCCATCCATCTGAAACCAGTCTTTCTGGGTGGAAAACATTGTTTTAAGATACAGCCTAGGGGTGCTCCATGGGGGCATGGAGGTCACAAACATGGCAGTGGAGCTGTATGCAGCCCATAGGCCATGCCTTGCCCACCTCTGTTCTGCAGAAATGTCTGGAAATGGCTTTGATTAGTTACAGGTGAATGTGTGAACTCTAGTGAAATGCATTGGGCTATAACCAGTGCTGGATAGATGTAAGGGTTCTGGCACAAACAGAAGTCCCTACCTTTTTCCCTCAGCTGTACCCCAAAGTCTTATCTACTATCCTTAAATTTCTAAAATGTTAAAGGACCCTCAAGAAAATCCTAGGGTGTGGAATAATAATGCAAATTGTATTCTTCACTTCCTAATTTTTCTGGAATTCACCTATTACAGTCCCTGAGTTTATTTCTCAGTTTCTTCTTTATGATGTTGCTGAAGCTGTTAATTCCTTCCAGTATTCCCCCAGCCTCTGTGCTGCAAGGTCAGAAGACCAGCAGTCATAAGATCGAATCCATGCTACAGAGTGAGCTCCCGTCGCTTGTCCCAGCTCCTGCCAACCTAGCAGTTCGAAAGCATGTAAAAATGCGAGTAGATAAATAGGTACCACCACGGTGGGAAGGTAACGGCGTTCTGTGTCTAGTCGTGCTGGCCACATGACCACAGAAACTGTCTATGGACAAACGCTGGCTCTACGGCTTGGAGACGGGGATGAGCACCGCGGCCTAGAGTCGGACACGATTAGACTAAATGTCAAGGGGAACCTTTACCTTATTCCCCCAGATCCTGAGATGATTCAACCCTTCACTGCCTTGCCCACAAACCTGTCTCTTTTAGCTTCTCCAGGTCAGCTACCTTCACCTCAAAGGCATGAATCTGTTCCCTGAGCACAAGGAGTTCACTGCACCCAGGATACACCCACAGCTTCAGCCATGTTTGCAGACAGTCATATGTGTGACATTCAATGCAGAACATTGGACACCCCTAACTCCTGGTTTTTTTTTACTTCATAACTGTTTGTATTTATTGCCTTTGAGTTTGTTTATGTGGAAAATTCTGTTACGAAGCTCAAGGGTGGGACATTTGACTCCCCTGGCTCCCTTGCCCTATTGCTTCACTTGGCTGTCAGCTTAAAGATTTACCTCTGTGCTTTATTACTGAGGCTGAGACGCTCTGAAAACTTGCTTCCCTTCACAGAGTTTGACAAATATAACTCAGCATGTCTGGCTCTAATGATAAACTAGGATTTGAAGGATACTGTTGAAACCAACATCATAAAGCATTAGAGGGAAAAGACTGGATTCAAGGAAAATTGGCCAATTGCACAAACACTTCTGACACATCACATCAGCATATTTTGTTGGAGGAATGAAGACAGAGAACAGATGGGAGGGTGGTGGTGGTGGGGAGAGAGTGAGTCAGTGGATGTCCTCAGTTCTTTGTGGGTTTTTAAAAGGCATCTGAGTGATTCCAGTGCTAGAGACCAGGTATACTTAATGTTAGGCTTAGATTGTCCTTATCTAATATGTGAGATAATTGTGATAATAACTATTATTTCAATTAGTGCAAAGAACAGGTTAATGAATAAACTGAAAATTATAATAAACAGTGCCAAGACCTCTTTTAAGCTAAGAACATTAGCAGGAGTGTGGACATCTTTGAATTCTAACTTCCACAGGAATGATTAATCATTGTGGTTTCCCCCCCATGTCTGCATTTGGCATGTTGGCAAGCACGGAAGAGTAAGTGTGCACAGTGTAGTCTTTGACGCAATCCTTCCAATCCAAATAAAATCAATCATATGGGAATCCCATCAAAATCAATGGCCAGAACATCCATTAATTCCATCTAGACTTCAGTGATACTAATGGTCCCCAGATTGGTTAAGAGAGTGTTCCCTTTCATTCTGACTGCTGGGCCTTGAAGAGAACTTGTTCAATTTCACAGTAATCTGATGATTTTCATCATTGCTTTTATAGTGCTCTGGAGCAGCGGTTCTCAAACTTGGGTCCCTAGATATTCTTGGACTGCAACTTCCAGAAATCCTGGTCAGCACAGCAAGTGGTGAAGGCTTCTGGGAATTGCAGTCCGAGAACCTCTGGGGACCCCAGTTTGAGAACCACTGCTCTAGAGATCATATCGCTCATGGAACCACTCCGAGTTAATTTTTACAGCAGGCTCTCCAGACATGTTTATAACTGATTTTAAGTACGAGCTTATCAGCTAGATAGGTAAAGATTGAGGCATTTTTATAGTCATTTGTAGGAACAATGAGCTCAGTTTTAAAAATCAAGTGAACTAATTTCTTTTATTAAGAAACAAGCATACAGCTTTTTTTAAAAAAAATCTGGTATCTCTATTGTGGTTCCTTCCTTCCAAATTGCTTTCAAGTGATGATGGCCTCTCAGATGCATTGGTATAGTGAGAGAATATAAGACAATTCTGTATTTCATAGACCATTCTAGCTTTCACACTTCTATACAGCTCAGTTATAATGTTTGGAGTCTAGAGAGAATTCCCAAGCCTGTATATATGTATGCATGTGTATGCCTATGTCTGCATACACTGCATGGTGTGGTGCATTGTGCATTTGTGTCATACAAGAGTGGTGCTTACCTTGTCTGCATTCCTATTCATCATTCACTTTGCATGTTCTCACTCCCTGTTTGTTGCATAGAACCTAAATCACATATGTTACTTAGTTTTGCTGGAGAGATGGCAATCACAAGCACAGAACAAGTAGTGGTGGTCCCTGGACTAAGTCAATCCCAAGCTTCAAAAGCATACTGCGGCCAGCTGATGGAATACAGGAAGAAGGCTCCATGTTTCCAGGAGAGCTCCATGTTTCTTTGGCCATGCACCAAACTCAGTGAGACCGCAACCCTACTAAGTTGTTGAGTTGTGTGAAAGAGATAACACTCTAAAAAAACGTGGTAGACAATTTATGGCTCAAATGTTGAGTCATGAGGAGGGTATGACAATGGCAAAAAATAAATTCTTGTATCTGATAAAACTGAACTTGGTAGTCTTTGGGAAGTATGTGATTTTCTTTTTTCTTTTTAATTTATTTATTTATTTTTCAGAACAAAAACAAATACAAAAGTGCAAAAAACTTACTACACAATCTAAACTACCGTGCACCCCATACCCACGGGACCCCTTAGAACAATACTTTTAATACGATCTTCCTTTCCAAAATTGTATTGATTGTTATTTAGAGGCTTTCCCCTTTCCTTTCACTAGTACAAATTCAACAAATCTACCCCAAATAGCATAAAAAATATTTGAACTTATTTCCCCTCTTTTCATCTTGAGTTCAGTAGTTAATTTATCATTTAATGCAATGTCCCATTCTTCATTATACCAATCTTCTAATTTAATGTCATTTTTGTCTTTCCAAAATCTAGCTATTAATATTCTAACAATGTGGTTTTCATGTAATGGTAAAAATACAACAAGATGCCTTATAATAAGTGAGGCCTTTAGTCTGTTACTATCTTCTAAACCTTTAAAAATGCTGGAAAAGTAACCATGCTGGGGATGATGGTGGGGTGTTTCCTAAGGCCACTGGCCTATAGGAGGTCTTATATTTTCCTTTTTAAAAAATGCACAACATATAAAGGTTTGAGGATGTTGTCCAACAGAGAATATTGTAGTACAGTTTACTGAACTTGTCACAGACACATGTTGCTATCAGAGAACCCTCTTGGGATAAACTATGTATGATTGAGAAAGAAAGTTTTGATTCTTCTTCATAGCTTTCTATTACCCCATACAAAATCCATCTAATGAGACAATCTATATATTTAAATTTTTTTATTTATAACATTGAAAACCCGCCCAGAGAAGAACAGAACACCTGATAAGATGACATAATAAAACTAGATACATAATGGTATCACTAACATAAGGTGGGGGATAGGAAAAAAAGAAAAGTAAAGAAGAGAAAAAGAGAAAAAGGGGGAAAGGGAAAAAAGAGAGTACTATTTATATATAAATTATAAAAGATGTTCATATGTATAAAAATATACATACATAAGTTCAAATCTTAATAATATAAGGTTTTCAGTCCATTGAAGTATCAGGGGTGGGTGATCAGACAAAATAATTTAAAGAACCAGTATTTAGTTCCTTAGATTTACCAGCAAAAAATGGCCAGTCTGTGCAAACCATGCAAACTGATCTAGCACTAAGCTCAACTTGTCACTGAAGAGATTTCTTCAATACTGACTCAGTCAAGGCAGAGCAATCAGTGAGGAATCTCTCTGTTCAATTTCTAGCCATCATCATGTTCCAGATATTGCTGGGCAGCTAAGGAAAGATGAATTTGGTTGAAGTCAGAGAGGGCAAATTTCAACGATTCAATCCTCTGTCTAATCCCCCTGGAGAAGATGCTTTTGGCTGTCTAAATCAGTAAGAAGCACACCGTGCTTCCCCACCCAGCAGGAATTTTCTTTGGCAAAGAGTAACCAACATATTTATAGCATAGGCAAGGAAACTGTTTGGCAAAATAAAAGGTGGCATGAGGCAGGTGTAGTGAGTTTCTGTACTTTTACTACATAGCAAAAGGGAATTTAATCATAAGTTCAAAACTTTGCAGCAGAAAGACAGGTATAAATGCAGTTTCAATCTTATAGCTTTTATCACATCATTGCCTTCATATGTTTTGACATGCTTATTGTCAAATAAATAAAATGTCAGAAGATTGAGAGAAATGCTGGGTTATAGAAGTCTTAGGTTATTAGAATTAGAAGACATAACCAAATATTTGTCTGTATATATCGACTACACTGCTATACTGAACATAGGTGAAGCTACATGTTGTATACATGATTGTAAATCTGAATAGCAAAGATTAACTGTGTTTGGGCGATCCAGAATATGTATTGGCAAAAATGTCCACAAGAATAGTTATGAAACTGTTCTGGTGCTACATTCTCACTGGTTGAACAAAAAGTGAGAATTTTTTTAAAAGTTTTTTTTCCTAGCATAGGGATGTACAAAGTACAACCTGTGGGTTAAAACTTTTTTTAAAGAAGTGTTAAATTTTCCTCCTCCCCATATACCCCTTTCCAGCCTCCGGGGGTGGAAAAACCTCCCTCTGGTACCTCTAGGTCCTTGATCTCCTCAATTGTTTGCAGTTTAAAAAACAAACAAAGTTTTGGCATTTAGAAGGCCCAAGGAGACTTTTCATGGTCCCCTCCCCCCATATTTTTGAAGTGGATGCAACCTTACAAAGTTCAGGGGTAAGTGTGCACAACCTTCAGACTTCCAGAAGTGGCTAATTCCTGCACTAGCAGTAGGACTGAACTTAAGTAGTACTGTCAAGGTATGGATTTTTTATGTATAGAGTGTTAAAATAATTAAGGAGTATGTCTAAAAAAAGCAACCCTGAAAATGTACATTGTGCTTTAAAAATGATGCTTGAACAGCAGTATACTAAAAGTCACTGTAAAACAATCAGCCAGCTTTCCATCCAAATCTGAAAGCAAGGTCAATGTAAAATAACAAAATACAATAATATGTCTCCCTAGCTACCTGTCAATGGAGTATGTATAAACAAATGATAAGGAAATACATAATATTGAGAAAAAACTTCCTAAACCGTGACACCCCGGAGCACCAAAATGAGGATAGAGCAAATTGCTCCCTGACCAAATTTGTTCACCAGCACTTTATGCTCCTGGCATTTTGCTCACCAAGTAAAATATTACGGAGCCAATCCGCTACTACAGCAGGTGCAAGGGAAATGTGAAGAAATGAGAGTAATATAAATGTAGGGAAACAAAAGACACATAGGCCACATACACTAGATACCAACAATACAGATAACAGGCACAAGGTGCCAATGAGCAGGCAGGAGCAGCAATGACATCATGGATTTCTATCTATAGATACAAAATGACACATGGTTGGCTTGGCCAGGTAAGAATACTGCTTAGTAAATTTCTTGTGTGTCTAGATACCGTGTTTCCCCGAAAATAAGACAGGGTCTTATATTAATTTTTGCTCCAAAAATGCATTAGGGCTTATTTTTAGGGGATGTTTTATTTTTTTTTCATGTACAACAGTCTACATTTATTCAAATACAGTCATGCATCTTCTTCTGGTTGCTGCACAATGGTGGAGGGCGGGGTTTCACTTAACGGGCTTATTTTTGGTGTAGGGCTTATATTACGAGCATCCTGAAAAATCATACTAGGGCTTATTTTCAGGTTAGGTCTTATTTTCAGGGAAACAGGGTATGCTAAAGATTGCTGAAAGCCATAATGCTTTTTGCTTTTTAATGGTGTATTTTAGAGACATATTCTATGCTTTTTTTATTGTTCTTTTTAGACTATAAGCTCTTGCATTTTTAGAATGTAATTAAAACATTATTTTTGGTATTTTTATTATACCGTTTATGCTCCTGTATTTTGGATTGAAATCTGACCTAAGCATTTGAATTCATCTTAAGTTTAGTAAAGTTTTGCACCTACAGTTTTTCATAACTGTAAGACTGAGGTCTATCTAACTGAACTGTGCCTGTAACTGCTCAAAAGCTTACATGTTTTCAACAACTTTGAAGTATTCTTACACTTATGGAAGCACAGAAGCAATGTAGACGAATAAAGCTTGTAGAAACGGAAAAGCTGATGTTGCCTGGAATTACTTCAAGAATGAAATTTAACAGAGATAAGTGCAAAGTTCTACACCTGGGGTGGGGGAAACCAACTGTGCAGTTACGAGATGGGGGATACTTGGCTCAGTAATACTATGAGTGAGAAGGATCTTGGAATTGATGTAGATCAAAAGCAGAATATGAGCTAACAGTGTGATGTGGCTGCAAAAAAGAAATGCTATTTTAGGTTTCATTAACAGAAGTACTTTAGTCTCCAAATCCTGTGAGGTATTAGTCTCTTTCTACTTGGCACTGGTTAGGCCTCATCTTGAGTACCGTGTCCAGTTCTGGATACCACACTTATGACTCCATTATTCTATGATTCTATGATTCAGTGGCAGTCTCCCAGCTACTTCCAAAAGGCCCTTCCCCTGGCATCGCTCTGCAGTGACACTCATGAGGCTTTCAGCATTTGGCTGTGGTGTTTGTCTGAGTGTTTAATCTGGCTCTTACCATTTTATTCATTTCTGTAAACAGCCAAACTATTCAAACAGATGTAGGTGTTTCGCAACTGCTCAGCTGAGATGAAATGGAAAACAGTATTTGTTGAAATTACCTTGCAAAACACTTACAGCAAAGTTATCAATGTATGTTGAGCAGTTATCCTTTTTATGAGAAGCAATCTGTGTTTTTTGCAAGGTTTGTCAGAAAATAAGGTTCAAAAACGGTTATAATTTGTTGATTTAGTGCACCAAACCAGTAAACTCGCCAGAGACATAACATGGGAAATAATTACAAGGAAGAGACCTTTCTTTAAATAGTGATTGTGGCGGAATGCCCAAGTCACGCCTGTCCGTCATATGGAGCTCTAGGGCAGGAGCCTATGGAAGGACAGGAGGGGCGGAGTCAAGAAAACAGAGAGACTGAGGGAAGTTAGTGAGAGTTCTAAAAAAGGGGAATACAGTTAGAGACAGTTAGGGAGAAGGGTTTTGAAGGGTTAAGACAAAGATTGGAAAGTTGGTGTGTGTTAGAGAATAGATAAGAGATAAATGGAATATAAAATAGATAGACAGTCCTTAGATATTGTTACCGTGGTGAAGGTGAATGAATACAAACAAGCAAATGTGTAATCCTATCCAAGTTTAATGACTGAACAATAAAAGAACATCTATGACTTTACTTCTGTGATTTACTAATCAAACAATAAATAAACCTGTTATAATTAGCAGCCCGGGTCTAAGAAACTTATTTGGTACAGTGTGGATAAAGATCCACTGGTGGCAGCGTGTAAAGGGAGAAAATAGTACATCGTGTCCGAAGGTGGACCTGTGGTTGAGGGAAAACAAACAGGGGACACTGGGGGAACGCGACAGTGATCTATATGCCAGGGGTAATTCCTGGATAGCTCAGTGGGTTAGGTATCTGGTTGTGGAGCTAGAATTTCGGAGTTTGATTCCCCCACTGTGCCTCCTGGGAGAAGAGCCAGCCTGTATGGCCTTGGGCAAGCTGCACACTCCCAGGAAGCCCCCAGAAGAAGGGACTGGTAAACCACTTCTGAGTACTCCCTACCTAGAAAACCCTGGTATGGGCTGCCATATGTTGGAATCAACTTGATGGCATGCAATTATTACTAGTTCTTGGATATACCCAGAGTTTTCCTCAGAGATGGTCCTGCGAGCCATAATTATCCAGAAACCCATCTTTACCTCTTACTATTGCCAATCAACAATATGTGTGAAATGCTCATTCTCAGTTAATGTGTTTCATGTGTATTTATTTTTTGGAACCACTCCATGGATAATTTTTTTTTGCTAGAACAGAACTCTGAGACTAATGAAAGACAGATCATTTTGCTTGGCAGCATCCTTTCTGTCCTCTGACTGGAGACACATCAAAGAATGAGGTCTGCACAGATGCATATTGAAGTTTGAGCTCCCTGATATCACAGAAACTCTGAAGAGCACAAACAGAATGATAGTGATAATAATAATTAAAAAATTGTTCTCATATGCAAATATGAAGAACTGAAAATTTTCTCCTTACCCTGTGGGAGAGAACAACATATTTTTGGTGATATCAGTATAAGAGAATGAGAACTTTTTTTCCCCTTTTAGGAAGTAGTCATGCAGTAACGCAAAAGGTTCAGAAGGACTATGGCTTTGTTGCTTGGACTTTTAGGGAGCAGAGGTTGTCAGTATGATCTAAAACAGTGGTCCTCAACTTTAAGTAACCCAGGTGTTCTTGGACTGCAGCTCCCAGAACCCTTCACCAAAGTTGGGAATCTCTAAAACAGCCATTCTCAAAGGGGTCCAGATTGCCTCCAAAGGGAACATCCCCTTCAAATGTTCCTCCCCTGGAACATTTGAAGGGGACCACACACTGGAAACAATTCTTCACACACCAACTGATAAGGTTAGTTATGCAACTTACACAATCCTGATTCAGCCTGTATTTCTTTCATGTTGTACTTATGGCTGTGGCCAAAAAAAGGTTGAGAATAGCTGATCTAAAATAATCAGTCAGTTCCCCACCCCCACCCCTGCACTTGCTGTGCGCGCGCATCATTTTTGTTTGCTTCTCCAATGCAGAAAAGACAGTAGTTGCGCAGAGAGATGGTTTGTGTAAATGTTGAAGACCCTGGTCACAAAAAGTCATGTTCTTTTCTCTTTCTCTCCTCTAATGATGAGGAGTCTCATGGAGCTTGACGATTCTTTGTTGAGTAGAGAGAGCCTAAATTAATGAGAACAAATCAGCATTTTCTCTACATCCCTAAAACAAAATTTGCGCCAGGAATTCCCAAGGCTTGATCTCAGTTTTTCAGCCAAACATACATACTGATGTTTATATTGTTAGGCAGGGGACAATGATGAAGGCAGATGATGATGCCTGTTCAGTTAAGCAAAGCTGAAAACTGTCCTTTCGACTCTCCAGTGACCATTAAAAAATAAATAAATTAAAAGGCATCATGCAGGGGACTGGGGGAGGCTTAAGATGTTGTGAAATTGGCTCCCCCCTAAGGATGCAAGAAGATTTTTGAAGCATTAAAAAAAAAAGATTTAGATATATTGGAGAATTTGGTTAATTCCTTTTATAGTTAGTAGAGTTTCAGATACTCAATAAGTACAGAGAAAGTGTGACAGAATAGCTTATGTTTCAGTAGCCCATCCCTTTTCACTGTGACTAGCACTTTATATGTAAAAAATAACTCAGGAAGCATTTTAGGTTTATTTAAAAGGTACATTTACTTACAGTTGCTGCCTGCAGTTGCAGTTCAGTAGAAAAATGGAGTCTCCACATGTGAGAAAGACCCCTTCCTTTATGCTTTCATGTCAAGAAAGGAGAAAGACTAACAAACATAGGAAGTAAGGCAAATATTGCAAGAAGGGGGAGGCACAAGCGAGAGGTGTGGAAAAATAACTTTAGCAATCGGTTAGTGAGAAAGGAGAACCCCTTGAGGTCCTAAAAGCCCCCCCTTTCCAGAGATCCCTAGTGTTAGAAAGCATGCAAGATTATTAGCTCTACAAGATGTTGGGTTGTGTGAGGGAGTCCGTGGTGGTCCAAGAGTGCCCGGGACTACATTTAGGCTATGGGGGCTGCATGTGCTTCCTGGGAATCATAGCCTATAGAGGGTGCCTCCTGAAGGATTACAACTCCCAGGAAGCACCACAGCGGTTTCCTTTAAAAAAAACATTAACAATAGGAAACAAAGGCCAGAGAAGGCCATGCAGCCCCAGAGGGTAGGCCCTTCTCTTGGTGAGCAAAATGTAGGTGTGTGTTTATGGGCTGAAACTCCAAGAATTCAATCTGGGGAATCCATGGAGAATTCTGGGAGTTGAAGTCCAGAAAGGGAAAAGAGCACATCTCTACTCCCCATGTTTGCTCACGCTCCATCATGCCTGCATGTAGCAACAGCTGGCAAATAATTTTGTTTCACACTGCACAGGAAGAACAGGAAGAAACTGTGGTTGCCGGTGTTGCCCCGACCACTTGTTTGCATTCAAAACCCTACAGTGGCTCACTTGTTTCTTTGGCTGAGTACCTCTGCGAGGTGGAATTTCCACCCTTGCAGGTCGAGGTCCAGCCCCACGACATCGTCCTGTCTCAGGCAAAACAGCAAGGGGATGTCTTATACCCAAAGGCAGAAAATTACGTAAGTGTGTCTTTCATTGCTGGTAGCAAAAATGTAGTCATAACAAGGTAAATAAATAACAACCTGCTTCCATTGTGTTACTTTCAATAACGTGTGCATGAGGCGGCTGCTTACTCTGCCCAGGCATACGGCTGGCCTCTGCAAGGCGGTTCGGGAAGTTGAAGAAGAGAAAGACATTGCCCTGACTTTTGTTACAGCGATTGCTATTACTACTCAAAATATTTATGTTCCACTTCTTAGCTTTAGTTCTCAAGTCAGCGCATGGCAAAATTTATAAACTCATAAAGGGAAATGAAGTTATTCAATCTAAAACAGCAGAAGGAACAGAGACATGAGTTGCAGCATTCCATTAAAAGCCAAGTAAGGCAGTACAGATTCTGAAGTGGAGAGTTTGGCAGGAGAGGAAGGCAAGGCAGCCTTGGCCCGTCGTCCAGTGGTAAGGAAGCAGACAGGATGAGCCGTGGTTGGGCGTAACCTGAGGGTGAGAAGGGGAAGAGCCCCATTTGCGTTAAGGGATCACCACTGCTGAAATCTTAACAGTTGCAGGAGGGGAAATGCATTTTTCTCAGCAACAATTTCTTGCTGTGAGGTATCCCTATTATTAGGCCAAGTATTTTGAGATGGGAAAATCTACCAGCTTTAATGCAGATCTGCTCCTAATGAAGAAGAAAACTGTTAGAACTAGTTTATTTATCTCAGTTGGTTAATCATTAAGAACAATTGCCAACAGCTGCTAATTTGCTTCCTGAAATTCAAAAAACTGATTGTGCAACCATGTCACCTCACCTTTACATTTTTAGGACCTGACTCCTAATTTTTAGGTTTGAGTCTGCCCCCTGCACGAACAGTGCTGAGAAACAAGGGTATGACTCTGAAAGGTGTCACATAAGTCTTAGTTAACCATGTGTGAGCCAGAGGAGGAGAAGGAGAAAATAAGTGACAGTGAGCCGTCCCCTCAAACGTCTGAGAAAGAGGAAAAAGAGATAACCGAAGTTATTACAAAGATGAAAGGGTTAAAGGCGGGAAAAGAGGGGGAGGAGTCAAAGGAAAGAGTTTGAAAGGAGGTGGATGTATTCCTCACGTCAGGGGAGGGAAAGGAATCAAGGGAGACCAAAAAGGTGGTGGTTTTGGAAGAGGAATGGGTGGAATGAGAAACGGAACCAAGGGTGTTCCAAATACCACAGAAAGGGATAGATTTAGAGGATAAAAACCATAATGCGCCCGACGGGAAGAACGAGGGAGTGGAACCAGTTATTGAAGGATTATGTCCAAAGGAATGGACAGTTTTAGTATATCCGCGGGGGCGAGGTCCCTTGAAGAGGGTGACTCGGCCAGGACCGCTCCGGCGTCAAGAGAAACCGCCGGACGGAGAATGGGCACGTCACCCCTGTTGCGGGACAATTTATGCGATACGGAGTGGGTGCCTGAGAAGACCCACAGACCAGGAACGCTTCGGCCAGTCCTACCGTTGAAAGAAGACACATATGAGAAAACGTTACCCCTGTTGTGGACTAATTTACCAGTTGATATAGATCTTACCGATCCTGTTGAAGTTATTGTTGATAAAGCGGAAAGTTATGTTAATAAAGAACTGTTTAAAGAATCTCCTCTCCTGTCATTTCCCGCTCAAAACTTGGAACTGTCAAACACTTACAAAGAACCCAATCACACCATGCAATTGTATTTCTTTTCTATGTTTTTCATTTCGAAATTATACCTACAGGAAAGGGGGGTAATTTGTAGAGCTACAATAGCAAGAATAATTTCTGTGCTAAAATGGCTGTGGTAAAAGGGGTTCAGCCCCCAGCCAGAAGTAGGACGGCAAACAGAGGCTGACTGAAGGCTTGTTGAGAAAACTAGATGAAATTGTTCATGTTTGTGGAACACTAATGTAATGTTTAATTATGGGTTATTTGATGTGGGTTATCAGTGTTGCATAATTTGGCCCTAAAACACAGGCTGGCAAAAGAGTTCCCCATATTCTGAGGTGAACTGGTTCTTCATCAGGCCAGTGTGCATTGCATTCATTGTGCATGAGTGCAACACAGCAATTACACATTCACTGAACAACTCTTCATCTGAGCATGCTGAAAAATGTGGCAGAAGAACCCAAAACCCTCCTCGTTCATTTTAGATGACATAAAAATGTTTTATTTAGACAATGATCCATTCATCCTCTATTCCTACATAAACGTCAAGCAGCTGTAAAGCAATACCCTTTGACCTTCAAATGTTATATGATGTTATATGATGACCTGCTGAGGCTAGGATAACTGGTATGGATAATTAGTAATTGCTTAAATTATGTCAGAATGAGTAATTTTCTATGCCACTCTCTCCCTCAAGCGTGCTTTATTTCCAAGAAAAATGACAGTTTCTTGAAATAAGAAAACCAAAGTAATTTGGACCACTCATGCTTCACTTTACAAATGTCTCTGTAAAATTAAAAGCAGACAAAAGAAACCCATAGGGAGAAAAATCGCTGCAGGCAATTGGAAGCAAGTTCTACAGAAATGACTTTGAAAGATGCGTGCAAAAGATGTGTGCAAAAGATGTGTGCAAAAGATCAAAACATAAATGATTGTGTGAAGCCATAGTCATAATCATGCATATTCACATTTAGAATTGCATAACTGTAGCACTTATTGGCCAGAGAGGGCAGTAAAACGTTCATCCATTGAAAAGCCTGCTTCAGCTGTTTATACCACTTTTTTTAAAGGAGAGATTTTTGAGCTTCCAAGTATAAGCATGGAGGCGGGATGACAAGCCTCTCTGCCAGGTCTCACAGTGGCTAATCCATTGCGGAGCACAGTGCAATAGAAAGACGTCACTGTGCCTGTGGCAGCTGCCGAACGGTGAGTGGACGGTCTGGCTCCATGGGGCCGGACCCTCGTTATTTCCACCTGTGGGGAGATATTCGTATTTGTTTACGAATACGAATACCCCCATCTCTAGTTGTGTTATTTTGTACCTTTGTTGCACCAGTGTATTCCTCACCAAGATTGCCTGTGTGCATGACCTGCCCCACTTCTTTTTAGAATTGAAGCCAGGAAGATGGCCACCATTGCTGCGGTGTGCATATTTTTTTTTTTTTAAAAAATTGTGCCCAATACATCAATACATTGGTAAAAGTATGTCACTGAGGGGCTGCCACCATTACATTACTGGTGAATAATATTTTTTAAAATTTTCTATGTGAAGATACATTGAAATGGTTGTTGTAGGTTTTTTGGGCTGTTCAGCCATGTTCTGGAGGTTTTTCTTCCTAACATTTCACTTGCGTATGACTATGACATCTAAGAAAGGGAGTTGGCCCTCTATTTCTTTTTCCATGGTGAATTGTATATTTGGGTGGAAGCCTGGCTCCCAGCACTGAAAAACAGAGCCTGCAAAAAACAAACTCTACTCAGCCACAAGGACCGGTGATCACTGCATACAAAAGACTAGCTAAACACCCATCAATCACAGTGACAGATCATCTCCCCCTTTATCACAACAATACACCCATAACAAAAAACACCCTGATCACCATAATCACCCAATCTCCTGAAAAGGACAAAAAGCGGATCCCACAGCTACAAATACTCAACTATCCTACGCCAGAACACAGACAGAGTTCTAACTCCTGTCCTCTGAAGATGCCGGCCACAGAGACTGGCGAAATATTAGGGGAAAAAACCTCAAGAACACGGCCAAACAGCCTGAAAAACCTACAACAACCATTGGATCCTGGCCGTGAAAGCCTTCGAGAATACATTGAAATGTTGATATGCCAATGTAACTGGGGTGTTTATGATCGCCAGTACTGCCACATGGATATCCCATGTCCATTGTGTGAAATGCATTTCTTCAAAAGCAGCCTGTGCAACAGAGGACACTTTCTTAAACAGAAACCCCTTCTCTATCAACGTTCACTCTAATTTTCAGCCCCACTGGGTGAGGTTCAACCCCATCCATGTGTGAGTCTGCCCCATCGTGCACAAGAGTCTGATCCCCTGCTCGTGGTTCCGTTGCAACCAGAAAGAAAGGGGCTAGGAATGATTGCTGTGGTTGCATGGGGGAGGAGGAAAGCTGTGTGGAGGGGGCGGAGTAACAGGCATTCGCACAGTCATGCACCTTAGAGGGAAACTTGTTCCTGATATATCAATGTATCATAAATATTATTTTAAAAATTATATATAAATCAAAGCGCTAAATTGCCCCTTGAAGCTGGAGAGAAAATAAACCAGTACTATGGTGTAGCTGGCCATAACTATTCAAACAGGAGGAAATAAATTGGTACTGCTAAAAGTTCTTGGGATGTTCATCTCAGGATATAAACCACATGACCAGATTCAATACAACAGAAGTATGGAAAGTATTGGAAAAAATTAGAAAACATTTCCCTCATGTGACCAGGGTGTCAGTCTTGTAAATTCAGCTAGTATTGACCTTCTAATAACCAATCACAACAAAACAACAACAAAAACAACAAACCCAACAACAACAAAAACAGAAAACAAGCAAAAATATGTTAAATACAAGATATTTAAGTGAGGAAAATAATATGCTCTGAAAACCAGATATTGTTCGCTTTTTTCTCCTTCATCTCTACAAAAACTCTTAATTCACATCTCATGAGGTTTCTTTAATTTTCCAGAGCACCTGACTGAGTAGCCACTAGACATGGGGGCTTCATACTCGTCTATGAATATGAAACCCACTGGCACAGGTGGCCAGCCTGATTACCACCCACCCCAAAACCCACCGGACCACTTACCAGGCAGCTTGAGGTGTGCATGGCTGGCATCATCTCCTGCACCCCAAATGCAGCAATAGTCTGACTACCACAGCCCCGCCTCCCTTGTTGCCTGGCCACTCTGGCAAGGGGGTGCGAGGATGAGTCTCCCTGGTCAGCTGCGGAGTGGCCAGGCAAGCAGGGAGGCGGGGCAGTGGCAGCCAGGCTACTGCCACAATTGGGGCACAGGAGATGACACCAGCCACACACACCTTGTACCATGCAGTAAGTGGTCCAGAGAGTTCTGGGGGTGGGTGGTAATCAGGCCAGCCACCTGTGTCAGTGGGCTTCATATTTGTAGACGAATATGAAGCCCCCGTGTCTGGTAGCCACATCAAATGTCTGGATTTGTAGATGTTGGAGAAACACTCACAACTGAACAATTTATACGTGAAAGAATCCATCAAACAGAGTCAATACACAAGCTAGGGCTGATTGACCAATAAAAAAAAAAGTGATGAATGAATAACTCCAGCACAGAACTGTTTATCTCCTGACAAAAATATGCAACTTATTAAAACTGGTAAAATAGCCAATTTAATGCTTCGAAAGGGAGAGACATCCAAGGGCAGCTGGGGAGATGCCTCTGATCCAGATAAAGGAACAATGGGGGAAGTCTCATTTCACTGGACTTTTTGGAGCCATAGTTCTTGGGGCTGTGTCAAAAAATATGCCAATAGAAGTGATCTGGCCTGTATTCTATATACTTGGACTTCTCAAAATTGTTTTGACAAAGTCCTTCAAAAAATAAATAAATTAAGTGAATATTTATTTTATTTATTTTATTTATTTAACTTATATGCCGCCCACACTACCCAGAGGTCTCTGGGCGGCTTACAATATAGCAGTTACAGGATAAGAAGAAAGGCTATCATACAGAATAACTACTGGATAAAAGAGTTTTTCCTATACAGTAGGGCTGCGGTATCTGTGGGGGATCAGTTCTAAGCCCCCCCCCCCCGGATCCCAGAAATAGCAGATAAGTGAAGCACTTATTTCCAGTTGCTTTGGCAAGGTTGAGAGAGTGAGCCCTGGCCTATTCTTGCCAAAGATCTGGGTTTCCTGCCCTCCTGATTGCAAGGGAGGCCTCCCTAAAATCAGCAACAGCTGCCTCCCCCCTGCCCCTCTTTGCCTGCAAATGTGACTTCTCCATTTCACCCAAAGCTACTTCCTTTGGAGATGTCAGGCCACACATTTCCGTGAAGCCACCTGTATATAGCACAGACTCTGGTTCCATCTAGTGCCCAGTTCTGGTAATACACCTTGCAAAAGTGCATTTCTTGGTTTTATTTATTTATTTATTTATTTTCTCAGGCAACGTATAAGTGAAACCCTGGGTACTAATCCCATGGATATGGCATTCCTACTGTACTTGAACGAAGTTTTGCCCTAGAATATATTTATGTGTTAAGGGATGGTGACCTTTTAATAGATGAGCTATTAGAAACAGCAGTGTGGACATCATGTCGGAAGGGAAGCATACTCACAGTCCATTCAGAAAATGTTCCATGATGTATTTCAGAGAAAACAGATTGCTCTCCATAAAAATCACAATGATATATTCATGCATAGCAAAACTATTCAGGCAATTGGGCATAAGAAACTGTGTCAGAACAAAATTAAGAAGATATTTTTCTTTTAAAACATTGGCATTTCAGCCTTGGACTGTTAGATATTTTATGGACGCACTTTGATGTAATGTATATTTATTGTAATTGTATTGATCAATTTAAGGAACATGCAGTGGTGATTTATTTGCTTTTAAAATTGTTGCTAAGAGCAAACAATAAAGGTACTTATTCAGCATATTTGAATGAATGTGTTTTCTGTCTTCTTTCAGACACAGATAATGGAATCAATATTTAGAGCTAAATCCAGTGATTACTACTGCCAAAACAGATCAATTTAATAAATTAGGATTATGTAAGTGTTGTCTTATGTGTGTGTGTTCTGTGTCAGAACTGACTTACAGCGACCCTAACAGGGCATTCAATGTAAGTGAGATATTTAAGGAGTGGTTTTACCAGTTCCACTCCCTCAGTGAGTTTCCATGGCCAAGTTGGGATTCAAACTTTGTTTTCCAGAGTCCTAGTCCATCACTCTATCCACTACACCACACCGGGAATCCCACTAATCATGTACTGTCAAGTCAATTCTGACATGATGACCCTTTTCAGAGCTTTCCAGGTAGACAATACTCAGAAGTGGTTTACCATTCCATGGGGATGTCTTGGGACTGTGTAGCTTGCCCATGGCTACAGAGGCTGGCTCTTCCCCAGGAGGCACAGTGGAGAGTCGAAGTGTTATCTTAATTCCCATTAATTCAATCAGTTTACTCTCTTTGAAAATAAAAACCGGATTTCTGACATAATCTGTAGATGGTGTTAGCAATAAAAACAAAAATGAAACAATTGAACAAATGCTCATATTTGTTTCTTCCTTCCAACAGTACTTATATGAACCTGTCACCGAAGAGACCAAGGCAGTTTTAATGTCAAGCAAAATTTCATTTAGATCAGTCATTCTCAATCTTTTTTTGGCCATGGACCTTTTACGAGCTCGTAGGAGCTCTTCTTGCGTTCCAGGGCCCCCTGTGAAAGAAGAATACACGAGATGAATTTGTGCCCCTCTTCAAATGCGCCAGGACCCCCTAGAGGGGCCTATTTCCTCCACTGAGAATGGCTGTTCTAGATTAAGAACATAAGCTCTTATTGAAAATGAGAACACACACACTGGATCAGAGTGACCTATCTACCCTAACATTTGGTTCACGTAGTAAAGCCAACCAGTTGCTGAAGAGGAGCTTGCCAGCAAAACACAACTGCAACTCTACCCTCTGTCTTATATCTTCAGCAACTGATATATAGCAGCATAGTAGCACCTGTTACTGGAGATGAGGTATCTCTCGACTAATTGCCACTGATGGCTCTAACCTCCATAAATTTTTTTTTAAAGAGCCTTCCAAGTTGGCTTCCGTTGTTACATCTTGTGGTAATCACAGGTTAGCCATGTGCTGCATGAAGAAGTGCATCTTGAATCAGCAGTCATTCAGCTTTAGTTTATGACCTCAGGTTCTACTACTGAACAGAATCAACATTTCCCCCTTGGTTCATTCTTGGAGCCCCCAGGTAGCAATGGGTCGGGCTACATGTTACATGAGACAGCCACAACTGACTTTCTTCAAGTTGACCAGAGTTGAGCATGGTGAACTTTGGGCTTGTAACATCCCAGCTGTCCTGTCTTACTTGACTGCTGAACTCCAGATTCCAAGTAGTGGTTGAGGATATTAAATTGTGGAACAAGGAGTCTCGGAGTTCATGCTCAGCCCAGAATTTTGGTTTGGGTACTAGAACCAAACTCACACCAGTATTTTTCCCATATAAATATATTTCCCATTACATTCCACTCTGGATTTAACTAATTGATATGTTTAGGGCTGGAAAGAAATATCCCACTGTCAGAATGGGCAATCTGTTTATCATTAGTGTGTGCCTCAACTCATCTGAGTCATCTGATGCTCTCTGCTCTGCAAATACTGTTGCTTCTTCCACTTGTTTGCTCCTGCTGTCTGCCCGTAATATGTCTCTGGCCAAGGTCATGTGGCTTGAACTAGTGATGTGTGGGATGCAGACACACACATGAGGACACACACAAGCAAACAGACTTGATAAGTTTCTGGTAACTTTTCAGCACTAGGATTTCTTCATTCTAATCCTTCACATGTGGTAAACATTGTAAAATTTTGATTAATCACCACCGTTTCACTGAATTATGGGTTGCTGGCATATTTGTATGGATTGTTGGCCTTAACACTGAAAAGTAGCATTCACATTATACTGGTTAAACTAATCAAGAGTCTCTTTGGAACTGTACTTGATGTAACCAAGTCCCTTCAAAGTCACTAATAAATAATAATCATGTGCCGTCAAGTTAATTCCAACTTTTCAGGGTTTTCTAGGTAGAGATTACTCTGAAGTGGTTTACCATGCCCTACTTCTGTGGGTGCTCTGGGACTGTGTAGCTTTTCCAAGGACACACAGGTTGGCTCTACTCTCAAGAGGCACAGTGGGGAATCGAACTCCCAACCTCTGTCTCCGCAGCCAGATATCAAAACCACTGAGCCATCCAGCCAGCTCAAACTCACTAGAATTCTTTAAAGTCTTTAGAGCCACTGTGTGCTTTGATTTATTATTTCACATATATGCCTTTAAAGTCATTAATTTATTTCATTTATTTTCTTCTTATTGAGAGATGTACAGGCAAATTATATATTCATTTCATTTGTACCCTTTTAAATTCTATGTTAAACACTGACCTTAATGGAAATTCACTAACTTTCCTCTTATTACATTTAGTACAAGGATTTTGTTTCATGAACTCCTGCATGTTTTTGTCTATTCTAAACCCCTTGGTGTTTTGTTGTTGCTGTTGCACTTTGTAGTGCGGGTAGAGTTTAGTGCTGTGGTGCTCTCTGTGCAGTAATGTCCACAGGTGGGAGTTTCCCAGACTAAAACTTGCCTTCTTTCTTTTTCTCCCCAAAATGTTCTTTTGCCTGCATCCCAAAAAAACCCAGTGCTCCACTTGTCTGCCAGCACATTCAGTAACTGTCCCCTTACCCAGGAAAAGAGGGCTGTTCCGTTCTCTTGTGTTTTCTCTTTCAGGAGCTGGACTCTTGGTCCTTCCTCCGTGCTTCTAAGGCACAAGGTGGATCAAGGGATGTTGTGTTGCCTCTTGGAAGCCAAGCGAAGTTTGGCAAAGAAGGGTGGTGCAGCAGGGGAAGGGGGCTATATTGACATTGGCTTTGCCCACACCGTCAGTGCAACCCCAGCAGAGCCTGACTGAGGAGAAAGATGGGAAGAAGGCAGGCTACCTGCTTTTCGTCTCCCCAGCCTTTACCCCACTGTTTCCCTCTCACACCACCACTGTTCTCAGCTGCTGTTGCCTCCTTACTTGAGAGTAAACTTGGTAAACATATTCATGAATAAACTGGCAATCTGAAGACCTGTTGAACCCTTCTCATGGGAGAATAAACATCTCCGGTATGAACAGAAGGATCTCTCAAGTGAGAGATAAAACAGATCACACTGTATATAAGAACCTTTTAAATGTGAACCAGACCATTCCAAATTCCCTTGTCTGGACAAGTCCAAAGGCTCTTGTGGAACCTTAAGGACTATCAGTTACTAAGCTTTCCTCAACTTTAGTCCACCTCTATCGGATGATGTGGGATACATGGACTACAAAAACATATGTCAAATAAAACTTCTCCATGTTTAAGGTGCCAGAGGATGCTTTGATGTCTCTTCTTGAAAGGCACACAGCGTTGTATAATGAACAAGAATGTTCTTTGAAATAAGGAGCAGGTGGCAAAAGTGTTCTAGTTGGATTAAAGGCTGCTGTTCTCTTAAAATGTTGGCGTACAGTATCTGCCTGATTTTGAGGTCAGAATTCCATGGAAGATTAATTACAAAAATATGTATGAGGTTACATAAGTGGTGATATAATGAAGCCAGGATTTTCAGGACTGAAGCATCAGAATGTTTTGATTAGCAGGGATTATTATGTTATCCATCACCCACCCCTCTCAGAATTCACTGTTCTGTCTGATATTGGGTTTTGTTGGGATAATTGCAGCATCAAATGATGGCTTAGGCCGAAGCGGCTCAATGTGTCTCTTCCACTGAACAGACAAGTTGGTGTCCTAAATCCACCACTCTGCCACTGCCAGCTATCTAGCCATTCACTACTACCAAGCCAGTGGGCTGTTAAATACAATAGAAGGAAACATACCAAATGTATAATGCCTAAATAATGTACTTGTTAAAGATGTGTTCCCTGTTTTCTTATTTATTTATACAGTATGCTGTCCTTCTCCCAGAATTGAGGCCCAAAGTGTCTTGCAATACAGTTATACACAATAGAAAATGAAAATAAATACAGTTTCAAGCATTAAAACAGAGTTCATCAAGCTATTAAAATACATTTAAGAACCACTTTATTAAAATAGTAACAGGATTGCACCTTAAAAAAAGAAGAGAAAACCTGCACATGATTAAAACTGAATAACTTGAGGCTCTTAATTGCCAAAAAGACCTGCCTGAATAAAAAGGCCATTATATGCCTGCAGAAGGATAGTAGGGAGAGGGGCAAACCTAATCTCTCTATGCAAGAGCCTGGGAGCAGCCATAGAGAAGGCCTTCTCTTAAGTCATCACCAAATTGGCCTCTGAAAGTGGTGAGCCCTCTTTAGCAGATCTCAGAGTCTGTGTGTGCTTCTGTGGGAAAACACGGTCTTTCAGATCTCCCAGATCCAAGTTGTACAGGACTTTATAGGTTATATAACTAGCCCTTTTAATTGTGCCCAGAAATGGAAGCTGTTGTAGAAAGGGAGTACAATTCTTTTGTGGCTGAATCCTAAATTATATTCTGAGATCAGCCCTGATCCAACATTTATAGGGCACACATTTTTGAATAGTGTCAGCTGGCAGTTTATATCTAGTCCCTGCAGAATGTAAACAAGTAGCTAGAGGATGAAGATACAGGGTAGCCAGCCTGCGCTGCTTACCTTGGGTTCGAGAGAGAGAGAAAAATCAGTTGGAGAAGATTTCACCCTCAACCCCCACGAAAGCTTGCATAGTTCCTGTTGATTGGTGTCTGCAAGGGATGAGTAGATGCCTTTTTTTTTCCCACATGGGGAACTTGGACCTCCCCAATATGCTTCATATATTTAAAGTTCCCATTACAAACAGTGAAGAGTCTTCCTAAGAATAATTTTGGAAAAATACAACCTTGCATGCTTCTGCTTTAGCACTGGATGCTGTGTTCCTGCCACTGAACTGAAAGGGTTCGCCTCACCCCATGCCTCAGAGTCCTTAAGACTGGCCCTTCCTCCCTGTTTGTTCCTTCCTTAGTAGACTGTCTTCTCTCCTCTATTTTTCTGCTCTCTAAAGAGATATGTGTGGAGATGTTTCTCCACACTAGACACAGGAATGCACGCACGCATGCATGCACACACGCAAACAAAGCCACAAATTAGAAGTAAAAGCTTTTTGTTTCCCGTAATCAAGAACTGATCATTTTTTCGTTTTCCAAGGGAAAGAATGAGACTGGGCAGATCACTCCAGACATCCACGTTGAAAAGGAAATAGCTACCTTCTGATTCCCTCCAGTAGTTAACTCTTGCAGAACAGAGAATAGCTGTACTCTGGGACAATAGTATTTTGCTCCTTAAAAATGAAAGCAGAAGAAGAGATAGGCAGACTTCTGTTACTGCAGCCTTCTGAATTCTTCAGTCAGAATGCCCAATGGGAATTGTAATCCCAAAAGCTAAGGCACCCAAGCTCCAAGAGAAGCTCTAGTCTCCAATTGTGCTGGAGATGTAAAGACCTCAGTTTCCATGATGTCTGAAAAGTAAACGTTGCTTCTTTTCAAGATGTGTTTTTTTCCTGCCAAGCTTAACCGTTGGGTTTAGATCTAGCAAATCCAGCTGATTTGCCTGGTGCTGCAACCTTACAATAACTGCTAGTAACATGTCCAACCACAAATTATACCATTTAGCCAAGCCACAATTGGAACAGATGAGAGTTGACTTTTGCTTTCATTTATGCTTATGTAAACCTGTTAATGTCAGTTGTTAAAAATGGTTAATGATATCTACAAATTAACCAAAAGGCTCGCTAATGGTTTCAATTTCCCAAAAGGCACGTTGCGATACATAGGGTGCCAGAACAGAATTTTTATTAAATTCAGCTTTAATTTTGGCAGATCATTTCATACAAGGAACCAGGAAATCCCATTTATATTGATTTGGGTTCAGGTTTCCATGAAACACAGTGTTAAAAGTACTGTATCAGAAAAGTCTATAGAGAGTGGACTCTCCTAGGGTGGGCAGGCATGTTCCTTGGCTTGTTGCATTTGTGCAGGTATAATGGAGAATTAAGCAGGGAATATGACTGAAACTTATCAAATGGTCCCTCTCTGAATGTAATAAGAAATCTCAAGAGCTTTTGCAACTTCACATGTTGTCGTTAGTAGGTTTGGCTGGGAGGGGCCTTTCTGGGCTGGGGTGACTGTCAATCTATCCAGCAGTAACCAATCACTCCTTCCCTGACTGTGAAATCAACGAGAGCCACGCCTTTCTGCTCTGTGTCTCTTTCCCTATTTGTTAAGGTCTATTGTTGAAGGCAGCCATGTTTGTCAGTTTGCTGTTCGATGTGTTCACACCTGTAATTTAATAAAACAGTTTTTATTCTTTGTTCTACTAATGTCTCAGACTGAATTATTGAGACTGTAACTGCCAGTTAATGAGGAAAGAGGTGGACTACTCTGGGGAACTTGAAGCTATTCTGCTTTCTGAATCCCTGCTCTTTTGCTGCATTGCTAAAGGAATTTAACTAAAAATTCAAAACTCTACAACAGAATTCATAGGGGTCCAGACAATATTATGGTAGCAGTGAAGAAAACCTGGTTGATCAGTCTAGGCATCCAGGGGGAGTGAACTTTAACAAATGCTCTTATTCTCTAAGATCCCATAAAAAGTGCCATCCAAGCACAACGTGATATAAACAAAAATCTCCCTTACTCAATTCACATATTATGGAATGGGCTGTAAAGGGAGATTGGGTCAGTGTCATATACTATAGAGCACCCACTAGCTGTGCTGGTCAGGATTTCTGGGAGTTTGTACTCCAAGAACATCTGGGGACCCAAGGTTGTGAACCACTGCTATAGAGTCTGAAGTCCTTTGTGAAGAAGTGGCAATACCATCAGCCTGGAGCTTAACCTGCACAAAGAAGTGTGAAGACACTCTGGTCTTGTAGTATTTTGGCAAGTATGTAAAACTTGCCCTTCCCAAAGCTCCGTAGCTGTAGTGAGTAGACATGGGAGCTTCGTATTTGTATCCCTGGGGATATGAGGTCCATTTCCTCCTGCCAGATCCAGCCCAGTCCCCTCACTGGGCTTCATACGGTGTGCATCCATCATCGGTAACATTGTGCCAATCACTGATATAACCCTGCCAGCGCTCCCCTGCCTCCCTGCGCTGCTGACCACTCCGGCGAAGAGGCGGGATGGCGAGTCTTCCTGCTCAACTGATGAGTGGTCAGCACTGCAAGGAGGCGGGGAAGTGCTGATGTTGCTACTTCTGTAATTGGTATGACGCTACTGATGATGGACATGCACACCACGCAAAACCCAGTGAGTAGACCAGGCTGGATCTGGGCGGAGGGTCCAAAGGGCCTGGCCACCTGTGGTGGCGATATTTGTATTCGTCTCCCCCAGAAGAGGGGAGTATGTTAAGTGAGTATCATGTCATTATTTTGCTGCTGTTGAGTCTGTTGTGTTCAATGCTTATTTAGTTCTCAGTTTGTTGCATTCCTTTTTTTTTTTTTTTTAATTCAGGAAAGAGCTGCCAGAACTTTCTTACCTGTGACAGAACTTTTTTTGTTCTTCCCTTTTTCTTGTACTCCCACACCACCAGAAAACCAGCTCTCAGACTTCTGGAGTAGCTTTGGGTATTCACAGAGAGTTGGGTTCCACTGATAGAAAGAGATCTCTCAGAGGAACCCTTCCTTAGGATTCTGCTCATAAGGTGTGAAATGGATGGCCCTTGGAGCACCATTTAGTGAAAAGAGAGATCGTAAATTTCACAAAGAAGTAAGATGAAGCTGCAGCTCACTTGTCTATGTTACAACCCTAAAGGGTTTCAGGGAATAGAGAACCGATGTTATATGCCAATAAAAAACTGGAAGCATGTTCGTGGAGATGCATTGCAGCTCCAATGTACTACAGTGTGGTTTGGTTTGCACTGGATGCCACTGCAGATACGGTCATGCCTTTTGCTCTTCTGTATACTCTGATATCTACCTAGATTTATGTGTGAGGAGCCTTTAATAGGCATCAAAACAAACTGCAAAAACATTTTCCAGAAGTCATGCAAGCTGCCTTTTGATCTTAAGAAAACAGTGAATGTGGGATAATCCCCCGGTAACTTCTCGATGGATGAGGCGGTACTGAGAACATTTTGAACAAAGTTGGATACCTAAAAAGGAGAGCTGGATGACAAGGCAAACTCCAAGAATTTCACTGAAAACCAGGACATAGAATGAGGTGCAGGTTTCTGGGCTCATGAATTGGCTAATAAACATGTTAGATTATACTACGTCCTGGCCTTTTAAGAGCTGTGTGGCAGAAATAAGTCTGGAAGAGGTGGTCAATTTAGTTGACTAGGCTTTTTTTATGCGACTTATCGGAGGGGGGGGGGGGAAACAATCTTTCCAAGAGCATTTCAAGATATCATCAGCAATAAATCTATTATCCAAAAACCATTAGCAAAATATTTTAAAAATGCAGTACCAAATACTGCACCAGGGTCAAATGGGCACTAAAACCATCAAAACATCATTCAAATAATATAATTCTTGAACCTCTTCCAAAAAAAGGAAGGTCTTAGTTTGCATTCTAAATGTATGCTGCTAGATGCTCAGGCCAGTCTCCTTTAGAAATTCATTCTACAGTGTGACGACCACACTGAAAATTGTTGTGCGGATCTAACTTTATGCATTGAAAAGACCTTCCAGCTGTACAGTTCAAAGAGACAGATACGCTTAGAAAAACAGAGATTTGCTATCCAAGATTTGCTGCCTCATCCTAGTCTTTTGAGAAAAGCATCAACGGGTCTCAGCTTTTGGGTCTGAGAAGCAAGGTTCAGCGTGTATTGTTTGGGGTCAGGCTTCGGACATGGAATCTCAGGGAATGGGATGCCTGATCTCAGGGAATGGGATGCCTGACAAGCCTAGCTTTTTGGGGTTCTTTCTCATGGCTTCAGGCAATGCCATTTCAACATGCTCAAAAGCACTCTTGTCTTTTTTTAAAAAATTATTATCATCATCTTGTATGCAGTATTGCTGCTACTCCTTCTGCTGGGATTCACACATTAGCTTCTAAATTAATCATAGCGCCTCATACATGTCACTCGTATTGGCCTTCTCAGCCACAGTAGATGCTGTTCCAAGACCTCTATTCAGACCACGTTACCATAGTCTCTTGAGACTGAAGGATGCCTACAATCATACATGTCATTTTGCCGAAGGTCTGCCCCCTGTGACCTCAGAAGGGGCCTCACCCTCTAGTCTTAGGTTTTGGTGCTTATATTTCAGGAAGTGGGATATGGCTGACCAAGCACCCCCTATTTTAGAGCTTTATAGATAAGAACCTATAAAAAAACCATGCTGGATTGAATCAGAGGCTTATTTAGCCCCTTGAATCTGTTCCCATTGTGGCCAATCAGATACTCGTAGAAAACCAACAAGAGTACCCTCCAGCTTGTGTTCCCTAGTAACCAACATTAAGATGCTTCTTCTACAGCTTCTGCTATTGGAGGTCTCTGTCTCCTTTACAAACAGGAGCCCACTGTCCATCTGATCTGCAAGAATATATATAAAAAAAGCCATCACTTGTTGGAGGTGGCCACTGCTTCCATATTCTAACGAAGCCCTGTGTATGGGAGTGCTTCCTTTTCCTTAGTCCTGAGTCTCCCACTGCTGAGCTTCATTGGGGGACCAGTTTGCAATCTCTGAGGGAGAGTCCCTTGTCGCCGTAAGAAAACAGTGTGCCTTCTCCAAGCTTCTTGATTTCATGCAGATTGTCCTCCGTGCATACAATCACACCAAAGGGCACTTTTTTTTTTTAAGATAACTAGTAGGTGAAGCAGAGCAGGTAACATCAGAATGGCCAATACCTGATAGGGCACTGTGTGTTCTTCAGTTCATGTAATAAAAGTATAATGGTGAAATCATTTTTCTAATATATGTTACTGTGACGAAATGCCTACAGGTGACGTCATTCCTGCCTGTCAGTCACAGGAGCTCTAGAGGGAGGAGCCAAGGATAGAGCAGGAGGGGCTGAACCAAGGGAACAGTTAGACAGTTGGAACCTGAGAGAGACAGTTGAGAAGTTGGAGCTTAGAGAGAGGACAAGAATTAGAGTGATCTGAATAGAGAGTTAGGAAAGTGAATTAGGAACAAGGTTATTAGAATGAACCAGCAGGAATGAGAACACCTAGAATAATATAGATATTAAGTGATTGAAAATATATAACACAAGCCTGAATATATGTCCCGTCCAATCCATACTTAATCAAACCCCTGTTACAGTGACTACGTGATTTACTTTGTGAAATGATTAATAATAAAAGGTTATCTGTTATTCAAACCAACTGATTCTGTAGTTCAATAAGCCTTGCATGTGGCAGCCCATGTGTCTAACACTCAGAGGTGGTATTAAGAAAATAATACCGGGTGACAGCGAGAGAAACCAAGAGGGAGAGAACCTTTGTGAGGGCCACAACAAACACAGCCACAAGGGCGATCTCCACAGTTACCAATATGACAAATTTTCACACAGTATGCTGCGGTGGAAAGCATTTGATTTTTCAACTGGGTTTGTATATTTTAAAGAGAATCAGGTTAGGAATAGCTGGGTTTCTGGGCTCCCGCAATAGGCCAAGTGATTTTACAATTTGATTTTATACTATAGTGTTGGATTTCCCTTAGCAGCCATTTTTGGTAATTGGGCTGACTAGTTCAGGACTGTGAGAGAAGATAATACAAACAGTTTCCCCTTAATGATCTTGGCTACTGTAGAGAATGATGAAGCCCCGGCTGCTGATAATCGGGCAGAACCTTCATTAAAACATTAGAACATGATGTCTTGGCACAGAGGAAGACCAGTTCCACTGATACAGACAAAGAGCTGCAGATCTTCCAAAATGTGAATGTTTCTTAGCGTTCAAAAATCATATTGTTATTCATTTTGTTTAAAAATACCTCACTTTCCCATAAATACATTCAAAGCAGTTTACAAATCAGAACTGCCTATTGACATAAACCCATCGAATATCACAAGTCAGACATAAAAGGGGATAGTACTAAATCTCATCCAGGTGGATTGTTTTAAAAAAGTGTACTGACATGGAAAACTTGATGCTGCCAAAATACTTTGTTGTAGTTTTCCAACTCATGGGAATTCCAATGTATTTAGGGTTAGCAGAAGGGTTAGAATTCTGGTTAGGATGTTTTCCGTATTTCCTGAATTCACAGAGAATCCTGATATCTCTCACACTCCCTGTGGCATTAATCTGCTGCTGATGAGAAAAGCTAATGTCTTCTTCCCAGCCTCATGGTTCACTGAAAAACAGCATGGGGCATTTTTTTGTCCCAGTACTTTACTTTGGCTAGGACAAAAAAGCACTCCAATAGCCAAAAAATGAACAGATTTGTTGGGATAATCTGTATCCCAGATATTTTTTATAAAAACAATAAGATAGCACTGGGCAAATGGATAAAACTCAGGGACGCAATGTATAATCAATGTACAATGTACAATCAATGTACAATGTACATCAAGCAACCATGTTGTATGATGCCTTCTGGGGCAGTTCTTTGTGAATTCTGTGACAAAATGTGACTGAGGGACTATCTGAGTGGATGCAAGTTAAAATAACGTAGCCCCTATAAATGAACTGGTTTAGTCCACTGTGTGGGGGATCCTTAAAAAGGGGACTGTACTATTTGGGTTTTGTTTTGAAAGAGAGAGCAAGAGATGGGGGAGGAAGGGACACTGCTACCCATCACAGAGGCCCTAATGATCTGAACAATTCATCATTTCTGTTGTTGTTTGTTATATGATGTCAAGTTGTCTCTGACCCATGGTGACCCCATGAATGAATGACCTCCAAAATGTCCTATCAACGACAGTCTTGCTCTACTCTTGGAGACACAAAGCTGTGGCTTCTTTATTGAGTGAATCCATCTTCATTTTTGTCTTGATCTTTCCCTGCTAATTGGTTTGATAACTCAGTGAGTAATATACCTAGCTGTGGAGCCAGAGTTTGAGTCCCAACTGCATGTCTCAGGAGAAGAACCAACCTATGTAGTCTTGGGCAAACAGCATAGCCCTAGAGTGTACCCAGAAGAAGGAAATAGTAAACTACTTCTGAGTACTCTTTACCTAGAAAACATGCAAAGGGTCATCATGAGACAGAATTGACCTAACAGCATTAAATTATATATTTTTTCCTGGTGCTTTCACTTTTTCCTAGCATTATGGTCTTTTCCAGCAAGTATTGTCTTCTCATGGTGTGCCCAAAGTACTACAGCTTCATTTTTGTTTCTAGAGACAGCTCAGGCTTAATTTGGTTTAGGATTCACTTGTTGGTCTTTTGGGCATTCCATGGCATCCACAAAGCTCTTCTGCAGCATCATATTTAGAACAAATTGATTTTTTTTTTGCCTGTTGACGTTCTTCTTTGTCCAGCTTTCACATCCATACATAGTAATTGGAAATACAATAGAATGGATTATCTTGGCCTTGGTCTCCATTGACACATCCTTAAACATAACTTCTCCCAGTCCTTTCATAGCTGCCCTTCTGAGTCTCTGTCTTCTTCTGATTGCTATAGTCTCCATTTGAACTGATGAATGAACTGAGGTATACAAAATCTTAGACCTTATTTATTCATTCATTGTGAACATTAAAGCTATATAGTTCCTCTGCATTCATGACCTTTGTCTTCTAAATGTTCAGCTACAGTCCTGCTTTGGCACTTTCTTCTTTCATCTTCCTCTGGAGTAATTTCAGTTCATTTCTGCTTTCTGCCAATAATATGGTGTTATCTGCATATCTCAACTTATTGATGTTTTTTCCATAAATTTTCAATCCTTGTTCATCTGCATCTAGTCCAGCTTTTTGTATGATGTATTCTGCAAACAGATTGAATGGAGAGGGAGATAAAATGTATTTTTGTCTGACACCTTTACTTATGGGAAACCATTCTATTGCTCCATATTCTGTCCTAACAGTAGCTTCTTGTCCAGAGCAAAGGTCATGCATCAGGATAATCAAGTGTTGAGCAGATAACCAATTTTAAAAGAATGATCATAGAATGAAATATTTGATTTTTCAAGTATTTGAAGCATGCTATTATATCACCCCTCAGTCTTCTTTTCTCAAGGCTAAACATGTCCAGTTCTTTCTGTCTTTCCTCATAAGGCTTCGTTTCTAGTCCCCTGATCATCTTTGTTGCCCTCCTCTGAACTTGTTCCAGTTTGTCAGAATCCTTTTTAAGTGCAAACCAGAACTGGATGTAGTACTCAAGATAAAAAACATTAGAAATGTTTTTAAGTAAAATTTTGGAACTATCTTCTTGTGTTCTTCTTTGGCTTTACTGTAATTTTTTATATTAGCAATTCATGGTCAGTACCACAATCTTCTCCTGGTCTTGTCTTGGCAGACAGAATACAGCTTCTCTATCTACAAATTCAATTTGTTTATTTATTTGATCCAGTCATAAGAACATAAGAAGAGCACCACTGGATCAGGCCAAGGGCCCATCTAGTCCAGCTGCCTGTATCTCACAGTGGCCCCACCAGATGCCTCTGGGAGCACACGAGACAACTAGATACCTGTCTCCTGATACCCCTCCCCTGCATCTGGCATTTTGAGATACCTTCCTTTTAAGCCTGGAGATTATAATCCCCATCATGGCTTGCAACCTGCGATGGACTTTTCCTCCAGAAATCTGTCCAATCCCTTTTCAAGGCATCTAGGCCAGATACCATCACCACATCTTGTGGCAAGGAGTTCCACAGACTAACAACATGCTGGGCAAAGAAATATTTTCTTTTGTCCGTTATCACTCTCCCAACACTCAATTTGAGTGGATGTCCCCTGGTTCTGGTATTGCATGAGAGGGAAAAGAGCTTCCCTCTATCCACTTTATCCATCCCCTGCATAATTTTATACGTCTCAATCATGTCCCCCCTCAGGCGCCTTTTCTCTAGACTAAAGCCCCAAACGCTGTAGTCTTTCCTAATGAGGGAGGTGCCCCAGTCCAGTCATCATTTTAGTTGCTCTCTTCTGCACCTTTTCCAGTTCCACTATGTCTTTTTTGAGGTGCGGTGACCAGAACTGTATGCAATACTCCAGGTGCGGCCTTACCAGCGTTTTGTACAATGGCATTATAAAGTTGGCTGTTTTATTTTCAATCCCCTTTTTAATGATCAATCACCTATGATCATCATCAGCATATATTGTTTTGGTATGTGATCATTTTTTTCCTGGACAGTTGCATAAAGGCTTTCAATGTCTTCTTCTTCGGCATCTGAGCTGGATTATGCACTTACATGATAACTGTGCTGATAGGTCTTCTGATCAGACTTTGCATTATAGCCCCTAACTGTCTGTGCTACATCATGCCTCAGTATTAGAGCCGCTTCTTCTGAGCATGTCATTGCCAGAGTAAAACATTTTGTAATTGTTTGACTGAAAATGTCCTGTTCCTATGTTCACTCACACCAAGCACTGTAAGGCTTAAAGGTCCCCTTTCTTGCTTTATGGTTTCTATTTTACATTGATTCATAAGATTCTTACATTCCATTCCAATTGTATGTGCCTTGCAGCATCATATTTTATTTTTGCTTCTGTGCACATCAGTCACTATATGTCCTTTCCATCTCGCTCCTTCTTTAGCAACAGCTCTATTTGCACTTGTCCTTTGTTCTTTGTCAGTAGCTGATTGCCTTTTGACCTGAGAGACTCAAACTTGAGCATTCTCTCTTGCTTCATCTGGGATGGTTCCATCATAGAGTTGTCAAGGTAAGAAATATTCCAAAGTGAATTACCATCACCTTCATCTGTGCAGTTCTAACAGAAGTTAGTGTGTCACTACTGCTATCTGTGAAGCACTGTCCGTGTCTGTGGGTGTCACCTTTGGCTACTGGTCCTGTCCCATAGTTGCCCTTCAGACACCACTGGAATGATCCATTCTCTTCTGCTGATTTGACAATCCTAAAGATGGTGGATGTTCCACCTTGGGTGACCGTACTGGGAATCCAGGGTTGTAATGGAGTCCAGCCTCTTGATGGCGTTGCTCTTAGCTCCCCTGACACATTGAAACCCTTCACCACGTTAACGTGTGCATCTGAGAAAAGGTTGATGTGGTTGCAGTATTATGTATTTGTATCTATTTTCTGTATTTTATCTTAGGATTTTCAATAATTTGCTTCTTGCAATCAATGGTCTTTATATCTCTGATTGTACAGGAGATGACTTGGAGAGAAGCTAATGTTCTGAAGCTAATAGCATCACTGTTGGAGGTAAAAGGTTTTGTGAGATTTTTCAGCCAGCAGCTCATGCAGTTGTGCCTTGCTGGTGCATGAAACCTAAAAGACAATTCACATATGCAGTGATAAATCTGCACTGTATTTGTATTGTGTGTTTTTTTTTAAAGTGAGGGTGGAGGTTGTAACCTGATTTTAAACACTGTAAGTCCTTTAAAAGTTAATTGTGTTTGCAAAAATAGAATCCAGAAGATTGGTACATTATTAGAACCGGAAAACATTCAGCCAAATAGCTTTTAGAATAGCCTTGCCCTAAACAAATATCAAGGGACGTGGTGGCTCTGCGGGTCAAACCGCAGAAGCCTCTGTGCTGCAGGGTCGGAAGACCAGCAGTCGTAAGATCGAATCCACGCGACGGAGTGAGCTCCCGTCGCTTGTCCCAGCTCCTGCCCACCTAGCAGTTCGAAAGCATGTAAAAATGTGAGTAGATAAATAGGTACCACCTCAGTGGGAAGGTAACGGCGTTCCGTGTCTAGTCGCGCTGGCCACGTGACCACGGAAACTGTCTACGGACAAACGCTGGCTCTACGACTTGGAAACGGGGATGAGCACCGCCCCCTAGAGTCAGACACGACTGGACTAAATGTCAAGGGGAACCTTTACCTTTACCTTAAACAAATATCAAGGTACCCAGTGTGGTGTAGTGGATACAGTGATGGATCGGGATTCAGGAGATGTGGGTTCAAGTCAGCATTCAGCCACATAAACTCACGGGGGCTGGGGGGTGGCATTTGTTAAAAAAAAGAAAAGTATATTCCATGAAACCAATTCTGACCTATGGAGTTTCTTTCTAGAGTTTACTATTCCCTTCTTCTGAGGGCATCCTGGGGACTGTGCAGCTTGCCCAAGGCCACACAGGCTGGCTCTTCTCCTGAGAGGCACAGTGGGGAATTGAGTTGCCAGCCTCTGGCTCCACAGCCAGATACCTAACTTGCTGAGCTACTCCTAAAACCACCCCTTAAATATCTCATTTACCCTGAAAATGCTATTAGGCTTGCGTATAAGTTAAACGTGGGTTGACAGCACATAAAGCAAAAACAACCAAGTACCAGAAAGAACATTGTGGTGAAATGTGAACAATTTTAGCAGGAAAGGTGAGAGCTGCTAGAGGAAGAACCGTACTGTTAATATTTGATCATTCTGCCTTTCAAAGGCAGAGCACCTAGGGAGAGAGCAATATATGGAAGCAACCATTTCTTAAGATGCTCAGTTCCTGAGGTGCTAAGGGCTTTAAGGATCAAAACAAGTCAATAGAGCCCTAAATTAAACTAACCACCAGTTCTAATATAATAAAACAGGTGCCACATGTTCTCTACACTTGGACCTTATCAACCAACCTGCTGGCACCATATGTTTGGCCACTTTGCATAGTTTTTAAGGCATTTCAAGGCAGTCCTATTTAGAATGTATTACAGTACTCTGACCTAGACTGTGAAGCATCATGAAAAGCTTGGAGTTCATTAGGGAGGGTAGTACCTGGCCCAAAAACTGAAGCTAGAAGAAGGCTCCCCTCACTGATGCCACCTGTACATCTAATACAGATTGGAAATTTTGTTGTAGGATTCTGGGAGCTCTTTTGAAGAAAAAAAGAAAAAAGAAAAAAATGGTTTTCCTCTCCATCAAGAAGTACAGCCAATTTATAGAAGGTCAATTTTCTTTAATATGGTTGCTTTCCCACCATTATATAGTATGCACACTTTTTTGGCAAGAAGGTTCTAAGGGGATTGTCCTAGATATTTTGCTGCGATTGATTTTTGCCAACTGCAAAACCAGCTGTTTCTGAATAATATCAGAAAAAAAGAATAGGGTCTGTTTCAAATTTGGAGCAGAACTAGGAGTGTTTTGAATATACATGTTGTTTCAGAACGGTTTTGATGGTGAAGGCGTAAATTTCTGTGGGGCTCGTTTTCAAGAAGATGCAAAATGAATTTCATCTGGTGTTGGCAGCCTTGGGGTGAATGAGCACCATGGAAGTGCTTGCCATTTGGCTAGCTTCCCTTTCCAGTCTAGTGTTGGACTTTTTGGAACGTTTTAGAAAGATCTTCTGCTTACGGAGTTGATGTGGTTAGAAAATTATATCTGCAAGCACTCCCCGCTCCTTGTTTTGGTCAAAACTATGTTTGCGTCATAGGTTTCTGTTAATGCTCTTCCACATTTTTGTAAATTCACTTGATCCCATGTTGGTATTTTACCGGAAAGTGAACTTTGTGGTTTTGAACGATGATGAGCCATACACTTTAAGAGAGAGTTTACTCCAGCCTCTTATGCCTGTAGAGCCTCTGCCTCTGTTTTATGGAACCCACTCAGCTGAAGCTAAGAGCACCATCAGTCTTGCTGCTGTGCTGAGTGCTGCTTGTGTTGTTTGACAAAACAACAGAACAACTTCAACGGGGGAATTGGCCTGTCATGCTGCAGCACTTGCACGGCTCAGACATCCCCGGCCTTCCAGGCTCCAACAGGGTGGAGATGGTAGGATGGGGGTTAATGGTGTTCACAGCATTTTTTGAGCATCTTTGCCTGATGTTTGTAGAAATGCTCTACTACCAGGAGAGCCCTCTTGTACTGGCTAATCACAGAGATCTGCTGGCAGATGGATCTGCCAGAATAGTTTCTGTGCGGGTCAGCCCACAGGGGAGAGAGAGGGAAAAAGTTGGGAGCAGAGACAGGAGTGTAGAAGGAGGATCAGAATCATACCAGATCGAAACCTCCTCCAGCCTAGGAACATCACCACTGTTGGCACAAACTAAGGACAAGGTGTGGGTAGTTGTAAATAATGTCCAGCATCCTTTGGCTGGGAGGAGTTTGGAGTTGATGCAGCTTCATTTGGTTTAGTGTCAGGTCAGCTGACCCCTCAGTCATCTGCACTACCATCCTGTGGGCATTTTCCAAATTCAATGGAACTTCTTTCTGATTAGACAACCATAGGATTGCACTGTAAGAATTCTAACAGCCTGTATTACATTAATTAATTAATTAATTAAGTTAAACCTGTTTCATTCTAACTTACAATGAAAATGTATTTGAACAATGGATTCATTATTAACTGTTTCTTATCTGAATTGTAAAATCATTATTCAATTGAACTTTTGCATGTAAGTTTTAGTGGTTGTATTAACATGATTCCCTCAATTTGCTTCTGTTCTTGTCTCTCCTGCCAGGTGTGGTTTCACTATTGTTTCACTATTGTTTGGAAGTTCAGCTGTTTACTTGTTAATTACTTTTTGGTTTGGTTTTGTATAGAACTGCTTTGTCATTTTTCATTTTTATTTAAAGATCTCTGTATAAGCAAGAAACAGCAGAATTGATGGGGAATGGAGATATTTTGATTAGACTTTCCTTTAGAACAGTGGTTCCCAACCTTGGATCCCCAGATGTTCTTGGAGTGAAACTCCCAGAAGTCTTCAGCACTAGCTGTGCTGGCCAGGATTTCTGGGAGTTTTTGTTTATTTTATTTATTACTTTGATTTATATACAGCCCTATTAGTGCCTAAGCACTATTCTGGGCGGTTTACAGACAATGAAAACAAACTACAGAAAAGTAAATATAACAAAATAACAAAAACATGGTCCAAAAACTTAAAAAATGACACAACCAATTTTCGAGGAGAGGCAAGACTGGAGGTGAGGCATTCAACTGGGGTCGATGTAAAAGGCCTCCCTGAATAGTAGTGTTTTTAAGTGCCTCCTAAATGAATACAGGGATGGGGGCAGGCATAGCTCCTCTGGGAGTTGATTCCATAATGTAGGTGTCACCGCTGAGAAGGCCCTACCTCTAGTAGATGACTTTTGGGCTCCTCTTGGGGTGGCTACATGGAGGAGTCTGGCCTGAGACTTTATTATTATTATTATTATTATTATTATTATTATTATTATTATTATTATTATTATTATTATTATTATTATTATTATTATTATTATTATTACAGTGGTGCCTCGACTTACGAATGTCCCTACTTATGACCAATTGCTAACTGTAGGTGGCGACGAGGCTGCTTCTTTGTAGCTCTTTCGCCCCAGCAGTTAGAGAGTGTGCGTTGGAGGAGGCTTGGGACTGCCTCCTTCTGCTTCTGAGTGAGCGTGTGTGTGTGTGTGTGTGTTTGCAGGGAGGCTTCGGGCTGCCTGGTAAGGTAAGGTGCTGTTTTCTGCTTTTTAAAAACTGTTCTGGGTGTTTTTTGCAGCGTGGTTTTGAGCTTGGGGGGGTTATGTTTCTGTGCTGTGATGGGTCTTCGGGGGTTTGTTTGTTTTTTGGTTTTTTCCTCCCCCCCATTTCCGATGGGTCTTGGGGTTTTTTTTGTTGCTTTTTGGAGTGTTTTTTCCTATTTCCGATGGGTCTTGGGGGGTTTGTTTGTTTTTTGGTTTTTCCCCCCCATTTCCGATGGGTCTTGGGGGTTTTGGTTGCTTTTTTGGGTTTTTTTCCCCATTTCCGATGGGTCCTGCATGCTTCCCTTGCTTTTTCCTTTGTTTTCTTTGCATTTCCGACCTGCCCCCTTTGTTCTCTGTGCATTTCCGATCTACTCCGTTTGTTTTCTGTGCATTTCCAATGGGTCTTGCACACTTGATTGCTTTCTCCCCCCCCCCCTTCGGGCGGAAGGGATTAATCATGTTTCCAATGAGTCTTGCAGTGATTTTTTTTCTGATTTTTTTCTTCGGCCTGAATGGATTAATTGCATTTCAATGCATTCCTATGGGAAATGGTGCTTCGACTTACGACCATTTTGAGTTACTTCTATCTTCTGGAACAGATTATGGTCGTAAGTTGAGGCACCACTGCATATACTTATGTAATTTCTTATATAATATCTTTTTTATCTATCTCCAAAATCATTTTACTCTGTCACTTATCCACCACCTATACAAAAGAGAGTCCGAAGTTGCTGAGAATATTTTTAACCTGAATTTCTAATCTCTAACACCCTTTTTGCCAGTTTTAAAGTGCCATCTATAGAACATTTACAAAAACATTTTCTCTCAAATTTACTGATTTAATCCATCTATAATTATCATTCCACATTCGAATCCAATCATATATGTCTAAATTATAGTCAAGATTTTGTACCCCTTCCATCGTCACTGCTTTCACCCTTTCCTTCTCTGAATTCTCTTCTAACAAACAAATATACATTTTTTGAATAATCTTCTCATTAGTATAAATCCACAGCTCATGCACCTGGGCCTTCCTCTCATAAAAGCCCATTATTTTATATTTCTTCAATCTTGATTCTAAAGTCTATTTTTCTGCTGCTCCCATTGCTTTGATGAAATGGTCTTCCTTCTGAATATTCCGTTCCACATCCTCTTTAAATCCTGAAGTTACCGCCTTAATTTCTAGCATCTGGGTTTTAATCTGATTCTTAAATTGATTGATAATGTTCATTTGGAACTCCTGTATATAGTTCTTAAAAGAATCTTGCATTATTAATTTTGATGGACTTGTACATTGACTAAAGGCTGTCATTTCTGTTTCTTGGGTATAGATTTATTGTAAGAGAACACTTTCCACTGAGAAATAAAACAATTCAGCTTTTAAAAAGTTCAGATACTTTGATACTGCTTCTTATAAATCCAGCAGGCCTGTCTCTGCTTCCATCTTCTCTCCAGTTCACACCACGTCCACCAAATCCGTTTTTTTCTTTCCTGTACTCCAAATTCAGTCAAGAGCCATAGAACAGTAAAACCATCGATCAGTCAGTCTTCGTGTTAAATGGATCAGTCCAGACCCACACTCCCACTTAACACATCCAATTGTAAATCCAAATTCGGCCAGGGGCAGTTTTAATTTATAATCCACCATTCGCAGATCACAGCGAGGCCACTTGGGGGGGGGTTTCCCCCCTTTTGTACATCTACACCCAGAATTCTCCCCCAGTGCCTCTGTTAAACACTCTCTTTAAGAACTCAAATCTTCTTAAACCTCTGGTGTATTATATATGCCATTGAGGGAGGACAGGGGGATGAGAAAGTGATTTCCATCCATGTCTTTTAACTTTCTGTTTCTCTTTAGAGTGCGACGCAGTTAAAAGTCAGTCGATGTTTCAGGGATACAATAACAAAACCATTTAGAAAATAAAGTTCTCCGTTTGATTTCAAAGAGAGATTGAGTAACAGCTAATTTGTCTCTTAATTGCCCCAATTTAACTGGCTTTTGTTCTTGGGTTGTTTTTTTTTTTGGTTCTCTTTATTGCTCCGCCGCTTTGTTTATTTCTTCTTTGCTTTTAAGTCAGCCGCTTCAGTTTGAGCTGTACTTGCTCATAAGAAATAAAAGGCCAATTACTCACAGTTCATGTAGTCAAGCAAGAATCTTCTTCACACTTCCCACCTTGGCAAAGTTAGGCAGCTAATTCACCAGAAATGGCGTCTCTCAGACCAGATGCTTTGAGAAAGGAAACTCTCACGAAGACAGATTGCTGTCTGAATTCGGAGTTTTTCCAGCTCTCCATCACTGCAAGCCCACTCTCCTGTAGAACTTCCCCCCCTTCCACTCCTGGGGGGGTCTGCTGACCCGAAGTTTACACAGGGGTCCCCAGATCCCTGGGAATTCCCTCTGCTCTTGCTGCCATCACTCCGCCTCCAATCCCTGGTGAGCCAACTTCTCCATGAGTTCCATTGATTAACAGGAGCCTACTTTAACTGCTACTTACTTTAGCATAGTAACTTGCAGTTAAAGTAGGACCATTTGAATTAATGAAATGTATGGAGGAATTGATTCACCAAATCCCCTTTTATTCAATGGACTACTCTAGCATGATTTATGACTCTAAGCAACAGGATTTTGGACTCTGTGCCAGTGTCAGAATGATCAATATACAGTAGGACCCCCACATCCACTGGCAATTGGTTCCAGGCCCCTCATTGATATATATAGCATGGTAAAAGAGGGAAAAAATGCCAGAAAAAATTATTTTCATGTGCATTACTATAACCGGCCACTAGAGGACACCAGAAACCATGCTACACTGTTTCCCTGAAAATAAGACCTAACCTGAAAATAAACCCTAGTATGATTTTTCAGGATGCTCGTAATATAAGCCCTACCCCAAAAATAAGGCCCAGTTAAGTGAAACCCCGCCCTCCACCATTATGTAGCAACCAGAAGAAGATGAAATGACTATTTGAATAAATGTAGACTGTTGTACATGAAAAAAATAAAACATCCCCTGAAAATAAGCCCTAATGCGTTTTTTGGAGCAAAAATTAATATAAGACCCTGTCTTATTTTCGGGGAAACATGGTATGTATTCTTCACTAACAAGTATTGATAGCATGGTCTCTGGCTCCCTCTAGCAGCTCTTACTTGTAATACATGTGAAAATAGTTTTTTTCTGGATTTGTTCTTTTAATATTTTTAATATTTTCAGACTGTGAATAAGTGAATCAGTGGATACTGATCCTGTGGATAAGGAGCCCCTACTGTAATTACTTTTCATTAAGGCAGGACCTTTATAAGCTGAAGTTTGATTAAGATGGGACCTTAATATAGCAAATTACCCTTCTGCATACCTTGATTTAGGAGACCAATAATCTAACTTCCTTATATTTTTGGATGTGTGTGTGTGTGTTTAAAGTCCTTGATGAGTTTGTACACCTAGTATTGTGTATCATACTTTGGCTTGCTCCTTCAAGTAAAAAACAACAACAACCCACAGCCAAACAGAGGTAGCAAGTTCCATCATTCCAGGCAAAGAGGCACTCACTCCATCTGTTAATTTTTGAGCCAGCAACAGGAGATATAAAATGCAACATTTGGCTTGAACCCTGTGATGACTTATGTAGTGGTGGTTTGAATCTACAAGTATTAGTAAAGAGGAGTCTTATGGGGGGGGGGGGGAAGCAACAGAACATCTATCTGTTCTCCATGGAGACATTGTTTTTGTTCATAGATGTATTTTTTTAATAGATCAGACATATCTATGTGAATCCTGTACTGATGTCCCATGCCACCTATCCACAGTAAAAATGAAGACAATCAAAAAGTGTTTAGAGATGACCTGGTTGCTACGTGGGCCGTGTTGCCTCCAAAACCTATGCCAGCCTGATGCGAGGGAGGGAAGAACTAGCAATCTTGCTATCTGCCAGCTGCTACGTGGCTTAGCCTTGACCTCTTGCTGCATACCTTCTTGTTTTAATAGCCAATAACATCCCTGGAAAGCTGCAGGCAGTTATAATTGAGATAAAACCTAACTAAAGAGCCAAGGTGGAGTATCTAACTTTCAGATAGTAATGAAATCTTGTAATTTTCATGTCCTGCTTGGGAAAGGTAACTTTTTTTTTTTACTACATCTCCCAGAATTCCACAGACAGTATGACCATAGGGCCATGGCTGTGGACCTACATTAGGAGATGACTGGCTTTCCCATGCTATCCAACTTGTTTAAAGATCTGTTTGCGACAACTCTGTGAGGTAGTTTAGGTGGTGAGAGTGTGACCAACCAAAGGTCACTCAATGAGCATGACAGCAGTGTGAGGATTTGAATGAGGGTCCCAGCCCAACACTTTAACTCCTATAAAACATACTAGAGATACTTCACACACCCCTCCTAAAATGTGTGCTGTTTATTATTTTTTATGGGGACAAGGAGAAGGACTCCTGGATTGCATGCACGAATCTGAAAGATAAAGAAAAAGTGCAAGGCTGTTAGCCTCTGCCACTTTCCTTGAGGAAACTATGGCCGTGGCTGGTACAATGTGAGGCACACACACGTTTGAAGTGAATGCATGGACAGAAAGGTTTACTCCCTCTGCCTATCCTGTGGCAGCTTCGTATTCAGCAGCAATGTGTCAAGAAGTCCTATGTACAGACAACTCCCCTGCACAGTCAGGAATTCTAGCTGATTGGTGGATCAGTTGCTATATTGTGGAAGCTGAGAGAAGATTCAGAACTGTGTAATACCTTCAACAGATCAGACAAATTTAACAAACAGGGAAAGATCTCAGGTTTTCCAGAATTCTTCCTCAGGCAAGATAAAAGCTTGACAGTCCTGCTAGTAAAAGTCTAGTCTCACACAATCATCTAGTCCCAACTCGGGTAGATCATTCTAGTCCCAACAGGGATTTACAAAATGGTTGGCTTACCGTTCATCAATCAGTTTAATGGATCTACTCTAGCAGGGGACTAGCTCTATGTTTCAAGGCAAAGGCTACCATGTTACTCAGCCAGCCAGCACAGCAACCCTGCAAATTGATACCCTAACATGTTTTTTCTCCCCTGAATCTACAGTTTCCATCTTCCAAGTCCTTCAAACAAAATGGCTGCTGTATCTGGTCATGATTGTTAACTTTTTGTTTCTTCTTCAATCCCCTTAATTTTACACCGTCAAGCCAGAGGAAGAGTTCTGGAGAACTGAAAAGCTTGACCCATTTGTAACTCTGTTGGATCTTCATAAATGTATCCAACCATTCTGAATTTTGCTTCTACTACTCAAAGAAATAACATAATATTTCATGTACATTTCATGGTGACATTTCAAGCGCTGTGGGCGTAGAGTGTGATCATATTCCTCCGTTTAGCACATCCGGCACTAGAACATGAGTCATATACACACCTACAGTAAATCCTGCACTGATGTCCCATGCTACCCATCTGCAGTACAAATGAAGACAATCCAAAGGTGTTTATAGATGACATGGCTGTTGGAACAAAATGAAATAACATGAATTCAGTAAATCTTGAAAAAATAGCACAGAAGTCTATCACTGGTCTGTTTTGTTATTATCTTCATGATCCTATTTTCTGCCTTTGATATTCTCTTTTCCTCCTTTCTATTTTTCCTCCCCAGCATCCTCCTTTACTATCGCCTCACTCATCATTTTCATTCACCAATAGCTACGTCAAGCCTTAAGCATCCGAAAAAGAATTTGCTTATGTCATCTTTCCCCGAATTACAGTAAACTTGAAGAGGGCCCTTGTGAATGTGATGCACAAGCAAGTCATTGCAGTGGTATGCAAGAATCCCTTCTCAAGCTGTGTTACTGGAACACTTGCATGTGAGGAAGCCATAAACACTTAGAACAACAGGTCCAACTACCGATTCAACATTCTTTCTACCAGGAGACCTATAACTAGAGCTAGAAAAAGTTACTTTTTTGGACGTCCATTCCCAGAATCCTCCAGCCAATATGGGCACTGGCCAGTAGTCATGCTGCCTGGGAGATTTTGGGAATTTACAGTAAAAAACAAATAAAAGAGAGAATAAAATAAAAGAGAGGGTAGGCAGATTTTGATCAACTCCTGGAGAGACTTAGCCCTGGTGCACTTTTATTATGGCAATACTGTTGGCAGTGGAAAACTGGGACTATGCTTGTTCAAGTAATTATGTGCCTGTAGGGGGCAGCAGAGACTAGTCATTAGGGTTCCCCAGAGCGTTTCTTCTTTGTAGCGCTTCCTATATTGCCTCCTTGGGTACAGACTGATATTCTTAGGTCTGCCATCACTTCCTCTCCTGCTCCCTCTCTTGGCGGTCTTTGCCTTGGTTATGTAGTCGTAGGTAGCAAATTTCTATCCTCTCCATCTACTAGACATGTATTTGCCTTAATAAACATTTTCTCCATTGAAGAACTCCTCAGTGCTGCTTCCAAGCAGTCAGATTTCCCCAGAAAGTTAGCAAATTGCAGGCATAAAGGGGGGGAATGTGGTATGGTTAGTTCACACATGCCCACCTCCCCAGGTGAGCCCAATAACAAAACCAATGACCTTCAAAATCACCCCCACCTGCTGTTGTACCTATAATAATAAATAAAGCTGGCCACAGTTTTAACCTTAGGACCTGTGCCCATCTGTTCCTTCCCTAGTGCACAGTGGGCTGCTGGCTTCTTGACAGCTACATTGCTTAACTATTCCTGTTTTCTGACTTCAGTTTTAGGTTGCAGTGGCAGGTGGGGGTTCTCTTTTGCCTCCCTGGCTTGCTTCCAGCAAGGGGAAGGGGAACAATTGCCTGAGGTAAAAGTCTCTTTGTCCACAATAAACATAATCAAGATGTTTTTAAAAAGGACATGGTATCAACAATGCACCATCTGTGACCTTGTCAGCACAGGCAATGATAGGGAGTGGTCTGCCTTTCTTCACCTCTGATCTTTTCTCTGGCACCTTCCAGATCAGAAGAAGAGCCAAACATATGAAGTGTCTTGGTCACAATGGGTAAAAACCAGAGTGCTTTGTTTTATATACATATTAGTTCAGATCAGGGAGACCCATCAATCATTTAGGGTTAGTTGTCAGTTTAAAGGAACATCTGATCCACAAACTTCAATCAAACTCACAGCAGAATTAACCAGAAATCAAGTCACTGTAGACGACAAAACAGATGGCATGAAAATTACTGGGGATGTTCAGCACAGTGGTAGTGTTTCATGTTCTGTTTACTGGGACAAATGAGACCATCAGAGCAGTTGTGGTTGTACTGGAAAATGATTACTATAACCAGAGTTCAGTCAAATTACTTCTTTGGGATTATAAATCCCACAGTCTTCAAGCAGCTTGGTTATTGACCAGGTCAGCTAGGCATTTTAGTTGTTTTCGAAAAAGCACATGCAGCTAAAAATATTATCCTTTTGTCCAATCTGTTAGTTTTTAATCTGCTGGAAGAAAAAGCCCTGGAATGGGCCTCTTCAAGAACAACCCTCCTGGTTGGATTTGGTACCTGGCATCTTTTGGGCAACAGCTGGCAAGATCCACTGCTGATACCTGCCCTGGCTCTCTTCCAAAACCAGCAAGAAGACCCCAGGATTCCAAAAAGAATCTGGGTCCCATAATGCCCCTATGTATTGTCTGAAGGTAATTATGGAATATTAAAATGGTGGCTGTGACCTGGCATTTTTCAGAGTGCTGCTGTCAATGTCTTGAATCCACCAGAGTCTAGTCCTAGAGAAGGGCAGCCACCAGATGACACTTGACATGAAGTTTCCTTCAGATCTGGAGGTGACCCTTCAAGTGCTTTAAGTGCTATGGCATCTTTTTTTTTTTTTTACACTGGCAGATGCTTTGTTTTGAATAAACTATTCACCCAAAAAGTAACAAGAAACTGAATAAGTTACTTGGGTGTAACTGCAATAAATGATGGCCACAAGTTAATTTCTAAAATTAGCAAGTTAATTCCATTAAGTAACAAGAACAATTCCTTTCAAAAGGTTGCTTTCCACACTGTGGACCCAGATCATGGTCTGTCTGCTCATAGAGACTAGGGAATGGCTGAAGCACAGAGCCTATCATCCCTAAAAGTCTGTAGATAGATTCACTAGGAAAGTATTTTAAAGTAAGCAGAAGAACAAGATCACAGTGTCTTTCATTATAAACTGAGCTGCCCAGTAGAGAGAAGAAACTGTGACAGAAATTCGGGTAGTCTGTGGCAAGAATCTCCAGTGTTTTTACATATACGAAGGGCAAGGCTACCTTTTTCTAATTCTGCTGAACGAGGCCCAAGGGATTCTTAATAAAACCATCTGGAAAAGGCAGCAGCATTTATGGAGTTCATAAGTCTAACATTTAGACACTAATTGTGTTTTGTTTAGAATTAAGGAACAAGACATAAAATCAAGGCAGTTACAGGTTCTTGGCAAGTCCACCATCAGTTAAAACACAACGAAGGATTAAGATGGCAAGCCATAAACCGAGGTAGAAACTAAAATCTGTATCATTCTATCTTGAAATGGAAGCCTCAGAACTTGCTTCATTGTTGAGACAGAGGGATTTGCTTGAGGGTTGCAATGATGAAACTTCATAATAGATAATATGAGGGGTTTCAGGAACAGGCAACATGAATTCCAGTGGTTTGGAAAGTTCATGGAGATTCTACTTCCTCCACTCCTGTTATCATCTGGCTCTTTGGCCATTTTTTTTTTTGGATACATCTAGAGTTGCTTTAAAAAAAAAAGAATTCCTTATCTTCCAAAGTGATAAGTAATGCTGGACAGCAACTTGCAAAACAGGAAACGCCTGGTAGTTACAGTTATAGGGTTCGACTTAAATCAGATACCATATGAGTAATTCCTTTCTTGACATTGAGCTAGGAAGAATAAAGCACAGGACAGCATCTAAAATCTTATGGCTTATCATTTAAGAGCAGTAAGAGAAAATTCCATGCCCAGATATCTGTCTTGCATGCTGATTTTCAAAGATTCTAGGTCTAGGAACGAAAGAGCAGCTGAGTCCTAATCTAGACTAGTGCTCCAGGTATCTAATATTTACTTTTTAAAAGCCAATCACATAATTGCTGATGGTCTGCTTTGATCCTTCAACCAAAATCTCTAAAATGGGGTGGGGCATACATGTGTTGGTCCAGCTGTTGCAGTTCTGCAAAAATTCAGACAACACCTCTTGGCAATGGTGAAAGATGATGGGAGCTGCAATCCAGCAATATCTGGGGGTGAGGGATGTGGTCCCTATCCTTTATATAAAACATTGCAAGCAGAAGATGGCATATCTCCCCCCACCCTCTTATTATAAGCATTTCTGGATTGCTGTTGCTATACTTCTTTTTTCTTCTCCTTGTGCATCTTATATTAACTCAAGAAGTGGATGCCTCAGCATGACCACACTTCAAAATTTACGTATAAAAGTTGTCTATAGTTCTGAGTTTTCCTCTGTGCTTACTGTGTTTTAGAGAGGCTATGCAATTGTGCGTGGAAGTAAATAATGATGCAAATTAATTGAGGGTAGAAAAACAGAGTGAGTGTGGCTGCTTAATCATCATCATCATGTGCAGTTAAGTCAATTCTGACTTATGGCCACCCTTTTCAGGGTTTTCCAGGTAGAGAAAACTCAGAAATGGTTTACCAGCCCATTTTTCTGGGGACATCCTGGGACTATGCAGTTTGCCAATGGCCACACTTGTTGGCTTTTTTAAAATGCACAGTGGGAAGTTAAACTCCCAACTTCTGGGTCTGTGGCCAGGTACCTAAACCACTGAGCTAGCCAGCCAGCCATTATAATAATGTGTTGTTAAGTCAATTCTGACATATGGTGACACTTTCCAGGATTTTCCAGGTAGAGAACACTCAGAAGTGGTTTACCCTTTCCTTCTTCTAGGGGCATCCTGGGACTGTGCAGCTTGCCCAAGGCCACACAGGCTGGCTCTACTTCCAGAAGGCACAGTGGGGAATCAAACTCCTGACCTCTGGCTCCACAGCCAGATATCTAAACCACTGAACTTCTGCTTTCAAATATATTTAATTTTTTTCTGTTTTTTTCAGTTCATGTCATCTGAATGTCTAAAATTAATTGACTTCCTCTTTCAAAGTGAATGTGCCAATGAAAAGTAAAATTTGAGTGTAATATACACTAAGGACACTAAGGTTGTTGACCCATACCCATTAATTTTGATCTTAATTACCATTTTAATTACGTGTTTAATTATTTTTAAATATTTGTTTATTTACTGTTTTAGCTTTTAAATGCTGTTTTACTGATGTAAGCTGCCTTGGGTCCTTTTGGGGAGAAAGGTAGCATACAGATAGATAGATAGATAGATAGATAGATAGATAGATAGATAGATAGATAGATAGATAGATAGATAGATAGATAGATAGATAGATAGATAGATAGATAGATAGATAGATAGATAGATAGATAGATAGATAGATAGATAGATAAATAATAACCTCAGAGTAAATCCCACTGAACTGAATGGAAAATTTATTCTGAATACACATTTTTAGGACTGTGCTGGAACATGTTTACTGATGAATACTCCCCACTAAAGTCAATTGGATTTATTCAGAAGTAAACAAATATAGGATTGAAGCCCACAAGTATTAGTGTTGGATTATCCTGGTATCAGATAAAATCACTGATATAGTGATATAGTGATATTATAGTTATTCAGCATTTCAATTACATCTTAATATTTAAAATGCCTTTTTTGGGGCCACTATAGCTGTGTATAAATGGCCTTCTGAACTTCTCTACCCTATCTGTGAGAAGGGAAATTGGTGGGTGAGTATCACCAAATTCACCAATAGGGCATAATAGTATGATAATGGTCGTGATAACCAACGGGGGGAGAAAAGTAGATGTTGAAAACAGTTCTGCAAATTCTGCCTTTCTCTCGGTCCCACCACCTTCACAGGTGCACTTGATGGAGACACAAGAGAGGGATTTCTCTATTGCTGCTCCCAGACTTTGGAACTCCCTCCCACAGGAGGATAGGCTGGCCCCATCTTTGTTGTCCTTCCACAAGCAGGTGAAGACCTCTGCCTTCAGGAAATCTTTCCCTCAGTGACAGGCTGCCTGAACCTGATCTTCTTAGAAGGATTGTTATGCATCACTGCTTTGACTGTCTTTTTAGTATTGCTTGTGTTTCCCATTTCTAAGAGCGGTATTTGTTTTGTTCCTTTTTAATACTTCTGTTTTTAGCTTTAAATATTGCCTTTCAATGATGTACGCCACCTTTGTATACTCATCGTTCTGTTCTTAAATATTGTCTTTAAATCCTGTAAGCCGCCTTGGATCCATTTCTAAGGAGAAAGGCGGCATAAAAATATTTTAAATAAATGAATAAATAAATAAATATTTCTAAGGATGAAATTAAAATGAAAATCTTGGAAAGCTTCTGAGAAATGCCTGCTGAGAAATTTTGATTCACATGTTATTCCTCAGGCTTTGGTACTACTTCTACACCTTCCAAATATTATATCTTTGATGGGCCATTGGGAATAAATGTCAACATCCACACACCCTCTCCAAATTTTTAAAGTAATGATTTTGGGGTCAGAAAATCCTCTTGTACCCTCTAGCAGGCATGGGAGATTATTTTTCCTGGTAAAGCTAGCACTATGCATTGATTTGTCCTCTGATTTCCTAGAAGTTTTATTTCCCCATGAAAGAGGTTTGTTTGTTTGTTTATTTGTTTGTTTATTTGTTTGACTTCTATACCGCCCATCTGGCTGCCAGGCCACTCTGGGTAGTTTACATATTAAGCACGAACAATTCAAAACAATAAACATAATAGTTATAAAATCAAAATAAGGACAAACAACCAACATTTTAAGTAATAATAATTAAAATAATATAAAATAATATAAAAGCAGGATGGCAGGACTAATAATGTAAATATTAAGACCAATCAGTGTATTAAGGTTATAAGGTCTGGGAAGGCCTGTTGAAAAAGCCATGTTTTTAATAGTCACTTAAAAATTCCCAGTGAAGGGGCCAGGCGGATTTTGGGTGGGAGGTTATTCCAAAGCTGAGGAGCAACCACCGCGAAGGCCTGGTTTCTGGTTCTCTCTTTCTGGGCCTCTCTCAGGGTCGATACTCTCAACTGCCCGGCCTGGGAAGATTGTATAGGGAAGGCAGATCTTGTCAGGAGGAGGCGTTCTGTCAGGTATCAATGTCCCAAACCATTTAGGACTTTATAGGTTAACACCATCACCTTGAAGCTGGCAGGGAAACAGACAGTGCAGGGAAGCCAGGATGGGAGAAATGTGTCAACATTTCTTTACACCACTCAATAGTCTGGCTGCCGTGTTCTGGACCTGCTGAAGTTTCCGTAGTAGCCTCATGGGCTGCCCCACGTAGAGAGCATTGCAGTAATCTAATCTCTAGACTACCAATGCATGAACTAGCATGGTAAGGGATCCGGTGTCAAGGTAGGGATGCAGCTGGGCAATCCGCCTTAGATGGAAATAGGCGGATCGGACCACAGACGCTATCTGAGGCTCCATTGACAGCACTGGGTCCAAGAGTACATCCAAGCTGCGAACCTCATCCTTAGCGGAGAGAGTAGCCCCCCCAATGAGAGGGAGACACCCAATCTGCAAACACTAGGGGCACCCACCCGCAGGAGCTCCATCTTGCCTGGGTTCAGCCTCAGTCTATTATCCCTCATCTACCCCAGCACGCCATCCAGGCAGTGCTCAAGGGACAGAACAGCATCCTCTGCAGAAGGGTGGAAGGAGAGATAGAGCTGGGTGTCATCCACATATTGGTGACAGGAAGCTCCAAAACTCCTAATGACCTCCCCCAGGGGTCTCATATTAAACAGCACTGGGGAGATGATCGACCCCTGAGGGACTCCGCAGTTAAGAGTCCAAGGGTTGGAGATCATCTCACCAAGCTGTACTCTCTGAGGACGGTCCTTGAGGAAGGACCGGAGCCAGGCCAATGCCAGGCCACCGATCCCCAACCCAGAAAGCCGCCCCAGAAGGATACCATGGTTGACGATATCGAAGGCCACTGATAGGTCAAGGAGGACCAACAAGGGCAGGTTTCTATTGTTCTGCCTCATTCTCAGGGCCCTTTGGAATTTCTGTTGATGACATTTTGGGTTTATTTTCTGTTATACTTATCTTCATCACTCTGCAGCTTCCTTGGGTGCTCATACATTCCAATATGGAAAAGCTCTATAGAGGCATTTATCTCATTTCGCGTTTGGGAAGCTGAGGACTATTGTCTCCAACAGAGGTGAACACTCCTCAGTCACCATAAGTAAAAGATAAGCACAAGAATGGGACCTTATCCAGAAACATTTTTCTCTTATAATTCATTCTGAAGGAGATTTCTCTTCCCTTCAAATCAAATGGAAAGAGAATGGCCAACATTCTCATGGGAGAAATGTCTAGGACCATGCTATTTTCCATATGCTATGGAAATGGTGTTGGCCTCTGATCAGCTGAGAGGATTACATTAGCTTGACACCTCATTAGAAATCTCATTAGCCTCCAGAACCTGCAAAATTCTTATGTTTCCTCTTTTTTCAGGAGCCCAGGTTAGCCAACAGCTTTGAATTCCAAAGAAACTCCAAAGAAATAAGAGTAGAAAGTATGAGTGGGATTTAAAATAGTAATTCTAACAATCCACAATGAGAAAAATGGTTTTGGGAACTGAACTGGAAAATGGGTGCTGAAAATGCATGAGTATCTTTCATTTAGGATATGTCATCCTTCCTCTGATATGGAGCTGAAGTCCTGGGGGAATCACACTTTTGACCTCTGAAAGAATTAAACAATATGAGGTTTAGTTCCAAAGGCTGCATTTAGGAAGCTTGTGATTTAAAAGCAGTGCAGATATGGTTATACAGTTCCAAGTCTTACAAATTATGCATATATTTTGTCCTTTGAAGGAATGTCCATAAAAAATAATGTCTCCTGATCGCTCATTCTGGAAATAATTTTTCACATATGTTGTTTTACTGATAAGAGTGAAGTTTTTATAGAGAGAAATACCTGCTTCTAGCAACTGATACAGAAATTGATGGTAAGATCAGCTTTTGAAATGCAGTCCTGTCTTTTTCATTTTGCAAAAGCAGTGAAAATTCCCTTGCTCTGGAAGCACTGGAAGGAAGTTGGAAGAAGAAGTGCATCATTTTTCACATCATCAGCTTAGCAAAACACAAATACTTACTTGACATCTTGATTTGAATATGGCGTGCACACAGCTTTTTCTAAAATCCAAACCTAGTTTTGGGGGCTTCAGACGCAGGCCATTGTTTCTAATTCCACATTTCACAGTATTTGGGGGAAAAAACACCTCTATAAATATTTTTCTCTTATAGCCTTGTAGACCTCCAACTCGTATTTATGTTTCCTCAACTGGTAAAAGATATTTGCCTGAGCCTTTCTCACTTTTGCATCTTGCACACTAGCTTGCTTTGTTTCATGATTGGTCATTAGGGAGGTAAACAGGGGCTTCATTTGCTACTCTGTTTGCTTAGACTCTTGGTTCTGAGGTAACTGCACTGCTGAACAACACATGCTGTCAGCTTCTAAACATGTCTCATCTAGTTTGCTCCTCAGACTCCCAGTTAAAGAGTGAATCCTCACATTATTATGTTGTTGACGAGCAGCCATGCCCTCAGTTGCCTTCCTTAACAAGGGAGGTTCCTTTTCTTTCTATTAAGGCTGCTCCACATCATTCTTAACATTTCTAAATTTTGGCTTTTTATCTTAACAGTTTCCCAGAAGAGATATCTAGAACATTTCAGATTTGCATCCTGAGAATGTAAATCATTTCATTGTCATTCCATTTCTATCTAATATTCAATTTATTTCTAATGTTACAAAGTCATTCTGTGTATAATCAGGTGATATGTCTGGAAAAAGAAAGCCAGGGATGAGAAGGGGAGAATTGGAACAGGGTATGAATAAAGTGAAAACAATATTTCCTTTGTTCTTTAGCCATAGACTTTCTGGGTTTTTTAAAAAAAACAACCTGGGATAAAATCATAGCCCCATTAAATGGGAACAGACGAAAGCACAAGGGTTTTAAATAACACTTCAACAAAGCAAACCCAATGTATTGTTGGGCAAATTGGGAAGCCAAGTAAGGGTTCTTTTTTCTTTTTCTTTTTCTTTACTGAATATGAGGTTTCTGAAGTCAGAATTTGTGTGCTTCAGTAGATCTTTATTTCCAGGTTTAAGATGCCTAAATAGAAAACTGTTCTATATATATATATATATGCAATGGAGAATGGAAGACCGTTCTTTAGAGCAGTGATGTCTAAATTGTGGTATCTAACATATCCCTTAATTTTCTACTGTCAGTAGATGAAAACACAATCCGCTTAAGCACTCGGTTTCTGAGTTGTAAGATATAGGCATTGGGATTAACAAACAAGATCTATTCAAACGAAGTATTTTGCTATTCAGTTAAAATGTATATGTATATTCAGATGCTTGGTCTGGAATAATTTGCTGTTTTAGTGTTAATTCTTTCATTGTTATCATGTATTAAAGTGTTTAAAGTCTAATAAATGTTTTAAAATATTCAGATCAATTTAGATCTTTTAATGTTATTTTACTGACTATACCCTGCCCTGAAAGCTATTGATATAGGGCAATAAGAAATATTTAAATAAATGAATAAATCATATATAACTGATATTACAAGGGTGATGTTACAAATATGCATTGCTCCTTGCATGCTTTTAAAAGTACTGATTCTTAACGAAGCAGATGTTTTCCTTATTCTTGTACCCTCCCCTGTTATAATTTAGTTGCCAGTTATCACATTTTTCTTCCTTCGTTGAAATTAACTCACTCAAAATGACTCAGAGGTCACTCTCGCCCTGAAATCCTCCCTTTGGTCAGAAATTCAGTAGAAACATACAGAGGTGTGAAGAGCCTATCAGCTGTTCCTCATGCTGGAGATAGGTCACCTTCAACTGCATTTCACCTGATGGCTTCCTTTTGGCCAGGGATGTGGGAAGGAGAGACAAAAATAAAAAAATTAACAAAATTTAAAAGGACAACTGCTCAGCAGTAATGGTGTTTCCCTTGCATGAAAACAGTAGTTCAGAAAAGTCATCACAAAACTTTTTTTTTTTAAAAAAAATCTGCAATAAAAAGAAGTAGAAGTCCCTGGCCGAGCAAGAAATGATCTGCAGTTAGCATGCTTGGCAGACAAATGATTCACTAATGACGGTGTGTCATGTGATTGCAAATTTATGTTGCAAACTCGATGGGGGCAACATTTGGCTGGTGTGACTACCACCTCAGTTATCTCCCCCTAAAATCCCACAGCTTCTTCATACCATCTGCTTTCTACTAAAAATCTAAATAAGAAGTTCCTCAGAAGAGTTAGCTTCCAGTCCATTGTCTATATTTCCAAGTTCACAAGAGTAAACAATATGTATGTTAGTTGGCCTGTCACAACCTGATCTTGTTTATTCTCTGTCATGTATACAAACACGTGGTTCAACTGGACACCAACAATAGTCTGTAACTGCTGTCTCGGTAACAATGACAGATTAACTAATGGTTGGCAGGCTACTAGGAACGGTTAAACCTCAGGCACAGATTTTTCACCTTCCTCTGTGAATAACTTATAAACACAATAATACTATGTAACACATTTAAAAACATTTTCACATAGGATTTGGATTTTCTCTAGACAGCAGCTGAAGTCCAGTATGTTGCAGATGTAATAGACCTCTGAGTTAATAATACAGCAAGCCTGTCATTTACAAAAACTAGGCTCTCTGTTTTTTTTTCAAATAAAGAGAAATCAGGGTTCATTTCAGCTTAGCCTTTGTTACTATATCTTTCTTTCTGTACTACTATAATGATCCATAGAGCCTTTCTCATTAGAGGCTCAAATTAGCTAGAATAAAAAGCGAGCTGTTTCTGGCAAGGATACATGAGGCAGAGAATATCACAAATGTTTATGCATATTAGCAAGAAACACAAAACAAAAGCAAAGGAAGCCATGGTGGAACCTTAAATATGAACTACTATTAATGTAAGCTTTCATGGTACTAGTCCACTTCAGACATATGAGTGGAAATACAGACTATGAAAACTCCAAATGTGCATGTTTCTCAACCTTCACACAACAGAGCTATCATTTAGGGAAGTTTACAAGTGTGCAACCCCTGACCCTATGTTTTAGGATGCACACAGTTACGCCTCAAAAGCAGTATGTCTCTTGCTTGCTCTCTTGCTTCCTCCTTGTTCTTAAACAAATATTGTATGTTCATATGAGAGGAAACCTTTATCTAGCTGTGGGAAATATTTTATTTTATTTATTTTACTTTATTCACACCACCCAAAGGTCTCTGAGAGGCTTACAACAATTTAAATATAGTAAAAAGATAAAACAATTAAAATACAATTAAAAATACAGTGCTCTAAAAATTGCCATCAGGACCCACAGTTGATATTATTTCAATTAAAAATCTTCTAGAACAGGAAGGTTTTGACCTGGCGCCGAAACATCATCTACGTCGGCGCCAGCCGAATCTGACTCGGGATAGCCTTCCATAGTCTGGGGGCAGCTGCCAAAAAGGCCCTTTGTCTACAAGCCATCCCTCTTACCTCCTTGAGGGGTGGCTCTTTCAGGAGGGCCCCCTGGCTAGATCTTAATTGCCGGGTAGGTTCATATGGAAGGAGGTGGTATCCAGGGCCCAAGCCGTTTAGGGCTTTATATGTCAAAACAAGCACTTTATTTGGGCCCGGGCAGTGACTGGTAGCCAATGTAATTTAAACAGAATCGGCCTGATGTGTTCCCTAGCAGCCCCACCACTCACCAGCTGCGCAACTTGATTCTGAACCAGTTGCAGTCGCTGGACTGTCTTCAAAAGCAGCCCCACGTACAGCGCATTGCAGTAATCTATATGGGATGTTACCAGTGCATGCGTAACTATCATGAGACTCTGCTTGTCCAGGTAGGGCCGTAGCTGGTATAATTTCCGCAGCTGAAGGAAGGCGCCCCTGGCCACCGAATTCACCTGGGCTTCCAGAGTTAGACCGGGGTCCAGGAGTACCCCCAGGCTGCGGACCCTGTGCAACCCCATTCAGGGCAGGGAAATGGCCCTCTAGCCTGTCTGGCGAAGCACCCACTAACAGCACTTCCGTCTTGTCTGAACTGAGTTTCAATTTATTAACCCTCATCCAGTCCATTATCAGGTCTAGACACGAGTTCAGCACAGAAACCACCTCACCTGGCTTGGTGGAAAATGAGAGATAGAGCTGAGTGTCGTCAGCATATTGCTGACTCCTCAGCCCAAACCTCCTGATGACCTCTCCCAGCGGTTCCATGTAGATGTTAAACAGCATGGGGGACAGCATCGAGCCCTGAGGAACCCCATGACATAAACACCATGAGGCAGAGCAACTGTCCCCCAGCACCACCTTCTGGACACGGTCAGCCAGGAAGGAGCGGAATCACTGTAAAGCGGTGCCCTCGACTCCCAACCCAGCCAGCCTATCCAGAAGGACACCATGGTCGATGGTGTCGAAAGCCGCTGAGAGGTCCAGGAGTATCAACACGGTCACACTCCCCATGTCTCTCTCCTGGCAAAGGTCATCATACAGGGCGACCAAGGCAGTCTCCGTACCAAAGCCCGGCCTGAAACCCGACTGAAATGGATCCAGAAAATCTGTTTCATCCAGCAGCGCCTGGAGTTGCCCGGCCACAACCTACTCCAACACCGTGCCCAAATAAGGGAGGTTCGCCACTGGTTGGTAGTTAACCAACAGTCTTGGGTCCAGGTTAGGCTTTTAAAGGAGTGGCCGAATTACCGCCTCTTTCAACGTGGTAGGGACCAGTCCCTCTCTCAAAGAGGCATTCACGGCTTCCTGGACCCAGGTGCAACCCCCCCTGGCAGATCTTCATAATCATGTGTTACGACCTGCTGAATAACATAGCCCAGGGACTGTGATCTTGAAGTCACATGATGTGTCAGTCTGATGGAAGATAATAACGTCTCAGTCCGTGTCTAGATGGGAACAACCTGGGAATCCTATGAGTTTTGTGGGAGGAAAGAAGTATATAAATGAAGTTACAAATGTGCACACAATACAAATGAAGCTCGTATTGTGTGCACATCTTACATTACTAAGTTACATATGCGACATTTCAAGTAACACATTGAAGCCGCTCCTTACTTTACTTCTCTCCCCTAAAAACATTAGAGAAAATAAAGCCAAAAGATTTCAGATTATTAGTCCTCGCAATGGATAGTTTCCCAAACAAATAACATCAAGCAATAGGATTTTTTTTTACCACCAATGTGGACTTTACAGTGCAGTTTATTTGCTGTGTTTCTGTGAGTTTTTGCAGTTGAGAATGCACTCATCCATAATCTATGTGGAAGAGTTGCATACCCTTTATGAGTCACCTTTGCTTCACAGATTCCCAGACAGTGCACACAACCTATAATCCACACTGAACACCATGTTGTTGTTGTCTCGACTTATATACCACTACAGTGCTAGAGCACTCTCTGGGCAGGTTACAACATAATGATCCAAACAACAATGAGCTTCCCAGAGAGTTGGATCCTCATTTTACTGAACTTGGAAGGATGGAAGACTGAGTCAACTGTGAGCTGGCTACCTGAACCTGCCGGGATTGAACTCAGGTCATGAGCAGAGTCTTGACTGTAGTACTGCAGTTTAACCACTGTGCCATGGGGCTGGAGAAACCTTGTGCTCTATTGCACCTTCTTTTCTTTGGGATTGTCTAATGCATAACTGAAATGAAGTACAGGAAAGGATAAAGAACATGGTCAGAAAGCTTCCTGCATGGATAACTCTTATGTTCCATTAGGTGGTGACAAAACCTAATCACACTTGAGAGGGAAAGTTGGTTACCACAAGAGCCCTCATCATGTTCTTGCTAATGGCCACGCATGTAGCTTATACAGAGCATGGAGAAGATTGTGTCGAACATGTGCTGCCCTCTTATGGTATTCATTTTAAAACACACACACACAATGTCTTATTTCAGGTTAGGCTGATCTCTGGAGTCAGCCCAGTCCAAAGGTTGATACCAGGGGAGCAAAACATAAAGAGAATCCAGGAGGGAGTAATCTAGCAGCAGGAGCAATATTCAAGTCAAGGCAAATCAGTCCCATTTTACTGGAGATCAAATTAGTCCAGAAAATGGTAGCAAGGGAGACAGGATCAGGCAGTCCAATATCCAGGTGTGGGTGGACAGAGCAGATAACAGACAAGAAGAGTGTCACCGTGAAAACAAAGCACAGTCCAAGATCAGGCAGTAGTCAGGCATGGTATGGCTGACAGGTCTGGAGCTGTACATAGATAGTTCTCAGCAACTGATCTATGTACAATGATCTATGTACAACAATCTATGACTGATCCAGGACTGGAGCTTTTATGGTGGAGTTGTGTGAGTGCTACCCAGAACCCAGCTTTAAGACCTCCAGCATATTTTCCTAAACCCAGTTGCTAGTCCCAACTAGAGTAGGCCCACTGAATCAATTACTGAATGGGAAGCCAATATGCATACAAATCCCATTTATTTAATTTGTCTTCTCTAGTTGGAACTAGAACGGTTGAATCTCGCTGGAAATACCATGCTTCGCTTGAGGAGACCTCTTATTCCCTAGGAAACTCTTATTCCTAATGTGACCTTCTTGTAGTTGTACACAGACTGGTAGATTCCCATCTGGCCTGCACCTTCAAGCATTACTGCCCCTGAGAACTGGGGTTGGGTGAGCAGCCTCCGCCTCAGACAGGGTCATTTATGCACTCAAAGGCAGCCATTCTCAACCTTCTTTTGGCCACAGCCATAAACACAATATGAAAGAAAGATAGGCTGAATCAGGATTGTGTAAGTTGCATAATGAACCTTATAAGGTGGTATGTGAGGAATTGTTTCCAGTCTATGGCCCTCTTCAAATGTTTCAGGGCCCCCCAGGGAGCCATATGGCTCCTGTTGAGTATGGCTGCTCAAGGGTATATGGTCTGTGCTCCCCATGCTTGGAAAGCTCAGTGCCATACTGAGAAGATGAATCTTTCAGTAGGGACATGATAGAAGGGGTGGTCAGGAATGTTCCATCCCTACAGCAGTGATGCATTAGCTGGTCATACACTAGCTAAAATGATTTTCTCAATCTTATGTCCTTCAACACGCATATGCTTTTCTCCATGTGAGGGGGCATATAATTAACCAGGACTTCTGTCTGCTGTTGGAAACCGATTTGGGAAATTCCTTGCAGGAGGCAAGACCTCTTCAAACTGAGATCATGACACAAGGACATGGCCACCACGTGTTGTGTTTAACGGGGTGGAGCTAGCCCCACATATTCCTGCTTGCCTCTTTGTGTTCATATTGCAGAGGAAAAGAATGCCTAAATGGAGCTTGTGTATGCTGGAGAACCAGCTGAAAAGCCATAAGAAAAGAAGGCTGCTATTGAAAAATCAAAGGTGGGTAAAGGTAATCAATGAGGAGGATTCTTGGAAAAAGACAACAGATATCTCCATGGTGATACATTTCTGTGTTTTGCATCACATCCTGTAACTATGTTGTATTTAGCTGGAAGGTGTCTCACATAAGGCGTTTCCAGCTGAACTGCTTCCCTAGAACAGATACGTGATTTTAACTTCATAGGTAACTTACTGACACTCATTTGGCAAAATTATATAATCATGGATGGAATATTGCTCTCTTCCCCATTCCAACTGACAAGATATGTATTTCCAGTAGATTTGGGCTGAATGATTCTTATAAGCTTTTGTTTCTCACAAGCAAAACTAAAGAACTATATTTTTCAATTCGCAGGTGCTTAAATCAGAAAGCATGCACAAAAAAGGGGTGTGTGTGTGTGTGTGTGTGTGCGTGCGTGTGTGTGTGTAATGTAACCTTAAAAAATTAATCACATTGCATATAGTGCTGCCAAATACAGGAAATCCCAGCACTTAAACAAGAGGAAGTCAATACTGAGAAAAGCTTATTGTGGCTGCCTGCCTACTTTTTCTGAAAAGTGAAGACTCCAGTTCAGCCAGGGAAGTGTGTCTTAAAACACCCCCAGTTTGATTGTTCAGTAGATTGACAGGGATGCCCTAGCTTCTCCTTCCTCAGAGAACTGACCAGAGTTCCTTAATTAGGAACATTTACATTTCCATAAGTTTTAAAAGAACTTTTAGAAATGCCAACACCGTTTTCAATAAGAACAGAGGCTAGTTATTCTGTTGCCTAATTGTGAAGTGGAGGGGAAAGCATGTATGTGTCCCTTATGCTTTGGCAGACTCCTTGTTGTGTGATAAGGCACTTGACTGCTCTCGCAACCAATACAAGAAAGAGTACCCAAAGAAGAGTGCGCTAGAGTGAAGGGCATACTCATGTGATCTTCCCTTTTTTTTTTTAACTCTATTTAGGCAATGGTTTACCAACCAGAGACAATAAAATCAGTTACTAAAAATTGTTCTATTGTAAAATAATAGAAACCATTGCAAACAATTCATTAATACACAAGGACAGTGGTTCGCAATGTTCTTGGACTGCAATGCCCAGAAACCCCAGCCAGCACAGATGGTGGTGGAGGCTTCTGGGAATTGCAGTTGAAAAACTCCTCGGTTACCCAAGGTTGGGAACCACTGCCCTAGAACATCTAACAAGTGTAACCATTGGGGAAATAATTAGGAAAAATAATTGGGTTCTTATCTAACTTTCCTGTTATATAAACCTATTTCTTGCTGTTGTTTATGACTGCTGCTTTTCAAGCTCATCCCACATCCATCTGCTCCATCCACAGATTTTCTTTTTCATTTGTTATTTTGGCTTCTAGAAAGAAAATGTGAGGTTCACACATTTGTGTAACTTGGTGATAGCAGTCAATGAATGAAGGTGCTAGCATAAATCACAATTTGGTGAGCAACTATAGACCATGGCCTTTTAGCACATCAGAAAGATATACCAAAATGAGAGCCAATTTGGGAAGTGCTAAGAGACAATGATTGGATGTTCATGGCTTCGTTTTTTAACCAGCACTGTCACTACTTAGCTTTGATGTTAACAGCAAGACTAGAATAGAAGGAATATTGAACTAAATAGCATGTGGTCAGAGCTCTTCAGTAAAAAATGTCAAGTACAATGAGAAAGAAAGAGAAACATGAGATTTCGGAAGATGCAATAATTTACACCCTATTGGATGAACATGGAACAAAAAGGAAATCTGGATTTCTTTGCAAAAATTTGTTTCCACGGCTTTGTGCAATAAAACTTTGAATCAAATTTTTAAAATTTTAAACTCAAAGCCATTGCCTCAGCATCTTCATTATAGCATTTTGAAGTTATAGCTATATTAGTCTGTGCAATCATTTCAACAAAAAACACAAAAGGAAGGAAAGGGGAAAAAAAGACGTGGCACCTGAAAGAATAACTGCTATATTTTAAATATTTTATAAATATAAATACTATATTTTAAAGCTTTAGTCTTTAATGCAGTTAGTCTTTAAGGTGCCATAATGCCTTTTATTGCTTATGCTTTATTTTGTTTTGTGTTTCTTGTCTGAGTCATAACTTTTGTTGTTGTTACATGCAGTCAAGTCACCTCAGACTTATGGCAACCCTATGAATGAGAGATCTCCAAAATGTTCTGTTGTCAACTGCCCTGCTTAGTTCTTGTAAGCTCAAGCCTGGGGGGTCCTTTAGGGTGTCAGTCCATCTCATATTGCTCTTCCTCTTTTCCTGCTGCCTTCCGCCTTTCCCAGCATTATTGTTTTTTCCAGAGAATCCTGCCTTGTCATGATGTGGTGTTCTATTATTTCTTATCATTATCAGTAGGCACCCCCTGCAACCAAGATGATCCCCACTTAGTCTATTTCTACTAATAGAAAAATGTTTGATTTCTCTCTTATTCTTTGATTTCTTGCAAAGAAATAGGACATCAAACTCTGCCCCCAAATCTACTGTTTTGAGCTGTTGTCCCACACCCAAATGTGTACATGACAGTGCCCCAAACATCTGATCTGTTACTAACATCTGTTTCTGTGTGACCAGTATCACATTCAACTATGATAACTGTACCCAGAAACATAGAACATTAATATATCAATAGCAAACCTATTTGAACTCTAATACATTCAGTAAGCATCAAAAGTATAAAGCGAATAGGAATAATAATAATAGATGTGACATTAGCTGCCTAGTAAATGCTTTCTATGCTCAGACACATCAGCTGTTGAACTGTTCTGTTTGTTTCCTTAGAAACAAAACTGAGACATGTCTGGGACAATTTTAAACACATGTAAAATAATGTAAATTAATTCCGTGTCCATACACATATGCCAACTTAAAAATTGCTTGGGAAACATTTGCCAGAATTTAAGTAATTGAGACTAAAACTATTTCTGTGACCTCACTATTCTTGGCAAAATATGCATTTCTAATTCAGGGCCTTCAGCACTGCATCATTCTAAAACATTTTCCCATAGTTCTGGGAACTTAATCCAGCCAATAAGGATAGCCTCTGGATGTCAGGAAACTTTCAGGACAGAGATTTGAAGTAAAGATTTCTGAGACACAAGTCCCAAGTGGCCAATCTGATGCTGAGAATCTGAGACTTATGGTTGCAATCAATCAATCAATCAATCAATCAATCAATCAATCAATTCTCCTGGTTTTGCTTAAGGATGGAGAAATGTTAGCATCTGAGCCTAGTGAGCTACCATCAGCCATCTGTGCCTCAAAGTCCTCCTCATGTGTAGAAAGGAACAGGGACAACATTGGGTCCTGGAATTTGCAGGCAATATGAGGTTCATTCATTAGCTGGACCTGTTATATTTCTGCTTCTGACTGTGATTGACCAATAGAGCTCAGGCAACTTCTTTGTACTTCCCAGGCCAGCTACCTAGATGAGCTGTTGATCTCAGATGTTCTCTGTCTGCACTCAATATCACATGTCAGTGATGCTGCCATCACATATTGCACTGTGATCCCAGATGGCTACATTTCACCTGAAGCATTTTTTTTTTCTTTGCATATTCAGCCCTAAGACTCACCGGTAGATATGTAGCCGACTTTCATGCCTGCATTATTGAGATGACTATGTCGCTTCAAATTACACTTTAATTTTTATTTTGCCTCTCCAGCTTTCCAGTATGAGATAAAAGGCCTTGTTAAAGTTATTTTGTTGTTGTTGTTTAGTCGTTAAGTCGTGTCCAACTCTTTGTGACCCCATGGACCAGAGCACGCCAGGCCCTCCTGCCTCCCGGAGTTGGGTCAAATTCATGTTGGTAGCTTCGATGACACTGTCCAACCATCTCGTCCTCTGTCGTCCCCTTCTCCTCTTGCCTTCACACTTTCCCAACATCAGGGTCTTTTCCAGGGAGTCTTCTCTTCTCATGAGATGGCCAAAGTATTGGAGCCTCAGCTTCAGGATCTGTCCTTCCAGTGAGCACTCATACTTGTGATATAATCTCAAGTGCTTCTTCTTTTTTGGAATCCAACTTAAACATCAGTCATTTCTCATTCCATATAAAGTAAAAGCCTTTGTTGCAACACCCTGAGCATCACTTTGCCTGCATGGGAAATGGGAGTATAGTATAGTAACTACATACTTGGCATCTCCTTTCTTGTGGATTGGAATGTATATTGAATGTTTCCAGTCTGTGAGCCATTGTTTCGTTTTCTATATTGCAAATATCTGCTGGCTACTACCAAAGAATTTCAGAAGAAGATCAGTCTATGTTTTATAGACTACAAGAAAGCCTTAAACTATGTGGATCACGAGAAACTATGGGTTGTTCTGAAAAAAAAAAAGGGTGTGCTCAGCACATGATTGTTCTGATAAGTAATCTATATTGTGAATAAGAAGCCATCGTTAGCACAGAATATGGAGATACATAATGGCTTCCTAGAGGTAAAGGTGTCAGGCAATGGTGTTTTTAATCCCATTATCTATTCAATCTATATGCAGATCATAACATATGGAAAGCTGGGCTACATTCAGAAGAAGGAGGAGTGAAAATTGGTGGAAGATACATCAAGAATCTAAGATATGCAGATGACACCATCTTACCGGCAGAAAGCAGCAATGACCTGAAAAAACTTTTAGTGAAAGTGAAAGAAGAAAGTTCCAAAGCAGGACTGCAGATAAACGTTAAGAAGACAAAAATCATGTCTACAGAAGAACTATACAACTTTAGTGTTGACAACGAAGAAATTAAAATAGTTAGAAATTTTGCATACCTTTGTTCAGTCATCAATCCAAATGGAGATTGCCACCAAGAAATCAGAAGAAGACTGAGACTAGGAAGGGAAGCAATGAAGGAACTAGAAGAGATAATCAAGTATAAGGATGTGTCGCTGGAGAACAAGACCAAGATCATCCAAACTTTTGTATCCCAATAACAATGGATGGGTGTGAAAGCTAGTCTGTAAAGAAAGCTGACAGGGGGGAAAATGATTTGTTTGAAATGTGGTGCTGGAGGAAGGTTTTGCAGATACCCCCGACTGCCAGAAAGTTGAAACAAGTGCATCTTAGACCAAACCAAACCTGAACTATCTCTGGGGCAACAATGATGAAGTTGAGGCTGTCCTACTTTGGGCACATTATGAAAGCAGGATTTTCTGGAAAAGACAGTAATTCTGGGAAAGGTTGAAGGCAGCAGGAAAAGGGGGAGATCAAATACGACATGGATTGACTCCCTAAAGAAAACACAGACTTGAGTTTGCAGGAGCTGAGCAGGGCAGCTGAAGACAGGACCTGTTAGAGATTGCTCATTCACAGGGTCGCCATGAGCCAGAGGCAACTTGGTGGCAGATAACAACAACAAATGTTTAGTGACGTACGTATGACTTGCTTTTTTGTAGGGCTGTAGATACAGATGTATGAATAGGGTGAGTCAGATGCATCACATCCCACCATTGTAACTAGATATGGAGGGGTGTGGAGTAGACTATATAGCTTAGAAAATAGCTCACCTACTCTGAAACTCCAGGAAACCAGTATGGCTTTTTCTGATGTTTGTGGTAGAAAGGTCAAGAGGTGGCTTACCTGCAGGAGTTTACAATTCGTTTAAGTCTCTTCCAGCAATTTGATATTCTCTTCCCCCCCCCCCAAACAGACCTTACAAGGCTCTTTTCTTTGCCAGTCCATTTCTCCATTTGTGCAGAGTCGTTAGGGAAACGTTTCCCGATATTCTAGTAGCAATATAACTTCTTTTACTATGAAATGGGCGCTTCCAATGGTTGTCTTATGTCCTCCCTAGTAATACAAGGTATCTTTAGTTTTGATTTTAAAAAATGAGATTTTTAAAACCCATTTTACACCATGAAATCCCTCCCCCCAAAGTTACCCCTAATAATAGAGTTAGAATATCTCCCTTGCCTTTGAGGAAAGCTGTAGGATCTAATGGTGGAAAAGGTACTGTGACGATTGCCCCACGTCACTCCTGTCACTCATAGTCTGGACCTAATTTGCATGAGCCTATGGGAGGATTGGAGGGGCGGAGTCAGCAGATATATAAAGGTTTGGCAGGAGGAGTCAAGTAGGAGAGAGATAAGAGATGGGATAAGAGATGATATAAGAGCTAAGATAAGAATTTGGAATCAGAGATAGAGAAGAGTCAGATAGATAGTCAGATAGTCAGAGAGATAGTGAGAGAAGAGAGAGAAGGAACAGATATTAATAAAGATAAGCTGGTCAAGATAAATAGATAGAGCGGGTGGTGATTGGTTATGTGGCAAGATCTATGATATCTTAATGATTTGATGGTGTACAATGAACCTATGAATAACATCTGTGATTATGATTAAATTTGATACACTTCAATAAATAAGTTCTGTTGGCAGTTACTAGACAAGTGTTTGACTAAAGTCTTTTATATTGTGGATAAAGGAAATCCACTGGTGGCAGTGAGGGAAAGGAAAGACCGAACCCTTTGTGAGAGCATAACACGTAGGTGCCTCAAAGGGGTGGACGTCACAATTGTTGTCAGCTGGTGGGATACGTAGCGTGAGCTCTTTATTTGGTGAAACAAGCAAGGGCCACGTGGTCAACGTAACAGGTACACTTTCCAATCGGGGGTGATTCATGGCCTGAACAGAGGCACACTTCACGGCAAAATGGCTTGGTGGTAGTTTGCTGTTCAGAGTTCCAGAAAGAGGATGGTGCAAAAAAAATGAATTTCTCATAATCCACTTTGCAGAGCTGAACTGAACTGTACTGAGATAAAATGGCAAGCTGCATTAAGCTTGGGGAACTGACAACAAACGTTGCAAAACCAAACAAGCAATCCGGTTGCAAATTGATACCTTTGGCCTAATTGTGTCTGCTTGATGAAAATGAGTTCTTGGCCCGTGAGGGAGAATGTGGAAGCAAAGGGCATAATTATCATTCAAGGCAGTGTTCTTCAATTGTAATCATCAGCATTGGCCTGAACTTGCTCTCATTGACCCTGATTAGAAGGCAATTTCGCAATGAAAAGCAATTGGGCACAGAGGCACCAAAAGGAGTCCGGCTGATTGCACCTCATCAAATGTGTTCCATTTCAAGTGGAAAAGGTGTTTGATAATCCACCAAACTCATTTATATGATGAACACATGTTACGTAACCAGCCACAAAGAAACTCCAGGTCATGTAGTGCTCACAGGCAAATATGTGGCTGCCATTTTGATGAGTTTTCTCAAAGCAGTTTTTAAAAAGTCCACAGGGTGGCATCAAGCAGTTCAAGTCATTGCAAACTTAACTTTTAAAAACTACAGCTCTCAAAATTCTCAGAGCTGTAGCCCAAACCCACACATTTCCAATTTTCTAAAACAGCCCTACTAGGCATTGCAGAGTCAGATGGAAATAAATTTCAATGAAGAAAAAAAACATGCATCGGGCAGTATAACTGATTCATTCAATGACTCAAAATTTATTCCATGATCTTGGGAAAAAGCAGTGAGGAACACTCGGCTTCTATACCTCTGTACTGCCCTGCCAGCTCTTACCATGTGTCACTTCAAATTTAGCTTGTCTCAACTGGGAGTTGTAGTCCCCTCTGAAGTAACTTTTCCCATCTCAAGGGAACTTTTGGGGGACTATAGCTCCCAGAATAATCCTGTACGTGGGGCCATTCTGGTCCTGTTGTGGGGAGGTGTTTTGGGAGACTCACTTTAAACAAGTAACTGTTCCCATTTTGAGGATTCAATCTGGTGTGCAAGAGAAGTGTTAACTCAAGTTTGTCAAATTATGGTTTGTCTCTGTAACCCATAAGGAGAGAGCAGCCAGGGAATACTACCACACGAGGCTCCTTTGAGCTTGTTCACGTATTCCAGGGAAACAAATTCTTCTGCTCCAGTTCTCTTACCACAGTACCATTCTGCACACACTATCTCTCATTCAGTTTTTAAAGTCAAACAGAATTGAACTTGATTAGTATTTGGCTGGAAGACCACAAGTAATCTGTGGGCATGGCTGGCAAAGAATTCTGCCTAAAATCGTGGCGAGCTGCTGCCAGTCAGAGTTGCCAATACTGGGCTAGCTAGACCAATAATCTGACTCTGTGTCAGGCACCTTCCTGTCTCTATGAATACCTGCTTGCTCCAGTGGGAAGATGATCTCTGCAGCTCTTCACATAACAATGTACTTGCTTGATTGCCCAGCTTGATGCCTTGATTGCTCAGTGTTTAATGAGGAATGGTTTAATTATGAACTGATTGAGAAATATTGAGTTTGAGGTGATAGCATGGTGTTTAGGAAATAATCTGAATCTGAGTAGTCTTTGTGACTGATGGGTTTTTTGGGTTTTTTGGTACATCTAAGTTATCATTTGTTGCTGCTGAAGAAAGTGCATGTGTGATTTGTCCAGCCTTTTGTGTTGGAAGGCACACTGAGAGCCAATGTGGTGTGGTGGATAGAGTCAAAGGCTAGGATTTAGGAGACCTGGGTTCAAATCCCACTTCGGCAATGGAAATTCACTGGATACTGAAATTATAAAACCACTCCTTAAATACCTCACATGCCTTGAAACCCCATTAGGCTTACTGTAAGTCAGATGTGCTTTGATGGCATCTAAGAACAACTGTCTTGAACAACTATGAAGGAACTTTCGGTTGCTTGATTCCTTATCTATGGATTGTACATTTTCTAAGTTTATATCTGTAACCTGCAGAGCATATTTATAAATGATATGATCCTTTTGTAATTTTGAGTTGATATTATACAGACAACTTTCATCTGTTTAAAGATATGTTGACCCAGACAATTAGAATAGCATTTCCAAATATCTGCAAGGCACCAAAATGGGGTGTTTTCTCCACATCTACAGGCCTATCCAGATGGGTTATATAGATCACTATTTGATTGCTTTTGGTACTCCTAATTATCCCATTGTGTAGCCCATGGGGATAATTAGTTTGCACCTAAATGGGTAGTGTTATCTGAGGTGATAACCCTGTGATGCATTAGGTGGACTGTGACATTAAAAGGGAGCATGGAGAAACCCCATCCTCTATTTTCAACTTCTTTAAAAAAAATATTTCCCAATTGACACAGTACAATTCTATTGAAGGTGCATTTTTGATACAATAAGTATAATAGGTGTACCATGCTAGGTTGACGCATTGCTGTTTCGCTATACCACTTACTTAATTTAACAAAACACAAAGGAAAGTCACCATGGCCTGCTGAATGATGGCTGCAGGAAAAGGCAGGAAAGGGGACTATGATGACTAGCCATGTTCTGTCATTTTGTCTTCTGGGTCTGTCTTACAGTAAGCATGCGTCTTGCTTTGTTGATTTGTTCCTTAATCATATGGGGCAGGTATTGTAGTCTGAGGAATGCATTTTGTAGATCCTTGAGTTTGGAGTCTCTATCCTGTGGGTCAGAGCAAATGCAGTTGTATCTAAGGGCTTGGCTATACATAATGGATTTTGTTATGTGTTCAGGATGCAAGCTGGAAGAGTGCAAGTAGGTGTTTCAATCAGTGGGGTTCCGGTATAGTGTGGTGCTAAGAGGCCCATAGTTGTAGTGTCACGGTGGTGTCTCGAAAATGCGCCTGTTGCATAGTTTGTTCCAGGGTGAGGTTGATGTTTGGGTGAAAGTTATTGAAATTCTGGTGGAATTTTTCTAGGGAATAAATTTGGATGTTTATTTAAACATAATTTACTAAACACAAAACCTTGTTTTTCTTCAGTTTCTTGCTTTTGAATACCCTAGTGAAGTCTTTGTATAAACACTCACTCACTCACTCACTCACTCATTCAATTTAGCCTTTTTCCTATGACTGGACATAAAATGACTCAAAATAAGATTAAGAAAAACCACAAATAAAAACATTTAAAAAATTAGAAAAACGTGCACAAAATTAAGTCAATTTGCCATAAGCCAGAATTGACTTGATGGCACAAAATTATTTTAATTATATTGTTTGACTCGACCGTCAATGGTCAATATTTTTCTAAGATGAAACGGGGAATGGTGTAAGTGTGACTTTATGAAATGTGGAAATAGCAGGTGGTCAACAGTTAAATTACATAATAAGTAAGATGATATGTTGCTTATACTTACTATGTTAAGCCTTGTATGTATTACTTGTAACATGATGGATTGTCATGATTTATATAAATAATTTTTTTAAAAAATTATATTGTTTGACTAGAAGTAACCAAACATTCTTCAAGATACTGATTCATCTTTTGGCAGTTTCAGCTATCTAGAATCTAATGCTTTGAAAAAAATTAAATCCAGATGGAGTATGACATCTTGAGAAAACATAAGCACAGATGTCGTTTACAAACCTGTGAAGAGTGTTTTTCCTTATTATATAATTGTTATATAATTCTTGATTTCAAGAATTGTAAGCAGTAAATGAAAACTTTATATTTGTACAAATATCCATAAGCAAGCAAGGAGGGAAGGAAGGAAGGGAGAGGGAGGGAGGGAGGGAGGGAGGGAGGAGGGAGAGAATGAGAGAGGAAGGAAGGAAGGAATCCAGATCAAATTGTGAACAAGAGACAGAAAAAAAATATGAGTGTTGAAGAAGTTGTATCAGGGTTAAAAAGGCAAATTGAGGACTGAGTTCTTGATGTAGGAGAGCCATCTTGTGGTGACTGGAAATCATAGATGTACATAGAACCAGACTCTCACAGAATGGGAGATGGAGATGTTTTGGGTTTATTAGTTTAGTGAAACAAATATTTTCCCCATGCTTCCTAGTACTTTTATTTTTTTTGTGTTTGAATATTATGTGTACTTATGTATTATGTATACAATACAACTAAAATTATTTGGAAGATAATCAGTCAACATGTTGAGGAGTTTATATTTTACCTGCTTCAAAAATATTAAGGCACTGAGGAGTGAACATCACTGAGCTTGGTACATTTATGGGTACATAAATGAACACACATAGGATTGGACTGCATGACTGGTATGTACATTTCTAAACTTGAGCCATGATCCAGGAGATTGCACTCCTAAGCAGGGAGGAGCCCAAGCACATTTACTGTATGAACTAGGGAATATATTTTTACCATCATCATATATACAACCAATGCTGATTGTTGCCAATTTCTCTTATAAAAAAATGGCAATGGTTTTTTTGCAAAGTTAATTTGTCTCTAAACTGATACTTAAGGCTAGAATACAGCTAGTTGCAGCCAAGAGTGTCTGTGAGAGGCAACCAGCATGAGGGCGGGTGGGTGAAGGACAAAGCTTCAAATGCAAAGAATGTGTGGTGGCCACCTAACTGGCCGCCTCTTTTCTATCCCAGTTTGAAAAACAAAACAAAACACCTCCAAATATTAAAAATAATACTGTGGAGGCAGCCGTGAGTGGCTTAAGAGAGGCAGCTAGCAGAAGAGTGAGTGACCACCACAAACTTGTTGCATTTGAGGCTTTGTCTTGTGCCCAGTCACCCTCCCACTGTATGCCTCTCACAGCTGCTCACCATTGCCACTGTTGGTGTCGTTTTAAATATTTCTTTATTTGTTTTATTTCCTTCAAATTGTGACAGTGCTAGTTCAGTATTACAGATAGAAATATACATATATAAAACAGATCAGACTGTAAGGTTTCCTTGCAGCTCAAAACCCATGATCCTGGCATCCATTATTTGATGAACTCTCACATAGTCGAGCACACATGCCAGCATGAGGATAGGCAGGCACAGGACAAAACCTCAAATGCAATGATTTTAAAAGCCCATGTAGCCTCATGATATACAACACAATTTAAACAGATTAAAAGTTGTCAAAGGAAGACGCTCATCAACTCCAAAACCATGTGACAAGTACATGATTTTAAACTGACTTCAAAACCCCTGATCCATCATCTGATTTATTTCAATAGTGTAACTGTGCTTTATGTATCTTTTTTATTTTGACTCTGCTGCCTCCTACTCGCTACATCTATAACCTATAATGAGAAAGTACCATTTTATTATTATCCAGTGTGGTCTAGCAGGTAGAGTGATGGACCAAGATTCAGGAGATCTGGGTTCAAATCCCCACTTGACCATGGCAGCTCACTGGGGGAATGACACTGGAAATGCTGTTCCTTAAATATCTCACTTACCTTGAAAATTTTATTAGGCTCTCTCTAATTCAGGTGAGACTTCCTGGCAGATAATACACACATCTCTTTTTAACAAAGAAGTCAATTGTGAGTGGGTGGGACATTGGCCCACAGCTGGGGTTGACCTCAGTGTCTTCCCTGCCTCTCTAGGGTCCCAACTGAGGATCGATGGAAGGCTATGAATGGCTTTCTTCCCCGGCCGCTACCCAAAGGAAGTACAGGAAGGAAGCTGCCAAGAGTAGACCTTTGGTCTAGATGGGCGGGATAGAAATCCAATAAATAAATAAAATAAATAAATAAATAAGGAGAATGAAAAGGTTTACTATTCCTTCTTCCGGGGGTGTTATGGGGCTGTGCAGCTTGCCCACAGCTGCACAGACTGGCTCTTCTCCTGACATGGAATGTGGGGAATTGAATCTCTAACCTCTGCCTCTGCAGCCAGGTACTCAACTCACTAAGCTACTCAGCCAGCTGTAGTGGTGAAGAAATTCTACATTTAAATGTGTTCCAAGTTGGCATATATGGTCTGATCCCATTTCTGATACCTATAAGGAAGGGTGCATTCTGATGGTGGAAGGCAACTGAGTGCAACGTTTAATATTCTTTCAGTTGTGCGATATTTATAAATTAGAAGAAGAGGAAATAAAATCTTTGGGTGGAAAATGATATGCATCAATTATTCACTGTAATAAATGTGATTTAGATGTGGACAGAACATGATTTTTCATGCAGAATGATAATCATTCCTGGCTCTACCTCTCAACTTGTAACATGGCTCCAGCTCCTGGAATGACCTTCCAGTTCCGACTCATGGATAGCTCTCTCCTCTTGGCCTCCTGGGCTCTGAATCCTGGCTCCCACTTGACAGTGCTATACGAGTCAGCTCTGACCAGTCATTACCATTTTAGAGATGGAGAAGCGAAAGAGGGAAGTTCACAGCTTACCCAAGATCTAGTTTATGTTGCAACCTAAAAAAAAAAGCATCCTGGAGTTCCAGTTTCTGTTGCAGTAATAATAAGGGTCTTTGAGACAGGAGATGGATAGGAATTCACCTCACTTCCCAGAAGGGATAACTCCTCCATTTTGCAGACTGTGGAAGGAGATATCAACTGGCATGTGAAATGGCAGTATATTAATAGTTATTTATGTTTTTGATACTGTATTCTGACTGCTAGAGATGGGGAGTGTTCCTTGACAAATTGTCTGGCAACTGTGCCAAAATGATTTGCCTGACTTCAGGTTCTGGGTACCCTGACCTGGTAGGTGGAGGGTGCCCCTTGTTACTCCACCTGACTAACATCTTGGGACCCACCATTCCTGTCCATTGCTGGTACAATGCATCTATATATGCAATGTACTGTACACAGCAGTATGTGATGCTGAGCACACTCAGTTGTCATAATAACAACTTTTTATTGAGAAATACTTATTTTGGAGATTAAAAATACCTTCAAATGGAAGTCATTGCTGCCTTTTGCATTTCTTTCCCCTACATGAAAAAAATGCAAGTTTATCTTTGATTACATTCATAGATAACACAATTTGCAGCTCATAAATGGTGCAATTATTTTACACAAGTATGGTTGTTTACATTCAGAGAATCGATATTTTGTTCATTCTGTATAGTACCTTTACAATAAAAGTCATAGCTCCAGGAAACAATATGTGATTAAATGACGCATGGAGTGGGAACTAGTGATACCTGAATGTTCTGACATGTGTTCACAGGACAAGAACATGCTGTCTCTGTCATGTTTTTGTGTAGAAGCATTGTATGAACAGAGGTACCTTGACTCACCTGTAGTAGCTTTTTTTTGAAACTCTCAAGAATAATGACTCAGCCACAGAAGAACAGGAGGAGATGGCAGCGTGCCCAGTTCTAAATAATGACATCTAAACTAGCAAACGATTGCTTAAGATCTAAGAAATGCACTGCACTCCATATCTGAGAAAAATGATGAGGGAGCAACAGACACCAACATGTGCCAAAATGGTCTTTCTAGCTGCAATATTTTAAAACCATTCTTCTAAATGTTGTATGTTTCATTATCTCTAGCTATTCACTCGTCTATAAATCCACAAGTGAATTTCTCACCAATAATGTTTTGTATCTGCATGCACTCATTTCAGCTGAATAAGTCATAGGACCAATAGTGCTACCTAAGGATCAGTAGCATATTCAAATATTTTTTTCTCAAATTTGTAAAAGTTTAAAACACCAAAAAGTCATATGGAATTTTAAGGACAGACACATTTTATTTGTACAAGATTTGATGGAATCTAGCCCACTTCTTCAAATGCATGAAGGCTGTAAGGATGCCATCATCTGTTGCCTATATTGATCTAAAAGAAAAGAGAACGAAGATGTACTACTATTCTTGTGCTGGCTTTAAATTTGAGTCACTCTGAACAGTAAAACATCACATTAAAAGGCTGAAGAATTTAGAAGTAGAACTCACTAATTTATTCCTGGCTCTTCTAGGAAAAAAAAAAAGGTGCAGAACCCTTTGTTTCCAGGTATATTTATCTGCTAAAAGAAAAAGAAAACACACCTGCTTATTTACCATAACAATTTTGTGCAAACAGTAACATACTTTATTTTATTTATTTATTGTACACCATTCTGGCTGTCCTCAGGCAAAAGAACAATAGCATTTAAGCAAAATTAACATATATTATTTTGCCACAAAAGGTGGCATATTAATATTATTTCTTATTTTTGCTTATATGCTATTGTTCCTTTGCCTGAGAACAGCCAGAATGGTGTACAACAGCAAAGCACGTAACAAACATAGCAATCTAGAAAGATAGAAATCAAAAGGGGTGAGAGCACAGATAAAGTTAGGGTGCAGCCTAAATCACAAGCTGGTTTTCAGTTTTTGAAGTCAATTTATTGTCACATGGTCTTTGTACTGGTGTGTATTTCCTAACAGGAGAACTCCCAGTCCGATGCAGAGACAGACAGCATTCAACCCAGACTGACAAGGGTGGGTGGGGATTGTGATACTCTTCCACCCCAAGGTAACATACAGAATAGTTTAAAACAACATAAGGTGTATTTCACCACTGTGTTGTCCCTTGTGCCTCAGGTGAAGATGTTGCTGAAAGGTTTTCCCTGCCTGCATCCACCTACATCACTCACACCTCCACTATGGGATCTGTGATTGGTTCTTTCTCAACTTCAGGACTGACCATTTGACACCCCCCCCCCCCCCCAGAAGAAGAGCCCAGCAAAGGTGAGTAAATGAGAGGATCAAGGTCTCTTCTCCAGGGAGAAGGAGTGTCGGGGACTTTCCTAGACTGAGAGGCTTTTCTATCTTGCTTATGCTTTCTCTCTTAACACTGTTAGGTATCTGAACCTCCCACTCAGAGTGGATGGCCAAAAGTCAGCCGGTGGCAGCAGTCCCTGTGTCCTTTTGCTTGCAGTTACAGAAACCACTATTTACTCTTCCCTGTTGTCTCACCCAATCTACCTCCTTTCCTTTAACACAAAAACAAAAACTGCAGTGAGAACACCTACCCTTTTGTTAAATTAAGTGTTAGCTCTAAGAGATTTTTCTGAGTAAATACAAGCAAGGTCAGGCTACCAGTGGGTGATGGAGGGAGAGAAAAAAAAGGAGGCTGAACTCCTGTAGAAGCAGTTTGGGGTAGAAACAAGATGTTGTACACACACCTGCCACAGTGAACCTCAGCTGGAGGCAGGTGAGCTTTAAAGAGAAGAGGAAAGAAGTAAATATTATTGGAGGGGGGAATTCTGAGAACTAGAATGTTGGCTGTTCTTGTAAATCATTTTAGTTTCTCTTTCATCTCTTCATTGCTGCCTTTAAGTATTTTTTTTACAAAGTTTAAATATAGGCACCAAACATCGTTGAACAGGAAATGACAATCAGAGGAAGAACTGGCAGATGTTGTATACAGAATTTCTTGCTATTTTAGCCTTCTCAGTTACCATGGTGTTTAATAAACCTTTAGTGGATTTTTCACTTTCCCTTATTATTTTATATACATTTTATGCATTAATTTTATTGTATCTTTTCTTATTGTGAATGGCTTTGGATTTTTTTTTTAATGAAAAGAGTACCTGAAGTGCCTTGAAATAAATAACATTGTTTGCTGTATAGCTCGGTGAGTTAGGTATCTGGCTCCAGAGCCAAAGATTGGGAGTTTTATTCCCCGGTGTACCTTCTGGGAGAAGAGCCAGCCTTTGTAGCCTTGGGCAAGCAGCACAGTCTTTGGATGACCCCAGAAGAAGAGAATAGTAAACCCCTTCTGAATGCTCTATACTTGGAAAATCCTGGAAACGGTCAGAATTGACTTGACAGTATGTAATTATTACTATTAGGATAACATAATATACAGGTGTGCATTTGGAAATAATTGGATTTTTATAACAAAATTGACAGTATCAGATGAATGACATGATGGGGAACTTGCTAGAACCCCACATGGCAGTAAAGGTCACTGACAAGGTCACCTGGATTGGTTCATCTGCTCCACCATTGGAACATGCATTTTCACCTATCATTCTGGCAGGTATCACTTTGCTTGTTGCATCCATTTTGGCAGTTAGGGTTTGCCTTCAGTTGTGGCAGTGATGACTGAATTTGATGGCCGAGTTGCCATTTGGGAAAATAAATTGTTATTGGGCAAACGGGTTGCCTAATGAAATGTAAACACCAGAGCACCCCCTGCTCTGGGCTAGACAGTGATGGAGGTATTCTGAAGGAGGAACAGTAGAGGTACTGCCAGTTTGCTCACTGGCTTTTGGCCTAGCAAGCAGGCAGGTGGTATTGATGGTGACCAACAGCAGAAGCTGATGAGGTGAAGCCATTTGGGGGGGGGGGATGAGCTGTTTGGAGGTGCTTTGTTCTACAGTCCTGCTGGCACTGGTGATTGCATCTGGTACTTTTATTTCAGATGGATATAACTCATTAACTTTGTTATGAAAGCCACATCCCATACTTTTTTGAACCATCTGTTTATATGTGGAGTTCAAATTTTCTTTTTGCAATTGTCCTCAGGGACAAGAGGCTACTAGGATCCCCACTATGTCTCTCACACAGAGCACTACTTTCCCCAGAGCTGTTCCATCCACTAAGAAAGTTGGCCAAGTTCCCAGCATGCTTGGTGGGTGAACCTGCTAAGAACTTTACTCTCCTCAACTTGAGAGTTGGGAAGGAAGGTGACTGAGAGAACCCACCCTAGCCAATTCACAGATATGGTCCTGATCCACCTTTACAGAGCTAATCAGACCCCGGAATTTACATAAAATGGGGGTCATCTATAAGGGCAACACCTTAACTGATGGTCCTTTCTACAAGCTTTGTGAAGGAGGGTCTTGTACAGCAGACATATTTCCACTTGGCCACTATCAGCAGTTCAGTTTCACTGTCAGCACTATGTGGCATCCAGCAGCACAGAGAACGGTTTTCCTCAGAGTGTCTCTGCTAATTAACTTGTTGTGTATTGTCAAGGTGACTGTGGCCAGAGGTAACCCTTCCAGGCTTTCTAGATATTAAGTACTCAACAGTGGTTTACTAGGACTCAATGATCCATAGGGTCCTTTCAAGCTCTGCACTTTTAAGATTATGATTATGATTATTCCCTCCTTCTGATGGTGGTCTATGCAGCTTGCGGGGGTACAAAGTGCTTATCAGCCACATACAATCCAGGTGATCTCAACTGGTCCCTTCTTTGGGAATCTTGGTTTTGGTTGCCAGTGACACATGCTTACACTTGATAATATTTACTAATTCCTCCATTGCTGCCCTTCCTAGTCTCAGTGTTCTTCTGGTGTCCTGTCTGCAGTCTCCATTTGGACTGATGATGGAACAAAGGTATGCAAAATCTCTGACTATTTCAGTTTCTTCATTGTCAACAGCAAAGTTATGTAATTCTTTTGCAGTCATCATGATTTTTGTCGTCTTAACATTCAACTGCAGTCCTGCTTTGCTACTTTCTTCTTTCACTTGCCCTAAAAGTCATTTCAAGTCATTGCTGCTTTCTCCCAGTAAGATGGTGTCATCTGAATCTAGAAACCCTGAAAGGCCATCCTGTGCTTTTAAAAAGCACCCAGCCTTCTAAGGAAAACTGGTGTGCTTAGCTGGAGAATGCCCAACGGATTAACGGGCATTATGAAAAAAAGGTGGTGATAAATTACAGATAGAAATGCCGATACAAGGCACTGATGAAACTTCCTTTAACTCACCAGCCCTCAAGGGGTTAACTTTTTTCTTGCCCCTTTAGTCTCCCACTGCTAAATTCTGCAATCAAACCAGGAAATAAAAGGAAGAACAAGGGAACTAAGTTTTTTTAAAAACCCTGACCACACTTTCCTCTCTTTATGACATCAAAAACAAGCAGGCAGAGACGGACTTTATTGTTGGATATGCTTGCTTTCAGCAAGGAAGAAGCCAAGCCCTATATAAGTAAAGGTGGACTTTATATTTTGTAAATGTCACAACGCATAGACAAAAACGTGCTGAGACAGGAGTGAGAATGGCACGAAGGAGCTGACCTGGTGCTCAGAATCATACAATAAACGAGCTTTCATGGATTAAAACGCCACTTTGTCAGGCTTGTTCCTGTGTGAAGAACTTAAAGTCCAAAATTTAAAAATCTAAACATACATGGCAAGATGGATTTAGCCAGAAAGTTGCTCTTAGATGTTAAGTCCAGCAGTTCTTGGCAAGATGGGGTTCCCCAGGCTTGTCTCTTAGATGGAAGTCAGGAGCCTGGTTGCTGTCTTATGGTTACAGCTTAGGCAGCTGTGGGATGAGTGTAACAACCCATTTCCCCAAGCATGGATTTAGCCAGCAAACTTGCTCTTAGATATTAGACTACATACTACAATATCATGAAAAGGTGACATGTTAATATGCATCTCCAGAGGTGAGGATTTTTCCTTCACCAAATTCTGCAGTGACCAACTGATGGAGAGTCTTGTGGGACTTGGAAGCTTGCCTTTTTACGCTGTTTTAGTGATTCAATAAAACTATTACTTAGCCATGATTTCAGATTTTATAGGTGGACCATATGGATACATTTCTTTTTTGCTTCCCTTTTTGGTGTTCACAGAAATAGAAGGGCTTGTGGTTTCTGTTTTCCTCCCTCCCTCCGAAGCTTTTGGTCTCTGTCTGTTGGGGGCATCTTGGAGGAACACGGGATACCTGCCTTTCATACTCAAGTCAGGCTGTTAGGCCATCCCTAGCGCCGTGTTATGAACTTCCACTGCCAGTAGCTCTCCAGGGTTTTAGACAGGAGAACCATGCAGTGACACTGCATGCGTTTCTGTCTTATAGATCTAGCAAGTTATATTCCTGTGGACTTGCAGGTGTATAGCACGAAGAGCGGGAATTGTTGAAGAAAGAGTATGCAGAAAGATTTCCAATAAATCCTCAGAAAATAGGCTTTCAGTAGATTTTCTTATGTCCAGATTATAGTCCAGGTAATAGTGATCAACGGAAAGATTTTCCAAAATGAAGATTCGTTTCTCTGTGTTTAATTTACTGGCAGACTTGTTGCCAATGTTCGCCTGAATCTCTGCCCGCTGAAAATCCCAGTCAAAGTTGCCCGTCGGGCTGTGTAGGACCTCAGTCAAAACGGTCCTAATTCCGGACCACTCCCGGAAAGCACAAAAGGCGTTCGCTTTTGTTCGTAAAGCGTTGCGCTTTCGCTTTCGCTTTCCCTGAGAGTCGACGGAAGCCCTTGTCAGAGACTAGCGAAGGGCGACGGGTGGCTGCGTCGAAGGTAAAGCAACCCTACCCGTGTTAGAGGCGAGCCTGGGCTTGGAGAGGGGCAGAAGGGCTTAAAACCCCCCAGAGAGCCTCGGGACGGGAGCAAGGGAGGTCCGGCGGCGTCTCCGTGTTCAACGCCGTGGCAGTTCCTTAGGTGTGTGGGCGAGAGGAGGGCGAGGGCAGCCGAGCGGAAGGGGAAGGAGAAAAAGTCTCCTTCCACGTCTAAGGCACGGCCGGAGAAAGTTACTTTTTTTTTTTTTGGCTTACAACTCCCGGGATCCATATGTCCTGCACCCATATGCGTAAACTGTCCCCATCTGCTTTTTTGTTTTGCTTAAAATATCGTATACTTACGCTACATAGGGGTTTAAATAAAGAAGAAAATCGTCTGGGGGAGGGTAAATTGTTGCATAGAATCACATTAAGACGAAACGGGAAGATTCTGCTCTTGATTTTGTTTGTGCTCTCTCTCTCTCTCTCTCTCTCTCACACACACACACACACACACACACACACAGAGAGAGAGAGAGAGAGAGAGAGAGAGAGAACATCAAACGAATGAGAGGCCACCACGTTTCAAGGAGTTCCTTCCATTGTAGGTCCAATAGCTCTTGCCATCAGGAAGTTCCTTTTGATGTTTAGCTGAAATCTCCTTTCTTCTAATTTCAATCCATGCTTTGAGGCCTTCCCTTTGAAAGCCACAAGAAAACATACATGCTCCGTCTCTCATGTGACCGTGATTCAAGTATTTAAAGATGCTTATTGTGTAATATCTCATCCTTCTTTTTCAAGGCTAAACGTATACAGCTACTTCAGCCATTCTTCATAGGGCTTAGTTTTCAGACCTTTGGCCATCTTTGTCCTCTATCTGGATACATTCTGGCACATTCATATTCTTCTTAAACTGTGGTTCACAGAATTAGCCACAATATTCCAGGTGGTGTCTGAACAAAGCAGAAGAGTTCTGTTATCTCCTTTGTTCTGGATGCTATATTTCTGTTGATTCGGCCACATAAAGCATTTGACTGTTTTTCGCTGTTGTGTCACACTGTTGAATAATGTTTAGTTGGGATGAGATTTTTTGAATTAAAGGACTTCCAGTCTTATAATTCAGTAGGACACACACACACCCCGCAGGGCCAAATTATGGTGGTGGAAGCCTTCGAACTGATAGGAGGTAGAGCAGCCCCCTCACTTCCATGCTGTTCCCATGCCATCTTTTTCACTTGGCAAGGAAAGCACCCCCTTACCCGCTGCACAGTGGGAGTTGGAAGGATTCCCTGTGACTCTCAAAGGTGCGTGGAAGAATCTGATGGAGGCTGCAAAGATCAACAATACATGAAATACATCTCAACATTTCTGCCATCTTTCTGTGTAAATGTAGCAAGCTTTCCATTCAGTAAATTATGAAAAGTATTCAAATTACAAGGAAGGAGATTTTGATTAAATATTAGGAACAACTTTCTGACTGTAAGAACAGCTTGACAGTGGAATAGACTACCTTGGATGGTAGTAGACTTTCCTTCATTGGAGGTTTTTAAATAGAGGTTGGATGACTATCTCTCAGAGATACTTTAGCTGTAGAATTCCAGCTTTGGCAGGGAATTGGACTCAGTGACCCTTGAGGTCCCTAGCAGCCTACAGTTCTTTGATTTTGTGACCACTATACTGTGGTGAATTACTGTGTATGCAAATAGAAATTGTGCATTCATCAGATTTGCACAGTGCCTGTAGGTTGCCGGTTGTGCAACCCAGACATGTAAGTGGCACATGACAGGGAACTTGTCACTCAACACAATCCACCAGACCTCTTTCTCCCCTTCACTCTTACAAAAAGGCTTGTTCAGTTGTCTCTGGGTGAGACTAAACAAGGTGGGGGAGTGAAGAAGAGAAAGTAGGTGTCATTGTCTGTTTCCTCCTTTGCTTTTTGCAAGAGGTTGGCAGCAAAGATGAGGCTGATGGGCAGTAGCTGGCAACTGTGGTGACCAGAAGATAAACTCATGAGGGAGGGAGCCCATTGCGGCTGCCCTGTTCAAGGGCTCCGCAAAGCCGTGAGCCATCACCAAAAAGGAATTGTCCAGCTTTTCTGTCAGATGAACGTGATTCATAAGCTCTGCCACAAGAGCCTCTTCCCATACCTGTTCAAACCATCTTTTTGTATCTACAATTGTAACGTGGCTGCAGTATTTAGCATGAGGAATTCTGACTGTGGTTGGTATATACAAAATCACTTAGCTATGTGTAAACCCCAAAGTTTCTACCTTTGTTGTTCTTTTTAATTTTTCAGATTAAGAATGGTTAACGTCCAATCCCGACTGACAAAAGAGGAGAAGAGGAGTCTGTCCTATTTGGTGGGAAGCAAACAGTTTAGCCTTCTTTATAAAGGAAGTGTTCATGGCTATAGCGCTAATGCATTTCATAGTATATGCAACCGCCAGGGCCCAACTGTGGTTGTGGCATACAATGGAAGTGGTTATATTTTTGGAGGCTTTACCGTTGAGAGTTACACTTCCTCTGAGGGGTATCTGAACGATGGAAAAGCTTTCCTCTTCAGACTGAAAGGGAAAAATGGGGAGCTTGGCCCTCTAAAAATCCCAGTCAAAATTGCCAATCAGGCTGTGTATGACTATAGTCAAAATGGTCCCAATTTTGGAGACAGTGCCCTGATATTCCTGTCAGAAAACGGTGCAGCAGTAGCCACAAAAGCTGGCAGTGCCACTTATACCTTCTCTGCAGAGGACTTACATGGCAATGACCAGGTCCTTTTGGAATGTGAAGTATACAGAGTAGAAGGTGAGTTAAAAAAAATTTTAAAAAATAATTTCTCTTTTGAAGCCAGTTGACTTTCATTTTAAAGATTTTTCTTTGTTTTCCCTTAGATGTTGGTGATATGATGGAAAAGCCATGGAGGAAAATTGAATGGACACCTGGGTATGTTTATGACATGAGCAATCTTTGTAATAACCAGTGACCACACCTTTTTATAAGGTAGCCTTTCCAAAGGTACTATTTCCCAGACTGTTGGACTACAGTTCCCATCCCCAGTCATCCTCCTTCTACATTTCATTTCGTGTGAAGACTTAGATTGAAGAAAGCAAATGTAACGTGTCTAGAGAACAGTGCTTGAAATAAGGTTCTTCCCCAGAGCTTTCTGCATCTGCCTAGATGTCATCTCAGCAGCAGTTGCTCCACTTGCAATAAAAAACATATTTTATATTACATTATATAATATATAATCTTTCAGATTATATAAAGCAGAAAGGTTATGGCATCTGTCCTTCACTTCTTTAAAGGAAGTGTGCAATGGTAGCAATCCAGATGTTACTGGTTGCAACTCTCAGAAGCTTTAGCTAGTAGGGGTGGTTCTTTCTGCTTTTTTGGATTGCAACTCCCATAATTTTCCTAGAAACGCCCCCCCCCCCCCCGCAGAGTTCTGGGAGATACAACCAAAAGAGGAGTTTACAGAGCAGCTTTCAGTACCTATGTGGGTCTCTGTTACCATTGTTTGCTTTTCAAGAAGGAGGAAACTGCCCCAATGCTGCCTGGGAGTTGCAAGGCTTTGTGGGAAAAGTAGTCCTTTGAGAGATGCTATCTGTAGAATCTACAGTGAGGCTATCTGTCCCATGAAGCTGTGGGACTCCTATGGAGCCTTGTGACTTCCCAGTCAGCACCAGGACAATTTCCTCCTTCTTAAAAGGCAAGTAATGGCAATGGAGATCCATGTACTCAGGTACCGGAACCCACAAGTTTCTGCTGCTTTTGAGCCACACTTCTTCAAGACAATACAGTGGTGCCTCGACTTACGACCATAATCCGTTCCAGAAAATGGTCGTAAATCGAAATGGTTGTAAGTCGAATCAGCATTTCCCATTGAAATGCATTGAAACCCGATTAATCCGTTCCGGCTGTTTTTTGGTTGTATGTAGAGGCGCCGGTTGTAAGTCGAAGCGTTCGTTCCCATAGGAACTAATGCAAAAGTGGTTAATCCGTCCTCTAACACTAGGGGCAGGAAAGGACGGAGGGAGGGAACAATGGGAAAAGAGGAAAGAAAGAAGGTCATCACTGGGGCCCTCACACAGACCCCTCAGACAAAGGTTTGTGCTGTTAAGCACAAAAAGAGAGAAGATAGAGAGAGAGAAGACAATGGGGGGGGGGGGGGAGAGTTTGCCATGAGTACTGTTCAGAACACCACAGTACACAAACCCTAGGAGCCACAGAATCCAGCAACCATTATTCCAGAAAACAGACCCCCTCAGCACAAAAAGAGAGCATAGAGAGAGAGAGAAGACAAGGGGGGGGGGGGGGAGAAGACTTGAATCTAAGCCACATTTTACAGCATGCCAGCCAACACAGCAGACCCTTGCAGAAAATGTTCTGATTTTAAAACAAAAAAACTTTGGAGTCACATTTTAAACCCACACATTTTAAAACAAAAGAGAGGTCACAGTACACAAACCCTAGGAGCCACAGAATGCAAAAATAAATAAATAAATTTTACATTTTAAAATTACAGTCTAATTTTCACATTTAATTTAAATTTAATATTACAGTCTACTTTTCACATTTTAAATCCACACTGCAAGACCCATCAGAGCACAGAAACATAACCCCCCCCACCTAGTCCAAACCCAAGCTGCAAAAATACAGTGTACTCACCCAGAACAGGCAGTCTCTCTGTTTTAAAAAAGAAAGTCAAAAATCCAAAAAGCAACCAACCCCCCCCCCCAAGACCCATCGGAAATGGGGGGAAAACCCCAAAAAAACACAAACCCCCCAAGACCCATCACAGCACAGAAACATAATCCCACCACCCAGCTCAAAACCACGGGGCAAAAACACCCAGAACAGTTTTTAAAAAGCAGAAAACATCACCTTACCTCCCTGCAAACACACACATGTTCACTCCGAAGCAGAAGGAGGCAGTCCCAAGCCTCCGACAACACACACTCTCTAACTGCCGGGGCGAAAGAGCTACAAAGAAGCAGCCTCGTCGCCACCTACAGTTAGAAATTTGAATTTCCTGCCTTTTCCCCCTGCCTTTTTCTGTTCGTAAGTGGAAGCTCCGGTCGCAAGTAGAAGCAAAATTTTGCGACTGGAGCTGTTCGTAAGTCGAAATGGTCGTAAGTAGGGACGTTCGTAAGTCAAGGCACCACTGTACATGGACAATAGCCATCTAATTGCACAGGGACTCTCTGCTTTCCCCATATGCCTGAAAATACAGAGAGGGACAAACTGGGGAGAAATGGGCGCAAGGTTCATGAGATTGCATGTCTCCAAGAAAAAGGAGAAGGTGAGTCCTGTATATGTGTCTTGCATCTGAGGAAGTAAGCGGTAATTCATGAAACATATCTCTTAAAGTTGTTGCATGACTTTGTGTTCTTTTACAACTTAGTTGGACTGGAAAGTATTTACTGCTTACATACTGCTTGATTTAAAGCTGTATGTAAGCAGTAAATCTCTTAACTGTAATTTCTATCCTGGATGAGTACATTTATGAATACTGCCACCTGTCTTCTTAAACTGAAAATGTTTTTGCTCCTTGGATTCCCTTGTCTTTTGTAAAAGAAATACAATGAATTATATTAACTTCTGGGCACAGGAAAACTTCACCTTACTGCAACTTGGTAATAGTTATTTACAAGGCTCTTTCCCCTGACCTACCTTCTCTGATTGTTTATACAGTCTTCCTCTGCCGTTTTAATCTTGCCTTCCGCCATCACCATAAGTGAGCGTATCAAACTATATTAGCTTCTGTGGCTATCAGATTAAAATGTGTTTTACTGTCTTATCAGGAAAAGAAAAGAACTGATGAACCAAATAGCAAGTTACAAGCCTCCCTCGAATTCGGTGCAGCAAGTTCGAGTTCTGTTCCTTGGGCCGGTTGGAGCTGGGAAGTCCAGCTTTTTCAACTCTGTGAATTCTGTGTTCCGGGGCTATGTGACAAGTCAAGCCATAGCAGGATCAGATTCTGGAAGTGTGACACTGCAGGTATCTCTACACAAATAAATCTTAACCCTAAGATACATTCAGTCAGTTCATAGCTTTCATAGCTGTTTTTCTTAACGATTTAAATGCCCCTGTCTCAGACTTCCTGGCAAAGGTACAAACAACAAAGACAATTTGGTACTTATACTTCCAGCTAATCAGTGGTCCGGTTCTACTCACACTGAAAAAAACCATCATAGGCACATGTGAAAAGAATGTGAGGGTGTAGTAAACAGGGATGTTGGCAAGTCTTTGGGTCTGAGTCCCAAGGCCAAGTCTCTGGTACCAAGTCCCAAGTCCGAGTCCTTGGTACCATGTTCTGAGTCCCAAACCCCAAGTCTGAGTCCCTACTATACACAAGCTTTTCCCCCCAGAAAGAAGGTAGTGGGTGGGTGGATTCTGACTTGCGAGTCATGTCCAAGACATTGAAAAAACCCGGAGTCGAGTCCAAGCCAAGTCACTGGTGTGACTTATGTCCGACTTGACAGACAGTCCTGCGACTTGCGTCCCCATCCGTGGTAATAAACCATGAACTAACCATTATTCAACAATGTGACCCGACAGCAAAAAAGCAAATGCAACACTAGACTTGATCCACAGAAGTACAATATGCAATTGCTTAGTTTTTTGGTTTTTTTTTTTTACCCATGTGCTTTCAAATGAAATATAATGTACCTTGCATTTTTTGTTGTTGTGGCAGAAAATTCTGGAGGTTTACCTGTTTTTCAGGAGTGGCCAGAGTCCTATTGTGGATTTATAATTCCATAAGGGAAATTGTGAGAGTGTTTGTGGCATACTGTTGCTTGGGTTTCTGGGTCATGTGCCTGGCCATAAGGAGCTGAAATGACACCTTGTTAATAAGCAGCAACTTGCCTCAAAGACTTACACAATGCCCTTTATGCAAGTATAACTCAGCAGTAAGATTCCAGTGAGTGTGTCTGAAGAATTAGTTTTCTTAGTGAAATCATTTCATGTGGAATTGCAGAATTAGTCAACAAATTAGAAAATAGAAGATCATTGAGGCTGGATGGCATTTGCAGGAGAGTTCTTTAGTCTAAAAATGGCTGTGCTATCATTAGAATAATGTTAAAACTATAGCCTTGTGGTTTTCCTAAGGGACTCATTTATTGGAGGGGGCAGCAGAGCAATCCCTAACCCTCATAGGAAACTCTCTAAGGATTAGGATGGAGTGGAAGTGATTGTCTGACAGAGGGCCACTATACCTTCCTCAGAGGCTCTTGGGAGACTGATGGATAGATAATCTCTGTTGATACAGGATTATCTATTGCTGTGTTTTGTTTTCTGGTTGGCCTTTAAAAGGGTATGCAAGGATGTGCCAGGAATGACCCTTGATCTGCTGGATCCAAAGCTTCCTTCTCATCCTGAGTGGCCTTAGAAATGGGCCAATGGTTTGCACTACCCTGGATATAGCATAGTGAATTTCTCTCATTGGAACTGTGGATCAGATTTAAAATAATAGATCAAAAAAGAAACAATTCCCAACCCCTCTCCCCCTATTAATTTCCTTCATCCTCTACTTTGGTAGGGTTTTGGTGGTGGATTGTATACAAGTTTGTTTTTCCCCGCTATCTAGAATTGCTTGATAAGCAAGGAAATTACAATAATTTGAGCTCAACTTTTCTGCTGGATGAATTGTTGGAAAACTTGATAAAGACCATCTTTTCTAAGAGAGTATCAGTATGGATCTTAGATAATAAAATGCCTCAGTAATGTTTCAGATCAGTGAACATCTGTTCACCTTGTTCTTTTGTGGCTGCACTTTGAACTATGTATTATGTACTAAGGAAAAATGTTGATAAATATACAGGTAATGCAGTTTTATTCAAGAGCAATATCACAAGGTGTAAAGAATTCTGAAAGGATCTTTCTAAAGTAAAGAGTGTTCACATATATGTATTAAATATTAGCCAAGGTTTTTAAAGCTAAATGTGATATTATATTGCTATGTATTGCTATTTTACTTCCAAACTAACCAGACCTACCCTTTGAGAACAAGGCTCCAAGGTAAAGTTTATCATTCTCTATATCACCACATGTTGTTTTCACTGTTGTTTCCTTTAATCATGGTTGCTGCTTACAGAAATAGGCTTGTGCCCCCTTGTATCAGTATTTGATATTTATATTTGCAAAGTGAAAGCAAAGTGGACAAGAATGTATTTAAATACTGGTTTCTTTGCTATTTTCAAAATCTAAAAAAAAAAAGTACAGAACCTATCAAGTGAAAAATGGAAGCAACGGAAAGCCATTACCCATCACCTTCTGTGACACTATGGGACTAGAAGAAAAACAAGGAGCTGGTCTGAATATTGAGGAAGTGAGCAATCTGTTACAGGGACACATTCCGGATAGATATCAGGTAGGATGGATCACTTCGTACTCCATAGCTCACTTGAAATAAAGGTGTATTTGTGTAGGAATCTCCACTCAGGTGAACTAAAAGCCACTGGTTTAAGAGTAATAACTTGTCAGCTGGAAACAGCCAGATTTCCCACACCCAGCATCAAGTCACTCACCCACAGAATTCCATGAAAGTGAGATGGGAGTGGGTGGTAAGCTGCCTATGTGAAGGAGTATTCCGTCCTCCATCCACTGTGGTAGCATGAAAGCTGTCTTTTACAATAGCTTTCCATAATGTGGTAAAAAGTACAGGAGCCAGATGGCAAGTTCTCACAAAACAGATTACCATATTTGAAATGTAGACCTGTTCCTGCCTGGATGTGTGGACTGGAATTTTAGCTCTGGTTGCCACAGGAAACCTCTGTCAGTTCTTAGCATTTGGGTATGTAAAATGTTTATGTTGAAACATATTTGTTTAGTTGGAGGTTTTTAGCCAGTTTTTGTATTTCCCCTTCTTTCTTTTTAGTTTAACTTTTCTAACCATGATGAAAATGAACATTTGCTAATGATGACGTAATTGCTCTTGCTTCACTTAAAATGGTGAACATTGTCTACAGTCTCATCACCAGCTCCTGACAGAAGAGGGCAGTCATGGATGACTTTGAGTGTGTTCTCCTTGACTGAACTCGTCCGTTTCTGTTAAATAGGCTCAGTGGCAAAAGCATATTCATCAGTTTTGATACTCTGCTCCTTGCCATGTGATATTAAGGTGCCATTATATGACCATTTAGTGCATGTCATTTTATACAGTACAAGAGAATTGGCCTCTTGTATTAGGATCTAAGTATCACAACAGAAAAAAAAAGCAAAAAAATAAAAAGAGAGAGAAAAGATATACAGTTGTTTGATTTAGGTTACATGTGTTTAGATAGGACATATTGTTATATAGTTTTTCTGTTTCTCTCCTCACAAAGAGATACATAGAAGCACAGATCAATTTGTTATTCTTATTTTGAGTAATTCATTTGCATCTACTGAGAACACATTTTGCCAGAACTGTAGATACTTCTCCAGCACTTTCTTACTAATACTGTATCTTTACTAGCTAGCTTTCTTTTAACATTGTTGCCATTACTTTTTGCCTTTTCAGTTTAATCCATCTGTTGCTATGCAGCCCGATTCACTGGGCTACATTAAATGCCCATCTTTGAAAGACCAGATTCATTGTGTCGTGTTTGTTATTGACGGCTCCAAGGTTGAAATCCTCCCTGAGATGCTGGAAGGAAAGCTGAGAGAAATCAGACAAAAAATCAACAAGCTTGGTCAGTTTTTTTACATTGATGTTTAGAGAAGCCAGAAACCTGTATGTGATGGGGTGATGTTGTCTTGCTCAAATACTGCCAAGTCCTCTATGGCGGTGGAGAGGAAATGCTGGCACTCCAAGAAGGAAGGAAGGAAGGAAAGCAAGCAAGCAAGCAAGCAAGCAAGCCTCCTTTATATCTTGTGGGTGATGTGGGGGACAATTTGCTAACGCCCAAAAGTTTTCTGTTTTTAAATTTAGCTACTAGAGGGTGCAGTGGGACTTCTAACATTTTGTTGTTGTTTCTGGAGCTGGAGAATCACTCTTCCAATATTGGCAATCTTCACCCATTCAAGGCCAGTCTCCCAGCAAGTGGCCTTAGATGGCTGATGTTTGCCCACCCATGCTCGACAAATGCAACAGATCTCAAATAGATGGTTTCTGAACTGTGGGAGCACAAGGCACTGATTGTTAGCTTGTTGAACATACCCTCATATCCAGAAAAGATTGCACTGCCTTCACTTGGACTGACAGCCTAGTCAGAAATAAATGATTGGGGATTTTGTGATATAAAGATATTACACTCAACACTGGGATGTACTATGAGCAGTTATGCAGATCAAATGGGTCCCGGGGAGTTTTAGATTGTATTTGCCCTGCTTTTAGTCTAGACTCTAGGTGTCTCTCTGGCCCTTGGAGGCAGAGATTACAAGCAAACTGGACTTCTCAGGATGAATCAGTTTACCAGGCAAGTCTTGCTATCTGAGTCTGGACCATTTGCTTTTAAAAAAGCACAAAGAGAAGAACTGCTGAATAGCTCAGAGGTTGGGAGTTCAATTCTCCACGTGCCTCCTTGGCAGGGGCTGGACTTGATGATCCAAGGGTCCCTTCCAGCTCTGCAGTTTTAAGATGATGATGATGATGGCACAAGAAGGCAGTGTTTTTTTTTTTCTGAAAAGCTTAAGGCCCTGTAAAATTCAAATGTAGAGCCCATGAAATTGGCAAGAAAGGATTTTTTGTTGGATTAGTGCTGATGCACAGTTGTGATGTGAGAGACTTGGAAATTCATGTTTTGCAATAACTATTTTTTGTGTGACTTATTTTCTCCCTATAGCTGTGCCACAACTTGTAATAATAACTAAAGTTGATGCAGTTTGTCCTTCTCTTGAGGAAGACTTTTCAGATGTGTATAGAAGCCAAGCTGTCACGAGACAGGTAAATATTGGTTGTCATCCTGTATATTAATTCAGCAGTTTTGAACAGGCAGCTGCAAGTCCACACTCAGTGCCTGAAATCCTGTAAGTTGCATTTATGTAGGCCCATTGAACCAGTGTGGGTTTTGTGAGTCAATTCTCTGTAAGTTCCATTGATTCCAATAGGCTTACTCTAGTTGCAACATACTATGTTAAACAACATGATTTCAGCTGGTGTGTTTATATCTTCATTCATTTTCCCTGAAAGGCCACCATATTGAATGAATATGCAAGCTTAAAGGCCTTAGTTATAGGCTGGTTTCAGCACACAAGCTGCAATCTTTTGCACTTACCAAAGTGACTATTGTTTCATTTCTTATTTCATACAAACATAAAAAACATCTAATAACACGTAACAAAAAAATAATAATAATACAAATCATGCTCTCCACCACTGGGATCATTTGGGAATTACAGCCATTTCCTCCCATTCTATAGAGCCCCATCTCTCTTTCAAAATTACATGGATTCTTGTGAAGGTGTTTATTCCTTCTCTTTTATCAATACACAGTCTATAAATATATTCTTACATATCAACCCCTTAACTTTAATGTTACATCTCAAACCTCTCTTTACCATTCATTTAATTGAAAATCATACATTCTTTCCCATTTCCTATCTAGTCCAGTTTATTTAGAACTTGCTGCTTTTAATAATTTGGAAATTCATTCTTTAGTTGTCCGATAACGTCTATCCAATATGGATAAAAGTGCTATTTTGGGACATCCCTCTATCTTTGACTTAGTTGTTTCATTTATTTCCTTAAAAACCGATTGCCAAAATTTCAATATATTGTCACATTCCCACCACATATGAAAATAAGTACTGATTTTCTGACAACCTCTCCAACACAACTTGGAATAATTGGTGTCTTGATTGTTAATAAAGTATCATTTGCAGATCAACTAATTGTAAGTCTGTCTTTAATACCAGCACCACAAATTAATTTATTTTCTCTAATCATGTTCACTAACAATTCTATAGCTTACGCAAACGATACCAGGAAAGAGGACATCCTTGTCTAGTATCACAGCCTAGTGATATCTGTTCTGTTATTCCATCATTTACTACTAGTGCCGTATTTTCTGAATATAATTGATCTATCATACATTTAAATTGTTCCCCAAAACCTAGTATTTTTATTATCCTTTCTAAGGTTGGCCATTCCACACAATCCAATGCCTTGAAAATATCTAATGAAATTATTCCTGCCTTCACCTTTTGTGTTCTTACTACATTTATTACATTTAACACTCTTCTTGTCAGATTTCTCTTCCTATCATAAAACCCCTTTCATCTTCCTTAATATATTTAGTAATAAGCTTGTTCATTCCCTTTGCTAATATTGCTGTAAACACTTTAGCATCTTGATTTACTTAGGTAGGATCCAGGATCAGTAAGATCCTTATCCTTTCCTGCCCCACCTCTTCTGGGTGCTGCCTCTAAGTGGGTGCCTGCCAGAGGAGGCAGGGCTGGGAAGCATTGAACAGCTGTTTGGTGGAAAAACAAACCAGCATGGGGGTTCGTGCCCATTTCTAGAGGAGAGTAAGAGGATGAATGGGACTGGACAAGTCAATTTCCCAGCTTTAGAAGCAGACACAAAGGGAATCAGCAGCAGTTAGAAACATTTCTAATTCAGGGGTATGGACATTTTTCTGCTCTTCAAAAGGGATGTTGTGTGGGTGTATCTGAGTGGATGATTGTCTGCATGTATGTGTGGACTGGCACATTCATGAATACCAGTCTTTACCCCAGATTTACCTTCACCCCATATTAGCTGCAATGCTTTTTACTTCACCTGCTATTATGAGCACCAGGATCCAGTGCCTTTCTCCTTATATGCTTCAGCCTTGAATCAACATGACTCTGATCTTATTATATTTTACATTACATATTTTCAACTCATCTGATGATTCCCTCATGTTTTGCTTCAGCAAATATATTGTGCTTTGTGACAAGGAAACAGCTTAGAAATAATGGTCAAAATCCTCTTGTGTGACAGTGCAAATGGGCATAGGTTTTAGAGGCAAATTTTCCCAAGTCAACTTCTGCTTTTTGTGTAATTAGGCAGCTGTATCACAATTAATTTGTTATACCCAGTCCTTTGAAATTTTCAACAGTGGTTTCAAGTGTTATTTTAATTGTTGAATGCCAATAGCATTGTTTCATATTAGTGCAATCTTATTTTTGTGGGGGGGAAAGGTACTTTTGAGGAGCAGTTGGCCATTTTTAGTACATTAATAGATTTTTTTAAATTAAACTAATATGGTATTAATGTATTAATAGCAATGTCAAATTAACTTCATAATTTCTTCAGTGTTCTAACATTACCAAATACATTGACTCTGACTATTTAACTTAAAAAGTGCAAGAGGATTAATTCTAATAATTCCAAGCCCTAGGAACAAGATATATCTGTTTTGAATCTAGTATGATACATAATTAAAACCTGAAAAGTAATATTTTCTAAAACAAGAGTTGTATTTTTGTAATTAAAAGAAAAAAAGTGATAGATGGTAGAATGTATCCAAAACAGAGGAGTAAAGCACATAACCCTTGGTAGGGCTAATAGAGTTCTTTTGGAAGTTGTAGGACAGGAAAATAGGCTTCTCTACATTTCAAACTATGTCTTTTGGGGTTTTTTTAAAACACAGATGGAGATAACAGCAGAAAGACTCGGAATCCCTCTTTCCCAGATAGTTCCTGTTAAAAATTACTGTTCAGAAATCGAACTTAGGGATGATGTTGATATCCTTCTACTCATGGCGGTGAGGCAGATGCTGCGTTTAGCTGAAAGCTACTTTGATAATTTCAGTTTTGACCACACTCCCAAAATTGATTACTATACTGAAGAATGATATGTTCACTGAAGCCTGTTAGAGTTGTAATTTTTCCTGAAGATTTGTAACAAATCTATGCTAGTCGCTAACTAAAAAAATGTTTGAGTAATAAAGGCAGAATGAAATGGTTAACTACAGTAATATTGTTTACATTTAACTTCCTTTTTTTGTTCATGTGCGCTCTGTACAATCATCATATAAAACATAATTGTTCCTTATATTTTACCAGGGATAGTCAATTTAAATGTTTAGATATTTTTTCTTAAGTAACTATGTGGAGTCCAGTCAGTTATGACTTATGGTGATCCTCCTAGATTTTTCTCGGTATTGATACCGAAGCAGAATCAAACTAGATTTTAGTATAACCCTTAGCAGAGAAAACACAGGCCTCAGAGAAACTAGGCCCAGGAACATTCACACATAGCTCAGGCAAATAGAGGAACATTCACACATAGCTCAGGCAAATAGAGGAACATTCACACATCATATGGAATGTCATTGTCACACTTTCGTTTTGCCCATCCTCCTTTTGATCTGGCAGATGGCCTGGTCCTGGAATGCAGGCAGGAGGAAACCAGCCATGACAGGCCAAAACATTCACACCTAGGAGCCGGAGAGTGAAGGCCATATATCAGGGCCCAGGAAGCCTACCCATAAACATACCAACAGATAAGATTCTTTCCCCAGACATTCAGGCGCATCTTGGGCATAGGCCAAGGACACATGGGCACACGATCTGAATATCTATAGGGAACCAATAGATCAGCGTAGTTGGCATCATTACCCAATGAGGGACTGGATCCAAACTTGGGGTACAAATGACCAATAGAATTGTAGCATTTTATGACTCTTTGTATCATTATAAAACATATGTACACTGTATTTTCTGGGTCTTCTCTGCTTTTAAGAGAAGTCCCAGCTGACCTTTTCTTTGCTGCTATTCAAATAAAATTGGACCTTTGGTTCAGCTGTTGCGTCTATGCCTGATTCCTTGCCAGAGAATCTTAGAACCCAGGTTTGGCCGGTAACATCATGAAGTATTTATAGCCCCTCAGTCTCAGGCACTCCTGGTGATCTCAACTGACCTCTCACCTGGGAGGCAGAGTGAGCATTCCGACTCCTGATCCAGGCACACCGACCCACTGAGCTTTCCTATCTTCTGAGTGCTTTTAATGGCAATATTATTTGTCAGTCATATGACTTGGGGTGATCCTCCTAGATCTTTCTTGGTATAAAGTACATATAGCCCCCATCAGGCGCACACACTCTAGTGATCTGAGTTGGCCCCTCTCCTGAGAAGCAGAGTGAGCATTCAGACTCCTGATCCAGGCACACCAACCCACTGAGCTATTCCATCTTCTGTCTATTTTTTAAGGGTGATATTATTTGTCAGTGATGCAGACGTTCTTATATCCAAAGTCTCAACAAAACAAGTTAACTTCTGTGTCCTACAAAGTTCTTTTAATTAGGATCAGTGCACTGAGACCAGTTTAGTTCTGGGAGAACTGGTACTTTCCTGTCTTTTGTCAACTAAATGTTGTTCTTATGTGCCATCAAGTTGGACCTGACTTACAGCAACCCTAATAGGGCTTTCAAGGTGAGGTGTTTAAGTAGTGGTTTTACCTGCAACAACATCATATTTTGCAAGGATTCAGGAAGGGAATTCCAAGGCATAAAGACAACAAAATGAAAAAAATATTTTTTTTGGTTGGACAGCTTTGAGAATTGGGACTTTTAGGATTGTGGTCCTGGATGAACTCAACCACCATGCATCGTATCTCCCCAATATGAGGAAAAACTCCTCAAGTGTATGGATGTGTTGTTGCAGGTCATCCATACAATGGTATTCCCAATTACTATGTACAAAAATAAAGCTGGACAATTTTAAGGTGAATTATTATTCCTATTTTATTTTAAAGAGTTTTAATTACATTTTAAGCATGTAATTTAATCTAATTCTTATAACTGAATTGAATTCTTCTTGTTGTCTTAATCTGTTCTATATATTGCCTTGGGTCCTACTTCTGGGACAAAAGTGGCATATAAATGAAATAAATAAAATAAATACATGAAGAAAGCTGACAGGGCAAAAATGTTTCATTTGAAACATGGTGTGGGAGGAGAGCTTTACATATACCATGGACAGCCAGAAAGAAAAATAGTTAGGTGCTCGATTCAGGCAAGCCTGAACTTTTGTGAAATGACAAGACTGAGGCTATCAAACTATGGGCATATCATGAAAAGACTCACTGGAAACGACAGTAATACTGTGAAAAGTGGGAGGCAGAAGGAGAAGAGGAAGACCAAAGATGAGATGAAATGACTCAACAAAAGAATCGATGGCTTTTGAGTTTGCAAGAGCTGAGCAGGGCTGTTAACAATAGAATCTTTTGGAGGTCACTTATTTGTAGGATCACCAAAAGCTGGAAACACATTTTGTCCTGCATAGTTTTAACATTGCACTATATATATATATTTAGTTTCTCTAAGAAAACACACTGTTATTTTAATATAACAAAAGACACAATAAAACAGTTCAAATATGAAACTATGGAAGGAGAACTAAATAAAGTTACTGTCTGGATTTAGATCGGAAAGCAATGTACAAACCTGTGAACTGAACCAGTGGTCACATCAATTCTGCACCTGTACTGAAAGTAGGAGAGCAAGCCTTTACTATCAAAGTGAGGCAGTCATCTTGGGCATTTTGTTCTGGGGGTTGAGGGAGAACTGCCAAAAGACAGAGCTGCACACGTCACATGGTTTGTGAAACATCTTCCCTGCCTTTGGGTACCGTGAATGGATGCTGTCAACTTAGCAGCGATGAAGTGAAATTCAACTGCTGAACAGCTGCAGCAATGTTCTCCCTAGATATTTTACATCAACCTTCCTCAAACACCATCCAGAAGTTTTGGATTAAACCCTTCCATTCTAGTTGGGGATGACAGTTGTAGTTTTGCATCTCTCGAGGGTGCAATATGGGGGAAAATACCTTAGATTGTCTACAACAGGGGTTCAAAGTCACAGTTCTCTGACACCATTACCACCCTCATTTTCCAGCAAGTTTAGTCTAAGGCTCAGCTACCCTGCTCTTCTATACCTCCGTGGGGCCAGACAGGCTTAATGCACCCTTTATCTGTCAGCCCCAGATCTAGGAAACTGAAAATTTGTACCAAGTGCTGGAGGAAGATAGATCCTTCATCTGGAAAGACCCTAACCCCTACATCTTTTGTAGTGGAGGCTGTCCCAGTCAAATCCAGAGACAAACTATTCAGCCCTGGCTGACAAGGAGAGTAGACAGACACATTTGGGAGGAAGGTGTATTTCACCACTCTGTTATCCTGTCCCAGGTGAAGATGTTCCTCCAAGGTTTTCCCTACTTGCACCCACCTACATTCCTCACACCTCCACCATGAGATGTATGATTGGTTCTTTCTCAACTTCAGGGCTCACCAGAAGAAGGGTCTAGCAAAGATGAATGAATGAGAGGATCAAGGTCTCTTCTCCAAGGAAAAGGGGTGGCCTGAGGCCTTCCTAGACTGGGAGGCTTTCTTCCTTGCTCAGGTTTCCTCTCTTGGCATCATTAGGCATCTAGACCTAAAGCCAGCAGCTGGCCGCAGTCCCTGCATCCTCTTGCTTGCAGACTTCCCTGATGTTGCTAGAAAGCTGAAAGGAGGGACGAGTTATGGGGTGATGGGGGAGGGAATGAACTCACTCTGTTTCCAGCTTCTGCTATACCCGGTGGGGAGAAAAACAGACACGAATTCTCACCCAAGCCATTCCCTTCAAAACAAAAGCTGCAGTGAGAACACCCACCCTTTTGTCAAATTAAGTGTTTACCCACAGTTCTAAGTGGTTACTCCTGAGTAAATATGAGCAAGGTCAGGTATCCTGTGTGAGACAAAGGGAGTAAAAAAGGAAGCTGAATGCCTGTAGAATCAGTTTGAGGTAGAAACAAGATTTTACAGGCACACACAGCGAATGAGTGAGCTTAAAGGAGAAGAGGAAAGAAGTCTGATTGGAGAGACAGGTTGCATGGTTGGAAGAATATACTGTGGAGACATAAATAGCATTTTGCGAGGGGGGGAGGGAGAATTCCGGGAACTAAAGCTGTTCTTATAAACCATTTCAGTTTCTCTTTCATTTCTTCTTTGCCTCCTTTTATTAACTGTACAGACACCAGAGAGCAGGCATTGTTGAAGGGAAAATGACAATCATGGGAAGCCCTGGGGCATTTTATGTACAGAATTTCCTACCATGTGTGTTCCATAAATAAATAGTCATTGGTTGTTAACCTTATTATCAGTTACCCTGATGTTTAACAAATTATCTTTAATGGATTTTACACTTTCCCTCATTATTGTATATATTATGGACATTGATTTTATTGCATCTATTCTTATTGTGAATGTCTGTGGATTCCCCCCCCCCCAAAAGAATAGTTTATAGAAGTGCCCAGAAATAAATATTATAACTTGCTTTACAGCTCAGCGAATGAGGTATCTGGCTGCAGAGCCAACGACTGGGAGTTCAATTTCCCAGTGTACCCTGGAGGAGATGAGCCAGCCCATGTGCCCTTGGGCAAGCAGCACAGTCCCGGGTTGACCCCAGAAAAATAGAACAGTAAACCTCTTCTGAGGGATCTATACCTAGAAAATCCGGGAAAGAGTCACCATAAGTCAGAATTCACTTGACAGCATGTAGTTATTACTATTAGGAGAACATAATATACAGGTGTGCATTTGGAAGTAATTGCATTTTTTCAACAAAAGTGACAGTATAAGCTGATTGACATGATGGGGAACTTGCTACAACCCCACATGGCGGTAGAGGCCACTGACAAGGTCACCCTGAACATTCCATTTCTAGTGTTGAATTCCTTGGCAGACTTGTTGCCAATGTTTGCCTTAAACTCTGCCCACTGAAAATTCCAGTCAAAATTGCCAACCAGGCTGTGTATGACCTTACTCAAAATGGTCCTGATTTTGGAGATGATGCTCTGATGATCCTGTTAGAAAACAGTGCAGCAGTATCTACAAAGGTTGGCAGGGCCACCTATACCTTCTCCACAGAATACTTACATGGAAATGACCAGATCCTTTTGGAATGTGAAGTATACCAAACTGAAGGCAAGTTGGAAACAAAGGCAAAAATCCTATTGGCTGTTATGACAGCAAATGTACAATGGTGTGAATTGCAGAGGTCAATTGCCACTAGTTAGAGTTGCCACATCCTGATTGCACATCAGGTGATGCAACTGTGTGGTGACTATTAACTAACACCGTTTTATTTATGCTGTTTTATCTACAAATAGGATTCTAGCCAAATTAAATATATATATATTTTTTGAACTCCGTTTAATTACACTTCCAAATTTTTTTCTTCTAATTTTTTTTCTACAGATATTGGTGATACAATTGAGAAACCATGGAGGAAGTTTGCTTGGACACATAGATAACTTTATGAATTGGATATGTCTATATCATATTCTTTGACCATGACATTGGCAATTAAAATAGGATTCACCACTCAAAAGCTAATGAATTCTATTCAAAGCCCTGTACATTCTGAGGTTGTTCCTTTTATATTGCCCCAGCCAGAGGTCCTTTGCCACAAGATGGTATCTTCAAATACAGTGGTGCCTCGCTAGACGATGTTAATCCGTTCCGCGAAGATCGCTGTCTTGCGAAAACATCGTCTAGCGAAGCACGTTTCCCCATTGGAATGCATTGAAATCTCTTCAATGCATTCCAAGGGAAAAGTCGTCGTCTTGCGAAGATCGTCCATAGGGAAACCTCGTCTAGCGAGCGCGGGTCCCCGTTGGAATGCATTGACAGCTATTGACCACTAGTCAATGCATTCCAATGGGGAAACCTCGTCGTCTAGCGAAAATCGCCCATAGGAGACCATCGTTTTGCGATCGCATTAGCGATCGCAAAAAGCCATCGTCTAGCGATTTCCTCATCCTGCGAGGCAATCGTCTAGCGAGGCACCACTGTAATTCATGTGTTCTCTGCATTGCTATTATTAAAATGTAGCTTTACATATTGTGGGTGTACTTTTGTTTGTTTGCAGTCTGCGTTCCTTATTAGTTCCACATAAAACAAATAATGAGGATATATTGGTTTAAACAATCAAACATAGGTAATAGGTATGAATAGGCAGGCTCCTGGATTTGAACAATAAAGGTTAACATAACAGTGATATCTAAATATATTTAGATTTTTACTCTTATGTCTGAATAAGTGGGCTAGTTCCATGAAACCATACATTAAAATATAGCAATTAGTCTTTAAGGCACCACAGTATCTTTTTTTTTTTTTTTTTACTTTTGTGTTTCTTGCTAATATAAATTGTTTGTTTTAGTATTATAAGTTGCCCTGAGAGTTGGGGGGGGGGGGAGGGAAGAAATAATAAAAATAAAATATCTATTCATCTTTCAAAAGAAGTACAGTAATGTGTCTCTAGACTACAAAGAAAGAAGTCAAGTAAAAGGGCTTTTGAGTGTATGATAAAGAACTGATTGCTCAGACACTGTTCTTATAGTTCACCTTTACCTGATAAGTAAACCTTTTTATTTGTTTATAGTTTTTTTAAATACATTTTTCTTTGGTCAACAAACTCTGCATACTGTTTTTGTAAAGGCTTCACAAAATATCATGCTCATGTGTACTGTGTTTATGTAGCATCAACAAAGTAACTAAAGGCAATGTGTTTCATCAGGAGCATTCTTACTTTCTGCAGAAAGTAGTACAGTATAAAATAATTCCACAGCTGTTGCAGTTAGCTGTCCTACCTAGTTTGGTGATAAGAAATTGTCTGGAAACATAGCAGACAAGATGAGAAAGCTGACTAGTCAAACTATGCACTCACATAGGCAAGAGTCAGCATTCCGCTGGATGCCCAAATAGGGTCTGGGGGAAAGGCAAATCTATGAAATCAAGAATGGATGCTCAAGATTTCACATGATTTTTACATAGGATCCTTGCCAAATCACCATCAAATCATAGATCCCATCTATCTCCACAGACTACAAGACAGAAATCATGGATCCTTTGATGCATGACTTTGCAGTGGTACAAAAAGATGGATCTGAGGCATGGATCCACATGATTTCATATGGTCTTTAGATGGAATCCTCTCTAAACCAGTCATAGATCCTATCTGTTCCCACAGACCACAACGCAGAAATCATGGGTCCCTCGGTGCATGGCTTTGCAGTGGCACAAAAACACCAATTCAAGTCACAGATCCTCATGAATCCACATTTCTATGTAGAATCATCCCTAAACCACTGCCCAATCACAGATTCCCATCTGTGCCCACAGACTATACCACAGAAATTGGTGAGTGCATGGTTTTGCAGAGGTGCAAAAACACCAATCCAAGGCACAGATCCTCATTGATCCACATAAACTTTATGTAAGATCATCCCCAAACCATTCTCCAATGACAGGGGCCATCAGTAGGCAAAGACTACAACACAAATCACAGATCCTTCAGTGCATGACTTTGCAGTAAAAATCTTATAAAATCACATGGAGCCATGCCTCAGCTCCCTGTTTTTGCACCACCGCAGAGCCATGTGCCAAGTGATCCATGATTTTTGTGTTGTAATCTGTGTGCATAAATGAGATCTATGATTTGATGGTGATTTCACAAGAAAATAAAAAGCCCACATAAAAATCATATGAATTCATGGGGATCCTTTCTTGATCTTATGGACCCGCCTTTTACTTTCTTGCACAAAGTAACAAACTGACCTCTAAACCCCCCCCCCCCCAAAAAAAACCTCATGAGGGCCCTCCAATACTTCAGCCACCCCACTAATGTATCTGAAAGCCTGGTATCTGCCAATCAGAACCCTCTCAGGGGATAGGTAAGTTGACCCTATTTGCTAATTAAGAACTAACCGGAACGAACACAGAAGGAGAGTGGTGGGCTGTGCCGTTTAAGGGTCTGGGCGTCGATTCTGCCATTTTCCCGCCGTTGCCAGCAGGACCGCTCGGCCCCCCGCAACTATCTTTCTTCCTGGGCGCCCTGACGGCAAACGGAGCCCTCAGGTGAGCGGGTGAACCTTTGGTTGTGGGTGAAGCTGATTTTTATCCTCAGACTACTGTACTTCCCTGATGCTTTTGTTTTCTCGCTGCAAAGCCCCTGCACGGAGGGGCAGGAAAAGTCCAAGACCTCGCGGGCTGTTGCGCTTTCGGTTTCGTTTCTTCTCGGCTCAAGGAGCCTCGACGTGTTCTCAGCCGGTGGTTATTTTTTAGGTGTGTTCTTATCACCAAACTAGGTAGGGAGGCGAGGGCAGCCGAGCTGAAGGCGAAAGGGGGGGGGGGAAGGAGAGTTTTCTCCCTCCATGTGTAAGGCACGGCCTGAAAAAGTTAACTCTTTTTTGGCTTATAACTCCCGGGATCCATCCTCCGTGTTGGAGGATTCTGGTATTTGGAATCCCTTTCCCCGGATTCGCTATAAGCGGTGGTTTATGTTCCTCCGCGTGGCTACCTTTTGGGGGATAATTGTTTGTTTTACAGCTGTTTGGTGCTGTGCATCAAACCCTTTTTTTTTTTTTTCAAATTTTGCTTATTTACAACAGCAAAATAGTCACACGCTAAAAAAAAAAAAAATAAGCAATCCCAGGCATGTTTATTCGGAAGTCTTAAGGAGTTCTGGGGATCCCCTAACGAGCCGCTGTTGCAAACTGACGGTACAAACGGGTGCAAGTCTATCCTAGCAGCCCCCTTGAGTTGAACGGGGTTGAGTTCAAATTGGGTTGCGGTTTAGCCTAACTCCTCACGTTTGTATTTCGAGAGATTTCACTGGCCTGCACGCCAACGAGCGCTTGCTCGAGAGGAAGGGTGAGGCTAAGCGGATGGGTGGGTTGCCCCGCTGTTGGTTTCAAGCTGCGGGGCGGGTTGTTTCTCTTCTTTTCCAGCAATCACGTGACATACTGCAAATGCTTGTGTAAACCCACGCGTTCCCACTGCATTCCTAGCCGCACAGTTTTTAATTTCTGTCAGGAGCGACTCCGTTTTTAGGTGAGGCTAGGGTTTTTCAGCTTCGGTTCGGTTCTAGCATGTGCGATTGCTTAAGTGACCTAAAAAGATTCCCAGTGTTGTTAAGTGCCATAAGCAAACAGCGTAGCCTCTTTAAAACCTCTTCTGCTCCAGGGTGCAGGGGAAGAGCCAAAGTATTTTGAAAAGCATATTTAGAATTTTTTTTAAAAAAATGTATTTTTTTTAAAGCTGCCTCTTGGGAGGAGGAGGGAACCAGGAGTGGGATTTTTGTTGTTGTTTGTTTCTTGTGTCTTTCCCTTTAAAGGGAGAGGGCCCAGATAGGGTAGATTGAGGTGTGTATGCCATGTGGATGCAAGGCCCACCATATGTTGGGCATACATTACCGCACCTTTGCATGACCTTAAGTGACCCTATTTAGCCAGAGGAGTCTTTGTAGACCTGCCCCTCCTCTGCTTTGGGCCAGAAGAAAAGATCTCTTTTGAACCTGACTTGTGTTGGTGGGATCCTGTAGTGATCCTAAAAATATGAGTCATCTGATAAATGTAAATATATGTTCAGTGCATATCTGGTGTGCTGTTAGATTCTCTTGCAAGTAAAACATGTGGAGGATTGGGCTGCCTATCTGGACAAAATTACAAGTTACTTTTAATACCTACAGCACACAGTTCAAAATCCCAATTTTAAATTTTCTTTTCTTTTTAGAGGAAACATATATACTGCACCCATATGCTTAGATCTCCCCCTATCTGCTTTAGCTGTGCATTTCTGGTTTTGACAGATAATTAAACTCAGGTCCCTTCAAACTGTGCATTTCTTTGATTCTGTGGCCGCTATTCTGTGGTGAATTACTGTGCATGCAAATGGAAATTGCACATTTATCTAATCTGCACAGTGCCTGTAGGTTGTGAGTTGTACAATTCAGACATGTGACTAGCACATAATGGACAACTTATTACTCGGCACGATCCATTGGACCTCTTTCTCCTCTTCGTTGTTTTATTTCTTATGGTTTATTGGTATATGTTTTATTTATTGTTGTAAATCACCCAGAATAGTGCATATATAAATCAAATAAATAAATCTTCACTCTTGCAAAATGGCTTGTTTAGTTGTCTCCAACTCTTGGTGAGACTAGACGAGGAGGGGAAGTAGAGAGGCAATAGGTGTCATGATCTATTGAGCCATCACCAAAAAGAAATTGTCCAGCTTTTCTGTCAGATGAATGTGATTCATAAGCGCTGCCACAAGAACCATTTCCCATACCTGTTCAAACCATCTTTTGTATCTATAATTGTAATGCGGCTGCAGTATTTAGCACGAGCATCCCTCACTGTGGTGTGTCTATACAAAATTCTTAAGCTATATGTGAAGCCCAAAGGATTCATATTTTGTTATTCTTTTTAATTTTTCAGATTAAGAATGGTTAACGTCCAATCCCGACTGACAAAAGAGGAGAAGAGGAGTCTGTCCTATTTGGTGGGAAGCAAACAGTTTAGCCTTCTTTATAAAGGAAGTGTTCACGGCTATAGCGCTTATGCATTTCATAGCATATGCAACCGCCAGGGCCCAACTGTGGTTGTGGCATACAATGGAAGTGGTTATATTTTTGGAGGCTTTACCGTTCAGAGTCACACTTCCTCTGAGGGGTATCTGAATGATGGAAAAGCTTTCCTCTTCAGACTGAAAGGGAAAGATGGGGAGCTTGGCCCTCTAAAAATCCCAGTCAAAATTGCCAATCAGGCTGTGTATGACTATAGTCAAACTGGTCCTAATTTTGGAGACAGTGCCCTGTTAATTCCTATCACAAAAACAGGGCAGCAGTAGCCACAAATGCTGGCAGTGCCACTTATACCTTCTCTGCAGAAGACTTACATGGCAATGACCAGGTCCTTTTGGAATGTGAAGTATACCGAGTAGGTGAGTTAAACTAAAGAAAAAAAGATTTTGTCTTTCCGAGCTAATGGATTTTTATTTTAAAGATTATTCTTTGTTTTCCTTTAGATGTTGGTGATATGATGAAAAAACCATGGAGGGAGATTGACTGGACACATGGGTAAGTTTGTGAAGTGAGCAGTCTTTTTAATAATCTGTTACAGGGATAGTTGAATATGAGAAAAATGAGTATGTGATGTCTACCATTTTGGAGACTGTTGGACTACAATTCCCAGCATCCCTAGTCAGCATGCATTCCACCTAAAGAATGTCGGGTTAGAGAAAACAAATCTACTGTGTCTAGAGAACACTGCTTTAAATATGATTCTCCCTCAAAGTTTTTCTGCATCTGCCTAGATGTCATTTGCCCCAGTTTCATAGCAGGAATTAAAAAACAACACTTTAAGTTTTGTAGAAGGTGCATACAAAGTCACTATGGAAAGTGCAAAGGTTAAGGCACCTGTCCTTCACTTCCTTGAATGAAGTCTGCAACGTTAGCCTTCCAGATGTCATTGGCTGCATGTCTCAAGAAGCCTTAGGGATGGGATTTTCTGCTTTTTTGGACTACAGCTCCCATTATTTGCCCAGAATCCCAGCCTCTGGCAGAATTCTGGGAGATACAACCAAAAGAGGAGTTTACAGAGCAACTTTTACTACCTATGTGGGTCTCTGTTACCATTGTTTACTTTTCAAGAAGGCGGAAATTGCCCCAATGCTGCCTGGGAGTTACAGATCTTCATGGGAATGGTAGTTCTTTGAGAGATGCTGTAGAATCTAATGGGCAGTGAGGCTATCTGTTCCGTGAAGTGATGTGACCCTCATGGAGCATTGCAACTCCCAGTCAGCACCTGGGCAGTTTCCTCCTTGAAATGCAAGTTATGGCATTGGAGACCCACATATAGATAATGAAAGTTGCTTTGTAAACATCCGTGTGTTTGGTTTTTTTGTTCCATCTCCCAGAATTCTGCCTGTGAGTACTCTGGGAATTGCAGTGCAAACAATCAGAAAGTGCCATCTCTATTAGCCACTGATGGTGGATTGTGCAGGTTTTATACCAGAAATATCTGGAGGGCCATGTTTGCCCAATCTTTGTCTAGGTTAGTGGTTCCTAACCTTAGATCCACAGATGTTCTTGGAGTACAATTCACAGAAATCCTGGCCAGCACAGCAAGTGGTGAAGGCTTCTGGGAGTTTTAGTTCAAGAACATCTGGGAACCCAAGGTTGGGAACCACTTACCTAGAGTCTCAGGATATTGAGCCTGAACCCACAAGTTTCTACTGCCTTTTAGCCACACACTTCTTCAAGACAGTATGTGGATAATAGCCATCTAATTGCACCGGAATCCTCTGCTTTCCTCATGTGCCTGAAAATGCACAGACTGGGGAGAGACGGGTGCAAAGTGCATGAGACTGCAGCTCTCCTAGAAAAAGGAGAAAATGAGTCCTCTATATGTGTCCTACATCTGAGGAATTCTGCTGAGGTAGGTAGTCATCCATTAAAGTCCTGTTACTCTAATACATCTGTTAATCTTAAAGGTGTTGCTTGACTTTGTGTTATTTTACAGCTTAGTTGGACCAGAAAAACTTTTGGGTTGTTTGGCACAGTTTGGTGTGAGAAAATTGAGTGTGGCCTTAAAAACAGTAATAATTTTCCTCTTATTATGCAGGAGATAAAAATGGTTCTGGTAGGGACCTACAGAGCAGATTGAATTACAGTCTCCCTTAGTAGATTACCTCTTATTTGTTAGTTTACCTCAACTGGCACTTACGTGTTTCAATGCATGCACTCAGAGACTCCAGTAAATTAAAAAAAAGAAGAAGTTTTCGTTTACTTACAATTCTTATCTAAAACAAAAATTGTATTTTGTGTAAGTAACTTGTTACCTAACTGAGCTTAAATGGTTAATTAGATTGATGATTAACTGACTAGTTACATTCCTGATAGAACACTTCATTCTAACTATTCACTTCTGACTCCATAACTTTTAACTGTCTAACAGAACACTAACTGAACCCTAGAAAAAGGAGGGGAAAAGAATCTGAGGTTGTGAGGGAACAATTGGCTGCTGCTGAGTTGGTTGAAAGCAACCCTGGTCCAGAAAGGTCTCTCCCAGTTAAAAAGTCCTTAAAGGCATCATATGAATATGCAATTATTCCAACAAAAATTGTTTAAATAGTACTGATTTAAAGCTGGATGTCACAAGCTGTATTTTCCATGCTAGACGAGTACATCTATAAGTACACCAAATTGTCCTCTTAAACTGAAGATATTTTTGATCCCCAGATTCCCTTGTCTTTTGCAAAAGAAATACACTGAATTATATTAACTTCTGGGCGCAGGAAAGCTCCACCTTACTGCAACTCCACCTTCCTTGGTGATAAGTGAATTTAAGTACATTAGCTTCTGTGGCTACCAGATAAAATGTGTCTTACTGTCTTATCAGGAAAAGAAAAGAACTGATGAACCAAATAGCAAGTTACAAGCCTCCCTCGAATTCGGTGCAGCAAGTTCGAGTTCTGTTCCTTGGGCCGGTTGGAGCTGGGAAGTCCAGCTCTTTTCAACTCTGTGAATTCTGTGTTCCGGGGCTATGTGACAAGTCAAGCCATAGCAGGATCAGATTCTGGAAGTGTGACACTGCAGGTATCTCTACACAAATAAATCTTAACCCTAAGATACATTCAGTCAGTTCATAGCTTTCATAGCTGTTTTTCTTAACGATTTAAATGCCCCTGTCTCAGACTTCCTGGCAAAGGTACAAGCAACAAAGACAATTTGGTACTTATACTTCCAGCTAATCAGTGGTCCGGTTCTACTCACACTGAAAAAAACCATCATAGGCACATGTGAAAAGAATGTGAGGGTGTAGTAAACAGGGATGTTGGCAAGTCTTTGGGTCTGAGTCCCAAGGCCAAGTCTCTGGTACCAAGTCCCAAGTCCGAGTCCTTGGTACCATGTTCTGAGTCCCAAACCCCAAGTCTGAGTCCCTACTATACACAAGCTTTTCCCCCCAGAAAGAAGGTAGTGGGTGGGTGGATTCTGACTTGCGAGTCATGTCCAAGACATTGAAAAAACCCGGAGTCGAGTCCAAGCCAAGTCACTGGTGTGACTTATGTCCGACTTGACAGACAGTCCTGCGACTTGCGTCCCCATCCGTGGTAATAAACCATGAACTAACCATTATTCAACAATGTGACCCGACAGCAAAAAAGCAAATGCAACACTAGACTTGATCCACAGAAGTACAATATGCAATTGCTTAGTTTTTTGGGGTTTTTTTTACCCATGTGCTTTCAAATGAAATATAATGTACCTTGCATTTTTTGTTGTTGTGGCAGAAAATTCTGGAGGTTTACCTGTTTTTCAGGAGTGGCCAGAGTCCTATTGTGGATTTATAATTCCATAAGGGAAATTGTGAGAGTGTTTGTGGCATACTGTTGCTTGGGTTTCTGGGTCATGTGCCTGGCCATAAGGAGCTGAAATGACACCTTGTTAATAAGCAGCAACTTGCCTCAAAGACTTACACAATGCCCTTTATGCAAGTATAACTCAGCAGTAAGATTCCAGTGAGTGTGTCTGAAGAATTAGCTTTCTTAGTGAAATCATTTCATGTGGAATTGCAGAATTAGTCAACAAATTAGAAAATAGCAGATCATTGAGGCTGGATGGCATTTGCAGGAGAGTTCTTTAGTCTAAAAATGGCTGTGCTATCATTAGAATAATGTTAAAACTATAGCCTTGTGGTTTTCCTAAGGGACTCATTTATTGGAGAGGGCAGCAGAGCAATCCCTAACCCTCATAGGAAACTCTCTAAGAAGGATTAGGATGGAGTGGAAGTGATTGTCTGACAGAGGGCCACTATACCTCCCTCAGAGGCTCTTGGGAGACTGATGGATAGATAATCTCTGTTGATACAGGATTATCTATTGCTGTGTTTTGTTTTCTGGTTGGCCTTTAAAAGGGCATGCAAGGATGTGCCAGGAATGACCCTTGATCTGCTGGATCCAAAGCTTCCTTCTCATCCTGAGTGGCCTTAGAAATGGGCCAATGGTTTGCACTACCCTGGATATAGCATAGTGAATTTCTCTCATTGGAACTGTGGATCAGCTTTAAAATAATAGATTAAAAAAGAAACAATTCCCAACCCCCCTCCCCCTATTAATTTCCTTCATCCTCTACTTTGGTAGGGTTTTGGTGGTGGATTGTATACAAGTTTGGTTTTTTCCGCTATCTAGAATTTCTTGATAAGCAAGGAAATTACAATAATTTGAGCTCAACTTTTCTGCTGGATGAATTGTTGGAAAACTTGATAAAGACCATCTTTTCTAAGAGAGTATCAGTATGGATCTTAGATAATAAAATGCCTCAGTAATGTTTCAGATCAGTGAACATCTGTTCACCTTGTTCTTTTGTGGCTGCACTTTGAACTATGTATTATGTACTAAGGAAAAATGTTGATAAATATACAGGTAATGCAGTTTTATTCAAGAGCAATATCACAAGGTGTAAAGAATTCTGAAAGGATCTTTCTAAAGTAAAGAGTGTTCACATATATGTATTAAATATTAGCCAAGGTTTTTAAAGCTAAATGTGATATTATATTGCTATGTATTGCTATTTTACTTCCAAACTAACCAGACCCACCCTTTGAGAACAAGGCTCCAAGGTAAAGTTTATCATTCTCTATATCACCACATGTTGTTTTCACTGTTGTTTCCTTTAATCATGGTTGCTGCTTACAGAAATAGGCTTGTGCCCCCTTGTATCAGTATTTGATATTTATATTTGCAAAGTGAAAGCAAAGTGGACAAGAATGTATTTATATACTGGTTTCTTTGCTATTTTCAAAATCTAAAAAAAAAAGTACAGAACCTATCAAGTGAAAAATGGAAGCAACGGAAAGCCATTACCCATCACCTTCTGTGACACTATGGGACTAGAAGAAAAACAAGGAGCTGGTCTGAATATTGAGGAAGTGAGCAATCTGTTACAGGGACACATTTCTGATAGATATCAGGTAGGATGGATCACTTCGTACTCCATAACTCACTTGAAATAAAGGTGTATTTGTGTAGGAATCTCCACTCAGGTGAACTAAAAGCCACTGGTTTAAGAGTAATAACTTGTCAGCTGGAAACAGCCAGATTTCCCACACCCAGCATCAAGTCACTCACCCACAGAATTCCATGAAAGCGAGATGGGAGTGGGTGGTAAGCTGCCTATGTGAAGGAGTATTCCGTCCTCCATCCACTGTGGTAGCATGAAAGCTGTCTTTTACAATAGCTTTCCATAATGTGGTAAAAAGTATAGGAGCCAGATGGCAAGTTCTCACAAAACAGATTACCATATTTGAAATGTAGACCTGTTCCTGCCTGGATGTGTGGACTGGAATTTTAGCTCTGGTTGCCACAGGAAACCTCTGTCAGTTCTTAGCATTTGGGTATGTAAAATGTTTATGTTGAAACATATTTGTTTAGTTGGAGGTTTTTAGCCAGTTTTTGTATTTCCCCTTCTTTCTTTTTAGTTTAACTTTTCTAACCATGATGAAAATGAACATTTGCTAATGATGAAGTAATTGCTCTTGCTTCACTTAAAATGGTGAACATTGTCTACAGTCTCATCACCAGCTCCTGACAGAAGAGGGCTGTCATGGATGACTTTGAGTGTGTTCTCCTTGACTGAACTCGTCCGTTTCTGTTAAATAGGCTCAGTGGCAAAAGCATATTCATCAGTTTTGATACTCTGCTCCTTGCCATGTGATATTAAGGTGCCATTATATGACCATTTAGTGCATGTCATTTTATACAGTACAAGAGAATTGGCCTCTTGTATTAGGATCTAAGTATCACAACAGAAAAAAAAAAGCAAAAAAATAAAAAGAGAGAGAAAAGATATACAGTTGTTTGATTTAGGTTACATGTGTTTAGATAGGACATATTGTTATATAGCTTTTCTGTTTCTCTCCTCACAAAGAGATACATAGAAGCACAGATCAATTTGTTATTCTTATTTTGAGTAATTCATTTGCATCTACTGAGAACACATTTTGCCAGAACTGTAGATACTTCTCCAGCACTTTCTTACTAATACTGTATCTTTACTAGCTAGCTTTCTTTTAACATTGTTGCCATTACTTTTTGCCTTTTCAGTTTAATCCATCTGTTGCTATGCAGCCCGATTCACTGGGCTACATCAAATGCCCATCTTTGAAAGACCAGATTCATTGTGTCGTGTTTGTTATTGACGGCTCCAAGGTTGAAATCCTCCCTGAGATGCTGGAAGGAAAGCTGAGAGAAATCAGACAAAAAATCAACAAGCTTGGTCAGTTTTTTTACATTGATGTTTAGAGAAGCCAGAAACCTGTATGTGATGGGGTGATGTTGTCTTGCTCAAATACTGTACTGCCAAGTCCTCTATGGCGGTGGAGAGAAAATGCTGGCACTCCAAGAAGGAAGGAAGGAAAGCAAGCAAGCAAGCAAGCAAGCAAGCCTCCTTTATATCTTCTGGGTGATGTGGGGGACAATTTGCTAACGCCCAAAAGTTTTCTGTTTTTAAATTTAGCTACTAGAGGGTGCAGTGGGACTTCTAACATTTTGTTGTTGTTTCTGGAGCTGGAGAATCACTCTTCCAATATTGGCAATCTTCACCCATTCAAGGCCAGTCTCCCAGCAAGTGGCCTTAGATGGCTGATGTTTGCCCACCCATGCTCGACAAATGCAACAGATCTCAAATAGATGGTTTCTGAACTGTGGGAGCACAAGGCACTGATTGTTAGCTTGTTGAACATACCCTCATATCCAGAAAAGATTGCACTGCCTTCACTTGGACTGACAGCCTAGTCAGAAATAAATGATTGGGGATTTTGTGATATAAAGATATTACACTCAACACTGGGATGTACTATGAGCAGTTATGCAGATCAAATGGGTCCCGGGGAGTTTTAGATTGTATTTGCCCTGCTTTTAGTCTAGACTCTAGGTGTCTCTCTGGCCCTTGGAGGCAGAGATTACAAGCAAACTGGACTTCTCAGGATGAATCAGTTTACCAGGCAAGTCTTGCTATCTGAGTCTGGACCATTTGCTTTTAAAAAAGCACAAAGAGAAGAACTGCTGAATAGCTCAGAGGTTGGGAGTTCAATTCTCCACGTGCCTCCTTGGCAGGGGCTGGACTTGATGATCCAAGGGTCCCTTCCAGCTCTGCAGTTTTAAGATGATGATGATGATGGCACAAGAAGGCAGTGGTTTTTTTTCTGAAAAGCTTAAGGCCCTGTAAAATTCAAATGTAGAGCCCATGAAATTGGCAAGAAAGGATTTTTTGTCGGATTAGTGCTGATGCACAGTTGTGATGCGAGAGACTTGGAAATCCATGTTTTTCAATAACTATTTTTTGTGTGACTTATTTTCTCCCTATAGCTGTGCCACAACTTGTAATAATAACTAAAGTTGATGCAGTTTGTCCTTCTCTTGAGGAAGACTTTTCAGATGTGTATAGAAGCCAAGCTGTCACGAGACAGGTAAATATTGGTTGTCATCCTGTATATTAATTCAGCAGTTTTGAACAGGCAGCTGCAAGTCCACACTCAGTGCCTGAAATCCTGTAAGTTGCATTTATGTAGGCCCATTGAACCAGTGTGGGTTTTGTGAGTCAATTCTCTGTAAGTTCCATTGATTCCAATAGGCTTACTCTAGTTGCAACATACTATGTTAAACAACATGATTTCAGCTGGTGTGTTTATATCTTCATTCATTTTCCCTGAAAGGCCACCATATTGAATGAATATGCAAGCTTAAAGGCCTTAGTTATAGGCTGGTTTCAGCACACAAGCTGCAATCTTTTGCACTTACCAAAGTGACTATTGTTTCATTTCTTATTTCATACAAACATAAAAAACATCTAATAACACGTAACAAAAAAATAATAATAATACAAATCATGCTCTCCACCACTGGGATCATTTGGGAATTACAGCCATTTCCTCCCATTCTATAGAACCCCATCTCTCTTTCAAAATTACATGGATTCTTGTGAAGGTGTTTATTCCTTCTCTTTTATCAATACACAGTCTATAAATATATTCTTACATATCAACCCCTTAACTTTAATGTTACATCTCAAACCTCTCTTTACCATTCATTTAATTGAAAATCATACATTCTTTCCCATTTCCTATCTAGTCCAGTTTATTTAGAACTTGCTGCTTTTAATAATTTGGAAATTCATTCTTTAGTTGTCCGATAACGTCTATCCAATATGGATAAAAGTGCTATTTTGGGACATCCCTCTATCTTTGACTTAGTTGTTTCATTTATTTCCTTAAAAACTGATTGCCAAAATTTCAATATATTGTCACATTCCCACCACATATGAAAATAAGTACTGATTTTCTGACAACCTCTCCAACACAACTTGGAATAATTGGTGTCTTGATTGTTAATAAAGTATCATTTGCAGATCAACTAATTGTAAGTCTGTCTTTAATACCAGCACCACAAATTAATTTATTTTCTCTAATCATGTTCACTAACAATTCTATAGCTTACGCAAACGATACCAGGGAAAGAGGACATCCTTGTCTAGTATCACAGCCTAGTGATATCTGTTCTGTTATTCCATCATTTACTACTAGTGCCGTATTTTCTGAATATAATTGATCTATCATTCATTTAAATTGTTCCCCAAAACCTAGTATTTTTATTATCCTTTCTAAGGTTGGCCATTCCACACAATCCAATGCCTTGAAAATATCTAATGAAATTATTCCTGCCTTCACCTTTTGTGTTCTTACTACATTTATTACATTTAACACTCTTCTTGTCAGATTTCTCTTCCTATCATAAAACCCCTTTCATCTTCCTTAATATATTTAGTAATAAGCTTGTTCATTCCCTTTGCTAATATTGCTGTAAACACTTTAGCATCTTGATTTACTTAGGTAGGATCCAGGATCAGTAAGATCCTTATCCTTTCCTGCCCCACCTCTTCTGGGTGCTGCCTCTAAGTGGGTGCCTGCCAGAGGAGGCAGGGCTGGGAAGCATTGAACAGCTGTTTGGTGGAAAAACAAACCAGCATGGGGGTTCGTGCCCATTTCTAGAGGAGAGTAAGAGGATGAATGGGACTGGACAAGTCAATTTCCCAGCTTTAGAAGCAGACACAAAGGGAATCAGCAGCAGTTAGAAACATTTCTAATTCAGGGGTATGGACATTTTTCTGCTCTTCAAAAGGGATGTTGTGTGGGTGTATCTGAGTGGATGATTGTCTGCATGTATGTGTGGACTGGCACATTCATGAATACCAGTCTTTACCCCAGATTTACCTTCACCCCATATTAGCTGCAATGCTTTTTACTTCACCTGCTATTATGAGCACCAGGATCCAGTGCCTTTCTCCTTATATGCTTCAGCCTTGAATAAACATGACTCTGATCTTATTATATTTTACATTACATATTTTCAACTCATCTGATGATTCCCTCATGTTTTGCTTCAGCAAATATATTGTGCTTTGTGACAAGGAAACAGCTTAGAAATAATGGTTAAAATCCTCTTGTGTGACAGTGCAAATGGGCATAGGTTTTAGAGGCAAATTTTCCCAAGTCAACTTCTGCTTTTTGTGTAATTAGGCAGCTGTATCACAATTAATTTGTTATACCCAGTCCTTTGAAATTTTCAACAGTGGTTTCAAGTGTTATTTTAATTGTTGAATGCCAATAGCATTGTTTCATATTAGTGCAATGTTATTTTTGTGGGGGGGGAAAGGTACTTTTGAGGAGCAGTTGGCCATTTTTAGTACATTAATAGATTTTTTTAAATTAAACTAATATGGTATTAATGTATTAATAGCAATGTCAAATTAACTTCATAATTTCTTCAGTGTTCTAACATTACCAAATACACTGACTCTGACTATTTAACTTAAAAAGTGCAAGAGGATTAATTCTAATAATTCCAAGCCCTAGGAACAAGATATATCTGTTTTGAATCTAGTATGATACATAATTAAAACCTGAAAAGTAATATTTTCTAAAACAAGAGTTGTATTTTTGTAATTAAAAGAAAAAAAGTGATAGATGGTAGAATGTATCCAAAACAGAGGAGTAAAGCACATAACCCTTGGTAGGGCTAATAGAGTTCTTTTGGAAGTTGTAGGACAGGAAAATAGGCTTCTCTACATTTCAAACTATGTCTTTTGGGGTTTTTGTAAAACACAGATGGAGATAACAGCAGAAAGACTCGGAATCCCTCTTTCCCAGACAGTTCCTGTTAAAAATTACTGTTCAGAAATCGAACTTAGGGATGATGTTGATATCCTTCTACTCATGGCGGTGAGGCAGATGCTGCGTTTAGCTGAAAGCTACTTTGATAATTTCAGTTTTGACCACACTCCCAAAATTGATTACTATACTGAAGAATGATATGTTCACTGAAGCCTGTTAGAGTTGTAATTTTTCCTGAAGATTTGTAACAAATCTATGCTAGTCGCTAACTAAAAAAATGTTTGAGTAATAAAGGCAGAATGAAATGGTTAACTACAGTAATATTGTTTACATTTAACTTCCTTTTTTTGTTCATGTGCGCTCTGTACAGTCATCATATAAAACGTAATTGTTCCTTATATTTTACCAGGGATAGTCAATTTAAATGTTTAGATATTTTTTCATAAGTAACTATGTGGAGTCCAGTCAGTTATGACTTATGGTAATCCTCCTAGATTTTTCTCGGTATTGATACCGAAGCAGAATCAAACTAGATTTTAGTATAACCCTTAGCAGAGAAAACACAGGCCTCAGAGAAACTAGGCCCAGGAACATTCACACATAGCTCAGGCAAATAGAGGAACATTCACACATCATATGGAATGTCATTGTCACACTTTCGTTTTGCCCATCCTCCTTTTGATCTGGCAGATGGCCTGGTCCTGGAATGCAGGCAGGAGGAAGCCAGCCATGACAGGCCAAAACATTCACACCAGGAAGCCGGAGAGTGAAGGCCATATATCAGGGCCCAGGAAGCCTACCCATAAACATACCAACAGATAAGATTCTTTCCCCAGACATTCAGGCGCATCTTGGGCATAGGCCAAGGACACATGGGCACACGATCTGAATATCTGTAGAGAACCAATAGATCAGCGTAGTTGGCATCATTACCCAATGAGGGACTGGATCCAAACTTGGGGTACAAATGACCAATAGAATTGTAGCATTTTATGACTCTTTGTTTGTATCATTATAAAACATATGTACACTGTATTTTCTGGGTCTTCTCTGCTTTTAAGAGAAGTCCCAGCTGACCTTTTCTTTGCTGCTATTCAAATAAAATTGGGCCTTTGGTTCAGCTGTTGTGTCTATGCCCGATTCCTTGCCAGAGAATCTTAGAACCCAGGTTTGGCCGGTAACATCATGAAGTATTTATAGCCCCTCAGTCTCAGGCACTCCTGGTGATCTCAACTGACCTCTCACCTGGGAGGCAGAGTGAGCATTCCGACTCCTGATCCAGGCACACCGACCCACTGAGCTTTCCTATCTTCTGAGTGCTTTTAATGGCAATATTATTTGTCAGTCATATGACTTGGGGTGATCCTCCTAGATCTTTCTTGGTATAAAGTACATATAGCCCCCATCAGGCGCACACACTCTAGTGATCTGAGTTGGCCCCTCTCCTGAGAAGCAGAGTGAGCGTTCAGACTCCTGATCCAGGCACACCAACCCACTGAGCTATTCCATCTTCTGTCTATTTTTTAAGGGTGATATTATTTGTCAGTGATGCAGAAGTTCTTATATCCAAAATCTCAACAAAACAAGTTAACTTCTGTGTCCTACAAAGTTCTTTTAATTAGGATCAGTGCACTGAGACCAGTTTAGTTCTGGGAGAACTGGTACTTTCCTGTCTTTTGTCAACTAAATGTTGTTCTTATGTGCCATCAAGTTGGACCTGACTTACAGCAACCCTAATAGGGCTTTCAAGGTGAGGTGTTTAAGTAGTGGTTTTACCTGCAACAACATCATATTTTGCAAGGATTCAGGAAGGGAATTCCAAGGCATAAAGACAACAAAATGAAAAAAATATTTTTTTTGGTTGGACAGCTTTGAGAATTGGGACTTTTAGGATTGTGTTCCTGGATGAATTCAACCACCATGCATCTCCCCAATATGAGGAAAAACTCCTCAAGTGTATGGATGTGTTGTTGCAGGTCATCCATACAATGGTATTCCCAGTTACTATGTACAAAAATAAAGCTGGACAATTTTAAGGTGAATTATTCCTATTTTATTTTAAAGAGTTTTAATTACATTTTAAGCATGTAATTTAATCTAATTCTTATAACTGAATTGAATTCTTCTTGTTGTCTTAATCTGTTCTATATATTGCCTTGGGTCCTACTTCTGGGACAAAAGTGGCATATAAATGAAATAAATAAAATAAATACATGAAGAAAACTGACAGGGCAAAAATGTTTCATTTGAAACATGGTGTGGGAGGAGAGCTTTACATATACCATGGACAGCCAGAAAGAAAAATAGTTAGGTGCTCGATTCAGGCAAGCCTGAACTTTTGTGATATGACAAGACAATATCATGAAAAGACAATATCATGAAAAGACTCACTGGAAACGACAGTAATACTGTGAAAAGTGGGAGGCAGAAGGAGAAGAGGAAGACCAAATATGAGATGGAATGACTCAACAAAAGAATCCATGGCTTTTGAGTTTGCAAGAGCTGAGCAGGGCTGTTAACAATAGAATCTTTTGGAGGTCACTTATTTGTAGGATCACCAAAAGCTGGAAACACATTTCGTCCTGCCTAGTTTTAACATTGCACTATATATATATATTTAGTTTCTCTAAGAAAACACACTGTTACTTTAATATAACAAAAGACACAATAAAACAGTTCAAATATGAAACTATGGAAGGAGAACGAAATAAAGTTACTGTCTGGATTTAGATCGGAAAGCAATGTACAAACCTGTGAACTGAACCAGTGATCACATCAATTCTGCACCTGTACTGAAAGCAGGAGAGCAAGCCTTTACTATCAAAGTGAGGCAGTCATCTTGGGCATTTTGTTCTGGGGGTTGAGGGAGAGCTGCCAAAAGACAGAGCTGCACACGTCACATGGTTTGTGAAACATCTTCCCTGCCTTTGGGTACCGTGAATGGATGCTGTCAACTTAGCAGCGATGAAGTGAAATTCAACTGCTGAACAGCTGCAGCAATGTTCTCCCTAGATATTTTACATCAACCTTCCTCAAACACCATCCAGAAGTTTTGGATTAAACCCTTCCATTCTAGTTGGGGATGACAGTTGTAGTTTTGCATCTCTCGAGGGTGCAATATGGGGAAAAATACCTTAGATTGTCTACAACAGGGGTTCAAAGTCACAGTTCTCTGACACCATTACCACCCTCATTTTCCAGCAAGTTTAGTCTAAGGCTCAGCTACCCTGCTCTTCTATACCTCCGTGGGGCCAGACAGGCTTAATGCACCCTTTATCTGTCAGCCCCAGATCTAGGAAACTGAAAATTTGTACCAAGTGCTGGAGGAAGATAGATCCTTCATCTGGAAAGACCCTAACCCCTACATCTTTTGTAGTGGAGGCTGTCCCAGTCAAATCCAGAGACAAACTATTCAGCCCTGGCTGACAAGGAGAGTAGACAGACACATTTGGGAGGAAGGTGTATTTCACCACTCTGTTATCCTGTCCCAGGTGAAGATGTTCCTCCAAGGTTTTCCCTACTTGCACCCACCTACATTCCTCACACCTCCACCATGAGATGTATGATTGGTTCTTTCTCAACTTCAGGGCTCACCAGAAGAAGGGTCTAGCAAAGATGAATGAATGAGAGGATCAAGGTCTCTTCTCCAAGGAAAAGGGGTGGCCTGAGGCCTTCCTAGACTGGGAGGCTTTCTTCCTTGCTCAGGCTTCCTCTCTTGGCATCATTAGGTATCTAGACCTAAAGCCAGCAGCTGGCCGCAGTCCCTGCATCCTCTTGCTTGCAGACTTCCCTGATGTTGCTAGAAAGCTGAAAGGAGGGACGAGTTATGGGGTGATGGGGGAGGGAATGAACTCACTCTGTTTCCAGCTTCTGCTATACCCGGTGGGGAGAAAAACAGACACGAATTCTCACCCAAGCCATTCCCTTCAAAACAAAAGCTGCAGTGAGAACACCCACCCTTTTGTCAAATTAAGTGTTTACCCACAGTTCTAAGTGGTTACTCCTGAGTAAATATGAGCAAGGTCAGGTATCCTGTGTGAGACAAAGGGAGTAAAAAAGGAAGCTGAATGCCTGTAGAATCAGTTTGAGGTAGAAACAAGATTTTACAGGCACACACAGCGAATGAGTGAGCTTAAAGGAGAAGAGGAAAGAAGTCTGATTGGAGAGACAGGTTGCATGGTTGGAAGAATATACTGTGGAGACATAAATAGCATTTTGCGAGGGGGGGGAGGGAGAATTCCGGGAACTAAAGCTGTTCTTATAAACCATTTCAGTTTCTCTTTCATTTCTTCTTTGCCTCCTTTTATTAATTGTACAGACACCAGAGAGCAGGCATTGTTGAAGGGAAAATGACAATCATGGGAAGCCCTGGGGCATTTTATGTACAGAATTTCCTACCATGTGTGTTCCATAAATAAATAGTCATTGGTTGTTAACCTTATTATCAGTTACCCTGGTGTTTAACAAATTATCTTTAATGGATTTTACACTTTCCCTCATTATTGTATATATTATGGACATTGATTTTATTGCATCTATTCTTATTGTGAATGTCTGTGGATTCCCCCCTCCCCAAAAGAATAGTTTATAGAAGTGCCCAGAAATAAATATTATAACTTGCTTTACAGCTCAGCGAATGAGGTATCTGGCTGCAGAGCCAACGACTGGGAGTTCAATTTCCCAGTGTACCCTGGAGGAGATGAGCCAGCCCATGTGCCCTTGGGCAAGCAGCACAGTCCCGGGTTGACCCCAGAAAAATAGAACAGTAAACCTCTTCTGAGGGATCTATACCTAGAAAATCCGGGAAAGAGTCACCATAAGTCAGAATTCACTTGACAGCATGTAGTTATTACTATTAGGAGAACATAATATACAGGTGTGCATTTGGAAGTAATTGCATTTTTTCAACAAAAGTGACAGTATAAGCTGATTGACATGATGGGGAACTTGCTACAACCCCACATGGCGGTAGAGGCCACTGACAAGGTCACCCTGAAGATTCCATTTCTAGTGTTGAATTCCTTGGCAGACTTGTTGCCAATGTTTGCCTTAAACTCTGCCCACTGAAAATTCTAGTCAAAATTGCCAACCAGGCTGTGTATGACCTTACTCAAAATAGTCCTGATTTTGGAGATGATTCTCTGATGATCCTGTTAGAAAACAGTGCAGCAGTATCTACAAAGGTTGGCAGGGCCACCTATACCTTCTCCACAGAATACTTACATGGAAATGACCAGATCCTTTTGGAATGTGAAGTATACCAAACTGAAGGCAAGTTGGAAACAAAGGCAAAAATCCTATTGGCTGTTATGACAGCAAAAGTACAATGGTGTGAATTGCAGAGGTCAATTGCCACTAGTTAGAGTTGCCACATCCTGATTGCACATCAGGTGATGCAACTGTGTGGTGACTATTAACTAACACCGTTTTATTTATGCTGTTTTATCTACAAATAGGATTCTAGCCAAATTAAATATATATATATTTTTTGAACTCCGTTTAATTACACTTCCAAATTTTTTTCTTCTAATTTTTTTTCTACAGATATTGGTGATACAATTGAGAAACCATGGAGGAAGTTTGCTTGGACACATAGATAACTTTATGAATTGGATATGTCTATATCATATTCTTTGACCATGACATTGGCAATTAAAATAGGATTCACCACTCAAAAGCTAATGAATTCTATTCAAAGCCCTGTACATTCTGAGGTTGTTCCTTTTATATTGCCCCAGCCAGAGGTCCTTTGCCACAAGATGGTATCTTCAAATAATTCATGTGTTCTCTGCATTGCTATTATTAAACTGTAGCTTTACATATTGTGGGTGTACTTTTGTTTGTTTGCAGTCTGCGTTCCTTATTAGTTCCACATAAAGCAAATAATGAGGATATATTGGTTTAAACAATCAAACATAGGTAATAGGTATGAATAGGCAGGCTCCTGGATTTGAACAATAAAGGTTAACATAACAGTGATATCTAAATATATTTAGATTTTTACTCTTATGTCTGAATAAGTGGGCTAGTTCCATGAAACCATACATTAAAATATAGCAATTAGTCTTTAAGGCACCACAGTATCTTTTTTTTTTTTTTTACTTTTGTGTTTCTTGCTAATATAAATTGTTTGTTTTAGTATTATAAGTTGCCCTGAGAGTTTGGGGGGGGGGGGGGAAAGAAATAATAAAAATAAAATATCTATTCATCTTTCAAAAGAAGTACAGTAATGTGTCTCTAGACTACAAAGAAAGAAGTCAAGTAAAAGGGCTTTTGAGTGTATGATAAAGAACTGATTGCTCAGACACTGTTCTTATAGTTCACCTTTACCTGATAACTAAACCTTTTTATTTGTTTATAGTTTTTTTAAATACATTTTTCTTTGGTCAACAAACTCTGCATACTGCTTTTGTAAAGGCTTCACAAAATATCATGCTCATGTGTACTGTGTTTATGTAGCATCAACAAAGTAACTAAAGGCAATGTGTTTCATCAGGAGCATTCTTACTTCCTGCAGAAAGTAGTATAAAATAATTCCACAGCTGTTGCAGTTAGCTGTCCTACCTAGTTTGGTGATAAGAAATTGTCTGGAAACATAGCAGACAAGATGAGAAAGCTGACTAGTCAAACTATGCACTCACATAGGCAAGAGTCAGCATTCCGCTGGATGCCCAAATAGGGTCTGGGGGAAAGGCAAATCTTTGAAATCAAGAATGGATGCTCAAGATTTCATATGATTTTTACATAGGATCCTTGCCAAATCACCATCAAATCATAGATCCCATCTATCTCCACAGACTACAAGACAGAAATCATGGATCCTTTGATGCATGACTTTGCAGTGGTACAAAAAGATGGATCTGAGGCATGGATCCACATGATTTCATATGGTCTTTAGATGGAATCCTCTCTAAACCAGTCATAGATCCTATCTGTTCCCACAGACCACAACGCAGAAATCATGGGTCCCTCGGTGCATGGCTTTGCAGTGGCACAAAAACACCAATTCAAGTCACAGATCCTCATGAATCCACATTTCTATGTAGAATCATCCCTAAACCACTGCCCAATCACAGATTCCCATCTGTGCCCACAGACTATACCACAGAAATTGGTGAGTGCATGGTTTTGCAGAGGTGCAAAAACACCAATCCAAGGCACAGATCCTCATTGATCCACATAAACTTTATGTAAGATCATCCCCAAACCATTCTCCAATGACAGGGGCCATCAGTAGGCAAAGACTACAACACAAATCACAGATCCTTCAGTGCATGACTTTGCAGTAAAAATCTTATAAAATCACATGGAGCCATGCCTCAGCTCCCTGTTTTTGCACCACCGCAGAGCCATGTGCCAAGTGATCCATGATTTTTGTGTTGTAATCTGTGGGCATAAATGAGATCTATGATTTGATGGTGATTTCACAAGAAAATAAAAAGCCCACATAAAAATCATATGAATTCATGAGGATCCTTTCTTGATCTTATGGACCCGCCTTTTACTTTCTTGCACAGAGTAACAAACTGACCTCTAACCCCCCCCCCCCACAAAAACCTCATGAGGGCCCTCCAATACTTCAGCCACCCCACTAATATATCTGAAAGCCTGGTATCTGCCAATCAGAACCCTCTCAAGGGATAGGTAAGCTGACCCTATTTGCTAATTAAGAACTAGCCGGAACGAACACAGAAGGAGAGTGGTGGGCTGTGCCGTTTAAGGGTCTGGGCGTCGATTCTGCCATTTTCCCGCCGTTGCCAGCAGGACCGCTCGGCCCCCCGCAACTGTCTTTCTTCCTGGGCGCCCTGACGGCAAACGGAGCCCTCAGGTGAGCGGGTGAACCTTTGGTTGTGGGTGAAGCTGATTTTATCCTCAGACTACTGTACTTCCCTGATGCTTTTGTTTTCTCGCTGCAAAGCCCCTGCACGGAGGGGCAGGAAAAGTCCCAGACCTCGCGGGCTGTTGCGCTTTCGGTTTCGTTTCTTCTCGGCTCAGGGAGCCTCGACGTGTTTTCAGCCGGTGGTTATTTTTTAGGTGTGTTCTTATCACCAAACTAGGTAGGGAGGCGAGGGCAGCCGAGCTGAAGGCGAAAGGAGGAAAAAAAAAAAAAAAAAGAAAAAAGGAGAGTTTTCTCCCTCCATGTGTAAGGCACGGCCTGAAAAAGTTAACTCTTTTTTGGCTTATAATTCCCGGGATCCATCCTCCGTGTTGGAGGATTCTGATATTTGGAATCCCTTTCCCCGGATTCGCTATAGCGGTGGTTTATGTTCCTCCGCGTGGCTACCTTTTGGGGGATAATTGTTTGTTTTACAGCTGTTTGGTGCTGTGCATCAAACCCTTTTTTTTTCTTTCAAATTTTGCTTATTTACAACAGCAAAATAGTCACACGCTAAAAAAAAAAAAAAAAAAGCAATCCCAGGCATGTTTATTCGGAAGTCTTAAGGAGTTCTGGGGGATCCCCTAACGAGCCGCTGTTTGCAAACTGACGCTACAAACGGGTGCAAGTCTATCCTAGCAGCCCCCTTGAGTTGAACGGGGTTGAGTTCAAATTGGGTTGCGGTTTAGCCTAACTCCTCACGTTTGTATTTCGAGAGATTTCACTGGCCTGCACGCCAACGAGCGCTTGCTCGAGAGGAAGGGTGAGGCTAAGCGGATGGGTGGGTTGCCCCGCTGTTGGTTTCAAGCTGCGGGGCGGGTTGTTTCTTTTCTTTTCCCAGCAATCACGTGACATACTGCAAATGCTTGTGTAAACCCACGCGTTCCCACTGCATTTCTAGCCGCACAGTTTTTAATTTCTGTCAGGAGCGACTCCATTTTTAGGTGAGGCTAGGGTTTTTCAGCTTTGGTTCGGTTCTAGCATGTGCGATTGCTTAAGTGACCTAAAAAAAGTGGGATTTTTGTTGTTGTTTATTTCTTGTGTCTTTCCCTTTAAAGGGAGAGGGCCCAGATAGGGTAGATTGAGGTGTGTATGCCATGTGGATGCAAGGCCCACCATATGTTGGGCATACATTACCGCACCTTTGCATGACCTTAAGTGACCCTATTTAGCCAGAGGAGTCTTTGTAGACCTGTCCCTCCTCTGCTTTGGGCCAGAAGAAAAGATCTCTTTTGAACCTGACTTGTGTTGGTGGGATCCTGTAGTGATCCTAAAAATATACTGCACCCATATGCTTAGATCTCCCCCTATCTGCTTTAGCTGTGCATTTCTGGTTTTGACAGATAATTAAACTCAGGTCCCTTCAAACTGTGCATTTCTTTGATTCTGTGGCCGCTATTCTGTGGTGAATTACTGTGCATGCAAATGGAAATTGCACATTTATCTAATCTGCACAGTGCCTGTAGGTTGTGAGTTGTACAATTCAGACATGTGACTAGCACATAATGGACAACTTATTACTCGGCACGATCCATTGGACCTCTTTCTCCTCTTCGTTGTTTTATTTCTTATGGTTTATTGGTATATGTTTTATTTATTGTTGTAAATCACCCAGAATAGTGCATATATAAATCAAATAAATAAATCTTCACTCTTGCAAAATGGCTTGTTTAGTTGTCTCCAACTCTTGGTGAGACTAGACGAGGAGGGGAAGTAGAGAGGCAATAGGTGTCATGATCTATTGAGCCATCACCAAAAAGAAATTGTCCAGCTTTTCTGTCAGATGAATGTGATTCATAAGCGCTGCCACAAGAACCATTTCCCATACCTGTTCAAACCATCTTTTGTATCTATAATTGTAATGTGGCTGCAGTATTTAGCATGAGAATCCCTCACTGTGGTGTGTCTATACAAAATTCTTAAGCTATATGTGAAGCCCAAAGGATTCATATTTTGTTATTCTTTTTAATTTTTCAGATTAAGAATGGTTAATGTCCAATCCCGACTGACAAAAGAGGAGAAGAGGAGTCTGTCCTATTTGGTGGGAAGCAAACAGTTTAGCCTTCTTTATAAAGGAAGTGTTCACGGCTATAGCGCTTATGCATTTCATAGCATATGCAACCGCCAGGGCCCAACTGTGGTTGTGGCATACAATGGAAGTGGTTATATTTTTGGAGGCTTTACCGTTCAGAGTCACACTTCCTCTGAGGGGTATCTGAATGATGGAAAAGCTTTCCTCTTCAGACTGAAAGGGAAAGATGGGGAGCTCGGCCCTCTAAAAATCCCAGTCAAAATTGCCAATCAGGCTGTGTATGACTATAGTCAAACTGGTCCTAATTTTGGAGACAGTGCCCTGTTATTCCTATCACAAAACAGTGCAGCAGTAGCCACAAATGCTGGCAGTGCCACTTATACCTTCTCTGCAGAAGACTTACATGGCAATGACCAGGTCCTTTTGGAATGTGAAGTATACCGAGTAGGTGAGTTAAACTAAAGGAAAAAAAGATTTTGTCTTTCGAAGCTAATGGATTTTTATTTTAAAGATTATTCTTTGTTTTCCTTTAGATGTTGGTGATATGATGAAAAAACCATGGAGGGAGATTGACTGGACACATGGGTAAGTTTGTGAAGTGAGCAGTCTTTTTAGTAATCTGTTACAGGGATAGTTGAATATGAGAAAAATGAGTATGTGATGTCTACCATTTTGGAGACTGTTGGACTACAATTCCCAGCATCCCTAGTCAGCATGCATTCCACCTAAAGAATGTCGGGTTAGAGAAAACAAATCTACTGTGTCTAGAGAACACTGCTTTAAATATGATTCTCCCTCAAAGTTTTTCTGCATCTGCCTAGATGTCATTTGCCCCAGTTTCATAGCAGGAATTAAAAAACAACACTTTAAGTTTTGTAGAAGGTGCATACAAAGTCACTATGGAAAGTGCAAAGGTTAAGGCACCTGTCCTTCACTTCCTTGAATGAAGTCTGCAACGTTAGCCTTCCAGATGTCATTGGCTGCATGTCTCAAGAAGCCTTAGGGATGGGATTTTCTGCTTTTTTGGACTACAGCTCCCATAATTTGCCCAGAATCCCAGCCTCTGGCAGAATTCTGGGAGATACAACCAAAAGAGGAGTTTACAGAGCAACTTTTACTACCTATGTGGGTTTCTGTTACCATTGTTTACTTTTCAAGAAGGCGGAAATTGCCCCAATGCTGCCTGGGAGTTACAGATCTTCATGGGAATGGTAGTTCTTTGAGAGATGCTGTAGAATCTAATGGGCAGTGAGGCTATCTGTTCCGTGAAGTGATGTGACCCTCATGGAGCATTGCGACTCCCAGTCAGCACCTGGGCAGTTTCCTCCTTGAAATGCAAGTTATGGCATTGGAGACCCACATATAGATAATGAAAGTTGCTTTGTAAACATCCGTGTGTTTGGTTTTTTTGTTCCATCTCCCAGAATTCTGCCTGAGTACTCTGGGAATTGCAGTGCAAACAATCAGAAACTGCCATCTCTATTAGCCACTGATGGTGGATTGCGCAGGTTTTATACCAGAAATATCTGGAGGGCCATGTTTGCCCAATCTTTGTCTAGGTTAGTGGTTCCTAACCTTAGATCCACAGATGTTCTTGGAGTACAATTCACAGAAATCCTGGCCAGCACAGCAAGTGGTGAAGGCTTCTGGGAGTTTTAGTTCAAGAACATCTGGGAACCCAAGGTTGGGAACCACTTACCTAGAGTCTCAGGATATTGAGCCTGAACCCACAAGTTTCTACTGCCTTTTAGCCACACACTTCTTCAAGACAGTATGTGGATAATAGCCATCGAATTGCAACGGAATCCTCTGCTTTCCTCATGTGCCTGAAAATGCACAGACTGGGGAGAGACGGGTGCGAAGTGCATGAGACTGCAGCTCTCCTAGAAAAAGGAGAAAATGAGTCCTCTATATGTGTCCTACATCTGAGGAATTCTGCTGAGGTAGGTAGTCATCCATTAAAGTCCTGTTACTCTAATACATCTGTTAATCTTAAAGGTGTTGCTTGACTTTGTGTTATTTTACAGCTTAGTTGGACCAGAAAAACTTTTGGGTTGTTTGGCACAGTTTGGTGTGAGAAAATTGAGTGTGGCCTTAAAAACAGTAATAATTTTCCTCTTATTATGCAGGAGATAAAAATGGTTCTGGTAGGGACCTACAGAGCAGATTGAATTACAGTCTCCCTTAGTAGATTACCTCTTATTTGTTAGTTTACCTCAACTGGCACTTACGTGTTTCAATGCATGCACTCAGAGACTCCAGTAAATTAAAAAAAAGAAGAAGTTTTCGTTTACTTACAATTCTTATCTAAAACAAAAATTGTATTTTGTGTAAGTAACTTGTTACCTAACTGAGCTTAAATGGTTAATTAGATTGATGATTAACTGACTAGTTACATTCCTGATAGAACACTTCATTCTAACTATTCACTTCTGACTCCATAACTTTTAACTGTCTAACAGAACACTAACTGAACCCTAGAAAAAGGAGGGGAAAAGAATCTGAGGTTGTGAGGGAACAATTGGCTGCTGCTGAGTTGGTTGAAAGCAACCCTGGTCCAGAAAGGTCTCTCCCAGTTAAAAAGTCCTTAAAGGCATCATATGAATATGCAATTATTCCAACAAAAATTGTTTAAATAGTACTGATTTAAAGCTGGATGTCACAAGCTGTATTTTCCATGCTAGACGAGTACATCTATAAGTACACCAAATTGTCCTCTTAAACTGAAGATATTTTTGATCCCCAGATTCCCTTGTCTTTTGCAAAAGAAATACACTGAATTATATTAACTTCTGGGCGCAGGAAAGCTCCACCTTACTGCAACTCCACCTTCCTTGGTGATAAGTGAATTTAAGTACATTAGCTTCTGTGGCTACCAGATAAAAATCTGTCTTACTGTCTTATCAGGAAAAGAAAAGAACTGATGAACCAAATAGCAAGTTACAAGCCTCCCTTGAATTCGGTGCAGCAAGTTCGAGTTCTGTTCCTTGGGCCGGTTGGAGCTGGGAAGTCCAGCTTTTTCAACTCTGTGAATTCTGTGTTCCGGGGCTATGTGACAAGTCAAGCCATAGCAGGATCAGATTCTGGAAGTGTGACACTGCAGGTATCTCTACACAAATAAATCTTAACCCTAAGATACATTCAGTCACTTCATAGCTTTCATAGCTGTTTTTCTTAACGATTTAAATGCCCCTGTCTCAGACTTCCTGGCAAAGGTATAAACAACAAAGACAATTCTGCACCTATATTTCCTGTTAACTGGTGATCCACTTCACCCCACACTGTAAAAAAAACAACACACACCCTGTAAACCACAAATTAAAGAGTATTCAATAGTGCAATCCAACAACAAAAAGCAAATGCAACACTAAACTTCATCAACAGAATTACAGCATCCGGATGAACAACATAACAGTATCATTCTAGTCTACCTTTGTCAGACCTCTTCTGGAATACTGTGTCCAGGTGCCATTTGGACGACAATCCCATTATTCTCCATTCTGGGAGTTCCTCCTGACAGATGGACACTAACAGGCTCTCTTGGGAAAAAGGCCTAAGCATTTGTAACCTAGCATAGACTCCGTTTCTCCCAAGCTACTTGTTCAGAAAGGAAGCACCCCGGGCAGCTTCCAACCTAGGCCTTTCTCCCAAGTGAGTCGCGTTTAGGTGTTTTGTCTATCAGATGGAAGTATAGAATTTGTAGTCTAAAAACACAACTGTTTACACTGAGGACCCCTCTGTCTTGGATTCTACTATATATAACAGTTTTAGTTTTTCTGTAGTGCTTTGCTTTGTGTTCTTTGGAACTATTTATGTGCAATTGCTTATTCTGTTATTTTACCCATGTGCTTTCAAAAGAAAGGTAAAAAATTCTAGAGGTTTACCTGTTTTTCAGGAGTAGCCAGAGCCCTATTGTGGATTTATAATTGCATAAGGGAAATTGCGAGAGTATTTGTAGCACATTGTTGCTTGTTAATGAGGTGCTGCTTGGGTTTCTGGGCATGTGCCTAGCCATAAGGAGCTGAAATGGCACCTTGTTAATAAGCAGCAATTTGCCTCAAAGACTTACACAATGCCATTTATGCAAGTATAAATCGGCAGTAGGATTCCAGCAAGTGTGTCTGAAGAATTGGTTTATGTAGTAAAATCATTTCCTGTGAAATGCCAGTCAGTTTTACAGGAAGTAAAAGATCACTGGCTGCATTTTGAACAATGTATTTTGTAATGAGGAAATTTTTTGACAAATATATAGGTGATACAGTATTATTCAGAGGCAATGTCACAAGCCACCTGTGAAGAATTCTGGAAGGATCTTCTCAAACTAGGAGGACAGGAATAAAAGGCATCAAACAGAGAAATAAGATTCAGTATAGGAAGACATAAAGTTTTGGGGACTGAGGCACAAAGATTTCACATACATGCTGATATCAGTGGGTTAAATTGAATCTCAGTCTTGATGGTTATGCATTTTGCTGTAAAGCCAGACTTTCTTCCAAGTAAAAATGTTGTGCTGTATTCAACACATTCAAAATTTATAAAAGGAGCCTCTTAGTCTATTTTGTGATAATATGCAGAGCTTAAAAAAATAATCCCCCAAACCTATCTCCTTGTGTCTGTATTTGATACTTATATTTGCAAAGTGAAAGCAATGTAGATGAGAATGTATTTAAGTACTGGTTTCTTTGGTATTTTCAAAATCTTTTTTTAAAAAAAAGTACAGAACCTATCAAGTGAAAAATGGAAGCAACGGAAAGCCATTACCCATCGTCTTCTGTGACACTATGGGACTAGAAGAAAAACAAGGAGCTGGTTTAGATATGGACGACGTGACCAATCTGTTACAAGGACGCATTCCTGACAGATATCAAGTAGGATGCATCACATAATAGCCCACAGGTTGCTTAAAATAAAGATGCATTTGTGTAGGAATCTCTGCTCAGGTGAACTAAAGAGCCACCGGTTTAGGAATAATCACTTGTAAGCCTCAAACAGCCAGATTCCCACACCCAGAGTCAGGTCACCCACCCACCCACCCAATTTCATGAAAGTAGTATGGGAGTTGGGTGGCAAGCTGCTTATGTGAGGGGGTAGTCTGTCCCCACCCAGTGTGGTAGCATGAAAGCTGTGTTTTTACAGTGGCTTTCCAGGAAGCAGTGAAAAGTATTGGAGCCAAAATGGCAAATTCTTCACAAAAGAGATTACTGTATTTGAAGTGTTGACCTGTTCCTGCTTGGATGTGTGGATTGGAATTTTGGCTGTGGTTGCCACAGGAAGCCTCTTGCAGTTCATAGTATTTGGATGTGCAAAATATGTATGTTGGAACACATGTTTGTTTATTTGGAGCTTTTTAGCCAGTTTGTGTACTCTCACCCCTCCTTTTTAACTTCATCTAATCTTGATCAAAATGAACATTTGTTAAGGATGAAGTAATTGTTCTTGCTTCACTTAAAATGTCAAGCTTACATGGCACTTAAAATGGTGAACATTGCTGTGATTGGGTTCTCGTTCTAAACTAAGCAGTTTCTCTTCTTTTACCTGATTGACCAACAGGAGACATAATATCCTTAACAGAACATTTAATCTCTTTAGGAGGGGAGGGGTGCACAACAACTTCAGTAGGTCCAATGGGACCATTAACTAAAGGTGAACCAGTCCACGTTATAGGCAGTCCTGTCCACATTGTACTTTCTGTCAGCACGGTGATGTCCCAAATCTCTTCCGATTGGTCGGTTTCCTCAGAGGGTTGCTCCTTACGGCGCAAATCGTCCCGCAGCGAGGGTGATGTGCCCAATCTCCTTCACGAGGTGTCTCCCCAGTAGGGATAGGGTCTGGGCATACCACCTTCTTCCGAGGACCCTTTCCTCTTGGGTAGATATGCACTGTCCATTCTAACGGGTCTAACTCTCCCAACTGAACTTCTGTCCCAGCCGTTCTGCGTCTGCCACCTCTCTCGCGCTCTCTTTTCTCTCTTTTTGGAAATGAGAACACATACTGATGAGAACACTCTTCCCTTTCGTTTCCCTGGCTACCTTTTTCTTTCTCCTCTTCCCCTGTTGCTATCCACTCTGAACTCCAGCTCTTCTGTCTTCCCGCTTTTTCCTCTAATCCCGTAGTCACCAAAAAACCTTCTGCCATTGGCTGCTCTACTCCCGCCTTTTCCTCCCCCCTTCCTCCTGTGGCTTGATCTTCCTCTAGAGTCAGGTCTTGAATCACCGCAGGTATAGCACTCAACACGTCGATTCCTTCCGTCCAAGACGATTGAGGGGACGGCTCACTTTCAGTTTTAAACGTCTTAATTGGTCCCTCTTCACAATTGCCTACTGTCTTATCACCAGCTCCTGATAGGGTAGCCTTTGGATGACTTTGAGTGTGTCCTCCAGGCTCAGTGCCAAAAGCATGTTACCAATTTAGATACGTTCCCTCTTGCCATGTGGTATTAAGGTGTTGTTGACACTTACATGAATACTGAGTGTATGACATTCTATAGTGCCTGCTGCTAGGATCTTATCTGAATATAACAATAGAAGAAACCAAAAAGGAGGAAATAGAGGAGACAGGAGTAGACAAGACATGCATATACAATTGTTTGAGTTAGGTTTTAAGTGTTTAGATAGAACATATTGAGTTATATAGCCTTTCTGTTTTTCTTCTCCTCTCAGAGATAGAGCACAGATAAATTTGTTGTTCCTATTTTGAGTATTCCATTTGTATCTACAGAGAACACATTTTTACTAGATATGGGATATTTGCATTTGTATCACTGGGGATACAAATATTGGCATCACAGGTACCACGGCAGTCGAGTCCCTCCCCCTGAACTGGCCGGTCCACTAATTGGTCATGGTGTGCATAGCTGTCATCGTTTGTGCTGCGCCAATCTGGGAAACGACAATGAATATCCCATGTCTAATTTTTACAGAATTGGAGATACTTTTAAACACATTCTTACCAAAATCTGATTCCTTGCTAGCTTTTTTTAACATTGTTGCCATTGCTTTCTGCCTTTTCAGTTTAATCCAACTATTGCTATGCAGCCAGATTCGCTGGGCTACATCAAGTGCCCATCTTTGAAAGATCAGATTCATTGTGTTGTGTTTGTTACTGATGGATCCAAAATGGAAATTCTGCCTGAGAAGCTGGAAGGAAAGCTGAGAGAAACCAGACGAAAAATAAACAAGCTTGGTCAGTTTTTTTACATTTCTGTTTAGAGCAGCCAGAGGGTGCAGTGGGGCCTCTAAAGGTTTGGGTTGTTTGTTTGTTTTTGGAAGGTGGGGGTCACCAGAGTACATGCCACTCTTGCAAGGTCGGTAATCTCCAGTCATAGGTCCACTCCAAGTACCTGGCCCTAGATGGCTGGTGGTTGCCACCTGTGCTCTAGGCACAGATCACAGGCAACAGATCTCGAGATTAATCTCGAGATTAGACCACTGTAATGCTCTCTACGTGGAGCTACCTTTGAGATTGATGCGGAAACTCCAAATGGTGCAGAATGCGGCGGCCAGACTTCTTAGTGGTGTGAGAGAACACCAACATATCACTCCCACCCTGGCCGCCTTGCATTGGCTGCCCGTTTGGTTCCGCGTTGATTTCAAAGTATTAATGATTACATACAAAGCCCTAAACGGTTTAGGACCTTGATACTTGGCGGAACGCCTCCTCCCACCTAGATCTACTCGTATCACCCGATCTAGTCAGGAGGGGCGACTGAGGAGCCTAACGCCGAGGGAGGTCCGGAAAGAAAGAACGAGACACCGGGCCTTCTCGGCTGTGGCTCCCTGTCTCTGGAACAAACTCCCCTCTGAGATCCGTTTGGCCCCCTCACTGGGCATTTTAAAAAACCAACTTAAGACCTGGTTATTCAGACAGGCCTTCCCTCCGGGCACTATTTAATTTTCTTTTTATTCTTTCCATCTTGAATTATTATCTATGTGCTGTTAATTGCTGTTTCATTTTTATTGTTTTACTTTGTGTTCTGTGAGCCGCCCAGAGTAGACTATGTCTAGATGGGCGGCATACAAGTTCAAGAAATAAATAAATAAACAGATCTCAAATAGATGGCCTCATAACAGCGGAAGCACAAGGCACTGATTGTTAGCTTGTTGAACTTACCCTGATATCCAGAAAAAAGTGTAATGCCTTGACTTGGAGTCGACAGCCTAGTCAGAAGTAAATGATTGGAGATTTTGTGATAGTCTAGATGTGTCTCTCTGGCCCTTGGAGGTAGAGATTACAAGCCTAGACTAGACTGGACTTCTGATGGCGAATCAGTTTACCAGGCAAGTTTTGCTATCTGAGTTTGGACCATTTGACTTTAGAGAAGCACCGGGAGAATAACTGTTTAATAGCTTAGTGGTTTAGGTATCTGGTCATGGAGCCAGAGATTAAGAGTTCAATTCACCTCTGTGCCTCCTTAACAGAGTCTGGACTTGATGATCCTATGATGTACAACTATTAATGTGTATGACATTGGAATGAAAGAGTTTTCTATTGGATAACTACTGAGGAACATTTGTGACACAAGAGACTTGGAAATCCATGTTTTGTGATAACTGTTCTTTTTGTAACTCACTTTCTCCCTATAGCTGTGCCGCAACTTGTAATAATGACTAAAGTGGATGCAGTTTTTTGTCCTTCTCTCGAGGAAGACTTGTCAGATGTGTATAGAAGTCAAGCTGTTATGAGACAGGTAAATATTGGTTGTCATGCTGAATATTAATTCAGCAGTTTTGAACAAGCAGTACTGTTCCTACACTTAAGTCCACACTCAGTGCCTGAAATCCTGTCGCTTAGTGTAGTAAATTGCATTAGTGTAGGTCCATTGAATCAGTGTGGATTTGGTGAATCAGTTCTCTGTAAGTTCCTTTGATTCAAATGGGCTTCGTCTAGTTGCAGCTTACTGTGCTAAGCAACAGAATTTCAGCTAGTATGTTAACATGTTCATTCATTTTCCTTCAAAGGCTGCCATACATATACAAGCTGAATATATTGGCAATTCTTATTTATAGGCTGACTTCAGCATATGGGTTGCAATTTTTCACACTTACCAAAGTTGTTTGATTTCCATTCCTACCTTGGGTTAGACTATCTTGTATCTCCAGGCCCTTTTCTCAATAGAGGCTGGTCTTTTCAGGCAAATGGGGCAGTGTCCCACCTCAGACTTATGCAGTTTTCCAGCTATCCCACTTTTACCTATTTCTTTATTTGAGGTGAAGGATCAGAGCCCCACCTGTTTCCCTACCTCATATTTTGGGTTGTGGAAGAGGAATAGGATGATGAATGGGAGTAGGCAAGTTAATTTTCCAGCTTTAAAATCAAACATGAAGGGAAGCAGCAGTAAATAGAAACATCTCTGTTTGAGAGATGGGATATTTTTCTGCTTTACAAATGGAATGTTATGAGGGAGTATCTGAGTGAATGTCTGTCTGCATGCCTGTGTGGACAGACATGTTAATGAATTATAGCTGCACAGGAGTGTCTATGTTATTGTACAGCAATGAAAATCAACATTCTACAAGGCAGTTCTAAAAATGGGGCTGCCCAAACAAAAAACTATAACTTTTCATCATGGCTTTAGTTCAACACCAAATTAGATACACATGCAGCAGACAGTCTGCTCTTATTCTGTACCAACTTTGGGGAAATTTAGGCAAATGGTTTTCAATTTACGGTTTTTAAATTAGCAAGAGGGTATTCTGTAAACCATCTTGACCATTCTTGTCAATGTTTTGGCTGCCCTTTGCTATGTAAGGCTTGTATCCTTTTTCCTGCTGGCGACGTAGACATAACACTCTTTAGCAATATTGGGCCATTTCCTGGTGTTTTGAATTGTGGATACAGAAGCACAATATTCACACTCATAAACTGGAGATTTTTAGAAGAATTGTACACCAATCTTCACCCTGGGTCACTGTATCACCCTTGCCTCCACCCCGTGTTAGCTGCTGTGCTTTCTGCTTCACCAACTATTCTGAGTGCCACTACCCTTCCTTTCATATGCTTCAACCCTGAATCAACATGACTCTCACCTTATTATATTTTTCATTACATATTTTCATCCCATTTGGTGATTTCTTCATGTTTTACTTTGTCAAATATATTGTGCTTTGCTACAAGGAAACAGAGCTTAGAAATAATGGCCAAAATCATCTTGTGTAACAACACAAATGGCATTGGGGGGGGGGGGGGTAATTTCCCTAAATTAATTTGTGCCTTTTGTGTAACTGGGTAAGTGTATTAAAATTAATTTCCTATACTTAATTCTTTAAAATTTTCAACACTGATTTCAAATGTTATTTTAATTGTTGAATGCAAATAATGTTTCATATTAGTACAATGTTACTTTTTTGTTTAATTGATATTTTCAATACGCAAACTAATATGTTAATAACAATGTCAAATTTATTTCAGAATTTTTTCAGTGTTCTAACATTAACAATTGCATTCAGTCTTCTTAACTTAAGTGCCTAAGGATCAGTGCTCCTGATTCCAAGCCCTAGAAACAAAGTATATCTGTTTTAAATCTTGCATGCTACATAAATAAAACCTGAAAAGCAATATTTTGTCAAAAAGAGGAGTTGCATTTTTGTTAGTAGGAGCAAATCACATAAGCAGGAGTCTCCTTGTGAAAAAAAGATTCTGCCTTTGGCATGAGCTTGCCCTATTACACATTATATTAACCATTTTGGAAATATATTGCACAATTTAAAAATAAAAGTTATGCAACTTCACACACAGTGCAACAAAGGTAGGAGAACACAAACATTATCAGGGTTAGCAGAGTTCTTTTGAGAGCAGTAGGATAAGAACACAGGCTTCTCTACATCTTAATTATGGGTTTTTTTTTAATGCAGATGGAGATAACAGCAGAAAGTCTTGGAATCCCTCTTTCCCAGATAGTTCCTGTTAAAAATTACTGTTCAGAACTCGAACTTAAGCATGATGCTGATATCCTGATACTCATGGCGGTGAGGCAGATGCTGCGTTTAGCTGAAAGCTACTTTGATAATTTCCCTTCTGACCACACTACCAAAATGGACGATTATTTTGAAGAATGATATGTTCACTGAGTAGTAGTTTTTCTTGATTTTTAACAAGTTCATGCTGGTTGTTAATAAGAAAATGTTTGATTATTGAAGCCAGAATATAGTCGCTAGTTACAGTTGCCTTGTTTGCATTTAACCTCTCAGGTTTTTTTTGTTTATGCTGTCTCTGTACAATCATATAAAACACAATTTGTTTCTTTTTTCACCAGGGATAGTTAACTTAGGTGTTTAGACAGTTTTGCATAAGTAACTGTGTGCAGTCCAGTCATATGACTTAGGTTGATCCTCCTAGATCTTTCTTGGTATAAAGTACATATAGCCCCCATCAGATGCACACACTCTGGTGATCTCAGCTGGCCCCTCTCCTGGGAAGCAGAGTGAGCGTTCAGACTCCTGATCCAGGCACACCAACCCACTGAGCTATTCCATCTTCTGTCTATTTTTAAAGGGTGATATTATTTATCAGTGACACAGAAGTTCTTATATCCAAAGTCTCAACAAAACAAGTTAATTTCTGTTCCCTATAGAAGTTCTTTTAATTAGGATCAATGCATTTAGTTCTGGGAGAACTGGTACCTTCCTGTGTTTTATCAGCTAAACATTGGTTACACATCAATACTTTAAGAATACATAGAAGCCTTGTTTAAGGAGAGTAGTAATGCTAAATTTTATTTCCATTTCCCCCAATATTCATATTCAAGCATTAGAAACATGCAAGAATCTCTTTTCCTTGCACAAACCGATGACCACCAGCTTTCATAACAGTGGTGGTTCCATTCAGTGGTTGGTATCCATATGCTTATAAGGGCACCTTGTGAAATGGTTGGGTTTGGTAATATCCAGTCCATGCAAATTACGTTCCAACTATTGTTAGTCTTATTTTGTATAACAAAATGTAGCATTAAAATCAGAGTTTGGAGATGTTTCTCTTTTTTTCCGCTGCAACTCTTGGAATTCTCCACCTGGCATGTATACCTGCAAGGATATTTGCATACTTAAGAGGAAAGCTTCGTCACAACAATGAACAGGGCTGATTGGTATTTCTAACAAACTTGTTAACTTTAGTTTTGTGGGTGGTAGTGGTAGCAAGGAGAGCAGATACCTGCGCATTTGTGCTAGTTAGCTGTGACAGATAGCAAAGCACAATGCTGAATAGCCATGATCATACGAACATACACTCGCTGAGATCCTGTTGCTTTTTTTTCACCACGAACACATTCAGTCACTTCCACCTGGTAATTAAAGAGTCCTTACTGGGATTCTCAAGAGCTTGAGACCCGAGAATCGCTGTCTGGAAGCGAGTTAATGTTATGCCTTCGGCTTGTGTTAGTTGTTCTGTGAGGTTTCGGTCCATATTTTGTTTACAATTTCCTGCATCGTGTTAAATGAATTTGGATGAAGACATGTTAACAATTGTCAGATGACCCAGGAACACATTCCCTTGTTTCGATTTCACAGCTCTTTTATGTATCTGGGGAAATAGATCTGTATTTGAATTCAGTAGTTTAACACAGGTAGCTGTCCAGAGTTGAATATTCAGGGCTGCTTAACAGAAAAAGGGAAATGGGAGCTCTTCAGGTGTTCTTGCACAGCATCGCTTGCTAGCTTTAGCCAGCACAGCCATTCCTTAAGAATCCTGGGTCTTACAGTGCAGTAAATCCAGAAGGATGTCCTTTGGCATCCTTTAGAACTACACTGATCAGATTTAGAACTACACTGATCAGATTTAGAACTACACTGATCAGCGGCCACATTAAAACCACTGACAGGTGAAGTGAATACCATTGATTATATTGTTACAATGGCACTCGTCAAGTGGTGAGATGTATTAGTCAGCAAGTGAACAGTCCTTGAATTTAATGTGTTGGAAGCAGGAAATACGGGCAAGCAAAAAGATCTGAGTGACTTTGGCAAGAGCCAAATAGCGATGGCTAGACGACTGGGTCAGAGCATCTTCAAAATGGCAAGTCTTGTGGGGAGTTTCTGGCATGCAGTGGTTTGTACCTATGAAAAGTGGTGCAAGGAAGGGCAACCAGTGAACCAGCATCAGGGTTGGGAGCAACGGCTAGCCCATCTGATCTGATCACACAGAAAAGCTACTGTAGCTATAATAGAAAGGCATCAGAACACAGCGCATCACAGTTTGCTGCATATGGGGCTGTGCAACTGCAGACCGGTCAGAGTGCTCATGATGGTCCCTGTCCACTGCCAAAAGTGTCTACAATGGGGATGTGAGCATCGGAACTGGACTGTGGAGCAATGGAAGAAGGTTGCCTGGTCTGATGAATCACATTTTCTTTTAGATCGGGTGGATGGCTGGGTGTGTGTGCAACATTTACCTGAGGAAGAGATGGCAGCAGGATGCACTATGGGAAGAAGGCCAGCTGGCAGAGGCAGTGTTATGCTCTGAGCAATGTTCTGCTGGGAAACCTGTGGATGTTACTCTGATATGTACCACCTATCTGGAGATTGTGGCGGACACATAGACCCCTTCATGGCAATGGTGTTCCCAGATGACTCCTCTTTCAGTAGGATAATGCACTCTGCCACACTGCAAAAATTGTTTAGGTATGAGGAACATGACAGAGTTCAAGGTGTTGCCTTGGCCTCAAAATTCCACAGATCTTAATCCGATGGAGCATCTATGGGACATGCTGGAACATCAAATCTGATCCATGGAGGCCGTACCTCACCACTTGCACGACTTAAAAGATCTACTGCTAATGTCTTGGAGCCATATACAACAGGACACATTCAGAGGTCTTATGGAGTCCATGCCATGATGCATCAGAGTGATTTTTGGCAGCATGAGGGGGACTTGCATGATATTAGGCAGGTAGCTTTAATGTGACTGAGCAGTGTATACTTTCATGTAATAGGCATAGCTGAATGTCTTAACACTCTGGAATAAGTGAAAGTAAAAGTATATCTTGTATATCTGGGCAACGTGCAAGAATTGCATGTATGATGTGGATGTGAAGAAGTTGGGTTTTTTTTAATGGGTTGGACTATAAGCACAGATGAGAGTTAAGAGTCAATAGATCCATGATTTTTTATGATTCATCTGTGGGCATAGATATGATCTATGATCTGATTGTAATTTGGGGAGCATCCACAGCTCAGATCTAGACTTTTCTAACATGTTGACACCATGGAGTGAGGGATCAGTGAGTCTTATGGTTCGGTGTGTGGGCAGAGATGGGATATATTGTTTCATAGTGTCAGGGAGAAGATCCCATATAAAAATCATGTAGACCAATGGGGATCCATTCCTCAGATCTGTAGTTTTGAAATGGGGCAGAACTGGGTAGCTAGGCATCCATGATTTTTATGCTTCATTTTGTAGCCAATATCTGAAGCATGGATGCTCCAGATATATGATTTGATGGGTTCTTTTGAAGAATCTCACATAAAAATAATGTGGATCTACCGGTGATCCATGTTAATCAGGTCCTACATTTATGGTACAAGGGTACACTGGATAAAAGGCCTGTGGACATATGGACTGAACTGGCCTATGGATATATCGTCTATGGACTGGACTACTGACCTGTGGAATGGCCTGCCTATGGAATGGCATTGAGGGAATCTTTGGTTTGCTTCATACACAGCACAACTGACTGTTTCCTGTTGGCAGAAAGGGCTGAGAATTTATTCCAGCCTGGACTTCTACATGATGGAATGAGCAAAGAAATACTGCTGTGGCAACAAGGTTCTGGCTGAGCTGGAAGATGATGGAACAGTCTGGACAGGCTACAAGGTCAAATACCAGGTCCGGGCATACCCTGATAAGATGATACAGTCACATCATGTACCACAGGACAAAAGGGTGATTTACTGTCTGGGATAAAGAAAAGTGGTGCGGTTCACTTTCTCCCCCAATTTGCGATGGCAGAACTGAATTTTAGGGGGTGAAGGTAAAGAAGCCAGCCAGAATGCAAGAGAATTAAGGGCATCAGTGGAGCAAGAAGCAATTGCTTCTTGGGACCGAGACTCAGCATCACATTCTTCATACTTACACGCAGATGCTTCTCAGTTTACTTTTTCTCTTGTAATGTTTACTTTGGCAGATTTTGAGTACGCTGGGGCCTTCAGGCCTTAGCTTGCCTTGATTTTAAGAGAAGCTTCAGTTTTTACAATTGGATAGACTAATCCTTCTGGGAGATTCTATACTTCCCTTGTTGTTTCCTTTCACCACGCACGCACACACACACACACACACACACGCACACACGGTAGCTATATGTTTCTCACTCTTTAGGCCAAACAACTGGAACATAGCTTCAACTAGAGGACTGGTGGAAGGTAAGGGGCAAATATAGTGCTTCATAAAGGGCTATCTGTGGCTGATTTTGCATAACTGTAATTTAATCTGATACTCTAATATAGGTTGTTCTGCTTTACACTTTTCATTTCATTTGTTTATATATTGTTTATATTGTTTATTTTGTCTTATTTTTATTTTTATTTCACTCTGTTATTTTGTTTTGCTGTATTTATTTTATTCATTCATTACTTTAACTGTTAATTTGATTGTTGTTAACTATTAGACTGATATTTTTGTTAGATTTATAACACTGCATCTGGTTTATGTATTTACTTTATTGTGTTTTCCCCCTTTTCTCATTTTTTCTTTTGTCTCTTAGACAACTGCACTTTAAACTAATTTCTCTTTAATGATAGATGTTTAGTTATATAGTATATTTTTTTCTCTTATGTTAATAATTCTGTTACTATTATTTAATTTGTATTAATTTAGGGTCTTCTGTGTGTGTGGTTTTTTTTTTTCCTTTTCTTTTTTCTGATATGGAATGGAAGGCCTGTCCTCCCAGCGAGGGGCCATTGAACATCTCTGTGATTACGGGTAGAGGGAGATATGGCGTTGGCACAGCCCCTACACATGTTAGAAGAACAATGAACAGATGTTTGAAGGCTGTTCACCATTCTGGGACTGTGATCAACCGTCAGTTTCGAGGTAGCCAGACCAGCCAAACTTCCACTCTAAAACTGGTGCTGTTGAATGCCAGGTCTGTATCCAATAAATTCCAGGTTATTTACGATCTTATTCTGGAAGAGGATGCAGACCTGGCATGCATAACCGAAACGTGGATCGGCGGAGAGGGGGGCCCTCCCTTAACACTCGCCTGTCCGCCCGGTTATGCTGTCCAGCACCAGGGTAGACTGGAGGGGTGGGGGGTGGGAGTAGCCATTGTATATAAAAACATCTTGGAGGTTACTAGGCACTCCTCGGTGGTAAAGCCGGGTCTGGAGGCCCTCCACGTGTCGATAGGGGCCAGGGATGGTATTGGGATCTTGCTGGGTTACCGCGCTCCCTGCAACCCAGCCATTTCCCTACGGAGCTGGCGGACTTTGTCTCCGCGGCACTGTTGAGGTCCCCGAAGCTGTTGGTTTTGGGTGATTTCAACATTCACGCGGAGGCAGAGACTTCTGGGCCAGCTCTTGAGTTCTTGGAAACCATGGCTTCCTTGAACATGTCCCAACATGTCAACGGCCCCACCCACGTGGGTGGTCATATGTTAGACCTGTTTTTTTCCACCAATTGGAGTGAGCGTGGTCTGATGGTGACTGACCTTGTGTCGGTACCATTGTCATGGACAGATCACCACCTAATAAAATGTAACCTCTCAGTGGCTCTCCCCCCTCGCAGGGAGCAGGGACCTATTTCTATGGTCCGCCCTCGAAGGCTACTGGATCCTGTAGGATTCAAGGATGCCATGAGAGGTGTTTCGGCTGACCTGGCTGGTGCTCCTGTCGAGGCTCTGGTTGATGGCTGGTTTACCGCCGCCACCAGGGCTGTAGACATGATTGCTCCTAAACGCCCTCTCCAACGCAGAGCTCGGCCTGCGCCCTGGTTTAGCCAGGACCTACGAGCAATGAAATAATTTAGGAGAAGGCTAGAGCACAAGTGGAGAAAGAACCCAATGGATTATAATTGGATAGCTGTTAGGGTCACAACTAACCTTTACCTGGCCAAGGTGAAGGCTGCTAGCCGAGCACATCTCGCTAACCAGATAAGCGAAGCTTCAAATCAGCAGGCGGAGTTATTCCGTATAGTGCGCGACCTATCCGGAATTGGTCTAAGTGCTGGGCCTCCCCCTAGTATTTCATCGGACCAATTTGCAGCATTTTTAAAATCTAAAGTGGAGGCCATCCGCCGGGAGCTCTCTCCTTTTTTAGATACAGTGAATCGAGCAGAGATGTCCAGCGCTCCACCTTGCCCGGTGACTCTTGATCTCTTTCAGCCTGTGACGCCAGATACTGTGGACAAAGTGCTTGATCGCTGTCGTGCCACCACCTCATCCCTTGACCCTTGCCCGGCCTGGCTAATCAAAGCAGCCAGGCCTATAACAACAGAATGGGCCACAGTAATAATTAATGGGTCTTTCCTTGGGGGCAGGGTTCCTCCTGCCCTCAAGGAGACACTCATTAGGCCCATAAGGAAGAAACCCAGTTTGGCGGCGGACAAAATTGGCAATTATAGGCCCGTCGCCAATGTTTCTTTCATTAGCAAAGTGGTGGAGAGGGTGGTGGCCGATCAGCTTCAGGCTCATTTGGATGAAACAGATGCCCTGGATCCATTCCAGTCGGGTTTCAGGCCGCGCCATGGTACAGAAACGGCATTGGTCGCCCTGTATGATGACCTGCTGAGGGAGGCTGACAGGGGGAAAACATCTCTGTTGGTCCTCCTCGACATCTTGGCGGCCTTCGATACTGTCGACCACGGTATCCTCCTGAGGAGGCTCTCCGAGTTGGGAATTGGTGGCCATGCGCTTGCGTGGCTCCGATCCTTTCTCGGGGACCGACCTCAGAGAGTACAGCTTGGGGAGAGGTTATCGGCCCCGTGGACTCTTAATTGTGGGGTTCCGCAGGGTTCGATCATCTCCCCAATGCTGTTTAATATCTATATGAGGCCGTTGGGCGGGGTCATCAGGGGGTGTGGGGCGTCGTGCCATCAGTACGCTGATGACACTCAGCTCTACATCTCCTTTTCACCAACTGCAGAGGATGCCGCTTTGTTCCTCCAGCGCTGCTTGGAGTCTGTGCTGCAATGGATGCAGGAAAATGGGCTGAGGCTGAATCTGGACAAGACGGAGGTCCTGAGGGTGGGTGGCCCCACCGTCAGCGGTCTGGGAAACTCTCATTTAGGGGGGTGACTCTTACCGCTAAGAGTGAGGTTCGCAGCTTGGGGATCCATCTGGACCCGGCGCTCACCATGGAAACTCAGGTGGCGTCAGTGGTCCGTACCGCCTTTTTTCATCTTTGGCGGATAGCCCAGCTGTGACCCTATCTTGATGTTGGGGCGCTCACTACCTTGGTACATGTGCTCGTAATCTCGAGATTAGACCACTGTAATGCGCTCTACGTTGGGCTGCCTTTGAGGTTGATGCGGAGACTCCAAGTGGTGCAGAACGTGGCGGCCAGACTTCTTAGTGGAGTGAGAAAATATCATCATATCTCTCCCACTCTGGCCGCTTTGCATTGGATGTCCATTCGGTTCCGCATTGACTTCAAAGTCTTAATGCTAACGTACAAAGCCCTAAACTGTTTAGGGCCTCGATATTTGGTGGAACGCCTACTCCCACCAAAATCTACCCGGATCACCCGATCGAGTCAGGAGGTGAGGCTGAGGAGCTTGACGCCGAGGGAGGCCCGGAAGGAAAAAACAAGAAACCGGGCCTTTTCGGCGGTAGCTCCTCGCCTCTGGAATAACCTTCCTCCGGCGATTCGTGCGGCCCCTTCGCTGGGCACCTTTAAAAACCAATTAAAAACTAGGATGTTTACGCAGGCCTTCCCTCCAGTGAACACTTGATTTCTTCTTTTTATTTCTCTTTTCCTTTTCCTTTCTCCATCTTGAATTATTTGTCTATTGATGTTATATTTTATATTTTTATATATATTTTATATTTTGTTATGTATGTTATGCGTGTTGGAAGCCGCCTAGAGTGGTCGTCTGACCAGATAGGCGGGGTAAAAATACAATACAATAAATAAATAAATAAATTGTTACATTGTATTATTGTTACCCGGCCAAACCTGGGTTCTAAGATTCTCTGGCAAGGAATCAGGCATAGATGCAACAGCTGAACCAAAGGCCCAATTTTATTTGAATAGCAGCAAAGAAAAGGTCAGCTGGGACTTCTCTTAAAAGCAGAGAAGACCCAGAAAATACAGTGTACATATGTTTTATAATGATACAAACAAAGAGCAATAAAAGTACTACAATTCTATTGGTCACTTGTACCCCAACTTTGGATCCAGTCCCTCATTGGGTAATGATGCCAACTACGCTGATCTATTGGTTCCCTGTAGATATGCAGATTGTGTGCCCATGTGTCCTTGGCCTATGCCCAAGATGCGCCTGAATGTCTGGGGAAAGAATCTTATCTGTTGGTATGTTTATGGGTAGGCTTCCTGGGCCCTGATATATGGCCTTCACTCTCCGGCTTCCTGGTGTGAATGTTTTGGCCTGTCATGGCTGGTTTCCTCCTGCCTGCATTCCAGGACCAGGCCATCTGCCAGATCAAAAGGAGGATGGGCAAAACGAAAGTGTGACAATGACATTCCATATTATGTGTGAATGTTCCTCTATTTGCCTGAGCTATGTGTGAATGTTCCTGGGCCTAGTTTCTCTGAGGCCTGTGTTTTCTCTGCTAAGGTTTATACTAAAATCTAGTTTGATTCTGCTCTGGTATCACTCCCCCCTTTTTAAATTCTGACAACAATAAAATGGCTGAATTTAAATCAGCACCTGGCCTTATCGCTGAAGCAACATTCGGGGTGGCACACATATCGTAGCACATAGAGGAGTAAACTTAGAAATAATACAAGCATTTAAACTTAAAACAATCAGAAGTACAATCCCCATCAAAATTATGCATACAATCCTCCTTGTCGGAGCAGTATCATGACAAGAGCAAGCCTGTGTTCCAGAGTCCAAGATATGCAAGGAAAAGAAACCGTATCATTTTTATTAATTTTGCTAAATTCCTTTGTCGTGTAGTCTAAAGAGAAGTCAAAGATCTTCCAGCACAGTCACTGTCCAGTGACAACCCCCCCCCCCCCCCGTGGTTGTCTCCGTCCTTTTCTTTTCCGTCCACTGGGCGAGGGAGGTCTGCAACTGGCAGCAATCCCTTCAACTTTTACTTCTTTTCCTGTAGGAGATGGGAAATTCCAAGCAAATAGTTATGCAAGTCCTCCCCTCCCCCCTTTGGAACGCCTCCTTCCTCAGTCTTGAAACTAGTTACAACAAACGAGCCACTGTAATGGGACTCAAAGGGGCTTATGGCCAATTTGCCCCTTTGTAAAATCCTTATCCTTAAAAGGGCCTGAGGAAACATGTCTCTTGTAAACATTTCATTGTCCGATTCAATTTCAACTTGCCCTGACGAGTGGGGATGATGGGCCAACCCCCCAAGGGTCCTTTCTGGAACCCTGTAACCAAATTATTTATTTTCAACAAATTTCACAGGCAGATGCTACAGCCTCAGTCAAGGAGGTGAGTCCATGGCCAGATGCCCAAGGACGCAAACTATCAAGCAATGCAGTAGCCTCCGCATGTGTGTGTCTATGGAGTTCCCACAGAAAGTGCCTAGCTAACAATCCTGGCAGCACAAGCAGGCCATCCCTGGTATGAAACCAACCCCTTTGCTCCACAGGTCCCTTGTTTTTCCAGTATCTTACAGTTCTCCCACTTTGTGCATCTTGGAGGAGCAAGGAGGGGGATGGCCGGAACCAGAACAACAGCCAAGGCTGTGTCTGGAGGTGGCGCATTCTCGGCAGTGCTGCGTGCTATCTCATCCACTAACCTATTCCCTTCTCCCATCCTTAAGTCCTCTTCCTTTCTATTTCCCTTCACATGCATCACTCCACCATAGCTGGCAAGTGCACAGCTTCCAACAGAGCCTTGACCTCCTTCAAATGTTTTATCTCCTCTCCTTCTACTGTCCTGAATCCCCTATTTCTCCAAAGTCCCCCAAAAGCATGCAACACCCCAAAAGCATAATGGGAGTCTGTGTAGACATTTACTTTCCGGCCCTGGGCCAATGTTAGGGCGCGGGTAAGTGCGACCAGTTCAGCGTTCTGGGCTGAGGTCTGCAGCGGCAGGGCTTGTGCATCAACCGTATCAGAGTCTACTTAAGGCGAGGGCAGAAGGGTGGCAGGGTTCAAACACGTACTCGTAATGAGTCGTAGCTCTGGGCTATCCAGAAGCAATGCTTGGTATTTGCTAAGGCGAGCGTTTGAAAGCCAGAGCCCCCCCTTTTGCTCCAGCACCGTCTCTACAGCGTGGGGCACATGTACTGTTACCAGCGCTCCCAAAGAAAATTAACGTGCCTCCTTTGTGAGAAGGACAGCGGCTGCCACGGCTTGTAAACATGAGGGCCAGCCCTTGGTCACTGTGTCCAACAACTTTGAAAGGTAGGCCACCAGCCTCCGCCAGCTGCCGATCCCTTGTGTGAGGACCCCAAGTGCCATGCCATCTCACTCATGAACAATTCAAATGGCCGTTCTGGGTCAGGCAGCCCAAGTGCTGGAACAGAGAGCAGCTTCTGCTTTATGAGCGTAAAAGGATTTTTCATGCACAGAGTATTTTCCACTCTGTCCCCTGGCCCTTTAAGTGCCTCATAGAGGGGGTGGGGTGGGGTGCCAAAACAGAAAAAAAAATTGAAATCCAGATTTTTGCAGAATCCCGCCATGCCTAGGAATGTACGCCAGCCCCGCTTAGTGTCTGGGAGGGGAACTTGGCAAATAGTGTTCTTTCTATCCATTGTCAACTTTCTCTGTCCTTTCGAAATCAAAAAAATTCCAAATAACTCACCTCTGTCCTTGCAACCTGCGCTTTGTCCTTCGAAACTCTGAAGCCTTCATATCCCAAAAAGTTGAGGTCAATAGAGGCTTCCAAACATGTACTCTGGACCTCTGCTAACAATAAGTCATCTACATCCTGCATGACCCTGCATGTTTCTGTGGGATTCCATAATCAAAAAATTTTCCTAGCATCTCCACATCCCCCCGGAATGTTGAGCTACTTTTGTCTCTCCTTTTTCGTTCCTCCTTATGCTTCTGTTTTCTCCTGGTTACTGGAGGTGAAGCCGAGGGACTCGGCTCCCTCCGGCCTCTATGCTTTTGTGTGGAACTGACTTCATCCTCACCCCCCTCTGAGGACTCCTCTGGGGGTGGGGGAGGAGGAAGGGGAAGTCTCGATGCTTCTCCTGTTGCTGAGTCTGTTTTCTCCTTTCTCGCCTGCCTTGTCTTTTTCTGTTTCCTTATATTCGTTAAGAGCTGCCACTAAAACTTTATAATATTCTTGCAGGTTCGGTGTCGGTGGGGGGAGCTACATAATCCATAGAACCATACAGGTTCTTGGTTTTCTTCGGAGCGACTAACTTTAAATCTCCCTCGTATCTTTCTGGCTGGGCTGCTACTGAAGCAAAACAGCCTATGTATCTCAGATGATCTTCCTCTCCTCTCTTTGTTGCCTCCTCTGCCCAATCAACCAGGGAAACCAAACACTCCGAAGTGAAGCTTCCTTCAGAGGGCCACGGAGGTGACAAAGAAAGAACCGCTGGCCAAATTTCTGTACATAATTTAATCATGCGTCTCTTCATCAGCCCTGATCGCCTGCCCACAAGCTCTCTCCAGTTTTCCAGAACACAGCCGAGGGGCATCCCCCTTACCGGGTGTGCCTTGCTCCCATGCCTCGCAAGTCTACTGCCTGGCCAGGTCTTCCTCCAAGGGTGCCCGGGGACACACACAACCCAAACACGTATCACAAGCAGACCCCCGTTCACTACGCACTGGCTTTCATCCACAGGCATCGCAGGCCACAGCCTCAGCAGAAGGGATGGGGCGTCTTCGCAGCGAAGGGGAGGTCACCAACCAAGCCCCCGGGCCCCACCAGGGGCACCGTCTTTCAGGTCACCCCCCTGTCTATGAGCACCGTCTTTCAGGTCACTCACCTAGGAGAGCAGGTGGCAGGCAGGACGACCGGGGCGGCCTGATCCCTCCGTTGAGGATTTCAAGAGTCACCAGAGACAGGTCGGCCAATGCACCAGATGTTACTGGCCAAACCTGGGTTCTAAGATTCTCTGGCAAGGAATCAGGCATAGATGCAACAGCTGAACCAAAGGCCCAATTTTATTTGAATAGCAGCAAAGAAAAGGTCAGCTGGGACTTCTCTTAAAAGCAAGGAAGACCCCGAAAATACAGTGTACATATGTTTTATAATGATACAAACAAAGAGTCATAAAATGCTACAATTCTATTGGTCATTTGTACCCCATGTTTGGATCCAGTCCCTCATTGGGTAATGATGCCAACTACGCTGATCTATTGGTTCCCTGTAGATATGCAGATTGTGTGCCCATGTGTCCTTGGCCTATGCCCAAGATGCGCCTGAATGTCTGGGGAAAGAATCTTATCTGTTGGTATGTTTATGTGTAGGCTTCCTGGGCCCTGATATATGGCCTTCACTCTCCGGCTCCCTGGTGTGAATGTTTTGGCCTGTCATGGCTGGCTTCCTCCTGCCTGCATTCCAGGACCAGGCCATCTGCCAGTTCAAAAGGAGGATGGGCAAAACGAAAGTGTGACAATGACATTCCATATGATGTGTGAATGTTCCTCTATTTGCCTGAGCTATGTGTGAATGTTCCTCTATTTGCCTGAGCTATGTGTGAATGTTCCTGGGCCTAGTTTCTCTGAGGCCTGTGTTTTCTTTGCTAAGGGTTATACTAAAATCTAGTTTGATTCTGCTCCGGTATCATTATGTTAGAAATTCATTGATTTTCCTTTGATTTATTTTATATTGTGCCTTCATTTAACAAATTTTATTTCTTGTTTATCTGCTGTGATTTAAATAAATCCATTAATTATATCTGCAAGCAGCCTAGTGTCATTTCTGGTTATGCCCTCCTACCCGCTGGGGTAACAGGAACCTAATTTTCAGTCCATACCTCAGATCCATGTGTTTGTGCCATGGTGCCATTGTGTTGTGAGTTATGTGCCCTCTAATGGAAACCAACTTGTAGCAAACCTCATAAGACTTGTAAATTTATTTATTATTTACATTTGTATATAGCTCCCCATTAGGGTGATTTACAATAGTAAAACAAACTCAGGATAAAACAAACTGTTTAAAACCAGTATAGCAACTAACCAATAAAAACCAGATGGTGCTAAAACAATAGAACAAAAAAGTGATGGACAAAAGGCAGTCAGCTAGGATCAGTGTGGAAAGCCTCCCTAAAAAGCCAGGTCTTCAGTTGTCTCCTGAATGTCCACAGGGAGGGGGGCAGCAGAAGCTCCTCCAGAAACTGGTTCCACAAGATTGGGGCCACAGCAAAGAACACCTGACTTCTAGTATATGACTTCTATATAGTAGACTTCTAGTATAGTAGACATGGGACAAATAAAAAACAAATTGCAATATTCATGAAATATTGCTGATTCATGGGATATTCGTCCTTCCATCTTTGTCAGGTCTGGAGACCCCAACGAATTCGAAGGGATTAATATTTATCCATTTTTATTCATCCCTTTCTGCAGGCTGGCTGCAGGACAGAAACAGGGTTTGCCTTCCTGCAGCCAGCAAGCTTGTCAATGTCCCAATGATCATCAATGATGACCAGGTAATTGACAAGCAGGCTGGCTGTGGGAAGGCAAACCCCAGTTTCAGTTCTGGCAGCCAGCCTGCTTGTCAATATCCCAACCATCAGCTGATTGTCAGGTCATTGACAAGTAGAGTGGCTGAAGGAACTGAAAGTGGGGTTCGCCTTCCCACAGCCAGCCTGCTTGTCAATGTCCTGCCAATCAGTTGTTCTGCGGGACATTGTGTTTTAAGGAAGAATTGACAAATATTTGTCGCTAAAATTTGGTGCTTCATCACTTTGTCCATTTGTCAACTTTGACTAATGATGAATCCAGATGAAGCACCCTTTTTTCAATTCATACCCATCTCTATTTATGGGCCTTCCTCGGGGTGACCACCTGAAGAAACCTTGCCTGCGATTATCTAGTGGGTCAGGCAGATGACATTGGGGAAACACACTTCAACAAGTAACGTGGGCCAAACCATGGAGAGCTTTGTATGTGAGTGTCAAAACCTTGAACCTGATCTGAGACACAATGGGTAACCAGTGAAAGCAAGCCAGAACTGGAGTGATATGGTCGAACGTGCTCATATCAACCACCAGTCTGGCTGCCACATTCTGGACTCACTGTAGTCTCTGGATCCCTTGAGGCTGATCCAGGACTTTTCATGGCAAGTTAAGTATTTAAGGAGTGGTTTTACTAGTGCCATCCTCTTTCCCAAATAAGCTTCCATAACTGAGTAGATATTTGAACTCAGGACTCCTGAATCCTAGTATGTCATTCTATCCAGTACACCATGCTGGGTACCTTAATGTCATATCTTGTAATTTTTATGGTTTGGTCCATAAAAGGGGAGATAGAGGGGATACATTTAAGATGGTTTTGGGGAGGAATCACATGCTGATCCATGAGAATCTATGGCTTGAATCTATGTTCTTAGGCTGTAACAATGTCATGTAGTGAGACATCCATGATTTTTATGGTTCAGTCCTGAAGCATGGATAGGATATATGAACTGATGGTGGCTTTCAGAGGAAGTAAAAATAATGCAGCTCTATGAGGATTGGTGCCTTGGATCTATGTTTATGCATCAAGTGCCACATCCCCCAGTTTACCAGGTTTGAATGTGTGTATTTGAAAGTGGGAGTCCTGGACAGAATAGGAATTCTGTTGGTGTACCGCCCACCCTGCTGCTCAACAGTCTCCCTTCCTGAGGTAGCCGAGCTGGTCTTGGAGGTCGTGTTGGAGTCTCTTAGGCTTGTTGTGCTGGGGGACTTCAACATCCATGCTGAAGCAACTTGGTCAGGTGTGACTTAGAATTTCATGTCGTCCATGGGTCTGTCCCAAATGGTATCTGCCCCTGCTCATGCTGCAGGACACACTTTTGACCTGATATTCTGTACTGGATAAAATGTTGGTGATCTGGGTGTGGACGAGCTCTCTGTAGTTCAGTTGTCATGGTTAGATCATCATAGTGATCTAACCATGACATCATAGTGAGTCTAAAACCCCTGGTGGGGTTTAGACTCACTGGAGCTCAGAGCTTCTGCAGGGGTGGGGGGACCAATTAAGATGGTCCATCCCAGGAGGCTGATGGATCCAAATGGTTTCCTGATGGCTCTTGAGGAGTTTCCTGTCACCTCGACAAGTGATTCTGTTAAAGTTCTGTTTGATCTCTGGAATGGGGAAATGGCCAGGGCTGTTGACATAATTGCTCCTAAGCGTCCCCTCCCATGAAGCAGAGTCAGACTGGCCCCCTGGTTTACTGAGGAGCTGGTGGTGATGAAATTAATGGAACAGAGACTAGAGGGACAATGATGGAAAACCTAGAATGAATCTAACCAAACACAGGCTAGAGCTCATTGGAAGGCCTATTCCATGGCAGAGATGGTGGCGAATAAGTCATTCTTCTCTGCCACCATTGCATCTTCAGAGAGTTGCTCAGTGGAGCTCTTTCAAGTGGTCAAGGGCCTATTACATGCCAGCCCCGAGGAAGGCCACACTGCAGCTCGTTGTGAAGAATCTGCACAGCATTTGTCCTGCATTAATGGATAAGGTTCATTTTTTGCAGCCTGATGATGTGGACAGGACTCTCAGAAAGACGAAGACTACCATGTGTCTGCTGGACCCTTGTTTTTTCCTGGCTTATAAAAGCTGCCAGAGAGGGACTGGCTGAGTGGGTGCAAGGGGTGGTGAATGCCTCCTTGCAGCAGGGTAGGATCCCAGGATGCTTAAAGGAGGCATCAATAAGACTATTATTGAAAAAATCCTCCTTGGACCCCACGTTACTGGATAATTACTGGTCAGTCTCTAATATCCTATTCTTGGGCAAGGTGCTGGAGTGGGTTGTGGTGGCTTTTCAGCTCCAGGGGTTCCTAGATAAGACGGATTATTTAGATCCATTTCAATCTGGCTTCAGGCCTGGTCATGGGATGGAGACTGCTTTGGTTGCCTTGGTGGATGACCTATCTTGAGAACTGGACAGAGGAGTATGTCCCGTTTGGTTCTGCTGAACCTCTCAGCAGCTTTCGATGCCATTAACCATGGCATCCTTCCGGGCTGTCTCTCTGGGATGGAACTTGGAGACATTGTTTTACAGTGGCTTCGGTAGAACCCAGAGGGTGGTGTTGAGGGGACTGCTGTTCATCACCCTGGCCATTGACCGGTGGTGTCCCTCAGGGTTTTGCTTTGTCCTCTACATGAAACTGCTGGGAGAGGTTGTCCAGAGTTTGGGGATTCACTGTCACCAGTATGTGGATGACACCCAAATCTATCTCTCTTTTCCATCTAAATCTGAGGAAGCTTTTTTCAGTTCTAGATCAGTATCTGGTGACAGTAACGGCCTGGATGAAGGTGAATAAACTGATATTTAATCCAGACAAGAGATAAGTGCTCCTGGTTAGTCAAAAAGTGGATCAAGGAATAGGGTTGCAGCCAGTGCTGGATGGGATTGCACTCGCTCTGAAAACACAGGCACAGAGCTTGGGGGTGTTTTTGGATTCATCTCTGATCCTTGATGCCCACGTTTTGGAAATGGCCAGGAGTGCTTTTGCACAGTTAAAATTAGTGTGTTGCACTGCTTTCTTGAGAGGTCTGATCTGGCCACAGTGATACATGCACTAGTTACATCTTGGCTGGATTGCTGTAATGCGCTCTATGTGGGGCTGCCTTTGGAAAGTGTTCAGAAAAACCAGCCGTTCCAAAACAAAGCAGCCAGATTGCTAACTGAGGCTGGTTACAGAGAACATATAATCCCCCTGTTATAGCAACTCTATAACAGGGGGAAATGGCTGGCTATCTGTTGAATCTCGTGTCCGACGGCAAATAAGAGACACACAGTAGTAAGTTCACTCAGTTTACTGCATAAGTGTAAAACACACACGCACACACATATATATGTAAAACCCACCACTCCTCATTAGGAGGGTCCCCCACCCTCCCAACACTATTGGCTAAGTTGCCTATGTCTCACTAATTTGGGGGAGGAAGAGTTATCCTCTACAGCTGTTATCCTCAGAGCCAGCCCAACCACCTGGCTACAACTAAACCCTGGAAAGGATAACAGTGGAGCTGATCTCAAGACACAACACCCCTTCCCCCATGGCCCAAATAGTCGCAACTCACATAATACCTCAAATAGCCAGGCGGTCTCCGCTCTCGCTGAGAGCGCCTTAATTCTATACGAGGTTCCACATCCATCCCTTTCTCCAGAATTTCCGCAGTCGGGGCAGCAACTGCTTCTGCTGTCTGCGGTACGGGTGCCGCGGCAATCCCTGTCATTTCAGCCGGTCGTGACAACTCTAACCCCACAACACCATCAGGTTCAATAACATCTGCTGACCCATCCTCCTCCTCAACGGATCTCGGGCTGCGAGTCACTATCTCCTCGGAACAGCTATGTTTCAGCTGCACCCTTACATCCTCTGTCAAGCGACTGCGTAGTTGCCCTATGTGCCTTTTCATAGTTTTCCCGTCCTCTGTGGTAACTTCATAAGACACCGGGCCGGTTACTCGAAAAACTCTGGCCGCCAGCCAAAGAGGGTTTCCCGAGTAATTCCTTGCCCACACCGGGTCTCCACAAGAAAACCCGCGTGGTGCATCACACACCTCCGTTAGAGGCCGCCGATCAAGAACCCTATCCGGGTGAAGGCGGTCAAGGCGAGTTGTTAGGCGGCGCCCCATAAGAAGCTCTGCAGGGCTATAGCCACTCACAGAATTTGGTGTAGTCCTATAAGAGAGGAGAAAACAAGCAAGCTTCCTTTCCCACTCCATCTGGCCAATACGTTGAAGTGCCTCCTTTGTGGTACGCACCATTCTTTCCGCTTGACCGTTAGTAGCAGGATGAAAGGGCGCTGACCGCACGTGACGGATGAGATTACTCTCCAAAAACTCCCGGAACTCCCGGGAGGTAAAAGCTGTTCCATTATCCGTAACAACAATATCTGGAATGCCGTGAGTGGCAAATATTTGGCGTAAGGCCCGGATAGCCGCCAAGGCTGAAGTTGAAGGCACCCGAACCACCTCCAACCATTTAGTGTAGGAGTCTACCAATATGAAGAAAATTTGGCCCTGGAATGGTCCTGCAAAATCCAGATGGAGATGGGACCAGGGAGACCGTGTCGGCTCCCACGACTGCACCGGGCCTTGGGGTGGGTCAGGACGTGACTCCTGACAGACCCTACAGCCCTTAACCCAAGACTCAATCTCTGCATCCAATCCTGGCCACCAAACATAACTCCTAGCAAGAGCTTTCATACGCACGATTCCAGGGTGCGCTTCATGCAAAGCTAAAAGGACTTGTTGCCGCAAGGGCTTGGGGATTACCACTCGACCCCCCCACAGCAAACACCCCTTATAGGTGGATAGTTCATCTCTTCGTGAAACATAAGGCCTAAAGTCCTGTCCCATCTGAACTCTAGGCCATCCCCTCCCCACCCAATCCAAAACACGGGAGAGGACAGGGTCCCGGGCAGTACGCTTTGCCACGTCCGCAGCATGAAGAGGCCGATCAGGTAGCTCCTCCATCAGCATAATTTGGTGGGCAGGTGCCGGATCTGGCTCTATATCTGACAATGGTAAGCGACTAAGTGCATCAGCATGTCCCATTGCCTTACCAGCGCGATGCTGGAGAACATACTGATATCCTGCCAAAAAGATAGAACGAAGGACCCTAGGAGAGAGAACCTGTGGTGTTTGGCGATCCGGTGCAAACAACCCCAGCAGCGGCTTATGATCGGTCAAGATTGTAAAGGGCCGTCCATACAAGTAGTCATGAAATTTCTTCACTCCTGCCACAATCGCCAGACCCTCCTTATCTATCTGTGCATAATTTCGCTCCGCCGAGGAGAGAGTCCGTGAATAGTATGCAACCAGGACTTCTTTCCCATCGGGGAGCAAATGACCAAGCACAGCACCAATTCCATAAGGGGAAGCATCACAAGCCAGCACAACAGGTAATTTTTCATCAAAATGTGCCAGTACCGAGTTTGAAACCAACAATTCTTTAACTGCTTGAAAGGCGGAACCCTGACGGGGGCCCCAGGCCCAGGGAGTATTTTTTTTTAAAAGGCGATGCAAAGGCTCTGCAACTGCTGCCTTATGTGGGAGAAAAGCCTGATAAAAATTCAAGAGGCCAAGAAACGCTTGAAGTTCCTGCTTATTGGTGGGCGCAGGAGCATCCTGGATCGCCTTTATCTTGCCTTCGGAAGGGTGGATTCCTGCCGCATCTATGGAAAATCCTAGGAATTCCACCCGATCAACCCCCAACAGGCATTTTTCACGCTTAACTTTAAGACCAGCCGTCTCGAAGCGCTTTAACACGGAACGAAGACGATCGACGAATTCCTCCTTAGTAGAGGCCGCAATTAACACATCGTCGAAAAATGGCGTGACCCCTGGAAGCCCTTTTAAAAGGGAGTCCATTAAATTCTGAAATAATCCTGGGGCTACACTCACCCCAAATTGTAGGCGTTTAACCCGAAAAGCCCCCCTATGGGTAACAATGGTCTGTGCTTCCGCTGTATCATTATCCACAGACAATTGTTGGTATGCCTGGGCCAAATCCAGCTTTCCGAAAATCTTAGCCCCTGCAAGGGTAGCTAGTACATGACTCACTACTGGCACCGGATAAGCATAATCTTGCAAAGCCTTATTAATTGTACATTTATAATCTCCACAGATGCGCACATCCCCATTTGGCTTCACTGGAGTAACAATAGGGGTCTCCCACATGGCGTGGGGAACCGGTTCCAAAACCCCCTGCTCTACTAACCGATCCAACTCTTCTTCTATTTTTGATTTAAGGGCAAAAGGGACCCTCCTTGCCTTAAGCCGTACCGGACGCACCTGTGGATCCAGCTGAAGGGAAACTGGAGGGCCCTTGTAACGGCCTAGGCTGCCATCGAAAACAGATGGAAACTCACAACAAACGGCATTAAAGTCCATAACAGCAGTCTTATTAACCCCTTCTATCCCGATGCCCAGGGGCCCAAACCACGCTAAACCCAGAAGACTTGTACAGCGACCTTTCACAACCAGGAGATCTAATTTGCCATTGAAATTTCCATATTGTACTCTAAATTTGCCTTGTCCGAATATAGGCACGGCATTTCTCTGGAAGTCAATTAAGGCATAGCTGGGGTTTTGAAGCTGAGGTCCTCCCCTGGGACATATTCTTCGGAAAGTCTCCACCGAAATAATAGAAACAGCAGACCCGGTATCTAACTCCATTTCACAGGGAAACCCCTCTATAACGCCTTTCACCCTTATTTTAGCTAGACTAGAAGGGTTGGAAAGACGTAACACCTGGAGTGGACCTGTGACAAGGGAGTGCAGTTCCGCCTCAAGCAGCTCCGCTGAATGTGCTGATTTCCGACTCCCCGTAATTCTTCCCCTAGGCTTAGAGCAGCAGACGCGGGCGAGATGACCTTTTTTCCCACAATTGTAGCAGGAGACATCACAAGAACGGCAAAAACGACGCTCGTGATCCTCCCCACAACTTGCACAGCTGGCAACGCCTTCAGACCGGCGATTCCGGATACATGTTGGGCGGCCGCTCTTCCCTTTCGGGGCTTGGCGCGTCTGTAGAACTTCCTCTCCCTCTGAATCACTTGTACTCCTCTCTCGGGCAACCTGATTTACTCCAGGGCGGCAGGACGATCGCTGGTCAACACCCGGGTGCCCTTTTTCCCAGCCAGTGGCAAAAACCACTGCCTTGGCCAAGTCGCATTGAGGAAGTACAACTATCTTGCTTGACAGCTTCTCACTCCGCAGACCAAAGATAAACTGATCTAGGAGTACCTCGTTCAATTTCTCAAACCCGCACCTTCGGGCGAGACGACACAAAATAGCCAGGTACTCCGCTGCCGACTCCCCAATATTCTGCAAACGTTTACGGAAGTCCCACCGGCGCGCCAACTGAGATGGTTGCGGCATAAAATACTCTGCCAGAACCCGCAAAAGTTCCTGGCTGGTAGCCTCTGTTAACGTCTTTGGCTGGATCAAGTCTTTTACTAGGTCTAAGACTTCCGCCCCGCATGAACTAACAAACAACGCCTTCTTCTTTTCCTCCTCGGTAATCTCACGGTACGCCAGGTAGTAAGCAAAACCGTCTGCCCAAGAGTCCCATAACTCGGGGCGATTTAAATTGAATGGCAGCAGAAATCCCTGAGCCTCCATTTTCCCACGAGCGAAAGCACCCGTACAACGAGCTCGTCCAACAGCAGGAGCTCAGGAAAATCCCACCTTCGTCGCCACTGTTGAATCTCGTGTCCGACGGCAAATAAGAGACACACAGTAGTAAGTTCACTCAGTTTACTGCATAAGTGTAAAACACACACGCACACACATATATATGTAAAACCCACCACTCCTCATTAGGAGGGTCCCCCACCCTCCCAACACTATTGGCTAAGTTGCCTATGTCTCACTAATTTGGGGGAGGAAGAGTTATCCTCTACAGCTGTTATCCTCAGAGCCAGCCCAACCACCTGGCTACAACTAAACCCTGGAAAGGATAACAGTGGAGCTGATCTCAAGACACAACACTATCCATTTCCAGGCACAATTCAAAGTGCTGGTTTTAACCTATAAAGCCCTATTTGGCTTGGCTCCAAGCTATCTCAAAGACCACATCTCTCTCTATGAGCCTACCCAGGCATTAAGATAATCAGGGAGGCTTCCTCCTGGTCCCACCACCCTCACAGGCATGCTTGGTGAGTACACGGGAGAAGGCCTCCTCTGTCGCTGCTACCAGACTCTGGAACTCCCTCCCATGGGAAGCCAGGCTGGCTCCATCTTTGCTGTTCTTCTGCAGTCTTTCTCTTCAGGCAGGCTTATCATCAGTGAATGGAGGCCTGAGAGGTGTTTTTTTTTAATGGATTGTTGTGCTCTGTTGTTTTTAACTGTGTTAAAAATTAATGTTATTTACCATTTTTAATATAATACCTATTTAATTCCTTAATATTTGTATACTTACTGTTTTTCTCTGTTGAATATTGTGTTTTAATTGTAAGCCACCTTGGGACCTTTTAAGGAGAAAGGCAGGGTAAAAATATTTTAAATAAATAAATAAAATAAATAATGGCAATGTTCTACAGTAAGATATCATGCATGAGACCGGTGTTCAATTCCCTGATGTGGAGGCAGCATTTTAAAGTGCCCCTTGTAGTGATTTGTATGGTTTAGTCTTCAGACATGAATGGAATGTATGATTTGGCAATGGTTTGGTGTGGATCCCACATAAAAATCATGAAGATACATGTCTCAGATCCATGTTTTTATGCCATTGAAAGAAACACTATGAGGCACAGGATCCACAATTTCTATAGGTTAGTCTGTGAGTATGGATGAGATATGATAGATTAGCTCTGTAAAGGAAGCTACATTCTTAAGTTTGCAGGAGCTGAGTATGGCTGTTGAGGACAGGACATTTTGAAGGTCACTCATAAGGCTATCGTAAGTTAGCATCACCATTATGGCCCATAACAACAATGCAACAACAGATGTGATCTATGATCTGATAGTGCTTTGGGGAAGATCCCATGTAAAAATCATATGAAATAATGAAGATACTTTTTTTAATTTCATGAATCCAGCTTTTATTTTCTTCCAAGACTTGGGATAATTAAAATGTGGTGCATTTACGACCAGGATCTGCTTTGGAAGCCCCTGTGCTTTAGATCTGACAGGTTGGACTCTTCTTGAAAAAGGCAGGTGAAAAGAGTGATGGGAACAATATGAGAGAAATAATCTTAAAAGACAACATAGTTTCTGTAGACCCAGAATATGGTCCTTTTGGCAGAGACCTTGGGATAAGTGTGCATTCTAGAAAAGCTTTTTGTTCACTCCTACTTGTTTGTACAGAAAGGGTGTATCAAGAGGAAGCTTTTCATTTTCACTTTTGGTTTCCCCCAGCCTATAAAGGTAGGCTCGTTCGGAAATCTGTGAGGACTTGTGTGAGCAGCAGCAGCACAGGACAGCACTGAATTGAAAAGGAAGTCACAACACTGAAGAGAAAGGAACCACCACAGTAAGAGCAAAGAGCGTTGCTTATTAAATTTTCCTGCCACATCCTCGTTTTAAAATTGGGGGGGGGGGGGGACTTGTTAATGCCCTCTTTTCTCAGCAAGCACGAGCTCAGCTCGACAGCCTCCCCCCCCCCCCCGTAAAGGGCTTAGGATAAGTAGAATAAGTTTTCTTTATTGTTGTTGTACATTTTAAAGTAGGTTTTGAAAGTTACTCGGAGGCAATGCAACTTGGAGATACTGTCCAGGCTGACCGTTTTGGGAAGGGGCTGGTGGATTGAGTTACAAAGGCTCCCGGGGGGGGGGAGTCCCGGGGGAGGGAGGGAAGTGCCGTTCCCCCCGGAAAGGGCCCCTCGCAGCCCGATCAGATATCAATAACACACTTTCCCTGATGTCTGTCCCCCCCCCCCCCCTTCGCTGGGAATCCGCAGCCATGATCCTGAGGCTGAGGGGAGGGTGCTTTGCGGGCAGCCTCTGGCTCAGCCTCTCCCCGCCTCCCCGCCGGCCCCTCTGGTCGCAGTAAAAGCCAGGGAGGCTGAGAGGAGCTCCCCGCCTCAGATCGCCGCCGGCCGCCTGTCCTCCTTCTGGCTCCTCCTCGCCCGCCTGCCTGCCAGCCAGCCTGGCCCCTTCCCTGAACTCTGTCGGAAGACGATGTTTACTTACATCTGGCCCTCCTCGCCCTCCCTTCTTCTAAAATTCCTGTTTAAACATGGCTGTCAAATGCTTGCTGCTGAGTCACTTCATTTCATAGGATTTTAATAGTGTTCCCTGGGAGGATATGTCCCCTCAGCTGCTGGGCCCGAAATACTGTGGAAAAGAATTAGTAATGTGTTAGGAAGGTGCTTTACCCCTCTTGAAGGGGAAGGATGGATCTGTTCTAAGAAAGACAAGCAGGCAAGGTCTTTTTTTTTCCTGCTAAAGAGGGCCACCAAGGTTCCATATATCATAACTATATGCTAGGGATGATTATTTTATGCATCATTATACCTGCTTTATTTTATTTATTATGTGTTGCCTCATTATTTGTAATTAATTCTCTATCGAAATGAAAAAATATTTGGAGAACAAACAAACAAACAAACCACTATCTACTTATCTGAGTGTAATTTGCCAGGCACAGTCCCCCCTCCTAGGAGATAATAAGCCTGGATATGGTATTCTGTTGTGACACAGAAAAATTATAAACAATTCTGGATTTCCACAACAGGCAATGGGAAGTTCCTCAAGTAAACCTTCAGAAGAGCCCAGCAGAGGTGAGTGAAGGAGAGGATCAACATCTCTTCTCCAAGGAGAAGGGATGAACTGCAGCTGCCTGGACTGCCAGGTGTTTCTTCCTTGCTCCTGCTTTCTCTTTCTCGCACTATTTTTACCCAGACCTCCTACTCAGAAAGGATAACCAGAAAAGGGAGGAGAGCAGCAGAATCCCCTTTCTCTTGCTTGTAGACTTGCTTTCAGCCTCAAGCAGAGGCAAAAACAAGCTGAAAGGCAAGGATCTCTTTTGCTTTCAATATCTGTCTCCCTTTGTGACTGGCATTCTCCCCCTCCCTTGTATTCACATACAAGAGATCAAATAATAACATGAATGAATAGTTAACACTATCAGTTTCTTGTTTTTCAAGAAACTATCTTTTTCAGATGTTACTGTTTTTAACGTGGTATTCTTTTTAACCCTCGGTTTTATGCATCAGTGCCAACTACAAAGTGGGCTGAGATTTTTGAAATTCTGAGAGAATTCCAACGTCTCCAGACACGTGAAACAACATCACAGGGTGCGTTTTAAAAGCAAAATCGAAAGTAGCACGGAATTGCCCTGTTGGGGCCCCACATTGCGGCCAAAGTCACCGGCAAGGTCCCTGTGGCTCTCTTCCTCTGCTTTTCTTGTTTTCATGGTTATGGGGAGTTTTAATCTGCTCTCTGCAGTTCTCTCGGAGATTCCTGGCCACTAGGAGCATAGGAGACACAGCAGCACTATGTCTTCCACCCCATGGCTGCGTCTCTCGTCGCCCCACCCAGTCTTTTGCTGACTCGAACACAGCACTCCTCCTGTGTCCCTGCCCTTCACCTCCGAGCTATTCTGCATGCTGAGGAAATAGTCCAAAGTCCTCAACGTGCCTGGGAGGGTGTGCCTGTTGAGAACTTCCCTTTGCATAGAAGTTATGTGGTTAATCAGAAGCGAAAGTGAAATTAGAGAGGAACAATGGTTTCAAGATGTGTTTCTTATCTGGCTTTACAGAGCCTGTTAGAATCATAAAGGAAAGATCAACCGAGCACCTACAAACACACACAGAGAAAACACACACACACAGAGAGGCGCTTTCGCAAAGCACCTTCCCCTCACTTCTTGATTCATGAGGGAGAATAAGGAGAGGGTGCATGCGCATGACTCGAACACAGCACTCCTCCTGTGTCCCTGCCCTTCACCTCCGAGCTATTCTGCATGCTGAGAAAGTAGTCCAAAGTCCTCAACATGCCTGGGAGGATGTGCCTGTTGAGAACTTTCCCTTTGCATATGAGTCACACTTGACGATTAAGAAAGGGAGAGAAATTGGAGAGGGCCTACAGTTTCAATATGTGGTTTTCATCTGGCTCTATAGAGAAATGTAAATCCAGATGTGCCTAAAATGGAGTGGCCGTGGTGTCAGCCCTTAACTAATAACTTTTTCTGCAAGTTTCAAAAAGAAAGGTCTCGTACAGACTGCTAGTGTCAGTAGGCCAGTTCATTTCATTAGTGTTGGCAGCATGTGGTTGCCAGAAGGACCACGGTCTTCCTTATGGCGTTTGCAATGAAATAAATTAATTATGTGTCATCAAGTGGATCCCAACATCTGATGACCTTCCCAGTGTTTTTTAGGTAGAAACTACTCAGAAGTCCCTCTTAGAGGTGTTCCGGGACTCTCCAGCTTGCCCAGGACTGAATAGATGGCAGTAGACTTAAATCCATCCTTCTCACATGCTCCTGGTGATTCCAACTGGCTCATTTCAGGGAGTCACAATAAGGATTCAAATACCCAGCTCTGGATTCTGCATCTAGGGTCCCGAGATCAGATAGCAGTCTTGAAAAGGCTTGCTGTGCAGTTAGAAAGCACCCGCCCCACCATGAGTGCCCAAGGCAAGTTGCAAAAGATACTTGGTTATCCTTCCTGTTCTCAGGGTGTCAATGTCTTCCCCACTCTGTTTGCCTGTCTGATTATACTTTCCAGGTTACAATGACTGTGACTGGATGTAGTAGGCAGAACAGGCATGCACTACAAGCATTTTCATGCAGACCTCTATTTGGTCAAGTATTGGTATCACATTTTAAAAATAATAGTTGTATGCTGCTAAATTGATTCTGATCCTTTCTATGAAATTCTAGATAGAGAATACTCAGAATTGCTTTATCTGTTCCCTTCTTCTGGGGTTACCCGGGGGCTGTTGAGCTTCCCAAAGCATCACAGGTGAGGAGTCAGACTCTCAACCTCTGGCCAGGTAATTCATGGAGTTAGGCAGTGAGGTGCATCGATTTTTAGAACCTTACAGATAACTAACAGATATAGAATTGTGCAGTTGGAAGTGGCTTCAGAGGTCATTCATTCTGCTGTCCTCCTGATGCAAGATACTGAAGTATATTTATTTGGAATTAACTCTAAATAAGGAGGAAATATAACAAGGAAGAGGTAAACTCACATTAAAGAGGAAACTTCTTTTTTTTAATTTTTAAAAAATCTTGGTTATTTACAATTTCGAAGTGTCACCCCTGTCTTATATTTTTCCCCATTAGGTCCTCGTATGCTGAACGAACCATGGAGGAGGGTTGATTGGACATCTGAGTAGGTTTATGACTTGATCGTGTCTGTGTTGCAGTCTGTGATTGTGTCTATTTTAATAGGTAGGGAAAAAAGGCTAGCTGTGAAGTGACAGATCGCTGCAGTCTTTTACATCTGAAGGGCATGAGTTGGAGGCTGGTTGATCAAAATCATGAATGAGCAGAGTGTGGCCCATGGGTTTCATGTCCAGAGCCCACACTGTGACTCTCTCAACACTTACCAAATATTTTTTCTGAATGTTGAGACAGCCTGAAATGGCCAGTAGCACCCCTCAGGTGGTGTAACAGGTTGACTGGGAGTCTTTGCCCCATGTTCCCTTTCTTGGCAGGAGGAAAGGCTGGCACAGGCCTTAGTAATGGCTGCAAATGGCCAACTGCACTCCATAAAGGGCATTACTGGCTGTTCAGAGTCCTGGAAATCTCTCTCTCTCTCTCTCTCTCTCTCTCTTTCGGTCTCTTTCCCCACACATGATAGGGAGGTATTAGAACACAGAGAGAAGATTGGAGTCCAAGTGAGGGGTGTGTGAAGGATTCTTCGAACTTTGGACATCTCCCAGTCTTTATCCAAGGCAATGAAGAAATAATGGTTCCAATGTCTCTCCCCTTCTGCTCCTGCCTTCTCCAATATATTCTGTGTTCTAGAGAGGCTGGTGGGGCACAGGGAAGCATCACGGTGGGTGCAGCCCACTCCACTTGCCTTGCTGCCCACCCTTCTTTTGTGCAATCCCCTAAGCTCATGTAAACAACACCTTACAAGTGTATGGCCCATTGGGTGTGATGAGTTCTGGAAATTTAAAGCAGGAGAGAAACCCAATGACTCCCAGCACTCTTCATTAAGGAGGGTTCGCTAGTATAAAACCGACAATAAAAGAACAGCTTGGGGTAGGGATTCCTGCCTCAAAAGGAGGGGAAAGGTCAAGTGAGACCCATATTTCTCTGCATTGTGCTAAATACCAGGCAGTTAACAAAGATGATACCTGCTGTGCTTACTAAGGATGACATTTAAAATGAAGCCCATTCAAAAGCTTACAGTCACTCCACCTACATAATAGGTAGTTTGGTCATTTATACAATCTTCCTTATGCTTTTGAACTATTTTTTTTAAACAATTCGGAGCTGTCTAAGATAATGTGGTTAATACTGGCATGTTTTGCAAAGCTGATGTGTCTCACTTTCTTAACAGGGAAAGAAGAAGATTGATAGAGGAGATCTCAGCATATAAGCCTCTTTTGAATTCAGTGCAAAAGGCCCGGGTTCTCTTACTTGGTCAAATTGGTGCTGGGAAGTCCAGCTTTTTCAACTCTGTGGATTCCGTTTACCGTGGCCATGTGCGGAACCAAGCCTCGGTAGGAGTCGGTGAAACAAGTATAACATTGAAGGTGAGCTATATGCTTCAGAATCTAAAATTAAAACACATTCATTCAGTCTGTAGTTTCGATTTTTTTTCTTGACGCTTCCAGTGTTTCTCAGTCAGACTTTAGTTCTTGTAGTTTTGCCAAAAAACAAAAGCTCCACTGCCATATTCAAATTAGCCTGTAGCTCAGTCCCTCCACACTGAAGTAATTAGACCTATGGTAAAGTATGCTAACCTTAGCTGTATTTAAATATCTATGCTAATATCATAGAAAAAGTAATTTATTTCCCATTCTTAAAGATCGTACTGTAGCTGGATTTGTGGTTCTTTTAATTCTCTTTACAAATTTCAGGTTTTAATATTATACAAGGAGAAACCAGGGTTTGATTTGTTTTTTATTTAGTAGTTTGTGCCCTACTTCTTGACAGTGGATTATTACTAGAGATGGGGAAGAAGTGCCAAAATGGGGCTTCATCTTGGTTCTTGGGTCATCAAACCATTAATTGCCCCCCGTGGCCCGACGAACCATGAATCAATTCCTTGGTTCGCTGAGTCATTTTTTCTTTTTTCTAGACCAGGGGTCAGGGAACTTTTTTACCTTTTACCCTCCAAAAAATTTATATATGCTGACATTACCCCCTTGATTTGAAAGGAAGGAAATCATACATTATTTGAATTCAAAATATTATTGAATCTACACAGGCTGTGTACCGAACTAGCAGGATATATCATCAGTATCAATGGCTGCCAGGCTATGTACCGAACTAGCAGGATGCACCAAATTTAATAAAGATGTGCACTATTTTTGCTGGAACACATTGCACTCCAGCCATGGGGTGGTATAGGGAGTAGTAAGGTGTCCAACGTGCCTAGCAAGTTGCATTAAATTTTTGCTAGCTCGCAGAAGATTTAATCATCATCAGTGGCTGCCAGAGTTGTGCTAGCAATGACATGCTTGCTAGAGACAGCTAATACAGAGTTGGGGGGGGGGGCTTTTCCTACCACTTTAATCATTCTGTGTGTGGTGTGCAAAAAGGAACAAACCAGGCTAAAGGTCATGTCACCCACCCTGGTGCCACAGCCCAATATCAAAGGACCAGTGCACTATTTTTTTTATCATCATCAATGGAAAACTCAGCAGTGGCCAGAGGACTGGAAAAGATCAGTCTACATCCCAATCCCAAAGAAGGGCAGTGCCAAAGAATGCTCCAACTACTGTACAATTGCACTCATTTCACACGCTAGCAAGGTTATGCTCAAAATCCTACAAGGTAGGCTTCAGCAGTATGTGGACTGAGAACTCCCAGAAGTACAAGCTGGATTCCTCCAGTCCAGCCTTTCGCATGATGTATTCTGCATATAAGTTAAATAAATACGACAATATACAGCCTTGTCGTACTCCTTTCCCAATTTTGAACCAATCAGTTGTTCCATATCCAGTTCTAACTTTTGCTTCCTGTCCCACATAAAGATTTCTCAGGAGATGGATAAGGTGGTCAGGCACTCCCATTTCTTTAAGAACTTGCCATAATTTGCTGTGGTCCACACAGTCAAAGGCTTTTGCATAGTCAATGAAGCAGAAGTAGATGTTTTTCTGGAACTCTCTAGCTTTCTCCATAATCCAGCGCATGTTAGCAATTTGGTCTCTAGTTCCTCTGCCCCTTCGAAATCCAGCTTGTACTTCTGGGAGTTCTTGGTCCACATACTGCTGAAGCCTACCTTGTAGGATTTTGAGCATAACCTTGCTAGCGTGTGAAATGAGTGCAATTGTACGGTAGTTGGAGCATTCTTTGGCACTGCCCTTCTTTGGGATTGGGATGTAGACTGATCTTTTCCAATCCTCTGGCCACTGCTGAGTTTTCCAAACTTGCTGGCATATTGAGTGTAGCACCTTAACAGTGTCATCTTTTAAGATTTTAAATAGTTCAACTGGAATGCCATCACCTCCACTGGCCTTGTTGTTAGCCATGCTTTCTAAGGCCCACTTGACTTCACTCTCCAGGATGTCTGGCTCAAGGTCAGCAACCACACTATCTGGGTTGTCCGGGACATCCAGATCTTTCTGGTATAATTCCTCTGTGTATTCTTGCCACCTCTTCATGATGACTTCTGCTTCTGTAAGGTCCCTACCATTTTTGTCCTTTATCATGTCCATCTTTGCACAAAATGTTCCTTTAATAGCTCCAATTTTCTTGAACAGATCTCTGGTTTTTCCCTTTCTATTATTTTCCTCTATATCTTTGCACTGTTCATTTAAGAAGGCCCTCTTGTCTCTCCTTGCTATTCTTTGGAAGTCTGTGTTCAATTTTCTGTAACTTTCCCTATCTCCCTTGCATTTTGTTTCCCTTCTCTTCTCTGCTATTTGTAAGGCCTCGTTGGACAGCCACTTTGCTTTCTTGCATTTCCTTTTCTTTGGGATGGTTTTTGTTGCTGCCTCCTGTACAATGTTACGAGCCTCCATCCATAGTTCTTCAGGCACTCTGTCCACCAAATCTAGTTCCTTAAATCTGTTCTTCACTTCCACTGTGTATTAATAAGGAATTTGGTTTAGCTTATACCTGACTAGCCCAGTGGTTTTTCCTACTTTCTTCAGGGACGAATATAAAAGGGTAATATTCGTTGCTTTGTATTCGTTGGGGTCTCTGGACCCCAAGAATACAAAGTAACGAATATCTGATGAATCAGGGATGTTCGTTGAATATCCTGATTCATTTTAATATTCTTCCTCATGTCTAATTATAACGTTTATAAGACGTACAGGGTATGTTACATGCATTGCTCACCTTAGAAATCATTCTGGGATCAAAGCAAATCTGGCTGAAGCTGGTGCTCCATTCATCTGCTTGGATTGTGTCTCACAGTGTTCTGGGGACACTCTGTGATGGTAAATGGGAATTTCTAGTCAGGTAAAGGTGTGTGGGGTGTTTGTTTGCTTCCATCTTCCAAGCAATTAACCAGTTAAAAATCTTTCACTACATTTAGCAGTGTTATTGGTTCTGCAATATTCTTTTCATTCATTTGCATATAATGATTTCTCCCCAGCTTTTTGAAAAGAAAAAGAAGCAATAGAGAGAGGCTTCCAACTGTCTTCATAAAACACAATCTGAAAAATTAGTTCACCCAGTAAAATTGATTCTGATAGATGAAATAACAATGTGTCGACAAATTAAAAAGAAACAGGTTGTTGTGTCTGGATAGCATTCACATGAGGGTTCTTAAAACAACCAGATTGGTAACTATGATCTGTCAAGTATAAAATATTCACTAACATCAGCCTTTTTGCCTGACAATTCCTAGGTAGCATAGCTATTAGTATTAGTATCAGTACTAGTAGTATTAAACAGGATTAGGGGCAGAGCAATCCTAACCTACATAGACAGCTGTATTGTGGGGGATGGGATGGAATGGAAGTACCTCTTTACCTGTAGGTCAGCAGAGAAGGTGTATCTCTACCAGTGGGAGAGCATGTTCTCCTTGGCGGTTCCAGTCATTTTTCCCCCTTCATGAAAAGGACTATGCACGGAGGAGTAGCATTGGCTGTTTTTTCCTTCAGTGGTAGACCATCAAACTGTGTCATGAGCAGTGAGAAATCTTCTGGATCCAGAATTTCTCACTTTCATGCCCTGAGGACTGTACCAATTAATTAGATGATCCTGACATTATTGCCCGGAATCCAGGTGTGTAGCTACACAGGCATAATGTGACAGTACATGTGCGGTAGCTGCAATAGTGCCAAGGTTGAAGTGCTATCCCTAGATATGGCAACACATTCAGCCATAGTGGGAACTATGAATTGTGCCTAGGCCTAACTCCTGGCAAAATTACATGTGTATAATTTTACAATATAAGGTGACAAAATGGATTTGGCCATTTTGTCTTCCATTCTTTTCCCAGAGGGCTGGTCAGGGGCTGTGGGAAGCCTCCCTCCGTCTTCCATTCTGGCCAGAATGAGTAGCAGGACTTTGGAAGTGATGAATTATCTGAGGTGTTCTGCCTCTCTGTTGGTTGTTGGGTAGCATGAGATGGAGGGTAGAGTTACCAACGCATAAATCTTCCCCAGAACTGCAGCTTTAAACTTGTTAACTGAGGTGCGCTTGTTAAAGAGGGGCATCTGAAACACTGCTAGAGACATGTATGGTTGGAAATAAGGCAGTTCAAAATGGCTGCCATGAGGTGGGATCACAAAATGAATGCTGACCTTGGCCTGTCTTAGAGGTGTGGAGGCACCCTCTAGAGAGACTTGAAGAAGCAGGGACTAGAAAAAAATTATTATGGTTGTTGAAATCCAAGGGCTCTTTTGTGACTTGGGGAAATCTTAAGGAGCCTCTGAATAGGGAGACCTTTTAAATATAAAAATTCCCACTGAATCACTGTGAGTGGGATTGGGGGTACAGGTGGCAATTCGTGCTACGTTTTGGAAATTAGAGGTTCCCTTGTCATCCTGAAGACTTTCCTGGGCTGAAACGCAGTCCTATGGAGCCTTAGAACCTGTTTCTATATGCCAGTACTTGGTGTCAGTTTGTAACGTATGAAAATCAAAAAATCAAGGGGACAGGAATATACTTTACTAATATTTTATTTTCCTTTTTTAAAAAATAGTACAGGACCTATCCTGTTATAACTGGGAGAGACAGGAATACGTTACCTATCACTTTCTGTGACACCATGGGGCTAGAAGAAAAGGAAGGAGCTGGCCTGAAAATTGATGATGTGATCAACATATTAAAAGGACATGTTCCTAATGGGTATCAGGTAGGATGCATAACCAAACCCTCCACAGGTCATGTGAAATAAAGGAATATTGATTTAGGAACCTGTGTTTTGCACACCCAATTTTCTTAGTGCAAGTAAGAGTAACAATAACAAATCTTTGAAGTGCAGAGCTGTTAGGGAGGCACAGTGGAGAACCTGACTTCCAGCCTCTGGCTCTGCAGCCAGAAGCCTAGACCAGCTATTCATTACCGTAAGCACAGAAGGAAAGAAAGGGAGGCGGAATCAGGATTGTGTCAACTGCATGACAAACCTTATAAGGTGGTATGTGGAGCATTGTTTCCAGTCTGTGGCACCCTTCAAATATGCCAGGGGATCCCTGGGGACCATATGGCCCGACAGAGAATGACTGGCCAAGACCATTGAGCTATTCAGCAGTTCGATGCATTTGTCACAAGTCATGCTGCTGTAGTCCTCAGACCTGCCGGCTCCTGTAATTTGCAGCTGCTTTTCTAGATGAAGGACTGATGTTTATATGGTGGTCTTTGGTGTGACAGTCTCATAAAAACAGAGCAGGATGACTGGCCTCTGAGAGGCAAGCTGCCTGTGAAGCAGCATTTTGCTGCTATCCATGCCACTAAGCCTGTGCCCAGGCAAACCATTACACAATTGCGTAGGCTCTCTTTCTCTGCCAGTTGGTAAGATAATTTTAATATATTTGCTTCATGCAAGACATTTGTGTTTATGTGGAACACATTTTTTTCTGAGTAGATCTTTCTGATGTTGGTTTGTGTCTAGCAATTTTCTTGCAGGAATCAGATTGTATTCTAGCTATGTTCTGTTTTTGTTACTATGACTGCTACTACCTTTTTTTATTTCCAGTTTAATCCACATGCTGCTATGCAATCAGATACACCCGGCTACATCGATTCTCCCCCTCTGAAGGACAAGATTCACTGTATTGTGTTTGTTATTGATGGGTCCAAGATTGAAATCCTGCCTCCGAAGATGGAATCAAAACTAAAAGAGCTTCGCCAAAAAGCTAGAGAGTTGGGTCAGTTTTGTATACTTATGTGTTGAAGAGCTTGAATCTTTTAAAAATAATAATCATAAGGTGATGTGGTCCCCTCAGATTACTGCCTGTTCTCTAGCACAGGGAAGAGAAAGCTGTGTCTTCAGCTCAGTTGAAATTACTCACGAATGATTGAAAGTCTAGCTCAGCACCATTTCAAGGGTCAGAAGTGTGGTCTCCACTTGTGGTTTCCAGTAAAGCAGGTGGTCTGAAATTCATGGCTTCTCAAGGTATGCGGGCTAGAGAAATTTAGCCCTGTGTTTTGGAAGGGACTTCCATAGCCTCTTCGGAGGCAGGAGAAGGACAGTGAAGAAAAGAAATACTGACAAGATGTGTTGAGGAGCACAGATGACTGCAAGGTGGCTGGTGTTGGAGAAATTTAGCCCTGTGTTTTGGAAGGGACTTTCAAAGCTTCTGGAAAGTAAATGCTGAGGCACTTCATGGCTCCACAAAGGTGGGACTGTATTGTACCCAGCATGAGCATAAATTGGAAGCAGGTTTTTATCCCTAAAGAGATGCGTCCATTTTCAGATTGCACCTGCCTCCTATTTCGTATCAGTGAGTGGTATTGGCTAGAAGAAATGTTCCTTCTTTGGACTGCAACTGCCAGAATTCTCAAGCCAGTGTAGCCACTGGCTGTGCTGGTTAGAGAGATCAATATTTGTCTTTTTGGACCACAGCTCCCAGAATTTCGCAGGTAACATGGCCAGTAAACTTGAAACATTTTCCTCCCTATAATAAGACAATTGTGACAGTGAATTCACAAGACGGCGAATTCCATGATTGGTGTTATTTTCCTTTTTATAACTTATTTTCTCTTTCTAGATGTGCCACAAATTGTATTACTTACCAAAGTGGATGAAATGTGCTCTTCTGTGAAAGAAAATGTTTCAAATGTATACAGAAGCAAAGCTGTTCAGGAACAGGTAAGTGCTGGTTGTGCTTTGGTACATTAATTCCACTATTTTAATAGGCAACCTTGCTCTTGCCCTGTCAGGCTATGTACAGAGTGCTGGCTTTTTCCTTCAGTTTTACTACCCTGTGGTGTGAATGCTTATCATTGCTCTATGTTTTTAAACCACAATACGGGATAAGTACACACGTAGGGCCTGATTTAGTATGGGCAGTCTTTCCGTATTTAGGTTACAGTCTTCTGCAACCTTAACTAGCATTTCAGTCTCAGTCAGTTCAGGTCACCTGCTTCCATGTAAACGCCCATCGGGTTGTGCATTTAAGCGGTGGGTCCTCCGCTCTTCCTCCTGTGCAATTCTGTCATTTTCATAACTGTCACTTGATGGCATCTCAAGGTGTTCAGGATCACCAGGCCATGACTGCAAGGTGGCTGGTGCTGGAGGAACTTGGCCTTTTGTTTTGGAAGGGACTTGCATAACCTATTCATCTATTCAGAGGTAGGAGAATCAGCATTTCCAGTAGAATAACAAGATCCAGTGGAAATGCACCGTTGCTTCTGGCCTGTGTCTTTAAAGTAAAAGTTTGGCTCTAGGACAGGTTGTTCTTGAGAAGATTGACAACTACCCAAGGAGCACTGCACTCCAGTAACACTTTGCCCCTCAGGAATAACTAAATGCAGGGAAGTTGATTCGGATTTATAGCTGTCCTTTTCTTATGTATATAGCACTCAGAAATGTTTCATCAGTCCCTCTTTCTAGTAGCATTCTTGGACCTTGCAGCTTCCTCAAAGACACACAGGTGGTTGAGCATGTAACCCTGTCAGCCACACGTGTTTTGGTTGATCCAGGGAGGCCCTTCTCCTGGGAAGAGCAGTGGGGAATGTGAAAGTTTGGCCCCTCCGAGCTTTACCCGCTCTTTGTCTACCTGTCTACCGCTGCCCACTAGAGAACAGGCTTCACTTTACTGTTTTTGCATTGAGATCTCAGTCTCCAAATCTTCTGATTAAAAATGCTGTCCAGTTCTAACTAGAAGTTGAAAAGTAAGGTTTTATCAAACAAGAGTTGCATTTTTATAAGAAGAAAAGAGGTAGACGGTTGGAATGAAGCCAAAATATATGGACATACCTACAGTATTTCTGGCAATTCCCTTCTTGGAAGGGACTTCCATAGCCTATTTAGAGGTAGGAGAAGGAATACTGATTGACAGTGTAGAAGTACACATATCTAGTTAGTAAGTAAGTAAAGTTTTATTATGCGGTCATAGACCTGATTATACAAAGATAAAATACATAAAATAAATACATAGTATAGTATAAAATCTTGCTATAGCGTTTTGTGAGTTCTCATAGTTGAAAATAAAAACTTAGCCACTAACTGTGTTATTATTTGATTCTCTCCAGACAACAGAAACTTCAGATAGCCTGTGGGAGGTAGACCAGTACATTTACTCATTGCTGAACCAAGATATCGAATACGTTCGATCCTATATGGAGTACATTCTAAAATGATGTGCGCCAAGGTCTCAATAATTTCTTTCCCGCAGGGATAAATCATTTCACTGTATGGGGTGTTATTAAAATGCCCTTTTAAAAGGGCTGAGGGAAAGCAGTTAAATCTAGCCCTTGAAAAGGCAAAGCGATATCTCGGTGCTGTAATTTGGTATAAGTAGTTAGCTGGCTTGGGAAAGTTAAAATTTAAGCCAAAACACAGTGGTGAACAAGTCGTGTCTGCACAAGCTAGAGAGTACTGAAGGCCTGTATCTTTAATACATTGAATAAGTATTGGCTTAATGCCACCTTGAGGCTGTCTAAGTAGGAAGTCCATAGAGAAGCCTAAGATATGTAGTTTTTCTGTAAATCCCTTAGCAAAGACATCTTTCTGCAAATAGTATAGTAAGAAATCAAGACAATGTAGTGACTAACTTTGGGCAGGATCCTGGGCTGTACCTCTGTGTCTACTCCTAGTGGAACGGAAACATCTTCCTCATCCATGTCCTGCTGCAGCCTGCATCAGAAGGGTCCCCAGCCCTTCCTAAATACATGATCATAGTGCATGAAGTACTGCAAGAAGGAGCAAGAGTCACTATTTCCATTGGAAGAACAAGATCCAGTGGAAATACACCATTGGTCTTGACCTGAGTCTTTGAAGTAAAACTCTGCCCCTCATAAATAACTAAGAGCAAAGAAGTTGATTCTGATGTATTGTGGTCCTTTTCCTATGCATAAAGTACTCAGAAGTGGTTTATCAGTTCATCTTTATAGTAGCATTCTTGGACCTTGAAGCTTGCTCAAAGATGCATGGACAGCTGGCCGTGTAACCCTGTCAGCCACACTTGTTCTGGTTGATCCAGGATGGTTCTTCTCCTGGGAAATGCAGTGGGGAATAGGAACCTTTGGCCCCTGGCTTCCAAGTGGCTCACCCCTCTGAACTTTACCAGCTCTTTGTCTACCTATCTTCCTGTGCCCACTAGAGAACGGGGTTCTCTTTACTATTTTTGCTTAGAGATCTCAGTCTCTAGCTCTTTGGATTAAAAATGCTGCCCAATTCTAACTAGAAATTGAAAAGTAAGGTTTTATCAAAGAAGAGTTACATTTGTATAAGAAAAAAAGAGGCAGATAGCTGGAATGAAACCAAATTATATGGAAATGTCCACTCGTGGTTCACATCTATCTAAAGAAGTTGGATCCTGATTGTTTTCCCTGTTGAAGACTAGCAAAAATGCCCAGAAACTGCTCCACCACTCAAGTGTTCTTCCTCTTTTCACTCCCTGCACCTCACTCTTTCATCCTGGTCTTTTCCTTCCTCACACTGGTGCGTGTTTGGTCTGCATCTGCTCTTCTGGGCTAGAAACCCTTTTCTCTCCACCTCTCTGGTTCCCCACTTCACTCATTTTCCTTTCTTGTGGATCTTTGTTGTCCTGTTTTACAGTCTTTTGATTAAATAGGGAAGAGGAAAAAATGAGAAAAAGAAAGAGAAAAGGTGTTACTACTTAGGCTTCTATAAAAGGCTTTTTAAAAAAAATCCATGCACACTTGTTGTATACAAGCCATATGTTTCTCGGTTGATCATGTTGAAAGGTCTTCTCTACTGGATTACAGGCGGTGGGCATCTCTCTTTCCAATGTTGTAAAATATGTCTGCACCATTTGAGTTCTGAATGTCACATTATTAAGGAAAGAAATATTAATATTCCAAAACCAGAACTTTAATGGTGAATGATTTATCAGAAGACTTATTTTACAACATTGGAAAGACAGATTGCCCAGTGAGGAAACTGAAGAGTTAATGATTTGGGAGGATGGTCACTGACTGTTGCCACATCTGTAGTACATGCCATAATCTGAGGCATCAAAGAGGCTGAAACAAGAAAATAATCAAGTCAAAAACAGTTGTGTTCAGAAGCAACAAGTGTATACTTCCTGTCATTTCGGTATAGGATACACCAGCGGTTAAAGCCTAGTTAACTCTGTAGGCCGTACATGTTGCTCTCACCAAAGAATATCCTTTACGTGGGGGTGTGCTCCTATCTAAAACTGGATCTCTAATATCATTAATGATCCCCTCCTATCAATACAGAATGTGTACATGTGTGTGTGTTTTGTATCGTTGGCTTTCAAAGTAAGTGAGATATTTAAGGAGTAGTTTTACCGGTTCCTCTCCCCCAGTATGTTTCCGTGGCTGAACAGGGATTCGAACCTTGTTCTCCAGAGTCCTAGTCCGTCACTTTATCCAGTATACCACATTGGAAATCAGAATTATATTTAATGTTGGCCAAATTACTAAAACATTGATGGGACATATTTGGACAGTCGACCTTTGGGCTATAAACACTAAATACAGTAAGTACAGAATCAGAGCATTTCTCTGATTCCTCACCTGAATGAGAAAACAACCATCTGACTCAGTAATTGCTTGCTGAACATGAAACAACAACACCAGACTTGTTAGTCAAACATTCCTTTTCCTTTCATGTTGGCCTTTCTTATTGTTGACCCCAGTGCTTTTTCCACTTTTTCTTTTCCTTCCTCTGCCCCCCATGTTTCCTAAATTCCAGGAGATTTAATTAATTAGATTAATTAATCCACTTTTGAAAAAGAATTCTACCAAGATGCACACTTACAGGGTTTTTGTAGTGTTCTTGCCAAATTTCAAATGTCTTGACATATAGTATTTAAGCTGTGGTACCAACAGATGCAAATGCGTGTACAAAATCACAGACTTTGTCATGAAAGGTACTGGCAATGAAGATAATTCATTTTGTACATAGTAAATGGTTCTAACAGTGAAGTGTGGACAGAAAAGAAATGAAACAATGCAGACAGTAACTTGGCAAGACCAGCTGTACTCAGACAATATTGGGTTGACATTTCTCAGAAGCTGAAGCAGGATTCTCTTGACAATAACTTATGCTCTTATTTCCTCTACAGATGCAGATAGCCTCAGTAAAATTCGGCATCCCTCTGAGTCTGATAGTTCCCATAAAAAATTACTGTTTCGAGACTGATCTTGAGGAAAATGTTGATATCCTGATCCTTATGGCCGTGAGGCAGATCATGCGATCAGCTGACTGCTACCTTGATAATTTCCTTTCAGAGGAAGGTCACGCAACGGATTAATATTTGGAGCACAGATATGTTTACTGAAGCCAATTAGATTTCTGAGGGTTTTTTCCTAGATTTTTAAAAGATAACCTATTAAATGCATTCTAGTTATGAATGATTAAATATTTAAATGTGAAAAGCTGAAATGCCACCTTTAATGTTCAAATAGCCCACATGTTCTGTGTTTTTGAGTTCAAACAACATTGTCACATAGTGATTCACAATTTTCTCAAAAGATTCTTGTTCTCTGTGGACTGAGTTGGTTATCTTATAGTGCAGTGGTTCCTAACCTTGGGTGACCCAGATGTTCTTGGACTGCAGTTCCCAGAAGCCTTCACCACCAGTTGGGCTGGTTGCAGTTTTTGAAAACTGCAGTCCAACAACACCAGGGTTACCCAAGGCTGGGAACCATTGTTGTGAATGTGGTAAATGTATGCATTCCTGGAGGAATTCCTTTTTGTTCCAGGAAGAAAGTTGCCAAATTGCTCTTGAACTGTTACACTAGTTTAACAAAAGTGCATACACCATGCTGGCAAATTCCGACAAGTTAAGATGTTAGCGTAGGCCTTTGATGTTGCATTCTGAGACATTCAGTAACAAATGTATACGAGAACTTCTTAATTTATGGCAACACACTGCTGAGATTTAAGCCACTTGTGTTATGCTGGTGGGCATAACTGGTGAGATCTTAGCCTTTGTGTTTTCATATTAAGGCCCTAGAGGTGTCCAAACAGATGATTATCCTTGCTGACACGTTGTATAATATTGTTAGTGCCTCTCTCAGTTGTTGGTAACATAGTTGTAAACACACAGTTTCAAAAAAGTTATCTTTTTGGACTCTTACCTCCCAGAATTCCTCTGGCAACATGGTCACTGGCTATGATGGAAGGGGCATTCTGGGAATTGTAGAGCAAACAAGTAGATGTTTCCAGCTAATAGATAAAGTCAATCTATTCCCATTCATTCTTTCTGAAATGCAATCATTAGCTCAGTTACAAAGCAGAGGCTAGCTCAGCCTCCCTCCCTTATGGCTTTGTTCATCTTAGTAATAATGAATTTGGAGAGATGCCTGCTTCTATGTTAGATTCTACACATCAGCAAGAACCCTGGAAGATCTGGATTCTTGTTCCTGTGTACATACGAGCAGGACCTTCCTCTTCAACACCCATCAGTGGTCGCAATAACAATGCGAGGAGGAAGTCGGTGGGCCTACCCTCTTCCCAGGCTTCAGAACAGTTGAATGAGACTATGTGAAAAACTTGTATCTGATGGAAAGAATTACACACCTACTACTTGCATATTTAGATTAGTCTATCAAGGCACATGAGTGAAAGATCTCCAGATTCATTTTACTGGACAAATGGTGTTTGTGTTGATCTACATCTTATCTTCTGATTTGTGTGCTGTGGTGCCTTCTTATGTTGGGCTGCTTCTGAAAAGATTCCAGAAGCTGCAGCTAGTGAAAAATGAAGTGGCCAGATGATTTATGAAACAATCAGACTAGAGATTTTTTTAAAAACCATCTGTCCAATGAGCTTCAGTTGCCTGAATGAAACCCTAGGTGACAGCGTAAGTATCTTGGCAGATGTATTATTCCTAGTAAAACCAGTGTTTGCTTAATTAGACAATATAAAAATAGAAGGCTGAAATACATCCCCAGGTAGAGATGCCAAGACTCCTGGCTAGAAAAGGTAAAAACCACTGATAAGAAATAATTAAGCAGATGCTTACAAAACTGCCTTTCATAGCTGAGCGAAAGGCTTTAAAATACCTTTGGAAGAACAGAATAAAAAATTATTTGTGAATGATCATCATCATCATTTCAGAACTGGCCACTACAATAGTTTTGGCTTGAGAGGAAAGGTTCAGCTGACATTGCCAAAAGCCTGTAAGAAATAAATGTCTGAATACAACAATGTCAAAACCATGACATGCTTTGTTAAGGATAACTTTGCTGATAGCTACTGAAACATATGTTTTTTTACTGTATATGTTAACGGAAGATGGATAATTTCAGAGATACCTCTTTTCTTTTATGTATCTCTGCCAAAAAATATAACTAAGATTTTCTTTTCTATATCTCTGACTAAATAATGTAACTAAGATTTTCTTTTATGATGATGATTTTTACTATCTAGAAATGATGATTTTTCATGTTTTAGAAATGCTTTTTTGTATGCCACGTTGCTACAGTGTATTATGCTACAGTGATGGTAAACGATAGAGTAACAGAGAAAATATATTTAGACAGAGGCACTAGGCAAGGACGCCCCTTATCTCTATGTTTATTCGCATTGATTATAGAATTATTAGCAAACACTATCAGAGGGGACAGGTCAATAGTGGGAATAGGATAGTATTATAAAATTAAAGTACTAAATAATAATAAAAGTCATTGGAGATATATCGGGTCTACAGGTAAACTACAGTGGACCCTCTACTTACGGAATTAATCCGTATTGGAACGGTGGCTGCAGGTCGAAAAGTCTGTAAGTCGAGGCTCCATTGACCTACAATGCATTGAAAACCGATTAATCCGTAACCGGCCGTTTTTGGTCCATTTTGTTTGATTTTCCGGTCTGTAGGTCGATTGTCCGGCCGCAAGTCGAACCTAAATTTTGCGGCCAGAGAAGTCTGTAACTCGAAAAGTCTGTAGGTCGAGCCGTCTGTAAGTCGAGGGTCCACTGTAGAACAACTGTGAAATGGTATTAAATTATGATAGAGAAGGAAAAGAAAAAATTGAAGAAAATAAAGGGAATGCTAATGGGAGTATTAAGTATTTGGATATCAATATTTCTTAAATATATAAATAATACAAAAATAGTACATAAAATCTTCAAGAGATTGAAAAAGTTAATTTTGATAAATTGAAGCAACACATTAAAGATAAATTAAATTCAAGGAGTATAAAAGGTTAAACTTATCCTGGTTTGGAAGGACAGCACTCTGTAAAATAAAGATTGTACCTAGAATTAATTGTTTATTTTGGTTGCTGCCAATAAAGATGCTAGATATAAAATTAGAAAAATGGCTGAGGATGATTAATATATTGCAATGAGAACAAAAGACCAAGGATAAATATAAATTTAAAATAAAAATGTAGCAAACTAATTGAGAAATACTCCCTATAATATAGTAGATAATAAAGAATTAATCTAGGGTGAACTGGAGTTTTCTAAAGCTGATGAACATATGGAAAATATTTTTTAAGGAAGATAAGAAGATTATTAAAAATACAGACAAATCTTTTCTTTAAAATATGATGTTAAATTTGAACTGTTAGAGGACGATATTAATCCCACCTATCTCCCCGTTAACTCAAATTGTCTAACTGTGGCATTAGATAAGTTGATGGATAACCTCAAGAAGGGTTTAGGGAAGATATTAAAAAAATAAATGTCTTAAGGATAGAGATCAAATAAGTAAAATACTAGGAAAAGAATTTCCTGGTTAATATTGTCCAATTAAAACACTGGAAGGGGGGGGGATTATGGTAACTCTAGAGCTTTGACAAAATTTGTAGAAATTAGAGGAAAGTGCGTAGAAGATAATAATAAAAGAAGCGAGATAATAAGCAAATTATATTAAATATAGATATAGATTGATAGAACACAATAATGCTTCAACAATATTTGGCAGCTGGATTTAACTGAGGAAATTCATACCAAGGATTGGATGAGGATATGGAATAAAAGAATACAAGAGGACAATATTAATCTCACCTATCTCCCCATTAACTCAAATTGTGGCATTAGATAAGTTGATGGGTAACCTCAAGAAGGGTTTAAGGGAAGATATTAAAAAATAAGTGTCTTATTAAATTAAAAGCTTGATTAAGGATAATGTATAATAGAGTTCAAATAAGTAAAATACTAGGAAAAGAATTTCTTGGTTAATATAGTCCAATTAAAACACTGGACTAAAGAATGGGGGGGAATTATGGTAACTGTAGAGCTTTGACAAAATGTGTAGAAATTAGAGGAAAGAGGGTAGAAGATAATAATAAAAGAAGAGACAATAAGCAAATTACAGTGGAACCTCTACTTACGAACGTCCCTACCTACGAACATTTCAACTTTCGAACAGCTCCGTCCGCAAAATTTTGCTTCTACTTGCGAACGGAGCTTCAATTTACGAACCGAAAAAAAGTGTTCTGTTTAAAAGGTGTTCCCTCCCTCCCTCCCTCCCTAAGTCATCTTAGGTTAAAAGAAAAAAAAAATCTCCCCCTAGTGGTAGAGGACGGATTAACCGGCTTTGCATTAGTTCCTATGGGAACTAATGCTTCAACGTAAGAACGGCACCTCTACATAAGAACCAAAAACAGCCGGAACGGATTAATCGGTTTTCAGTGCATTCCTATGGGAAATTTTGCTTCAACTTACGAACGTTTCAACTTAAGAAAATCTTCTGGGACGGATTACGTTCATAAGTAGAGGTTCCACTGTATATGAAATACAGATACAAAAAACACAATCAAGCCTCAACAATATTTGGCAGCTGGATTTAACTGAGGAAATTCATACCGAGGATGTGGAATAAAAGAATACTAAAGTGTATGTGTTAAGAGTGCAAAATGGTATAAGGTTATCTGGAGATATGTAACTCTAGTTAAATTGAATTTAATGAATTCTGTGAGAGGATTCAGGAAATTTGGAAAAAGATATTTGAAGGGAGTGAGGCAATTAAAGGTATAAATCTGGAAACGTCTCCAGTGATAGCTTTGCTAAACATTTTTGGTAATCTACAACTGAACCGGAGGGAAAAGAATACTGCTATACTATCGGCTACAAGATTAACTATAGTAAAAAAATTTGAAGATTAAGTATAATTTTCACATGGAAGAATTTTATAAAGAAATGTGGACTTTAGCTGTTAATGATAAATTAACGTGAAGTGAAAATTAAAACAAGGAATATTCATGGTTAATTATTTTAAAGTTATTTAGGATGTATTTACAGAGCATGTTTTTCTGAAAAGGAAAGGACAAACTAAAGCCCAAAATTCATCATTTTTTGGAGAGAATTATGTTGATTAGAAAGAAAGGAAGATTAAAGGAAAGAAAAAGTAATGAACAAGTTAATATCCCAGTAGTGATACATAACAGTGGTTGTATTATAGTGTTGTTTTAATGTTCTTGTATTAAATGTATCTCTTTGTATGTATAAAATTAAATACTACAAAAGTTAAAACCTTGCATAATGCTTTTCTTCTTATATGTGTACTTAATAAAATAAAATATAAAATTCAGCAACTTGAAGTGTTTCACAAGCTCACTTCTCTGTCAGAAAAATGGGTTAGAAACTTATTGAGATAAATCAGAAGACGTTTTCTTTTTAAATGCTATGAATTATTTTGAGTTTCATGCAAGCGAAAACCCACCTTCCTAGAAGGGGAATATTAATCTATGTGAGGCTGACCCATAAGAAATCTCTGGCCTTCTGATGCCTCTAATTTATTCAGTAATTTAGAGGGATCAGGGCGGTGTGGCGTGGGAAAACAAAAGGTGGGAGCGGGTTCAAGGGAGAAGATGAGCCACATCTGGTGGGGGAGGCCACAGTTGGGGCCGAATGGCAACAGCTGGTCTCAAAGGGAGAGGAAGAGGGGGCTTTGTTGCCTTCCTTGGGGTCAGAGGGCTGGACGAGGAGCCACCAACTCTCTTCTGTGCCCTGGGAGAAGAGCAGCCTCTGTTCTCCCAAAACCAGGCAGTGGGTCTTGCCATGGATAAGGGATGATGATGATGAGCTCTTATTTTCTCCCCACTGGCCCTCACAATGGTGACCCAGACACCTCTCCAAGCCATGACCCGAAAGACCCACTCCGACCCAAAAGAGGTGCTGGAAGTGGACGAGGCAGTAGCTGTGACTGTTCCAGTTGGTCTGAGAGGGAGACGAGTGACTGGGGCAGGGAGCCTCCATCAGCCCAATGCTGTCGGCCCTCACTGGAGTCCGAGACCATGGAATAGAAGGAGGAAGTCTTCAACTGAAGGACTGGGGGTGATATCATCACTCTTCCTCGGGTGTAACATATGCAACAGGATGTGGGCCATCCTATTCACAGGTGGTACTAGGTAGGGCTATATGTCGCGCCAAAATAAAATAAAAAGATGCACATTTGGGGAGAAAATAAGTAAAGAAAAGTACTTGAGAAACAGCAGCAGCAGCAGAACCAAGTGGGGCGCATATTTGGCCATAGGAGAGGAAGTATGTCTGTGGACATGGATGTGCACATTCTTAATTTAAATTTATAATCAAAGTACTGTATGTCCCATTGATTCAAATAGGCCTATTCTGGTTCTTAACTTTCTCCGCCACGAATAGGATTTCAGCCAGAGAAGGTTTTTCATAGTAGGCGGAGAAATTGGCCATAAGACCTGAACTCAGGTCACCAGGAAATAGTTGTTCTTTTCAACAACTGAGCAGAAAGCACACTTCTCTAGATAGTGACTAATAATTAACCGAGTGCCGTAAAGTCAGTTCTGACTTATGGTGACCCTTCTCAGGTTTTCCAGGTGGAGAGTACTCCCAAGTGATTTATTTTTCCCTTCTGGGGCTATCCTGGGACTGTGCAGCTGGCCCAAGGTGACAGAGACTGGCTCTTCGGGGATGCCCAGTGGGGAATTGAACTGGGCTGCTCTGCAAAGAAATACACCTCTCCAAAGGGCAAAGCACGAACCACCCATGAACGCCCCCCCCCCCCCCAGCGCTTGTCTGTTTCTCTTTCCAGCTGTTCAGGTCAGACGTGAAATGAAGAAACGCACTGGTGCTCTCTAGGTGCCAGGTGAAGGCCATGTGTGAGATGTTTATATGCCACCAACGTGCACGATGGCATTGGAGGAAGAGGGTAGGGGCGATGGGCTTGCGGATTGGCTGGGAGCTGATGACTGCTTGCTTCTTTCCCAGTGAAGTTGGACTAGTATGGAAAAGACATGTTTAAGGAGGGTGCAGAAGGCCTAGAAAAGGCATAAAGGAGCTGTTCACAAAAAAATTCCTGCTTGTGGTGGGGAAATGGTTCCCTCCTCCTCTTCCTCTTCCTTGAGAAGCCCAGACATTCCTGATCTTGCTGAGTCTGAGGATACCCAGAAGTGGTGGGCCTGGCTTCTGGAAGGGAAATCAAGCCCGCTGCTTGCTTGTAAGAGAAGCAATGGGCAGCAGTCGAGGCAGGGACTTGACATGCGACTTGAAAAAATGATACTGAGTCACATGTCGCGTTCGAATCATTGGGGGAAAATCCCAAGTCAAGTCCAAATCAATTTGCTGGTGTGACTCGACAAAGCATTTCAAGTTGCACATCCCCACCCCTGCCTCCCACCCTGCTTCCCTTCTCTTCTTCTCCCTCCACTCTGGTTGGGAATCCACAGCCATGATACTGAGGCTGCCGGAGGGTGCAGCTTCTCCCCGCCTCTCAGCCGGCCCCTCGGATCTCAGAAGAGGCCACGGAGACTCAGAGGGGCTCCCAGCCTCAGACCGCTGCCTGTCAGCTGTCCTTCCTGTTCTAACCCACCTGCCCACCCCCTTTTTTGTCTTCTCTATGTTTTTTTAAAAACCCTGTTACCCCCCTCCTTCCTGTCTTTCCTTTCAAAGTTGTTGTTTAAGCATGGCTGTCCCACGCTTGCAGCAGATTCACTTCATTGCAGGGGTCTCAATGCTTGTGTTGTATTTCCAACCCACAACACAGACACACATTGTATGTGGATGTAAGCATTGTGACCCCTCGGAGGATATGTCCCCCTCCTCCGCTCTCCAGCCTGCAGGGCTCCAAATAGTGCCAAAGAAAATTAATGCCCGTGTCAGAAAAGTGTGGTACCCCTCTTGAAGAGGAAGGATGGATCTATTCTAAATACAAACACAAGCAGACAAAGTCTTTCCTTTCATGCTAAAGAGTGCCATTAGGGCTCCTTATAGTGTAATTACATGCCAGGTGTGGACAGGGATTTTTATTTTATGCAGCATTGTGCTTGCTTAATTCATCTATAATGTGTTCGCTCGTTATTTGTATTTATACCTCTATCAGAAATTTCTAATCTTGCCAAGAAATGAAAAAAATTATTTGGAGATAGATTAATTAATTACAGAATAGTTTCCGTAAACCAGAATATGATCCTTTTCTTGCAGATGCATCGGAATAACTGTGCATTCCAGAAAACGATTTGTTTCTTCACACCTGCTTGTTTCTACTGAAAGGGTTTTTGCTATTAAGGGGAAACTTTTCATTTTCACTTTTGTTTTCCCCTTACCTATAAATGTAGGTTTCTTTCGAAACCTGTGGGGAGTTGTGAAAGCGACAGAACAGGACAGCACTGGACAGAAAGGAAGCTACAACACAGAAAACAAAGAAACAACCACAGTAAGAAGTAAGCGGAATTGCTTATCAAATTTTCCTGACACATCCTTGTTTCAGAATTCGTTGGGGACTTGTCAATGCCTCTTTTTCTCATCAAGTACTAGTGCAGCTTGACAGCCTTTCATTTCCTTGTGAAGGGCTCTTGATGAGGAGAATAAGTTATCACCATCATTGTAGTTATCGTTATTATTATGCATTTATAAGCAGAACCTGGTTTTGAAAGTTATTCTTTCCTCATTTAAACCTCTGCAGAGGTCATGCAACTTAATCTGGAAGATTATTTTAAAAATAAACATTATATCTACTTTATTTATTTATCATATGTGGGTTGATCATTTGTAATTAATTCTCTATCAGAAGTTTCTAATCTTGCTAAGAAATGAAGACATTTGGAGAATAAATACATGTATAAATAAATTAATTTTTTTAAAAGCAAATATTAAAGGCATGTAGCACAAAGCATTTTGTATTTATCTGACTGAAAACTGCATAAATTTCTGGATCTGTATGACAGGCAATGGCACATGAACTACGAAGAGTAATGGATTTTTTCTTTAAAAAAGAAAGCCCACCTTCACAAGAAGAGACCAGCAAAGGTGAGGGAAACAGAGGATCAAGAGCTCTTGTCCAAAAAAAGGGCACCATTTCTACCCAGACCTCCTGCTCGGAAAGGATGACCAGAAAAGGGAGGAGAGCAGCAGGTGCCGCTTCCTCTTGCTTGTAGACTTGCTTTCAGCCTCAAGCAGAGGCAAAAACAAGCTGAAAGGGAAGGATCTCTTTTGCTTTCAATATCTGTCTCCCATCCTCTCTTCGGACAGGGTGACTGGCGTTCTCCCCCTCCCTTGTATTCACACAGAGATCAAATAATCACATAAATGAATAGTTAACACGGTTAGTTACCCTGTATTTCAAGAAACTATATTTCACAGAGGTTACTGTTTCTAAGGTGGTATTCTTTTTAGCCCTTGGTTTTATGCATCTGTGCCAACTACGAAGTGGGCTGAGATTTTTGAAATTGATAAGAGTATGCCAATGTCTCCAGATACGTGAAACGACATCACGGTGTGCGTTTTAAAAGCAAAGTCACAAGTAGCACGGAATTTCCCTGTTGTGGCCCCACACTGTGGCCAAAGTCACCGGCAAGGTCCCTGTGGCTCTCTTCCTCTGCTTTTCTTGTTTTCATGGTTATGGGGAGTTTTAATCTGCTCTCTGCAGTTCTCTCGGAGATTCCTGGCCACTAGGAGCATAGGAGACACAGCAGCACTATGTCTTCCACCCCACGGCTGCGTCTCTCGTCGCCCCACCCAGTCTTTTGCTGACTCGAACACAGCACTCCTCCTGTGCCCCTGCCCTTCACCTCCGAGCTATTCTGCATGCTGAGGAAATAGTGCAAAGTCCTCAACGTGCCTGGGAGGGTGTGCCTGTTGAGAACTTCCCTTTGCATAGAAGTTATGTGGTTAATGAGAAGCGAAAGTGAAATTAGAGAGGAACAACGGTTTCAAGATGTGTTTCTTATCTGGCTTTACAGAGCCTGTTAGAATCATAAAGGAAAGACCAACCGAGCACCTACAAACACACACAGAGAGAAACACACACACACACACACACACACACACACACACACACACAGGCGCTTTGGCAAAGCACCCTCCCCTCACTTCTTGATTCATGAGGGAGAATAAGGAGAGGGTGCATGCGCATGTGCACACGTTCGTGCATGCACATGCGCCCGCGCACACATGCAGTGTTACCACTCACTTCTCCCCCCCCCCTTAAGCCTCTTTCCCAAGACACCTCTTTTGTTAACAGCTTCTCCTGGGGGGGGGAGCTGCTCTTGGGTTGTTTTATTTCTTTTTCACAGCTGAATGGGCTTTGTTGTCCAAGGTAAGCGGAGGGAATTGGGTGAGAAAGGAAAGCCTTCTCCAGGCAGGTCCTTTGAACGACGCCACCTGCTGGCCTTTCAAAGAGGACGGCACTTGGAAGGCCCCCCCCCCCCCTCGGCCTTACTTATACTGTATTGAAGAGACCCGAAGGTCCTCCTGCCATTTCACAGTGAGAGATGACCCTCGCTGTGCAGTCGCATCCTGAGCGAGGAGGGGAGAAAAAGGTGGAATGGTCACCAAGAAATAGTTGTTGTGCCCCCCTCCCCCCTCACATGTTTCGGGGTGTCTGTGAAAGTTCATGACTTCTTTTCTAAGGTTCCTAAGAAGTGGGCATACACAAAGCCCCCAACTTCTTCCTTCACCTAATTGGAAATGAATTCCAAGTCATTCTTTCCTTTCCTTCTTAGGGTCAGTTGGTGTTTTTTAGATCACAACAGTGTCATGAAAAGGAGGGGAGGTTTTCCAGGGACTTTCAGGCTGGGCGCTTCGCATGGGGAGCGGGACAGGACGGAGGATTCTGGTTTCCTGATTCGGTTTCCTCCAGTTTGAAGGCGTTTCTCCCTGTTCAAGTTCTGTGTAGACTGCCTGGTTAAGAATCCTGTACTAACTGAACACTTGCCTTTGCATTATAGTTCAGTGGTCGGGTAAAGATATTGCTGGCCCTGATTTTGGATTTTATATATGGAACCACATTGCTTGCGCTCTCTCTCTCTCTCCTACCTCCCTCCCTTTGTAGATGGAAGGCCTTGTGATTTCCTTAATATGTAAAGTACCTCAGGAGTTTCCCGTTGTGTTTTGCTGCAACAAGTTAAAAAAAAGAATAAAGAAAAAAGATGCCCTTCAAAATTTAAGATTTTTAAAACCATGGCACTGTGGCTATATTGAGGAGATGAAAGGTTTACATTTCCATTTCCATATTGTGATCAATCTATAAACAATTAGCCTTAGGAAGATGGGCTTTAAGTGGGTGTTTTGTTCTTCAATTTGTTGGGGTGACAACATCTTTTCACAGTGAAGGTTCAATATCTCTCTGTGTTGCTCAATGGCATGGCCTCCTCTTCCTCCCTCCCCCACTTCTTCTTCTTTTTCTTCTTTTTCTTCAGAGATTGCCCCCAAATGTTTTATGATGGTTTAGAAAATAGCATATATGATTGCTATGCCATGGACCCTTTTAGGTACATGTTTGTTTCAAAGCACAGAGGGCTCATACTTAATGCTTTGAAGCCTGCACTATTAGGTGTGTATTGAAATAGTTAAAAAATAAAATAAAACTAAAAAGAAAACTATTTTATAAAATACAATTTCAGGATTATTTCCCCCCCCCCCCCCAAAGATTTTTTCCCCTTAGATGCTGACTGTATGCTGGAAAAACCATGGAGGTCCTCCTCCTCCTCCTCTTCTGCCAAAGATTGTGATTATCCCCAATTGTTTTATGATGGTTTAGAAAATATAGGCATATGTTATTGCTATGCTATGGCCCTAGTTTGTTTCAAATTACTGAGGGCTCATGTTCAATGGTTTGCAAGTTGTTTTTTTTTTAAATTCAATTTCAAGGATCATCCCCTCCCCATTTTCCCCCTCTAGGTGCTGACTATATGCTGGAAAAACCATGGAGGTCGATTGATCTGTCATCTGGGTAGGTTTACGACTAGGCCATGCCTGTGTTACATTTCATGATCATGTGCATTAACCATAGGTATGAAGGGCATTCAATTGTGAAAATAGAAAGCAAATGCTGGCTCAGGGATGGTGGGATCACTGTAGTCTCTTACCTCGGGAGAGCGCCAGTTAGAAGGAGGTTGAAATATGCCAGGGAGGAGGAAAGGGTGGCCCATGGGTTGCATGCCTAGAGCCCACACAGTACCTTCCCTCATTCTTTCCAAAGTTTCTCTGAATTTTGAGGCAGCTTGAAATGTCCAACAGCACCCCCTGGGGATGTAATTGGTTACCTGGGAGCCTTTGTGCCATTCTGTCTTTCTTGGGGGGGGGGGGGGGAGAGGCCCCTTTAGGCCTTCATAAAGTATGTGAGTGTGTGGGGAGGGAATGCCTGCACATGACCAGTGACTCTCCATGATGGACATTACTGGCTATTTAAAGCCCTGGAAACCATCCATCCATCCATCCATCCATCCATCCATCCATCCATCCATCCGTCCATCCGTCCATCCAGCATCTCTCTGGGTATGTTTCATTGGGAGGTTTTAGGGGACAAAGGGAAGATTAGAGGGCAAGTGACGTCTGTGTGTGTGTGTGGAGATGGGTCGCACTGGGTGGAGCCAACTACACTCGCCTTGCCATCTGCCCTTCTTTTGTGCAATCCCTTAAGGTCATGTCAACAATGTATTCCAAGTGTCTGGCATATGCTTGTTGGGTGTGGTGGGTTCTCAGCAAGTTAAAGCAGGGCATAAACCCCATGGGATCCTGCAGTCTTCATCAAGAAGGGTGCCATAGCATAAGACCCACACTAGAAGAACAGCTTGGGGTGCAGATTCCTGCCTGGTCAAAAAGGAGGGGGAAAAGCCAAGTGACACCCACATTTCTCTGCATAGTGCTAAATATCATGCAAGACCTTAGTGAATATAATACCTGCTGTGGTTACTAAGGATGACATTTAGTAGGATGCCCATTCAAATGGTGTAAGTTCACTCCACCTACGGAAGAGGCTGATGAGGATTGGATTCTCTGCCACACAGTCTGGTCATTTACACCATCGTCCTTCTTATACTTTTGAGCAGGTTTCTTCTTTCTTTTTCTTTTTTTTTGTCCAACCTCCTTTAAAAAAAGGGGGGGGCACTTCAAAACTGTCTAAGAGAATGTGGTTGATCCTGGTGTGTTTTGCTAAGCTGGTGTGTTTCACTTTCTCAACAGAGGAAGAAAACAACTGATGGATGAGATCGCAACATATAAGCCTCCCTTAAAATCGGTGCAAAAAATCCGGGTTCTGTTCATTGGGCAAATTGGTGCTGGGAAGTCCAGCTTTTTCAACTCAGTGGATTCTGTTTTCCAGGGCCATGTGCTTCATCTTGCAGCGACAGGAGCAGATTGCAAAAGTTTGACAAAGAAGGTTAGCGTTACGTTGCAAAATCTAAAATCAAGATGTGTTCCCAGAAGCTGACCCCTTTTTTCATCAGTTAATCGCTTCTCAATGAAACACAAAGTAATTTTTCTACAAAGGTGAATGGGCAAAATCAGGTTGTATTTTGAATGGGTTTCTTTTCCTCTCGGCCTCCGAGTCTTCTAATATGGAGAAACTAATCAGTAGCCCAACCCTAGCTCTCTAAAGGAATTAATAAAGATGATAAACTTCAGTTCTTCAAAAAAGCTCTGATTTATGAATGTGGTTGTGCTACTTTTCACAAAGTGATACAAATCAAGGGAAGATCCCAGTAGAAGACTCCTTTTTTCATCAGTTAATCAATCCTCAATGAAAGACAAAGCAATTATCAGGGCTGTTTTTCGACAAAGGTGAATGGACGAAATCAGGTTGTATTTTGAATGGGGTTCTTTTCCTCTCAGCTGCTGGGTCTTCTAATACGGAGAACAAGAAGGTAGCCTGTAGGCTATCTTGACTACTGCCATTGGTGTTGTCAACATTCAGGCTGCCCATTCCTACGTGAAGCTTGGCATCCTTTTTCCTGATGGCAACATGGGCATGATATGGTGCTGCAATAAGAGAGGCAATATTTCACATCCGTAAACCAGAAGTTGTTTGTTTTTTTGGAAGAATTTAATTTCTTGGCTTTTTAAAGTGGATGTTTCTGTATGCACATACTACACAAAAATTCCAAAAGAAACTTCCCTCATTTAGTATTATATTAGAGGATCCCAGAAGACAAGCACATAATCTGTACTGTGGTTGCTGGGAGAGGACAGAAGCAAAAACAGCGGGCCAATGGCTTTCTTAACTGTTCAGGTTTCACATCTGTTATCAGAAAGACAAGAGTGTGGATGATTTTGGTCTTGGTCACCAGTGACACATCAATACACTTGATGATCTTTTCTAATTCTTTAATTGCTGCCCTTCCTAGTCTCATTCTTCTGATTTCTTGATTGCAGTCTCCATTTGTTTTGATGGTTGAGACAAAGTATACAAAATCTCTACTTTAATTTCATAATTTTCAATGCTAAAGTTGTGCAGTTCTTCTGTAGTAATATATTTTCTTCCTCTCTGTTCAACTGCAGCTGTGCTTTGGAACTTTCTTCTTTCACATTCACTAAAAGTCATTACAAGTCATTGTGGGTTTCCTTCAGTCAGATGGTGTTATCTGTATCTCTTAAAGTATTGATGTTTCTTCCACCAATTTTCACTTCTCCTTCATGTGAATCCATTCCTGTTTTCTTAATTATATGCTCTGAGTACAGATTCAATAGAAAAGAGGGTAAACTGCACCCTTGTCTGATACTTCTGCCTAGTCTATAGAGCATAGACTGATCTTCTGAAGTTCTTTGGTGCTCTCCAGTAGCATGCGGATATCTGCAATATGATCTTCTCTTTGGAATTCATTTTGAACATCAGGCATTTCTTGCTCAATATATGGTAAAAGTCTTTGTTGCAATATGTTGATCATCACTTTGCTTGTATGAGAAATTAAAATGATCATCCTGTAGTTAGTTCACTCCTTGGCATCTCCTTTTCGTCGACTGGAATGTATATCGAGCATTTCCAGTCTGTGGGACTTTGTTTTGTTTTCCATATGTGTTGGCAGATTCTTGTTAGGATTTTGATGGCCATATTCAGTCTCTGTGGCTTGAAACAGTTCTCTTGGTATTCCATCTATCTCTGGTGATTTATTTCTTCCTAGTGCTTTCAGAGCAGCTTTCATTTCATTTTCTAGAAGTGCAGGTTTTTTATCATAGGATTCTTCTTCAAAGGAGTCTGTCATCCTTCTGTCCCTTTTTTATAGGTGTTCAGTATCATTTTCCCACTTTTTCTCTATTTTATTCTGGTTGCCTATCTGTGTGTATGTAAAACAGTTGTGCTTTCAAAAAAAGTAACTCAAATATCCTTTGTCAAAACTTCCCAAATTTGGTGGAGAGGAAGAAGAGATTGTCTGCTACAACTATGTCCAATTCGGTGTTGATCTGAAGCCCAGTTTAAAAGTTATAATTTTTGCTTGGGCTGACCCCACTTTTGGAATTGTCTGATAGAATATTGATTTGCTCTGCCAGCAAAAGAGCATTGCTGCTCTTTCGTGCAGCAGTAATATCAAGGAAGTTCTTTTTTATCTTAATGTATTTCAATATCTGTCCTAATATCATAGGAAGCGTGATTTATTTCCCAATTTAAAAGCCATTGCCATAGTTAGATGAAGTTCTTGGAATTATTGTTACAGATGTTTGATTTCTGTATCACATAATTAGAAAGCACAGTTTGTTTACTTCTGTAGTAGTTTGGTGCTCTGCTTTTTGACTAGGATTTCAAGTGAATGATTTATAAATATTTATAAAATACTTTGGATATGTTAAATGCGCACCTAAGGAATTGATGGACAGTTTGCTATAGATGCATTGTCAATCTGGCAGACATGTCGATACGTCTCATGAGATAGAAATGGTGCCTGACATCGTTATGTCTGTGTTTTAAAGTACATCATTTTCATCCCGAGGAAGCCTTTGGGAGTCTTGGGATGGAGGAGATCTTCAATCTCCAAAAGTCCCCAACAGATCAAAGCCAGCAGGATCGGGACCCTGTTATCTGGTGGCAATATTAGTTAATACTCCCCTCCCGTCCGGAGACTCCTCAAGGCCTCTCCAGGTTGAAAAGGAACCGTACAGAACCTTGGAATGCAAAGAGGAGGAAAAAAAGAAGAAGCTTCCAAATCAGTTAAATTAAAACTATCTTTGCAGGACGCCATCATAATTGTGTGGTGTAAAGTTACACTAAGAGAATTGGAGCCACTGTCTCAGCGGGCTGCCCCTATTAATTTTGTGATACAGGTTATAAAAAAAACATGGAAAGGTGTTCTTTCTGTTTATCAGTACTTGATACCTCTTATTTACATATTAAAAAAACACAAGTGGATGGGAATCTACTTTAATATTTATTTATTTGCCATTAAAAAAAATAGTACAGGACCTATGAAGTGAAAAACAGAAGCACTGGAAAGCCATTGCCCATCATCTTCTGTGACACCATGGGGCTAGAAGAAAGAGATTTTGCCAGCCTGAAAATGGATGATGTGATCAACGTATTAAAAGGACACATTCCTGATGGGTATCAGGTAGGACACGTCACCTAGCACTCCACAGCTCATGTGAAATAAAGAAATGGTTATTCCAGAATCTGGGCATCTACTCAGGCAAATTTACACAATGACATAAGCTCTCTCTTTCTCTGTCATTTGGTAGGATAATTTTGGTATATTTGTTTCATGCAAGACATTTGTATTGATGTGGAACACATTTTTCCTGAGTCGGTATTTCTGATGTCGGTTTGTGTCTAGCAATTTCTTGCAGGAATTGGGTTGCGTTCTAGCTGTGTTCTGTTGTTCCTGCTATGATTGCTATTATCTCTTTTATTTTCAGTTTAATCCAAGTACAGCTATGCAACCAAGTGCACCCGGCTACATTAAGTCTCCATCACTGAAGGACCAGATTCACTGTGTTGTGTTTGTCATTGATGGATCCAAGGTTGAAATCCTCTCCGAGAAGATGGAAGGACAGTTAAAAGAAATTCGACAAAAAGTTATTGAGCTTGGTCAGTTTTACATATTAATACTTGAAACTAAAAGATCACAGAGTGATGTTGCATATTTGTAGTTTTGGACCTAAACTCGTGGAATTCCAGTAGCCATGCTGCCTTGGGGATTCTGGGAGTTGTACTCCAAAGGACACTTATGTGCACAGGAAGTGCTGGTCAAGGGATTATGAGAGCTGGAACAATCATGATTTACAATGATGATTGAATCCTGGAATGCCATTTTTAAGTTAAGATAGCTTTTAATGTTTACCTGCATTTCAATTGTGTTTTACTTAGTGAACAGTTTAATTTTTTTTAATGTTTAGCTTCTTATGTTTTTAATTTTATTCTTTTAATATTGTGAGCTCCCTTGGGTGCCCTAATGTCCTTATAGTTTCTGTTCCAAGAATGGCAGGGTAACGATTTCAAAAATTTGCTGGTTTGAAACATTTCCGTTCCCTTGATAAGACATCCGGGACAGTGAATTCAAGAGACTGGGAAATCCATGTTTGGTGATACTGTTCTTTTAATAACTTGTTTTCTCCTTCCAGAATTGCCACAACTTGTATTACTCACTAAAGTGGATAAAATTTCTTCTTTTCTTCAAGAAGATGTTTCAGATGTGTACAAAAGCCAAGCTGTTAAAGAAAAGGTAAATGCTATTTATTGTTCTGCATGTCAATGTCATTGTTTTCAACAGGCAGCCTTGCTCTCACACGGTCAGGCTACGCACAGTGTTCTGGCCTTTTCATTTGTTTTTACTAACCCATGGAATGAACACTCATCACTGCTATGTTCTTAAATCACTGTAGGAAAGAAATACATATGCTCAGCATATAGGTTGCAGTCTTCCCCACATGTACTAGCATTTCAGTCTCCTTTATTCTGGACACCTGCTTCCATGTAAACATCCATAGGCTTCTCTGCATGCAGTGGGTCCCTTTTGATCCATAGAACTTACAGATGAGTTACTTCACCAAATCCCCACTGATTCAATAGGCCCCCTGTAGTATGACTTGCTACACTAAACAACAGGATATCTGCCGTTCACGTACTTTGTTTTTATTGTAAAGGAAGGCTGCACTTAGAATTCCACAAGAAATCCATTTTTCTTTCAACTGACTTATGGCGACCCTCTGAATGAGGGATCTCCAAAATGTCCTGTCTTCAACTGCCCTGCTCAATTCTTGTAAACTCAAGCCTGTGGGTTCCTTTAGGGAGTCAATCCAACTCAGATTTGTCTTTTCCAGAGAATCCTGCCTTCTAAGAATATTCCCAACACAGGAGAGCCTCAGTTTCATCATTTTTCTTCTCTCAAGAGATAGTCCAGGCTGGATTTGAATTAGGACTCACTTGTTCATCTTTCTGGCAGTCTCGGGTGTCCAGAAAACAACACGTTTCAGACAAATCCATTTTTCCCTCTTAGCTTTCTTAACTGTTCAGCTTTCACATCCATACATGATGAGATCAGAAATACAAGACGGTGGATGATCTCGGTCGCCAGTTACACATCCTTACACTCTATGATCTTTTCTAACTGCATCCTTGTTCCCAGTCTCCTGAGTTCTTGGCTAGAGTCTCTAACTGGATGTATGACTGATCCCATGCATACAAAATCTCTAACTATTTCAGTTTCTTCATCATCAATGCTAAAGTTTTGTAGTTCTTCTGTAGTCATGGGTTTTGTCCTCTTAACATTCAACTGCAGTTCTGCTTGGGCACTTTCTTCTTCTGCTTTTACTAAAAGTTATTTCAAGACATTGCTGCTTCCTGCTAATAAGAAGGTGTCATCTTCATCTCTTGAATTCTTGAGATTTCTTCCATCAGTTTTCTCTCCTTCCACTGAATCTGTTCTGCCTTTCCATATGATATGTTCCATGTACAGAATGAACAGAAATCTAGAAAAATCCAAATCCTTTTTCAAAAGTCGGAAGGGAAACCAAAGTTAATAAATTCAGCAAAAATAAACTGTTGGTATATTTTGTCGAAAGCTTTTTCAGCATCAGGCAAAAAAGGATTGTAGCCTGATCAGGTCTCTCGCTAATCAAATCTACTACTACTCTCAGATCACTGGAACCCTGAGTGCCTTGTATAGACACAACCTGGTCTGGATGTACTAGGGTTTTAGTGACCTTTAGGAGCCTCTTGGTTAGTATAACCATTAATATTTCACCTTTGCACATTGTGGTTCTTGCCAGGCTTTGGAACCACGATAATATAGTCATGGTAAAACATGGAAGGCAGGGACCCATTCTCAAACATTTCATTGTAGACCTGATGGTATTTTGGAGTTAAAAGATCTAGAAAAGGCTCTACAGGAAATCCATCTGGTCCTGGGGATTTATCAGTATTCATATTCCTAATCACTGCCTTTATTTCATCTCTAGCCCAAGACAAAGAAACTGTTGCTGTAGATGATGTAGGCAGAGCAAACCAAGATGAGAAAAGAATGCTTTTATCAGTTCTCTGCCCTAACTATATGGTTCAGAGTAAAACGTATAGAATAGTTGGTATAACTCCTTAACTGTTAGAGCAGTACAGCAATGGAACCAGTTACCTCAGGAGTTGGTGAGTGCTCCAACACTGGAGGAATTCAAGAAAAACATAACTAATCACCTGTCAGATATGCTTTGATTGTATTACTGCATTGAGCAGGGGGTTGGACTTAATGGCCTTGTAGGCCCCTTCCAACTTCACTTCTCTATGATTCTATTATTCTATCCTTAGATTTGTATTCCTGCATTGAGCAGAGGGTTGAACTTGATGACTTTATAGGCCCCTTCTAGCTTCATTGTTCTGATTGTAATATTTATTTTGACAAGGCTGGCATGCATTTCATTGTTTTCATCTTTGATCAGTGGGATGTAATTTTTGATTGACATTTGGCATTTTGCAAATCATGATAAAGATCAGGTGTGGGGGATGTTGGAAACTAGCTTAAGTAAGATTTCATCTCATTTTTCAAAGTTCTTCTTTTCATTACTCTAAGCTTATTGTGAGAAACATGGCCAATAATTCTCCCTCTCACAAAGGTTTTACATGCTTCCCACTCTATGATGCAAGTACTAGTTGATCTTTCACTGATACTAAGGTATCCTGATAGCTTATTGATCATCTGACTTCTAAATGTCTCATCATTAAGTAAAGAAGCATTAAGCTGCCCCAGACCAGGTGGGCTATCCCAGTCTGGAAACTGAAGGGATATGAGATGGGAGCATAGTTACTGACTCTTATCACATCCTGAGTACATGTAGTAATCTGAGGCGTCAAAAAGGTTGAAACAAGAAAATAATCAAGTCATAAACAATTGTGATGCCCAGATGAAACAACTTCAAGGGATTCCTCAGTATTCCTGCCAAATTTCATCTGTCTATATTTAGTTGTGAGACTATGGCAGTAGCACATAGTAACACACACAAATGCATGCACAAATTCACCAATTTGTATTATTATAAAAGGTACTGACAATGTATTCCAGTAATTTAGTTTGTGCAGTAGTCAGTGCTTCTAACAGAGCAGCATAGCCATCCAGGAAACACACAGAAGATTCCAGACAGTAACTTGACAGGGCCAGCAGTACCCAGACCATGTCAATGGTCACCTTTTTCTGAAACCAAAGGAGAGTTCTCTTGACAATCAGTCATGTTCTTATTTCCTCTACAGATGGAGACAGCATCAGGAAAACTTGGCATCCCTTTAAGTCAGATAGTTCCTGTAACAAATTACTTTTCAGATGTGGAGCTCACGGATGATGTTGATATCCTGATTCTTTTGGCCGTGAGGCAGATTGTGCGCTTTGCCCAACGATACCTTGATAATATCTCTGCAGATCAAGGTCCTGTGGTGGATTCTGAGTCTTACCATGTTTAATAAGCCAATTACATTTCTGATTTTGCTTCAGAGTTTTAATATCAGTAATCAAATTGATTCTAACTGTGCTTAAATAAATAAATAAATAAATTTAAAAAGCTGGAATACCATTTAATGTTCAAATATCTCACATGTCCTGTGTTACTAAGTTCAGATAACATTGTCACATTTCACTGAGATATTAAATGATTTTGATCTTGCTCTCTGAGGTTTTGGCTGGCTATGTTATATCATATATGGTAAATTTTTGAATTTTTAAGGGAATTACTTTGTGTTCTAGGAAGAAAAGGCCTAAATCCTTTTTTTTCACTGATGTAACACAATTGGCATGGATCTCAATAGCTAAATCCCACAAGGTAAGGAGTTAGCGTAGGCCTTTGCTTTTGCATGCTGTGACTTGGAGTAGCAAATGGATATGCTAACTTCATACCTATAACAAATCCCTGTTGAGATTTAAGCCAGTTTCATTAGCTGGTGGGCACAACTATTAGGATCTTCGCCTGTGTATTTTAATATTAAGGCACCAAAGGTGTCCAAATTGACTGTCTCCTTGGTGATGATGACTTTCTATAATCATGTTAGTGCCATTTTGCAGTTTCTGCTAATATTATAAACACAGCTTTGAAAATGCTATCATTTTGGACTATTACTCCCAGAATTCCTCTGCCAACATGGTCACTGGCTATGATGGAAGGGGGATTCTAGGAGTTAATAATAACAATTATCTTACAACTGCAGAGCTGGAAGGGACCCTATGGGTCATCACTACCCAGCAGTTGAAGTTCAAATGAGTGAATTTTCCCAGCTCTGTTTATGAAGACAATCTATCCTAGCCCCCTGCTCCCCTTGCATGTTGCTTTGGTCGTCTTAGCAATGGTGAATCTGGAGAGATTCCTGCTTCCATGTTAGATTTTACACATGGGCAAGAGCGCTGGAAGAGCTTGATTCTTGTTCCTGTGTGAAATCTACATATGAGCAGGACCCTCCTCTTCAGACACGTCAGTGCTTGCAATAACAATGCAAGGAGGGAGACGGTGGGCTGCCCTCTTCCCGCATAGATGCTTGCAGGCTTTAGAACAATGGAATGAGGCTATGGTGAAAGACTTTTATCCGATGAAAAGAACTGCACACCTAGTACATGCATATTTAGATTAGTCTATAAGGGCACACGAGTGAGAGATCTCCAAGTTCATTATGTTACTAGACAAGTGGTGTGTGTGTTGATTTACATCTTATATTCCGATTTGTGTGATGTGGTGCCCTCTTATGTTGGGCTGCTTCTGAAAAGTGTCCAGAAGCTGCAGTTAATGAAAAATGAAGTGGCCAGATCATTTATGAACCAATCAAACTAGAGTTTTTTTAAAAAATACTCTGTCCAACTCACTGCTATTACCTGAATGAAACCCTAGGTGACAGCATAAGTATCTTGGCAGATGTACTGTTCCTAGTAAAACCAGTGTTTGCTTCATTAGACAATATGAAAATAGAAAGTTGAAATACTTCCCAAGGTAAAGATACCAAGACTCCTGGCTAGAAAAGGTAAAAACTGCTGATAAGAAATAATTAAGCAGATGCTTACAGAACTGTCTTCCACAGCTCAGCAAAAGTCTGTAAAATACCATTGACGCAACAGAATTTTTTTAAAAATAGGATATGCTAATTCTTCATATGGGCCACTACAATAGACTTGGCTTGAGATAAATTGTTCAATTGATGTTATCAAAGGCTGTAATGAAGAAATAACTGAGGCAAGCAATGTCAAAATCCTTATATGCTTTGTTAAGGATAAAAGAACATAGAGGACCTGGAAATTTTTTTATTAATTATTAATTTATTTAACACCAATAAATTCTGTAGTTTATTAATTATTTGAAAATTTATTTTAAAATGTTGATTAAGTTTGCAATTTATTGTAAGAAAATTGAAACACACTTATATTCTTCAGCCAGTGACTTGTTTTTTAAATGCTAGCCTCCCCTCAAATGATACCAGAGCAATGCAAGGGCCTTATAGAAAGGAGGAAAAGATTTCCTACAACTTTGTTTGGCAAAACATTTTCACTTCTTTGCAGGTTGGCCTCCAGGTGATAATTTCCTAACTATGAGCCCCTCTGTCATGGCAGATGCAATGGTGTAGTGGAGTCAGGACTTGTAGGGTCGAAGTCCCAGGCCTTTCTGAGCAGAAGGGATGGGGGCATCACCTACCACTCCTTTCCCAGTCAATGCTCTTCCCTCTGAACCTAGCTACAATTAGAGATGGTGGTATTCGTATATGAATACGAATACACCCACACAGGTAGATGGAAAGAAGGTCTGGCCCCCTGGCGCCAGACTGTCCACTCATGTTTCTGCTGCCGCAAGTGGCTCTGCTCTCCCTTCCAATCCCTCCGGAGCTGCCGGTCGGCTATCCACCTGCCAGCCAGGCAGGGAGACCCGTCTTCCCTCCTTCTGCCAGGAGTGCATAGCCGATCACGAGCTCCAGAGCGATTGGAAGGGAGAGTGGAGCCTGAGGCGGCGGACGCATGAGTGGACGGACCCACCCCGGGGGGGATGGACCCTCGTTATGTCCGGCTGTGCAGGGGTATTCGTAGCTAGAGATGGGGGTATACGAATGCCCCCATCTCTAGCTACAATCCTCACAGCAGCTGGGAGGGAGAGAAAAAATTCCCAGGAACAATCCCGGTTGTAATGTGAAGTACTGTAGATTAGGGTGTTTCGGAGTTGAAAAGGCAAATAAGAGCCATTAACTTTACAAAATACCTACTCATCGTTTGTTGACGCAGACCGATGCAGCTGCCTGCATTTTGGGACTATTCTTTTGGGCAGGGCTGCCTTTTGAGGGGAGCACCCATATTTCCAGGTTTATCACATCACTGCGAAGAAGTGAGGAGAAAGACACCCCCATGTGTCACTAGCCAATGAGATGACAACACCTTTGTTCCCAACGAGCACACCAAAACAAAATTGGCCTCTGTGCAATCAGGGCAGAACTCCGGCATCTGCAAGGGACATACTTCTCCTCTCCATGGGAGAAAGAACTCTGCTTCTCCACTGAGAGCAGAAAACAAAGGAGAGAAGTGTTGGAGAGTAAGGACACAATTGTTGTTTTTGAAATCAGTTTAAAGTCACTTGTTTTTTGGGTCAGAGTATGCGGCCTCTTGGGAAAACCTGCACACTAGGACCAAGACAGACTAAAGAGAGAAAGATTTGGTGGTGGAAATCATTCTGTCCTTTGCAAAGCGGAACTGGCCATAGGAATTGAGAAGACTGGAAGATTCCATGCTTGCACAGGAGGAGGGAGGACAGTTGGGGGGGGGGGAAGACAACTCCTCACTGTTCCCCTCCAAGAAGGAGCCCTGGGCAGCTCTGCAAAGAAATTCCCCTCTGCTAAGGCCAAAGCACCCCCCCCCCCAAAAAAAAGTGCTTCTCTGTTTCTCCTTCTAGCTGTTCAGGTCAGACATGAAATGAAGAAACACACTGGTGCTCTCTAGGTGCCAGATGAAGGACATGTGTGAGATGTTTATACGCCACCAATGTGCATGATGGTGGGGGAAATGAAACGATCCCCCCCACCAAACCTTTCTCTCTCTCCAGGCTCAAACATGCACATTCACTTCCCATCTTGTCAGCCGGGCAGTGTCTCATTCCAATGTGTCCCTGTGAGACAGAAGGCGAGAGGGATACCCCACTCGCTGGAGAGTCGTCCCTCCTCCACCATGAGGATAAGGAGGCGAGACCCCAGCCAGCATCTGAACCTACGGAGAGAGCTCAGCAAGGGACAGAAATAGAGAAACTGAGTGATGCAGAAAATAAGGATGGAGGAGGTTCAGGAGAAAAAGGCGGGAAAGGAGAGGAAGAAGAGGGTGGAGTTTGAGGCAGGAATAGGGGAGGTAAAAAGGAAGGAAGAGCAGTTGCCCCCAGGCTGGGAATGGGTGTGGATGGAGGATCCCTGGACAGCATCATGGGAGAGACTCAGAGTGCCTAAAGAGGAGGCTGATTATAGAAGGAGAAGAGAGATCCCACCCAGACCCTCATATTGGGGAGAAGCCGAGGCGAGAGAGTGGAGAAGGAGACTGAGAGAGGAGAAAGAGAGAGTTGAGAGAGAAAGGAGAGAAAGACTAGAATGGAGGATAAGAGAGATGAGGAGGAAGAGTTACAGGGAGGACCCTGGGAGAATCGAGACCCAGAGAGACGAACCCTGTGGATTGATGCCCTGGATGATGAGACCGTGCCCCTGTTGGAAGGTTCGACGGGGCAGACCATAAGAGACTGGGTTCCTTCGGATTTGCCGGGACCATGGAACGCCAGTTGGGGAAATCCGTTCCTGTTCGAAGATTGGAAACCCCTTCGGGACCGTTGGCAGAAGGAGACAAACCCCAAGATCATGTTAGGGACACTCGTTTATTGTTAACTGCACCAATAAATCTTTCACCTGTTTTGAAGCAACAAAAATCTACTGATTTCTTTGAGTCGAACATGGAGCCAAAAACCGAACCCTCATAGTCCCCCCCACCCCCCCGTAATGTCAGATTAATTGAAATGTAACCAGGAGCAGAAGTGGCTGTGGGAGGCATCGCCATCGCAAGGCAGTTTTCACCGACAGAGGCATCCACATTTGCCAGATGATTAGAACAATGATTTTACATCTCTGCCAAAATAATCAACCTCTGCCAGTCCAATAAAATACCTCACTTCTGATGAAAAAAACTCACTATGCCTCGGCAACCGCTCTCCCAGTCACACATGCGCCATATAGTTAACTATAAAAAAAACTTTGAATATTCAAATATTCTCCCGCCCCCCCCCCCCCCCTGTAATCAGGCTCTCAGTTAAGCTTTTTGCTTGTTCACTCCTCCTTGTTTGTACGTACAGGAAGGGTATTCGTTACCAAGGGAAAATTTCATTTTCACTTTTGGTTTCCCCACCTATAAACGTAGGCTTTTTTTAGAGTCCTGTGAGAGGTTGTATAAGCAACAGCACAGGACCAAAGTGAAGAGAGACGGAGCCACAATACTGAAGAGAAAGGAGCAACCACAGTAAGACCAAAGAGTAATGCTTATTACATTTTCCTGCCACATCCTCGTTTTAAAATTGGGTGGGGAATTGTTAATACCCTCTTCTCTCAGCAAGCACGAGCTCCCCATCACCCCATGTAAAGGGCTTAGGCTAAGTAGAATAAGTTTTCTTTATTGTTGCTGCTGCTGTTCATTTTAAAGTAGGTTTTGAAAGTTACTCGGAGGCAATGCAACTTGGAGATAGGGTCCAGGCTGACCGTTTTGGGAAGGAAATGGTTCGCTACAAAGTGGATTGAGCTACAAAGGGAGGAGGGGGGAGGAGGAGGGAAGTGCCATTTGGCCCCCCGGAAAGGGCCCCTCGCAGCCCGATCAGAGATCAGTAACACACTTTCCCTGATGTCTGTCGCTGGGAATCCGCAGCCATGATCCTGAGGCTGAGGGGAGGGTGCTTTGCGGGCAGCCTCTGGCTCAGCCTCTCCCCGCCGGCCCCTCTGGTCGCAGCAAAAGCCAGGGAGGCTGAGAGGAGCTCCCCGCCTCAGATCGCCGCCGGCCGCCTGTCCTCCTTCTGGCTCCTTCCCGCCCGCCCGCCTGCCAGCCAGCCTGGCCCCTTCCCTGACCCTTTGGTCTCTTGTCGGAAGAGGATCTTTATCCCCTCCGTCCTTCTAAAGTTGCTGTTGAAGCATTGCTGTGGCACGCTTGCTGCAGAGTCACTTCATTTCGGGGTGCTCAGTGCTTGTGTTGTACTTCCAACCCCCGCAACACACACAGACGTTGTATATGGATTGTAAAGACAGTTCCCCTCGGAGGATATGTTCCCTCCCGCAGCCTGCTGGGCTCGGAATGGTGCCCTTGCCCTGTGTCAGAAAAGTGTATTGCACCTCAGAAAGGGGAAGGGTCGATTTATTCTAAAGTGAAACACAGGCAAAGGTTTTTCTTTCCTGGCAAAGAGTGCCATCTGGGTTCCATGTATTGTAACTATATGCCAGTGGCACACAGGGACGTTTATTTTATGCATCACTGGACCTTCTTTATTTATTTATTATGTGTGGGCTCATTATTTGTCCTTAATTCTCTATTAGAAGTTTCTAATCTTGCCAAGAAATGAAGAAAAAAAATTGGAGATAGAGTAAACAAACAAACAAACAAACATACATTTTAAAAACCAAACAATAAAGGCATGTAGCAGAAAGTACTATTTATTTATTTATCCAACTGCATTTTGCCAGGCACAGTCCTCCCTTAGGAGATGACAAGCCTGGATAGGTTAAGCAGTGGTGATAAGAAAAGTTATAAACAGTTCTGGATTTCCCTGACAGGCAATGGGAGCTTTTTTCGGAAAAGAAAGCCCAGCTTCACAAGAAGAGAGCAGCAAAGGTGAGTGAAAGAGGGATCAGCATTTCCATTCCAAAGAGAAAGGACGATTGAGGGCTGCCTGGACTGCCAGGTGTTTCTTCCTAGCTCCTGCTTTCTCTTTCTCGGCACTATTTTTACCCAGACCTCCTACTCGGAAAGGATGACCAGAAAAGGGAGGAGAGCAGCAGGATCCCCTTTCTCTTGCTTGTAGACTTGCTTTCAGCCTCAAGCAGAGGCAAAAACAAGCTGAAAGGGAAGCAAAAGCAAAGCAAAGCGTGCGGCTTATATACCGCCCCATAGTGCTTCAAGCACTCTCTGGGCGGTTTACAAGTTAATTATGCAGGCTACACATTGCCCCCCCCCGCCCCCAGCGAGCTGGGTACTCATTTTACCGACCTCGAAAGGATAGAAGGCTGAGTCAACCTTGAGCCGGCTACCTGGGATTGGACCCCGGGTCGTGAGCACAGTAGTTTTAGCTGTAGTACAGCAGTTTAACCACTGTGCCACGAGGATCTCTTTTGCTTTCAATATCTGTCTCCCTTTGTGACTGGCATTCTCCCCCTCCCTTGTATTCACATACAAGAGATCAAATAAGAACATGAATGAATAGTTAACACTATCAGCTTCTTGTTTGTCAAGAAACTATCTTTTTCAGATGTTACTGTTTTTAACGTGGTATTCTTTTTAATCCTCGGTTTTATGCATCAGTGCCAACTACGAAGTGGGATGAGATTATTGAAATTGTGAGAGAATTCCAACATCTCCAGACACGTGAAACAACATCACAGGGTGCGTTTTAAAAGCAAAATCGAAAGTAGCACGGAATTGCCCTGTTGGGGCCCCACATTGCGGCCAAAGTCACCGGCAACGTCCCTGTGGCTCTCTTCCTCTGCTTTTCTTGTTTTCATGGTTATGGGGAGTTTTAATCTGCTCTCTGCAGTGGTCTTGGAGATTCCTGGCCACTAGGAGCAAGGGAGACACAGCAGCACTATGTCTTCCACCTCATGGCTGCGTCTCTCGTCGCCCCAGCCAGTCTTTTACTGACTCGAACACAGCACTCCTCCTGTGTCCCTGCCCTTCACCTCCAAGCTATTCTGCATTCTGAGAAAGTAGTCCAAAGTCCTCAACATGCCTGGGAGGATGTGCCTGTTGAAAACTTTCCCTTTGCATATGAGTCACACTTGACGATTAAGAAAGGGAGAGAAATTGGAGAGGGACTACAGTTTCAATATGTGGTTTTCATCTGGCTCTATAGATAAATGTAAATCCAGATGTGCCTAAAATGGAGTGGCCGTGGTGTCAGCCCTTAACTAATCACTTTTTCTGCAAGTTTCAAAAAGAAAGGTCTCGTAGACTGCTAGTGTCAGTAGGCCAGTTCATTTCATTAGTGTTGGCAGCATGTGGTTGCCAGAAGGACCACGGTCTTCCTTATGGCGTTTGCAATGAAATAAATTAATTATGTGTCATCAAGTGGATCCCAACATCTGGTGACCTTCCCAGTGTTTTTTAGGTAGAAACTACTCAGAAGTCCCTCTTAGAGGTGTTCCGGGACTCTCCAGCTTGCCCAGGACTGAATAGATGGCAGTAGACTTAAATCCATCCTTCTCACATGCTCCTGGTGATTCCAACTGGCTCATTTCAGGGAGTCACAATAAGGATTCAAATACCCAGCTCTGGATTCTGCATCTAGGGTCCCGAGATCAGATAGCAGTCTTGAAAAGGCTTGCTGTGCAGTTAGAAAGCACCCGCCCCACCATGAGTGCCCAAGGCAAGTTGCAAAAGATACTTGGTTATCCTTCCTGTTCTCAGGGTGTCAATGTCTTCCCCACTCTGTTTGCCTGTCTGATTATACTTTCCAGGTTACAATGACTGTGACTGGATGTAGTAGGCAGAACAGGCATGCACTACAAGCATTTTCATGCAGACCTCTATTTGGTCAAGTATTGGTATCACATTTTAAAAATAATAGTTGTATGCTGCTAAATTGATTCTGATCCTTTCTATGATATTCTAGATAGAGAATACTCAGAATTGCTTTATCTGTTCCCTTCTTCTGGGGTTACCCGGGGGCTGTTGAGCTTCCCAAAGCATCACAGGTGAGGAGTCAGACTCTCAACCTCTGGCCAGGTAATTCATGGAGTTAGGCAGTGAGGTGCATCAATTTTTAGAACCTTACAGATAACTAAGAGATATAGAATTGTGCAGTTGGAAGTGGCTTCAGAGGTCATTCATTCTGCTGTCCTCCTGATGCAAGATACTGAAGTATATTTATTTGGAATTAACTCTAAATAAGGAGGAAATATAACAAGGAAGAGGTAAACTCACATTAAAGAGGAAACTTCTTCTTTTTTTTAATTTTTAAAAAAATCTTGGTTATTTACAATTTCGAAGTGTCACCCCTGTCTTATATTTTTCCCCATTAGGTCCTCGTATGCTGAACGAACCATGGAGGAGGGTTGATTGGACATCTGAGTAGGTTTATGACTTGAGCGTGTCTGTGTTGCAGTCTGTGATTGTGTCTATTTTAATAGGTAGGGAAAAAAGGCTAGCTGTGAAGTGACAGATCGCTGCAGTCTTTTACATCTGAAGTTGGAGGCTGGTTGATCAAAATCATGAATGAGCAGAGTGTGACCCATGGGTTTCATGTCCAGAGCCCACACTGTGACTCTCTCAACACTTACCAAATATTTTTTCTGAATGTTGAGACAGCCTGAAATGGCCAGTAGCACCCCTCAGGTGGTGTAACAGGTTGACTGGGAGTCTTTGCCCCATGTTCCCTTTCTTGGCAGGGGGAAAGGCTGGCACAGGCCTTAGTAATGGCTGCAAATGGCCAACTGCACTCCATAAAGGGCATTACTGGATGTTCAGAGTCCTGGAAATCTCTTTCTCTCTCTCTCTGTCTCTCTCTCTTTCGGTCTCTTTCCCCACACATGATAGGGAGGTATTAGAACACAGAGAGAAGATTGGAGTCCAAGTGAGGGGTGTGTGAAGGATTCTTCGAACTTTGGACATCTCCCAGTCTTTATCCAAGGCAATGAAGAAATAATGGTTCCAATGTCTCTCCCCTTCTGCACCTGCCTTCTCCAATATATTCTGTGTTCTAGAGAGGCTGGTGGGGCACAGGGAAGCATCACGGTGGGTGCAGCCCACTCCACTTGCCTTGCTGCCCACCCTTCTTTTGTGCAATCCCCTAAGCTCATGTAAACAACACCTTACAAGTGTATGGCCCATTGGGTGTGATGAGTTCTGGAAATTTAAAGCAGGAGAGAAACCCAATGACTCCCAGCACTCTTCATTAAGAAGGGTTCTCTAGTATAAAACCGACAATAAAAGAACAGCTTGGGGTAGGGATTCCTGCCTCAAAAGGAGGGGAAAGGTCAAGTGAGACCCATATTTCTCTGCATTGTGCTAAATACCAGGCAGTTAACAAAGATGATACCTGCTGTGCTTACTAAGGATGACATTTAAAATGAAGCCCATTCAAAAGCTTACAGTCACTCCACCTACATAATAGGTAGTTTGGTCATTTATACAATCTTCCTTATGCTTTTGAACTATTTTTTTTTAAACAATTCGGAGCTGTCTAAGATAATGTGGTTAATACTGGCATGTTTTGCAAAGCTGATGTGTCTCACTTTCTTAACAGGGAAAGAAGAAGATTGATAGACGAGATCACAGCATATAAGCCTCTTTTGAATTCAGTGCAAAAGGCCCGGGTTCTCTTACTTGGTCAAATTGGTGCTGGGAAGTCCAGCTTTTTCAACTCTGTGGATTCCGTTTACCGTGGCCATGTGCGAAACCAAGCCCCGGTAGGAGTCGGTGAAACAAGTATAACATTGAAGGTGAGCTATATGCTTCAGAATCTAAAATTAAAACACATTCATTCAGTCTGTAGTTTCGATTTTTTTTTCTTGACGCTTCCACTGTTTCTCAGTCAGACTTTAGTTCTTGTAGTTTTGCCAAAAAACAAAAGCTCCGCTGCCATATTCAAATTAGCCTGTAGCTCAGTCCCTCCACACTGAAGTAATTAGACCTATGGTAAAATATGCTAACCTTAGCTGTATTTAAATATCTATGCTAATATCATAGAAAAAGTAATTTATTTCCCATTCTTAAAGATCGTAGCTGGATTTGTGGTTCTTTTAATTCTCTTTACAAATTTCAGGTTTTAATATTATACAAGGAGAAACCAGGGTTTGATTTGTTTTTTATTTAGTAGTTTGTGCCCTACTTCTTGACAGTGGATTATAACTAGAGATGGGGACGAAGTGCCAAAATGGGGCTTCATCTTGGTTCTTGGGTCATCAGACCATTAATTGCCCCCCGTGGCCCGACGAACCATGAATCAATTCCTTGGTTCGCTGAGTCATTTTTTCTTTTTTCTAGACAGCCCATAGGGCTGTCTAAAAAAAACAACCAAAAAAAAAAAAAATCCCCGGCCCCAACAGCCTTCATATGCCAGATGGCATAGGAAGAGGAGGAAAGAGATCAAAGCGGTCCCTCAGCCCCGCTGCCTTTGCAGAGACACCGGGGATGGGGAATCGCTTCTGACAGGCTTCCCTGGTCTTCCAATCCCTGCTGCGGCATAGGAAGAGGAGGGAAGCCTGTCAGAAGCAATCCCCCACCCTCACTGTCTTTGCAAAGACAGTGAGGGTGGGAGATCATTTAGATCAGGCTACGCTCCTCTTCCTTTCCCCGCCAGGGCATAGGAAGAGGAGCAAAGGGGGACCCAGACGATCCCTCACCCCTGCTACCTTTGAAAAGATGGGATGGGGGATCACTTCTGACAGGCTACGCTCCTTTTCCTATGCTGTGTGGGAGGAAGAGGAGGAAAGGGGAACCAAGCTATCCCCCAGCTTTGCGGGTGGTATTCCCTTCACCTTTAGCAAGCCACTTGAAGGGAAAATCTCTCTCAGCTTATGCCCCCAAGGAACAGCTGATCCACGGTAGCATAAGCAGATAGGGAAGGAAGGGACGAATATTGTTGTTGTTTAGTCATTAAGTCGTATCCGACTCTTTGTGACCCCATGGACCAGAGCACGCCAGGCCCTCCTGTCTTCCACTGCCTCCCAGAGTTGGGTCAAATTCATGTTGGTAGCTTCGATGACGCTGTCCAACCATCTCGTCCTCTGTCGTCCCCTTCTCCTCTTGCCTTCACACTTTCCCGACATCAAGGTCTTTTCCAGGGAGTCTTCTCTTCTCATGAGATGGCCAAAGTATTGGAGCCTCAGCTTCAGGATCTGTCCTTCCAGTGAGCACTCAGGGTTGATTTCCTTCAGAATGGATAGGTTTGTTCTCCTTGCAGTCCAGGGGACTCTCAAGAGTCTCCTCCAGCACCACAATTCAAAAGCATCAATTCTTCGGCGGTCAGCCTTCTTTATGGTCCAGCTCTCACTTCCATACATCGCTACTGGAAAAACCATAACTTTGACTATGCAGACCTTTGTCAGCAAGGTGATGTCTCTGCTTTTTAAGATGCTGTCTAGGTTTGTCATCACTTTCCTCCCAAGAAGCAGGCGTCTTTTAATTTTGTGGCTGCTGTCACTATCTGCAGTGATCATGGAGCCCAAGAAAGTAAAATCTGTTACTGCCCCCATATCTTCCCCTTCTGTTTGCCAGGAGGTGATGGGGCCAGTGGCCATGATCTTAGTTTTTTTGATGTTGAACTTCAGACCATTTTTTTGCACTCTCCTCTTTCACCCTCATTAAGAGGTTCTTTCATTCCTCCTCACTTTCTGCCATCAGAGTGGTATCATCTGCATATCTGAGGTTGTTGATATTTCTTCCGGCAATCTTAATTCCGGTTTGGGATTCATCCAGTACAGCCTTTCGCATGATGTATTCTGCATATAAGTTAAATATGCAGGGAGACAATATACAGCCTTGTCGTACTCCTTTCCCAATATTGAACCAATCAGTTGTTCCATATCCAGTTCTAACTGTTGTGTCCTGTCCCACATATAGATTTCTCGGGAGATAGATAAGGTCGTCAGGCACTCCCATTTCTTTAAGAACTTACCATAGTTTGCTGTGGTCCACACAGTCAAAGGCTTTTGCGTAGTCAATGAAGCAGAAGTAGATGCTTTTCTGGAACTCTCTGGCTTTCTCCATAATCCAGCGCATGTTAGCAATTTGGTCTCTTAATTCCTCTGCCCCTTCGAAATCCAGCTTGTACTTCTGGGAGTTCTCGGTCCACAGACTGCTGAAGCCTACCTTGTAGGATTTTGAGCATAACCTTGCTAGCATGTGAAATGAGTGCAATTGTACGGTAGTTGGAGCATTCTTTGGCACTGCCCTTCTTTGGGATTGGGATGTAGACTGATCTTTTCCAATCCTCTGGCCACTGCTGAGTTTTCCAAACTTGCTGGCATATTGAGTGTAGCACTTTAACAGCGTCATCTGTTAAGATTTTAAATAGTTCAACTGGAATGCCATCACCTCCACTGGCCTTGTTGTTAGCCATGCTTTCTAAGGCCCACATGACTTCACTCTACCGGATGTCTGGCTCAAGGTCAGCAACCACACTATCTGGGTTGTCCGGGACATCCAGATCTTTCTGGTATAATTCCTCTGTGTATTCTTGCCACCTCTTCTTGATGTCTTCTGCTTCTGTAAGGTCCCTACCATTTTTGTCCTTTATGATGTCCATCTTTGCACAAAATGTTCCTTTAATATCTCCAATTTTCTTGAACAGATCTCTGGTTTTTCCCTTTCTATTATTTTCCTCTGTTTCTTTGCACTGTTCATTTAAGAAGGCCCTCTTGTCTCTCCCTGCTATTCTTTAGAAGTCTGCGTTCAATTTTCTGTAACTTTCCCTATCTCCCTTGCATTTTGTTTCCCTTCTCTTCTCTGCTATTTGTAAGGCCTTGTTGGACAGCCACTTTGCTTTCTTGCATTTCCTTTTCTTTGGGATGGTTTTTGTTGCTGCCTCCTGTACAATGTTAAGAGCCTCCATCCATAGTTCTTCAGGCACTCTGTCCACCAAATCTAGTTCCTTAAATCTGTTCTTCACTTCCACTGTGTATTCATAAGGGATCTGGTTTAGATTATACCTGACTAGCCCAGTGGTTTTTCCTACTTTCTTCAGGGACGAATATAAAAGGGCGATATTCGTTGCTTCATATTCGTTGGGGTCTCTGGACCCCAAGAATACAAAGTAACGAATGTCTAATAAATCAGGGATGTTCGTTGAATATCCTGATTCATTTTTATATTCTTCCCCATGTCTAATTATAACAATTATAAAACGTACAGGGTATGTTACATACATTGCTCACCTTAGAAGTCATTCAGGGATCAAAGCAAATCTGGCTGAAGCTGGTGCTCCATTCATCTGCTGTTATTTTGCTTGGATTGTGTCTCACAGTGTTCTGGGGACACTCTGTGATGGTGAATGGGAATTTCTAGTCGTATAAAGTGTTGAGAGTTCTGGGAAACTTGTGTAAGTTCCTGTAAAATGCACAGTGGAAGGCCAGCTACCTCAGGGTAGAATTAGCTAGGGAAGTTCCCTTGTTTATCCATCCTCACCAAAGCCTAGCACTTTTGAAAAAACAACACTCAGGAGGCGATCTTTAAGGGTAAAAAGGTTTTGTATATTTAACTCACATGAATAGGCACTCAGTAGGTTTCAGGTTGATACAAAAGGAAAAATAGTAAAAGCAAAGGTTTCTTTCTTTAGCCCACGTGGCTAGGAGGATCTCTGGGGTTCAGAGATCCTGCCTGGAGGTCTAGCATCTTGCAAGGTGAAAAAGGATTTGTGTTACAAAATGGAGTTTCTCAAACCGCATGGTGAGAAGGGGAGTGACAAGGGGTGGAGCTTATCTAGCTCAGGAAACAACAAATCCCTCTGATTGGTTAGTATGTAAATAAACAGGCAAAACATGTTAGTCTGTGATGCAGGCCCCTTCCTCCACATCTTGAAATTTGCATCTGGATTGCTGATTAGCCAACACCCCTTCTTAATCTAGCATGCTAAATTTCAACAAGTCCCATCATGGTTCGCAGGTCCTGAAAGTGATCTCTTGGTAGAGGTTTCGTCAGGATGTCCGCCTTCATCTTCATAGTTGGACAATAGGTCATCTGGATGATACCCTTCTCGATCAGGTCACACACGAACTCATATCTCACATCAATGTGTTTGGTGCGCGCGTTCATCTTCTCTCCCTGCGATAGCTTGATGCAGCTTTGGTTGTCTTCCATCATCTGGAAAGGTGTTTCTTAATCTATCTCAAAATCCATCAGTAGTTTCTTCAGCCATAGCAGTTCTCTGCATGCTTCTGCTGCTGCAACAGACTCTGTGGAAGATAAAGCTACAATATCTTGTTTATGACTGCCCCATGAGATAGGACCATTACCATACAGAAATAGAAAACCACTGGTAGATTTATGATTTTCGCTATTTTCTGCCCAATCTGCATCTGCCCACCCTATAAGTTTTGGGTTCTTGTTAGTTGGCAATCTTAGCTTAAAGTCCATGGTCCCTTTCAAATATCTAGCTACTCTCTTTACAGCTGTCCAGTCACTGTGTTGGTGAGCTGACTTTTCTGCTCAGTATTCCTACTGCAGTGGCAATGTCAGGTCTCGCAGTAGTTGTCAAGTACAAAAGCTTTCCTATAGCTGCTCTGTACTGGCTATTGTTGGGTAAAGGTTCTCCTTTCTCTTTATTTTTAAGAAAATCTGTGTGCATGGGTGTTGCAGCACTGTGGGCATCCTGCATATTCAACATGTCTAACAGTTCAAGTATCTTTTGTTTCTGACTCAACAAATATAAACCATCTGCCTCTTTCTCAATTTGAATGCCCAAATAGTATGTTGCATCTCCCAATTCCTTTATTTCTTTGCTCAGTTTCTGTACTACTGTACTCCTTTTCCTCATTGGTGGCCACTATCAGGTCATCAACATAAGCTAGAATAAATGTGAAATGTCCATTCCTGTTTCTAGTATACAGGCACTGATCTCCCTTTCCTTGCTTGAAACCTTGTTGAAGTAGCATCTTCTTCAGTTTCTCGTTCCAGGCTCTGGCTGCTTGTTTCAGCCCATAGAGGCCTTTCTTCAGTCTGCAGACAAGGTCAGGGTGCTTCTTGTCAATAAAACCTGGTGGTTGTTCCATGTACAGTTCCTCCTCAATCTCTCCATGTAGAAATGCCGTCTTGACATCTAGGTGCTTGACTTGCATTTGTCTGGAGGCTGCTATACTCAGGAGCATTCTTATGGTGCTGTGTCTGACAACTGGAGCAAAAGTCTCATCAAAGTCTTCTCCATACTTCTGAAGAAATCCTTTGGCAACTAATCTTGCTTTGTAGAGTTCCACTTCTCCATCTGCTCCCTTTTTCTCTTTGAAAACCCACGTACATCCAATTGTTTTCTTGCCTGGTGGTAGCCTTGTCAGTGTCCATGTTTCATTTTTATGTAAGGCTTCTATCTCCTCCTTTGCAGCTTGTCTCCATTTGGCGCCCTCTTGTGCTGGCATTTGTTCAACCTCTTCCCAGGTTGCTGGTTCATCTGTCTGCGACCGCCTTGCAAGGTAGGACAGGCGAGGGGCCGGCACACCTCTGTTGGATCATGATGAGCGTCTGACTTCTGGTTCTGGAACCTCTGGTGGCATGGTGCCATCTTCCAGTTCCGCAGCGTTGTCGACTGCTTCATCTGTATCCCCTTCTTTTGGTGTACTGCTCTCATGCTGTGCCTCATCCTCATCCTCCACTTCCTCTGGTTTAGTTTGTGAGGGCACTGGCATAAGTATGTCTAGGAGAGGTTGGTTGCGTTGATCCTGCTCATTGGAGCTGTCTAGCACAGTTCCTCTCCTGTCAGCCTTCCTTTGTTCATCAAAGTGAACCACGTGTCTTGCAGACTTCACCAGTTCTCAGATTCATGACTCTGTAAGCTTTGACACCGGAAGCATATCCAACAAGAATTGTTTGTTCTGTTCTAGAGTCCAGTTTATGCCTTTTCTCCTTGGGAATGTAGGAGTATGCAATGCTTCCAAATACTCTAATGTGTGAAATGTTCAGGATTCTATCATGCCAAAGTTCAAAAGGTGTTTTTGTGGTGCCTTTTGTTGGCAATCTGTTCTGGAGATACATTGCTGTCATGATTGCATCACCCCAAAGTTTGTTGGGTAGTTCTGCATCTGCAAACATGCATCTAGTCATGTCTAGAAGAGACCTTAGTTTTCTCTCAGCTATTCCATTTTGTTCTGGTGTGTATGGAACAGTCCTTCTGTGTAGAATACCTTGTTCCTCAAAGAATGTTTGTGTGTGGTTTGAAATGTACTCACCACCGTTGTCTGATTGAAACGCCTGAGGTTTTCTTCCAAATTTGTTGTTCACCATGGCCACATATTTCCTCAGAAGGTTGTGGGTCTCACTCTTGTCCTTCAGTAGGTAGGTGACACAATACCTTGAAAAATCATCCACAAAAATTAGAATATATCTGTTGCCTCCCATTGATGGCACATTAATTGGCCCACACAGGTCAGTGTGAATTAATTCCAACACCTTTGTGCTTCTTTGTTCAGTACTTGAGTGAAATGAGGGTCTGACCCCTTTTTCTGTAAGGCAATTTACGCACCTGGTTGTCTTGTTTGTGTCACGTGGTTTTACCTCAGTTCCTTTGGCTAGGTTCTTATTGTGCAGTTCCAGGATCGCGTTCGTATCTCTATGTGCAAATCTGCGATGCCACAGGTCCAGGCTGTTCACCTCTTCTTGCACCGTCTGCGCTGTGTTGATTTGCACCTGTTCATCTAAGATACTGACTTTATAGATGCCATTAGATTCATAACCTTCCAAATATATCTCATTGTCCTTTTCAATTATGCATTTTTCACCATCAAAATGTATTTTAAAACCCTTTTTTCGAAGAGCTGACACGCTTAGCATGTTGCATTCCAGCTTTGGTACATAGACCACTTCCTTCACAGTATTTTCATAGATTGCATTTGGTACTGGACACATCAAAGTCCCAGATCCCTTTCCTTGGATCTTTACACAGTTCCCATCAGCAACCCTAATCTCTCCAGTGGTTTGTGAATCAAAAGTTTTTAAAATGTTTTCTCATTGGTTACATGCTGTGTGCATCCACTGTCGATTATCCATGAGTCTCTATTTCTCTGGCAGTTTGGTATAAGTTCATAGGCCATAAATGAGCTCTGTTTAATTTCTCTGTTTGGCTTTCCTTTGTCTTTGTCCCTCTTGTAACTAGGAGCTGCATTCTGTCTTTTCTGAGCCCTTTGTTCAGATTGGTGAGAGCTCCTATTGGCTGAAGGCTCTCTCTGGGCGTAACAATCCCTTGATTTATGCCCTGGTTTTCCACAAGACCAGCAACTGTTACGTGATTGGTCATGGGGCGGGGCCTTTCTGTAGCTCCTACTTTGAAACAGGTAATTTGATCCATTTGCCTCTGAGGAATTCAAGCCTGCTTGGTTTATGCATTCATCTCGCAAAGCTTTAAGGCTTTCTTCGAAAGACAGCTTTTGAGCATTTACAATTGAAGCAAAAGCATCAAAACGTTCTCCTAGGGATGCTATCAAAAATCCCTTTTTAATTCTATCAGGCATTTGGAAACCAGTTGTATTCAAACTGCCAACGATATTTAAAAATTCAGATATATGCTTTTCACAATCCTTCTTGTTATTTAATCGAATTCTGGTTAGATCTTTAATCAAGGCTGCTTCAGATTGGCGACTTGCAACCCCAAAAGATTCTTCCAGATTTTTAACCATTTGTTTGGCCGATTCACATCCTGTAACATAGGCTAGCTGGGAGTCTGTTAGACTGTGGTCAATTATTGATTTTGCATTTCTATCCTTCTTCTCCCAATCTTTCCTGGCTCTTCCTTCTGCAGGTCTGTCTGAATTTAAACATTCATCAAGTTCAAGAGCTGATAAATCAACCATTAATCTTTCCTTCCATCTTTCAAAATTCACAGAGGCCAACACTGGCAATTTCCCTAGAATTTCCTTCCTTTCTGCCATGCTGAGTCCTGCCTCCTTCTAGCAAAAAACAAACAAACAAACAAAAAAAAAAAACAAAAAAAAAACACACCTCTTCAGCTAGCTTTGGGGTTTTTTTTTGGGTGAGGGGGATTGCTGGCTGTTTGGTTACTCAACTGGGCCACATAACCTGTTGAGAGTTCTGGGAAACTTGTGTAAGTTCCTGTAAAATGCACAGTGGAAGGCCAGCTACCTCAGGGTAGAATTAGCTAGGGAAGTTCCCTTGTTTATCCATCCTCACCAAAGCCTAGCACTTTTGAAAAAACAACACTCAGGAGGCGATCTTTAAGGGTAAAAAGGTTTTGTATATTTAACTCACATGAATAGGCACTCAGTAGGTTTCAGGTTGATACAAAAGGAAAAATAGTAAAAGCAAAGGTTTCTTTCTTTAGCCCACGTGGCTAGGAGGATCTCTGGGGTTCAGAGATCCTGCCTGGAGGTCTAGCATCTTGCAAGGAGAAAAAAGGATCTGAATTACAAAAATGGAGTTTCTCAGACCGCATGGTGAGAAGGGGAGTGACAAGGGGCGGAGCTTATCTAGCCCAGGAAACAACAAATCCCTCTGATTGGTTAGTATGTAAATAAACAGGCAAAACATGTTAGTCTGTGATGCAGGCCCCTTCCTCCCACATCTTGAAATTTGCATCTGGATTGCTGATTAGCCAACATAAAGGTGTGTGGGGTGTTTGTTTGCTTCCATCTTCCAAGCAATTAACCAGTTAAAAATCTTTCACTACATTTAGCAGTGTTATTGGTTCTGCAATATTCTTTTCATTCATTTGCATATAATGATTTCTCCCCGGCTTTTTGAAAAGAAAAAGAAGCAATAGAGAGAGGCTTCCAACTGTCTTCATAAAACACAATCTGAAAAATTAGTTCACCCAGTAAAATTGATTCTGATAGATGAAATAACAATGTGTCGACAAATTTAAAAAAAAACAGATTGTTGTGTCTGGATAGCATTCACATGAGGGTTCTTAAAACAACCAGATTGGTAACTATGATCTGTCAAGTATAAAATAATCACTAACATCAGCCTTTTTGCCTGACAATTCCTAGGTAGCATAGCTATTAGTATTAGTACTAGTAGTATTAAACAGGATTAGAGGCAGAGCAATCCTAACCTACATAGACAGCTGTATTGTGGGGGATAGTGTGGAATGGAAGTACCTCTTTATCTGAGGGTCAGCAGAGAAGGTGTATCACTACCAGTGGGAGAGCATGTTCCCCTTGGCGGTTCCAGGCATTTTTTCCCCTTCATGAAAATGGACTATTCACGGAGGAGTAGCATTGGCTGTTTTTTCCTTCAGTGGTAGACCATCGAACTGTGTCATGAGCAGTGAAAAGCTTCTGGATCCAGAATTTCTCACTTTCATGCCCTGAGGACTGTACCAATTAATTAGATGATCCTGACATTATTGCCCGGAATCCAGGTGTGTAGTTACACAGGCATAATGTGACAGTACATGTGCGGTAGCTGCAATAGTGCCAAGGTTGAAGTGCTATCCCTAGATATGGCAACACATTCAGCCATAGTGGGAACTATGAATTGTGCCTAGGCCTAACTCCTGGCAAAATTACATCTGTATAATTTTACAATATAAAGTGGCAAAATGGATTTGGCCATTTTGTCTTCCATTCTTTTCCCAGAGGGCTGGTCAGGGGCTGTGGGAAGCCTCCTTCCGTCTTCCATTCTGGCCAGAATGAGTAGCAGGACTTTGGAAGTGGTGAATTATCTGAGGTATTCTGCCTCTCTGTTGGTTGTTGGGTAGCATGAGACCTCACACACACCTCTTTTGCTTGTTGCACACCTCTTGTCCTAATTGCTTGTATTCATCTAAGGAGTACGTAAGAGAAGGAAAGAAAAATGGGGGGGAGAGGAGGTATATGCAGCACAGTAGTATCAGTGGGGTGCATATTAAAATGATGATTTGGTGTCTCTGGAATCTGAAGCATGCAGATAGTTATAGCTGAAGGCGTGCCTTTTGACCACAGTTTAAGAATTTATTCTGCCGTAATTACTAGTTTGAACATTTGCTTCAGTTTTGAGATCGTGAACTTCTGTTTGGGCATATGTGTCTGTCTGTGATGCAGAGTGCCTCTCTCCAAACAGCAGTACTGGGAAGGGGACTGCATTTTATAGGGTAGGTTTTGTCTGCATTAATCATGTTGTTGTTTAGTCGTTAAGTCGTGTCCGACTCTTCGTGACCCCGTGGACCAGAGCACGCCAGGCCCTCCTGTCTTCCACTGCCTCCCAGAGTTGGGTCAAATTCATGTTGGTAGCTTCGGTGACACTGTCCAACCATCTCATCCTCTGTCGTCCCCTTCTCCTCTTGCCTTCACTCTTTCCCAGCATCAGGGTCTTTTCCAGGGAGTTTTCTCATGAGATGGCCAAAGTATTGGAGCCTCAGCTTCAGGATCTGTCCTTCCAGTGAGCACTCTGGGTTGATTTCCTTCAGAATGGAGCATTAATCATACCTTGACACAAAGTCTGCAGGCCAAGAAGGCGGCCTGTAGACCTGCCCTCCATTTATAATTGGGAGAGGCTTTTATCACCATGCCAGACACTTTTGCCTGGGCAAGTCTTATGTCATAAGCAAGGACTGAAGTGATAAGCCTGTTCTAGGACCAACTCCTCCTCCTGTAGGTGTCTGGAATCAAGTCTTGTGTTGAATTAGACTCACTTAGGTGCTAGTGTGAGAGACCGTGTGGTGTAATGGGCACAAGTGACGGACTAGGACTCAGGAGGTCTGGGTTCAAATCCCTGTTTGGCCATGGAAACTCCCTGGGGGTGTAGAACTGGTAAACCACTCCTGGAAACCATGTGGTAGTTGATGTACATTGGGTACACCAACTGGACAGGGGACAGATTGTCTTTGTCTTCAGGGTGGAGGGGATGGTAGCTCTCGAGTTGGCCTTCTCGGCCACGCTGGAGGCTGTTCCGGGCCTCTGTTCGGAGCACATTGCTGTGGTCTCTTGAGACTGAAGGATGCCTATTATTGGGTACAACTCGGTGGAACGTAACACAGATGGTGCGTGAGGTCTCCAGCTTAGTTGTAGTAAAAATACATTTTCTTTGCATATGGACTGCCTCTGTGCAGCTGGGACTTAAATTTGACAAGAGAATATTGAGGTGGAGGAAAGAAGGACATCATGAGGAATCCCTGAAATGAGGGCACATGCTGCATTTCCACGTTCTTTTCTAGCTTTCTGTTCAGCAGACTTAATGAAACTGTACCTGTTGGGACTCAGTGGATATTTTTTTGAGTGAAGGCTTCTCTAATGTGAAGCTCCATTGTTTCCTTGTCTTCCTTGCCACACTGCTTTACAATATCCTTCCCGGTTGTAAGATGGGCTGAGAACAAAATGTGGCACTTTAGAGTTCCGGGTAGGTGGGGCTCGTCAGCCTTGGAAGGCAGCCCATCTAGGAGAAGGAAAACTCTGATTTCTAACCTCCACTGCCTTGTGGCTATATTCACTGATGGAAAAGGCTTCAGGAGTTAACCTCGAGGCAAAATCCGGAGCCGGAGTCCTGGAGGCAGTTCGTGTCGTTCTGGCAACTCCTGCGACGTCGCTGGAACCAGTTGTATTGGCTCTTGCCTTTCCATTGGACTATTTCAGCGACGTGGAGAGGGGGGATTTGCTGCTTGGGTAACAGCCTATCCTCCATATTATTTTACCCAGGCTTCGTGCTCCGGAGAGGACACTCTCCAAGTCCTCCATACAGAGCACGTTACCATAGTCTCCCGAGACTGAAGGATGCCTAATCTAGAGCATGAGATGGAGGGTAGAGTTACTATCGCATAAATCTTCCCCAGAACTGCAGCTTTAAACTTGTTAACTGAGGTGCGCTTGTTAAAGAGGGGCATCTGAAACACTGCTAGAGACATGTATGGTTGGAAATAAGGCAGTTCAAAATGGCTGCCATAAGGTGGCATCACAAAATGAATGCCGACCTTGGCCTGTCTTAGAGGTGTGGAGGCACCCTGTAGAGAGACTTGAAGAAGCAGGGACTAGAAAAAAAGTATTATGGTTGTTGAAATCCAAGGGCTCTTTTGTGACTTGGGGAAATCTTAAGGAGCCTCTGAATAGGGAGACCTTTTAAATATAAAAATTCCCACTGAATCACTGTGAGTGGGATTGGGGGTACAGGTGGCAATTCGTGCTACGTTTTGGAAATTAGAGGTTCCCTTGTCATCCTGAAGACTTTCCTGGGCTGAAACGCAGTCCTATGGAGCCTTAGAACCTGTTTCTGTATGCCAGTACTTGGTGTCAGTTTGTAACGTATGAAAATCAAAAAATCAAGGGGACAGGAATACACTTTACTAATATTTTATTTTCCTTTTTTAAAAAATAGTACAGGACCTATCCTGTTATAACTGGGAGAGACAGGAAGACATTACCTATCACTTTCTGTGAAACCATGGGGCTAGAAGAAAAAGAAGGAGCCGGCCTGAAAATTGATGATGTGATCAACATATTAAAAGGACATGTTCCTAATGGGTATCAGGTAGGATGCATCACCTAACACTCCACAGCTCATGTAAAATAAAGGAATATTTATTTAGGAATCTGTATTTTGCATTCATAATAATAATAATAATAATAATAATAATAATAATAATAATATGATTGACTGTGCCTGTTTAATAATAATAATAATAATAATAATAATAATAATAATAATAATAATAATAAATGAATAACTGGAATAATAGATTGGACTCAAAATAAATTAGAAGAATTGGATTGAAAAACACGGAAACTAATGAACGTGCATCACGCACTATATCTAAAAAGTGATGTGGTCAGATTATATTTACCATGAAAAATTGGAGGCTGTGGATTACTGCAAATATAGGAGGTAGTAGAGGAAGAAAAAAGAAGTCTAAATGATTATATCAGTACAAGCAGAGAAAAATTACTGAAAGTAGTGAAAATGGAGAATATTTTGAAAACAGCAGAAACAAAGGTTCAATAAAAGAAACTACAATTTGAAAATAAATTCAACAGCTGGAAAAATAAACCACTAAAAATGGACAACACCTGAGATATATTGATGGAAAGCGTGATCATAATTCAACATGGGCATGGCTAAAATTGGGGACTCTTAAGAGAGAAACCGAAGGCTTGATTTTTGCTGCACAAGAACAAGCACTCCAAACCAACGTGATGAAAGCTAAGATTCAAGGAGTTAGTGCTAACAGCAAATGTTGACTCTGCCAAGAAAAAGATGAAACCGTGCCTCACCTCATCTGCGAATGTCCAAAGATTGAACAAACAGATTACAAAGTTAGACATGATAGAGTGGCAAAGTTAGTTCACTGGTCATTATGCAAAAAAAAAAATAGCTTGCCAACCTTCAAAAATCCATGGGAACATTAGGTAGAGAAGGTGTCAGAAAATGAGGAAGTCAAGATCCTGTGGGATTTCCGGATCCAAAGGGACAGACACCTTGAACATAACACACCAGACGTAGTAATAGAACGAAGAAATGTCTGGATCATTGACATCGCAATTCCAGGGGATGCCAGAGTTGAAAATAAAGAACTGGAAAAACTAACAAAGTACAGTGGACCCTCGACTTGCGCGCGGCTCCACTTACGAAATGTTCGACGTACGGATTTCTCCGGCCACAAAATTTCCCATCGACTTGCGGCCGGAGAATCGACCTACGGACCGGAAGGAGGAGGCGGGGAAAGCTCCAAATTCAAATTTGGCTCTTTCCCTGCCTCCCCCTTCCGGTCCGTAGGCCGCCGATTGTGCCTCCGGATGCCTTCCAGGGCTTCTCCGCCGCCATGGGAGGCATCTCAGAGGTCCCCCCCGCCACCGATCGTGCTTCGGAGGCACGATCGGCGGTGGGGGGGACCTCCGGGATGCCTCCCATGGCGGCGGAGAAGCCCTGGAAGGCCTCCAGAGGTCCCCCTCGCCGCCGATCGTGCTTCGGAGGCACGATTGGTGGTGGCGGGGGGGACCTCCGAGATGCCTCCCATGGCGGCGGAGAAGCCCTGGAAGGCCTCCGGAGGTCCCCCTCGCCGCCGATCGTGCCTCCGAAGCACGGCTTTCCCAGGCAGTAGACTGGGCCTACCTGGGGAAGCCCTCCCCTGGTAGGCCCGGTCTACCAGGCTTTCCCGGGCAGTAGACCGGGTCTACCAGGAGAAGCCCTCCCCTGGTAGGCCCGGTCCACCCTGGGAAAGCCTGCATCAGCGGGGGCGGGGGACCTCCGAGAGGCCTCCGGCAGCGGCGGGGAAGCCCTCGGAGGCCTCAGGCAGCGGCGATGGCGGCAGCGAGGGACCCCCGAGAGGCCTCCGGCAGCGGCAGGGAAGCCCTCGGAGGCCTCGGGCAGCTGTGATGGCGGCAGCGGGGGACCCCTGGAAGGCTTCGGACCGGTAAGGTGTATTTATTTTCATTTTTTTGTGTGTGGGGGTATTTTTTTCTTCGGCTGGTTACGGATTAATGGGTTTTCAATGCATTCCTAAGGGAAATGGACCCTCGACCTACTGACTTTTCGACCTGCGGCCACCGTTCCAATACGGATTAATTCCGTAGGTCGAGAGTCCACTGTACAGAGACCTGGCAATAGAAACATCTCGCCTCTGGAAGAAACACACTTCAGTGGTCCCTGTAGTCATTGGGGCTTTAGGAACAATATAAAAAAAAATCACACAGACATGTTTCCCCGAAAATAAGACAGGGTCTTATATTAATTTTTGCTCCAAAAAACGCATTAGGGCTTATTTTCAGGGGATGTTTTATTTTTTTCATGTACAGCAATCTGCATTTATTTAAATACAGTCATGTCATCTTCTGGTTGCTGCACAATGGTGGAGGGCAGGATTTCACTTAACTGGGGATTATTTTTGGGGTAGGGCTTATATTACGAGCATTCTGAAAAATCATACTAGGGCTTATTTTCAGGTTAGGTCTTATTTTCGGGAAAACGGTATAAGCAGTTGCAGATGTTAGAAATCACACCATCAGAGCTACAAAAAATGGATATATTAGGAACAGCATACATACTGCGCCAATATTTAACAGATACCAAAGGTTTTTGGTTAAAACTTGTATCTGTTATATAATACTAGTCAATGTTTTTATAATTTTAACTGTGCCTAGTGTTTTTTAGTAGTAGTAGTAGTAGTAGTAGTAGTAGTAGTAGTAGTAGTAGTAGTAGTAATAATAATAATAATAATAATAATAATAATAATAATAATAATAATAATAATAATAATAATAATAATAATAATAATAATAATAATAATACACCTGCCGGGTAGGTGGGGCTCGTCAGCCCTGGAAGGCAGCCCATCTAGGAGAAGGAAAACTCTGATCTCAAACCTCCACTGCCTTGTGGCTATATCCACTGATGGAAAAGGCTTCAGGAGTTAACCTCGAGGCAAAACCCGGAGCCGGAGTCCCGGAGGCAGTTCGTGTCGTTCTGGCAACTCCTGCGACGTCGCTGTTACCAGTTGTATTGGTTCTTGCCTTTCCACTGGACTATCTCAGTGACGTGGAGAGGGGGGATTTGCTGCTTGGGTAACAGCCTATCCTCCATATTATTTTACCCAGGCTTCGTGCTCTGGAGAGGACACTCCAGCTTCGCATACAGTGTCGAAACAACACGGGAAGTAGCAGTTACCGGTTATAAGTCTTTGCTCGATTGGCGTAGAGCATGACGCCAGGGGCTACTTCTGACAGTGGGAGAGGTCATTGCACCTCACTAGGTAGATACCGCCCGCCTTAAGCTGGGCAGCCCCCAGACAGTAAGGTGCTACCTCGCCACAGTCTGTTAACCTCACGGGGTGCGTGGGGTTTAGGGTAAAAGCCGACAAGCAGATCGATAACCCTGCACCATGCAACAATCATAAGAAAACTTCTGCCCTAAAGCTGGGCACCTGGAATGTACGGACAATGACCCCTGGCTTTTCTCACCACGGCTTTTCTGACGACCTGCAGGAAATAGACGATGTGCGCAAGACAGCTGTCATCGACATGGAACTGAGCAGACTGCAGATGGACATTGTTGCCCTGCAAGAGACGAGATTGCCAGACTCGGGATCTGTCAAAGAAAAAAACTTCTCATTCTTCTGGCAGGGAAAACCATTGAATGAGACCAGGGAATATGGTGTTGGCTTTGCAGTCAGAAATACTCTTCTGAGATCCATTGTTCCACCTACTGTGGGGAGTGAAAGAATCCTGTCTCTGCAGCTCCACTCATCAGCGGGACCGGTCACCCTCATTAGTGCATATGCACCAACACTGTCATCCACTACAGAAGTGAAAGATAAATTCTACGACGATCTGGCAGCTACTATCAAAAAAGTCCCTGAAAGAGAGGCACTGTTCATTCTCAGAGACTTTAACGCTAGAGTTGGTGCTGATCACAATTCTTGGCCCACTTGTCTAGGCCGTTTTGGCATTGGAAAGATGAACGAAAATGGCCAACGCTTGCTGGAGTTTTGCTGTTATTATGGTCTTTGCATCAGCAACACATTCTTTAATATGAAGCCTCAACACAGAGTTTCCTGGAGACATCCAAGATCCAAGCATTGGCATCAGCTCGATTTGATCCGCACTAGACGTTCTAGCCTTCCTAGTATTACGATCACACGCAGCTACCAGAGTGCTGATTGCGATACTGATCACTCCCTGGTGTGTAGTAGAGTAAAACTGCGAACAAAGAGATTATATCACACGAAAAAGGAAGGAAGACCACGTATTGACATCAGCAAGACTTGCGATCAAAGAAAAGTGGAGGAATTTGCCCAAGCGCTTGAGGAAACCCTTCCAGGCCTGGCTGATGCAAATGCACCTGAACGATGGGAACATTTTAAGAACGCTGTGTATAACACCGCCTTGTCCACATTTGGCAAGAAGACCAAAAAGACGGCCGACTGGTTCGAAGCCCATTCGGAGGAGTTGATGCCAGCCATCGAGGATAAGAGGAGAGCTCTAGCAGCATACAAAGCCTGTCCTAGCAAGTACAACTTGCAAGCTCTTCGAGCTGCTCGTAGCCAAGTCCAACAGGCTGCCAGGAGATGTTCCAACGATTATTGGCTTCAGCTCTGCTCTCAGATACAGATAGCAGCGGACACAGGTAACATCAAGGGAATGTATGACGGTATCAGGCAGGCTTTAGGTCCAATACAGAAGAAATCTGCTCCCTTGAAGTCTGCTACAGGCGTGATCATCCAGGACCGAGCACAGCAGATGGACCGCTGGGTGCAACACTACTCTGAGCTGTATTCCAGAGAGAATGTAGTAACCAAAGAAGCATTAAATAACATTGAGTGCCTGCCTGTCTTGGAAGAGTTGGACAGCGAACCAACCTTAGCAGAAATAAAAGCGGCCTTGGATTCCCTCGCCTCCGGCAAGGCACCTGGAAAGGATAACATCCCTGTTGAAGTGCTGAAGTGCTGTAAAGAGACCATCACTACCGAGCTGTATGAAATCTTTTGTCTTTGCTGGAGGGAAGGTGGAGTACCACAGGACATGAAGGATGCAAACATCATCACATTGTACAAGAACAAAGGAGACAGGGGTGACTGCAATAACTACCGTGGCATCTCTCTTCTCAGCGTTGTAGGGAAGCTGCTTGCCCGTGTTGTGCTGAAGAGGCTCCAGGTGCTCGCAGACAGAGTCTATCCAGAATCACAGTGTGGATTTCGAGCTAATAGATCCACCACTGACATGGTATTCTCCCTCAGACAGTTGCAGGAGAAATGCAGGGAACAACAACAGCCACTCTTTGTCGCCTTCATAGATCTCACAAAGGCCTTTGATTTGGTTAGCAGGGATGGCCTTTTTAAAATCCTTCCCAAGATTGGATGTCCACCTCGACTCCTTAACATCATCAGGTCCTTCCATGAGGGAATGAAAGGCACTGTAGTTTTTGATGGCCAGCTGAAATGCATGCGGGATTTCCTCTTCGCCGATGATGCAGCCATTGTTGCCCACTCTGCTCAAGACCTCCAACAACTCATGAATTGTTTTAGCAAGGCCTGCCAAGACTTTGGACTAACAATCAGCCTGAAGAAAACACAAGTCATGGGCCAGGGCGTGGACTCACCTCCCTCTATTACCATCTCCACACAAGAATTGGAGGTTGTTCATGACTTTGTGTACCTTGGCTCAACAATCTCTGCCACTCTCTCTAGATGTCGAGCTGGATAAACGCATTGGCAAAGCAGCTACCATGTTCTCTAGACTCACGAAGAGAGTATGGCTCAATAAGAAGCTGACGACATATACCAAGATCCAGGTCTATAGAGCCTGCGTCCTGAGCACACTCCTGTACTGCAGTGAGTCCTGGACCCTTTGTGCACGGCAGGAGAGGAAGCTGAACACCTTCCATATGCGTTGCCTCCGACGCATTTTTGGTATCACCTGGCAGGACAAAGTTCCAAATAGAGTAGTCCTAGAACGAGCTGGAATCTTTAGCATGTATACATTACTGAAACAGCGACGTCTACGTTGGCTTGGGCATGTTGTGAGAATGGCTGATGGTCGGATTCCAAAAGATCTCCTGTATGGAGAATTAGTGCAGGGAAATCGCCCCAGAGGGAGACCACAGCTGCGATACAAGGACATCTGCAAGCGGGATCTGAAGGCCTTAGGAATGGACCTCAACAGATGGGAAACCCTGACATCTGAGCGTTCAGCCTGGAGGCAGGTGTTGCATCACGGCCTCTCCCATTTTGAAGAGACCCTTGTCCAGCAGACCGAGGCAAAGAGGCAGTCACGGAAGCAGCAAAATCAGGGAGCTGGACAGGGGACAGATTGTATTTGTCTTCAGTGTGGAAGGGATTGTCACTCTCGAATTGGCCTTCTCAGCCACACTAGACGCTGTTCCAAGTCCTCCATACAGAGCACGTTACCATAGTCTTTCGAGACTGAAGGATGCCTAATACTAATAATAATAATAATACTGTGGTTGTTGTAGGTTTTTTTGGGCTGTCTGGCCGTGTTCTTGAGGTTTTTCTTCCTTACGTTTCGCCAGTCTCTGTGGGGCATCTTCAGAGGACAGAACTCTGTCTGTGCTCTGGTGCAGTTTGTGGGATAGTTGAGTATTTGTAGCTGTGGGATCAGCTTTTTGTCCTTTTCAGGAGATTGGGTAATTATGGTGATCAGCGTGTTTTTTGTTGTGGGTGTATTGTTGTGATAAGGGGGAGAAATTATCTGTCACTGTGATTGATGGGTGTCGTTAGCTGGTGTTTTTTGTGCAGTGATCACTGGTCCTTGTGGCTGGGTAGAGTTCATTGACCTTTTGCAGGCTGTGTTTTTCAGTGCTGGGATCCAGGCTTTGTTGAGTTTTAGACTTTCTTCTTTTTTGTTGAAGCTCTGCTGGTGTTTGTGGATTTCAATGGCTTCCCTGTGCAGTCTAACATAATGATTGCTGGTGTTGTCCAGTAGTTCTGTTTTTTGAAATAGAATTTCATGTCCAGCTTGTTTCAGGGCATGTTCAGCTACTGCCGATTTTTCCGGTTGTTTTAGTCTGCAGTGTCTCTCATGTTCTTTGACTCTGGTGTGGATGCTGCGTTTTGTGGTTCCAATATATACCTGGCCACAACTGCAAGGTATCTGGTATACACCTGCAGTGGTGAGGGGGTCCCTTTTGTCCTTTGCTGACCATAACATTTGTTGTATTTTTGTGGTGGGCCTGAATACTGTTTGTAGGTTATGTTTTTTCAAAAGGTTCCCCATGCGGTCTGTGACCCCTTTGATGTATGGCAGAAATACTTCTGGGTGGCTGTTTTTCCTCTTCAGTTTGGTGTTGTTTTCTCAGTTTGATGGCTCTTGTGATTTCATTCTTAGAATAGCCGTTTGCCTGTAGGGCCCAATTCAGATGGTTGAGTTCAGTGCTGAGAAACTGAGCTTCACAGTTCCGATTTGCACGGTCTACCAGTGTTTTGATTATGCCTCTTTTTTGTCATGGGTGGTGATTGGAGTTTTTGTGTAGGTACCGGTCTGTGTGGGTGGGCTTTCTGTACAATTGTACAAGTCACCATGGAAAAAGAAATAGAGGGCCAACTCCCTTCCTTAGATGTCATGGTCATAAGCAAACCTGACCTCCGATTGGGACACAAGGTCTACAGAAAACCCACCCACTCAGACTGGTACCTACACAAAAACTTCAGAATAGCTAGCCTAGGCCACTGAGCTATCCAGCAGTTCGAGGCGTATATCATAAGTTGTTGCTGTAATCCTCGGACTTGCCACATTTTCTAGGTGCAAGACCAATGTTTATATGCAGATCTTTGGTGCGACAGCCAGATAAAAACACAACAGGAGGACTGATCTCTGTGAAGCAACCTGCCTGTGAAGCAGTATTTTGCTGTTATCAGTGCAACTGAGCCTGTACTCAAGCAAACGATTACACAATTGCATAGGCGCTGTCTTTCTCTGTTTGGCAAGATAATTTTGATACATTTGTTTCATGCAAGACATTTGTATTTATGTGGAACATATTTTTTTCTGAGTAGATATTTTTGATGTTAGTTTTTGTCTAGCAATTTCTTGCAGGAATTGGATTGTGTTTTAGCTATGCTCTGTTGTTTTTACTAAGATTGCAATATCATTTTAATTTCCAGTTTAATCCACATGCTGCTATGCAACCAAGTGCACCCGGCTACATCGAGTCTCCCTCTCTGAAGGACAAGATTCACTGTGTTGTGTTTGTCATTGATGGGTCCAAGTTAGAAATCCTCCCTGAGAAGGTGGAACAAAAATTGAAAACCCTTCGACAGAAAGCTAAAGAGCTTGGTTAGTTTTGTATATTTATGTATTGAGTAACTTGAAACTAAAAAATCATGAAGTGATGTTGTCCACTCAAATTATTGCTAGGCCTCTCACATAGGGAAGAGGAAGCTGTGTCTCTGCAGATGTTGTTGGGCATAAACTCAATTCAAGTTAGTCACGAATGATGGAAAATGTAGCTCAGCACCATTTCAAGGGTCACAAGTAGAGATGGGCATGAACCAAAAAACAAACCAGGAAATTTATGGAAAATTGCTGGTTCATTGGTTTGGATCAGTTCGATTTTGTCCAAATTGGAGAACCCAAACTGACCCAAACTATTAACTTTTTTAAGCATATCCCCAAACTTTCTGGTTTGTTCCCCCCTACCCCCACAGCCTGCCCACAGCCCCTTCCGAATGTCCACTGCCCCCATCCCACTGCCCCTGTTGCATCTCTAAAGCAGCTGCTTTCTACTTCTCTGTCACTGCCATCTTGAGAGGCAGTCTGGTGGGCTCCTACAGGCCAGGCTGCCTTTCCAAAGAAAAAAATGAAGCCTGATTTTTTTTTTTTTGAAAGGCAGCCTGGGGCTACCCCTGTCCATCTGAGCACCTCTTATCAGTGCCCCACTCCCCCTTATCACTGCTCCTGACCCTTACCACTATACCTGTCATCTCCCAATTTTTTGCTGCTGCCACCACCATCTTAAAAGACAGCCTGGTGGCCTCCAGCAGCCTGGGCTGCCTCTTAAAAAAAAGAAAACGGGGGTGGGGGGAGAAGTCCGGCTTTTTCTCTCTCCCTCTCTCTCTTGAGAGTCAGCCTGGGGCTCCTTCTGTGCATGTGCTCTCCTCTCAGCTGAGAGGCAGGCACACGCACTGAGGCAGGCCTGCCTGCGGGAGCTGGCCGGGCTGCCACTCAAGATGGCGGTGGTGGCATCAGCAGCAGTAAAAGGTAGGGAGGCGATGGGGCCATTGGGAATGGAACGGGATTAATTTTTATTTTTAAAAGGCATGAACTTAAAAAAAAACACTTCATGGTTCATTTTTTAAAAAAAAGTTCAGATGGTTCGTTGTTTGTGGTTCGTGGGTAGGCAGGAACCACGAACCACTGCAAACCATAATTTGTATGGTTCAAGCCTGTCTCTAGTCACATATTTCCCACTTGTGCTCTTCAGTAAAGCAGTGGTTTTCAAAATGATGGCTTCTCAAGGTATGCAGGATCACTAGTCCACTACAGGGTGGCTGATGCTGGAGGAATTTAGCCTTTCGAAGCTTATTGATCGGTAAATGATGAAGCACTTCATGACTCAACAAAGGCGGGACTGTATTGTACCCAGCACGAGCATAAATTGGAAGCAGTTTTTTTTTTATCCCTAAAGAGATGCATCCATTTTCAGATTGCACCTGCCCCCTATTTCTTATCAGTGAGTGGTATTGGCTAGAAATGTTCCTTCTTTGGATTGCAACTGCCAGAATTCTCAAGCCAGTGTAGCCACTGGCTGTGCTGGTTAGAGAGATGAATATTTGTCTTTTTGGACCACAGCTCCCAGAATTCCGCAGGGAACATGGCCAGTAAACTTGAAACATTTTCCTTCCTAGAATAAGACAATTATGACAATGAATTCGGGAGATGGGGAATTTCATGGTTGGGGTTACATCTTTTTTATAACTTATTTTCTCTCTCTAGATGTGCCACAAATTATATTACTTACCAAAGTGGATGAAATTTGCTCTTCTGTGAAAGAAAATGTTTCAGATGTGTACAGAAGCGAAGCTGTTCTGAAACAGGTGAGTGCTGGTTGTGCTTCGGTACATTAATTCCACTATATTAACAGGCAACCTTGCTCTTGCCCTGTCAGGCTATGTACAGAGTGCTGGCTTTTTCCTTCAGTTTTACTACCCTGTGGTGTGAATGCTTATCATTGCTATATGTTTTTAAACCACAATACGGGATAAGTACACACGTAGGGCCTGATTAGTATGGGCAGTCTTTCCGTATTTAGGTTACAGTCTTCTGCAAACTTAACTAGCATTTCAGTCTCAGTCAGTTCAGGTCACCTGCTTCCATGTAAACGTCCATCGGGTTGTGCATTTAAGTGCAGCGGTGGGTCCTCTGCTCTTCCTCCTGTGCAATTCTGTCATCTTCATAACTGTCACTTGATGGCATCTCAAGGTGTTCAGGATCACCAGGCCATGACTGCAAGGTGGCTGGTGCTGGAGGAACTTGGCCTTTTGTTTTGGAAGGGACTTGCATAACCTGTTCGTCTATTCAGAGGCAGGAGAATCAGCATTTCCAGTAGAATAACAAGATCCAGTGGAAATGCACCATTGCTTCTGGCCTGTGTCTTTAAAGTAAAAGTTTGGCTCTAGGACAGGTTGTTCTTGAGAAGATTGACAACGACCCAAGGAGCACTGCACTCCAGTAACACTTTGCCCCTCAGGAATAACTAAATGCAGGGAAGTTGATTCGGATTTACAGCTATCCTTTTCCTATGTATATAGCACTCAGGAATGTTTCATCAGTCCCTCTTTCTAGTAGCATTCTTGGACCTTGCAGCTTCCTCAAAGACACACAGGTGGTTGAGCATGTAACCCTGTCAGCCACACGTGTTTTGGTTGATCCAGGGAGGCCCTTCCCCTGGGAAGAGCAGTGGGAATGTGAACGTTTGGCCCCTGGCCTCCAGGTGCCTTGCCCCTCCGAGCTTTACCCGCTCTTTGTCTACCTGTCTACCTCTGCCCACTAGAGAACAGGCTTCACTTTACAGTTTTTGCTTAGAGATCTCGGTCTCCAAATCTTCTGATTAAAAATGCTGTCCAATTCTAACTAGAAGTTGAAAAGTAAGGTTTTCTCAAACAAGAGTTGCAGTTTTATAAGAAGAAAAGAGGTAGATGGCTGGAATGAAGCCAAAATATATGGACATATCTACAGTATTTCTGAAGAGGTTGACTCCTGAATGTTTTCCATGTTGAAGACTAGCAAATGTTCCCAGAAACCTACTCCACCCACTCAAGTGCTCTTCCTCTTCTCACTCCCCCCACCTCACTCTTGCATCCTGCTCCCCCCCCCCCCCCCAATACTGGTGCTCATTTAGCTTGTATCAGCTATCTGGGCAAGAAACTAGAGATGGGCAAGAACTGAAAATCTGCTGGTTCGTGATGATTTGTGGTTCATGGATACTTAAATCTACCTACCTGTCAACTGAGTGGCAGGTACATGTGCTCAGACCGCAGGCCTGAGTTCTGTTCAAGAAGCTGGGCTTGCCGCCTTTGAGGTTGGCAGCAGTGGTGGCAGTGGTGGTGGCTTGAAGACAAAGGTAAGGAGGCAACATGGGCAGGGGAAGGAGGAGGGGCGGGCATCCCTTTTTGCTGAAGCAGAATGAAGCACCGAGGGGGAACATATTTGGTGCTTCCTTTCAGCAAAACTGGATCCCTGAACCAAACCACAAACCAGCCCAGTTTGTGGTCCCCCCTCCCCACATTCATGGTTCGGTTCATGCCCATCTCTACTAGGAACCCTTTCCTCCCCACCTCTCTGCCTCTCATCTCCACTCATTTTCCTTTCTTGTGGATCTTTGTTGTCATATTTTACAGTCTTTTGATTAAAAAGCAAAGAGAATAAAATAAGGAAAGGATATAAAGAAAAAGTGTTTCTACGTAGGATTCTATAAAAGGCTTTCAAATATCAAAAAATAGATCTATATATACTTGTTGTGTACAAGCCATATGTTCCTATGTTGATAATGTAGTAAGGTCTCCTATCTGCTGGATAACAGGTGGTGGACTTATATCTTATATATGTTATAAAATAAGACTTCTAATAGATCATTCACCATTTGAGTTCTGAATGTTTCATCATTAAGTAAAGAAATATTAATCCACCCAAGGCCAGAACTCAAATGGTGAATGATCTATCAGAAGACTTATTTTACAGCATTGGAATGATAGATTTCCCCTTCAGGAAACTGAAGTGTTAAGGATTTGGAAGCATTTGTAAATGAGATGTTATCTCATCTACAATATGTACCATAATCTGAGGCATCAAAGAGGTTGAAACAAGAAAACAATCAAGTAAAAAACAATTGTGTGCAGAAGCAACAAAAGTATAACCCCTGTCACTGGAGTACAGAATACGTCAGGGGTCAATCAAGCCTAGTTCAGCTCTGTAGACCTTACATGTTGCTCTCACCAAAGAATACCCTTTACTGGGGGTGTGCCCGCAGGCCATAGTTTGGAGAGCCCTGGTCTAGATTCATAGGATTTTAAGCTATGGTAGCAGCAGATGCAAACACATATACAAAATCACCAACTTTTGTTATTAGAAAAGGTACTCTAAATAAAGGTAATTCATTTTGTGCATTAGTATATGATTTTAACAGTGAAGTGTACACAGAAAACAAATGAAATGTTCCAGACAGTACCTTGACAGAACCAGCTGTATCTGGACAATACTGGGATAACATTTCTCAGAAGCTGAATCAGGGTTCACTTGACAATAACTTATGCTCTTATTTCCTCTACAGATGCAGGTAGCCTCAGGAAAACTTGGCATCCCTCTGAGTCTGATAGTTCCCATAAAAAATTACTCTTCAAAGCTCGAACTTGAGAGTAATGTTGATATCCTGATCCTTATGGCTGTGAGGCAGATGATGCGATTAGCTGACAGCTACCTTGATAATTTCCTTTTGGACGAAAGTCACATGGTGGGTTAATATTCTGAAACTAGATATGTTTACTGAAGCCAGTTAGATTTCTGAATTTTGTTTCAGATTGTTAATACAAGCAATCAAATGGATTCTATTGATTTAATGATTAAGTGATTGATTAAATATTTTAACATTAAGAGGTGAAATACCACATTGAACATTGAAAGGTGAAACATCTCACGTGTTCTGTGTTTTTGTGTTCAAACAACATTGACACATAGCGATCAGCGATTTTCTCAAAAAATTCTTGTTCTCTGTGAACTGAGTTGGTTATTTTATAGTGCAGTGGTTCCTAACCTTGGGTAACCCAGGTGTTCTTAGACTGCAGTTCACAGAAGCCTTCACCACCAGTTGAGCTGGTTGTGGGTTTTGGGAATTGTAGTCGAAGAACACCTGAGTTACTCAGGGCTGGGAACCACTGTAGCGGATGTGGTAAATTTATACATTCTTGGAGGAGGGGCTTATGGTAACTGTAGAGCTTTGATAAAATTTGGAGAAGTTAGATCCAAGAGAGAGTAGTAATAATAAAGAAAAGGGATAACAATGCAGTTATAAAACATTGATAGAAATTAAAAAATATCAAGCCTCAAACACATTTGGAAACTGGGTTTAAATGAGGACTGGAAAAGGGTATGGAATAAAATAAAGCAAGGAGTACGTCAATAAGAGTTAAGTAAACAGGTTTTAAAGAGGAAAAAAAAGTTAAATACCTAGGAATTCAGATTACAAAAAACCCAAGTACTTTGATAAAAAAAACAACTACCTCAAACTAATTGGTATGATTGAAAAGATCTGGAAAAATGGTCAAAATTTCAAATCATTTATGGGGAGGATTGCAGCTGTGAAAATGAATTCATTACCTAAAATGATATTTCTTTTTCAGACAATACCAGTCTGAATACAAGAGATAAAACAATAGGGTTCTTCATCGTGGCCTCTGTGAATGCACACATATGGGTCTTGTCTGTGCCTGTGCTGACGATCTCGGAAGATTCTAGAGCTAAAAGTATCAATTTTATGGTGTGGTCTCCCATGAGACACATGCTCCTCCCACCTATCGTTCCCCTCAGTTCCTTTTTTCCGCCGTGCTGAAAGGTTCTACGGAAGAGAGAGAGATATATATTTTGGCCTTTGCGCTACTAATAACCAATTACCTTTTTCAATTACCTCCTCAACAGACTTTTCCTGTTCTGATCTCCCGTGAGTTTTTGCTTCTTCGTTCGCCCTTACGCTTCTCAAGACTTCCCCCCTCCTTCTCCTCCTTGGGACTTTCAACCGTCCTTTCCCTTCCTTCCCGCCCTTTATGGCCTCTTCAGCTCTTTTCAAGCGCTGTGTTGGCTGCAACAGTAAAATACCATCTACCGACGGCCACGACAAGTGCTTATACTGTTTGGGTGAGGAACATCAAACCCAGTCCTGCGTGGCTTGTAAAAGTTTTACCAAACCCGCGCTAAAGCACAGGCTCCAAAGATTAAGATCTCACCTTTGGGAAGCAGCCATGAACCCTGCTGCTGTTGCTCTCAGCGAGGCTCCGCATTCGGAAGCAGCTCCGCCGCAGCAAATTTCGTCATCCGCCACCCTGGGGCATTCTACTCCTTTGCCCCATTCCAAGGAAGGCTCTGATACATCTAGGGCTTCCAAGTCTAAAGCCCCGAAGGAGCATGAGCAACCTAAGAAAAAGAAAGAAAAACCTGTTCCCAAAAAGTCTAAAAAAGTTAGATCTGTTCGCCTGGATCCGCCCGGAGAGCGTCCACCCTCTATCCGATACTAGAAGAATCTTCTCTGGAGGCTCCAGGATCAGTAGTGGAACGGGATGAGGTGCATATTCCCTCGGCACAAGCTCTAGACATGGCTGTCAGCTTCTCTCCCTCCACTGGCCACATTGGGACTGAGTTTCCATCCAGTCCGGCCACTGCCCATTCGAGCTCAACATCAGGGCGGGCTTTTGACACCAAACCGTCTGAGCCTGAAACTCCTCCTCAATCTCCAAAGAAACGAAAGGAGAAGAGGAAACATATTGAGCCACCTACTCCAATATCTCAGTTTGGTCAATGTTATCAATTTCCATTCTTCCCGGCTTACCAGCAGCTTGCCTTCCAACAACTTGGCATGGAAAATTTTTCCCCCTTCGCCAACCAATTTCAAATGGAAGCATATCATGGGTTCTCCCAAACGACCCCAGCAAAACGGTCCCGTCACGAATCCCTACCTCACCGTGAAAGTGTTCCACCTTCTACGATGACATCGAAACCTCCGGTACCCCCTTCGATATCGACATCACTCTCGACATCAAGGAAACGTCATTCTCACTCTGCGGGCATCCACCCACTGAAGCACGCTAAACATTCTTTAAACGAACGTCATGCCACACCAACTACTGTATCCCAGCCTGTCCCACCTGCAATACATGCATCTCAGATGACTTCTCGCTCAGAGGATGACTCCTCACCTTCTCCATCGGCCTCAGATCAAGACACTGATACCGAATCATCACCGGAATCTCCTGCCAATATACTCACTCCTGAATCTGATCCTATTAACACGTCCCCATCCTCTCCATCAAAGGACTTTACTTCTTATTCCCATTTGATCTCTCACATGGCTTCTGCACTTAAACTCCAGGTCGAAGAACCACCTTCCCCTGAAGCAGATATCATTTTCGATGACATCCACAATGAGAAATCACAACCTCTAAGTCTTGCTTTTATACCTGCCATAATACAAATAATTAAAGATGCCTGGGACACACCACCCTCAAATTTGCGAATTTCGAGACGTACCGACAACATGTACAGAACCCATGGTCCTGACATGGAATTTCTTGCCAAACATCCCGCCCCAAATTCCATCATAGTCGAGTCCAATTTGCCCAAATCAAGAGGTAAATCATCGATCTCACCAACTAACAAGGAAGGGAGAAAACTCGATGTCATGGCTCGGAGAATCTATTCTTTGCAATCTTTCCTGCTCAGAACCGCTAATTACCAAGCAGCGATGGGCGCCTACCAACGACATCTGTGGGCAAAAATCCTGCCCATCCTTGAGTCTGCCTCAGAGTCCATCAAAACGGACCTCATAAATGCCCATGCGGAAGCGACTTCCCTGGCAAAGTAACAAAAGATCACTGCCAGACATGCTGCTGAAGCCGCTTCTAAGTCTCTAGCATCTTCTATAGCCATTTGTCGACACGCTTGGCTCAGGTCTACATCTCTGAATGATGATGCCAAACACAGAATAGAGGAGCTTCCTTTTGATGGCATAGGGCTCTTCAACCAAAAAACAGATGACACCATGGAGAATCTTCATAAAATTCGAAAGACAGCTAAAACTTATATGAACCAGTCATCCTTTCGTTCCTACAAACCACAATATAGACAATCCCAATATTACCAACAACCTTTCCAACCATTCCAGCGATACGAACCATACCGACCTTTTCGACACCAACAATCCGACAGACCTATCTTGACACCGGGACCATCGACATCGACCACCCATGCTCGAAATCATCAACAACACCGCCAATCTTTACCAAAGGCACAAGGGAAGGGTAAGGGCTATCAACGCTATTGATACCCCTGTCCATATCCCTCTAATCTCCTACGGCCCAACCTGCCCAAGATTGCGACCGTTTCTCCCATTTTGGAAATACATTACAAACGACAAGTGGGTTCTTAATATTATTTCATCAGGTTATCGCATTGAGTTTGAATCCGTTCCCCCTTTGGGCAACCTTAAGTTTACTCCATACTCTGACACCCTCCAGGAAGAAATCTCCACTTTACTTGACAAGCAGGCCATTGTTTCGGTTCCAAATGTTGACTCCCCTTATGATTTCTATTCCAAATATTTCACTGTCCCGAAAAAAGACGGAGGCCTCCGTCCAATCCTCGATCTCAGGGATCTTAATTCCTATATTCGACCTCGAAAGTTTTGAATGTTCACGCTTGACACCGTTATTCCCCTTCTTTCACAGGGAGACTGGTTCGTCCTGATCGACCTCAAGGACGCCTATTTTCACATATCCATCCATCCAGCCCACCACAAGTTCCTCCGTTTTTATTTCAACAACTCGGCTTACCAATTCTGCTCCCTCCCATTTGGACTCTCAACAGCTCCAAGAACTTTTACAAAGTGCATGGCGCCGGTTGCGGCTTTCCTCCGTCTGCAGGGTATCCACATCTACCCTTACATCGACAATTGGCTCATCGTGTCAAAGTCCCGTCTCGACGCCATAAGAGCCACCCGCATGACCCTACAAACTCTTCAAAACCTCGGTCTCCAAGTCAATTATTCGAAATCGCATCTGGAACCGTCCCAAATGACTACCTTCATCTGTGCTCGACTCGACTCCATACAAGCCAGGGCATTCATTCCAAGAGAAAGAATCCAAAAACTGGAACGTGCCATAACCTCGTTTCGACCTCGAGCCTTCATCACAGCTCGTCACGCCCAACATCTTCTAGGGCTCATGTCTTCAACAACTTCAGTCATTCAACACGCAAGACTCAAGCTCAGATCCCTTCAGGCGTGGTACCTCGCCCAATTCGACCGGCTGGCAGACAGCCAAGCGAAAAAACTCCAAGTAACACCAGAACTCTTGTATCAACTCACCTGGTGGACCACAACGTCCAATCTCCTTATCGGCCGCCCGTTCCGACCTCTTCAACCCACTGTACAAATCACTACGGACGCCAGTCCCTCCAGATGGGGTGCTCATTGCCTGCAATACAAAGTTCACGGACTTTGGACGAGATTGGAATCAACATTACACATAAATCACTTGGAACTCATGGCAATCATAAAAGCCTTCCATGCTTTCCTACCACTTATACGAGGCCGAGTCGTCCAGCTGGCAACAGACAACACCACTGCCCTCTTCTACGTCAACAAGCAGGGTGGTATCCACTCCTCCTCCACCTGGCAGTCGACTTCTGGGAATGGTGCTACCAGCACCATGTTTTTCCAATTGCAGTGCACATCTCCACAGAGGAGAACTACCTAGCAGACCATCTGAGTCGCCTCACATCGAGATCACACGAGTGGTCCCTCAAAACTTCCATCTTCCACCTCCTCTGCCGCCGCTGGAGAACGCCAGACGTTGATGTCTTTGCCTTGAGATCGAACGCAAAATGTGAAACTTACTGCACTCGAGCTGGGGCCGATGCCGGTTCCATCGGAGATGCTTTCCTGATCAACTGGTCGAGGGGGCTGCTTTATCTCTTCTCCCCAATTCCGCTGATACAACGAACAGTGATTTGAATCAATCATTCCCATTCCGATGCAATCTTGATAGCCCCCTGGTGGCCAGGACAACCGTGGTTCCCTTACCTTTGATCGATCTCGACGGACACATTCCGACTCCCTCTGCTTCCCGATCTTCTGACGCTGAACGGAGGGATGGTCTACCACCCAGACCTATCATCCCTTCACTTGACAGCTTGGAGGATACTCCCGACCTTCGGTCAGTCCTAGATTGAGCTCGAAAGCCGTCCACCAGACTCCTGTATGAAAACAAGTGGAAATCCTTCCTTAAATACACGAGGGAAAAGAACTTACCTGCCATACCTGTTTCCATCAAAACTTTGCTCACTTACCTTCTTCATCTCTTCAACTTGGGTTTATCTCTCCCAACCCTCAGAGTTTACATTGCAGCGATCGTCGCACACCAACCTGATGACTCCTCCTCTGCACGACTCTTTTCTCATCCAGCTGTTAAAAAGTTTCTCAAAGGACTTAACAACACCCGCCCCCCACCTCAACGTATTACCCCTCAATGGTCACTGCAAATCGTTCTTAATGCACTTATGTGTCCCCCATTCGAACCCATGGCAACATCCGACCTGAAACTACTTACCTTGAAGACAGCATTTTTGGTACCTGTCACTTCAGCTAAGAGAGCCAGCGAGCTCGCTGCTCTTAGATCGGACCCTCCCTTCATCCAATTTCATCCTGACAAGGTAACTCTGTACTTTGATGTCTCTTTCCTCCTGAAGATTGTAACTGACTTCCATAGAAACCAACCAATCATTCTACCCTCCTTCTTCAAATCCCCATCATCTCCTCTAGAGCACATGCTCCACAAAATTGATGTTCGACGTTCCTTAGCATTCTATTTGAGCAGAACTAAGGATTTCCGGACCACCAACAGACTATTCATCTGTTTCCATGGCCCTAACAAGGGAAGCCCAGCATCTTCTCAATCTATCTCCAGATGGATAGTGCAGGCTATATCCCTTACTTACCAACTGTCAGGAAAACCATCACCTGACCAGCTCAAGGCTCACTCTACTAGAGCACTTTCTACTTCAATTGCCTTCCAACGTGGAACAGACATTCCAGATATCTGCCGTGCTGCAACCTGGTCCACCCCGTCGACCTTTGTCAAGTACTACCGGCTAGATGTCAGAGCACGCACTGATGCTGGTTTTGGCAGAGCGGTTTTGGCTTCATTCCTACCGTGACGTCCCACCTGCCAGTAAGTGAAGCTTGCTAGTCACCCATATGCGTGCATTCAAAGAGGCCACGATGAAGAAAAGAAGGTTACTTACCTGTAACCATAGTTCTTCGAGTGGTCCTCTGTGAATTCACACTACCCACCCATCCTCCCCTCTGTCCGTCACGGTGCCTTAATAATTCTATACCTTTGCCCGGCAGACTTATTCTAGGAACTGAGGGGAACGATAGGTGGGAGGAGCATGTGCCTCATGGGAGATCACACCATAAAATTGATACTTTTAGCTCTAGAATCTTCCGAGATCGTCAGCGCAGGCGCAGACAAGACCCATATGTGTGAATTCACAGAGGACCACTCGAAGAACTATGGTTACAGGTAAGTAACCTTCTTTTTTGTAAGGAACAGACTTCATTAGATAAGGTACTTCTGAATGTAAAGGAAAAACTGATCAAAATGTTGTATAATTATCTACTAGAATTAAAAATGCAAAATGAAATAGTTAAAACATGTATGATAAAATGGGCCCAAAATGTGGGCCACAATATTAACTTGAAGTCATGGTCACAAATATGGGAAGACAATATTAATTTAACAAAAGCAGTTAATTATAAAGAAAATACTTATAATATGTTCTATAGATGGTATATGACACCTGAAAAATTATTGAAACAAATGTTGGAAATGCAAATTAAAAGAAGGTAGTTTTTATCGTATGTGGTGGACTTGTAGGGAAGTTAATAGCTTTTGGAAACTAGTCCATGAGATTTTCCAAAAAATCTTATCCTCTATAATTCCATAGGAACCTGAACTGTTTTTGTTGAATATACCAGATTTGATAGAAAAAGAAAAAAGATATTTGATCATACATGTAACTACAGCAGCAAGAATTTTATATTCCAAATGCTGGGAAAAAAAGGAGACTCCAACAATCCAGGCGTTAATAGCATTTTTGTTTTCAAAGCAGCAGAGATGGATATTTTAACTGAAGTATTAAAAGACGAACAAATTGTTGAGGCTAGAAAAAAATGGGAACCTTCGTATAAGTGGATGAGAGATGGGAATATGAATGGGTTAAGACTATAAGAAAGAAGACTTAGAAATGTGAATCTTAAAAGGCTTAGAAAAAATTGGCAAGATTAGTGTGGAGTAAGCTTAGTAAGAAACTATATAGATAAAAGCAATAATGATATATATTGTTCTCTACCACATTCTGTATTTTTTATTTACCCCAGTACCTTGTTCCAAATCCCCTTCCCTATGATCTTCCCTGACCCAATGGAAAATGAATAAAACATATATTTTTTAAAAAACCCGTTAAGGAAACTTGTTATGAAGTTATCTGGAGATGGTATTTAACTCTGGTTAAATTGTATTTAATGAATTCTGAAGTTTCATCTGTATGTTGGAGATGTAGAAAGGGCCTTGATACGTATTTCCTTATGTGGTGGAAATGGGAGAGGATTCAATAAGCTTGGGAAAAGATATTCAAAGAGAGTAAGGAAATTATAGGTATAACTTTGGAAATGTCTCCGATGATAGCTTTGCTAAATATTTTTGATAATCTCCAACTGGACTGGGGGAAAAAGGGAAAGGACAAATTCCAGCCCTGTTGTTGTTGTTTTGAGAAAGAAAGAATTGGAGTATGTTGATTAAATGAAAGCAAGAATTAAGAAAAAATGGTAGTTAACAAGTGTTGGTTTGTATAATAGTGTTGGTTTTTTGTATGTTCTTGTATTAAACATACTTTTTTGCATGTATAAAATTAAATACTAAAAACTTTTTTTAAAAATGGTTTCTAAACATTCATAATACTTATTCTTACTGGCTGCGTATACTTAAAAAAATACAAAATTCAGCAGTTTGAATGTTGCATAAACTTACTCCTCCACTTCAAAAAGCTTATCAGAATAAATTTTCTTTTAAAATACAGTGATTTATTTTGAGTCTCATCAATCGAGAAGCTACCCTTCTTCCTAGAAGGGGAATATTAGTCTATGTGAGATTGACTCCTAATAAATCACTTGCCCTCTGATCTTAGCCAAAAGGCCTTAAAATTGGGTGGGGACTTGTTAATGCCTTTTCTCATCAAGCAGTATCTCAGCTCGACAGCCTTTCCCCCCTCTGTAATGGGCTTATAATAAGTAGAATTAGTTACTGTTGTTGTTGTTGTTGTGCATTTAGAACCTAATTTTGAAAGTTACTCTTTCCTCAGTTAAATGTCTGCAGAGGTAATGTGGTATACCTACTTTGTTTATTTATTATGTGTTGTCTCATTATTTGTAATAAATTCTCTATTAGAAGTTTCTAATCTTGCCAAAAAATGAAAAGATAAACACAGTATCCCCCTTAGGATATAATAAGGCTGGATAAGTTATTCTGTTGTGACACAAAAGTTATAAACAATTCTGGATTTCCTTGACAGGCAATGAGAAATTCCTCAATAAAAAAAAGCCCACATTCAGAGACCAGCAAAGGTGAGTGAAAGAGAGGATCAGAATTTCCGTTCCAAGGAGAAAGGATGATTGAGGGTTGCCTGGGCGGGCGGCCAGGTGTTTCTTCCTAGCTCCTGCTTTCTCTTTCTCGGCACTATTGTTACCCAGACCTCCTACTTGGAAGGGATTATCAGAAAAGGAAGGAGAGCAGCAGGATCCCCTTCCTCCTGCTTGCAAGTCATGCTTTCAGTCACCAGCAGAGGCAAAAACAAGCTGAAAGGGAGGGATCACCATGGCTTTCAGTATCTGTCTCCCTTTGTGACTGGCATTCTCCCTCTCCATTGTATTCACACAGAGATCAAATAATAACATAAATGGTTAACACGGTTAGTTACCCTGTTTTTTGCTGACTGGAACACAGCACTCCTCCTGTGTCCCTGACCTTCACCTCTGAGCTATTCTGCATGCTGAGAAAGTAATCTGAAGTCCTCAACGTGCCTGGGGGTGTGTACCTGTTGAGAACTTCCCTTTGCATATAAGTTATGTGGTTAATCAGAAGAGGAAGGGAAATCAAAACGGGCCAATGGTTTCAAGATGTGGTTTTCATCTGGCTCTACAAAGTCAGTTAGAATTGTAAATGTGCATAAAAATTGAGTGGCCATAGTATCAGCCCTTAACGAATCAAAAGTCCTGCAAGTTTTGGAAAGGAAGTTCTCGTACAAATCACTGAGTTCTTGTTGGCGAGTTTCAGCAGCTTCATTTTGTTAGTTTGTTGTTGCCAGAAAGGCAGAGGTCTTCCTTAGTGTTTGCAATGAAATAAACTCATCATGTGCCATCAAGTGAATCCCAGCTTCTGGCATTTTCTAGATATAAACTGCTCAGGAGTTCTTTACCAGTCTCTCGTTCTAGTGGTCTTCTGGGACTCTTCCTTTTGCTCGTATCACATGCTTATGGTGATTCCAGTTGGTCCCTTTTCTGAGAGTCACAGTGAGGATTCAAACCCAGATTCAAACCCAGGGGCCTCAGAGAGTGATCTATATCAGCTTGCAGCCTTGAGTGGGCTTGCTTTGCACTCAGAGAGCACCCATCCTCCATGAGGGCTGCAGAGGATTAACAAAGTAGAAAATAGACTTTTTTATCCCATTGGTCTTCAGTGTGTTAATTTAACAAGTACTATATTAAAATGGTAATTAAGATCAATATTAAAACACATTTAAAACAACTGAGCACAACAGTCCTTTCAAACCCCTCTCAGACCACCAGTCGTTAAGGAAAAGGCTGCCTGAAGAGAAAGGTCTTTGCCTGCCTGCAGAAGGACAACAAAGATGGAGCCAACCTGGCTTCCTGTGGGAGGGAGTTCCAAAGTCTGAGAGCAACGACAGAGAAGGCTCTCTCCCACGGCCCCACCAAGTGCAGCTATGAGGGCAGCGGGACTGAGAGAAAGCCCTCCCCTGATTATTTTAACGCCTGGGCGGCTCACAGAGGGAGATGGGGTCTTTTAGAGAGCTTGGATCAAAGCCATTTAGGGCTTTGTAGGTGAAAACCAGCACTTGTAATTGTGCCCGGAAACAGAATCGGCAGCCAGTGGAGCTGTTGTAACAGGGGTGTTACATGTTCTCTTTAACCAGCCCCAGTTAAAAATCTGGCTGTTTTGTGTTGTTTATGAAAGTTCATTACTGTTTTCTCAGGTTCCTAACAACTGGGCATAAACAAAGCCCCCAATTTCTTCCTTCAGGGAATTAGAAATGAATTCAGTTTCTTTTCAGGATTAAGTGATGCTTTTTAGATTGTTGTCATAGAAAGGAGGGCATATTCTGTAGGATTTTTCAGGCTAGGTGCTTCACACAGGGGGAGGCAGAACAGAGCAGTCACCCCAGGTGCTGGCATTCCCTCCCCCTCTCCCCCTGACTGGCTGCCCCACTGACAAGCATTGGCGTTCCACTTGGGTTGTCCTCTGTCGCTGGCTTCCAGTCTGGGCAGGAGCCCAGGCTTCCCCTCCTTGCCTTCTCTGGTAACTGACCACTCAGATAAGGAGGCGGGATGGGGCTTCTCCCTGCACAGCCGGTGAGCAGTCAACCGGTGAGCTCCTGCCCGGACTGGAAGTCAGTGAAGGAACACAACCTGAGTAGCACGCCGAGGCTTGTGAGTGGGGCAGCTGTCTGGGAGGGGGAGGGCCGCGTCTATGAACTGAGACAAAGTGCTACGGAGCGCTTCGTGCCCATCTCTAGTAACTAACCTGAGGGAGATGGGCTTTAAGTAGTTTGTTTTGTTATTCAATGTGTTGCAGTGATAAAAAATTTCCACAATGAAGATTCATTTTCTCTATGTAGCTCAATGGTTCCTCCTCCTCCTCTGCCAAAGATTGTGATTATCCCCAATTGTTTTATGATGGTTTAGAAAATATAGGCATATGTTATTGCTATGCTATGGCCCTAGTTTGTTTCAAATCTGAGGGCTCATGTTCAATGGTTTGCAAGTTTTTTTTTAAAATTCAATTTCAAGGATCATCCCCTCCCCATTTTTCCCCTCTAGGTGCTGACTATATGCTGGAAAAACCATGGAGGTTGATTGATCGGCCATCTGGGTAGGTTTACAACTAGGCCATGCCTATGTTACATTTCATGATCATGTGCATTAACCATAGGTATGACGGGCATTTGATTGTGAAAATGGAAAACAAATGCTATGGCAGGTCACTGTGGTCTCTTACCTCGGGAGGGCGCCAGTTAGAGGGAGGTTGATCTATGCCAGGAAGGAGCAAAGGGTGGCCCATGGGTTGCATGCCCAGAGCCCACGCTTTAACTTCCCCCACACTTTCCATTTTTTCCTGTATTTTGAGGCAGCTTGAAACATCCAATAGCACCCCCTGGGGATGTAATTGGTTATCTGGGATCCTTTGTGCCATTTCCATTTTTTTTTGGGGGGGGGGAGGCCTCTTTGGGCCTTAATGAAGTATGTGTGGGGAGGTAATGTCTACAAATGGCCGGTTGCTCTCCATGAAGGGCACTACTGGCTTTTTAAAGCCCTGGAAACAAACAAGCAAACAAGTCTCTCTCTCTCTCTCTCTCTCTCTCTCTCTCTCTCTCTCTCTCTCTCTCTCTCTCTCTCTGTTTCATTGGGAAGTATTAGGGGACAGAGGGAGGACTGGAGGGCAAGGGAGGGGTGTGTGTAGAGAAGGTCTGAGACTTTGGACATCACGTAGCCTTTATCTGAGACAATTAAGAAACATAATGCTTCCCATGTGTGTCCCCCCCCCCCCTCTGCACCTACCTTGTCCAGTGGAGGATGGTGCCTTCTAGCGGGGCTGGTGGGGCACAGGGAAGGGTTACGGTGTGTGGAGCAGACTACACTCGCCTTGCCACCCACACTTCGTTTGTGCAATTAGCACAAGGTCATGTAAACAACACATTACAAGTGTGTGGCATGTGCTCGTTGGGTGTGGTCAGTTCTCAACAAATTAAAGCAGGGCATAAACCCCATGGGATCCTGCAGTCTTCATCAAGAAGGGTGCCATAGCATAAGACGCACACCAGAAGAACAGCTTGGGGTGCAGATTCCTGCCTGATAAAAAAGGAGAGGGAAAAGTCAAGTGAGACCCACATTTCTCTGCACTGTGCTAAATATTGTGCAAGACCTTAGTGAAGATGATACCTGCTGTGGTTACTAAGAATGACATTTAGTATGAAGCCCATTCAAAAGGTTACGTTTACTCCACCTACGTAAGAGGTTGATGAGGATTGTATTCTCAGCCACACAGTCTGGTCATTTATACCATCTTCCTTCTTATGCTTTTAAGCAGGATATTTTTTTCTTTTTGTCCAAGCAGATATTTTTTAAAAAACAGGGCCACTTCAGAGCTGTCTAAGAGAATGTGGTTGATCCTGGTGTGTTTTGCTAAGCTGATGTGTTTCACTTTCTCAACAGAGGAAGAAAACAACTGATGGATGAGATCACAGGATATAAGCCTCTCTTAAATTCGGTGCAAAAAATCCAGGTTCTGTTCCTTGGGCAAATTGGTGCTGGGAAGTCCAGTTTTTTCAACTCAGTGGATTCTGTTTTCTGTGGCCATGTGACTATTAATGCCCCAGCAGGAGCAGATGACAAAAGTGTGACAAAGAAGGTTAGCATTCTGTAGCAAAATCTAAAATCAAAATGTGTTCCCAGAAGCTGACTCCTTTTTTCATCAGTTAATCACTTCTCAATGAAACACAAAGTAATTTTTCTACAAAGGTGAATGGGCAAAATCAGGTTGTATTTTGAATTGGTTTCTTTTCCTCTCAGCCTCCGGGTCTTCTAATACAGAGAAACTAATCAGTGGCCCAACCCTAGCTCTCTAAAGGAATTAATAAAGATGATTAACTTCAATTCTTCAAAAAAGCTCTGATTTATGAATCTGGTTGTGCTACCTTTCACAAAGTGATACGAAGCAAGGGAAGATCCCAGAAGCTGACTCCTTTTTTCATCATTTAATCATTTCTCAATGAAACACAAACCAATTGTCAGGGCTTGTTTTCAAGAGAGGTGAATGGACAAAATCAGATTGTATTTTGAATGGGGTTCTTTTCATCTCAGCCGCTGGGTCTTCCAATATGGAAAACAAGAAGGTAGCCTGTAGGCTGTCTTGACTACTGCCATTGGTGTTGTCAACATTCAGGCTGCCCATTCCTACGTGAAGCTTGGCATCCTTTTTCCTGATGGCAACATGGGCATGATATGGTGCTGCAATAAGAGAGGCAATATTTCACATCCATAAACCAGACGTTTTTTTTTTTTGGAAGAATTTAATTTCTTGGCTTTTTAAAGTGGATGTTTCTGTATGCACATACTACACAAAAATTCCAAAAGAAACTTCCCTCATTTAGTATTATATTAGAGGATCCCAGAAGACAAGCACATAATCTGTACTGTGGTTGCTGGGAGAGGACAGAAGCAAAAACAGCGGGCCAATGGCTGTAGTCCCTCTTTGCCAACATATTTTGAAGGGCTGCTTTTGGACAATAAAATAGTGAAGCAAAAGTGTGAATGAGGGCAACACATATAATCATGGGAAGCGTGATTTATTTCCCAATTTAAAAGCCATGGTCATAGTTTCATGAAGTTCTTGGAATTGTTGTTACAGATTAGAAATCACAGTTTGTTTACTTCTGTAGTAGTTTGGTGCTCTGCTTTTTGACCAGGATTTCAAGTGAATGATTGTATTTATAAAATACTTTGGATGTGTTAAATGCGCACCTAAGGAATTGATGGACAGTTTGCTATAGATGCATTGTCAATCTGGCAAACATGTCAATACGTCTCATGAGATAGAAATGGTGCCTGACATCGTTATGTCTGTATTTTAAGGTACATCATTTTCATCCCGAGGAAACCTTTGGGAGCTTTGGGATGGAGGAGATCTTCAATCTCCAAAAGTCCCCAACAGATCAAAGCCAGCAGGATCGGGACCCTGGGCAGTGATCTGGTGGCAATATTAGTAAATATTCCCCTCCTCTCCGGAGACTCCTCAAGGCCTCTCCAGGTTGAAAAGGAACCGTACAGAACCTTGGAATGCAAAGAGAAGGAAACAAGAAGCTTTCAGTTTAGTTAAATTAAAACTATCTTTGCAGGAGGCCATCATAATTGTGTGGTGTAAAGTTACACTAAGAGAATTGGAGCCACTGTCTCAGCAGGCTGCCCCTATTCTTAATTTTGTGATACAGGTTATAAAAAAAACATGGAAAGGTTTTTCTTTCTGTTTACCAGTACTTGATACTTGTTATTCACATGTAAAAAAGAAAAAAAAAGAATGGGAGTGTAATTTAATATTTATTTATTTGCTCTAAAAAAAATAGTACAGGACCTATGAAGTGAAAAACAGAAGCACTGGAAAGCCATTGCCCATCATCTTCTGTGACACCATGGGGCTAGAAGAAAGAGAACTCGCCAGCCTGAGAACTGATGATGTGATCAGCATATTAAAAGGACATATTCCTGATGGGTATCAGGTAGGATGCGTTACCTAACACTCCACAGCTCATGTGAAATAAAGAAATAGTTCTTCAAGAATCTGTGTTTTGCAGAACTGCTTTTCTTGGCGCAAGCTGTGCATATGTCATGTGGCCATGATATTCGGGCCTGCCACTTCTTGTAAATTGCTACTGCTTTTGGAGTTGGACTGATTTTTGTATGCCGATCTTGGATGTGACGGCCAGATAAAAACACAGCAGGAGGACTGGTCTCTGTGGGCCAAGATGTCTATGAAGCAACTTTTTGCTGCTATCCATACCACTGAACCTGTGTTCAGGGAAACTGTTACACAATTGCATAGGCTCTTGCTTTCTCTGCCATTTGGTAGGATAATTTAGGTGTATTTGTTTTATGCAAGACATTTGTATTTATGTGGTACACATTGTTTTGGAGTAGATATTTCTGATGTTTGTTTGTGTCTGAACGATGGGAACATTTCAAGAATGCTGTTTATAACACCGCCTTGTCCACATTTGGCAAGAAGACCAAAAAGACAGCAGACTGGTTTGAAGCCCATTCGGAGGAGTTGATGCCAGCCATCGAGGAAAAGAGGAGGCCTCTAGCAGCCTCCTTCCTGGCTGACCGTGTCCAGAGGGTGGTGCTGGGGGACAGTTGCTCTGCCCCATGGCGTTTATGTCATGGGGTTCCTCAGGGCTCGATACTGTCCCCCATGCTGTTTAACATCTATATGAAACCGCTGGGAGAGGTCATCAGGAGGTTTGGGCTGAGGGGTCAGCAATATTCTGACGACACTCAGCTCTACCTCTCATTTTCCACCAATCCAGGTGAGGCGGTTTCTGTGCTGAACTCGTGTCTGGACCTGATAATGGACTGGATGAGGGTTAATAAATTGAAACTCAATCCAGACAAGACGGAAGTGCTGTTAGTGGGTGCTTCGCCGGACAGGTTGGAGGGCCATTTCCCTGCCCTGAATGGGGTTACACTCCCCCTAAGAGACAGGGTCCGCAGCCTGGGGTGCTCCTGGACCCCAGTCTAACTCTGGAAGCCCAGGTGGACTCGGTGGCCAGGGGCACCTTCCTTCAGCTGCGGAAATTGTACCAGCTACGGCCCTACCTGGACGAGCGGAGTCTCATGACAGTTACACACGCACTGGTAACATCTCGTATAGATTATTGCAATGCGCTCTACGTGGGGCTGCCTTTGAAGACGGTTCGGCGACTGCAACTGGTCCAGAATCGAGCTGCGCGGCTGGTGAGTGGTGGGGCCGCTAGGGGACACATCAAGCCGATTCTGATTAAATTACATTGGTTACCAGTTGCTGCCCGGGCCCAATTCAAAGTGCTTGTTTTGACAGATAAAGCCCTAAACGGCTTGGGCCCTGGATACCTGAAGGACCGCCTCCTTCCATATGAGCCTACCTGGCAGTTAAGATCTAGCCAGGGGGCCCTTTTGAAAGAGCCGTCCCTCAAGGAGGTAAGAGGGACAGCTTGTAGACAAAGGGCCTTTTCGGCAGCTGCCCCCAGACTATGGAATGCCCTCCTGACTGAGATTCATCTGGCGCCGATGCTAATGACATTTCGGCACCAGGTCAAAACCTTCCTGTTCCAGAAGGCTTTTAATTGAAATAATATCAACTGTGGGTCCTGATGGCAATTTTTAGAGTATCAATTTAATTGTATTTTAATTGTTTCATCTTTTTATTGTATTTTAATTGTATTTTAATTGTTGTAAGCCGCCCAGAGACCTTTGGGTAGAGTGGACGGCATATAAGTTAAAATAAATAAATAAATAAATAAATAAATAAATAAATAAATAAATACAAAGCCTGTCCTAGTGAGTACAACTTGCAGGTTTCTCGAGTTGCTCGTAGCAAAGTCTAGCAGACTGCCAGGAGATGTTCTAATGATTATTGGCTTCAGCTCTGCTCTCAGATACAGACAGCAGCGGACACAGGTAACATCAAAGGAATGTATGATGGTATCGAGCAGGTTTTAGGTCCAATACAGAAGAAGTCCGCTCATTTGAAGACTGCTACAGGCGTGATTATCCAGGACCGAGTACAGCAGATGGAACGCTGGGTGCAGCACTACTCTGAGCTATATTCTAGAGGGAATGAAGTAACTGAAGAGGCATTAAATAACATTGAGTGCCTGCCTGTCTTGGAAGAGTTGGACAGCGAACCAACTTTAGCAGAAATAAAAGTGGCCTTGGATTCCCTTGTCTCCGGCAAGGCACCTGGGAAGGATAACATCCCTGCTGAAGTGTTGAAGTGTTGAAGTGCTGTAAAGAGATCATCACCACCGAGCTGTATGAAGTCTTTTGTCTTTGCTGGAAGGAAGGTGGAGTACCACAGGACATGAAGGATGCAAACATCGTCACATTGTATAAGAACAAAGGAGACAGGGGCGACTGCAATAACTACTGTGGCATCTCTCTTCTCAGTGTTGTAGGGAAGCTGCTTGCTCATGTCATGCTGAAGAGACTCCAGGTACTTGCAGACAGAGTCTATCCAGAATCACAGTGCGAATTTCGAGTTAATAGATCCATCATTGACATGGTATTTTCCCTCAGACATTTGCAGGAGAAATGTAGGGAACAACGACAGCCACTCGTTGTGGCCTTCATAGATCTTACAAAGGCCTTTGATTTGGTTAGCAGGGATGGCCTTTTTAAAATACTTCCCGATTCAGTGTTGACCTCGGCTCCTTAACATCATTAGGTCCTTTCATGAGGAAATGAAGGGCACTGTAGTTTTTGATGGCGCAACGTCAGATCCCTTTGACATTCGAAGTGGAGTGAAACAGGGCTGTGTTCTAGTGCTGACTCTGGGATCTTTTTTGCTGTCATGCTTAAGCACACTTTTGGAACTGCAACAGAAGGTGTCTATCTCCAGACTAGATCAGATGGAAAGCTCTTTAATCTCTCTAGATTGAGAGCGAAGACCAACGTCCAACTGAAATGGACGCGGGACTTCCTCTTCACTGATGAGGCAGCTGTTGTTGCCCATTCTGTCGAAGACCTCCAACAACTTATGAATCACTTTAGCAAGGCCTGCCAAGATTTTGGATTAACAATCACCCTGAAAAAAACACAAGTCATGGGCCAGGGCATGGACTCACCTCCCTTTATTACCATCTCTACACAAGAATTGGAGGTTGTTCATGATTTTGTGTACTTTGGCTCAGTGATCTCTGACACACTCTCTCTAGATGTTGAGCTGGATAAACGCATTGGCAAAGCAGCTACCATGTTCTCTAGACTCACAAAGAGAGTATGGCTTAACAAGAAGCTGATGGCATATACCAAGATCCAAGTCTATAGAGCTTGTGTCCTGAGTACAGTCCTGTACTGCAGTGAATCCTGGACCCTCTGTGCATGGCAGGAGAGGAAGTTGAACACGTTCCATATGCATTGTCTCCAACACATTTTTGGCATCACCTGGCAGGACAAAGTTCCAAATAGAGTAGTCCTGGAAGAGCTGGAATTTTTAGCATGTATACATTACTGAAACAGCGACGTCTACGTTGGCTTGGGCGTGTCGTGAGAATGGCTGATGGTCGGATTCCAAAAGATGTCCTGTATGGAGAATTAGTGCAGGGAAAGCACCCCAGAGGGAGACCACAGCTGCGATACAAGGATATCTGCAAGCAGGATCTGAAGGCCTTAGGAATGGACCTCAACAGATGGGAAACCTTGACATCTGATCATTCAGCCTGGAGGCAGGTGGTGCAGCATGGCCTCTCCCAATTTGAAGAGACACTTGTTCAGCAGGCTGCGGCAAAGAGGCAGTCCCGAAACCAGCAAAATCAGGGAGCTGGACAGGGGACAGATTGTATTTGTCCTCAGTGTGGAAGGGATTGTCACTCTCAAATTGGCCTTCTCAGCCACACTAGACGCTGTTCCAAGACCTCTATACAGAGCATGTTACCATAGTCTCTTGAGAGTGAAGGATGCCTACTGTTTGTGTCTAGCAATTTCTTGCAGGAATCGGATTGTGTTTTAGCTATGCTCTGTTGTTTTTACTAAGATTGCAATATCTTTGTAATTTCCAGTTTAATCCAATTGCTGCTGTGCAACCAAATACACCCGGCTACATCAAGTCTCCCTCTCTGAAGGACCAGATTCACTGTGTTGTGTTTGTTGTTGATGGGTCCAATATTGAAATCCTCCCTGAGAAGGTGGAAAGAAAGCTTAAAGAAATTCGAGAAAAAGCTAATGAATATGGTAAGGTTTTGATATTTATGTATAAAGAGCTTGAAACGAAAAGATCACAGAGTGATGCTATGCACTTGAATTATTGCTGGTCCTCTGGCACAAGAGAGAGGAAACAATGTCCCTCCAGGTGTTGTTGGATTTTGACTCAATTCAAGTTGGTCAGGAATGATGGAGGTTGTAGCTCAGCACCATTGCAAAAGGCCACGTACAGTCTTTCCCACTTATATTCTCGAGCAAAGCAATGGGTCTCAAACTGATGGCTTCTCAAGGTATGTGAGATTATCTAGTCCTTGACTGTAAGGTGGTGCTGAAGGAACCTGGCCTTGTGTTTTGAAAATAACCTAACACTTCTGCAGCTATTGTGCAACATAGAGGACCTTGTATTGTGTCCAGGGCTGGCGTATATTTGAAGCAGTTTTTTATCCACAAAGAGGTGAATCCATTTCTAGATTGCACCTGATCCCTATTTGTTGTCAGTCAGTGCAGTGCTTGGAAAAGTTACTTTTCTGAAGTACAACTTCCAGAATTCCCAAGCCACTGGCTGTACTGGTTAGAGGTATCCATGTTTAGGTTTTTGGACCACAACCCATGGAATTCCAGCAGCCATGCTACCTGGGGAATTCTGGGAGTTGTTGTCTCAAAGCACACTTATGTGTGCTTATCAAGTGCTGGTTTCTGGGAGCTGGAATTTATCATGATTAACAATGATGATTGAATCCTAGAATGTCATTTTTAAGTTAAGATAGCTTTTAATTAGAGATGGGGGTATTCATATTTGTATCCTCACGCAGCTGGCGTAAACGAGGGTCTGCCCCCTGGGGCCGGACTGTCTACTCACGTGTCCGGCAGCCTTGCTCATCCTTCCAATCACTCCCAGAGCCCTCCTCTCTTCCTGCTCAGCTAGTGACTCAGCAGTCGTGCAGGGAGACTCGTCCTCCTTCCCCTTGCCTGGAGTGGAGCTCCAGGAGTGATTGGAAGGATGAGTGAGGCCACTGCCCCCGCCAGACGGACGTGTGAGTGACTGGTCAAGCCCCAGGGAGCAGACCCTCGTTAACTCCAGCTGTGTGGGGCTATTCATATTCGCATATAAATACGGATACCCCCATCTCTACTTTTTATGTTTACCTGCTTTTAATTGTTCAATTGTATTTTAACTAGTGTATAGTTTAACTGTTTTTTTAATGTTCAGCTTATTACGTTTTTAATTTTATTCTTTTAATATTGTGAGCCGCACTGGGTGCCCTTATCAGGGGAAAGGTGGCCTATTAAACAAACAAACAAAGAAAGAAAGAATCATGATAATATGATCCAGAATTCTGGAAATTGTACTCTGAAAAAAAGGCTCCAAAAATTAACATTTCCAAGCTCTGGTGAGTGATTGGGTATAGTCAGGAAGCCGATGCATCACTATGGGCGAAAATGGATCAGAGGCACAGATCCTCATGGATCCACATGATTTTTATGTAGGATCATCCCCCAAACAACCTCAATCACAGGAACCACCTCTGCCCACAGATTAGACACTGGTTTGGGGATGATCCCATGTTAAAATTATGAGGATCCATGCTTGGATCTGTGTTTTTGCAGCACCGTAAAGCCAGGTACCCCTCATTTCTCTGTTGTAGTATTTGGATACAAATAGGGACAGCTGGAGTATGTGAAACATTTGTATTTGATAAGACAGCCATGACAGTGAATTCACGAGACTGGGAAATCCATGTGTGGTGACAATATCCTTTTAATAACCTGTTTTCTCTTTCCAGAATTGCCACAACTTGTTTTACTTACTAAAGTGGATGAAATTTCTTCTTTTCTTAAAGAAGATGTTTCAGATGTGTACAGAAGCCAAGCTGTAAAACAAAAGGTAAATGCTTGTTATTGTTCTGCATGTCAGTGTCGTTGTTTTAAACAGGCAGCCTTGCTCTTGCATGGTCAGGCTACACACAGTGTGCTGGCCTTTTCATTCGTTTTCATCACTGCCGTGTTCTTAAATCACTGTATAAAAGAAATACACATGCTCAGCATTTAGGTTGCAGTCTTCCCCACACTTACTAGGATTTCAGTCTCATAGAAGCAGGGCACCTGCTTCCATGCTAACATCCATAGGCTTCTGCATTTAACTGCAGTGTTGAGTCCTGTGTTCAGAACTTGTTCTTCCTTCTGAGCAGTTCTGTCCCTTTTAAAACAATTATTTAACAGGCATAAGAAGATCCATGAGGGAGAATAGGAATACTGACAAGAGATGCAGGGGCACACCTCTTGTTTTAAGTAAGTTTATACCCCTGGCAGTGTCTTAAGGGGACAAAACACATACTGTTGAAATCCTGTTGCTTAGTATGACAAATCACACTGGAGTAGGCCCATCTGGATCAATAGAACTTACAAATGAGTTACTTTACTAAATCCCCATGGATTCAATAGGCCTACTGTAGTGTGTCTTGCTACACTAGGCAACAGGATTTCTGCCATTAACTTACTTTGTTTTTATTGTAAAAGGCTGCACTTACATCTTTGTAAGGAATTTGTGCTTCTTATTACCAACCTCTGGCAATCTAAGAATGAGTGATCGCCAAAATGTCCCATCCTCAACTGTCCTGCTGAGCTGTTATAAAAACAAATCCGTGGCTGCCTTTAGGGAGTCAATCCAACTCAGATTTGGTCTTCCTCTTTTCCTGCTCTCTTCTGCCTCTCCCAGCATTATTGTCTTTTCCAGAGAATCCTGCCTTCTCGTGATGTGCCCAAAGTAGGACAGCCTCAGTTTCAACATTTTTCCTCCAGAGATAATCCAGGCTTGATGTGATCTAGGACTCACTTCTTTGTCTTTCTGGCAGTCTAGGGTATCCAAAAAAAACACTGTATTTTTTTTAAAAAACATTTTTTTTCCTGTCAGCTTTCTTAACTGTTCCACTTTCACAATTGTACATGGTGATCAGAAAGACAAGAGTGTGGATGGTCTTGGTCTTGGTCACCTGTGATACATCCTAACACTTGATTATCCTTTCCAATTCCTTAATTGCTACCCTTTCTACTCTCAGTCTTCTGATTTCTTGGCTGCAGTCTCCATTTGGATTGATAGATGAGACAAGTGATACAAAATCTCTTTATTTCAATTTCTTCTTCATCAATGTTAAAGTTGTTTTGTCCTGTCAACATTAAACTGCAGTTCTGCTTTGGCACTTTCTTCTTTTACTTTTACCAAAAGTCATTTCAGGTCATTTATTTAATTAATTAATTAATTAATTAATTAATTAATTAATGGATTTCTATCCCGCCCATCTAGACCAAAGGTCTACCCTGGGCAGTTTACAAATTTAAAAACAATAAAACCAAAAACATATATTATAGATCCAAGGTGGCAAAGCATAAGAAATTAAGATATGGCAGGAGGGAAGGCCTGCCCAAATAGCCAGGTTTTAAGTTTATTCCTTTAAGTTTATTCATTGCTGCTTTCTGCCAGTAAGATGGTGTCATCTGCATCTCTTAAATTATTGATGTTCCTTCCACCAATTTTCACTCCTTCACCTGAATCTATTCTGGCATTTCATTTATGTTCTTTGTACAGATTGAACAGAAATTAAAAAAAAATGCAAATCAATTTTTTAAAATCAGAAGGAAAACCAAACTTAATAAACACAGCAAAAATTAACTGTTGGTATATTTAGCCAAAAGTTTTTTCAGCATCTGGTAAAAAAAATTGCAGCCTGATCAGGTCTCTCACTGATCAAATGTACTACTAATCTCAAATCCTTGGAAACCTGACTCGCTTGTATAAACCCAGCCTGGTCAGGCTGTACCATAGCTGTTGTGAAACTTTGGAGCCTGTTGGCCAGTATTTCCACTAATATTTCACAATTAAAATTCATTAATGAAATACAGTAGGTCTAAATTTTGCACACGGTGATCTTTATCACATTTAGGAATCAATATAATATAGTTATTTTGCAAATCATGATAAAGATCAGGTGTGGGGGATGTTGGAAACTAGCTTAAGAAAGATTTCATCTTATTTTTCGAAGTTCTTTTCCTTGCTGTAAGCTTCTTGTGAGAAACATGGCCAATAATTCTCCCTCTCACAAAGGTTTTACATACTTGCCACTCTATGATGCAAGTACTAGTTGATCTTTTACTGATACTAAGGTATCCTGATAGCTTATTGATCATCTGACTTCTAAATGTCTCATCATTAAGTAAAGAAACATTAAGCTGCCCCAGACCAGGTGTGTTATCCCAGTCTGGAAACTGAAGGGATATGAGATGGGAGCATAGTTACTGACTCTTATCACATCCTCAGTACATGTAGTAATCTGAGGCATCAAAGAGACTGAAACAAGAAAATAATAAAGTCATAAAGAATTGTGATGCCCAGATGAAACAACTTCAAGGGATTCCTCAGTATTCCTGCCAAATTTCATCTGTCTATATTTAGTTGTGAGACTATGGCAGTAGCACACACACACAAATGCATGAACAAATTCACCCATTTGTATTATTATAAAAGGTACTGACAATGAATTCTAGTAATTTAGTTTGTGCAGTAGTCAGTGCTTCTAACAGAGCAGCATAGCCATCCAGAAAACACACAAAAGATTCTAGACGGTAACTTGACAGGGCCAGCGGTACCCAGACCATGTCAATGGTCACCTTTTTCTGAAACCAAAGGAGAGTTCTTTTGACAATCAGTCATGTTCTTATTTCCTCTACAGATGGAGATAGCATCAGGAAAACTTGGCATCCCTTTGAGTCAGATCGTTCCTGTAAAAGATTACTGTTCAGAGGTGGAGCTTAAAGATGATATTGATGTCCTGATCCTTTTGGCCTTGAGGCAGATTGTGCGCTTTGCCCAACGATACCTTGAAAATTTCTGTTCAAATCAAAGTGCTGCGGTGGAGCCTTGACATGTTTAATAAGCCAGTTACATTTCTGAGTTTTGTTTCAGATTTCTTACAGTATATAAGTAATGAAATTGATTTTATTTGCGCTTTATTAATATTTACATATTAAAAGCTGCAAAACTATCTTAATATTCAAATATCTCACTTGTCCTGTGTTTCTAAGTACAGATAACATTGTCACATGTCATTCAGATATTCAGTGATTTTTTAAAAAAAGATATTCTTGCTCTCTAGGGTTTGGGTTGGCTATTTTATATTGGATATGGTAAATTTTTACATTTTTTAAGGGAACTATTTGTGTCCTAGGAATAAAATTGGCCAAAAATTCTTTTGAGTTTTACCCTGATGTAACACAATTGACATGAATCTCTATGGCTAAATCCAACAAGGTAAGGAGTTAGCGTAGGCCTTTGCTTTTGCATGCGGTGACTTGGAGAAGCAAATGGATATTCTAACTTCGTACCTATAACAGATCCCTGTTGAGATTTAAGCCAATTTCATTAGCTGGTGGGCACAACTATTAGCATCTTGGCCTGTGTATTTTAATATTAAGGCACCAAAGGTGTCCAAATTGACTGTCTCCTTGTTGATGACAACTTTGTATAATCATGTTAGTGCCATTTTGCAGTTTCTGCTAATATTATAAACACAGCTCTGAAAATGCTATCATTTTGGACTATTACTCCAAGAATTCCTCTGCCAACATGGTCACTGGCTATGATGGAAGGGGGATTCTAGGAGTTAATAATAATGATTATCTTAGAACTGCAGAGCTGGAAGGGACCCTATGGGTTATTGAGTCTAGCTCTTGTCAAAGAGGCACAGTGGCGAATCAAACTCCCAACCATACCTAAACCACTGAGCTACCCAGCAGTTGGAAGTTCAAACGAGTGAATTTTCCCAGCTCTGTTTATGAAGACAATCAATCCTAGCCCCCTGCTTCCCTTGCATGTTGCTTTCGTCATCTTAGCAATGGTGAATTTGGAGAGATTCCTGCTTCCATGTTAGATTTTAGACATGGGCAAGAGCGCTGGAAGAGCTTGATTCTTGTTCCTGTGTAAAATCTACATATGAGCAGGACCCTCCTCTTCAGACACATTAGTGCTTGCAATAACAATGCAAGGAGGCGTAGATGCTTGCAGGCTTCAGAACAATGGAATGAGGCTATGGTGAAAGACTTGTATCCGATGAAAAGAATTGCATCCATACTACATGCATATTTAGATTAGTCTGCCAAGGCACATGGGTTACTTGAACTATTGTTTTCAACCACTGTGTTCCAGTTGCAGTGGAACCCTGTGTGTGGAGCCCCCCCTGAAAATCGGAGGGTAAGCTGGACTAGGGTTTTTAAAAAGTAATTGGTCCAACTCACTGGTATTACTTGAATGAAACCCTAGGTCACAGTATATGTATCTCGGCAGATATTCCTTCATAAAACCAAAGTCTTTTGTACTGTATAAGCCAATGGCAGATGGATGATTTCAGAACCAATTAGTTGCTAAATGCAACAGATAATCACTAAACAACTTATACTAAATAAGAAACAACAATCTTCGATTCTTATGATCTTGCCTATAGCCACTTGTGGTAAGAAAAATGTATAAATATGAAGTTAATTCAGTGAGAAAGTCAGAAAAGGGGAAAATAGAGGACATGAAAATTGACACTTGTAATTTAGAAATGTTATGCCTGCATAGATTAATGGTAAGAGATACTTTTGGTATGTGCATTTTTATGTGACTTGACTATGACAATAAAATTATCTTTTATGTATGTAATGATTTTCACTTTCTAGAAATGATTTTTCCCCTTTCATAATGCTTTTTTTTCTTAAACCAATTATATGTATTCTTAAAAGAAAATATAAAATTCAGCAACGTGGATGTTGCATTAGCTCACTTCTCCCCCTCACATATAGGTTAGAAACTTATTAGATTCTGTCGTTTATTAGTTTTTGAAGGGCCTTTCTAAATGTTGATCAAGTTTGCCCTCTAGTGGAAGAAAATTGAAACATACTCATTTTCTTAAGCCAGTTGTTGGACTAGTTCGTTAGCTTGTTTTAAAATACTAGCCTCCCCTGGAATGATACCCGAGCAATGCAAGGGTCTTAAGAAAGGAGGAAAGGATTTCCTACGACTCTTTGGCAGAAAGTCTTCACTTCTTTGCAGCTTGGCAAACATTTTCTAACTATGAGCCCCTTTGTCACTGAGATGCAGTGGTGTAGTGGAGTCCAGACCAGGACCCATAGGGTCGAAGTCCCAGGCCTTTCTGAGCAGAAGGGATGGGGACATTAGCTACCACTCCTTTCCTAGTCTCTCCTCCTCCCTCTGAGCTTAGCTACAATCCTCACAGCAGCTGGGAGAGAGAGAAAAAAAATTCCCAGGAACAATCCCGGTTTTAATGTGAAGTAGATGAGGGTGTTTCGGAGTTGAAAGGGCAAATAAGAAAACACCTACCCATCATTTGTTGATGTAGACCGGTGCAGCTGCCTGCATTTGGGGACTATTCTTTTGGGCAGGGCTGCCTTTTAAGGGGAGCACCCGCATTTCCAAATTTATCATATCACTGTGAAGAAGTGAGGAGAAAGACCCCCACCCCCCATGTGTCACTAGTCACTGATATGATAACTCCTTCATCCCCAACGAGCACACCAAAGCAAAATTGGCCTCTGTGCAGTCAGGGCAGAACTCGGGCACCTGCAGGGGACATAAATCTCCTCTCCATGGGAGAAAGAACTCTGCTTCTCCTCTGAGAGCAAAAAACAGAGGTGTTGGAGAGTAAGCACAGTGGTACAGAAACAGTATTAACTTGTGAGTTGGACACATGGAAGGATTATCTGTCCCCTGGACTGCAAAGAGAACAGACCTATCCATTCTGAAGGAAATCAACCCTGAGTGCTCACTGGAAGGACAGATCCTGAAGCTGAGGCTCCAATACTTTGGCCATCTCACGAGAAGAGAAGACTCCCTGGAAATGACCCTGATGTTGGGAAAGTGTGAGGGCAAGAGGAGAAGGGGACGACAGAGGACGAGATGGATGGACAGTGTCATTGAAGCAACCAACATGAATTTGACCAAACTCCGGGAGGCAGTGGAAGACAGGAGGGCCTGACGTGCTCTGGTCCATGGGGTCACGAAGAGTTGGACACGACTTAACGACTAAACCTGACCAGCATTCCTGCGCTCAGGGGAGCCGAAAACCATCTGCCTTCTACAGGTCACTGTGTGAGAGACAGTGGAACTGTGGTTGGGCTGTTGCCGGCTGCCAACTTTTCCCAAGGGAGCCGGCTCAGTCTCCCTCTGCTTTGCAGGACTGGGCCCTGCTACTCCTGGCGACCCCACCCCCTCCTCAACATCAGCCACCTGGCTGGGAGGGGGGAGAAGGGGCTTTAGAAGGTTTTTTTTAAAATTGTGATTATTAATTGCCATCAATTAAGAGAGACCCACAGTGGATTTGAGGGAACAGGAAGGGGGGAGGGTGTTGGAGGGGGCAGCCATTGAGGTGGTGCTGGGTAGGGGAAGGAATGGCGGTGGGGGTAGAACATGCCCACGTAGGAGAAGAGAGGTTAGCTATCTTACATCTATCCCCTCTTCTAGTCCTACCCCCAACCAGATGGTATCAGGTGACCATATCAGCAAACCCTCGAGCCATACGGTGCTGTTGATGAATGCCAGGTCAGTACAAAATAAGACTGCCCTCATCCATGATGTAATTCTGGATGAGGGTGCCGACCTGGCGTGCATTACTGAGACCTGGGTGGGAGAGGAGGGTGGTGTTCCCCTCTCCCAGCTGTGTCCGCCTGGGTACTCGGTCCAGCACCAATGTTGCTTGGAGGGTCGGGGAGGGGGAGTTGCTATGGTCTATAGGAGTTCTATCTCCTTGACCAGGCTTCCTATCCCTTTGAGAGGAGGTCTTGAGGGCCTGTATTGTGTGTTGGGCTTACGAGACAGATTGGGGATTCTGTTGGTGTACCGCCCACCCTGCTGCGTACCAACAGTCTCCCTGCCTGAGCTGACGGAGGTAGTCTCGGACCTGGTGTTTGAGGACTCCCAGGCTGTTGGTGCTGGGGGACCTCAACATCCATGCCGAGGCTGCCTTGACTGGGGCAGCTCAGGACTTCATGGCCGCCATGACAGCCATGGGGCTGTCTCAATGTGTCATCGGCCCAACACATGAGAAGGGCCATACCTTGGACCTGGTTTTCTCAACGGGTCTGGAAGATGGTGGTTTGGATGTGGAGGGGCTGGTTGTGACCCCATTGTCATGGTCAGACCACTTCCTGGTCAAGTTTAGTCTATTAGCTTCTCCCCTCTGCAAGGGTGGGGGATCTATTAAGATGATCCGCCCTCGGAGACTAATGGATCCAGATGGTTTCCTGAATGCTCTGGGGGATTATCCATCTGATATGGTCGGCGCTCCTGTCGAAGCTCAGGTCACCCTATGGAATAGGGAGATGACCTGGGCGGTTGACACGATTGCGCCTAAGCGCCCTCTCCTTGCACGCAGAGCCCAGAAATCCCGCTGGGAGTCCGATCGAACATGACAGAGCCCATTATCGGGCCTATTTCATGGCAATATGGCTGGTGAAACGGCAATATTTCTCCAGCCGTATTACTTCCTCAGAATGTCGTCCAGCAGAGCTGTTTCGGGTGGTCCGGGATCTTCTTCAACTGGGAAGTCCAGTAGAGGTCCTGGACTGCTCATCAGCTCGCTGTGATGAGTTTGCCATTCATTTTGAGGGGGAAATCGCTCAGATTCGCAGTGGGTTGGACTCCACCATTAGTGTAGAATCAGAGGATGTGTCCAGTGTGCCGTGCTTAGGTCAAGTATTAATGGATGAGTTTCAATTGTTGAGACCTGAGGATGTGGACAGGGTGCTTGGATCTGTCCGTTCTACCACCACTCCGCTCGACCCTTGCCCATCTTGGCTAATTTGAAGATCTGCCAGGGGGGTTCGCACCTGGGTCCAGGAGGCTGTGAATGCCTCTTTGAGAGAGGGAGTGGTCCCTACCACCTTGAAAGAGGCGGTAATTCGGCCACTCCTAAAAAAGCCTAACCTGGACCCAAGGCTGGTGGTTAACTACCGACCAGTGGCGAACCTCCCTTATTTGGGCAAAGTGTTGGAGCGGGTTGTGGCCAGGCAACTCCAGGTGCTGCTGGATGAAACAGATTTTCTGGATCCATTTCAATCGGGTTTCAGACTGGGTTTTGGTACGGAGACTGTCTTGCTCGCCCTGTACCTTTGCCGGGAGAGAGACAGGGGGAGTGCGACCCTGTTGATACTCCTGGACCTCTCAGCAGCTTTCGACACCATCGACCATGGTGTCCTTTTGGATAGGCTGACTGGGTTGGGAGTTGGGGGCACTGCTTTACGGTGGTTCCGCTCCTTCCTAGCTGACCGTGTCCAGAGGGTGGTGCTGGGGGACAGTTGCTCTGTCCCATGGCGTTTATGTCATGGAGTTCCTCAGGGCTCGATACTATCCCCCATGCTGTTTAACATCTACATGAAACCGCTGGGAGAGGTCATCAGGAGGTTTGGGCTGAGGAGTCAGCAATATGCTGACGATACTCAGCTCTACCTCTCGTTTTCCACCAATCCAGGTGAGGCGGTTTCTGTGCTGAACTCGTGTCTGGACCTGATAATGGACTGGATGAGGCTTAATAAATTGAAACTCAGTCCAGACAAGACGGAAGTGCTGTTAGTGGGTGCTTCACCGGACAGGCTGGAGGGCCATTTTCCTGCCCTGAATGGGGTTACACTCCCCCTAAGGGACAGGGTCCGCAGCCTGGGGGTGCTCCTGGACCCCAGTCTAACTCTGGAAGCCCAGGTGGACTCGGTGGCCAGGGGCGCCTTCCTTCAGCTGCAGAAATTATACCAGCTACGGCCCTACCTGGACGAGCGGAGTCTCATGACAGTTACACACGCACTGGTAACATCTCGCATAGATTACTGCAATGCGCTCTATGTGGGGCTGCCTTTGAAGATGGTCCGGCGACTGTAACTGGTCCAGAATCGAGCTGCGCGGCTGGTGAGTGGTGGGGCCGCTAAGGAACACATCAATCTGATTCTGTTTAAATTACATTGGTTACCAGTTGCTGCCCGGGCCCAATTCAAAGTGCTTGTTTTGACATATAAAGCCCTAAACGGCTTGGGCCCTGGATACCTGAAGGACCGCCTCCTTCCATATGAACCTACCCGGCAGTTAAGATCTAGCCAGGGGGGCCCTTTTGAAAGAGCCGTCCCTCAAGGAGGTAAGAGGGATGGCTTGTAGAGAAACGGCCTTTTCGGCAGCTGACCCCAGACTATGGAACACCCTCCTGAGGGAGATTCGTCTGGCACCGACGCTGATGACATTTCGGCCCCAGTCAAAACCTTCCTGTTCCAGAAGGCTTTTAATTGAAATAATATCAACTGTGGGTCCTGATGGCAATTTTTAGAGTATATATTTTAATTGTATTTTAATTGTTTTATCTTTTTTATTGTATTTTAATTGTTGTAAGCCGCCCAGAGACCTTTGGGTAGTGTGGGTGGCATATAAGTTAAATAAACAAACAAACAAACAAACAAACAAACAACAACAACAGGATTATCTGAGCACTCCTGCCCTTTTCATAAAGAAATCATACCCATGCTTCTTTCTGAGAACATAAGAAAGCTTGTGTTTATTAGAGAAAAATGTAATAGGAGAGAGAGTAGAAGTCTTGGTTCCAGCTGTTGACGGTATCTGGAGCCCTGGGTGCCCTTGCATCTCTATTGAGCAAAGGCAGGATTTCTCCTCTTTGGAGGGGCGAGAAAGAGGTGTGAGAGGGAAGGACATGACCATAGCAATCCTCAGAACAGCCCTGCAGTTCTAGGATGATGATGATGGTGATTGGAAACTGTTTAAAAGTGACCTTTGAAAGCAGGGGGGAAACATTACTCATTATCCTAAAAGTAGCTTTGCATTACTTGTTTTGTAATTTTTGAAGGTAATTTAATTACACCTTCATCACCCAAAACATAACTGCTAGGAACTAAAGTAACTCTGTTCCCTCTAACCAGTTGTCTCAAAGCTCTGCAGTTCTTATCATGTCTTCCTAGAGCACTTCCCCAGTAAGGAAGCCTGTCTTGCTTGTCACCTCTCAGATCGTGTGGAAGAGAGGACCTTGAAAAGACCCTCCTTCTTAACATGTATCTTGCAGCAAGGTGTTCCACATGCTCTCTGAACTTGCTAGTTTTTAATGCTGAATCGTGAGCAAACTTGGGATTCTCAGCTCACTCCTTTACCCCCAAAGCTGTACCCTTTCTTATCTGTACTGCTAACGGCACTATATTACTAATGATTATATAATCAAAATGAGGAAGCTTATGATGCTCAGATGGTAGAGAACTAGTGCTTTTAAAGCTGACGCGTTTAAAATAGCAAGCTTTGGAGCCGAAAAGAGGTGGGTGGGAATCTTCTGTCAAGTTGCCACAAATGATTGCAGGTACCTAGCAAAATACAATGACTCAAACATTTGGTAATAACCCCTAATAACCACTAGATGGCATGAGGGACTCATAACTGGCTATTTTAGAAAGGGATCATAACTACTTTGACATGTGCCTATTTAGGGTTCTAGTTCCAACTTTCTATTTTGTGAAAGAATGTTTTGGGAAATAATGGCAAAATGGTTGCCTGCTCAGCAAGTCAGACTTTCTGAGGCATCCTTGTCAATTCTTTCAAGAGCAAGTTGCTGTTTCCATCATTCTGTTGTAAACTGCCCAGAGAGCGCTCTAGCAGTATAAGTCAAAGCAGCAGACAAACATGTGGTGTTTTAATGGAAGAGTGCAGTGGCTGAGCACTGAATTTATGCTTATTGAATAAACTGGAGAATGCTAATAAGAAGGGGAAAACCTTCCCTTTGTTTCTTTGGACATCTATTCAGGGATATTACAAACGGGAAAGATTTCTAAACTGTCCAGGAAAGAAACTCGAGAGAAAGAAGGAAGGAAGGAATCCTGTGAAGACTGATCTGCTTATAGATTTAGAAAACTCAAGAGGACAAAAAACTTGGATTATTCCTCCACCTATTTTGCCCCCACACTCCCGCTACTGGTTAATTGTTACTTGCTTTGGTGTTCCAGTCCAACAAACTCCTTGGTTTTTGCATTGCCTTCAAGATCTGTAAATCATACTTTAGACTAATTGCTCATTGCCTTTATGGACAATTCTGCTGGCAGGAATGTTCTTTATCTGAGACATCTGTTTTCCTCAATGGTTTAGAATTAAGGACTAGACTCTCGGTGAAAACTGAGCATGAATCATACATAGGGGTTTAAATTCAGATTAATGAAGGATCCCTTCCGTTCACAGAAGCCACTGGGATTCCACAGAGGCTGGCTGTCGGAGGACAGGCAGTGATTTTCCATTTTCCATTTGGTCTAAAGCTTGTGTTGCCTCTCTTGCTGATTTTAAGGGACCCTCTGAGCACAAGGGCCTCTTGGGGGCAAGGAAGAATTGCAAAAGTTTGCTTCATGACACTTAATATCTGCAGCTAAGTCAACAAACACCTTTATTTTTATACTTGGGAAATGGACTGCATTACGAGGCAGAGATTGGACGTATCCAGACTATGGGCCAGATAAGACCTATGGCAGGTCATAATCTTCTTCTTTTCGATCAGTGATTGGAAATAACAAGGCCTTTAAAGTCTTGTAGCTTAAATACTCTGCACAGAAATGAACTGTGCTTTGTCTCATAGCAAATCTTAAAACACGTTTGGGGTGATCCTAAAATTTGCATTAACATTTATTTGGGTGATGGACTACGTTTGTAGAGGTATAGACTTTTAGAGGCTGGCTGGATAGCTCAGTGGCTGCGGTATCTGGCTGTGGAGCCAGAGGTTGGGAACTTGATCTCCTACTGTGCCTCCTGTGAGTAGAGTTAGCCTGGGTGGCCTTGGGCAAGCTGCACAGTCCCAGGGCACCTCCAGAAGAAGGGAATGGTAAACCACTTTTGAGAATTCTCTAACTGGAATTGATTTGGCGGCACTTGATTATTATTATTATATTTTTTTTAAACAAAAAGACCAGCTAGGTGCCTGGGGAAAGGTTGTTGCTAGTGTTGTCCTTGACACAACAGTTCATATTGGGGAAAACACCATGTTTTCAGAAGGAAGTATTCTATCATATATGCTCCACATGGCTGTCTGAAGTTGCATAGCACACACAATTGACTACCTCAGCAAGATTGGAGGGGTTAAAAGTATGTCTTCTGTTAAATATGTCGTTTACTGTTGACTGTCTCTTTAAATTGAAAGTGCACTGTCTCTGAACTGAATTGGAACCAGTCCATTCAGGGTGGGGAGGTTTTATCTTCCCACTGCACCTCTTTCCTGCCTGAAATTTGTGGCACCCATACATAGGTTTAAAAATGAGAGAGAGAGAGGAAACCACCCATCTCGGTTATATTCTTGGAATAAGCAGTCAATCATTAAGGATCGTCCATGTCTTGAGAGATTTTTTTTTCTGTCTTTAAATAATTTACCTCCGATTTTATCTTCAGAGTTTATTTCCCTGTTGGATGGTGCTAAATCTGCAAATGATATTAGACCATAGACTGCAGGTCTGATTGCCGGAAATTTCCAAAGCAAATTTGTTTTCCTTTCCATCAGTGTCTGAAGGAGGAGGAGGGAGACAGAAAGACATAGAAAGATACAGAGAAGTGACTTCTCAAGGTTAACTAAGCACATGCTGGCCCAAATCCTCTTGCCTAGTTATGCTGGCATAGCACAAATGGCATGACTTTTGGAGGTAAATTGCTTCATGTTAAGAAGTGACCATAGACATTATCGGATGCATATTGAGTTTTATGAGGTTACACTGATTTCTTAATGTGGGGCAATTTGCCTCCAAAAGTTATGCCGTTTCCATAGCTACGTGAGAGGATTTTGACCATTGTTCCTTAATACAGTGTCTTCTTATAGCATAACCCTATACGTCCTTACTAAAGAGTTCACGGAGTAGCAGAGGAGTGTGCATATTCTCTGTAGCACAAGTCTGCGAGTTATAAGTTGGGAAAAAACTACAATAAAACTTCTCAGGATGACGGACAAGGCCAAACACACAGAAACCCAGATTGAAATAATTAAATCAGCGCATACCCAATCTTACTCATATCGCATTTACTTTTGTGGGGGTACATAAGTGGGAGACAAGAACCTGTTGTGTGTACAGAACTAAGACATTCAATTTAACTCATTCAAAGCTCTTCTCAAAGCTAACAAGCATTTCCATCTGATATTCAGCTAAGTGAGCCAGTGTAATAATTCAAACTCAGCCACGGATTTGCTTCCACCCAGAGCTTCTAATTTCCCAAAGTTATTTTTGTCAATGACAGCTCCCCTGGTAGGGCTTAAGATCAGACTACAGCAGTGTGAGAAGAATGCTGGCTGGCTGGCAGGCAGGCAGATGTGCGATCAGGAAAGACTTCCATAAGTTTGACTCACATGACAGAAATCAGTTAATTGATGGAACAAGATGATGGAAGAAAACAGTGGCCTCTGTGAATTTAAGTAGCATTCTGCCTGGCAGCATTGACTTGTGGACTAGCACAGGGGCACAGCTGATCCCAATTCTTTTCGTTGAGGGGAGTTCACTGCCTGGTCATGAGCTACTTATGTTGTCTGTTCCTGTTTCTACTGAGTTGATTTGCATGCTTGTTGCTAGTACAAAAAACTTTCTATAGAGATGCTTCGTAGAAAGTATATATTTAGATACTCAAACAGAACTCATGGCCCAACTTTCAAAAAAGGTATATGTGTTCTCTTTGGAATGATGGTGGTGCTGATCATGGGCATGTCCACATCCCAGGCAGCACAAGAAAGAGAATGTGGATGTGCCGGAAACAGCTGAGAAATTTACAGAAGGTACATGAAAATGTCCAGGCTCTTATTAGGATTGATTTTGATAAGGGAAAGTTTCGAGGAAATTGGCCAAGGACATATAATAATACACCACAATTATGTTTTGAGCACTTGATTTTCATATTTTGGGGCAACCGCTTTGTGATGCTATGAAACAAGATCAAGTAAATTTGTAGGAATTCATTGAGATTTCACCTGCAGTGCTTCAAAATCACCAGTATATTCTCGTTGTACATTAGCAGGGATAGATCAGGTATCTGGCTGTGGAGCCAGAGGTTTGGAGTTCAGTTCCTACTGTACATCCCAAAAGAGCCAACCTATGTCACCTTGGGCAAGCTGCACAGTCCCAGGACACCCCCAGAAGAAGGGAATGGTAAACTTGGTTTTTGTGGGTTTTTCGGATTGCTTGGCCGTGTTCTGGAGGTTTTTCTTCCTAATGTTTTGCCAGTCTCTGTGGCCAGCATCTTCACAGGACAGGAGCTAGAATTCTGTCTGTGTTCTGGTGTAGTGTGTGGGATTGTTGAGTATTTGTAGCTAGGATCAGGGTTTTTGTTCTTTTCAGGAGATTGGGTGTTTCCTGTGATCAGAGTGTTTTTTGTTATGGGTGTTTTGTTGTGAAAAGGGGGGGTGATGATCTGTCACTGTGATTGATGGGTGTCCTTGGCTAGTCTTTTGTGTGCAGTGATCACCGGTCCTTGTTAGGAAGAAAAACCTCCAGAACACAGCCAAACAGCCCGAAAAACAGAACACAGCCAAACTTGCCCAAGGTGACATAGGTTGGCTCTTTTGGGATGTACAGTAGGAACTGAAAAACCACAACAACCATTGGATCCTGGCCGTGAAAGCCTTTGAGAACACATTGAACGCCTGTACGGGAATGGTAAACTGCTTCTCAGTACTCTCTGCCTAGAAAACCCTGAAAAAGATCGCCATAAGTTAGAATTGTCTTGACAGCACACAGTTATTAATTGATTAAAAGCTAGGATGGTGGTGTACAGTTCAGAAGTTTGTATATAGTTAGGTTTAACTTTCAAAAACAGGTCAGGAATAATTTCCAGTGGTCTTTAAGTCTGAATACCGAGCATATTTCTCACTACTGCGTATGTACAGATACATTAGGGAAAGGAATACCAAAGTATTGATACTTCTGACATCATTTTGAAGTTTTGAGGGAAGACGGATTTTCATGTGAGTTTATTCTTCTCCTCATCCAGTTCAAGGCATATTACTTGATTTCATTATGTTTGGATTTCACAGCCAGGGAGCATCTGTGGGCCTCTTCTGCCTTTGAGTAGATGCTCAGCTATCTCAGTATGGGGCTGCTAATGAATGTGAATTGTCGTCTTCAGAATAGCTGAGGTAAAAATGAAAGCAGCTTTTTAAAAATGGAAATAATATGATACGTGTCTAACCTCTGTCCTGAATAGAAAAAGCAGAACTGTCCTGGCTATGGTTCTGGTGCTCCCATAGAAACCCTCCTGTCCTTCATCTCCCCCTCCCTTCCAAAAAAGGCTATTTGAAGTTGCATTTTTAGCAGAGCTTTGTGTAACAGAATGGCTGCCGCTTTCTGTGTCACCAAAGGTAAAACCAAACAACTTTTGCACCACTGTTCTTTCCTCTCAGCACGCACCCTTCACCTCTTTTTCCAGAGCTGGTTGGCGGCTACAGACATTTCCAGGTTCCCTTCATTCCAAATGTACCAGCTCAGCCTTCGAATGAACCATGTAACTGGATAGTGCTTCCCACTGATCGCAGGCAGAATGAAAACCAAACAGTTGCTTACTTCATGCTAAACTCCAGAGGCAAGCCACAAGGATACGAAACCACTGTGCTGCTCCAGGACATGGAGAGGTTGTGGTCCGTATGCAAATGACTGAGAAACAGAGAAATGAAGGTTTGCAAACTTCTTCTAGGATAATGCCAGTGATAGTTTTAGAGTGGAGTTAAACCCAACACAGTTGTAAAACCTCCCTTCGCATCAGAGGAAGAGATGCTTGGGTGAAGAGAGAAGATTCATGGCACCATTCCTAGTCCTGGATCCAAGGCAAATGCTAACATTTCAAAATGAGGAAAGACCAGTGCATTTTAGCAGTAGTTATGATCATTAATTATTTCACCCATCCCACAGTAATCAGAACTGCAGGTATTCCTGAGGAACGATAAGCCTTGTAATGTATTTTAAGAGGCAGCACTCCTAAAAGACCCCTGTACTAGCAGGCCTTGTTAGCAGAACCGAAGGAATGCTTTCAGTCTTGAGTAGAACCTGGGAATAGTTGTTGGCACCCACTTCACCATCTCAGAGGCCAGGACAATCCTGAGACTCTTCATTTAAATATTAGGCCTTCTGTGTTGCAGGAGATTTCAATAAATAACAGTTATTGAGGACATCGGAAATATATTTTTCAGACAATGTGCTTCCGAATATGGGAAATGGCACACTACATGCAGTAGAGGAGGCTTTGCCTCAGGAAGCAAAATGTCTTAGGCCAGTCTAGGTCTCTCCATATGTGTGTGTGTGTGTGTGTGTGTGTGTGTGTGTGTGTGTGTGTGTGTGTGTGTGTGTTTGAAAAGTCAAATATGGCAAAGAAAGTTAATGAAGAGTGGCTTCTACTTATAGTCCAAGATTCAGCCTAATTCTCTGGAGGGAATGACACCTTTATTGCTGCCATTTATGCTCATCCTTCCCCACATTTCCTCCTGGAAGAAAGATGGCACTGTGTCAACTGTGGTATCCCTTATTTAGCCCTATACTTCCTTACCTGAGATTAAGCACAATATAATTTAGTTGAATTTCTGAGTAGACCTGTACAGGGATATTCTGTCAGTTGTGTTCATTTCCAGTTCTGACATTAAGAATTACCCAGCTATTGCAGGATGAAGTGAAGCCATTGTCAGATCAATCTATCTTTAAACATTGTATTGAACCAGTAGTGAGCTTTGATCTAGTGTTCATTGTCATTCTTTTATCCTTCTCATAACAGAAGCGATATCAGATATGTGGCTTATGTGTAACACGGCTAAAATATGTCTCTCTTTTACCCAGCATGGCCTGCAAGCTCTCTCATGCGTACCTTTAACACAGGAGGTGATTCATGTGGGGTGAGCTTTAGTGGCATGAATATTTTTTCCATGTGATGGTTGGTACAATGAAATTTAGGAAAACAAATCTTAGTGATATTTATAGTTTTCCATGGTCATGCTTGCCCTTGTTGTGTCAAATGTAGAGATGGGCATAAACCGCCAGTCTGGCTGTTTGTTCTTTGGCCAAATAGGTGTGTGGTGCTTCCCAGCCCCGCATTCTCCAGAGGGCGCCCACTCAGAGGCAGTGCCCCAGCCCGCCTGTGTCTGCCAACCAGAGGAGGCGGGACTAGGAAGTACCTAACACCTTTTTGGCCAAAGAACGATCTGGCATGAACCGATGAACTGGTGGTTTGTGATAATCTTTAGTCACATGTATAATGTACACACAATGACCAGTGGTCTGAATGATCAAATGCGTATTAGATTGTTAAGCTTTTTGTTTTGTAAAAAAAACAACACAAAACCCCAGGATCTTTAAATACTTTGACTGGCCTCTTTTTATCCTGCTTTTCTGTCATTGTCCACTATATGGTCAAGGCTTTTGAAGATACATATAAAATTTAACACAGCCTGGTAATTGCTACCTTATTCTGGATATAATGTAGCAGCAGGTAACAAAACAGAAATAACGTAAGAGCAGATTGCACACTTCCCTGCACTTCAAAAACTAGATGTATATTTCTTGCACTGTTTGAAGTGCAGGAAATTAACTTCACATTTCTTCCCTTAAATTCTGGTTAGGTATGTGTTAGAATTAAAAACAACAAGTGCTTCTTCAAAACAAGATTTTAAACTTCTGGTTAGTGAAAATGTGTCCATCCAGTTCCACTCCACAAAAAAGGGGCAAAGAAGAAAGAAATGAACTAGAGACGGGAATGGACCACACTTTGGTGGTTTGGCCCACTTTGGTGCGGTGTCTGCACAGGTGTTCTGTGGGCTCCGCACGCTTCCCTCCTCCACCTTCTCTAGCGATCACCCTGTCATGGGCTGCAGAGCAGGCTTCCCTGCCCTGTCCCCTTGTCTGGTGGGCGATCGCCCAGAAGTGGCTCGGAGGAAAGTGCAGAATGCCCGTGGGACACCTGTGCAGGTACTATGCTGAACCGCCAAAGGGCAGTTCGTGCCCATCCCTAAAATGAACCAATAGTTGGTTTAATCCTCAGGAAAATATATTTGATTAACTTTTTATGGAGAGGTTACTCTAGGCTAGGATTAAGCTCCGTTTCCATCAGGAACAGAAGTTAGACCATAATTCTCCAAAGATCAACAGAGCTAGTATGTATTTTCCTGTGTGCTAGCAAAAAAATGTTGCAAGCTGGAGTTAAAGGGGGATGTAATTATTGTTGGCTAATCAGCAATCCAGATGCAAATTTCAAGATGTGGGAGGAAGGGGCCTGCATCACAGACTAACATGTTTTGCCTGTTTATTTACATACTAACCAATCAGAGGGATTTGTTGTTTCCCGGGCTAGATAAGCTCCGCCCCTTGTCACTCCCCTTCTCACCATGCGGTCTGAGAAAGTCCATTTTTGAAATTCAGATCCTTTTTTCTCCTTGCAAGATGCTAGACCTCCAGGCAGGATCTCTGAACCCCAGAGATCCTCCTAGCCACGTGGGCTAAAGAAAGAAACCTTTGCTTTTACTATTTTTCCTTTTGTATCAACCTGAAACCTACTGAGTGCCTGTTCATGTGAGTTAAATATACAAAACCTTTTTACACTTACAGATCGCCTCCTGAGTGTTGTTTTTGAACAAAAGTGCTAGGCTTTGGTGAGGGCGGATAAACAAGGGAACTTCCCTAGCTAATTCTACCCTGAGGTAGCTGGCCTTCCACTGTGCATTTTACATGAACTTACAGAAGTTTCCCAGAACTCTCAACAATTATATCAAGCTATTAATAGTAAGTGTGTGCTGTCAAGTCAACTCTGACTTATGGCAACCCTTTTCAGAGTTTTCTAGGTAGGGAGTACTCAGAAGTGGTTTATCTTTCCCTTCTTCTGGGGGCATCCTGAGACTGGACAGCTTGTCCAAGGCCATATAGGATGGCTCTTCTGGGATGCACAGTGGGGAATTGAACTCCCAACCTCTAGCTCCACAGCCAGGTACCTAACTCACTGAGTTATCAGGTCAGCTTAATAACTGTGAGCCGTCAAGTTAATTCTGACTTATGGTGATTGTTTCCATGGTTTTCTGGGTAGAGAATACTCAGAAGTGGTTTACCATTGCCTTCCTCTGGGGACACCTTGGGACTGTGCAGTTTGCCCATAGCTATACAGGCTGGTATCAAGTTATTGTTATCCATTACATAGCCTGGGATGATGATTGTGTTTTTTTAAAAAATTCCAAATCATATAAAGCAGAAATTTATATAAATCTGACTTAAATGAGGGAGCTGTCTTAGTTTAAAGATCTCAGGAAAAAGAAGGAAAGCAAAATGTTTTGTATTATTGAAAAAAAAAATAGACTACTGGCTGGTCTGGAAGAAGACAAAAAGTCTCTTCATGTGCAAATACCAGTTGGTAGTCTGATTTTGATATCATACAAAAGCATAGTTACATAATTATATGCCTGTTCCTTTCTCCCCATTCCTCCTCTGGTGCTGTTATGAGGAGACTGATTACTTGAAAATAGAAGCAGATACTCCCAAAGTATGTCATGTTGTCCAAGTTGGAGCTGCAATTAGTCCTGACCATCTGAACAAACCAAGATCATAACCCATTGTTTGAAGTTGATTTATTTGGTTAAACCTTAGTTACAGTTGTTTATGGTTGACTGGATTCAGACATAATGAATGACAGCTTCTGGAAATAGGTAGCAAATGTTTCTAATCTCCTCTTTTCAGCTGCGCCAGAGGAGAAGAGGGTGAGAGGGGGCACAGAAGTCTTAGATTTGTACATGTAGCACTGTAGTATCTAATGTCTCTACCCTCTGATCCTGCTACTGTGTTTGGTTATGTGGGAAATAACAGTATCATTGGCTTTTTGAAAGCAAACAATCTGTTTTCTGATGCTGGCATGATAGTTTGTCAGTCAGTTCCTAAAAGATTACCTTAACCTGTTTTTGTTTTTGTCTGAAAGGTTACTGAGGTGACTAATTACTAATGAACAATAAATTATTCTTTCTCCCCCACTCCCACTGTCTGTAAAATATTTCCAGCCTGATGGTTTGGCCATAAGAAATAATAAGACCATTTATATTTATTAAATGTGCAATATTTTATTGAGAACGTCATAAGGTGCATGGTATATTTGATTTAATTTAATTCATATTAACATTAATTAATGTATTCGTATTTAAATAGGACTTTCACATCTGTGTTTAGTTGCTGTCAGGGCAATTCTCAAAAGGTCCTGCCTGTCATCACCCAAGGTCACGATGCCAATGTTTTCTCAGACTCAGACAAAGTGGTTCTGGTTTCTATCAGAAAAGAAAAAAAAATCTTCAGTGTATTGCAGATCATTTCCCAAGCAAACTCATACATTGCTATAGTCACAAGCACTTTTATGAAATAAATTATGACATGCCCACCTTGAATGAGAAAACCTGAATAAATCCAAATGACGGGGTGAATAAGTGTGGAATATTTCAATAGTACAGGAATCTAATTTTCATTACAGTAGGACCGCGATATCCAAGGGGTTCAGTTCCAAGCGCCCCCTCCATGGAAGTCAAAAAGCATGGATGTAGAAACACTATATATACCATAGCCTCTGTTTCCTTCCAGTGGCCAGTTCTGGTAATACAGTGTGGAAACCCATATTTCTGGGGGTGGGTGGGTTATTTAATATTTCCAGGCAGTGGATAAATGAAACTGCAGGTACTGATCCTGCAGATATGGCAATCCTACTGTACTATATTTATAACCAGAAGGAGTACTTATTGGTCAACCTTTCCACAACATCATCGGCATATTAGCCCATGGTGCAGGTGCCCATCCAAACCTGGCCGTATCTAGTCATTCAATTGGTTTAGGATGGTGGCTCTGATTTTGTTGGGGTGTGCATCCATTCCAAACTTCAAAGGAGTTGTCCAAGACCCCCAACAGGTTCAGCACTACCCCTGTGAAATTAGAATTGCCACTCTGCACTGTATTCAATCACAGTTGTATTGATCCAGTGGGAAAGCTTGTACTTTCCTTTCCATGAAAGAAAATTGTAAGACTCATCTGGATGCAATGACACTCGTTCAGAACTGGAAACAGATGACATTCAAATTTGAAATTAGAGGGGCAGGATGATAAGAAACAAAGTTTGGAAGCAATGAACCATTAAGAGTCAAGCCCAATTCCTCGCCAAACCCTTGGGTCACACTGGAACTAGTACTCTTTGCTGCCTGACAGTATCTCTTGTCATTGTCACTAGGGAGTATAGGGAAAAGATTGTAATGCATCTTGGGTCAATCCCTTTAAACAATAATGTATGGGCTGAGATTCATAGTATATTATGACTTTTACCATGTTTTTTGCAGAGGTACTCTCCAAAGAGACAAAAGAGGTGAATTTGTCATGGTACATCATTTCCCTCATTGATTAAATATGTTGCAGGTAGCAGACTTTGTGATGTGATTCACAATTAGAAAGTAAACTTTAGCTTAATTTTCAAATCTGATTGGTGAGGCATGTAGGAGGGAAAACAGATTAATCATGGAGAACATTCATTCCCCTTCATTTCCAGCTTGACCTTGAGCTGATCCAGTTTGTGATTTTCCCCTCTTTAAAATGAAAGCACAAGTCCACATCATGAATTTGCAACTAATTAATGTTTTCAAACATTCTACACTACGGGTTGTTCTTAAGAAAGTTACAAAAATCATCCTATGATAGCATTGTGATGGCCAGAGTAACTTCTTCAAAGGAACATTTGCCATCTATGGCTGCTACAATTTCCATGTTTCACTGACCTGCAGCACAGCTGCCTGTTAAACTCCAGGATTTGAAAAAATCCATGTCACTTAATGCCAGTTTTCGATTGGGCATCTGACGTTCATTTCTTAGTTCTCCATTGTTGTCTCCACAAAGTCCACAGGTATTGCCTTTCATCATTGAAGTGACTGTAACCTGCATGGATAAGGGATCCTTGCTGTAGACGTTCATTGTATTTCTTTACAATGCAATACATCAAAGGAAAGAAGCAGGAAATTTCAGCACAAAAGCAGCAAGCTGGTGGGCTTACCCTCAGCAGGGAGCCATCATATGTTACATTTGCTAGGCCATGTTGTGGAGCCTCAATGACAACAGTGGTCTCGTTTCGGTAAATCTTGATGCTCGCTGTGAAGAGATGGGGTATTTGAGAACAGCTTGCCTACTCCTTGAGCAAAAATACTTATTGACAGCATGCCCATCTTTCCACCCACCCAGACAGAAAGACATAATTTGCGTATACTTCTGATAACCCATGATTTGAATGGAGGAACCCCCTGCTTGTACTATGCATATGTCTCATATGAACCTTTCTGGTCCTTGAGATCTGCTTGAGAGGCTGTTCTCTTTGTCTCATTGACATCTCAGGCACAGTTGACATGGACCCAAAAGAGGACCTTCTCTGTGGCTGCTCCCAAGTTGTGGAATGCTCTCCCTCAGGAGGTTAGGGCGCCCCCCCACTCCCTTTTGTCTTTTTATTCAGCAGTTCGGTGGTTCAGTGTGGTTCGGCAGCTTGGCTGTATAGCTGTTCCATGGGCATCTCGGCTCCCCTTGCCCTTCCTCCTCTGGTGGGCACCTACTCAAAGGCAGCACCCAGAGGAGGCAGGGCTGGGAAGCCACAGTGCTGCCTTTGAATGGGTGTCCGTCAGAAGAGGCAAAGCAAGCGAAGCCGAGGTGCCCACGGAACAGCTGTGGAGCCAAACAGACAAACTGTGTCGAACTACTGAACCTCAGTTTGTGCCCATCTCTAGTTTTAAATGTTTTCTATTTCTTAATGGATTTTGAATTATTAATGTAATTCAATTTTTCAAAAATCTTTATTTTGTTTTTATTTTTATTTATTTTAACATTGTAAGCAACATTGGATCCCCTCACTGGGAGAAAGGCAGCCTACAAATGGTACAAAATAAAATAAAATAAATACTTTCATACTACTGCTAAAATAGTGGATACCATCCAATTTTGGAAACTTATCTGGGATGATGACCATTAAAAAAGTTTAGGTGGAGCCAAGAAACCTGTCTAAAACTCTGGAGAGCTTCAGCTAGCCAATGCTGAGCTACAAGGATTATAACTCAGTGTATGGCAGCTTCTTCTGTTCTTGTCTACAGCCTGGGGTCAGAGATGCAAAATCACCTTTTTTCTGGCCACCAGATCTCTCAGATCCATTCAGACTTGTGTCCCGTCAAGTTGCAGTTACTGTAGTGCACACCTGCACAAATGTGCCTCTCCACTTTGTAGGCAGGATATTCTGACTAACCCAGAAATATATATATATATATATATGAACATGAAAGGAAAGTGGCTAGAGCACTTGGGCTAAAGGTTTGCTCAGGTGTCCTAAAATCTATTGTGTTTTAAGAAAAAGTATGATACAAGACGTGATACCTCTGACATCCACAAATAGCGATTTATCTGCAAGCACCGCTTGTTCGTTGTATAATACAATAAGTGTGTCCAAGGAAGGTAAGATTTTGATCCAACTTTGAGAGACGGGGATGGGGAGAAAAAAAGGAACATTTTGTTAGAATGGGGGAAAAACAAAGCAGAAACCCAAGATCTAATGTATATATTTACCATGTAACTGGACACTGTTTTGTCATAGCTTTTAGTTAGAAAGTCCAGAAGTCTAACAGAAGTGAAAGGTTGGAGTGAGACACTGGAAATCCAAAGCACTAACTACATGGCGCAGGTCTGATGCTGTTCAAATGCTAGCAGAGTGATTGCACATCATCCAGCCTAGATTCTGTGGCTCATTACTGTGCATTATTGTGCGGCCAGTGGAGCTCTGTTAGTGTGGATGCACCACTAGAGGAGGAGAGATACACAATGCACAGGCCACACCAAGTGAGAAAGCAAATCCAGAGTTTTAACATAGTTGCCACTACTCCAGTTACACGATCATGCCCTTTCAAAAGCAATATTAATAACCTTCATTCATCTAGTTTTGATCTATGGAAAATGGTCTAGCTCTAGCACAAAAAGGAAGTCACAGTGAATATACAATGATTAACAAGCCGCTCCATATGGCCCTTGTCATGATTGGCATGCAACAATGGATACAAGTGGCAACTCATGAACCAGTGGTAATTCACCAGTGTGGTTTACACCACTGTACACCATTGTAATTTACATTGTTGGCATAAGTAACCATAATTAACAAGCAGCTAATGCAGCTCTGTAAGTATCATGCAGGCAGACATAGTTTTCTTCTTTTTACAATTTCTGCTGATGCCATGTTAGCCACCTGTCTGCCCACGAGCAACTAAAAAAATGAAACTTTCCTGCAATTTGGGCATCATGTTGTATTTGGTGAGGCCACACCGGGACAAAATGATGTAAATCTTCAACAATGGCAGCTGTTCGTTTGTTATATTTGCATCCTGCCCTTCTTCTAAGAGATCCATAAGGGTGGTAAAATCATAAAAGAGCTCCGTGTGGTAGGCTAGGCTGAGTGGCAATCATTTGATGAGATTAGAGACAGGGAACCTTTAGTCCTTCAGGTATTCCAGTTCCCATCACTCTAACCAGCAAAGGTTTATCTACCCCTTTGTAGCCCACTTGCTAAGTATTATAGATGAGCTGGGATCTGAACATTGGATTCTGACACAAAAACCTTTTTCTTTATTCGCTGCAATTCCAGAATTGTTTCAGAGATTGGACATCTTTCTCTGGGTCATAATTGGATTGATATGTTTCTCTCTGTGCATGAGATCTATGAATCTTCATTTCTCATGGAGGACCAGAAGTGGAAAATATGACGAACAGCCTTACAATAATCAATGTCTGAAGAGATTATAAGAGCTTGGTTCGTAGACAACAGCAAATCTTTGTATTATTTTAAAAGCAGCCTAAGTAACTTAATCAGGGACGTGGTGGCGCTGCGGGTTAAACTGCAGAAGCCTCTGTGCTGCAAGGTCAGAAGACCAGCAGTCGTAAGATCGAATCCACGCGACGGAGTGAGCTCCCGTCGCTTGTCCCAGCTCCTGCCAACCTAGCAGTTCGAAAGCATGTAAATGCGAGTAGATAAATAGGTACCACCATGGTGGGAAGGTAACGGTGTTCCGTGTCTAGTCACACTGGCCACGTGACCACGGAAACTGTCTACGGACAAAACGCTGGCTCTATGGCTTGGAGACGGGGATGGGTACCGCCCCCGAGTCGGACACGACTGGACTAAATGTCAAGGGGAACCTTTACCTTTACCTTTAAGTAACTTAATGGATATAAAATTTATCATTTTCAACAGAACAATGTTTCCATTTGGTAAAACTTACACATTAGTTATATTAAGTAGAATCTCTCTTGAATGTCCATCACAATCACACTTTCTTGTCCATAAACGGAATTGTGGATTATAATTTGCATTTTTGTTGCAGTCTTGGACAACAAGTAGGTCACAGTTCTGATTTCTGAGAGTAGTGTTGAACACCTTATCGTCGAATGTTACAATTGTGTCTTCACCCACCTCACATACCGCTGATAAGACAGGAAATATGATTTGTGTCAGATTCAATAGTGAACACAGATAGTGACAATTTATGTAGTGGTTAATATGCTGAAGGTTAATATTTTATATACACACACACACACACACTATATATATATATATTATGTAGTATATGTATCTCCCCTTTGGATTCAGGTTCCATTCCTTCCAATTGGTGAGATCTATAAATTTTCATTTGAAAAGAAAGGGCTGTTGTAAGTCAGAGGTAGACAAAAGCTCATAAAGCTGGATAATTGGTGTTAAATGAGTATTCACTTACCTTGATCACCTTGGGCTATCCATGAAGCTAAATCTAGGATGTTCAAGGTGTTTGGTAGTGACTTCTCATAATAAGGGACTGTGAAGTTTGGTAAAACAAACGGAGCGCAGAAAGCATCCTTGTAAAAGGTTTCCTAGAGCAGAAATAATGAACAGATTAGGATCCATATGGCTAATATATAAAATTTTATATCCATTAAGCTTGCATCTTGAATCAACATTTAAGCAGAAATACAAAAGCATGCCTATTTTTCAAATTTCCCTAACTCACCACTTTAGCTATTGAGATGTGAGAATTCCATCTAAATGCAAGAACCAAACCCTCCAACACAGAGAGAAATTGCATTCCTTTCCAGAAAGCCAGCAACAGCCCCTCAACATCATTGTGCAGGGGCTAAGGTGGGATTGGGAACATACTAGCCACAAAGTATCTCACAGTGCTTAGACTGCAAAACAGATAGCAGGGCATCTGTGAGTATGACAAGATAAACTTTAGACAGCCTGGTCACTCAGGGCGATCCTGTTCACTTTCCTCACTGTGTCATCCCTACTTTCTGCAACAGTGGATGCGGAGAAATTTGTTTGGAGAGATGGTCTTGAAATCCAATCGTAGAATCCTGTATATTGCCTTAGATCTTAATGACGGGATATGCTGAACTCCCTGTCCAAAGCTCGGCAATGCAGGATGTCACAACCATACCCCTTATAGATGGCTATACAGCCTTTGATCAAAATAAAGGTATACCCCTCCCCTGACTATTCCACTACTGAATAGCAATCACTGTTAAGGCGTTTTCCCTAAATCTGCCTCTGCAGTTTCTGCTCATTGGCTGAAATCCTGTTCCTTGGCATAACAAAAGATATAACTTTCACTCCTTCTTAGCCAGCACGTAAAGAGTTCCCATCTTTTTCCTGGTACTGAACAGAAGAATTAATACCACAAGAAAGACTGTGTCAGACTGTGACATATTTCTAAATAGTCCCTCAAAAGGAAAGGGAGTAATACGCTCCTTCCTCCCTGAAAAAAACACATCAAATGGTATAGAAAGCCAGGGAATTCTCCACTATTTGCCATCAAAAAAAGTAATGGAAGCCAAAAAGAACTGTAAACCCATACAGAAAAATATTCAAAATCAGGTTGGAACTGGTAATTCAGGATAGAGTCTATGGCTAGAATCTTATTAGCAATCCTGGAACTGAACTTCTCTGCAAGAGTAGTGCTCCATGGTTGCTCTGTTAAAAATTAAAGGACTTGTGCTTGTTCAAGGGGGTAGTGAATACCCTCCTGTACAATTGGTATAAAAAGACAGTAATGCACACAAGGAGCTGTTGACTGAACAGTAAAAACAGAGAAGATCTTGGCTTATCCTCTTTATATTCCCATACTGTACTCAGTGCTTCACCCTTGGACCACTAGGACTGCAACATGGTCTATGCTTGGGTCATTTATTGTGCAATCGATCTCGCAAAGCAAGAAGACAAACTATACTAATTCTTTGATAGAATTAAAGCACATACCCCAGGAACTTTAAAGATCACAGCATGTGTATATGGAGATGTTGCAATTATTCTCAGCATCAGCTTATGGGAAGAATTCTCCTCATAAACTGATGAAAAGCCGGAAACATAGGCAACACCATGAAGGAAGTCCATAGCCCTTGATAAAATGGAGACAGAGAAAGCAGGATTCAGTCAGAGTCTTTCGAACTAATAAACAAACAAACAAACACACAAATAAATTTGCAGCAATTAGCATAAGAATAAATATACAGGTGGTTATACCAAGAAGCACGTTTCACTATGAAGCCTGGGAGCTTTGACCACGTCAGGTTCATCTGGAGAGCTGCATGTTTCACAACTTGTCCTAGTACAGCCTTTAGTTCAATTTTGTAGTCCTGGCATTTATTGCCCCAGCTCAACTTGTTCTTTGGAAGGAAAGAAAACAAATACTTTCTTACCAAATGAATGAAATCTAGGTCTGTATCCAACAGGGTCATTATGCTAGCACAAGGTCTAGTGGCTACGGATTTATGGAGTGAGCCAAGAGTAGAATCCAGCACAGTTTTCAGTTGTACAACCAGCTGTGCAAGAGATCATGTATCCACATTGTGTCCCTTTAAGGAGAAAGGTGGGGTAAAAATATTTCAAACAAATATATGCTGGCTAAAATTTTGTTGTTTAGTGTAGTAAATTACACTAGAGTAGGCTAGTTGATTCAATGGGGCCTACTCTAACTGCGACTTATGTTGAAGTAAGTCACAGTTAGAGTAGGCCCATTTGAATCAATGAAACTTAGGGAGGAGGTAATTCACTAAATCCCTATTGATTCAGTGGGCCTACTCCAGTGTGATTTACTACGCCAAGCCACAGAATTTGGGCCACTGTATCTTAACACTTCCATTGATGGAACTGCAAAATCCAAGTCAATTATGGTTTCCTTTGGTCCGTAGAGTAACAGATGATATAGCCCCTAATTGCCTGTTTCATTGACCTCATAACATAATATCTTCATTGTATTGCTGGATTTTGAAACTTTTAATTGCAGGCCATACGTTTCTAATCTATATAACTTTTACCTATTCTGTAAATTTTTTAGCTGCCCTAAACTGATGGGATCCTTAAATAACTTCTAGCTCTCTTTGAAATATACTTGTTGAGTAGAGATGGGCACAAATTAAAAAATCAATTACCAAATTCATTAAAAAAAATAGCTAATTCCTTGATTCGTATTCATATGAATTAATGCTCCAACAAATACACATTGATGAATTTTTAGCAATTTTTGATTCATTGATTTGTTTGGCTATAAAATGCCCCTATTTCTTATTTTATCTCACACAGCTTCTGTAGTATATCTCTGTCCAGTTACTGTTATTTTTATTCTTATTTTTATTTTTAGCTTATGCTTAGTTTCATCATTGCTCTGGCACCTTTTGTTTTCATGTGGTAGTTTGCTATACAGTTTTATTATACTATTTTATTTTGATTGTGTATTTCACTGTGAACTGCCCAGAGTAGTGACATAGCACCAATGGGAGCAGTGTATAAATTCATGTAACAAATAAAAAAACAGTAGCTCTACTGGCTTGGAAAACCTTTAGTCTGGAGTAATATGTACCTCACTACTAATTAGGGATCCTTCCATAGTTTCTTTGAGGAGTGTAATGCTTTGTTATGTTATTTAGTGCATTTTTAAAAAATGTGTTTTTGAACTCTTTTATTCTATCTTAATATTTCATTCAGGGCAGCTTTGGATGCTTTGCTGAAGAGCAGCTCTCAAATCTCAAAATCAGTTAATGGCAAATGAAAGACAGTATGTTTACCCAGACTTTGAATGGTGTCACAATTCTTTCGAAACATGCTCTCCACTTCGGTCTGGCAAGCTCAGTTGCAATCATTTTGAGATGGAGTTTGGAGATATCATGGTTCATGTACATGGAGAAGTTGTAGCCCTGAACTTTCTTGTCTGTCCTAAGTGCCTCAGCGATGATAGTGAAATAAGGCAGAAATGTCTGTCCTTGGGTTTGAATCTGAGAAAAACAAGCAAACAGAAGGACATTGTTTTAATCCATATGATAATCAGTTGCTTTCATCAAGAGAACTTTCCTGCGAGATTTGTGTAAGAATTAACTCATTGATGTAGCTTGCTTAGAAAGGCGACCTAGTAAGCCACCTATTTAGTAATCTACTAGGACCACTGTGGCAGAGCTCTGTAAGAGCTTTTACGTATGCAGCATGAGCACATTAGATCTTCCAAAGAACCACTGATCTTGGAATTGATCTGTTGGTTACTATGGATAACTAATCTTTGGATAAGTGGTCATGATTGCTAGTTTCTAGGCAATTATGGGTTTAAAATACTTAGATGCCCAGGCTAGATAGGAAATCGTTTGTATTTGTGCAAATGTCAACACAATTCTTTGGTCCAATTCATTCCTGTGATGGGGTGTTCCTGCTGAATGCTGCATAACTGTGAAGAATATCAGTTATTGAGTGCCAGTTAATGAGAAAGGGGTGGACTCTGGGGAACTCGTGGCTGTTCTCCTTTGTGGATCTCTGTATTTCTACTGTGTAGCAAATAGAGAGTTTTGCCAGAAATTTAAAACTTTGCAACAAAATACAGTGGAAGATGTACTTTTGAAAACTACCTCAGTATTTACATGAGCATATTTGGTCTTCAATCAAATAGGCTACCTGAAGCAGAAAACTGTGAAGGGAGTATTTGGCAATGTATAAATGAAACTGGACCCATGTCATTCCTGCGCCACATGCATTCTGAAAACGTGAGAATATATGAGGTACATTTGATTGAATCTTCTAAATATCCAATATGAACATAGGATTGAAGAGCCAGTTTGTTTCTGAAAATGTTTGCCCCTAGCTTAAATCCACCACTCAGTTAGTGCTCAAGTCATTTCTCCTGCTCCTCTCTGACCTCCCCTTATGACAGGTTGCAGAAGAAAACTACCCATCCCCAGCTCCACTGGTGGAACCACTTCATTGGATCCTTGTGGGGGTGCCATTCCCAAGGTTGCTAAGCAGTTGGCTTAATCTACAGTAGAGGGCAAACTCTCCTGGATGACGTCACAGCTGCTTCTGAGGGGCATGACTGCCCACCATTCTTCTTCTTTCTCATAGGTGCTGGAGAGCTTGTAGAGCCTTTCCTTAGGCCAATTATAATGGCATGATGTAACCATTGTCCTATCTGAACTCTGTAACCTATCTGTATACTGTCCACTATCTGTGAGCTTGTAAGGTTAATAAAAGCACAGTCCTCCTGGGGGCAGGGCAGAATTCATTGGGAACCCATTCTGTGTTATTCTGCCTCTTCTACTAGTCACCCACCAGGAGCACTGCTGGCAGAGATCCCTGCGTGTGTGGCTGACTTCTTTAACGTCTATCTCTAAGAGACTCTTTGCTATCCTAATTATCTGGTGATCACCACAAAGCCCATCAGCCTGCTAAGTTCGTGACTCCAACAGATCCTGGCTTATGGACTTGACATTTAAACATAATTAGGAACTGCCAGGGACAAAAAATACTACTGCCCTTTATGTAGAAATTAATATTCTGGCTGATGTGACAGTCAAACTTGTAAACTCAAGAGATTCCATTCCATGATTCTGCCTATTTCTGTAACTTTTTATTTATTTTTATTGCATTAAATTTCTGAACGTACCTCCTGTGACCACCTTGAATCGCTGCTGCTGCTGCTGCTGCTGCTGCTGCTGCTGGAATGGTGGCGGCGGCGGCGGCCACTGCCGCTGCTGCTGCTGCTGCTGCTGCTGGAATGGCTGCTGCTAGAGCTGCTAGAGCTGCCTCTTGATTTAGAGGAAGATGATGAACTGCTTGAGTCTTCCTGATTTGCAAAATATGTAAGGAGAGGGAAAGCGAGAAGGAGAGCGAGAGAAGACACCATGATGTATCCTGGTGAAAGGCAGGGTGTTTTTCTCTCTGCATGCCCTAAGCTCTTAGTTTTGGAAGCATGTTGTGGCCAGAATCCTGTTGGCTGCATGCAGCACAGGTATGTGATCTGGCAAGTGAATCCATCTGTCCTTTTGGCTGTGGCACTCCTCAGCTTCCTCAGAGGAGGGAAGCAATGGCATGGCCTCTCACACACTTGGTGGTGTGATGGATGGCAAGTAGAGATGGGGGTATTCGTATACGAATATCCCTGCACAGCTGGACTCGGCAGCTGTGCAGGGAGACTCATCTTCCCTACCCCTGCCTGGAGTGGCCAGCCAAGCGGGAAGAGAGCAGCGCTCTGGGTGTGATTGGAAGGATGAACGGGATCAGCACTGCAGCAGGACCCAGGGGCTGGACCCTTGTTAAGTCCAGCTGTGTGGGGATATTCGTATATGAATACGAATACGCCCATCTCTAATTGCAAGCGAAGAGGGAGAAATCATTGCCCCAATGCCCTTACGTATGTGTTTACCCCTCCAACAGGATTCTGTCTAATGAAAAGGTATGGCATTTGGTAGGTACTATTTTTTTTTTTTGTGGTAAGGTAAAGGTTCCCCTTGACATTTAGTCCAGTCGTGTCCGACTCTAGGGGGCGGTGCTCATCCCCATTTCCAAGCCATAGAGCCAGTGTTTGTCCGTAGACAGTTTCCGTGGTCAGCGCGACTAGACACGGAACACCGTTACCTTCCCACCGTGGTGGTACCTATTTATCTACTCGCATTTTTACATGCTTTCGAACTGCTAGGTTTGCAGGAGCTGGTACAAGTGACAGGAGCTCAGTCCGTCGTGTGGATTTGATGTTACGACTGCTGGTCTTCCGACCTTGCAGCACAGAAGCTTCTGCGGTTTAACCCACAGCGCGACCACGTCCCTTTTTTTTTTGTACCTCAGCCCTAAAGAGAAAATCACCAAATTGCAGCATCAGAAAGGATGATATCATATTGACATATGTATCTTTTGGTCAAGTAATTTCTAAGCCCTATTTAATGGGGTTGCAGAAAAAATAGGGATGGGCTATTCATTTCCCAAACTTCCTTTTGGTGTTTTGTTTTTCGGAGAGGGGTGTTGTGTGGGCTTCACAGCAACAAAAAGGGGAAGAGTGGAACTTTAAGAGGTGAAGCTCTCCTTTCTGCATAATTTTCATAGAGTCCAAAATGCTATGCTGATTTTTCCTGCATCAGAGAAGCAACCTTTTAAAAAACAAGCAATGGTGTCTCTGTCTGTGCATGGCTACTCAAATACATTCTCAGAAATAAAGGGGTGAATAGTCTCTTAGTTGTAGTAGTTCTGAGGAAAACACCTACTGTATGGGAGGAGTTCCAGTTGTACTTGTCTTGTTGTTTCTCATCATTTTTGATGTCTGGTCTCTGTGGTTGTTTGCTTTGGCCAGAACCTTTCTGCATTATGTGCAACCGAAGCTTGTCACGTTTCCAGCTCTTCCTGCTATCACTGCTGCTGCCGCTGCTGCTGCTGCGGTCACTTTCACTGCTGCTTCTTTCACTACTTCTAGTGTCACGGTCCTGCTCTTCGTCTTCCTCCTTCAGTTGTCCCCATTTTGCATCCTCAAATGATGCTTTCTACAAATTTATTTAATTAATATATTTAAAATATATATACCATATTTTTCCGTGTATAAGACAACCCAATGTATAAGACGACCCCCACTTTTCCATCCCCAAATAAGAAAATTTTATCGCTGCTTTACCCGTCCATTCGGGGCTTAGGAAATGGAGGGGTAAAGCAGCCATGAAAGGGCTGCACGATCAAAGGGCTACGATCGTGAAGCCCTTTCAATGCTGCTTTACCCCTCCATTTCCTAAGTCCTGAATGGAAGGGTAATGCAGTGATGAAAGGGCTGCAGGAAAAAAACAGCTGCGATCCTGCAGCGCTTTGATCCCTTCCCCCTTCCTTCCGTGTATAAGACGACCCTCAATTTTTTATCTAAAGATTTTAGATAAAAGTATCATCTTATACATGGAAAAATACTGTATATATTTACCCTGCCTTTCTCCTTAACAAGGACCCAAGGTCCTTTACAACATTAGAAGTCAATAATTAAAAGCTAAAAACAATAAGTACAGAAACATAAAAAAAATCAAGCAAATATCACACTAAAATGGTAAACAAAAGCAAAATTTTTAAAAAAGAGTCAAAACAACAAGGTGCAACACTCAAAAAAATTCTCTCGGGCAGCTAATCACTAAGGGGATGCCTGTCTGAAGAGAAATGCTTTTGTCTGTTTGCAGAAGGATAGCAGAGATGGGTCCTGCTGGTTCTCCCATGGGAGAGAGTTCCATAGTCTGGGTACAGTAACAGAGAAGGACTGCTCCTGTGAACTCACCAGATGGCCAAATGTCCCTGTCTAGCACCCTTTGGGCTTCTCAGAAGCCCACCAATAGCTAATATATATATGGGGATTTTCAATATATATAAGGTGGGGCTTGAAAATCCCCTCTAAGAGGTGTGCTGCCCTGTTTTGAGGACTACCAGTTCCCCTATTCTTCATCTTAGCTTGCTTTTTAAATAGCAGGGTACAAGAAGGCTTTTTCAGAAAAAGAAAACTTTTTTTTGTGAGGGGAAAAATTGTGGGTGCAGCCCACAAAGATCCAGAGATGGCCATGTTCTGCTTCTGGAGACTGACCACCCTCACCATAAAATATGCTAACATGCCTTATCACCAAAACACATGCTAGCAAAATACCTGAATGTGCTTTATTCTCAACTTCTTTTCTTCATCTCTCAGCACAACTACTCTGTCTTGAGCACCTCCTTGAAGTGTGAATCGTAACTTCTCAATTGGTGCTTTTTGATCATCTGAAAGTAGATACATTTTTAACTCCACTGCTGCTTTTTCAAAGTCTTACAATAGACAGACTAAACCAAATCCCCTCCCCCCACCCCAAATGGAAACACTGATCATGTTCAAAGCAAGCTGCCACTCTTTTTGGTCCAGTGTACCATGTGAGACTGGTCTATGTTGGTGTGGGCCACTTATGACCAATAATCATGATCTGTGACCTCACTTGACATAGGTGCAAAAGAAGCAAACAGGCACTGTGACAATAATTTAGAATTCATATGGTATCCAGCTTCCTTTTGTTGTCAGGTCAAGTTTCAGTAGGACTTTACAAAAATAGACAACTTTGGAGAATACAGGCATATAAATCAAAGGACATCCACATGGCAGGAACACCACTGAGTCTGAGCCTTTATCCTGTCATTGCAGGACAGGGCTTTACACCTGATCTAGCAGAGAGCAAGAAACCGATTCTAGCTATGTATAGAAGATGTAGCTCTGGATGAAGCAAACAGGTGATCCAGGCCATCTTCCAACAGCACAGAATAACCTATGCTTAGAGGGCTGCTCTTTCATTTTCTGTGCATGCATGCATGCATGAATGCATGACTGTGTGAAGATAGGTATATGTATATGAATGTGTGAAGAGCGTGATTTAACATTGTGCAGGACAGAGAGAAGGGAGGTTGATTGAGAGCAAAAATAACCTAGTCTTGGATAGATTCAAAATGAAAGCAGGAACCCCCAAATGTCCACAGTTAGTCACAACAGATCCATCAAAAGCAACTTCCAATTCATTCCATTCATTCAACAGAAATGGAGTCATCTCCATTTGCCTGTTTTAGCTAGACTGGTGCTGGTGCATTTCAAGTGTGCTTACCACATTTCATCCTTCTCTTAATACTGAGAGAAGCACCACTATCAAAGTTGGTTAATTATGTTTTCAAAACAAAAGAATTTGTTCTTTGGCGAAGCAGCCATGGAGTCACTCAGTGCAAGGAATATCTAAGTTCTTGATCTTAAAAAAGAAATCTCTTCAGAATCCATCACTGGGTGGAATATACCTATCACAAACATGTGTCACTAGTTTCACCGTACTATATGTTGTAAAGGAGCCTGTGAGAAATTATAATTGCATCCATACCAGTGATTCTGAACCTTTAAAGTTTCTGTCTGAGCCATAAAACTGAAATAGAGCAGATATAAGACTTACTTTGCCTCAGGGTTAGTTTCAAAGTGTGTTCACCAACGATGTTGTAGAGGGAGTCACCTAGCATGCATCCAGAATATGCATTTGACCACTTGACACAGGCCTCACATCCAAAGGTACATGTTTCAAAGCACATTGTCGTTTGAACGGAATCTGAGTGGCGTTGTGACTGTGCTTCTGCTGACTCAATAATTGTGTCCTGGATTTGTTAATAAGGAACATATCTAAGTATCAGCAGGCGTGTATCCCCTCCCCCTTTTGAAAAAGAGAAAGATCAGCAACTATCTTGGTACCTACATGATGAACTGCATCAAGTTACATTCTGCTTCAATAGCATGCACAACAAACACTACGTGATCAAAATGTTATCCCCAAGCTGTTACAAGTCAATGTGTTGGATTCGAACATCAGTGTGTTTAAGTAGACCCATTGAAGTCAATGGGATAAGTTACTCAGGATTTTGATGGGTCTGCTGTCAGTCTAGCTAAGTCTGGATCCAACCTGAAAGGATTTAGTCATTGATAAACTGGAGCAGGGCCACTTGTTTTATTTGGCATTAAGAATTGTTGTATTCCTCCCTGAAACAATAAGCACTGGTTCCTTATATATCAAATCTCCATTCTAATTGCTGAACTATCGAACAAATCCCACAGCAAGAACTTTGAATGTTCTAGAAATCTGCTATTAACTGGCAGTATTTCGTGGTAAGTATATTGCTTTTCATCTATGCTTTGCAGGCTTCTACATTCACACTATGATACAAGTGTTATTGTGAACTAGTAGGTCCCTTGGCTTATAGTACTATTAATTAGAACCCATCATCACACTCGGTTTACTCTTTTTCGCTTCTACATTTGCCCTTTTTGAAACAAAGCATTGTGTCTAAAAGCCCAGTATGAGTTACCTCTATTTCATCCTGTTTTAGTGGTCTAGAATCAAAGGCCTCCTTCATTATATTAGACATTGACTGAGGGAGAAGAAGAGGAGTTGACTTAGCAAGTGTCTCTTCAATATTGTAAGTGATGGCAGATGTGTGAAAACTGCAGGATAAATAGAGAGAGAATTATTGTGTTAGATGTCTGAGGATGTTAAAAAGAACTGAGTTATATCTTGCAATATGGGCTTCTTAAAGAAAGACTGTTTCTTGTGAATTGCCCCACACATGGTCATGGCTGGTCATATTTAAAACAAAATCAAGAGTGTATAATTTATATGGGTGACATATTTAGACTTAGCTTAATGATGACATCAAATGTTAACAGAGTGTGTCAAGCCCACTGCTTCAGTTCTTTCCACCATGACCACTGGGTGTGGGTTACCTATTTCCAAAGCTCAGTGTAGGTTTTTGTACTGTATGGGGTATTACTACAGAGAACTTACAAACAAAGGATAAGATAATAATAAAAAAAACCCTCTGGTAAATCAATTTGTAATGGCGAGTGTGCTTATTCCATATGGTCAAGCTAAATAGGAAGATGTTTCCTAGGTCACAGAATCTGAATCATCAGCACTCTGGGGCTGTTCTTTTACTATGAGCAAAGTAAACCACACTGGGCAAATTCTGTTTACTGTTGTGGCTGCAGGAAAAAAAAATCAGTCAACTAATTAGTTAAAGCAACATTACATGAAAAAAAAATCTTACAGTGTTGATATTTCTGGTGTATGTAATATTGCCAGGATACTGTAATGGTTACGGTCTTGAATTTTTAAGATCCTTAGTTATGCTCACTGAACAATTGTGGAAAAGTTGCTCTCTCTTATCCAATCCTATCCTTCCCACTTATGATGAAGATAAAATTAACTAAATCCATGGGTACAAATGTGAACAACTGTTATTACATTATCATTCTTTTCAGCCATTTACCTCACTCCTATTAAAAACAAATACATGTTTCACAGTTTGCTGCAGCTATGCTCTATGTATCTTTCTCCCCAAAAGCACTAAATCCAACAGGATTGTTCATATATAAATTGGCATAAAGGTTACAGCTTCTGCTAGGTATGCAACAATAGAAGAGTTTTTAATACACAGCATTTTTATAAGGAGTTTTCTCCTTATATTCAACTAAGGAGTGCCCATTGTGATAGGTGGGGTGGGGTTGGAACAGCTACCAATGGTGGACAGGGCCAGGGTTACAAGCAGAACCAGAGGCAGAAGTGGGCACACTAACACACTCACACACAGGAAGCCAAACATACATTCACACATACACATAGATAAAGACTGTAAGGAAAGCATTCACTCAGATGCTGACTGACCCTCTGCCTCTGGAAAGAAAACAGACAGAAGTGGTCTGGCTGGGGGCTGCTGGAGCTTAGCAACCCTGTTTTCCTAATGGACTAGCCTTCATGGGTGCTATGAATGTGGACATTTTGTCCATGAGTACATACATGTCCAGTTGATAGGGTTCTTTAAAAGACATTAAACCCAGACATGTACAAATACACATTCAAGTTTCATAATATCCACTCATGCCATTGCCTTAGGGTTGTTTTTGAAATGCTGATGTGCTGAAGTGACCTGTCTGGCTGTGAACTGGAGGCCGGGGTGTTCCCACATTGAGCCTTCTGTGCTTCACAATTGGTGAGGATGCTGAGACACGTAATCTGCTCTGCCTGAAAGGGCAATTTGCATTCGTTTCATCTCTCTCTCTCTCTTCCTTTTGTCAGTGCCTGCGGTACTGCTGAGGGTACCACAGAGAACACGATGTTGTGCTTCTGTATGAAACAAGCCATATTAATAATAATAACGCACCATCACCTGTGGGTTTTGTTTTCTTCCTAAGTTCTCTCTTTCTGACAAAGCACATGACAGGCACATTCCATGCTAAGCTTAGCTAGAACCTTCAGGAATAAAAACGGCAACAAAACTGCATTTAAGAAAAGTGGTGGGGATGAAAGAAGCAGCAAGTCAACTTGCGTTTTACAATGGCTTATCTGGGCGGAAGAAATTAAAAAAAATGTTCACTTCACTCATTCAATAATTTAAATCATCACCAAATTGCAGGCTATGACTCCCAAGTGGAAGTCATTGCCATCCTACACCTGTCCTCCCTTCCTTTTAGTTTTATTTCAAAGAATAATTATAGAATCATAGGATAACTGAGTTGGAAGAGACCTATAAGTCCATCGAATTCAACCCCCTGCTAAGTGTAGGAATAAGCAAGTCAACTTCTTCTGCACTGCACTGTGAAGACTGAACAAATACAGCTGGATCATTCATAGATTATGTATGTCACTGTCTGCAGAATCACACAGGACAGTATAAATTAGTTGCATAACAGCCAATTCTGGTGCTTTCTGCAGAATAAACATTACAAGGAAGGCCTAGAGTAGGAATATTTCTGTTGTATGTGAGCCATGCTGAAAGGGAAATAAAAAGGGAGGATTGCACATTTCCAATAGAAAGGTGCTCCATTATCTATATTACCAAAATCTTCCACTGACATAATGCCAAAATCCTATTGCATAAATTATTCCTGCATAAGGGTAATGGTGCCACCAGCAGGCAGAGATTACTGTTAATTTAAGAGTTCCAGCCTTGATTTGTGTATGTGTGTGTGTCACCCAGCATGCCAACAACTTGCCTACAATCAGGTTCATTGACAGCAAGTCCCTCTGGTGACCCTCAGGACTGAAACAGGAACTGTATAATTGTATTCTCGAAGGTTTTCACGGCCAGGATCTGATGGTTGTTGTAGGTTTTTCGGGCTGTTTGGCCCAAAACAGAACACGGCCAAACAGCCCAAAAAATCTACAACAACCAACTGTATAATTGCTGGCATTGTCATCTGGGTGAGTAATTAAGATAGTCCGGGTCAAATTGAATGAGTATATATTGAGTAGTAAAGCACATATATATGAATCACTTTCAATGCATTCCTTAGTGGAGGACCTCCTACTGAGATTTTGGTTTGTTTCCTTGCTTGTTTTCCTTGTGTGCAGAGCTGTTAGGAGGGATTGGTGGATGCTGGATGAGATATGGAGCAGGTAGGAAGCCTAGCTGAGCAGCTTAGTCAATAGTAGGGACAATTTTTCAAGACAAAAAACCTGAAGTGCAATGGTGAGTTTCTTTATGTGAGTAAAAGTACATGAAATATGGGTAAGTAAATGGGATCGATTTCTCATTCAAAATGTGTGATAAATTACATGAGAACAATATAGCCCAAATGGCACTGGGCTGACCACCTTATGCACCTTGGTTTCATTATCTGCTTGGCGATCCTGGCTTCTCCCAAATGAGAGTAATACTTGCAGAAAGTGAATTAATCACATTTGTGATCAATCACATAAATAAGATACATATGGGAACTTTTTATTTGTCCCATTCATGAGAGCAGTACTTAAGATCCATTTTTCACAGCTTGCTAGAGCAATACATGATATATTTTGGATAGTGCATTCTCTGGCAGATTTCCATACTCTTGCTTTAATCTCCAGAGTTTGGTTTTCCAGAAGGCTAATTTATGCACTTACATCTTTTCTTGATGTTATGAAGAAAAATAGGATCTTAAGTGCCCATTTGTTGGTTCACTAAACATTGCAAAGATAAGCTGCCCAGTAAGGAGCTAAAACATCCTGCATTTGCACTATTTATGACACTCATTAATTTCAATAGGATTGTACTAAGGCATCTTTAATGGCAAGAAGCTATGAAGAGTTCTAACTGGGGCTGTCACCCAATTAAATGAACCACTGCAGAGACTGATTAATAAATGCACTGATAGCAGGTCTACACAGGGTAGATGGGGAGATTGGTTGATTGATAAGCAATTGGTGGTTCTGTTTTCCCTTGAGAGGTATATCTGGTGCCTTCACTGCTATGTTTTAGATGCCTCAGGAAGACATCATGATATCTCTTACTCAATTCGGTCTGGATTTAGCCATACTGAGAGAAGTCCCATTAACAGAATACTTTAAAGCTTATTGACTTTGATGGGTCTACTCTAAGTAAGAATATGTCTGAATTCATCCCACTCCCGTTCTTCCATTTGAAATGAACGCTTAGAAGTCAAAATATGGAAATATATGTTTGCTCACAAGAACTAAAAATTCTACATTTTACAGCAACAGAGGATCATATAGTTGAGTACAAACTTTGCAAGAGACTTATGAAAATGTAAGTATACAGGAATTTCAGGGCAATGCCATTATGTATGATAAAAGTGATACCTCATATTGAACTTGCATCATATTTTTTGACACGCATACCAAGGAGTAACTACAGTTCTCTGTAGGCCTTCGACTAGAGTCTACTGTGTTTCCCCAAAAATAAGACAGGGTCTTACATTAATTTTTGTTCCAAAAAACGCATTAGGGCTTATTTTCAGGGGATGTTTTATTTTTTTCATGCACAACAATCTACATTTATTCAAATACAGTCATGTCATCTTCTTCTGGTTGCTGCACAATGGTGGAGGACGAGGTTTCACTTAACTCGGGCTTATTTTTGGGGTAGGGCTTATATTATGAGCATCCTGAAAAATCATACTAAGGCTTATTTTCAGGTTAGGTCTTATTTTCGGGGAAACAGGGTACAGGTTTAAGAATGTAATCTTTTAAGAAATTTGTCTAATTACAGAGCTCTATTTCACAGAACTCTAGTTAAATCTATAAATGTATACTTTATACCTCCATAGTTTTAGCTGGACCATTGGACATAAGACCCCCTCATCCCATAGCCTTTAATTTGCAAAACTTGAACAGAGTTGTTAATGATGGGACTTGCAGTAAGCTGGACACAACACTAATGTTATACAACTACTCTCATTACCCTGAACATCAGACAATAGCAAAAATAAACAAATGAAGGAGATTTGCCTCTGTATTTGAGGAGTCTTGTAGTGCAGTGGTTAAACTGCTGTACTGCAGTCAAAACTGTGCTCACAACCCGGGGTTCAATCCAAGGCAGCCGGCTCAAGGTTGACTCAGCCTTCTATCCTTCCGAGGTCAGTAAAATGAGTACCCAGCTTGGTGGGGGTGGGGGGCAATGTGTAGCCTGCAGAATTAACTTGTAAACCACCCAGAGAGTGCTTTAAGCACTATAAGGTGGTATATAAGCAGCACTCTTTGCTTTTTTGCTTTTGCTTTTTATAGTAAAACATGCATCCATACATTCATCCATACATTCAGCTGTTTTGGGAAAAGGCAGCCAGTACAACCTACCTTAGAGAAACAATATCAGTTTCCTTCTCACATGGTGGAAGTTCAATATGGAAGGTCTTTTCCTTAATATTCACAATGATATCAACATCCACAGGAAGGTTTACAGTCAGTCTGGCATTTGCTTCCAGCACAGCTTGAATTTCAGGTGTCACGACTCCCACCGTCAACAACATATCCTTCAGAATGCTAACCATGTAAAATGAACAGCATGGTTAATTCACAACTACACAATAAGGATTTAATAAACACAAGAGGGCACTTTTGTAATTTTGCTTACCTAAGTTTCCCCTTGGTTTGTAGCTTAATTTCGGCATTGAGCATGTCTGGCAAAGTCAACTGTGACTTTGGCTCTGGTGTCATTGACAACTGAACTGTGTGAAAGGAAGTACATAAAATAAACATAAATATATGGTTTATGTTAATGTATTGTTAAATTTATGTATTAATGTATTGTTAATGTATTAATGTATTGTTACATTAAATATGGAATCTACAAAATATAAAGGAGGTGTTTCAGAAGTTGTATTTTTTCTCCTAAAAGAGGCATGAAACTAAAACATGGTGCTTTCATTAGGCATTCTGTGTGGGAGATCGTATTCCATAGCCTTACCACTTCCAGCCAATTTTGTGTGAGAAACATGAGCCAAGCTGATTTGCCATGGGAGTCCAGTACACGTAAGTGCAAGGAGATGGACCTCTGCAGACATAAAATTCTTTTCCCACTGAAGAGTCTTATGATTTCTGAGGACATCCATAAATTCTTGGACAGAGGAAACAGCTGTTTTCCCCTGGTATACCTGAAAAGATAGATTTGTCCTTTTTTAAATAAAGGGAACTTGAATGGCAGTGATTGCTTCCCAGAAAAAAGCCCAGTCAAAATGAAGAATGTTGCAGTGCTTAAAGAAGGGAAAGACCAAAAAGGGGACGGCGTATTTAAGCTTATGATATTGAACCTGACAGTGATGTCAAAAGAGGTACCTGGAATATTTCCTGTATTGTATCAAGCTTCATTTTCCCATGAATGATTTCTTGGTCGAATATTTTCAGATATGCTCCTACAATAGGAGTGTCATGTGGTATCTTCTGATCAGAGAGCTGCAGGTGACAAGACATGTACTGAAGTGTGTATTTATGATTTGTTCAAATGGTTAAGTATTATCATTCCACCTGCAATGATTTGGGGGTTGCATGGAACATTTTTTAAAAACTGTGATATCCAGCAGTCATTATACAACCAACAACAACAGCAGTAAACAGTGGAAATGACATAAGTGGAGGAGAATGTGTCACACAAAAAATTCCAACCCAGTCCATCAAACACCTGCTAGACAGAAGAGATTTCAACTTAGGATAGTGGTTTCCAACCTTGGGTTCCCCAGAGGTCTTAAATATAAGCTGGGCTGGCCAGGATTTCTGGGAGTTGTAGTCCATAGACATCTGGGGATCGAAGGTTGGGAACCACTGGCCTAGGAGATCAAAGTCTTAACCATTTGCTGATAGGTAGGGATAGGGGCCAAGCAAGCCTCCTGAATTAGAGAATTCCACCATCAGTGTGAAACTGTAAAGGCTCTTTCCTCTGTTCCAACCAGCCATGCTGTGGCCACTGGAGAAGCTGGTATGATCAAGCTGGCATGGAACATATCCTGGGCTCAAGCCATTTAGGGTTGTAAATGTTTATAGCATTCATATGATTACCGCATATTAGATTTATTTTGGTCATTTACCATATCTTGAAGCTGCTTGGTATCAGGATCCCAACTGCCACCTTTGCCAGCTTCGTGAATCTTTTCTAAGAGATTAGGTAATCCTTGTGTTCCTATGCCCACCTATGTTGGAAAGTAAAAGAGAATTACAATATTTTAGCAGTACATTGCTTTTAGACATTTTCATCAATTAGCAGCTTGCTTTTTACAAATTAATTGATTACATTTCCAGTGCAATGCTATGCATACCTACTCAGAAGTAAGCCCAACTATATTCACTGGGCCTTATTCTGAGGTAGATATGTGTAGCAATGCAGTCTCAGTATATTTAAAACCTTTAGGAAGGTTTTTAGGAATCCCACAGATGTTTGTGTATGTGTTAGCTTACATTAAACCTCACTGACCTCAAGATGTCCATGCTCAAGAAGGGTTATGCAATAAACAAAACCTGTAATCTGTTGTTAGGGTGGAAATGGCTGTTCATCAACTGCTCTATTTTTTAATTATCAGATTTCAGATTATGGACTCTTCCTACCTCAGATAAGACAAGAAGTTCAATGATCATCAGTAGAGATAGGCACAATTCAGGTCATTGTACTTCGTATGAAGCACACTGCACAACACCACAGGTGCCACTCGGACTCATCCCTCTTCCCTCCTGGCTAGTTGGCCCACTCACCTTGTGTTGCATGCCGCTCGGGTCCTCCCTCTTTGGCGGCACATCAGTCCAGCCAAGAGCTTGGTCTGCCCTTCCCTGCCCCCTCTGGCAGCCAACCACTCCATGGCTGCGCAGGGGCAGCCTCCTCATCCTGAGGAAGCCTCCATCCTCCGTCCTGCCTCCTCATCAGAGTGGTCGGCTGCCAGAAGAGGCGGGGAAGGGCAGGACAAGCTCCTGTCCAGACTGAAGTGCCACTGGAGAAGGAGGACCCCAGCAGCACGTGACATAAGGTGAGTGGGCCAGCTGACTGAGGGGGATAGGGGGATGGGTCATATGAAGCATGATGACTTGAGTTGTGCTCATCTCTAATCATCAGTACTGTGGGAGATTATTTTGATACTGACTTCATCATTATCAATCAATTGGAAATGATTCACAGTCCATGAAAGCCAAAATATATGATAGCTGGGGGTTTAGATGATGCTAATAAACAATATTTCTATTCATTTGCTGTATGAGAAAGTTGGCCAAAACCACATGTACAGCTTTGCACCATGAAAGATTTATCAAAAGTACAGATTTTAGTCTGTAATTCAGGTTGGAAATTAAGGGTGGAGAAATTCCCAGTTACCTCTAAAGGAAAAATGGTGTAGCCCAGAAAAGTTGCCCTGAATCTGGTCATTGCAAACGTTGGGATCATGCTTCCTTCTTTATGGATAAAGACTAATTTAGCTGTCGCTCCAGCCATAAGAGATTCTAAAAAGATAAATAAAACAATGCACAAGTTTACAGCTTTCCCATTTCAGAATGAAAACATATGTTAATATTCTAATGGCTTAAAGCAGTGGTCCCCAACCTTGGGCCTCCAGATGTTCTTGGACTACAACTCCCAGAAGCCTTCACCACCACCTCTGCTGGCCAGGATTTCTGGGAGCTGAAGTCCAAGAACATCTGGAGGCCCAAGGTTGGGGACCACTGGCTTAAAGTGACCACAACATCTTTGCAAAAAGTCAAAAACATTCTAGAAAAATCACAAAAACAAACAACGGTGAGATAGACTATCATAACTCAATAATGTGGGCTTGGCAGTCTTGTCAGATTTGGACTTGTGAAGTTCTGTCATGTTCTGGGCTTGCACCAATAACATATGGATATGTGTACCATTGAGTAAGGTAAGGGAATAAGTTCTTGGCAAATTTTTGGAATGCGGTACCACTCAGCATGTTGTTTGCATGTGGAAGGCCACAGGTTCCCTTGTACCTCTACCTTAAGAAGTTGTTGTATAGCTTTTCCGTTAATGGTCTTGGTGTGAGATTTAGAGGACTGCTGGTTTACATAACCATATTAGATGCCCCAATGTCTGTGATTAACTGTCTGGCAGCAGGCAAGCAATATTACAACTTCCACCTATTGTTAAAATTCCAATGCATTCACAATTAGTCATAAAAGCGTATTATCAAAAAACAGAAACAAAACAAAACCTAGTTGTAACTAATTCCTTCTCCCAATAATGCAAGCATAACCACATTACTTTGTATGCAGTTGTAACTTAATTAGGGATAGCATCTTGTTAGTAGTTGTTATTTTTATGTGGCTTCATGAAATGGTGCAGAGGGAATATCATATAGCTGAAGCATGAGCTTATGCTGTGTCTAGTGCTGACATTTCATGTGCTGCATGAAATTTCAGAATCTTGCAGAATTCAGTTGGTTTTTTTGAAGTAACTTCTGGGAATTCCATGAAAAGGGAAAACAAAAAATTAAGTTTTTGAAAAACAATCTTATTATAAAGGCAACCAAGTGTTTTGGGAGGATCTTGAAACTGTAATTAATTATGTTAACAAACTCTTGACATCAGATATTTGCCATGCAAAATCTCTCACAGCATAATGAAAAGGAGCGGGATAATGAAAGAGATTTGCTAACTGTTTTATAGAAATGGCAGGGCTATTCTCGTCATGGGCTATTTCTAATGTATGTTTCTGGCCTAAGACTCTGTACATCTTTGAAGTAAATAAATAAAGAAGTAGATGGGGATCATTTTGATGCCTGCCTTCACAACACCTTGTTCCATCTTTATTCTCTCTGTAGAACAATTGCATTGCTGTGTCTTCCTAACTGTACAGAATGCAGAAGGAAAGCAATGCATGCTGAGGGATATATATAACAATAAACAATAAATATTAAACAATATATATTAAACAAACCAATAGTATTTTTTTTCTGGGTTGCTGCCATGAGGGGAATTTAAGTGACCTGCATATGGTTATCAAATGTTTTCATCATTTTGCATCACATAATCAACTCTTAGAGCATGCCCCTTACCTCTGAATATCTGGAAGGCCAGTGTTCTACTGTATCGATGACCAGCTGAAGGTTTGATTTTTCCATCCAGGATGCTGAAAGCCTGTCTGCAGTCAGAAGCTCTGGGGAAAATGCAGGTAAGAGCTCTCATATAAACACTTGTTGTTTATATAATACGGTACTCATTTTAAAGAAAATCAAAATTCTTGTTAAGTCTTACATCCGTCTGAATTCAGGACCTGTGAATCTAGCCATTGCCTTCAGGGTTGTGTAGATGAAATTTTGCACCTGCTTGCTGGGTTCTTTTAACATAGCTTCAGCCAAATTCATCAATATACCAAGAGGTGGGTTGCTTTCAAGGAGACACATGGCAGCATGCACTCTCACTGTAGGGTTGAGCGCGTGGTCCATGACTACTGGAAGGAGGATTTCTTGGACCTGGTAAAAATAGATAGAAAATATGAACATCACCCTCTTATTTTTCTCTCTCATCCAACGGCGTGTGAGACATTTGGCTCATAATGGCTTAGAAAGCAAGAGCTTGGATTTGTTCAGCACATCTTTCCCTTTTCCTCTTTGAGCACCAGTGCTCAACCCAATAAGTTACATCAGCATCCAGTTATTTTGTGCATACAGTGACAAAACAACAGTAGTCAAATGGTTGGCTGGAAACATGGAGATTTGTGTGCTGGTACTGTACCTGAAATAGGTACCACTATGGTGGGAAGGTAATGGTGTTCTGTGTCTAGTCACGCTGGCCACATGACCACGGAAACTGTCTACAGACAAACGCTGGCTACATGGCCTGGAAATGGGAATGAGCACTGCCCCCTAGAGTCGGACACGACTGGACAATTGTCAAGGGGAACCTTTACCTTTACCTTACTGTGCCTTTATGAACTACGTTCTATTTATTTATTTATTTATTTATTAAACTTGTGTGCCACACTGATTAGTGGTAAACACTACATTGGGTGGTTTACACCTCAAGTAAAAAAAACCGGAAATAAGTAAATCATTAAATAATATACTAAGAAACAAATACCACATATAAACAGTCTGACCACCACATTCTCTACCTATTCAAGTTTCCAGGACAGTTTCAAGGGAAGCCCCATGTAGAAAGCATTACAGTCAATCCTTGAGATCAGGAGCATTCTTTTCCTCTATTATGGTGTTTTTTTGTAAGCAACTTTCACTATTTCCACTAATATTATTGTGCCCGCATCCACTTATTGGCTGCAAGTTTTAAACATGGATATTGTTGGCTACTACCTTTCTCAATATCTGAGTTCTTGCAAGTCATTTCCCCTAGTATGGTGTGCATATAATTTCCCCTATTCTCATTGATATAAATTTTTGTGTCCAGTTTCCTGTGATATATGCTTTTTAATATTCAGTTTTGAGTGACCAACTAGTGTATAGAATTTAGTAAAGGGTGAATTTCACAGCACAATGGTGCTTCATTTCTCTTACTGCTTCTGGAGGTGGAATCAGAAAAATTCATATAAAAATGTGGACCAAATGATCATCATTGTTCTCACTACTGAATGCAACAAGTCTTTGGAAAAGAAAAGAAAAAGTCACATCATCACAGTCAATTAGTGATAGACAAAATCCAGTAGGACGGCCATATCTGTGGGAATACCCGCAGTTTCACTTATCCACTGCCCGAAAATATTAAATTTTAAAACCCAGAAACATGTTTTTCCAAGGTGTATTAGCAAAACTGGCCACTAGAAGGAACCAGAGAGTATACTGTATATAGGATTTCTATATCCACACTTTCCAGCATCAGTGAGGGGACTTGGAACCGATCCCCCATGGATACCACAGTCCTCCTGTATAACTTAGCAGCTACTTAATGTTGGTGATGCAAATCCTTCCTCTCTGAAACTCAAGAAAATCTTCTTACCCGTCTAGGATCTTTCTTGGCCATATTTCTTAGAGCCAGTAATGCATTATACTGAACCCTGATATCAAGAGAAGATGCAGCATTTGAGATGAACTTCCGGATAGGCTTCCAGAGAACAGGCTGTCCAACGTTTCCAAAGCACTTCAGAACCAGGATCATTCCTTCCACATCAGATTCTCTCACTGCTTTATTTGCAAAATCAATCAGAAGCTATTTTTTTTTAAAAAAAAGAACAAGAGTCAAAATCATGTTGGTCTCAGTGTTAGATGAAGCCCAGAGGCAATGTGATCTAAATCCAGAAACATTAATGTGCATGATGTTGTGGTATAGGACTGAAACCACTCACAGAAAAGAACCACAAGAAGTGGAATAGACTATGAGTTTGTGCTGGCATGTGGATGTAGGGACACCTGGCATGACCAGCATCTTATGCTATTCTACTGGAATTTCTGTTTTCTATCCATACCAGATGAATTGACACACTTTGATCTAGTCGTAAATCTGTAATTCAAATCATTATGCTCATTAATAACAATCTGCTGTTAAATTAGTAGTAGATTAAATATCACTAACAGCTACCTAAAGTACATAAGATGGGGTTTCAAAAGGAAGTGCTTTGACTGTCTTTTTGGAGGGAATGAGAGAAGAAAGGCAGGATAGAAAGAAATCCATCAAATACAGTTCCATATTGTGATATTATTGTTAAAGCATGAGCTCCATTTTATCCCAATGGCTGAATAGCCCAATAATATTTGTTTTGGTAATATCACTCTGTGGGGTTTAGTGACATTTTGCTGAATTTAAGAGGTCTTATCCAATGTGTTGTTGCAATAACTTACTGAAATGTGATAGTGTGAACACCATCCTGCTCTCCTGCTCTTGATCAGGCAAACTTAAATCTATTGATAAGAAAATGTGACTTGCTTAGGAAAGATATGGGGGAAAGCCCCCTGTGGAATGTTGTTTCTAGGAAAACCCACCATCTGTTAATGAATAAATATGAATATCAACCAATTTCAAAAGTCAATATGTATTATCAATAATATTCTATACAAATGAAGATGATATAAAGGGCTGAATTCAGTGCTGGAATTCTGCTCATGCAATGATGTAAGTTGGGGAAAGGTCCGTTCCCACTGCAGTTCATCAGAATACTGCCCCCCCAAACACTTAAGCGGACTGGAATACCTCTAGAGAATGCATTAAAGCAGTTTTAGACTGTCATATCCAACACAGACTGTTAGAAATGAACACAATAATACTGATTTCCATGATATCTTTGAGAAATGTCTTCTCTGGACAATTTGGGATACTTATGCTAGATAGCACAAGACAGAATTCTAAATATGTGAGACGATGGGAGAAGATGAAAAATTATAAGCTTAAAAGAACTTAGATGAATTTACAGTAAAAAATACTGGATAGAAACGTGACTGCTTAAATGAACAAACAAATATGCCAGTGTCTTATGACTGTTTCAGACAAACATGCTATTGAAGAGCTAAAAAAACTCCATACTCTGTTACCCCCTCTCTATCACATTCTTGTTTCACTCTCAGTGTTGGTAGTCAGTGTGGTATGATTCCACACCACTGTGGAATCATACCACACAGAGTTTCATTTAAAAGTTCCTAGACATAGGATGAGCTAGCCTCCTCCCTTTTTCCATCCTCAGAGGAAAACATGTTATGAAAAGCTGGCATGATACCTTGAGATGTTTTTCAGGGCATGTGAGTGAGGCGGAGCAGTATCTGTTAAGTAATGACGAATAGGCCAAGAGGATAGATGTGCGGTAGAGGCTACTGGGTCCTTTGAGAACTTCTGTCACAATGATCTGCAGAGAGAAGAGTTGGTCGCTGACATAATTAATCATCACAAGGGCAATAAACAGAAAGGAAATGTTTTGCAGATATTTAACATATGCATCAATAAAATTAGATGCAAATACATAGGAACACATGGGGATTAAAGCACAGTCAGTACATGTAACAATTATACTGCTTTGCATCAATGTAGTGTTCCACTTAGGGATGAGAAAATCAATGGATTTTTATTTCACCAAATTCCTCATTTCTCTGGTTGCAAGTTAATTTCACCTTAAGTGTATATTAATTTGCAAACATGACAAAATCTGTCTCAATGTGCAAATGTATATGTATTATTCTGTGCATTGGATATGCATTTATGTCCCCCTATGATACACATTTCTGTATAAACATTTCCTACATTGAACATTTGTTGAAAGCATTTGTTCTAACAATAATGTGCTTTGTGTGCAATTTGGGCTATTATGGACATTACTGTGAGCACTTTCCCTTAATGTACACATTTTTGTGCACATTTTTGGAGTTGCATACCGGACACTGGCATGCCAGTGTTTTGCAGTTCATTTAGAAGTCTAGCGGGGTCCGAATTTGGTAAGATCATGCCAATGTATGGCCCTCATGAATCTATCCTGCGTCCTTAACGTTAAATCAAAAATTAGTTCCAACTATAGCAGACCTACTGAATTGAGCCTTCAATGAATCTTTCAACAGGTAATTTCAATGTCTGCTCTATTCAATGTTACTAACATTGAATTTAAACCTTTGTTGGAACGGTTCCCAGCCTTTCTTCCAAATACAGTACCCAGATCTCAGGCAATTGTTGGCTAAGGTCTCAGGGAATTCCTATGCTTCTCTAGGTCTCCAGCAACACTGGGGAAGGAGAAAGTTTGATTTCTGTGTGTCAAGCAGTTTCAGAGCTTGGGTATCTATCTGTAATCATTCCCAGGAAGCTCCAAACTCACTGTTCCTGCATATGCAAGACTTACTTTCTCCCAGCCCATGCCTGCCCCACTTCTGTGATGCCACAAGGGTCCTTCCTTATACTATTAAAAGGACCATGGTCTCAGATTTTAGTATCAGAATCTCAAAGAACAAGATGTGGCTGATTTGGCAGCCTTACTTACAACATATTAGTGACGTTATTCCAGTCATCCTTATAACTGCTTTCTCAAACATATTAACCTTAAATGCCCCACAAGACAGACAAAGGATGGGGTGCTTAAAGTCCAGGGAATGTATGGCAGAGGCAACATTTGAACTAGAAAATGTTGGTTTATTTTCTTCACTGATATGAACACCAGAGCTCAAGATGCAAAAATATCTTCCAAGGTTTGACAAATTAATTTGAACCCAATCAAACTGATTTAAAGGCAAAGAACATCCATGACAACATTTTGAAGTTAACAGGACCCATAAGATGGATCACCCCCTTGGCTTACAGTGCCATATGAAACATATCAATAATAACAGTCACATTTATAGGAGACTCTGGCCTACTTGATAAGCTTGCTACCATTTGTGTATTTCCTCATCTGTCTTTCCTCTTCCACCCCCCATGGTTTTCAACATTGGCAGGCTTTCTTGTCTGCAGATGTAAAGTTATGCAGCCCCATGATAGAATTCATGATTTGCACAGCTTTAATTGCTGTGGGCTGGAGATGTCCATGGGCTGGGCCAGTGGCCAAGGTAGTGTGGTTTAGTCTGTTAAAAGAGATAGGACCAGTGGGAACATTTAAGTGTGATAAAGGTGAGGGGATCTCTCTCTCTCTTCCAGAAAAAAAAAAGCTGACTACAAAGAAAACATGTGGCATGATTAAAGCTCTATAAGGACATGGGGAATCTACATGACTGGTGAGCAATGCTGTTTTAAACTCTTGAAGTACCTTAGTGACTGTCAAATAATGAAGTCATGCTCTGTTGTCCCACCCGAGTCTTGTTTTTTTTTTAAGTTCTGTTTGAGAAATGACCACAAGCATAGGACTATGATGCAATTTGTATTTTTTACCATAGCTTCTTCTACTACTTCTTGAGATGCATTGCAGAAATGGAAGAACACGAGCAAGGTCTGCGTTGCTTCAATGCTGCTGATTTCTTGCCTCTCCATCTTACGCCTTATGAATTTAAGTGCATCTGCGTTACCAACAGTAGCTGCTAGATCCATGATAAGACGCCTAAGGAAAAAGAAGTCCCAGTTACATCCAAGTTCTGATCACTAGAATTGATATTATTCAGTTAAGCTTGATGATACGAAATTATTCCCATATTGACTTACTTATATGTTGGTTTGCTGGAGTACTGTTGAAAGAAGGAGTCAAAATAATTTTTTTCTTCTGTTGTGCGTAAAAGTTGGACAAGCTGCAGGAATCTTATTCCACCGTTATCTGGGAACTTCTCATCTGGGTGCTCTGCCAGGTACTCTAATCCTTCCCTAATCTGTTAGATAGACATGGGAAAAAAGTGGTGGGGGAAGGAAAGAAGGGGGGGGGGGGAAAGAAAGAACTTGTCAAACACTGATTTATCCGTCCGTGAAAAAAAATATTGAAATTGTGTTAAACTTCCATGTGCATGTCCAGATTTAAAGTTTACCTCTCTCTCATAGTCCTTGGATTTGGGTAGCTTGACAGGAAGCAGAGGGTTTTCCTTGGTTATATTGTGCAGAAGTGGCCCACATTTCTTCAAGTTTGAAGGCACTAGTGGTAAATCTGCTTGTGAATCTGTGTATATCAAACTCTGCCTGTTGAAGAAAGGCCCAGTGACTTTTAGAACAAGAAAACCATGATGAACACTCAAAGCTATTTCTGTTTCTTAGTTTTTTAATAATAATATTTTCCATTGAGGAAACTGTTTTTTGTTTGTTTTGAGAAGAAAAATGCAGATCTGCCACACCTTTTTAAATGGCTTTGTTCTTATTTGAAGCTGTGTGCCCCATAAATATTTGTTGAACCTGAGGGCTAAATCCAGTTGCTAGCCCTAATTGGAGCATATCCTTTGAATGACTAAGACTTCCTAAGTCCATATTTATATCAATCCCATTGATTCAAAGAGTCTGCCTCTACTGGGATATACAACTGGATTTAGCCCCAGTTCTTAGGCAGAACATGATTTTAACTTTCAGAATTTCTATACATATACATGAGTTTTCCATTTGTTTCCTGACTGACTGGTGAATTTTTGCCACAATGACTTAAGGAGAAATCATAGTTCACATTGTTCATGGAATGTCACAACATTCTTGAAAGGACTCTGGTCATGACAAGGCTTAATTCATGTAAATGGCAGTTCCATTTTGGGAGAAAGGCAGCCTATAAATTAGACTAATAAAAATAAAAAAAATAAAATAAATGGGCAAAAAACAACCACATAAGAGACAATTTGCCTCAGAACACCAGCATGGGCACCTGATCTGGATGGGGAGCACGTTCTGGATCAAGGTTTCATGATTGCTTTCCCAACTTAGCGAAAATAGCTAGGTTAAAAACTTTAAACACATGACTAATGGTCACATCTAGTTTGGCCCTGAGGGAATTTTTTTGGTGCTGTTATTCCCCCGCCCCCCAATCTCCTTAACAGTGTGTTTCCATGCTTCAAATTATCTTACAGCAAGCGGAACATTTATGCAGTTTTGGTATCAAATAGTGTTTGTGTTGGCTTTTGAGATACATATCAAATAATACCCATTTGAAATAAACTAATCAGAAACTGGCAACTGCTGCTAGCAAAGATTGGGATATTGCTGCACCTGTTTCAGATTTATAGCCAGCCGTAACAGTGAAGGCCATTTGGGTGGCTTGTGAAATGAAAGTCTAGCAAACAGGATACAGTAGATGTTGAACATTAGTCTCAGAGATTTTGACTGGGTTATTTACGATGATGAAGTAATAATACATTAACACAATTTGTTGCACTGGAGCATTTATGCAGAGGTATGTTACCTGGCTTCCATTTTGACACTTCCTCCATTTAAGGCATTAAAAGGTGTGAACTGCCGGATTTCCCAACTGTCCGCCTGCATAATCAACCTTTCTTTCTCTCCTTTTTGTGCATCGTTGATTTGATAGTTGGTTAAAACTGAGGCCTGAATAGTCTTTTTCGTATTCAGGGAAGAAAGTAATGATAAGGTCATTTAGAAGCATTTTAACATACTCATACCAAGCATTGCTTGATAAAATTACTCTGTTAGTATATCTCTTCCAGAATCTCCCAGCTATGATGGCCATGATATTCTGGGAAGTATAAGCCAAAAACAAACAAACAAAAGAAACAACAACAACAACAGCAACAAAACACCGAAATCTTCCACACTTTGAGGGTAACTCCAGAAATGAGCATTCACATAAAGGAAGAGTATGCAATAATTCTATATCAGTAATTTTTACAATAGGCTTTGTTAACTGGCAGATCACAAGGATCAGTCCAGGTCTCTGCAGGATTTTCTAGGCCTTAGGGTTTTGTTGGCTTCAGAAAGGAGTTACGTACCATCAAGCTGATTCTAATTTATGACAACTCTAGTAGGGTTTCCAGGGTATGTGATATATTTAAGGAATTATTTTACCAGTCCTACTCCCAGTGAGTTGCCATGGATGAATGGGGGTTTGAAGCCCTATTGATGAGTTCAAGTTAACACTCTCTCCACCACTCTCTCCAGGTCTCAGCATGGGGATAGGGAAACAAAAATGGATGACATAGGCAAATGCCTTATACTAAGTCAAACCGTCTGTATACTTTAGGATTCTCTGCCTTGACCAGCAATGGCAATCTGGATTTTCGAATAGCAGCCCTTCTGAGACATACCAAGAGATGAACCTGAGGGCTGTCACATGTAAACCACATGCTCTGCATTACAGCCTTTCTAAAGAAAAGAGAGGATGTCAGGGAGGGCAAAAAGGATAATCCTTTTGTCCAGTCTCCTATTTTTCAAGCTTCTCTTAATTTGCATAGCCATTTTGGACCATAAGAAGACTCTTTCTGGGTCAGACTAAAAATGCATATCACCCAGCATATTGTTTTCCATAGCAGCCAGGGGATGCAAAGCAATGGAAAACCAGGAAGCAGGGTTTGGTGACAATAACAGCCAGCCTTCCCTTTCACTGCTCTTCTTCAGTTGAGAGAATGACAGCTGATATTTAAGAAAAGAGGTGGTATAGGCCAGCCATTCTTAACCCCCCCTTTTTTTTTTGCCATGGCCATAAACGCAATACGAAAGAAATACAGTCTGAATCAGGAATGTATAAGTCGCACAACGAACCTTATAAGGTGGTGTGTGAAGAACTGTTTCCCATCTGTGGCCCCCTACAAATGTGCCAGGGGGCCATATAGACAACGTGGTCTGCAGATGAGACCTCCTCTTTCTTGTGTTTTTGTACAGTGTCCTTTTGCTCTCAGAGCACTTGAAGATAGCTAGAAAAAGCCATAGAGGAGAGCAACCCAGGAAAGGGCTGGTGTCTCATGCTTCCCTTCTGTCTTTGCAAAATTTTTTTGCCCTTCCAAGCCAAGAATGGCTAGAAAAAGCCAAATCAGAGTGAGTACCGGAGGAGGGAGGGGAAGAAATGGTTATATGAATGGAGTCCATAGGGTTAGATCTTTTCCTCTTGTCTCTCCATCTCTGTTACATTTACTTTGTTAGAAAAAAATGCAAAAGGGCAACTGAGAGCAGTGGAGTATGTAAGAATGTCTTCCGAGGAGGGACAAGCCACACAATGGCAGTATTTTTACCATATCACTGCCAGCTTTACTCCCATTCCCTTTCTCTTTGTATATAACTTGTGACAGGATTTTAAAATGGCAGTCTTAACATTGCTCTAAAAGCTCTGCCACTGAATTGCTAGCAATACTGGTCAGCATCATATACCTGCATGTAAACAGATCATGTGGATCTACTTGCAGATGTGAACAGATTGTAGTAATTTGCACCCATGCATTGCACTGACCTTTTGGCATTCTTCACATGGAACAGCATACGAAGCACCAACAACCTTTAATGCCATGTTATCACACTTGGTCAAGTCCTTGAATTTGGTCATGAAGATTGGGCTGGCCTTCTTACTATTTTGAATAATGTAGGTTGTGTTGCACTCTCCTTCCGTACCATTCTGCAAAAAAATTGAATAAATAAAATAATACAGACAGGTTCCTATGGAGCTCATTCTTCCTGCTGTGCAATTGCCTAAAAATAATCTCAGTCTAATACGTGCCTTTAATCAACCTCTCAATTTTTTACTCTTTTTCTTACACACATTTCTTGTCAAAGATTCAAACATGGGCTTCTGCTGAAAGATCACTGGCAAACCCCAACAGACTTCAGTCAAGTCCTGACTTGTCCCACTGGGAAGTTCCTGATTCATTTCCAATTAGGGCTTATAGTATATGAAGCATAATTTGAAAATTTTAATAAAAAATGTGGTGCAATAATTTGATCAGTCAGAATTAAACCTCAAAAGCAAGAGATTTCAGAGCTGGGGCTGGCACTTTGCCCCTAAAAATCCCATTACACCTAATCTACAACTCACACATTCCTCCGTTAGAAGCCTTAGAATTATAGATGGGCAGATGTGCTATAAAAGTGACAATAATTAAGTATAGCTGAAGAGATGAGGAACCTTAACTTTCTTTCTCACATTAGCAAGTTTCACTCAGATCTATAACATTAAAACACGATTTTGTATTCATCAGAAGTGCAATCTTCGTGTATGCTTAGAGAGTTTCTGCTAAGTTTAAAAACTGATTTTTTTTTCTTCCAGGGTGTTTCAAGTCTGGAGTCTTCCATATGCCTTCTGCTGCCCATTAGTTAATGAGCTAGTGTGCAGCACTCCAAATCTTGTCAGTACTGAACCCAGCATAATGAGGGCTCAAAATGAAGAGTTTGCCTTGAAAGAACACTTTTGGTACTTTTATAACACCATCAATTCAAACAGCTCCAACAGTGGTACTTGCACTTCTTCTGGCCTTCCCAAGATTACCTAATTGGTCTTCTGTTTTCCCAAAGAGCTGCTGCCAGGTTGGCAAGGGCCCCTTAGCAACCCTTCCTCCATTTTGAAAAAAATAGTTTGTGGGGGGGGGGGGTAGCAGAGCTGTTCACTTTGCTCCTGGCCACCTCCAGGACAGGGAGCAAGTGAGCAGCTCTTGCTGTTGAGGTGTCATGATTGGCTCAAGCCTCCAAAGAGCAACAGCTGATTGGCTGGGTTCCCTGCTTCTCTTTCTCTGAGAGAAGTTGGTCAAATTAAAATGGCACACAGCTGTAACCTTGTTAGTTGGTCCCTTCTTTGTCTCACAGTACATATTGCTGCAGATATCATGGAGGACTGCTTCCACAGAGTTCTCTTTCATGACCTGCTACTAACAGCACAACTTTCTTGCTCCCACTTAATCTTTTTCTCAGTAGATATAAATGATAATAGGCTAGATAAATCTGATGTCATGAAACATTGAATGTAATCAAAACTGTACACTGGCTGAGCCCTGATTTAAGGCAGCTTGGCCTCTTTATGGATTTAACTGGAAGCAATGCTGAAGCAGTTACCTCAGCCTGAAAACTACTACTTTATAGGTAGGATCAGGCCACAAATATCATATAAAGTTTTCTGATGTCTCCTTAAGTCAACTCAAGTTGTGAAGAAACAGCGTGGATATAAAACCAGGCATAACGTGATAACAAGGAACAGAATATTGGCCATAGTCTCCAAACCAATTTTCTAAATTAAATATTGCTGTCTTAAAATATTTGTTTTCTGTATTACACTAACTTTGTCCTGAATTTTGCACCAAAAAGAATTTCAAATATTTTCAGCAATCAACGTCTGAATCAAAGTTGGCATAATGAATGTAAATATATAAATGGGAACACAAAATTAATTGCTGTCTGTAGTCAAGATTTCAGTACAAGCAAATTACAATTGAACAAGGTGTGCTCCTAACACCAGGCTTATTCTGCAAGACAGTTTAAACCCAGCTTGATTTATTCTGTAGGACATTATGGACAAGATCCAATGATGTCTTTCTGCCAGAATTAGCACCCTCACTTCCTGAAGTTCTCCAAACAACCTAGAAACCTGCTCCTGAAGGCCAAGAAATCCTCTGGAGCATCTTTTTGGTACCACCAAGATCTGCAGCAACAAGGGAAGAGGGAGAATCTCCTGATTCTGTTGACACTGGATATGGAATTATGGATATAATGTAGCCACTTCTTATTTCTGTATGTGAAGCTCAGGTAGTAAAGAGTTTCACATGGCATGCAAATTAGCAATCTGATTGCTGGGGTCAGAAATATTTTATACTAGAGCTAATTCTAAGATATACGCAATAACATTATCTAAGCTCCTCAAAGGCAGTAGTACTGCTCTTTTCTTCTTTCTAACTTGTTCAAACTCCGTCTCAACAAATAGCCAGCCCAGAAACTACAGATATTCTATTGACGGGCACCACAAGTCAGATTCCTTGTTTGTTCTGCAAGCAGTATCTACATCATTGAGATAAATTGTCATGCCTTCAGTTGTGCATGCAAAATCTCTGAAAATGTATATGAAGAAAAAGCAGTACATTAGCACTAAAGACACACTTCAAGACTGAGTTAAGTACACTTGGGCTACAGTCCTGTACATGCATACCTAGCAGTAATTCCCATCAAATATCATAGATTTGTGCTGTTAATCTTCTTTGATTTCCATGCTGCTTGAAAAGCATATTGCGCCTTTTGACTTTGGTCTGCATCAGAACTTAGAAAGTAATTTATTTCATTGAATTAGTTACAGTGGCTGGAATACTGCTGGTGTTTTGATAAAGTCTGCAAAACTTTTTGTGGCTAATTGGTCATATATGGGGGTGCATCTCGGCTGTGCAGTTGGGCACATGGCCAGGTACATGACTGAGTTGTCAATTCAGCATCTTGTCAATTAGCTGTACGTAAACTTGGCAAATTACACAAATGTAATTCAAACATTAGTAGGATACAGGGTAGTGTTTGAAATATAACCCATTGCCATTAGTTTTTGAAAGTGTTGAAAAAGTAATTTGTTACTTGTGCTTGTTATTACTTTTTTCTCACTTTCTATACATATTTTTTAAAAAGAGGATGGTAAGACAAGTTCTGTCAAAATGTCCCTAAAATGCACCAAAATGCCTTTTCAAAATAATTTTAAATTACCTTGAAAAGGTTACTTGAAAATGCAGCTACACCAGTAACACACTCCTATTCCTTATGTTAGTTTTGAAGAGTAGCTTTGCTATGCTGTTATTACTCCACAAAGTAATGAATTACACTGCTCTGAATGTGGTACTTGCAGTCTCTGCTCTGAATGTATTACATCCCTTGATGGTGCAATTTGGAATTGTTTTACAGATGCTGATTGTGATAACAAAGTACTAAATTTTATGGGATTACAGCCTGAAAGAACTGCCCTAATCCCAACAAGGCAACTGGAGGTTTAGCATTGTTGAAACATTGCTGGCACCTCAGTCACAGATGTGTATATTGGCAACTATTACCTGGCTCACCAAGTCTGTAGTCAGGGGATTGCAGTTTATAAACAGAACATACAGCCATAAGTGGTCCATATGATAAGAGGGAAAACAAAAAAGAATAAAGCCACATAATTACTAAAATAACTGAAATCTAGAGTTTACCTCTCTTGAAACATAGTATGTCTGGTTAGCCTTCAGGTTGTAGTCTAGCAAATTTAAAATTCCTTTGTAGAAGTTAAGGGCAAATGTTGAGACTTGATCTGGAGCCATGAGATCAGTAACACGGCCATTCTTGTATTTAAATGTGATCGCATCCTTGATCTGTGCCTTATAGATCTCTGTCAATCTGGGACACTGAATGAAGTGCTGCTTGGGAAATATGCCATTGTAGTCAAACCCTTCAAATGAGTGAGCCTGCCGGACAAACAACAAACAAATACAAAGAGTAATTTTCCTGTTATTCTTCCTCTCCTCAAAATATCTGTATAGGTGATTGAATGGTTATCATTTGGATTTTAAAAGAAAAAGAAAAAAAGATGTGTTCTTGTTTAGACTTCTTGAATACACATAAAATTCTACTTTGATCCTTGTGTTTTACCTTTAACAACTGTATCTTAAGACATGTTATTTGTAATAAAAAAATGGAACAGGAGGGAAAAGAAACTCTATTAAAGATCAGAAGTTTCTTCATATCATGTGCATCTCCCATAAATTATCTCTCTGTCTAAAAGGAATGAGAGAACAAGTGAAACAGAAAAGATAATATTTGATCATATGTCACATTGAATCATGTGTGTTATTAACACTATTTCAGAATTAATCAGTATTGTGTTTTCCCTAACCTCCAAGATATGTACTTGGCTTGTCATGAAGACAGTACACAGTGACTTTGGACTGTCTCTGCTAATTTATAAAGCCAATTCTATGTTCATCCTACATCCACTTAGTAGTTCAAACTAGAATAGACCCATTAAGTCCATTGAATTTACATAAGTGTTGTCTTATCACTCAACAATTGATTCAGTAGGTGTACTCTACTTGGGACTAGCAATTGGACTTGAGACACTATAATTTAGAAACAACTACAAATTGTACAGGTGTGGACACAATAGTCTGGGTTTCTAATCTATAATTCAGCAAGCCAGTAATGAGTGTGGAGTCTGCATACTCCTCTCTTGACCCTACCCTGCTTGCCTCATGTATTGGCTTGGACATTTCCACTGTGTCCTGTTTAACTACAATTCTCCAAGCCTGAAATGGGGAGCAGCTGGTTACTCCCAAGCTGGTCAAGCAGCAGGCCTTCTGGCAATGAGTGACTGACCGTTAGGGGCAGGTCAATGAGTTATTGTGAAGCTTATCATGAGGAAAAGCGTCAAATACATTAGCACTCCATGAGCAGTGTTTTTACATTACATCTGCCTATATGTTACTATAGCTGGCTCAGTGAGTTAGGTATCTGGCAGTGGAGCCGGAGGTTAGGAGTTCAATTCTTCACTAAGCCTCCCGATAGAAAAGCCAGCCTATGCAGCCTTCAGAAACCTGCATTGTCTCAAAGGACATCCAGAAAGGAGTGATAAACTGTTTCTGTCCTCAGTCTAGAGCAGGCTTTCATAACTTTCAGACCTGTTTTTGTGTGCCCATAATGGAAGTGTTGCTAGCACAACAGTATCATGGTTGGCACAACCTAAACACAAGTTTAGCTGTGGTTCTATGGGGAATCTTTTCCTGCTTTTCTGCCTTCCATTTAAATAGCCAAGTGACTTTTTAAGAGTGCCAGTGGAGATCTTTAAGTATGCAAAGTGGAACACAAGCCGTCGCTTCTACTCTGCAGGTATTGAAATGGTGGTATATATTGAGTTACAAAAAATTTGTAATGCTCCTCAGCTTTGTGCAAATATACACCACTGTTGGTGTACTAGTTAAGAAAAATCATCCGATTACATAATTTCAGGCGCAACAGCTTGAGAACAATTGAACTGATCTGGCAATACATTACTGTGGATCTGAAATGAAACCCTATTGTCTTCCTGCCCACAAAGCAGAACAAAACTTTGAAGCCTGCAGTTGGCTTCAGCCTAGTGAGAAGTATCTGCTCTAGCGTGAAAGGAATTCAGGCTACTGCATGAAAAAATTGTGGTTGAATTCTACGTGCATTGTCAAAGTGTGCCTCCGAATATAGTTATCCCCTCCCCACAAAAAGCCTTAAAGTATCACAGAAAAAGGGAAAAATTCATATCGGACTGATTATCTTACCAACAAAATCTTGCGATCTGGACCAATATTGCCTATGACCAGCTTACATTTGACTTTTATTCCAGCACTTGCAAATCCTTCTTTTTGAAGTCTGTTCAGAATTTGATATTCATAATCATAGCTGACAGCATTAGCGGGGATTTCTGGGGAGAAAATACAAACAAGAAATATTATATGCTATTAAGCATATCTAAACTGTGAATAATCTTTCCAAACTGAACACATTTTTAATTTTATTTCTTCAGAAGGATTAATGGGAAAATACATACGTTGTTCTTGTTGCTGGCAACCTGTAAGATAAAAATAGAAATTAATATATATATTAAATATATTTATTACAGTGAACATTTCTTTTAATTTCCTTTGGAGTACAAGATATATAATATTTCTAAAATGTTGTTTTATTCTGTCAGAGCTTTCAAATATTCCCTGATCTTAACTTGCAAGGATTCCTCCATAATTTAAAGTGTTTTTTTCTGGGGGAAAAAAATCCTATAAACATACCATGGCTCAAACATAGTTATAACCACAAACTACTTTAGATTTTATTTGAAGATATCTTATTTGCTTTGTGATAGATAATAAACACTTACTTAATTTGCTTTGTGATATATAATAAGCACTTACTTACCCACAAGGGTTAACAGCAGTGCTAGAATTACGACCTTCATTATGGAGAGGGAAGGTAAAGCTGAATGGGCCAGTGGGAGCTCTTTTTATAGAACCATATTCAATCACATGCTCATTTTGGAAACCTTCCTGATGAAACAGCAGATTTTGAGTTCATTGTTGACTGACCAAATGATCAATCATTTCTAGGGTCAGAATACTGCAAAATCATCAGGTACTTTTGGCCCAATATATAACTGACATAAGCGAAGAAAGCAAAATTTGAAATTATGGTAAATTATGATTCTTGTAAAAAATGAGTTCAGGCAAGAAGTTCTGGGACTTAAGAAAAACAGAGAACTGCCTCATTTAATTTACTGTCATTTGTTTTGCTGGATAGGCGCTGGTCAATCATCAAAAGATGTCATTTATACCACTTGTGTATAACTTTCTGGGTGACTTCCTTATAGTCTAAGACAGGGCAGAACCTCAGATACATAGCCTGAGAAAGTAATTTTCTGGATTACATCTCCCATAGATCAGGGAATTCCACAAATTGAGAGATCTGGGATTTAGAAGCTCAAACATTCTTAAGCTTTCTGGTGGCTACTTTCAGTATATATAGTTGAACAGAGATGACATAAAATCATAGAATCAGAGAATAATTGAGTCGGAAGATGCCTACAAGGTCTCTCAAATCCAACCCCTTGCTCAACACAGGAATCCAAATAAAAGGACATCTGCCAGGTGGTTGTCTAAATTTCTCTTGAATGCCTCCAGTGTTGGAGCACTCACCACTTCTCAAGGTAATTGGTTCCATTGCCATACTGCTCTAACAGTTAGGAAGTTTTTCCTGATATTCAACTGAAATCTGGCTTCCTGTAGCTTGAGCCCATTATTATGTGTCCTGCACTCTGGGATGATTGAGAACAGATCCTGTCCCTCTGTATGACAGCCTTTCAAGTATTTGAAAAGTGCTATCATATCTCCCCTCAGTCTTCTTTTCTCAAGGCTAAACATGCCCACTTCTTTCACTCTTTCCTCGTAGGGCTTCATTTCTAATCCTCTGATCATCCTTGTTGCATCATTATGTTAACAAGGAGAAAAAACGTTTTTTGTCACATTTCATCCAATGACTCACATGCTTGTCCCATCTTACAATTAGAGCTCTTCACCGTTTGTGGCATAACAGCTATAAGGGACTTTTATTATATTTATCTCCACAGATCAAGGTATCAAGATAATACAAAAGGTGCATTTTGGGATAAAATATATGCAGAAGTTTGTAGTTGTGAGGAAAAAAGGCATTTAAAATTTGAAGATGAAAGTGGAAAGGGGGTGGAATGGATGTGCAAATGAACACATGTAAGAACACCACAGACTGGCGACAGACTCATCTGTATGTACTTACCTTTAGGGTCCCTTCCTGAGGTGATCTGCATGAAGAAACCTATGACTAAATCTATGCTTGATAGTACTGAACACACCTGAGCATTTTTTTAAAAACCAACAACCTAAAAACAATGTAGAATAACAAGGGTAGCCTAGAGAGAGCACATGCAGGAGATGCCACCTACATTTACATTACAAGCATGCAGTGATTGATTTTCAGACATTCAACCTCTAGAGGTACTTTGATGCTATCTGTTTAAAAGGCAACACATCACACAGGTCAATATTACTAATTTTAACACATTCACTTTTATCCTACAATAATTTAAATAGGAGATACACATTAATATCTTGCCACTGACTTCCCTTGCATAATAGTAAAGTCAATGTAACAATAATGTCAATTTTAATTGATGGATTTTTATACAAAACAATCCAATTCACACTTCCTGGATGAATACACAGTCATCACACTTCTATCATTTAAAGCCAAGTCTCGGCTCAAAAGGACCATCAATATTGTATTTAAAATATATATTTATTAACTTAAAGTGCAAATACGAGTATAACTTTTGGGTGAAAGCCAGGACAAAAAAGAAGTTTATTTTATGGTAAGGTATGTAAAACATTAATGTTCATGCAATAAAAAAACAAACAACAAAACAAAACAGGAAGGAATGGGATTTGGAAGGAACTTGCACAAATCGGACATGGATTGGGCATAGATTGATCTTTCCATCTCTATTTGAAATGAAAATGCTCCTTGTTCAAAAGATAGGTAGACAAAGAAGAAAGTTTTTCAAGCTGCTGATTTGTTTAGCATATGAAGGATAAAAGAAAACTCAGTGGGTTTCAGAAGCCCTTGCTTGTGAACTTATTTATTGGAGGGCCTAACAAGCAGCTGTTTCTCCTCTATAATGATATTATTCCATTTACTTGGAGTTGTGTCACCTAGCTACAGGAATAATGAAGGTTATTATTGCTGTGCCAGTTCACCTGAGTTCTGCCGAGAGCATGAAGCAAGTCAGCTATACAAAAGAAAAGGATGCAGATTTGCAGTGTATAATCAAGAGTGCTATTCAGCTTAGCAAAAGCCATGCTTTTAAAGCGTTGCTCATGGAGGGGGTCAAAGAATAAAAGGGAAAGGAGTGATAACATTGAAGAAAGCTTGAGGACAAGGCCAGGAAATGTGTAGTTCTCCAGTACATCTTTCATCACCCCCAGCCTGCACAGCCGATGATGAAGGACAATAGGTTTTGCAGTCTAATGGCTTCTGCAGGGTCACACATTCCCCATCCTTTCTTTAGCTTTAAGAAGCATCCAAAATTAAAGTGGCCAAAATTAATTCAATATCAGTTGCTCGTTCTACATTTATGAGCAATAGTTGTCTGTGTTTTGTAAATATTCTTATGTCCCAGTATTTGTTGTTCTTTAGTCGTTAAGTCATATCCTTTTCATGACATTTCATGACCCCATGGACCAAAGCACGCCAGGCCCTCCTGTCTTCCACTGCCTCCCAGAGTTTGGTCAAATTCATGTTGGTCGCTTCGATGACACTGTCCAACCATCTCATCCTCTGTTGTCCCCTTCTCCTCTTGCCCTCACACTTTCCCAACATCAGGGTCTTTTCCAGGGAGTCTTCTCTTCTCATGAGAGGGCCAAAGTATTGGAGCCTCAGCTTCAGGATCTGTCCTTCCAGTGAGCACTCAGGGTTGATTTCCTTCAAAATGGATAGGTTTGTTCTCCTTGCAGTCCAGGGGACTCTCAAGAGCCTCCGCCAGCACCACAATTCAAAAGCATCAATTCTTCGGCGGTCAGCCTTCTTTATGGTCTCTCACTTCCATACATCGCTACTGGAAAAACCATAGCTTTGACTATGCGGAGCTTTGTCGGCAAGGTGATGTCTCTGCTTTTTAAGATGTTGTCTAGGTTTGTCATTGCTTTCCTCCCAAGAAGCAGGCATCTTTTAATTTCGTGGCTGCTGTCACCATCTGCAGTGATCATAGAGCCCAAGAAAGTAAACTCTGTCACTGCCTCCATATCATCCCCTTCTATTTGCCAGGAGGTGATGGGACCAGTGGCCATAATCTTAGTTTTTTTGATGTTGAGCTTCAGACCATTTTTGGCGCTCTCCTCTTTCACCCTCATTAAGAGGTTCTTTAATTCCTCCTCACTTTCTGCCAGCAGAGTGCTATCATCTGCATATCTGAGGTTGTTGATATTTCTTCCGGCAATCTTAATTCCGGTTTGGGATTCCTCCAGTCCAGCCTTTCGCATGATGTATTCTGCATATAAGTTAAATAAGCAGGGAGACAATATACAGCCTTGTCGTACTCCTTTCCCAATTTTGAACCAATCAGTTGTTCTATATTATGTATGTATGTAACTGTTGCTTCCTGTCCCACGTATAGATTTCTCAGGAGATAGATAAGGTGGTCAGGCACTCCCATTTCTTTAAGGACTTGCCATAGTTTGCTGTGGTCCACACAGCCAAAGGCTTTTGCGTAGTCAATGAAGCAGAAGTAGATGTTTTTCTGGAACTCTCTGGCTTTCTCCATAATCCAGCGCATGTTAGCAATTTGGTCTCTAGTTCCTCTGCCCCTTCGAAATCCAGCTTGTACTTCTGGGAGTTCTCGGTCCACATACTGCTGAAGCCTGCCTTGGAGGATTTTGAGCATAACCTTGCTAGCGTGTGAAATGAGTGCAATTGTACGGTAGTTGGAGCATTCTTTGGCACTGCCCTTCTTTGGGATTGGGATGTAGACTGATCTTTTCCAATCCTCTGGCCACTGCTCAGTTTTCCAAACTCACTGGCATATTGAGTGTAGCACCTTAACAGTGTCATCTTTTAAGATTTTAAATAGTTCAACTGGAATGCCATCACCTCCACTGGCCTTGTTGTTAGCCATGCTTTCTAAGGCCCACTTGACTTCACTCTCCAGGATGTCTGGCTCAAGGTCAGCAACCACACTATCTGGGTTGTCCGGGATATCCAAATCTTTCTGATATAATTCCTCTGTGTATTCTTGCCACCTCTTCTTGATGTCTTCTGCTTCTGTGAGGTCCCTACCATTTTTGTCCTTTATCATGTCCATCTTTGCACAAAATGTTCCTTTAATATCTCCAATTTTTTTGAACAGATCTCTGGTTTTTCCCTTTCTATTCTTTTCCTCTATCTCTTTGCACTGTTCATTTAAGAAGGCCCTCTTGTCTCTCCTTGCTATTCTTTGGAAGTCTGCATTCAATTTTCTGTAACTTTCCCTATCTCCTTTGCATTTTGTTTCCCTTCTCTTCTCTGCTATTTGTAAGGCCTCGTTGGACAGCCACTTTGCTTTCTTGCATTTCCTTTGCTTTGGGATGGTTTTTGTTGCTGCCTCCTGTACAATATTTCAAGCCTCCATCCATAGTTCTTCAGGCACTCTGTCCACCAAATCTAGTTCCTTAAATCTGTTCTTCACTTCCACTGTGTATTCATAAGGGATTTGGTTTAGATTATACCTGACTAGCCCAGTGGTTTTTCCTACTTTCTTCAGTTTAAGCTTGAGTTTTGCTATAAGAAGCTGATGATCAGAGCCACAATCAGCTCCAGGTCTTGTTTTTGCTGATTGTATAGAGCTTCTCCATCTTTGGCTGCAGAGAATATAATCAATCTGATTTCGGTATTGCCCATCTGGTGATGTCCATGTGTAGAGTTGCCTCTTGTGTTTTTGGAAAAGAGTGTTTGTGATGACCAGCTTGTTCTCTTGACAAAACTCTATTAGCCTTTGCCCTGCTTCGTTTTGAACTCCAAGGCCAAACTTACCTGTTGTTCCTTTTATCTCTTGACTCCCTACTTTAGCATTCCAGTCCCCTATAATGAGAAGAACATCTTTCTTTGGTGTCAGTTCTAGAAGGTGTTGTAAGTCTTCATAGAATTGGTCAATTTCAGCCTCTTCAGCATTGGTGGTTGGTGCATAAACGTGGATTACTGTGATGTTGAAAGGTCTGCCTTGGATTCTTATTGAAATCATTCTATCATTTTTGAGATTATATTCCAGTACAGCTTTTCCCACTCTTTTGTTGACTATGAGGGCTACTCCATTTCTTCTACGGTATTCTTGCCCACAATAGTAGATATGATAATCGTCTGAATTGAATTCGCCCATTCCCATCCATTTTAGTTCACTGACGCCCAGGATGTCAATGTTTATTCTTGCCATCTCTTGTTTGACCACATCCAGCTTACCAAGGTTCATAGATCTTACATTCCAGGTTCCTATGCAGTATTTTTCTTTGCAGCATCGGACTTTCCTTTCACTTCCAGGCGCGTCTGCAGCTGAGCGTCCTTTCGGCTTTGGCCCAACCACTTCATTAGCTCTGGAGCTACTTGTCCTTGTCCTCCGCTCTTCCTCAGTAGCATGTTGGACGCCTTCTGACCTGAGGGGCTCATCTTCCAGCATCGTATCTTTTAGCCTTTTGTTTCTGTTCATGGAGTTTTCTTGGCAAAGATACTGGAGTGGCTTGCCAGTTCCTGCTCCAGGTGGATCATGTTTAGTCAGAACTCTCCACTATGACCTGTCCATCTTGGGTGTCCCTGCACGGCATAGCCCATAGCTTCTCTGAATTACTCAAGCCCCTTCGCCATGACAAGGCAGCAATCTGTGAAGGGGTGTCCCAATATTATTCTTAATTATTTGTTCTGTAGGTGGCTCATTACCAAAGTTAGAGAGAATCCATACAGCCCATTTTGGGGAGATGCACTTGGTCCCCTGCTTGGTCCACAAGCAAACTCTGATTTTAAAAAAAGACTCCTTATAGGGAATCAGACCATTGGCTCCTCTTGACCAGCATTGTCAACTCTGACTAGTAGCAGTCTCGAGGATTCTTTCCTTTCTGGAGATCCCTGATATTCCCCAAGGATGGTCTCCCATCCGAGAACCAGTCAACCACAACCCCGGTTAGATTCCAAAATAGATCATGCATGTTCACATGAAATGTTGTCTTGTCAATATAGGTCACATGGCAAGATTACGTATTTGTAAGGGAAATAATAACGTGTGTAAAAGGAAAAGAAAAATATCCTAACGTTAACAGCTCAAATGATAAGAGGTTGTCATTTCAGACACCCAAGAGTCATTAATCTGGTCTAAGATACACAACAAATGTCAAGATGCCATTGACTTCTAAAATATATGGAGCCGCCAACTGGCGAAGGGGCAGAAAGAAAGCTGAGAAGAAGGATTGGGAGGGTTAATGAGAAGAAAAGGATAGCAGAAGGCCTTTAGGTGTGCTTGAATTCTAGCTGCCAGGATTAGTTTGTGAGACATAACAGTGGAGTGACCATATGGGTTTGGGGGGAAGGGAGTATGTCTGATGGACCCGTTGGGCTTTTCAGCAGCTGGACTTGAACAAAAAGCAGTGCTTCTGCTGATTGGGTCAGGAGTACCTGAGAGCAAAACAAAATCCAGGGAAGAGAATCTTTCTGGACATGGTGCCCCCCATATATTTTCAAGAACTGTTGTCAAAAACAGGAGATTTCTCATTGATTGGAGGAGGGCAGTGAACCTGCAGAAGATTCCTGTGTAGGATTTATGGAATATATGTACAACATGGCACAGAAAAGAACTGATGCCAATTTGCTCACAGGAGAATCCCAGGGGAAGGAAGAAAAAAGGCAGAAAAATCTCAGAGAGAGCTGATTCTACACTTCTTCCAGTAACACTGTCAGCTTTGGTGTTTTTGTGCATGTTATGTTTTCTACTTGGAACGTTCATCCCTTCTTTCTGGACTGAGTGCATAGTGGATACGTCTGCTGTTCTGAGAGATATTGATTTGCTGCAAGTATTATGAATATATTATATGAGATGGATAAGCCATTTACAAGGAATCCATTGGTTTTTTTTTCTAGGCAACAGAAACTAAGCTTCTGAATGCATGAAATAAAATAAAATAAAATAGAAAAAAAATAATGAATAGGGAACTTCACTATGTTGTTGTTTGGAAGACAGCTCCACAGTAAAGAACTTAATTTGCAGAAATATTGTGCCACACAGAATTTCAATGCACGGAGGGTAGAGTAAGAGAGAACATGATGCCTGTTTATGCTTATGAGGGCTGCAATGCGATGAGGGAGGATTCTTTGAATGTGTGTGATACTTGGTCCATAAATGAAACATGAATGTGGCCTAATTAACCTAACAAGAATGATCACTTTCTCTTCTTTTGTTGCCCCAAAACATATTTCCCTTCTCTGGTAACAGGAGTTTTATTATTTTCTGGTGGACTGCTGCTGATAGTCTCCTTGTTGTATATTCATTTTTGAAAGTTATGGTGCAGTGAGACCATTTTCATACTGTTAATATGCTGTCCAACAACAAAGCAAGGATTAGCAAAACAGCTCTCAGGGAATAGAAATATGCTCACATGGATACAGATAGTTTAACATTATGAGCTTATTTATCCTGTTCCCAAAGAAAAGTTGAAGCACTGTCTGTTTTTCATATTTTATGCTTAGGTCCTAGAAAATTTGAATTCTTTTAGTGAAGTCTTCGGAAGTCATTCTGAAGAAGGATTTGAATGTTCAGCATAGGCCCCTTAGCAGGCTTAAAGAAATTTGATTATGGGCACAGTAGACATCTACTGTCAATACTCTTGAGAATGAGGGATTTGATCTGTTGGATTTAGTGAGCAAAAGTTGGTTGGATCAAGATGCATGCTACACTTTACCCTAGTGAAGTGCCTATCAAACAATGGAGTTTGTTTTTACCAGCTTAAGGCATCCACCATAATTCAAGGTATATTGTGACCTTGCTTCCATCTTCATCTTCACCATCATGGTCATGATCCTCTTCAGTTTATTGTGTGCCACTCTTCCATGGTGAGTCACGTTTGATGCTTTTTGCAACAACCACATAAAAATGTACAGGGTATAATCATTATTCTCAAGTACTGGGTTCACTCAAGCATGGTCAGATATCTTCACCTTCTGTGTGATCGTTCATTGCCTGCTAAGATGGGTGTGTGTGACTTTTGATGTGGGTGGACTATTTGAAGATCTTTTTCTTTCCTTCAGATATGACTAGCCCTTGGTTCAGGTAGATTTAAAAAGGACTTTTAAAATTGGCTACCTCTTTGTTCCTGGGCCCAATGCAAAATTTAACTTTAAAGCTCTTACTGACTTGAAATGAATTTAAAACTCTCATTAACTTAAGACCCAAGTACTTGAAGAAGTCTCTCCTCATATAAAAGAACTTCTGTCTGCTCTCTTTCTTAGTATTTATTATTTTGATCCGGGTAAACTGCCTTGAGATATTTGATTAATTGTGGTTTATAAATATTTTGGGAGAGCCAGTGTAGTACAGTCAATAGAGGAGGCCTGGGTTCAAATCCTCACTCAACCATGGAAACTTACCAAGAGGTGGTAAAGGTAGAACCACTTCTTGGAAATTCCACATATGTTGGAAACCCAATGTTGCAATTGACTTGACCGTACATAACACACACATAAATAGGCACATAAAATATATTTTAGCATATTCTGTAATTCTTGGACATATGAAAGCTACAGTAGAGTTGTAATATCAGGTTCAATTCAAATTTGCTTAGCAATGGGGGAAAACGATAAAAATGACATTTAGGAACTTACATCACTGGGTTACAATGTCTCAGTTGATAAGAAAATTAGAATGTTATGTGAAGACTGAGCCACTGATTGCTCTGCCTGTACAAATAAAAGGAAAGTCATTGGAAGATGGTAAGGGTAAAACCACTCCTTAAAACCCCACATTTGTTGGAAACCCTTCTTAACGGCCCATAATGCACCCATAAAAATGAACACAAACAAAATATATTTTAGTGTATTCTGTAACTTCTATTAGACATCTGAAAGCTACACTAGAGTTGTAATACCTGGTTCAATTAACATTTGCTTAGAGATGGGGAAAATGATAAATATGATGCTTTCGATCTTAAAGTACTGGGTCACAGTGTCTCAGTTGATAAGAAAATTAAAGTATAATAAGATAGTGGATGCCAGGACAAATAAAAGGCATGAAGGACAGAGTGACTGTAGGTCATAAGTCAGACAACAATCTTTGTATAATATTAAGAAATAGCACACTGTGGACATTACATGGGAATGAGTCCTCCTGTGCTTAATCAGAGACATGTAGATGACATTATAACCTCAAATTTATTTATTTATTTATTTATTCAATTTATACCCCACCCATTTAGACAACGTCTATTCTGGGCGGCTTACAATAAAATAGCATAAAAACAATTAATACAACAATTTAAACAACAATAATAATATCGTTCAAGATGGGAAGATAAAACTCAAATGAAAAAATAAAGACAAGAAAATAAAAATAGAGAGGTAAAGGTCAGGTAGTGAGAGGAGGGAAGGCCTGCCTAAAGAGCCAGGTCTTAAGTTGGCTCTTAAAAACACCCAGCGAGGGAGCCAGGCGAATCTCTGATGGGAGACTATTCCAGAGTCGAGGGGCCACTGCCGAGAAGGCCCAGTTTCTTGTTCTTTCTTTCCGGGCCTCCCTCGGCGTTAGGCCCCTCAGCCGTCTTTCCTGGCTATAGTGAGTGATTCGAGTAGATCTAGGTGGGAGAAGGCGTTCCGCTAGGTTACTCAAAGAGTAACTACATTGTTATTATGCATGGATTTGGTCTTACCCAGGGTGTGTTGAAATATGTTGAAAATAGGGCCCACCCAAGAATTTTTTTTGCCTGAGGCAAAGGACAAGAAAACGTTCCTTCCTCCATTTCTTATTCTCCATACAGACGCTGACTAGACTCCCACCTTAGTCCTTCATAATTCTCATCCACCAGAATAAGAACAATTGCCTTGCATATGCTTTCGGTATTTTCTGCCCCATGCAAAGTCTAATGTTTTGAGAGCCAAAAGCAGGATTAGAAACAGTGTTTGAGTTAAATGTCCGCATCTTGTATTTACTGAAATGAGAGCTCAGTTTTCTGCCTTGGAAGGGGCCAACCTTCTGGCCACCAAAGTAGTTTGGTTCTGCTCAGCTTTCATGGGTCACCAATATATGGTATACCCATACATTCATGGGTCATATATATATTGGGTCATACATATATATATTGGTGACCCATGAATGTATGGGTATACCATATATGTATATATGTATATATATGTATATATATGTGTGTGTGTGTATATATAAGTTTGTGATAAATTTACTTTGTTGGCAGCTGCACCAGAAGTGTCTTCTCTTCACTTGTAAGTAAATTAAAATTAAAACATGCATCTGCACCTTTCTTTAAAACTGGTTTTTGCCGCCGCCTCCCAACATTGCCAGTTTTCTTCCCACAATGCATCTGTAGGGAATGACGTGTACTTCTTGGAGGAGGCGGCAGCTGCTGTTGGAGGCTGCCATTTGTCTCACTAGGAAGTCCCCTGAGAGGAATGATATGTCATAATGTGGTGTCATTGCAAAGGGACATGGGAGGTTTGGGGCTGAGGAATGACAACCACTGAGAGAAGTTCTACGACCACCATTTGCCCCAATGGCAAAATCAGGAAAGGGGAAAAAAGGGGGAGAGCCTCTAGTGCTGCTGCTGTCACAAGATTCTCTCCTACATACAATTAGACACACACACACACACACACACAGAGAGAGAGAGAGAGAGAGAGAGAGAGATTATGTTGCTTAGCATAGTAAATTGTACTCTGTGAGGCCCAATGAATCAGTGGGGATTTGGTGGGTCAACTCTTCCATAAATTGCATTGATTCAAATGGGCCTATGCTAGTTGAGACTTACTATGCTAAAGTATGTCACAACTAGAGCAGGCCCATTTGAATCAATAGAACTTACGGAAGACTTGACTCACTCAATCTCCACTGGCTCCATCGGCCTAGTCTAGTGTAATTTACTATGTGAAGCAAGAGATCTTAGAATAATCTTGGAACAACCTGAGAACTGCAGAGCTGGAAGGGACCCTATGGATCACGAAGTCCAGCCCCTGTCAAGGAGGCACAGTGGAGAACTGAACTCCCAACCTCTGGCTCTGCAGCCAGAGACCTTAACCACTGAGCTATCCAGCAGTACAGGATTGCAGCCAGAGAACACAGATTCCCCCCACTGAGCCGCAAGTTGACTCTAAAACACAATCCTGTACTCTGAGGCTCTTTTCTTTTTACAATTTGGAAAATCAAATAATTAGCAAACTTTGTGTTCAATGTATCTTTGCTGTCCCTGTGGCAAGGTAGTAAGTACTTTGGAACTCATCCAGAAAGGTCACACTAACCACAGGTCATCATGTAGATAAGGGGACTGTCCTGTAATATCAGGACTTTTCTCTCATGCAAACAGTTAGTGTGGTCTTTTACCTTCCAAAATACAAAACCATCTGCCGATATTTCAGCTACTGAGCCTGGCAAGAAAATGTTTCCCTGTCTTCCGGGGCTTAACATGGAGAAAGTTCCAATGTATTAATTCACCCACTGTACTCCTGTGGTTCATAATTGTTTATCACCTGGGCACACCACAGAATAGATTGCACACATTTCCTTGGTGAAGCAGTGGTATTTACTGAGACCCACTGAAAGAGGAATGTACAGGTTTCTTAAAAGGAAAAGAAGGGTTCCAGTTGTCTCTCTTGCTCATCCCTGATATTTCTTCTATTCTCAAAAAAACTGTTCCGGCTTCCCTTTTTGCATGATGCAGGCCAGAAGAATAAAGGATATAGTGCTAGTGGACCATCTGTTCTGCTCTCGTGAATACATGGAATGTGGTTTCCACTAACCAATCTGTGCCTCCAGGAAGTCATCTTTAGCTCTTCAGAATGGCTGATTAAAAGGCCCAGAATGGCAAATATCTTCTGTATGTCAGTGACTTTTCTTTTTAGAAACCAATGGCACATCATTAAAAGCAGAGCAGAGCTCTCTTGAAAAATAAAAGACACCTGCTTTCATAACACAAACTCTTCTTGTTGTTGTTGTCATTGTGTGCATTTATGGACACAGTGTATCTGTAAAATTTTGCCTCCCTTTTTTAAGAGGGTGGAGCCTGAGCAGGAAACAGAGTCTGGGATCTCAGCCAGCATGAGATCCAATGATCTTGGCTGCAGAAGGTTGCCATGGACTGCCTCCCAAGAAGTGAAGTTCCATGTATGGCAACCACCAAAGGAACACAGCTATAGTCAGAAGGACAAGAGCAAGTTTTGATTGGAGGAACTGTTTTAGCTCTTATCATACCAGATGCTTTATATTTAGTCCAATATCAGGGTGAAACTAAAAGGACTTTCAAGGTAAGTGAGATATTTAAGGAGTAGTTTTACCAGTATCACACCCCTGTGAGTTTCCATGGCTGGGTGTGTGTGTGTGGATTTGAATCCAGGCATCCTGGGTCCTTGTCTGTCACCCCATCTATTACACTACATTGGATATCCTCTCTTAATCTACATGTGACAAATTAGCTTGCTTTTGTTTTCTGATTGGACATCAGGAGGCGAACATGGACTTCATTGGTAAGCTTGACTTCTTAGGCACTGAACTTTGAAGGAACTGCTGACCCAACAGGAAAATGTTGTAGTAGCATTGTTCTTAATGTCTGACTTTGGGAAACATGCATTGTTCTTCATGTATGACTTGGGGGGCCATTACTTGGGGAAAAGACTGTAGCTGATCTAACAGATAGCTCATTAAACTATGGGAGTTGCATTGACTTTAAAATCTATATATTTAAATGTTAACCTACTATGTAGGAAATAATGTGACTTTTGTCATTATTTAGATCAGCTAGTTTGAATTCTAATTATTTCACATTCCATCCCTCACCCAGATAATATGCCCACTTGATAAACAGCTTACTGCTGAATCTAGATGTGGGCGTGTTCAATTTTCCTTCAACCTACTGTTATAATTGCACAATTTCTAGTGCTACTAGACTCCATATAGCCTACAGTCTTTCATTATATCCTTGCCATGAGATCCACAAAGAAATGTCACTTTAAAAAAAAAAGGGCCCAGGGCACCACATCTTCAAGATGCCTCGTAACTGCAATTGACAGGGAAAAAGGAGAAACTCAGATATGAAATGTATCACAGGAAAAGAAAATCTGCTTTACATGAAAGCACATCAGCAACTCCATCTATAAATTCTCATTCACCTATGGGAAATGTATAGGAAAAGATAAAGGGGAGTTAAGGTAGAGCATATTCTGGTTCTTAGACAGCCTCTGAAGAAAGAGTAACAAATGCAGTATGTTAATGAGGCTTGGAAAAGACAGGTGCATTAAAGCAGACTTTTGGAAGCTAGAGTAGTCACCTGGGAAATGAGAGAAAGAGAGTGAGCAAGAAAATAAGAGGAAACAAAGACAAGCGACTAGGCTATCAGATCAAGCCTCAAGAAGTATTCAGCAAGTAAAACAATCCATATATTTGCAGGTTAGTAGTTAAGAGGCTTTAAAGGCTGTGAGCCTGTCTCTTGTACTTCTGGAGGTACTGAGCAATGGTTTTGCTCTTAAAATCTGAGATTGAAAAACCAGCGAAAGTTGCATCAGAAACTCAGCTGGAAACAAAACATTGAAAAGGTAAGAGCATTCTACAGGTTTTAGGCCTGTTGTTGCCAGTATTGATGTCCCAGATGATGTGGGACTAGATTTCCCACCACCCTGCTCCGTTGCCCACCATGGCTGGGTTTGTTTTGGGGAAGATCCTTCATCTTTAAGAGAGAAGCATTTTCCTCAGTGGCTTAGAAGGTAGGATTGATGACCTTTTAGCTTTTAAACCCTCTTAATTAATGTCATGTCTTTGTTTTCCCAACATCTGGGGTTCCAATTTTGGGAGGTGCTGTTTTAAATAAAATGTTAATATATATATTTTTCCTAGAATCCATCTTCTAGAGCAGAGGCAGGAATCTTGGCCTAATGTCCCAGAGTGCTTCCAGCAATCTGACACAATGGGCTTACTGCTGCTCTTTTGACTGCTTCTCAGATACTCCTCCCCTTTTTCTCCTTCTGTATGTTTGTGTTTGTGTATGTGTGTAGAGAAGGGTTGGGATCGCTTAGAGATGGCGGTGTTCATATACAAATACAAATACTCCCGCACAGGTGGACATAACAAGGGTCCAGCCCCCTGGGGCTGGACCATCCACTCACCTGTCCGTTGCTGCTGCCAGCTCCGTGCTCCCTTCCAATTGCTCTGGAGCTCACAGTCGACTAGCCACTCCTGGCAGAAGGAGGGAAGACAAGCATCCCTGCCAGGCTGACGAGTGGCTAGTCGACCGCGAGCTCCAGGGCAATTGGAAGGGAGCGCGGAACCGGTGGCAGCAGCGGACGGGTGAGTGGATGGTCCAGCCCCGAGGGGCTGGACCCTCATTATGTCCACCTGTGCGGGAGTATTCGTATTTGTATACAAATACAAATACCCTCATCTCTATGAGGCAGTAGCTGAAAACCAGTAGGAAGTTGCAACAAGAGCAGGTGCTCTGAATCAATGGAACTTACAGAGGAGTTGATTCACCAAATCCCCACTGACTCAATGGCCCTGGTCCAGTTGTAACTTACTATTGAATTTTTGCAAGTGTTATGCATCATTTTGGCCTTCTTACCAGGAAGCTGGGAATTTTGGATTTTCTGTTGGTTATCATTTTAGATACCCAGGATGGTGTAGTTATTAGAATGTTGGATTGTGATTCTGGAGACCTGGGTTCAACTCTTCACTCAGAATCGAAACCCACTGGGTGAACTTGGGCCAGTCAGAGTCTCTCCAGCTGAGCTGCCTCAAAGGGTTGGTGTGAGGATAAAGTGCAACATGTTGAGCTCACTAGAAGAGAAGCAGGATATGGATGCAACAGACAATTATGACAATAACCAGGGTCACCAAGCATTGCCTCTTGAGTTCTGCCTATTTATTGAGCTGTATCCTTATTCTTTATTTGATGATTACTAATTCTCTCCTCCCATGTTTCTCTAGCTTTATTCCTGCTATCAGTAGTTGTGCTCCAAACCAGATGCCAGGGAACCAGTATATTGACAAACTATTCTTTGTTTTTGCAAGTTTGTGGCAAAATGTTGGTAATCCTTGATTGTTTTTCTTAAACTAATTTTACAAAATTCTTTCCCCCATTTATTAGAGCACTGTGCCCAGGCAATGCATACCATGTCTCTGGAAAAGATCCCTATACTTTTAGGTTCACCAGACGTATATGCCCACCTGCAAGCTTGCACACATGGGAAGGAGCAAATACAGGGACGTTTGGGTAGCTGGATAGGCAAGAGAAGTCTGTGAATTTGGAACAATATTTAGCAGTGCTTGCACAGACACCTATAAATCTGAGGACTCAATTATTACAGACAACCTGTCTGCAGAAGAGGGAATTCCTTAACTGTGGGTTGCATATGAGCAACAGCTTTTCTCATCTTCAGCAACTTGCAAATTGTCTTGCATTGATTTGTGATTGGTCTACAGACCACAAGGACATCATTCTTTCACGAGGGCCTGGAATGAGCCGGAATGGGGACTTCTTTATAAAAAATGGTGCCAAAACTAGTGGGATGGATGAACATCAGAACAATATTTTAGACCTCAAACAATGAATTAACCCTTTATTGCCAAAAAAAAAACCTGGCAAAAAGGAAGACTAATGGCCTGGAATGATAACCCAACCAAATTCATGACACGTGAATATTGTTATTTCAGACTATTTTGAGCAATGCAAATTTTATGACTGGAACAGGTACCGGAACGTGGTCCCTGGGGCTGTTTTGTGGCTTGCTGCCTCAGCCCTCTCTTGTCAGGTGGGTTGGGTGAATTTCGTTGGGCTGTCCTACTCAGAGGTTGCTGTTCCAGGCTGTTTTTTTCCTTTTCAGTATCAATTTTCTGCTTGTAATGGGTAGTGGGATGTTATTCCTCTGGGTGTTTTGAGGCTGGTTGAATCAGTCCCCTCTAGTTGGATGGGATGGGTGAATTATGTTGGGCTGTCCTACTCAGAAGTCCCTGTTCTGGGCTGTTTAAAAGGGCTTGACAAGGCACAGACTAGGCAGTCAGGGGCTACCAATTTCTTAAATTAATGTCTATTCCCCACCCCCCTTGGCAGCAAGAACAGTATTATCTGATGGGCAACAGGTTAAGACTGGGAATGGCTTTACGCTTTGCCTACCCTTCCCAATTTATTCCTCATTAATTGGAACTCTCCAGGTACAGTATATATTAACCTCATTACAGAACAGGTAATCATGGAACTAGCTTTCTCTAGAGGGCTTCTTTTCACTGAAGCTGTTCATGATCAAGAAGGATGCAGCTCCTGCTTTCTTCTCACCTGTTTGTACTGAATTTCATACAAATGCAGTGGTGAGTGATGATGGATCATTTTCTGAGAGCTCATTGAAAGGCAGCCATGTAAGGGCTTCATAGTCCTTTGCATTCCACGCTACAGAAGTGAGCCTTTGGGCACCTCAAGAAAAAGAAAAAGAAAAGTCTTGAAATACTTGATTTCATTCAGACTGGAATCAAAGAGTTTAGCTGAGAGATTGCCTTTACATATATAAAAATGAAGGGTTTCTAAAGGGATCTTTTAGCTAGATGACAGCAAACCTGCATTTCATAATACCACAGGGGTTATTTTAATAAGTTGCTGAAAAGCTCCATTTGATGAAGTAAGCCTTATATGGCTTATTATAGGTAAGGAGGTGCTAACCTAATACAATGGACAAGGGTGTGTGACTGAAATTCAATAGAGCAGGCTGTGTTCATACAATGCTGGGAAGTGGTATTCCTACAAGGAGTGAAAGCTGAGGTGCCTGTAAAACAGGAAGTGTGCTTTAGTCAAAGTGTAACCTAGGGCTACTAGCTAGTAACTACTTTAAAGTTTCATTGGCAACCAAAGCCAAAATAGTCTTGACTTTGATAACTAAACACCTTGGAAAACATAAATACATTGTTGCCAAAATAAGTCTTAAGCAATATTTTTGTCTGTATATATTTTGCCTCATAACATCTCCTGCTAGTACGTAAAGCAACAGAGAGATTATCTGAACTGGTACATCCCTTGTGACTGGAGTTAGAGAGTCTTAGCTTGTCTGGTTTCAGTCCTATTCATCTGCCTTTACATTTTGCAGTGGGATTGAAACTATGCTACATTCCCTACCTTCAACAAGGTGGCTTGTTGCGACTAGCCCTAACCCTTCTTTTGCATACCGAGCTCCCAATCTAGAACCAAGTTACAGCTAGCTTGTCATTAGAAGCTGAACTCCGCTTGTGTGCCAGTGACATGACTTCAGGACACCTTTGTAATGAAACAATCACACTTCTAAATAAAGGTGTGCAGATGTGTGCTTTTAAACTATAGCTCCCAGAATTCATAGTTGCCTGGGGTATTCTGGGATATGTAGTATAAAGACATTTAAAAAGAGAGCAAAGTGTGCTGCTTATATACCGCCCCATAGCACTTAACACACTCTTTGGGTGGTTTACAATTTAGTTATGCCGGCTACATATTGCCCCACCCCACCCCCACGCAGAAAGTTGGGTACTCAATTTAGTGACCTCAGAAGGATGAAAGGTTGAGTGAACCTCAGGTTAGCTACCTGGGATTGAACCTGGGCCATGAGCAGATTTTTGGCTGCAGTACTGCAGTTTAAGCATCGCTCCTAATAAATTGCCCACCTCAACTTGTGAATGAAGTCAAGTCCAATAACATACAAAAAAAGCAAGCTAATTTGCAAACTGGATGATGCATGAAAAGCTCCAGCTGCTGTGGCAATGATACATCTTTCAACATTTGAGGAATTCTTCCTTCTATTGATGCATTATATTTACTGTTCAGTTTGGCTCTAAGTGTGTAAAGAAGTCCTTAGATGTTAATAGTTGCTCACACATAAGGATGCTCATCATCAATGCATGACAATCATGGGGTAGAGTTTGCCTGTGAGTACAGCATTAGGGGTGAAGCCAAGAGAGTAACCAGGCCCTGTTTCAACATGTGAGTGCCCTGTGTGAATGTGTGCCATGTGACACTCTTCTTTAGCTAGGGGCCTCACATGCGCTCAAATATATTTTAATTAGCTATTACAAAGTTTTTGCAGACACTGAGTAAAAGCTTCACCGAGACAGCAATGAAGGTGTATGGTATTGTTCAACTGCTATGTGCTAAACAAATTTCAACTTAGTAGGTTACCTGGGCAGCATACCATCTGGCAGCCTTGTATCAAAATGACTGTGGTGCATGTTAAAATTATAGCAAGAAGTAAAGATGGGGGAAAGAAGCAGGGTGAGGGAGGTCAACATTATTCAGAATTTTAATATACTGCTCTCTTCTGTGTTCCTTTTCTACAACTGTTTTTCGATTCCCTTGGACTACATTTAGTTTCTCCCCCTGTAGTTAGGCAGGGGATCTTGTTGAACGCCAACTCCCATCAGCCACAGCTAGCATGTATCCCATAAACCATCTGTAGATGCAAGGAGTCCTTACCCCTGGCCTAGGTGGCCAGATAAAGATAATACTTCTGCACCTTTCTGTGCAGAATGTGGATGGAATTCAGGAATGGCAGCTTTCCCCACTATTATATGAAAGTTCCATATACCGCATGTTGTCCCTTGCCTCAAATCTTATAGCACCTTTATTTCCTATTGTGTATGGTGACTGTCACATAGCCTTGCTTTTTCAAAGACAGACAGCTTAATTAATAGTCAAGTAATATATGTCTCTGACCGCTGCCCTTCGTTATGTGTGGAGTGCGCTCATTTTTTTAAATGCCTCAGTAGGATACATCAACCACAAAGCCGAACGATAGCATCTAATTATTGCAAAGTGAATAACACTAAGTGTATGAGCTTCCTGTCACAAACTGACATTTTCAAAATCCCAGACATCTGTTTCTAAGCCTGGATATGTTTGCCTTTCCCCTTGTATTTATCTGTAAAGAAGTATAGAAACCATACAATGTGAAAGTATTATATCCATACTGAAACTAGGAAATGGTGGCTATATTGCTGAGAGAATTCTTGCCCCCCTTCCATCTCCCACTTTTTCCCAGCGAAGTGGCCATGGGTCCTTGGCAAACTTGAATGTGGTCACGGTTCTTGACAGGATGTCCACAACCTGAGATGTATCAATTTCCATTCAGACAAGCTGAATTATGCAAAGTATCGGTGGCCTACTTTATTTCATGCAGTTCAGCATTCTCTATCAATGCCTCTTCTGCCAGTCTGGTTGATGATTCTGCATGGACCCTTGACCTAGCAGTATCAGCAAAATACAAGTGGGAAGGATAGAAGTGAAAGTGAGATGTGTTGCATTTCAGATAACCCCTAGAAAATGCATCCCTAGAATTAGAGCTTCTTCCCTTTATAGTTGCTGAAATTGTGTGTTTTTGGAAGAACGTCATTATTGAGTATAGCTCTGATATTCCAGTGATGTATCCCAATACCATCAGAACATTCACATTGCAAGCTTTTATGATACCCACTTAACACACCTTTCTGCATCTGTTTATGTACACTAAATACAGAACCAAATGTTCCCAAACATCTGTTTGCCAGTAATCATAAACACGGCTAAGTCTGCCAGCAGATAAAAAGCTGCTATAGTTAATATGGCTGTGTTACCTTAATTTAATTTTGTTCTTCTGCTCCCTTTGTATATGGAAGTCAGCTGTTCCTTCAGTTACATAGAGAAGAGTCGAATGATGGCACATGATGATCAGATTAATGGAGAGCTAGCCCCACCCAGCCCCATCAAAATCAAGCTATGCTCCTTCCCTGCTGCTTTATAGGGCAAAATCCTTACAAAGTGGAACAGGGAAGTAATAAAAACAGTACAACTGTGGTTGATAGCAGGCCATCATCCTTAGAGGTGTACAATATAATATGGAAGATTTGGAGGGGGGTCAGTCTCAGAAAGATTTTGCACATTTTGGAGACTGCTTTTTGCACATTTCTGCAAAATGTGTAAACCTGAAAAATGCAGTGTGATTGGGTTCTTTGTCAGAAGGGGGCGGGACTTTCTTTTCAGCGGGAAGAAGAGACGGAGACAAAACTGACGGTTTAAACATGTCGTCTTTATTCTTGTTAACTTCAGGGTTGTCAATGCAAAAGGGATCAAGTAAACTCAACTCAGGCAATAACCTATAACTCTTAATATTCATCTCTGTTACGTTCTTCACACTTTTCAGTTCTCTTTCTTCCCATGGGGATCTTGATTGGTCTGACCCCAAGTGGGGTAGCTCAAAGTTGCACAAATCGTCCCGCAACAAGGGTGCTTCACGTAATTCCTCTCCAGATAAGGCAGGTAACTGGTAGTACCAATGTACGTTACCTTCTTCGCCGTGTCTTGGGAACGAGGCACCGCCACCATAGTCCATCCTGCCTTTCCTTTGGACTTGTCTATCTCTCTCAGATTGACAGGGTCAGGTAATAGACCCCCTCCGGTTCTGAGATTAGGAAACTCACGAACCAACTCCACCGGTTCATACCTTGGGGAATCTGTCCCTTCCGTCTGGGTACCTTTCTCTCCCTTCCCTATCTTCTCTCTCCTTCCTTTCTCTACTCCTCCCTCCTTTATATTCTCATCCCATCTCCATAAATCTAGCTCCTCCCCTTTTCTGGTTTGTCTAGTCTCTGCCAAGAAGATTTCCACCGCTTTATTACGCCCCACTTCTTTCTCCTCTAACTGAATCAATTCTCCCACTGCACAATTAGTCTTCAACTCCTCTCTGTTCTCCTTTGAGGACGGCGCACTCAGCTGGCCTCCTTCACATGCAGTCACTTTTGCTTCATTCCATTGGCAGTTTATTTATGACCAGTCAGCCCATCTGCTTGAAGTGCATGCACACTTAGTCTCACAAAAGGCACAATAGTTTTGCAGAGAGACAGGAGTTTTGTGCATAATATTTTAAAACTAAATTGCAGGAACCACAAGGAACTGCCCCTGTTTGCCATCTTGTTCTGCTGCTTGGGGTGGCATCTCTTGAGGGGAAGTTCAGTTCTCTTGCTACGCCATGAGTGCAACTACACAATGGGAAAAATGTGAATGGATCTGCTGCGAAGTTGCATTTGGGAGATGAGGTTTCCTGGAGTTAATTCATTTCAGTCAGTCACATAGCAGCCAGCAGAGAGTGGGGAGGAAATCAGCCTTGTTTGCAACTTGTTAACCATTTGAATCCTCTCCTCATCACAGCTGTTGTCTGAGTCTGCTTGTTTCTCTTTTTCCTTTCTTCTTCTTCCTCCTCCTCCTCCTCCTGGCTTGCTGTCATAGTGCTAGGACAGCTAGTTGACCAAAGTGGGGGGGGGGGATGCTCTCTCTGTAGGGCTGCTCTTGAAAACTTCAGCAGGCCCAAACTGTGGCAGGCAGCCTGATCTCTAGGACTACTAAATTCAATTACATATCCTCAGTCTTGTCCTACCTACATTGGCTCCTTGTTAATTTTCATACTCAGTATAAGGTGCTCCATCTAATGAGCCTATTCAGACCAGGGGGAAGTGAAACCAACGTGGAGGATATAGCAGGGGTCTCCTACCAGACTGAAGAAGCTACTTGGATGAGTAGTGAAACATTTCAACCTAAGAAGAAAGAAGTCCAGTTGCCATGACTCAACTTCCAGTTAATCTCACCTGGACGACTAAGAATCTTCACAGATATAATTCAAGGTGCTGTTTATGACCTTTAAAGCCCCAAATAGCTTAGGACCTCAATACTTGGCAGAACATCTCTTCCAAATAACAGCTTCCCACGTCACACACCTCTTGAAGGTGGCTAGGCTGAGCTAAACTAAAAAGGTAACAATGAAGAGTCAGGCTTTTTTGGTAACAGCCCCCACTTTATGGAACAAACTGCGAGTTGAAGTATGCCAAGCTCTGTCCTTCCCAATATTCAAGAAATTACCCAAGACAGAATTATATAAGGCAGCCTTTAAGAACATCATACCCTCAAATGATGTTAATTTTAATGTCTGAGCTTTAGGTTTTCTGCAGATTATCACATAGTGCCATTTTGATTATCTTATTGTGAATGGGAATAAAGTAGGTGGTGATTGTGGGGTTTTGCTCATTCGTAGACCACCCAGAGTAGTGGGAATTCACTAATTAGGTGGCAAATGAATGAATGAATGAATGAATAAATAAATAAATAAATGGCAAGGAATTGGCAGAGAGACAGAAGGAAGTTTTACTTTAGCCTTGTTTCCAGTTTAAGGGGAAAAGAAGAGAGCAAGAACTCAGCAGAGAGAAGAGAAGTGTCTGACTGTCTAGATTTGCAGAAAGCATGGTTACAGCAGAGCTTCATTAAAACAACTTCCTCTCTCTCTCTCTGGCCATTCCTCCCTCCTTTTTTCTCCTTTGGTAAGCCAGCTGCCCTATTACTAGATTAGTAAGCCTTAAAAGCGAAAGAAAGAAAGAAAGAGAAAGAAAGAAAGAAAGAGAAGATGAAAGTGGTCCCAGGCACTCGGTGTGGGGAGAAGAGGATTTACATAGCAGCCAGTTTCCCTGCTGAGCTGCCTCCTTCCTTCCCTGCTGCAACAGCTAGCTAAAATGGCTTCAGATTGACTGGCTACAACTGCCCCCTCCTCCAACATTAGCTCAAGCATTTGTATTGCTTGAATTGATGCAAATGCATTCAATTTTTTTTAAAAAAAGTAAAAGCCCCAGTGATGGAGAAAAAACTGCAGGTTAGATAGGAAAATTCCGGGTTGATTCACATCGACTTTTATGTCATGTAGTCCTCAGAATACAATGCAAATTGGGCTGTTCCAAATCTGAGATATTTCAGTGTAGTCCCACCCCAAGATGGCCAGTCTTGGCTACAATCATGCCAGTGGGTTAATGACCCTGAAGCGTCCAACCTCTGGCATTCACTCTCACAGATATACCACAATCATGATTTTTCTCCACTGATATGTCCCTAACATTTCAGCTAAAAGTAGTGTGCCAAAGGAAGCAACTAATTTCCCTCTTAGATGTTATTTTTGTTGATCGTTAAAAACACAGTTTCTAAAATCCTGTTACACAGCTCTATGTGTGCACCAGAGATTATGTCACCATCATCATCAAACTACATCTGATTAAAGGCAAATTGCAGCAGATTAAAGGTGGTTTCATGGTAAATAGACTCATACAAAATGCAATTAAGTCGCATGCACCCCAAACTTCCACACCTTTAATTTGCAGCCATTTGCTCCTGCTACTGACATCATCCCCACTGTGTACACAGAGGTGTGTGACAGGATTTCAGCCAATGTGTTGAATCTGAAATATCTCTTTTCATTGTCAGAAGATGCCAGGGTCAAGTGGAAGGGCACTTTGCTGAAGGAAGAGTGAAGGGAGGCACTGTTTTCCATGCAGACCCCTTTGCCACAGTGCTCTAGAGCAGCCATTTTCAATGGGGGTCATATGGCCTCTTGGGGGCCCCTGACACATTTGAAGTGGGCTACAGACTGGAAACAATTCTTCACACACCACCTTGTAAGCAACTTATACAATCCTGATTCAGCCAGCATTTCTTTCATATTGTGATTGTGGCTGTGGCAAAAGAAAAAAAAAGAAGAAAAGAAGAAAAACAAGGGTTGAAAATGGCTGCTCTAGAGGGTCAGCTGTTTGGCAGGAAGAGATGGACTGCAAAACACAGAGGAACTAGAAATGTTAAGCCCCAGCCTACTTCCTCCAACAGAAAATGGAGTTGCACAAATGCTCCTCTTGATCTAACATAGTGCTTTTATGTAGCAGCAGCAACATTTTTCATGAGTTATTAAGAATGCACTAGATTATGTTGCTACTGCACAGTATTGCCCAAATACTCAGATTTTAGGCATAAAAGTGTTTGATCGCTTGCTTTATTTAATTGTTTTTGAGTATTTTGGAAACAGGCAATTGCCTTGATGGGTTATTATTATTTTGGATGAACATTGTATGAATAGCAAATCCATATTCCGATTTCCCACCAATAACTCTATTTCTTTCTGGGAGGGGAAGGACAGCTCACACTTCATTAATCAATTATTTCCTTGGAGTGAAGGAAAGGCATATAAATGCTTGCTGTTGCTCTCTGTCAGTCTCTTGACTTCAGGCAGTGGAGGCTATGAAAACAACTAAACTCATAACGTTTCCTCCTTGTGCTATACTATATGAAAGCTTACAGCTACAGTTTTCCTATAAAAAGTGGTAAAATGTTTTACCAGTCTAACAGTTGAAAGCACACGCGGGCAAGCAAGATCCTGTAGCTTCTTCCAGAAAATATTGCCTCATGTGTTCCAATCTAAGGGGAAAATGAATGTGTACATGAGACCTATAATATTAAGGATAGACAAGAAGGTCTTGTGTGAAATAACTTAGCAGATGACAAACATTAAAAAGTAGTTATATTTTGCTTCTCTTTGCACTGTCAGATCACTGTGGAATTTATTTGGTTCATTTTCAGTAATAATTTAATAAAATCTGCAGAGCTCTTCATAAACAAAGTATAAGGAACTAGAGCTTTAAAAAATAATTCAGTACAGACATCTACTTCTGGCTAGAGAAGAGCATGAACTGGAAAAATGGCAATTCATTTTGATTCATGATTCATCGAGGTTGGTGAATCACGAATAACAAATTTATGATTTTTTTTCTGATGAATTGCTGAATCAATTTATCAATTTGTTTTGCCTTTAAAGTCCTATAAAACATCCCCCCAGGCACCTAGAGAGACCAAAATCACAGAACCCAAGTTTGGTGTATATTGGGTTTCAGATGTCTGAGTTAGATGCTTGCAAAGAGGGATCTCACAGGAAAGTTCACCCCAGGCCCCTAGAGATACTAAAACTACAGAATATCTTCCCAAGACTCTTCTCTACAATCCCTCCAAGTATGGTGAAGTTTGGGTTTCGGACATTCGAGTTATACACCCACAAAGTGGGTCCCCCCAGGAAAGTGCCCTTTAGCTGCTGACTTGGGAGGAACCCAATCTTCACCAGACTTCGTGGATTGTAGAGGAGAGTCAGGGAAACTTCTCTGTGATTTTAGTGTCTCTAGAAGCCTGGGGAAAAACTTCCCTGGGGGCCCCTCTTTGTGGATATGTAACTTGGATTCCTGAGAACCAATCTTCACGAGACTTGGAGATATTGTAGAGGAGAGACAGTGGAAGCTTCTCTGCATTTTGCTGTATCTAGGTTCCTAGGGGGTCATTTTGTAGCCCAACAGATCAATGAATAAAAAATCAATTGTATTTGTCGGGGGTGCCATTGCTGTGGATAAATATGAATAGACAAATTAGCAATTTTTGACAAATTTTGCAATTCATTTTTAATTCATGCCCATCTCTACTCCTGGCTAGAGATGGGGACGGATATAAAAACGGATTGGTTTTTCCGATGAATATAGCCGATTCGTTAAATATCCGTTGATCCATATTTGTGGGTTCCAGAGACCCCCACGAATATGAAGGGATGAATATTTACCCGTTTTTATTCGTACTTCGTATTAAAAAAAACCATTCTGCCTACCAGCCACCGATCAGCTAATCGGCAGCAGAAAGGCAGCCACCACCCCACACAGCCACCCAATACCACAGCCTAACCCACCCCTTCCTTTCCCTCCCTTAGCCCTCCCCCACCCCCACCAACAGCCCCTTACCTTAATCGAAGCTGCCGAGGTCTCTTGGCCTAGTCCGAGCCACAGCATGTAAAAAGGGAGACTGGCTGCCCTTTGCAAAGATGGCGGCTGCGGCTTCATTTAGGGTAGGGAAGCTACAGCTGCCGTCTTTGTAAAGGGCAGCCTGGATTCCCTTAGCCTGCCTTAAGGGAATCCAGGCTGCCCTTTTTACACTCCGTGGCTGCGGAGGCCTGATGGAGACCTCGGCAGCAGCTATTAAGGTAATGGGGTGTTGGTGGGAGTGGGGTGGGGGCTAATGTAGGGAAAGGAAGGGGGGGTGGGTAGGCTGTGGGGATGGCTGGCTGTGCATGGGGGGTGGCTGCCTATTGGCCCCTGATCAGCTGATCGGCAGCCGGAAGGCAGAATGGGCTTCTGTGCTGTGTGGTAAACTCTCCTGGGGGACCCAATTTATGGGTGAATAACTTGGATGTCCGATATCCAATCTTCACCAAAGTTGGCAGGCATGTTGGGGAAAGACATAGGAAGCTCCATGGTGATTCTGGACTCTCTAAGTACCTGGGGGGAGCTTTCCTGGGGGGTCCTCTTTCTGAGTATATAACTCAGGGTCCATGATCCAATGTTCACCACACTTTTAGGAGTTGTAGAATGGCATCTGAGGAAGCTTCCCTGCAAATTAGGTGTCTCTAGGTGGTTGGGGTCCAGTTTTATAGCCATTTAAAGCAGACAGATCAACAGATCAATTCGTCAATTCGTCGAAGAATATTCGTATATTCGTATCCGTTGATCTGTTAACCTTGATGGATCACGAATCAAAACGGATCACCATTTTTTTGATTTGTCCCCATCTCTACTCCTGGCATTTGAGCTTTAATTCTACAACTTAGTTTTTGTTATTTAATCAATGTCTATCGTTAATTCCTGACATTGTTTTATCTGTCCTTCCTGCTATGCAGCTGTTCAAGATGAGGAGCCTCATAGAAAAAAAGAAGTGGCAACCTCTTGTTACTGAAACAAGCAAAGTTGCATACACAGGGATTCAAAATCATACATTTAAGAGCTAAGTATTCAATGTCGTCTTCCTGGAGGGCAACACCTGCCTTGCTTTCCACCACATACATTTTTAAAAAATCTCTTCCTATTATATTTATAAGAAATTTGCTAACTTGAGAAAGTTCTTTTGGGGAAAAAAAATCCAAGCAGAGTTATCAGTCATGTATATCTCAGAGACTGTGAAAGTGGTAGAACAGGGAGTGGGTTTGAAAATCAGCTTGGTAAGGATAATAAACTAAAACTTAGTCCTGATGAGGTTAAAATTTTTACCTCAGGAAAATAACCTAATCCATGAAGCCAGGGGTCTGGCCTCACTCCCATGTAGCTGGGGAGCCACACTATGACTATGGTGGTATCTGGTTTCTTGTCACTTTACAGTTTTGCCAGCATTTGTACTAGTTTGGGTTGGTTCACTGGTGGGAGCCTTGCCTTACACTGTGCAAGGGGTACTACAGCTGTAACCAATACAGTTGTAGTCTTGTTCTTTCTTGTTAATTTATTTAGAATATTAACAAACTGATACAAAACACAATTTTATGGTAAAATTATAACAGTGACCTTTGCAGGAGGGGAGAGAAACAGAGAGGGAAGTACGACTCCATTTCCAAATACAACATATGTACATTCCTCTAGAGTTTAAGTTCTTCGATGTTAGGTTTGTACTTCACAGTTATGAAGTTGAGAGTTCTGAGGGTTAGCACTTTGCTATTTCCAATTAGAACTTTGCTATTTCCAATTAGAACTATTTCCAATTCCATCTGAAGAGGAATTAGGAGAGCATATCCTTCCATATAGTCCCATGATCCACCATCTGGTGTGAGTCTTGTCTTCTTCTCCACCCAATGTCATGGCCTTGGTAGTGCTAGAATCCCAATTATACACTTAAACAGGTAATATATTGTCTTTTCCCCACCACTGAGCTATGAATGGAAGGGCATTTTCAGATCAAAAAGCAAGTTTACATCAAATTCTGGTAGTAGATCCTGTTCCACGAGTCACATTTTCTCGGCACTAAAATGGTTGAAAGTCTATGTCTGGTTATTTTAAATGGGCAGTTGTTATTTTTGGTCAGTATCACTTATATCTTCATCACACATTCCCCTTCAACAGATTTGCACAGTGATAAAAGAAAGTGATTTGAATAGGATGTAAAAGAGTAAACAGACCTTTACCCTGCAATTGTTCTGGGCAGTAGGAAAGAACTAATAATACTGACAGGTAGACAAAGTACAGGTCAAAGTGGCCTGGTGAAAGTTTGCTTAAAAGCACAGTTTGCTGACATGCAGCCTTTATATTATTTTATTTTATTTGAATTTCAGGGTGACCCATGACTGCATTTACAGGTACAAAGCTAAAGCAATCACTGACTTCATTCACAGACATAATTTCTGGTTTCTCCTATTCAGGTGTCACTTTGCTGAAATAAGTACTTTCCCTGCATATAAGAGGAGATAGGCAGAATTCTCTTTACCTCTGTGGCACAGATTGTTGCTGCCAGGATATTTATGGCAATGCCCACTGGCTTCACTTGAGATGCCATCTAAATTCTATTGAGCTATTGTTTTTTGTTTCCTCGTCCTCTTCTTTGTCTCTTCATTTCATTCAAATGTAAAAATAAAAACAGAAACAAAAACAAATCTATCTCCTAGTGTAGGCTAAAATGCATAAAGCATTTTAGAATAACCAAAACCATAGTAGTAATAGCATAGCACCTTTAACATTTCATTAGGGGATTTTTTAAAAAAATACATGGTACTGTGCAGCAGAGCAAATCAACATTCTACAAGGCAATTCTAAAAATGGGTACAGTTCAAAGAAAAAAATATATAACTTTTAAACTGGACTTCATATCAGCACTAGATCTGTAGGAGACAGTGTGGTCTTGCTCTGTGCCAAATACACAGAAGTTTAGGAAAGGGGTTTTCAAGTTTGGGCAAGGGGTATGATTTTTAAAAAGTAAACCTGCCTCTCCTGGTGTAACCCCTAAATGTTCCCAGATTTAAAATAGTTCAGACAATTTGAAAAGACAAATCTTGCTTATCTTGAAAGAGAATGGTTGGCCCCACCTACTCCCCTCCCCCTTAATTTGGAAAGAATCCAGGCTGCAGGGGCTGAAATACTCATCCTCAGAAGAGGCCTTTCAAAAGGGAAAAACAATCACTTTGTTATAAGACTGAGCATGAGTGGAACAGGCTTACCAGCAACAACATTCCATAACAGAAACATTGTTGCAGCTTCATGGCCCAGGAAGGGAGAGGTTTAGAGGGCAATGAAAAGTCATGGAAACAGTCAAAAGAAGGGTCAAAAAAACCCCACCAAACCCCAGGCTTGCTTTAAAAAAGTGACACAGTGATAGTCCGCCAAAAAAGGATATTTTGCCATGTATATCCTGGGAATTAGTATACAATTTTGTAAGGCATATTCAAAACGTTTCTGCATTATAAAAGCACAAAGCAGATGTGTTTGTCCCAGCCCTGTGTGCTTTCAGTAAATATTCTCCCAGGATTTTGGAGATCAGGCTTCTGACACAAATCTTCAAAGGGGAAATCAGCTCCAGGTCTTGGGCAATCTGAACTTTTTACTCTGTAAGTCACAACCCAATTAGGCGAGACTCAGTTGAATAACTTTTGAACTCCTTCCTGGTTAACAGGCATTCGTGCTGGTGAAGGGATTCTGTGTAAAAATATTTTAGAATATATTTTAAAAAGAATAGAGAACAAATATTCAGAAACACACTTGTTTAAGCTGTGAAATTACTTTTTTTTTTTCCTTTGTGAATGGGGATGGTCTTACTCGATGTTGGCAGAACTTGAGTGCTTATATCCTGTCATAGTTTCAGCCATTCCACCTGTCTTGTCACTATACAATTGTCCGGTAATTATGAAAAAACTCCAAAGATTTTATGTGCCATCAAGTCACTTCTGATGTGTGGTGACTATATGAGTTAATGACCTCCAAACTGTCATATCATTAACAGCTCTGTCCAGATCTTGCAAACCAACAGCATCTCATGTTAGGCTGTTCTCTCTTCCTACTGCTTCCCTTTCTTAGCAATTTTGTCTTTTCTAGTAATTTCCACTCAGATCTTGCAAAGTAACAGTTGTGGCTTCCTTTTTTGAGACAATCTGTTACATCTTAGGTTTTCTTCTCTTCCTGCTACCATTAAAAAAATGGCACCAAGCAATGGAAAATCTCAGAGCTGACTCCTTTTTGTCATCAGTTAACCACTTCTCACCCAAATACAAAACGATTGTCAGGGCTGTTTTTCAACAAGTGTGAATGTAGTGAGCACAAGAGACTATCCTGTAGACCATCTTGACTACTGCCATTGTTGTTATCAACATTCAGGCTGCCCTTTGCTATGTAAAGTTTGGCATCCTTTTTCCTGCTGGCAATGCGGGTGCAATATTGTACAGCAATGGTGAAAAAAAGAGTTGGATCATTTCCCAGTCTAACCAAAGAGTGTTCTGGAGGACTTCCCCATCTGTGCTGAAACATGTTGATGGTCTCTGTCATCCCCTAGGTATCTAGAAAAGTGGTAGATCAAGGAGTGCTTTTATGTGGAGCCCTTTATTTTTAAGGGGGAAGGGGGACATCACTGCAACTTCCTGAGACCACAAGCTTTGAGAATCTAAAATGGAACTTCCTGTGGTGGCTGGTGCCCATCGTGCTTGGTGGGGTGGAAGACACAGCAGTCAAAGGTGGGTGGACTGAGATGCCAAGCCAGAGTAAATACGAGTATTTGTACACAAATAGACACAGAAATGCTCACATAGATACAGAAATGCAAGCAGGCATGTAAGCCCTCACACATACACAAACAAAGAACTGAAGAGCAACAGAATACTCTTTGCCCATAAGTTAGAAGTATTCTTATTTGCTGCTGCTTTCCCCTCTTTTTCCAACACACAGAGCTTGAGGTAGGCTGGAGTGGGCTGGCTAGGGACTACCTGAATCTGAGGTGGGGGCAGTACCCTGTTTATCTTAATAGACAATTGCATATTTTAACATTTGGATAATTTGGTTCTACCACTTCATTTGGGGGTATTTTCTTTTTTCCTCCAGTATGCTTTAGGGTTTTTCCCCTTGTTCTTTTATGATTAAAGGACAACAAATACGAATTTAAAAAATTCTCCAGCTTCCACTGGAAATACAGTGCAGTGGATGTCCTATTACATACTGAGACTGGAAATAAAGGGGGAAATTCAACAGCTACTGATACAACATTGTTCACTTCAGGACTGAATGCGAGAAGACGCTGTACCCTTTCTGCTGCTGGCCTATCTGCAGGAAGGAGTGCCCTCCTCCCCTCCAAAGATTTTACATATGGTGACCTCTGAGACAACTTGGGGGCTTGTATCTAACATCTGGAGGAATTTCTAGTGAAGCTAAAAGAGATTTGACAAGATGGAGAATACTTCGCTGTGGAGTGCCACACATGGTAACTGGCTACTGGTTTTAATTTAAAATGGAATCTGAGGTAGATTGGGAAGGTATGTTTTTCCTATTGCATTGTAATGCATGCCAGCTCAAGAGCTCTGTAGGAATATATGGGGCAGGATAAACATCTTCAATAAATAACCATGTCTACACATGGTCTAGTTATGCGTTTTTTAAAAAAGGCATAAAAGTCTTTCATTCTTGCTTAACCTTTGATGATGTTAAAATCACAGTGATGGTCATAAAAAAGATTCCTGTTAAATAATCTTGGAATATCCAGCTTTCTCACAACATCTCCTTGGTGCTAGCTGCATATTGCCATCCCAATATTCAGTTCATAATCTATCAAAATCTGAAGTGGCATCTCTGTTTAGGGATTATGCACATTTCTGGAAATACATAAAAAATGACTGTCATCTTCCTTAAGAAACCAAACTACTTCTGTATAGCACCTTCCTTTCTTGCAGTATTGAATAAGGAACCTATAGTGTTGAGAATAATGGGAAGGAAGAAGTGTCAATTTCTTTCTCCTTAGGAAACAGTGGGCTGTTCTTCTCTATGGATTCAATCAAGGCTCTCCATTTTCAGAACACAGTTCTGGTGGAGCATCAAGCTGTGAAGATTCTCAGTCATCCAGGTGAGGTTATCTGGAAGTTGAGTCAAGGCAACTGGACTTCTTTCTTATTAGGTTGAAATGTTTTACGACTCAACCAAGTAGCTTCTTCAGTTCAGACTGAAGAAGCTACTTGGATGAGTCATGAAACATTTCAACCTAATAAGAAAGAAGTCCAGTTGCCATGACTCAGCTTCCAGACAAGCTGGAAGTGCTTCCATCAGTTCTTCTTAGTGGCATAGTGTCATTTGGTAATGAATGGACATAGGTGCCCACCTTTAAAGACACTACACCCACAAATACCATACTTTCTCCTCTACCACGTACACTTGTCCTGGGATGTGTGTCCCTCTCTGAAGAACCCAGAGAAGCATAGCAATTCCCTAAGATTTCAGCCAGCGCTCTGAGACTTGGCAACCATGTATGACATGCTTTGAAAAGCTTAATGCCTGGGCTGGTGTGTGATGTTTCTGTGATACTGAAGTAATTTTGACATTCTGTCTGTGCCCATACATAGTATTTCTGGCCTGTTTTTAAATAAGAGCAAATTCGTGATCTTCCCAAGTTCATATACTTCTCACTCTCCTTCCCTCAGGCCAACCATTGTTTGATGTTACATCTGAATTTACAGACTGTGACCTGCACTGGCCAATAAACATAATTGAAAACCATGGTTTGAAGCTTGGAAGAATGTGAGCTCAAAATCTATTCCTAATCCACTACATGATGGTTTGGAGGAGCATAAATGTTACATGTGAATGAACTATTTTCCAAAATTTCTACATTGATGGGTTTTAGGTCTTCCTTTCCCCAAAAAGTCCCCATGTGTGTGGTAAAATATCAAGTACTGGGAAGAGTTAAGGATGCCAGGTTAGCAGCATTTCATTCATTAAGATTCAGGGCTGAAGCCTGTGACCATTGAAGAAGATCATGGATAGTGTTGCACATAGGTGAGCCCTTGTGATGTCACAGAAGCGAGGCAGTCAAGAGCTGGGACATTTCTAATTATCGAAAAGGGCACAAGGACATTCTAGAATCTAGAAAAGGGCCCAGAATCCATATTACCTTGCCCAGCTAGCAAGATAATATGACAATGGAGTGCTAGGGGAAAAGAAAGCACCCTTATGGCAACCAGGTAAATGGTGAAATGATTTTTGCTTCCATTCCTATTATGCCCTGCAGTCTGTACAGCCTTATCAATAGCACATAGGACACAGGGGGATATTTTTCTAAGCAAGTGCATCTTGTGAGAGGTTCACCACTAGTTCACAGGGAATTTCTCTCCTAGGTTCTACACCACTACTGCCAAGACTTGTGCAACAAGAAAACTAATTCATCACACAATGCTGGCTACTACTGCTTGCCTTGCCCACATGGTATGAAGTATGCATACCCACAATGTCTCTCCCCAGTCTCCTCTCTTCACTTTTTGCTTTTTGGTGTGCTGGTGTTGCCCAGGTAGAACATGTGTACAAACATCCAAATTGAGCTAGTAAGCCCTGCTACTAGCTGGAAATGGGTGGGGTCTGGGATTGGTCTCTTCTCCCGGAGACTCTAAGACACAAAGAAATTCCCAGAAACTTTGGCAAGCACCTTGAGACCTGCCACACCTACCTACTAAGCATATGCTCAAAACTGTGCTTGTTTACTCCTCCTTCTCCTCATTTTATTCTTCTAATTTAGGTATACATTACTGCCATTTTTATGGAACAAGCAGTAACTGGCAGGGGAGTTCTTAATCTTCTGATGTTGGCAGTTTTTACTGTTTTTGCTCTCACTGAGCCTGGAAGAAGTCCATCTGTGACAGAAAGTGGACAAGCATTAGCAAATGAAGATTGCTAAAAATGGGAACCATTGAGAACTCCATAAATTATCTCCTGAAAATGGTCTTAATAGAGGAAGGCCCAAGAGTCCAGAGGAAGGCTTTTACTATCCAGTTTATAGCAGTGTGATGCCTGGCCATGTTTCAATGTATTGTTTATATGGTCTGGTAAGTATGTGGAAGTTAAATATACACGCACATAAGAGCAGCTGAAGCTTGGTGTCAGTGAAAGGAAGTGAGGAAATAAGTGAAGATTATTGAAGAATAATGTTTATTCCTGTGATGATTTATAGAGACCATTACCTGAATAGTCAAGGTTTGACATTAGTACCAGAGAGAAGGGATGTGACAAGCAGCTGCTACTTTTAGCTCATACAATATATTGCCCCCTTAGTTCACTTCTGCTGTTCACTCAGATGCTTTCAGAAGTTAAGGAATTCCTTCTTCTAATGACAGATTATCTGCAAAGTTTCTTTCTGCTCTCAGAAGTAAATAAAATTGTGCACAATGTATTTGTGTAAAATTTGAAAAGGGAAAATTTCTTCTTGCTGTTTCTACCAAATGACTGGAAACTCAAACATCTCTGCTAGATCATAGATAGGATAAATTCATAAAATAAATCATAAAATAGATTGCTAGAATCATACTGGTGAGCTATTCTGGTGCAAGTGTGGTGGTACAACTAGTTAACAAGATGTGGATTGTGTGTTCATTGTACATCAATTCACATGAGTGGTGTACAATAAGTGATACAAGTGGCAGTTTGTGGCTGGAATTTACATCATTACACTTGTACTAAAGTAAGCCATCCGAATTTTGCCCAGTAAATAGATAAAACCGGTTAGTGAATATTTATTTCCCATCTCTACTAGTAACTCTTTATTTTAACAAGTTACTTCCAGCTAAATAGTCCTCCTCCTTTAAGTAGGGACTATTATTCTAATGAGAGGGGGGGGGAGAGGGAGAGGGAGATTCCATTAGTCTGGAGCACTCTCGTAGTAAAATACAGTATGCATTATTTAGAGAGTGTTTTACAAGAATAATCCACAAGATGGCACTAAAATAATACAGCATGACCTAAAAAAAAAAAATGTTAACACTCTGAAATGGAAGGGGGAGGTGCATTTGCAGACAAAGACTCCTTCAAAAGATCTTCCAGTAACTATCTCCAGCCTTCCCTGTTATTTGAGGAGAAGGAAGAAAGGAAATAATGTAGCTGGGAAAAAAGTGTGTGGTAGAATGTGTTGAAGTGAGAACACACATGTACTTTCTGAACAGAGTCTTCTGTTATGTCTGGGTTTAGGTAATATAATGAATCTGCATGAAACCAAAAACAGAAATACATTTTACTACTATCTGCAGGGCAAAAGTCTACCCCTTCCTGAAACTGGGTGGGTAGTGCAGGACTGATACACATATTCAGTGCCTCTTAGTATTAATGGAAATTACGTGTACAAATCACCAGCTCCCAGCTTATCAGGATGGGAATGCCCCTATAAGATACTGAAATATGTCTTTGATTTAAAACAAGATGTTGGAAAGCTTATAATGTTGTAGCTGCTATATATTTATACATAACTAGAGCTGTGTTTCACCTGAAAATGTGGCCTGAGGTTTACATACTCCAGCAGTAATATGGCTAGGTTTGATAATTGAGGCACAGTAGTAAATCAATGACTGGCTGGTTAAAACTCTCAGGAGATTTCAGGTGATCGCAAATAAAATAGTATTGGATAGCCATATCAGAGACATTCCACATCCTAAGGAATCCTAAAGACAGGAGATGGAGATCTGCTTTATTCCAATATTTTCCAGGTGAAAATGGAGACACTTCTTTGTACTTACGTAACCTCCTGTCCAAATATCAACCCTTACAGCCTTTTCTGACACACCTTTTTTGGAGGCTGAAGCCAAGAAATTCATTTAATAACATACAAATATGTGATGATTTCATTTCAATAAAGATATGTTCCAACTGGAAGGCTATTCTTTTTCATCCTTGTTGGCAATGAGGCTCCGTGCCTTTTGCCTTTGAACTGTAGATCTGCCCTTCTAATTCAGGGCATTGTCATTCCCATTCCATTCATGCTTGTCCAAAGAAAGCTTTTGCCTCTTTTAACCCCAGAAATATGGAAAATACAAGAGTCTCCCAAAAAGCGCAATTGCGAGCTTAGAATAATGTAATCTAATTAGGAAGTAGGCTGATAGTCAGACTCATATTTTAATTACCTTTTAGAAGAGGGGTGTTCGTTTAGGCTACATTTCCCATTAGCCTTAACTTGTGCAGTCAGGGTGAGAAACAATGACAATTTCAGTCCAGCAATATCAGGCGTTGCAGTCTAACAGCATCCCATCAACCACACATTCCTTATCCCTGTTTTAAAGCCTGGATACTCAATATTTGACTTGGCTGGTCCAAAATATTTTGTAACCTGAGGGTCAGACTCCAATAAATGCCTCTCACAATTCTTGGCATTGAAAATACAGCCTTAACAAATCAAATAATTAACAACTGTCTGCCCCTTAATGACATTTAAAGGGTATTTTAATGACTTTAATGACATTTGAAGCCTCACTCTTTCTAATGGAAGATCCAGTGCTGATGGGCACATCTATCAATATGGTACTATGAAGGCCTATATTTTTAGGTTCAGTAAATTAATTTGAGATCAGTGGCCAAAATCATGGCAGATTTTTACTCCAAAAGAAGTGGTGGCAAGTTGCAGCTAATTAATAAGGTGCCCATCACATGGCTGGTCACATGCTAATCAGTACCTCCTTAATTAGTTGTGATTCATGTTGTATGACTTCACATACTCTGACATAAAATCTCAATAGGATTCTGACCAGTGGGACTAAGATGTGACACTGACATACCATGAACCATGTATAAGTACATGTAAATTACCACAAAGATTACTTTTAATGCCAAGACCTGTCCCAAAACATCAGTTAGCTTTCCACACAGTTCCCTTCAGGAAGCAGTTAACAGGGTCTGGAAAGGTTGATTTAATTTAATTTTTTCAAAGCCACAGTTTGCAGAGTCCTCCAGCCAGCAAGGACTATAACTATATTTCAGAGCAGACCTACATTACTGTACAGTGGATTTTAAAAGCAGCATAAGAAGATAAGGCAGATGTTGATCTAGAGTTATAAGAGATTAGTTAGGTATCCCAGAACTGAATCAATTTGTCCTTGTTCCCCTATTTTTTCCTATTTTATTAGTATTTCATTAGTACAATCTAAATTCCATTTTTCTTCTGATGTCCTCAAAGTGATGCATGTGGTTCAACTCCTCCCCGATTTTATCCTTATAAGAAACCTGTGAGATCAGTAAGGCTGAGACAGTGACTAGCACAAGAGCACACAGTGAGCATGATGACTCAGTGGAGAATGCCATCCACGGACATAAATATTTGCTTTTCCTATCCTTGCTCAAGGATAGGAAAAGAGGAGAAGGGGACGACAGAGGATGAGATGGTTGGACAGTGTCATCGAAGCAACCAACATGAACTTGACCAAACTCCGGGAGGCAGTGGAAGACAGGAGGGCCTGGCGTGCTCTGGTCCATGGGGTCACGAAGAGTCGGACACGACTAAACGACTAAACAACAACAACAATCCTTGCTCAAAAAGATGAGGAACAACAAAGTTATTCTCCTTGACCTGTACCTTGTGGCTCTCTTGACTAAAGAACAAATTGAGCAAAATTTCAATGGCTTAGCACAAATAATTCAAATTGCACAAAATGTTAATGGCTCCTGGTTTAGCTCATGCACTTCCAAGGATTACGTACCTTAAAGGGTGGTCAGTCTCTTTTTTAAAACATCCAGCAGTTCTGTGCTTGAGGCATGTATGCGCTTTGCTGCCCAATGAAAAGGACAAAGATGGGGTAAGAAAAAAAAACACACCACTTATTTTGTTTGGGTTGGGAGGCGAGGAATCTCGTGGGGCTTGAGAATTCCTCTTTGAAGTGTCTTGTTGATTTGAGATAGTCCAAATCGATGAGAACAAAGAATTCTGCAATTATTTTTCTCATCCCTTCTACAATGTGGTCCTGCCCATGTCCCAGTTCAACACACCAAATGAGCCATGGCATCACTTGGTGGGCCTCTGGACTCCCATGTTTGCAATTAAATTGTTCCTATCCAGCTCTCTGTTGTACCTTACATGACTTCGTTGTTTGCCATTTTATATGGCATTCCTGAGAGGTGACTGTGAATGGATGATAAACGCCTTAGGGAAACCAGGCAGTGTAAATGTGATCATAAGATACTGAGCCTGATGCTAAAAATCACCACCAGTTCACATGAGACAAAGGGAGAAAGAGTCATCAGGAAGCACATAATTTAAACAAATGGGTAACAGAGACGTATCTTTCCTGTAAGAGTATTTTTTTTTTTTTTTTGCTAGGGCCAAGCCAAAATATGTAGCACATAATAACTAAACAGAGGCATCCAACACTCTTGTGTTCTGGGAATTAATATTTGAAAAGTCTCTGCTGGTTGCAAGACAATAGGCAGATGGAATACTTTGAACTCAACCAGTAAAAGATCTCTGTCCCGTTCTGTCATCTGGCTCCAGTTGTGCACATCAGAGAAGATTCGCTACACTATATGGCCTAGCCATGAACCTTATGCTCAACTTGCGGCAGAACCCGTATAAGAGCTGGGGAATAGTTCTATTTTGGTTGACAGCTTCTAGATGTTCACAGCTGGCGTGGTTACTGACACTGGCTGAGAGATTCTGGGAGTTATCAAAAAACAAAACAAAACAAAAACAGCAATACAGATATAGGAACACTGACAGGCACTCTTCCATAGTACTCCAACAAACAGTGCTACACCCACCAGTTGTGACACTGTGTGTACCTGCCACAAAACACTTCTGTACCAGAGGCAGTGCTATATTAAATGAGTGTGAGGGAGGGCAGCAGCAGCAATGGTGGCCCGTTTCTCTGTTGGAGAAATACAGTCTTGCATTTTCTCCTTTAACATCAGATGTCTGTGGGGAGTATACTGTGTATCTGACACTAAGATTGGCGTGTGACTAGATGGGGGAATTTGGAGTGACCTGAGTCACGTATAAAGGGATCTTATCTTTGGTGCAATCTATTTTACCTCACACTCGAGCAATCCTTCTGTTCACGTGGGAGATTTTTCTTCTCCCATGAGAAGGATCCAGAGAGCACTTCAGATCACTTCAATTTATCCCTCTTTTAATTATTGGTGTCCCCTTACCTGCCCCTTCTTCCACCTTTTGCCATGGGGGTCATTCCATAGTCGATGGTGGTTTCCCTTTTTTGGGGTTTAATTTAGGAAGTGGCATAGAGCTACAATATGTCAACCGAGCATGGATATTACATTATATCTGAAATAGCACTGCATCACTCAGAAAAATATTTTAAAAAATTGTGAGGAGAGGAGAAAAGAGGAGAGGGTTTTTCTGCTGTTGTGCTTTCACAACCCACTGCATATGTCACAGGGTTGTCACAGAAGAGAACACTGCCCACAGCTCTACTTGGGAATGAATTAAGCAACGACACATGCTGCAAAGCAAGATAATCAGAAGTGCTCCTAATCACACCAAATAAACTGTAGCCCTAATGCTGTGCCACAAAGGAGTGGAATGGCTTGCAAAAGGGGATGAATGGATGGATGGATGGATGTCTTCCTGTTGCTCCCTTTCTTAACTGCTTTTCCTCCCTCCTCCATTTTCTGCTCTCCAAGGTGTCTAGATGTAGCCCTACCCTCTACATGTAAAACAACAAAGTCACAAGCTGTAAGTAAAAGCCTTTTTCTTCTTTCAACAAAAAAAGCATTCAGACTGGTGATTTTTCTTTGTCACAGGGAAGGGGAGAGATTGGGTGGACTGTGTTTAAAAAACAACAACTCCAAATCCCTCCAGTATTCTCCCAGTTCAGTATAGAGCTGTCTGCCCTACCCCCAGCAAATTACCTGTTTAGAAAGCAATGGTGGAACTCCTACATACAGTAAGCTTCCTCTGTTGATCCTCTTTTACTTGTCTTCCGTTTGATGGCTGCCTGAGCTACCAGGAGGATGTGCAGCAGGCAAGCAGGCTCAGAATGTCTGTTCAGCCCACACTATGTAGTTTATTCATCAGTGGGGCGGGCAGGGCTTTGGTGAAGAGCACATTGGCTGCCTCCACAATATAAGCAGGAACGTAAAGCACTGGCACTCAAAAATGGCCATCCACGTAGGTGCCCACAGCCAACAGTACTCTTGGTGTGTTTTTAAAATCTTTGCATGGCCTTCTGATTCTAGCTCCATTTTTCTTGAAGCAGCTGGCAAGGGAAGGGAACAGCAGAAGGAAGGCCTTGCTCCCTTCAATTTATTGCAGCAGCAAGAAAGTGAATATGTATGTGTGTGTATGTATGTGTGCTAGTGTAAAGGAGATGGTGTCCATTGTGAAGAGTGACCACGTCTGGAGGATTTTTTTTGTTAGAAGGAGCTAGGATTAAATCATCGCAAAGAGTCTTGTCTCCTTCTAGCCACTTGGTGTGAAGCTCCATTTAGGTCCCTTTGCTTTGAAAAAGGTATTTTCAACCATCCCCCTGCCCATTTTCGAATTTGCTGGCACAACACCAGATATTGCTTCTCTGTAATAATGTCTTGCCATCAAGTGCTTTCTGAGTTATGGCAACCCTTTCCAAGGCTTCCTAGGCACAGAGTACTCAGAAGTACTCAGTCTTTTCTGGGGGTGCTCTGGAACCCTGCAGCTTGCCTAAGGCTAAGCAGGCTGGCTCTTTTCCCCAGAGGTGCAGTGGGGAATTGAACTCCTGATTGCTGGCTTTGCAGTCAGGCACTCAACTGCCTGCGCTATCCAGCTAGCTGCTGTCTTGCAAGCCCAGCAATGACCTGAAGCCACTCATATTGGCCACTGGGATTGTTTGCAGGCAGGCAGCATCTCCTCTTCTGATGTGCCACTTTGAAAATGCTGCAGGGAGAGAGAGAAGGAGAGGTGTTTCTCTGTATATCTAGCTACAGGAATGAGAAGATACTTATTTTATTTTTAATAAGCAGGTGATTGTAGAGTCTTCAGAGCAACTTAAAATTGCAGTACCTGTCCTGTCAGTGATGCTAGTTCTTTGCCTGTTTTGTTTATTTGTCTGTTTTTAAACAAGACAAGGAAGGGCATTGGTGTGAAGGAGGTTTGCTTTGTTCCTTCATATTGGTCACAGCAAAAGAGAATTGTAAGGATATAAAAGGCAGTGTCTTTTTCAGGTCATTTCATATGTGCCAGAGGTATAGAATTGGGTGAAATGTGCACAGGTTTGCAGTCATATTTGGCTAATTCCCCTTGATTCTGGTCTTTGCTTGTTCCCGATTATCTCCATTAATTAAAAAAAAAAGGTGACCTATCCATACACACAAACTTCTGAGTTAGGGAATGCCTTCATTGGATCCCAGGCTTTTGTCTTTAGTAACTGTAGGACCTGCACATTGATATTGTCATTTTGTCTCTCTAGCAGTCTGATTGCATGAGACGTAGTCAATACCTCCAGCTGTCGTCTTTGGACTCTCTGCTTGAACCCCAAGATTTAGACCATCGTTGCCTGATGAAGAATCCTGGAGAATGTGAAAGCTTGCCTTGTTTGTAGGAATTCTATAGAAGATTTCAAAAGTTCACATTATTTGTAACATTTATAACAATTAAAAGGAATTGTCCGTCCTAGAATTTTACTCCATTGAGGATCATGTAAAACCATTCTGAGAAACCTTGGATTAATCTGTAGGACTGAGGAATTTAGGAATACATTCTGATTTTGCTTTTTTACACTCACAGTCACTTGTTGCAATGTTCCTTCCTTTTGGGATGGGGTCAGTTGTGTTCTTCTGATTCCATAGCCACGGCCCAGGAACCATGTCTGTAATGCTCTAGTGATGAAGTGGTGCAGGATCTCCTCCTTGTGCAAGTGTTACTCTGCTGCAAGCTGTGATGCCCTGGAGGAATGCGCAGCTTACACTAGATATTTCCTTATATGAGCACCATAGTAATCAAACCATGGTACTGTGATAGTTGTACGAGCACATGGAGCACAGAGATCTGAGTGATGTCAGCTGACTCATGTCATGTCTTTCAGTAGGCATCCCTTGGCTGAGTTTTAGATACCCTGTGTGGTGTACCATCATTAGCTGAAGAGTTAGTTAAAAAACCAAAACTAACTTCTGTTCCGGCTGTGGGGAGAAAGGGATCAGTTGGGGAGGGGGAGGTAGCAATTGGACTCTTTATTGACTTCAGTGAGAATATTTATGGCACCTCTTTCTCAGGTGTAACATTAGGCTATGGTCAGTGGTGGAAGAGGCAACTCAGTGTACATAACATCTGTACCACAGATTGGAAATGGCTGGGTGTTTTTTTATGCTTCAGCTCTTGGATCCCTCTGGCCATGTTGCAGTCCTTTGGGACCCAAATATTTTCCATCTCTGATCCATAACATCTCTGAGGGTAGACTCCACTCTTCCTGTGCTGTACCAGCACTGATAGCCTTCTGCTAGTTCAAGGGGATAAATACATTGGTCCCTTCCCACCCCACATCCCAATGGTATAGTGTTATACTCTGCTGGAACAACGGGGTTGACAAAAGTCTTACATCCAGTAGGCATAGACTGAAGATTCAATCAGCCTGCATATAATCTTTTAGTGGCTCATAATTTTATAAGCACAAACCTAGGCCAAGGGAAGATACATTACATGAAACACAATCTTTCATTTACCAAGTTTCTGTTGCTCAGGCCCCCATCTAGTTAACTTTATCATGAGCGTTAATAGGACACATGTCTCTGGAGACTATCCTTAGTGTGGTTCCAGATGGCCTTCAGAATTCTCTGAAGTTTCGCTGCCGTGATAAATGACAGATGTGGGAGCTGTAATTTGGTTTGTTTAGGCCAAACAACATTAGTCACGGTGAAATCCCAGCAAACTAAATTGCTAGTTATCATGAAACAGTGGTAAAGAATTACAGGGTTGTTTCTTTTTTACAGGCTGAAACAAGGCACCTCAACAGAAGGAAGACAGTCAATTAATCCTTTCTAGAACTGCTTTGGCTTTCACATCTGCTTCAAAATATTTACAAATATCTTAAAACATATTTGGTCCAATGAAGGGAGAAAATTTAACCCAGGATTACTCCATTGTTAAAGGCTGGTATTGTATACACATTTACCTTGGAATGAGCCCCAATGAACTCAATGGGATTTATTTCAGAGCAGATATGCATAGGGCTGAGGTATAATTTTTCTAGTAGGTAAAACCAATGATAATTCCAGAACCTTGTTACATCACACCCTGATCTTAGCCCAGGATCAGATGTTACAGATAGCCAGATAATTAGAGTTGAAATCACATAATGTTGCAGAGAGGTCGTTAAGATACTCTTTTTTTAGATTTGTGAAATCAGACTTAGAGGAATCTCCTGCTTGAGTCTTGAAACCCAGACACCAGATAAAGCAAGATAATTTACATACTCTGAAGATATTATGCTGTGCCACTCAGATGCATTCATTAGTTAAGGATTTCCCTCTTCTAATCACAGACTATTTCCAATGTCTGTTTCTGGTTTTTTTTCTTTCTCTGCCATGATGTTCCCTACCTTATTGTGACACTCGGCATCTAATTAACTGGAATTGAAATGGCTGCTAAAGTCCTAAAACATTTGGCACCTGAGTGTCTAAAGGGCCACTTTTTCCTATATGAACCATATCAATGTAATTTGATCTCTATGGAAACCCAGCTCCACATGTGGCAATTTTAGCATGCATTCCCAGTAGAGTCCCCTAGTTTATGAACTTCTCTGCTCCAGAAGGCTCAGGCCATAAACAGATGTTAGACGGGCTGTGATTGGAAGAAGAAAATTCTTAATCCCAGGTGAGCGCCTCTTACTTCTGGGATTGAGCAAATTAACTTTCTTTCTTTCTTTCTTTCTTTCTTTCTTTCTTTCTTTCTTTCTTTCTTTCTTTCTTTCTTTCTTTCTTTCTTTCTTTCTTTCTTTCTTTCTTTCTTTCTTTCTTTCTTTGGGAAGACAGCCTCAGTAATCTCTCTGGAATATAATAATGTTTTCAGCTCTAATTACAGGGCTATCTCTAAGGTCCATTTCTGACCGGAGTTGATCTTGATACCAGTGCTTTTGCCTTCAGGTAACAGGTCAAACATTACTTCTTAGGTATGTGTTTGACTCTGGCAAAACCTGAATGCTGTATACAGCATATTTCATCAGCACAGTGTGGACTACAATTCTCACAACCCCCTATTGATGCCTTGAGAAATGGATCAGAGAGGAAGTGCTGGCGCAAACTATCTGTCATTCCCTCAAAATGCTGATAAGGTCTTTGGAGAAGGTGTCCACTAGCTTCATATTCTTCTTGTTTGGGTTGTTGAGTGAATTTAGCATAGAGGAAGGAGGGAAATCAATAGTGAATTTGGAAGGAAGGAAGGAAGGAAGGAAGGAAGGAAGGAAGGAAGGAAGGAAGGAAGGAAGGAAGGAAGGAAGGAAGGAAGGAAGGAAGGAAACCTAGACAACGTATCACAAGGACATCTTGCTAAATGTCTAGAATTTTAAAGGGGTAGTATCTGGTCTGTGCAGAACGTGGCAAGCTTATTGTATGGTTAAGGAATACAACTTATTATACAGAATTTATGTGAATGTATCCTACCTATGTCACAGTGTCCAGAGTAAACAACAACAACAACAACAACAACAACAACAACAACAACAACAACAACAACAACAACAACAACGATCTGCAAACACATCTGCGAAGATAAAATGTTAACCTGCTTGTCAGCTGATGGACTCTTAGATTAGGTCTGTGTAAGTCAAGACATAGCTGCTGTCTGCCTGCTTGTCTGGGAAAGCTATTTATAAACAAAATGAATAGAAGTGAAAATACAGCGTGTTCAGTACAATGACACCCCATTTAGCCTTGGCTAAGGTGTCAAATGCCAGCATAATAAAGTTGTCCACAACATTCAGCATTTTGTGTGTGTTGCTCTGCTGAAAGGATATAGACCATGTTGATCTTATTTAGTCACTCACTTTAGAAGACCTCACCTAATCCACCTTGTACAAAACAATTTAGCCACAGTAAACTTACACACATAATTTTTTTGTGGAATCAAGCTCGCTCGCTCTTTCAAGAAGAGTGAATTCTGCTCTGCTCTTAACTGGGGATGGTTCTGAGGAGCAGGAAACATTTTGTGTAGCTTTGTGCGAAGACAAACTAAATGAGAGAAACTAAGGCGATCCAAACCCAAACCATCAAGAACTGTTGTGATAAGATAATATTGCTGAAACATCTGGCCAAAATAATTGATGAACTTCTGATGCTTTTTCAATAAGCTGTTCCTTGCCCAGTTGGCTTTTGAGGCCCATTCTAGGTGAAATAGCTTCCCCTATCCCTTGTGTCATATTTTAATGTACAGACTTATGGTAAAGTCTGGTCCATGGATCAATACATTACCCAGGAAAACAGATCAGTTAACCCTTAAACTCCCTTTATTTATTGCACTGCACTCAAAATCCAGTGAAAGTAAGCCTGAGAATTAAAGGGGAGGGGGGGAAACCACGCAACAAACAAACAAAAAAAAACACAAAAAAAAAACCAGGAGACAAAAATGTTGTGGCACCTTAAACACTGATGTTTTAATGTAAGCTTTTGTGGACAAAGTCCACATTTTGTCTCATGTTTTTTGAAGGGTAAGGGCTTTTGTCCAGTCTGTTTGCACAGACTAACATGGCTAATGCTTTGAGAATTACAACCACCCTTTCAATGTTGATGACTGAAGTAGTGGGGTTCTAGGCACCATTATTGCTTGGAAATACAGAACAAAAAGGTGCTCACTATTAGTTAAAGCAGAGAACTGCTGGATAGATAAGTGGTTTAGCCATCTGGCTGTGGAGCCAGAGGCTGGGAGTTTGATTCCCCACTCTGCCTCCTCTACACGGGCTGGACTTCATGATCCATAGGGCCCCTTCCAGCTTTACATTTCTAAGATGATGATGATGATCGTTATGATACAAGGGTGTGATTTTGCACATGGGACATGATTTTGTGAATGGGACATGAATGGTGTCAGTGAGTAGGGTGGATTTAAATAACCTGGCTTCAATCAATTAGCAGTCTTCTGGGGGGTCTTGTAAAGTTACTGAACTCAAGATCACATCGTATCAGAAAACTAGCTTTATCCTAAGTCTTAGCCTTTGCAAACAAAAGCTGAGGTTGATCATTGTCAAAAATAGCTTAGTCTAGGGGTGGGCACCTTTTCAATTTTGGGACACATTGGACCCTGCAGCTTACTGGATGCTAGAATTGGCCACTGCCATTGCCACCTCACTTAATTTGCTTCTGCACAACCAGATTTTGGCAAATTAAAAGTAGGGTACATGGTATGAAAACATGCCTTGTTTTCAGATGCTTTTCAAGGAACTGGTTTTCTGGAAAATGCCATGTAACACTGTGAAGAGGATATGCAACTATTGTGATGTACAGAAAAGATTCAATGGCATTCCTTATGCCTTGTTTTGTTTTGTCTGGTATCTTTTCCAAGAAAGGCTTGTTGACTCCAAGGATTGATTGCAAGGATAGAACACACATGAAAGCCACATTCGTGATGCTCATGTAAAAGAATCCTGAAAAGAAGGGCCATACAGCACATTGTTTTGAGTCTCCAAGATACATGGGACAATGTGACAATATTATATTTTGTTTTCAAGCATATTGAGTTAGACGCTGAAGAGCTCCTTCAAGGATACATTTACTGACACCTTTATATACAAGTTATTGTCTATTTTCTCTCCTTTGGAATGCACACTTTAATGTAGTAAGTGGATTTGAATGTGTTAGGGAAGCTGTAAGCTGTACTATCAGGAGGCTAGATGCTGTTACAAGTCTAGATGCATAGCAGGGACATCCTGGTGGTCATCCAAGGTGGACTCAAAGTTGAGACACAAAACTAGGATGCACCTATTCTCTTCAGGAATTAATGTTTACATTGATGCTTACATTCAATGGATAATTCATGACAAAATTAAGTCCTGTTGATTTAAATGGTCTGTTCTAGATATGACCAAGTTTGATCTAACTTATTCATTCCATTTTGTCTCTCTCTATCACAGGGAGAGACCCTGGGGGATTATTTCAGTCACATGCAAAGTAGCTTTAATTTCGATCCCAAAACTAACATCTTGAAGGGGGAAGATATGTCCCAAATCAAGTACTGCAGAATTGTCTCATTTAGAAACACAAGGTTTTTGCATATATTGTGCAACAGAGAAGGGGGGGAAATCGTATAAGTGGAGTGGGGGAAGAGAGTAGATTTATGAATTACTGGGGAAATGAGAGATGCATCAGATGATTGCCATTTGAAGGGATATCTCCCCTGAAGCTGAGAGAAATTGAAAGGCATCTACTGAATCTTAAAAGAAATTATAGTGATATCACACATTCTCCCTTTTTAATAGATGATTTGTATGCAACACTTCCAAGAAAATCGAGGGTATTACAAGTTACTGAATTGGACAGAATTGTCTTGTAGACACAGCATGAAAAAATGTGTAATAATGGGAGAAGTATATGAATCTAGATTCTAGTAAGCCTAGATTCCTTGCAAAGCTCCTGAAGTTTATTGGGGTTTCAGCACATGCTCCCATCTAGGGCCCACAAAGCTGTTATTGTTTCCTTTATCTAACATAGTAATTTATGTATTTTTGTGACATTTGTGACATTGATACCATGCTTGATATTTGTAACAGACTCCATAATAAAGGAATTATCAGGACCCTGATCCTATTACTGGTTGCATCTGATCTGTATTAATGGTATAATGAAATAGTTAGAGGGTGGCTAGTCTAAATATCTCTCTGCTTGTATAGCAACATGATCTGTTACTTTAGGAATTTATTACTGCAAGCCAGTACAAGATGCTTCTACACAGGGGTTTGACCCTGAAAGGTACGCGATTGACACTGTACAAAAAATATTGGTGTAGGCAGAATAAAAGTAGGTTGTCCTATTGACTGGGAGGGGAAGAAGGCTTGGAGAAGAAAAAAGTGCCCTCAGAAATCACAGTCTAAAGGGCTATCCTCTTGGGATTACCTAAGGGAAGGTTTGTTATTTTACCAATGGTGTGGATGTTGCAATGTTTCCAGGGCTGAATCTGTGTCTCTCTGTCTCCAGGAAGTGGAAGAATGTATGCCTCAATCTTGGTGGGTGAAGATGGGAGCTCCAAACAAGCAAATAGCAACCAACTCATCACCTCCTCTACTTCCTCTCTCCAAGCTTCCATGACAGATAGTTTGTGTCACCCTTCTTTTCCTCCTTACAACTTAACTAATTTCTCTCACTCCTTTTCTCTTTGAGAGAAAACTTTAGCTTATATTTTTCCTGATGAATGTTAGAGCATTCTCTTCCGTTCCCATTTTCTCCCTGTCCCCTTTTCTTCTTGCCCTATAGTTTGCCTCTTTAATTTATTGTTCTTGTATTTTTAGTAACAGGGAGTAGGAAATATCCTTTGGACATTTTTTTGCCTGGAGTACCAAACAAACTTGGCTGGGTTGACTTGGAGAGGGCTGGGCTACGTATTACTAGTCTGTCTCAGACACCAAAATGTGGGCTTGCCTACTGTGTTGGGCATACTATGTCTAAAACCTAGGAGCCAAACTAGGAGCCCCTTGTGATCCTCAAGAAGCCCCAACTAAAATTCACAATATGATATGAGAAACCACTGCTGGAAGCAGGAATAACTTAAACAACTCCTTTATGGGTGTGTAAAATAGCTCCTGGTGAGCTGTCCAAAACTTGCCCAAGAAAGGTGGATTGGGTGTGAATAACTGTGCATTTAAAGCAAAATACATCCAGAACTGAAATGTGGGAGACCTGAATGCAAGACCAACAAATAATGCCTTTATTATACTCTATCCAGAGTTTTCATTTTTAAAGTAAAATGATAATAATTTGACTTTTATTTTATAGTATCAGTACAACCCTTTGGTTACAGAGAGGCTTGAATGTTGGACTAAATGGCCAAAAGAGATGCCATTCAGTGGAAAATTGAAGAGTTAGCAAAAGAAACACAGCTTTACTACCTCACTGAGGTAGTAAAGCTGTGATTGAGCTATAGTATATCAGATGACGGGGAGGGCTGGTATAATTGAAGGTTAGATGTTATGAAAACTGGCAAAGCAAAGAATTGCTCTGTTCCAGAATTTCAAGCACAATGAAGTATCCTCCCTCTTACGTTGCTGTTCCCTGTGAGGAATTTTTGTGAGAAATTGTTTCTCCGTATTGAGGAGTATTCAGTTATGTGTGACTCCACCGGCAGTCTGAAATGCCGCCTCTCAGAGGCAGGTTTACCACCCCTGTGAGAAGTGGGCCTTAAGATAACTGTGACAGGTTGTGTGTCTCTGTGTGTATGTGTGTGAAGCATGCACCTGCTTCTTCACACATCAGGCAATGGTTACAAGGGGTCTATTTTGCACCGCTGTTGTTGCTGCTTGAAATTTTCAGTGTTTAGCTCCTGGAGAGGATAATTAACCCCTAGTCCCTTACTTACTGTAGAGTCTTTGAAATTCAGTTCCAAAAGCAAGATTGAGTGCTGAAGGGGGAAACATTACTTCAAGAACAATCAAGCTTCTGTTAACACATATCTTTTTTATTATTATTATCCTTAGCAACACAGATGCTCTGGTATTTGAGGAAAAAGTAGATCTTTCTTTGATATACTTAATTTAAAGATTTGTTTCATTTAGAAAGCAGCTTTATGCTTAAAACTAAGCATTTGTTTTCCACCTGTCACTCTTGTGGTCCTTTAAATTTATTAATTTTTTTGGTTTTTTTTCTTGCCAAGCTCTCCTGGAGAGACTGTAGATTTTAAATGAGTTTTGACTCCTTGAAATCAGTCTGCCAGTGAAAAATTGGGCATGGAGGGTTCTTACTGTTTCATATTTGCTGGCATGAATCTCAATGGGACGGTGCATTATACAGAGTTAGAAAGAAACAGGATGTGTCATTGATAGCATAGCTTGACCTGACCTGGTTGATATTTTAAATATCTAGTGGGGAGGGGTGCGACATTCAGAACAGGACTATAATTTGAATACTTTACTCTTGCTGTAACACAAACTGGAACACATGTACACTAATGAGATGTTTCTTTATGAAGGACAGTGGGAATGAATATTAAATTTTTACTGCTCCCTGAATAGGCCACATCAGAAAGCAAAGAGAAAGGGAAAAGTCATAGAGGGAGGTGGCAATGATAGTGTTGTTAAGAAGGAACAAAAGCAAATCAATTGCAGCCATCATCCAGAAGCAATTTTTGAAAGGCAGCAGTAGGAAGTTGGGCTCTTGCTACTGTCCGAATTTCAGCAATTGACCAATAATTACAGCCTCTGACACCAGGCCTGGCTGCTGTAATCACTTGTTTTGCAGAACCTTGAAAGTTACTTTGAAGAGGTATGAATATAACAACATGCTGAAATGGTCCAAAAGTGAACTGTAATGGGATGATGCTCTGGGTTCACTCCTAGCACCTCACTTACAGATGGCTTCAGCCTGACATTATATTTACGGTTCTTTCAAAAGTAACTTTCCAGATTTTTCTTTTCGAGCAGCGCAGGATTCAAAGGTCCCACCCCATGTCTCAGGGAATTGAGGACAATGCTTGTTGAATGAGTTCAGTTTCTAGCTGCTTAGTTTTGCAGTCTTGAAGGCCACCTGAAAGGCTTGTGCCCTAAATTGCAATAGCAGACAGGAGCCATTTTTAAACCCACTGCATGTGATGAGTCAATTATGATGACCTTGGTAGGACCTCATGAGCTATCACTTAAGGAGTCAGCAATACAATGCTGATGTAGGTTCTTCTTCAGGCTCTTGCTGACGGTATATTGCTCTCCCAATGGGGTGATCTTTTCACTTGTGAATACCTGGAATGCTGTGCTGGCCTTGTGGGAATGTTAATATTATGCCCCCCTATTGGACAGCAGCTGTATCACATAATCAGTAAAGGACAACACAACTTCCTCCATGTATTGGTTGCCCCTAAGCTGTCCCCAAACTTAGTTTGTTTGGGAAGCCTTGATTACAATACCCCTGGGTTAAAAATACTGCTATTAAACACTAGGTCAGTGAACGGCCCTCCGCAAAGGCGTGGAGCTTTTGGGCGGGGTTTCTTTGCCCATCCATCCGGAGGAGGCAATTGCAGGGAGTTCCGTGAGAGGATGGGCAGGCATGGCTCAGTCCGAGCCTTTAAAAGAGATCCCCTTGCCTGCTCTGTCCTCTTCCCTGCCTGGCAAGCAAAGAGGAGAATGCTGTGTCAGAGCATTTGTGGTTTCAATTTCACCACATGGCCCAAGCAGCACTGGAAGGCCTTTGGGGGAGTCGGGCTGTGCAACAGCACAGCCTCATGGTTTGGGGACATTTAGTTGGGGGGCAGGAGCCTTGAAAGGATAGTTGAGGCCCCTCTTTGTAAACAAAACAAAACAAAACAAAACAACAATAATATCATAGAATCATAGAAAACTAAAGTTGGAAGGGGCCTACAAGGCCATCAAGTCCAACCCCCTGCTAAGTGCAGGAATACAATCAAAGCATATCTGCCAGGTGATGACAAATCCGTGTTGGCTTCTAGTTATTACTGCATTGTTTTCTAGGTGCTTGCACAATGACAATCTGTTCCAGAATTTTGCCTGGGATTGATGTCAGGCTGACTGGCCTGTAGTTCCCAGGTTACTCTTTTTTGCCCTTTTTGAAGATAGGGACAACATTAGCTCTCCTCCAATCCTCTGGCACCTCACCTGTTTCCCATGATTTCAACAAGAACAACAACAACAACAACAACAACAAAATACAAAAACCAGGGGTCTGAAAAAGCAGGAGTGGGCTAACAGCTGGAAGGCTGGTGACCAAAGAGGCCCATTTGGTGTTTTGAGGGGATGGTTTTCTTTTAGGCTGGCTGGGGGGAGGACAACAGCAAGAGACAGAGAGCTGGTAGTGGTACGACCCTGAGGGGCTGTTGCTGCTTGACCCTAGCTATAGGGTGTAAATAAATAAATAATTAAAAAGAGAAATATATTAATTGAAATTAATACATATATAAAGGGAAGAAGGGGAGGGGGAAGCAGAATAAAAGGAGCAGCTTGAGTTGACTCAGAAGTCAACAGCAGAAGGAATAGGACAAAATGCCTCCCAAAAAAGTTTGGGGGGAAATAAAGGGAAGCAGCCAGTGAAACGCAAAGCACTTGCTTGTTCCCCTCCAAGAATTTCATCATCAGATGAGTAGGAATGACCAGATTATTCACGTATTTGGGAAAAGCTTAGTACCTTAGAGAGGGAAAGGGTGCAGGCCAGGGTGGCAACAGACTCTGGAGGGTTGACTAGAGAACGTAAGGCACACAAGTTTGCTGAACTTAAAAGAATGGGCAACATTATGTTATCTTGTATTGCTGTTTTAGAAGGTGAGTGTCCCAGCCCTTCTGGGGCATCTTCTGAGATGGTTACATTAGCAAGAAGGTCTTCCAGATCCTAGGCCCTGAGCCAACCAGCAGGAGGGTCAAGAATGGAGTCTGCAGGCATGCAGACACAAAGGGATGGTGAGAGAGAAGCCAGTATGGAGGAAGGAGTTGTGGTGGCATCGGGAGCTACACTGCCAGGTAAGATAACCGTTACACTGGTCACCACACAAATGGTGGGTGCTTGGCCATGGGGGACCACGAGCCAGATGGTGCCGGTCCCTTCACCCTTGCCCTTGCTGTCAACTCAGAAAGAAACAGGTATGCCAGGGAAAAACCCAAGTGCAGGCCTTACACCAGAAAGCACTTCACACCTAGTAGCAGAATTTGACATAGAGGGAGCAACTAATAGAACCATCCCAGATACGGGTACAATTCTGTACTGTGCTATGCTCTCCCGGAGGTTGACCAGTCCCTTCCTCTAGGGGATCGCCTCCTACCAGCCACAGTGGAAAAAATATGGAGAAGAAAGTATGTGGACGTCTTTGAATTGTTGAATAAAGAATTGGAAGAGAAGAAGCATAAGGAAGAGGATAGGGATAGGGAGAAAGTGTGGAAGCGGAAGCTTGACAGATGCTGGGACAATTAGTTGCCAGGCTTCCTCATTTATGCAGGCACTATTGTACATGCACAGCCGGAAAGGGCCTTTTCTTTAATACAATATTTAGACTTAATCTATGTCGACTTCCCTGGGCATGCGTGGCTTCTTTATGATGAAGGGTTCTGTATGCACACGGTGCTGACCCCAACATGCGCTGTGACATGCCACACAATGGGTTGTGGCTTTGGTTTATGATGCCAGCCCACCTGCTTTTATGGAAAAGGTTTGACAGTGGCCACTTACTGCAGAAAGTATCGCAGACCAATTCCTCCCCCACTTTGGTGGGACAGGTGGTTCAACCCCACTTTGTCTGCTGGGACTTTAATTCTCGGGGATCCTGCAATTGATGACCCTGCAAGTTTACACATCAATGCACTATATGTGGGGGATCCCATGCATCGGTCACATGTGTTAGGGGGTGACCAGGAGGAGCAGGGGGAAGGGAGGCTGGAAGCAATCGGAAGCTGCCTCCCAGTTCCTCTAATCCTCCAAAAGGGCCCCAGCCCAATTAAGGTTGCAGTTTTGGAAGATTGGCTGTGAAGTTACCCTGACTGGGCAGCCGCCAAATTCCTGACTGAAGAGTTTTTGCAGTCCTGCAGTGGGGGTTAGGGTTGCCACCTTGACTGAAAAATTGAAGTCAGTTAAGGGGCAGGAAGCCATAGTTAGGGCTAAGATTAATAAGGATGTTTTGGAAGGAAGAGTTCTGGGCCCGTTTTTGGCCCCATCGGTTCCACATCTGAGGGTATCATGACTAGGGATAGTACCAAAGAAGGCGCCAGGTGAATTTAGATGAATTCATCATTTGTCCTTCCCAGATGGGGATTCTGTTAATGACAAAATACCTCAGGAACTGTGCAGCATGTGTTACACATATTTTGATGCTGCAGTACACATGGTTAGGTCCTGCGGGATAGGGGCAGAGTTGATGAAATGCAACATTAAGTCAGCCTTTCGGTTCCTCCAAATTTTCCTGGAGGACTTTGAATTGTCAGGTTTTGATTTTGAGGGACGTTATTACATGGACAGGGCGTTACCTTTGGGATGCTTGGTGTCACGCTCTGCATTCGAGTGTTTTAGTTCCCTTTTGAAGTGGACACTCAGGTGCAGGGTGGTCCTTTATTTGGATAACTTTCTTTTTTTGTGGGAGACTGGCCACACCCCAATGTTGGCGCCTCATGAGGGCATTCCAGGAGCTTACATGGGAGCTCAGCATCCCCTTAGCTGAGGAAAAAACAGAAGGACCCAGCACAAAATTGAGCTTTCTTGGGATAGAGTTGGACACCGTTTAGCAGTCCAGTCGATTGCCAGAAGCTAAGATCGGTGATCTAAAACAACACCTCCGAGGGATCCTGGCACAGTCCAGGGTTACCTTGAGGGAATTTCAAGTGTTGGTGGCCCCCGGTAGAGCTTTTCTTTGCCGGCTGTGTGACACCATGAAAGGACTCAGGAAGCCGCATCATCGGCGCAGGCTGTTGGCCGGAATGAGGCAGGACTTGGAAGTTTGGTTGGGTTTTTTTTTTTTTGAAGGGTTTAATGGAATCTCCTTTTGGAAAAGCGAGTTAAGGCTAGGGATGGATTTGCAAGTACAAATGGATGCTGTTGGATCCATGAGGAATGGTATCTACTTTAGGGGCTGGTGGCGTAAAGGCAAGTGGCCAATACGGTGGCATACCGTCGGTATAACAAAGGATCTAACCTTTTTGGAACTGTTTCTGATAGTGGAAGCCATATGGTTATGGGTGGATACCTGGGCCAACTTGTACGTTACCTTCTGGTATGACAACCAGGCAGTGGTACATGTAGTCAGCTCTCTCACATCCAGATTCCAGAGGGTAATGAGACTGGTTAGGGTCCTCACTCTAAGATGTCTGCAATTTAACATAGTATTCCAAGCTAGACATGTGCCAGGGGTGGACAATACACTGGTTGACGCCCATTGGAAAAACTTTGAAAAAACAGGTGAGCAGCTTGGGGGTGCTCCTGGATTCATCCCTGAGCCTGGATGCCCAGATTTTGGAAGTGGCCAGAAGTGCATTTGCAGAAATAAAACTAGTGCACCAGCTACATCTGTTTCCTGAGAGTTCTGATCTGGCCACTGTGATACACGTCCTAGTTACTTCCTGGCAAGATTACATGGAAAGTGTCAGGAAACTTCAACAGGTCCAAAATACAGCAGCCAGATTGCTCACTGGGGCTGGTTACAAGGATCACGTAACCACCCTGTTACAGCAGCTCCACTGGCTGCTGATCATTTACTGGGCACAATTTAAAGTGTTGGTTTTAACCTATAAAGCCCTAAATGGCCTGGGTCCAAGCTGTCTCAAAGACAGCTGTCTCCCATTATGAGCTGGCTCGGGTATTAAGATAATCAAGAGAGGCCTTTCTCTTGGTCCTGCCACCTTCACAGGAGTGTCTGATGGGGGCACAGGAGAGAGCCTTCTCTGTTGCTGCACCCAGACTTTGGAACTCCCTCCCATAGGAGGCCGGACTGGCCCCATTTTTGCTATCCTTCTGCAAGCAGGCAAAGACCTTTCTCTTCAGGCAAGCCTTCCCTCAATAACCAACTATCTCTGTGTGATTTATAGATAGATTATTATACATTATTGTTTTGACTGGATTTTCAGTACTACTTGTGTTTTCCATTTTTGTGTTTTCTATTTCTCAGTGACCTTTTTTTGTATACTTATTGATCTTTGCCTTAATATTGCCTGTTAATGTTGTAAGATGCCTGCTTATTCATTGTTCATGGTTTTAAATATATCCTTTTAATGATGTTAACCACCGTTGTATACTCATTGTTTTCAACTTTAAATATTGTCTTTCATTGTTTGTAAGCTGCCTTGGGTCCTTTTCAAGGAGAAAGGTGGTGTGTGTGTGTGTATATAAATAAATAAATAAATAAATAAATAAATAAATAAATAAATAAATAAATAAATAAATAAATAAATAAATAAATAAATAAATAAATAAATGTTGCCCCCAATTTGAACCAGCTTCAAATGTTTTGGTTTCAGCCTTTATCTTAGGAAGTTTACTCCTTCCAGAATCAGTGGGTTAGGATTAAGAGAATACGACCCAGAGATCCTGCCTGACCTGTTCAATATTTCAAATCAGCAGGAAGATTCTGTGGCTGCATCATGGAGATGATCTTTCTACTATTATCTTTGCTCACTTTCCTTTCTCACCTGATGCAAAAACCAACATTCATGTTTTTATCTCCTTGATTCACAGCACAAGCAAAAAGCTGATCAGATGAAGGGCTGGATGGAAGAACACTTCCTCTCCTATCAGCCAGACAGCTAGGGATCACCTGTTTCCACCACTGAAAATGTAGTTCCTGTTCCTTGAATCCATCCAGTGACAAACTGTAAACTAGATCCAATCTGGTAGAATTTTAGGACATAATCACATAGACCATAAGAACCACAGTTATATAGATTCTGCCATTATTTAAATCGTTTTATAAATTTCTGTTCACATGACACATGGGTAAAATTGATTCATTTGGCCAACCAATCAATTTTTTTCAACCTTACCAGCATGGGCTTTTTAAAATGATCCAATCCCTGAATTGCTTCTACGCACATCAGTTTTGCATGTGTAAATGTAGCTGTCAGTTTACTTTGCACCCACTTGTGTTTTCAGCACCATGGCTACTGCATGGCCACTGCACTTCTTTCCTTTATTTTTTTCCCCAAGTGCTAAGCGATATATTGGTATTTTCTCCCTCAAGAGTTTACCGCTGCATCACTTCCTTGCACCATTCATCCTCAGTTGTCCCTGCCCTTGTCAACTTGGAGAAACACCCCATCTAGTGACCTTTGAGAAATAAAGTGCCCTAAATCCAAAGAACTACCAAGGGAAACCTTGCATTATGAAACATCTTCCAATGTTGCCTTCTAAAGTTTTTTTCACATGAATTTAGATGCTGCTTTAGCGAGATATCATTTAGGTATTTTTAGCCAACAAAAAAAAAAAATTAAAGCAATTTTAGAGCAAAGTGCTCCTGAAACAGAATGGAAAATGGGTCGATTTCATTGGGATGGCATGTGTAGCCTACAAAACCTGTTCAAAGTTCAAGAAATGTATATATATAAAAAAGACAGCTGTGTGAATGCGCCCAGTGAATTATATACCATGTGACTATATATAAATATGACTCCCTGGAGAAGACTCCCTGGAAAAGACCCTGATGTTGGGAAAGTGTGAGGGCAAGAGGAGAAGGGGACGACAGAGGATGAGATGGTTGGACAGTGTCATCGAAGCGACCAGCATGAATTTGGCCCAACTCCGGGAGGCAGTGGAAGACAGGAGGGCCTGGCGTGCTCTGGTCCATGGGGTCACGAAGAGTCGGACACGACTTAACGACTAAACAACAATACATAAATATATAGTGGTATAAATGAAGGAGGAAATTGAAATGATTCAAATGGCCCAAGTAATTAGGCCCTTACAGAAAGTAACAGCATTGTTATTTTAAAATATTTTGTACAACTTTTCAGGAGAAAGGTGAATTTGGTTTATGGGTACTGAAGCCCCAATGACAATACTCCCAGGTATCTCTGCTATCTAATGAAGTAAGTTAGAGGCATGCTTTGTTTACTGATAATGAGCAGAGCTGAATGGTGCTATGCATAAATGTGGTGGACTTGTTGCAGTCAGGCTTAATCAACTGTAGCCTTCTGTGTCCTTAGATTGTTTTTCCCCAGCTGGATTTTCAGTTTTTGTATTAGAACAAGTCTGAGGTGGCCGGGAAGGCAAATATCACCTCCTTGCTGATCCTCTTCTGCAAATATCTCTTCTCCTCCCAGTGTAACACTTTCAAAGACAAACGCAGATTGGAAAGGCTGCATTTCCCTTGCAATCTGTAGTTCTACCCTGATAGAAGGCCACAGAAAAGACCTGTTTTTAGATTTGTGTGTTGGCTGTCTTCAGATGACTGAGTAAATGTGCAAAGGGACACCTCTTGTACTTGTGGTGGTACTCTGCCACCTAAGTGTGTCAGGTTACCTTCCATGAGTGTATCTGAAGGAGACTGTTGCAGCCTTTCTCAATCTGAGGCTCTCCAGAGGCAATGGACTACAACTCACATCATACTCAGAAAGCAGGACTATCAGCTATTCTGGTTAAGGAGGGTGAGAATTCTCATCCAACACATCTGGGAACTGGGTCTGCCAGCTTCTGGAAGGCAGAGTAATGGTATATGAACTAACACTCCTTATGTATGAATCCACAGATGGACCAATGTTGCAGCCAACTGTACCCCATGGTTTCATACTGCTTATCAAGCAAAATCTCAGGATACATTTTGTATTCTTCCATGTATATTATTCCATATGAACAGCACTTAGAAAAGAGAAGTCCATTCCACATCGAATCCTTTACATGTTGAAAGCACAAGTGAAGAGGTTATACTCATGACAGCTGTTCTGCCTCCTTCCTATGTTGAAACTGATGGAGCACGTCTTCTCCCACTCAGATGATTATATGGTTATGAAATTGATGTTATATATTTACTGCACTAGGCATATGGCCTTCCTCCAATTGAAGGAGAATACGGTTTGATTCTCACATACACAGACTTGTAATGTGCATATGATGTACCTTATATAAGGTCCTTCTACATGCCTGCTTAATCCATGCTTAAGGCACACTGTCATGGACGCAAGGCAGACAAGGTAGCAGAACCTTGTTAAACCCTCACCCATGCTTTCAGTGAATACGAGGCTCATGTGAACCCCTCTAATGTCATGACAAAAGAATGGAACCTCATCCTGTTTTTGATCCAGCTGCTTTCAACAGGGGAAACTGAGGTTTGATAAAAGTAAAATCTATTGGAATTTATTTTCTTCAAATAGCAATAAACAAAATTATTTTCATTTCCAACTCAGCAGGTATGACCTTAACAGCAAAGCGACTCTCAGAAACAGCTTTGCACACAGGGTTTGCTTCCTTCTGGGCTACAGCCATTAGCTCTGAAGAGTCCTGAGCTTCTTTAGAAGTCTTATTTGTTACACAATAAACCAGTCCGTCTTGTACAAATATGCAGTTTGTACACAATATAGTGTGCCTGAATGCACATTTAAGTACAATACCTACACTGGAGAGAAAGTAATTGATTTAAGAGAGATGACAGCTCAGTCGTTCATTTCATACTTTCACAATATAGCAATTTTTCTAAAGCCTCTCGTTTTCTCCTTTCTTCCATGGTGCTGCTCATCTTAGCTTTCCATCAATTTACCTTAAGCATCCAAAACAGCAAGGGACGTTTCTGAATAACCTGGAGTATTCATCCTGGATCTGTAGTGGAAAGATGAAACGAACACAGTGGTTTATTAACAGGTAAATATATGCATTTTCTAAGCATCTTCCAGATAGCATGGCTTATTCTGTTTTCCATAATTTGGTCTTGGAGAGGATTACAAATGATGCAAAGGGAGTTTTCAGAATCCAGACTACAGGGTCTTGCACAAAGGCTTCAATCCAGAATCAGATGACTGTGGTTGGTAAACCTCTTTAATTATTTCATAAGATTACTGCTGTACAATTTGAAATGCCTTGCTTCTTAAATCCCAGATCTGTGAGATATAAATCAGATTTTAGAGTCTTAGGACATGATTGTGAATTATGTATGTGCATGAATTACTTTATTCATATAATGCTGCAATCCTTAATACACTTACTTGGAAGTCTGGCCCATTGAATTAATTGGAACTTCCAAGTTAATACAGCTAGAATTGTAGGATTCATCGCCCAGCTTCTCCTCCCCTAATTATATTATCTCTCTTCCCCCCCCCCCGCCCATGCGAGACCCTTCCAGGACCTAGATCACATGTTTATGGTTACCATGACAACAGCTGAAACAACAGCTTTGTTCACTAATCCCTGTGCAGACTATAATACTTGTATGAACTCTCCACAAAGCTTACACCCAGCCTGCTGTGCGTTTCTCCATATTTTGTCTACATTCCCGGAGGTTCCAGGTAGAAAGAGATGGAAAACCTCCAGCAGGGTTTTCAGATTATCCATTTTGAATCTTCTTATCAAAACAACAAAATATAAATTAGCAAATGCAAGTTCCTTTTTTACTTCGTTATGTTCTCACAATTTGCTCTGTAGAAGAACAAATACCATGTGCCATCGAGTTGATTTCGGCGACCCTTTTCAGGGTGTTCAAGGTAGAGAGTACTCAGAAGTGGTTTACCATTCCCTTCCTCTGGGGGCATTCTGGGACTGTGCAGCTTGCCCAAGGCCACACAGCCTGGCTCTTTTGGGAGTCACAATGGGGAACTGAACTCCCGTCTTCTGTCTCTGCAGCCAGGTACCTAACTCACTGAGCTGTCCAGCCAAGCCTCAATATTTTTGTCTGCTCTGCTTGTCCCATCATCCAGACAGATCGATGCTGAGCACCCTGTCACTCTCAGATATTGCTGAGCTCCCACAGTCCCTGACCATTGGCCATGTTGGCTAGGAGCTGACAGGAGAACTTCAGCTTCTGGAGGATCAGATGTTGGCAGACAAAAGAACAAAGTACACATTTTATTATTGAGCAGAGAATAATTGCATATGGGTTTCGCCTTTGGAAGGAAAGAAGAGGAAGAAAGCTCTCCCTCACACGCTGTTCCTACTGGAGAAAAGAGGAAAACAACATCAAATAGAATTCTTTTTTACTCTTAGCTGTAAGAGCAGTGCTATAGAAAAAAATGGTGCTTTCAAGCCAAGCAAAACTGCAGCCAGAATTTGAAAAAGTCACTTTCCACAGCTCTGACTATGCTGTAGCTCAGGACTCATCCACCCTGAGCATGTTCAATACTGGTACTGTTTGACACTAGGCTGAAACTGGTATCAGCAGTGTCAAATTGAGATGAATCCTGTAGTCTTATATGTTTTGGGATTTGTTATGGCAATGCTAGGGTTTGCTTCTGTTTTTGTTCTGTATTGCTCTGATTTGCACTGGTGCATGATCTGCTCGTGTGGGCCAAGTACCACATTGTACCGAGTACCACACTGATGCGTGCTGAGTTGTCCTGTTTGAGGGTACGTCTTGTGCATTGACATGTCCTTGTGGATGTGTTTTAGCTGAACTCCTTCATCCATGGCTGAGTCCCATTCTCATCTCTTTGCTTTCCATACAACTCTTTGCTCATTTTCTTTTTCTGTCTTCCTTCTTCCAATTCCCCATGTTAAGAAGGGAGAAAACTTATATCTTAGCGCAGCGATACAAACTGTCACTCCATTTCACTTTGTGAATATGTTTTGCACTGAGACACATTATTATACAAGTCAGCACCAAGTTATAGCAACTCTAATAGGGTTTTCAAGGTGAGATATTTAAGGAGTGGCTTTATGGGTTCCATAGCCCCAGTGAGCTTCCGTGGCTGAGCTAGGATTCGAATCCAGGCCTCTTGAGTCCTAGTCCATCACTTTATCCACTACACCACACTGGTTATCCACATAGGTGCCTTTTAATGCCAGAGATGATGTTTCAGACTGTCAAAATGTTGTATTTTCCATTTCTCATTTTTGGAATATAAATAAATGCTTTGTAATGGTGCCCTCCTTTGGATGTTTGTTTTTTGAGAACACAGGACTGGAAGCTCAAGCAAAGGTCATCCACAATTATAATGGTGGTGGTGGTGGTAGAGATCAAACACAATACGCAACCGCTGAATTTTTATTTGTCCAATTTCTTCCATGCAAGTAATGGAAATGAGCATACATCAACAAGTACACTTTCAGTGCACCACAGAGTATTCCATGTTTCATACCAACACCTCTATAGTATTAGCAACAGAATATTATGTGAGGAAAAGCAGGCGGGAATATGATGACCATAAAGAAAATTTCACACACCAATTCACTAATATAGCACAAAAATGGCAAAATTAAAATTAAAAAGGGGAGGATGGTGACATAGTGAGATAGACAGGTTGAAATCAAAAAAGCTTTTGGGATAGTGCAATGGAATGAAAAACAGGGTGGATGGAGGATGTTTGTCTGGTGGAGTCAGGGTACACAAGGCAGAGAAAAGGGGAGGGAAATAATGATAGGGTGCAGAATAATGGGGCAGGAGACATTTCCAGATGTCCATCTCTCAGAACATGAAGCAACAATTGCTCTTGTATGTCTGGATGCCAATATTGGGTTGATTGATTCAAAATCATCATCATCAGCAGCAATAGCAATAAAAACAATGAATGCCCTCAAATGTCTGCGGACAACATTACTGCGTTGGTGCGCTTTCATTTTTTCACTCATGCTTTTGCTGGAGACTTGCTGTGCAATAGCAACTGTTAATGAGTGTCTCAGGACACAGCTGTATGCAGCACTTCTGAAATCTTTTATGCTTGCCCATCAGTTCCTGTCACATTGGGCTTCTAAGACCGTATAATATAGAACCTAAAATGAAGGGTTTACGAGGAAGTCCTTGTATCCTTCATCGTGTACAATTTTATTTTTTTTTTTTGCTTGTGATTCTCGGTTTGAAAGATATGTGCATTGCCACTTACAGCCACATGGTTTGGATGTAGAGTATAAAAGGGATGAGAGCCAGTGTCGTACAGTGGATAGAGTGATAGACTAGGACCAGAAGACCTGTGTTCAAAGCTCTACTCGGCCAGGGAAGCTTCTGATAAAAATGCTCTGTAAATATCTCACATAACTTGAAAATCCTATCAGGGTCACCACAAACCAGCTTCAACCTTTCTTATTGGTTTAACAGCAGCTTCTTTGTCACAGGTCTGGCGAACCTGCCCGAGCTTGTATGCATCCACTTGCCTTCTGCACTTCATGTCCCTGTGGAACAACAATCTCTTTGTGTAAAAGCAAAGGGTGAAAAGAAAACTTTTGGAAAGGAATGTCAAACATGCAAACAAACAAACAAACAAACAAACAAACAAACAAAAACACACCAGCAAAAAGAGAATCCTTATTTTTTAGCCGATTATTTGTGAGCATGGCCTTAGCATATGTGTGCGCACGGATGTTTTTGTGTGTTCTTTGAGCCTACTTACTTTTCGGGATAAGACACAGAGAAAGATGAAGATGAACAGTCCCTGAAATGCATTGAAGATGGTAAAAAGATATGCTGTGACTACTGATCCTTGGATGACATGCAGCACGCCGAAAATCCAGGTAGCACCCAGAAGAAAGAGCAAGGAAAGAGCACCTCGTGCACAAGACCTAATGAAATAAAATCAGAGACATGAGCATTTTCTCCCTCTCACTTTCTGCCTAATTGCTCCACTAAGAGCTGCCCTGCAGTTACATGGTTTCTCCTTTAGGCTGTGCTGCTGTGCTGCTGCCTGAATGGTCCCGGCCTCATTCCTTCCTAGCAAATAATCACTGAGGAAAGAGCAAAACAGGCCAACTTTTTTTTTTAAACAACAACTGGCTGTCCTAATCTTCAAAACTGTTTTCTCTGGTGTGCTGCAAAGCCATATGATTTGATTTTAAATCTACTGTTAGTGAAATTCCCAAAGGTAAAACATATGTCTGTTATGAAGGATACCCCTTAAGAAACCCTGGAAGAAGAAGGGAAAAAAAAGCATTGCATGCTCTTAGGTCAGGACATGTGCGTGGCATCAAAGAGATATTTTGGCCATTTCTCAGTTACAGCCTTGGAGATAGTTCTGGCTGCAAAACCAGGCTTTCTCTACTGCAAGAAGGGGGCAGCTTGTGCAATGTAAAAGAAGTTTAAATTGCTGCAGCGATAGAGTACTGGTGCCCAAATAGCATACAGATCAAGTGCTTGTGATTTCCCCTCTCTCTTTGGTTAACACACTATAATATAAGCATATCTAGCATTGCTCGTGGACTCTGACAAATTACACCATGTTGTCTTGCAAATAGGCCCACTGATTAGTTTTCCCTTTCATTTTCAGTCCAGCAGTTTCTGGACGTTCTTTGCACACGCACACGAAAAAGAGCTCTCCCCCCTCCCCTTTCTCGCTCCTTTTCTTTGGTTGCTTCCTGAGACGTGAATACATTTTTGACTTCATTAGAAGCAGCGCACTGTGAGAGTTGATAGGGCAAGGAAAGGAAGAAAGTGATCAATCAAACAATTGCTAAATCCGAACTATAAATCTAGTGCAGTGAGTGGAAACTGCAGGAGTGTTTCTAAGCAACAAAAACAGTGAGTTGTTTTCAATGGTCCCTGTAGCACCCTCCAGTTTTTTCCAGCACAAACGGTTTTCAAGGTCTCTATAAATCAGTTTTAAAGAGAATGAATTGATGGAAAAATCACAGCAGTGCATGAAGTAAAATGTTCATGTAAAAAAAAAATAAGGGTGGGAAAGGAACAAACGAACGAATCCCCATTTCTGTCTTTCCTAAAATAAGGGTAGGGTACAGTCAGAGATAGGTATTTTTTAATTCCGTTGATTTCAGTGGTGGAGGACAATATGTGTATAACTTTGGTTTAATGGAATAAATGAGACTTAGGCCACAATCCTAGATATCTGGCAGTAAATGCCCCTGAACCTGATAGACATTACTCAAGTGCAGGCACGTATAATCTTACACTCCTAAATTGGACTCTGCCATAAGTTTGGTTTCTTCAGAAACCATGGGGTTCTCAGAACAAAGACTGTACTTGTGTTTGAAGTACAGTTCTTAGGAAGAAGTTCCCCCAACTCTGCTCTGAATTAGAGGCCAAAAAATGTTAATCAATTCATCAATAGTTTCACTCAAGAATTTTAATAAACTTGTTTTAATCTCTAAAGGGACAGATTATGTAATGTTTACTCAAATTTCCTGGCACTTTATGATGTGTGAAGGGCTTTTCTGTTTCAGTGAAATTATGCTTCTAAATAGTCTTCATACAAAAAGGTCATTGGGATCGGTGCCGTTTAAATAAATGGCTATATAATTAAAACTCAGTGTGAGCCTTGGGCATTTGTCAGCAAGACATGTATACATTCCTTGTTATTAAAGAAATCCAAACAAAAATGCTTTAGTAATGCTAAAGCATCATAAGCTAAAACAGAATTACATCAGCGTGTGATTATTTTGAAATCGACCAAGGTAATAAATAAATAAATAAAATAAAAATGCCGAAGTTGAAATTTACCGTATGTTTTCATAGCAGCTAACTTCTGGCTTTAGCATGGCTGTTTGTCGAAATACTTTGTAGATGATGACACCAAATGCCATCAAATTAACCTGAAAGAAATATAAAAGGGGTTCCCCCGCTACTCAGTTAAAAATGTACATGTTGGAATTACAACAGTATTTATACACTAGAAGCAAACAAATCAAATATTTTCTCCACTGTTGACAAGGGACCCCCATCCCATCAAATCACTTTCATAAAACACCAAGAAGTACTATAATAGTAACCTGGGTCAAAGAGGATTGTAACTCTATATCCTTTCAAGTACATAACTAACAGCAGTCTGCAAAAGTGTTTACTGAATGTATGGGAAATTCACTGTATGTTTCGAGATCAGAATTTGATCCAAAACGTGTGTTCCCGTCTGGGCAGGTTCACTTAAATAAGATATATATTATTTACACACACACACAAACACACACATACACATTTCCTCCATTTTAAAGGCTGTCCAGTCCAAGTCTGTTTTAAAGATAAACAACCCTTAGGAGAGAGAGCAGGACCTTGAAGTGACCCACCCACCATGTGTAGCTAGACAGCTGATCCAGCTTCTCCACTCGGGTGAGATGCATTGTAATTCCATAATGTCTAAATTTGTATCAGTTTATAATAATTAATTTAAAAGAATAATCATGTGCCATCAAGCCAGTTCTGCCTTACGACAACTTTTTTCAGGGTTTTCCAGGTAAAGAATACTCAGAAGTGGTTTATCATTCCCTTCTTTGGGGGGGGGGGTTGTCCTGGGACTGTGCAGCCTGCTCAAGGCCACACGAGCTGGCTTTACTCACAGGAGGCCCAGTGGGGAATCAAACTTCCAGCCTCTGGCTCCACAGCCAGATACCTAAACCACTGACAATATACATGAGCATTTGCAATTTTGTGCAATCTTTTATACTGCTTTTTGGTCATGTTTTGGTGGTTACTGTAGCTAAAACGTAGCATCCTACAGATGACTATATGAACCTTTCCACTTGTTTCACTAACATGCTACAGGGAAGAAAATATGGAATCCCAATGCAAAACAAGGAACTTAAAGGAGGCTAAATGCTGAATGGAGTTTTAGTGAAATAAGTAGCTTGATTGAGTCAAAAACAAAGCTATATTTGCTTCTCTGTGAAACCACAGCTCATGTGTTTCTACACATCCAAACTGCTGATTCTCCAATCCCCCTTCCTGTTTCTCTTTAGTTTATCAGCTGGACTAATGATAGCAGCAACTGCAGCATAACTAGAAATAACTGCATGCCAGCTGTGGGGAGAAAAGAGGCCCTTAACGTACTCTGATATCTGCTATAATGTGTTCTTTTTATATATCCAAGGATGCTGCCCATCATGTTCAATGGGACTATTCTAGCAGCCAGTAGGTATGGGTGAACAGTGCCTCCTGAAGTTGCCCACCCCAATGAAAAAGGGCACCGGTACCCCATAGAAAATACATTTTTCTCCCAAGCCACCAGATTCTTTTGCTGTGGTGCACAGCTGTGCTATTGATAATAGGAAAGCCTACAAAGGCTTTGCTCCTCCCTTCTCAGTTTGAACACCCTTGCTGCTGACAATACTGCAGCTGACAGTTTGGCCAGAAATCAGAGTTTAATAGGAAGGGAGAAGCAGGCAGAGGTGTGAGTGTGTTAAAGTCTGAAATTCTTCTACGCCTTGCATTTTAATTTGAGCCTCAAGAGAATTGTAATGCTAACATCATTTTTGAGGTGAACCCTTTGTGTCACTGGACTTGTATCGGATGACTGTTCCAGATGGATTATTGCCTCCCCCAACCCCTTGTATCACTTGAGTCCAAGGGAGCTTGGTGTTTACTGGGGTTTGTATCTACTGTATCTATCTTCTCTCTATATCTCAGTGGTTTAGTTATCTGACTGTGGAGCCAGAGTTTGGGAGTTGGATTCCCCACTGTGCCTCCTGTGAGTAAAGCCAGCCTGGGTGGCCTTGGGCAAGCTGCACAGTTCCAGGGCACTTCCAGAAGAAGGGAATGGTAAACTACTTCTGTGTATTCTCTACTCGGAAAACCCTGGAAAGGGTTGCCATAAATCAGAATTGACTAGATGGCAGATTATATATTATTCTCTACTCTCTAGGAAAGTTGCAACTTTTAAAGAAATCTATAAGAATTCCACTGCTCCAGATTGGAGCTTTTCTGCTGTGACTCTTGTTTTTAACCATTCACATAAAGCATCTGACTGGATTCTCACAACAAATCTAAACTTCTGCCATGGTTAAAAAGGGCAGAGTTTGGAGTAGAATAAAAAGGAGTAGAAAATTGCAGAAATCTGAGATAATGGGAATGTCATATGGATGCTAAGAAAAATACTGATAACATCAATGCAGAACCCAGTACTTTAAGGAGAACAAATGTCCTGCTCTGTCTGGAAGAACCCAGAGTCATGAAATGACATATTTCAATAGCATTTCTATTGTTAATTATATATTATAAATATTCAGGTGGGGGACAAATGTAACATCCTGCCCTGAAATAACTTCTAGAACATGGGCTTGTCATCTTCAGGCAAAGATAGATGCCTATAGATTTTCTTGGACCACAATTCCCATCATCTTTACCTTTACTTAGAGCTGATGGAAGGCATATGTCCAAAACATCTGGAGGGATACAGTTGCCCACCCATGATTTATGATAAAGAAATTCTGCACACAGAGCATGAAGATCTGAGAAAAATCAGGAGTTTTAAACTAGGCCACATGCCTGTGACACTTGTTTGATACAAGCTATGGTCTAATTTGAAAAGAAAATTATTCACAAAGAAAAGTTACTTATGAAAAACAAAAATTCACAAAGAAGTACAGACAATTAAAAACTTCTCATAGTCCATGTTCACATGTAGTTCCATCAATACAAACAGAATCTGGCTTCAATAGGGCATGCCAGAAGGCTGTATCTGAACTAGGGCTTGGCAGTTATGAAAAAATGTGTTAATATTCAAAGGAGCACCTCAACACCTTCATACTTCCCTGTATTTCACAGATGGAAGTAGGGACACTTGCATATTCCTAACATATTAGCTGAAATCCTGTTGCTTGGTGCAATAAGTCAGAACTAGAGTTCAACCCATTGCATCATTGGAGATTTGGCGAGTCAACTCCTCCATAAGTTCCATTGATTCAAGAGGCCTACTCTAGTTGCAAGTAACTATGTTAAATAACAGGATTTCAGACAATTAATAATTGCTTCAATATCCCTCACCTTGTTTTACTATAACACTTTTTGCATATCCATCTGAATGCACATATAGGTTGGAGGAGGGATAAAATTATGCCCATTTATGGCTGCTGCTCACATCTTGCATTCAACCAAAGGTGTGAAGGAGCCTAAGTGATTCCAGATAATACGTCCATAGACATTTGTCTGCTTGGTTGCCCTTTCAATGGTCTGTGGTGGCACCAAGCCCAGGAAAATACCCAATGCACATGCATAGATACTTCTGCACCTTCAAATGCATACAGAGTAAAATGAATTGCTATGAGTGACCACTTTCTTTCTCCCCTGGTAGGAGAGAAATTGTTTCCTGAGATAAATGAATCCAGGTTGCTTGGGGCCAGTGATCTGCCAACGGTCCTCCTCGTCTTGTGCCTCATTATCTTCTGCTGAGCCTTGATCCGTCTTGGTATCTCTGTGTGTGACTGTGTGTCTGAAGCCAAGGAGACCCTTGTTTTCATGGTTTATACTTACAGGATCAAGCTGCCAGCTTCCTTGACCATGATCTTCCTCAGAACTACAGCTTGCTGATTTGTGATTCATCAGCTTTGCTTGCCTGCCTGCCTACTTTTGTGTGTCCATATAATCACTGATGTTCCTGCCACCAACTCCAGTTTTCTAGTAGTGGAAGTAGCAAAACTTTTTTTCAATAGATGCCAACTGTCACCCTGCTTGCATTCCACTGGAAACAATGTCCTGCGTTGACATGCCACCTGTAGGAGGTTGTAGTTCATAACAGTGGGAGTCCTGCTAAGGTGACAACCAGCACTTGTAGGTTTGTAGGACACCTGATGTTTTGCGTCTCCTCCAAGAAGTAAAAATGAACCTTTCTGCTCATCCCACAACCTTCAAATAGGAAACAATTTCATCACTAGTATCTTTTAGACACCCAGGAAAGCCTACCTTGTTTTCCTGGATTCTAAACATCACTTGGTACTAAGGGATGAACCTGGTTTTTTAATCAATATGACTTGCTGATATTTATTTGGTTTTCAGTTTGTTGTTTTACATTTGCTGCTGCTATTGATTTGAAGTTGTATGCTGCCTCGAAGACCTTCATAGAGGTTAACATTTCTTGAAATAAACACCCATTTAGAATGAAATTACAACCCTCAATTAACACAGCATGCAGAAACGCAGGTTGTGCCAGACTAAGGGCAGGTGTAGTGAGGGAGGGAGAGCTTGATGTGGGTTCAAGGTCAGAGGGCTATGAGTATTTTAAAGCATGAACATTTGGGGTCAGTACTGATGTCCTCTAGCTGCCCTCCCTGTATCTGGGGTTTGATTGATCTTTAACTAAAAATATTATTTCAGTTGCATGTTTTCCATTGTTTTTCTGCCAGTTTGTTCTTGTGTCTTTTCACTTGCTTAATGGAACAGAATTAGTGATGCACCCACTCATTTCCTCATACAAAAGCCACATTTTACTATTAAAAATGTCATTCTAGCCCAAGGGAGAAGCCCCAGCTTGTGGGAAATTGCCTCTACTGGACGTTCAGGAAGCATCTTTTTTCCTTTAGCTCACTTCATCATAACCTATCTCACTAGACCAGTTGATTAAGCTCTTTGCTTAAGCAATACCAAGGTGTGGAAATAACAAGTTATTGCTTATAACTACTTATAGTTATTGCTTATAACTACTTGAAGTTACTGATTATAACTACTTACGTTACTGCTTATAACTAGAGATGGGGGCTTCATATTCGTATATGAATATGAAGCCTCCTGGCTCAGGTGGCCAGCCTGATTACCTCCCACCCCCAGAACCTCGCTGGAGAACTTACCGCATGGTCCAGTCGCTCTGTGGCTGAGCAGGGAGACTCGTCTTCCTGCCCCCTTGCCAGAGTGGGTGGGCAAGCAGGGAGGTGGGGCTGTAGCAGCTGAGCTACTGCCACAATTGAGGCACAGGAGATTATGTGGGCCACGTGCACTGTGCGGTAAGTGATCCGGTGGGGTCTAGGGGTGGGTGTTCATCAAGCCATCCACCTGTGCCAGTGGGCTTCATATTCATATACAAATACAAAGGCCCCATCTTTACTTATAACTACTTGTTATCTATTAGTACTTAGTTACTACTTATAACAACTTGTAGTGACTGCTTATAACTAATTATTTTTCAGAGGACAATGTTATATTTCAAAATGAACATAATGAGTAAGATCAAAGTTGCCCAAGTAATTATTTAAGTAGGTAGTCATGCTAGCCTGTTTGCAGTATTAACAACAAAGAATCTTCGAGCACTTATAGATTAACAAGATTGATTTGGCCTCAGCTTCCATGGACTAGCTCCTTTGCATGTGAAATTGGGGCTACTGTATGTGGATCCCTGGCCAAATGATATTGTTAGCCTTTAAGGTGCCACAAGACTTTGGATAATAACACTTTATAGCTTCTTTCAATTTTTTTTTTAAAAGCAAAGCAATTTTAATGGCATTTTTACAGGATGTTTTTCATGTTTTATGTCACTCTCTTGCCCATCTCCCCTAGTGCAAGGCAAAGAAAATCAAACAAACAACCTTGGCAATGGGATGACTTAGCTTTTCAATATTGTACTATCAAAAACAGGTTGCTTTTGAGACACTGTAACAAGTAACAGAAATGGATTACTTTTTAAAAGTAACTTTCCAGCCAATAGGAAATGGTTTGCAGGTATAGGTGGCATATAGTGAAAACAGGGTCAATTGGTTGTTTAGAGACTCTTTCACTACTTGGCATGAGAAATTTTCTGAAACTATTTTATATTTAAAAGTATAACATCTAATGTCTGTGAAACCACCAGTTTTCAAAGTTAATTATACAATTAAGTTGACCTTTATGAAGATTATATGCAGATTTGCTTTGTAGGATAGTTAGTTTGGTGAATAATAGATCAAATAATTCATTTCACCTCTAGCTGGCATTATGTTAATCTGCAGTGCTCTTATTAAATGACAGGGGATACGCCACCAGAACACAGAGAATGTATTCAGAATAACTTTTAAGCAAAAATGTGCTAGGTTTAATGGACAAAAAAAATCATATATATGTGGCCCCGACCAAATTGTTAAGTTCCCTATTCAACTTCTTCTAAGGCCAGATGCTGCTCAATATGAGTTAATTTGGAAGTACTTTCCAACTTCTTTACTTATTTCGTCTCCTATTAGTGGGTTGGATCCATAGATTTTCAGTGGAGTCCTTCTTGTGGAACTGGTGCTCCAGTTCTGGAAAGAGGAGTGTGTGAATTCCACTGGTTCTCTGTTTTCCCTGCATCCCCTCTTTCAAATTATCCCAGTCTGGAGGGGACACTGCAGAGCAGGCATGGGGATATGCCTCATCCTGGGATGGCATGGTGAGATGCTGTATGCTCACACCAGAGTCTGGCAGTGCTCCTGAGTAGCCCAGAAGATTGGAAAGTTGCCAGAGGAAGAGTGAATCAGAGAAAGATATTTTTCTCCCCCTTTCCCACCAGGCACAGTTCTCCACTTTTGAACCCCCCCCCCCTTTTGTGTTCCTTCTCAAGATCCATGTCTTTTAATTGTGAAGTCAAATTTGGGGACAATATAATGATGCTTATATGACTGCTTTGAGGCTGTCATAGTTCTCACATAATGAGAAGACAAGGCTCAGTGGAAAAGACAATAATGCTAGGAAAAGTTGAAAGCAGTAGGAAGAAAAAGGGAGATCAAACATGAGACTGACTAAAAAAATGAAGCTATGACCTTGAGAGTTCGCAAGGTCTAAGCAGGACCTTTTGAAGGTCACAAATTCATAAGATTGCCATTGATGGCATATGCAGTTCTATCATCATCATCACTATCAATTCAAATGCTTAATTTTGCTTTGAACATATTCTTTTTTGGTATCTTTTCATGGTCTTCATCAAGTCTTTATGGTGTAGCATATCCAATATGTGCAACTTCTCAGTGTATGAAAAATCTGAAAAATTTTCAAGCTTGTATGGAATGTACAGACATTTGGGAAACATATTTGAGTCTTTAACTTAATTGTTATTGTTTGCTATAATAATGGCATATTCTTAAGGATGTGGGTCATCCCACCTGTTTTTGGTTTGTAGTCTAACACCATCTGCTGTAACTGGGTGAGAAGTTGCAGAATACCAGAGGGAAATACAAAATAGGACAGTATCATTTGTGTAGTTTTAAGTACACCAAGAACACACATAAAAACAAGATGCTGCTGGACAAGAGCCAGCTAATTCCTATTGTCTGACAAATTAAAAGGCTTCAGTGTTCCTGCACAATTAAATAAACAAATACATGGAATGCTCATATTTCTCTTGTGCAAAAGAATGAAGCTTCACTCCAAAGACAGCCACACAACTATGAGCTCAATGTTATGATTCTTTACTTGTGTGTAAACTAAGCATGTGTTATTGTATTCATGCTGAACTGTTGATGACTATTTGTTTTGAACAAGTGGAATTTCTCAAATAGTATAGTCAATGGAAACTGTGCAAGAGCTTGGCCAGTTGTGCCCTGGGGTCATGTCTGGTTTTTTTTGTGATTAGACCTGTACCACTGACACTAATAGATGCCTTTCTGTCAAAAATGGAAAGGCAGATGTCAGATAAATTACTGACTGGGGTGTTCACTCAACAGTTTAATGGCCCTTATTTGCAATCAAAAGTCAAATCCATCATCAAACAAAGTATCTGGGATGTAGAACTACAACATAAAGTAGGTTTTGTTGTGAAATATCCTCACTCTGGCAACAACTTAGGCCAACTTAACGTCTTACCTTCTGCACTTTTGGAGAGCAGATAGCACAGGGTTCCATATCAAGAACACATAGCCTTGCATAGTTGGAGGAGTGGAATCTGTTTGGCATATTCTATAATACTAGTCTTTTCATCATGATATTCATCATATTTTTCTCACACCCATTATTTAAAAAATCCAAGGCAGACTGCATAAATTTTATCTTAATTTTCTTTCTTTCTTTCTTTCAATTTGTAGGCCACCTATTCCCAGTGAAGGCACCCAAGGTGGCTCACAATGTTAAAACAAATAATACCAAAAATGCATAAAGTTACAGACTGAAAAGCAATGAAACTGCAATAATAATTAAAAATCCATTATGTAATTTAAAAAACATTTAACACTTTTGAAGCATACTTAGAAAAGCAAAAGGCCAGCATCCAGGGACTCAATCAAAGTTATTAAAAGCCTGCCTTTATCCTTCCAACTGTAGGTGGAAGTAGAAAAGGGAGACCACCCATATGTACACAAGCTCCATTCAGACAATCACAGGAGCTCAAGTAGATTGTGGTAGTTTGCTACGATAGTCTACTTCCATTCAGTATTTGTAGTACCAAATACGTACGCAGAGATACATCAGGAGATCTACTATACAGGATGCAGAATTAACATGATTCATTCTAAAGATTTACATCTTTACCCCAATATTGAAAATATGCATCCCCCCCTTACTTGTAATAGAAATATGAAAGCTACACTAACTACAACATACATTAGATGTATTTTTTTTTTGGGGGGGGAAGGTTAATGTTTAGGTGGTTTTGATATCTGCAGACCTCATATGTTCTTGTTAAATGCCATCAAATCAGAACTGACTTATAGCAATCCTAATAGGTCCCTCAAGGTAAGTGATATATTTAAGGAGTGGTTTCACCAGTACCACTCCCTGAATGAGTTTCCATGACTGAGTGGAGATTTGAACCCTGCTCTCCAGAGTCCTAGTCCGTCACTCTATCTGCTACACCACACTGGGTTTCTGCGCACCTCATAAGCTAAAGCAAAGATTTCCCTACAATTTTTTTGTTGAGAATAAGGATCATGTGAATCCATCCTATAGTAAAACAAGTAGGACAGAAGTGATAGGAGAGGATGTTATGTCCATGAAAGGGATTAGGGAGGTCAGGGATAGCAGGTTGTTGATTAGAAGCATAAAATGTAAATTTTCAGTAATATGGTCCATTGGGGTTGACAAACAAAGAAAGTTGGTTTTACGAGTTCTTGAAAGGGAGGTAATCTTAATAACAGGCTACCTCACCTTCAGTTTCTAACAATGAAAAATCCGGATGTGAGAATTCAGAAAGCTTTCTCCACTGTTAGGAGAATGCCAAAATAATCAGCAGTTGACAGCAATGTGAGTTTCTCTCTATTTTATCTTAGTAAGGAGAGGTAGATGGGTTGCCATGAAGGGACTGAATGTAGATTCTCAGATTAAAAGATCTTGAATCCAGATTCATTCCAGTTACGAAGTTGCTCTGGATTTTTACCAGTTACCCATCTGGCAGTCCCCAGCTATACAACTAGGGATGCTCTGGAGTTTGGTTTTTGTATTTGTTTTTTAAATCTTTTCAAATGGCTTAATCCCAAAGGTGTTTACTGAGGCAAAGCTGTCCAAAGCTTGTTTATATTCTTTGGGTTATTTGATTCTGAAGCTTTCTGTGTAAAGAACAAATAAAATAGCTTTTAAATGAAAAGCTATTGAACACCACAGTATACAAAGAAAACTACCGATGTATGAACACCATTGTGTCTGTTTACAGATGGAAAGAACAGCAAGTATGAATCACTGTAATTCTGAGTTCCTTCAGAGAGAATCACAAAATCATATGATATCCTAGTGTGTTAGATTTTGTATTAGGATCCATGACGGAGTTGTAAGACATCCAGACAGCTCCACATTGAGCACACATCTGAGGAATACAAGTTATTTCATCTTCAGCTGGCAGTTTGCTTAAACAGCTGGCTTTGAACGTCTTTCTTGCCATATGTCAGCATACAGGAAGAACTGAATTTTTTAGTTGGCCATTCTTTGTTGTGGAATTATCTAAAGGAAGGCCAGATGTTATTAAGTAGTTTTCAGAAGCAATTTTCTGTAGATACTTTAAAATAAAATACTTTACAAATTCAGTCACTTAGCATCAAAGAATAGTCATTTATCAGGCCTATTAAGAGGCAACTCTCCTTCCGTTAAGAGGAAGTTAAGGCAGTTGGTAAGTGGGGTGGCGGAACAGTAAAGTGTGATAAGTATGTGGAGGGGAACTGCATGAAATGTCAGGAAGGTTAGATAAAGACTTCACCAAAGAGAGTGGGACACCTCAGTGAGAAAGGGAAAAAGAAAGGACAATACTGGGAAGCAGAATGTACTGTCTTGGTTAGCTGATAGGAAAGCTGTAATTTTGTGTGTGTGTGTATGTTTATGTGTGGTCATGTTGCACCCAGCTTACAGTGACCTTAATGAGGTTTTCAAGGTAAGTGAGATATTTAATAAATGGTTTTACTTGTGCCCTTCTGTAAGTTTCCATGGTCAAATGAACATTTGAACCCAGGTCTCCTGACTAGAGATGGGCATGAATTGCCAGTTTAGTGGTTCATGTTGTTTTGTTTAGCGGCCAAACAGGTATTTGGCACTTCCCAGCCCCACCTCCTCTGGTGGGTGCCCACTCAGAGGCAGTAGCCCGGCTTCCCTGCCTGACCTGCTCCAGGTGCTGCCTCTGAGTAGGCACCTGCCAGAGGACGTGGGGCTGGGAAGTGCCAAAAACTTGTTCGGCCACTAAGTGAACCGACACAAACTGCCAAACTAGTGGTTCGTGCCCATCTCTACTCCTGAGTCCTAGTCCATCGCTAAATCCACTTTGCCAGAGGGGTATATAAACTAAATTGTAGCCCTGATATTGATTTTTTTGTTTTGTTTTCATTTTAGAAAAAAAAAAAAGATGGGGAAGGTGATACAGAACAAATGTTCCCAACATGCCATAGTCAGCATGGGAGGAAGGGGCACCTTCTCCAAGATGCTTCAATTGACTTCTCCCAAATTCCTACCTCATGTGACTCTTCTGCCTCTTTCAAATACATTATTGCTTCAGAGGGAATCCACTCATTTAAATGCTGCAGAGGGAAGAAAAGCTGCTCCAGAAGAAAAGGACTGGAAAGAGAAGGCAGGTTGTTGCCAAAAGACTTAAGCCTGGCCAACACCCTCCCCCACCCCCACCCCCAAATCTGGCCACTTCTCTCTCAATGGCTTTTGAAGCAGATTTTCTTTAAAAGAAAAGATCATGGCTGAAACATGCACATCAACTTCTCATACACAGTCACACCTCTCTCTGGATTCTAAGAGTCTTTCTTCTGTTTCTGAATATCACAAACACAAATTCTATTTATTTACATCATTTCTAGGTTCCATGCTTAAAATTAAGAAAGACAGTCTTACAGTTCTGAGGAAAACTGTAGGCACATATACTTGAATCCAAAAGTCACACAGACATGCAAAATAATAGGCTTAAAATACTTAAAATCCATAAATACTGAACTTAAGCTTTGAACAAATACTGAAGTCAGAAAATACATCTCAGTTGTAAGCTTATAGCTATGCAAAGTCCAGAAAGAATTGTAGTCATGTTTGAATGAAAAATACAAAAACATAAAAACACAGCAGCTCATAGCCTGTAAAGGTAGAGAAAACATCTCTATGACATTTCAAAGTTCTTAAGAATAAAATCATAAAAAGCAAAAAAGCCTTATCATTTTCAATGACAGGCATGAAAAAGTATTTACACTTGTTAAAGTAAAAATACACAAAATCAAAAACATGGCTTATCTCTAAGCACATTATTAAAACACAGAAAAATATTTTCTCTAAAAGAGAAAAGTTCACCCATACTTCCCAGCCTTTATCTAGGTTATTCGCATAGGTATCTCCTGGGTGCTCTCAGTCCATCTACATCTTCCTGCTTGTTTGCAAAACAAGTGGCTTCTTCATCCTTTCAGATGGTTCCCCTTTTCCAAGCAGGTGGCTGAGTTTCTTGGGAAATGTTCTCATAAACATGATAGAAATCTTCATTTTTTGAGTTAATCAAAACATAATGATCCAGAACTTTAGCTCTCTTCTAAGAGCCGAGACCTGCCGAGATAGCTACCCATTGAGATAGCTACCCTCCAAGAAGCAGCCCTCACTTGGAGTAACTTCCTTAACACCATATTTAGGCTGTACATCCTGAATGACTGTTACATGCTTTTACATTTTAAATGTTTCATTCATAAATACTGCAGAATATTATATGAGTTCATACTCCTCATTGTTACGACACTAGATTAAGAAATTATTAATTACTTATTATGAGGCTAAAGATTTATCAAACTGTACTTTTATTTTTCTTTTCTACTTACTTATCAAGAAGCAAACTACGTAAAGTAACATTCATCTTTTTCTCCTTTTACACTGTTTTGTAAAAGCTCCTTTTGTACAATATATGGTTTTTCTCATTTGTTCAACACAGGTTTCTACATATATTTTGCGGTATTTCTTTGTTAATTAACATTATAGGTAAACTTAATTTAAGCGGCAAAGTAAAATGTATTTCCATTTTTTTCCTGCTATTGTCTCTGTTCACATAATGTAAGCATCATTTTGTTTATTTTTTCCATTGTGAAAACTGACACAAAACTCAATGAATGAGCTACTACCGTCTTATCTTATCAGTTCTTTGTGTACTGAAAACAAACTGCCTGTGTTTTGGTTTTATAATATAAACTTATATCTCCAGCTGCGGTTGTTTTTAAAAACTACTTTCATTCGTAAGGCACTTCTCTGAGGCACTTTTAAAAAGGACTTTTCAATTTTAGAGCAACACCTTTGCATCCCATTCAAGTTTCTTATATTTTCCCTGCCATATATTTCTAACAAAATCCATAATCGACAGGGTGGCTTTTCTTCAGGATGTGGAGGCATAGCACTTGCCATTGTAAGCAGCTGATCTCCTTCCTTCCTTCCTTCCTTCCATTAGATAGGTCTACGGAGTTCAGGAGAGCATATGACTGGTCTGGGAACATATCTCCCAAAGCTAGTTAAACTACTGTTGACTAATATGTCATGAGATGAGTCCCACCTTCTGCTTGATTTACTGTGCAACCAAATGCATGCCTATGAAAAGTTAAGTTTCTCCAGGTTCAATAGGAAATTCTTCCAGGCAGCCGAGTATAGGATTACAGCCTTTGTGAATCATGGATGAATTATTCCATGTACTTTGATGTGATTACTTTGATATATGTTGTTAAGCCAAGGCCTAATTGCTGAGATGAACTGCTCAGCTATATATATCTATGATACTAATGTTCTGTAAATGTTATTAATGCCATATATACAGATCTTCATAGGCAAAAGCATGCCATTTGATAGTTTGCTCTGTCCTTACTTTCTTTGTAAAGTGTTACAAAACAAAATCTGCCTGAAAAAACATATGGCACCTGTACACAGAAAGGAAGAACATTACAGCAATAATTAAGATTAAACTGCTTGGGACAGGCCTTGTAATGTAGTTGAATTTTCTTTTTCTTTTTTTAAAACCCATCTATTCTGAATATAAACATATTCAGTGGGAGAAAGAGAATGCACTCTTCTGTTCCCTATACATATACAAGACTACTAAAAGCTATGTAGCATCAAACCTGCTGAAGATTAAACCTTTTGTGGCTGTCTCTTCCTACAAAGAGGAGGCAGCCTAGGAGCTAATTATAAGGATTCTGACACACTATTTGTGAATTTGTTGAGTCTCATATTCAAAACATAATATAATAAAATAAAGCTACCAGATCATCCTTTTCCTACTTTCTCAGGTTCTCAACTCAATAATTGATGAAACCATCTATATGCTGATGTCAAATTTCAGAAAATGGAGTTGGTGGGGAGAAGATGTCTCCTGCTGCTTTTTCAGTCATATGTTTTTTTTAACACACACACACACACACACCAATATGTTTGAAGTTCAGAACAGTTGTACAGGCATCATTCTCCCTCATGATGCTTATTATCACGGTTTGAATTAACAAGCTTGAATTCCGATGTGCAGTCTGGAATGAACAGAGACAGATTTCTGTCTTCGAGCTAACAGACGGATAAAAATGCTACTTCAGTGCTGCTTCAAGTCAGTAGAGAAGAGAGTTAAGTATGCAGCCGTTTAATCCAGAAAACAAAAAAGTATGCCATATTAATTGCTTGAAATTGCAGGTAAGCTAGCAGTCAAAGAGTGAAGAAAGGGTCTACTGTCTGATTTCTCTCATTATCCTGTCCCAGATGAATTCACCTGCCCACTTTTAGTTGTTTGTTCTAGTTTGACATAGTACAGTACTAGAAAATGTTTAAGCACCACCACAAGAAGAAATATTAGCAGTGGTGGCAGCAGCAAATAGAAGTGAGTGTAAAAGTTTAATTGCTTTTTGATCTGTAATTTGTTGTGCTTTTGGTATTACTTGTTTTGACACGGTGAGCCACCTTTGGTCTCCTCAACAGGAGAAAGCCAGCCTACAAAATTAAATAATTAATAAAGCCACACTGTAAGTCTTGTACACATTTCCATATGTAACTGTCAATTTGCTGTTGATAGAGTTGTTATTAAACCCCTTCCACAAAGTCACTATTCACTGTGAGAGGGAAGCTTCCAGAAAGCCAATGAGGTGTAGTAGCAAGAACATTCACCTATAAACGGAGAGTCTGCATTCAGCCAAAATGCTCAGTACGGGACCACTGGCTGAGCCCTTCTCAGACAAATCTACCACACAATATTGTGAGGATAAAAATAGAGGGGAACTATGCATGGTGCTCTGAGCCTCTTGGAGGAAGGATGGGATAATGAATAAGCAGTAATACATAAAACTAGCACGAGCAGAAGCTGCTTACTGGCTGAAATCCGGTTACACAACTTTACACTCACACAAACTGATGACATCATCAGCTGTGGGCTTTTAACCCTAATTAAAAGTTTCCTATTCCTCTCCAGGTTTTGTGGCTCCCTAGGAATCCCTTTCAACCTGGGAAAGATTCTATATCTCGATTCTAATTTCAACATTGACCACCAATCTGTAGCTAGACCCAGTTTCTCTAGATCTTGTTTATCTTTTACAGTATATTCTGATCTTTAGTTAATAAGTCTTTATATGTGAGTAACGCTCCCTTCTGATTCAATACTTTCAAAGTGAATGCTTCTGTTGGTGCAACCCATATTGGAATTTTCTTGTAGGTTTGTGTTTGAAATTTTTGCCATACTAAGCAGAGCGCCTTCCTCAAAATATGTTCTGCAAAATGTGATTGTTCTTTGTATTTCCCATACCACACATATGCATGCCAACTCATTTTTAGATCATGACCCTCCAATTTCAATAATCTTTGATTTTCTAATGTTATCCATTCTTTTATCCAGACCATGGCACATGCCTTATAATATAATAGCCAATTCAGTAGTCCTGAACCACCTCTTTCTTTTAAGTCTTGCAGTATTCTAAGTTTTATTCTTGGTTTCTTGGCCTTCCATACAAATTTCGAAGTCAGGCTGTCCAGGTCCTTGAAGTATTTATAATTTAATAAAATTGGTAAATTTTGAAATAAAAATAACAGTTTTGGTAATATCATCATCTTTATTGTCGAGATTCTTCCCATCATAGAGGTTTGTAGCTTATTCCATTCTTCCAGGTCTTTCTGAATTTCTTTCTGTGTTGTAAGATAATTTTCTTTCATCAAATTACTTGGGGTTTTTTGTAATGATAACTCCTAGATATTTCACTTTCTGTATCTCCTCGAAATTAGTTTTCATTGCCAGTCTTTTCACGTCTTTCCTTATGTTTTTAGTCATGAATTTTGTTTTTTGATAGTTTATTTTAAGACCTACAACAGCTCAGAATTCTTCTATAGTTCTCACTAATTCTTCCAAACTGTCCAGAGGGTTTTCTAGTATTATTGCTAAATCATCAGCATATGCTTGCAGCTTCAATTCTTCTCCCCTGATTCTGAGACCCTTAATTCCAGCATTCCCTCTTATTTGTCTATTTAGAATTTCTAATGTTAGAATAAATAATAACGGAGAAAGTGGGCAACCCTGCCTTGTGCCTTGTTCAATTTGAATATTTTCAGTTGTTTGACCATTGATTTTAATCTTGGCCTTCTGTTTAGTGTATATTGCTTTAATTGTTTGTAGAAAAATTGCTTCTGCTCCCATCTTCTTTAATTGCAGCAACATAAACTCCCAATCGACATTATCGAAGGCCTTTTCTGCATCTAAAAAGATTAACATCATTTGCTTTTCTGGATGCATTTCATAATATTCCAAAATGTTTATTATTGATCTTATATTTGATGATAGTTTCCTTTTTGGGATGAAACCTGTTTGATCTTTGTGTATCATTTCCTCAAGTACCTCCTTTAGCCTTATTGCCCAGATGGTCGTATATATCTTATAGTCAACATTCAAGAGAGAGATTGGTCTGTAATTCTTGATTTGTGTTTTCCCCATCCCCGCTTTGTGTATTAAGGAGATATGTGCCTCTTTCCATGAATCCGGGATTTCCCCTCTAGTTTCAATGTCTTCTATTAATTTCTTGAAGTGTGGACTTAAAATTTCTTCAAATGCTTTGTAATATTCAGCTGGAAGTCCATCTGGTCCAGGGGCTTTTCCATTTTTCTGTTTTTTCCATGCTTCTCCAATTTCACTCGCTGTGACTGGTTCATTTAAGTTTTCCAATTGTTGAGAGCTAAATCTCCAATCCGGAAATTTATTCAAATAGTTCCATTGTTTCTCCTGTTCAGTCTTTCTTTTTATAAAGATTGGTATAAAAGTTTTTAATTTCTTTTTCAATTTCCTTTTGTTTGTATATTTCCTTTCCTTCCTTATCCAATATTACATTGACCATTGTTTTTTTTCTCTCTCTTTTTTATTCTATATGCTAACCATCTTCCTGGTTTGTTAGCGTTTTCAAAAAAAATTTGCCTTGCAAATATAATTTTCCCCCATTTCTTCTTGTTCTAGTAAGTTAATTTTATGTTGTAATACATTTATCTTGTTTATTAGGTACTTAGCTGTAGACGTTTTCTTTAATTCCATTTCTTCTTTCTTTAGAGATGTTATTAGGATTTGGAATTTTTTGTTTCTCTCTTTTTTCTTTTGTGCATTGAATTCTATCGCGAAGCCACGAAAATAGGCTTTGGCTGCGTCCCATATCGTTGTCATCTCTATATCCTGGGGTTTATTAATTTGAAAGAAAAATTCTAGTTCTTTTTAAATTTTAGTCAAAAAGGTCTCCTCTCTCAATAAGTGGCTATTTAGTCTCCAACCTCCTCTTCTTACTGCTTGTCCTAAGGTCATCAATATTGGGTTGTGATCTGCATATGTATTCAGTAATATTTCAATTTCTTCCACTTGATGTGTCATTTCCGCTGAAATCCAGCAGTTATCTATTCTTGACCATGAATTGTGTCTATTTGAATAAAATGTATAATCTCTTCTCTGAGGGTACCTGGTTCTCCATATATCAATTAAGTTTAGTTCTTCTGCCATTTCCAGAAACACCTTGGGGATCATAGTTCTTGTTCTTTTCCTTCCGTTTCCATTTGTCGTCGAAGTATCTTTTTGTTTGTCAATTATTGCGTTAAAATCTCCCATGACACACATTTTCTGTTCTGGCCTTTGTATCAGCTGGTTCTTCAGTTGCTGATAAAAATTTTGTTGCGCTTCATTTGGCACATAAATGTTCACCAGCAATATTTCTTCTCCCTCTTTAGAGATTTCCACCATTAATAATCTTCCATCTGTTGATGCATATACCAATTTTGGTTCTAGCTCCTTTTTTATGTACATTGCTACTCCTTTCTTCTTTTGTTGATTTGAGGCTATAAAGATTTTACCCAATTTTGGATTTTCTAACAGCTTTGAACCTGGGAAAGATTCTGAGGACCTCAGGACTGGAGTGGGGGAGAGACTTTAATGTTTAGCAGCAGTCCTGGTGGTGGTGATTTTTAGACATTATAGACTTTCTCACCATCCCAAAACCCCAAAGGCTTCCTTAGGGTGAAATAAATTCCAAAAGAGCTTTGGAACTTAGAGCGGGGGATGGGAAACTTTAATTTAGCAATAAAAGCTCATAGCTGATGATGTCATCAGCTCGTGTGGGCATAAGTTGCACAACAGAATTCCAGCCAATGAGGAATCACTTTTAGTTCAAAAAGGAAAAAAAAAGTAAGCATGTGCTTAATTCATCCACTAAAATCAGAGTTATGTTTGGTTGGCTTGTCCTCTCCACGGAAATGCAAATAAGCCCCTTTCCAAGAACAACGGCGAACTGACTGGGTAGGCTGAATGGATGTGTTATTAGTTAATTGGTAATGTATTTGCTTGACTCAGATGCTCGCGTTCTCCCTTCAGTGGCTTCACCCGTTGGAGAACATAACAGAATCTTAAACTTATATTCTTTTGAGCCTGTTAGTATATGGAACAAAACATTAACTATAGAACAGATTGCCAAAGGGGATACTAAATTTGTAATCCCTTTTAAAGAAAAATAAATAATAGATTTTGCTCCAAATATATGCTGCATGCAGTTCAGCAAGCCGATTGTAATCTCCTGGGGAAACAAGATTTTCCCCTGCAACCTGAGTAGCTGGTGGACCACCTGGGAATACCTGCAACATTTCTGGAAGCTTAGCAAAACAGGGAATTACTGATTTCTCCTTTGCACCTAAAAGGAGCAACTCAGTATTATTATTCTCTCTCTTCTCCCTGGATGTTGACTTCTTATACCCCTTGTTTTCTTCCCCTACGGATATTTTTGTCTGCTTCAGCAGGAAAGTACAGCAACGTGTGATTTTTGGAGATTCCAGGATGAAACACTTTAGTCTCTGTGACATAACAAGAAGAATAAACATAACTTGAATTTATAATCTTATGTCATTTATATAATCCAAATCCCAATGTCTGAATAACTGAGAATCTATCTTGGGGACCATGAATGTCAGGGATGGCTTCTGGACTGAGTTGGAAGGGCCCCTGATTCCTAACTTTGGGTAATGGCCCTTGGCCCAATTACAAGCCTCCAATGATGCATGTGTTTGAGAAAGAAGGTATCTAACTGCATAGCCACACCATTTCTATCTTTGCTGATTGCTTTCCACCTAAGATTCCTGGATATTGATATATCGGAACACACATACAGTGGTGCCTTGACTTACGACCATAATCCGTTCCAGAAGATGGACGTAACTCGAAATGGTCGTAAGTCGAAGCACCATTTCCCATAGGAATGCACTGAAATGCAATTAATCCGTTCTGGCCAAAGAAAAAAACTCTCTCACACACACACACAAATCACTGCAAGACTCATTGGAAACGCGATTAATCCCTTCCGGCCGAAGGGGGGAAAAAAGAAAGAAAAGCAATCAAGCGTGCAAGACCCATTGGAAATGCACAGAAAACAAACGGAGCAGATCGGAAATGCACAGAGAACAAAGGGGGCAGGTCGGAAATGCAAAGAAAACAAAGGAAAAAGCAAGGGAAGCATGCAGGACCCATCGGAAATGGGGAAAACCCCTCCAAAAAGCAACCAAACCCCCCAAGACCCATCAGAAATGGGAAAAAAACCAACAAACAAACAAACCCCCCAAGACCCATCGGAAATGGGGAAACCCCCCCAAAAAAGCAACCAAACCCCCCAAGACCCATCGGAAATGGAAAAAAAACCCCAACAAACAAACAAACCCCCCAAGACCCATCGGAAATGGAAAAGAACCCAACAAACAAACAAACCCCCCAAGACCCATCGGAAATGAGGGGGAAACCAAAAAACAAACAAACCCCCCAAGACCCATCACAGCACAGAAACATAACCCCCCCCAGCTCAAAACCACGCTGCAAAAACACCCAGAACAGTTTTTAAAAAGCAGAAAACAGCACCTTACCTTACCAGGCAGCCCGAAGCCTCCCTGCAAACACACACACACACAAGCTCACTCAGAAGCAGAAGCGAGGCAGTCCCAAGCCTCCTCCGACGCACACTCTCTAACTGCTGGGGCGAAAGAGCTACAAAGAAGCAGCCTCGTTGTCACCTACAGTTAGCAATTTGAATTTCCCACCTTTCCCCCCTGCCTTTTTCTGTTCGTAAGTGGAAGCTCCGGTCGCAAGTAGAAGCAAAATTTTGCGGCCGGAGCTGGTCATAACTCGAAATGGTCGTAAGTAGGGACGTTCGTAAGTCGAGGCACCACTGTATTGTGTTACATCACATCAGTGCCATAGTTCTGTGTCATAAATGAATCCCAATCTGATTGTAATGTTTGGAACTATCTAACCAGGGGTGTTAGATATGGAAGTGCAGGTATTCATCATGACAGTTCTTGTGACCACCTCCTCGCCATAAGAAGAGTCCAAAAATGCAGGTAGCAGATCAGACCATGACAACAAATGAAGTACGGGCCTTTTGTAAAGTTAATAGCTCTTAATTTTCAAGAGCGAACCATCCTCAGATACTTGTAGTACAACAGGGACAGACTGCAACCGTATATTATTTCTAGGAAAATCTTTCTCAGCTGCTGTGAGAGTTACATCTAAGCTCAGAGGAACAGGGAAACCTGAAGGGGATGGAAGATCATTTTGAAGTCCCTGCTCCTCAGAAAGTCTGAGGGTTTTGATCTTGCAAGCCTGGCTCCAGTATACAGTTACCATTCTCCAGTTTGCGTTCCATGTTATTAGTGGTCACAGAGACGAGAACAGTGTGTTCTCACACTGAATATTTTGGATGCTGATAAGTCCAGTTACCAGCTACTTGAAAAATGATAAGGCCTTGACAGGGATAATTTGCCACAGAATGACAGTGGTTTGTGTCATCTCAGTGGCACATGGTGAAAAGCACCATAACTGTCTCCACATCCGCTAAGACAAATACAGTAGGACCCCCATATCTGTAGGAGATTGGTTCCAAGCCCTACCCCCTGCGGATGCTGAAAACTGCGGATAACAGCAAATGCTATACAGAGCAGGGTAAAAGAAAATAATCCAGAAATACATGTTTTCTCCATGTACAGGCCACTAGAGAAAGCCAGAGACCATGCTATGTATTCTTCAACAGCAAGAATACATTGCATGATTCCCAGCTCCCTGTAAGGGCTAGTTCTGGTAAATACATCATGAAAATACATATTTCTAGTTTTTTCCCTTTTAATATTTTTAATGTTTTCAAACTGCAGAAAAGTGAAACCGCAAATGCCTTTTAAAAAGTATTTAAGAAATTAGCTTCTCCACTACAGCTTTTGATTTGGAATGTTTTGTTCCATTTTGTTTGAGTATTAATTGAAAGTCTGTGAACAAAAGGTTTTTGCTAGACATGAAGTTCAAATGGGCAGTACCATAAGAGCTCAACTCTACCTCTGGAACAAAGAGATGCTAAAAATAAACAATGCATTTAGAAGGGATGAAAAGATGCAGAAAGCCATGTAAAAACTCACTGTACTAAGCGTAATAAGATGAATATTGTAGGTACGGTGGGAAAAATACTGATAATACCAGTGCAGAACTTGGTACATTATGGAGAGCAGAAGTTCCATCTGGAAGAACCCTTGATTTTTTTCCTAAGCTTTTACATCACCCCAACTCATAGGTCATAGTTATTTTGGCCATTCAGACACCTTTTATTTATTTCAAGACAGTTTTTGCTGCATGCATTGTTTTGTTCAAATTATCTTATTAATGCAATTCCCCACCCTCCCTGGGTGCTTTGATGTAATCTGAAAAGTAGTCTTAGAAAAAAATATGGTGGCGATTCTAAACACTGCAAAAAGAAACAAGTTGCAGAAATTATCTTCAGCTTCCAGCTTGTTTTACAGAAGCTTAAAGTAGTCCTTTTTTCTCAGTGCTCCATCTAGGAAATCTGTGACCCAGACTTTTTCCTTGCTGAAAGACTAAAAATAACAATAGATGATAGGATCAACTGCGGCAATGGGATACACTTCAGAATTCTAATGATGCCTTGGTATGAAATAATTCATGATAAATGCACAAATGAGCTCAGCTTTTATATCCAGAGGGTGTCCCAAAATAAAATTAAGTATCCTGAAGTAAGTATCTACAGGCACAATATTCCATTTGCTTTTCATGACCTATGGGCAGCATTAAGGCATATTAATAGTATAATAACTCTATCAAATTCTTTTCCCCACCCACCCTCACAATGGGCACATTCAAATGTCAAGCCATGGTTCTGCAGGATGTATCAGCATGCTGCCTTGTAGCCCCACCTGCAGCAGGACAAGCTAAACAGATCCATGGTTTGTTTAGAGTGATGACTGAACTTATTTCCAGCTAGCTGTCTCGCTAGCCTTTCCCTCCACAAGCCAGAACAAACTCCAAGTAATTTCCCTGATTCTTAGGGGAGAAACAAGTCTGACAGCTGATGGATACTGGGCTTGGATTTCACACTACATGAACCATGGATTGCAAGAACATGGTTTATTTAGTCATTTCTACCTGAAGCGGTGATGAGGCAGTAGACGTTGACTCATCACCACAAGCCAGCATCCAGTAGCTGTTGTGGTGTACAAACATGGCCAATGCTTTCTGACAGAGTTGACAAGTCAATGGCAGTCAATTCACTGAGTTTTGAGGCAAAATCCTAAGATCAGGAATAGATCCTTGTGATGTCATGAGGCTGAGCAGGCAAAAATTGGGAAGGGGGATTTCCTCCGCCTTGCAACAAGAAGGCTAATGTGTCATCATGCTAGTGCTCTACCACCTACTTTGCACCAAATTGTATGATGGGCCTACAGACAGTGTAATGAAAAAGACATGAAGGTAGGGGACCAGGGAGAGACCTGATGGGTGCAGGTGCTCTGGCCCATCATGCCATTTAGAGCAACAAACTCAATATTATTTTCAGCAACCCTTGGCATCTGCTTGAAATAGGTGGAGATGGATGCCCAGCCTTGAAAGCCACTTTAGATATACAAGTCAAGCTACCTCTTCTTTCCATTTGGTTCATCCTGAGATTTGTTTCTTTCCTTGTCAGTACCCTGAGATCGGGCAACCAATCTCAGGAAAAAAAGACCATTTAAAATATATGACCCACATCTGTAGCACTATGTGACTTGACATGCACCCCCAAGCAAGCTTTAGACCAGTATTTCCTAAATATATTCTAACTCTCTGCTGCTTGACAAATCCTTTATTTTATTTTATTTTTGAAGCTGTGTACTTGTGAAGCAGTTTGATTTACGGCATGCAAGTTTATTTCTCCACCGGGGAAAGGGCCAAGGTCCCACTAGGTATGTCTGCTGCCAAAGCCCTCTGACAGGCACCACACCATTCTTTAAATTCTTTTGTACAGTATTCGTTTTCCTGCTTCCTAAGGATATAAGGCTTCTAAGGAAGAAGTGAAGCTGTGGCATGGTTTTTGCTGCAGACCAGACAGGCCTGCTCTGAAAAGTCTATAAAGTTGCTGCTATTAAGCCATTAAGCTAGAGAAAACACCTTGCTTGAAAGCTGCTGCTATTTTCATTCTTGGGATGTCAACTGTTCTTCTAACTCCTGCTTCCTATTGGGGGAAAAAAACCCAGTCTGGCTGCACTCCAGAAGCCAGACATTGGCCCACTATTCTGCAAAGAATCTGCCTTTAAAAAAACCCCAACAACAACAAAGCTCCATTTTCATTCTCAAGGAGATTTAATTGCAGAAAAGAATATTGAGATGTTCCTGTGGCATGGGGTCTTGGTGATATAGAGAAAATGGATCCAATTGATAACAAAACTGCAGCTATAATGAAACACCTTCCTTAAAATGACGAGGAGGGGAAGAAGCTATTGTATTGCAGGAGGTCAAGGTGTATCACAAATCCCTATGGTTGCTGCTTGAAAAACCTGGGTAAGGCTCTTGAAATAGTGAAATATAGTGACAGAGGAGATATCAGCCGCCTCAGAGTCCTTTTCTTTCTCTACTCCATCTCTTTAGAACTTGACATCCACGCCTAACTGTCATGCTTTCTTTATAGTTCTACACAGCAATGCCACTCGTAGGAGTATTAACAAATATTACTTCTCAGCTCACTCCAAGGTCTCCAGCACAAGAGGAACAAAGCTGCAATCATGTGCTAAATCAGGGTCCTTGTATAAAGCAGAGTATTTAGCGAACCCCTTTAAAAACATGGGGCAGGATTAGAAAGTGGCAACCATGATAATTTTGCACAAGAACTGTTGTTTTCTTTAAAGAGTTATTTCTCACAATTTGGCTGAATCTGTGCAAAAGTCCTTCTTGTGCCCTTTCTCTTGCCAAGAGAGCACAAAATACCTCACCCTCACCATGGGTGAGAAGAATAATTTTGCAGGTCCTCAGCCTCAGCTGTGAGGGCAAGAAAAGTGAGGATTTACTTCCATATTTCCAAAAAAAGGAGGACCTCCTGGATTGCCTGCCCTTTAAGTGCTTCTTCCTTGATTTAAATCAATTTCTACATGTGTAACTTAGCAGCACTTAGGAAACCTCTTCAACTACCCTGGGTTTTTTTCCCCCCTCCCTTTATAGCAGGACACAAATGTTTTCAAAAGTTCAAGCCTGAAAAGATTTCCAATAGGAATTTAAAAGTCTCCTTTCCCAGCAGAAACAGAAGCTATCAATTCTCAACTTGCCTGCCCGTGTGAAATAGTGGGTTCCTGCCTCTGATGTCGCAGTTTTGTTTCAAATAGCCTTGATGATGGCAGGGTACACGAGAATGACAAAATCATAAAGATGACAGCCTAATCTTCAAAGATGACCGATCTCAGATAAAAGATTAAGTAACTCAGCATTTGAAATACCAGATTATCAGTCTCCCGGCATCTTGCCTATATACACCTCCTGCTGAGTTTTGCACAGATATCACTGACACGTTAAGATGCTACATCTTAGACACCAGAATTGCTACAGAGAATTCTGTTCCCTCAAGCCATTGAGTTGAAAGCAACGGGCCCTCCACTGAAATATTAGTTAATCAAACATATGTCTTTGAGACAGGCATGTAACAGATAAATCCATTTTGGAGTAGTTACTTCACAACATCTAAAATAGTTAATTTTGCTATGTAATTATTACAGGTGGGCTGGCAGAGGGTTAGTGATTATTCCATAACTTTTATTATCCAGTTTTATGTACCCCAATACACGAAAATAAAAGCTGTACTTACAAGAATTATTAGACAAGCTGGTCCTATAAAACTCCATATAAAATTATTCTTTGTGCTGAGCCAACATCTGAAAAATAAAACGTACATAATGCTTTGAAATAAGTTTACAGGTCAAACCTCCTTCTCTGGGGAATCAACTGATTCCAGAATCTGGCTTGGAATTAGTCAACGACAAATAATAAAAATAATTGTAATTAGTTACTTTTTGGATAACAGGGTTGTAATGAAGTTGTATTTCAAAAACAATGCAACAGGCATGAATCCAAACAAAAAGTAACAGTTACCTTCAAAGGTCACTTTTAGAAGAAGCTTGAATACACCTTTTAGAAGCATTTTGAGAGGAATTTTGGTGGAATTTGATAGGAATTTACCATTCATAAAGTGACATCAAGCAAGGGAAAATCCCAGAGACTGACTCCTTTTTTCATCACTTAACCACTTCTCATCCAAACACAAAGCAATTGTCAGGGCTGCTTTTCAACAAGTGTGAATGGTAGTGAGCACAAGAGGGGATCCTGTAAACCATCTTGACTGCTGCCAACATTCAGGCTACCCTTTGTTATGTAAAGCTTAGCATCCCTTTTCCTGCTGGCAATGCGAGCATGATATGGTGCAGCAATATTGGGCCATTTCCTGGCTTTTTGAACTGTGGGTACAGAAGCACAATATCTCACATTCATAAAGCAGAGGACTTTTGAAGAACTGAATAGTTCAGTTGACATTGTACTTCATGAAGTATCTGATGAAGTAGATCAGAATCCATGCAAAGGCTATGCTAAAATGCACTCCTACTGCTGCCACAATACTTTTTTTTTCCCCTTTTGGGTTGGATGAAGGACTATACATTTTAACCTAGAATCCTAGTAATAATTTCCAGTTTTCACAGTCCAAGAATGATGGGAGATGTTTGGAAGCGTGCCCTGGAGAATGGGGAATTTGTTTGGAAAAGAAGAGGCATCTCAGTGTTTACACATAGTACTTGGGTCCTTCTGAGGAGAAAGGCAGGGTAAAAATATTTTAAATAAATAAATGTAAATAAAAATTAAATATAGTACTTGTGTGTTGAGCCGTTTGACTGGGAACACTCAGCCCTGAAGAACCCGTGGCAGGAGGGATTTTCAATACTGCAGCATGACTACCTGTTTCAGGTAAGAAGCCTATTTTAGGCCACCTTTTCATGCTGATAAATGGAATATGGATCTAGAACAGCCCCCCCCCCATTGCTTTTCAAAAGAGAATCACTGTAGTCAAACATGGCCGTATCAACTTTTTCTGGAATGTCTAGTCATACGGATGCCTACTTTTGTTGAAAGTGCCCAGGCAACTTTATCAGACAACTCTATATTGTATGAACTGAGTGACTAGTCAGAAACAGGGTCATGCTATCACATTCTAGTGGGCTGATACAGCAAAGGTTATATCAGAACTATCTGTAACAAAAGCCAATTCAAAAACGGTGACCTACACATCTGTTGTTCCGTAGTATTTGTATCCCAATGCTGCAGAAATGCCAACCACCACTGCTGGGCTCACATAGCCAAAGATATAGAAGTTCTTGTGTAGGAAACCCTTGTTGTAAATTACTCCGACAACGATAAGGTACAGGTGTATGCCTTCGATACACATCCATGCAAAGGCAGCTAACAGGAAATAATGGAGCAATCCAGCAGTGATTGAACAGAATAGCTAGAGGAGCAAATAACAAAAAAGCAGCTGATAAATTCAACCCTATGTAACCTGCAGTTCTACAAAGAGATGTACTAAAGCAGGATTGTTCTATGCTGGAAGGGGAAAAAATCAACACAAATAAATGGGCATAACTCCTGGTGATATTGCTGGAACATTGCCAGTGTAAATATAGTTAAGAATCTGCCTCCATCTTGCTTAATTAAAGGTCTCATTCTCAGAAATAGACCACTGGCAGAAGAGCTATCATATTTTCAGTGAGGCTTAAGCTGCTGAGCAGGATTGGCTGAAAGACTTAGATGTGAATTTTATATTCACAGCTAGTCATGTGGAACTCAAATGTCAACATTCATATTAAGGCTGGGAAATGTTACATGCACCTTTGAAAATGGCCCTTTAGAGTGTCTATTTGCTTTCATACTCAAAGTGAAGAAACAATAAGGAAAGGCTACGCACCTTGTTACTGCTCATGTTAATTCCAACAAGAAAAATGAGCTCTGCCAGGAAAAGACTGCAACAGAGATTTTTATGAATCGTTGTTCGCGTACTTTGAATTTCACTGAAGAACCAAAATGTGAAAATGCACAGGGAGAGGCAAACCAGTGAGATAATTATTCCAAGCTCAGTGATTCTTGTCAGAATGTGATCCTTGATGTTCTAGGAGGAAAATCATAATATGTTAAAGAGAATGTCTCAACAATGATTTAAAACTCAATTTTTGTCCTTCTTCTATTCCCCACCCCACCCCCATTGTCCTTCTCCCCCTTTTTTCCTGTAGAATGTCAATGAAATTATTGGTGGGAACATAGCACAAATGGATAAACAATGTTGGTAAGATTGTTTTAAAAAATGCTGTGACAATCCTTGGTGCAGGATTTTAGTGTTGTTAAGATCTTAATGCTAACTGTTGGAGAAGATCTGCAGAGAGTTTGTTGAAAAATGTGTGTGTGTGTGGGGGGGAAACCAGAAATGTGGATGGAAGATGGAGAACAAACAGCACAATTTTGTGAGGAACAAGAATTTGTAGTCATCAGCACCACATTCAAATTGCCACCTAGGAGAGTGTATACATGGAAATCCCTGGAAGACAACACTAACAATCATACTGTATGGGACCAAAGGGGTTATATAGCTAATTAGAGGTACTGGGACAGTGTTAAGTCAGCAAAAACCTATCCAAGAGCTGACATAAATTCACAATATAATACTGTCATTACTATGGTTTGCCTCCTCTTAAAGAAAATGCAGAAGAACGTACAGGAGAAAACCCAGAAATTAAACACCTGATTACTCTGCATATCATGTTAAGGAGATGCTTCATGAAGGGATCAATGAGAACTCACATTCACATAGCCCAGACCTAAATGGTACTCACTGTAAATTTAGAGAGGTATTAGTTTATGTGACCAACAACAATCTTGAAATGTGAATGAAACTAAGATGTGGTTGTCGTAAGAAATAGAAGAGCTAGTGGAAGAGAGACAAAGATAGTAATAAAGATGGCATTAGATACAGAGAATTGCATAAGAACAACTGAATTTTTTTTACAGAAGTCAGAGGAAAATAGATGTCCAAACAGTGTACTGAAATAGAAAACCTAGAGAAAACCTACAACTCCTTTAAATGTGCATTAAAAAGAACAAGGAGATAGCATGTTTTTAAAAATCATAGTGCCCACTACTAGTGGATAGCAATAATTCCATGGTATTTGATGCTGAGGATAAAATCGAAGTGTATAAAATGAGTACATTGAAGAGCCGTTTTAATATAACAACAGAACAACAAAATTCATTGTACCAGATGTGAATGAACTGGAAATACCCAAATCTAAAGCTGGATTTGCACTGTGGTGCAAGAAAACAAAGCTCCCTGATTTTTTTTTTTTGACAACTTAAGATATTTTAATGAATGTTTTGGATCTAATATACAGAACAGAAATTATGTATGAAAATTCCAGACTGATGCTTATTCCATTCTCAAATGGGAAAATGTCAAATTTTATAGTGACAACAGAACCATAAGCCTACTTAACAATTTGCTTAAAGTTTCCTTAAAGAAATACATTGAATACAGTGGTGCCTCGCTAGACAATTGCCTCGCAGGACGAGGAAATCGCTAGACGATGGCTTTTTGCGATCGCTACTGCGCTTCACAAAACGATGTTTCCCTATGGCGATTTTCGCTAGACGACGAGGTTTCCCCATTGGAATGCATTGACTAGTGGTCAATAGCTGTCAGTGCATTCCAACGGGGACCCGCGCTCGCTAGACGATGTTTCCCTATGGGAGATTTTCGCTAGACAACGGGTTTTCCGTTGGAATGCATTGAAGAGATTTCAATGCATTCCAATGGGGAAACGTGCTTCGCTAGACTATGTTTTCGCAAGACAGCGATTTCCGCGGAATGGATTAACATCGTCTAGCGAGGCACCACTGTATTTGGAACCAGATGAGATGGCAGAAGACATAGAGATGTGAGGAGAAAGATGTACAGTCTTCCCACTGCTTGTCAATGTGTTCTCTGGGAATATCTTTAGAGAAGCACCTTTTTACTCAAATGACACTATCATTGTCAACAGAGGGATTTATCAACAATTTTTGGTATTTATTTATTTATTTATTGCATTTTTACCCCGCCTATCTGGTCGAACGACCACTCTAGGCGGCTACCAATATATATAACAACATGTAAAATATAACAAAAAAATTTTTTTTTAAAACATCAATAGAGAAATTATTCAAGATGAAAAAAGGAAAAAAGAAAAAAATATAAAAGAAAAAAGGAAATCAAGTATTAACTGGAGGGAAGGCCTGCGTAAACATCCAAGTTTTCAGTTGGTTCTTAAAAATGCCCAGCGAAGGGGCCGCATGAATCTCTGGAGGAAGGTTATTCCAGAGGCGAGGAGCCACCACCGAGAAGGCCCGGTTTCTTGTTTTTTCCTTCCGGGCCTCCCTTGGCGTCAGGCTCCTCAGCCTCACCTCCTGGCTCGATCGGGTGATACAGATGGTATGCAGATGATACAGTATTATTAGATGACAATGTAAATTGTCTGCAAAAGTTAACCAGTAAGGTCAGTGAAGTAAGGAATGAACACAGTCTCAGAATTAATGCTAAGAAAACCCACTTTATGGTAGCTGGAAAATGCAAGCAGTGATAGAAAGATTAGAGCATTTGAAATGTGGATTTATCACGGGTTGCTGAGAATTTCCTGGATGAATGGATGACCAACAATGAAGTGCTAATATGAATGACTTTAGTCCAAAAATACGAACAATAAATACATAAATGAAGAAAATTAAAATTAAAATTAAAAATCACAAATATAAAATGCAGAAGGCTAGAATTTGCACACCATACAAATTATGGAATACAAATCTTTAAGTAGAGAAAATTCAGATTGCTACAACTGATAATTCAGGGTAAAATAAAATAAAGAAGTGCAGGTGATAGGACCAGCTGTGAAGATTTTTGCGCATTAAAGTCTCCCCCATCCCATTCCCAATGCCTTCCCCAGCTCAAAAGTGATCCTTAGAGAGCCTTGGCACTTTGGGGAGGGTGTTTAGAAAACTTTAAAATAAGGATTAACATTTTTGGTATCTGATATCTTCTGGATTTGCATCTGCACAATGTGATTTCAGCCACTGACTGTCAAACCTGGAAGATGAGTTTGGATACAAGACCACATCATTATTGAGAACTGCTGGAGGTAAAGTCAACATAGCCATGATGACCTCTGACTTTTGGTAGGAGAGAAGCAACAAGAAAGAGGAGGTTCTGATACTGATTCGAATAGCCTCTTTTGCATGTGAAGAAAAATTTCTGTCACATCTGAAACATGATCAGTGTTGAACCACTGTTTGGGGTCAAAAGATAGGAAGTTTGTATCACTTTTATGGTGGACCCCTTAGTAAAGGCTTCAGGGGTACATGATTTCTCCTTTCGATTCTATTCAGCCTTCCATGTCATCTTGTTTCTGATCACTATGGACAAATGTTTCTTGCAAAAATACTGCATGCACAAGGACAACTGTGCAGTTTTCCCCCTTTCCCCTCAGCAGGTTGTTCTTCACACAGTCAAATAAATGGACATACACGCAGACTTGAAACCAGCGTGCTGCTCGGCACATGACAACACACACAAAATGGAAACTGCTTGCATTATTGCTCTTGCAGTCCACATTTTGCAACAAACTTCTGGCCTATGTTATTAACTGGAGACCTTTTTTCTGCCTCCCAACCTGCATCTTGTTCTTACACCCAGATTGCAGCTGTGTCCAGATCAGCCTTTAACCACCTCAGGCAAATCACCCAACTCTGCCCCTACCTAGATGAGGGCTCCCACAGGACCTTGGTGCAGGTGCTGGTCATCTCTTGGGTTGACTACTGCAATACTCTCTTTGTGGGGCTTCCCTTGAAGCTGACCCGGAGACAACAGCAGGTCCAGAATGTGGTAGCCAGACTGATGGTTTGTGTAAGCAAATTCAATCACATCATTCTTGTTCTGGCTCGCCTCCTCTGGCTACCCATTGCATCCCGGGTCAGTTTCAAGGTTCTGTCACTCACACATAAAGCCCTCCATGGTTTGGGACCATGCTACTTGTCAGAGCATCTTTCCCCAGTGTCATCTGCCCAACCTACTAGATCTTCATAGGTGAGGCTCCTCTACATTGCTACCCCAAAGGAGGCCCATAAGTCATCTACAAGAGGTAGGGCCTTCTTCATGGTGACTCCAACTTTGTGGAACCAGCTTCCAGAGTTGCTTTGCCTGGCATTCTCCCTGTGGACATTTAGGTGGCAGTTGAATATGTGGCATTTCAGGAGGTTTTCCACACCAGCCTTAGTTGACTGCCCAATTTTCATCCACCATTTTCCTGCATTATTGTTTCAGTGCCATCTGTTTGATTATTTTTAATGGGTTTTAGTAGTTTTATTTTATTTCTGTTCTGTGCTGTTTTTATTATAAACCACCTAGATTAGTGCCTTGGTGCTAATGGGAGCAGTATACAATTCAAATCAAATCAATCAACCCAGCCTTCTGCAGCTGCCCGTACAGATTCCTCAACTGCGTCTGTTAGACCTGAACTGCGGACTTAATCCTTATTCTCTGCTTAGGCATTTCTGTCTAGTAAGACTGTAAGATAATGAGTATGTAACAAATCAGCAGAAATAAGGAGGGAAATTATCATATATGGGCAGACTCTTCAGGTTTGAGCTATTGCATACATAGACCTATAAGCTTCCGACTGCTGCAGCTGGGGGCTGACTGTTACAACTGCTACACAGAAGCCATAGGCTGTCAGACATAAAGGCAGCACCAGCTGATGTCACCCAGTTTTGAAGGTGCTATGAATGCAGTGCACTTTGCAGCAGTTATCCAAGGTGCTGAACCAATTTTAGGGACAGAGTTCACTGTTTTGTATAGTGTGTAAAGTGTGAATTGAAAGCTGGCATGGATGCACAGCACTCCTGAAACTGGAGTCACCAGTCAGCACTGCATAGGGTATGAGCAAAGCATACCAAGAGATTGTTCAGTATTGTTGGGGACACAGTCTAAGTGTTACAATAGAGCCAGGAGTGGCATCTCCCTAACAATCAACTTCAGTCTGTCTAATGATAGGGCTGGCACTGTGCATTGTTGATTCATTACCTAAAAATGAAGTATATACAGATCACATGTACTTTGTACATGGAACAGTGCACCACACTAATTTAATAGAAATAATAATAAAAGCAGGTAAAAGCTTACTGGGTCCTGAGAGTAGTTGACACAGAATATAACACAGAGAATGTGTGCTACGTTGTTGTAATAGATTATTCAGAGAGTCTAAGAACGTAAAGTTCAGGGACAGCCTAACCATAAAAATATCTAATGCTGAAAAATTATTTCATTGTGTGTCCTCAGAGAAAAAAAAAAACGAAGAAGAAAATGTGATGATTTAACTACTCAGGGGGAAAAGACTGCTGCACACTTTACATATGTGTCAGAAATAGAAATGAATAAACACTATGTATAAAAAGGCACTTACAACTTTAGAATCGTTTGAGGACATCAGAATAGCAAAATGAGTGAGATGATTACATCGGCATGAAGTATGAGTGCTATTGAAATCTGTCCGCTCACATCCTTCTGTTGACCAGTTTCCTTCCATTGTGTCTTCTAAATAACTCCAAAATGCACACTTAATATCTTTTTTGTCTATAGTCTGGAACAAAAACAAAATGGTTTACGTACGGCAAATGGCACAAAATCGCTCAAAAAGAAATATCTGTTAGATTAGTGAAAGCAATTCATCATGTGTTTTTCAATACACTAACTGCAAAACCTTAACCGTTCATAAGTCAGATTAAGAAGCAGCAGATGCATAAAAACAAAGAAAAGCAAACAGAAAGACTGAGAAAATAAAGCACACGAACTAAAGATGGGGATGGGGAAGAGCCCTTTACACCTGCTTTCTCCCAGTACCTCCCAGCATTTTCCTATGATGAAAATATACTTGCAGTTAATTGCAATTACTATGTTTTGATGCTCATTGCCTTTTCTCAGGTTTGCTAATTTTCTTTTCTCTGATTGAACCTAATTTGGAGTTTTTGAACCCCCTGCTACTTTAATGGAGAGTCACTCCAGGATTGTCTTTAGAACATTCTTCTTCTGTACTATTTCCCTTCCTCTTCAGAAAAACCTCCAGCCTGTGTTCATGCCGGTTGTTGTTTTACTGATGGTAAGAAAGGACCATCAATGGGTGTGGTCCAAGAGAGGGCCCAGCCCACCTGCCATTTTTGTGGGGAGGTGCACTTCTTGCTGACACCATAGGCGACCAAAGCCTACAGCTGTCTCCTGAACTTCTTCCAAATGAGTCATGATGACTTTTTTTTCTTAGCAATCCTAACAGATAACCATAAATCACAACAGATATTTATAGTAGCCTTACCAGGTCATAAGTTAACAATTTCTTTTCAAACTGCTTAAAGAAGAATGACTAATCCTTCTCTTTTGACACTTTCTCCACATGGAGAGCAACATGCCCAGAAATGAGAAACTGCTGCTCGTGTGCTCACTTTCTCAGGATTCTTGTTCATGCATATTGCCTACAGATGAGCAAGAGTTTCTCCTCTTTGGACACCCCACTCTCTATGTGGAGAAAGAGACAATGGAGAGGGACGTTATTCCTGTCTAGCATGACAACAAGACAGATAATGACTGAATACCGCCTATGTTTCAGTCTAGGTTCAGGATGGTTTTGGAGTACACATCTCTCCAATACATGTCTGCCATTCTGTTGTCTGCTTTAAACTATTACTGTGCCCCATGTTACACACCAATGTTGGAGGCATTCAAGAGAAAATTGGACAACCATCTGCCAGATCTGCTCTGATTTGGATTCCTGCATTGAGCGGGGAGTTGGACTCGATGGCCTTAGAGGTCCCTTTCAGCTCAATGATTCTGTGATTCTATGACTGAGCAGCACAGGAGGAAATAAATGGGCTTCTCTGAGTATCCAGTTCTTCAGTGAAATTGTCTTTGCTACTACAGACGGAACCTGCTTGTAAAATACGGCAGCATCATTTCTTCCCATGCCCTGCTAAATCTGCCAAGCTACCTTTGCCGCTACAGGCAAACAGAAGCACACTCTGGATAGTGTGCTTGAAAAATGCTGAGAGCTAAAGAGGAGACTTGAGCAGTGCTGACAAATTATTGACAAACGGGCACTAGAACCAACATGCAGTTATTATTCTTGTCACTTCCTATCAACCCTCTGCAGTCGGTAACACATTCCCTTCCTGGTGCTTGCTGTGCAAAACTCAGGGCTGTAATTTCCCCTCTAATGGCATTATACCCACACAAACTCCCAGTGCATGAATGCATTGCTACATGTTACAAAAATAATTACTGGCTTAGTTTTAATTGAGATATGATTAAAAAGAAAGCTTACCTGTGCATGCTTCAAAGTAAATGTTATTTCCTCAGCTGGGTAGAGTCTAGGTGGAGTGGAGCTAATTGTGACAGCTATAACTGATGAGCCTACTGTCTCTCCATGCTCTGAATTTTCCTTCAGTGAGAAGTTCTGGGATGATGAAAGCAGACAGCCAATATTGCTGTACTGCAGAAATACCACGGCAGCAGTGCCTATCAATCAGACATACTGTGCTTAGTGAGCTGTGGCTCATATATGTGTAGTAAAACAAAGCAAACACTGAACAGTCAACATTCTTACTGCTCTTGTGTAAAATATGCAAAACTGATAGAATATTTGCAAATACACTCATTAAAACAAGGATTAGAGACTATGAAGAATGCCTGTCTTTCCAAGCAAGAGAACCTCCATAAGTATAAAAAATGAATATTTGTAATAGAGAACTAAACAGCTGGATACAGTGGGCTGGATCTAAATTTAGGCACCCTCAATGATAATAACTTTGATTCACACTTGATGTGTATAACTTGAAGTGGCATGGATGTCATTGTTATATTGCATTCCTAGTAACAACCCATCTTCTGTACCCTTGACTGTGATGGATCTCTGGGTTAAGTAACATACCAGTGTTACAATCCAGAATATATATTTCTATATAACTATAAGGGCCATTCTAACAATCTGAATGGAAGTAGCAGATGTTAATGGGGAGTAGTGAAGAGCAACCACTAGAAGAAAATAACGTTGATTGGAGTAATTGATGAAATGTATTTCAATATTGCAGAATGGAACTGGTGATGGTGATCATCCTGATCACCATGATGGGTATTGGTAGAAATAAATGATCTTGGAATGGTAAAGGTCTTTTGATGTTTAGAACTTTTACATTGGGATAGATAGCCAGTGTGATGTAGTGGACAGAGTGTCAGACTGGAAATCCTGTGTTCAAATCCGTGATTGTCCACGGAAACTCACTGGGAGATGGCATTGGTAGACCACTCCTTGAACATCTCACATTGGGAAACCCTACTAGGACTGCTGTTAAGTTGAAAGCAACCTGATGGCACATAATACCACATCAAGGGTGAGGAATATCTCTCAGCCTGAGGTCTGAATTCAGCAACAAAGAACTTCTTGGGGCCACTGGTTAGGGGAGGGGGTAAAAGGGGTGGGCCTCCAAATTCCAGCATATTTGAGCTGAATTTTTGACTTCTGGTAACTTAGAATGGAGAAAAGCTCATATGAAATCTGGGAAACTACTGAACGCAAGTATCAGGAAGAGGGTGTGGCCACTTGGGGAAACCCCAGAGGGCCAGATTGTGACCCCAGACCTGGGACTGCCCACCCTAGTCCTACAATCTGTTCAAGCTTTATTAGAGTGGGGATTTCTAAAGAAGCAGCTGTGTTAGTCTGCCTCAGCATGTTGGCAAAATTAACGGAAAGAAAGAAAAAAAAGGTGTTGTATGTGAAAGAAAAGTACAAGATCCTGTGGCACTCTAAAGACTGTTAACATATGTCTAAAAGAAGGGGATTTTGATTCACAAAAGCTCTCAGTGACACAAATTAGTCCTTAAAGTCCCACCACAAACTTTTACCCTTTTCCTTTCTCTCCCCACTTTGCCCCCTAGAGTGGGGATTCAATCATTAAAATAGTATCAGAACGTTGTCTTCTGCATTACCTTTCCAAAAAGCCTTTGTGAGCACTCCCACCAGTGCAGTTATGACTGCTGCTGGCACTGGCGCTGAATATGCTCCCTGGTCTTCGGCATGGGAGGAGCCTGACAGAAAAGACCTCTTGGGCTAGGGGTCGGTGACCTCCTAGCCCAAGAGGTCACCGACCCCCATCCTCACCTTTAGAAACAGAGGCTTCCTTTTTCTTGGCAGAGACCGTGATCGTGTCTCCTCCCATGCGGACCTGTCGGTGAATGAAGTCCTCATGTTCCGTATCAAAGGCAAATGCTCTGAGAGCTACAAGAGGAAAAGAAGAAGGGAAACAAGCCCCATTGGAAAGGGCAGCATTACTTACAGGTCTGGGGGCGGGCGGGAGAGTGAAAGAGAGGAGCTATGCTGGACCGGACAATTATTGCATCTTTTGAGAGCTAACTATTTCTAGGCTGAAGAAACCCTCTCTCCCAGTTCGCTTAATGCGATACATGCATGCACTAAATCCCAGGACTTTGTTATTCATAGCAAGCATACATCTTTGAGTCCCCTTTTGTACTTGCTCATTCTTTCTGTGGGGGGGAAAACGCAGCTCCTAATTTGTTTTGCATTAAATGAAGCTCTGCAAAGAATAATGGAAACTACTTTCTAAAGCGCTTCCACTTTATTAAAATGCCTTTCTGAAAGGGAATACCGATTGCATATTTTAAAAGCATGAAGGTACAACTGAGTGATATTTACGTATTTTACCATATAATGGGAGAGGGAGGCAGATAAGGGAATATGTGATCATCACCACCCCCAGATATGGAATATATTGCCTGCTAAAGTGATACTTGTTGCCAAAAACAAAGAAGCAAAGAAAGCAAATTTTCCAGCCCCACCCCAGTTTTCTAGGGAGAGGGGAAACACCCTATATTGCTGTTACCACAGTCTCTAGTTGTTCATTTTAATACAGTGCTTTAATCATCTGTAAGAGGAGGGGAAAAGCTGACCAGACATTTGGTTAAGATGCGAAACAACAAATAGACTAATAGTCTGGAATTGCATAGCTGGACTGAGTTCTTAATGCACAACGTTAAAACAGCAACAACCAACAACTGGAGGTTTTCCATAGAGTTCCTGGTGGAGAGGCAGGCAGCTGAGAGCAAGACCCTTGGTCAGGAACCCAAGGTTTCCTTTTAGCTTTTCAAATTTTTTACTCTTTAATCTCTGTCAGCAAATAGCATGATAATATTGTGGCAAGAGACAAAATGTACACTCCATTTCCTAGACGGTCCTTTTGAGGAGAAACACGGAGTAAAAATGTTTTAAATAAATAAATAAATAAATAAATAAATAAATAAATGCAGAGAGCACAGTACAAAGAATTAAGAAGTGTCCAGGTACATTCTGTTCAGCTTTCTTCACAGAGCATTGAGATACACCGTGTGTGTATCCTTCCTAGTATACCATATATCACAAACACTCCTACAATCCTGCTTCACCAGCTTGAGCATCCAGGTTAAATCTTCTTGGAATGTGCAAAAGTGAGATTCAATGTTGTGTTTGTCATTAGTAGTTAGATGAGGAGTGGGCAACCTGCAGAGGTCCATGGATCAGACTCACACACTCTTATTCTTTTTTGTAATTTTTTTTTAAAAAAATGTGCCTTAATTTTTTTGGTCCAAAAAAAATATGCATGCATGAAAGACTCTGAAAACATTATGAATTTGCTTCCATGCCCCTTGAGAATATAAGGGGAATTTCTGAGTCAACTGTAAAAACTGAGAGGTACAGGGCCCCACCTTGGGACCGAGGGGAGACATATGTGGGCCATGGGCTACATATTCACCCCCCCCCCCAGTACAGGGTGTTGGACTGAGCATTGAGAGTTCCAGGTTCAAGTCCTCACTGAGCCATGAAATTCTCTGGGTGACCTTGAGTCCCTCATATACTCTCAGATTGATCTGCCTCATAGGAAGAGAGCCAAATATACTTTCAAAGTCTTGTTGGAAGATGTAGAACATTTGTTTGTATCTAGTGAAATGCAGAAGTGCTTGCTAATCAGGGCAGAAGAGGAAATGGGTGTCAGGCCATTGCCAATTGGATTTAGACAATGTCCGTTGCCATTGGCACTGATTAGATCAGGCATTTTCTTTCTACCATGTGCATGGAAAAAAGGGAACAAAACACAGAGTCAAAGCTAAGATGTTACCCATGCTGTTCTGTTTTGTTTTCAACCACCTAAAACATAGTCCACAGTTTAAAACATAGCCCATAGTTTTATGAATGCCATAAAACTAAAAGCAAAACAAAAAAATGCGTAACTTTGTCCCTTTATCGGTGGCTCTGCCTTTGGGGGGAGGGGAAACCTCACAGACATGCAAAGAAACAACCAACCAGCAACTATCACTTGTTCCCACTTGCATACCCAAATCGCTAGCATTAACCTCCACTGCTGTTGCCTGTTGGAAGTTCTGTGTCACAAGAGCCGCTGTCTGCTCCGCGGTATGGATCAATTTAGTGAGGCTCCGTCGTCGGTTGCCTGCTGGGATAGCTTCCCACACTGTAATTTTATCCTTCTGAACAAAATTGTTCACAGTATTCACAAATTCCTGTTAGATGAATTAAAGAAATGCATACATACATCTATTACTTAGTTATTATTTATTATTTCAACTTGTATTCTGCCCCATAGTTGCACATTCTACCTCATTCCTGGTGTTAACTCTTTTGGCTTCCTTAGGTGCCACAATGTTTAACTTCATGGACTGTGAGCGGTGGGTAGGATTGATAGCTGTTTTATCGGAGAGACATTCCAACAAGTATAGAGGTCCTAGATCATTAAGGGCTTTATAGGTCATGACCAGCACCTTGAATTGCGCGCAGAAACTATGAGGGAGAAAATGAAGGTGTGCCAAGACTTGGGATATGTGCTCATGCCTGCTGGTACCTGTGATCAGTCTGACAGTTGCATTTTAGATCTGCTGAAGTTTCTCTACTGACTTCAATGGCAGCTCTATGTAAAGAGAATTAGTGTAATCTACTTTAGAAATCACCAACACAAGAACCACTGTTGATAGCCATTTCTTCTTTAGGCAGGGGTGCAGCTGGGCAATCAACCAAAGTTGATGAAAAGCACACTTGGCCACAGCTGATACATGTGCCTTCATAGAGAGAGCTGGGTGCAAGAGTACACCCAAGCTGTGAACCTAATTCTTCAGGGGAAGTGTAACCCTGTTCAGGCAAGGTAAATGTCCCTCTAACCAATGTGGTGATTCTCCCAACAGTAGGATCTCTGTCTTGTCTGGATTCAGTTTCAGTTTATTGGCCCTCATCCAATCTATTATCAACACTAGACAGTGCTCAAGGGCCTATACAGCAACACCTGCAGATGAGGGAAAGGAAAGATAGAGCTGTGTGTCATCTGCATATGGATGGTAATGAATTCCAAATCTCCATATCACTTCTCCCATTGGCTTCATATAACTATTGAAAAGCACTGGGGAAATAGCCAATCCCTAGGGGACCCCATGATGGAGGTCCCAAGTGAGTGGACATCGCCTGCCCGAGCTGTGCTATCTGAGATTGGTCCTCGAGGAAGGACTGGAATCACCAAAGTACAGAGTACCCAAGTCCTAAACTCAATAGCCATCTCAGAAGGATACAGTGGTTGACAGTATCAAAGGCCAAAGAAAGATCCTGAAGAACTAGCAGAATTACACTCTCCTGTCTACCTCCCTCCAGAGACCAGCTTGCAGGGTGACCAATGCCGTTTCAGTTCCATGGCACGGCCTGAACCCTGATTGAAATGGATCTAGGCTATCCATTTCCTCCAAGAATGCCTACAGCTGGTTGGCCACCACTTTCTTGATCAACTGGCCCAAGAATGGAATACTAGCAATGGGGCTATAATTATTAAAATCATCTGTTGCTAAATTTTGTTCCTTTTCAATAAGCCTTATAATGATCTCCTTTAAATGGGAAGGTAAATGGCCCTCCCATAGAGACACATTAGTGAGGTACGTAGTCCATTCCCTGGTTAACTCCTTTGCTGATTTTAAGAGCCATGATGGGCAAGGATCTAGAAAGGAGGAGGTGGCTTTGCAGCTTGCAAGTGCCTTGTGCACACCCTCAGGCCATATCAACTGAAACTGATCCAATTTAAACTGACTAGACAGTGCTCTGAACATCTCCTTCAGATCTGCTGGTATCAACAAGAAGTCAAGGTCCTGACCAAGGCTTTCAGCCTTCGATTTAAAGTGGATTGTCAGTCCGTTGCAGTTGTCCAGATTTGGATATAACAAAATAATATATAAAGGTTATACACCACACCATAGGTATCAATAAATAAACAAATTCCCCAGTTCCAGTCACTTACATTCAGGGTTACATTCAGATTATGTTGCACGTTGTAGTCTGAAATCGTGTTATTCACGCTGCTTAGCAAAGGACAAGATACAGATAATGCTTCTATGTAGGAAATCACATCTACTGGTGGAATTTGTCCCGCAGTGTTCTGATTGATTTCTTGCAGCACAGCTAGGGGTTCTTTTATTTTTCTAATCTGAAATAAAGTTTAGATCATTATGCATGGCATTTGTAATATTTAGATTCAAATGAAGATTCATAAATAACGTCTCAACATTAGTTAACAAGATTCTGCCATAATTCCCTAGGAAGGAGCTCTACAATTTGCTTAGCCTTAAAAAGCCAACTTAATAGGGTGGTTAAAATACCTCGATGAAAAAAAAGTCCAATTTGTATCCAGGCCCAGCCATAAGTTACTGGGTGGCCTTATTTGCTATCTTCCAACCTAAGGGTTGGTGGGAGAAAGAAAATGCAATGCAATGTCTTCAGCATCATGGAAAGTCTGAACTAGGATAAAAATAATTCACAGCTTATAAATTTCAGCAAATCCATTCCACATGAACATGGGTGGGCATGCCAGCCTGGCTTGTATTAAGAAACACAGTTACATGGGATGGAGGGATTCTAAATCATTCCCAACATTACAGACTTGGATTTGTTGTGTATCAGAAGGTGAAATCTAGTGGCTGGGGAAGCACAGTTAAAGTTGTCTATTGCATTTCCATCTCTCTGATAAGGTCCCCAGTTTTAAAGATTTGAGTGGATGTATCTGGAATGCATGTCTGAGATGGAACTGGAAATGTGTTGGTGGACCAGACTACCTGCTAGCCAGCATTTCCTTTTTGACCTAGTCAGGTGGCCTTGAAGTGATGCTACAATCTCTTCAGTTCATTGGGCCAAAATCATTATTTTGACAGTGGTTCAGGATTTCATGGCTTGCATAACAATCACTACTACTACTACTACTACTAAATCATCTTAGAACTGCAGAGCTGGATGGGACTCTGTGGATTATAGAGTACAGCCTCTGTTAAGGAGGCACAGTAGGGAGTTGAACTCAGAAACCACTGAGCCATTGGGCTATCCAGCAGTTCTTTGGGTCTTTCCTAAGACAGCACTTAAAGCTTTCTCCCTGGCTAGGTTTACCAATCAGTTTTGCTTTGTCAATTTCTCTTTGCTCCATTTATGGATGTGTTTTCAAATTTCATTTCTATCACTGATTGTAATAATATCAGGCAAAAAATGAAAGAAAGAAAAACCACATTTGGATCAGAACTTATGTACAGTGTAGGAGTTAAAGTGGAGCATGGTATTTGCACATGCCATAGCAGAGCTTATATTTCATAGTTTTTACTGAAAGAGTGGTTGTCTAGCTCAATGGGTTGGTGCATCTGGCCGTGAAGCCTGGGATTGGCAATTCAATTCCACACTGCACCCCCCTGGAGAAGAGCTAGTTTATGTAGCCCTGAGTAAGCTACAGCAGTGGTTCTTAACCTTTTTGAAAGAAACGCCCCCTTGAGCCATTGAGGAAGTTATCATCGCCCCCCTCCCTGTGGCGGCGCGGCACCGCCGCAGGGAGGGGGGCGATGATAACTTCCTCAATGTGGCGGCGGCACCACATCTGCTGCCAGCACCAGCTGCTCTGGATCCGGTGGTGCAGGGAGAGGGGCGATGATAACTTCCTCAATGGTGGCGGCGTGGCGGCTCCATTGCCCCCTATTGCCCCCTTCTGTTCCTTCGCCCCCGCGTCGCCCCTTTTCGTTCCATCGCCCCCCTGAAAAACGAAATCGCCCCCTGGGGGGCGATATTGCCCAGGTTAAGAACCACTGAGCTACAGCACCACTAATAAACTATTTCTGAGTACTGTATATTTCAAAAGCCCTGGATCAACTTGATGGTATTTCCCCCCCCCCCCCAAATAATTTTGCATCAGATCAGAAAATTTGATGATGACACAGCTCTTACTTACTTTAGCTAAGGTCCTGTTGATATTTTCAGCTATACAATCATGGTACAATTCACATTTTACTCGTGGGATTTCTATTGAAATTAAAAGAGACTCTGATTGAATCAGTATTACACAATCATTGCATCAGCATGGTAACAGTATAGTGAACTCATAATTTGTTATTTTCATACATCTTCTTACTGGTTTTTCCTCCCAGCCATAACTTACTTTTTGTCATTTTGGATTAGATACAGGACATCTAGATTTGCAGTTAGGTCCGGAGTGGTTTTCAGAGAGGTAGCCATATTAGTCTGTTTCAGCTACAGCAACTGTAGGAGATATGTATCTAAGAACTTATGGCCCAGTTATTTGTATGTGCAAGGAGAATGCTTGCACAAGGGAGAAATCCTGGATTACAGTATCAGCCAGGCTTTGCACTCTGTCATTCTCAAACAGGATTCCAGCCCTTATAATTAATCTAAGAATTGTTTTTTTAAAATGAAGTGACAAACCTAGCTTTTGTTTTTTGGTTTGTGATTATGTTTTTAAATTTGGTTTCATAGTGGCCCAAATCCTGTTGCTTAAAAGCAGAAAAAAGCATACTGCTTATATACCACCCCTTAAAGTACTCTCTAGGCAGTTTGCAATTTAATTATGCAGGCTGCACACTGCCCCCTCCCCTACAAGCTGGCTACTCAATTTATTAACCTCAGAAGGATGGAATGAACCTTGTGAGTGAACCTTGAGCCAGCTACCAGGGACTGAACCCGGATTGTGAGCAGAGTTCTGGCTGCAGTACTGCAGTTTAACCACTCTAAACACAAGGCTCTTTTTCTCGGAAGAGAGAGATCCCCTCACCTTTATTTCTCTTAAATGTTCCCACTGATTCTATCTCCTTTAACAAGCTTAGCACAGTAAATTGCCTTAGAATAGGCCCATTGAATCAATGGAGATTTAGTGAGTCAATTTTTCTGTAAGTTTCTTTGAAACAAAGGGTCCTACTGTAACTGCAACTCACTATGCTAAAGTGCGATTTACTGTGCTAAGCAACAAGATTTTGGCCATTGTCTTGAACAGTCTTTGGAAAGTTGTCATAAGGCTGAAGGAGACATTACACTTGCTGTAGGTTGGATCAAAATGGCACCTGCAAGCTCCCTATTTCTTATTGGAAAATATTCAGCAGTTGATTGTATCCATCTTGTCACAGAAGACCATCCTGTATTTCTCTGTTCCTGTCAGCAGCCACTTAAGTCTCAAGATGGTAGGGAAAAGGCACAACATTACAGGCATTCAGAAAAGTATTAATCTGAATGCTAGAGGAGGGCAAGAAACCTGGCCCTGGAGACAGCAGCAGTCTGAAGAAGAGAGGCTTTTTGACACATGGACCTTCTCCACATGATTGGAAATCCTGTTTTTTCAGGGTCCTCGGGTACATGTGGAGAATGACAGCAGAATGTGTAGGGTTAGCATTTTCTCCTTCCTCATTAATCCTTTTCTGAACACCAGAATGATAAAGCTTACAAGGCTGCACTTTATGTTATGTTCTGCTAGATGTTGTAACTAAACATGCAACAGTCATACTCGTACACTGAATGCAATGCTTAGTGAAACCCTGATAAGGATAGTGGATAAATGTATCAGAATAGATTTTTTAAAAAATGAAAATTATTTCTTTATTAGATTTTTAATCCAGCTTTTTTCCCAAACGTGGGACACATGGTGGCTCTCAAAAAAACGTTAAGAAATGTACAAATGCAGACACAAGGTGGCATGAAGTTAAGAGATATTAAACGAGTCATAGCTTAAAACCTGTTGACTTAAATTGTGTTAAGAACACCTCAATGAATTCTAGTGACTTGGTACGCAAATGCAGTTTGAACTGGTATATATACATGAATCTCCAGCAAGTCAATGGGATTTCATTATACAAGGTGATCATGTTTATCTGAAAGCTTGCCCAATGCTTACTCAACTGTAACTCAACTCTGTGATATATCTGTATAAACCTGTACTGATAATAGCAGTGCTTAGTGATTTGCACAATGCATTTGGCTTTGTTACAGTTAATATACATCTGCTGGGTACATAAAAAAAAGAGAGAGAAACAGATTTATACTTCCACTTTTCTATATATCTATAATGCTTTTATTTTTACACACACACACACAGACACACAGACACACACACATACACACACACATATCAGTCTTCTCTTGAAAAAAATTTCTTGGATATTTTTGTCTTTGCCTTTTCCCGTATCCAGCTGATTAATCTAAAGGAAGATAAAGAGTCACTGGTGGGCCTCTCAGAAGATACAGTTCTATAATAACACATAAACCTCTATAATATCATTTACCTTGGCAGGAAGTGCCATCGTTTGGCTTAAACTGTAATTTTCCTGTGGATGGTTGATAACCTTCCTTACAGGAGCAGTTATATCCTCCATACACATTTTCACATTTCGCATGATCTCCGCAGGCAGTGGCTACCGGTTCACTGCACTCATCTATATCTGCAAATATTGTGAGAAATTGAATTTTTTAAAAAAGGTTTTGCATACTAACACCTTGCTGCTTTGTTGATAGCAGCCTGCTAGACTGCAAGCAATTTTATATCAAAATTTCCTAAATGCGTTTTCCCCCCACAGAAAAAAAAAAAAAAAAGAGAGAAGAGAAGCTAAACTGTTAACAAATAGAATGGAAAGATATGTGGCAGTCATACAGCCATGCAGCTCAAGGTAGTGAGAAAAAAAACCTTATATTTTGAAAACAGAGAGGGAGTGATTCATGGGTATCTGGAAAGCAGATCCCATACCACAAGACCATTGCTAACCCTAGGTCAATCCAGCTGGAAACTGTGGCCCCACATCTGGATTGGGCTCGGGTTAGCAATGGTCTTGTGATATGGGAGAAATATCTTCTGCAAATAAGTGGGCACCTCTTGTCTTAATTCTTTTTCACACCTTCCACATAGATTTGAGGTATTTGGATCAGCCCTGGGAAGCCCTCGTTCAAAATCCAAGCAAGAAAGGCCTCAGACTGGGCTTAAGCCTTGGCCTGACATCCTGATGCTCTTGTTGATCAGAATTGTCCAGATAGCTCAGTGAGGTGGGTACCTGACTGTGGAGCCAGAGGCTGAGAGTTTGAATTCCTATTATGCCTCCCAGGAGAGGAGCCAGCCTAAGGAAGTTGCATAGCCCGAGACGGCCCCACAAGAAGGGAAGGGCACACCACTTCTCAATACATAGAATACCCTTGAAAGGGTTGTCATAACCCAGAATCAACCTGCTATTTTATTACTGTTAAATGAAGAATGGCTAAGAATATTTCATAATGCTTGCAAATGTTGTAGAAAGTGGAAAGCTATTTGTTAACAGACTCTAGTTTTTTCAGGTCATGAAACTGGTAAGCATTCATTATCAATAGCAAATCGGGACATAACAATGAGCTTTGCAGAATAAGTAACTCAGCATTTCCTATGTATTCCAATAGACCAGAAGTATCTAAATCTTGTTTCTTGTTGTACTCCTCTGTGGATTCTAAGTCATCCTTGAAATCCACCATCACTCAGGACAGATGTGGGAAAACTAGGGGCTTCTTCCAGATTGCCCTCCATGCAAAAGAGGAATAGAAGTGATGATGGGAGGGCCAGTATGCTCCCCTCCTTGCACGCTGATTGCTGCCAAGCTGCCTGGCTCTGTCTAACAACTCTGAATAGCATTGCACATGTTAAAGGGAATGGCTGGTAAAACTGGAGTCTTTCTGGATGGGAGAGAGGTTGTTTTGGAAACTGAAGAATCTGCCAACAGAAAAAGGCAAACAGTAATTGAAAACCAAACCAAACTAAAACGTTCACTGGACAGATTAGTGAATATGCTTCCATGGAAAAATGGCAGAAAAATAATTCCTATCACAAGCACGATTTAGCATTAAATGTTCCCAAGATGTAGACAGGAATATTCCAGGATGCTTCAAGAGGCAGACATCAGTGTCCTAGCTGGATGCATTCAGACAACAGCCATACTGACATAGGAATCAAGTAGGTAGATTGATTCAGAGAATATATCTTTTTATTAAGTCAAATAACTTGTAATGGCTCCCAGCGCAGCCAGGTGGTTCTATCAGATTATTTTCTTCCCTTTGGCAAAATCTGGCCATCTAGAGGGACGGACTACTCATCAGTACAAGGCCAAGAGTTTCAGCAAGAGCAGTCTAGGAAAGACAGTGGGCACAATTTAAGAGTTCCCATGTAAAAGGTCCTCAAGTATGTACATTTTAATTCTTGTATGTTTGGTAAAATCCCGCTGTTGGACAGCTGTGTAGACATAGTTTACTGAATCAAAGAGACATTTAGGCAAAGGTCCAAAGATCTCTGAGGCACATGTGTACTGTGAACATATTTGCCCTGAGAGCATAGCTGGTAAAATGCTGCAGTACATTTTTAAATAACTGAATATGGCTATGGGGTGCTGCTTTGTTTCTGATCATGGAAGGTGGGTTACCCAGGAAAAAGCACACAAAGCCCTGATATGGGCTGGGAGCAGCATGTGGGTGACAAGCTTTGAACCTTCCCCCATCTTTTTTTGCTCTTTTTGTATGTGTACTCTTTATGTGTAAAGAAGGAAAAGGAAAAGATTGCCGTTGTCTCCTAGATTTTAATGTTGCATGCATTTTGACTGGGAATTGCAGATCTCACCTCCTGCTTCTCAGCTGGACTTGACAGGCCTTCTGTCATCTGGACTGATGGGTACAATAACAGGGAAAACAGGTTTTCTTTATCAGTTTCCTGGGGAAGGGTTCGCTAATGCATGGCAATACTTCCAGTGAAGAAATGATAAAAACAAAACAGAAAACTGCCACAGTTGAAGAGTGTCATCAGATGCTTACTATGGAGATTCATGATACTTCTGGGGAGCATAACTGACAGAGTCTGCAACCCCACAAGATGGTGATCTATCCAATTCTGTATAGTCTGGCACTCCTCTTACATTCAAGATGCAACAAAGAATGGGTTAAGTCATGTCCCCAGTGAGCCTCTGGACTAATTACTCTCCCTACCTGGAATTCTTGTGATACCAAAGGGTAGCCAAACTGGAAGCCTGCCTTTAGCATCCCTGCACAAAGCCTAGGTAACATATACCAACCATCCAACTCTTCACAAGTATTGCACATGTTGGATGCTTTACCCAGTCAAGGTGATGCTTTTTACTCCTTTCATTCCTGTTAGCTGACTAGTTGTCTGTGACAACTAAGCTCATCAGAAAGCATTTAGCTCTCTGAACGACTGACTAGTCTGAAACCAGAGACTTGTTTCAAATGCAAGAACTGAATGGTGCTTAGAATCCTTCTACTCCTTGTTATTGCTGTTTCCTTCATTTCAATATAATTAAGGGAATGGAAAAAGTGAACAATGGAGTCTGGTAGGTAGAAATGCTTATATGGCAGGACAAGGTGAACAGAAGGATCAAACTTGATTCTAGCAGTAGAAGGATGCTTCAGAAGAGTCGATAAATGAACTAGATTTTGGGCAGTGGGGAAGCAGAACTGAAAACCTAGAGCCAGCTAAAGACCAAAATGTAAATCACCAAGGAAAGAGGATAAACCAGGAGCCAGGGCTGAAGGACAACCAAAGAACATACAATGTAAGGGAAGCCTTGTTGACCATAAGAGAAATTTCTAAATCTATGTTGTGGTAACAGCTTTCAGAAACCAACTGAAATGATACAAAATTTTCTGTACAAGCTTTTGGGATGACATACCTTTTCAAGAGGCATGATGTTACAAAGAATGAGAAGAAGGCTCGATGTAAAAGCAGTGAAGTCTGCATGCTGTCTTAAGATATGATGGATGAAATCATTCTATGTAAATTTATGCCTGCACAAGCTGGTGATGTAATCTGCCATGAACTTTTCTCATTCATTACAAGTTTCCTATTTCCCTGCTTCAGATTTTGTGGCTCCTTCAGGATCCCTTTTGACCTGGGGAAACCTTTGGGAGCCTGGCCGGCTGGTAGGGAAACTTTAATGCCTAGGAATCACTGCCAGTGATCCAGATCCCAGTAGAGGATTAGCAGCAGCAATTAGCAGGCATGCCATAGGAAAAGCTGAATCAGATCTAAATGAAGGAGTGCAAACTGGTGGCAGACATTATGACAGTTGCTAGATGAGGAATACTTGGCTCATTAATAATACATATGAGAAGGAGGGAGCTTTCACAAACTAACATGACTGTCTTTTCTCATTAACCTATTAGCAAGGTGTATTTTCATGGACTTAATGCAAGCCACTCCCCCCTGCCAATCTTTGCTTTCATTATGTGTTTCTTTCTCTCTTCTTCCCTAACCATTGCTGAGAACAGACATGATTGCTCTCTGCTCCTGGGGCTGCAATGGCGGAGTGAGCCTCTCCACATGGTTGAGGCTGCAATAACTGTTAACTCTTAACTCTCCAGATTGTAACTCAAGATCAAATTGTACGTAAGCATTTTTCCTCCTTTTCCTACCTTACGCTGGTTGTAGAGTGACTTATTACTTACAAGGCGGCTAAGCTGAAGGCTGGGATTTATTTATACTGTCTCCACATTTCCCTGTGCTGTAGCTGGCTCAATTTTATACTTTATCCTCAGCTAATAAAGGGGATAATCCAAATCCCACTAAAATGTAACAATTTATGGATGGGAATTTTGTAATTGTAGGATTTCCAGTCCAGCAATCACCTAGAATCCCTAGATAGACTTCTGAGACTGGGAGAGGAGAAAGAATGCAAAAGATATGTCTTTCTGTCCTCATATTGTGTTTCTCTCCATGTGTAATGGCTGGGAAGCAGAAGTGAATGCCCCTTCAGTCACACTGTTTCCTGGGAGTTTTCTCAGTAGTCTATGGGAAAGGTATATTCACTACCCATTAGACTTTCTATGGGAGTTTATCACTAAGTACCCTCCCACTGAGCAGGGAGGCAACTCTCAGGAAGTAGAGCAAATGAGGTGTTATCTTCTTTCTAGCCAAACCATCTGGAGTGAAGCAGGCAATGGTAATGGAAAGACATCTCTTTTGCCTTCTGGTTTCTCCTCTCTCAATCCCGGATGTCTGCCTGGTGAATCCTAGGTGACTTCCAGGGCTGCTATTCCTTAGAGTTCTCTTATCTACATGGAGGAGAAAACTAGGAGTCATGGCAATTATGTACAAGCTGTTAATTCCAGTCAGTGTGGAAACATAAGTGGCAGAGTGTCCTTTCGGTTATGCTCTGTTGATGGGCTTCCTATGTGTAACTGGCTACTCACCATGGGAACAGAATGCTAGAATTAACATAGGTCTATGCTTGAATCCAACCGGGCTCTTCTGATTCTGGTTATTCAGCATCAAAACTGTTCCTATTTGAAGACTTCTTTTACTGATTTTTAAAATTCAGTTTGTAGAAAAGGAAGCCTGTAGAAAAGGCAACCTCTGTATAACCTATCTATTCCAAGATGTTATGGGGTTGTGTGCTGTCAAGTTTCTTCTTACTTACAGTGACCTAATGGGTTTTCTGAAGTGTGTAGCATCCTTAAGGAATGGTTTACCATTGTCTTTCCCCAAGGGGGTTTCCATGGCCTAGTGTGGATTTGAACCCAGATCTCCTGAGCCCTGGTCCCAATACCCACTACACCACATTGGTTCTTATATTCCAAGATACTGGGCACAATATCAAATACAGACTTTTCCCACTTATTCTGGGTTGAACATTATTATCTCTATTTTCCATAGGCAGCAACACTCTTTGCACTCTTGTTATAAGGAAAAAATAGCCTTCCTCCATACAAACTCTGAATAGCTGAAAACTACAAACAATATTAGGAGATGAGAAGGACACCACTATATGCTGGCACAACATCGATTCACTTGTCAAAAAAATAAATAAATAAAATTTCAAGTGTCAAGTGTAAAGAAACTGACAGAAACATCCATTTTCATAATGTTTGTACAGATCAGCCACAGATAGCCCTTATTATTAGAAGCATTTTCCTCTTTTATGTCAGCTGTATAAAGGAGCCCAAGTCCTAAAGACACCCAGCACATAAATAACTTCCTCCAAAGGAACAAACAAGCTTGCAATGCCTTTTGAGGTGAGGGACAAAATAAAACATAGAGTATCAGTCAGGCTTAAAATGGCATGTATAAATATAGCATTAAAAATGAATGCATAAATTAATACCAGCAGCACTTTCCCTAAAAGATGATAAACACCGTGCCGAGATAGTCATACATAATTCAGCGCAGCTCAAAATTATCAGCGCAAAAGGAAGAGGTTAATTGCTAGCATAAATCATTTATAAGTATTTTTCAAAATATCCTTTATGATTTGAGGAAAATTTGGGTGCAATTCAAAGGTTGCTCATCCAAGGCTTGTCCAGCTGAGCCCAATGGGGTGATACCTCACGGCCTTACCAAGCACCCCCTCAAATCCCATTCTGTTACTCTTCTGTTCACATTAAAAACTGGGGGGGGGTTTGCTCACAATATCAGCTGTTTTGTCACAGGTGTAGAAGAGCAACTCTGAGTCAGCTGCAGTGACTCCAAGAGCTGTGCCGTACATTGTTTCTGTAGGAATTATCTCGTGCTCCTCAGGTTGCTGGATACCTCAGTGGTTTAGGCCTCTGGCTGCAGAGGTAGAGGTTGAGAGTTTGATTCGCCACTGTGCCTCCTTGACAAGGGCTGGACTTGATATCCATAGGGTTCTTTCCAGCTCTGCAGTTCTAAGATGATGATGATATAATGTGTTGCTCCAGATATGAATTAAAGAAACTGTGCACTTCATTCAGAGCCCTTCCAGCCACAACAAGATGTTTCTCAGCTGCTGTTGTCCACATGATTCCCATTTCTCCTAATCAGGTGATGGCCACTACCAATTCAGGGCACATTTCCATGATCTCACCAAAGAGGTCAGAGTTGCACAAACCTTTCGCTCCCAAGGGCCACGTCCAGTGCCAGTGGGAAATGTGCACCATATCTGCCCATATAAGCTACTATCACGGAACAGGGATCACAGGGAATTTGGAAACACTTTTACCTTTCTCATCCCCCAGTGATTTTGGAAGCAAATGAACAGCATCCTCCATTTACACCAACTGGGCTACAGGTGAAATTGTTGGGTTTCTCCTAGTTTTGGGGGCCACACAGGGAGTGGACAAGGGTTGTACATGGCCTCAGAGCTATAGGTGTTAATTTCTATGATGAATAGGCCACAGGGTATGTACCACTCAAGAAAGTATAGGAGCGGACAGTGATAATCACAAAATAATCAATAATAACGATGTCTTCAGCAGTATCTATGTATCAAGAGTGTCCTGAGAGTCTCTCTGCGGCAACTTGAAACTAGACTGGAAACCAAGCCCTATGAAAAAAGACTGAAAGAACTGGGCATTTTTAGCGTTGAAAAAAGGAGACTGAGAGGAGATACGATACCACTTTTGAAATACGTGAAAGGTAGGAGGAGCAGGATATGTTCTCGATCATCCCAGAGTGTAGGACACATAATAATGGGCTCAAGTTACAAGAAGTGAGATTTAGGCTGAATATCAGGAAAAGCATCTTAACTGTTAGAGCAGAACGGCAATGGAACCAATTACTTCCGGAGGTGGTGAGTGCTCCAATGCTGGAGGCCTTCAAGAGAAAATTACACAACCATCTGTCAGATCTGCTTTGATCTGGATTCCTGCATTGAGCAGGGGGTTAGACTCAATGGCCTTATAGGTCCGTTCCAACTCAGTTATTCTATGATTCTATGATACTATAGACATAAAAAAAGTTATTCACAGCACATTTTGTCTACTCAGTAGGGAAGATCTCTCAGGAGAAATCACTTCCCCCTGCAAGAGGAAGCCTCCCCTCCATGAACCTTGGAAACAAAACAAGTATTTGAGATATATTAAAGAGATTGGTAAAACAAAGATTACTGAATGTAGAATAAGATTGCCTGTAGTTTTCTGCCTCAGGTTTCATATCAGTTACATGTAATTCAGTGTAACCTGTGCAAAGAAGTGAAATATTGCTTCTTGAAGGAAGCTGAGACATTATTTGCTCTTGGCCAATTTGTAGCAATTACAATTTGCTCTTACATTTCTTGCTGCTGGCTAATTTGTGACAATTACAAGGTGGGTCATGCTTCTTTTAAATAGGTTAATGGGGTAATAGCCAGGTGAGCTTGTTCCTGAACTCATTATATAAACAGAGAAGAAAACTACACAAGCCATTTACTGAAACTTGATTTTACTTTCTTTTTCTTTTCTCCTCATGGCAATCTAAAAGATGTGTTACATCCAACTTTTAATGTTATTTTGTGAACAATAAGTAATGGATTAATTTTAACTTCTTTCTCTGACCATCTTCCATAACCTGCTCAATTCTTCTGTCACCCAATTCCATATGTTTATGGCTGAAGAATAGCACCACATTGCTTAGTTTGGTGTAATAAAGATAGGACAATTGTCACTTAAAGGAGACAACATGGGAGTTCCTAAATAAGGGTTCCTCATTTCCTCCAGATGTTTTGGACTACAATACCTATGAGCCCCAACCAAGAGGGTCAGAAGTCCATGATCATGGGAGTTGTACTCTAAAACACTTGATACTAGTTTGACTATCCCTATCTTGCATAATTTTATCTTTTAATTGGGTAAAAATTCATTTTGAATGTGTTACTAATTTATAAAAATGACTCAGGTTTTTTTAATCATTATTTTAGTCTCAAAGGCGAATGAGACCTTCAAGATTAGTAAACATTGCTTTACTGACCTACATTTGTACAGTAAAGAGTCTTGTGGTACTTTAAAGATTAACAGATATATTCAGCCTCAACTATCTTGAACTACAGCCCACTCCACTAGATAAGCATTTTTGGCTTCAGCCTAATAAAAATTGAGCTTCAGCTATAATGCCTTAATTGCTAACACTGGTAATTTTTTATTTCATTGCTTCCTTTACTCTTCCCTCCCCTGTGTATTATGATTCTTAAATTACCTCAAAGTTTTGGAATCTTGTGATAGTTTCTGGTTTGAGTGTCTTCTGCCAAGTTCAACTGCCCATCTGACCAGGTTTTCACAGACAATGCACCTACAAATATTAACACCTCAAGAAGCCCAGAAAACAACAACCAGAAGCAGGGCCTTCTCAGCTGTGGCACCTTCATTGTGGAATGTGCTGCCACAGGAACTATGTCAGGTGTCCATCCTCTGTGCCTTTAAAAAAGCAGCTAAAAGCAGGTTTTTAGGGAATCCTTTGTGGAGGTTCTCCCCAATTGATTGAATTAGTGGAGAAGGAATATTTGCATATGACAATATGATTTACTGCCTGTCTTTTGTGCTCTTGTATATTAGAATTTGCCTTTATGAACTGTGTTTTTATTTTTGTTGTACATTGTCCAGAGTAGCAGTATGCTAGATGGGTGGTATAAAAATTGAACAAACAAATGAACGAACAAACAAACAAACAAACAAACAAACAAACAAAAGGCCATAAAATCTTAACAAGTGTATTTTATTTACTATATTAGGAAAGATAATTTCAAATAATGTACTGGGCAGAGGTAAATTTCTGTCATTTACTTACTGAAATACACTTTAATTATTTTGTTTGCTTGTTGAGCTCCAGTGCTCTGTAGAAAAGTCAAACAATGCTTATTAGCTTTTTATGAAGTGCCAGAATATTCTTGGATAAAGAGTTGTTAGTAGTCTCACAGTATGAAAAGCAGGGATGAAAAAGCAGTCAATATAAATAACACATGATTGTTATGTAGACAAAGGAAAACAAAGCTATGTAGCATAAAGACTGTTTTAATCTCCATTTCACAATGTAAACAGTGGAACAAAGTATGACAATACGTGACTCAAACTCATGAGAATTCAGCATATGTTTTGGATGCCACTATCTCAGAAAGGCAAAATAATATAATGCGACAGTGAAAAAAACTGGGCCAAGATATTGAATGTATTGCTTTGTTATATTTATGCAGTTCTGTATCTATATATATCTTATTTTTCATTTGAAATAATTCTGTTTTTCATGCTTTAGTTTCATAGCGATGTGATCTTATTGTTTATGATAAAAGGACGATTATTGTGGGTTGGATGCAAGACTTAGCCATGCTTAAAGCAGACCAACTGAAATCAAGTAAACCGTGACTCAATTAAACTTCATTTATTTCAAGTATATTGATACTTCAGTCCTAATTTTAATTAAACAATATCATTCTAAATTCCTAATGTTTTATATGGTGTTGTCATATGGCAAACATATCAATGGAATTATGTTTGTAGGCCAACCCAGACATCAGGCAGAATGAAGGAGTTGATCCAGGTAGCTGAGGTGTCCTGAAAGTGCAGCATATGGTTAGCTATTTAAGCTGCAATCTGTACACAGTTAACTCAGAGTAAGCCTCACCAAATGCAGTGGGAATTACCTTTGAATGAACACGTAAAGAACTGCACTGTTAATTGTTTGTTCAGTGCCAGGAACAGGGAGTGTTGATGCGGAACTTCCTGCTAATTTGCCAGGCCTTGAATATTACATACCTTAAATGCATGGGGAGGCACCATCATTTGCTGTTCCATCTCATGAGGCTAGCTTTGATGGGTTTCTTCCTCTACTATTTCATAAAGCCAGCCTTCTTCCTCTAGTGACATTGAATGCTACTGGAGAAGCAACAGTTTAATCTTAGCCTTTTCTAGTCATTACTTACCTGGTTCTTGGCAATGTACCTACAGAGGAGCAGTTAGCCCCATCCATGATTATTGTTGCTTTCTTCACATGGAGAATGATGTATATGAATTAGAGATGGACATGAATCTGAAAAATGGTAATTTGTGATGGCTTGCAGTTTTGGGTTAGCCACGAACCACAAACCACCACAAACCAACAGGAAACCATGAACTGGTTTACAGTATGTAGGGGAGGGGCCTACCTGCTCCTGTCCCGCTGCTGCCACTGCTGCTGCACCACCACCACTGGTGGCAGTGGATGCTGATCAGCTGACAGATGCCTGCAAAGAAGAAGCAGGCCTGGCTCCTTGAAGCCAAGCCTGCTGTCTGTGTGCATATGCCTGTCAGGGCAGCTGCTTCTGAACAGGTGCCCATCTGTCAGCTAAGCGGCAGGTGCTTGCATACAGGAAGCAGACCCACTGCCTGTGCACATGTGCCCACTGCTCCGCTGACAGGTGGGTACTTGTGCACAAGGAACAGGCCAAGCTCTCGGGATGGTGGTGGTGGTGGCGGCGGTGGTGGCAACTTCAAGACAAGGTAGGGAGGTTTCAGGAGAAGGGTGGGCATTTGCTTTTGCCAAAGCAAAATGAAGCACCAAGGGGGGAAAGGTTTGGAGCTTGATTTTGTTTCAGCCAAACAGGATCCCTTAACCAAACCATGAACCAAACCGTGAACTAACCCAGTTTGTGGGTTTTTTCTGGTTCATGATCTGGTTCATGCCCAACTCTAATCTGAATAGATTAATTCTGTGGTTTCTGGTCACATGGAGAGCCCACATGCAAACAGAAACCTTGTCTTTTCAGACGCATCACCATCCATGTTGAGAAGAAGACAATGAGTGATGGACAATGAGGAAAGATTCTCTTGTTTCAGAATGTTGCCAGTATCCAGATGAGTAACATCGACTCTTCTCCTGTAGCATTCAGACAGGCATCTTGTGTAAGCCATTCATCCAGATGTCTGTTAGACTAGATATTTGTGTTCCTCTTACATATATTTGGATAAAAGAGGACAATGGTCTATTAAACACATAGGCTGATTGGAAAGGGGGACAATTAAAGTGTGTTGTTGTTGTTTAGTCGTTAAGTCGTGTCCGACTCTTCGTGACCCCATGGACCAGAGCACGCCAGGCCCTCCTGTCTTCCACTGCCTCCCATGCTACAATTAAAGTAGCATGGGGCAATATGGTCTTTATCAAAAGAATCCAGATAAGACATTTGGGGGGAAATTCAAGCAACATAGTTGCCTCTGCACTCACTTCCTTTTTCACTTAGCTGTTCATCAGTCTCAACAGACAGAAATGCACAATCCCCTATGACTGAATTCTTATGAAGAATAAGTCCCACAGAACACAGTGACCTAATGTACGAGTAAACACACAACAGCAATATCATTTCTGTAGTATTAAGTCACTATTTTGTGTAGTTGCAGTTGACCTCAGTATTAATGTCCTTTGTTGAACACACACATATACTCCAGTGTGATCATCTGACCTATCTATCAAGCCATGAATGCCAATATCACAACTTCTACAAATTGACAACAGTGTAAATCATTGTGTGAGAGTGTAGTAATAAAATCCTATCAAGCTGAAACAAGAGGTTGATAGGAATATGAAACATCATACAAAACAGTTAACTTCAATGTCTCCCTAGACTAAAATGCAGGCATTTCTTTCAGATTGGGAATTCAGTGTGGAAAATAAATGATCAGGATTGTAAAGCATAAGAGACATGTCTTGGACAAGATACAATCAACTTAGGGATAATATACCTGCCAAAAGAATGAATAGATTTATTGATTGTTTCAATCCCTGAAGACTAGCCTGTAATGTAAGAAACATTTCTGAAGATCCCCCACTCCTCTGAGCAAAAAAACCCAGAAGAAAAAAGGGTATTTTGAAGAAGAATTATCCTTAGGGTTTACAAAAATGGATAAATATTACATTTTTCTAGCAATTTGTTTTGTTCAAGATAAATCCTAGATATATTCCATTACAAATTAAATTATGTAAACCCCAAAGAGACACATACACAATTGTATGGGGCAGAATATATTACATTGATCTAATGTGTTAACCCTGCTGTGCCCTTCATAGGCTCACATAGATCTCACAGCAAGCAGAGTTTTTCCATTGACTGCAATTTAATCTAAAGCTTCATACCTACAATGGCTATGGCATTAAACAAATGGGCACATCTCAGTGCACTGCTTTTATGCTTCTGCATTCTTTGATTTGCAAGGAAGTAGGTATATGCTCAGGAATAATGATGACCATCACCATTTAGAGCAAACACATACACTACAGATCCCAAGTTGCACCTCCTGGAACTGGAGTATGGTGAAGGTGAACACCGTTTACGGGCTGACATCCATATATTTTTGAGCTTGTGATTTACACAATAAAAAATGGGGGGGGGATTTTTGTTTGCGGAACGTGTGGATTTAAAAATGCGTAGGGGGAAAAAAGCATCCTTAAAAATAAATGCTTTCCATAAAGGGAAAAGGAGACAAGGATGTGTTCATGCAGAATAACACTAGATTAAGACCAAGAAGTAACCTTGATTAAGCCCAGGAAGTGCTCTATTTAGAAGCAGTGTGTAATCTTGAGAGAAAGAGGTGTGCCCCAATAACGGCTGAGGGCAACAAAAAGTTGTGAGGAACATTATGTTTGCTGACTTCTAACAGAGCATAGCATAAGAATAAAACTGAGACACATCCTGGAGAATGAGCGACCACAGCGAGGGAGCTAACAAGAGTTAGGCAGCAGAATTCAGCAGGAGAAGCCAAGGAGAAGACCTCTAACAAAACTGTTTGGTTTCTGTATATAGTTATATATCAGTGGACTTTCCCTTCAAGGAAGACAAGGCAGAGCAAAAAAAAAAATAAAAATAAAAAAATAAAAAAATCCCTTCTATACAAATTTAATTCTTCAAAAGAATCTCCGGTTTATCAATATGGGATATTTTGCTTCTGTACCCATGATTCAAAAAGCAAGGAAATGGCCCAGTATTGCTGCACAATATTGGGCCTGCATTGATAGCAGGAAAAAGAATGCCAAGCTTTATGTAGCAAAGGGCAGCCTGAATGTTGACAACACCAATGGCAGCAGTCAGGAAGGTCTACAGGATACCCTCTTCTGCTCACTGTCATTCACAAAGGGACACCACACAAGGGAAAATCACATAAGATGACTCCTTTTTTCATCAGTTAACCACTTCTCATCCAAATATAGCAATATTCATGGCTATTTTTCAACAAGTGTGAATGGTAGTTTGGGGAAAGGATTTTCAATTTTTTAAAAGTAAAACTGTCCCCCTGCCCCATTTTAGAACCATTCACAAAGTGACACCAAGCAAGGGAAAATCCCAGAAGCTAATCTGTCTCAAATTTGGTGTTGATCTGAGGTCCAGTTTCAAAGTTATAATTTGTTCTTTGGGGTTCTCCCATTTTTAGAATTGCCTTGTAGAATCTTGATTTGCTTTGCTGCACAATATCTATTACTGCACTCCCAAGCAGCAATAATTATCATTTAAAGTTCTGGCCAGTCTATGCAATCAAATGCTTGAAAATATCTAATGAAATTATCCCCACCTTCATCATTTGTATTCTCATTACATTTATTAGATTTAACACATTCCTAGTCAGATTTGTCTTTTGTCTTCCTATTATAAAGCCACTTTGATCTTTAATATATCTAATAATAAAACTATTCACCCCTTTGTTAATATTGCTGTAAATGTCTTAGCATCTTGATTTATTAAAAAAATATGTTTATAAGCTCCAGGATCAGTTAGATCCTTATTCATTTTTAGAATTAATATAATAAATGAGTGTTTCCAATACAATGCAGTCTTTTCACCTTCCATTATTTTATTTAAAAGAGACTTTAATTTATGTAACAACATTTTTCTAAAAAAGACTATAATACTCTGATCCCAGCACATTATTTTCTGGTTTCTTCCCTACTTTTCATTCATTAATAATTTCCTCTATCTCTTTTTCTCTGATTGGTTGCTCCTTTAAATCTCTACATGTCTTGAAATCTATCCCCCAAATCTTTATGAATATACTCTTTAATTCTTCCTAAAGAAAGGAAATGTATTCTTGACCTTGAATTTCATAAATACAAAACCAACTCAGTTTAAATTCATTTACACCTCCTTTTGTTTGACAAGTCGCTTTTGAGAATATCATATCCACTTTATCCTTATTTAACAATGCCTCTATTTTTGCCCTCTTTATAACATTCCCCTGGCCTTTTACATTTGCCATATGAACTTACAGGGTGATGCAGCTACAAAAGAGGCCAATGCTATTTTAGGCTACATTCACAGACGTATGGCCTCCAAATCCCATGAAGTACTAGTTCCCCTTTATTCGGCATTGGTTAGGACTCATCTTGAGTATATTCTCAGTTTTTGACACCACACTTTAACTAGGATACAGACAAACTGGAGCAAGGGCAACAAAGATGATCAGGGGACTGGAAACCAAGCACTGTGAGGAAAGGCTGAAATAACTGGGCATGTTTAGCCTTGAGAAAGGAAGACTGAGGGGAGATGTAATAGCACTCTTCAAATACCTGAAAGATCATCATACAGATGAGGGGCAGGATCTGATCTCAATCATTCCAGAGTGCAGGACACATACTGGCTTAACTTAAAGAAAGCTAGATTTCAGCTGAATATCAAGAGAAACTTCCTAACTGTTAGAGTAGTACAGCAATGGAACCAATTGCCTCAGGAAGTGGTGAGTGCTCCAACACTAGAAGTATTCAAGAGAAAATTAGATAAGTATCTGTCAGATATACTTTAATTTGGATTCCTGCACTGAGCAGGGAGTTGGACTCAATGGCCATATAGCTCTTTCAAACTCCATTGTTTTATGATTCTATGATATGCAGATGACACTATATTAGAAAACAACAATGACTTGAAACAAGCTCTGAAGAAGACTAAATATACAAATGCATAACCAGTATAACAACTGACCATTAAGAAGACAAAAAAAATCATGACTAAAGTATTACATATTCTATGATCGATTTGTAAAAATGCCTGCTAAAGCACATCCATTTTGAAAAATATTCACAGAAATATGTACAAATTTCTTTGTATGAAAACAAAAACAAAGCAAGATTGAGGATCTAATGCAGACCAAAGTCAGAAGGACACTAATAGATCTCAACATGAGTCTCGTGTTGAAAAAAGGAGTAGTTATATGGGACAGGGCTTAACAAATTTGCACATTTTATGTAGTAAGTTGCAGTGATGGTTATTAGCAAAACTTCACTTTCTCAAAACCATAAACCACAAACCTTGGCTCCCTTCTCCAGTTTTTGGCAGGAGATACTACATGAGAATGCTCCCTAGTATTGATCTAAATTGGGAGGCGGTGAGCACTCCAACGCTGGAGGCATGCAATAGAAAATTGGACAATCATCTTTCAAATCTACTTTGATTTGGATTCCCGCACAGAGCAGGAGTTTGGACTCAATGGCCTTATAGGCCCCTTCCAACTCAATTATTCTATGATTCTATGATATATTTTTTTGAGGTAGTGAGTAAAAGACCACAAACAGACATCTCCAATAAATCAGAAGGAAAAACAAAGAAACAGAAACAAAATGAATAGCAAAGTTTTGCTGAAGCCAAGTGAATTATGTTTATGCAAATATATCAGGAGTTAGTAAGTAATTATTTATTAATTGAATGAAACTGGACTGACAGTATATCTATCTGTGGTGTGCACAACACATAGCTGACTTGAAATGAAACACAATGTCCACAATTCAGTTTGATGTCTTGTATCGAACCACAGAAATAAGCAGTAAAGCAAAAGGAAAGGGGAAGATAAACACCTCACCTGAGAGCTTTTGGCATCTTACCTACACAAGAGGTTCCATCATTGGTTATAAAAGTTGTATTGCCATTGCTAGGCCGGAATCCGGGTGCACACATGCAGTAGTAACTTCCCTCCGTATTTGTGCAGTTTGCATTTTCTCCACAAAGCTGAGTGGCATTTGCACATTCATTGTCATCTGTAATATATGAATACACAACATCAGATGATTGGCATTGTATAGAGAATTTTCTCCTCCTCCTCTTCTTCCTGCTACATAAACGACAGGTTTCTTTTGTGATCCAGGTGGCAAAAAATTCTCTTCCCTCTTTATTTCTGCTGATAGATGGCTCCTTTCTCAACTGCTTTAGCAGGGGCAGGAGCTCTTTGCCCGCCCACTCGGGTGAGGTACAAGGTGGCCTGATGTGGTGGGGGCTGAGGCTAGCTTTTAAAAAAGCAGCTTGCCCCCACCATCTTACCTCTTTGTTGCAGCCATCGGGCCACCCACCCACCCTTGTCAAGAGCAAGTTTCACTGGTTGCTTTGGGGCTGGATGGGAAGTTTTGGCCTGCTCCAATCATTGGCAATAAGGGGCAGATGATAGATAGATAAAACTATTACGGTCAAAGACCAGCCACAAATAAAACATCGAAATGGGATTGGAGTCAGACAGCAGCACATGCATACATTGTTGCTCTGTACAACCGGGAAATCGGCCAATCAGAGGGGAAACAAGTTCTTCACGTACATCCTTGTAAAATGTGCACCGCAACAGGATGTGTTCAATTATTTCTATCTGCTCCATTCCACATGGGCAAAGGCGCTCTGCCCAGGGGATCTTTTTATACCGTCCCTCCTGCACTGCTGAAGGTAGTGCGTTAAGCCAGGCCACAGTAAACACCCTTCTATGCCTGGGCTGCTCCAACTGGGCAAAATAAGGTGCTGCTGTAACCTTGTATAAATTGTCCTCCCTAAGGTAGAATTCTGGGGCACTGCTTAAATCATTTTGTCTCTCAATGTCCTCAATACGCTGCTTGATTATTTTCTTTGCCTGTTCCATCCCCATGGTTAACAGAGTCAACCTAGAGAGACCCAAAGAGGCTATTTTTTGCTCAATTAACTGAACCCATTTTGACTTTAAGGTGTCTTGCAGGATCAATGGTGCAAGACCAATAGGGAGATAAGACAGTCTGAGCCAGTACATGAGAATTGCAATCCATATCCTGGCTTTGACTTTAATTTGACCAGTTTCCAATCTTAGTTTTACGTTGGCGACATCTCTGGGGACTCCTAGCATTGCCCTCAGGAATTTTGATTGTACACGTTCTAAGGTTGCAATATTTGGGAAGGGGCCCAATTGGGAGCCATACAGTAGTTGGGCTACTGCTTTTGCGTGGAACAATTTAATGGCTGAGGGAATGTAATGCCCCCCCTTTGTTCTCATAAATTGTAATATTGCAGCAGAACTTCTCTGGGCATTTAATGCCACATAATCACCGTGTGCTTTCCTAGAGCCGTTAGATTGGAAAACGACACCTAAATATTTAAATTGGTGGATCTGATCAATTCTATGCTGATTTATCATCCATGTTCGCATTATTGGCCTTTTGGCAAAAGACATGATTTTTGTTTTTTGAAAATTAATTATCAGATCTTCCTGCTCACAATATATAGACAACCTTCGCAAAGCTCTTCTAAGCCCATTTGGGGTCCTAGAGATGATAGCTGCATCATCGGCATACAGTAATGTGTTTTCACCCATCTCATTCTTAACCTTATGTTAATTGTTAAGGGTGAGGTGCGGATGATGTTTGCTGGTCACACTGGCGGGAAGTGGCGGAAGTAATGAGTTGGATGGTGAGTTCAAGCAGGCACCCAACTGGGGAGTGAGCTTCCCACCTCCCGGCATTGAAGGACCGCTGGTTTCAGCTCTGGGATGGGGAGGAGGCAGGGGTCCCCTGGGGTGCGGATCATCTTGAGTCGGGAGTCTCATTCGGCCTGCATCCGTGGGGGGCTTCCAGATTTTACCAGAACTCAGACAGTTAAGACCCCTGTGTCTGAGGCAAAGTCGGCCCCAGGCAAGATTCCAACCTACTTGTGAAAGGGGATGTTGTGTAAAGGTGTTTAATGTTCTAATAAAGTGTGGCCCATATTTTAACCCACCTCCTGTGTCATGCAGGAAAAGTTGCACATGGAAATCTAACTGCTGAAAGGGTGCATCAATAGGCTTCTCCCTGAAGAAGTAGGCTACTGACCATGAAAGTTTTTGTCAAATAAAATGTGGTGGACTTTAAGGTGTCACAAGACAGCTTGTTGTTTGTGTTCAATGGACTATCACAGCTACCCCCCTGGAAATCATTAGGTTTATTATCTTTCCAAATAATATGTTAGTCAGTTGCAGAAAAAACAAGGTGACATATTTTCCCAGAGCATTACAACTCATATCTGGTTGAAATACAATAGTGTGTTGCAACTAGAGTAAGCCCTTTGAATAAATGGAATTTATGGAGGAGCTGACTCACGAAATCCTCACTGATTCAGTGGACCCACTTTACTTGCAACTTACTAATGAATTTCTGCCTGCCCCTTTTCCTTCCTTCCTTCCTTCCTTCCTTCCTTCCTTCCTTCCTTCCTTCCTTCCTTCCTTCCTTCCTTCCTTCCTTCCTTCCTTCCTTCCTTCCTTCTTTCCTTCATCCACACCCAAGCTTGTCTTTCTTTGGAAGATCCTATGGAAAATACGTATATTTTTCCAGATCTCCAGAATGTGAACTAGCTCATCAGGAAGTAATGCCGATTTCTAGATACATGTATTTTTTTTTTAAAAAAAAAATCGTACACACCCAGATTAGTATACTTCAACTAGGCTTCCAGATAAGTGTGTACAGAATTGTAGCTTTAATCTGTAATTTATGGGTCATTATTGCTGCTGTAGTTTCTGTAAATGGCAACTACTTTTCAGAACAGCTTTTAGAGAAAGAATATAGTTATTACTAGAATTAATAATTTGTTCAATGGAAAGCATGAAAACAGAATTATCAAATCAACTGGAGTCAGTTGTTACAACATTACTTCTGGTGTTGGAAGTAACATTTTCTGAGTACTTAAGGTACATTTTAAAGCATGTTTAGAGCTATTTTGGCAGGAAACCCCCCCCCCTTTTTTTTTCTTTGCCTTTCTCTTATCATTCCTGACTGGCAAGGGAAATAACTACTTTGTTTCATCTTTTTTTGTATTTGGAAGCAGGTTCTAAGTGCACAGTTTTTTCAAGCTGAAATCAGGTGCCATATCTAAGTGCAATATCAACATCAGCTCTAAGTTTGGTAGCTACTTGCCACCCAAGATTCCTGTCAGAGGGAGAAACAACAGGAATTTGTTGATGCCTGCCATATGATTTCTTTGTATTCCAAACATCTTTGAATTAGCACAGATCATTAAATAAGATCATAAGAGGAGGATCTGAAGGTGCACCTCATCCAGCATTGGTTTCACACATGGACAACAGGATTGTCAGGTCCTAGAATGTTAGCGGAATTCTCAGAAATGCTATTATCCTGTTCTCTATACAGGGGGAAAAAAATCTCAGGTTGAACAGGCATGGAACAGAAGTTAGTTCCATTGTGATCGCAGTTTTTTGTATGTTGCTCTAAGTGCCATGATGAACAACTCCTGGCTTTCTCCTCAGTCTTGTCCTTACTCCTGGCTTTTCAGCTTCCTGATGTTGGACTCACTGTACCATTCTGAGCAAGACAGGGAGTGGAGCACCAGCACTGTGATTCTTGCGCCTTCTTGTTGAACAAGCTGTGGCAATGGGAAGCCTGAAAAAAAAACCCCGAACTAACTCCCCCACCCCTCACCCCACACATACACCTTCTTGGCACTGCCTCTGCAATATCACGAGGATCTATTTATCAGCTTTCAGGTTTTGGCCCTGAAATTTCAGGGGATGGGAAGTAGCTGACCTGGCAATCCCAGTTGCCAAAGAGTTGTCAATGGAAAGCCCTCAAGCAGGATATGAGTGCATTTTGAAAGGTTCTTTTTGTTTTCCTGAGAAAAATCAGTCAACAATAACAACAGCACTACCTCCTTGCTTATTCAAGGCTGTTTGCATGGACAAGAATAATGGTGTGCATACAGACCATGTTTGCAAGATTTTCCTCATTTACTATAGTGCTATACAGATAGTTTTGTGAGCCTGTTCAGACAAGGACTATCCATGACATTGCACTCAGAGGAGAAGCACGTACTTGACATGAGAGGCTTAACAAATAGCAGAAGATACAGTAATATTGTTCTATATATAAAGAACAGCAATTGACATTTTGTTTCCGAAGACAATTGAATGGAATTCTTAACTGGCTGCACAAGAGAGTGTGAGCCTTTATTTTGTTTCAAGAATCATGGCTGCCTTCGACCCTTGGTTGTTATTGTGTTCCTCTCTTCTTTTCCTTCCTCAAATGAAAGACAAACTGTTCCAACAAACTGTTTCAACATACTTTCTTGGACTTTAGATATAACTCTCACAGTGCTAATGGCAGGATAGTATCACAACCCTCAAATGGTGCAAGGAAACACTCTCAAGTGGCATGAATTGTCTTATGCACTGGCACCTATTAAAATCTGTACCGTTTTGCCTAATTAACTTTATCGAAATGTTGGCAATATTCCACTGAGCAAGATGCTTGTAAAGATTTTAATAGACTCATATGTAGTACAAAGTCTCCTGTTCTCAAAGCTTTTTCAAACAAGCATTGCCACTTCCCTCCATTTTCTAAAAGAAAATAACAAGGTCCTTTTATTGTTACCTTACAAGGCTAGCTTGTGTTTAGTCACCTGCCTTGACTGGCTAAATTCCTCTGGAATTAAGTTGCACTCAAAGATAGTCTGACTTAAATGGGACTATTTCTTATTTAATACTGAGAAGTCACTGAAGCCATATTGGCAGTAAAATTGTTGATTTATTTCATGGTCAGCTTCAAGCCCTACATGGATAGTATAAGAAACAACTTCAATAATAAATAGGCTAAAAATGGTTACACAGCTTTCCAGACTATGCCACAATCATCATCATCGAGGAGTAGAGGAGGGAAAAAATAGAGGTAGTAGAGAAAGATAAAAGAAGCCTAAATGATTGTATTAGTACAAGTGGAGAAAAATTACTTAAGGCAGTGAAAATGGAGAATATTTTGAAAACAACAGAAACAAAGGCTTATTATAAGAAGCAACAATTTGAAAATAAATTAAACAGTTGGAAAAATAAGCCACTACATGGACAACATCTGAGAAATATTGATGGAAGTTATGACAATAATTCAACATGGGCATGGCTAAAACTGGGGACCATTAAGAAAGAAACCGAAAGACTGATTTTTTTGCTGCAGAAAAACAAGCACTCCAGACTGATGTGATGAAAGCTAAAATTCAAGGATTTAGTGCTAACTGCAGATGTCAACTGTACCAAGAAAAAGATGAAACGGTGTCACACCTCAGCAGTGAATGTCCAAAGATTGCACAGATTACAAAACCAGACATTATAGAGTGGCAAAATTAGTGCACTGGTCATTAAGCAAAAAATATAACTTGCCAACCTCCAAAAACCTGTGGGAAGATCATGTAGAGAAGATGTCAGAAAATGATGACGTCAAGATCTTGTGAAATTTCTGGATCGAAATTGATAGACATCTTGATCATAACACACCGGACATAGTAGTAATAGAATGAAAACATGTTTGGATCATTGACATTGCAATTCCAGGGGATGCCAGAGTTGAAACTAAAGAATTGAAAAAATTAGCAAAATACAGAAATCTGGCAATCGAAACATCTGGCGCGCTGTGCTGGCAAGGAACTTTGCGACACGGAGCATCTTTGTCCTCTCATCCGGAATGGGCGAGATGTGGTTTCAGTTCCCGGCTATCCGGGAAGGGAGGGGGAAGTCCTGTGTATAACAGGAACTCCTTCCCCAATCGGCCTCTTTGAGGCTTGCATTCTGGAGAGAAGGCTGCTGCTTCAGAGCGATCCCTCATCATTTGGATTCAGCATCCACAGAGCTCTTGGGGGGCTGCATCGGCACCCCCCCCCGGTGGTTTGGATTGGGGACTTTTCCCTTAAGTATTGCTGGGAATAATTAAAAAAATAATAAAAATAAAGAGAAGCTTTGTATAAGTAAAGAAAGAAGTACAGGATTATAAGAGTGTGTGTGTGGGAGTTATAGGGGTAGCGGCCCCTAAGGGGCTTACCCCCACGAAAGGGTGGCAGTAGTCCGTGGATTTGGGGTTCATCTGCCCCCCCCACTGGTATTGGGTAAGGCAGTGGACTGACTCCCGCTCCCTTAAGTGAACACATAGGCAGTTGGTGCAAACCCCCCCCCCCATTTAACAGCAGCTTATATATATTAAAATATATAAATAAATTACAGCGGCTTTACAGGTTTTTAAATCCAAAATTATCCCACAAATTTTGTATGGAATCCCAATCTGGTTAAATGCCATGGATAGGTCAATTGAACGGATACAATCTCAATTCTTACATAAAGTGATAGGGCTACCAAGTTGTGTTCCCTGCTCGGTGCTTTGTCTAGAGACCGGATTTCCCTCTTTGGAAACGATGGCTTGGCTAAAACTATTCTACAACTCCAACCCAGATAGTTTATTATATCAACTATTACTGGACTCTAAACCTCCTTTTGAGTCTACTGCCCTTTTAAAAAAACTGAAATGGATTGGCTTAGATAGTGACTACCTGGGGTCACTAAATCAAGGGCAAGTCTTCCAAATGATCAAAAGAAGAATTTTGGACATTGAATTCCAGGAACTATGGAGCACAGCCAATAAGACCTGCTCACCACTGTTTTCCCACATTCCCTTTAAAATTGGAAAACCAGCTGCCTTCCTTTCCCTGCTCAAGTGTCCACAAAAATGCAGGGCATTCTCCTTAGTCATGCCTGCAGCCTTATTATATGGGAGGTTCAAAGGAATCCCGTACCTCGAAAGACATTGCTCATGTGAACAGGGTGCATTGGAAACTCATGCCCACATGTTTCTGCACTGTCCACTCCACCAGAGTGATCGTTCCAAATTTGTGGCACGGTCCTGTTAAAATTGGAGAGAAAATCTGATGTGGACAAAGTCCGTTTTATGTTATCTGTGGAGGTGCCTGACATTCTGGAAAGAATTGCAGATTTCATCAGCTCAATTGTGAGAAAGTGAAGCCTCGCTCTCAATTAAATGTCTTTGAAGGGTTTGGTCTTCTGCTTTCCTACCTCCTGGATTTTGTATGTGTGGGGCACTTAATGACCCAGTTTGGTTATGTTTTATTTTCTTTATGCCAATAAAGGTTTTGTCTGTCTGTCTAAATATATTATAAAATAAAAATAAATAAGTAAAAGAGAGGTGTGTGAGAGAGTTAGGGGTGGGGGCTACTGTGCTAAAAATAAAATATTAAACTACTACTCGGGGTGGGATGATTGAGCTGCTTATTTAAAAAAGAAGAGATAGAGAGAAGGGTCTTCACTTAACTTATTTACAGGCAGTAGGTGTACCCCCCCATTTTATTATATATCTACAGGTATCAAAAGTAACTATGGGTCCCAAGAAAGGCCAGTGTAAAAGTACAGGGAAGCAGCCAGCGAAACGCAAGGCTCCGCCTGAGGTTTCCCCTCCCGGGTCATCTTCAGATGAAGAGCGACTGAGCACATGGCGTCTCCATTTTGGCGTTATTTTTGTTAAATAAATCATGATACAGTGTAATATATCATGCGTTGTTGTTCATCTGAGGTTGTACTTACCTAATTTTCAGACCTGCTACGGACCAGATGATTTTTATTTTGTCCTGATACGTAAAACCATAGAATTCAAAGAGGGTGTACTTTCTTTTTCACATGATTGTACACAACCATGCTGTACTGTGTGGACAGTCATTCAGGTGTAGGTTTCAGATTTTGTTATACAATCAGCAACGTCTCCTTTCCTTGAAGATTTTCCACAATGGAACATAAATACCCCAGCATACCTGTGCCAGGTATTATGCCTAGTAACAAGGAATTACGCTATCAAATTGGGCAACCAGCTACACTTCCCTAGCACAATTGATTGTATAATACACTGGCAGAAAGGTTTGGGGATAGCACTTAAGCCTCAGCTGTAGTGCAACTACTATGCATTGCATGCACAATTGTATTTTGGCTGATGTGTGGGAAATGTGATCTATTTGTAACAAATTTTCCCACATGTATCATACATTCATTTGATGGCCCAGAAAAGAATAGCAAAGAAAGAAATCTGATGTTGAAAATCCTGAAGAAACATGTGAATAGTCCACCTGATGTACTGTTTACAGGTTTTTTGTTTTAACATTATTGTGACCATATACATCAGTGGCATAAGTAGTCCTGATCTTTCTGAGGCAAGACGTTTGTTCCAAATAAAAATATAATTAAGAATGAAGAAATCATATGAGGGGGGAATGCTAAGGTATATTATTCCTCTACATTTCTACCAGAACATATTAATCATCAACAGCAAGTTTTTAATAAATCAAGGTCCTGAAACATAAAAAACAAGTCAATCCTGAAGCCCAAGGGCTTAGGCATATTTTTCAACCTTTTATTTTAATTTACAATGGTATTGAATATTGCATGGTTTCTGGGAAGTGGCAACTGTAGCGTATTTAGTTTTAAATTCTGTAACCTTCATAAACAAGCCTGTTTTTCCTCATCTCACCTTGATCAGAACAGATACTTCTGAAAGCAAGCAGGCATATATTCCATGGTTGCATGACCACCTAGATTAATTATACACAACCAAACCACCACCTGTGAGGATATTGTTCAAGTGCTGCAAAACAACATTTCAGCAATGCATAGAAAATGTGTAAGATTATCAATGAAAGAAGAAAGTTTTTGAAAAAAACGAAGAAAAACTTTAGGAGCCAACTGACATTAAATAGATATTGACTTGCCAATGACCAACTTAAGCTCAAATCGGTTCTATGTACCTCTGTGTTGCTCTAATGTTTTGAGTTTGTATTTCTCAAATATTTATTGTTGTCCAGATTTTAAAATGAGTTTAGAAAAGGGTGCCTTATTTAGAGTTATCAATCAATGTAATACGACTTAAGGTGGCTTACCCATTCAGCATTATAAAAGCTGACTTGATTACTCTTCTTTTTTAAACCAATGTTAACTTTTTTTGTGATTACTTTTCCCACATCACCACCTCATGTAATGGATGCCATGAAGGAAAGTGTGATAACTCATTTGGAACATATGGGTCCATTCTGGCTGTTGCAGAGATAGGAGTTCAGTATTATGATGGCTGCCAGTTACCCATGATACTTGTAGTGGGAATGTCCAAACTTTCCCTTGCTGCCTCCTTCCATAGCCAGTTAGACAGGAATAAACCTTACTTAAAGTCCCTTAAAGAACACTTCTGCTGGAGCCCTTCTTGAGAAAATCTGCCCAAAGTTTCTGTACTCAGTTTTCTTCCAATACCACAAGAGAGACTTTTAAGGCACAAAGGATGCAATTCAGCTGGATTCCTTCCAGAATAAACCTGGACACCGGGTCCCTTGTGGCAAAAACCTGTCGGGGGTGAATTTGACAGCTTCAAGCTGTTGGCCACTGAGGGGCTGTCACAGCATGAGAGTGGACAGCCCTGGCTGGCCAAAGTGGCTAGGGAATACATTGATTCATTGCATCCTGCTGTTCTCCTTTGACAGCTTCTCTCGGCTGGCATAGCCTCTGGGGAAAACCTGAGCTGCCTTTCCATAACAGAACCCCGGAAGGGAAGCAGTAGTTGAAATGGCTCACTTAACCCCTCCAAAGCAAGGAAATGAAGGCTTCCTGTAAAACAAATCCCAGCGACATTCACCCTGCTGTGCTCAGCTTGTGTAGAGGTCTCAGCACAGTAGGCAGTCTGACATATATTACCCCTTGCGCTGCTGTATTGTATTTCCAGTTTACAAAAACCAAAACAAGTTCACAATGGCAAGGCCCATAATAATTTCTACCTTTCCTTCTCTCAGAGGCTGCCCTAGATTAAAAGAAAAGTTTTAAATGCATTTTTTGTTTCAGAAGATTCATTTTTAAATTTTTTTTTAAAAAAACATTTTTTTATAAAAGTAATTCACATCAAAACAAAAGAAGTCAATGGGTAAAGGAACATCCCCGTCCCTCTCAAATCCTTAAAGATTTGAAAATTCTATGAAAATTTTTGGGGATGGATTCACAGTGGCTTTACTATTTCCTTGCTGCTTTTCAATTTTTGATAAGAACTGCTGGATAGCTTAGTGGTTTAGGCATCTGGCTACAGAGCCAGAGACTGGGAGTTCAATTCCCCAGTGTGATTCCTAGACAAGGGCGGGACTTGATGATCCGTAGGGTCCCTTCCGGCTCTGCAGTTCTAAGATGATTATTAAAAACAATGCAACCATATAGCACAGTAAGAACACATCACAATTTTGTTCCACCTATTTTATAAGAACTTTTAAAAATGTGCAGATTTCTTCAGTGTGGTATGGCAAAATATGAGTTCTTTTTTTAATGTGTTACAGATTCTTCTTCTTCTTCTTCATAGTTGTATATATTGAATTTGACCAGTGTAGATTATTTCAGTCCATCAAAACAATTACTAAGATGTACATATATCTTCATTGTCAGGATTAGAGTTATATGGAAGACCCCAACCCTCCCTCATAAGCTGATCAGATGAGGACCAATCTGCTGTTTTTAAAGATCCTCCAACCTGATCCTCATTTGGATCCATGACAGTACTCTTGTGTTTCCAGGTCTCTGGAAGAGCCCAGAGACATGTAAATGGCAAGGTCAGGTCATATAGACTGAATGATGGATGCAGAACAGAACAATTTCTGATCAGCGTGGTGGCAGCTACAGAGTGGGTCACTGTTTTATTTTTTACTTTCCCTTGTTTCTTCCCCTCTCCAGGAGAAAGCCTCCAGCAGTTTCCTCAGACAGTGAGTGGGAATGGAGTGGGTGAGGTGATTTAAAGGGGAAATTGATGTACTCCTCCTTGTTTCCTTCTTTAAAAGGCAATGGAAAGAGCCTGCCGCTGCCTATACTGTTTCTGTCCATTCTTTCTCCTCAATCACTCCTGTTCCCTGATCTGATATTTGTGGTGCTATAGTCTTCAATGATATAAGCAGGAAAGACAAGGGAGGTTCATTTCTAAAGTGAAGCACATACTGTCCTTAATATTCCTTAATATTTTATTTATCTTTCCCACTTGTAATCACAACACATGAATATTGTTTATAAGACAAGGGATCTGTGTATATGCAGTTCTGCCCAATTAATGCCTTGGGTTCTTTGCTGCCGCCAAGGCAGCCTTGTAAATATACAAATATGCAGATTCAGTTTGTTTTGATACATTTTGCCAAAGACAGTGCACACCCCTAGGCAGGATGAAAAGCATTTTGTAAAAATGAAAAGGGAGAAAGCAAAGCAGGTAGACTTTCCTATCTCTCCATCACAGACCTAGAGGGGAAGAAGCAACATAAAGTGAGATGAACCAAATACAATGATGGACTGCATTTGGATGTAATGGTAAGAGCTGGTTTATCATAAGGATGGCTGCCCTTCATTAAACACGTGGCTGAAACTGAAAAGCTCCTCGGAAAAGATGAACTTGGGGCTCTGTGATCTGTGCCTTTCCCAAGCAGCTTGCTAGGTGGAGAGGAATAATAAGAGGGGAGAAAATGATGGAAAAGAGAAATAGAGGAGGGTGGCAGAAAAAAAATAACGAGAAAAGGAGAAAAGAGAAAGAACACGGGGGGGGGGGAATGACTGGAAAAGGCTCAGCTAGTTTTGGTTCTGGGTCCATCCACCACTGGCTTCAGCCTGACAGATTATTCTGAAGAGAATTACAACTCTAAGCACTGGTAAGGTGTCTGAATGCACAGGGTTAGTTTTACTGGAAATAACTGGGGATGGATTTATACTGTAGAGTTCCTGCCACTTCATTATTTCACCGAAGCCCAGTTCAAGATATTTATGTTTTGAGTGAAACAGTACCCCTTCCCCCCCCTTTCTTTCTTCATCTTATGGAATTCTTATAGCAGTACTATAAATCAATTCAGCCATTCCCTATGAAAGCTCATTCTCCATATTTCTTGTAGGATTTGAAAGCTTTCTAACCTTCTGGTTGGAGATCCTTTAAGAAGAGGTACACATTCTATACCTCTTTTTAAAGGATCTCCAACCAGAAGGTTAGAAAGTTTTCAAATCCTACAAAAAATATGGACAATGAACTTGCATAGGGAGTGGTTGAGCTGAATTAAGAAGAGGTATAGAATGTGTAAGCTGTCTGAGTAGCTCAGTGGTTTTGGTATCTGGGTGTGGAGCCTGAGATTGGGAGTTTGATTCCTCCTGTGCTACCTGTGAGAAGAGCCAGCCTGTGTGGCCTTGGGCAAGCTGCATAGTCCCAGAGCACCCCCAGAAGAAGGGAATAATAAGTCACTTCTGTATACTCTCTACCTGGAAAATCCTGGGAAGGGTTGCCATAAGTCAGAATTGACTTGATGGCACATGATTATTTATTATTTCAGAATGTGTGCATCTTTCCACCTATAAGGAGAAACTCATACAACTATCCTAACCTCCCATTCCACCTCATTTCTAAACTGTAACATCAAGCAATATAAAATAAATTCAAAGAAATTATTAGAATAATGTGACCGAGACAAACAATAATTTGCTTGGCATGAAAGCGTGATTCACCCTTGCTTAGGAACCATAATTTTCAAATATCTATAATTTGTAATCTTTCATGTGTAGATTAGGAAAGAGGAAAAAAATACACTAAAATAATCTTGACTGCAAGCAAAGTATTCCTTCACTGAGATGTCAATAAAATCTTAAGTATAAAGAAGATTAGGAGTGAGATTGATCAGGTTAGATAATGAAAAATTAATAGCATGATTCTATAAGATGGGGGGGGGATGGACCACTTTCAAATATCTATATCTATTTATTTTCATTTTTTTCACACAGAAAATGAAATGTCTTTGTTCAAAACACTTTTCCTTCTTAGAGTGCATTGCATTTGTTGATAGTCAGATGAAATTATTCAATATACTCCTTCCTTGAAAGGCAGCAAGTAGTTATGATTGTTTTGACAGATATGTTCTCATCCACTGTCCAGGTATAGGAAGACCTGTTGAGTGGTGCATAAATTTAATGTTGCTTTCTCTCTCCCACTCTGTCATTACTTGACACCTGCAACATGCATAAGACATCAAGGGATGATTTGCCTTGCTGGGTGAGCCATTGTGGATCAATTAAAGACGCATTAGCACCATTGAAACAATTTGTTCCAATTCTGTTTCTAAGAATAATTAAAAATATGCAGGACCTCCTTGATTGGAATTTCCAGATGAGCTTGGACTTCTCATTGGCATTTGAATTGGAAATCTCCTCCTGTTTTGGACTTCCAGCACAGTACAGTATTACTTTGGCTCTTCCCTTCTGTCTTTCTTTTAATTTTTTTTAAATACAAAAAAACTCAAAACAGAAAAAGGAAAAAAATCTAATAAATAAATATGTAAATAGACATTGCTCCCACCCCCTCCAGGACCATTTGGTAGTAGCAACCTATGCCATGTACCCTTGCGGAATCTCATCTCCCTTCCAGAATTGTACTAACTCTTACAGTGGACTTTGCCCCTTCCCCTTTATTAATGCAAAATCAACAAATTCTCCCCATATATCTATAAATTCATCTCTATCTCTTACTTCCTTTTATATTACAAGTAGAGATGGGGATGAATCACCATTTTGGCAAGTTGTCGTGCTTCGTGATCCATCAAAGTTGATGAAGCACAAAGCACGAATCTCCTCCCCATGAACCGATGAAACACGAATATATTTGTTGGTTCATGGGGGGGGGGGTTAGACAGCTGGAGGCTGTCTAAAAAAAAAAGCTGACCCCTCTACCCCCACAGCCTGCCCCCCTTCCACTAGCCCATTGCCTCCCTACCTTGGCTTCCACGGTCTGTGCCGCCACTGCCATCCACAGAGGCCTGTGCCGTGGTGGGCTCCGCAGTCACCATCCAGCACCGCTTGCTGCAATGGTCTATGGCCTGCCTTAAGGGAATCTAGGCTGCCCTTTGCAAAGATGGTGGCTGCAGCTTCCCTGCCTAAGAGAAGCTGCAGCCACCATTTTTGCAAAGGGCAGCCAGTGTCCCTTCCAGCAGGCCATGGCTGCGGAGGCCACCGCAGCGGGCAGCGATGGATGGCAGTGGCAGTGGGTGGCAGTAGATGGCGGTGGCGCCAGGCAGTGGTGGATGGCGGCAGCGGCTAAGGTAGGGAGGGGAAGGGGGCGGGGGATATTCTGTGGGGATGGGTGGCTGTGGGGCTGCCTGGCTGCCTATCGGCCCACCGATCAGCTGATTGGCGGACCCATAGGCAGAATGGGAAGTCTAGCCTTCCCTCTCTTCGTATGGGGGATGAATAAAAATGGGGAAATATTCATCACTTCATATTTTTCAGGGTCTCTGGAACTGATGAATATGAAGGGATGAATATTTAATGAATCAGTGATTTTTCACAAATATCACGATCCGTTTTTTAATTCGTCCCCATGTCTAATTATAAGTAAGCTTATTCTTAGCTAAATCCCAAACTTCCCTATACCGAGCACTCAACTGGAAATTATAAGCTATTTTCCAGTTCCTAGCAATAATCAACCTCACTGCTGCTAACGAATTGCAAATAAGTGATTTGCTTTTCCAATTAATCATGTGCGGTCAGGTTGATTTCAACTTACAGCAAAGCTGTCTAGGGATTTCTAGGTAGAGAATACACAAAAGTGGTTTACCATTCCCTTCTTCTGTTGGCAATCTGGGACTGTGCAGTTTGCCCAAGACCACACAGACTGACTCTTCTGGGATGCACAGTGGGAAATTGAACTCCCAGTCTCTTGTTCCGCAGTTACGTAACTCGCTGAGCTATCCAGCCAGCCAGTTATTTGGCTCAAATAATCAGTTGTCCAATTATTACCCTTGTCAAATATGGATAAAAACGCCATTTTAAAACATACAGATAAATTTAGCTTGCTTATTTATTTCCCTAAATAGCATTTGCCAAAATTTCAATATATTTTCACATTCTCATCAGATGTGAAAATAAATATCAATGTTTGGCGCATCTTAAAATAATTACCATCTATTTATTTAATTTTACTGAAGTCAAATACCATCTCAAAATTACCTTATAAACATTTTCTTTTATCCTTGTTGTTGTTGTTCTGTGCCATCAAGTCAGAACCGACTTATAGCAACCCTAACAGGGCTTTCAAAGTAACTGAGATATTTAAGGAGTGGTTTTGCCAGTTCACTCCCCCAGTGAATGTCCATGGCTAAGTGGGAATTCGAACCCTGTTCTTCAGAGAAGTAGTCTATTACTCTAACCACTACACCACACTTGGAATCACTTATGGGCATATGTTTGAATATTCTAATATTCCATATATTTTTCCAAGCACTATTATGTATTTATTCTCCTATAATGATTTAAGTGAGTATTCCTGATCTTCTGCTTTCAATAATATATTATAAATTTTTCTCACCGTACCTTTCTCTACATTGTTCTTACCTTTGCTTTTGTAATATAATTCCTTCATATTTTGTAAATTCCCTACATTTACCACTCTTTTTCACCCGGCTCTTTGTCACTGCTCTAGTTAAATTATATTATACCAAGCTATTTTATCCATTCTTTATTTTTTAGCCAGTCCATTATTTTAATAACATTTCTATTTATCAATAAATTCTCAGTCAATCTATTTAGCTTTCCTGGGAATTTCTCCAGCTCTGTCACCAGATATAAGAGGTAAGCTTATGGGATAAATATATTTCTGTATCTATTCCAAATTAAGAACATATTTTAAAAGAAGGGATTTTCTATGTTTTTTTAAACTATATTTTTATTATTCTTTATAAAGAATATTTACAGTGTTCAAATCCAATTCTTGCATTTCCATATTCAACCAAATTAGTTGTTGGATTGAGATATAATATCTGGCATATCTATTAATTGATTTGTTATATAGTACAGCCTTAAATTAGGAAGTTTCAGTCTTCCAACATGTTGAGATTTAAACCATCTCCATTTATTAATCTTTGTCTCCTTATATCCATTGCAAAATTTAACAATCATATTTCTCCAGTCCTTCAGCTTTTCTTTGCTAAGCTTATTGGTAGCATCATAAACAGAAGATGTATCTTGGGTGGTATCTTCATTTTGCATACCAAAGCCATGATAAACCTTTTTGGCTTTCTGAATGAGATGTTTGTTTTTAATTCAGCTTTTTAAACCTCTGAAGCACTAAAGTAGGACTGCGGTATCTGTGTGGGTTCCAAGCCCCCCTCCCCCACATGGATGCAGAAGTGGTGAACACTATACATCAGAGGTCGTCAACCCCCGGTCTGCGGCCCGGTGCCGGTCCGTGGCCTGGGCCGGACTGGGTTGCGAAGACAGACCTCCCGTCCCCCCGCACGCACTCCCCTCCCAACAGCTGCTTTGCACACGTGTGTGCATGCCAGCGCTGGCGTGAGCGCTCCCCCACCCCTTCGCGCATGCACAGGGGCACCCGCCCGCCCGCGCGCTCCCCCACCCCTTCACGCATGTGCCCGAGTGCCCGAGCGCCCGCAAGAAAGGGGTGGGTGGGTGTGCGGGCAGGCGTGCAGGTGCCCCTGCGCATATGCGAAGGGGTGGGGGAGCGCTCACGCCGGTGCTGGTGGGCGGACGCTCCCCACCACTTCACGCATGCGCCCGAGAGTGCGCGCGCACCCGCACGCACCTGCGGGGCCCCCCTTCCTCGGAGGCTCAGCTGGTCCACGGTCCCAAAAAGGTTGGGGACCGCTGCTATACATAACATTGTCTCTGGCTCCCTCTAGTGGCTATTTCTGATAAATTCACCATGGAAATATGTAGAAATCCGGGTAGGTGGGACTTGTCAGCCTTGAATGGCAGCCCATCTAGGAGAAGGAAAACTCCGATCTCAAACCTCCACTGCCTTGTGGCTATATCCACTGATGGAAAAGGCTTCAGAAGTCAACCTTGAGGCAAAATCTGGAGCCGGAGTCCCGAAGGCAGTTCGTGCCTGTGTACAGTCACGCTCTGGCAACTCCTGCAACGTCGCTGGAACCAGTTGTATTGGATCTTGCCTTTCCACTGGACTATTTCAGTGACGTGGAGAGGGGGGATTTGCTGCTTGGGTAACAGCCTATCCTCCATATTATTTTACCCAGGCTTCGTGTTCACTCTCGAATTGGCCTTCTCAGCCACACTAGATGCTGTTCCAAGTCCTCTATTCATTTTGGAAAGCTCTGATAAGAACATGCAGTTCATCTCTCTCAAAACAGAGATAATCTCAGAGATTATCCATCATCCTTTGGTTCCAAGGACTTCCCCTAGGAATCTCTACAGTCCAGCCCAGATTCTAAACCTCTGGATCAATTGGAGGACAAGATATAAAACAGAGTTTGGCTAGAGCAGTTGGAATCCATTCTGGCTGGGCTTGCATTTATTGGTTGCCAGGCTTGGTCAGGGTCAAGTGGATTAAGCATTTTTAAATGTATTGTTTATGTATGTTAAAATACGGTGTCACCCTGTTTGCCATTTCTTTTTACTCTGTGATCTTTCAGAGTTGAAGACCTCTAGTTTTATGTGAAATGCATAGGGATTTTTCCACAAATTAATCTCTTTACCCAGAACAGCAGATAAAAAAAAGAATCATGCTCTAGTATGATATGCTAAATTTTAAGAGAACAGGGCAATTCAAAGGTCGGAATTATGCTCAGTTATAGGTCGTCTTGGATCCACAAGGTAATCAATCCTTCCATTGATCTGTCTGTTTCCTGGGCACGTGTTCGAAGGCTGCTGTCACTGACAGTTTTGTCACTGTTCTCCTCCACATTTAAATCTCCCCCTCTGCAAAAGGGTGCTGCCACTATTTCAGGTTTCTCATCTGTATTTCTGTCACTACTTAGATCAAAGCACTGAAAAGGCTAATGCAGGAACCTTAGAATTAAGTTGTTTATGTTGCGACATGTGATACATATCAGCTAGAGAGCAAGGACAGCCAAGACAGCGTAAACAAACTGATTTGTTGTTGTTGGTTGCTTCCTGTTCTATGTAAAATAGTGTTGTTTGTTCCTAATCATACTTACAACTTTTTTCCTCCAGGAAGATTCTTCTAAATTCTCTCTTCCATCAATCACAGGAAAGAAGTTCTGCCATAGGGTAATTGCCACTTTCCATACCCACCAAGGGCACCCTCAAGTTCTCTGCTTCTCTGCCAGCCATGACAACCATTTTATTAGCTGATGCATTATTGCCCTCATCCAGCAAAAACTGCTGCCTCCCACTCTCTTTCCAGCTCTGGGCTTTGTTTGTTGTTGTTGTTAGTGGACCCAAATGATCAAACCCATAATTGAGAATGGATGAAGGAGCAGTTTATGTTGTTTAACCATAATGTTTCCTGGCAAATATGTTGCAAACAATGACAACTAGTGCAATAATCAAACTTTTATTTGAGAAAAGTGGTACTTGGTTTATGTTTCAGTTTCTTCCTGTCAAGACATAATTGTAGAGTCATTTTGTTTGTCTGCGTTCTTTCCCCAAGGGGGAAAAGGTAGACAGGGAGAAAGAGAGAACCAGAGAGGAAGAGCAGATGAGGGAGAGAGCTACTTCAGAGATGAAATTTAATTGTGAAATTGAGGCCATTATTTCTTAAACAAAGGCACAGTTCTGTAATGGATTCATGTATCTAATAAATATAAACATAATGTTAGATACAAGTAACATCTACATTTATGTTTAATTTGTTTACAATGAATATTTTGCCTTTCAGAAGTATGGATCGCACTTCCACATGCCTCGTTAGACTGTACAAACATTGAAAATTGATGAAAAAATCATTTACGTGGTACGAAGCTGGAACTAGTGTAATGACAATAGTGTGCCATTGGAATTTATTCAATTTTCTATTAAGATTCTCTCTTGACATGCTGCTGGTGTCTTACTGAATTCCAAAACAATTAGTTTACCACTTTACTGTACTCATCTTTCTACAATATCACCTTAGAACTAAATCTATAAGTTGAGTGGACGTAAAAAGTCCATGCTTGCAAACACTGAAGGCAACCCATGCTACTTCCCTTAGTACATTTAACTGCAGTGTCTTTTGTCATTGCTTGGCACCTAACAATATGATTCAAAGTGCAGCATCTGCCCAAACTGTGTGTTTCCTCTCCTCTTTCAATGTTATGCATTGTTGTCCGATTGGACATCCACAGTTGTCTTAGCTTGTCTTCTAGTTTCCCTTACCTTGGCATGATGCCTGGTCACCCTCCCTCTTCCTCCCACTGTTTCTCTCTTTCCCTACCCATCCCTTTCTCCATACATGATGTGGTGGGAACAGAGGGTAGCTGGCTCCCTTGCTATTGGCCAATTATTGCTTTGAATTTAGGTAAAAGTGGAACTGTAAGTGTAATTACAATTGACTGCTAGGAGTAATAAGGATTCTTTCCTAATTGATTGGTCATGTGTTGGGTTTTGGGAGGTTGTTCCTGAGAAAACAGTCACCCTACAGAAGTGCAGGGGGATGTCCCTGACACCACAATCATACGAAGGACGTTCACCACAGAAACACACATTGAACTATGAATGCAAGCAAGCAAACAAACAATGAGTTGTGGATGTCTTGCTTTATTGCACTGTTTCTGCACCAACACTGACTGGCCGACTGAAATTTATGTATTGCTTTCCCCCATTTCTATGATCCACAGTGGATTGCTATACAGAGAAATTTCTTATCCCTGCCATAATAACACTGCTTTCCTTTGCTGAAATCTTAGCGCCAGGATTTGCATAGGGAACAAACCACTTTGAAACATGGCAGCATAGTCCAATTACACTGTTAGAATCATGTTTCATGTCCTTCCACATGTGGAGGTACTGCCACACCCACAAGAAGTGGAAGGAACGCCTCCAATGTTGACTAGAAGCATGAATGGCAATCTTAGCAAGGGAAATGGATGGTCAAAGGGAAAGATACAGCTGTAAGAAGCAAGAACAACTCTGACTGCTTTGTTATCACTGATAACCACTCCACTTAACAAAGGGGATGTCAGTATGTGGTGTATATTCTTTCCACGTGGCTTCTCTCACCAACTCATTGCAGATCCCAGAAAAATTTCTCTTTAGGACTATAATTCCTAGACTGTCCAAGCCACCATGACCACTGGGATGCTGGGAGCTGTAATTCAAAAAGCAAGTCTTTCAAGCAGTGATACAATGCCACATTCTGTGCAAATGTCTCTCACAGGGTCATACTTTAGAATGAGTAACACTTCAGACTACAGAGCAGAATGAACCAGTGTAGGCATAAATCAGGGTGGGCAAAGGGCACACCTGCTGATATTGCTGAGCTGCCATTCCTGTCAGTTCCAGCCAGAAGAAAAGGATAAGGAATGCTTGGAGTTGCAAAACTCGCCAACAAATCAAATGACTATGAAGTTGTTCGGCCATCCATTTTGCCCTAATGAATTAAACATTTTACTGTAGCATTTGATGAAAATGAATGGTATGGAGAGTAACCTGGGCTGCAAACCTGTGTAGGCTTCTTTGAGAAGAAATCCCTTTGACTACCTGTGAGTAGCATTTTGTTGCACTGCCTGCATACTGAATGGCTTTGTGACCTTCCATACCTGAACAAGATTTGTCCAATATAATTCATGGAATAACCCTTATAACTTGAATGTTTTTGATCCTTTAAAAGGAAAAAAAGATGACACAATCCCACCTAGTCCTAAGGGAAATGATGTGAGACAGTTTTATCCAGAGATAACATTCTAATTAAGCATTCCAGTTGAGAGTTGGCCAGTCTAATTTTGTTGAAACAAGCAAAATATTTGTTTCTTTCTTTCTTTTTTAAGAGGAGCACTTTGGGGACATACAGGGTGGACTTGGGTGTCCTTAAGTTTCTTTTTCCTCTACTTGGACCAATCTTTTGAGCCAATGCAGTGTATTATCCTGAAAGGAATACTTTCCTTTGGCATTTCCGTTAGTTTCATGTCTAATAACATGGGGGCAAGGCCACACTTGAAGGCCAAAAGATATGCAGATTAAATGGTTCTATTTGTTCCTATATCTTTATCCCACTGTCCTCACCTCCCCCAGCTCTGTTCTGTTTTGGCCCAGCCCTGACCTTTTCTAAAATTTACAGAGATGGGAAGGTTAGCTTTTTGGACCATAACTCCCAGAATTTGAAAGCTCTACTCACTAAAATTTATTAGGCACTAAACTTTAGTAGGCACTTCCAAGTTCAGATTCTTGAAAAGGAAGACTTTTATAGGCTAGTTTTAGCATATCTGAACTGTCTGTCCTACAGCATCCTAAGAGCACATTCTTATTCTTTTTTTTTTTTTTCAGGCTTCAAGTAGGAAAGAACACAATGTCCTGGAATGAGATGGAGCCTTCATTTCACTTGGGAGAAGCAGTCTAATTTACAAAAACAAAGCCAAGGTTCACCATGTGATAAGCCACATTTTCCGGAGCAACAGGAACAACGGAACATGTGGTCAGAAAATAGGAAGAATACGAGTATGTCACTAAGAAAAAGAAGCCTGGACAATGCAAAAGTAATTAACAGAGATGCCTATGTGGCAGAAATTTGTAGTTACTAATTAGGAGTAATTTCTTGATGATAATACATGGATAGGGCACGGGATACTGATTAAATCAGCAGCCAGATTCCAGCGGGAGGAAATGACAGCATCAGAGTTTTCATTATCTGCTTCCCATAGGAAGAAATGTGCTCTCCTTTTGCTCTTTTTAAACACACACACACACCACCAGATGGAAGAGGATAGGTAGCTGATGTTTTCTTCCAGGAATCAGAGTAAGATTAACACAATGTGAACCAACTATTCTGTCATATTATCCATTATTTCAAATATCATCTTCTCCAGATGTTGCCCTTCTTGTTATACAACCCTAAACCAATTGCCACCAGAGCCCCCTTGAAAGATGCAGCCTAGACACAAAGGATAGGAGCTAGAGGAGAAAAGGAAACATATCCATTTCTTAAAGTGTCGTTCGGCTGGAACATTTGTGCTCCTTAATGTATCTGGTTGTGCATCAATCGTATCAGTATTTTTTTCTGTCACCGAGATGAGGTAATGTTTATTTCAATCCTAACAGTGACAAAATGTGACAAATATTTTGACCTTCTGTGCTAAAACACCTACATCAGAGTTTTCTGTTTCACTTTATACAAAGGTGAAGTACAAGCCTTCAAATTTAGTGCTAATCTGCCACTAAACGGGGCGGGGGAAACAACAGCAACAAGATAACTTTTAAAGAGTTCCTCATGACAGCAACAGAGAAGATAACTTTTAAAGATCCCTCATGATGGTTGAAAATAGTTGATTTCTAGATTAACAGTCGATGTACACGGCCAAAGGCTCAAATAGGTAGCTTTCATGTCCACCTCTGAGGGCTCTAATTGGAAGCTTTCAATTTTTACACTGATCTACCCTTTTTAAAGAAAGGATCTTAACTCACATGGAGAGCATACATGGATAAGAGGCAGATTCTGGGGTGCGTGGCTGAAAGTGGTTCACCGTTTAATGTTTTTTGCTAAAAAGACAACTGCAGTACTATTACATGCTAAGTAGTTCTAATGTCATGGTTAAAACACTTTTTGATATTTTTATATTTTCACTGGGATACTCACCCCACTTCTTTTGGTAGTTTAATATTATTATTATTATTATTATTATTATTATTATTATTATTATTATTATTATTATTATTATTATTATTATTATTATTATTATTAATATTATTAATAATAATAATAATAATAATAATAATAATAATAATAATAATAATAATAATAATAATAATAATAATAATAATAATAATAATAATAATATCTGCATAAGAACAAGCACTCCAAACCAATGTGATGAAAGCTAAGATCCAAGGAATTAGTGATAACAGCAAATGTCGACTCTGCCAAGAAAAAGATGAAACCATGTCACACCTCATCTGTAAATGTCCAAAGATTGCACAAACAGATTAAAAAGTTAGAAATGATAGAGTAGCAAAGTTAGTGCACTGGTCGTTATGCAAAAAATATAACTTGCCAGCCTCCAAAAACCCGTAGGAACATCAGGTAGAGAAGGTGTCAGAAAGCGAGGAAGTCAAGATCTTGTGGGATTTCCAGATCCAAACAGACAGACACCTTGAACATAATAGTAATACAAAGAAAAGTCCGGATCATTGACATCACAATTCTAGGGGATGCCAGAGTTGAAAATGAAGAATTGGAAAAACTAACAAAGTAAAGTGACCTGGCAATCAAAACATCTCGCCTCTGGAAGAAACACACTTCAGTGGTCCCTGTAGTCATTGCGGCTTTGGGAACAATATCAAGAAATTTCACACAGTACTATAAGCAGTTGCAAATCTCAGAAATCACACCATCAGAGCTACAAAAATTTTCAAAATTAGGAACAGCATACATACTGCGCCGATATTTAACAGATACATAGGTTTTTTTGTTAAAACGTGTATCTGTTATATAATACCACTTAATGTTTTTATAATTTGGACTGTGACTGGTATTTTTGAATAATAATAATAATAATAATAATAATAATAATAATAATAATAATAATAATAATAATAATAATAATAATAATAATAATAATAATAATAATAATAATGTAACAAGTCAATTCTGACTTATGGTGACCTTTTTCAGGATTTCCCCAGTGGAGAATACTCAGAACTGGTTACCATCCCTTCTTCTGAGGGAGCCCTGGAACTGTGCAGCTTGCCCAAGGCCACAAAGTCTGGCTCAACTCACAGGAGACAGAGTGGGGAATTGAACTCCCAACCTCTCATTCTGCAGTCAGATACCTAAACCACTGAGCTACCCAGCCAACCTTTGGTGGTGTGGTGTTCTAAAATTCAGATGGCTTCAAAACAAGAGCTTTTGAACTCTTGACTCTAATCCTTTATATTTCTTTGCCAGAGAACTTCAAGACATTGTGTTGGCCAAGACAACGAGAATTCCCTCTGACCCATTTTACTTTAAATAAATGTTGTATAGTAGCTCTTAGATCCTCTGTGGCCATATCTCCTCATCTCATTGAAAAGAATGTGAGGTCCTTCCTCAAAATGAAGCATTGTGGGTGAGAGGAGCCCAGAGAGTGCCTGTGCTCCTAATACATTTCTGTGACAAATGCTAGCTTTTATTATTAAACCTTTCACCATTATTAAATATGCAAATATTATTAAACCTTTCACCATTTATTAGAGATAAACTTTAGAAATCTTTGCCTTAACCCTGGCAAATCATCTTTAAAGCCATAAACATTTTGCATGGACAACCTGAGGAAAGACTCTATTCCTATAGCCCCAAGGTGTAGCCTCAGTAGCTGCTCATTGGTGGATAGGCCAATGACAGGACAATAATAGATTCAGGACAATAATGGATGGGCCGGGGAAATTTGGTGGTGGCCTGTCACCCCTTAAAATAACTGCAAACAATCTAAAGCTCAAATGGATTAAATTCACCCTAGGTGGAATGTTGGCAGAAGATGGAAGTTGGAAAAGGTGCAAACAAAAGCAGGATTTCACTTGCTCAGAACCTGAGCAAGTTCTTCAGCAGGTATAAATTGAGAAAATGTTACTCAGAGCAACAGAACTATGGTAGTTTAACTCCACATAAATGGAGTACTTTAGAAAGCATAAAATCATAGTCACTGTACATTTCAGTCACATGGTCCAGACACCATTTTGAATACCAAGATCAGGCTGGAATGTTATGTAGTTAGATGTGGTGGTACAGCCTTAATCTGACCTAAAAATCATCAAGAAGAAGTTGCTGAGCACCATTGTTGCAGGTGGAAACCAGCACCTGACACTCATTTTATAGATCAGCTATAAAATGGGTATCAGGTGTAAAGAATGATTCACTCAAATATGCCAAAGGAGGCTCCATGACACACACTTAGAATTGATTACCCTCCTTAACACACATTAATGATCCCTTTTATTTATGATTGCAGGGTTTAAAGTGGTTGATAGCTTCTACTTTTAAGAGTGTATGCTTCCATATGGAATAGGAAACTAGAGTACAATATATCAAGCGAAGAATAGAAGGACGTGATAGTTATGAGGTAGAAAATTCTACTTCAAGTACACGACTTTGATTGTAATTTACAATTTACCACTCTCTTTGGAATCTCTAAACATCATTCAATAAGAGAGACCAAATAACAATGAATCATAAGGAAATTCCCCCTGCTTCATTTACCTTTTTCATGCATCAATCAAACTTGCCACAGTGCAAGAATTATGAGGCCAGGGAGATACAGCTATTGCAACTGAGGCCGAGGTTATAAAAATTTTGAGGTATTAAGAACAGGTAAGATAAAAATAGGAATCTCAGCATATAGGGGGACAATCCCAATACAATCTACCAATTGCCCCAATATAAATTGCAAGGCTAATATGAAATGCTCCCAAATACCCTGAATTAACAGGGTTAGGGAGCAGATTATGAACTATGACCATCTTGACACTTCTAGCTGAGAATGACGCATTTGATTTTGACTTAAACTAGGAATACGAAGATTTCTTACTAAACTACCTGTTCTGAAGCAAGAAAGTCTGTCTCAAGGAATCAAAAACCCACAATGAAAATTCAATCAACAGCTTCCTTAGCTGTAACTTTAAAGGCACAACTCCAACACTGCCTGCATCTTTCCTAACTTTCCCAACTTACATCTAATAAAAATGCCTAGCAAATTCCATCTACCATGAACCTTTGGGATTTTGCTCTAGTGACAAGACAACGGAGCAAGCCAGATGAAATGGGCACCCTCCTGATCCATGAAAGCTAGCAGATTATATGATTTCTTTCATGGTCTATAAAGGTATCTGGTACTCCTGCATTTGCAGAGTGAGAGTGTTTCCATATTTTGTGCAAAAGGCCTCTGCACAAAACTAGTGTCCTTGCAAATCAAAGCCCAGAGGCACAGCAAGCAGAGAATCATTGGCTGATTGCTCAAGGAGATACAAACACATTCCTTGTTTCAAAAAGTACATTCAGCAAGGCGGGTTGTTGTACTTTGTGCAAAATATCAGTCATGCAAACTATAACACTCATGAAGAGTGTCACGGAAAGCATAGGGACTCATAAGCAATAAAAAGTTTTTAACATTTCTCATTCAGGATGAGAAGACTGAACTTACACCTTGTCCCTAAAGCAAATGTATGCAGTAGCTTTAAATTCTTAAAAATTAACTTTGGTAGACGTGATAGAGGAATATAAACATGGCTTTAACAAAGATTTCCAACACCAACATGGGTATAATATATTTTCTTCTTAATTTGGTAAATTTTGTTAAGCCAAAGACTAGATATTGAACCTTGTTAAAAAAAAATTAACAACAAAAAGGATGTTTCTAAGGCCTAAATCAAATGTGATGAAATCCAGTGTTCACAACAGTACTGGGATTTCTGGATCTTTCCACTATAGTTCTCTCTAGTGCTGAAAACCTGTTCCAGAAGGTACCCCAGCCCTCCGGGCCAGGTTTGGTGAGAGAGGTTCTGAAAGGTCCTGAAAGGGAGGGTTTGCAGTAGACTGAGAGGTCTCTGCTAATGTCCACAGAAGCAGGTCTGCGTCCATATAGCCTATACTGGATACTTCCCAAAGTGTTCTTAATTGACTGCACTAGAGCGGCAGAGATGAATAATGATGGATGGTTATAATTTGAAAAGCTGTCTTGGATATAGCCATTGAAACATGCATTTTAATTGCAAAAATGTTAGTTTTATGTATGCTTAAACTACTGAAAACTCTACCAGCAGCAAAGGAGTATACAGAAACTGTTTAGCATTGTGCTATTCACAGTAAGAAAAATGGCTCTGTGGGTAATAAAACCAGCTGTAATGCTTTCCCTCTCCCTCTGCTGATGTTAAACACCAAAGTAATCTAATCTCCTTGTGGTTTCCTAAATCTCCTCAATAAGGAGGATATTATCTACTTACTTAATTATTAAATCTCCTGTGACAGAGGAAGCTTTACAATTAGCAGTCCTTAGTCATTTGAATCCTTCCCTCTTTCACTATAGTGCCTTTGCTTAAAACAATAATAATACAGATATCCACTTGACAATAGAGAGAAATGGCAAATAGTGGTACAAATATTAGGACTGACAGTGGCATCAGACATTCTATTCTATTTATTTCTAATAGGAGAACTATGGAGTGTGGGTTCCGATATCAGCTTCAGATTCTCCACATCCCTTGGGAAAAGTATCCTCAGCACAGGCCTTCTCCATCTGTGGGCCCACCTGGTGGTTACATCATACTATACACATGCACATTCATTTGGCCCTGTCCAGGCCCAATGCACACCATTGCCCAGAAGAAGTATAGGAGCTATAATGCAATCCATCAATAAACATCTTTTTTTTTACAAATGAATGAAGAGATGACTGACAATGATGGCAACATGCCATGATGGCAGAAATTCTTTTAACAATATGAATTTGTGTACATTATAGTATGTTCAGTCTAACATGTGAATACCCCTTAATAATATGGGTGTACAGATGAGCATTTTGCAAACAGTCAACACATGTCAAATATTATGCCTGTGTGAATGAGGGAGTATCTGTGTATGTGTACACGTGTATTGTTGTGCTGTCAAGTCAGAACTGACTTATAGTGATCCTAATATGATTGTCATGGGAAGTGAGGCACTTAAGGAGTGGTTTTACCAATTCCACCCTCCAGCGAGTTTCCATGACAGAGCTGGGGAATTGAGCCCAGATCTCCTGAGTCTGAGTCCATTACTCTATCCACTACACCACACTGGGTAGCTCATACACATGTATATAAAAGCCCTATTCAGAAACCGACAAAAGGGTTTAATCTGAACCCATGATGAGCCAAGGGAGCAAGCTAGTAGGAGCTACAAAGCTTGCTAGCTAGTAGGAGCTTTGACTACTAACTGAAGGTCCGCCACATTTCTAAATTCAATGGCACTGCATACCATCCCCCATTCCAGGTCATAGTCCTCTCCCTGCCACCCCACAATTTTCAGTTGCTTGCTCCTTTCATTCCTTCTGCCCTCCTGGATTTGGGGGCAGAGAAAATATATATTGGGGAAGTGTGTTATGTCCCCTTAGTGTCCCCAGCTAGTAGCTTGGCATGTACAAATTTGCCCACTCACTGCCAAGCCTAAATCACAGTACAGCATGTTTGCCTCCCTCCCCCAACAGGAACATACACAGGCACCCACATCAATTAAACATTGCTCTACAAATAAAATTTATCAGTAGAAATTTAAGAAAAATAAAATTAGGAAACAGTAGTGGTGGGAGAGGAGAGACTAAAATAGTTCCTAGCTCTAGTTCAACCTGCCCAGTCAAAGCCTCAACACAAGAATCAGACACCGATCTAACATTCCCACATATGCACAGTTTCATGATTCTAGAACATGGGCAGTCTAAGAAGTGGTGTGTCACCCTCTTGTTTCTAGACTTGTATGCACGATGATTGCTTGGTAGGTGACTGGGGAATGAACAGTGGCCAGTGAGGCCAATCTGAGCTCTCCCCAGGACTCAGCAGTTTGAATGTCTAGGAAAGGGTTTGTTTTTAATTGGATCTTACACACACACACACACAAACACACACACACTTGCCACTATTCTGGGTGGTTTCCAGCAATAAAATAAACAAATGAAGAAAAGCAACCCCTACTCAAACCAAAAATATAAAATAGGATGTATCTCTATAACAAAACAACAGATCTAAAAATCAAGATGGCGGCAACAGACAAGATAAAGGATATAGGGTGTAATCAACAAAATAGAATTAAATGGCCAGATTTATAAAGGGAGGATATTCAACTGCCATTGTCCTTCTCCTCTGGCACTTTCTTCTTTCACTCCAAGTGGTACCAAATATTTTCATCCAAATGTCAGTATTTTCAACCGCCAAATATGGAAGCAAGCATCAGTAATTTGTAGAGTTGTCCTCAGTGATGCGACCATGACTGGGGTCTTCCTGAACTGCACAGTATCTGCTCTGGTACTGTACATAGATATTTGCTTTGCCTTGTTTTGACACCTTTTTCCAAAGCTATTCATTCTTGATGTACTACAGTTATTTATGTCCTGTCTTTCAGGTTTCTAACCCTTCCTGTGGGACTTGCAATTGAATCAAATAGACATGAATAAAATATAGTAAGCAGCATTAAAAGAAAACAATCCATAAGAGTCATTGCCACAGGACAGTTAATAGTCCATTGAGGGCAGAGAGTTTAGCATCCCTCTTATCAAGTGGCACTAGATAAACCTGTTACAGTATTTACTTTTGGTGTCATGGTCTATGAATAAATAAATGTTTAGCCTTTAATAGGGATGTGTAGTGGGTCCAGTTTGGTCCATGTCTTAATAAAGATACACAGATTGTCACCTGACCCAGCCTGTGACCTTTTACAAAAAACTGCAAGCCAGTCCTTATCCATCTTCCTGATCGTCCTGAAAAACCTAAACCTTGTGAATGGGGAAATGCAAGTGGCTTTGGCATAGGGTGGGGATAAGACTACACAGTGCAATCAGAATTAGTTCTGGTCCACCTCCAACCCAGAGAACACAAGTAAAGGAGAATCAGGAGACAGCTACGAAAATTCTCGTATTAAGAATTTTGGCAGTGATGCCAATGAAACAGAAAAAGAAAAAGAAAAGAAAGAAAGAAACTAGGGTGGAGAATGGGGACATAGGAGCTACTACCCTAAAACACACACACACACTCACACACTCACACACACACACACACACACACACACAGTATAATTAAGAGCAAAGTCCAGGCGATGTAGTACACCAACAGAAACCCATCACTTCACACAAACTAAACTCAACTGAAAATGAAAATGTGGAGACCAGATCTACAGGTTGGGGACGTCACCCAAAAAACCTCCTCAGTGCCTCAGCAACTGGGGTCTACAGGGACGACTGTCATTCCATACTTGGTGCCAGTTAAGAATCCTCTGTTTCAGTTCCTTTGCCTGATTTAAATCATCTCATGACTACAACATTTACTATTTTAGTCCTATAAATTCTGAATTTAATTTGTAAGATTGCCAAAGACAAATACTGGTATGGGCATGGAGGACTGGGTTGCAATCTGGTTTCTAAGTGGGCCACCTGCCAGTCTTTATCAAGGGTGCCAATCTGACCCATCAGTGCCCCAGGCTTTCTGCTCCACCTTGTCATTTCTTGGAATGCACAAATAGCCCTGATTTCAGTCTGTATTTTGGCATTCACTGAACAGGACACAGATCCCTAGTGTTTAATTGGCTTTTGTGTGATTTGGGTAGCCTTTAAGTTCTGCATATCTTACCCCATGTACTGGCTTTGATATACAGAATTGTGTCGTACGTAAAAGAGTAATCTTGCTTTCTGTAAATCAATGGTATGGCAGCAAGTTGTTTTGGAAGATATCAGGGAAGTCTGGACTCAGGAGATTGGCAGCTGACTTACCCAGTGACGTGTAGGGTTACTGCCTTGGAGGGGATCCCTAGAAATGAGTCACAACAGGATCACATAGAGAGTGGCACCAACCTTGTGGACTGCAGTGCACTGTTGGCAGGCTGGGTTTGGCTTTGTAGGCCACAGGTTGTGTCAGAATTATTCAGAGGCTTTTGATTTTTGTCAAAGCCAAACCACCATACAGTTCAAGACTAAACCATGGATCATCTCTTCTGCAGAAGGATGAGGGGAACTCTTTCAGAGCCTGCAGGCACAAGGCAGCCTGAGTTGAGCCAAGCCAACTACCTGTTTACACAAAAGGATGTCCTAAAAGTTCAGCTAATGAGCCTTTCCTTTGTACCATGCAGCTGTGTAGTGACAGTTACACTGCCTCTCCCCTTCATCTCGGTACTAGATATTGGCTGCACAGGACCACAAATCCATCAGATCTTTGCAGTCCTTGCATCATAATGTATAAATACAATTCATGCTACATGGCGGCTGAAATCTTGTTGCTTAGGGAAGCATTATCTCACCAAATCCTCCCTGATTCAATGGGCCTACTTTAGTTGTGTGACTTAGAGCACTGAGCAGCAGGATTTCAGCCAGCTTGTGTCATCCTCTGGCTACACATTGCTTTTTTTTTAACCTGGAGAAAAAAATATTTTTAGGAGTCCTGGGGATCAGGTTAATTAAAAACTTGGTATTTCACAATCGTACAAAATCAATTCAAAAATCCACTTGCCAAAGAACCAAGACGGGACTTCTCTTTCATTTAACTCAACTGCTGCCTGACCTCATTTCCATGACTGCTCCAGATGGAAAGTCATATTAACTTTGAGAATATACTTTCAAGTTGGATTAGACTTTCAAGTCAATATACATTTTGAAGCTATTTGTTTTCCTATTTCCTATTTTCACTGTGGTTGTTATGGAAATAAGATTCTTTCTGTATGCACTGTGAATGGCTTATACAATGAGACTTCAGAAGTGATATCATATAGCTCACCAAACTTTCTGTTAAAGGATTACACTGTATTTCCTTTACAGAGAATAAGTATCTGAATTTCAATCATTCAAACCCTCAGTTAATGGTCTGCTAGACACAAAAAACCTTGATCTTAGACAATGCAACTCAAGGAGAGATGTACTAAAGATCACATACAGATTGTAGTCAGGATCTTTATTAATTTTGCCCCATTCACTTTTCACCCCAGGTGCTGGGGTTTTGAATGGTCTGTCCTTGTTTGGGAATTGTTACCTATGCCTTTGTGATCTGTGACACCTCCATTATAATTATTAAAATTATTCTGATAGATTTTTATGAGACTGCTGTCTTTCCAGTTTTCAGTCCATGTGTTTCTAGTCTTTGAAGCATCTAAGCAGGGATTTGATGAGTATTCATACAATTTCTTGTAATGCTCCATCTTGAGACTCCCACTGCATCACTGAGAAAATTAAAATCTTATTGGTCTTTATATAAGGTTTGTATAAATTGCCACAGCTAATTGCAGCTAACTGACAAGGTGACAGTTGTACAATTGGGTTGTGACCAGGTATGTGACTGAAACATAGCCTGGTGTGTCATCAATTAGCTGGAATTAGCTACTGCAAAATATGCAAAACTTCCATGAACACTAATAATATTTTATCCAGTGATTCCCTCCCCCCACCCCCAGTTTCTGTCTGATAGTATTAACCTGCAAGTTACGTATGCATATTATATGAGCACTTCAGTATGCTGATCAACACACAGCACAATGAGGAAAGTTGGCATTACCATTCTATCACATGAGGATTGGTTGGTGCCAGTTCTAAAATTACTTTCGCAAAGTTTTTCAAGAAGGAACTGATGCAGGACTTCAAGAATTAGCCATAGGAAAATGATGACACAGAGTTGAGAGCATTTATTTCTCCCTAGACTATCGCTTTCTAGGCATTTAAAAGAGCACATAGAGATAGAAAGATCCCTTTGCTTTGGCACCATAAATAATAAAGCTGACTGTGCACAGCTGTGCTGATCCCTCAATATCTCTGCCAAAGTACTGGATACTGAGAGAAAATCTTGAATGGAAGATTCCTTCCATGTGGTATGTGAGGACTCTGTAGCCTGAAGAATTAAAGCAATCGGCTTCTGAATTATCCATGGAACCATTATCACTTAATTTTTCCTTGATGTAGGTCAGATTTCCCATTCTGATGCTGTACAGATGTTTTAGACTACAACTCCAATAAGTCCCAGCTAGATCAGGCAATATTCAGGCATTATTGAGATTGTAACCCCAAACATCTGGAAGGCACAAGGCTGTAGTAGACTGCTGAAACTACTTAAAAGAACATTTTGACATGCAACCACACAGATCCCAAACACTGCATTCAAAATAACCCCAAAGCTCACTATTTGTTATTTATCGAGAACCATTTCTCTTTGTTAAGAATACTATGCTCCATCTTTCCAACAGAACACTGCTCCATGAGAATAACAATAAAAAGAAAATTAAACAAACTGAAAGATACTACAAATACAATAGAGAAGTCACATACTGAAGAACATCTATATGGCAGAAAACATCCTATTAAAATCATCCAATGGAGGGGGCCAAAGTGCCCCTGCCATTTGTGGTAGATCACCAATGAGGGAGTGAGGCTTTTCTCCCCATCTGTTTATACACCTTTGAAATTCAGAATACAAAGGCAATAATGCATTGATGAGCATTGCAGTAGAATCACAATAACTCTGTCCCTTAATTAGTTCTACGTACACTCCATATAGATTGAGACTCGATTGTAATAATGAGAATAATGAATTATCACAAATAATGGACAGACCCATCACTAACTATAGGAAACATGACCTAAGACGTCCCACTTCCTGAAGAAGCGTTATCTTGAATATACTTGTTAATTCCATGGCTTCCTTTTTGTACAAGTATGAAATGTCTAGGGATTGAGCAGTGTTAAATGCCCGTGATCTCAGAAAGCACCTTCGTTTTCTTGGTGTGGAGGGCAATGTCATTTTGTTCTTGGAGTCATTTTGTTCTTGGACTCTTCACTCTTCGCTTCTTCTGGCACCGCTTGTACAAGTCACATTGTACTTTTATAAAGAAATCGAAAGGTCCTTTGTTGGAGACATACTTTAAATCAAGAAATATGCTAGTCACTGCTAGATCTTATGCCTACTCTCAAAATAACTTGTTTAGATGGCTGCCCATGTGAATAGCCTTCATTATGAATAAAGCTTCAAACCCCTTGCATATCCACCCAAGCTATTTTTCTAAATTGCAGCACCCATTACACGGCTGCCTCTAAAATAAACAAAGATTGGATTTTGCTCTTTGGGAGAAAATAGCCATTTATTGTGGGGAGGTTTCAGCCAGTTTCATTTTCCTTCTTGCAAAAACAAGATATTTGTGTCTAGGTAACAAATGTCCAACATTAAATCATAACAAAAAGCCTTGCGTTGTCACTCTGTTTGGCTTATAGAAAACTGTTTTTGCATTTCAAGCTGAGTTTGAGCCGAGTGACATTGGATGACAAAGAAACATCATCTGCACTGTCTTTAACCAGCTGCTTGAGGCCTGACCACACATTTCCTCCCACAGATACACGAATATAGCCAAGTGCAGACTATTAAAATCTAGATATGATCAAGAGATGGAGGGAGGGTTGAGACAGCAGGCCTCATCTCTAATCTCCATCAGTTGGTTGTACCATGTCCACAGAAGTTGTCTTGTGCTCCAGTTATATGAGGGTCACTCTCTGTGTGAAGTCCCTGTCTGGAGTCTCAGACAGAGAGTGACCCTCTTTCTATATATAGAATTATATATATAATTAAGGAACAGAAATTTATCTTGTAATAAGCACTTGGGTTTTTATCCACTTTTTAAAAAAAAAACTTCTGAAAGCTGTTCTTCAGCTCTGGACTGAAATGAGTCAACACTTTTGAATGCCCTTTCAATTAGATATGAGGGGAATTACCATGTAAAGTAGGTTTACTCAGTGAATGGGAAACTGTCCAGCTTCTGGCCTGTTATGCAGAAGGCATAGTGATGATCAAGAATGAAAATGTTAAATTAGGTCAAATGTTTAATCACTACCATTGTAGAGGACTTAAGCAAAAAATTAACAAATGAAAATTAACAAATTATTTCCAAGCTTGGTGTAGAGAAAAAGAAGAGAAAATTCTTTGTAACAGTATTATGTATTTGTGTCTATCTTTAGATTTTACATTAAGGCTTTAAGGATTTACTTCATGGTAATGGTGGTCATCCTGTCATCAAGTGTTGAAGGGAAAGATCTGAGAGACAGTCATGTTCTAAGGTTGATTCTTTGAATTTTTTGGAAAGAGGTGGGACTTAGTGGAACTTCTTTGCAAGCAACTCCTGCATTGGTTCCTTTTTAATGTATGGAACTCCCCCAAACATATATTCTCATATATCCTGTGCTGTAGTTGCTTTGTCTGTCATCTGATTAAAATGAATGGAGCACCTTTTCCCAGGGTCATCTACCCACTCTACTAGGTCCTCTCAGGCAATGCTCCTCCGAGTAGCCACTCCAAGGAAGGCCAAGAACTCATCCATTAGAAGCAGGGCTTTCTTTGCTGTGGCACCAGCACTCTGGAACCAACTACCGGTGGAGCTGTTCCTGGCTCCCTCCCTCCAAACATTTAAAAGACTTTGAAAAGCACTGCTTTAAAGAGAGGCTTTTTTTGGGCAACCCTGCCTGATTTGTTTCTACTGCTGCTTTCTCTGTTATGTGCCTTGCGTGCCACAGTTTATCTTTCAGTTTATGCCCCTTGGAGTTTTCTGTTTGAATATTTGTTTTATTTAATATATGACTACTGTGTTTTTATCCAGCGGTGAACCACACAGAGTAGTGCATCGCACTAATGGTCTGGTATACCAACCAACCAACCAACCAACCTTGTAAAGCTAAGTCTGTTTCCAATAAGTAACCCCACAGAATCTAAGAAAGTTATGCACAGGCACTGACTGACACCTGATATATTTTTGTGTATGTGTGAGGGCAGTGTTTGATAGTAATCCCTGCCACACAGGGAACTATGCAACAGAGTTTGTTAAAGGCATTCAGATGGCAGACTGTGGACAGATGCTACAGTAATTCAGAAACACATGCTATAACTTGCAGCTATGTTACTAAAGTTGCATTATAAATATGTATCAGCCATCTCCATCTCTAAAGAACTCTGTTCTATTCTTTTTTTCCATTGAGTTTTCCATCCCCCAGTCTTGCCATCAACACTTTGCAACTACTGAGCATGCTCAGTTCTCAGTGGACTTATCTGGTTTGGGGTTTATTTGTTTGTTTGTTCCCTCCTGCAGTGTCCCCCCCAAAAAAATTTTTTTTTATAATTCTCTAAAGTTCTTGATCCCTGAAAATTTGGATACATCTGGCTTGTATATGCCTTGCAGAGCCAGCGGTTGGGAGTTCAACTCCCCACTGTGCCTCCTTGACATGGATTGGACTCGATGACCCATAGGGTCCCTTCCAGCCCTACAGTTCTAAGGTTATTTACGTTGCAAGAGAATAAACAGAGAAAGAAACACTACTATTTTATATTACAAAAACATATAAAGCTACATTACTACCTACAGGTTCAAATTGTAGACATGCTTAAATTTACTTGCATACAATGTCTGCCTATGCATCTGCTTCCTTCAGTTCAGATGAAGTAGGTAAGAACTAGCACATTTGCTATTTCCTTTGAAAATAGCAAATAAAATAAATAAATTTGAAATAAATCTTATTTTCAGTGTTGGCTGTCACTGAAATAATTTATATCTCAGGTAGCCACAAAAGAGACCAGAGTTTCAGTTAATCCGTTTACAATTTTTAATTGAATTTTCAAACATCCTCTTTAAACATAATATAAATTAGCCCTATAATGACAAACCAGACAAAGAGGGGAATTAAAAGGAAATGGGGAAAACAATTGGCAAAGGTTAAAACATTTCAAATTAAAGAGATATGCTTATACTTACAGGGACAGTGGAATGATAATTGTGAAATATTTTTCAAAAAAATAGGATCTGAGTCTTCCCTGTTTATTTATTTATAAATATTTATTTGTTATGTCTTCTTACCTATTTTAGAATATCCTTATTGCAGAAGAATAAAGAAGAGTGAATTCCTCTGCATGTTTACTTCAAGAAGAGTCCCACTGTGTCCACAATGGCACACTCGTCTGCTCCCTGCTTAGTAGGCTTGGATGTTTTAATTCTCTAAATCCAGGTAGCTTAAATTGTGTATTTTGCAATATAGGTAACTCTATTTGCATATTGTGAAAATCTGCTTATTATAAAAACTAAGTACATTAACTGCTGCATTGTTTTCTACCAATATGACTGGGTGTGAAAAGCTTCTTAATGATGGAAACAGCTGAGCTTGGAAAAAGAAGGGGGGAAACCCATGTTGACTGAGAGGCACTGAAGCCAAGCCATGTTGGGGGAGGGGGTGGGAGAAATGGGCTGAGAGAAGCCAAAGACAAAGCGGAAGCAGCCATGGCAGCAACTTTGGCAAAGAAGGTCCCGTACCAGTGCTCTAGCTCCTTCCAAATGAGAGCTTGACATCCTGCCCCCACTTCCCCTCTTCACTGGGATGGAGGAAGAGGAAAGCGATGCCAGCTGAATCGGAGCAAAACAAATCACCTCCTGCTGACTGAAGGAGAAGAGATGATTCCCCCGTGGAAAAATACTCGACTTCCCAGTGCTCAGCTTTATGCCGTGCAGTCGCTGATAACTACTTTGCTTTTAACCGTGCCAACTGTGATGGAAACTGTAGGGTAAATTGTTGGTGTAGATGCACTGTGAGCCTTGAGCCTCTCTAAATTCAACTCCTTTCCTGTGGAGCTCTGATGTGCGGGGTTAAGTTTCAGTTAATCAGTATTTTGGTTACTTGGTGTAAAGACGTATCTTTCACCTGTTTGTTTATGTTTTGTAATGTTCTGTATTCTTCTAGGGGCTCCTAACATTATAATCTAAGTGAGTGGGTTAGAAACCTGGCTTTGCTAGTGTGTATTAATAACTGTGGTTGGCTTTTTTTTTTTTTTTAGTTTAAGGGCTTCATACTGGCAATTTAAAAATGACACTGTCTTTGCTGGATTTGGTAAATGAATGCAATTGGTTGTCAGAAATTTCATAAAGAACCTGATTAGGTAGATATTTCAATGATGGTGATCCTTAAGAAGAAAAATGGAAATCAGTAGGAGATGATTACTTTGGCGGGAGGGAACAGAGTTGATGGCTAAGGAGAGTGCTGAGAGCTACAAAATAGGACAGCCCCCCTCACAGAAAGGTTGTGAAGTCACTGTGAAGCTTCAGGCAGGCTTCAAAGACCAGGTCCTGAAGGAAGACATCTGGACAGAGAAGTTCAACAAGTGTAATTGGAACTGAATCACTGTAGAAACCAGACGCAAGAAGAGGAGATGTGGGCAACAGAACAGAGCATCTGTTTCTTTTTGTGGAAGATCGGCTGGAGACAAGTTCAGGGAAATCTGATCTGAGGGAAAAGCTACTGAGAACATATTAGGTAGTGATGATTCTGTTACTTATTAGGAATGGTAACCAAGCATATCTAATCTAAATATGTTTGAGTGCTTTCAGCTTATTATTAGTTTTGTTCCTCCTGTATCTAGTGTCATTCCAGTGTTTATATGTATGAACCAAACTATTTAAGTCAAATAAGGCTCAACATTTCATTCTGGTGGCAGCTGTTCAAGGTTTTATGGAAGCAGACATATGGCATGGGCCTAAGTTTCAAAATTTTAGTATGAGAAGCATAGACTGGATAATCCACACTGGAGACTTTCCATGTTCAGAGAGTTCAAATGCACATTCCCTTTTTGCATGATACACAATGTTGACATCTGGACATGTGCTGAGACCCACACATCTTCAGGGTGTCCCAATACGGCTGTTCATTTGGTTTTGAAATGAATACAAGAAATGAAATTAATTCCATTTTCCATTTTGGATTTGCTTCTATGGGAGAGAAAATAGAGGTAGAGGCAGAAGAAAGAAGAATACTTGTTTCATATTTGTGTTGCATGGGAAGAATTACAGAAAGAAACAAGAGGAATTGTACTGCTTTGCTTAACAAGTGGATACACACAGGAGTGTTCTGAAAGGAGGGGGCTCTTACAGTGAGCCTGATTTTCGTGCTGCCTTAACACAATTCCCATTTTTGCAAATTGGGAGTGCAAGGTTGTGTTGATGTTGTCCCCTGATGTTAGCTCTACTGCCTACTTGCCAAGGTGAAGGCCCTGAAGAGGGGGTTTCCCTTTACAACATAGGTTCCCCTTGCTCCTGGGATTTAGAAACCAGAAGACAGGATGGGTCTGTGTTGTTATCCAAGTCAACGAGGGACAAAGGAAACAGTAAAGGAAAAGAAACCAAACAAATGAAGTGAATGCAAATGGAAAACCAAACGAATAGGGTGGCCAGAGATGGAATGAAATGAACATTTTCCAAGTCTGTTTCTTTAGGATTCACTGAGCATCCCAAAGCCACCCAAAATCTTTTGCTCCTCTTTGCTGTCTCTGCCTATTTACTTGACACCTCTAAGCTATCTGAAAAGCAAGGAGAAGGGACACTACCTTTGCTTTCTTTTGCCCTACCTGGACAAGCAAGTTAATTGACAGGGAGGTAGTGCACAAAAAGGTGCCCTTCTCGAGGCTATGCTGAAAATTCTGTCCACAAAGTCCCCCGTGTTCTTCAGACTGAGCCCTACAGAAATGTGGCTCAAATGCAGCGCAGTCCTATCTCTTGAACTGGGGGGGGGGGGGCAACCAATCATCTTTGTTCTGTAGCACAATGGTGAGATCTTTAACAAACAGGGAAATGTCACAATGTTCATTTCCCTCCACTCACACAAAAAAGTCAAGTCTTTGTCGCCTGTGCAGGAAGGTATTTCAAAGCACAGCACTCTATATAATTCTGTGATGTGGTGTTTTTTTGTGTTTGCCTGGTACCCCACCCTGAAGGCTTACCCAAACAGTGGTTCATTGTGATGTGGTAAAATTCTCACTTGAAACAAATGTCAAGACCCAGTCAAGGTTTTTGTTAAGATCCTACAGCTCCATACTCACATTATAATGTCATCTTGTTCTACTGCCAACTCTGTTCTTTTAAGACTCACTTTCAACAGTATGTTTGGGTACATCACAGCTTTTCCATTATTTCCAGTATCCTGTCAACACCCAGAAAGGAGCCAGCAAGGAAGTACTGACACAGTAGAAAGTTCTTGCTTGCATCATGTGCAGCTGCAGAACCAGCATGATGCTTTGGTGGTTTGTACATTTGTGTGTGTTTGTGTGTACATGTGTGAGTGTAGAAAGTTAAAGTGCAACAAATATAATAGCAACGGTGATAGTCATTAGGGAAATAGTTTTTTAGGCAGCTGGTGCCATAATCCACCTTTCAGCTCCAACAGCATCACTTGAGATAGCTTTTCTCAATGTAAGACTTTTCTAATGGAAAAATATAAGATAGGGATGGGGAATAGCTAGCTGTCCAGACATTGTTTAATGGCAACATCCATCAGCCCTAGCCAACATAACTTACAAATGATGCTACAGTCCAACAACTTACAGTCTCTGGAGAGCTACATGTTCCCCATCCTTGACATAAAATGTGCAGTACAGAATGATGTTCCTGGTCCATTTTATTCAGTACATCTTTTCCATACAGGACAACCAGGTGGTTATGGTAAACCAGCAAGTAGGCCATGTGGACAAAAGCTTCTAATTTTCATACAGTTATCGGTCCTGCCAAATGATCATAGAGTTACCATCTGTTATTGTGGTCCAAGAATTACATCATTGCACAGTTCACTTCATAATCTAGGTGGGCTGCACAACAGGAACGTAAAGCTCCTGGCTTTCCCCATACAGCAGCCTTGCCGTAGCAGACTTTTTGAAAATGGCAATTCCAATCAGACTTTCATCACATCTGCAAAGTAATGGCATTCAGTTTTCTGACAGTTTTTGAACAACAGAGATATTGTTTGTCCTCCAGGGAGACCGAAATGATATTGTGGTAGCAAGTATGAAGGCCTCTCTTGCTCTAAGTAAATTTATTTGTTCCTGAATTCCTTATGATTGCTGTCTGTACTCAGACAGTACCTAGTGTTTGGGGATTCTGTCAGTGTGATCAGGTTTTGCAGGTGAATTCCCAGTGTGGAATTTGATCTTTCCATATTGCTATCCTCCTCTCTTCACATTTCAAAATGCTTCAATCAATTATTTTTCTCTTGGTGCTTTGAAAGGACCAACTTTTGTTTTTTTCCAAATGATTTCCTCCTCAGTTCATTCTAAAAAATATTTTAACATGGTGGCTTAACATTACTTAGTTTTATTTATATCAAGGTGCTGAAGCTCTGCTGGTAATACATGAATATGCCATAAAAACTACTACTGTTCGGATCTAATGTTGCCAACTTCTGTGGTTAATATCCTGCAATCTTTCCCTCAGAAAGAACTGGGATGGCTTAAATCAACACAAGGCCATCTGGGGGTGCCTTGTTCTGCAGGAGAGAAACTGGATTGGTACACTCTTCCTGCCAAACTGACTTGGCCCGCACTGACAGATATCTGAGCTTTGTTGTCCCAGATCTCCACAGGAACCCCAAAGAGTATTGTGCTCTGCTGGAAAACCTCTTCTCGATCAACAGTTACAAGCGCAACATAAACTTGTGATAAAGTAGGTTGCCCCAAGCTTAATCGTAAAAGCTTACATTTCTCAAAGAAAGAACTGTGGCTCAGATGAACTATTTCAGTGAATGAGTAGGCAAGGCTGCTGATCTCTGGCAATTTGGCATACATGTATTTAAGCGAGGTATGTGCACCAGCTTTGGGGGGGGAAGTATCAAAATGGGGTGAAGCAGGAATATTTGTATGTTACTGGACTAGAAATGGGATGTTTCAAGGAACTCCCAGTGGTGACTGGGTCACTTAGGGTGTCCCTACAAATCATTGAAGTATGCTTTGTATTTGGGGGGTTGACTATGATGACATTTGAACAAAAATACTTGGTACCAGTTGCTGTGATAAAAGAAAGAGGAGATTGACAACTGAAACACCACTAAGATAAACACTTTCTTGGAAACTAAAGTTGTTGAACCCTGAGAAGGAGTGAGAGTGAGTTCATTGGATTCTGTGTAATCCCTAGCCACATGGTTAAGCATCAAGACTTAGCAAGAGGAAGCTAGTATGTTGCTTTTGAGATTGGATACATTCTAGAATTTTCTTGCATTTTCTTTTGGATCACTTCACTGAATCTTCATAACACTTAGGACTGACTGTGTGTGTGTGCGAATGTGGGATGGATAACTGACTATCTTGTATGGACTTTGACTGGGTAGGTCACAGTAGAGTTCTGGACTTACTTTCTCCTCACTGTTGCTGTTTTATGCTTTTATTATTACTATTATTAGTTTTAATACCTCTTGCTGGCTGTTATTTGCAAATCTCTTTTTTTTTTCCTTGCAGTGAGTGTTGGTGAATGTTTCAGAGTGCTGAATGTGTAGAACTCTGATTTGGGCAAGCCTGAGTACGGACTGGAGGCACTGAAGAGACATATTGCACCCCCACTACATCTTTCCCCTGTGTGTGGCTCCTAGGAGAAGTAGAAAAAAGGAGTTTGGCAAGAGCTTTGCCTACTAACTGAAGTTCACCACATTCTTAAAGTTGATGGCACTGTGCAGTGCCCTCCATCCCAGGTCACAGCTCTTTATTTTCCATAGTGTAACCCCCCCCCCCCAAGGCTGCTGCTTCTCTCCGTATCTGGAAACATACAGATGCCTACATGTACTTTCAGCAACCCAAGAACAAATTGGTTCAGGCCACCTCCGTATCATCTCAGAATGGGTTGGTCCCAATTTCTCTGGATACAAATCAGTTTGATGATATTTGCATGCCCCCTAATGTGAACATTATAGAAGCCATAGGCGGCTTTTGATGTGTTAAACATTTTTGGTTTCATTTTATATCTGCTTATGCTTTTAAAAAGAAAAAAAAATCTAGCCTTGGACTAACTTTTCTAGATAATCAAATCTAGAAAAGAGGAACACCACATTGCTTAATTTGTGGTTTCCTGAATGAAAGGACGGAAGATGGCACTTTTGCATGAATAAAGTAGCCAGAATGTAAGTGGAAGAAGTAACTGTTCCATCCAGAGTTTGAAAAAGTTACATTTTTGGACCTCAGCTCCTAGAAGCCCATGGGAGTTGCCATTCCTTGGGAACTTTTCTACGCTTCTGGGTGGATAATCAAACTGCGTAGCTTGACGTGGGTCTCTTTCTCTGCAGCAGCTATTTCATAAGGAACTTCATGAAATTCCTGATGTATGAGAACAAGAGTCAAATGGATTCTGCCTGCCTGAGCAGAGTTTCTGAGAGGATGGGGGTAGAATTTGAGCAAAGCATTTTCAGACCCCCCCAAAACACCTCTCTACTCCATGCTGCAGAGCTGTGCCTAAGGCCAGACTTTGCCAGAACAATTCCATAACCTCAGGCAAGGGTGAAATAAGCTAGTGTAGACATTCAGTTCACATGTTTCTCCTGATAGACCAAAGATATCATAAAATATAGGTTATTAATAACTACATTTTATACTGAGAAAGATCACTTGTCCTCCTTTCTTAGTATTACTTACTTTGATTGGTAGTTACCCTGCAGGAAAAGAGAATTCTTTTCCACCCTGCTAACTTTAGATTCATCAAGGTTTTCCTGTTACGGAATTGTTCTAGCTAGTGTATTTATCTGTCCCTGAAACTTGGCTATGCATTCAAAGATATTTGAAACCTGCTATTTCCTGTCATAGTAGCAAGTGAAACTCTTTTATGCTCTTAATTTACTTGCTTACTCAAACTTACTTTATTTTTCTACATTCTTGTGTTGCCAAATAAAACTGAGAAAGATGAACTCAAATTTATTGAGATCCTTTTACAAGCTTAGGCAACATTTACATTTTTTCCCCAATGTCTGTCTGTCTCTCACCTACATGGCAGCCTGTTACAAAAAAGAACTGGGATCCTACAGCTTTAATAGTTGGGTAGAAGAGGGAATTTAAGCAGCAGAAGGGTTTCACAACAAGCTATCCTTACTGAAATTTCTTCTTCTGCACAAACATTAAAGATAGCAAGAGCCCTGCCCCCTTATGCAGCAAGCTGCACTTGTTGACAATTCCTTCTCCTACATAAATATTACAGGCATAAGAACACTGTCCTCTTTTGTGCCTGAACAGGCTCACCTATCTTTTATTTCCTCTCACTGCAGAACACAGGAATAGGAGAGAAGAATGTTACTAAGGTAATACATGCCCTTAATGTGAACAGGATAAAAGTCACAAGAGGCTTTTGGTGAATTAAACATTTTTGGTTTCATTTTATAGCTGATTATGCTTTGAAAAAGAAAATTCCTCTAGCCTTGGAATAACTTGGTTACCATCATATCCTTTGGGTCATAGTCAGAAAAGAAAAGAAAAATTACATTGCTTAACCTTCTAGCAGAATGTCACTAATTCTAGTAGAATGTTATATTAGTAACATTAGTAACTCTACTAATGTTGGTGATGGGGGTTTGTGTTCTTTTTGGATAAGCAAACTGCAAAGCTTGGTAAGTAGGGGCTATAATTTGTTAGAATAGGTGTTTCCTGTATACCACAGTGGAACAACCATACTTACATTTTGAGAACACACTCACAAACATACATGTTATGGAAAAGCTGTTCTCTCTGTTGCTCTTGAAACTTCCTTTGGCTTTCTGGCACAGAATTATTACATTCAGTGTTAAATAGAGATTTGATTGTCATTTGGTTGGGAAGTTGAGAAATACTAGAAACCACCACTACATTCTGTTCTGCCAGACATAGAAAGCAGTGGCTGAAACCCTGTTGCACAGTTCTGTGTGTGCAATGGCAATGACATCATCAGTAGGCTTCCTTTGGCTATTTCAGAGTGCAAGCAACTTGGATGCGTTGTGCATGAGCCACATGCACTCTCCCAATCACCTTTAATGAGGTAGAGATTAGTGTTTTGCCTTTAATCAGTGATGATTTGCCACTAGTTTGGAGACCAAGGAGCCTAAAATGATTGTTGTATGTAAGGAAGGGGATCACTATGGCCAAAACCAGTTGCAAGCATGTTTGATAATCACTTGACGACCGCGGCATATGATTTTGTGCATGTAAATGGACCATCTCAGTTCAAAACACTCAAGTTGAGCTTTTGTTCAGTTCAATGCTCAACCCATGTATTTTGAACCAAGGTGGTGTATGCTAAAGATCCAATCCTGAGCTGTGGCTATAGTGGCCACTTGAAAAGGAGGAAAGGACTTGTCATCCAAGCTGCTACTGCTGAAATGACCTCTTCCACACAAGTATAAAAGCTACAGATGTCCTGACCTCATTTTCATATGGTCACCCTAGTTGTGTCTCTCTCGCATGTGCTGTTGCATTCAGAAGCATGGCTGAAGACAACACACGACAGGGCTCTGTTTGTGGCAGAGCTCCCCAAAGTTAGGTCATTTCCCTCTGTGTTCTGGTGGCAAATGAGCAGATTCTTTTCAAAGATTTACTTGACTCTGTTCTGTCTTAATGTTATTTATTAGCATTTAGTTTTGCTTTGTTATGGTCTTGCTGCTGCTTTAAACAGTTTAGTTTACTTTAATGATCAGCTTCTGTTTTCATGTTTGTAAACCACATGGAGTGATTTCCTTTTCTAGGCAAACAGCATACCAGCTTTTAAAAAGTGAAGGAACACTTTGCCCTCTCTGGGGAGTCACTTTGTATATTCAGTGCTGATAACCAAAGTGAAATGCATTGACCAGATTGGCATTTTGATTCTGACAACAACAACTTGTGAGTTCTCTTGCATTGCTTTTGCTATTCAAGACACATTTCTGAGTCATCTGAAATTATTCTCTTCTTTCATAGGACACTTGTAGTGTCATATATAAAGACTGTATAATTACATCTAAAGACCTACCAAATATCACTGTTACCCATTTGGGGAGGATGAGATGTAAAAGGTTTCCAGAACCTTGATTTGGTCTATAAGAAGGTCGCTCTGAAGGCACTGTATTTTAGGAGATCTGGAAGAACTGCTCCTATTTCTCAGTGGAGATTTATTCATTTTTAGAGCGTAAAATCATCTTGTGACTACCTACCATACAGTCTACCTTTCTCCAACGTGTACAAGTACATTGATCAACTACAGTGAAAAAAATATGTTCATGCACACAATTGCATCAAGATCCTTTCAGTTTTAGTTGTATATGTATGTGTTTCTATACACTTATTTGCACATGCATGCTTACAATCTTAAGCATTACAAAATCTGTGTAAGAGGTCTTAGTATAGACCTTGTGCCATAGTGCCTCTCTCTCTCTCTGACTGATTTTCAAAAAAGGTAATTAAAGAATTTGGTTGTGCCTATGAGGAAGTACAGGGATCAGCAGATCTGGAGCATGGACAGAAATATCCCTCATGGATCTTTAGACCTGGTGTGCTGGTATTCTCTGACATTACCAAGCCACCTTTCTATCATTTGCCATCTGGACTATATATTTCAGTCAGTCAGTCGGATCCAGACCAAACACACCATGAACAAAAGGCCCTGAGATCCACCAGAGGCACCTCACTGCCATTGCCCCTCCCTTTACAATCCACCTCACATCATGATGTTGCCAAGCCCACCAGACCCGCTTTTCAGTAGCCAAAGGTGGCGGCAGGGCAAGTAGAAGAAAAGAATAGTAAGGAGTACTTCCCTGCTCTCTTCCTCCAGCACAAACTCATTAAGCACTTCTCTCAAATAGCAAAGTACTGGTTTCACAGCATGATACAGTTACAAGGAATTAAACTCACAACTATCATCTCTCCGTACAAAAAAAAGCATATCTGTTTTTTCTATTTTTTTTAAAAAAAAGGCCGAATGTTACTTTGAAAGCAACAGCTACTGTAATGACTTTGATTATAACAACACAAAGCTCTGGAGTTAAGAGGAGAGAAAGAAGGTATTTAAACAGCATCATTAAGGATATCATTAAAAAGCTAGCTATTAGTGAGCAGGTGCAAAATTGTTAAATTGATGCTAATGACAGCAACAGTGAACGTTACCACCTCTCTAACTAAGATACTTGCACTGTGTGTGCTGTTTGAGAAGTTGGGGTTTATACTGTGCACATGAAAGAGAATCGGCATTGATGATAGGAGAACTACTGTTTTACTGGAAAGATTATAAATTGAAGCCAAGGAAGCATTTCTCTCTGGAACAGTAGAAGCCTTTCTTTCTGTGAGAAAAGGAGGAAACATACACCACAAGATCTGACATATCATTAAGACGCAGCATCACTCCTCATATTTTAGCTTCAAGCTAATTGCTATCCTGACTTTTTCTTAATCCTTTTAAGATCCTATCCAATTAAAAGCAGATGGCAAATATGTTCTTAGAGGAATACAGAGAATATTAAGCAAGAATTGTTCAACATGGTGCCTTGAAGAAATGTATGTTTGCTTTCTAAGAATACGTCCTATTACGTTACCCCATTCTTGGGTATAATATTCCCTTGCTGCGAGAAAGGCATATTTTTGTTTAATTGAGTAAAATGTAACTATTTTATATTGTAATTTGCTTCATTTCATCTCAAAATATTCAAGAAAGCCAACCATAAAAATCATAAAATATTGAAACTGATAAACAGGGCTGATGTTATCCTCTGTCCGCAAATACACTTATTCCATTGAATCAGGATCTCATGACTGTAGAATCTCAAAGATATCAAGATGTAAAGTCTGGCTTTAATAATGGCTTCAAAATTATTAGCTTCTTGACATTTCATGAGCATAAAGAATGGAAAGCACAAACCAGCCAGAAGCAGTCTCAGTGATTTTAATGGGAAGGTTAAGTGTGAGCTTAGCTCTCATTATTTTGTTTCCTTTGTGATGGAAGAATTCCTTTCTACTTTCACACATGGCTGATGATAAGAGACATGGAGTAGCAACCAATTTGCCTGATGAGTTGAAGTGGGAGACAGTATCTGATAAACTTCCTCCTCAGTGGCAGAACACTATCCCCATGACAGGAGAACTCCCTGTGTAATCACTGATTTATGAAACCCATTCCAACTAGCAAGGCTACCACTCTGAGTTGTTAATGTTATCACATGATCCATATGGTCATTGTGAAATGAATCATTGTGTAACTGATTGTGGTGGTGTTATTGTTTTTCTCCACAGAAACAGAGATTAGACTGATTAAGTGAACATTTCCCCTGTTGGGAATACTGCCACTCCCTCTGCTATGTATATTTGTACACGTCAGTGTCTAGAAATCCTCAATACAGAGGTAACTTTAGCTCCGTTTGGTTGTTAGAATTCCTGGTTTCATCGACATGTCTAGACAGGATTGCCTAAGCCCATCCCCTCTGCTGTTACTTTGTTCACACACCAACAAAGGAGTATGAGGAAGGGAAGTTCCTTTTCTCATGCAGGCTTGCATGTAGATGCAGAGTTCCACATTTTCCAAGGAATTCCCAAGACTGAGCCAGATCATAATCATGATCATGACCAGCTATCAAGTCAATTCTGACATATGGCTAACCTTTCCAGGGTTTTCTAGGTACAGAGGATTCAGAAGCAGTTTATCATTCCCTTTTCCTCAGGGTGAACAAGAGATTGTGCATCTTGACCAAGGCTATCTAGGATGGCTCTTCTCCCCAGAGGCACAGTGGGAAATCAAACTCCTAATCTCTGGCTCCACTGCCGGACACCTAATTCACTGAGCTATCCAGACGACAGAACTCAGGGACTTAATTCTTCATCTCTTTTATCTTACTTGCCCTCCCCCATCCCAGTGTATTGAAGAACAATATCCAAGTTATGGTTGGGAACTGCAAAATCAGAGGGTTTTTTAAATTATTATTTTCAACTCTAATTCATGTATCACACATTGATTTATTTCACTCTCAGATTATTTTCGGTTTTTGTTTTAGATGAAATCCAGTGATGACCTAGGTCTATGTGAAATCCTCTGTGGGAAATGTGAATACTTGGTCTTTCTTTGAAATCCCTTATATTCAATCTGAAGAGCTCCCAGGCTTGCTTCAGATTATGTCACTTGAGGCAAAATACCTGGGCCTGGTAATAAAAGGATACAGAGTACCCTCACTTCCCAACAGCCATGCTATTCTGAGGTCTAAGCCATCACTAGGCTGATTCATTTTCCACCCTAGTTTTCTATTTTGCTTTCACAAGTGACACTTGCCTCCCTTGGATACTAACCAGGCTTAATTCTCTGTTTTTTTCTGCATTGATGTTTTGACTTCTTGTGTTGGCAAAATTAAAGAAGATAAAGGAAATAAAGAGAGAGAGAGAGGTGGGAAAAATATTGTGACACTTTGACAACTAAGAGAAATAAATCCTCTTCCCTCACTCTTTTTTCTTTGCATTTCCCCCTTTGGGAAGTTCATAATGGAGTGCACATCCTGTTTGCACTCACCACCTGGCTTCACTTCTAAGGGGAGTAATTTGCTAGTGACTTCAGTTCTCCACAAGACATACAAAATACACAAGGCTAGAAAAAGAACTGAGTAAAATGTCAAAGCTTCCCACCTCTGTGTTCGGTGCTTTTTCATATCATGCCTGAATTACAAGGTAGTTGAATAAAGAGATGGCTAACAGCATTTCAGAAAAAGATACAAAATAACAGAGAAATTTAACAAACAGGATGGAGAACGTCTTACCATAACAACCGCTTGTCCCCGGTCCGTTTATGCCAGACCCAGTAAATCCTGGACTGCAGTAGCAACCTGGGATTGCATTACGAACTTCACATTTTGCATGCTCATTGCACGGAACGGTGCAGTTCTGTGAGGCACAACTCAGGTCCAGTAGTGTGGAAGTAAACACTAAACAGAATTAAAAAAAAAATGTCAGCTTTGTATACATCAGTATACGCCTATACTCTAAACACAATTTTGTGTAAACATTGAGAGATCCTATTTTGTAAGGGAATTATGAGGACAGGCTTCTTCTCTAAAATGGCATTACAAGTCCAGACCTCATCTACGTATATACATGTTTAAGCTCATTTATATATGATCATTAAGACTGTGAACCAGTGCTGGATTCCAACACTGCTGGTTAGGGGGCAATTTCCCACTGCAGCCCCTTGTTTACCATTAAAACCAGAGCTGGAAAATCCTCTGGAATCAGTTTTTGGCCTGTGTGATATGTGGGGAGTTGGAGTGAGGGAGAGAAGAGGAGGAGAAAGTGGCAACCACCACCAGAGCCCTGGAATTAGCTGTGGGGTTTTCGATATATGAAACTAGGTTGAAGCAGCAGCTATAAAATATATCCTGGAAACACGGATAATGATGAGAGAGAGAGAGAGATTCAAATAAGATACAAGGATTCCTGATGTTTCCGTAAACTTGGCCAAACACCGTATATGATAGAAGAGGCAAATAAACATGTGGATTTCCACTTAACAAACACTTCAAAATAGCCTTTTAAATATAATCCATGCAGCATTGTGGCATATGGAAGGGGACACTTTGGTGCTTTAACAACATTGTTTTTGGACTCTTATCATTTTCGCAAGACTGTGTGGTAGGCTAGAGATAAAACGAGCTGATACACTTTTTTGGGGGGGGGGAATGTTGTAATGGACTGCACGTGGGGTTTCAAATTCTCCCTAGATTTGTGACAAAAGGTTGCTTTTCAAAATACTTCAACTATGCCATTCTCTTATGTTCTGTAGATTTTATAGATTACTACATTATGATATTTCAACAAGATACAATATATTACTACATTATGATATTGAATTACCATTTTGTGTAAGCCACTACCTTATAAATGAAGAATCACAAATAACCTTTACTGAATATATCACCATGTTAAGTATATTAACACAAAGGGGGAAAGGGAACTATGTGCAATCTGAAGCATTGTCACCCTCTTCATTCGGTGGAGCTTAGTCTCTAGTAAGAGTTGTTAGGGTGGCAACCCAAACTTCAGAAAAGAATAAGTTAAGACCAATTTTTCTATTTATTGAATGCACCTGCATATCACTCTTTTGGATCATCGTCTTTGCATTCCAAGGCTAAGATTAATTACTGCAGGAAAAACAGAGGCTGCTTCCTATGAATAATAATGACCAAAAACAGTTTAAAGGTTAGGATTAAACAACTTTGTAAATATATAATTCTGTTCTGTTCTTTTCCTCTATTGCAGCATGTATTATTAATATGTTTCTTTCCTACAGAGAACTTCTTAAGATTCTTTTTTTAAAAAATCTGGCTGTTTGTGTGATATGCTTTGGTTTGACAAATTGGGTAACATTATATAGCAGTGTTTCACTACAATAGCATATTTATCTTCTCAAGGCACAACATTCATTTAAGGCAGTGGGATACTTGCCATGAGGCTCAGTGAAAATTTACATGCCCATCTCCGCCACCTATTTGGAGTTTTTCTGCTTCAAATGGGCTTCTCAGATCCAGAGACTGCCATAACTGGACACCGGACTGCCATTACTGGAAATCAGAATAACCTCCAAAAATTCTCTGTCTGTCCTTTTCCTGAGACCTGACCACCACATTTTCCCCAGTTGCATATCAGTCTTCTTAACTCTAATCCAGAAAGCAAATTCACTTACCTAGGAGCAGCAGAAGTTTCGTGGGTGGTGTTTCTATCAAATTCTCGTTCTCGAGTCCTTTCATGATGGCAGTCAAAGTGGTCCTACTTGAGAGGGTGCGATCAGGTGCAAAATGTCTACACATGCCTACTAGAAAGGTGAAATCCCACCAAAGCTGCTGCTCTTATGCTATCATTTGTCCTTAGATAAAGGGTTCCAAATCCTTTAAGGGGAGGATAAAGGAGGTGCAGATGGTGATTAGAAAATCAGCTGGGAGGTAAAAGAAAGAAAAACTACAGAGAGGTTGATAAAGCTAACAAAGGAACGTGAGTGGGGGAAGGATCTGAGCAGGAGATATACATGAGCACTGAATTTGAGCAGATGAGTTGTTAAGGACCACATTGAGCTCAGAAGGGAGACACAGGAAAGAGAGACAGGGGAGTTGGGGGGGGGACCATGAATCTATCCTGCTCTTGGAAGGTCACCTCAGTCTCAGGAAGCTGTGAGAAAGAGGCTAAGGACAGGAAAGAATCTTAAGCAGAGGCACAAGAGTTGTAAACTTCCTACGGCCCTTGCCTGAGGGTGGTGGTTGAGCACATCAGAGCTCTAGCATCCCAGTAGGATTCGGGGAATTGGTGTTTGCTTCTGTTTTGTTGACTGCTTTTCAGGATGTCCCAGCTGCTGTCTGAAGTTCTGTCACTTTAAGAGCAGAAGCATGAGAATGAGCTACAGGAAATCCACTGAGATTTCTTTTGTGTGGAAAACAAAGATATAAAGCCTTAGGAGGAAGAAGGCAGGAAGCTGAATGTGAGGCAAGGAATGTCAGGGCCAGCAAGAAAGTGAGGGAGGTACATTTGACAGTTGAGACCCTGAAGAGTGTGATGTAATATTAATTAGAAGACAAAAAGTATGGCAAAGGGTCCTTGCTTTTTATGAGGGGTGAGACAAATATTCCACTAGAAGTAGCAGATTGTGGAGAAAAGAACGCACGTACGGACATATATATCCTGTGTAGGTGGATCCAGAATATATTTTATTCCCTGTTGTGGGTTATTTGGAATAAGATTTTTTTTAAAAAGAGTTCCCTATAAATCTTTTGTTAAACACAGTACACTCCTATCCATGTGTACTCAGAAGCGAGTCAGCATCATAACTCAGGCCTGCCAGCTCTACTTACATGTCAAGAATTTCCCCACTAAATTTGTGAAAGACAGGAGCACAGGAGGGCAAGGGGAGCCGGAAGCTTGCCCTTCTTGTTGGAAAGCATGCTGCTGAAAGCTGTGTAAAGCAGAAACATCCTTAAAATTATAGAATCCAGGCGTAGTTTCTCTATCGCTTCACGTGGATTCCTGCCAATGCCCCAAAGCAAGACAGATATACTGCTTTCCTTCCCGCTGCATTTCTAAAATGTAAACATGTCCAAGGGCTTCCTAGTTCTGTTGTGTACCAGATTCTACAATTTGGACTGGGTTTCTATCTGATTCAGGTTGCTTTAGACCTTGTGGACTCAAGACCAGTTAGAAATCCAAAAATTGAAATTCATCAGTGATTTGCTTTGGGAAACAAAAATGCGCCAAATGTTTTTTTTCTTTTTCACATCAGTGAAGGACATTTGAAAATGTGGTTGCACTCTCAAGTGTGGCTTAACCTTGACAAACTCAAATGGATCGGCTAGGAAGGTTTGTGCAAGCCACCATTAAAGGTTGCCTTGATGAGTCTAAAATGTTCTAGCAGTGTCCTGCCGAAGTGTGCATATTTCCTATGTGCCAGGATTTATGTTTGTATATGTAACTTGCACCCAGAAAGGACAGATAGAGACTCAAAAGAAAAAAGTGAAGACGGAGTGAAATCAATACGAATCCTGACTTTTAAAGTAAGTATTAAAAAGGGAAGATTTGAGGTGATGTTAGGAGGATAAGGGATGCACTACTGCCTGAGAGAACTACTTCTAAAACAGTATCAATACTGTCTAGCATAGGAACACCTTAAAAGAAACAACAAATATAAAAGCTAAGGAAGGGTGAGACTAGATTGGGAAAATATTGTTGTTTTGAAGGTTGGATAGTGGTCAGTTGAATTAAGAAGAAACAAAGTTATAAGCACAAAACTGCCATAAAAGTTTTCTAGGTGTAAAGTAGTTAAAATTGTATTTTTAAAAAATTATTCCCTCCTTCTGGTGGTACTCTGGGTCTGGGCAGCTTGCCCAGGGCAAGATGTGTAACCCCCCTCAGCAGCACACACTCTGGGTGGTTCTCAGCTGGCCCCTCAGTGGAGATTTGAATTTGTGGCAGCCATTATTCCTACCCATGGAGCTAACCCCAACAAAACTATTTCAAAAATATTCATGCTCCTTATAGAGAACTGGGGTGGGTGGGAAACCTGAGAGGGAGAGGAAGAAAACTGATTCACCATCTTCCTCCCACTGAGCCATATGATTGAGGAATGCTGCTGAGATTCTTGCATTGAGATGAGACTAGAAGACAAAACCGTTCCACTGGATTCCACTGGGTGGAAACTCATCAGAGGGAGATCCAACCTGGAAATAAGGAGGAATTCCCTGATGGTGAGAACCATTAAGCACTGGAACAGCTTGCCTCCCAATGTTGTGGGTGCCCCATCATTGGGGGTTTTCAAGAAAAGATTGGACAGCCATCTGTCCGGGATGGTATGAGGTCTCCTGCCTTGGGCAGGGGGGTTGGACTAGGAGACCTCCAAGGTCCCTTCCAACCCTACGACGATTCTATGATTGGGCTGGATCATCCTAAGCAGGGTCACTTTGAAGTGCAGTGTGGCTTTGAAAGAAGAATCCACACTGCATCTCAGGCAATTCTTGTTAGCCCTTTGACCCATTAAAAGGAAAGGAAAAAGAAATGAAAAAATAATAACAAAAATCCTCATTGTCTCCTTCTTTCTGCTCATCCCTTGGGTCTACCTTAGTGCTGCCCCCCTCCCTCTATGGAAGCTGTCGATTCTGATGGCCACAGGGAACCACAGACAGAGGGGCATCACCTTCATCTGGCCTTTTTTTTTCAGTAGCCCCACCCAGATTCCCTGCTTTCTCTCACTTCCTTAAAGCCTCTGTCCTAAAGTGTCAGGAACCTCAGCTGCCAGAGCTCCTTTGGGTAGATCACAGGATGACCCTTGATAGCCGGTTTCTCTTATCTCTTCTCTGCTCCATTTCCACCCATCCTGCAGCATACTTGAAATATTTTTTCCTAAGGATGTGCATTCAGATTGAGAAATATTCAGAATTCATGAATAATGACATATTTGGATAGTTGAGAAAATGTATACAAATCTGAATTTGATCGTTCTGAATATCTGTAATAATGATTCCTAATATTCAGAGTCTCATTTACTCATAGAGATTAGAAAGCTAAGGGCTAGGTTTCTCCTTGCCAGATGAAGAGGTAGAACTGAAACCTATTTTTCAGGCATCCTGGAGTGATTCTTGAGAAATGAAACTTAAGGACACTCTGCCATCAAGGATAGTAAGGGGGCAGAGAACTCAGTGTCTCCTCATTGGTGTTGCCATGAGTTTCCCAAGGGAAGGGGCTGGGGTGAAAGCAAAACCTGTAAATGATGTCTGTCTGCACCAATGAAATCTAGAAGCAGGCACAGATGCCAGAAGGTATTATTTTCACATTGGTTCTTTCCAATTGAAAGATGGGCATAGCTGCTTATAAATCCCCTGGTTATTTGCTATTAGGATATTCTCTGGTGCAAGCCTGTGTACAGCAGTTTTCTCTGTCCTTTCCTGAACCCTCAACTTACATTTACATTCTCTACTTCTCTTGAATATTGTTTACTTAATACAGTTAGGAATAAGAGTTAGGATTTGTAGATTCATAGGTCAATATGAAGCAAGGGAATAAGTTTTTGTTATATATAACAGATCTGTGAAGTCAGCTTGAGCAGTAGCAATGCTACTGCTATTGTGGCCTAGGGAAGCATGGAGGTAGATGGTCACAGTGTAATACCAGATTTATATTGGGGTATCAGGCAACTTGTGCAAGGCATAGGTGATATATTTGACAAGTGACATATGGAATAGCCAGGATGCAAAACATGCCTATCTCTCCCTCACAGGACACTGGTATCAGGCACAGGGTAACATACAAGGGCAGGATATAGATGGGCCCTCTTGCATGTGGCTGTGATGGAGGGCAGCCATACAGCTCAGAATATTCAAGAGCTTCTGAGGGACATGCTGCAGCAGTGGAGTCTAGCTGTAAAAAGGCAAGGTCTGTTTGTTAGAGGTAATAGTCAAACATGGTGGCAGCACTGCAGGCTTGGAAGATGAAAGGGATGCAGTATATGGCCCACGCTCTCAATCTAATAGTTTGGGGTGCACTATCCTGATCCAGGCTGGGGAAATTTGGCCATCTAGTCACTGCTGTAGTTTTTTGGACTTGATTTGGACTTCATCCAATTCAATTCAGACCCAATCCAGACCAATAAAAATATATTCTGGATTTGCCAAATCAGTAGGGTTGTGCAGTCCTGTTAAAATGGTTCTTTCCCTGCTTTTGACTTTGTTTCCATCCCTTGCCTTTGATGTGGTCTACAGTCTATGAAATTTAGGTTTAATAACAAATGTTAGTCTTTCTGGTGCCACAGGACTTGCTGTTGCTTTTATATACATAGATGTTAGGGCTGTTCATCAGATTTGGACAGATCCTAAATTCTGGACCAAATCAGGTCCAAATTCTCTCTCATTCATTCATTCATTCATTCATTCATGTGCACTGGTATTCCACTTTTCTGCCAGGTGGTGGGATTCGAGGCAGTAGTTCTGAGAGGATAGTTCTGAGGTGGTTTATGGCCAGGTAAAGCGAACCATATTTACAAATGGAAATACAAAAGTGAAGCACAAATTGAATTCAGTGACGCACAAAAAATTTCAGCCACTTTCTTTTCTTTTCTTTTTCTGATAGAAAAAAAAGGGAGAGCTAATTTTAAAGTATGAAAACCAATGATGGTAGGTGTCCAAAATTTACCACGTTTGCTCCCCTAGCCCAATGTTTAGTTATCTGGCTGTGGAGTCAAAAATTGGGAGTTTGATTTGCCCACTGTGCCTCCAGCAGGTAGAGCCAACCTGTGTGGCCTTGGGCAAGCTGCACAATCCCAGAGCATCCCCAAAAGAAGGGAATGGTAAATCACTTCTGAGTATTCTCTACCCTGAAAAAGGTTGATATAAGTCAGTGATGGCACATGATAATTATAATTAAGTCTATCATGTATCTAGACCTATTATTATTAGTTTTATTCATGTATCCCAGTGCAAAATCTAAATAAACAAGTATTATTTTTTAAAAATACAGCCATTTTGTCTTTCTATTGCAGGCCAAGGGGACGCTTAGAAATCAACTTGGATCTGGGAAATAATTGTTCTGGACCAAACTGGGGTACATTTTAAATACATAAATTGGCCTCCAAATCAGAGTGGAGGACCTGTGAACAAATTAGAAAGCAGAGAGGAAAAAATGTCAGATTTTGTGGCACTATAATAACATTAATTTTGGCATGAGCTTTTGTGAACTATAGACCACTTCATCAGACATGTGATGTGTTATCCAGAATTTCCAGTAAATATACAATACACATTTTTGGGTGGTGGTAATTTAAAATTCTAGACATTGAATTAAGAGATAAGTTAAATGCAGGAAGTACTGGTATGACCATGACAATATTATGAACACATTCATAAAACTAAAGGTCTGCCTCATGATATTCCCATGTTGCATTATAGACCCCAATCTTACTAGGAAACTGACTCTTTTGTTTCAATTTACTCTTGCTCATGAATAGGTCAGCACATGTTTTCTGCTTCATTTCAGCCCTACTTTTTGTAGACTTAGGAAAAGAAGGAACCAATATAAGAAGCTCACTGGTGAAAATGAGAGAGGAGGACAAAAAAAGAGAGAAGATCTTGATGAGAAGCTTAGATGAGCTGAGAAGGTACGAGTGAAAGGTGAAAAAGCAGAGAGAAGCAGGAAAGGGGTCAGCTCATAAAACCAAGGATAATATGAGAAGCTTACATCAGATGAAGCAGGCAACAGAGTGTTAGCCGAGATGACAATTTGGGAATGTCAGAGCACTATCTTAATGGAGGATTATTTTTCACAACAGATTAGTGGCAAAACTGAATGTTGAGGGTATCAGCTAGAGCTGGAAGAAAATGAGGTTGCAGTAATCAAGGATGAAGAGGATGACGGACTTGACAAGTTTCATATTTTTGTGGGGAGAATGAAGAGGAAATGAAAGATTTTAGAGACATTTGGGAGATAATACCACCTGGATTTAGTGATAGCATCTACCAGTATATAGGGATAAAGAGTAGAGTGACACATGAGAAGAAACCATGGATCATGGAAGAAAATGCTTTCAAAATCTGCCATATTGCCAAGGTTTTCTTATTGCTCTAAAATCTCAGGAGTGACTGGTGGGAAAGAAAATCTCTACTGAGTCAAAATATGAAAACTTTAGACTATTGTATATATAATATTAGAAGAGGGGAAGAATACGGCAATTGCTTTGAATCATGTGATCTTGTGAAGCAGCATTAAAGCTAATTGTACTGTCGAAAAAGACAGAGATGACTACATTGCAAGTCACAGTGGCAAATTATGTAAATACCAAAAAGAGCAAAGTAAAAATTGTGTATTACTATACTATTTTCTTGTAAAAAGGCCTGTGTTCTATCTGCTTAAACATATTAGCTATACTATGTGAGTTTGTAAGTCTTCACGAAAACCAACTGATATTGACAAAAGTGCATCCCACACAGTTCTCAAATATTCCCAGGTGTGTCTTGCTAGGTTATTATGATGTGTAACCAAAAGATAATCCACTTATATAAAAACCCAAAATGAGATGAGTGAGTTTAATCTAGATTAATCAGGATAAAACAGAAAAACCCAAAATGACATGAGTGAGTTTAGTCTAGATTAATCAGGATGAATTTCCAATCTTATGTCATGATACTCCTTGGTGTAAATCAGTAGACACTCATAAGCTGTGTTAAGGCATTGTAGTCCATAACTGTGGGGAAGGGGCGACAGCCCCCCCTTCGCATTCTCGGGAAAGGTATGAATAGGAGTTTTATCATATTTGGGTGGATGCACTTTCAGATCTCTACATGTTCAGATGCTCTGTTGTAAACATAGTCAGCTGAACATGATTTGAATTCCCATTCAGACCATCCAGCAACTCAGGGAGCTGGGTAATGGAGTCGGGCTGGAGCAAATGCCCCTTCTTCTTTCTCTGTGTACAATACATAATGCTTACACATTGCAGACAAATGGGGAGAGAGAGATAGCTCCAGGCGTCCAGCTACGAAAATTTCTCAGTTGGGATTGCAAGCCACTAGGACAATGTGTCTTATAACTTCTGCACTTGTTTCCCACATGCTTGGCCCCTGCTTTGGATTCTTGAACTGTGCTTGTCTCCTGGACTGTTGAGACTGTGCCTTTGGATCCTCCTTGTGGATTGTGGAAGAGACTGACTTGGCTTTGATTTTGGACTGATGTTGAGCTGTGGCTTTGGATCTTCCACCTCTAGGTGCCTGCTCTGGTGAGTACTTCAATACCTATCCCCTTGCCTTTTCCTTGGTTTGATGTTTCTTTGTCTTGGAACCAGACCCAGTCTTGCCTAGCATAGAACAAGACATTAGCTGAGGAGAAGGAAAGTTCTGGTCTTGTGTTCCTTTGTGACTGTATAATGAAGCTATCATAAGCCAACAGTAGAAGAGGGGCCTAAGTTATGCCCCCAATTCTGTCTTTGTGTTTTATGCTTTGGATAAAGAGTGATGGAACTAATGTGGTTGCATTATCAATATTCTGAGCTGGTGTTTACAGAAACTCAGAGAAAAATAATCAAGAATTCAACTAAGTATCACTATATATTTTTTGTCAGTAATAAGGGTTTGCTTATTAGTAACATCTCCATGTTCGCACCAATGACCATGGATTGAGTACCATCCATTGTATATTAACAGTGCAGTACTCTGCAGGCTAGAATTTCTGTAGCTCTACACAGAGCAGGAGAACTGATTCTTTGCAGAATCTCATCCAACTCAACAGGACTTTGTTCACTAAACCAAAGCAGAGCTTGAAAGTAACCCATTATGTGCAACTCATTACTTTGGCAACACATAACTTTTCACAGTGACAAAGTGGAACGGACTTGCCTTGGGGACTGTAATGACCATGGATGTAAATTCATGTTTTTTTCAGTGGATGGAGAAATTTTATGTCTCTATGTTGCTCATTACTTCTTGCAAGGATGAGGGGAGGAAACATCACATGGGTGGTTCATTTCTTACATGTGGAGAAAGAGGAGATCTTGTAAAGATGACAAGATGGTGCTTTGGCTCCTCACATAAAAGACTGTGATGTAGGTGAGTAATTGAATTTTAGAAGACATCCCTGGGATGTGCAGAGTCACCAAAGCCTGCAGAAACACTTTCCACTTTAATCTCTTGAGCAGTCATTCTCAACCTTTTTTTTTTCCGGCCATGGCCATAAGGATAATATGAAAAAAATATGGGCCAAATCAGGACTGTATAAGTCACATAACAAACCTTATAAGGTGGTGTATGAAGACTTGTTTCCAGTCTGTGGTCCCCTTCAAATGTGCCAGGGGGCCCCAGGGGGGCATATGGCCCCTGCTGAGAATGGCTGCTCTAGAGTCTATGATGTCAGGCAGTGGCTTGGTAGTACATGAGAAAGATCCATAAGCAAAGACCTCTCCCATGGACTGTGCTCAAAGTAGCTGAAATTTCATATAGGGGGATCCCCTGCAATTCTTCCAATTTGGCAGTCAGCCCAACATGGATATAATTTTTAATTCTTGATGCTCATCTTGTTACTTTCCAGGAAAGGACCAGCTGGTGGATGGAGTTCTACAGTAGTTAGCTTATCTACCAAATTAACACTCAAAAGAATGCTGATCTATGCAATTTTAGCCAGTTTGGCACTTTGTGTGTTGCTCTGTAAACCCCATTCCATTTCTAATTGGACTGTACTTCAAGGCATGTAGGAAGGAAGTGCCAAGGAAAACTGTATTTTTAATGTGCTTTTAAAAGACATGATGGGTCTCTTGAGAGAACTGGTGAGCATGTTTATGTATTTTCCAATCTTTCCCCCAGTAAGGAAGAAAAATAACACATTAGTGATTGGGGAAGGGTGTGTGTTACTTTTACAGACAGGGTATTCGTAACTGACACGGCTTCTTGCTGGCCTAAGCAATGACTAACAGAACAAGTTACCTTTAAAAGGCAGTACTCCAAACCTTGTAGCAGTTCAGCAGTTTTATCCCAAGGATGCACACAAAGATCCATCCTAAAAGTGGTACTAACTTGTTCAACGCTTAAAATAAGTAGCCTGTTCCCCCCAGCACTAGCATGTCCTAAATCCGTGTCCTAAAGGATTTTGAGATGGGAACTTATGTCCAGCAAATGAGCACCAAAGTGCATTCCACGCATGGTTCAGTCCTGTGAACACGGAACGACATGCTTGCCAGTCCAGTTAGATCACGTACCTCTCCATCTGGAAATGATTCTTGGCTCCCTCTGCTGCCTTCTCTTCTGTTGCCTTGTTGTCTGTCTAATAAGTGCTTTTGGAAATGTAGGCAACCAGAACCTTATTCGGTACTGAATTTGCAGTTGGCTCAGCTGCAAATTTGTGGAGTGATGTGATATATTCTGTAATTTTTCTTCCCTAATAGTCTGTCACATTGCATTTGCCTTCTTGACCTCTACAACATATTGAGCTGATGTTTTCAGTGAACTATCGAAGAGGCCTCCATATTTTGTGCTTATGAGTTCCTCTGTGTTTTATTGTTGCCTGTCGACATAGTGCTTCTCTTGAAAAAAAAAATTAAAATCTTGCTGTTTCTTTTTAAAGGCATTGTTTACCCCATTGTTCCTCTCCTTGTTGGTTAAGTGACCCTTTGTCAGTAATATTTACCTTTGCCCCATTAATGGTGTAGTTCTGATCTTTCAAACAATGCAACAATTATCCCCATTTACTGGCACTTCCAGAAAAGTCTCTCGGTTTCAGAGATTTATCACTCAAGTTTTAAAAACCTCCTAGTTATTCTGCTAGATCAATTAAATCAACATCTACGTAAAAACAAAAAAAGAAGGAATGACTTCAATTTTTTTTAATACCAGTTGCTACAGCTTCCAATAACACAACACAGGGAGGATCAAAGACAGACCTGAAGAGACACGTACCCTGGTTCCCTGAAAATAAGACCTAACCTGAAAATAAGCCCTAGAATGATTTTTCAAGATGCTTGTAATATAAGCCCTACCCCAAAAATTAACCCTAGTTAAGTGAAAGCCCGCCCTCCACCACTGTACAGCAACCAGAAGAAGATGACATGACTGTATTTGAATAAATGTAGATTGTTGTACATGAAAAAAATAAAACATCCCCTGAAAATAAGCCCTACTGCTTTTTTTGGAGCAAAAATTAATATAAGACCCGGTCTTATTTTCGGGGAAACATGGTATAACCAGTGTGATACACTATTAAACTTTATGGATTAAATATCTTATTACTCTAGACAACGACTTTTCAAATATGTAGCACAACATATGCATGATCAGTTACAAGTAAATCTAATTCTGTTCATTAGACCTTTATTAGATCCTAAATAACCAGCTATAGGATTGCAGCCAAAATGTATAGACACTTCAGGCTTAATCATTTAACAGATTGCCCTGCTATTTCTGAAGACCCTACAAAGTATACATCCTAATTTTATGCTCTGAAATCTTTTTTTCCAAAGCTATTTTTACTGTGATATCAACACCACCAGCATATACCTCAGATATTCCATGGTGAGGGGGGCATCAAAGTGTCCCACAGGTCCAGGTGTACATGTAGGAGTTTAAATTTCTTCTTCTTTTTTAACATACAATCTTTATTAACTAAACCAAACCAACAAAGCAACTCCAAACTATTCCAACCACTAAGGGCTTCCTTTGGTGCACCCAAATCAGTCCATTTCTGGGCAGTCCTGGCATCCACAGATGTGGAGTGGCTATTTCACCTTCCCTTACAAGTCTCCAAAGGCTCAAAACGTGCCTCACTGCTGCCCGGTGCTTTGGGAGGAAGACTCTCATTCTCTGCACGGCCCACATCTCCGCTTCTATTTGTCGTCGGCAATTAAACTGTCTCTGCCTCCTCCACCTTCACAACTGTGTTGGGGCAGCTGCCGTAGAGGCAGGACCAACGGGACGTCGTTCGTCCCTTTTCTGTGTTTTGCTTCAGTCGGCCAGCGGAAACACAAGGCTTGCAGAACCTCTCCATTGAATCTGAAGTGTAGTGAAAACTCAGCATTAGCTACCCGACAGAAGAAGCCGGGAAATTCTAGAATGCAGCCAGTCTAATATGCAACGTTACACCCTCCCTGTACAATGCCTGAACACAAAATGGCTGCTGATGGGATGAATGGGTCCTTAAATGTCAGATCACTGTGGCTTTTCCCCCCTTTTCATTTAATATCCATCCCTTTATTTCAGGCACTGGAATTCTCTTTATGTGATAAAATATGAACTCAATGAGCACCAGGTCAAGAACTTATATCCTGACTACTAGCTTGCAGGGACAAATTTATAGATAACATAGGGGTATGTAAACAGTGGTTCCAGGGCTGCATGTGCCTCCCCTCATTGTTTTTGAAACCTCTGGATGTTGTCCTGTTGGGGGGAAAAACTCCCGTGGAAAACAATGTCGTATTTTAGTCCTAGAATTCTCTTGCAATGATGACTTTGCACTAAACAGCCAGATTCTCCCACTCAGTCCCAATCACAATAAAGTGAAACCAGAATTTTGCTCCCAGCCACAACCAGCTTTGATTTTGTGTGTCTCTATATTTTTCTTATTTAGGGAGCTGGTGTGCCCCCTGGTGGATCCTGGGGGTGGAAATTTGTCCCCTGGATGCTCTGAGACAGCTCGATCCTATTTTATCCCATACTCTTATTCAGGCTCAATATAATTTAACTCATCACAGTTACTACATTTTTTTGTCTGTTTTTATTGGCAACTAAGATCAAATGGACCTGGAGAGAAGGGCAAGATTACTGTGGGGAAATGTACTTCTGCCCACTCACTGGCCATTGATAGCCAACGGTCTTTTTCCAGGCACAATGTAAAATGCTGCTCCTGACATTAACCTTGAGACCAGACTATCTAAATAACCTCATTCTCCCATGTCAACCTGCCTGGAGTTGGAGATCTCAGTGGGAGGCCCTTCTCTCAATACATTGCGAACCAACTGATCCCCAGAATAGATCAAATAGTGGGACAAATCCTTGTGTCATTGCACCCTATGTGTATATGTGAGTCCTACTGAGTCTAGTGGGATTTACTCCTAAATGAGAGAGAGAGAGAGAGAGAGAGAAGATTGCAGTCTCAGCTTTGTAGAATGCAGAGATAAAATGTGGCTATAAAGCATATTCCTCTGTGTTTACCATGTATTTCGGAAGGCTGCAATTAATTTTTCTTGCCACTCTTGTTTCCGCCTCCCACAGTAAGACTGGAAAGGTTGATGGGTATGGCATATTTTTAAATGATGTGTCTTGTTTATGCTGCTTCCTTATGGTCCATTACTATAGGATTTGAGTGGAACCGTATGATTATAGTCTTAGGTTGTCATGCAAATAGACTAATTTTGTTCCATTTCACATTCCCTTCACTGTCCTTGTCAATAGGATGGCTAAATCTCACACCTTATTCTGTTTCTGATAGTCTTATAAGGCTGTCATCAGAGTGGATTAATCTTGTGCCAGTGTTGTCACAGAATTCTTTCTTCTAACAATGACTTATCATTGAATTTAAAGCCTAGGATACTTTATACACCGTCTGTAGCCTTATTTCTTTGACAAAAATTGTAATAAGAGCTAAAAATGGCACACAACTAATCTATTCTTATCAGGATATTTAAATTGTAATTTCATGGTCTTCCCTGAATACCTCATATAACTGAGAAATAATAAGAAGCGAAGCAATAATACGTCAGAAACGTCAGCTCTAAATCTCATTCTAAGGGGACTATTCACTCACTACATTGACCAGTCTATTGGGTGGGTGCAGCCAGTTCCATTAATATCAGTGGAAATATTCCTATTGACTCCAGTTCTAGATGAATTTCTTTACCCATTTAGCAGCACAATCCTATCCATCAAGGATGGGGAACCTCCAGCCTGCAAGTCCTTCAGGCCAATGGGGCTTTGTGCCTCCCTTTCTTTTAGCTATTGGCCAATTCCTAAAGTACACCTCAGCCAGCTCCCGAAGCTGTTGTTCCTCTGTGGGAAGGGGGAAAGACAAGACAAGCTGGTTGAATCCCAAACTTGGGAGAAACCCTGGCTTGCCCATTGTTGCTTGGAAACAGTTAGAAGCATCTGAAAAGACATATACTTCTGATTTTTAAAGCTATGCACATAAAGTTTTGATGTAGAGCTTCAATACAAGTTATGTGCAGACATTCCCCTATGTTAGTCACATACAGAACTAAATTGCCAGTGGGCTTGGGGCCACATATTTATGTCATGCCCTGCCCTACCCCCAAATATCCCATGCACCCAACAGTAACAAACACTTTCACAAGTTGTGTGTGAAGGTCAGCAGAGGACTCTGTTTGCACTTTCATCAGGAACTTTCCCTTCTCAGAGTTTATGAGAATAGAAACTCTGCAAGTACATTCATTCAAATGTATTTATACAATCCTTTTCAGACTATTATGCTCAAATGTCAAAGGTTTTGAGCATAATAGTCACACTTTCATTATACTTCTTTATTCTATGGCCATAGACCCCAAACAAGGACACTTCCCAATACTGAGAGCACTCAGTTGTGTCCTGTCCTCACCAATGATTTAGTCCTAGCTGCAAGCATGTGAACACCTCCATGTGGCTGTGTTTTAAAAGCATGCACTCCTGTAACCAAACTGTCTCTTTCACTGTTCTTAACTATTAGAGCCACTCTGGGTTGTTTTCAGGAAGAAAGGTGGGATAAACAAACAAACAAACAAACATTATTACTTTGTCCCATCAGCCCAGAATAAAGAGACAAGACAGGTGATAGGTTGAAAACTAGCACCACAACTTTATTGAATATTTAACTTGTAACTTCCCATCTCCTGCAGCGAGGGGAGCTGCTGTAGTGCAGAATCCTGGTTTGCAGCCAGGGTTACATCTGATCTCCATTCCAACCTTACACAGATAAGTCCCAAGCCACACAGATGTGCTGTCCTCAAGACAGTCCAGCCATGGCCTGCCACGTGTCAGACTACTTTCTTGGGCCACTGGCTAATAAACCTGATGACATTAGGTGGATGGCAGAGCCTCCCCCCCCCCCCCCGGCGTGCACATCTCTCATCCCAACACTGTAATCTTGGGATCTACAGCACCAGGACATGGATGGGCTAGCACCCACCTGGGTGCCCTTGGGAACTAACCCCCAAACGCCTCCCCTTCTGTACTACCCACCAGTGTGACCTATTTAATAATGACTAGCCCCAGATCTGCCCTCAATACCCGGGGGTAAAACAATAAGGGATTGGCAAAATACCTCCTGCATACCTTTTGTTCAACATGCCAATTGGGCAATGCAGGCCAAAAATTCCTTGTAAAGGTCCTTATAAAGGTATTGCCAACTAAATCTGAGAATATAAAATATGTCTTTGCCTGGGCAAAAAACTGATCCATCCAAGTGAAAGCTGATCTTGCGATTATTTCCCCCTTCTATATATTTTTATCACAAAAAGTAAGCCACAAGCCTTGCTTCAGACATTTTACATCAGAAATGCTAAGTTGGAATCAGAACTTAATTGGTAGTTCCAAATTCCACAGGTGGGTAAAATGCATTTAGTGACCTCAGGCTCCTCAATGTAGAGAGAGAGAGAGAGAGGGCAAATCTACATTGATCATTTGCATCGCTGTCTTCAGTGATGCAAATGAGAGTGATTCAGAACCATCTGACAGTCAAAATCACATGACAGCCATGTGGTTTTGAATCGCTGTATGCATTTCCACTGGCAGGGCTCCCCTGGCACAGTAGTCTGCATGTGCACATGCACATGTGTATGCTAAAATTTAATTTATCTTTTGTTAAAGGAGAACCTGGTGGTCTAGTGGGGTTTTTTTTGTGTCTGTGGAATCAGGCTCAAGAGAGACAGATGAGAAAATGGAGGGGGGTTGAATCCAAAATGGCATTTTCTCCTCTTGAAGGCCTCCATGAACAGCAGTTTTTGATTTAAGATGGTTATTGTAGGAGATGGGGTCTTCTAAACTCCAAATGACAAAAGCAGAAGTGAGTGTCCAAGCCTTTGTGGTTATTGTACCCCACCTCCATATTGAGAGCCATTTTAACCATTTCTGGGATGAAAATATTTTCCACACTTCCCCAGGGCCCATGAAAGTTGCCTACTCCTGCTACAGTTTATTCTTTGCTTTCCCAAACTGGATTGTATTGAAGGGAAAGAGTGTGATTTGGTTTTTGAGAATATCCTGACATCTTTTTATTTCATTCTAGATTGACAAGGTTTGATCAGGTTTGGGAAGAAGGACCTAAACGTCAAAAGCCTTTAAGATTTTGAAAAGAAGCCTCTTAGAATCCTACTTTTTGAAAGAAATTAGTGAAGTTCACAAGGACCCTTGAAAGAAGTTCGCAGCAAAGTAAGTGTTGGACCTGCAGGAGTATCACATATCACAGCGAAGCAGTTGAAGTCTTCTGTGTAACCCTGACGTTCTTTAGAAATGAAATAAGTCTAGTTTCTATTGAGATACATCAATTTGTACTTGCATTTGATGCAAGATATGTTGACAGAAATTCATGGATTGTGGGGAATCATAAGGGAAACTGAAACACACTTGTGCCTGCCTGCCCACTATCATCGGAGTATGTTCAGTATGGTTGCACAGATGCTTATGTGCATACTTTCAAACATATAGAAATTCCCTGTACGAAATCTGTACCTTCAAACTGTTGCACTTCTAGCTCACGTGCAGACTGAATACATGGACCATTTCCTGGCATTTTGAATCATGGATACAGAAGCACAATATCCCACATTCATCTTAGACTGACAAGGTTTGATCAGGTTTAAGAAGAATGACCTAAATGTCAAAAGCCTTTAAGATTTTGAAAAGAATCCTGTTAAGATGCCTACTTCACTAAAGGAAGTAATGAAGCTCATGCTGACACATGAAAGAAGTGGAAGAGAAGCTCAAAAGGGAAAATATGCTACCAACCAGACCTCTCTGTAAGTGTGACTGGAAATCTCTTCTATAATAGATGTTCGGTCTTTAAGGACAAGTGCTGGTCTTTGAATTTTTAAGCTTTGAGGTTTGAGGGACAAAGCTTATTGGGTTCTAAGGACATAGCTAAGAAGTATTTTGATAGTATGACAATGTTACTAATAGAAACATGATACTTCAGTTTCAAAGCAAAACAGTATGAATATTTAACTGTATATGTAAATGATGGACTTGATGGAGAATGAATAAATGAGGTTGCATAGCTTGAGATCTAGGGAGTGCATGTTTTAGAACTCCTCACACCTTCCTATAAAAAAAAAGTGCAAAAGAATATTTTTGAACAATTTCAATACCCTGTCATTTCTCCTGATGCAAATCATAAGCACAGAGACTCTGAGGAATGTGATTTTCCTTGTAAATACAATTGACTGCCAGGGAGATTTTAGGTCTTGCAAGGCCTCTTTTTGAAAGCCAGAAATGGCCTTCATTCACTTGCACTGAATATAATTTGCATTGGCAGGGGTCTTTGGTATGGTGTGTGTGTGTAGAGAGCTGTTGGAGGAGGTATGTGACCCCTCAGGGTCAGTGGGAGGGCATAATTTGTCCCAGGAATTTTGAAAAATGCCCACTGCTGGAATAGGACCAGAGTCTTAAAATGATTCTACCATCTTGTGACAGTTGGGCAGGGCAGAGCTACATTTGCCACAGGCGAAATGTCATCTTGTGGCAAAGACGGGACCAAGTCATATCCTTCTCAAAACAGGTTCTGTGCAGCGGTGGTGGATGATTGGTTATTATTAGTGGGATTACATTTTAGGGTCTGCCAACAAATGTAAAAATTGGTCTTGAAATATGGATTGTGGATTGCAAAAAGCTTTCCCACCTTCTCAAGGACCTTTGTTGTCCTCTCATGCTCCTCAGCTTGCTGCTTATCTGGGGCCAAACAGAATTTCCCTTCCCAATTTGATCCCCATTAATGGAAGGTAAATATTTTTGTTTTATACTGATTCTGCCTTGATGAGCCAAGGAAGCAGTCATTGATGTGCACAGAACGAAGTGTCTCTTAGGTCAGAAATGTCAGAGACCATTGAAAGGCTGTCTATGGGTGTCTGATTGTGAATGTGCATGTGTATCTTAATGTGAATGCAAATGTGTATCCGTATCAAACTATTACACACAGCAAAATTCATCCACAGTGCCCTTTTACACATGGGAATTTTCAGATTGGACCCTTTATCTATTGAAAACAGAGGTTATGGCAGCTTAAATCTGTGGCTGTATTTATTCATTTGTTTAGGCTTAGACTACTCCCACTGTTTAACATTTATATTGCACCAAATGTGGGCTAATCTGTCCTATCTCGGGAAGAATTACCACAAACAAACATTTCCTTTGAAAGTTACTATCTGCCTCAGTCATAGGGTAACCAAATGCATAGGATAAGTGGTTAGGGACAGAGAGGGAAGTAGGGGGGGGGGGGGAAGAAGAATAAAAATGGCTTCAGTCTTCTCATAGCATTCATTTGTGTGTTCTATATATGCTATACAAAACCTTTCACCAACACAGAAGCTTACAGATACTTATTTCCACTGTATAGCTAAGGTTCCCCAGATTTCTACAGGATGGGGAGGAGGGGGAAGAAGAAGATGATAACTTTAGTTAGTCCCAGTCAAAGTGACCTCACTGAATCAATGGGGACTTGGTGAGGTAATACTTAAAATAATTTCCACTGGTTCAATGAGTCTACTATAATTGGGACTAAGAATTAGATTTAGGCCCCTGTTTCCTCAAGTTGTATTATAAACATTCTGTGAATCCTTGAAAGGTATTACAGATATTTTCCCAAACATTCTCCTGTGGATGCAAAATGGATCTTTAAACTGTATCAAAAATACGTGTAGCCGTAAACTCATCCTTGATAACATCTCAACATGTGTGGAGGGGGAGTCCTACCACATACCTGCATTCTCCCACACATCACCAGCTGTGCTTTCAGGACATAGCCCTCTCGAGGGGACTTGCATAAAATAAAATAAACACAAAAAAGTCCTTTAGGAAACTGTTTATCCAACTATAAAACTAAAAAAACACCCTGTAACGCTTAGAGCTGTAACACAGAAAGAAAACAAACAGTTTAAAATAGTCTGGGATTCTTAATCTTGAAAAAATATCTTCTTTACAGTGCAGTTTGGTAATTGCAAATCACTTTTACAGTGCAAAGTTGAAACTAAACATAGTAGTTGCAACGGTACAATTAATGGTTAAGATCCAGTGCTGTTGCTGCTACAGTTCTTTGTGGCACCTAAAAATCCACCCCTAATCTTTCAAAATAGGTATTTATGTATAGAAAGGATTGCAGGAGGAAGAGAGATCACTGATTCTGGTGAAACTGTATGATCCAGCAGAAATATAAGGCTGGATTTTGTCCAGGGTCGCAACTGTCTGGCCCATTAATATGCTGAAGGTTAGCTAGCCTGTACCCAGTGATTTTTGCTGGAAATAAAGATACGTATATTCCCACAATCACTATTTCCCCACACATCATGTGTGGCATTCTGAGCTTAGTTTATTGTATCCTGCTGCAAACCAGGAGAGAGGAATTCATACAGTTTCTGAGATTTTAATGGCAAAAGTCAGAGAGTTTGTTACATTGTGAGAATCCCATGTGTCTCCTAAATAGGCAACACTTTCTTCAAACATCATGAAGTAAAACTAACAGCAAACAGCACTGTGTCTGAGTGTGCCTGATACACCAGCTTTCTTTGTTATGGTTATTTTGCAGAGTGAGACAAAATGAATATGAATGAGCTTTTATAAACTGTATTATGGCGGTTCTTAGTGTCTAAGCTTCCAAGTTTTAAGGCTGCAAACATGTCAACAGTAGCACAGAGGGTATAAATTTTGCCAGTTAATTAACCTGATACAATATGTTTCCCATGGAGAGGTTGATACCAGTGTCTATATTTCAAACACTAGGCACATTATGTTTATAGAAGCTTGTGGATTTTATTGCAAAAAGCTACCATAAATGACTTCTCACAAGCTAGTAATATGAGGACCACAAACAAGCAATTATGTCTGTTGTCTGAAATGCAGAAAATAACAGAGTTATGGCAGGTGTGACACCTGAGAGCTAGATTGAAATTTATAGAATGCATATGGCGGAATTTCACTTTTCTTTTTCATTTACTGATAAGACAACATGGCAGACGTTGTAAAATGAAAACAGCTGAAGTGAATTTCCACATGGAAATTCTGCCAAGTTTCATTTTCTCCCCAGGTTCACAGAAAACCCAGGATCTATTCCCATATGGACAGCTGGAATTTGCAAATGTTATAATAGGCCTCACTATTTTGGACAAAGAACCAAAACACAGACCATTACAGAGCACACACACACACACAAAGCTTTATTGTTGTTCCATCATATATCTGATTTACATAGTAAGAGTTTAAACCAGGAAACCATCTAGAAAACAGGCAAAACTAAACAAAACACTGGAAAGCAAAAAAGAAATGCACAGAAAACTCTCCTAACCTGAGCCCATTATATCTACCCACAGAGAAATGTATAATGGCTAATACATGGGATATAATGAAAACCTGATATGATTTGTTTTAACACTGCTAAGGTAAGACTGAGGTGAATCAAGTTAACCACTGGGCACCAGATCCTCTTACTTGTGTTGACAGGAAAACAAGACCCTGTGTTGAATAAGTTTCAGAAGGGCATGGAGAATTTATTTTTAATCAGTTTTGAAATACAGGCTGCCATAATAAGAATTCCCTTTGGCAGTTATAGCCTCACTTGCATTCTAAAATGAAAAGGAAAGGACAGACTGAAATACGATGGGAGAAAACATGAGACCAGGCAAGCTGGAGGCATTATTTTCAACTGTGCCAGCATTCCCCTTGTTGAGAATTCTGGACTTCTTTTTTTCATCAGGAATGTACAGGGTGGCTACTCAGAAATGGTGTGTTTCTACTTGCTGAAATCAATATGCTTTAGATGAAAGGCTGTTTTACAAAAAGCTAATGTGTGAGACATTAAACACCTTACCATACAAACCATACATAAAACCTCATGACCACAACTGAAATTGCATTAAATAGAACAAAAGCTACAGCGCTCTTACTTTGTTATTTAACGTAATCGAAAGACTTAGGGCTGAGCTTCTTTTCTTGAATATGATGGAGCCTGCATTCTGTATGACTTCAGGGTGACCGGTTGGTTGGAGGCGTGGGGCGCCTTGGCAGTCATTTGTGATCGTAACAAAGATGCTGAAGGAAACGACAATTCCTTGGCCTTCAGAGGTCATATGAACACATTCAGGTATCTGAGAAAAGGAGCACAAATGCCACGTGTTATTTGCTCATCTATAGAATCAGAGGTGTGTAAACAAAGAGTTATCTAAGGAAGACAAAGAGCTAGATAGATTCAGAATTTGGAAATGTTATGTTTTCCAAACAAGAACTCTTAAAATCTCCCAGGTAGCTCAGCCAGTTGCAGCTGATTTGTTTGTATGAATAAGGGAAGTAAGGCTACAATGGGCAAAATGAAAGAACAAGTGAACAAACAGAACATAAGCATTTCCATGAGGCAAGCAGTCATAATACATCAGATGAGTAGTTACCTATATTTGTGGGTCAAAATAGACATCAGGGATGTGTATTTTTTTGCAGTTAACCCATTTGTCCTTTGAGATTTCTTCAAACTTGCAAATTAAGCCCATGTTTACTTTCTAAGAACAAGTCACAAAACAAGACATACTAAATCCAATGTAGTCCTCACAGGAATGGAGGGTAAGACTTTGTTTGACGCTACCACTCCCAAGGTTTTATACAAATAGTGTATAATAGTGGCACAAGTTCTGCAAAACTGTAATAGCTGGTGCTTTGTTTCATGGTCTTTTAAAAATATGAAGCATCTAATGGGTTCTTTGCATCTGTTAAAATAACTAGCTAGTCTCTTTCTCTCTCTCTGGCTTGGAAATGGAAATTTCTCATCTAGATGTTTTGTCTTGTTGAGGCAGCAGTAGTCAATAAGAATCAAAAACTTAACATTATTTCTGCTCCTATACATAGATGTGCATACATCTTTCCATCTCCACCCCTTCCAGGCTCCTTTCCTCTCCCTTTCCATCTCTGCCCCTTCCAAACTCCTTTCCTCTCCCTTTCCTTTTCCACCCCTTTTATACTCCCCTTTCTGTGCCCGAAAAGCACAGTAATCTATACACCTGGGTAGGTGGGGCTCATTAGCCTTGGAAGGCAGTCCATCTAGGAGAAGGAAAACTCCAATTTCAAACCTCCACTGCCTTGTGGCTATATCCACCGAAGGAAAAGGCTTCAGGAGTTAATCTCGAGGCAAAATCTGGAGCCAGAGTCCCGGAGGCAGTTCGTGACTGTGTACAGTCACGCTCTGGCAACTCCTGTGACGTCACTGGAACCAGTTGTATTGGCTCTTGTGTTTCCATTGGACTACTTCAGTGATGTGGAGGGGGGATTTTCTGCTTGGGTAACAGTCTATCCTCCATATTATTTTACCCAGGCTTCGTGCTCTGGAGAGGACACTCCAGCTTCGCATACAGCGTCAAAACAACACGGGAAGTAGCAGTTACTGGTTATAAGTCTTTGCTCGACTGGCATAGAGCATGATGCCAGGGGCTACTTCTGATGGTGGGAGAGGTCATTGCACCTCACTAGGTAGCTACCGCCCACCTTAAGTTGGGCAGCCCCCAGCCAGTAAGGTGCTGCCTTGCCACGGTCTGTTAACCTCACGGGGTGCGTGGGGTTTAGGGTGAAAGCCGACAAGCAGATCGATAACCCTGCACCATGCAACAATCATAAGAAAACTTCTGCCCTAAAGTTGGGCACCTGGAATGTTTCAACAATGACCCCTGGCTTTTCTGACGACCTGCAGGAAATAGATGACACGCGCAAGACAGCTATCATCGACATGGAACTGAGTAGGCTGCAGATGGACATTGTTGCCCTGCAAGAGACGAGATTGCCAGACTTGGGATCTGTCAAAGAAAAAAAATTCTCATTCTTCTGGCAGGGAAAACCATTGAATGAGACCAGGGAATATGGTGTTGGCTTTGCGGTCAGAAATACTCTGCTGAGATCCATTGTTCCACCTACTGTGGGGAGTGAAAGAATCCTGTCTCTGCTGCTCCATTCATCAGCAGGACTGGTCACCCTTATTAGTGCATATGCACCAACACTGTCGTCTACAGCAGAAGTCAAAGACAAGTTCTATGATGATCTGGCAGCTACTATTTAAAAAAAATCCCGGAGAGAGAGCCGCTGTTCATTCTCGGAGACTTTAACACTAGAGTTGGTGCTGATCACAATTCTTGGCCCACTTGTCTAGGCTGTTTTGGCATTGGGAAGATGAATGAAAATGGACAACGCTTGTTGGAGTTTTGCTGTTATTATGATCTTTGTGTCAGCAACACATTCTTTAATACGAAGCTTTGACACAGAGTCTCTTGGAGACATCCAAGATCGAAGCATTGGCATCAGCTAGATTTGATCCTCACTAGACGCTCTAGCCTTCCTAGTATTACGATCACACGCAGTTATCAGGGTGTTGATTGTGATACTGATCACTCCCTGGTGTGTAGCAGAGTCAAACTGCGAATAAAGAGATTGTATCACACGAAAAAGGAAGGAAGGCCATGTATTGATATCATCAAGACTCGCGATCAGAGGAAAGTGGAGGGATTTGCCCAAGCACTTGAGGAAACTCTTCCAGGTCCGGCTGTTGCAAATGCACCTGAACGATGAGAACATTTCAAGAATGCTGTTTATAACACCTCCTTGTCCACATTTGAAAAGAAGACCAAAAAGACAGCAGACTGGTTTGAAGCCCATTTGGAGGAGTTGATGCCAGCCATCGAGGAAAAGAGGAGAGCTCTAGCAGCATACAAAGCCTGTCCTAGTGAGTACAACTTGCAGGTTCCTCGAGTTGCTCATAGCAAAGTCCAACAGGCTGCCAGGAAATGTTCTAACGATTATTGGCTTCAGCTCTGCTCTCAGATACAGATAGCAGCGGACACAGTTAACATAAAAGTTGTTGCGGAAGCTTCAAATGGTGCAGAATGCAGCGGCCAGACTGCTCAGTGGGGTGAGAAAATACCAACATATCTCTCCCACTCTGGCCGCATTGCATTGGCTGCCCATTCGCTTCCGCATTGACTTCAAAGTGTTGATGATGACTTACAAAGCCCTAAATGGTTTGGGACCTCGGTATTTGGCGGACCGCCTTCTCCCACCTAGATCTACCCGAATTACTCGGCATAGCCAGGAGGGACGGCTGAGGGGCCTAACGCCGAGAGAGGTCCGGAAAGAAAGAACTAGAAACCGGGCCTTCTCGGCAGTGGCCCCTCGACTATGGAACAGCCTCCCAACAGAGATCCGCCTGGCACCCTCGCTGGGTGTTTTTAAGAGCCATTTAAAAACTTGGCTATTTAGGCAGGCCTTCCCTTCTGTCAATTCTTAAATTTTAGTTTTTTGTTTTTTATTATTCCCATCTTGAATACTTTATATTATTTTTTCAATTGTTTTATTGTTTAATGTTTTAATGTTTTATATATTTGATGATATTTGTAAGCCACCCCGAGTAGACATTGTCTAGGGGGGCGGGGTAGAAATCTAAAAATAAATAAATAAATAAAAATAAATAAAAGGAATGTATGATGGTATCAAGCAGGCTTTAGGTCCAATACAGAAGAAATCTGCTCCTTTGAAGACTGCTACAGGCGTGATCATCCAGGACCGAGCACAGCAGATGGAACGCTGGGTGCAGCACTACTCTGAGCTATATTCCAGAGAGAACGTAGTAACCGAAGAGGCATTAAATAACATCAAGTGCCTGCCTGTCTTGGAAGAGTTGGACAGTGAACCAATTTTAGCAGAAATAAAAGCGGCCTTGTATTCCCTCGCCTCCAGCAAGGCACCTGGGAAGGATAACGTCCTTGCTGAAGTGCTGTAAAGAGACCACCACCACTAAGATGTATGAAATATTTTGTCTTTGCTGGAGGGAAGGTGGAGTACCACAGGACATGAAGGATGCAAACATCATCACATTGTACAAGAACAAAGGTGACAGGGGTGACTGCAATAACTACCGTGACATCTCTCTTCTCAGCATTGTAGGGAAGCTGCTTGCCCGTGTTGTGCTGAAGAGACTCCAGGTGCTTGCAGACAGAGTCTATCCAGAATCACAGTGTGGATTTCGAGCTAATAGATCCACCATTGACATGGTATTTTCCCTCAGACAGTTGCAGGAGAAATGTAGGGAACAATGACAGCCCTTCTTTGTGGCCTTCATAGATCTTACAAAGGCCTTTGATTTGGTTAGCAGGGATGACCTTTTTAAAATACTTCCCAAGATTGGATGTCCACCTCGACTCCTTAACATCATCAGGTCCTTTCATGAGGAAATGAAGGGCACTGTAGTTTTTGATGGCTCAACATCAGATCCCTTTGACATCCGAAGCGGAGTGAAACAGGGCTGTGTCCTCACGCCGACTCTGTATGGGATCTTTTTTGCTGTCATTCTGAAGCACACTTTTGGAACTGCAACGGAAGGTGTCTATCTCCAGACTAGATCAGATGGAAAGCTCTTTAATCTCTCTAGATTGAGAGCAAAGACCAAAGTCCAGCTGAAATGCGTGCGGGACTTCCTCTTCACCTATGATGCAGCTGTTGTTGCCCATTCTGCTGAAGAGCTCCAACATCAGCTCCAACATCTTATGAATCGTTTTAGTAAGGCCTGCCAAGACTTTGGGTTAACAATCAGCCTGAAGAAAACACAAGTCATGGGCCAGGGCATGGACTCACCTCCCTCTATTACCATCTCCACGCAAGAATTGGAGGTTGTTCATGACTTTGTGTACCTTGGCTCAACGATCTCTGACACTCTCTCCCTAGATGTCAGGCTGGATAAACGCATTGGCAAAGCAGCTACCATGTTCTCTAGACTCACAAAGAGAGTATGGCTTAATATGAAGCTGACAGGATATGCCAAGATCCAGGTCTATAGAGCCTGTGTCCTGAGCACACTCCTGTACTGCAGTGAGTCCTGGACCCTTTGTGCATGGCAGGAGAAGAAGTTGAACACGTTCCATATGCGTTGTGTCTGATGCATTTTTAGTATCACCTGGCAGGACAAAGTTCCAAATAGAGTAGTCCTAGAACGAGCTGGAATTTTTAGCATGTATACATTACTGAAACAGCGATGTCTACGTTGGCTTGGGCATGTTGTGAGAATGACTGACGGTCGGATTCCAAAAGATCTCCTGTAAGGAGAATTAGTGCAGGGAAAGCACCCCAGAGGGAGACCACAGCTGCGATACAAGGAGATCTGCAAGCGGGATCTGAAGGCCTTAGGAATGGACCTCAACAGATGGGAAACTTTGACATCTGAGCGTTCAGCCTGGAGGCAGGCGGTGCAGCATGGCCTCTCCCAATTTGAAGAGACACTTGTTCAGCAGGCTGCGGCAAAGAGGCAGTCCTGAAACCAGCAAAATCAGGGAGCTGGACAGGGGACAGATTGTATTTGTCTTCAGTGTGGAAGGGATTGTCACTCTCGTATTGGCCTTCTCAGCCACACTAGATGCTGTTCCAAGACCTCTATTCAGAGCACGTTACCATAGTCTCTCGAGACTGAAGGATGCCTACACACATACATAGATGGTAAAAATCAGGTGTTATGACACAAAGGTTTAAAATTTTGATGGTGAAGACAGATTAACCCAGCTTCTATGAAGTGTCTTTGTGTCTCCACATTGTACACCAAAATGCTACAAATTCTAAATTAGTTTGTTAGAATAGTTCAAAATGTTTTACAACTCTACTGCTTACCTTTGTGAAACCCAAGATGACTTTTTAAAAAAACTCCAGCTTTAATTTATTCTTAAATTGCTAATTTTATTATGTACCATGTTACTTTCTTTGGTTTCTGTGTCAGAATAATTTCAACGCAAACATGAAATGTTTCCTACTGGGAGAAAAAAAATAAGCAGTTTAAGAAGCACAAGGGAGATTTGCATAAAATATTTTTCAAGGGAAACAAAGAAAAAACATTAATTATACGATAGCGGTCAAACAGCATATGAGGGGAAATGTGATTGATTCATGTTGGCTGTTATGTAGAAAGGAAGGTTTTGGACTATGTCAAATGCTAGAGGGGAGAAGGAAAAAAGGAAATCCAAAGGGTAAAATGCAATCTCCTTATCATATAGGTGGAACAAATACCAAGGATTCTGACACTTTTAAAAAGCCACATAAATACTTCTGGTATCAGTTTAATTGAAAGGAATTGGAAGTAGTCACAAATCAGAAGAAAAACTCAGGGAATCAAAGTGAGAAAAATAGAGAGCTATTTTATAAGAGAGTATCACCACATTTTAAAAATAAAGTTAACAAAAAATAAAATAAAAGTTCCAGGTTCAAAGGATATGCAGCCTAGGGAGTTGAAAGAATGGCTTGATGAACTAGCAGAACCATTAGCAATGCTATTTGACACATTTGGAGGCCAGACTGCTGTGCCTAAGAGCCTGAAAGACAGAAACTGCATGATGGGTTCAATTTTCTAAAGGAGCGAGTCTAGGAGAAAGAGAATGCAATGGATAACCTGGTCAGTTTCCAAAGTGCTACTAGCTTTTGGAGGACATTTTCCCCCTAGAATATATATTTTAGCACCTACTACCCTATCCTTGTTCAAAGTAAAGTAAACCTTTGATGTGGATATGCATTCCTCTCTGAATTATGTTTTTAGGAGGTTGCTCCAGTGTTTAGCTACAGGCAATCCGTTTCAACAGATTATCTATCTGTACTTCACTGCCATTGAACTGGGGCTTTTCCAACATATGCTACATTGAGGAACACAGAGATGCTCTCCCCATACTTAAAGTCATTTTTTCCATACCTGTTGACATTATGATTTCGTTTAGATTTCATGCAGAGCCATGAGGTTATTGTCCCTTTCTTCATACAGTGAAATCCCATCGAGGTTTAATGTAGACTATCCGTTCTTCAGAAATAGCATTCCTGCTTCATATGGAAGATAATTTCTGGACTAGAAACATTCTGCTAAAATAATGCATCAATTTCACTGCAGTCATGTAGTTATAATGCAGAAAGTTGTCTGTACATTGCACAGCAATAATAAGCACAAAATGAGAAAGGTGTGGATAGAGTGGGACCTGAGTTCAAATCACTGCTTGACCATGAAAATGCAGCAGGGAGTGGCAATGGTAAACCATTCCTTAAACATCTCACATAAAAACCCTCGAAAAAACTACAGTGGTGCCTCGCTAGACGATGTTAATCCGTTCCGCGAAGATCGCTGTCTAGCGAAAACATCGTCTAGCGAAGCACGTTTTCCCATTGGAATGCACTGAAATCTCTTCAATGCGTTCCAAGGGAAAACGCAGTCGTCTAGCGAAAATCTCCCATAGGGAAACATCGTCTAGCGAGTGCGGGTCCCCGTCGGAATGCACTGACAGCTGCACTGACAGCTTTTTACCACTAGTCGGCGCATTCCTATGGGGAAACCTCATCGTCTAGCAAAAATTCCCCATAGGAGACCATCGTTTTGCGAAGCGCAGTAGCGATTGCAAAAAGGCATCGTCTAGCGATTTCCTCGTCCTGCGAGGCAATCGTCTAGCGAGGCACCACTGTACTATAAATTGGAAGTGATTTGATAACTCAAGACAACAACATAGACAGTGGCAAATAACAACAACTATGTTTAGGGTAGGTATGAGAATGACAATGTAATAGAGACTGAAATGTCATATAAGCTTACAGAAAAACCCATTAAGGTTCAGATGATTAGGAATTTCAAACTTGCTGTTATATAGAATTGCTTACAGATAATATAAGCTTGAGTAATACAAATAACCGGGTTTTTGTGATCATATTTGTAGCCAAGGAGAATACTTAAATCATAATGTCTACCCATTCATGATGGTGAATATGCGTGCCTATTACATAAACTAAAATGAAAGGTAAGCATAACCTGAACTTTAGGTCAGAAGATCAAAACAGACAATCAACTCAGCATATATTTTCATGAAGTACTCCCTCAAGTGATGAAAGATGTCTGTTTGCCACAGTAAAAGGTCTTCCCCACCTCAGCAAATTCCATTTTGTGTACATTGTTTTGTGATTGGTTATTGGAAGTTAATGTGCAAATATGATTGCTGAGGCATAAATGCTGCAGAGATCCCATAATTGGAAGGAAATGGCTTCACTGAAGTGAGCAATTACCTTTAATGTCTAGTTAGAACCCAAGCTATATCTGGGAGGAACAATCAAGATGATTCACATGATTTCTTAATATGTTGATCAGCATGCCACATGTTGGCTGGACTACTCAAGTTGTAGCCAAAGAGTAACTTTTGTCCAAGCTCTACTCCTTCACAACATTTACTGAGGAGGTTAATCAAACCTTTGGCTGAAATCCATTTTTTAAAAAAAGAACAAGGCTCTCTCATTGGTAGTCCCACTAGAGTATATCTATTGCATCAGTACGATTTGATTTACATAAAGTGTTGCTTTACTATTTAGCAGCTGATTAAATGAATCTACTCTACTTGGGCTAGCAAGTGCATTTATGCCTTTATTTTTGATCAAGGTTTTGAGCTCTGCTAACAGTTTGCATATTTGCTATTGTGTTATTCTTTTTTAAAAAATTATATGATACTTTGATCTCCTTAATGAGAAAGAGATGTAAGTGATGTTTGGATAAACCAATAAATAAGTAGTTACGCCAAATATGAGCCTCCTTCATAAGAAAGAGATCTAACTTGTGATCTCCCTTTCTAGATCCATTCAGAAATTGTTACATTTACATTAAATTAAGCAGTTTAGGTTACCTCTACACTAGTTACCTCTGCCGCATTTTTACCACTGACTGATGCTCATTCCCTTGACAGTGCTCTCTTACAAGTTTTACTGGTACAACTCAGTAAATGGCCAGATATGGCCTTCCAATATTTTATGTAATGCTAATTGATATTTTCCTCTCCCCTCCCATTGACTTTCCTGACAATAACATGGCGTGCTGCTTATGTACCCATCAATGTCTACATAGCACCGAAACATTTCATCACCTCATTTTTTTATTGTTCAAGTTTCTCTTTCAAGAAGTTGATCAAAATTAATATAGTCCCTCTACCCAGTGGCATTTATTTCATTTATGAGATTAGAAATGTAAATTTGCAATAAAAGAAAAAAACATTAAGGAGCTATTTTAATGAATATTTTACACATGACTAATTAACACAATCCCCTACAGGAATTTGAAAGTAATAAGAAATTGACTGAAAAAATAAATTAAAAATTAATAAAGGGATCTCCAAACAACTTTGTTTATGAGCGTTACCAATTGCACTCTCAGTTATGAATATTTCAAACTGTTTCATTGTTCAAAATATGTTATTCTTAGAGTGCTCATAATTTTTAAGGTGATTAAGGAAAAAAAGAGGGGAATTAATATATACCACAGATATTGTCCTGAAATTATAGTGTGCACTTGGGGAACATATAAATCACTTCCATTTTAGCAATATGTGTCTCCCACATACACATATGCGTAAGGTGAAATCGTGGAGAGTACAAGCTCTACAGCAAAATTCTGGAGGACAGAAGGTATCTCACCACAGAATCCTAGGTTGGGAGTTTGATCCCTCTCCGTGCCTTCTGGGAGAACAACCAGCCTGTGTGGCCTTGGGCAAGCTGCACAGTCCCAGGGCATCCCCAGAAGGGAATGGTAAATTACTTCTGAGTACTCTCTACCCAGAAAACCCTGGGAAGGGTCGCTATAAGTCGGAATTGACTTGATGGCTTGCAGTTATTGCACGAAATAGAAGTCCCATGTCATGAAGAATATCCCAAGCCAAGAGAAATACTTGGGCTGTACATGTGGAAATGGTGAACGGTGGAAATGATAAATGTTAGTTAAGGGCTATGTATAGTAACAAGGAAGAACATGGCAGATAAAGGAAGGAATTACACTGAGTGAAAGCCAGAACGGTCAGTTTGCTTGCGTTCCACTTAACCTATTCATATGAGGGAGCGGTTGAGAGGAATCCAGTCTTTGTTGGCATTATGCTCAAGGACCCAATGTTCCTGGAAGTGTCTGCATGCTGTAAGCAAAGGGAAATGATCAGAATTTTCAGAAATCTACAATGGGCATATGTCTACATGTCCAGACATGCACAAGGGCATGAATTACATTGAGCTTACTGCAGTCAGGCAAAGGGAAATATGAGGGCATGTGAAGGAAAAACAAGGATGGCAGGACAGTGTGGGTAAACATTAGGGCAAATATAAATATGTTTGGTAACTGACCATTAATGTGACAGATATAGAAATTTGAAAAGTATAACTAATCATTTACAAGATTCTAGCCTTAATAAGAGAAAAGATAGATACTACAGAAGAGATGGTTCTTCAGTGGTCAAACACAGCCTGAGGTTTAGTCCCAGCTTCTCCTGGTAGGGCTGGAAAACACTTCACTGAAATTCTCCAGAGTATTGACAATACTGAGCAAGATGGACCAGCTTTCTATGCTTGCCCTCTTCAGATACTGTAGGAAACAATATAATACAGCTAGATGTACAATAATCTACAAAAAGAAAACTCAAACAAGGGTTTTTTTTTCCAGATGGTGCATTAGTTCTCCTCAATATACCAGGCTTTACGCTGATTTTATTGGTATTTTCCTATTTATCCACATGGTGTTCCTTCTGCCTCACTTAGTACAGTGCCTTTTCATCCTTCAAGAAAGCAAGATTTATTTTTCATCTTACTTTTTTCGTTGGCAGTGGAATGTATGAGTGCAGAAGGGCTTATTTCTTCAAAGTAGAAAAGAAGGAAGGAAGGATGCAGGTCCTGAGCATCTGATCGATTGCTTTCAATAGTATAGGCAAATGCTAGTGGGATTTTATATATGTATAAGAAGAATCACTTAATTTGTTGCAACTAATTGATGAGAGGATGTGCAGGTGCCATTGCAATGCCTCGCATGTGCTCAGCATGTATCAACTAGCATTTTATCAACTAGCTGCAATTTATAACAGCAGCTTACATGATTCCTCTTACATATGTAGAAAAACTAGCAGACATTTGGCCCACAAGTTTATTTTATTTTGATTTATCTTATAGCTCATGACAACAGAAGAGCTTTTATCAGTGGTTGCCACGTTCTATTTTCCATGCCCTGTGCGCAATGCTATGTTCTATCAAAAAATGAAGGGGCAGAGAACTTATCACCCTGAAGGGATGAATGAAGTTGGGAGCCTTGTGGTGCAGTGGTTAAACTGCTGTACTGCAGCTAAAACTGTGCTCACGACCCGGGGTTCAATCCCAGGTATCTGGCTCAAATTTGACTCAGCCTTCTATCCATCTGAGGTCAGTAAAATGAGTACCCAGCTCACAGGGGGGGGGGCAATGTGTAGCCTGCATAATTAACTTGTAAACCACCCAGTGAGTGCTTTTAGCACTATTGGGTGGTATATAAGCAGCACACTTTGCTTTTGCTTTGCTTAATCCCAAACCGAAGTGATGCTGAGTGATGCTACATTTCAATCTGTGTTCCTTCGAACACTTCAGTAAGCAACAAAGACAATATAATGTACAGCAACATCTTTGCTAGAAAAAAAGGAAAACAATTATGTTTGCTGCTTCATGGGTTCATATTCACAAATGCTTGAAAAGTCTTCTTTGAAGTTACACTTAATTTGAAGCTACAGATATTAAAGGAAGTTTTGGCAGAGCAAGGCCTGTTCTCACTTATGGGGAAGGAAGAGAGGGTGTTGGCACCTATGTGAGGCATGGAAGGAGAGAGGAGTCTTTCTAAGAGTCCTGACATTTATTTGTCAGTGCCACATGCCTGGGCAGGACAAGCGAGGGGCCAGTTTCAAGTGTCATGATTGGTCCTTGGGAGTGGGATTTCTGGTGGAGGATACAACATAGACAAGCTCCCTGTTTGGTTTATCACCAGGGTAGTTAAAGAAGCCACTAGGGATGCACATGGCAAAAACTTTCATTGCATTTCGGGGAGTGTTTCTGTCATTTTTGTGTTTAATGCACTGACCCTTCCCTTAGACATGAAAAGGAGTGGTTCAGGTCATTTCATTTCATCTTCTCCATTCCTTTTTCTGGTGCTAAAGCCCTAAAAGAACTCTTAAAGATCAAACAACTACTCCAAAAAAGCAGAGAGGCAAGGCAGCAGAGAATCAAATCAATCCACTCCAGAAGTGGCCAATAGTACATGAGAACCATGATCAAAGCCTGTGCAGGTGGCATTAGTTTACATTATCACATCTGTCACCACAGACAAATCCCCCTATCAACATAGGCACAAAATCAAAAAGTCCACCCCCTTCCCTAGAGAAGGAAACAAAATAGTCCTCAAATTCCACCCAAAATATATCCCTTTAACACATCTTAAATACACAGTAAATTAACTACTTAAAAATTAAACAAGGAAAACACCCCTCCAACGCATATATATGTGGGATATGAAAAGGAAATACACAGTCCCTTCTCCCAAAAACCAGGAAAAGCAAGCAAGCAAATAAAGGTGAACATATGTATCTCCCCAAACCAAAACAACTAGAATATGGGGACATTTCTCTTCCCCCACCATCACATTTGATAAATTTTATTCTTGAGTCCATCAGCAGCCAAAAGGCAAGTCAGCCAGCCAATAGCAAAAGGAAATGGAGACGGGAATCCCCCCAAAAATCAATAAAATGGGCACAAATAGATCCAAGATGGAGGCAAACACAGAAGCACAGGCAGCGATGCCATATGGATGGTAACACTGGAACAAAAGAGCAGTCCTCACTGCTTCCTGGGGCCAGGGAGGATCAAAATTCCCACCCCCCCTCCAGACATTCTGATTGGTTGCTGACAGCCTGTGTCGCAATGTGATGGATAAAATATTAATCAGGTCATTTTACATATGGTGGATGAAAGAAAGCTCGGACGAAAGATGGGAAATTACAGAGACATGAAATGTGTGTGTATTCTTTCATTTCAATGAATCATTTATTTTCAAGAGGCTCTTTTTGAGAAGCTAATGAGAGACTATGAAAAAGGGGGAAGGATTTTCTTTTGTGCAATTTTTTTATTTATTTCCCTAGAGGCCATTGTGTTTCTTCAGCCCTCAGCCTGATCTTCGGCTTCCTCACATATCCTCCTTAAAAGTTCTAGTTTCTGGTAGTGCCATGGGCACATCCTAGCCACTAGTGGAAAGGGTTGGAGGTAGAATTTTATCCAGGCCCATAATCGGTATAGATCTATTGGGCAGCCATGAAGCGCACTCTTTCGAATGTTGATGTCCCCTTCCACTTGGAAGGGATCCTGACTTACCTCTGTCTCTAGACAAAGTACCCCCTTCTTAAGATGTGTGTGTGTGTGTGTGTGTGTTCTGTGGAACCTACTTACAGCGACCTTAATAGGGCTTTCAAGTTGTGAGATATTTAAGGAGTGGCTTTACCAGTTCTGTTCACGCAGTCAGTTTCCATGGCTGAGTGGGGATTTGAACCCTGTTCTCCAGAGGCCTCGTCTGTCCCTCTATCCATTACACCTGCTTCGTAAACCCTTGCTCCCAAAGTTCCATAAGAACAGCCAGTTGTTTGCCATTTCTGGCTCAAGGCCTCATGAGATCCTTATTGGAGGGCTCTTCCAATGGGGCAAGACCATGAAAGGGAATGATGCCAACAATGAAAACAATACTAATAACAAAATAAGAAAAATAAAATCAATCTAAGGATGTAACAAATATTTATAATAGCTGCATGTTTTTCACCAATAATAGTGTTCAGTTAAAAGACCCTCGGTTTTACATGAAGAAATTGCATTTTGTATTAAAAGCCTTGTATTTTCCATTAAGAAACCGTCTATTTTGTACAAAACAGCAGGTTTCCGGAGCAAAATACATTATTTTTTGTGTGAAACAGGGCTTGTTTTCTACTAAAACACTCCTGCAAATGATTCACAAAAAAGCACTGAAATGTGAAAAATTCACAAAAATGTCTTCAAAAACCTCCAGGAAGGGAAAGCTTTTGAAGTTTTTTTCATTCTTGCCTATAAGAAAGAACAAAGATTTACATGCGTTAAAAACAAACGTCGCTCCTCTCTCTTTTCTGCCTTAGGAACACAAACACAGCAGGGCTACAAATAAAATGGTCCTTCCACTTTTCCATTTCCCCACAGTCACGGCAGGTTTGCTCAGTAAGTTGTGGAATTACCTCTTGATCAGGCCCCACTGAGGGCTGCAGAAGTGGGGGTCCTGCTCTCCTGATACTATGGGCTTAGACTTACACGGCCGGTCCTCATCAAATCTGTTTGTTTTGTTTATTAAATGCAGCTTATCCTGTGCCAAAAAAAAAAAAGAGCACCTGAGAAAGATAACGAAAATTCAAAGAAAAACAAACAAAAATATTGAAGCAAATTAAAAACACATGGATGAAAAAGAAACAACAGCACCCAGCCAGTCACAAATTCCATCATTTCAGAATCATTTGCTTTGAGATGTGGAAAAGGGCTATGGATGAAGGGTGTACATTATATAATGCTTGTATGCAAGTCAGGTTCTATTAAATGCCTGCCCATTTCTTTTCTCTGTTTTCCTCACTAAAAACTCTCAAGTAATTTTTATCGAATGATTTATAAATTCAGTTCATTGCTTGGCAAAATATATTACCACAATGATTCAAATTAGTATCACTAAGAGCTTTTAATTAAAACCTAAAATATGTATACCAGTGTAACAAAAAAAAATTAACATTTTTACGGTTTTATTAATAAGGCTATTTGTTAAGGGTTCCTGAAGCAATGGTGCTTTTGAAGATAAGCACTAAAACAACATTAGTCTGGCACTTATATTAGTTCTTTATAGCTCCGGAATCTTTCCTTTTTTCTTCCTCTTTACAATGGAAATTTTTTCCTGTGCTTTGTGTAGAAAACCACCCTGGGTGTTTCTGCCTGGAAGGGTGATTGTGCTTTGTGGGGGAAAAATACATATACAAGAGAAAAGGACTTCAACTGAAATATGGAGAGCTGCCATCATCACACCACCAAAAGCTGGCAAGAACATTTGACTGGAAGAATCAACACTTTTGTTCTAGTTTTGAATTAATGCATTTAACTGTAGTGGGACAGGAAGAATGTGGTAGGAGCTCAACAGGGGTGCCGTGTAGCCATCAGTATTAATAGGAACGTTATGCTAGAAGAATCTGCAGGTAGTGAATGAACAGCTGGGGAACAGTTTGATTCACAGATGCTTCAGCTTTGCTAGAAAGGCCTGTGGTGAAAGTCGTGGATATATTACAAATAAATCCATTGCTTTTCCAGCTGTGAATCACAAATAAAAGTCTGAGTGTCCTATGCCAATTGCCCTAAGAACTGAAACATATTGGGTTGGATAACATAAGCATTTACCCTATAATCGTTTCACCTCAGCACTTTAACAAGCAGAACAATGCTGGGATAGCTGTCACTGAAATCTAATCTTTCCAGCTAGTTCCGAATCAGATATTCAAAGCAAATGCTAAATTAATGGCATTTGCCATACTCAGAGTCACTGTTGTTTCTGGACCAAATGCTTATGTAATGTCTGCCTTTGAAATGATGGAGTTTGGGTAAATTTCCAAACTCAGTAAAATGTGAATTGGAAGAAATGAGTTGAACGCTTCTTCTTTGTTACTCATGCACTCATGTATGCACTAGATGCCTTTTTTGGATGCCAAGTTGTGTTCTGTGCAATGTACTAATGGGGTGGGAAATTATTTGCCCAAGGCTAAGCAAACACTGTGATGTCCCCCCCATTGTGGTGGATGAAAAATACTCATAAGATGCTCCATGTGGGGCTTTAAAACTGGGAAATGACTCTCTGCATGGATACCCAAATTACATGGGTAGTCTTCATGCCAGTGCACTGTATTTTCAGAAGTGGTGGCATTGGCCTAGTCTAATGAGCTCATGCATCTAGGATTGGGATGACTGCATATACTGAAATACCTAGTGTACCACAAAGCCCCAGCTATTTCAATGACAATTCATTATTTTAGATAGGATTTATGTACTAGTCCGAGATTAAGGGTTTGGATATTTATTTATTTTTTACACAATCTATGAGGGAACATTTTGTGACTCTTCAAGTCAACAAGGAAGTGGTTATGAGCATGTCTGCTCTGAGGTACAGAATATTCCACTAAACATTATGACAGAAACCAGATGGATGTGTACAAGATTGCAGCCATATAGACACAAGCATCTCACAGGGCATTCTGGAGACCATGTTAGGACATGGATTTAGATCAGATAAAATGTCAGGTACATGTCAGTCATTTGGTTATTCCATTTTGGGGCATATTTCACATAACACTTTGTGCCTGCAATGCCCTTCTTGCTCAGCATAGTGGATTGCGACCAGGGTAGTCCCATTGAATCAATTGAACATATGGAGAAGCTGCAACTTACCATAACCACACTGATTCAATGGGCTTACTCTAGTTGGTTCAGTTTTGTCCAAATTGGAGAACCCAAACTTTCCTGAAACAATGACTTTTGGGACAATTTACAAACCTCCTGGTCCGTTGCCCCCCTCCCAGCCTGCCCCCTGCCCCCTTCCTCCTTCCCATTGCCTCCCTACCTCTTCCTGCTGCTGCCTCCTCTTCCTTGGCTGCTGCTGCCATCTTAAGAGCCACACTGCAGGCCAGAGGCCATCTGTGCATGTCACCACCTCTCTGCTGGTAAAAGGTAGGGAGGCTATGGGAGCAGTGGGAAGCAGGTGGGAGGCAGGCTGTGGGGGCAGAGAGTGAACTGTGTTTTTTGTTTTTGTTTGTTTTTTGACAGCTATCGGGCTGTCTAAAAAAAACAAAAAACCCTCCCAAACAAACCAATGACTTAATTTGTGGTTTGTTTCGGGGGAAATTTGTAAATTTGTGGTTCATGGTCTTCCAGGAACCACGAACCAAGATGAACTGCCATTTTGGCAGTTTGTGCCCATCTCTAGTCAAAAGATAGGTTTCCACTGAAGAGTCCAAAATCAGGCTGCACAATACCATGTCTGCATTGCCAGCAGGAAAAAGGATGCCAAGCTTTACACAGCAAATGGCAGCCAGAATGTTGACAACACCAATGGCAGCAGTCACTACCATACACACATGTCAAAAAACAGCCATGACAATTGTTTTGTATTTGAGTGAGAAGTGGGTAATTGATGAAAAAAAGAAGCCAGCTTCCAGGATTTCCCCTTGCTTGGTGTCACTTTCTGAATGGTAGTGAGCATAAGAGGGTATCCTGTAGACCATCTTGAATGCTGACATGGGTGTTGTCAAGATTCAGGCTGCCCTTTGCTGTATAAAGTTGGGCATCCTTTTCCCTGCTGGCAAAGTGGGCATGATTTTGTGCAGCAATATTAGACCATTCCCTGGCATTTTGGACCATGGATACAGAAGCACAATATCCCACATTCATAAACCAAAGGTTTTTTTTTTTTAAGAACTGAATTTATGTTTATGATAAGAAGATGAAATCCAAGGGAAACAATAGTACACAAATAGAAGATTCATACTTACCAGTTATATCAGCTCCGCATGTAATGATACGACATGTTCCTGAAAGGCATATTGCATTTCATGAGCGGGGTCCAGATTTGCAATTAATTAACTGGCAAACTGGGATGTGTAAAGTAATGAAATTATATGAAATGAATTTAGCTAATCTTACATAAATTACATAAAATTACATAGTTAAAAACTTCCTAGCTTCCCTGTTAGATCTCCCTCTCTAATTGAAGCCCTTAGTGACGTAACATGGGTGCAAAGTAAAAGGGAAAAGATCTGATGTATACTATTCAGTAACAGTGAGATTGAGACTTCCTTTGCCTCCTCTTCCCTTAACACCAAGGTCAGCTCCAAAGGGTTTCCTACCTCTCCAAGCCCATTCTTAATTTGTACAGGAGGATGCAGGAGAGGAGGGACCTTGATTCTTGCAGAGGCAGTGGGCCTTGCTGTAAATATGCCATTAGATTCCGGTCTGGATCTATTGAAAGATATCTGTTTGACTGTTGTTGAGGTTAGAGCCTGGGAATGACTCTAGTATAATTTAAGCAAAATTAAATGTAAATAGCACAACTAATGCTTCTACACAAATTCCACAACATGATGACAACTGCTAGTTTGATGGATAAGCTTCTAAAAAGCATTAGGGGGGTCTTTTTGTTTTTGTTTTAAGCAATCATCCTGTTACTTGCTATGTGCTAGACTTCTCAAGAGCAAAGGATGTGAGTGTTGTGTAGAAACACTTGTGCAAATCACGGAGACTTTGACCTAAAACAGCCACCACAACAAAGCTCCCCTTGTCTCACTTTCACCTTGAGGCAAGGAATTTTGCAGTGCTTGAAAATTCCTTGTGGGGTATTTTATTGAGCTGAGGTAGCCTCAATCAACAGGTACAAAGGGCAGTAGCCTAGTGATCTTCCACTGAGTGGAAAGTGCCTCCAGCATAGTAACAAAGAATTGTGCTATTTCCACAAGCATTTTTGCTGTGCAAGGGATGATCACCATTGGGAAAAAACCACCGTGGAGCAATGCTCGCACAGAGAGTGTCATCTATGTTACTACACTGGCTTTCCACTTAGCAAAAACTCAATAGAATGTAAGTTAATAAATTTAGGAAGCATTCTTTACATTACTAGTGTTCAGTTGCTGTCCAGAAGTACTATGGTCTTTCTGTCCCTGCTACTTTTATCCTCAATATGAATATGAGCCTAAGTCGTAGTTAAGGGTATACAAATACCATCTCCTCTGATTCATTCTGAATTATTTGTTTTACATGTTGGAACCAGTTCACACAGAGCCAATTTGCAGCCTGTCCAATTTTTTTTGTACCAGCATATTTTTTGAAATGTTAAAATATATTTCTACATGTCCAAATTTTTTTGGGGGGGGCAGGGGGACATGAAAGGTCTCTGACCTGGGATGCAACTCAGTGTCATCAACTGAATTGTTCAATTTCCAGTATGCAGCTAAAGCTTCCTTCCTTCCTTCCTTCCTTCCCTTCCCTTCCCTTCCCTAATTTAGATCTTGCCCAGCTCCTGCCCTTCCATGAACCCTTGGGTCCCCAATGGGGAGAAATGTGGTATTTAAATAATTTAAACCAACCAACCATCATGGTTTAACTGGGCACTGTTGTCCAGCCGTCAGACATCTGCAGACCTTCTGAAATAAAAGTTGCTGCCAATGTCAGTGTTTCAGATCCATCTGTACCAACTGGAAACTGTTCCCAGCCTACACTTGTCTCTTCATCTTCAGAAAGGAAACCTGCTGGAAGAGATATTAACACATTGCATGTTCTCTTATTTAAGAAAACCTGAACATGAGTAGTCAGAATGTTGTTTGCTATTTACACATGTGTAAATGAAATTACATAAATCACAGCAGTGAATTGCTAGTGACTAATGAGTCACTAGCAATTGTGTTTCTGGTTTTGTGCCCATGACATGACTGGTTGCATGATCAGGAATGCAACCAGCATCTCGTTAATTAGGGATAATTTGCCACCACGACTTATGTGACTTCACTTATGCACATGCAAATCTCCATCAGGATTGTGGCCATTGTTTTTAAACTTCCACAAACACTTGGTTAACATTTGTGTTTATTTTTGTATTTGTAATTTATTTGAATTACAAACTGAGCTTTTAAAAAACTGAGCACAGTCAAACTCAATTATTTGAGTGGCATGGTTGGTTCCATAGACATGAATGCTTTAACAAAATGCTGCCAGTAATATTTGGAAAAAAATGGTGCTGCTGAGTTAAGCTATTCCCATGTGCCAAGGGCTGATAAACATTTATTGAAGTATTCTGCTGAAGTCACTGGTGTTCTTGTCTTTCCTGTCCCATGGTCAAAACATACAGATGGCTTGATAATGTTTCCTTCTGAAGTGGGATTATATGCAAGCCTTTTTCCACATGACATAAGTATGGAATTACAGCCTGCTTAACACAGTCAAAACAAAACTCCTTTACCTTTGTATTTATTTATTTTTTAATGGGTGAAATGGTAGTAAAACAGGAGCCTGTTGTCTGCCTGTAAAGTAAGAGATTATCAAAAACAGATTGAGAATCTTGCTCAGTTGATATTTTCTGGCCTGCCTTGGTCTCATCTTCAATTAGGAGTCAAATTTAATAAAAAATATTATTGCTATTATGCCATGTTAGATTTTCTGGGCTTACATTTCATTTTATTAAAAGTAATATTGCTTGTTACTGTGACTCTTTGAACCTGCTATCCTTAAATATTCGTCCTTTTTAGCATATTTCACCTCACAAGCTGGGGAAATTTTTATTAGTGGTATGATTTATTGAAATCCAGGGACTTCTGGAGGAGTCTTGATTCCCTGATAGCATTCAAATTAGATATGTAAATACTCACTTTTTGTTCTCCCATGTGATTGGAAGATCCAGGGAGCCCATCTCTCTGGGCAACCTAAGACAGGTTTCCCATACTAATACACATCTCTCCAAGATAGCCTTTACATGAGGAAATAAAAAAATGCCAAGGCATTATATAAAAAAATTTCAGGTCTTTATATTTAAAAGGAACTCTATGAGTAGGTGGGGCTCGTCAGCCTTGGAAGGCAGCCCATCTAGGAGAAGGAAAACTCCGATTTCAAACCTCCACTGCCTTGTGGCTATATCCACTGATGGAAAAGGCTTCAGGAGTTAACCTCGAGGCAAAATCCGGAGCCGGAGTCCTGGAGGCAGTTCGTGTCGTTCTGGCAACTCCTGTGACATCGCTGGAACCAGTTGTATTGGCTCTTGCCTTTCCATTGGACTATTTCAGCGATGTGGAGAGGGGGGATTTGCTGCTTGGGTAACAGCCTATCCTCCATATTATTTTACCCAGGCTTCGTGCTCTGGAGAGGACACTCCAGCTTCGCATACAGCGTCGAAGCAAAATCAGGGATCTGGACAGGGGACAGATTGTATTGGTCTTCAGTGTGGAAGGGATTGTCATTCTCGAATTGGCCTTCTCAGCCACACTAGACGCTGTTCCACGTCCTCCATACAAAGCACGTTACCATAGTCTCTCGAGACTGAAGGATGCCTACATACATGAGGAAAGGCGTAACAGCGGAGCAGAGATTTACCACAGTGCACTGCATGTAGTAGCAGAACCAGCCCTGCATGGTTTATTATTTCTACATACAGCTGCAGCTCTTCATGCAGAAGAAACACAACATAACAGCAGAAATTGAAAAAGTAACTTTTTGGATCTACAGCTCCTAAATCCTCCAGCTAGCCTTGCCAGTAGTCCAAGGGGAAATTGTTCCAGCTTTTATTTAATAGCAGGGATGGGAAAATTAGTATATTCCCTGTCAGAAACAGTGTCTTGTGTGTTCATGCATAAGACTATTTAGCTCTACATCTAAATTGGGATGTGATTGTTTAAAAAAATCTATACAAAGATTTGTATATTAATATGCCTTTAATAAATACATAGCACATATTCCTCTCTCAAAATGTACCTTCTTATACATTTCTCTCAAAATAACTGTTTTTAGATATATATTTTTTCAGACACAAACTATGTTGAAATCTTTACAGAAGCACACCATCTGATGGGCAGCTACCAAGCTGGACCATGCTCTCCTGCTTCGAGAGGTGAGACGTGAGGCACCACCCACACATGGCATAGACCCGTATCCTTTGTGTGTGTTTCTTTGTGTGTACCTGTATTTGCGCATATGTGCACTTACACTTGCTGCGGTTGAAGCACCTGCCTCATCCACTCTTGCAGGAGAGGAAGACCATTCCCTCTCCATCCTCCCCATGGGGGGAAACAGTGGCAAAAATAGAAGCTCCTCCCTGCTCCGGAGCAGGAAGGATAAGGAAAAGCTGCCATTACCCGTACTCTCTGAACAAAGATGGTATGGAGAGAAGGGAGCAAAAGATGATCCTTAGCTGTTGGGCAGTGGTAGCAGCAGAAACAGCAACAGCAACAACTTCACTTCTCAGAGGCTGTGTTTACACAAAGTTAACCATTCCTTTAAAAGTCAGGTGTTGATTTAAGAGATAGCCAGCTCACTATGGTGCACTGGAAGGAGATGTATGCTATGCACTTGCTGTAGCCTGTTCCTACCTGTCTCCTAATTGCTTGTTATTATTGTTGTTGCCATGGCTGCCACCATCCAGGTGGCTCATCATGGCTTTCACCTCCTTCCTTCTTTGTCCTAAGAGTGGAACAGCAGCAACACTGTCTTTCCCACCTTTTTATGAGATTCTGGAGAGCTGTTCATAGCAGCAGTTCTCCATAGCACAAGCAGCCGCCCTGAGGCAGGCACTGGAGAGACCACTGCATTTGTCACATGCAGTTTCTGCCTCATTCAGCCCTATGGCAAGGCCAGTTCTGACAACTACATTCCAATCTGCATGTTAATTCAAGAGCTGCAGGTTGTAATAGCTCATACTGGAAGGGAATTCACACAGACAGAATACTTCCAAGCATTCTCACTTAAAAAGGAATGAGTCCCATTGAAGCTGGCATGAATAACTCTTCCACGTTGCTTGAGATGGGAAGGAAATAGTTACTGTGCCTTATTTTTCGAAGAAAAAAAGGAAGAATGAAGCCTACTCTCCATTTCTTCCACTTTTCTGTCCCCTGCCATTCCTTCCTTTTTTTTCCTGTGCCAGACCTTAGATAAAGTATTTTTATGGGCTACAATTCTCAAAATCTCACAGCCACCATACCAGACTTGCATTTGAAAGGCTTGTACAGTTTGATAATTATATAGTTACTTTTTAGGTGCAACAAAGAATACTTAAGTTACTTTGATGTAGTGAGTAGAAAGTAGTTCCTTTCAAAAGTTATAATTAACAGCATTATTAGAGGGATTTTGACAAGGTTTTTAAAGAAATTTTAAGAAATTTGTGCCATCTTCTTGTCAATCGTAAATAGAAAGGGAAGTGTTGTTTGATTTGGTCTTTTAGTAGTTTTTTCCCAAGTTGCACTATTGGAACTGGCCACTAGAGGGAAATAGATTACTTCTTTAAATGGTTCTCTCAACCACAACACAACTAGGGTAATAAGTGCAGCACAACAAATTACTTGTGACATTGGAGCAACCAACAACAGTTCACAGAACCTTGGCTGCCAGTAAGTTTCCAGCTGCTCCTTGACTGACTTCAGATGTGACTCCAACTGACTCTTTGCCAGTGTGGAATCTCTACTTATATTCCTTCCAGTCATCTCTCGCCGAACAGCCTATTAGTGGGTGGTGCTTTATTAGCAATCAACTGCTCCATTGATAAATGTAAGGTCAATGCTTTAACTCATCCTAAATGATCATATTTTCTTTTCCTCAACACAGTATAAATAGACAGAAGTCTCATTTCGCTTCTCCACCTTCTTGGTAACAATATCAATTTGACTGTCAGGCAACCCATATAACATTTTAACTCTGTTTCTCTTCTTTGACCTCAGGGAAGAATATGAGACATTGTTCCTCCACCCCTTGCCTTTGTGGTATACAACCCTTTATACTCCAGCAGCCACTGTTCCAAAATAAAACACATGAACATATTTAATTTTTACCTCATGTATATAGTTTCTTTGCAGCATGCTGTCCATTTTTGAGCCTACTGCCCTGATGTAAACTGATCCCTGTCGGCAAATTATGCAGAGGGATCTTTCCATGCATTTCTCATCCACTTTCAGATCATTTGCAACTTCTGTAACTTGAAGGAGTCTATTTTTTCCCCTCAATTATAGGAAAGAGAAGAAGAGATAAAAGATCTGGGCAGATAGATGGAACCCTGGAGAATGACCTCTCCTTTGTTAGAAACAAAAAATGTGAACACCCAATGACAATACATTCAGTCTCTTGTCTTTCATTTCCCTTCCTCCTTTTGTTCAACATGTCACCGGGTTCTATGACACATTCTCCTTCAAAAACCCATTATCTATTCTGATTCCTTCCATGTCAGAAGGGTTCTTTTATGTTCCTTATGCCTCTGACAACACCCTACATTTCTTCAGGTCAATGCTCAAATTTCTTCCCTGCCCTTCAACCTCACAAACAAATGTCACTCAAACAACAGAAGAAGCAAATACAGGAAGGGTGAAAATAAAGCAAAACTACATGAATGGTCTTGGTTTCAGCCTGCCTCTTTGTTTACTGTCATGTTGCAGTGAAAAGGATAGCTAAAATGGCCATAAATATTTCAGTCCCATGTATTATGTACGTTAGGCATTTTAACTTAACAGAGATTTCACATCTATTGATATATAGTGATTCCAAATCAGTGCTTTTCTTGAAATATTAATATTACTTAAATAGAAAAAGATGAATGAAGGAACATTGTATTGCACAAGTACGTGAAGCTTCATGAAATCATAACACTGATTGAATGCTACAAGTATTGCTTTATTGTACTGGAGATGTATTTATCTCCATGTGCTTTTGCTAGCAAAGTCTTTATATCTTCACACATCTGGCTCTCAAAAACATACAACAGAGAGGTGTAGTAAAATCTATCTGATTTCAGACTACTTCTTACTCTTTTCTAATATTTCCTCTGATATCCTTAAGCACTAACAGTCTAATATTGTCCACAACAGAAGTTTCAATGAGCCACAGAGGTTATAGGCTTCCTTCCAGGGATATCCTTACATTTAGGTGAAATATTGCAGACACCTCAGGTGGCAGGTGCTCGGTGACACAGACTGGAAACAACATGCTGGAGGACAATGGCTCACAGTGTGTTCTCTAAGATGATCTGCTGCTGTCCTCAGATGTAGTGAAGGATCTGTCCCATCACCAGGGTTCAAGCAAGACCCAACTGTTAGTCCACCTGGCTTCTCTGTGTGAAATGGGATGGGATACCATTTCATCCTTGCCTTCAGGCAGGAAACGATCCTAGGGCCATTGAGAAAAAAACAACTGAAAAATATTATTTCCATGGTGAGATTTCTCCACCTTTTCTTCACTTTAACGAATACTGACCCTATGATGTGACGTTCTCCTATGAGTTTCCTTTATTCTCATGAGAGGCAACAATGTAGCTATACCACTACCTCAGATTATAGAATCAGTGTTTGTAACAGAGAAAACTTGCCATGGAAATAACTCCTGATTTAGAGAGCTCTCTGTGTTTGTGGCCAGTTTGATTGTGTTTAACAGGTAGTTGTGAGTTTAAACACATTTCTTTAATGGGCTTGACATTTCAATTATTGAAGGATTAAGCCTTTTTGGAGAGTGGGATTTCATTAATTTATTTTTCCAGTATTCTCTAAAGCACGTTCATCATGATTCTCTAATCTTGTTTCTACTACTTATGCCCCCACCCCAAGTTCATTACTCCATGTATTTGTGCACATTTCATTTCTTTGAAGAATTGTACATCTTCTCCCCACTAAGCCCGAGTTTGCTGGGTTAGTGGGTCACCCTTTCAGGTATTGTTGCTCATTTGCTTTCAAATATTCTGTTTTATACAGTATGTATGTCTGTGTTCATGAGAGAGTGTATCATCATCAAGTCCTGCAGTAAGCATTATGGACAACAGCTCCTATTTTCTTTAATGAAAGCAGAACACTTTGTCCTACAGGTTACAACCGTCTTTTATTCTCCTGAATTAAACCTGGAAAAATGTAAGTTCTGGCACCTCTAGACCTGGAAGAGGCTCTTCTTTTCAGAATCATTGCCTTTCACATGAGTAAAACAACACAGAGAGTGCAAAATTAATATATGGTCTTCCTCTTTTGTTGATTTAGCTTTCCTCTGAATACTTGAATAGAGATTTAGCAAACTGACTCAGGCAGTGTTTCTGAATCTTGATTCAAATTCAGGTCTGGGTAGGGTCAGACTGGGATAACATAGATCTACAGCAAAACAGTCTTATATGAACGATCACATTGGCCTTCCAATTTAATTGAATGAGAGGGACGGATCTTTACAAATCATACAGATGTATTACATTGAATGCATTCCTTAAGAATTAGAAACAAACATCAAGTTTGTATATGCCAAATGTTGGTGGGTCTGAATCTCTGGTGGGAGATGGAAGAACAACTTTGGGAAAAATGAGTTCCAAATCTGCTGCTATTAGTTAAAATGGTCTCATGAAATGTAATCATCCTCTGTGTGTTAATGCTAGAGGGCAGCATTTGTTGTATTCTGCAAAGATGCTTTATGGACAAATTATTGTCCTTTCTATGGGCTTCTGTATCCTTTTGCCCTTCTCTTTGGAAAAAGAATGTTTCAATTGTGGACCCAATCCAGCCAGATTTAGGTCCTTTACTGACAAAAGGGTTAGATCCTTTGTCACTGACTCTAGGGAAATTGCTTAAGGACATGTTTGATGCATTCTTGAAATAAGTGGAAGTTAAAATATAAATAAATGGACTAATAAAGAATCTTCTGAAATCAGTTTTCACAGAATTTCCACTCTCTCTTCCCATCTCATGTACCATACTTTCTTATTCCAGGGATATTTTGGGTTGTCTCATTAGAGCTGAGCATTCATGAATAGAGCCAGTTATTGTCAAATCAGCCTTGAAATGCCACTGCACTTTTGCTTTTATGAACTGCTTCTCTCCATCATGATGATGATCTTCTTGTTCACTGCTCCCCAGCCCTGACTGTTAGAGAGCTATCTTCAGCAGATCATTGCACTCATGCTACAGATTTTCATTCTCATGTTTGACTCTGTGTTGTGCAGACATTTGAAAAATTGTTACCGCTAGCTTTTGGTCACAGGATGTGGAGATTCATTATAAACTGGAGTACTTAGCTAAAAGGAACAAATGTGAATATGAGGGCCATTCAGATCTAGTCTAGCACAACTTCATGTCCTAATGGTACAGGGAATTTTCACAAAAAAATTGATTCAAAATACATTTGGAGAAAGCTGGAATTTAGCTTATATATTGCAATACAACACTACTTTACATATTTCCTGAACATGGCAGTAACCGTTGTGCCAAATATTTTTATATTTTCATCCCCACAATGGGAAGACTAATTTGCTTCTGATACGATTATAGCTTGAGCATCTATCCTCTTCAGGGCTTAGAAGTAATTGGTAAGACATAATGAATTATTGGGAATTACTTCTTTTTCTCAGTAATGAAGATATACAATTTCTTCATATTGTGATTGTAGCTTCATGAAGGATACCTTCCCACTTTTCAAGGTATAACTGTATCTCAGACATGACCAAAGTGACTTTCCCAGTAATAGTATGAAATGTTGAAAGCTTTTGGATGATCTGTGCATGCATGTTGCACAGCCAGACAAAAAATAATAATGTATCCAATGCAGTATTTATCTCAAAGATTGGTCCATAAATTAAAAGGTGGCAGGAAGACAGGAAGAATTCATACCAATTGCAATGTGAGCTGCTCAAGTCATTATTTTTATTGATTGTTCACACTATAAATTCCATCACATCAGAGAGAACTGCAGTATGTGGGTTGTTATAGGGTAAGTATAAGTAAATTAAGTGATGATGGAAGGAGGTGCCCAATATAATATGACTTAATGAACTCTGTTTCAAGACATCAGCAACAATTAACAATATTTCAGAAGGTTTATAGAGTGGTCTTTTCTATTGGCCATGCTTGCTCCTTCTGCTCTTCCTTCATTCTTTCTGTTACAGATGTTTGTCAATGGGTCACTTCCTAACTTTTCTCTGGGCCACAGACTTATTCTTTGTGTCTGCTTTTCTTAACTAGAGCTTTTAAAGCTCATTTTATGTTGAATTGGCTTTTCTTACCTTAATAATTTCCACAGATTATTCTGATATATGTAATGCAACCCATACTCAGAAGTAAGAGTGATTCAGGGCAATTGTGCAGTGGTTTCATTCTTCCTGTTGCTTGTTTGCTGTCCAAATGGCTGCATGTTCTATTTTGCAACCACAAATATAATATAGTGTGGAAAGGAGAGGGGAATCACCTGCTCTTGTATCCCACGGTTCCCCAACAGGATTCTGGTTATATCAAATTTTTCAGCCCTGTTAAAAGGGTACAAGGGGAAAGTACTCTGAATGGAACTGGGGATCTTTCATGACAAGCACAGTTTCTAAGGGAGAGTTGATCTGCAAAAACCAAACGAAAGAAAGAAGCAAATGATCGTATTTTGAATTAAGAATGAGATCTCCATGGCAGAGCAAATTTTCACATGCAAGTGGACCTAGATTCAATTACTGGCGTTTCCAGGTAAAGAGTATGAGATAGCAGGTCTGTGGAAGAGACCTGCCTGAGTTGTTGGAGAGACGGTACTAGTTAAGGTAGACAATACTGGCAAGATGACCCAAACGGTCTAAAACAAGAAGCACATGTTCTTCCTGGTCTCCTGTGGCTGGGCAAGTGTGGCCTTTCAGGTACTGTTCAGTTGCAACTGTTGGATGATCCCTTGTCATTGGCTACACTGGCTGATGGGAGTTGTTGGCCACAAATATCAGGATGGCCACAGTTGCCCACCTGTGTCTTACTTCTTGGGCAGGATGAAAACAGGCATTCTCAACTTGAATTGGAGAAGCTCTACTATTTCATATACACCACCAGGCAGGTGTGGAATGACAGGCTCAATAAATTACTGAGCGGTCCAGAAAGAGACACTTCTTGCCAAATTGTAGACTGAGATTTGTTTGCTTCTAGAAGAAACAAAAAGGTTTAGTCTCAAAGCCTGTTCCAAACCTGAAAAGGGTTCAGAAGTTCCAACTCATAAGTATTCCCCAGATATGAAACCAGTTCTCTTGGACTGCAACTTCTAATCTCACAGTCAGTATGGCCAGCTTAGCTGCTCCATCACTCTCCACTGTTGGATCCGCTGACGAGCCACGCTTCGGCAATGCAGGTCGCCATTGCCCTCTTGGATATTGCGAGACGCTTAGAGTCTCGCAAGAGCGACTCTGGAGGACAGGGGGGAAATGATTGGGCTATTTAAGTGGCGTTCCCCCCTCCCTCCATCCTCTTCTTTGCTGGCAACAGATGAGGACAGAGATCCGCTGGCCATGTTCTATTTTAGCTGCGTAGCTCCGTTTTGTGGCTTGAGCGATCTCAATATTGGAGGGGCGGGGTTGCATCGGCATCCCCCCCACAGTTTGATTCCTGGTTTCAGCTCCTTAATTAGGAGCCATTTCAGTCAGAGAAGTTTGATTTCCTTGAATTTTGTTTTAATTTTAATGGGCAAGAAGTGGAGATTGCATTAGGCGGGGACGCGTGGCCGATCAGGCTTGGCCCAGTAGGGGCCTGGGTGCTCCATAAGTTTCCAGAGAGTGCTGGTGGCAATCCCTGACTAGGCTTAGCAATGTATTTCTTTATTTACGATTCAAAGAAAATTAAAAATTAATTCATAGGTATATAACAACAATTTTAAAAAAATCAATAATTGATTATTATTGCTAAAAGCCAGCGGGCCATGGGTGGGAAGCAGGGCGTCTGCTCAGCGAGTGGGCACGCAGTCGTCCAGGCCAGCTGGTGCAAGCGGGACTAGCTTGCATCTGGAACTTGATATTATTAATTAATAAGTACATAAATATAAATTAATTTGCATTCCTTAATTAGTCAGCGTTTTCTAAATTTTAAGCTTCTGGATAATTGATTGGTCTCATATCTGGAGTGGTTCTACCCATTGAGGGTGGGGCAATTTACCCCACTAGGCCTTGATATTTTTATTTTTAAAAATTACTAGAAAATTAAAATAACAATAAATAATAAATTAAAAATAAATTAAAATTTGAATTATAACTAATTGAAATTATTCATATTTAATACAAGATGATACTCTTTAGAATACCAAAAGGTAGTATTTTAAATAGATAATAAAGGAGGGGCTCAGAAAAGGGTTTCAGCTGATTTTCTACTATAGTATTTACATTATTAGCTAATCTATTGGTTGACACTTATTTGTGGCAGTGTAATAATAGTCCATAGGTAATTTTAAACTTGAAGCAGCTTAGGTGGTTGATTTCAAGTGGCTGGGAGAAGTTGGACTCACAGAGGGTTGAGTAGTGTGTACGATGGCTTCCAGGAAGGGACAAGGCAACAAGAAGGGTAAGCAGCCTGCTAAGAAGCGTGCAGCTCCTCAGGTTTCGCCACCCCAGTCAAGGAGTCTTGGCCTATTTGGCAAGAGCTGCAAGAAAAAAAAATTGACTTTAGAAGCTGAGCGAGCAGTGCAAAAGACCCAGCAGCTTAGTGGAGCGCACCCACGCCACTTGGCTAGGGATACCATGAGTCATAGATGGGCTAAGCTCAAGGCCATGACAGATAACCTAATGTCTCGATTTGCTGCTCTAGAGGTGGATCGGCAGGCCCCTGGGCCGTCCAGGAGAGAATCAGATGTGTCTGCAGTAACACCACAGCATTGGATCGAGGATGAGGGGAGAGAGGCGCAGACCCCGGAGGCATCTGGACCATTGGCAGCGGCTAGGAGTTGACAGGAGGCTATGGAAGAGGTGGCAACAGGTTACCAGCAGGGCAGGGAGGAGCACGATGTGATGCTGCCCATGTCATCAGGTGAGCTGGCGGTTGCACTGGACACTCTCCTGATATTGCCTGCCTGGCCATGGCCTGGCAGTGGGCAGAGTAGCTTACCATTCCACACAGCATACGTCACACAAAGATTCAGGGCACCAAACACTCCTTGGCCTAGTACAAGTACACAGTTGGGAAACTGGACTGCGCCATATCCACGAGTTACATTTCCAGCTCCGCCGAGTTCAACAGCAGGTGTGGGGGTTTGGCCATATCCATCAGTACCTGATACTGGGTACAACTCCGTCCCTTTAAAGGCATTGCCATTCGGGGATCACGCTATGCCCTTGCGGGATTACCTTACCCCAGCAACCAAAGAAAAAATATGGAAAGGTGAATATCTTGACTTGTTCAAGCTGCTGAACAGGAATGTAGAGAAGAAGGATCTTGATAAGGAGGATAATAGAGATAAAGAGAGGCGTTGGAGGGATCAGACATGGGCAAACTGGCTCCCTGGTTTCCTAATCTACGCCGGGGTAGTAGTGAAGGCTCAGTCTTGGAGACCTCAGTCATTGTTCCAGTACCTGGATCTGATATACATGGCATACGTGGATTTTGCTGGGCAAGCATGGTTGATCTACGATGAATCATTTAGCATGAGAAGTGCGATTCACCCAAATTTGTGTTGGGATGAGCCTCTGCTGGGCCTCTGGTTGCAGTCTATGACGCCAGCCAGGCCCAATTTGGGCGATAGGTTCGACAGTGGGCATCTCATTCGTAAAGTTGGACAAAATCAGAACCCCCGTGTAGGATCGGGGCAGGTGGTTCAACCCCGCCTGCTCTGTTGGGACTACAATACGAGAGGTGCATGCTCTAGAAAGGCATGCCGTTTCAGGCACGAATGCTCAGTTTGTGGTGGCCAGCACCCCAGCTCATTATGTTTCTGGGCTAGAACTCAAAGAAACAACAAGGAACCTGGAGGTAGCAAAAAAATAAAAGGGTGGTGGGGGTAACCCTGGTAAAGGGCCCCAGCCCAATTGAGGTCTCTGTTTTAGAGACATGTCTATGTGACTACCCTAGGAGGGAAGATGCTGGCTACATTTTAGAGGGTTTTAAGTATGGTTTCAGGATACCGGTGGTTGGTGAGCGTAAGGCGTTCTTCGCCCAAAACCTGAAATCTGTAAAGGGGATGGAAAGTGTAGTCCAGGAAAAAATTGCCAAGGAGGTGAAGGAAGGTAGAGTATTGGGGCCATTTCCAAACACTCCGTTGGAAACCCTGAGGGTTTCACCATTGGGAGTGGTGCCCAAAATGGCCCAGGGAGAGTTTAGACTAATACATCACTTGTCTTACCCAGAGGGGGAGTCAGTTAACAACGCCATCCCACAGGAGCTCTGCACTGTGCGGTACACCTCATTTGAAGAGGCGGTTTGTATTGTCCATAGGTGTGGTGTAGGGGCGGAGCTTGCAAAAATGTGACATTAAATCAGCTTTTTGTATTCTTCCAGTTCATCCCCAGGACTTTGATCTGTTGAGTTTTCATTTTCAAGGCTCTTATTACATTGATAGGACTTTGCCTATGGGCTGTTCCATTTCATGTGCAGCATTTGAGTGTTTCAGCTCGTTCCTGGAATGGAAGCTCAGATGTAGAGTAGGTTGCAAGAACACATTATTTGGATGACTATCTTTTTTGTGGGGAAAGGAACACAGGGAGGTGCAAATTCATACTTGAAGCCTTCCAATCAATGGCAGATGAGATGGGTTTACCCTTGGCAGAGGAGAAGAAGGAGGGACCAGCTACGTCCCTTACGTTTTTGGGAATAGAATTAGACACGAATCAACAGACATCCAGATTGCCAGATAGCAAATTAAGTGACCTCAAGTTATGGATTAATCTGATATTGCAAAAAAGAAAGGTGACGCTGAGGGAGTTACAGGAGATTGTAGGTCATCTGAACTTTGCTTGTAGGGTGGTGGCACCAGGTCACGCTTTCCTGAGTAGGCTATATGATGTGATGGAAGGTCTTCATTGCCCTTTCCACAGAACATGAGTTACACGTGGTATGAGAGCAGATTTGCAAGTTTAGAGCCAGTTTTTAGCTGAGATTAATGGTATATCTTTTTGGAGGTCGGAGACGATTTTTAGAGCTGAATTCCAGGTCCAGTCAGATGCAGCAGGTTCCCTGGGTTTTGGAATCTATTTCTAGGGCAGGTGGTGTGCCAGGCGGTGGCACCAAATGGGTATCACCAGGGACTTGACATTCCTGGAATTTTTTCCAATAGTCAGTGCCTTATGGCTCTGGGCCCATGAATGGGCCAATTCAGTCGTGCATTTTTGGTGCGACAATCAGGTGGTGGTTTACATAATAACCTCACCTTGCACTCCAAACGTGTTATGGCTTTGGTGCTCACATTCACATTGTGCGCCCTGAGATATAATATTCTAGTTCTGGCCCGCCATGTTCCAGGCATCAATAACAGTTTAGCTGACGCATTATCACGCCAACAGATCAATCGGTTCAGGGAGTTAGATCCAGGTGCCAACGAGTTCCCAGAGGTCTGGCAAATTGGCATGGCGATGCAGAAATGGCAGTAGGTTTGGCCCTGGCCCTGAGGATGCGGAAAGGGTATTTCGCAGTGAGTATAGAATTTCAGGAGTTCAGAAGCCTTGTAGGTTTGGAGCTGACGTGGCCTGCCCCGGTGGAGCACCTCCAGCAATCTACACAGGAAAGGACTTGCACGAGGATCCATATAGGGCAGGATGTCGGCGCTAGCATTTCACGCTAGGGTTCAGGGGTTTCAGGATTATACATCGAATTTTCATATATGGAAGATTATTGAAGGCTAGGCTAAAGAAAGGGGTTGGGTTAAAGATGTGAGGGCACCCATATCCCCAGTATTGTTGGAAAAGATCTGTAAACAGTAGAATGGGTGCGTCATCTACTGCAGTGGCTTTGGGCTATCATCCTGACGGTATTAAACGGCTTGGGCGGTGGTCTTCTTCAGCTTACCGCAGGTATATCAGAACTCTCCCTCATGTCTAGGCAGGTGCCTGGTTCTGTTTTGTCATTGCAGGTCCGGTTGTGATGGTGAGGAGACTGCACATCATGATAATTGGTCATAGTTATGTTTTCTGGGCAGCACGATATGCAGCCACATCAGCATGGGGATGCAATCTGGGCCTTGGAGCTGGAGCCCAGATTGAATTGAAGGGGCTCCAAGGAATGCAATGGGGCCAGTTTTGCAGAGTGGCTGCATTTGGACAGCATCCCCCAGATGTGTTGGTAATACACTTGGGTGGCAATGATCTGGCCATGCATGGTGGAAAGGCCTTGATCTTGGATGTAATATATGACCTCACATGGTTGAGGGCAACGTACCCTGCTATGAGCATTATATGGTCCACGATCATCCCTCGGCTTGTCTGGAGGGTGGCGAGACAAGTTCAGCGAGTTAACAGTGCTCGTAGAAGTGTTAACAGGGAAGAATGCAGAGCTGTTTGTGGTGGCCTTGGATCGGTGATTGGTCACCAGGAGATCCGCGCAGATAGGCCTGAGTTATTTTGGCCAGATGGGGTGCACCTATCGGATGGAGGCTTGGATGTCTTTCTTAAAGACACCAGGGGGGCCCTGCTTTTGGAGCTTGAGAAGCTAGATGGTGGGCATGGAACTTAGCATGGCTAGTCCCTATGCTGTGGCGGGTAGAACAGGTTTCAGTGAGTCCCATCGCATCACAGGTAATGTATAGCTCATCTGACCTCCCAGTGCTGCGGATTGTGCGATTACAGTGCTTGGGGGGGGGGGGAAGATGTGCTGGGGACACACCCGGACCAACAGTCAACAAGGAGAATGTGGCTCGAGGTCTGGAGGTGGTCAAATTTGGGCCGGCCAGGTTCTCGCTGTCTTCACAACCGCGAGAACTTGGGGCTAGGGACTCACCCATTTGTTTGGTAAGGGGTCCATTGAGACCCCTGTGCAAAACCTAATTCTGCACTATGGCAGGACCCCCCTTTTCACAGAGGGCAACAATGATTATTCAATAAAGTGTGGCCCATGTTCATGCCATAATGTTATCTTGCGTCATTATTCCGGGGTAGGGGGGCAGTGCCTTATCTTGCCACCGAAGGCAAATTGTGTAAAAATCATGATACTGACTTATAAGTCAACCTGGTCAAAAAGGATCTTGTATTTAAATGTATTTCAGTCTTGTGCCTCTTCTGAGTCTTGCTGGATTGCACAAGGTATCTTGAAGATAAGTACTGTAAGGCCTGGCCAAAACTGTAGAATTAACAGATCTGCTCTAACATAATGAGCTAATGGAGCTAAAGTTACAGACCTCAATTTTAGGTACTACTTAGAAGTCACTGTCTCCAGCAGAACAATTTTCTCAAATAGTTCCAGTGGCACAATTGATGGATGAGTAAGTGTTGCATTGCTTACTGATTAGCAATCTCTCTTCTCATTTAAGAGCCCTGTGATCAAAAGCTGGAATCTCAGCTTCTGAGGCATAAAAGGAAAAGAAGACACGAATGCACGCACACACCCTCTACTTCAGGATGGCTTTGCCAAGACTGTAAAATTTCTTTAAGTTCTGTGTGCTTTAAAGATCTGATTCAAAAACCCTTGAACTAATCAGAGTCTTTAATTTGTCTGTTGAATCCTAGTACATGACAGCAGGTATATGTCAACAGGCAACCCTGGGTTCAGATTCAGTTTCCCTGGGAATTTACTTTTTTGCTGAACAAATAACTATTTCTTAGTTTCAGTTTTCCACCTGTTCAGTAGGATCCAATAGGTTGCTTTCAGAAGTTGAAATATGACCATTGCTTATTGCATAAAAGATGCTACCTTAGTTACTACTCCTTTCACATTAATTTCAGAGATGCTTGTCTTTGTCAGAAGGAAGACGAGGCCATTTTTGTATGTAGAGATTAGACTCCTTGAAAAAATCTATTTGGGGGCTTCTTTACAATCATAAGCATGTATTTAGGCATGGCGTGAACTGTCAGATAGGACAGGAAGTTGGGGTGGGAGGGAGGATGGATGAAGGAGAAAAATGATGTGACATATGCCAACATTTAGTCTTGAGATTTTGGAATTAGACGGACTGCTCAACTTACTGCTGGTAAGAATAACTGGACCACTGATTACTAGAGTTTAAGAAAGATAGAGAACATGGATGGACACCTTGAGAGGGTCCATGGGCTGTCTGCTCCCAGACCAGCTTTGGGGTGCACCATCCCTTTTGGCCAAGCCAGAGGTCACTTCTGTTTTTCCATTTGTTTTATTTTTAAATTGTTGAAGCAAGCTCCAAGGAAGGCAAGCCTTATTTTACAGGAGAGTTTTGCTCCCTAAAGGATTCCGGAGACCCATTTACCTCTCTCTCTCTATCACTTTAATTTTAATTTTACAATTTATAACAAAATTAAATAAACACAGAAACACCTTTTTAAAGAAATAATTTTCAATACTTTTTAGTATGTTTTTATTATAGTGCATAAAAAGAATGTCTTCAGGGTTCAGATATAATTATTCTGTTTCCATATTTGACCATATTAGTTTATTATACTGAGATATAATAAATATCAAGCGTGTGTCTTATTTGATTGGATTATATAGTATAACCTTAAATTAAAAAGTCCCAGCCCACCTACTTTTTGAGATTTATGGCATCTCTTTTTATTAACCCTTGACTTTTCATATCCATTAAAAATGTGTTAATCATATTTTGTCAGTCTTTAACTTTTCTTCAGTTTCTTTCTTGGTAACATCATAAATAAAACATTATCTTAGGGAAAGTCTTTATTTTACATACTGCTATTCTACCAAACCCTGAAAGTCTAATTTTTCTAAAATCATCTTACTGTATTTTTCTGTGTATAAGATGATACTTTTGTCTAAAATATTTAGATTAAAAATTAAGGGTCGCCTTATACATGGAAATAAGGAGGGGGGATGGATCAAAGCGCTTTGATCCCTGCTTTCCCCCTCCACTTTCTTGCAAAGAAAGTGCTTTCCCCCTCCACTTTCTTCAGAAGAAAGTGGAGCGGGAAAGCATGAATCATCAAAGTGCTTTGATTCCTGCTTTCCCCCTCCACTTTTTGCAAAGAAAGTAGAGGGGGAAAGCACTTTCCTTGCAAGAAAGTGGAGGGGGAAAGCAAGAATCAAAGCGCTTTGATCCCTGCCTTCCCCCTCCACTTTCTTGAGAAGAAAGAAATTTTGGGTTAGAAAAGTGGGGGGGGGGGTAATCATACATGAGGGCGTCTTATACACAGAAAAATATGGTACTTAAAAAAATTTCTTGCTTCAATTTTTAAAAATTATCCTCTTTCAGATTTTCTAAATTTACTGGGATTGTTATACTTAAATATTTAATAGACTTTGGAATATTAATATCAAATTGTTTTCTAATTGGTTCTATTTCATCTTTATTATAGTTAAAAACATCATCACGGATTTATGCCAATTTACCTATAACCTCAGTAACTCTCCAAATTCTTTTAAATATGACATTACCCTATCCATATCCTTTAATAGGTTTTCAAATGTTAACAAAACTAAACAAAATAAACCAATTTTAAATTTAGTGCCAATACCACAAATTAATTTATCTTCTCTAATGACATTCACTAGCAATTCTATAACTAAAGCAAGCAACACCATGGAAAAGGGACACCTTTGTCTAGTACCATGGCCTATTCTGTTTTTCCATCATTTGCTAATACTGCTGAAGTATTCCCTGAATATAATTGTTCTATCATACCTTAAAATAATTTCTCATACTTTATATTTTTGTTATCATTTTAATGTTGGTCATTCTACACAATCAAATGCCTTAAAAAATCTAGCAAAATTATTATTGCCTTCATCTTCTGTTTCTTTTTAAATTTATTACACTTAACACTCTTCCCATCAAATTTCTCATTTGTCTTTTTATCATAAAATTGCTTTGATGTTCTTTGATATATTTAGTAATAAAATTGTTCATTCACTTTGTGTCAGAGTCCAAAATATCCCAGGCAGCCTCTCAACAGGGGCAAGGGCAACAGGACCCAGTCAACCCCACAGGGTATCAAGCCCGAAGACACTCACTGTGCAGTTGGTTTCACCCAAGCAGAGGCGGGCGCACAGAACTGGGAGCACAGAGTCAGAACAAGGTGCTGAGATGCAGGAGACCAACAGAAGTAAGCAGGGAGCAAGGGAAGGGCAAGAACAGGAGCAGGTGCAGGAACACTGGAGTTTGGATGCAGGAGGCAAGCAGAGGCAAGAGCAGGGGCTAAGGCAGGAACAGATGCCAGAACACAGGGACTCCAGAACTCAGGAGCAGTAAGGCACTAGGAACAGTAAGCACAGCCAAAGACCTGTGTTGCTGAAGCAAGTTCTGTGAGGGAGAACCACTCCTTAAATAGGCCTTCCCTCCAGGTTTCCAGGTGAGCCTCGTGAGTGGCCCAGCAGCTGCTGCACAGGCCAGGGCCTGAGCCTGCAAACACCAGGCCATTCTGGGTCAGGCTGGCCCTGATCCTGAAGTTCCCTGCACAGTGTGGGCCAGATCCTGACACTTTGCTAATATTGCTTTAAATATCTCAGCATCTTGATTTATTAAGGAAATAGGTCTATAGGCTCTAGGGCCAGTTGGACTTTATTCATTTTTGGAATTAATATAATTAACAAATGTTTCCAAGATAATGAGATCTTTTCACCTTCCATTATTTTATTAAAAAGAGACTTTAATCCTGGCCTCCAAACCCTAAATTCTTGGCGTCCCCTGGGGTCCTCAGCTTCCCTCCTCTTGGCTAAAATTTCTGTTACTGCCATTCTGAGAGGAGGGGGTGCCTTATTTGGAACTCAGCTAACCCTTACCTTTAGCACTACCCGCCACAGCATAGGGACTACTTGTTATGTCCCATACTCCCCACCATGCTGAAAATTTCAGCCCTAAGACCCCCTTGTAAATCCTCTAGAAATATATCCAACCCCAGATCTGACAGGTGTACTCCATCCTCTCTATACAGTTCCTGCCGAGAAAGTGTCACCTGGGGATGTTCTACGACAGACCCCAGGCCTTGCCGAACAGCCCTGCCAACCTCTCTGTTGACTCCTTTCTGGGCTCGATCAAGTTGCCTGGGGTCACGAGCTCCTTTCCACACCAGCCATGGATGATCGCTGACCAGACAATGCACGTTTTGAGGCACCATGCCGCAAAAGTTCTGAGGTCCACAATGACCCAGAGGATCAGCGACTTGCCTGACCCTTGGGCTAAGTCGTTGCCTCCCAAATGAACCAACAGAATGTCAGAGGGCACCTCCAGAGAACCCTGGGACACCAATTCCATGAATCCATCCCAGAACATGCCTCTCCGTCCCCTCCATTCCACTGCTGCTACTTCACCGAGGCCCAGGTTGTGACCCCAACTGGTCTGACTGGCATATCTGGCAGACCAAAAAACGTAACTATGCCTGATCAACAGAACTTGAACTTGGGCCAATGGCTTCTCTGGACCTGCAACAATAACAATAAAGCAGAACCACGCAACAGCACCTAAAACTGTGGCAAAGGGTGAACATAAGCACGGTATTTGTGCGTCAACCATCTGCCCACTTTCTTAATATCATTGATCGCATACCCAAGGGCAGCTGCTGTAGATGCAGAGCTGATCCTAAATGAATGTGTTCCAAAACATCAACCATTATATCACTGCCTTGCGTAAGGCTTGGGAAGTAACTTTCCAAAATTGGTATTTTGTTAAGTGCAACTTATCCTTATGTCGTAAAAAATGTCTGCCTTCCTCTCCTCTAAGTCACAGATACTCCTGTGTAGCCCTTACTGGACAGATCTCGACTTTGGAGGATCACCCTAACAGTAACACCTGTCCCTTGCCTAATTGGTCTGTTTTTGACCTCTGTAAGTAAATGGCAATCTGATGCTCTGCAACCACCACATCCTTCCTCTGCAGAGAGGATAGTGACATGTCATTTTTGGATGAGGCCACCAATTCATTGATCTGTAGTGCCCCAAAAAAGCAATAAGTGTATCAGCTCTAAACAAGCACACCTCAAATTGGTCCTGACAGACCAACTTTCATGTACAACCTAGTTTGACCAATATGGCTGGCGATATCGGTGTACGGGTATCACCTGTTGTGACTTGCTCTCTATCCCACCTTTTGATCATCTTCCGAATACGGAAGTCAATTGTGAGCCCCTTACAACCTTGGGCCTTAGCATAAAAGACCAGGGCAGACATCCTGCCCTGTATAGATCTAGGGGCCAATCCCTTTCGATGCAAATGGACTGCAAAATGCATAAGGTTATCATCAGATGCTGGCCAATCTTGGTCTAGTCCCTTCTTTTTACAGAAATCGAAATATTCTTTACATGCCATGGTATAGCTATGTCAAGTGCTAGGTGCTACTGCAAGACTCATGGCCCTGTTAGCCTCAACCCTCCAAGATTCCATACCTCTTCTGGCAGGATGTTCAGCTGAGCTTGTGCCCCCGGTGCCAAAACCCTGAAGCGGTCCATCTGTTGACAGGACAGGGCATCAGCAATGGAATTATCAACCCCGGGGACATGTCGAGACAGGAGAACTATATTAAAGCACAAGCACCTCAAAGTGAGGGCCCTAACCAGCACCATTACCCTCTGAGACCTAGACAACAAGGAGTTAACAATGTGTACCACAGCCTGGTTATCGCACCAGAATGTAACCACAGAGTTAGCGCAGTCGTGTGCCCACAACCACAAGGCACCAACGATTGGAAAAAGTTCCAAAAATGTGAGGTCGCTGGTGACTCCCTGAGTGTGCCATCCTACCGGCCACATTCCTGTGCACCACTTACCTCTGAAAAAGATTCCATACCCATTTGACCCTGCTGCGTCAGTCTGAACTTGCAGTTCCAAACGTAAATGTAACTTCTCACGCCAAAATGAGATCCCATTGAATTACTCCAAAAACATAAGCCAAACTCGCAAATCTTCCTTCATTCCCATTGTTAGTTGCCTCCTATGATGAGGTCTTGTAAGACCCTTCATGGCGTCACACATCCTTTGCAAGAAAGGTCAGCCTGGGGCCACCACTTTGCATGCGAAGTTAAGGTGGCCCACCATTTCTTGTAGCTGCCTCAATGTGGCTTTTTTCTGCGCCATCAAGCTCCGTAGCTTAACTTTTAATTCGCCCAATTTAACCTCTGGAAGCCTACTAGTCTGCTGAACAGTATCTAACTCGATGCCCAAGAATGTCAACACCTGGCAAGGTCCCTCAGTCTTCTCCTCAGATAATGGACCACCCAGTTCCTTTGTCATTTCCAGGAAGGAAGACGTAAGGCAGGTGCATTGTGATGTGCTGCGTGTCCCACAAAATAAAAAATCATCTAAATAATGGACCACACCCACTTGGCTGACCCATCTCTTAAGCTTCCACTCCAAAAAGGTGCTAAATTGTTCAAAAACATAACACAATATGGACCACCCCATAGGTAACGACCTACCCATATACAGTGGTGCCTCGACTTACAAACTTCCCTACTTACAACCATTTCAAGTTGCGACCAGCTCCAGCTGCAAAATTTTGCTTCTACTTGCAACCGGAGCTTCCACTTACGAACAGAAAAAGGCAGGGGAAAAAGGCAGGAAATTCAAATTTCTAACTGTAGGTGGCGACGAGGCTGCTTCTTTGTAGCTCTTTTGCCCCAGCAGTTAGAGAGTGTGCGTCAGAGGAGGCTTGGGACTGCCCCCTTCTGCTTCTGAGTGAGCGTGTGTGTGTGTTTGCAGGGATGCTTCGGGCTGCCTGGTAAGGTAAGGTGCTGTTTTCTGCTTTTTAAAAACTGTTCTGGGTGTTTTTGCAGCGTGGTTTTGAGCTGGGGGGGGGGGTTATGTTTCTGTGCTGTGATGGGTCTTGGGGGGTTTGTTTGTTTTTTGGTTTTCCCCCCATTTCCAATGGGTCTTGGGGGGTTTGTTGCTTTTTGGAGTGTTTTTTCCCATTTCCGATGTGTCTTGGGGGGTTTGTTTGTTTTTTTTGGGTTTTTTTCCCCCATTTCCGATGGGTCTTGGGGGTTTTGGTTGCTTTTGGGGTTTTTCCCCCCATTTCCGATGGGTCTTGGGGGGCTTTGTTTGTTTGTTGGCTTCCCCCCCATTTCCAATGGGTCTTGGGGGGTTTGGTTGCTTTTTTGGTTTTTTTTCCCCATTTCCGATGGGTCCTGCATGCTTCCCTTGCTTTTTCCTTTGTTTTCTTTGCATTTCTGACCTGCCCCCTTTGTTCTCTGTGCATTTCCGATCTGCTCCGTTTGTTTTCTGTGCTTTTCCAATGGGTTTTGCACACTTTATTGCTTTTCTCCCCCCCCCCCCCCTTGGCCGGAAGGGATTAATAGTGTTTCCAATGAGTCTTGCAGTGATTTTTTTTTTTTTTTGGTGATTTTTTTCCTTCGGCCCGGAACGGATTAATTGCATTTCAATGCATTCCTAATGGAAATGGTGCTTCGACTTATGACCATTTCGATTATGACCATTTCGACGTAATGGTCCAGAAGATTATGTCTATCTTCTGGAATGGATTATGGTCGTAAGTCGAGGCACCACTGTGGTAATTTCATTCAAAAGCAAAGCCCAGAAGGTCAAAATCATTGGGATGCACTGGGAGGAGCCTGAACGCTGACTTAATGTCGCATTTCCCTAGCTCCGCCCAATTCCATGCTTACGCACCATGCAAACTGCTGCATCAAACGATGTGTAGTGTACAGTGCACAAGTCCTGGGGAATCCTGTTGTTCACCGATTCCGGGAGCCTTTTTTGGGCAGGGAGCAAGGCAGCTGCAATTGGAACACAGGTGTTTAAACTTGTACTGCTTTCGGTTACAAGTCCCTCAGGAATTAAAATCCCAACAGAACAAGCGGGGTTGAACCACCTGACCCGCTACCGAGCGGGACATGTTTGCCTGTGCCCTCTGTACCAAATGACCACTGTCAAACCTCTCTCTTAGAATCAGGCAGGCAGGGGGTCATTAGACGCAGCCATAATGTGTCATGTGGTACATCTCAGCACATGTTAGGGTGCAGCACCACGCGCATACGGAAACCCTGATCATGCAATAACCATGCATGTCCATGGAAATCCACATAAGCTCTGTAAATTATATCCATGTATTGGATTAATGAGAGGGCTCTTTCAGGTTGCGCCCGGATTACTGTGCCAGCGTAAATAAAGAACCCAGGTAACCAATTTGCCCAACAGCGGTCAGGCTTACACCACCTCACCAATTATTTCTCCTTCTCTTCGTCCTTGTCTTTTTTCTTCTCCTCTATTTTTCTGTTCAGGAGTTCAAAAACATCCACGTATTCGCCCCTCCATATTTTTTCCACTGTAGCTGGAATCAAGTGATCTCCCAGTGGTAGAGACTGATCACCCTCAGGCAGAGCTACCCATGGCACCGAATTATACCCAGTATCAGGGATAACCGTGGGCCCTCCTACACTAACTCTTTCACCCCCCACAGCCTGTGTGGCTACCACTGGACCCGTGGCTGTATTTGATGAGGGTCCCACCAACATCTGTACCCCTGAATGTGTGGTAGGCAAAAGTGAGGCGGAAGGGACCGGCACCGCCTGGCTCCCAGTACCCCATGGCCAAGCTCCTGCCAGTTGTGTGGTGCCCAGTGCAGCGTGTGTGTGTGTGTGTGTGTGTGTGTATAGTAAGTCATTATATACTTATATACTTATATGTATATATATAACTATATATATTCCCCCTTTTTTAAAAAAAATCCCTTGGCCACTCAGGCCCTGCTGAGGCCCCTTAAATATTAGGCCGGGGCAAGCCTTGAGGGGCCCCCAGTCCAACTACAGTGGTGCCTCTACTTACGAACTTAATTGGTTCCAGAACTCCGGTCGTAACTCAAAATGGTCGTAATTCGAAGCACCATTTCCCATAGGAATGCATTGAAATGCAATTAATCCATTCTGGTTGACGAAAAAAAATGCACCAAAAAACCCACAAAAAACTGCAAGACCCATCAGAAACGCGATTAATTGGTTCCGGCTGAAGGGCGGGGGAAAAAGAAAAGCAAACAAACGGTGCAAGACCCTTCGGAAATGCAAAAAAAAGCAAAGCAGAAAGCAAACAAACCATGCAAGACCCTTCGGAAATGCAAAAAAAGCAAAGCAGAAAGCAAACAAACCGTGCAAGACCCATCAGAAATGGGGGGGGAACCCCAAAAAAAGCAAACAAACCCCGCAAGACCCATCGGAAATGGGGAAAAAAAACCCAAAAAAGCAAACAAACCCCGCAAGAGCCATCGGAAATGGGGGGGAAAACCCCCAAAAAGCAAACAAACCCTGCAAGACCCATCGGAAATGGAAAAACAGCAACCAAAAAACAAACAAACCCTGCAAGACCCATCACAGCATAGAAACATAATCCCACCACCCAGCCCAAAACCACGCTGCAAAACCCATCCAGAACAGTTTTTAAAAAGCAGAAAGCAGCACCTTACCAGGTAGTCCAAAGCCTCCTCCGATCGCACTCACTCTAACTGCTGGGATGAAAGAGTTACAAAGAAGCAGCCTCTTTGCCTACCAACAGTTAGCAATTTGAATTCCCCGCCTTTTTCCCCCTGCCTTTTTTCTGTTCGTAAGTGGAAGCTCCGGCCGCAGGTCGAAGCAAAATTTTGCGGCCGGAGCTGGTCATAACTCGAAATGGTCATATGTCGGGATGTTCGTAAGTCGAGGCACCACTGTAAATCCTTCTCTTTCACCCTAATGTAAATAGTAATATTATTAATATTTATATGCTTTTTTTTAAACAACACAGATGGAGCCTGCAAAGGCTCTCACCCCACCCCCTCAGCAACAACTCCTAACCAGGGGTCTGTGCTGATGCACAGCCCCAATCCTGAAGCTGAAAAAAGCGCTGCGCGGTCCACACGGTCAAAAGCAAAACTGCCAGGACCCATAGCAGCACCACCTCACTCTCCAATGTTCTGCGAGGAGCTTGAGCCCAGCCTCCTCGGCCCATATGACGGAGCAATGCTGCATCATCTTGATCCAGGTGGGTGGGCAAAGAAGCCCCGCCCCGGCAGCTCCACACCTCACAGAGAGGCCCTTCTTTCTTGTCCTTATAAATTATATAATTTCCTACTGCTAATTCCTCTTATATTCACTGCCATACTATCCCAAATATTATCCTGGCTACAACCTTCTCTATCATTACCGTAGGGGCTCTTCCAGCTCTACAGTTCTAAGATGATGATGATGATGATGATGTTGATGATGATTTTCTCTATCTCCATTCAGTTTTTTAAAAAATTTACTTATATTCTTTTGTGGAATAATACTAATATCTATTCTCCATCTGCTGGCTTCTCTATAGTCACATTTAATTATAATTTTCAAATTCAAGAAATTATGATCAGTTGCTTTTATAATATTGACATCTGTATTAGTCATTATTGGAATAAAAATTTTAATATAAATATATAATCTATCCTAGAGTAATTTACAAAATTAAGAATAAAAAGTAAATTTCTTTTCATCTCTCCTTAAATATCTCTCAGATCAGTTCTTCTTATCATTGTGTTCAAAACTGTAACAATATTTTTCACAGCTTTAATGGGGTTTGATTTGTCTTTCTCTTTATCCATAACCATATTAAAATCCTCTGCTATTATTGCAAACCTCTACCTTATCTCTTCTAATTCTTTAAACACTTCCTTAAAATATTAGCTTGATTTGCATTTGGAGAGTAAACATTCTATCTCATGTTTGGTTAAAATGGGGATGCGTAAGTATGTAAAACTTTTCATTATCAAGTGCAAGGAACTAGATTTTTCTCCAGGCTAATGAAGATGAGGAGGAATTTTCTGGCATTCCTCATAGATGTTTTGGATCATCAAAATGGACATTTTATGTAAAACACCCTTCCCTGCTTTTTTTTTTCCCAATTGGAAAAAAACCCACAAATGGCAGAAAACCTAAAGTTATTTCAACTCTTCATATATACGGATGTGTGTGTGGATACTTATGATATTAAACACACGCACACACCTTAGAATATCACTTTACATTTCCTTGTGGTGGAATTTCTAAACAAAATATTCCCTGTGCCAAAAATACCCGTGTCATTCTGGGAATTTTTAAAAAGTTATGGAAAGTGAATGTGTTTAAATAAAGGGAGTAGCATCAAGCCTTTGGTCATGGATGTTTACCAGACAACTAGAATTATTACATTTCATCTTTGGGTTAACCACCATCAAAGGAGAAAGCTAGTCTTGTTTCTTTCTGTTCTTTTGTTGTGTAAAACCATCTGTCTGATGATGTTCTCATTTCAGCTGCAATTTCTGGAAATCATGCTCAATGAATTAAATATTGCACTTTCCCCTTTGATCATATCCCTTTCACCCACCACTGCTTATAAAGACTTTCCTAGTGATAAGGTGTGTTTATGTTGTAAAGACAACAGGTACAGCTGCTAGCATTATGGAGTACATTATGCTCATGTGTATTGGTGTTAATACCGGAGATACATGCTCAGCATGTGGAGTCCTGGATGAATGAAACCACAGTCATACTATCAGGAGAATCCTGCTTTATTGATGCATGAAATGACACACTAGGACAGCACCATTAAACTTTGTGAGGTATCTGAAATGCTGATCACCTATATTCTGGACCCATAAAAGTAATATATTACCTACAGTTCTATATCAATGAATATAGCACATGTGCTTAAAAAAAAAGTAGGCAGACACACAATGAGGGAGTAAAACTAGTACCCACGTTGTTGTATACCCTTTTTTATGTCCTAAAAGCTTTTTACTATGTTTTAAAATGCGGAGACCTGAAGACTATGCTAAATTACTATCCCTCTTCACTGTAGGAAATTAGATTTTCTAGCTCCCTCAAAATCTTAAAAGGGGTTTTCATTGGTGTGCTTAAATAAAAATCACAGCATTTGCAAAGCAATGCTGAAGTTACGGGGTTGGGATGCCACTGAACTGTACAGACAACTGGAATGTAACTTCAAATTCTCTACCCTAAATGCAAATGGGACTAATTCTCATAATTTATTTTATTTATTTAATTTATATCCCGCCCATCTAGACCGAAGTCTAATATTGCATATGTTGTGACTCTTGGGAATCATGTTTCTGTACAACTTTTTCACTGTCAATGAAACTCTATGCATGAGAAATTAGAGGAATATATGGATATTTAAGGGAAGTAATTAGGAACCCAGCCATTTGTAATATGCACAGTTAACCTCCACCTATTAGTCACAGTACATATTAGGAATATGAGGACATTGTACACACATTGTAAAATATTTTCTTTTTCATCTCTTGTCATCTAGGAATGAGAACAAATCTTACATGCTTCTTGCCAAGATGCTGTGAGATAGCCTATCCAGGTACCCTTCTTTTGTTGAATCTTCTACAATTTACACATTTCTTCATGCGAACAAAACGTTTCCCTGTCAAAAGCCAAGTATGTACACCCACAACAAACACAAAAGAACTGGGTGATTAATTTTTTAAAAAAGGTGTAAACAAATCCACCCATGGCTTCTGTTTTTTAGAAGTCCATGAAACAAGGTGGTTGCTCTCCTAAGGTAGCCCTGCAATGTGTGCTACTTGTACGATTTGCACAAAAATTGCTTTTGTGAATGCAGAGTCTGTCATCAAGCCTGGGAAAAAATTAGGAGGAAAAAATGGCACTTTCTTGTTCTTGTGTGTGGGAGCTGATAATTTACTTCCTTACTACCTTCTCAGTAGATTGCTGTCATGGCCCCAGTGGATGAGTCTCCCCCCCCCTTTTTTTTTTTTTTTTTGGCCACAGCCATAAGCACAGTATTGAAGAAATATAGGCCGAATCAGAATTGTAGAAGTTGCATAACAAACCTTATAAGGTGGTGCATAAAGAATTATTTCCAGTCTGTGGCCCCCCTTCAAATGTGTCAGCCCCCCCAGGGGTCCATATGCCCCCTGTTGAGAATGGCTGTTTTAGATCAGTGATTCCCAATGTTGGGCAACCCAGGTGTTCTTGGACTGCAACTCCCAGAATCCCCATGTCAGGATCTGGCCCGTACCACCTTGGCAGCTGCTGGATTGGGGTCAGCCTGACCCAAGAATGGCCTGGTGTTTGAAGGCTCAGGTCCTGGCCTGTGTAGCAGCTGCTGGGCCACTCATGAGGCTCACCTGGAGACCTGGAGGGAAGGCCTATTTAAGGAGTGGTTCTCCCTCCCAGAACTTGCCTTGGCAACAAAGGTCTTCAGCCATCCTGTGCCTTGCTGCTCCTGAGCTCTGGAGTTCCTGCATTCCAGTGCACCTCCTCTGGCATCTCTGTGTCTGAACTCCAGTGTTCCTGCCCCTGCCTTGGTCCCTGTTTGCTTCTGCTGGCCTCCTGCATCTCAGTGCCTTGTTCCAGCTCTGTGTTCCCAGCCCTGTGCCCCTACCTCCACTTGGTCATGACCCACTATGCAGTGAGTGCTTTTGGACTTGACACCCTGTGTGGTTGACTGGTGCCCTTGCCCCTGGTGAGAAGCTGCCTGGGATATCTTGGACTGTGACACCCCAGCCAGCACAGATAGTGGTGCAGGCATCTGTGAGCTGCAGTCCAAGAACACCTAGGTTACCCAAATTTGAGAACCACTGCTTTTGAGGATGAGCTAAAGCTAGTGGTCTAATGGTAAACCTGGAAGTACAGATAGACATATGACAGTCTCCATAGCCCCATAAGGAGAGTCCAAACCTGTGGGCAGCTAGACTGGTTCAAATCAACAACCGAGGAACAGATCTTTTGTAAAAGTAATGTCTTTAAATTATCCATTCTTAGACCAAATCATCCTCAAATATTTTATATTGCAACAGGGATAGTCTGCAGTGATATTCTGTTTCTGGGGAAATCCATTACTCTTGTACCTACTTTTTTTTTTTTTATTAACATAAGGGATGACAGAAAGGAAAAAGGGAATTGGAATTGATGAGGAAGAGAAGAGACAATAACATACTAATATCCATTCTATACATATTGCCATATCAAGATTTTAGGTTATTCTGTTTACTCTTTTCTGCCTTCTAGATTAAGTTCTCATTTCAATATGTACTATTCATATACTGCCTGTTAATTCAGTCCACTTGTTGAATAGATCCCATCTTTCTGTTACCTTTTGCAAGGGATAGTCCTTCATGACTTCTGATAGGATATCTATTTCAGCTATTTCCCGTATCTTTTCAATAAGATCTTCTTGTTTCGGTACCGTTGGGCTTTTCCAATTTTTAGCATATAGAATTCTGGCTGCCGTAACAATATATATAACTATATATTCCTTTGACTTATCTATATTATCAGGTATCATACTCAATAAAAACAGTTCTGGGGTTAATGGCACCTTACAGAACAGTATTTGTTGTAACATAGCATGTACTCTTTTCCAATATTGTTTCGCTTTTCCACATGACCACCACATATGATAATAACTTCCCACTTGTATTTCACATTTCCAACACTTATTTGATACATCTGTATACATCTTTGACAATTTTTCTGGGGTCATGTGCCACCTGTAAAACATCTTATATATATTCTCTTTAAAGTTCACCGATCTTGTGAGCTTTATATTATTTTGCCATATTTTCAGCCATTGATCAATATCAATATTATGCCCTATATTTTGCGCCCACTTAATCATACATTCCTTAACCATTTCATCTTGCATTTTAATTTCCAGCATATAATTATACATTTTCTTAACAATTTGTTCTTTTGAGCCTAGCAAGAGTTTATCAAAAACCGTTTGCTCTAGATAGAAACCTTCTATTTTATCTTTTATATATCTAGATTCTAACTGTACTCTAGGCCACCAATCCATATAAACATTCTGTGACTCTAGCTCTTCTTTAGACTTTAATTTACCATCCTTATTTAATAAATCTTGATATCTTAAAAAATTTACTTTTGTCATGAGGTTAGGTTGAGTGAAGGCCTCTATCGGTGACACCCATACAGGTATTTTGTAATAAATTTGTTGTATAATCTTTCTCCACATTCCCAGTAAAGCTCTTCTTATCATATGTGAATTGAAATTTTTTTGTTCTTTATCTTTTTTGTACCATATATAGGCATGCCACCCTAATTGCAGGGTCATGTCCTTCCAGGTTGAGTATTCTATCGTTTTCTAGAGTTATCCATTCTTTTATCCAATCTAAAATACAAGCTCTATAATACAAAACCCAATCTGGAAGACCAAAACCACCCCTCTGCTTAGCATCCTGCATTGCCTTAATTTTAATTCTTGGTTTTTTGCCTTGCCATATAAATCTCATAATTATCTTATTGAATTCTTTGAAAAAGGACTGTTTTAATATGATAGGAATTGACTGAAATAAAAATAAAATTTTCGGCAAAATATTCATTTTGATCGTCACAATTCTTCCCAGCAACGATAGTTGTAATTTGTCCCATTTCTCCAAATTGTTCTGTATCTCCTTCATTAGTTTCATGTAGTTATCTTTAAATAGTGTACTTGTCTTCTTTGTGATTTGTATCCCTAGATATCTGATTTTCTTTTCCTCTTGGAAATTCGTCTTCTCTATTAGCTCCTGTCGTTTTGGTTCTCTCATGTTTTTAGTAAGTATTTTAGTCTTCTTTTGATTTATTCTCATTCCTGCCATGTCACCAAAGTTTTTTAATGTTACCATCAAGTCTTCTATTGAATTTAGTGGATCTTCCAGTATAATAACTAAATCATCCGCAAAGGCCTGTAATTTATAGACTTGGTCTTTTACTTTTAATCCTTTCAATTCCTTTTTTCCTCTAATTTGTTCATTTAATATTTCTAAAGTCAAGATAAATAAAAGTGGGGACAGTGGACATCCCTGTCTAGTGCCTTTCTGTATTTGGATTTCTTTTGATAGTTCGCCATTAATTCTCACTTTTGCCTTTTGTTCAGTATATATTGCTTTAATTAGTTTCATAAATCTTTCTCCAACCTGCAGTGTTTCCAACGTATATATCAAAAAATTCCAGTCAAGATTATCGAAGGCTTTCTCCGCATCTAAGAATATCATGGCCATCTGTTTCTCCGGGTGTGCTTCATAATATTCCAAGGAGTTTAGGACTATCCTTATATTATTCTTCATCTGCCTTTTTGGAAGAAACCCAGACTGATCTTGATGTATCAAATAGATTAAGATTCTTTTCATTCTAGTTGCTAGGATGGTCGCATATATTTTGTAATCCACATTCAACAATGAGATCGGCCTATAATTTTGTATTTCTTTGCCTTCCGTGTTTTCCTTATGTATTAGAGAAATTATCGCTTCAGTCCATGTTGCTGGTATTTTTCCTTCTTTTTCGACACATTCTAGTAACTTCTTAAATGGTTGGAGTAGCACCTCTTCTAGTTCTTTGTAATATTCCGCTGATAGCCCATCCGGGCCTGGTGCTTTCCCATTTTTTTGTTTTTTAAAGGCTTCTATAATTTCTGCATGTGTTATAGGCTCATTTAAGGACTGAATTTGTTCTTTAGTCAATTTCATTTTGTTATGCTTTAATATATATTCTTCCTGGGTTCCTCTATCCACTTCTTTTTTCTTGTATAGTTTCCGATAGAAATCTTCAGCAATTTTTTTTATTTCTTCCTGTTTGAATTTGTCTGTTCCCTTTTCATCTTTCAAAGTTCGGATTATTGTCTTCTCCTTCTCTTTCCTTAATTTATATGCTAACCATCTTCCCGGTTTATTTGCATTCTCAAAAAATTTTTGCTTGGCATATTTGAACTTCTTTGCGATTTCTTCGGTGAGCAATATATTTATCTGGTGTTGTGTAGATTTTATCTTCTCTATCAATTCTTTATTTGTTGGATTTTGTTTCAACTGTCTCTCCTCTGAAGCTAATCTGTTTTCCAGAATTTCATATTTTTTTTGTCTTTCTCTTTTTTGTTTTGCTGCAAATTTTATGGCTATTCCTCTAAAAAAAGCCTTACTTGCCTCCCAAACCATAAACATTGAGATGTCTGGTCTCATATTCTGTTTAAAGAAAAAATCCATTTCTTCCTTTGCTTGTTTCTTAAATTCTTCATTTTTTAGATGTAATGTATTAAGCTTCCAATTTAATACTCTTGATCTACTGCCTACTTGTAACAAAATTGGATTATGGTCTGCAAATGTATTAGGTAAAATATCTATTTGTTCCAATTCTTTCATTAGGTTTGTTGACATCCAGCATGTATCAATCCTTGACCATGATTTATGCCTGTTGGAGTAGAAGGTATAATCCCTTGTCTTTGGATTACATGTTCTCCATGCATCTACAATGTTTAATTCTTCTGCTAATTGTAAGAAATTTCTTGGAATCGTGCTTCTCTTCTTTTTACTTGGTTTTTCTGTTTTTGTGTCTAGTTCTCTGTCAAAGACGGCATTTAAATCTCCCATTATGCAATAATGATCATAATCTTTATTTACCAATTCTCTTTGCAGTTGTTTATAAAAATTTTCTTGATTTCCATTTGGTGCATAGATATTAACTATCAAAAATTTCTTGGATTCTCTTTGTATTTCCACCATTACTATCCTTCCATCCTCTGAAGCAAAGATCAGGCAAGGTTCCCATTCCTTCTTGATATAAATGGCTACTCCTTTCTTCTTTTTGCTCATGTCTGAAGCCGCGAATAGTTTTCCTAGTCTTGGCCATTCTAATAATTTCAAGTCCTTTCTTTTCACATGAGTTTCTTGGATGCATATAACATCGGATTTCTGTTTTTGCAGTTGTAGGAAGATTTTTTTTCGCTTTTGGGGTGAGTTTAGCCCATTTACATTTACTGATAAAATCTTCATTTGTTTTCTAGACATTTTGGTTTAGGTTACTATCCTTTTGTTTTTTCTTCATCGTCCTTCTGGTACATCTTGGCTCAGTTGCTTCTTGTTCTCCTGACTCAGTGTCTGATTCTGGTTGTGATAATTGCATTTGCTCTTCTCGAGATCTTTCTTCTGGCCTCTTGTCCCCAGGTTTTTTCAGCTTCTTCTCATTTTTTTCTATAAAATCTTGTGCTTTCATCGGAGACGTTATATTATACCTCTGCGTATCAATCCGGAAAAATAACCCTTCTGGTGTTAGCCATCTATATGAGATTCCATTTTGTTGTAATAGCTGTACCAAAGAGGTATATTCCTTCCTTCTCTGCCTCACTTGCCATGGGATTTGTTTTAGAACGTTGATTTTCTTATCTTCTATTATCCATTGTTTTTCTTGTGAGGCTCTTAGAACCTTATCTCTGATTGCCTTCTTCGTAAATCTCAAATGCACTTCTTTAGGTAGCTTATTTTTTCTAACATATGCTGTACTCACTCTGAAGGCTGCTTCCAGACCTTGACGGAATTCCGCTACTTCCATCTCTATTGCTGGTGCCAGGGCTTCGCTCATTAATGTCTCCAGATCTTCAGATTCCTTTTCTGGTACATTTTGGATTCTTAACATTTTTAGAGCCCTTTCCATTTCTAACATTATTAGCCGATCCTGACATTGTCTTTGGTCTCTCTGTGTCTGCAACACAGTTTCTTCAGCTCTGTCTAGTCTAGCATCTGTATTTTCCATTTTCTCTTCTATATCGTGTGTTTTGGTTTTGATTTGCTTTACTTGCTCCTTTGTCTCAGTCAACTCTGCCTGCATGTGCGTCATTTGGTTTGTAATTTGAGTCAAGCGTTGATTAATTTGATCAAACCCTGTAGTCAACAGATTCTGCATGGTTATTTGCCATTCTTTATCTGATTTTTCTGATTCCTGGGAGGTTAGTTTCCCTAGTGCTGATATTTGGGCTGGGGAAGTTCCCGGTGTTTGGGGTTTAGGTTTCTTTGCAGCCATTATGAAATCAACCCAAATTCAAAACCCTCTATCAACCACCTCCCCTATATCTTCCCCAATTCTTACCCAATATTACAGTGTGTAACACAGTTTTTAGATTAACACTTTAAATTTCAACTTCAATACACCACCACTCTTAAATTGTCCACCAAGACCTTCCGCAAAGCTCCAGGCTAAATAGAATCCCAAAGACACAAGAGTTAATACCATACAGAGTTCTAGTCCCAAGGTCTCTTTGCCAGACAGTTAGTTGAGCTGACGTAAAAGGGAATTCAAACCGTATACCATCTCGCCAAGATGAAGAACAATATTCCAATGTTCCCCAACTCTCAGTGGTCTTTCCAGAGTCAAGTTAGTACCAGCAAAAAAAAAAAAAGATGAAGAACCTTGCCCTTCCCACTTCAATATTTGCACAGTCCAGTTCCGTTCTTGATGCAAAGTCTCTAAAAAAAAGAAAAGAAAAAAAAACAACCTCTAGAGTCAATTAAATGTAATAGAGTTGGCAATAGTATTCCGCTGTTCTCCAGTAGGTGTCGTCCTCACCCCACGCAAAGTCTATCTAATACATTAAATCCACTTAACAGAGGCTTCCTTTCAGCAGACACAGCAGTGGGGGGGGTTTCTCCCCGCGGAGATAGTATATCGTCTCAAAGTTTCAAAAGCCGGTACTCAATCTGTTATTAAAGGCTCTGTCAGATTCTTTATAACATCCAGACAGGATCAGTCCACAGTTGTTTAGTTCTTGAAGCAATTTCCAGGCACGGTTTTTTTTTACTATTCTGACCTTGGCTCGGTCTCCGGCCAGAGTTAGTTTCGTTTCAAATTAGCTCATTAAGATATGACCGATCAACAAAGAACTCGCCGCCACTAAACTCCTTTCGGTCTTTATCTCCTTTACCAGTTCATTAGCTTAAAGGCTTCAGGTTTTATTTATTATTGTCCATTTTAACTGCAATTAATCGCTCTTCTTCCTCGGACACTCGGAGTACTCACTGATTGTCACCAAAATGGCGTCCCGTTTCCAGCCCGTACCTCGTGAATCTCTTCAGAGGGAGAAAAGACGAGCCGCCGCCCCTCATTCCTTCTCTCTGATGCTCACACTCGGTCCAGAAGAACTTCTCCCAGTTCTTCCTCACCCTTGTTGTCCCTAAGGGTGTCCGGGCTGGTCGGTTTTCAGCTTTTCCCCGGGAGCTCTCTCCGGGTACAGCTGAACAGCACAGTGACGATGGTAAACCTGGAAGTACAGATAGACATATGACAGTCTCCATAGCCCCATAAGGAGAGTCCAAACCTGTGGGCAGCTAGACTGGTTCAAATCAACAACCGAGGAACAGATCTTTTGTAAAAGTAATGTCTTTAAATTATCCATTCTTAGACCAAATCATCCTCAAATATTTTATATTGCAACAGGGATAGTCTGCAGTGATATTCTGTTTCTGGGGAAATCCATTACTCTTGTACCTACTGTGAGGGTTGCAGCTAACCTCTGGGGAAGCTGAAGCGGGACATAGATTATGTTATAGTCCCCATTAATCAGAAGATATCAGGGTTTATTTGCTAATTTCAGGAGGGATTGTTTATACTTCGTTTTTAAATGGTGTTTTTAAAATTACTATCACCATTTGTTTGTTGCTTTTTAAATAATAATAAAAATAATATTTATATTTATATGCCATGAAGTCAATTCTGACTTATGGTGACGCTTTTCAGGATTTTCCAGATAAAGAGTACTCAGAGATGGTTGAACATTCCCTTCTTCCGTGGGCACTCTGGGACTGTGCTGCTTGCCCAAGGCCACATAGGCTGGCTCTACTTGCAGGAGGCAGACTGGGGAATCAAACTTCTAACCTCTGGCTTTGAAGCCAGATAATTAAACCACTGAGTTATCCAGCCAGCATTTTCTAATTGTGTTTATCAAATTGTTTTAATTAGCTTTGAGCATCCTATGGGGACAAATATTGCTCATTAAGTAAACCAATAAAATATAGTGACCCCCATACACCATGACATCTGCTCTGCTTGGCTACAATTCTTGGACTCTCATTGTTTCATTCCTGTTATGACTGGACTGGCTTGACTCTGAATTGCTCTTTATTTCTGCTCTTGGACCTCCTGCACCCCGTTTCTCTGACTCTCTGGTAGGATTCTCTTTGCTAGACCTCTGCCTTGTCTTGGGCCCGGTTCTGGACTCCCCTACCTATTTGTCCCTCAGTGAGTGAAGACTTTGCTTTTGGTGCCAGCCTGCCTGGGAGCAGAACACTTGTTCTGCCATCTATGCCATCATTTCCCAATAGTTTCCTGATGTGATAAACAATGAATTCTACCATAACCACTGCTAGTTAAGTGATTTTTTAAAACAATTCTGGCTGATTTTAAGGCTTTTAAATATATACAGATGTATCCACACCAGAGAAATATATAACACGGATTGTCCTTTTGCTACTACCACCACTTCAGGTGAATGTATTTTTATAACACACACTTTATAAGCTGCACATGCTGGTAGCTTCATGAGCCATCAATGGCTATGCCTTACTGCCTAGAGGTAAATTAAATGAATTTATAATACATTAGGCTGTTAGTAGTATGTGGCTCTTACAATTATTCTTACTGCCTGTATGCCCAAGGTCAAAATGTAAATTTGGCGATTGGAAATATGTATATATGCATTTAGGGGCTGTGTGAGGTGCAAATTAAGACTTTACACAGAAAGTAAAATTAGAACCTATGCTTTGCCATTAATTGCTAAAGTAATAAACTGAAAGCAGTTTTCTTGAGGATCTTATTACATCTTAACAGAACCATGCCTTTAAACACAAGAAGCAAAGTGTGTGTGTGTTGTAGGGAGAAACAAATCCTTAGCAGTCCCCTTTGGGAATCCTTGTACACCCTGCTTTGAATTAAATAGGGGGAAATCACATTGGTTTAAATTCTGTTAACAATTTTGGCCTAAAGCAATCTAAGCATTTTCTCCAACACAAATCAGCACCATTTAATTCCCCGGACAGCTGGCTTGAACACAGTTTCTCCACAGGACACCTGAATTACAAAATTAACACATTCAGAACTCTAAATCACATTCCATTACATCAAGCCCTAAGGTCCAACATTCTGGACAGCAAGAATAAATTGCTGAGTTTCTCTTGAATTAACCCTCTTAGTCCAATCTCAAAGTGAAATTAACACGTCCTCTTTAAAAAGATACATGGAAACATGGGGAAAAAAACACCTTTTCGGATCCTCCTCTGCTGCCTGTTTTCTCTGCATTGCATTGTTAAACAATTTATGCTTCCTTTGGGCACCATTCATGAAATCATTTCAGTCGATTAGGCACCTGGATTCTGTTTAATTTATTAACCTGATAATTGAGGTTCTTGTAATGTATATGCATTACTCTTAGGTATAACCAGAACTGTACAATGCAACTGCAAAAAATAAAATAAAATAAAATAAATAAATAAAAATGATAAAAATAGGTACCGAAAAGAGAAACAACAATCTGGAGAAGAGATGTCCAGCTGGAGAGGCAGAAACTTGCCCAAATGGAAGTCTTTAACAATTGTTAAAGTAACAAAGGAGGGAGTCCCATAGCTTCATGGGACAAGATTTTCCACTATCACTGAAAATCTCTTGTTGTGCACGGAGTATGATCACAGTGGCACATAGTTCACATTTTGGACTGCTTTCCTGTGCTCTGGCATGAACTATTTCCTGATGATTGTACAACATATGGGCAATAATGCTCCAACTGAACCTGGGCCCAAGCAGGACCTTTGGGGTCCAGTGGCAGGACTACTTATTTTTGGGTCTCGTCTAGAACAATTCCCCAACAGACAGGAGGGGCACTTTGAGGGAGTTTCTTTTCTGATGTGATCAGACACATACTTTTCTCACTGTCTGATCACACCCTTACTTTTCTAAAAGAGTTGGGTGGCCAGAGAAGGCTGTTTCCATCAGATCTGAGGAGGCAGATAGGCTGAAATGGGAGGAGATGGCTCTTAAGGTAACAAATATTGCCTCCCAGGAGACAAATAGTTAGATATATGCTTGATGACCTTGTGGTTGGTGGTCAAACCTGCATTTTTCTGTTTGGACATAATCTTTTACATTTTTTGCAAGATTGGGTTTTAAAATCAGGGCCATATTAAGGAGGGGGCACAGGGAGCAACTGTCCCGGACCTCAGATATGAGTGGAGCCCCACACATGGAGGAGGCTACCTCAAGTACCCTTTTCCAACCAAGAGAATTTTGGAGGACTTTGCCACATTGTAAAGGGTTAGAGTTTATTTCAGAGATATGAGTACCAATGGGAGTATTTAAGCATTGAAAGAAAGATCATGAAATGGGCAAGACTGCTATATATCAGGAGCTTGAGGCTCGTCACACAAACTGTCAGAGCCTTTGGAAATATTTGGGAAATAATCTTGTAAGCAATAAATGTAGGATCTATATGAACTGTGGAAAATTGTATTGGGCTGATTAAAACTTTTTATGATTATATTGCAATAAGAAGTGTTTGTAAGGAAGTTGAGTTGTAAGAGCCCTTGTCATAGAATGCTACATGTTTTGTTAAATCAGAGCATAAATATATATCTATTTGCAGTGGGAATAGTGGGAAAATGAATATTGAAGAAACAAATAAGTGTGAGCTTGAGGAGCAAATAATTGTATTGTTGAAGATCAGTGGCAGCAGAAGCAGAAGCTAGGGTGCAGACCACACAGAGGCCATGAGTCAGGGGTGAGGGAAGACCACTGCACCCTCTCCAAGGTCTAAAAACCTACAGGCAGGATTTCCCAGGCCAGGTTGAGCAATTCCTTGCCTTGTTACACAGCTGGATTTCACTGTTGTTGGTGTATGGGGATCTTCCTCACCACCACCTACCCAGTGCCTCAGTAGGGGACAAAAGCAAGTGCTGTGGGTGATATGTATTCTGTCAACGGGTCCCAGAGCTGAGATTTTCAATCACATATGGGGGAAGAAGATGACTTGTAATGCATTAGTCCTGCTTTTGGATCAAGTAATAAGGAACTCCATAATTCAGGCAGAATTTCAGATGACGAGAACTGCAGAAATGTGTACATTGAGTAAATTAAATATCTGGAATTCTTCCCTAGAAATGATTTCTTTGTTGCAAAGTTTAAATATCCCTTATACTTTGTTCACACAAACTCATCCCTCTACCTCCTTATCCCATTTTTGAAGGGATAGGTAACAGGGTTATAATGTAATCACCCTGAGGTGTAGGCTGTACTTTATAACAGGAGAATCTCGACTTTTGAGGATGGTGGGCACATTTGGAAATTTGAACGAACGTTAAGGGTGCCATCACACAATGGGCTGCCTGTTTACAAAATGGTTGGAATGGTTGACATAGTCACTCTGTATCCTAAGAATTAGATTTTAGAGAAACTACTCTCTTATTTACAAAGATCATAGTAAAACCTGAGACTAGAAAGGCAAAGCAGAATACTTCTAGTTCACTTTCTATTGTTATTTACTTTGATATAATGCATTGTTTGTATTGCAGTAGGTGAAGACCGTTCTAGCACAATTTTCAGAAAACTCTGAAAGGCATGTTTAGGCACCTCAATGCCACTGTTCACTTTCATTTCCTTTTTCATAATTGCTATTCTTGTTTTCTCTTGCAGGTGCTTACATCCTGCCATTATGTCTTTCTATTCCTTCCTTGAAAATATTTTTTTAAGATGGTAAAAGGCATAATCTGACACGTAGAAATGCATGAAAGAAAGGATACAAAATTATATTATGTGAATAGAACAATTTAACAGGAATTATTTCAGTGAACTAGGCTTGAAGTAATAAGAGGGACTATAGTACTGTTTTCAATATAACTCCTTGAATAATACTAGCTGGAATCCTACTGCTGCTCATGTAAAGTTTGTATAACTTGCACAGCTAATTGCAGGTGATTGACAAGGCATCAAAGCACATCTGAGTTGCACAATCAGGAGTGTGTGATGCATCCCAGCATCTCAACAATTACCTGCAATTAGCTGTGTGTGGTTATGCATGCATCGTGTGAACACCAAAAGGATTCTGGCCTCTGCTTGACTTGTGGCACTAATTCCTTGAGTTTCAACTTAAAACTCTTCATGGTTATGGAACCGTGTGTAAAGTAAATATACACATGCTCAGATTCCTTGATGTAATCTTACTTTCACAATATTTTTCCTGAATAAATCCACTGCTTAAATTTGATCTTCTGTCTCCCATCATACTAATCATATTTTTAACAAACAAATCCTTGCCACAAAGTGACAATAAACATATATCTTACAGTTGAAATCTAATTGCTCTAAAATGGATTCCATGACTCACAATTGCATCCTGTTTCTGCTGTGATTCATTGCCATGGTTTGCTATTGCCTGCAGCTGGCTACAATCCAGTGTTGCTCCTGCTCCTGTTCATTAATCAGTGGATAGTTTGGGTGTGTAGCAGAACAATGTCCTTTTGCCAGTCTTTCATTACAGAAGAGAAAGCTCAGCAGTAGCTTTCAAACTACTCATGCTGCTAATAAAAGACTGGAACACTGCTGTTTAATGCTGTTAATGAAAGACTGAAATGCAGACTCATAAAAAGGATGGTTGTTCTCCACCTGAGGAGGTGTACATATAAAGAATGCTTCTTCTACCAGCTACATTTAGTAACCTCAATAAGCTTATGGAGCAACTGTCATTAGATTGCTGGAGCCACTGCTGAGCCAAGGATTCGGCAGTGCGGCTCTCTTTTGCCTTCCCCCCTTGGATAGCACGAGACCTGAAGGTCTCTCGAGAGCAGTTGGGCAAGAGGGGGGAATGCCAGGTTATTTAAGGGGCGTTCCCCCCTCTATCCGCCCTCTTCCTTTTTTTTTTTGCACCAACGAACGAGAGAGCGAGAGCTGTGTGAGACATCCAGGAGGAGGGGAGGGTAACAACGGCTCCCTCCCAAGGGTTAATTAATTTTGCTTGCTATGGTGGATTGACTTGTGTTAATAAAGTTGATTATACGGGAAGACAAGTAAAGGGGGGGCGTTAACAGTGGCACGGTGCCACCGATCGTGCTTAGGCGCGAGCGGGAGAAATTAAAAGAAAAAAAAGGTAGAAAAGAAGCAACTTAAATTACAGCGAGGCAGGGGTGCTGCCTGATGCATAGAGGGTCTAAGGATTTGCCTTGGGCGCAGATGCACCTTATTGTGGAGGCGTGGCCCGGGCCTTCAGGAACAGCTGGTAGGCGCGAGTGGCTGTGCGCGGTTCCTAGGCCGCGAATGTTTAATTTGAATTCTTCGGGGGGGCCCACCAGTCTTCCTCAAAGGCTAGACTGGGTTCTAGCTCCAGGACGGTTAATTGGTTCTGAGGCCAGCACCTTAGCTGGTTCTACGGGGAGCTGGCCTGCGCTATAAATATATATATACTAATATTAATATTAATATTAATATTAATATTATTATTAATAATAATAATAATAATAATAAACAAAATGAAATAAATAACTGAAAACAATATTGACAAATATCACTGTTGCTAGTATTGAATTAATTAAAATAACATAGATTAAATACATTAAGATAATTGAATAATTTTAATATTATTACAATAATTTAATTATATTATTGTAAGTTACTTTGACATCGAATTTAATTAACTAATGTATATTTATATTATATTATATTATATTTATATCGGTAAATTAAATAAATCAGATCATCAATTCAATTGATAAATAATCTATTATCACAATTTTATTGGACCATACCCACATTGGGATAATTAATTAATAAATGGGACTGTTATTAATTCAGGGGCAATAAGCAAGGAATTATGTTATTTGTGATTTCATATTAGAGAGAATAGGAATAGTTGTCGACGTGGATGTGGTTTGACCTGCTGGTTTTTATCACATAGTCTGTCTTGGTAGTCTTACAGAGGAACAGAGCTGGGAACTGCAGCTGGTTCACCTCTATTGTTTTGCATAGATAAGAATTGCCTATGGGCGTAGCACCGTACTGCTGACAATACTGAGCTCATATTTGTCCTCAGCACTAGATCTGTAATGGAATCTCCGAAGAGCCAGGGAAACAAGAAGGGGAAACAGCCGGCCAAGAAAAGGCCGGTTCCCCAAGTTTCTCCTGCTCAGTCCTCCTCTGACGAAGAATCCTGGCCCGTGTGGCAGCAATTGCAGGAAAAGATTTCTGCATTGGATGCTGAGCGACTGGCGAGACAAGTTCCACAGCAATGTGAAGGGCGGCCACGTAGGTCAACTAGGGATGCTAAGAGCCATTGTAGGGCTAAACTGAAGGCAATAGCTGATGATCTAATGGCTAGATTTGCTATTCTTGAGGCGGAACAGCAACCTGATGTGACACCCAGACGTGAGGTAGATGGAGCTTCATCGACCCCTCGGCTTCGGCATGCTGACAAGGGTAGGAGGTAATCAACTCCCGCGACCCCTGAACCAGTGACCATGAGCCAGGAAGGTCAAGATGAGGCAGAGGATGTCTGCCCTGACAGGAGTTATGTGCGGGATGAGTCAAGCATGGCAACCACTTCATCAGGTGAGTCGGTCGTCGTACCAAGCATTTACTCGGCGATCCCCGCTTGGTCTTGGGTGGCAGGCAGTGGACAATTTAACTCACAATATACACACTGTACGACACACAGAATGATAGGCTTCCCAACACTATGTGGCCTTGCTCCAGCCTGCATTTCGCTGGATGGGGCACAACATACCCAGCACAGTTTAATACTACAGCTGGTGCAGGGATTTGGCCTTACCCGTCGGTCCCTGACATGGGTTACAATACCGTGCTTTTGAGAGCGTTGCCCTACGACGACGACTCGATGCCATTGGGCAATCATCTCACCCCGGCAACGCAAGAAAAGATATGGAAAGGTGAATATGTAGTATGTATTTGATTTGCTAAAAAAGGACTTAGAGAAGAAGGATCTCATTAAAAACCCATTAGAAAGTATGGATAATATTAAAAACCATTTAGAAAAATTTGGGGAAATAACAGGACTAACTATTAACTGGCAAAAAACACAAATGATGATGTTTAATTATAATAAATATGAACAAGAAACATTTGTAAATAAATATGGTTTTAAAATGTGTAATTATATTAAATATTTAGGTATAAATATAGTTAAAGTGACTCAAAAATTAAAGGAGCAAAATTTTAATAAATTAAAAAGTGATATTAAAGATAAATTGCAGGAGTATTCTAAATTGAAACTATCGTGGTTTGGGAGAATCGCTATGATCAAAATGAAAATATTACCAAAAATTACTTTTCTATTCAGGATGCTCCCAATACAATTAGAAGAAGAAGATTTTAAGTATTGGCAGGGATTAATTAATGGATTTTGTAATCAAGGTGAAAAATCAAGAATAAATAAAAGATATTGGTATAACGCTAAAAAAAATGGAGGTTTAGGTATTCCTAATATAAAAAATTATTATACAGCAAATCAGTTAAGATTTATTGGAGATATTATATACAACAAAGGAAGGTTAATTTGGTGGGATATGGAATCCTCAGAAATAAATGGGAATATTGAAAAATATTTGTTTAATGTAGTAAAAAGAAATACAATAAATCAGGTGAACAATCCTTTTTTAAGAAACATGTTAAATGTCTGGAACAGATATAAAAAGAAGTTATGTCCCTTTACTTCACCACTAAAATTAGTGACCGAAATAGAAAATGTCCCAGCAAACTTGAAGGGTTTAGCTGATTTGTTTAAGGACAAAAAAGTTGCCAGATTGAAGGATTGGATGATTAAAATGAGATCGAAGGATCAGATTATAGTTAAACTTCAAACTAATAAACTATCATGGTATAATTATATCCAATTAGATAGTTGGACAAATGAATGGTTGAAAACTAATGGCAAATGTAGAGAATGTACGAAGTACAAACAATTTCTATCATCACATGAAGACATGCGGAAAGATGCTTTGAGGAAGGGAGTAGTAAGTAGAATTTATAACCTAATTTTGAAACAAGAGGAAAAAGAGACAGAAACAGAAGGTTTGAAATCAATTTGGGAAAATGATTTAAAGACAGAAATTAAAACAGAGGATTGGACAAAAATTTGGAAGATGAGAGTTTTAAGATTAATGTCGGTAAGAATAAAGGAATTTTTTTAAAATTAGTTTAAGGTGGTATATGACTCCGGTGAAATTGAATATAATAAATTCAGACTATTCTAAAGCCTGTTGGAAATGTGATGAGGAAATTGGCATGTATTATCATATGTGGTGGGAGTGTAAATGGATTCAGAAATTTTGGAAACTGATTTTTAAGGGAAAATGTGATATATTTGGAAAAGATATCAAACTCAATTCTAAAATTGCTTTGTTGTCAATTTTTGATAAGATAGAACTTGATTATTGCTCAAAGGAATTGATTTCCAATTTTATGACAAGTTCTAGAATATTAATAGCTAGATTCTGGAAAGATAAAAATGATATTAAATTAGAAGATTGGTACAATGAAGTATGGGACATTGCATTAAATGATAAATTGACTACTGAACTTAAGATGAAAAGAGGGGAAATAAGTTCAAATATTTTTATGCTATTTGGGGTAGATTTGTTGAATTTGTATTAGTGAAAGGAAAGGGGAAAGCCTCTAAACAACAATTAATACAATTTTGGAAAGGAGGTGCGTATTAAAAGTATTGCTCCAAAGGGTCCCGTGGGTATGAGGGTGCACTGTGGTTTAGATTGTATTGGTAAGTATTTTGTATTCTTGTATTTGTTTTTGTTTGGGGAATTTAAAAAAATAAATTTAAAAAAATAAAGAAGAAGGATCTCGACAAGGGTGATGATATAGAGAAGGAGAGATGTAGAAAGAAGAAACCTGATAGGGCATGGGCTAATTGGCTATCTGGGTTCCTGATTTACGCTGGGTTGATAGTCAAGGCTCAACCATGGAGAGCTCAATCTCTTTTTCAATACCTGGACATAATTTATAGGGCCTACGTCGACTTTGCTGGGCAGACGTGGCTTCATTATGATGAACCGTTTCGTATGCGGAACGCGATTCACCCAAATCTTTGTTGGGATTAGCCCCTGCCTGGTCTGTGGCTTCAGCACATGATCCCTTCTAGACCTAATTTTGGAGACAGGTTCGATAGCGGACATTTGAATAGGAAAGTCGCCCCTGTACAGAACCCCCGCGCCGGAGCGGGGCAGGCGGTTCAACCCCGCCTACTCGGTTGGGAGCACAACTCCAAGGGCAATTGTACCAAAAAACCATGCCGATTCAGGCACGAATGTTCTGCATGCAGAGGTCAGCACCCAAACATATCATGCTTAGGTTGGGAGCCCAACGCCAGAACAAGGGCACAGGAGGGGGCAAGAAACCCAACAGTGGCGGGGGTACCCCTGGAAAAGGGACCCAGCCCAATCAAGGTTAAAGTATTGGAAGCATGGTTGAGTTCCTATCCCCGTAGTGACAATGCCACCTATCTTTTAGAAGGTGTTAGGTTCGGATTTAGGATCCCAGTGGGGGGGGGGAGCGCAGGGCATTTTTTGTGCGGAACCTCCGTTCTGTGTGCGGGATGGAGGACGTTGTCCAGGCTAAGATAGATAAGGTGGTAAAAGAAGGAAGGGTGCTTGGCCCCTTTACAATGCCTCCTTTGGAGAATTTGAGGGTTTCACCTTTGGGTATAGTACCAAAGAAGGCCCAGGGTGAGTTCAGATTCACTCACCACCTGTCCTTCCCGGAAGGAGCGTCGGTCAATGACGCTATCCCACAGGAGCTTTGTACCGTACGCTACACCTCCCTCGATGAGGCGGTTCGCATGGTGAGAAAGTGCAGAGTGGGGGCTGAGCTGGCGAATGCGTTATAAAATCAACTTTTCGAATTCTGCCTGTTCACCCTCTGGACTTTAGCTTGTTAGGATTTCACCTTCAGGGATTTTTTACATGGATAGAGTGTTACCTATGGGCTGCTCGGCGTCCAGTGCTACATTTGAGCCATTTAGCTCATTTACTGAATGGAAGCTCAGGTGTAGAGTGGGCTGTAAATCTACGGCCCATTATGTAGATGATTATCTTTTCTGTCGGGAAAGGAATTCAGGGAGATGCAGATTCATCCTGAATAATTTTCAATCAATGGCAGAGAGTTGGGGCTCCCACCAGCGCAGGAAAAAATGGAGGGGCCAGCCACATCACTCACTTTCCTGGGTTTATAGCTGGACACGGTGCAACAGACATCAAGGCTACCCGAAAACAAATTAACCGATCTTAGGAGCAGGATAGCTGCTCTATTACAGAAGCGAAAGGTGTCTCTACATGAGCTCTAGGAGATTGTGGGTCACCCGAACTTCACTGGTTGAGTGGTAGCTCCCAAGCGTGCATTTCTGCGCAGGCTGTGCAATGCCACGAGGGGCCTACAGAGCCCATTGCATAGGACCAGAGTCACACGCGTCATGAATGAAGATTTAGGTGTGTAGGTTTTGGCAGGGCTTAACGGAATATCCTCTTGGAGAGGTGAAAGTGGGCTGAAGGCTGACTTTCAGGTCCATTCGACGCAGCAGGCTCCCTAGGGTTAGGAATTTACTTTAAAGGAAGATGGTGTGCCGGCACGTGGCCTGTTGAGTGGGCATCGGAACGGCATTACCAAGGATTGCTGTTCAGGGAGCTAGACCCCAGTGCCAAGGAGTCCCCGGACGTTCTGCCCCCGGAGGTTTGGCATATGGGCACGAAGACATATCAAGAGCAATAGGTTTGGCCCTGACACTGAGGACAGGGAAAGGGTACTCGGCTGTGAGTATCGAGTTTCAGGAATTTAGGAAGATGTCAACCTAGAGCCAGCATGACCGGCACCGGTTGAACATCTACAACAATTCATAGTGCATCTGAATAGAAAGGGACTTGCACCTGGAACGATGCAGGGCAGGTTGTCAGCACTTGCTCTTTATGCTAAGATTAATGGCTATCGGGAGCATTCAGTGGACTACCGCATTAAAAAGATGACTGAAGGATGGTCCAAAGAGAGGGGCAGAGTTCAGGATACTAGAGCCCCCATATTGCCTGTACTATTAGAACGCCTTTGCAGGCAGTGGGAACCATTGTGTATGGATGAGGACAAAATGGTCCTATTTAAAGCGGCGTCATTATTGACGTTATTTGGGGCCATTAGGATTAGCGAGGTAGTGTCATCAGGAAAGAACAAGTCTAGGCTAGCTCTGCAATGACAGGACGTTAAGGTCAAAGATGGGAAGGTTCAAATGTTTATCAGGTGATCCAAGGCCAATCAGCTGGGCAAGGGTGCCCAGCTCACCTTGGCACAGTGTAGCCTGGGCAGCATCTGCCCTGTGAAAGCCACAAAGGCTTATTTGGAGATGAGGGGGTAGGACCATGGATATTTCTTCAAGCATAGTGATAATTCACCTTTGACAAAGTATCAGTTTTGGAAACCGACGGGCGTAGCGCTGGATAGGGTAGGCGTTCAAGGAATGAGATTTGGTACCCACTCATTCAGAATTGGCGCAGCTTCCATCACAGCAGTCCTGGGATACAGCTCGGAGGAAATTAAGCGTTTAGGTCTGTGGTCTTCATCCAGTTATCATAGATATATTAAAACACTCCCTAATGTCTAGGCAGGGGCCTGGTTTTGTTATATCTTCACAGGTCTCGTAGAGTCGGCGAGGCGGAAGCACATTTTGATTGTGGGCCACAGCTATGTATACTGGGCAGAGTGATATGCTGCTGCATCCCCATGGGAGAGTGACCTGGGTCTTGGAGCCAGAGCTCACATCTCATGGAATGGGCTGCGCGGAATGCAGTGGAGCCAACTATGCAGGGTGGTGGCTTTCAGCCAGTCTCCACTGGATTTGCTAGTGATACACCTTGGCGGCAATGATTTGACCAAGTTTTCTGGTAAGGTGTTGATCCTGGACATCATATGTGACCTGAAATGGTTGAAGGCCCGGTACCCGGCAATGCGTATCGTGTGGTCCACAATCATTCCTCAATTGGCGTGGAGGGACGCCAGGTTTTTCCTCAACATTAACACGGCACGCAGGGGTGTTAACTGTGAGGTCTGCGGAGTAGTCTGCAGCGGCCTTGGATCGGTGATTGGTCACCAGAGGATCCAACTGGATAGGCCTGAGTTTTTTTGGAATGATGGTGTACATCCGTCCGAACGATGTTTCATGCTATGGGCATTGTATGGCCGTCGACCATCCCTCAGCTGGTATGGAGGGATGCGAGGCATTTTTTTTGGCCTGCTAATGTTGCGTGAAGTAGGGTTAGCAGGGTAATCTGTAAAGCTGATTGCAGCGGCCTGGGATCGGTGATTGGTCACCAGATGATCCGAATGGATAGGCCTGGTTTTTTCAGAACAATGGCGTACATCCGTCCGATAGGGGGGCCTGCTTGCTGAGCTTGATAAGCTAGATGGCGGGCATGGGACTTAGCTGAGCTAGTCCCTATGCTCTGGCGGGTAGTGCAGATAAAACAGGTTTTTCTGGTGAGTCCCACTGCAAACTCAGGCATGCTAAAAGCCCATCGGACCTCCCAGCGCTGCGGATTGTGTGATTAAAGTGCTTGGGGGGAAAGATGCGCTGGGCCTCAACCGGACCAACAGTCAACAAGTAAAGATGGCTCGAGGTCCGGGGGTGGTCAAATTGCAGCCAGCCGGGTTCTTGCTGTCTTTAAGACCGCGACAACCTGGGACCGGGGATTCACCCGTTTTGTTGATTAAGGGGTACTTTGAGACCTCTGCGATTTACCTGTTTCTGCACTACGGCAGGCCCCCCTTTGCCAAAGAATGGCAACATTGAATTCGGATCAATAAAGTGTGGCCCGTGTTTTAACCCATGATATTTGTCTCGCGTCTTTATTCCGGGGTGGGGAGGGCAAAATTAGAACCACCAGGAAGCAGAAGATTATGGAGATTAATGGATGCCATATTTGTGTAGGTTGGTACCTTTATCATCAACCAGCCCTAAAATTCACCTGCAAGTTACAGAACCTGGAACCTGGTACCATCAGGTAACAAACTTCATGTATCCCATATATTTCATTTCATTTTTCACCCAGTAGATCACAACCTCCACCTTATGGGTGGCTGAGAGAATTACAAAGAAAACATAACAGCACAGGAACACTCGTCCTTTAAAATAAGAGTAACAATAACATTAAAACTGATGAACAACAAAATGGCAGATGACATTAAAAACGAAATGGAACCAATTTCTCTATTTACACCCCTGTTTGGGTGCTGTTACCAAAAAGGTAGAATCTTAAATGCAAGAGCTGAGTGGATATCTCAGTGAGTGCAATACCTGGCTACAGAGCCAATGGTTGGAAGTTTGCATCTCCACTGTGCCTCCTGGAAGTACAGGCATCCTATGCAGTCTTGCACAATCTACATAGACCCAGAACACCCCAAAAGAAGGGAATGGTAAACCACTTCTGAGTACTCTATACCTAGAAACCTCTCGAAAGGTTTGCCATAATTCAGAATTAAATTGACAGCACATAATGATTATTATTTAAATGCAACTTGTATGTTGAGACAAACAAAACTATTACAATCATCACTGGGGGAAAAAAGAGAACAATGAAAGAAGAAAAATAACATTCAAGAAATCAAATGTAAAGTTCAAGCAAGATTAAGGATGCTGAAAGGTCATCCAAGGAATGTATTACTTCCTCAGGATAAAACAAAGAGAAGATGGGAAAAAATATTGAAGAACTGGGCAATAGAGATGGAAGACAACAAATTCTTTTGATGAAGTATCTATAATTTTCCAAAGTGAAGTAAAAGCTGCTGTCAAAGCAATGCAAGGAGATAAATCCTGGAAAGTAGATGGGATACTAATGGAACTATTTCAAACCACAGAGACTGAATGAATCAAAACCTGAACACACATGTACTGATAATTATAAAACACAAAAACAATGGTCACAGACTGGAAATACTCAATATCCATTCAAATAATAATAAAAAAGGAATACTGAAGACTGCTTTTATTAAGGGGATATTTTAATAAATTTCCTGTGTGAGTATAATGATGTACAAGATTTTACAACAAAGACCTTTAGCAAACTATATACAGTGAAAAATGTCAGATATTCACGCTGGATTTAGAAAAGAAAGAAGCACTAGAAATCATATTACAAAAACATGATGACATATCAAAGAATTTCAGCAGAAAATCAATCAGTGTTTTACTGTTTTTACTGTGATGGAACCCTAACCAATTTTCACTAGTAATAGCAGAAATAAGTTGATTGGCTGGGAGGATGTAGGAAGTGAGCCAATCCAGGAGAGCCTGCAGGAGATGGAGTCAAGAAGAGCTGAAGAGAACAAGGGGGTTATTTTATACAGTGGTACCTTGAGTTACAAACTTAATTGGTTCCGGAAGATGGTCGTAACTCAAGTTGATCGTAACTCAAAGCACCATTTCCCATAGGAATACACTGAAACGCAATTAATCCGTTCAAAGCATTAGTTCCCGGTAGGGATGGGAGCGGAGAGTGGAGGGAACCTGAACCCGAGACGCCCCCTGAGCCTCTGGGCGGCTGCTGCACCTGGCGCCTTGGCAGGCTGGGCACATTCCTGCCCGCCGGGTCATACACACACACACACACACCCCGGTGTGCGCTCTGGCGGCTCGCTGCGCTGACGGCCCCGACTGGGGAAGCCTGTGCTGCGGCAGGGAAGGGGGTGTGGGCAGGGCAGCCCCGCTTGGGAGAGTCGCCGCCTTGCCTGCCTCCCGGCCGGTGCCTCACCACAAGATGCAGCTGCCTGAAAGAAAGCACGGGAGGGAGAGACCCGGAGCAGCTCGCCCTGCTCCTCCTCCTGCTGCCCCTCTCTGCCGCCTGCTGAAGACCCCTCCTGAGCCTTGTGCTGCTGCCTGCATGCTACTTGGAGAGGAGTGGCCAGAGCTGAGCGGAGATGGAGTTGCAGGGTGAGTGTGAGGAGAGAGCGCCGGACTTTTCCAGTGGGGGTGGGGTGTTGGGGAGAGAAAAAGAGAAGCCGATGGTCCTCCCAGTGGTGAGACTGAAAGGTGATCCTCTTCTCCCTCCCTCCCTCCCTCCCTCCCTCCCTCCCCCTTGTCCCTTTCCAAGATTGGCTGCAAGGGCATCCCATCTCGTTCTGCCTCCGAAAAAACTTTTCCAGCCAGTGTGGGCTCGAACTACCAGACTGAGTGGCCAAGAGTCGGTCCTGGTCCCCCTCCCCCACTCTATGTTCCTCAAGGATCAGGGAGGTAGGGGGAGCTGTCTTGCTCCTGCAATGTGTGCCAGTGGGGTCGTTCATTTCTTTTCCTTTTAAAATGTTCACTTTAGGGTTGATTGCAAGTGTTAATGTATTGCTCCATGCCAGTCCTCTGTTTTATAACTGGAACTGAGCCTGGCTTCTCTGCTAATAACAAACCCTGCAGTACACACACACTCTCTAACCGCTGGGGTGAAGGAGCTACAGAGAAGCTGTATCTCCTTCCCCGACCAACAGTTAGCAGTTTAAATTCCCCGCCTTTCCCCCCACCTTTTTTCCAGTCGTATCTCAAAGCTCCGGTCGCAAGTCAAAACAAAATTTTGCGGCCAGAGCTGGTCATAACTCGAATTGGTTGCAAGTCAGGACGTTCGTAAGTCGAGGTACCACTGTATCTGGGAGAGGGAAGTTGTATGTTTGAGAGCTGGCATGTAACTCAGTATAAACTTAAGTTGAACTCTGTTGCCAATTGTTCCGTTATAATAAAGAACATCTTATATGTTTCATTCTAAAATCGCTTGGGCTGGTATGTCTGTGACTGAAGGCAAGCCTTTTAAAGCAGGGGTCCCCAATCTTTTTCACCCCGCGAACTGGCTGGGGAAGGCAGGGCACCCCCGCGCTCGTGCGCATGTGCTCAAATGCGCAAATGGCGGCACGGCACTCGCATGGGCATGCTGGAGCGCGTGCATGCGCAAATCAGCTGTGCGGGGGTGAGTGTGTGCAGGGGGGTTGGGCGGGAAGTCTGTCTCCGCAGACTGGTCTGGCTCAGGCCACAGACCGGCACCGGTCCATGGACCGGGGGTTGGGGACCTCTGTTTTAAAGAAAGGGTATTTTAAATGTGATTAGCCTGGGTGAAGGCTGGTCACAATTAAAGAAAAATGTTTGGCTGTGTAGATCATGACAAACTGTGAATCATTCTGAAATTAATGGGTGTGCCACAAGATCTGATTATCCTGATATGTAACCTATGCTCTGGACAAGAGTATAGCAAAACTCTTTGGTTTCCAAAGTCAGCCCCATCGGAACATGATGGAGCTGGGGAAAAAACACAAAAACACCCCCCCACACACACACACAGCACAGAAACATAACCCCCCCCCAAACCCAAACCCACGCTGCAAAACAAAGTAAATGTACTTACTCACGAGCAGAAAGCAGCACCAGGCAGTCTGAAGCCTCCTCCGACGCATACACTCTAACCGTTGGGGCGAAAGAGCTACAAAGAATGGTCGTATGTCGGGATGGTCGTTAAGTTGAGGCACCACTGTAGTAATAGTACTATTCCATGGGAGAAGTCTGCATATTTCTGGATTGTTAGTGAATTCCACATAAAGCTGCTTGGGCAAAACGTCTGAGAAATTTCAAAGTAAGCAGTATAGGTCTGCTAAGGCTATACTGGAACCTATGTGGCGTTGGACCCACTCGTGCCTTGGTCTGTCCACCTAGACTCAGACCTCAGAGCACACCAGGGCAAAACTAAACTCTTTCCTTTCTTTCCACTGCTGCCACCAGGAGATCCCTAGATCCCCATAACTCCTTTAGAAAGAATCAGGTCCACTCTTTAATGAAATAGAAAGATCTTTAGTTTATTTGCTTATTTGTTTCAGTATTTTAATATTCAGTTCTATTCCTTCTCCCTTCCAGTCACTGGTCAATCACTTCTCAGATCTCCTACTATATTTTCATCATTCTAATCACAATCACATAAATCTCTGAACTCTCTAATCAAACTCCTTCCAAAACTCTGATCTGAACCTCTTCTCCCCCTCAGGCTCTGCCTCTTATACTCTGCCTCTTGGCTCCGCCTCTCAGCAACAGAAACTTTGGTTTCTGCTGATATTTCTGTACTTATCTCTGAATTCATTTGCTTTTCTGCAAGGCAACCATATCTGGGCAAAAACACATGATACTGTTAGGTATCATTAGAAACAAAAGTATCTGAAAAGACAAGAGACTGTCTGTTTATCCCAGCATCAACGTACTTTAATCTGAATTTTACATATGGGGTTGTTTTGTTTTATAATTGGCCACTGGAATTTAAATACAGCCTTTGTTTGCATGTGTGATTTCTCAGGCACATCACCTTGAAGGACTTGCAGGCCTGGCGGTGGGGGTGGGGGCAAGTGTTGTGAAAGTAGAAAATATACATTTTTCTTAGTGTGTAACCTCACCCCCAGAGATGTTAAATATTCTGTTTCATATCAGTAATAGAATTTACCATGTCATGAGATGGTGGACTCTTCTTCATGATAGGTTTTGAAGGAGAGGCATTTGACTGCCTACTTTATTAGGGACAAAAACAGTACAGATTGCTTGCAATAGCAGAAGGTTGAACAAGGTGATCTTTGATTTTCAAGAGACTATACTTTGTTTTTGAGGGAAGATTGTGCCACATTTGATAAGAATGAATGAGCTTTTTTTTTTAAAGGCATATGCATGCATTGGATCTATCTTAATAGGTTTTCTTTTGTACTAATAAAGGCTAGAATAGATTTTCCCATGTATAGTTAAATGTTTGTAGATCAATTGCCTAAGCCATCTGCTCCCCACATTTCAATATACAGAGATATGAATATCTATGAGGGTAGACTTTTAGGCCATGTATCTTATAGAAATAAAAGACTGACAATGACCGTGGATTTATTTTTAAATGTGCATGTTGTGAAGTATTTTGAGAAAGGATGCACAAAATTCAAAGGGCTCAGTGGAAAACAATGACAAACCAAGATAACAATTTGCAAGGATTGGGGCAAATTAAAAAAAATGCAAGTGAATTGGTTTCAGTTTAACCTACTGAAACCAAGCTCATTGGCTAAGCACATGATAATGGAAATAATTAATAATTAACTGATGACATGGTTGATAATAAAGTAGCAATGGAAAATTCTGCACTGGAGGAATACAGATAGCCCAGAAAGTATGAGTTGTGTGCATTTGTTTTAAGGAGGGCAGAGGGCTAGTGCCTAGTGCAAACTTGTATCATCCCTACCTTTCCCTACTTCAATTAAAGTTGAGAGAAAGAAACCATAAGGTAATTTTTCCCACAAAGCTTTTCAGATCCCAAAGGGTGGGAAGAAAGGGGAACTACAAGGGATTAAGAGAAGCTAAATAGAAAAAAATAAACATAATAAAGAGGGAATACAGCACTCCTGGTTACTTTGCGATGGTAAGCTTAAAAATATCATCAATAAGAATTCTAAAGAAGGACAAAATTGAAGCTAGTGTCTTATAGGGGGGGGGAAGCCTGTGTGAGGACGAATTATGGTACAATGCTAGCTTTACCTTTTCCCCTAGAAATAGATATAATACTGGATACACAGTGTGGTATAGTGGATAGAGTGATGGACTAGGAATAAGGGGGCCTGGTAGTAGCACCCTAAAGGCCCCTACCAACTCAAATATTCTATGACTCAATGAATCCCCGTTCTGCCATGGAAACTCATTGGAGAGTGGTACTGTTAAAACTGCTCCTTATATCACTTACCTTGAAAGCCTTTTTAGGGCTGCTAAAAATTTGGTTCTGACTTGGTGGCACATAACATAATATAGATGCAATCCTTTGAACTTGCTATAAGGCTTCCAGGGAAGGAACACTACTAGCATCTTGTGCAGTGAAGGTAAAACACATTTACCACAACCTAGCCAACATCTAATTTTTTGGAGACTCTGGGAAAGGTGTGGAATCCTGAAGAGTGGCAAGGAATGGTGTGTGTGGGTACTGCCACAGTAATAGATTTCAGCACAATTCTTATTGTTATTATGTTCTTTATGCCTTATTCATCTGTAAACTCCACTCAAGTATTCCACCTGACCTTCTTCTGTATTTTGCATTTAATTTGTCTGCCACTCAATTTATTTTTCTATCTACAGGTTTATTGTATTGAAGAACTAGTAGAAGGTAAATACTGAAAGTCAGTCAGAACACTTCTGTATAAAGAATCCATCGTTTTACTTTAAGCATTTAGAATGAAAGCCCACCTTATGATAAAAGGACACTTTAGAGGACAAGAGAGAGATAGAGAACGATTAGGCAACTATTTACTTATTCTTCTGGCAAGGCCTATAATAAAATTAGAATTGAAGTGATGCAAGTTTTTCAACAGCCTTGCTACTGCAATTCTTAGTAATCTTTTGTACATCTAATGAAGTGCTTGGAAAGAAACATTTAAAAAACCTTGGTACAATAAACAAAAATAAATGTGATGATATCTTTGAGACATGTTCTCTGGTTTTGTGGATTTAACCAAAAGTAATGTAGGTATGGAATTGGAAGTAATGTGTTACTTGGAAATAACAATGCCACTCTTTGCAAAGCAATGTAAAACCAGTAGTCTTATCACCTTTTCCACATAATATGTAATGGTGACCCTTTATTTATTTCTCATCATTTTATGGAGGTAAAAATGCTTTTAATGGACACACAGGTGTGGCTTTTTAAATCACAAATTTTAAGCTATTTTAGGTAAATTTTTGGAAAATATTTTTTCATCTTAAAAAAAGAGCAGAAGAGTATCAAGAAGTAAATGGTAATGTTATGAGTAATGGAACAAAGAACAACAAATTGAGGGATGAGTACTGGGGAAAGTTGAGTAAAGAATAATGGTAATGATTCTTTTTAAAATGTTTACTTCTAAGCTCTGAATTTCATATTAGTTATTTGTCCTATTTATAGACCATCTGTCTCCTAATAAGGGGACTCAAGGCAGCTCACAATATTAAAAAGAATAGAATTAAAAGCACAAGTTATACATTAAAACAATTAAACTATAAAATTGATTAAAATACATTGAATGAATGAATGAATGAATGAATGAATGAATTAATTAATTAATCTATGCAGATGGTTGATCATTCAAGAAAAAAATGAACATGAAACATTCAAGAAATCCCATGAGATTTCCCATGAAATGTCTCAGGAAAATGCAAAACCCTTGCATAATCTCACTGTGGAGAAAAAGAGTATTTCTTTCCCTCTCCCCTGGTTTCTTGCTCTTTGCATAGTTGCCACCCACCATAGGCTATCTGCTGCTCCAATCCATCTGCTGGTGCTGCTGACATTTCCTGCTGCCATTCCCATTGTTCAGGGTTCAATCAGTACACCCATTACAGCTATTCCTAATACCTAGGCACTGCTGGCTGTTGGTGTGGCACTCCTTTTTGCTTGGCACAGTCACTTCCTATTCAGACTTCTTTTATCCTTTATTAGTGACAGAGAGCGATAGACAGGCCGAGATCAAATGCCAAGGGACCATTTGTAGCGGTTATGACCCTGCAGTGATTCCTTGTAGCCAGCTTACAAACAGGGTACCAAAATTCAGTACCAAAATTCAGATTCAGAATTCAGCACTAGTACCAAAATTCAGATTCAGAATTCAGATTTGGAATTCAGAATTACAGGCCTTAAAGACTTAGAATTCAGAATTTTAAAAAATTCAGAATTTCCTGATATCGTGGTTTTTGCTGAGAATAAGAAACTATGCAATTTACTCCTCACAATCTAGAACAGTCACAGCTACATGGCAAAGGAGTGATCTCTCCTTCATTGCAATCTTACATACGTAGCACAACTTGTTGTCTATGTGCTGTCAAGTCTGAACTGTATAGTGACCTCATAGGGCTTTCAAGTTAAGTGAGACACATAAGGAGTGGTTTTACCAGTTCCCCACCCCAGTGAGTTTCCATGCCTGAGTGGGGATTTGAACCCAACCCTCCTGAGTCCTAGTCTATCACTCTATCCACTACATCACACTGGGTATCATAGTACAATTTACTAAGGGCATAATCTAAACTTCCCAAGATGATTGAAGACTGGCTGAGCTGACACTTTGCTGGAGCCAAATCCCTCTCAGTGTAGGGAGGTTGTGGAAATTAGTTAGGACTACATTGATCCCAGCCTAAATTTGTTCTGCACAGTGTCTGAGCAGTCTGGACTGAGTGGAGTTTGCATTTTGCCTAACTCAGCTCTTCCCTTGACTCCTCTCTTTTTGTACCCCTTTTTTTGGCTGTTCTGCTGGCTGATCTCAGACCAGGAGGAACTTATACCAGCATGAGGGCACTTGTGTTGGTGCTTCAAATATAGCAAGCGTATCTTTGAGTTTGGATTGGTCTGCCAGTTTAGGCTTACTAGTTGCAAAATGCAGGAACTAGTAATTTGAAGTTAATTGCTTCCAAGTTGTATGTAGAACCACAGTAATGGTAAAGGCAAACTGTTAAAAAGAGACAATTACTTTTTATTTCTCTGTGAACGTGTTGTCTTGAAAACTGATTTCCTTCTTCATGGTCACAATACCTACAATAATTGTGGACTTGTTAGGAGACAGCTGTCTCAGAATAATGTCAGCCCAACCTTGAAGTTGGAGAGCATTACTCTGATTTTAAGGAGAATGAACTAATTGTCATTACTATTTAAATCACCTTCAGAAATTAAAACTCTTTGATTAAAGTTACATGTCAGAAATCCAATGAGATATCAGAAAGGCAAAGAAAATCCTGGGCTTCTGTATGAGATGCGGTAGAAAATGTTTTGATGATCAGAATCAAAGGTGGTGGAGCTGATGCTAAGCTGTGTCTTGAGCATTTCCTCTCACACTGTAGTGGTTCAGTATGGTTCTAACACATGATTATACTCTTGGTTTTTGAATTATTCATGCCCTTTTTTCATTAGCAAACCAAAAAGTCAATTGAAAAACTTAGTAAAAATTTCATGAAAGCTCCAGACTGACAATAACTTTGCCTTTACCTTCCAAGGTAACAACCTTGTGCCTTATATTTCCTGTTCTCAATAAAAAGCGAATTTAAAAATTTACATCTCTTAAAGAAAGATGGTGTCTGGTAACAGAACATAAGTATGCAAAGCACTGTTCCAGGTTGGGTGTCTGTCATTCAAATTATTGTCATGCCGCAAGCAAGCCTGATACAATCAGGAAGGAAAATGGAGTTAGTTAGATGGTTTATAGAACGATATCTGCATGAGTGACAGATGTTTGTAGTCCAGCAACAATACGTGCACTCAATTTTTATTATAGAACAATTGCTTCTAATACCTTTTTGTTTATGTTCAACATATTGCAAATTTACCTTAGTTTTCTCCATCAGTAATGACCAGTGAAATCCTAAGCAATTTGTTTCTTTCCTTTTTTCCCCCTCCATTTTTGCAACATTTGCAATTTTCTTAATAAAAAACAACATTGGGGCAGCTGGTCTATTTCGTTCAAGCTGGCCAGTGTGTATGTTCTCAAAGTGCCACATGCTGTGTCTTCATGGATCATGGAAGATCTAACTTGACTCTCCCAAAGAATTATAAGTCATCAAGTGTTGAATGGTATCTGCTATACATTGGGAAGCCTGACTAACAGCAGTGACTCAAGCATGTCCTTGGAAATATGGGTTCGCATCGGCCAAATGGGGGCTGGTGGTTTTATATTTGGCACTCGATTTTCACTGCTTTCATTTATTGATATGGCATGTAACAGCTGACTACTCTTATGATTCTTTGCCACATTATATAATACCAATCGCAAAGTTTCAGGTGAAGCAACCAATAATTTTTATCAATTTTCCTACAAGGCTTTCTTGATGTCCTACATTTGGTCTTTTCCCTTGCCTATCAGCAAACTGTGTGTACCTTGTTGTTCTGCTCCTTTTATTTTTGATGTTTTACGTAATTCTCAATTTCTTCTTATTTTAATAAACTGGTGATGAGAAGCTAGCATTCTTAAGGCCATTAAGATACCCCGTAGGAGGTTGGGTGGGTGGGTGGGTGGGTTAACTGTGGACAATTGTTCCAATGAACTGAAGACTTATTTTATTTTATTTTACTGATTTTACACTTCCTTTGCCTTGGATTGTAACTACCGTAGTTTTTACTTTAAGCCATGTATAAGTTGTCGAATAAGCAGAAGCTTGGCACAGAAGAGTTACTTTCATCTCATCCCTCCATCTGGGGGTAACATATTTCCCTTTTCATAATTTAATTTATATATTATTTAAAGGAATGGCAGGTGCATGGAAAATAAATGTTAGACCTGTTCTGAAAGAGTTTGTGCAGTGCTGTAATTGGTTCTATAGTACTTCACAGGCCTTGGCTGGCAATAGAAGCTGCACCAGTTTTTTTTAAAAAGCTTTGGCACATGACTAAGAACTGCTTTAGTTTTCTTTATATTTTTCACATAAGGTAAAAATCCCCATCCTTCTGAGTGCAGAAGATCTTTTCTGCATGTAGAAATGCCCTTATCGATCCACCTTTACATTTTGGCACTGAAATAAATAGAAAAGACCAGAATCCAGTGGTAAACCATGTGTTTTGCATGGTAAAATCCCAGACTCAATTTCAGCAGTTCTTGAGTGAGCTGAGAAATACTCCTGCATGTATCCCAACCTAGACAACCAATGGGGTGATTCTTAATTATGGTGATTCAATATGATTCTTACTTGTGGTGATTCAATATGCTTCAGTATATAATGTTATGCAGAGTTCTGCCTATTTTTATCACCACAACATTATGTGAGGTTGGCTGACACATGTGGGCTAGCAAAGGTCACTGTGGTTACTTTGCAAGCCAGATGAGATATGAAACCAATTTTTTTGTAATAGAAATCTACCATTCTGTCGTTATGTGCTGTCAAGTCAGAAACAACTTATAGCGATCCTAATCAGACTTTCAAAGTAAGTGAGATTTTTAAGGAATGTTTTCATCAGTTCCACTCCCCTAGTTAGTTTCTGTGGCCAGGTGGGGATCCGAACTCTGGTCTCCAGAGTCTTAGTCCATCACTCTGTCCACTACACCACACTGTTTTTTATCTAAAACAGGCCCACAGTTCTGACAGAGGGGTTTTGAACATTTCCCCTGTCCAAACCTCTTTTCTTCCAAGCATCAAAGAATCCATTCCGGTCAGTATTGCACATCTTTATGTCCTCTGTACCTGGAAATGATTGTGAAAATTTACACTAGGATCTCCATATCTGTGGAGGAATGATTCCAAGCCCCCCGCAGATGCTGAAAACTATGGGTAATAGCGAACCCTATTGATGGTGAGGTCTCTGGCTCCCTCTAGTGGCCAGTTCTGCTAACTACATTGTGGAAATATATTTTCTGGTTTTTTCTGTTAATATTTTTAATAGTCTCAGACTGCAGATAAGTGTAACCATGGATACCGATCCTGTGCATACAGTTCATAGTCACTTAGGCCTGATTTCAAATCCCAAAGTTTTACTACTAGATTCCTGAAATGATATAACTTGATGCAGTTGGATTGTTTATATTGCATCCTATTCTATGCAACTTACAGTTTTGTCTTCATCACAGATGTTTCTCCAAAGAGTTTCATGTTTGCATTCAGGTACATATTCAAATTATTGCTATAGGGGACTAACTGATAATGAATGCAGTGTCCCCTTTCCTCAAATAAAATATAGTGTAAAACTTCTAAAAATATTTTACTTACACCGAAAACAAGTGGGGGATAGGGGAAGAGAGAAAGCAGGAGGGAAGGAGGGTGAGTGGCAGAGAGAGACGTTATAAAAAATGTCAGTTGTTTTTTGCTTCCTATGCCTTTGGGGTTACATTGTCATTGCTGTAGGGAAATAACAGAAACAACTGGATGATTTGGAGACAGCTAACAGTGGAACCTGTCCTGAGAGAACTAAGAGAACTACCAGGGGTTCTAACAGAGATTCTGTGAAGAATAACAAGGCAACCTGCAAAATGAAGCTATATTTTCACCTGAGACAAGACAAGGTTTCACTAGAGAATGCTGTCCACGTTCCTCACTGCCTGTTATCTTTAGCTGACAACCTGGCACCTCCTGAATGTGTCTCCCTCCCTAGGCCAAAGACTTTTCTTCCCCAAACCTTGAAATAACTAAAGACAGTGGAGATTTTCAAATAGTATCAAAGTCCTTCTGACATTCCCATTATTTGATACTGATATATTGTTTCACTGACGGTATTTAGGGTAGGTCCACCCCATGAAAGACACCCCCACATTAACTTGTTAATGTTCACCATCAATTTTTGAAAAGTCTGGTTAGATGAAATAAAACAGCCACTTGGTAGCAAAGAGCACAAAGGCAATCTTGAGAAAAGTTATACTAGGCCCAATTGTAGGCTTTTTTGAAAACATGGTGCTGGTCTCATTTCTGATTTCATCCTTACCATTTTCTTTTCTTTTCTTTTTCTTTTGGAAGAATGAAGAGAATTGTCTCAATGATTGACCACATATTTTCTGTTCCATATAAATAGGCCCTGGCTAGTTTACTCTAATCTGGTTCGATTATTAGTATTTTCTAGTGGTTTATAATTAATTTATATTTGTAAACAGCAATAACCCACCAGGCTTAATTTCTGATGCAGATATTTTTGTTCTGATGGTAGAGAAAAGTTCAGTGGACCTTCCTTCTGTCTGATTACATTCAATTTATTTTCTATCAGGAAAACCAAAATGGTTGGATGCACAAATCCTTGTGCATTCTGCAGAGTAAAAAACAGATGTGGATAAAGTTTCCAAATGTAATGGCTGTGGCTAGAGTCACAGAAGCCCAAGCATTTGTGCAGGAAGATTAGAAAAAAAACACATGTATTCACAAGTCAAAAACATCAAGTATATATAACATAAATTTATCACTAGAAACAATACGGTGTGAGTCAAACTCTTAATATGAGTGATGCCTTAGCACTTTAATCACTAATAGTAATTTTTAATGCTAGTGATACATCGATGTGTGTGTCTGATCTTTTGTCAATTCCTGAAACCAGAACTGAAGCTCTAGGGGCAATTGGAGCTTTGTCTGAAGTGAAGTGCAACCATGTTAAAAATTTTAAGGGACCAAGAATGTCAGCAAAATCACTCTATTAAAGCCAAGCACTAGGCAGGAGGATAGGACGGGGAGAAGGGGATCTAGTTTTGTGACTGACAGATTTCGTTTCCAAAGTAATGGAATACTTTACTGCCTCCTCAGAACACTTCAAGGTAAGTGAGATACTTGAGGAGTAGTTTTACCAGTTCTAGTTCTCCCACGTGTTTCCATGACCCTGAACACAGGCCTCCTGAGTCTCAGTCCTATCCAAAAAGCTTATATACCGCCCCATAGCACTTCAAGCACTCTCTGGGCGGTTTACGAGTTAATTGTGCAGGCTACACATTGTGTCCCCCCCTCCCCCCGCGAGATGGCTACTCATTTTACCGACCTCGGAAGCATAGAAGGCTGAGTCAACCTTGAGCCGGCTACCTGGGATTGAACCCCGGGTTGTGAGCACAGTTTTGGCTGCAGTACAGCAGTTTAACCACTGCGCCACGAGGCTCCACTACACCAAAATAGATATCTACACTATCCTTTACAGATCCTTATGTTATGTGTAAGCTTATATGAGATATGTATTTATAGGCAATTGATTTATTCATATCAATCACTTTATCAATCATATCAATCAATTTATTCATATCAATCAATTTATAATATTCAACATATGCATTATTTTCCTAGACACTGACTGATCAGTGGAATATATTATCTGATCAGGATAAAATAAAGAAGGAATGGAAAGAAAATACTGAAGAACGATAGAGAAGATGCAAGGATGATTAATTCACTGGAAGAAGAATACTTTGCCAAAGAACCAGCAGTTTTTGAAATTGAAGTGAAAACTGTTTTCGAAACAATCAGAAGAAATAAATCACCAAGAATAGATGGGTTACTAATAGAGATCTCATAAGCCGCTAGTTGCAACAAGGAGACAGTTACATGATTTCATTTCTCCTTCACATCTATGCAACAGGATACTAGTGAAAGTTTTTTAACACATATGGAACAAATGTCAGACACTGTAGCTGGATTGAGAAAAAGAAGAGGCATGGATATTGTCTTACAAATATGTGTTGGCTGTTGGAGTGTGCCACAGAATTTGAGAAGAAAATCTGCTTCTGCTTTATGGTTTACAGTGAAGTCTTTGACTATGTGACTCATGAAAAGCTATTGTTCTAAAACAATTAGGTGTGTCCCAACATTTGCATAACCTAACAAGAAGGCCTTTTCGAGTGTGGCTCCCAGCCTGTGGAAAGTACTCCCTTCAGATCTGCAATCTAACTCTGGAATTCTAAGAAGATAGTAAAAATAAATGCGTAACCTGCCTTACTATAGTTACATTTGGTTTTATTGGTTTTTGGGTTTGTTTTCTTCATTTTGTTTTGTTTTGTTTGCTCTGGAGACATCTGTAAGCCACCTTGAGTAGTAATTTTTGTGGAAAGCTGGGGCATAAGTACATACATACATATGAACTCTGGACAAGAGACTACAGTTGACACAGAATGTAGAGAAACAGAATGGTTTCCCAGTAGAATATTAGTCAGACCCAAGGTAATCAGGCCACAAAACTCACCTTACATATGATTTCATGACATTTCACTATGACCAAAAGATGCATAATGATAATATTTTTCCCTGGTTATGGGACATTATTAACATCTGGAATATAATCATTATGGTTGCACTTGATGCTTCCAGTTTCTATGTATGCACCAATATGTATGTGCAGGCATATATATGACATGCAAATCCATCTGCTCATAATAAAGCCAACATGCTTTTATTTATTGATTGATTGATTATTTGAATTTATATCCCGCACCATCTGGCAACCAGGCCACTCTGGGCGGCTAACAGCAATATATGGAATAATATTACAAACATGATAAAAATAAATTAATACATGATTAGGGAAATTAAAACAGATGGCAATAAAGGTGGTAAAAAGGGTGATGGAGAGGATGCATAGTAGTATGTTAATGTGTAGTAGTATGTTAACATAAGAGACTTGATCCCATTCCCTTCTTCTGGGGGGGTGGGGGGAGCCCTGGGACTATGCAGTTTGCCCAAGGCCCCCCAGGCTGGCTCTTCTCCCAGGAGGCCCCGTGGGGAATACAACAATATAACAGAGATGGGCAGGAACTGACCAGACAATTGCAAATGTTCACAATAGCCCAAGAACAAAGTGGTTCAGGAGGCCTCCAAATGAGCAGAGGTGGGTTGGCCCCAATTAACATGGAAAATATTTGGATACAGATCAAGTTGGACAGTATCTGCTCATCCCAATAATGATGCAATGTCAGAAATGCTGCTGTTAGAATTCTCCATGTTGTATTATGAAATCTATGCAAGATATATCCACACTTTATTATTAAATCCCATTAATTCCTTTGTGATATAATTGTGTGCCACCTTGCTAATTTGACAAGATTTCATACAATTCCCCCCCCCCCCAGAAATCTATGCTACATTCTCCTCCCCTTTACCAGCTCTGTCACTTGCTGTTCTCTCATGAATGTGTGGATTTGCTGAGTGAAAAGATTCTTCCATGTATTTTCTTTTTTTCTTTTTCTCTTCTTGCTAGGTTTCTGCTGCTTGGGTGCGTAAGTAGTGCTGTGTGTAATTTAATAAGCCCCTTCTGGAAAATTTAGGATTTCTGGAGAGAATTCTGTACAACAGATGTGTACCCTCCCAAATGAAGAACATACATCTGTTTGTGAGAAATCTAAACACCAACAGCAAAGCAATCACACAAACATGTTGGGATTTATTTTTCTACAGATGGTCCTTGTTTGGATATAAATGCAGGGAAATCCACAGTGCTAGAAGATCAATCAGGTAATAAAGCACCTTTGTACTTTCCCCCCATTTTGGAAAGGTGGGGGAATAGAAAAATTTAGTCCATTGTTCCATTTATCTGGTTTCACTTATACATTATTCTCAGATCTCTGTACCAAACTCTTTTTTAAAAACCCCGTAGATCAGGTGATTTTGTTCCAGTTGTTTGCCTTTCTGGTTCGTATCCAGGATGAGACCTATTCATTGCATCGCCCAGATGCCCATTGCATCTGTGAGACCCTGTTCTTTTTTAAATTATCCAGGAGGAAAAAGATGGTGCTGTTTGTTCTACCTTGACATCCAACCCAGTAACAAAGAGAAGATGCAACTCAGTAGGGTTACCCTGAGGGTCAAGATTTCCCCTTCAATATCTGCAAGAATTCCTTAATGCAATTAAGCATTTGGATTAATTTCCATAATCTTTGCAGTTGCTGGCACCCAGTGGAGAGATGGATCTTTAATTAAATTTCCCTTTGGTCCAAACTCATGAAAACAATATTAGAGAAACCTCCAGCCATAGCCAGCATGTGTGGGTAACAGAGATAAGTTGGGATAATTGCAAGATTAATAACTGGTCTTCGATTGTGCCTAAAAACTATATAGCTGGGTCAATGTACAGCAAATGGACTGAAATTACAAATACTTATTTTTTTTTAATGCTAATGATCCTTCTTCCCAACCTCTCCATTGTACTTAGAGGTAGACCACAAAACCTGCTCTGCTGTGTACTTTTAAAAAAGAGTGGAGTAAAACAAATACTGAATGTATACATCTGATCTTCTAGGAAGTCATAATGTTCTTCCATTTGAAAAACATGTCATTCCTAATCATGCCCATTACTTCTTATATAATATTGGATCTTTTCAACTTCTGTAAGTGGTAAGCAGCCCCAGGGCAGTGTATCCATAAAGCAATGTGGAAACGTACAGTTTATTTGTGGCACACATTTTTGTTTCCAGAATGTACAAGTCAAACATAAGGGAGCATAAGACAACCAAGAGACAGACATTCTTACAAGGGCTAATCTGTATCAGATTTCCAGAAAAAGGCTCTGGGCTGGGTTCTGGGGTCCAGCAGTTGAGCTCTGCTTAAAGAAATGCATGTTCTTAGCTTCTGCAAATGACGAAGTCGCTGCCAAGCCGACGAGGCTTTGGGCAGCATGAATAAGCTTTGCCCCCCCACGGATGGTGCGAGACTCTCAGGGTCTCATGAGAGTTGTTTGAAGAGCGGGAGAACGCCCCTGGCTATATAAGGGGCGTTCTCCTCCCTAACCGTCCTCTTGTTTCTCAGGCATTGCATGAGAAGGAGGTCTCCTTCGCTTGCGAATTCTTGGCTGCGTCACTGACGACTGTGCTCCAGAGGACGGGAGGGTAGCAACGGCTCCCTCCCATGGTTAAAAACTCGCTTTTCTTTTCTTATTTCTTTATGTATTGATTATTTAAGGGGACTTATTTATTCTTTGTATTGTTAAAATTAAGAAAGGGTACTGGGGGTTGTGGGCGGCAGCGGTGGCGTGATCACGCCAATGCGCTTCGACGTGAGTGTTTCTTTGATTTAATGGTCTTATGTGATTTTAGGGAATAATTTCAATTTTAAGGGGACAACAACTGCAGTAAGGAGTGGGGAGTGGCACACGACCGGGTGCTTCAAAGGGGGTGTAGGTTGGGGTAAAGCCGAGTCCGGTAAAGAAGCCACCTTCTTCTTTCTCCAACCCTCTTCAGCTGCCCGTGCGGCTGTGGTGCGGCGCGGCTGAGCCCGCTGCTGCACCCCGTCTCTGGTACAAGCCGAGCTCAACCCCCCCCAACCCCATCCCTACCTTGGTTATTTTCCCGCCCAAACGTTGAGTCACTGTACAGTGTGGCAGGGCTTATAGGGACCGGGGGCTCGGGTTGGTCAGCCTGTTTTCGTTTTGAATTGGCTTATATATATAAATATAATATTAATAGTAATAATGAATAAATAAATTGATTCCATATATTCAATTCTAATTATAATAAATAATACTAATAATATTAATGGGGTTTGATTGAAACTAATTAAATAGTGTGGAGAGGAGTAATTATTTTAATTTAATCAAATTAAGAGTTAATTTAATAGACAGATAAGTAATTATAATTAATTTAAGAAGGTGAGTAATAATCTGAGGAATTTTAATAATTGATTGTATAATTATAATTATAGTAATTAAATAGGTTAAAGTTATATTATTCATTACATAATTTAATTAAATAAATAATTGATTCTTAAGTAACGTGGTAGTTTATTAGAAACCGTGTGGCAATAAATTAGGGGTTGATTGGTTAACTATTAATAGTGGCACTGCATAGACACTAGGTAAGTTACTTAGTTATCGAGTAAATTGTAAAGTAATTAGTTATTGAGTAATTGAGAAAGTAATTAGTTATTAGTAAATTGGAAAGTAATTAGTTATTGAGTAATTTGGAAAGTAATTAAAAAGGGGGGAGTTACAAGAAATAGAGGTGAGTATACTGTTCACTGGATTAGTAGTTGCAGTTACTGGTGAAATAGTGTTTCAAGGACCAGAACACTTTATACATAATGGCATCAAGGAAGGGCTCGGGCAACAGGAAGGGGAAACAACTGGCCAAGAAAAGGCCGGCACCACAGGTGTCCCCGCCTCACTCTTCCTCTGACAAGGAATCCTGGCCTGTTTGGAAGGAGCTTCAAGAAAAAAAATTCAGCCCTTGAAGCCGAGAGAATTGCGAGACAAACACCTCAGCCAGGGGAGGTGCAACCTCGTAGGTCTCATAGAGATTCTAAAAGTCATCGTAGGGCTAAACTTAAGGCTTTAGCTCATGACTTAATGGAGCATTTTAATGTTCTCGAGGCTGAACGGCTACCTGAAGAGGCTGACAGGAGTGAGGCTGTGGGTGCTTCGTCTACGCCTAAACCTAGGCATTCCGAAAGGAGCAGCAGATCCTCCTTGTCAGCAATGACTACTACAAATACCAAGTGCCCAGAGGTCCAGGAGGACATAGTAGAAGTTTGTCCTGACAGCCAACACGCCGTGGAGGGTCCTAGCTTACCATCAACATCCTCGGGTGAGTGGAACATTTCTCCTAGCACCTACGCACCAACCCCCGCCTGGCCTCGGGCTGGCGGCGATCAATTTACACCCACTACACTTGTATCTGGCAACACACAAAATATGGGGCCGCCTGGCACATCTTGGCCATATGCCATGCCACAATTCAGCAGCTGGGGGATATCGTATCCCAATTTAGCTCTAGCGAGTCAGGGCACCCCGGCCAGTGCTGGCGGGTGGCCTTACCCTTCTGTATCCAACACAGGCTACAACATGGTACCGTTAAGCTCTCTCCCATATGGAGACTATTCTATGCCACTGGGTGATCACCTCACCCCGGCTACTAAAAAAAATATAAAGGGTAAGTATGTAGATTTATTTGACTTACTTAATAGAAACGTAGACAAGAAGGAGTTAGATAAGGAGGACGAAAAGGAAAAAGAAAGGAGAAGGAGAAAGAAGCCAGAAAGGAACTGGGCAAACTGGCTCCCAGGTTTTTTGATCTATGCGGGAGTCATAGTAAAAGCCCAACCATGGAGGGCTCAATCTCTATTTCAATATTTAGACACCATATACATGGCATATATGGATTTCTCCGGCATGGCATGGCTTCACTATGATCAAGCCTTCAGAATGCACAGCGCAATCCACCCCAACATGCGTTGGGATGAGCCACAGCCCAGATTGTGGCTGCAACATATGACACCAGCTAGACCAAACACAGGGGAGCGTTTTGATAGTGGCCACTTAAATAAAAAAGCTGCCCCTGGTTTAAATCCCCGATTTACAGCGGGGCAGGCGGTTCAACCCCACATGTATTGTTGGGAATACAATTCCAAGGGCTTTTGTACTAAAAGGCCATGCTATTTTAAGCATGAATGTAGCACATTCGGGGGTCGCCACCCCAACGCTACATGTTTTAGAGCCAGTGCACGGAAGCAAAACAAAGGCACTGGAGGAGGTAAAAAACCTAATAACGGCGGGGGCGCACCTGGTAAAGGGGCCCAGCCCAATTAGAGTAGAGGTATTGGAGGCCTGGTTAAAACATTATCCGAATAGGTCAGATGCTAAATATTTGTTAGAAGGATTTAAATATGGCTTCCATATTCCATTGTTAGGAGAGCGCAGTGCATATTTTGCGCAAAACCTTTGGTCAGTGCGGGGAATGGAAGACGTAGTGCAGAGTAAAATAGATAAGGAAGTGTCCGAAGGAAGGGTCCTCGGCCCCTTCCCAACGCCACCTATTGGGAACTTGAGGGTTTCACCATTGGGCATTGTGCCCAAAAAGGCACAAGGTGAGTTTAGGCTTATTCACCACCTTTCCTTTCCAGAGGGAGCATCAGTCAATGATGCTATCCCTCCGGAATTGTGTTCAGTGAGATACACTTCATTGGACGAGGCAGTGAGTATGGTTAGGAAATGTGAAGTCGGGGCAGAAATGGTGAAATGTGACATAAAATCAGCATTTCGTCTTTTGCCCGTTCACCCTAGTGATTTTAACCTGTTAGGATTTCAATTTCAGGGCTCCTTTTATATAGACAGGGCCTTACTGATGGGTTGTTCGATATCATGTGCTGCTTTTGAGAAATTCAGCACATTTATCGAATGGAAACTCAGGAGTTTGACGGGCTGTAAGTCTATGGCCTATTATCTCGATGACTACCTTTTCTGTGGTAAACAGAACTCAGGAAGGTGTAGTTTCATACTAAAACAATTTCAGGCATTAGCCGGCCAGTTAGGATTACCACTAGCTGAAGAAAAAACTGAGGGGCCTACAACATCGCTCACATTTTTAGGTATAGAATTAGACACAATCCAGCAGGCATCAAGACTGCCTGACAATAAGTTAGAGGACCTTAGGAATCGGATAGCAATGCCCTTGCAGAAGAGTAAGGTGACCCTAAGGGATCTTCAGCAAATAGTAGGGCATTTAAATTTTGCATGTAGAGTTGTGGCCCCGGGGCGTCCATTCCTCAGGTGACTGTGCACTGCTATGCAGGGTCTTCACCGACCGTGGCACAGGACCAGGGTCACCTGAGGAATGAAGGATGACTTATTAGTATGGAGTAAGTTTTTGGAGAAATTTAATGGTATTTCCTTTTGGAGAGGGGAAATCGGGCTAAAAGCTGATTTCCAGGTACATTCAGATGCAGCCGGATCCCTGGGATTCGGTATTTACTTTAGAGGAAGGTGGTGCACAGGCACTTGGCCTGAAGAGTGGCACCTTAGGGGCATTACTAGAGACTTGACATTTTTAGAATTCTTCCCAATAGTTGGCGCCCTTTGGCTTTGAGCCGAAGAGTGGTCAAACTCAGTGGTCTGTTTCTGGTGCGACAACCTGGCGGTTGTTTACATTATAAACAACCTCACGTCGCATTCAGAACGGGTCATGACATTAGTCAGGGCATTCACATTACGGGCATTGCAATTTAATGTGTTGGTGCACGCCCGGCATGTGCCAGGTTTGGAAAACAGGATAGCTGATGCATTGTTACCAACAGATGGACCTGTTCAGGGAGCTAGACCCCGGAGCCAAGGAGTTCCCCAAAGTGCTGCCCCCGGAGGTCTGGCAAATTGGCGAGAGGATGCATCAAGAGCGATAGGTTTGGCCCTGGCTCCAAGGACCAGGAAGGGTTATGCATCCGTGAGTATGGAGTTTCAGGAATTTAGGAAAATGTTTAACCTTGAGCCGGATTGGCCAGCTCCGGTTGAACATTTACAGCAATTCATGGTGCACTTGAATAGAAAAGGACTTGCACCGGGAACCATTCAGGGTAGGCTGTCTGCGTTAGCTTATTATGCAAAGATCAATGGCTTCAGGGACCTTACAGGTGAATAGCACATTAGGAAAATGTTAGAAGGGTGGTCAAAGGAGAGAGGAAGGATTCAGGATACTAGGGTCCCTATTTCACCACAGCTGTTGGAGCGCATCTGTGATCAGTGGGCACTCTTATGTAAAGATCCATACGAAAAGGCCCTCTTTGAGGCAGTGTCTTTGCTGACCTTCTTTGGGGCTTTTAGAATTAGCGAAGTAGTTGCGTCAGGAAAGGAGGATAAGTCTAGAGTAGCCCTGCAATGGCAGGATGTTAAAGTAGAGGATGGAAAGGTACAAATACTCATTCGGCGATCCAAGGCTGATCAATTGGGCAAGGGTACGCAGATTATGTTAGGGCAGTGCAGCATAAGCAACATCTGCCCCATTAGAGCTACACAGGTATTTGAAGGTTAGAGGGCAATTCCCAGGATATTTTTTCCAGCATACTGATGGGTCGCCTTTGACAAAGTATCAGTTCTGGAAACTGACGGACCTAGCATTAAATAGAGTAGGTGGAAATGGTATGAAATTTGGCACTCACTCTTTTAGAATAGGAGCCATTTTAGAACAGATCCACAGCAGCTGCTATGGGGTAAAGTTCGGAAGAAATCAAGAGATTAGGCCATTGGTCATCAGCTAGTTTTCGTAGATATGTGCGAACATTGCCTAACGTATAGGCAGGGGCCTGGTTTGTTATGTCTTCACAGGTCTTGTTAGGTCGGTGAGACGACGACATATTGTGATTGTCGGACATAGTTATGTCCACTGGGCAGGGCTTTATGTCACTGCATCCCCATGGGGGAGTGACCTGGGCCTCGGGGCCGGCACGCAAATCACTTGGAAAGGACTGCGAGGCATGCAATGGATCCAACTGTGCAGGTTGGCAGCCTTTGGTCAGGCACCACCAGATATATTGGTTGTGCACCTTGGCGGTAACGATTTAGCCAGGCATCCCGGTAAGGCACTGATTTTGGACATTGTTCAGGACTTGAAGTGGTTGAAGACCAGGTACCCCCGCGATGAGGATTGTGTGGTCCACAATTGTGCCACGTTTGGCATGGAGAGACGCCTGGTTTTTCCTCAACGTTAACACTGCCCGGCGGAGTGTTAACCATGAGGTCTGCAAAGCAATTTGCAGTGGCCTTAGATTGGTGATTGGTCACCAAAGGATCCGGATGGATAGGCCTGAGTTTTTTTGGAACGATGGAGTCCATCTGTCTGATTTGGGTTTGGATGTCTTCCTTGAAGACATCCAGGGGGGTCTGCGTGTTGAGCTCGAGCGGCTCAATGGCGGGCATGGGACATAGTGTTGCTAGTCCCTATGCTGTGGCGGGTAGTGCAAAAAAAAACAGGTATTTCTCGGTGAGTCCCACTTTAAGATCAGGTAAGCTAACAGCGCACCGGGCTTCCCAGGGCTGCGGATCGTGCAATTATAGCACCTGGGCGGGAAATATGCGCTGGGCCACTTCCAGACCAACAGTCATCAAGTAAAGATGGCTCAAGGTCTGGGGGTGTTTATTAGCGGCCAGCCGGGTTCCTGCTGTCCTTAAGACCGTGAGAACCTGGGGCCGGGGACTAGCCCGTATGATTACTGATTTATCTGTTTCCGCACTACAGCAGGCTCCCCTTTGCCAATTGATTGGCAAAAAAATTCTTCTGAATGATTATCAATAAAGTGTGGCCCGTGATTTAATCCATATTTACTTGTCTTGCGTCTTTATTCCGGGGTTGGGGGGCAATGAACTGGCTGAGCATTTTCTGCCACTTTGGACTGCTTTATGAATCCCCTCAGAATCAGCTCTGGAGGTCTATGGGATGTGATGCAAGGAGCACAGAGGGAACAGTAAATTGAAAAGAAAAAAATCATAGGCTCTGCCTCGTTCATTTGTAGAATATTTTGTGTATTAATCCAAGGCCCTTCCAGGCACAGAATACTTTTCTGAATAAGTGTCCATGGATAAGTGGGGATTTGAACCCAGGCCTCCTGAGTCCTATTCTATCTCTGACCACTGCATCACACAAGGTGAAGGTGTTCCTAGCAAGTTAGTTCTTAGTTACTTTCGACAGAAGTAGCAGAGTTGGGCTCTTAGCGTGGAATCAGATGGCTGCAAAGGGACTCTCTTGTTCGCCAGAGAATTGCTCCAGTCTGGCCTCCAAAGTTGAAGCTCTACAGCTGGATCAAAAAGGTCCAGCTTGGGGATAGATTGGGGTCAGACGGAAGCGCATATCCCAGTGCACCTTGTGATCACTAGGGAAAAGATCACATGGGACTGCTCCACAAATAGCTCAGCAGCTGCAGAGCCAGAGCTTGGGAGTTCAATTCCCCACTGTACCTCCTTGACAGCGGCTAGACTCGATGATCTGTAGGGTCCCTTCCAGCTCTGCAGTTCTAACCACAAGCAGTCAAGATTGCAATCAATTTCCCCATGAGATCACACCCTTAGCTATTTTTAATAGCACTCAAATGCAGAAATATGTGGCAAAGTAATCATGTGATGCATCTCCTCCTTGTTAAGGCCACTCTCCTGCAACCAAAAAAGGGAAGTTACAACTACAGTTGCTTTGCAAAGAAGTGACATTATCCCTCATGAAGCGACAACTGTAATATAATGGCCAATACCTTTATTACTGAAAGAAGTACATAAGTAATCACAGGTAACACCATTTTGAAAAATGCTGCTTTCAAGCTTTGGGTTAGAGAGAAACTGAGATAGTCAACAGATTGATTTCTCGATGACCACCCACAGTGGTTTGTGTGGATTTAAAAAACTTGTTTTCACATGTTGGTTTTTATTATTGATGTGTTTGTGTTTGGTGGGGATGGGGGGGCATTATTTTTATTACTATTAGCTGCCCAGAGTAGTGCTCTGTCACTGGATGGGTGGGATAGAAATGTAATAAATAAATTTAACACTAAGATTGGCTCAGATTATCAGCATTTAAAGGTGAAGCAAATATTTTTAATAGCTTGGGGCAATCTGTTTCAAGAATTATGCAGCATCTAAGTAAATATACAGAACATATCAAGGACGAAATAAACAAAATATATGAAATAAATGTACCAAAACTGTTTTGCCACTGTTGGCTGTCTCTTCTAGTGTTTAAGCCTCCTTGTTTTAACCTTAATCTGTGTCCCACTTCCCTATTCGCATTTAATTAAAAAAACAAAAAACAAAACACCTTCATCAAGTCTCGGTTTTCTGAGATATGATGCTATGCTACAGGAAGTGTGGATGTGTGTGTGTGTGTTGTTACTAGGTGTTTTGCAGAATTTTCCTTTCATACAAACTTTAGCTTTTCACATCAAAAAAGATCAAAAACATGTTGTGTCTTTAACAAATGGTTTCCGTATGTAAAACAGAAAAACATAAATGCCAGTTGGTTTGAATTTGATGCTTTGGAGACGTTATTGCTCTCTGGATGAAATGGCAATTCAGTCAAATACTTTGCAAAAAGTGACATGCTGTAATTTAAAAGAGGGGCATTTAATATTTAGAAGACATAAAAGCTGTTTCCACACCCACCCGTCTTCTTTCAGTTGTCTCCCAGACTGCAGCAAAAATCAAAACCAAAGCTATGAGACATTAGACCATATTGATTACCACTGCATCCCCCTCACTCCCAGCAGAATATAGCATTATTAACATTCTGCTGTGTACATTGTCATTTTTGGAGCATCACACTTCAGGTGACTGATGAATATATTATGGAAATAATATTACACAGTGCTTCCCCAGCCTTTGATATAAGATGGCTTGCATGCCATCCACAAAGAAAATAGAACTGAGTGCCTGCCTTCTCAGTATCCCTTGGTATTAACCCATGCTATTCATATACAGACTTCTAGAAATGTTTAAAAGAACGTGCTGATGATTTTGTATAAATCTTCACAAATTTAGAAAAATTATATTATGCCAAAGGGGGACTTGGTAAAACCTGGAACAGGCCAGAGTGGGCACTTGTTCATCAAAACTGATGCCAAAATTCATCAGGTAAAAGTTCCATTCCAGGTTTTGGCATCAGGTAAAAGTTCCATTCCACTGTTTACCTAATCCCGGAAGGAAGGAAGGAAGGAAGGAAGGAAGGAAGGAAGGAAGGAAGGAAGGAAGGAAGGAAAGAAAGGGAAATGAATAGGTTAAGGAAGTGTTGTCCTTTATTTTCTTAACATTCACCAGTAGATTCCCCTCAGTGTCCTCTAAGTCTGTTGCCTGCAGGACTCCTGGGGGAGTCAAGCAAGCTATCTTGGCATCTGACAGAGGCAAAGTGCCACCCTCAGAGAAAATCTTATTTCTTTTTTTCCAGATATGGAAAATTTCTCATGCTCCCTGAAAAAGGGACAAAACAAGATTGCCTTTGTAACCAATTTTGCTTGGGCAGCCTCCTCCGAACATTCTGCTTATGAGATGTAAGAGGCAGCGTCATGTCATCTTTTTAAACATCTCTGAGACCTATTTTCTTTTCTTTAAGCAATGCCATAAATAGCTCTCCAGTTCTAAACTGTTTCATAATAGAGTGTGTGACAGCAGAAAGCTGTGTGCACTGTAGCAGATTTCTTTGAGTGTGATTGTACCACCATGTTCATGCATTGTTATCTCTACCAAAAGGAAACAATTGGGCACAACACTAAGAGTGCAACAACATGGTCAAATATTGTGGGATTTTTGCCACTTATAAAAATTGGTGAATTTGAAATATTTTTTACTGACTGCATGATGCAAAGGCTGACCCAAACTGGTCCAATACATTTTGCTCCCACAGCAGTTTTTTCTCTCTGCCAATGGGGGGGCTTCTACTTTTTCAAGGTATAATTATTCAAACGGGCTTTTCCCCATGTGGTTAGTTTTTATACGTTCTTATAAATACAGGGGGCATATAGGTAGGTGGTATTTCAGTGAAGTAGGCAGTTGGGGCATGATCTTTGGGCCTGAGGTTTTTATTATTGGTGGGTTTGTGTTTGCTGGGGCAGGGGGAGGTTATTTTTATTGCTGTTAGCCACCCAAAAGCAAAGCAGTGTGATTTTAATGTGGGGGATTGGGTGCTAGTCCTAAATCCTGTCAAACACAGTAAGCTTCAGATTGTTTGGGAAGGGCCTTCTTTTGTGAAGCAAAAGGCTAGTGCTGTTAATTGTTTAATTGACAGGTCTGAAAGTGGTACTGCCTCTGCTTATCCTTTTATGGTTCACTGTGAGGCTGCTTTCTCATTCAAAGCTTCAGACTACTACATTTCTCAAAAACTTTTCTATAGAAAAATAACATGAAAAAGTACTTCACAATCTAAGAGTACAGTACATCAAAAGTCTGAACAGTAATTTTGCCAAATACATCATAATTCATATGTCAGAATGATTCCATAACAGGGATTACCACCTTCCCTTTCCCATCCATTACTCTTTTCCCTTACTTTCATGTAGCACATGCAGGAATTACCTCATCTCTAGTCACAGTTTATCATGCAAATAGTTTAAACCCGTATGCTACCAGGGAAAGGGAAGGTGGTGATTCCTGTTATGGAATCATTCTGATATTTGAATTATGATGCATTTTGCAAAATTAGTCATCAAACGTTTGATGCTCTGTATTCTTAGAATGTGAAATACCTTTCCATGTTATTTTTCTACCGAAATGTTTTTGAGAAAAGTAGTAGTTTGAAGCTTTAAATGAGAAAGCGACTTCACAGCAAACCAAGGAAGGACCAGAGGAAGGAAGGAAAGAAGGGGGGGGGGCTGTTGGAAGGAATGTGATTCACATTGCTTTCAGTATGAAGGATTAATTCATGAATCAATCTGCAGCCCCTCTGTGAGCACTAACTTTGATTTCAAATGTAATTCAAATGTGAATCGAATTGCAGCAAAGCCAAATTGTTCGACTTTCCAGGGTAGTTACACTGCAACATTCCTAGTTAACTTTGATATACTCAAGGTACTTATTTTAGGTGCAACAGTGTTTTATCCCATAGTGTCTGAGAGAGAAACTAAAGAAAGAGAAAATTAAGAATAATCGTGTAATGTTTAAAATGCCAAAAAATAAAAATAAAAAAATCCCTCCGTTTTCTAAAAGTTTCTCTCCTCCAAGAAGGAGGCTTCAGTATTTTCTGCTTCATTCTCAGGATTTTTGACTTTATTTTGGTGGTGTTTAAAACCTTACTTTTTAATTGAAGGAAGTGGGTGGGGATGCCTTATTTTTTCCTCTTTTTTTCATTGATTTCCAGACTCCCTGATTGTGCACACTTCCCAACCTGTTAAAGGGCTGTGGTTAGAGTTACTTGGTATCATCTTCCTCTGGACTTTATCCATGCAGTCATTCAAGAAGGCTGCAGCTCACTAGAAAAACTAGTGAGGCATAGGATACTCACATAGACTCCTTGGCTACCTCATAAAAAGTGTAAGTTCAAAAACCCCACCTCACCCATCAACATTTCAGGGAACTTCTCTTTTCCTTTTGCTCCCCCCACTTCTCACAAGCAACATTTGTCTATGAAATCGACACAGAATGGTTGCAAAAATGTGGAATAAATTTTTAACACAATTCTATCTCAAGAAATCCCAAAATCTGCTGATGCTGCCAAAGAAAACTGTGTTTTTGACCAAAAGCTAGATGCAGGTCCTCAAGTAGCTGCCACTGTATATTTGCAGAAAGGGGGGATACTCCATATTGTCTTTTCCCCCAAGGGCATTACCAATGGGGTCACGTGATTTCCACATGATTCTCTGACTCATTGAGCTTCTGCTTTCCATCTCAGAACTGAATTTAATTACTGATCTCCATGGCTTAAATATAAATAATAATAATGTGCTTTCAAGTCAATTCTGATTTACGGTGACACATTTCTGGGTTTTCTAGGCGGAGAACACTCAGAGGTGGTTTACCATTCCGTTCTTCTGGGGGCCTCCTGGGACAGGCTGGCTCTTCTGAGATGCACAGTGGGGAATTGAACTTTCAGCCTCAGGCTCTGCAGCCAGAAACCTAACTCATTGAGCTATCCAACCAGCTCCCATGGCTTAAAACATCAAGCTAAATTTGCTTCCCCCCCCCCACCTCCTCAATTCTTTTTAACAGCTTCTCTGCTGAAGAGTTTTGAAGCAGTTGAAAACTTTCATATTTCGTCCATATATACTTGAGCTTACTAAAGTTATTGTCCTCCTGTGCATTTTGAACTTTGTTCTATTCCTCTGTATTCACCCCATTTCTCCATCTCCCCACCACCATATCACAGTGTTATCTGGGAATTCCCTTAATACCCCTTCAGCAATGAAATGCTTATTCACCATGTTTTTATGCCAGTAAGAAATTATGTTAAGAGACATCAAATTTCCTGAATAGCCTTAAATATATATATTAATCTAATATATCAAAATCTAATCCTTGTTCAATTTTAAAAAAAACATACACAAGCAAACACAAGAACTCAGCCTGAGCAACTGCTTTCCAGAATAACATTGAAACGACAATTTACTACGCAAATATTAAGTTCAAGCGCTGAAAATTGGCTAGGCTCTGATCTCAGCTGTATTATGGTGTATTATGGGCAAAGCCCCAAGCTAGCTAAGTGCCAAACATGGCCCCACATCCCCTGTATTTTTGTTTCCTTGTTTTTCTTGTGAAGCAGAATATCAGCTTGGTAACACATGCCCTCGTTTGCCATTTATTTATCCAAGTGCTTTCCAAAACAAATTGTCCCTCCCTTGCTGTATAATCCTGGGAAGGTTTCGTTTCTACAATCATGCTAAAATAGTTGCATTTTGGCTCCAGGCATCTCCGGGAAATGACCTATTGAAACGCATCGGAAATGAAGGCAATGCCGACTTCCTGATCAACACCAAACAATTAAAACAGTTCTCTTCAGAATGTACAATCTGTACTCATTTGGTCATTTGTACAATATATTACTCTTTGCAGACAGATTGCATTAATCAACTGAAGCTGGGGAAACTCTACCCTTGCCAAAGACCTTTCTGTTATAAAAATTGTGATAAAGAGCATGGTATTGCTATTTTGGAAGAGAAATGGTGTTGCTCCCCCACCCACACCCCCATGTTTCAGGCTACATGGGATTTATTTTTGTAGACCTGATTGATTTTTTAAAAAGCCTCCACATTAAAAGTTGTGGAAGCATGATCGTTATCTGAACATACAGAACAACCCTCTATGTATCGACATGCAAATATGATCCAACGTGTTTAATGGGAAACAATTTTAAGGTTACAGACTTAGAGACTGGGAGAAAGATTCTTTGAATTCAGTGGACATTACACCTATGTAGGCACAATTTTGTCATCACCAAAAGCATTCTGGCATGTTGAATATACTGTGCTTTATTTTATTTTATTGCTATGGTGGAGTCCTAAGGATACTATTGCAAGGCAAGGATGGCCACTTAAGTCACAGGAGTTGCTGTCAACTTGGACTTAAGTTGAACTGGTGACTTGACTCAGACTCAATTCAGTTGTGTGTGTTTTTAATGGCTCAGACTTGACTTGTGATTTGGAACCCATTCACCCTTCCTTTTTTCAGGGGAAAATAGCTTGTTTTTAATAGAGACTGGGATTTGGGTCTTGGGACTCGAGACTTTTTACCAAAGACTTGGACTTGGAACTCGGACCCAAAAACTTGCCAAAATCCCTGTTGTGAAAAAGCAGCTGAGGCCTTCAAGAAGCTAGGGAAAATAGTCACACTGAAAATGCCACACATTTTTTGCTTTCTCAGTGGTATTAAAAATGGCGAAGCTATCCTTTAGTTACCACAAAGGGCACACTCACAAACTTAGTTATGCATTATGTTTGAATTCCACCTTACTACTAAAAAGTGCACTCCAGGCAGCTGACAAACATCACTAAAACAATTTTAAAATAAGTTAGCATTGAATCAGGCAATAAAACAATTGGAGCCACCCCCATAACCACAGCCATTTAAATGATCACAATGGTCACCGAAATAAGAAAACAGCAGTCTGAAAGTGCATGTGTTCCCATTTTCTTGAAAAGAGTGGGAAACGGGGAATTGATTACAACTCTGAAAGGAGCGCCGGCACATTCTTGGAGCCACAAAGGAGAAAGCTCTCTCCCATCTGCTCCTCACACGGACCTCTGCAGGCAGTGGTATTCTCAAATGGGTTTTTCCTGAAGATTTTAACATCTGGACAGATTATAATGAGATGAATGGTACATATACCAACAGAGAGAGTGAATTAAAATTCCTCCTGTGTATGGGAGGAGGAAAGGAAAAGGCTGAATGAGTACTAGGGATTGCGGGGGGGGGGGGGGGAAGAAAATCAATGAGGTCTCTTGAATGTTTGCTGGCACAGATTGTAGCTTACATCTGCCAGGTCTTTACAGACATCTCTGGCACAAGTTGAAAAGTTTTGGTATCTCAGTGGCAATCTGAACTTCATAGAAAAACTGTCAGAGGTATAGGAGCTGGGAAATCCAAGCTATATGACATTTTTTTTAAAAAAATGAATCTGGGATAAGAAAACTTCAAACCAAGAAGAGTCTTTCCCTGAGTCAAAATGGCCAAGCTTCTCCCCCAGCTAGTTTTCTGATGTATGGGTAATTTCATTACAATGTGAAAAAAGTAAACAACACATTCTGCATACAGTATAATGTGACCATATCTTTAAGACAGCATCAGCATTACACAGGCATAGTTTCACAAAGAGAATTTCAGCTCAGAAATACATTTCTGAGTAATTCTTTTAAAAAAGCCAAACATAAGACTGAAAAGTAGCTAACATACTGGATCACTGAATATTGTGAATATTCAGTGATCCAGTATGTTAGCTACTTTTCAGTCTTATGTTTGGCTTTTTTAAAAGAATTACTCAGAAATGTATTTCTGAGCTGAAATTCTCTTTGTGAAACTATGCCTGTGTAATGCTGATGCTGTCTTAAATGGAGGAGGGGTGATTTTCAGTAATTAAAGATTCCTCATCCTGTTTTGCAGCTGCTATGGTTTCCAAACATTGAAAAGGGTCACATGGGAGCCATGGGATGGGAGGAGGAAGTGATGGATTTCCAAACATCACCCATTGCTGATGACATCATCAGCCTTCTGTAGGTGTAGTTGCATGAACAGGATTTCATCTGTGGACTAATTTGGTGGGGTATCTTTTAAAATCTTGAATAAATAAATAACATGAAGGGAAATGCTTCATTAGCAGCCACAAACACAGTGGAGTGTCCAAGAAAATTTGAGCATAGCTAGGCTCTGATACAAATAAACTAGGTCTAGAAAGATAGGAAGCAATGTTGTTTGGGGACAAGATAGCTCTGCTTTCAGAGTTAAATGGTATGAAGTAGCATACTTAATGTCATTTATAATAGACCAAAAATGAGGACTTATTAACTGCTAGTGGTGTTAATTACAGAAGTACGTAAATAATCACTGGGAGGTATTTTAAGTTTGCTTGTTGACAGTTTTTTCCATCTTTCCTTGTATTGGCCTGGGACACTTGGGTAAAAAACCCCCAGCCATTTTCCAAGCTAAGGTGACACATGCACTTCTTTCAGTATACAAAAAGGGGGTGTGGGGAGATAATATGAATTACAGCTTCATATGTTTTTTCAGGTATTTTGTTTTGCAAGGCTTATCTTTGTAAGCATTGCTATAACACCCCCCCCCCACACACCCCTTCAGCCTATTGTTTTCTCAGTGTTGTCTATTGTCTTGTGTGGATGGAATCCTAATCCATGGCTTTGGAAGAAAATAGGGCTGAATTCAAGATTGTGACTAGACTTCCACTGTTTAAAAACAAACAATACGTGGACCAATTACAATGGATGCCAAACAGCAGCCTGAGGTCTGGCTAGACTCATAATTAGCTCCTCTTCATGCCAGCTGTCATCAAACTTTCCTGCCAGTGATTTTCTATCTCCCTCTCTACACCCCGTCCCAATTTGTCTTATGAGAAGTGAAGAAAATTGGCAGAAAGAAAGATTAAGGATGGTGGAGATCTCCCCTCCCCTCCTCAATAGTGATGTGCAGCCTCTCCCTGGATGGATTCACAAATAGCTGGACTGTTAGAGAAATGATCAGAAAGGGGATCAATGGTTGCATTCTTTCTGGGCTTGCCTCTGGTGCCTACATTATTTAATCTGTACCTAAATGACCTTCCTAAAAGCTGCTCAGCACCTGAATTTCATTCCCCGAAATTGGCTAAAATCAATGTGCCCCTACTACTATACACAGATGACGCCGTTATCATGTCACCATCGGAAGTTGGTCTTAAATGAATTCTACGTGCATTTATGAGTTACTGCAGGAACAACGTATTAACAATTAATTTCAAGAAAACCAAAACAATGGTTTTCTCTAGGCATTGTAAAGTTAGAGAATGGGTTATTGAGGGCCAGCGTATAGAGCAAGTTAAAACATTTAAATACTTGGGAATTGTCTTTTCATGTACCCTCTCCTAGTCTCACCATAGACAAGCAGCAGTGCAGGTGGCTAATAATACAAGCAAAGTTCTTAGACGATACCACTATGTCCAGGGTGGGCAGTTCATCCCTGCTGCTCTACAGATAGTTAAGTATAAAATTCTTACGCAGCTCCTGTATGGTATTGCAATTTGGATAAATGGTTTCAATCCCTCGGTTGAAAGTGTTCTATCAAATTCGCTGTGACTCCTATTCGCTATGCCAAGATAGCTCTTCAGCTGCCTTGCATTTAGAGCTGAAGCTGCTCTTCAGCTGCCTTGCATTTAGAGGCTCGCCTCCAATCGGTGGAATGTCAAGCTTGGCTGTATGCATTCCAATTCTGGTTGAAGGTGGTATATGCTCCCACAACCAGTGGGTATTTACATTATCTACAAAAAGATGTCTTTACTAGCTCATGGCATAAGGGATTTACAGACAAATTCCATCTTTTAGGCTTCTCTATGGACTTCTTTCTGAGTCAACCTTATGACAGTACCAAGTCAATGCTTGTACAACGTATTAAAGATATAGACCTCCAGTATTCACTAGCATGTGCAGAGAGGACCTGTTCACCAATGTACTTTGGTTTAAATTTTAACTTTCCCAAGTCAACAAATTACTTATACTAAATCACAGTACCAAGGTATCGTTTTGTCTTCTCAAGGGCTAGGTTTAATTGCTTTCCCTCAGCCTTGTTAAAAGGGCACTTTAATAACATTCCCTATGGAGAAAGGATATGCCCCTGTGAGGAAGAAACAGTTGAGTCCTTGGCACACACCATTCTAGAATGCAGCTTATATAGGTTTGAACGTATCCACTATCTCTACCCAATAATGTGTAAATATACTAGTATATCTCCCACAGACTACCTGAAGTTTCTGCTGTCGGGAGAGAACAAATTAATAACACAGTCGGTGGCTAAGTTTTTATTCTCAGTTTTAAGAATTTATTTATTTAATTTATTTATTTAACTTATATGCTGCCCACTCTACCCAAAGGTCTCTGGGCAGCTTACAACAATTAAAATACAATAAAAATACAATAAAAAGATGAAACAATTAAAATACAATTAAAATAGATACTCTAAAAATTGCCATCAGGACCCACAGTTGATATTATTTTAATTAAAAGCCTTCTGGAACAGGAAGGTTTTGACCTGGTGCCGAAATGTCATCAGCGTCAGCGCCAGACGAATCTCAGTCGGGAGGGCATTCTATAGTCTGGGGGCAGCTGCCGAAAAGGCCCTTTGTCTACAAGCCGTCCCTCTTACCTCCTTGAGGGACGGCTCTTTCAAAAGGGCCCCCTGGCTAGATCTTAACTGCTGGGTAGGCTCATATGGAAGTAGGCGGTCCTTCAGGTATCCAGGGACCAAGCTGTTTAGGGCTTTATATGTCAAAACAAGCACTTTGAATTGGGCCCGGGCAGCAACTGGTAACCAATGTAATTTAAACAGAATCGGCTTGATATGTCCCCTAGCGGCCCCACCACTCACCAGCTGCACAGCTCGATTCTGGACCAGTTGCAGTCACTGGACCGTCTTCAAAGGCAGCCCCACGTAGAGCGCATTGCAATAATCTATGCGAGATGTTACCAGTGCGTGTGTAACTGTCATGAGACTCCGCTCGTCCAGGTAGGGGCGTAGCTGGTACAATTTCTGCAGCTGAAGGAAGGCGCCCCTGGCCACCGAGTCCACCTGGGCTTCCAGAGTTAGACTGGGGTCCAGGAGCACCCCCAGGCTGCAGACCCTGTCCCTTAGGGGGAGTGTAACCCCATTCAGGGCAGGGAAATGGCCCTCCAGCCTGTCCGGCAAAGCACCCACTAACAGCACTTCCGTCTTGTCTGGATTGAGTTTCAATTTATTAACCCTCATCCAGTCCATTATCAAGTTCAGCACAGAAACCGCCTCACCTGGATTGGTGGAAAACTTGTTAAATGTTATATTAAGACAACCACCTGACTCAAGTTTTATACTGTCAATATGTTACAACAACTTACTTTTTCTGTATATCTTGTATTATGTTTTTATCTTTGAATTTTCGGGTCTATAACCATATAATAAAATTTAACTTAACTGGGCTTGTCATCTTTTGCGTAATATATTCCTACACTGAGTTTCATTGAGGAAAGGAAAGGCAGCATTTCACTCATGGAATTTCAAATAGAGTATGACCCCCATATCCACAGGGGATTGGTTCCAAGCCCTTGTACAGATGCTGAAAACCATGAATAATAACAAATTCTATATAGAGTATGGTAAAAGAAAGAAATCAGATAAAAATATTTCCACATGTATTACCAGAATTGGCAACTAGAGGGAGACAGAGACCATGCTATGTATTCTTCAACAACAAGAATACATAGCATGGTCTCTGGCTCCCTCTAGTAGCCCGTTCTAGTAAATACATCATAACAGTATGTATTGCTAGATTTTCTTAAACAATATTTTAATATTTACTGACAGTGGATAAGTGAAACAGTGGATACCAATCCCATGGATATGGGGGTCCTCATGTACTTACTTTGAAGCTGGGGGTTTCAGTCCAGTACACCACAGGTCCAGTTCATGGTAGGGAGACAAATAACCAGCCCATGACAGCTATAGCTGGTTGGGTTATCTATGAGTAATTGTTCTTTGACACCAAACTCCTACATGATGGATGGTCTTGGAGGATCACAATAGTGAATATGGATTGTGTTTTCCACTTACTGATGTTGCTTCCATATTGTATCAGTCTGGAATTCTGTTTCTCCTCTTTCCACTATCACAACTCATTCCACTCAGCAGGTTCCCCACCCCCACCTGATCCTTGGTGTATAATCTTCAAGAGATTAGTGGAGCTGTTGTGAGGAGGTGGAAAACAAAAACTGTAGATTACATACCAGTTAAACAACAACAACAAATTAAGTAGTTTTTGGCAATAAACCATTTTCTTCAAAGTACATAGTTAAGAGTCATCAGGTTGATCTTATGAAGCAACAGCATCTTTTGACTTTTGGTATGCTTGTATTGATCCATGCATACATAATAATGGCAAAAAACATGTAATGAAGTCCTGTTTTAGATGATCAGAAGAGGAAGTATTTTAGGGAAGGAAGTAACAATACACAGCAAGAACAAAGCAAAAAAAAAAAGTATTGTGGCACCTTTAACCCTTATTTTCAGTGTGAGGTTCTGTGGATTACCAAACACATTTATAGACAATATGTAAGCCACATGTTCATATAGGTAGGCTGAAGTCCTGTTGCTTAACATAGTAAGTCGCAACTAGAATTGACCCATTGAAACAGTAGGGATCTGATGAGTCAACTCCTCTGTAAGTTCCAATGACTCAATGAGCCTTCTCTAGTTGTGACCTACTTTGCTAAACAATAGGATTCCAGTCATCATGTACTTGGTTGTAGAGGTGAGCACTAAGTGCAGAAGAACACAGTGGATGACAACTGCTTTTTAAACACTAATAATGAACTTTTGAGGTACTGACTACATAAACCTCTTGGTAACAGATATAGTAGTTAACACTGATGCATACTATCTTCAGACAAATGTGTAAATGTGAAATGATTCAGGGGTACTTGTGCATTTCTGGGCTAAACAGGGGCGGACCTAAGAACTCAGAGGTATTCATAGAAGGGAACTGCACTCCCATGGATTTCTAGTATTAAATCTGCCATTCACATCTTGTGATTAGAGTGAGGAAAGGAAAAAAAATTAAGAAAGATTCTCAGTTGACAGCAATGGAGAAAGAAAGGACGTGTTTTGTTTAAGTTATTGCAACCTCTCATGCTGCCTGGAGTAGGTGTGGCTCGGAGGGTCCTTTCTGGGCTGGGGTGACTGTCAATCATGAACAGCACTAACCAATAGTTATTTCCTTGCCTCTGATTCCTAGAGAGCCACACCTCTCTGTTAAGATATTTTTCCCCTTTCTTTTGTCTGCTGGCAATTAGTAATCTATTGGAATAATTGAATCTCTTAAGGCCTGTTGTTGCAGGCAGTTATGTTTTTAGTTTGCTGTTATCTGTTCACTGTAAGTAAATGAAACCTTTTAATCTTTCCACTATTAATGTATCAGAGTGAGTTATCGAGACCATGAGTACCAGTTAAATGAGAAAAACGGGTGAACTAAAAAAGGGAACTTGAAGCTATTCTGCTCTGTGAATCCCTGCACTTCTGCTGTGCAGCTAGAGGAATTTAACCAACATTCAGAACTCTGCAACATATTTTTAGAATGTTCCTTATGTTTCTTGCTGCAAAGTCATTGATTAAATGCTCAAAGTCTCCTGGCTGCAGCACCACTAATTTCACTGGGATTACTGGTCAGTCCTTTCTGGCCTTGCTCTGTCTCCATCTTGCCAGAACAATTTTGCTTCCAAATGGATGAAACCAGCTTGCAGTGAGTAAATTCTGTCCTGATTCTGACCATTAGAATAATAGAATCATAGAATAGTGAAATTGGAAGGGGTCTATAAGGCCATCAAGTCCAACCCCCTGCTCAATGCAGGAATACAAATCAAAGGATATCTGCCAGGTGGTTGTCTAAGTTTCTCTTGAATGCCTTCAGTGTGGAGTTGTGTCATTCTCTTGCTGTAAAAGGTGTAGAACTGATTTTTGCCTCCTGACCCTCCATCACAGGCACTGCAGATTTGACTCAAGCAAAGCAGAAACCATGTCAATAGATAATTCTCTGAGTGACTGGTATGCCTTTGGTTTCAATGGAGGAGGACAACTGACTTTGACCCTGGAGGTAAAACCTGATACTGATGTATCACCACCCGGTTTTATAAGTTTTGAATATTCAAATTTGACTGCAACTACAGATATTGGAGGTTACTACCTATCCAAGATGATTTTTCCCGTTTTTCCATTTTACCACCTCTACCTGTGCAAGCTATGCATTGCCCAGCTTTGAGAGTCCTTGGAGACTCTCTACTTCTTTTGAATATATCCAGAAGAATATCTACTTCTTTTGGATATTTTAGTGATCTTATATAGGGATCCACCCACCCTTGCTTCTGAAATGTTACTGTATGCGATTTACCACATAGCCTTTTTGAACACACTGAGTGTAGTGCAACTGAGTATAGTGCAGTCTATAGATCTATCACAGTGCCACCAGTTACATCTCGCCATGATCACTTTCTTTCTTTCTTTCTTTCTTTCTTTCTTTCTTTCTTTCTTTCTTTCTTTCTTTCTTTCTTTCAACAACAAAATAACAACCCAACAAACACAAACGCACCATTAATAAAAACCAACAAGCGAAAACAAGTTTTAAAAATCCACACAAACCACTATGGGTGGTCATCTACCCTGCCTTTCTCCTTAAAAGGACCAAAGGCAACTTACCTCATTTAAAAGGCAATATTTAAAAGCTAAAAACAGGAAGGAAACAAGTATTAAAAAAGAATTAAACAAATATTATATTAAAACAGATAAATAAATTCAATACTAAAAACACATTTAAAAGCAACAAAGCACAACAATCCATTCAAAAACCCCTCTCAGACAGCCAATTAGTAAGGAAAAGCCTGCCTGAAGAGAAAGGTCTTTGCCTGCTTGCGGAAGGATGGCAAACATGAGGAAATCTTGGCTGCCTGTGGGAGGGAGTTCCAGAGTCTGAGAGCCGTGACAGAGAAGGTTGTCTCCTGTGTCCCCACCAATCACATCTGTAAGGGTGGTGGGACCGAGAGAAAGGCCTCCCCAATGATCTTAACACTCAAGCCAGCTCATAATGGGAGATACAGTCTTTGAGACAGCTTGGACTCAGGCCATTTAGGGCTTTGTAGGTTAAAACCAGCACTTTGAATTGTGTCCAGAAATGGATCGGCAGCCAGTGGAGCTGCTGTAACAGCCCCGTTATATGTTCCTCGAAGCCACATAAGCTGTAGCAATAAGGCACAGCAGATCTTCCTGTCCAGCATGAACTGCGGCACCATTCCATATCTTGCAAATGTGTCATGACTGCATTTCATGCCAATTTTCAAAATATGCTGCAGGGCCCTCATAGTTTGTTTCCAGCATGCTACAAAGCTATCTGTATTTAACACACTTATTTTGCTAATACCCTTTACAGACTCTTTCTGAGCCATAAACGATCTGCCCATATTGTTGCAGAGATCTTATAAGTTGGAATGTTATGAGTCTTGTGAAGTCGCCTGACACAGTAAGATCATTTAATGCTCTTGGTTTTTAAATGGCATCCAGTTTTTTGTTTTATTTTGAGTAGTGACAACAACCCCCTGAAAGCCAATGTGGAAAGAATGCAGCAGTTCTCTAAAAGTAACTGTGAACCAGAGTCTCCTTAAAGCACATGCTTATGATACATTTTAATACAGGGCTTTCTCTGTGATAGCTCACTTCCAAAGGCACAATGAAACACAACATCAGATTCTGCTCCAAGATTAGGTAGTGGCCATTTGGTTTGCAATTTATGCATCTACGTCCAGCTATGATAACCTTTATGTACATTTTAATTAACTTTTCACATTCTCCCATTGAATGAATCATAGTAGCATCTTCCAATGCACAGTTTAATTACCATGCAAATGGAAATTTCATCCTGGTTAGTCAAAGCCGAGCATAATTCAGGCCCCAGATGAATGCTGTCAATCTCAAATGGAAGAAGGAAGGGGTGGGATCCTTAGAAATATAATTATTATATTTGATTTAAAGATCGAACTGATGACACTCTGTTTTGAAGTATCTTCTGGACCAATAATGAGCAACAGTTGTTACAGTAATACCAGATTCTAGGTTAGTAATGAAGGCTTTTAAATGAAGTAAAATATGAAAGTTAGTCAGAAGTATAATAAACACAATAAAATCATACATGTAAATACAATACAATAAATAAATAAAATAAATTCAAAATAAGCCTTGGATGTACTTATTTGGACTACAAATTGAGCAGATATTAAAGGGGTTAAAAACCTGAAGAACACAGACCAAATATGTGCTTTATGAAGGACAGATAGAGAAAAACAAAAACCACCTCCCCACCCCCCCATGTACACTGCTAGCCTGTGCACTGTAAATAGAAGAGAAGATATTAAAACAACTCTGGAGCTATGAACTCTCTACTCCTTGCTCCAAGGGTTTCATTACTTTCTATAATCTGAAGCTCTAATTTCTCTTTCATCTTTAATGCATTCTCAGACTCCAGGCCTCACGGTTTTACTGGCTTCTTTGCTGGTGTTTCCATACAAATTCCACCTCTCTGTCCACCCCTTCACTGCTCTGTTTTCTTTCTCGCTTCTCTTTACCCTCATACTACAGCCGGTTCTGCCAGGACAGGCTCCAGCAGGGCTATAACTTTGCCCTTCTTTCTGAAAGGCTGAAGGTGACGGATGTGAATGAGAATCAGAGAAATTATACAAATTGTTTTGGTTTAGCATATTTGACCATTAAGTGGATTTTAGGGTGTGTTGTTAAGCATAGTGTAGCATCTGGCACATGGTTATGTGGCACACAGAGAATGCAACTAAACAAAAAATGGAAACTCTGCTGACCGGAGAATAAGCTATAGAAACTGGCTAAAATAAATATTTATTTTATTTAAAATATTTATTTAAAATATTTTTACCCCACCTTTCTCCTTAAAAGGACCCAAGCCAATCATTTTTAAAAGTTAAGAATCAACTATTGCATCATCTTTTCTGTGTGTGTGTGTTGTGTGTGTGTGTGTGTGTGTGTGTGTGTTTGTGTGATGGGGGAGGGGATGTTGATCTAAGTATGCCTTTGGTCAGACCTGATACACCCCCTTCTTTCTTTCTTATATGTGATTTGAAGAGTGAAAAGTCTTAACCTAGAATTGACCTAGATGTCATGTTTGGTCCCAGATTTATGACAACATAATCAGGAGAACAAGAGAATACACATCAGATTTACTGAAATGTAGGAAAACAGTTGTATCACTCAGAGAGCTTTTCTCTCATGAGTTCATTGGCACTGGATGTGTGAAGTGAACTGACAGAAACGCTCACTTTACAAAATGATCAAAAACCTCAAGCCATGTGGATGAGACGCAGAACTGTAAACTCAACAAAAAACATCCTTGGGGCTTCAGTGAATCTGTTCTAAATTGCCTAATTGGACAAATATTCAAGGAAATCAATCACCATCAGCAAATTATTGAAACCGCTTGCCCAAAGGACCATGGCTCTCTCCTATGTGTGACTGTAGACTCTACACTGCTGAGGCAATGGCACTATGAGTATTCAGTTAAACAGTGAGATGTAGAGATGGGCATGAATCGTTGGTTTGGCAGTTTGTATCAGTTCATTTAGCAGCCAAACAGGTATTCAGCCTTTCAAAGCCCCCCTCCTCCTCTGGTGGGCACCCACTCAGAGGCAGTGACCAGAACAGGCAGGTCAGGAAAACCAGGTTGCTGCCTCCAAGTGGGCACCCACCGGAGGAGGTGGTGCTTTGAAGCCCTGAACACCTGTTCGGCTGCTAAGCAAACTGGCATGAACTGTGAACTGGCAGTTCGTGCCCATTTCTAGTGAGAGGGACAGAATAACCCAAGGCACCTGGAACACCAAGAGAGATCTGCAGTGGAACCATTGTGCTGGCTTATGGTAGATAGTATGGAATCTGTGTGACCTTTTTCTTTCATGTTACTAAGTCCTCTCTCCCTCCCCTTCCATTGAACTATGCCTGCTTCAGCCTGATATTCTGAATGTCCTCAACCCAGGTGTCTGAAGCCAGAATACCCCTATCTCTGACTCATCTCTAGAATGCCTTGTTCAGATCTTTTGTGCTAAAGGGAGTATCACTTGTGATGCTCCTACATACATGGAGATTTATGAGGACATACAGTATGAAGGGACGTGGTGGCGCTGCGGGTTAAACCGCAGAAGCCTCTGTGCTGCAAGGTCAGAAGACCTGCAGTCGTAAGATCGAATCCACGCGACAGAGTGAGCTCCCGTCGCTAGTCCCAGCTCCCGCCAACCTAGCAGTTCGAAAGCATGCAAATGCAAGTAGATAAATAGGTACCACCACAGTGGGAAGGTAACCGCGTTCCGTGTCTAGTCGCGCTGGCCACGTGACCACGGAAGATTGTCTTCGGACAAAACACTAGCTCTATGGGTTGGAAACGGAGATGAGCACCGCCCCCTAGAGTTGGACATGACTGGACAAATTGTCAAGGGGAACCTTTACCTTTACCTTTACAGTTAGAGGTCTTTGGGGAATGTACCACCCCATCAATGAAACAGCACCCCATATTATCCCATTCACTTTCGGCAGCAATAAGAATTGCTCTTACTGCTTTATAGGAGGTTGCTTTATAGAAGGAACTAAAGCAGTAGTATTTGGAAGCAATGAGTTACAAGTAATGACCAGGTCACCCGGAGAAAAGGCTTAAAACATTTCATTAATTGTCAGTAATCTCAGAAGTCTAATCTCTTTCTCTTAGTATTGGGTGGGAAACATTTGCAGCACAATACGTTGCTGACACGTTACATGTTAGTGTTAATTAGCAAGCATAGGATTGACAGGAAATGGCACATATTTATTTATTTATTTATTGGATTTCTATCCCGCCCATCTAGACCAGAGGTCTACTCTGGGCGGTTATAATACTATGGTTGAAACAAATGTCAGATCTGGCTGCTAGCTGCCCAGAAAGGCACTCTTTGGAGAGTTTAAGATGGCTTTCCTGACCTGGCACTTTCTAGATGCAATTAACTTTTGCTGACAATCCTTGGCATCTCTTCTTTTCTTTCCAGACCATTCTTGACAAAAAGCATGCTTAAAACTCACCTTTTGAACACTGTGATCTATTTTTAAAAAGAGTGGTGTAAAAGATATAACATTCTTGTCTAAAAAGGCCCACGAATCCTATATTTTTTTAAAGGGCAAAAAGGAACAAGTAACAAAAGTCACAGTGTATAATAATTTTAAAAATTGTTTTCTGAGTACAAAATGAGAAAGGCAGTGTGGTGTAGTGGATAAAGTACTGGACTAGACTTCAGGCTTTACAAGAACTGAGCAGGGCTGTTGAGGACAGGACATTTTGGAGATCAATCATTCATAGGGCAACCATAAGTTGGAGGTTCAGGAGACCTCAGGAGAGCTGGATTCAAATCCCTGGTTGGCCATGGAAACTCACTGGGGATGGCAGGGATAACATCTCACATCCCTCAAAAACACTATTAGGGACACTAGCCGCCAGACGTGGCTTGACAGCACATAGCAAGAAAGCACAAAATGGAATGCTGACTTTTAAAGGGAAACTCCAAGTTGTATGTGAGAAATATGTACAGTTATGCCCAAAATAATAACTTCATGCCATCAAGTTCTTTCTGATTTAAGGTGACCTTTCCAGGATTTTCTAGGCACAGAGTACTCAGAAGGGATTGAGCATTCCTTTCTTCTCAGGGTGCTCTGGGACTGTGCAGCTTGCCCAAGGCTACACAGGCTGGAAGTCTGCTAAATGTTGCACATCTCTACTTGGGGAAAGGATGATTCCCCCCACCCTTTCTGTACCAGCACCTTGCACATAATAATACTTGACAGCATTGTCCTAATGGAGGGCAAGAATAGCATTCTATTCAGAGAAACCTGCACAGTGTGGGGAGAGACAGTATCTGCTAAGAGTAAAGAGTTCATCTTTTTCACGTTTTTGATTTCGAGCTGTAAGGGAACTTTCGGAGCACACTCTCAAGCTGCCTTCTGCCCTTGCTCTGCAGTTTTGACAGGTCTGCAGAGAACAGAAACCACTGCTGTTAAAACAGCTGCCAGGGCTTCAGCCCATTTTAATAACCGAAGTAAAATATATTTATTGTCTTATGATGCCAAATAACTTGCACATTAGGTAACAAAACATCTCCCAAGCTAAATGTCCACACAAGCTTTCTGTATTTCTCTCTCTGTCCTCAAGGTTTGACACTATTCTCCACCTGAACCCCCACTTGGACTGTTTCTCATCCCAGTCCTTATTTAGTTCTCCAGAGGACTTGATAGTATTCCCTACCAGTCTTTCTTCTGGATTTACATATAATTCACTGGTTTAATGTAAAAACCACATGAATGGACTTCTAAAGGACAGCTGTGTATTCTTGAATCTACATGATTAACCCACTCACTAGTGAGTGGGAACGGGTCTAGCAATCTGTTATGCAAACTTTGATGTAAACTTCAATAGACATCTGACATGAATTTTTGGGACTCTTATTTACAATTCCCCCCCCCCCACATTATCTATAAAATATTGGTTCATGAGCCTGAAGAAGTGGATTTTAGCCTCAAAAGCTTGCTGTTTGTTTGATTTGTTTAGTGATCTAATAAAAGTATTGCCCACTCTTCCATTTGTGTAAATTTAACAACTGCATGGACTTTCCCTAATATTTTCAAGGGAAAAAAAGTTAGCAATACTAGTTTAGCACCTCAAAGGTAGTCCAATTCACATGGATTTTAATAGTCAACGTACCTGGAGCCTTGGATCTGGAAGGATAAGCCTCCTACGTCCAGATCTCCAAAAATTTTCATTTTTTTCTGTCTTGAAAATGAAGAAACTTGTGAATGTTGGCAAATTATTATTTAAAAAAATGAATGGAAGTGAAATTGCACCAATTCCTATATGATAGGAAATGAGATATTGATTCATATTTTAAATTATCCAACCCACATGGCCTTGGTGCATGCAGCTGTGGCTCTTCCAAGCATGTGAGTATACATATATGTGCACTGCAAACAAACACTTTTGCACAGGGATTATACTTGACAAAATGGAAGAGGTCTAGAAAGATGACATCATGAAAATAGTCCTAGGTCTCTGTTTGGTAGTACTGCTCATTATCTCCTTCTGCTCTAATGACACCTGAATGGGAATACCAAGAAAATCAGGAGGGAAAACAATTTGACTTTCACATAGAGCTGCTGGTTAGCTCAGTAATAAAGAAGCAGTGTAGCTTTCCAGCCATACAATCCAGAGCAATTGTAAGACAAATCAATACACATTGGGTTAACTATGTCAGGTCACTAAAATAAAGCCCTAATTTCAAGAAAACAGTGAGGTGGTGTAATGACAAGGAGAGAAGGAAATGGAAGGCATGCACGGGAATGATCTACAATGGGCCAAGTGGCCTTATAACCTATTCTCACAAAAATGTCTTGCATTCCTCTATGATTATTGTAAATGAAACGTTAAAAGTAGTGCCTGTTTTATAGTTCACAGCATTTAAGTGCAACTTGGGCCTCTAATTTTGGAGGCAGAATTTCTGGGATTTTTGAGTCTCTTGAAAGAGACAAAGAAAGGTCAAGCCGTAGAACTGTTCTGTGCTGAATAACTGCAGTGCCGACAGATCCACTCCAATTGTTCCTGCTTGGGCAGGGTGAGGACAGTAAACTGCTCCATGTAATTTTAGGGCTTTCAGCCATCCCGTCACAATCTACAGAATAATATACATTGCAATTATGTTCCCAAGTTTTTGACCATGGTGGAGAATCAATGAAAATGTTTTCTGAGGGCCATCTTAGAATATTTCTAATAGTTTCTACACTGCCCTGAATTCTTTAGAAACGAACCTAGTGAAAATATTTCTGCCTCCTAAACCTCAGTAAACCTTCATAAATGCAACACACTCCTTCCTCTGTAGGTTATTTATTTAACTTAACATTTAACATATGCCCTCTTCCAACCAGTGGTGAGGCATAAGAAGAAAGTGGATGCATGAGAACAGTTTATATATGTAAAATTGTTAAAAAAAATGGCAATCCCATTTGAATTTTAAAAATGGACAATGTGAATATTACAGACCAACCAACGAGATCACAGGATGTGGAAGTAATGAATTTCTTATGCATATGGGAAGCTGGGGACAGATACTATGTGTTCTCTTGCAGATCAAAGCCCATATTTAAATTTTCTCTGGAATCTGCTGTGGTTTTTCCTTGCCTTGTAAGCAAAAGATCTGAACCTAAACAAACTCATTACGTAAATATTCATATAATTATTTGCCTTCCCCCTTCCAGAAGGAAACTTGAAAAACAAGACATAGGTTTTCTCCATGCTTTCAGTTGAATGATTCTGTGAAAAATTAGAGCTGAGTGAATAATTAGCTACCATCAATTTGTGAAATGTCTCCAGGCTCAGTACGATTATTTTTTCAAACTGATTGATTACCTGAATGCATGGGTCTGGTCCCTCCATTGCCACCACAAACAATGGGATACAAAGTGTTAAGGGCTCCCTCTCCTCTTTTCGGGGAAGGACTTCACCAGCCACTGCTCTGACCATCTGTTCTAAAAAGTTACCAATGTTTTCAAAACTATGTTTAGATGAAGAAAACTCTGACAGTCAGGAGAAAGACTTTGATTGGACCAGTGTTGATTCATAACTGAATGTCCCATGAAGTAGCCAAAAGATTTATAGTAAAGCAACAGGCAAGAGACATCACAAAAAGACTGAATGCATATTTCCTCTTGCCCTGGACCTCTCACCTTGCTGAAGAGCCATGCTACTATCAAAGAACCCATGCAAGTTTTATTGGCAGCGTAGAGATAAAATTAGACTTTATTCTTTTTCATCCCAGTCACTTGAAGTACTTGCAAAATGTGCACTTAAAGTACCTGTTATTTATTCATTGCTATTATATTTTCCCAGAAGCAGCATCATCATAGTGGTGATACTGGAGAGAAAAAGAGGACTCAGGCTTCCTAATGGAATATAAGAAAGTATAGAACAGACTCACTGGCTACAGTCTTATTGCCTCATACTGGGCATACAATGTGCAAGGTTTTTTTGGGGTGGAGTGGGTTGGGGAGCTTGTTCAGAGAGACAACCAGTAGTAGATGTGTGCCTTGTCTTCAAACAAATGTGAAAAATTAGATGAAATTGAGGGCAATTGTGCAATTGTGCTGCAACTACTGTATTAAGAAGCCAATTTTCAGCTCCAGGATTGAACAACACCAGATCAGACCCAATGATAGGATTAAACGGATTGTCAGTTACTTGATTTGAGGAAAGGGAAACAGACTGAACTGCTGGAACCAAAGAAGGAGGCAAGTGGCAATTAGACACTGCAATAAAGCCCAAGATCTCTCCTGGACACTCTTACCCAAAAAGGAGAGCTCAAACTGAGGTCATATTCCCCTTGCAGTCATTCTTCCAGCCATTTTATGGTGTTGTAGGATAAAGAGAAAGGCATGGCTCACTGTTTGAACAGATTTTATTGCCTTGAGGGAGAGGTGGTTGCTGGATTTTCTACTTCATGTATCAGAACAGTAAGTCTGGCTTTCAGTACTATGAGGTAGATAGGGGGCACCTTAGGCAGTCAAATTTCTTGGGACATCAGAAAATAGGTACTTAATTTCATATGTGGTGGGAATGTGAGAGTATATTGAAATTTTTACAATTGGTTTTCAAGGAGATAAATTTAGAGGGATATCCTAAAACAGCACTTTTATCAATATTCAATAACTAATTCAACAACTAAAGAATGAATTTCCAGTTTATTGACAGTGGCAAGATTAATTGTAGCTTGGAACTGGAAAATGAAGTATGATCTCCAGTTAAACAAATGATATAGAGAGGCTTGGCATATAGCTGTTAAATAATAAGTTAACATGTAATATTAAAGTAAAGAAGGGGTTGATAAGTAAAAATGTTTTTCTAGATATTTGGGAAGAATGTATTGATTATGTATTAATAAAAGGGAAGGGATGTACACCTCTGCAAGAGTCAATACAATTTTGGAAGGAGAAAGGGGCTCCATAAAGCTGGTGGGGGGAATTGGATATATCTCCAAATAGGCCTGGTGGGGGCACGATTTATGCAGTTTTTTGTGATTGTGTGTTATTGTTTGTATGCTTTTGTTTTATGTTTTAAAAAGATAAAAAAAATTTTAAAAAATCTCTTTGGACATTCTTTGAAGGAGATAGAGAACAAAGTGGAGGACTGCGCAGGATTTTAGGTTGGAAAGCTCAAATATTAGAAAAAAAAAACATTTGACCTGGTCATTCCCTTGATCACTGGATTTAGAATAAGTCAAACAATTTTCTGGAGTTTGAGGGGAGTCATTTGGTTTCTCTGAGACCAGTTCTGATCACAACTGTGTTAGGCTGCCCATCTCAACTAATGAGAAAAGCAAAATGTCAAGGCATCGGTCGACTGGCTGGCTTTAAATGCCAATGTGATGTGAGTGACGTTCCTGGCAGAATTCACACTGATTACCACTTACTGCTATTCACTGTTACTGGTAACACCCTTCTTGCAGCTATCCACTATTGCAGATAAGCATTTTAAAATGCCACAGAGTGCCAGTTGCTGGACAGGTCACAGATGCAATGTGGCGCCTGTCTGGAGGTTTTAAGATAAAGAAATGCTTCAATACCAACACAGAACTATTAGAGAACTTCGCATCTGTGAATGCCAACAGTTTTTTCCTACTATAAATGTTGTTTCCAATTTATAGTGCAGAGACCTTCCCATCTCAAGGTTCTGTTTCTGTTGTGGGGAAGTTTTATTTTCTGAGTGCTCAGAGTGCCATGTATTACACATCAGGGAATATGATGCCAACTTTAATTTTCTGCATTCAGTGTTATAGTATAAGAAGTTCGCTCAAGTGTCCTAACATACGTAATGTAAGACTAAAATGGCTCCCCAGGCCATGTTGTAAAATCTCTGTTTTAATTGTTGTTTCCATTTTCAAAACTAATCCGGAAACTGGGTAATAGTTTAGTGCCATTCTACTCTTGGATTTGGGTGCTCATTCAATGGTATGCAAAAATGAGGATATGCGTCTGTTATAACAGAATCTTGTGCACATTTGATTTCAGTTGTCTACATTTTTTTATATCTTATCTTTTGCTATAGAATTAACTTATGGTGTTCACTGACATGACATTGATGTTTACTAGACATGGGGACGAATATAAAAAAGAATCAGGATATTTGTTAAATATCCCTGATTCGTCAGATATTCGTTGCTTCATATTCTTGGGGTCCAGAGACCCCAATGAATATGAAGCAATGAAAATAACCCTTTTATATTCATCCCTTCATTCCCTATCTGCGTATGCCCCCTTGGATCAGTTGTTCCTCGGGGGCATAAGCAGAGAGGGGTTTTCCCTTTGGGCGGCTTGCTAAAGCCTGCCTGAAGGGAATCCCACCTCCGGGGCTGGGGGATGGCTTGGTTCCCCTTTCCTCCTTTTCCTATGCACAGAGGGAAGGGATCAAAGAGGGATCAAAGGGATCCCCCAGCCCACGGCTGCAGGATGGCTTTGATCCCTGCTTTCCCTCCTCTTGCTATGCCCCATGGGGCATAGCAAGAAGAGGGAAAGCAAAAAAATATGACCCGACAAATGACGAATTGAGTCATTGCTCATCGGGGCACTGGGGGACAATTCGTGGTTAATGGGTTGTCAAGTTGGATGACCCACAAACCAAGACGAAGTGCCATTTTGGTGCTTTGTCCCCATCTCTAATGTTTACACAACTGGTGGTGCAACCAGATATGCAAGCATACAGGTGACCAGACCGCTTTACAACCCCACAGCTGATTGCTGTTACACATATGTTACACTGAAAAGATTTAGAGAACAAACATTACCCCTAAAGAGGAAAGAAGGGAAAGGTTTAACCAGCAACAGGAAATCAAAAAGAGGGTTCAGGAGGAAGGTATACCTGATAAATAAGGTAATTTGGATGATGTGGTATGTATAGAGATGGACATATCTTTCCATTCTGTTTGTGTCACCTTTGTGTGTCAACTCACCCGGGTGTCTTCCTGCTTCTGAATCTGTGATTTAGAAGAAAAGCAAAAAGCCACATTGATCGGCTATTTTTGAATTCATTTCCTCCCATAATAGGCATTTCTAAAACAGTCATTCTGGACATATGTTCCTGGGGAGGGGAGGGGGGGGAGAGCTCTTGAATTCAAGAGGGCTTATTCCCATGTAAGCAGGTGTCAGGTTTCTGCCTTAATGTATTTTATGTCAAAATAGGCATTTTGAAACCACATTCTGTGAAAACACAGCTCTTAAAGATACTCTTGGATTTTGTTTTTCAGCCGAGAACTGTATCTCAACATTTTGAAAAATGTGAAGTCCAGTGGATAGTTACCTTCTAGTTTGCACGTTTGGGTGGGTGAGCTCAGTTTTGATTGATTGATTGATTGATTGATTGATACACCCCCTTTCTCCTCAAAAAGACCCAATATTTTAAATATTTGCAAGGACTGGATTCCTAAATGCATGTGTTTGCCTGCTTGTGTATGGGTCGAAAGTGGGGCCAGGGATGTGGGTGCACACGTAATGCTCACCCCAAAATGTCCCTCACGTGAGCGGCACCATTGCAGCCCTTTCCATGTCAAGTGAAAAGGGCTTGCCCAGGGCTCTGTAGCAGTGTTAGCTTCAGTGGGATTACAGAGCTCCCAGGACTGGAAACTCTATTTTGCCAATTCCCAGTCATAAGAACTTTGTAGCAGCGCTCAGTGAAACATGGGCTGCAATCCTGCCAGGTCTGTGGCAACATGCAAGTGTGAGGCTTATGTGCGTATCCACACTGCTGTCTCTGCTTTAGCTCCACAGACACAAGGTGAAAACAGGATTTGGGATTGGATATTTTCAAGTAACCCTAAATATGTATATCAGGTTGTGCCTGCTCTGGTTCTCAACATTGCATATCTTATATCTTAGCAGTCATCCTGACAGAGAATCTGAGACCTACTGTGATAGAAACAAAAACTCACTTTCCCCAAGAAAAACTTTTTTATATGTTTATGGGATTTCTGTTGCTATAGTTATCATATATGGTAAATTACTGGATAAGGGGATTCCCAGTGTGGTGCAGTGGATAGAGTGACAGACTAGGATTCTGGAGAACAGGGTTCGAATCCCCATGTGATCACAGAAACTCACTGGGGAAGTGGAACTGGTAAAACCACTCCTTAAATATCTCACCTACCTTGAAAGCCCTGTTAGGGTTGTATAAGTCGGTTCTGACTTGACATCACAGAACACACACCCACACTGGATAGGAGAATAAGAGATTGGGAGAAACATTGAAGCCAGCATTCTATTCCTAGTCTGACAAGTAAGATCACAGCCACTGAATCCATTGCTGAATTATAATAGACTCAGTGGTTCTACTCTAGTTGGACTATCAATAGAATTCTGCCCTGAATGTCTACTAGCATATTACTACAAGCATGTGGAAAGGTCAAGGAAGAATAATCCATATACGGTAGGGTTGGTAAGAGATGGCATGCCAAACCTTCAGGAGAACCTGGAGACAGAGAACAATATTTGTTTGTTTGTTTGTTTTTGTTATGAAAATTTTGCAGCGCACCTAGACTACTGTCTAGAGATGGTCATAACATGAACTGGAAACCAAAAGAACCAAAAAGCTGGGCTGGTTCGTGGTTTGTTTCCTGACCCGGTTTGGGGATCCCTTTTTACCAAAGCAAAACAAAACACTGAACTTTTCCCCCTTTGCCATTTCATTTGCTTTGGCAAATGGGGATACCTGCCTGCCCCCTTCCCACTGCCCCTGTTGCCTCTGCCTACCTGCTCCCTGCTGCTGCCACTGCCGCCTCCTCTGCCACCACTGCAGGTGCCATCTTCAGAGGCAGCAGGCCCAGCTTCCCTGCCAGGAGCCAGCCACTGCCTCTGAGCATGCGGTGGCAGCAGAGGCAGTAGGAGTTGGCACGAACCAGAAAAACAAAACACAAACCGGTTCATTTTTGTGGTGGTTCGTGGTTAGCCATGAACTGTGAACCATCATGAGCCGCTGGTTTTCTGGTTTCTGACCATCTGTACTCCTGTCTGTCATTACATGAGAACAACTGCTACAGCCAGCTGCAAAAGATGATGTTGCATGTTGTTGCAATTCCACACACTTCAGGCCTCTAGATATACACTTATGTATGAGGTTTGTATGTAAACAATTTTGAATGCCTGTATTGTGGATGAGCTTAAGCAAAGTGTGATAGGCAGTTGAGTAGCTGGATATTGATTGGTCAGCATGATTGAAATAGTGTGGTCTGGGGGTTTGGTGAGAGTTATGTTGAGAGGTGACAGTGGAGAGAGTGATAATGATCAGAAAAGTTATAGCAGAGAGCTGCAGGGAGTTAGAAGATTGTCTGAAAGTTAGTCTGTAGTAGAGTTTATGAAGAAAAGTCTGTGTATAGTGTCTAGGGTATGTGTGTAAGACACAGTGAGAGTCTGTAATGTAATTATTTTGAATTTGAAATACTGAAAGAATAAATTTAGATCTTATTGTTTTAACTTGTATTGATCATATTCAAGAACTTACTTTCTTTCATACCTATTACCTATAGTCCCTAAATAAAATCATGTTTGATGGTTTAAAGCACTCTCTCCTATTTTTTTCAATTTATTGTGTAACTAAGAATAAGGAACCCAGACTACTATTGAATGAAAATATACCCATACCATATGAAGCTATGTTTTACCAATAGGAACATAGAGTTTTACTGAGATAAAGAAACTTTTTCATAGCACACCTGAAGTATTAAGATACCAGCTTTAGGCGAAGGACGCTCTGGTTGGGGCAATGTAAATGGAACAACCCCAAAATGCTTGGGAGAGTGTGTTCAGGGTAGTTATTCTTGCAATTTAATACCTCTCCTATTGGCACTAAGAAGTGGTGTCTAGATGTTAGGCATGAAAAGCAGTAAAAAAGATGCCCAAGTAGTGTATGACTTTTGGAGAGTGTGCGGCCCAGCTAGTGGGAAAATTAGTAGAAAGTTCAGTGTCTCCTCAGGCTGGAATCTCAGAGGTACCCCATTGCTTTCTGTGCATTGGAAGAGGGTTGCAAAGTAAAGTCACATGGAGCCTAATCTCCTCTGACTGTGACTGAAATCTTGGCACAGCCAGACCACCACCTTCTTATGTGGAAGCAGAACATATTAACATCTTATCCCTGAGAAGAAATTAGGAGGAACATTGGTCACAGACAGTTATGCGGTACGACATGCATATTCTGGCCACGTGCATGTGCAAAGGTTTTCTCATGACTGAATGTGAAAGCTGTGGACATACTGTGAAGACAGATATTTATTAAGACAACCATAGTGGTGAGTTTTTCTCCCCTGCTGCATAAGCAGTCCAATTCATTGACTGGCTGAACATCATTAACTAGTCTTCCTTTCCTGGGAAAGTGGATATAGGCTCCTTCCACCCGCAAAGAAATCATTACTCTGCCCATGGAAAGTGGTGCAATCCATTCAGAGAGTGCCAGACAAACAAATGCAGAGCTTTCTATAAATAAATAAAGGAGGTTGGAGTAAAACCATTAACTTCCATCTGGGATCAGTGCTAATGAGTCTCTGCAGAGCTGGGCGAGAGAACAATTTCCAATAAATAATAATAACAACAACCACCTTTTTCACATGTACAGCAGCACGGGAGGTGTGAGAATAATTCATAATGAATAATTTACCTGGATAAACTATCTGAACAATGATCACAGTTTTATTCATATTTATTAGATTTAGAAAAGATTTATTCATGTTTATTAGACCTTTTTCTAAGTTTCTGGATAAAGAGCTTCTTCTTTGGTGAGAATCTGTGTTTCCACTTTTAGAAATACATAATACCTCAAGTCCGTATTTCATCTCTAGCTTGAATTGTTACATGAGCCGAAGAAACATCAAACCCTACCTTCTGCTCACAAATACCCTTCCTCTTCTCATCCACCTATGCCCATAAACCCTACTGTGCGTCATCTCGCTCTTCTTCTCATTTGGCTTCATTAGGCAGCACAAGTAGATATGGGAAAACGTAGCTTTCCAGACAGTTCCTGGTATCCATGGATGCTGACAAAGGAGAAGGGAGTAGAGGAAGGGCTGATGGACATTTTTGGAGGATGTTCACAATAAGAGCGAATGGGGAGATATCATGGCACACTGGGAAAGCACATATTCAAGAATAACAAAGTTCATTTTGTCCAATAATTGGGTACAGAATATTTTTTTTTTCTGAAGGGGAGGATTTAGATGGAGAGATCACTCCATCACTAATTCAGATGAAATTCAGCATGGTGTTCCCCTTCTCCTTCCCCGAGATACAGTATGTAAATTGTGCATAGCTTGTTCTGTTGTTCAGAGTTCTAGATTACAATACCCATCACCCCCAGTTAGCATGATCACCTTTCTCAGAAAAAGTGAGCTTTTTGTTCATGGGCATACTGACTCGGGGACTCTGGAATTTGTAGTCCAAAAATGACTTTTCTAAACTCTGCTGTTGTACAATAGATCAGTCAGTTGTGATCTTTGCAAAATATTATCTCTGCAGAACACTTAGCAATGTAAGTGTTGATATAGTAGATGGTTATAATCCTTGCTCTTATTATATGTTAATGAAGTGCCCCATGATATTCTGATTAGCAAGCTAACTTGGTGTGGGCTCAATAGACAAACTGTCAGGTGGATACACAATTGGTTATACAAAAGTACCTAGAGAGTACTTATCAATGGCTCCTTCTCAAACTGGGAGGAGGTAACAAGACGAATACCCTAATGCTCAGTCCTGGTCTTGATGCTCTTCAACATTTTTATTAATGACTTGGATGAGGGTCTGCAGGGGATACTTATGAAATTTGTAGATAACACAAAATTCGGTAGAATAGCTAATACTCTGGAATACAGAAACAAAATTCAAAAATACCTTGATAGACTCAGGCATTGGGCTGAAAACAACAGAATGGAATTTAACAGAGATAAGTGCTAAGTTCTGCACCTAGGGGAAAAAATCCCAAATGTACAGTTAAAGGATGGGAGATACATGGCCCAGCAATACTATGAGCGAGAAGGATCTTGGAATTCTTGTAGATCACAAGCTGAATATGACCCAACAGTGCAATGTGGCTGCAAAAAAATAATAATGCTATTTTTAGGCTGCATTAATGGGAAGTACAGTCTCAAAATCCAATGGTGAAAGTGTTCCTCTCTATTTGGCACTTGTGGGACCTCATCTTGAGTGAACTGTGTCCAGTTCTGGACATTTCACTTTTAGAAGGATGTTGACAAACTGGAACAAGATCAGAAGAAGGCAACAAGAATAATCAGGGAACTGGAAACCAAGGCCTATGTGGAAAGACTGAAGGAACTGGACATGTTTAGCCTTGAGAAAAAAAGACTGATGGGAGATACAATAGTAGTTTTCATATACATGAAATATTGTCATACAGAGGAGGTGCAGGATCTATTCTTGATCATCCCAGAGTGCAGGACATGTAATAATGGGCTCCAGTTACAGGAAGCCAGATTTCAGTTGAAGAACAGGAAAAACTGTTAGAGCAGTGCAACAGTGGAATCAGTTACCTCAGGAGGTGGGAAGTGCTCCAATGCTGGAGGCATTCCAGAGAAAATAAGGCAACCATCTGTCAGATGACCTTTGATTTGGATTCCTGCATTGAGTAGGGGGTTGGACTCAATGGCCTTATAGGCCTCTTTCAACTCCATTATTCTATGACTGTACAAAAATATGCCCTCAGTGTTACCCTGGCATATTGACTGGGAATCTTGCCACAGATCATACCTACTTTTTGTGTGGCTATCTGCTATCAACTCTAATATACTTCAGCTAATATGTTGTTTTTTGCTCCTGTGTGCTACTAGTACAAGCCAAGAAAAATAAACTAAATAGAAGATAATATGGTGTTTTTAAAGAAAATATTTTATAAACAGATTAGCAGATCTCCAGAAGGGTTGGTTCTAAGACTTGTTTTAAGGAACGTTTTTTGTTTAGTTCACCAAACAATTAATAGCTGCTTATAGAAAACCACTTTTTAAAACAAAGTTGGCTGACTTATTAAACTGTCAACTAGAAATATTCTTCTTCTTAGAGACATATGAAACCAGTCATACTATTATTGCATATTAAACCTGTTGTACTATTAATAGGAGAGATTCAGTGATCAGACATAGATTCATGGTGTACTTAAACATTCAAAATAATTTACATGTTTTTTATAAAAATGTGGGTTTTTTTGGGGGGGGGACTGGGATCAAACTCTTTCGTGGATATTTGAATTTAGCGATGTGTGGAAGCCCCTGACTTGCTCCATGTTTGAATAGCAGGTGCAAAGGTTGGGGCCAGCCTGCTCTGTCCCCCTTTGGATTCTTTGACCTGGTCCTTGCCATGATCCATTATAGTATTTGTGCATCTCCAGTTCTCTGCAAAGACCTCATGTATGTGAAAGGGGAAATACAAATGGCGAGGCCAATTCATAGACTGCATGACGCAGACATGATGGAAAGGAAGTAGTGGCAGTTGCAGAGCTGGGTGCTCTGTTTTTGCTTTGTTTTCCCCCTTCTTTTTCCAGCAACCAGGAGAAACCTCCTCCATCAGTTCTCTAAGGCAGGAAGGGAGGGGATTTAGAAGGGCCAAGAACACACTGCTCTTTCATTCCTTCTTAAAAGGGTAATGCAGGAAGTCTGTGCTTCTCTGTTTCTGCCCATCTTCTCAATTTTCTCTTCCCATGTTCCCTGAATCTGAAATTAATTGTGCTGCAGTTACAAGAATTTGATGATTAATCAATGACTTTACAGCAGGACAGGCATGAAAGGTTCATTTCTAAAGAAAAAACTAATATTATCTTTCATCTTCCTAAATGTGTCTTTTTCTTTCCTCACTTCTAATAGTGATGGGTGAATGCTGGATTTAATACAAGGAATATGCATGGATATTGCTCTGTCCTACTAATGCCTCTAAGCTCCTTGTTCCAACTAACAGCAGCTTCAGGAACCCTGATTCAGTTTGTTTTTACATATTTTTTCAAAGGCAGTGCACATACCTCTTTCAGTTCACATGTCTGCATTCAACAAGAAACACAAAACAAAACAAAAAAAGGGGGAAAATAGGATGTAGCACTAGAGATGGGCATGAACTAAAAAACAAATCACCAAATTCGTTCAAAAATTGCTAATTTGTCAATTCATATTCATACAAACCAATGTCCCCAACAAATATGAATCAATGAATTTTTGGTGGTTTGATTTGTCAATTTGTTTAACTCTAAAACACACCCCTGGTGCCTAGAGACACCAAAATTACAGGGAAGCTTTCTCTTACTCTCCTCTACAATCTCTCCAAGTTTAGTGAAAACTGAGTTTCCCCAAGCCAGCTGCTAAAGGGCACTTTCCTGGGGGGACCCTGTGGGTGTATAATTTGGATGTCCAAAGCCCACACTTCACCAAACTTTCAGGCCCTGTAGAGGAGAGTCAGGGGAGGTTTTCCTTTGAATTCAGTGTCTCTAGATGCTGGGGGGGCATTTTATATGATTTTAAAGTTAAAAAAATGAATTGAGAATTCAATTTATCGATTCATCAGAAAAAATCCATACATTTGTAATTTGTGATTTGTCGACCTTGACAAATCACAAATCAAAATGATTCACCATTTTTCTTCGTACCCATCTCTATATGGCACATTAAAGACGAACTGCTTTATTTTAACGTAAGCTTTTGTAGAATATTGTCCACAAAGGTTTTCATTAGCTGTGCTTCTTTGGAAGGAGTGAACAGAGATACTAGTAATTCTTACCCAAAATAAATAATAGTAGCTATTAATATATTATTTGGCAGTGTATACTTGCAAACTTAACTAGCACAAAGGGAATAAGACAAACTATTCAATTTAAAGCTATGTTCAAGAAACTGCACAACTCAAATCAATAAGATGTTTACAGATTCATCCAAGAGGGGAAGAAAAATCAGTCTGAGACACTTTGTTGGGTGAGGTGAGGCTCAAGACAGTGCCCCTTCATCATCTTGGAGGCAACTGGACTACCAACTGAATCTTATTTCAGTACTGAAATAAAATTGTATCCTCCATCGTATTTTGAGTCACCAGATCCATTTAGGGGGGCAGAACTGGTTGTGTAGTACATGCCACTATCCTGCAACAGAAGAAGGATGGTAGAACATGAATGAGGAATCCCTGAAGGCTTCCAGTGCTACCTCCTGCACCTGATCTGGTCACCTAACTGTCCATAATGGTAGTGTTAGCCATGAAGAAAACAATTTCTATAGCAGATTAGAAGCACTGGATAAACTGGTCGAAATCCTATAGTATATTTCTGCTGGAATCTCTGATTTCACCAGAGCTGGTGCTCTTGCTTCCTTATTGTGACCCTGCAATGTATCTCCCCCCCCCCAAAAAAAAAAACACAGCTCCAGAGGGATGAGAATGTTTCTTGTGCTGGTTTTTGGTGTCTTGAAAGGTTGCAGTGGGAGTGGGAGGTAAATTTTAAGGCAGTTATTATGGGATGCTGAGGTGCACTGTTGGACTTGGGCCATTGTCTGTAATCAGCATTACCTCCGTTTGGATTGTTCAGAAAAATGAACGTAGTCATTGGAATTCTAATTTAAATGCACACATTAAAAAATAAAATTGAAACACCACACAACTACAATACTATTTGGCAGAAGGAAAACATGGTGTGAGCTGAGAATTTACTGTAATGATCCACATTTCTAAAACAACTGAAGATTCACCCAGTACTAACCTTCTTTTTAAAATGTATATAAAATAATATCACCTTTTACTGTACTTTGGAATACAGGATGCATAATTTGAAATGTTTGCAATAGGATGGAAAGACTGAATATCTACAGTCATATGCAGCAGTGTGCATTTATTACTACACATCAGCTCTTATAATTTTCTATCAGCAGATTTCTAAACAAAAACCCTGCTCCAGCTTTTATTTTTATACACACACACACACACACACACACACATACAGAGCTGTATGATGTCTATGGCCTCTGTCAATTGTAAATGTGGATGTTTTTCATTTAATGCACAGCCCAATCATGTGCAATAAGAAGAAAATTCTGACAATGATTCTTCATGGCTGTAAACGGCTCCTGTCCCCTAATGGCTTCTAAAATATAAAACTAAATGGGTTATTTTGAAATAAACTAAAATGAGGAGTACAATGCGGTGTAGATGTTGCAATTAGAGCAAGAAACACATGTGGTGGTTCATTCAGATCTATTACAAATCTAGAGGCCATTTCAACTTAGATTTTAGTTCCATGACACATCCTTCAGTTATTAGCCCCATGACATATCCCTACTATATGATAGCTGAGCATCCCCTGGGTATAGAGAGGTCATGAAAAGAAAGGAGGAACTGTTTCATGATCATCTTGCAGTTATGCTGGCACTGATGTGTTCACAAACAGCAGCAGCAGTCAGCAGTCAGCAGTCAGCCTACTTTGGTAGGCTGAAGGTGATACTCAGAACAGAACTTGGTGAAAAAGGAAAAAAAATACTGCTACAGTGGTGCCTCGACTTACGACCATAATCCGTTCCAGAAGATGGACGTAACTCGAAATGGTCGTACATCAAAGCACCATTTCCCATAGGAATGCATTGAAATGCAATTAATCCATTTCGGCCGAAGAAAAAAATCACCCCCCAAAAAAATCACTGCAAGACTCATTGGAAATGCGATTAATCCCTTCCGGCCAAAAAAAGGGGGGGGGGGGGAGAAAAGCAATCAAGCGTGCAAGACCCATTGGAAATGCACAGAAAACAAACGGAGCAGATCAGAAATGCACAGAGAACAAAGGGGGCAGGTCGGAAATGCAAAGAAAACAAAGGAAAAAGCAAGGGAAGCATGCAGGACCCATCGGAAATGGGGAAAAAAACCCCAAAAAGCAACCAAACCACCCAAGACCCATCAGAAATGGGGGGGGAGCCAAAAAACAAACAAACCCCCCAAGACCCATCAGAAATGGGAAAACCCGCCCCAAGAAGCAACCAAACCCCCCAAGACCCATCAGAAATGGAGGGGGGAAAAGCCAAAAAACAAACAAACCCCCCCAAGACCCATCGGAAATGGGGAAAAAAACCCCAAAAAGTAACAAAAAACCCCAAGACCCATTGGAAATGGGGAAAAACAAAAACAAAAAACAAACAACCCCCCCCAAGACCCATCGGAAATGGGAAAAAAACACTCCAAAAAGCAACAAAAAAACCCAAGACCCATCAGAAATGGGGGAAAAAACCAAAAATAAACAATCCCCCCAAGACCCATCACAGCACAGAAACATAACCCCCCCCCAGCCCAAAACCACGCTGCAAAAACACCCAGAACAGTTTTTAAAAAGCAGAAAACAGCACCTTACCTTACCAGGCAGCCCAAAGCCTCCCTGCAAACACACACACACGCTCACTCAGAAGCAGAAGCGAGGCAGTCCCAAGCCTCCTCCGATGCACACTCTCTAACTGCTGGGGCGAAAGAGCTACAAAGAAGCAGCCTCGTCGCCACCTACAGTTAGAAATTTGAATTTCCCGCCTTTTCCCCCTGCCTTTTTCTGTTCGTAAGTGGAAGCTCCGGTCGCAAGTAGAAGCAAAATTTTGCGGCCGGAGCTGGTCGTAACTCGAAATGGTTGTAAGAAGGGACGTTCGTAAGTCAAGGCACCACTGTATTAATAACTGGGAAACCCCATTATTAACATGTTCTTTTGGAGTTGTGGACTGGACATGCAGCAATCTTGAAGATTTAAGTAGGAAAAGCCAACTGTTCCTGTCAAAATAGCAGTGCCATCATCCAGTGGAGGTCCTTTATCTGCCATGGAGCATGGGCACGCAAGGGCTTGTCAGCCTCAAGGATCTCTGAAGGGGAAAAAACAGTCATACTACTTCTGTGACAGCACAGTTCCACTTCATCAGATGATAATAGAAAACGATAAAGTATTAACAGTATTACAACTTGCAAGTGAGAACCAACTGTGGGGGAAAGACAAGGGAGGAAACATTGCATGGTTGCATGTAGGTCATAGGTCATGTATTTGGGTGTTGTAACTACAAGATTAAGTACTCCATAATCATGGGTTTAGCACGTAGGTCGTTAGCCTATCAGAGAAAGACACAATCTTTTGCATGCTGGCTAACAGCCCATCAGGGTAAGACACATTGTGTCTACTTAAGTTGTTTCATTGGCAGTTAATGTGTATAATTCTGCACATGCGTATTTATGTCTTCTGGAACTTTTCACTGAAGAAACCTATATAAGGATACCCATGTCTTTGTTCAGGGAGGACACTCCCTTCGTATTTGCTGTAATACGTTGGGACTGACCTGTTTTTGAAAGCAATAATGTTTTATACTAAGACTCACTCTGTTTTGCAACCTCCAGCTGATGAACCCGTTGGGCCTTCGGGCCTTCCCTGACATTAATGAAAATCCCACAGCACAGGGATGTGTTGCTTGAGACACAGTTACGTGGACATAATCCCTGCAATCTCCTAGACGATAATATCAATAAGCAAGAATCAAATCTATGTCTTAAATGAGGTTCTGTTCAAGCTGAAACTGAGGCACTCATATGCAGAATCTAAGACCAATTTATTTCCAGTAGATATTACCCAACAGATGCATGGTTGCTGCTATTCCTGCTAGGGGTTACATGCTGCACCGACAGCATATGTAAGCATATGTAAAATGCGGGATTTTTTTTCAGGCTCTACACTGTTGCTGGTACTTGTGGAAGGCTCATAAGCAGTCCACTGAGAATATTTTCCTTACGCTGCTGTTACTGCCACAGCTTATGGAACAAGAATTCTCATAAGCTGCCATGCTGGCATTCCATTCCCTACCTTGCTCCAGATGGCAATGATGGCACTGAGATATAAAGAAGTGTTGAAGTGCAGTAGTCCACTTGGCCTCTCCCCAACCTCTGTTCTTCAAATGTGGCTGTTTGGTGTGCTGATTCTTCACACAATAACAGATATAAAACCACACATAAAATGTTTCTCCATTTTTCTTTTCTTGGAGGACAGTGGCATGTGCTACAAAACCTGTCCCAGTCCCCTAAATGGACCTGGTGATTCAAAGCATGATGGAGGATACTATTCTATTCCTGTGTTGAAATAAAAAAGTTCCACACATAGTAACCTTGTGTTTGGCCAGCAAGACCTGAGGTCAGTTGGGAATGAGTGAACACTGGTACTCAGGTTTCAAAGCCACCTCACAAATATAACCCAAACTTTCTCCTTCTCTAGCACCTGACAACATGGAGAAGAATAGCAGTTTCCTGATGTTTCATCCAGATCCCTGAGATGTGGCAACCCATAGATCTAGAAGCCAGAGTTAGCCCTTAGTTGATTTTGCAAGCCCTAAATGATAAACCCAAAGCCTAGGACTTACCTATCTCTGGATTTCCTTTCAAGCTGAAGAAACACTATTTGCAAAATCATATCTCAAAGCTACTACCAATCTAGTCATCATCTAGATAGAATCTGATGTTCTGAATTAAATACTCTTTGGGTTAAATGGACTAATTGATATTTAGATTGTTTTGCCACACTGCAGGGACAGGAATACCACAACTTTGGCATACTGCATGGATGTGAGGTTATTGAATAGGATAGTGAAGCAAGAGAGACTCTGTCAGTATCAAAACTACAACACAGCTTGATTCATAGTTGGTGGCTAGCTGGCTTTGAATTTGTAAGGCCTGGGTAGGGCTGTTCCAGACAATAAGATCACTGATTCATATTGGTGCCATAAATGAGAAATAACTTGACAGCATATAACAAGTTGATTAGGTCTATCCTTCATCTTTGGGCAGTTGTTTCAAAATAGCACATGACATTGAATGCTTCTTTTTTAAAACCAAACTTCCCAACTGAAAACTAGCACACCTAAAGTAAACTATGTGTCCAACGTTGGCTATTACTCAAAAACCAAAGAGGCAAAACAGAATCAGCTGAGAATATATATGTCTTCTCCTTTCAGATACTCTGGTTTCACTGCTACTCACACTGACCTAAATCCAATTGTCAGTCCCAACCAGAGTACACACACTAAACCAATCTGCTGAGTGGTGAGGTTTATGGTAATCCCACTGTTTCAATGGATCTACAATAGATGGGATTACCAGCTGAATTCAGGATTCTGTTTACTGATTCAGATAATCAGTTTTTCTCTTTGAAAGAGGTGGGCCAAATCTAGAGTAAATAGCATCATGTGTGACAAATGTTTCTACGTCAATTTTTGAGTTTTGCCAAGTTTTATGACTTGTGCAGCATTGCAAATCATTAGAAATCAATGTTGTGCCCCACTGATTTCAGTCAGATGAACTCACTCTGAAAATTAACACTGTCAGAGAGAATTGGTGGGAGTTCTTTTCCATAGTTACTATCCAAGCACCCCACAGAAATAAAATCCAATCCCCAGCAAGTCAATGGGCCTGCTCTAGTTGCAATTCTACTGGATTTCAGCCACTGAGGGAACAACTACATTACTAAATAATGCTGAATCGCTTTGGGATTGGAATGGTCAGATTCACAATATTTTCTGTTGAGTACACAACATAAAAATCAATGTGAATAAGCCTGGAGTTTTATTCCTCTAATCCACAATTTTTCCTCTGTTTCTGGATCTTCTTCCTCTCCTCCTCCTCCTCCTCCTTTAATCAAATGCATTTCATTGGTTCAGACAGTATGATCACTTGAGAGAGAGAGAGAAATTAGCAGAGAAAGAAGATGTTTTCAGTCAGCCTTGTTTCCAGCTTGTTAAGGTAGCTTTGCTCTAGCCATCCAGATCTGCAAGGCACGGCCAGAGCAGAGCTATCTTAAGCTGGAAAAAAAGGCCAATTGATCTTCCTTTCTCAGCCACTTCCTTGCTTTTTTCCATCTCTTTCTTTGGTTTCTTAGGAGTCCTATTGCTTGTGCAGGAAAATTTTTTTGGGGGGGGGGGGAAAGAAGGAATAGAGAGAGAAAAAGAGAGAGAGAGAGAACAGGAAGGGAAGAGAGAAACACACAGATATCAGGTCTGGAGAGGAGAGGATTCAAATGGTTAGCAAGCTGCAAAGAAAGCTGAGTGCCAATTCCCTCCCCTCTCTCTGCTGGTGTGAATGTGGTTGGCTGATGCGAATGAATCCAGCTCACTGGGTACAACTTTACAATGAATCGAGTCACATTTTTCCTGCTGGGTAGTAGCACCCCGAATCACTAAGTTCTCCCAGTATGGTACCCAAGGTGAGTGGTCAGCTTACCTTGACCAGCAGAAATGTACTGGAGCATGGAAAAGTTAACTTTTGTGACTATAACTCCTAGATGCTCCCACTCAGATTGACCAGTGGAAAAAAGGAACTTTTTCCAACCTTAGCAATTTTGTAGAGGGATTTGAAGAAAAGAGGTGTTCAGATTAGATGAAAAGAAGTGTCAGTTACTTTGATCTCCTACGGTCCACACTCCATTGTTCTTCTTACCCTGCCTTTCTTTGTAAACAGCACAGCTTCACCATCATGTGTCTTCCTCAGTGTTCACATAATAGCGAAAATGACTAATGTGGTTCATTGCACGACAAGACTGTAGCATTGAAAGAAGTGCCCCTTTGTGATCCTATTATTAAATATTAGGTTCCACTTGGTAGATTTAAGATGCTTCTAATAGCAGGAAAGCCAGTGCTCTGTATTTGTCTCCATTTCAACAACTGCAAATTACACAAAAGAAATCCCTTTAATCCCAAGGAGAGAGTTCTTTGTGTTTTGAAACATTCTCTCACCTTTTCTTCTAGATATTTACCTCTGAATGGATTGCAGGTTCAGACCTGCACTCAGAAGGGACGAGCGATATTGTTTTAAGGTTATTGATTTTAAAGACGGCAAGGGAGAAATTCAGGGTCATTATACCGCAAGTGCCTGAAGTGAGAAAACCTGTGACAGGGAAACAGGTTTCTGCAAAGATATGAAAGGGCTTTGGGATTGATGGAGAGGCACATTGCTAAGACTATACACGCACTCAAGACCTTGTAGCCTTACACTTCAGTGAGCTCAAATTGTGGGCCTGAAATCCAGCATTATCTTTAATGGGTTGAAGAAGTGAAAATATTCAGGCCCAGGTGTCAAATCCAAATTCCTTAAAGGCAGCTATGGACTAATTCCAGATGTTTAAGTTGATTTGCCTTAATGGAATTCATAAAACAAAAGCACCTTTTCTGCTTTTAGGAGTAAAGTGCTGGACAGGGAATCCACGCATTCAGTTTGACATCATTAATGCAGCACAAAGGATAAATTCTCAGATGTACAGTATATATGTCTGTCTCTCTCTCTCTGTGTGTGTGTGTGTGTGTTTAATAAAAGCAGAGTTTAGGGAGAGGTGCCTCCTTCCCACATGCTTTTGCAATGTAATGCAGAGACATTAAGTGCTTGAAAAAGAAACGATTAAGCTCAAGAAATTGGAATACTTCTGGTTCTCAGCCTGCCACTAGTCCTATCCTTCCTGCTCTCTGTGTGATGCACTAACAGGACAAGCTCTTAGAGTTCCCAATGAAATTAGGATAGAAGTGTATTTATACTCTAGGGGCATAACTAGGTCTCAGTGGTCAAATTCTAGCACCATACGGACAAAATACATCCTTAAGATCTGTCTTTAAAGATCCGTATACTCTATGTACTTTGTTGCAGCAAAAACAACCAAGAATCATGAGACATCTTAAAGATTAGCAAATTTTATCTATCTGCTTATTGAAGTTAGGATAAACTTCTCACTCAATGACATTTGAATCACTCTTATCTACAACTGTTAAGAATAAGATTAATACCTGACACCCTCCCCTCCAAAAATGTTAAGTACAGTTAACAACCACTTTTAGGGTCATCACCATGCTGTATCTTTTCTGTTTCCATTAAATTTCACATTCCCCTCACTCACGGTTGAATAAGTGTCTGTCTACTGCGACTGCATTGCCTGCATCTGATGGAGTAGAGCCTGCCAAAGTTGGTGCCAAATGGGACTTGTTTGTTGTGAAGGCTGCTATGGGATTCTTTGTTAAGTATGCTGCACAGGTTTTTCAGTGGGAGAAAGAGATGTCTTAATGTCAAAAATAAATTCTTCTGCATGAGAGGTGAACATTTCATCTAATGTTAGGCTTGATAAGAATAATTCCTCAGTAACTCTTCAAGAAGTCATGTCATTGTTCATGAAGTGACACTGATTTTGATCTGGCATGAAGGAATGCGATTTTATATCAAATCTAATTTATTGTCCATTCCAGAAATTAATTAGGATAAAGATATTTGAAACACATATTTGTCATACTATGGCAAATTGATGGATGACAAGTTGTATTACACAACCAAGTCCTTTACAGGGCCATGTTAAATATATTTTGGTATTTTCTTTTCCACCATGAAAAGCTTTAAGAACATTTAAAATAAATAAATAAAAGCATTTACATTCTTATTTAAAGTTTCAAGGTAAGAGTTTCAAATGGTTGTGGGGAAGGAATAGAAGAAAAAGAATTGTTGAGGGTTTTTTCTAAATACTTCAAAGATAGCTTTTCTTTAAAAAAATATGCCAAGTACAGTATATGGAAGTAATAATAATCGAAACTAGAAAAGTGGAATCCTGCAGCAAGCTGCCACAGTCTGGAGAACTCTCTGCTCAGGATTCTATCCATTCCATTCCATTCCATTCTCCTTCTCCCACTGTTTCCCATTTAGCCCCCCATCGGAGGTCGGTTAGCATTCTACGGACTTACTTAAGTCCATCGATGGCATTGGGGTCTCTCACAAGAGCTCTCCCCAAAAGACTGATGGCGCTTGGGATTCTGATGAAACAGTCTGATGAAACAGCCTGTAATCCACATGAATGACATTAATCTGGCTACAAACAGACTGGTACTTGGACAATTCAGACTGTTGCTAATTAACTTGGATATTGCACTTAGATCTTGTCTGTAACAGGTGGGCCCATTTTAAAAAAATGTTTCAGTACATCCCAAGCCTCCAACCCAAGTGTTCTGGTTCAGTGTTCCAGGCTCCCGGCATACCTTTGCCCCCTTACCCCGGAATAAACACGCGAGACCAGAAATATGGATTAAACTTGGGCCACACTTTATTGAATATAATCATTGTTGCCAATCATTTGGCAAAGGGAGATCCTGCCATAGTGCGGATTCAGGTTTCAAAGACGTAGGTCTAAATGGACCCTTCTAACCAAGCCCCTGGCCCAAGTTCTCCCAGCCATGAAGACAGTGAGAAACTCTGCTGTTCCAAATTTGACCACCCCGGACCTCAAGGCACTCTCTCCTTGTTGACTGTTGGTCCGGGTGTATCTCCAGCGCATCTTTCCCCCCAAGCACTGTAATCGCACGATCCGCAGTGCTGGGAGTTCAGATGAGCTATAATTACCTGCTATTGCTCTGGGACTCACCAAACTGCCAGTGTGACCTAATTTCCACCTCAATATTGCCAATGCATCTTTCCCATTGTGGGATAGGCAAAAAAATCCCCTCCTCCAGGAGCCAATCGGGAGACGGGTCAAAAATTCCTATCCGGCCCCTAAAGGTGACCAGATAAACTCACACTAGAATATAGGGCGGGGCGGGTGGGATGCCAGCCAGAAAGAGGAAGCGAAGAGGGGGCAACAGCCTTTAAATAGCTTAACATTCCCCCCTCTTCCACAACTCCTCACGTGAGACTTAAACGAGCTCTTGCGTACCTCCATGGAAGAAGGCAAAGGTAAGCCACGCTGCCGAAGCCCCGGCTCAGCAGCAGCTTATTCATTGCCCCCTTACACTGGAATAAACACATGAGACCAGAAATATAGATTAAACATGGGCCACACTTTATTGAATATAATCATTGTTGCCAATCATTTGGCAAAGGGGGGTCCTGCCATAGTGCGGATTCAGGTTTCAAAGACGTAGGTCTAAACGGACCCTTCTAACCAAGCAATGTGCGAGTCCCTGGCCCAAGTTCTCCCAGCCATGAAGACAGTGAGAAACTCTGCCGGCCCAAATTTGACCACCCCGGACCTCGAGGCACTCTCTCCTTGTTGACTGTTGGTCCGGGTGTATCCCCAGCGCATTCCCCCCCCCCCCCAAGCACTGTAATCACACAATCCGCAGTGCTGGGAATTGAGATGAGCTATAATTACCTGCTATTGCTCTGGGACTCACCAAACTACCTGTTTAATCCATACTAACCGCCACAGCGTAGGGACTAGCCATGCTAAGTCCCATGCCCACCATTGAGCTCACTAAGCTCCAGCAGCCGACACCCCTTAATGTCTTCCAGGAAGACATCCAAACTTCGTTCAGATGGATGTAAACCATAGTTCCGAAAAAACCAGGCCTATCCGTGGATCCTCTGGTGACCAATCACCGATCCAGGCCGCTGCAATCAGCTCTGCAGACTACCCTGCTAACACTCCTTCATGCAGTGTTAGCGGGCCAAAAATTGCCTCACATCCCATCGTGCCAGTCGAGGGATGATCATTGGCCATACGCTGCTCATAGCAGGTTATCATGCCATCACCGATTGGAAAACTCAGGCCTATCCGTAGATCCTCTGGTGACCAATCACTGATCCAGGCCGCTGCAGACAGCTCTGCAGACCACCCTGCTAACACTCTTTCGTGCAGTGTTAGCGGGCCAAAATTGCCTCACATCCCTCCATACCGTCCGCGGGATGATCATTGGCCGTATGATGTCCATAGCAGGGTACGTAACCCTTGACCGTGTGATGTCCCAAATCTCGTCGAGGATCAAGCCTTTCCGCAGCTCCTGGTCTGGTCATTACTGCCCAAGTGTATTACCCACACATATGGGGGATGTTGACCAAAGGCAGCCGCACGGCAAAGTTGTCCTCTCAGCATCCCACAGCATCCTTTGCATTCGATAAGGGCTCTAACTCCAAGTCCAAGACTGCTCCCCCATGGGGACGCGGCAACATACTGAGCTGCCCAAAAAACATAGCTGCGGCCCATGGTCATGATGTGCTTCCTTCTCATCATTGCTATGGTATCTGCAAGATAAAACAAACCAGGCCCCTATCCGGACGTCAGGGGGTGCCTCGCTAATCGGCCTTGGATCGGTGGATGTGAATCTACACCTTCGCGATAACTACCCAAACCTCCCGCCATTGCAAAGCCACTCCGGTTCTGTCTCCCTTTCCACTGGCTACCTCTTCACTAATCCTGATTGCGCCGAAAAGTTATTAAGGACGCAGCCCTGAATAAAACAACTTCATAATCATCTCTACATATAACCTACCACTGCTTACAAATGCTTTCTACTAGTCCCGGTGATATAGGTACTCCTGAATCCTTGAATCTGCCTCTTTCCTTAGACCAACCTCCAATCATTTTCCTAAGGCGGTAGTCTGAAGAATAATTCTGATACCATGAACTGTAGGGTAGAAAGCTTGCGCTAATAACCTACCCTGTATAGGTCCTGGCCACGTAGGTTCTAAATCAACTAGGTTCCTAAGCTTGTGAAGTCTATACTCACTGCCCAGTACACTTATCATGTTCTCAGTGCCAGGGCCAGTCATATTGTCCCTTCACATCACCACGCCTAATTGCCAAGCCCCCGGGGAAGAGTCTCCGTGAGTTCGTTGGCTCCTGGATCTAACTCCCAGAACTGCTCAATCAGTTGGCGTGATAATGCCTTGGCTAAGCTATTATCTACACCTGGTATGTGTCTAGCCTGGACCAGTGTCGTGACACGGTCTGAATGCACTTGGGGTTATTGATTATACAGACCACCGTCAGATTGTCGCACCATAAACATACCACAGAGTTGGCCCATTTGCTTGCCCAAAGCTGCAATGCGCCAATTATGGGAAAAAAACTCCAAAAATGTCAGGTTTCTGGCGACCCCAGCGTGGTGCCATTCCTCCGGCCACTTGCCAGCATACCATCTGTCTCTAAAATATATCCGAACCCCAAGGAGCCTGCAGCATCCAACTGGACCTGAAACTCTGCTCTAAGCATCCTCTCTCCTCTCCAAAATGAAATGCCATTCAATTCAGTTAGAAACTGCCTCCAAACTTTCAAATCCTCTCTCATGCCTTGAGTAACCCTGGTCCTATGCAAAGGACGATTGAGCCCCTGCGTTGCATTACAAAGCCGACGCAGGAAGGCGCGACCTGGCGCCACAACTCTGCAGGCAAAATTTAGATGTCCCACTGTCTCCTGTAACTCCGGCAGGGTCACTTTTGTCCTTTGTAGCATTGAGGCTACCCTAATCTTAAGGTTAGCTAACTTTTCTTGTGGGAACCTACACGATTGCTGAACCGTGTGTAATTCAATACCTAAAAAACATCAGGGACGAAGATGGCCCTTCCATTTTTTCCTCTGCCAGAGGTAAACCTAGTTCTTCAGCCATTGCTCGAAAAGTATCTAGGATAAATTCACATCTTCCTGTATTCCTTTCACCACAGAAAGGATAATCATAAAGATAATGCGCCGTATTTTTACTTTCAACCTTAGTCCTAAGCTTCTATTCAAGAAAGGAACTAAAACGCTCAAAAGCAGCGCAGGAAACGGAGCAGCCCATGGGCAGTGCTCTATCTATATAGAAAAAACCCTGAAAATAGAGTCCCAACAGGTCAAAATTCTGTTGGTGGACTGGCAAAAATCCGAAATGCAGATTTTATGTTGCATTTTTTCCATACTGCCCCCACACCGCACCTACGAACCATGCCAACCACCTCATCAAAGGAGGTATAGCGGACGGTGCAGAGTTCTTGAGGGATGGCATCGTTAACTGAGCCCCCCTCAGGATAAGACAGATGATGGATCAGCCTAAACTCACCAGGTGCTTTCTTTGGTACGATTCCTATATATGAGACCCGCAATGTCTCCAAAGGAGATGTCGTAAATGATCCCAACACCCTCCCCTTGCGTACCTCCTTGTCTATTTTTTCCTGAACTACACCTTCCATACCTTGTATGGATTGAAGGTTTAAACAGGTTTTGAAATGCCGCTCAAATTGAGGGGGGAAGCTGATGCAACCCCCCGAGCCACGAAAGCTGTGAGGACCTTTCTGCTGCCATATGGCTGGAAAAGATCCGAACAGCGGGACTCCTTCTGTCAGCAATGCCAGCCAGAAAGAGGAAGCGAAGAGGGGGGAACAGCCTTTAAATAGCTTAATGTTCCCCCCTCTTCTACAATTGCTCATGCGAGACTTAAATGAGCTCTCGCGTACCTCCGTGGAAGAAGGCAAAGGTAAGCCACGCAGCCAAAGCCCCGGCTCAGCAGCGGTTTATTCATTCTTTGGGATATTTTCAGAACAGTCACAACCAGAGCTTTGCTGTTGTGATGGTTAATCTTGGGATTAGAATACTGCTGGGATGGGATGGAGGTAGAGAGAGGAAACCTGGGTCTGAGTATACTGTGTTCATAGCCTTCCTGCTTTGTGTTGCCTTCTGCTCAGGAAGTAGTGAGTGGAGATGGTATATGAGGGGATGGGTTAATCGGTTAATGCCTTCCCATTAGCAAATACCATGGTGAGGGTTTGCATCCTTCCAGGAGCAATTTTTGAGCCATGTAAATTTCAGCACAGTACAGTAGGACTCCTATATCAGCGAGATCAGTATCTGAAGCTTCCTTTATCCATGGTATGAAAATATTAACCCCAGTAAAAGAAAAAAATCCAGAAAAACTATTTCCATGTGTCTGTATGATACATCTGGCCCGCCTCCATTGACTGCCCATGTCATTCCGGATCAGGTTCAAGGTTCTGACACTCACAAAGCCCTCCACGGTTTGGGCCCATGTTACTTGTTGGAGTGCCTTTCCTTAATGTCATCTGCCCGACCCAGAAGATCAGCCCAGTCGAGGCACACCCAGGTGGCCATCTCAAGGGAGGCTGATAAATCTTCTACAAAAGGAAGAACTTTCTTCATGGTGGCTCCAACTTTATGGAACCAGCGTCCAGAGGAGCTCCGCCTAGCCCCCTCCCTGTCGACTTTTAGGAAGAAATTAAATACATTGCTTTCCAGGGAAGCTTTCCACACCGACCTCAGCTGACCACCTTCCCCCACTTCCCCCCCCCCTCTTCTCCCTGCCTCTTTTCCTCCATCTGGTCTGGGTTTATATGATTAGTCAGTGCCATCTGTTCTTTTAGGGTTATTGTTGCTGTTTTTTTAATGTCTCTATTTTTTTCTTTGTTTGTTTCTATTATATGTGTTGTAACCTGCCCAGACTAGTGCCGTGACACTAATGGGAGTGGGATACAAATTGGATGGATAAATAAATAAATAAATAAATTACATAAATAAATAAATAAATAAATAATATTACCAGAACTAGCCGCTAGAGGGAGCCAGAGACCATGCTATGAATACTAGACAGTGAAAAATACATAGCATGTTTTCTTTCGCCCTCTCGTGGCCAGTTCCGGTAATGCATGAAAAAAATTTTTTTTCTGGGTTTTTTCCTTTTACCATGCTGTCTCTCTATATAGCATTCATTATTATCTGCGGTTTTCAGTATTCACAGAGGGGGCTTGGAACCAATCCCCAGCAGATATGGGAGTCCTACTATACCCTGAATCAAAGTGCCTGCTGCCCTGCCCTAGTTATGGCTATGAATTTTATCAGCTGTTTTGATACAAGAGAGTTCCTGAATGAAGAAAGTAATCTAAGCAGATTCAAATGTATATACAACACACTTTCTAAGTGAACTGTGACTGTGTGGATGTTTGAAGTGACTCATGTTTGTTCCAAAAGATACTCTTCTGACATCCTTTAACATGTTGCTGTTATTATCGGACAACATGACGGCAATGGGAAGCCTGGAATGTTACCATCATTTCACCCTAAATCTCATGATTTGGGCTGCTGAGTAAGGCTTAGGCCTTTTTTGTACTTCAGACGGACCAGGAAACACAAAGGATTTCTGGGCAGAGGTAGGAAAAATGCATGCCTGAAAACCTGGACCCATTAATGATGCTGGGCTGGACAGACCAAGTGACCAAGTGTATAAAGCAGCTTCATATGTTCCCACCTCATCTGAATACATTCAGATTTGCTGGAAATGGTGGGAAGGGTCAAGCAATCTGCTGGGGAGGATAACATTCCTTCTCTTTCCTCTCGTGTTGAAACTGTGGTTAGTTAGTATGTTAGGACTTTACTCCATACCTTGGAAGGGCACATGAATATTTCAAGCACCAAGCAGGAAGTGGGGAAAAAAAGTCTTTTCCAGATCACTGCACAACCCTATTGTTGCTGTTGCAGCTGCAACCTTCGCCAACAGGCAGGCCACATATGGAAAAAAAAAGAAAATGTCAGTCAGGACAGCTCATAAGGTTTAGGGTTGGACATTTAGAAATGTTGGTGTATTTCTGAGGATAAAAACAGAAGCTTAACATGGTTTCTGGATTTTAAAAAAGCATTTTTAAAACAAATATTTTGGAGGAGAAGCTGGGTTCATTGAATGCAATCTTTAATTGATCCCAGGGAGTTTTCCTCTTCACTAACTTTGGATATCCTTTTTTTTTTTCTAAACCCTGTCCGTGCATACAGGGTTTTCTTTGCCTGCCTAGAATAATAGTTGCACTAACTGATGACTATCATAGTGGTGAGCCAGCAAATGTGTTTGTTGTTTAGTTGTGTTAGATATGGATAAGGATCTTGTTGAGAAAAATGTACCCCAACACATATTCACATTCATGTGCACTTGCAATAAAATTTAGTGGGTCCCCATGATACCTTAAACTAATGCAAAAATTTATGGTCCATTATGGGTTTTTTTAAAAAGTTATTTCACATCTAATGGGTGGACTCTTCCTAACGATCTGTTGATCTAACAGTGTTGGGTCATCATAATCTATTTGAGAAAATGTATTACGTTGTTCCTCGATTGTTATTTTTCTTTTACTACTACATATTTCCGTACTGTTAGTGTAGCATCTCTCTTCCACTCACCACAATATTTACTTTTCTCTAGTCCGAATTTTTAGCCATTTTCAAATTCTGCTGTTTTTCTTATTGACAAATGGAAGCTAAACATAATGAGCAGGCCTTGGACTATGTGCTCAGGTTATTAAGGGGTCACTTAATACAACACTTCTTTCCACATCCATCTCTCAACAGCTGTTAATGCTCATTTTAAATCTGTAAAAACACTTCTTTCTAATCCTTTGACCTGTACAATAATTTCCCTTTGTTCTGAGATGTTAAAGGTGTCTTTGAACTATTCTAAGAGACACCCTTCATATGTTCTGTTCAAGACAGGGCCACTTTCATCATAAAAAATGAACATCATAAAAAAACGCACACGGAAATCAAAGCAAGAAAACAAAGGTGAGAGAGAACTGTGGCCTGCAATAGGATAAAAGTCAGGACAGCTGGAGAGAACTATCAGTCATTATTGCTTTAAATTGCTCTTGATTTGTAGAGGGAGAACAGACCCCAGCACACTAAACTGAATCTCTTCCTAGAGTTATCTTTTGTGTTTATTTCCTCCACTCAGGCTTTCTGAAATTCTCTCACATTGTTTGACGCAGTCAGGAACGAGCCTGTTAAACCCCCCTTCTTGTTGATAAGTGGGCGTTGTTGCTTATGGATACCCTGCTGCGCCGGCCTCCTGGAATCTTGAATTTTCCTGTTGTTCAAGCAATGCTGATTTCAAGGCAGCATTTGTGGTGGCGTACCACGTCGCCTTGAAAACTTGTCAATAGAGGATCTTAAAATAGCCTCAGTATTAGTGACTGCAAATCGCCTCCTATCGCTGTGTATGTTTCTGTAGGACAAATGTAAAAGCAGCTGAAAATCACCCTTTTAAGAAGAAAGGGCGAATGAGAAGGCAGAGCTCAGAACTAGGGCTTGCTGGATAACTAAGTAAACAGAAAGAGAGGCCATCCACATTTCAAGCATAATGCGAATAGGCAGGGAGAAATAAAGAAGAGGCATTCAAATCCATAGCCAATCAGCAGAAATTTAAGTGCATAATTCAAGCTTTTCTACAAGCAAAACAAGTACATAAAAGCTGGGCGGGGGGAGGAAATCAGAGGCGCTTCTGTACAGAAAAATACTTCAAGAAAGTAATGTTATGGTCTGACCATTAAATTGAATTAAAGCATATTCAATTTAAAAGGCACCCTTTTAGGACTGAATGACATATTTCTACTCATTTGTCCTAACGGAACAGCTGTGTTGCATGAATTTCATGCTGCTTTTATTTGGAATGCTCTCTTAAGACAGATCTTTAAAACAAAATTACCTGGTTGGCTGGACAAAGAAACAAAGCTCTCCAAATGCTTTTCCTAGAAAGGCATCACACACAGGAAAGAGAGGAAGTAAGATGTTGGCTTAGGCACTTGAGAGGTGGGAAAAGTAATGTGCTCTTATAGAGACCGCTGTCTGGATAGCTCTGTGAGTTAGGTGTCTCTGGTTAGTTCAGTTCCCCACTGTGCATCCCAGAAGAGTCAGCCTGTGTGGCCTTGGTAAGCTACACAGGATGAGTCCCAGGATGCCTCAAGAACAGGGGAATGGTAAACCACTTCTGAGTATTCTCTACATAGAAAACCCTGAAAAGGGTCACTATAAGTCAGTATTGACATGACAGCCTCTTCTTCTTCTTCTTTAAAAATACCAGACACTTTCAATCAGAATTATAAAACCATTGGCTGGTATTATATAACAGATTCAAGTTTTAACCAAATATCTATCTGTTAAATATTGATATAGTATATATGTTGTTCCTTATATTGCCATTTTTTGTAGGCCTGATCATGTTATTTCTGAAATCTGCAACTGCTTATAATACTGTGTGAAATTTCTTGATATTGTTCCCAAAGCCCCATTGATTTAAATGGGCTTACTCTAACTGTGACTTACTATATCAAAGTTATAGATAGATTAGGCATTTACAGAGGAATTGACTCACCCCATTGACTCAATACACCTACTTTAGTGCAATTTACCACTCTAAGCAAGAGGATTTTGGTCAGAGTGTTTGTTTCCAGGAAGACTACAGGTTAGACCAGTGGTTAATCTTGTGACCCAGATGTTCTTGGACTGCAACTCCCAGAAGACCTTGCCAGCACAGCTAGTGGTGAAGGCTTCTGGAAGTTGCAGTCCAAGAACATCTGAGGACCCAAGGTTGGGAACCACTGGGGTAGACTAAGGAGCTGCTATTCCTCCTGAGGTTAAGCAACAGCACAATGGATGTTTCGTATCCCATTTGTCATTAGTTGTCTAAAAAGATGTCAAACAACAGGAACTGGGGGAAACAATAGACATAGATTGAGCTAAAAGTGCCAAAGGAGAAAGTTGAATGACAGCAGAACCCGCCAATAAAGTCCAATATCTCCCTGCACACACGAGCTGGCAAGCCACTATAGGTTGCCTTGTAGCTACTCTGCCAGCATTTCAGAGTTCTAGGGTGTAGACAAAGACTTGTTTCACTGTTTACATGGTCTCCTTACATTCTAGAATAATCTTCTTTTCCTTTGTTCTCTCACTCGGCTTAGTTTATTAAACTTTACTGAAATATCGTTACATATTAGCATTGAGTATCTGTATGATTATGGAAAGACAATTGGTGTATGGGTTTTGAGTGCATAAGTTATATAACTGGGATGCTGGTCATAGGCTCTTGTGTGTCAGATCGGAGGTTCTAATACTTCGCATCTCTTGCTCAAATCCTAGCCCCCTTATAGTAGAGTAGATCTGACACGTTTGTAGAAGTCTGGGATGAATCCTACCCACACAGAAGAGCCCTATTTGTGTGGAACACAGAATTGTACAACACTTGAAGGATTTCTGCTGTGTAGCAGTTTATTATTTGATGTATGTTTCCTCCCATTTCCATGATTTTATTATTTTAAATACAGGTCTAGGAAAACACAGACAACACTCACAGCATGAGTCAAAATGTCTCTTAAAGAAAGCAGTATAGGTCAGTCCCAATCTGTATGTCCTATCTTTATTTGTAGAGTGGTTTTGGGGCTTCTGCACACCCCACTGTTATTGTAGGGAGCATTACATGAATTATTACAGTACAGTCCTATACATATACAGTACAATCCTGTATCACTGTTACATAATCAGAAATGTGTTCCAGTCTAGAGCAAGCTGGCCTGTAGTTATGAATGCTGGAGACGGTCTTCCTGAAGCAGCAGGGCATCTGTGGGTGCAAGGGAACAGAGAATACCCCCTTGGTGAAAAGTGAGAAAGGGACAACTGCACACACGACAAGGTGTTTGTTGTACATATGGTAAAAATATACAGGATTTTAACCATTGTGCTCTATGGAACAGATAAATGTATTTATTTATTTACAGTAGGACCCCCGTATCCACAAGGGATTAGTTCCAAGCTCCCCTGGAAATGCTGAAAATTGCAAAACACTATTTTAATAGTGAAAACTATAAATAGCATGGTCTCTGGCTCCATCTAGTGGCCAGTTCTGACAATGACATTGTGGAAATCTATCTAGCGCAGCGTTCCCCAACCTTTTCCTTAGTGCGGCCTGGTGGAGCCTCTGAGGAAGGTGGGGCGGCCCCCCGTGCTTGCCATAGGCGCGCGCGCGTGTCCCCCACCACGAGCGCCTGCCCACCCCTTGGCCACCTCCCGGCTCTAGGCCACCACCAACCCCGTTGCCGCCGCCGCCGCCGCCGGGAGGCCAGGAGCAGAAGCACCCAGAGGGCACTTCAGCTGCTGGCCTCCCGGCTCTTGCCCACCCCCCCCACCCCCGTTGCTGCAGCCGGCGCCGCCGGGAGGAGAGCAGCCGGAGCACCCAGCTCTTGCCCTGCCTCCCGGCTCTTAACCCCCACCCCACCCCCGTCGCCGCCGGCGCCGCCGGGAGGAGAGCAGCCGGAGCACCCGGCTCTTCCCTTCCTCCCGGCTCTTGCTCACCCGCCCCCACCGCCACCGCCGCCGGGAGGCCAGGAGCCGAAGCACCCAGAGGGTGCTTCAGCTGCTGGCCTCCCGGCTCTTGCCCACCCCCCCCACCCCCATCGCTGCCGGGAGGAGAGCAGCCGGAGCACCCGGCTCTTGCCCTGCCTCCCGCCTTTTTTTAAAAAAATTTATTATTATTTTTTGGTCTGTCTTCGCGGCCCGGTCGGGCTCAAGCCACGGACTTGCAATGGGCCGCGGACCGGGGGTTGACAACCTCTGATCTAGCGAACACTGTACATAGCATGGTCTCTGGATCCTTCTAGTGGCCAATTCTAGTACCTTCATTGTTATAGATAGATAGATAGATAGATAGATAGATAGATAGATAGATAGATAGATAGATAGATAGATAGATAGATAGATAGATAGATAGATAGATAGATAGATAGATAGGGTATTTTCTTTTAATATTTTTAATATTTTCAGATTGTGGATAAGTGAATCAGTGGATACTGATCCCTTGGATAAGGGGGTCCTACTGTATTTAGAATGTATTTTACCCACCTTTCACTTAAAAAGGACCCAAGGCAGATTACAACAATTAAAAGACAATATTAAAGATAACAATATTGGGTATACAAATACAAAAAAGGATCAGATGCTTTCTATAAAAGCATCTGATCCTTTCTATAAAAAGGATGCTTTCTATCATCCTAGAAAGCATAAGCAACAACAAAACACATTCAAAGCAGTAAGGTACAACAATCCATTTAATAATCCCACTCAGGCAGCCACTCACTCAGGAAAAGTTTGCCTGAAGAGAAAGGTCATTGCCTGCTTCCGGAAGGATATAAAGGATAGGGCCAGTCTAGCCTCCTGTAAAAGGGAGTTCCACAGTCTGGGAGAAGTGACTGAGAAGGCTCTCTCCTGTGTCCCCATGTGAAGGTTCGAATTGTGCTTTAGCCTCACTACCAAATAAACCAGGAGTCGGTTTCATCTCAAAATTCAAACTGGGATTTATTATATCTTTTAACTGGAAATCATTGATTAATGGTTCAGATCTTAACTTCTCCTGTGACATCAACGGACGCCTCAGGGGTATCCACGATTCTTGTTCAAACGGGTTTAAAGACTTGGTTTCCCAAGGTCCAGGCAGGAATGGATCAGGAGTCAACGGACGTTGGTCCTCGTCTTGGTCTCCTAACAACGGTAGGGTCTCCTCCCCTCCCTCTCGGATCCAAAACGACTCCTTCTCTCATCCCAAGGAACCCCACGGTCCTGGTGGCACAATCTCCTCCTCGCTTCCTCCGCTCGCCATTGTCGTCTTTCCTCTGCCTCTCTGGCCACCAGTTCCTTCTCTTCCTTTAGCCTCCTTCTCCACTCCCTGGCCTCGGACTCTCCCCAGTATGAGGGTCATTGCGGTAAACCCCTCCTCCTTCTATAATCCGCCTCCTCTCGAGGTACCTTTACTTTTTCCCATTGTCCCATCCAAGGGTCCTCTACCCAGATCAGCTCCCAGCCGCCCGGTATGTTGTCTCTCTCCCTCTTTATATCTCCCATTCCCGCCTCAATCACGGACCTCCCCCTTTCTTCCCTTCCCGCCAATTCTCCTTCGGTCTGAGTGGCTACTGCCAAACCCCGTAGGTTTTCTTCTAGTTCCCGGGTATCTATTCCCTGGTGTACCCTCTCTTGTGGAGTTGGCGGCGGAGTGGTCTGCACTTCTCTGGAAACCTTAGAGATGGACGGCACTCCGATGAGAGCCTCTATACTCTCATCACGCCTCTCACATACCCCCCCCCATCCAAGAGGGCCGTCCTCTCTTCCTCGCTTCTGGCCCACGGTCCCTGCCGAGAAAAATGATCAACATTAGCATGCTCGGTTCCCTTCCTATACTGGACCGTGAAAGCAAAGGGTTGCAATGCCAAATACCACCGGGTGAGCCGAGGGTTGGTCTCCTTCATTCTACACAGCCACTGCAAAGGGGCATGATCAGTTACTAAGGTGAACGGGGCGCCTTGAAGATAATATCTTAGGGCGTGAGTAGCCCATTTGATCGCCAGAGCCTCTTTTTCGATCACTGCATATTTTTGTTCCCTTGGCGTGAGTTTTCGACTAAGATATAATACCGGGTATTCCACCCCCTCTCTTACCTGGGACAATACTGCCCCAAGGCCTTTCTCTGAAGCGTCAGTGAACAGAGAAAAGGGATAATCAAAATCCGGAGCGAATCGAATGGGCAACTCACATATAATAGTTTTCAGGGTTTCAAAAGCTTCTTCTTGTTTTTCTCCCCAAGTCACCCATCTGCTAGCTCTTTTACGGGTCAAATCTGTTAACAGGGCAGCAATACTTGAAAATCTCGGTATAAACTGTCTATAGTAGCCCACCAATCCTAAGAACTGTTGGACTTCCTTCTTTGTTTTTGGGCGGTACCATTGAGATATCTTTGTCACTTTTTCTTGCTGAGGTTGTATTTCTCCCTGCCCTACCTTAAAACCCAGATAGTCTACTTTAGGTAGAGCTATTTTGCATTTTTTGGGATTTACAGTCAAACCTGCTTTCTTTAACTCAGTTAGCACCCGCCGCAGATGGCTTAAATGTTGTTCCCAAGTGCGGCTGTATATTATTATGTCATCAATATAGGCGGCCGCACAGTCCTGAACTGGCACTAATACTTTGTCCATCAGTCGTTGAAAAGTTGCTGCGGCCCCATGCAACCCAAAAGGCATTTTTACAAATTGATACAGACCCTTTGGGGTACAGAAGGCAGTTTTTTCTCGATCTTGGGGTCTTACCAGAATCTGCCAGTAGCCCTTAGTAAGATCGATGGAACTCAGGTAAGTAGCGCTCCCTAAGTGGTCTAACAAATCACCCACCTTGGGCATGGGGTACGCATCGAACTTAGACACGGCATTGACTTTCCTAAAATCTATGCAGAAGCGCAAGGACCCATCTGGCTTGGGTACCATCACTGGGAAGCTTCGCCAGGGTCCTTTGGCGGGTTCAATCACCCCCAATCGTAGCATCTCTTCCACCTCAGCTTCGATGACCCCTGCTAGTTGTCTGGGCCAGGTCCTCCCTGATGAGCGTACTATCACTCCTGGTTGGGTGTCAATAACATGTTCCACCAAACGGGTGCACCCTGGAGTCTTAGAAAAAACTTCTGGGAATTCCTTTTCTATCTGTAGGATTTGTCCCCTTTGATTTTGATCTACCTGCTCATCTATTACTAACGTACTATCTCGGGTTACTTCAGTACTCTCTGGCCCTAACTCTTCCTCTACTTCTGATCCATATAGACATTCTCTGTCTATCCACCTTTTCAATAAGTTTACATGCAGCACCTGTTTTTTCCTTTTTCTATCAGGGGTCTCTATCTCATAGTCTACTTCACTAACCTTTCTTATTACCTTATAGGGTCCGTGCCACTTGGCAAAGAGTTTGGATGACGCTGTAGGTAACAATACTAACACCTTTTGATCTGCCTCAAATTCTCTGGGTTTCACCCTTTTATCGTATCCTGTTTTTTGCCTAACCTGTGCTTGGCCCAGGTTGTCTTTAGCCAACTCCCAGGCCACCATTAAACTGTTTCTCATATCTACTATTTGTTGTAATGCATTCTGGAAGTGGTCTTCCCCCTCTTCCCACTTCTCCCTTATCAAGTCTAGCATCCCTCTTGGGTGTCTCCCATATAGTAATTCGAAGGGTGAAAAACCTGTGGAAGATTGGGGGGCTTCTCTCACAGCAAACATTAGGGGCGCGAAGAAGGTGTTCCACAGTTTGGGTTTTTCTAGTACTAATTTTCTAAGCATTCCCTTTAGCGTTCGGTTGAACCATTCTACCAGGCCATTGGCTTGAGGGTGATAGACAGAGGTCTTCATGGGCTTCACCCCTAACAATTCCCACATTTGCTTGAAGGTCAAGCTCATAAAATTAGAGCCTTGATCCGTCAAGACCTCCCGGGGAAATCCTACTCGTAAGAATACCCCTAACAGCTCCCTAGCCAAAATCTTGGCCGATGTGGTTCTCAGGGGAATAGCTTCCGGGTACCGGGTAGCATAATCAATGATGACCAAGATGTATTGGTGTCCACCCGCTGATTTGGTTAGCGGGCCTACGATGTCCATGGCAATCCTATCAAAAGGTCTATCCACTAAGGGCATGGGTATCAGCTCCCCTCCCGGTCCCGCCTTGGGTTGGGTCAACTGGCATTCAGGGCAAGATTGGCAGTATTCTTCCACCGTTTTGGCCATTTTTGGCCAGAAGAATCTTTGACGAATTCTGGCCAACGTCTTTTGTGTGGCTAAATGTCCTGCTAGAGGCACGTCGTGTGCTAGATGCATGATCCAACCTCGAAGCCGGTTGGGTACCACCAATTGCGTCTCTTCACCAAATTTGGTCTTGACCACCCCGTACATCAGACCCTGTCTGATCTCAAAGTTCGATTCTCCGTCCCTGGTGGTTCCCTCGGGAACCGCTTGTAATCTGCAGTCCTCTAAGCTCATGTCGTCTTGTTGCCAGTTCCTTAACTGGTCCCTGGATAGGTTCACCATCTCGGATTCCCAAGTGTCCTCCTCTAACTCGCCATTACACGCTTCGGCCACTGTATACGTTAATTCCTCTACGCCTGGCCAATCTCTACCTAGTAGCATGTCCCTTCCTAGGCCCGGTACTATTCCTATGTCCAGTTCTCTCTTTTGGTTTCCTATCTCAATTTCGGCCCTCGCTGTTTCGTATTCCTTAGCATCTCCATGCACGCACTTAATAAGCATGGGTTCTGGTAATCGTTCCCCTTGTAGCACTTTCACCAGGGTCTTGCTGCACCCTGTGTCGATAAGGGTCCTCTTCCATTGTCCATTTACCCTAGCTTTTACCGCCCACCCCGGGTGGTCTTCATCACCCACCTTGGCTGTTAGGGCATAGATGTCTGTCCACGCACACTCCTCTGCTGGGCAGAACTTTTTTATGTGGCCGAATTGCCCGCATCCGAAGCATGCCACCATCCGGTCTTTATTGTTGTTCCACGTCGCGGGTTGTTTATTCGCTGCAGGGTCCGCCGTTATCAGGGGTCTTGGCACTCTCGTTCCCGCTGGGTTCACGAAATCTACGCGGTCTGGTCGGGCCTTCTTGAAACTTTGAGACATCGGGCCTCGCACCGTCGCGTGTACTGTTGTCTCCGCCATCTTTTCTCTACTCCTCGGTCTTTCTAACTGCGTCACCGGTTTATATTGCCACGGGTCTTCCGCCTCGAGGAAGTCTTCCAGCAAGGTTACAGCGCCCTCTAGGTCGGCGGGTTTGTTCTTCACCACCCAGTTTCGTGGTCCCGTCCCTAACGTAGATATCAGTTGCTCCATTAGAATTAACTCTAATACTTGTTCTCCTGATTTCCCTTTGGGTTGTATCCATCTAGTGGCATTAACTCTCATCTTTTGCGCTAGTGTTCTCGGGTGTAACCCGGGTTTCAATTTTAGTTCTCTGAATCGCCGACGGTATGCTTCTTCATTTAAATTCAAAGTGTTGAGAATGGCCGTTTTCACCGTTTTGTAATCGCTTGCGACCGACGGGTCGAGTGTGTCCACTATTTCTTGCGGCAGTCCCGTCAGATATGGCGTGAGGATCAGGGCCCACTGGTCCTGCGGCCACTGTGCCGACGTCGCCACCCGTTCGAACGTATTGAGGAATGCAGCCGGGTCATCCTGTGGTCCCATCTTTTGCAATTTGATAGGCGGTCGTGTCGCTATCGGTAGTGCGGGACTTTGGTGGTCTGATTTGCCATCTGGTCGTATGTGTGTGTTCTTTAGCTGTTCTATTATTAATCGTTGTTGCTCGGCTAGCTGCTTAATGAGGGTTTCTTGGCCTTCCGTTATTTTTTTGATCCACTCCTCTGTCTCTCCGTCTGGGGTATGAGGCTCTCTACGTTGGGCGCCAATATGTGAAGGTTCAAATTGTGCTTTAGCCTCACTACCAAATAAACCAGGAGTCGGTTTCATCTCAAAATTCAAACTGGGATTTATTATATCTTTTAACTGGAAATCATTGATTAACGGTTCAGATCTTAACTTCTCCTGTGACATCAACGGACGCCTCAGGGGTATCCACGATTCTTGTTCAAACGGGTTTAAAGACTTGGTTTCCCAAGGTCCAGGCAGGAATGGATCAGGAGTCAACGGACGTTGGTCCTCGTCTTGGTCTCCTAACAACGGTAGGGTCTCCTCCCCTCCCTCTCGGATCCAAAACGACTCCTTCTCTCATCCCAAGGAACCCCACGGTCCTGGTGGCACAATCTCCTCCTCGCTTCCTCCGCTCGCCATTGTCGTCTTTCCTCTGCCTCTCTGGCCACCAGTTCCTTCTCTTCCTTTAGCCTCCCTCTCCACTCCCTGGCCTCGGACTCTCCCCAGTATGAGGGTCGTTGCGGTAAACCCCTGCTCCTTCTATAATCCGCCTCCTCTCGAGGTACCTTTACTTTTTCCCATTGTCCCGTCCAAGGGTCCTCTACCCAGATCAGCTCCCAGCCGCCCGGTATGTTGTCTCTCTCCCTCTTTATATCTCCCATTCCCGCCTCAATCACGGACCTCCCCCTTTCTTCCCTTCCCGCCAATTCTCCTTCGGTCTGAGTGGCTACTGCCAAACCCCGTAGGTTTTCTTCTAGTTCCCGGGTATCTATTCCCTGGTGTACCCTCTCTTGTGGAGTTGGCGGCGGAGTGGTCTGCACTTCTCTGGAAACCTTAGAGATGGACGGCACTCCGATGAGAGCCTCTATACTCTCATCACGCCTCTCACACCCCATCAAATGCACCTGTGAAGATGGCGGGACCATCTTAACACTCAAACAGGCTCAGAAAGGGAGATGAGGACCTTGAGACAGCTTTAGGCCCAAACTATATAGGGCTTGATAGGTTAGAACCATCACTTTGAATTCTGCCCGGAAACAGGTTGTCAGCCAGTGGAGCTGTAGTAATGGTGTGTGCGTTTGTGTATGATCCCTGTGTCCAGCTCCAGTTAGCATCTTAAATATCTTAGCCACATGTTTCATTTTATACTTATCTACTCAGAAATAAGTTCCATTGTGACTTACTTCCAGGTAAGTGCATATATGATTGCAGGCTTAGAAATGGGGCAGAAAATATGTTTACCGAATATTTAAATATGTATTTAAATATCATAATTCATATGCATTACAAAAATAACAGATCAGTACAGAAAGAGTTGAATATGTATTAAAATGACAGATGCCTGAAATAGATCTAATCGTAGAAGTTAATTTAGGAAGAAATATCCACAACAGAACTCTGGGGGGAAAAGGATTAAACTCTATTGCATATGATTTGAAATTAGTAATAGAATACTACTCCACCCAAAGTTTTAAAACTCTTTGGAATGATTATACTGTGGAATGACAGAAAATCTTAAAGTGAAGCCCACTCGAGGGACGAGCGATTTTGAGTTGCTTTTTCACATGATGGATGTGAGTGATTTTGTGAGAAAGAGCCACTGTCTCTTTTTTTGTATTACATTTTGGCAACCCTGGGAGAAGCCAGTAGCTAATGGCATCAGTTTTGACACATATATCCTTTAAAATCTTTAAGTTGGGCATTGCTACTCCGATATGCTATACACCTGGTTAAGATTCCCCGTTCTGTTCAAATTGTGTGGCTTTAATTAGCCCTGCATATCAGGCTGAGAATATGATCAGAACCACACAATCAATCACCCATCTGTGCTCAGTTTTGAGAGCACACAGAAAAAATGGGCCCAGCTCTATTGTCTACAAAAACTAATATTTCAGAAAAGAGAAAGGGCTGATCTTTGAGTGCAAAGGAAAAGAGTTTGTGAGGTTAAAAAAAAAAGCTGACAGTCAGCAGGGCCATGTGAAGGTGAGTGCATAAATCAAATAACTACAGTATACCATCTGTTATACAAAAGGAGCGAAAAACAGAACAACTTAACGGGAATTATGTGGTTGGTATTTTCTAAAAATATCTTTCTTCACAGTGTGCAAAAATACATCTTGAGAGCTTTTCGAGGAAACCCTGGCACTAGGCTAATTAGTGAGTCTGGGGTTCTGAATGCATCTGTATTAAGACAAGCGATCTTCGTGCAGAAGTTATTAATCATGAAATTCGAATGCCAGCAAGAAAAATTCCATGACCAACTGTTCTTCATTTTCAAAATTAATCCCACAACTCGCTTCAAAATATGACACAATTCAAGGGTGCCTACACCCAATACATAGAAAGAAACAAAATGATGGATCTATGCATTGAGCAGAAAGAGGTGGCAATGAAGGACAAACATTTCTGTGTTGCTTTCAGTAGTTCCTGCCTCTTTCTTCCCAAGTACACTTCTATTTTCTCTCATTTCTATATCAGCGTGCAACTACATTGCACCATACTCCTCCAATTGCACTGGGTTAGCACAACACAAAATCGATTAAAAATTTCCCAACTACACAATGTCATCGTAAGCACAGGGAAAACTCACACTGTTCTTCGAGAAATCATTTCTTTTTGAACACCCAAAAATTTTGGGTCTCATTTTTAGACCCATTTTTGGTTGTGAACGGCTGTGTCATTGTATTTTGTGTGCAGGGGCATTCCCTGTGCTGATATCTTGGTGGTGTATGATGCTATCCCATCAGGAAATCATTGTCTTAATACATTCCCTTTTCCTATATTGTTTCCCAAGGATATGCATTTTTAGGAAACAATGGCTGAAATCCTATTGTGTAAAGTTACTACTGCGAACATTCACAGGGAGTTAACACCAGGCAGTCCACATTTACACTTGATTGTGCAATTGATTGTGCAACTGCTTGCACAAACTGCACATGCAGAACTCCTTCCTGAATATAATTTCCACCTATGAATTTCATACCTTCTTGTTTCTGCATTCATCTAGATTTTTTTTTTACAAAAAGCATTTGCGTGGAGAGTTGCACAGAACATCTATGAACATAATCAATCTGTCTTTGCACTCATGCAAGCAATATACATGAGCAGAAGCAAGTGGGGCAATCCTATTCTTTCCTGCAGCCACCCATTTACCCTAAAAACCGACTCCGGAAAGCTGGGAAACTCTCCACTGCATGTTTGAAGCAGGAGTGTGTGAATCCATCAGTTTTGATTCAGTCCAAATGATTTGTCTTCCAAATCACAATTGATCTGCTTCAAGCTGACTTGTAGCCTTTCCAATTCTATTTTCATCCAAATATTTTTAAGTCTATGTATTTGTTGTTTGTTGTAGGTTTTTCGGGCTGTCTGGCCGTGTTCTTGAGGTTTTTCTTTCTAACGTTTCGCCAGTCTCTGGCGAAACGTTAGGCTGGCATCTTCAGAGGACAGGAGTTAGAACTCTGTCTGTGTTCTGGTGTAGTGTGTGGGATAGTTGAGTATTTGTAGCTGTGGGATCAGCTTTTTGTCCTTTTCAGGAGATTGGGTGATTATGGTGATCAGGGTGTTTTTTGTTATGGGTGTATTGTTGTGATAAGGAGGGAGATTGTCTGTCATCGTGATTGATGGGTGTCGTTAGCTAGTCTTTTGTGTGCAGTGATCACTGGTCCTTGTGGCTGGGTAGAGTTCGTTGACGTTTTGCAGGCTGTATTTTTCAGTGCTGGGAGCCAGGCTTTGTTGAGTTTTAGACTTTCTTCTTCTTTGTTGAAGCTCTGCTGGTGTTTGTGGATTTCAATAGCTTCCCTGTGTAGTCTAGCATAATGATTGCTGGTGTTGTCCAGTACTTCTGTTTTTTGAAATAGGATTTCATGTCCAGCTTGTTTCAGGGCATGTTCAGCTACTGCCGATTTTTCCGGTTGTTTTAGTCTGCAGTGTCTTTCATGTTCTTTGATTCTGGTGTGGATGCTGCATTTTGTGGTCCCAATATATACTTGGCCACAACTGCAAGGTATCCGGTATACTCCTGCAGTGGTGAGGGGGTTCCTTTTGTCCTTTGGGCCTGAATACTGTTTGTAGGTTGTGTTTTTTCAAAAGTTTCCCCATGCAGTACGTGATCCGTTTGATGTATGGCAGAAATACTTTATTTGTGGGTGGCTGTTTTTCTTCTTCATTTCGGTGTTGTTTTCTCAGTTTGATGCTCTTGTGATTTTTGACCACCAGTGTGCAGTTCTTGACCACTGACCTTCCTTCCATCCCACCTTCCTTCCTCCTACTCCCCCTCAAGACCTCCTCAACTTCTGCACTTCCACGAATCTGTCCTGCATTAGCTGTATGCTGTTGGCCAGCTTTCAGTCACCCCCGGATCTTCTGAAATGAAAGTTGGTGCTCTGAATATTTAATTACCAAAGTGCCAAAGTAAAATTCAGCACTTTGGAGAACCCTGAGTCAATCTGGCTTCCTTACTTTGCTTTGAATCAGTTCAGAAATGGACAAATAGTGCTGCTTCTCTTCATTTTCCAAATACAGTGGTGCCTCGACTTACAAACTTAATTGGTTCCAGAAGATGGGCATAAGTCGAAATGGTCGTTAAGTCGAAGCACCATTTCCGATTGAAATGCATTGAAATGCAATTAATCCGTTCCGGCTGAAGAAAAAAATCAGCAAAAAAAGAAAAGAAAAAGAAAATCACTGCAAGACTCATTGGAAACGCGATTAATCCCTTCCGGCCGAAGGGGGGGGGGAGAAAAGCAATCAAGCGTGCAAGACCCATTGGAAATGCACAGAAAACAAACGGAGCGGATCGGAAATGCACAGAGAACAAAGGGACCAGGTCGGAAATCCACAGAGAACAAACGGAGCAGTTCGGAAATGCACAGAAAACAAAGGGGCCAGGTTGGAAATGCACAGAAAACAAACGGAGCAGATCGGAAATGCACAGAGAACAAAGGGAGCAGTTCAGAAATGCACAGAAAACAAAAGGAACAGTTCGGAAATGCACAGAGAACAAAGGAAAAAGCAAGGGAAGCATGCAAGACCCATTGGAAATGGGGAAAAAAACCCCAAAAAGCTACCAAACCCCCCAAGACCCATTGGAAATGGGGGAAAAAACCAAAAAAACAAACAAACCCCCCAAGACCCATCACAGCACAGAAACGTAACCGCCCCCCAGCTCAAAACCATGCTGCAAAAACACCCAGAACAGTTTTTAAAAAGCAGAAAACAGCACCTTACCTTACCAGGCAGCCTTCTCCAATCACACACTCTCTAACTGCTGGGGCGAAAGAACTACAAAGATGCAGCCTCGTCGCCACCTACACTTAGAAATTTGAATTTCCCGCCTTTTTTCCCTGCCTTTTTCTGTTCGTAACTGGAAGCTCCGGCCACAAGTCGAAGCAAAATTTTGCGGCTGGAGCTGGTCGTAACTTGAAATGGTTGTAAGTAGGGACGTTCGTAAGTCGAGGCACCACTGTATATTCTGAATTGGAAATGTAATACAGAAGGCTTCAGAAGGGAGAGTATTGGGAAGGAAATTTCAGTGTTACTGCAAATAAAACACTGTATTCAACTTTATTCATAGCAACCAGTTAGTCAGATTTTGAGTTGTACCACTAAAATCAATTAGTTATGACTAATATGCATCCTGTGATTTTCAGTATGTCTGCTGTAGGCATGACAAAGTCTGGATCTAGCTCGCAGTTTAATGCATATTTCACCCATTTTCTCTCAAATGACAAGTTTCTAAAAGTATGTTAGCTCAAAATATACATTTGGAAATGCATTTGAGTGGCAAACTGCATCACAATAGTCAGAGAAGTGTGACACTTCATGGACAGTTTTCTTCTGTTCATTTTCAGAACAGTATGCCACTAGGAACTTAGGAAGATAAGCATTTCCTTTTTTAGATAATCTCAGAAATATATATATATAAAGTCTCTTTGCCTCTTTATCTGAAACCTGGCTCCCTTGTTTTCCCCTGTAAAAACAACTATGCCTTCAAATTTCATTCATGTCTGTGTCCATGTACGTATTTTGCTACTTCAAAAAAGATGAAGAAAAATAGTTCTCTCTCTCTCTCTCTCTAACAATTTGTTTCTTTTTGTATTTTTTAAAGTTGTGAAATTGTGGCTGTCAATATTGGCATCAAATTTAGATGACAGCATGGGAAGATTTATACAGGGATTCAATGTGAATGCTTGAAAAAATGTGTCTGTCTGTATTCACAGAAACATTCACACACTCCCTCTGTCACGCACAATTTTATATCAGTGTTTAGTTTAGTTTCTGTCTTGTGTGCATGTGTTTTTTTCATGATTTAATGCAGAGTAACTGTCAAAGAAATGATTGTTTCTCTTAAATCAGCAGTTGTAGGCATCTATTTCCCATGCCAGTCAAATAATAATAAATTGGAAGCGTCCTTCAAACTAATGGCTTATTCTATGCAAATATTACATCACAAATACTAATCTCCATCAATGGTGGCCGATCAGGTGTACGTTCTTGGGAGGCAGGCAGTACATTTGCTCAAATGATCACTTTCACTGTGGTTTTACTAAAGGAACAATGGGAAATACACCCACCCTGCCCTTACGTGGTAATGTTCAAATGCTCACAGAGGTAATTCTCAGTAGTAGTTCTGTATTTTCAGAGCATTATTTCATGCTGTAAGATACTGAACTATGTAAGCATTTCTTAGCTGCCTGTGGTTGAAAACAGCATGATTAGTTCAGAAATAAAATAAAAATGGTAACTGGAATATAATTTTGGAAGTGATACACTTACCAGAAGGTTTATGGTAGTACAAATGCAGACTTTTATTTATTTAGTTCTTGTTTTTAGAAAAAAAAAATACTGCAAATGTATCCTTAGATCCAATGAATAAAATTCTACCCACAGTTCTACTAAAAATCTAACATATATTGTTTGTTTGTTTGTCAACTAAGGCAATGTTTAAAATGTATGCCTGAAATCATATTGGTGTCAACTTTGAGCCTAGGCTTCAGAAAATCAAACTAGTTGAGGACAATTTTTTTCAGGCGTGCGCAATATGGCAGAATTGTTGGTCCACTGCCATATTGGCAAGAAATGAGAATTGAGCCCACCCAGAATTTGAATATGATATGCTACAAGTAGATATGTTACTTGTAACATGTTACTTCTGAGGGGAATGTTTCTTGTAATATGTTTTTTTCCCCACCTTCCATTTACAAATAGCATAATGACTAGTGAGATTGCAGTACTGGAATGCACCAGGGCAAACAGGCTCAAACTGAACCCAGACAAGACGGAGATTCTGTTCCTGGGTGGGGGGCTTTGAAAGGTTGGGAGGTTATCCCTAGACTGGATGCCATTGTCCTTCTGTTTAGGGATCAAGTTCATAATCTGGGCATTCTTCTGGACCCAGCTCTTTCTTGGGATTCCCAGATCACAGCTGTGTCCGGAACGGCCTTTAACCAGTTTACACTTATTGCCCAACTCTGCCCATACCTAGATGAGAGTTCCCTCAGGACATTATTGCAGGCACTGGTGATCTCCAGGATTGACTACTGCAATGCTGTATTCAGACTGACCTGGAGACTACAGCGGATCCAGAATGCAGTGGCCAGGCTGGTGGTTCATGCAAGCAAATTTGATTGCATCACTCCAGTCTAGGCCAGTCTCCACTGGTTATCCATTGTATCCCAGATCAGGTTCAGGGGCTTGACACTCATGTATAAAGCCCTTCACAGTTTGGGATCACGATACTGTTGGAAAGTCCTTCTCCAATGTCATCTGCCCAACCCACCAGATCTTCTCAGGCCAGGCTCCTCTGGGTAGCCACCCTGAGAGAGGCCCAAAGGGCATCTACCAAAGGTAGGGCCTTCTCTGTGGTGGCTTTGAGGCTATGGAATCAACTCCCAGAGGAGCTACACCTGGCCCCTTCCCTGTGTTCATTTAGGAGACAGTTGAAAACACTACTTTTTAGGGAGGCTTTTTAAACTGACCCCGGATGAGTGTCCTGCTGCCAGTTCTACTTTATTGTGAAAACTTGTTTGGTGCCACTGGTTTTTATATTTATGTTATGCTGCTGTTATTTGCACTATATTTTAGTGTCTATTTTTGGTTGAATTTTGGTTTTAATTGCTTGTTAACTGCCCAGAATAATGCTTCAACACTAATGGGGTGGTATATAAATTAAATAAATAAATAAATAAATAATTAAAAAAAATTGCTGGGCTTCCCTGAACCCCCTTTAATCAAGAGAGAATGGCATACTCAGCTCCCAGCACTGGGTGTGTCATGCTTCAGTCTGTTACCCCTCCTTCTGCCTCTTTCATTCTTCCAACGGCTATACCAAGATTGTGCTCAGTCACTCAACTGTGCTGTGCCCCCTGCTATTGGCACAGTTCCCACCCACCACAGGCTATCTGCTGCTCCAATCTGCCCGCCAGCATTGCCTAGGGTATTTTTCCCACTCCCCAGTGCGATCTGTCCTCTGCTTCCCCAAAGCTGCTGGTATTTCTTGCTGGCATTCCCACTGTCCAGGGTTCAGTCACTACTCCCATTGAAGTAATTTCCTAATACTTAGGCACTGTTGGACGTTGGTGTGCCACAAAATCCTTTTAAAATATTTTGCCTGTTTGTGTTCTTTCAAAAGAGAAAATAATGGCTATATAGTATTCATATGGACTGTAACACAGTTCTGGATATCCAGAAATTCCACATTTTTAAAATTCCAAATCAAGAGAGCTGTAATTTCAAATTCTGAATCTGAATTCTGGATCGCTAGTGTACATCCCTAATTATCTGGTGAAATTTTCAGCCATTTTTCTGCTTTTAAATATATTATAATGGGAGAAAACATAAAAAAATGTAACACATTGATCAGAATCCCACTGTAAAATATCTCACCCACAAAGGAAATTGCACAAGCCATTTTGCAACATCCCATCTTCTGTTATACTCCTGGGTGTGCAATCAAGTGTGCAGCCATGTATGTGACTAGGATATGACCAAGTGTGCAACAGTTAGCCAGAATGATCATGTACGCCATTAAACCATTTGGAGTCTTGTTGTTGTTGTTGTTTAGTCGTTAAGTCGTGTCCGACTCTTCGTGACCCCATGGACCAGAGCACGCCAGGCCCTCCTGTCTTCCACTGCCTCCCGGAGTTGGGTCAAATTCATGTTGGCAGCTTCGATGACACTGTCCAACCATCTCATCCTCTGTCGTCCCCTTCTCCTCTTGCCTTCACACTTTCCCAACATCAGGGTCTTTTCCAGGGAGTCTTCTCTTCTCATGAGATGGCCAAAGTATTGGAGCCTCAGCTTCAGGATCTGTCCTTCCAGTGAGCACTTAGGGTTGATTTCCTTCAAAATGGATAGGTTTGTTCTCTTTGCAGTCCAGGGGACTCTCAAGAGTCTCCTCCAGCACCACAATTCAAAAGCATCAATTCTTCGGCGGTCAGCCTTCTTTATGGTCCAGCTCTCACTTCCATACATCGCTACTGGAAAAACCACAGCTTTGACTATGCGGACCTTTGTCGGCAAGGTGATGTCTCTGCTTTTTAAGATGCTGTCTAGGTTTGTCATCACTTTCCTCCCAAAAAGCAGGCGTCTTTTAATTTCGTGGCTGCTGTCACCATCTGCAGCACCATCTGCACCATCTGCTGTCACCATCTGCAGCAGCCATAGTAACCATTGGCCAGAATCTTTTTGGTTTTGCATAGTGTAGAGATTTGGAGTCTACACTATGCAAAACCAAAAAGATTCTGGCCAATGGTTACTAAAACCTTGTTCTTTAAATATGAAGTAATGCCTCATATTTTGGGTTGCAAAATAAGCATTAACTATGACCTTCTTAAAAATATTTAGCAAACCCTGACTTCTCCAATACTTGAAGGAAAACACAGTGGCTAACTTTACCTCAGGCATTTCTAGTGATCTGCACTTCCAAGACAAATAAGCAGGTTATCTTGCTCTGAATATTGTTATATAGTTCAAGGCTGAAATGGAAGCTGAATGTTTAGGAAACACTTGATGAGATTCTCCAGAGGGACTCTCCAAGTATTTGGCATGAGGGTCAAAGAGGTCTGCATAGCTGTCCCCTTCAGAATGAGAAGAAAAAGAAAAAAGAGAAATTCTCCTTGGGAAAGGCAGAGTGAATAACAGGAAGAGAAGCCATCATTAGCTACAATGAGGAAAGGCCTTTCTGATTTCTCTTCTGGAAAAAAGCAAAACTGTGCTCTCGGAGTGCCTTTTCCCATAGGGGTTTTTGAAAAAGGATGACAAGCTTCACCAGCTCTTGTGGACAAGAATACTTATATGCCATTTACAGGCAGAGGAGAGGACTATAATTACTTGAAATTGTGGCTGACTGAAGGGAGAAGCTGTGTGCTTAGGAAAAAGAAAATCTAGCTTGAAAAGAATTGGTCACCAGATTTTTTTTTCTTTAAAGCTATCACTTTCCCATTCTGAAAAATAACCAAAATGGCCCTTCTAAGGCCTTTACCACCTGCAAACTGGGACAGTCAATTTGATTTAACCCCAGTAGAACTGAATTAGAATCTATCACCCAGCTGACTTGAGGGAGCCTTTTCTCTCCCATTTTGTCTGCAAGTGAGTACAAAAAGGTGTGATTAGACATGGCCTTCGGAGAAAGCTGAAGTATAATTACACTATTCCAGATGAGTTCACCTCTTTTATGATTGCAATTAGCTGATGGCACATGATGCAATCACCAATTTTATTCAGAATAAGTAAATAGATTGCAAGTGTGGAAAATCTGTAGCAGTTGATATTCAGTTGATTGTTGTTATGTTTTAGAGAAGATATGAGTCAGTTTCCCCTAAGTTATGTTAACCTCACACATGACCGCTTTCTTTGAGGAAAGCACAAAAATCATTGTCATCCTCACTACCACCACACAAACAAAGTCTGATTCCATTTTAAGCAAAGCTATTAAGTGATATATTAGGTAAGTAACACCTAAGCAACATTTGACACGCGCATGAAGATGAGTCACCAATACTGGCAGTGAGGAAACTGTTGCATCTGCTATATTTAATAACACAAGACCTATCTATTAAACACACACAGAGAGAGACTGTTTCTTTCTCTCACACATTTTCTGTCAGTCTGAATGCTCTTTTTAACATCAGCTTGACTTGTTGAAATATAGAACTTAATGCATTTTTCTTGCCATTACCAGCTCTTTCCAAGAGAGAGCAGCAGAGAATTATATCATGAGCAATATTCCTTCTTTCTACTGAAAAACATTGCCACTTCTACATGTTCAACTTTATAACCTTTCAACCTATTGACCATGAAAAATGCTCCAACATAATGTGACACATATAAATGTTTAAAGTCTAAAGGGTAATTATCTATGCTCGTAGTTAAAAGTTGATTTCACAATAGAAACCATATGCTCCCTCAAAACACTTTCAATAAGTTGAACAACGCACAGATTAACCCTGAGTTAGTACACTGGTTAAAATAATAGCAGCATCTTCTTCTAATTCAGGAGTTCATTTATCATTTTTGATCAAGGGTCTCAAGGTGAAATTTTAATATTTGAAAGCAGACTTGAAAAAATAAATCAAAAGCAAGGGCAAAAATTCAACAGCTATTCCAATCTTATCTTTTATGTCCTTCAATGCTCTGGATACTAAGCTCAAGTATGGTACCAAACTGAAGATTCTTCTCCTCGTGGCTATGCATTTTCAAGCAATGCCTGACAGCAAACATTTTTCCATACACTTGCACAGGCATATGGTTTGTGATATGAATGCGTCTGTAGAGAAATCCACATCTAGCAGAGTTTTCCCATTCCTCTCACCTCCTTTCATCATACATTATCACCTGTCTTTACAATTGTCATCGCAAAGCATGCTGTTCTTTTTCCCCTCCCCAATGTGCATTGCCATCTTTGTGCACTTGGGGATGCTCACTACTGTTTCACACTCACCGGTGTTGAAGCGAAGACCACCCTCTCAGAGTGTTATCAAGGAAAACTCTCTCTCCTCCCCCCCTAGTTCCCACTGCCCATCTGTTCTTCTATGCTGCAGCATGGATGCAGCTAACCTCCCAGGTAATTTTTTTCCTTGTATCTCCCCACCTCTCCTCTTGACCTCATTTAATTGAATCGGTAATACCCAAACTAGGCATGAGTTGATGCATGTTGGCCTGGGCCAGTAGATAGTGCAGCCACTGGACCCCAGGCCAGTTCATTTCATTGAAATATTACAACATTTAAATCAGTGCCATAATTTATGGACAACATGAGCTGATGTAACATCTACTTTTAAAAAGTTCAACCATTTCAATGTTGCAACATTTTAAAAATAGAGGTTACATTGCCCCACATCAGCCACCAATTCAAGCACCAGTGCGGACCAGTAGTAGTAACAGAGGTGAATCCAATGGACAGAGAAAGAAAGAAACACCCACCAACTTGCATCATTTATGATGGTGGCCATACCCACACCCAATCACACCTCCCACTTGCATGTGATTTCAAAGCAGAATCACATGCTAGTCATTTTCTTGCCCCTTTAACACTACTTTTAAAAGTAATAGCTAAACCCAATCTTAATATCAAGGACCACATCTCCCTTTATGAGCCTGCTGAATTGTTAAGATCATCAGGAGAGACCTTCCTCTTGTTCCTGCTACCTTCCCAGGTGTGCTTGGTAGGTACATGGGAGAGGGCCTTCTCTGTTGCTTTCTTATAGACTAGAACTTCCTCCCATAAGAGGCTAGGCTGGCCCCATCTTTACTGCCCTTCTGCAAGTAGGTGAAGTCCTCTCTCTTCAGGCCAGCTTTCCCTTAATGAATAGCTTCCTGAGTGGGGTTTTTAAATGGATTGTTGTGCCTTACTGCTTTGCATGTGTTTTGGTGTTGCTTGTGTTTTTTAGTACAGTATTCATTTGATCCTTTGTATACTCACTGTCGTTAGCTTTAAATACTGTTGTTTAATGATGTAAGCTGCCTTGGGTCCTTTTTAAGGAGCAAGGTGGGGTAAAAATATTATATATAAATCATAAATCATAAAATCTATTATATATCTAATGGTGAGTATACAAGGGATATATATAATGATCCTGTGACTGATGTGATTTTATGATTTTCTAGTTAAGTTTGAATGTAACTTGTTTTCAGTCTTCTATAAAGATTGCAAACTGCTTTGAGTGGTACTTTCTAGTGGAAAGGCAGTGTGTAAGTGGAATGAATTAATGAATGAACAAACGAACAAACAAACACGTGGATCTTGGAAAAAACAGTAGAAGGTAACACTATTATGCAACAGTGGGAACTGACATAAAACCCCTGTGCATCAGAGAGCATTAAACCATCATATCCTTCTATTCGCTGGATGCCAAAGGAAGATTTAGTTTTGGTATTGTGATGTTCCACCCAGTGTTCCCTGTTTGTTTTCCCCAGACCAAGGTTCACTCTGGCAACGTTTTCTCTTTCATTCGCTGCCACCAGTGGATATCCCTGATCCACACTTGCACAATACTTGAATCAGACACTTGCTGCCAACATAACTTGTTTATTTAGATTGAATTTGAATCACAGATGTTCTTTTTAATCATTGTATAGAATCACTCATTAAAACTTCTTATATTTGGTTACACGTTCAATTCTTCATTTGTTATATTGATTTATTCACTTTAACCAACTTATTAATATCAGTTCTCTCTAGTTCTCTGACTATCACTCTATCTTGACTATTCAATTTCTCTCCTCCACACCTATCACTCTCATCCTCCCTTTTTTCCTCCTCTCTCTCACCCTAACTGCCTCCAACTGCCTCTATCTGCCTAACTGACTCCGCCCCTCCTATCCTCTCATAGGCTCCTGCACTTGAGCTTCAGCTATGAGTGACAGGAGTGACGTGGGCATTCCGTCACAGGTATTACCTAGCCAAATACCAACCATAATTTAGTGATTGGGGAAACACTTCTGGCTGAAAGGAGGAAGTCATCAGCAATGTTTATACCAAATAAGAAGAAAACAAATTGCAAAAGGCACTGATGAAATGTCCTTACCTACACATTGCTTCCTGAACAATTTTCTTTACCTATTGATCTCAGAAGGCAAGAAGTGAATATGGGTCAATCTGGAAACTAATGATTGTCATGTTTTAGGCAAGAGGTAGGTGTATTTGAGCAAACAAATAATATTATTAAGTAATATCTAAAGTTCACATACTCTTACTACAGCCATCATTTGTTTTCCCACATGACTTCATCTCTTGCCTGGCTCATGTCGGTGGTGGTTTACCATCTCACATATGAAACCATTCTTAGCTTTTAAGCCTGACAAATTCTAATTTTCAGAGTTAATTGTAGTTAGTGATAATTATGGTTACACTGGTGTCAGCTTAGAAATATTCATACCACACATACATGTAGAATGAAATGGTCAAAAGGCTGTATGCCCTGACCCTATCCCTGCTCTAATGTTCTACATGTTTCCAATGACAATCCCATGAATTATCACTTTTAGCAGAAATCCTTTCCCACAGTCCATATCTTTTATGGTACCAGAATGGATTCATCATCACAGACTCTTCCATATAGAAGGATCTGGCTTGGGTAAACAGCAGGGATGGGGCCCAGAGATTCCCCTCCTTCTGCCGAATCTATGTTAAATAGTAATTGGGAAAGGGCAGCTGGATAAACGAGCAGGTCAAGCATTGGAAAAGACAATTATTATTTGGTTATTTACTTGTTAGCTAGAATCCTATTGCGTATTTATGTGTGCATAAGAGTAATCACATAAGGTGCCATGGCTAATTGACAAGTGCCAAGTGCATTGCCAGATGTGTGCTGGGAATGAAATAGGGTGCAGTCAGGCACAAGACAAACAAGTGATGAACACCTTGTCAAATAGTCACATCAGTTTGTAGGATGCTCTTACACAAGCATACAGATGGAATTCTGGTCATAATATTTATATCCCCTCTTTCTTCCAATCATCTGAGGGAAGCAAACATGCATCTTCTTCCTCCCCACTCCTCCTCATTGCTTTATTTTCCTGTGAGGTGGGTTAGAGAAAAGAGACAATGACTGCCCCAAGTTTATCCAGTGAACATTATGGCTGAGGGGGAAACCAATGTCTGCCAAAATCCAGTCCAACTCTGTGCTCAACCCACCATACTGGCTGTTGTTGGTACCTGCACTGGAGTTGGACAGTGCATTGATTTTATGACTGTAAAATGCCTGTGTGTCTTCTGTCAGAACTGACTTATAGGGACCCAAATAGGGCTTTCAAGGTAAGTGAGATATTTAAGGAGTGATTTTACCAGTCCCATTCCCCCATTGAGTTTTCATGGCCAAGTGGGGATTCAAACCCTGTTCTCCAGAGTCCTCGTCCATCACTCTACCCACTACATCACATTGGGAATCCTTGCAAAGTGCCTAGCAGGACTCCGTTTTTAAACAGTTTTTGACTGCTTACTCTTGTGAAGGCACTTTCAGTAAGTTTATGTGAAATAAAATAGCTAGGTTAGGGAAAACAAAAACAAATATCTGTTCACCTTGATAACAAAAGGTATCTGGGTCACTGAAGGGAACTCCATTTAGGCTTTCATATAAGCACACTATTTAGATATATACATCCTCTTATCATCTGCTTCTCAGTAAAAGATAGAAGCAGATTATTTTGAACCTTGGAAACTACTGCAGCAGAAAATTGCAAACAACAGACTGCATTGTGTACTACAGGAATAATGAGAAGTCAAAGGAATGAGATGATGTTTTCTTCTGTTTTTTTTAAGGCAAATACAGAAATGACTTTCGAGTGAGTGCCAAGCATGGGTGTATTAGTTTGGCTGAAACCAACTACTTTCCCTGCTTGTCATGGCATGGTTTTCTGTCCAGCAGCAAAAGAGAATACCTCCAGCTACTACATGATATTCAGGGTTCCCCCCCACCAAATGTTCTTTGTTTATACATTTATATTGGCACCTTCCCTATGTATATTGCAGAAGGAATGGGAAGGTTAGAGCATGCAGCCTTGTCAGGTTAAGTAAGGAAATCTCCAGAAGGGTTTTGAAAAAGTTGGCCATGTTACAATGCTATTATTGCACAGAGATATTGTTGCCTTGCCTTAGTAATAACTTGGTTTTTCCCCCCCAAAAAATGAAACTATGGGAACAAACATTTTTTTTGTCTGGACTTCCTCCAGCATCAGCTTTAGGACAGAACATTGACTTTGTTTCATCACTCCTGGCTTTCAAACAGAAGAAAACCATTTTCATACATTTTCAATGGTTGTACTCACATGCTTGGTATTTTAACTTGGTGTTCTAATTCCCCACATGTGTTCACTTCAAAGGAAGTCATGTGGATTTCAGTGAAATATTATGTCTGTTTGAACACATTTGATTGTCAACTTTGTTCTCTTTGTTTTGTTTACTTCTGTAGGTCTGTTTAAGTCTGACTTAGTTCTACATGAAAAATGCTTTAAATATTTCAGAAATTACATTTATCGCCATTATTTAAAGTTTTGGGTGGGCATCCATTTTAGTCTGTTGTAGCAAAACAAAGGAGAAGTCTTGTGGAACTTCAAAGAATGAAAGGTTTTATTTGGCATAAGCCTTTTGTGAGTTGCAACCCAATTCGTCAGACACGTTAGAAGAAATGGGCTACCACCCATGAAATCTTATACCAATTAAAACATGTTTGTTTCTAAAGTACCATAAGATTCATTGCTGAAAGTCTGGGTGTTTCATGAAGGTTTGCATGTAACTGAAGAAAGTGTTCCACAGAACTGGGAGTGAGAGTATAACTAAGTTATCCTCCAAAGAAGTGGGATATTGTACACAGAATATTAGCAGCTTTATTATTGCTGCATAAGAAATGGTCCTCAGTACTGTTAAATGTGAATAAAGATTATGAACTGGATGTTGAATTGGTAGATCTGGGTAAGGTATTACAAGAAACTTGTAGGAAGGTGGTTTCTTTTGGCATGAACATGACAATATTAAATTGGAAAGAAAAGGGATCATAAAAAAGAATCCTGAGCTGACCTTTGAGACATGGATTATGTCTCATGAATAAATTGTTCAAAACTGCATAGAATTAAGAGTATCTGGTAGCTCTCCATCACCCACACTGTACCCTAACCAAGGATACAGATTGAAGTTGACCTGTCCAGTACTCTCCAGGAGAAATTCTAACCTTCTGCAATGTCAGGTTTTTTTTACATTATCTCTGTGTTTTAAATACACTGGTGATATGACAGGAAATTTGAACCATTAAGAGCTTTTATTATTTACTACTGAGATGGCTTTCAGTCCACATAGAAATGTTTCTCATCCAAGTCAATGTTACTGATCTCTGAAATGATGTTTCAAGAGACACATCAGAGGCATATATTATTACATATCTCCTTCTTCTTGTTGTTCTTGTTCTTGTTCTTGTTCTTGTTGTTCTTCTTCTTCTTCTCTCTCTCTCTCTCTCTTGGTTTCAAGCACTTTATTGTACAGGAGAGAAAAGATTAAGTTTCTAGCAAGCCTTTATACAAGACTTTGCTATGATCTGTTCTTGGTTTTCATAAAAGGTGTGCTAGATTAGCTGAATGGCCTTTTTAGTCTAGCATTCAATTCTCAGACCAGCCCACTAGATAGATACCTATGAGAAGTTCATAAGCGAAACACTATAGTGTATTCTACCTATATTCCCCAGTAATGTTGCCTCTGATCCTGGGGTTAGCATACAGCCATCATGACTAGGAGCTATGAATACTTTCTCTCACTTAATGTTGTCCCTTTTTAAAGTTGCTTAGTTGGCAATCTCCCATCATTAACTTCACTGGATGACTTCCCCTTTCAGTATCAGAGAGGAAGGAAAATGCACTTCACTACACCACACATTCAGTGAGCCTACACAAATGTTTTTGTTGAAGAGAAGAGAAGCAAAGAAAAGCACCAACTCAATGTGTTGCCTAAGGCAAAGCAGCAAGTGGTGTCCGCCCCAACACCCATCAGCAAAGATGAATAATACCAAAGTCAGTTAAATACCAAAATGATACCCAAAGCCAATTCTCCACTTGGGGTAGAAAAGATTATTTGCAAACCTGAGGCACACATTTCCATAAATGCCTTTTCTCTCCCCCTCCCCCTCACTGCCAGTAGAATTACAATAGTAGTGAATGAAATGACTCAAGGTTTGTGTGAGTAGCTCCTTACTCAGCCTGTGTCCAAATATTTCTCATACACACTGGGAGCAGTCTACTTCGACCTACTTTAGTGGTGCCCTGAACCAATTTGTTATTGGATTTGTCTGAGTATTTGTATATTTCTCAATGGAAAAAAAAATGTGAATGAGGAAAATAAAAGACCATGAACTGGGGGTAGTGCTGGTATGCACTGCATCACTTTTGGGAGAGCAGTTGACCTTAAATAGTAGGTTACGCTTATATTCAGACAGGCATATACTTTTTCAGGTGTGAGAGAAAGTCACCTCTAAAATAGCATTTTGCCCCAAGAATGGAGTAATTTGTCCGGCCACACTAAATGCTAAAGCAGCAGCAATGCTTGGCAAAGAATCCAGAGCCTGACATGCAAGTGAAGGTGATTCTCTGAACTAACAAGCTGGTTTCCAGACAGACAGAGAAGGATCAACTTATGGACCAGTCACATAACTCTTTCTGACTTAGAGGACTGTTAATTAACAAACATGACAACTGCTTGATTGTCACATCAATTTTTTCCTGCGTTCCAGAACTCCCCCCCTGTCAGAGCAATAGCCACAACAATGTGAAACAGTTCAAGAAAGGTGAGGTTCCTAAGAATATCAGTCCCAATCCACACAGGTGGGCATCTCTGTGCTCACAACTGTATACCAAAGTACACCATGAAATCTATATTTTCCACTGCAACTGAATAGATCTGAAGGCTATCCCCTGCATCATCAGATTGTTTCCAGATGGTTACCCCATTAAACTCAGTGAAAAAGCCATCCAGACCTAGAAGACTTTTTTCATACCTGATATGTGGCACTGTTACTCAAGACACAGCCTTAGCGACCCTACACAAAATGCAAATCCAGGTGCAATTACCCTGCAGGCAAAGTTGAGATGTTCTAGCACCACCTGCAGCTCCTTAATGTACATTTTCACAAGGCAGCAGAGCTTCAATGAGTCCGTGAATGCTGGCAGCTTCTCTTCAGGAAGGCAAAAGGTACCAGTCACAGAGTCCTGCTGGATGCCCAGATAGACCAGCAAGGTTGCTGGACCCTCGCTCTTATCCCCAGCTAGAAGAATGCCCAGCTCAGCTGCCAGGTCCTGAAAGAGCCTTAAGAGGTTAGCACTAGAGATGGGCAAGAGCCACAAAAATTGTGGTTCATGGTTCATGCTTACCCACGAACCATGAACTATCCAAACTTTTTTTTTTAAAAAAAGAATTACAAACCAGTTCTTTTTTTAAAAAAAAAAAAGTTCATGCCTGAGGGGAGGAGAAACTAAAGTTCCCACTCCCTTCCCACTGCCCCGTCACCTCCCTATCTGATCCAGCTACCTCCTCCTCCTCCTCCATTGCTGCAAATGGGTGAACCGGTGCTGTGGGGCCCCAATCCGGCACCACATGGCACTGGATCATGCATTTGAAGCCCTACACCTTTCCCTCACCCCCTTTCCACTGCTGCTGTTACCTCTCTACCTGGTCCTGCCACTTCCTCTTCCTCCTCCATTGCTGCAAATTGGCCAGTGCTGCAGGGCCCCATTCTGGCACCATACAGTGCTAGATTGCCCATTGGCAGTCCCACAACCTGCCCACTACCTCTGTTGCCTCCCTACCTTTTCCTGTCACCTCCTCCTCTTCCTCCTCCTCTGCAGCTGCCATCTTGAGAGACAGGCCAAGCTTCCCTTCTGGCAGCCAGGCCTGCAGTCCCTGTGCAGGACCAGATAGAGAGGTGACAGCAGCAGTGGGAAGGGGGCAGTGGGCAGTCTGTGGGGGTTGGGAGTAACGAATCAGGAAGTTCATTAAATCATTAAAAACGTTTGTGGTTTGGGTCAGTTCGGGTTCATTGGTTTTGACAAACCCGAACAAAAAAACCAGTGATTTTTAACAAACTTCCTGGTTCGTGTTTTGTTTGTGCCCTTTTATAATTAGCATGCTCAGAGGTCGTAGCTCTCCCCATAAAAAGAAAGTCATCTAAATAGTGTGTAACTGTTTTAGCATTAGCCCTGGACTTCACCACTAGAAATGGGGGTATTTGTATATGAATTCAAATACGCCCACACAGCTGGATGTAATGTCCATTTACGCGTCTGTTGTGGCCACCAGCTCCGCTCTCCCTTCCAATAGCTCTGGAGCTCGCAGTTGGCTATCCACTCATCAGCCTGGCAGGGAGACTTGTCTTCCCTCCTTCTGCCAGGAATGGATAGCCGACCGCAAGCTCCAGAGCGATTGGAAGGGAGAATGGAGCCGGCACCAGTGGCGGACGCGTGAGTGGATGGTCTGGCCCCAGAGAGCTGGACCCTTATTACGTCCAGCTATGCGGGGGTATTCGTGTACAAATACAAATACCCCCATCTCTATTTGCCACCCATTCAATTAGTATGAGTAAGCCCCATTGTACTCAGTAGGACTTCTGAAGGGATATGATAAGCATGAATCATAAGTGATTATTCCTACTTCTTTGTGACCTTTGGATTCACTGTGCTCATGAAGATGATTCTAGATTCTGGATCATAATATTCCATGTTTAAGGCCAGGATACCAGCTCATGTAAAGTTATTTTTTTTAAGGAATCATTTATCTGTTGTTACTCAGTTTTTCTTGTTATTAACTGTGCTGCTAGTTACACTGCTTGCTCTTTCTTTGATACTTTTGGTTACTTTTTGAAATAAATCCATCTAAAATATAGTAAGTGGAATAACCTATAAAGTGAAAAAACCCCCACAGAATATGGATTCCCTCCCCAAGAAATGAGAAAAGCTATGATTAAGTGCTATAGGTAAGATGAAAAACATGACAGCACCACTATTCATAGCATTACTATATAAAAGAATCACCATGTCTTTCCTACTCGCTCCAAATGGTGTGTTACAGGCAATGCCAATTCCAACACACAGAAGCCACTGATCTCCTTTGGATTAGTTTGAACATGATTTTGAAATCTTTTCCATAAAACCTCCTGATTAGAAATGGGCACAAATCAGAAAAACAGTGATTTGTTTTGATTCATGATTCATCAAGGTCAATGAATCACAAATTACAAATGTATGTTTTTTTAATGAATTGATGAATCGATTTGTCAATTAATTTTTTAATTTAAAACTCTATAAAAAGCCCCCTTCAAGCACCTAGAGACACAAAATTCACAGAGAAGTGTCCCCTGACCCTCCCCTACAAATCTGGCAGGTTTGATGAAGTTCAGGTTTCAGATTTCTGAGTTATAGATCCACAAGAATGTCCCCTAAGGAACATTTCCCCCAGGGATCAAGAGACACCAAAATTACAGAGAAGGTTCCCTTGACTCTCCTCTGCAATCCTTCCTGATGAAGATTGGTTTCAGACACCTAAGTTATACACCCACATAGTGGGTCCCTGCAGAAAAGTGCTCTTTGGCAATTGACTTGCGAAAACCTAGTCATCACCAAACTTGAAGGGATTGTAGAGTCAGGGGAACTTTTTCTGTGATTTTGGTGTCTCTAGGTGCCTGGGGGGGGCATTCCTGGGAGGTCCCACTTTGTGGATATATTACTGGACATCTGAAATCCAATCTTCACTGAACATGGAGTGATTGTAGAGGAGAATCTGAGAAAGTTTTCTTGCAATTTTGGTTTCTCTTGGTGCCTGGGGGCCCATTTTGTATCCAAATTAATCAACAAATAAAAAATTGCAAAGAATTCATTGATTCATATTCATTGGAGGCATTGATTTGTATGAAAATGAATTGATAAATTAGCAATTTTTGAATGAATTTGGTGATTCATTTTTAAATTCATGCCCATCTCTACTCCTGATAAATAAAGAAATGAAGTTTTGCAAAAACATTTAATACACCCAAGAGCTGAAAAGTTGGATTCAACAACAATAAAAGTTCAGCAAATGAAAAAATGTTTTTTGTTTTTTTTTAAATCCCACCATGGTGCTGGATGACATCAGACTTTTTTCTGCTAAACTACAATGTGTTTTGTATTTATGTTCTTCTTATCCTTTTTTTATGATTAATGTTTTTAGGTAAAGGAAAATTCTTTACCAAACCCCTTAGAATCTTCTTTGCAATTTCAGTTCACAGTATTCTCCCTTACTTCAGTGTTTCTATTAGGTTGAAAATAGCAAGCTAGCTTGACTGTGTCTGTGGCATATTAGGTTTTATGTACAGCAATTACATTCCCCTCTGAGCCATATGGTTTATTGGTTGTATAGATTTAAATTTTCAGCTTGCCCTCCCAGTTTACCTCCACAGAAGCTAGCTTGTTGAATTCTCTTTTCTTTCAAATTTACATACATTTATCTGTCACAGCTATAATAATGGTTACTTCTATCTCAGCTGGTTAATAATCTCAAGCCTATGCTTCTAAACATATGGATGGTGGGTGAGTAAGTGAGGGTTATACAAAAACCATTCAGTCTGACAGTTCATGTCTTTGTCAGTTTTCCCAAAAATAATCTCAGATCATTAAATAAATATTTTTCACTCATTAGACAAGTGTCCTACTGTTTAAATGATCTAAATACATAGAAATATTTGTAACTTTACCTGTAGGAACTATCAACATTAGATGGATTATAAGAAGCAATAACAAAAATTATTTGTCATGTTACATGTCAGTATGTGCACCGTCAATAGACATTAATGTAACTGCATATCTAATCAAGGGTATTTCCATGTTTGCAGGGTGTTGTGTATTATTTGCCATTAAGTCAGAACTGACTTATAGTGACTCTAATACATTTTCATGTTGAATGATGCATTTAAAGTTTTACCAGTTCCACACACACCCCAGTGAGTTTCCATGACAGAGCCAGGGAATTGAACTCAAGCCTCCTGAGGCCTAGTCCATTATTGTATCCACTATACCTCATTGTGCACCCTTTCCAAAGTGATCACAAGGAAAAACAAAGTCCTGTTGGTTGCCCATGAGGCAGAGGAATACCAGTGTGAATTCCTTGTATTAAATCCACCATGTCACATACGGTGATTAGAAGAGAATGAGGAAGATGAAGAGTAGGCTCTTAACTGTAGGAATGAACCACCTTTTCTGGTTCAAAATCATTGATTGAGTCATCCAAGTCTTGCGGTTACAGCATATTTAATTTCAAAATGAGGGTACAGGAATAACAGGAGGAGAGAGAAAGGATCGAAAGTGTAGAACAGTAGACTCCTTGCTTCATTTCCTTAAGGAAGGAATCAAGGATAACTACCCCTAAAGGCAAAAGACTCTGCCTTTTCTGTCACTTACAGCCTGATACACTAGATCATATTCTATTCAGATGTCCAGCACATTACTCCCTTCGGAAACTTTTTTTAGATCATTGGTTGATTCCCTTTTCGGACTCTTTCCCTGACCTCCCTATTTTTTTGAGTGACCGTTGTGCCCCCCTCACCGAAGCAGTGGCTAACTATCTAACTGCAATTATGAAACTCACTGTTGCCTCATAATGTAGAACCTTCCTTTGCCCCATTCCCCGGGTATTATGTATTACTTCCCATCATTTTGTACTCCCTTATTTAATGTTGATTATGTCTATTCGCCCTGTGATCCCTTTCCCCTTGTGTTTTATTTCCTTGTTCACTTTGTTTTATGCCAATAAAGGTTTACCGTACCATACCGTATCAAGGATAACTGTGCCCATTGTCCTTTAAAAATCCCTGTCTCGATCCCTTCCTGGTGGCTGCCTTAGGAAGCCAACAGGGACTTTCCAATGGAAAAAAAGAATGAGGAAATAAAAATAAGCAGAGTATCCACCTCTGTAGATCACTGCTGGTCCCCCCTCTTACCTGACCTTTCCATTTCCATTTCCCAAGTCTTAGGAATGGGGATTTTCAGAAAACCAAAAAATGCACACACTCTGTCATGGACCCAGGCAAGGACTGGGTCAGTGCGCCACCAAAAGGGCACAGGGTGGGTCTGTCCTGAGCTATGTGGCATTTATTCAGGCATAGAGCATGTGGGACGGGGGCTCTGCATATTCCTAGTTGCAAGTTATATGTCACAGAAGGGACATGGTCTCATACCAGTGAATGAACCACACATTTCCTGATTAACTATCAACTTGTTGGAGATTTATTGACTATATGCAGTAGGAGATACCCTGTTTCCCTGAAAATAAGACCTAACCTGAAAATAAGCCCTAGTATGATTTTTCAGGATGCTCATAATATAAGCCCTACCCCAAAAATAAGCCCCAGTTAAGTGAAACCCCGCCCTCCACCATTGTGCAGCAACCAGAAGAAGATGACATGATTGTATTTGAATAAATGTAGATTGTTGTAAATGAAAAAAATAAAACATCCCCTGAAAATAAGCCCTAATGCGTTTTTTGGAGCAAAAATTAATATAAGACCCTGTCTTATTTTCGGGGAAACACAGTAGGAATGTTTTTGGGATATTTTAGGCTGGAGTCCCAAACATAGTTAAGTGAGGATTGTGCATTAGGAATCACTTCTGTGTAGAGATTCTCAGGGTTGCATTATATCTAAGAAATTTGTCTGTTTCTATGCTGAAAAATGTATCAAAACAGAATGACAAAACTATAGCAATACAATGCCCTAACAGAGAAAGTCTCAAAGCATCTAAATCAAAAACACATCCACTGTTTGGCTACCATCCTGCCCCTTCCAGATTAAAACAAAGGAAAGCTTTTTTCAGAACATTTGTGAAACTTGAATGAACAGCAGAGAATTCCAGGATTATAATATGGAAGGAAAGAACTACCCACCCTTTTAAAATGGATTGAACCCCAGGGAAGTCTACCCCTCACCACACAGAGAACTGGGTTACTTAGAAGTCACTGAATAGGATATGCACTGGAGCTGCCAGAGCCAAAACAAACCTAAGAAAATGAGTTTTTTTACACCAACACAATTGTTTGCTAGTGAGAACAAGAACAGGTGACTTCACAACAGTGCCAGTGTACTCTGTGCCCTTCAGGATGTATTGTGGGACACTGGACATTTGTGACCCCAAATGCTCTTGATCTTGCCCATGATTTGGAGAAAATTATTAATTGTACTGTGGTACGTCTGACATGAACAAAGAAGACAGAGCCCTAATTTTATCGACCTGTGGTTTAAGGACAATTTGGTGGGGGCAGGGCAGAACAAAAACAAAAGATTAAATGGCACTTTGCGAATGAATGAAGAAGACAGTGTTGTCTCAAGAGGAGACCCATCATGCTTTCATCTAATATGGCAATGGGGAGCAATAAAGACATTATTTGCAGAACAAATGGCTTTACATATGAGTTATGTGAAGCTATGTTTTGGCATATTTATGCAAACAGCTGAAAGTCTCTGCAGAATAGAAAAGAATGCAGTCTTTGTATATTATTTTAATAAAGTAATTTTTTTCTGTGAAATATCAGTAACAATGCTAAATCATTCTCCTCCAGCGTTCTTGTACATAAAGAAAACTATTCAAACAAGCCTTGCTACGTTTGGAAGGCACAATTGGATTGGGAAAGTTGAAAGCTAGAAGCATGTCTAAAACCAATGTGATTGAGTATTTCTTTTCATGACTAGTTGTGTAATGTTGGTTAATATAGCTTCATTTCATCCTTTGATCTAGCAACTGAAGAGGTAGCACCAAACTACAGTAGCAATCATCTGTTGTCAAGTCACTTTTAACTTATGATACCTCTAATAGGATTTTCAGAATATATGAGATAATGAAGGAGTGGTTTGTCAATCATTGCTGTCCCTAGTGGGTTTTCATGGCCAGTCAGGGACTTGAACTCAGATCTCCTAAGTCTTACTCTGACACTTTGTCCACAACAGCACACTGGTTCTCACAGTAACAAAGTCTGCAACTGCTATCAATACAGTTCTCACAGTTAAAACACAAACACATTCATGTAATATTTCATCCTCTTCCATATTCAGTTCCTTTCCAACTTGATTTGAATTGCTGTGTGTGTAATTAACTTGAACAAAAATATCAATGCACATGGGGTTATGTGTATAGGGCACTACCCTCCACCATCTACATCCCAGGACTGTTTCACACAGAGGGGGGAGCCTTCCTCATTGAGTGAGAAGGTCTGTATAAAGTTTCTGTATGTGTTTTTAAAAATATGAGTAGAAATATTTTGTGCAACGGTGCACCCTGACAAATCAGGAATCCTGACTCTGCGACATTAACTTCCATTCAACAATAGTGGAACATGCCTTCCGACCACTCAAAAAAGGGAGGTCAAGGTCTTGGGGGACAGCATTGGAGAAGATATTCTGGATGGGAGCAGCCTATGCATCTTTGTGTTCCCTTCGAGAGAAAGTAAGGGGGGGGGGAATCACTTCCTTCTTTTCACGGTGAAAATTTTCTGTGTGAATTTTTCTTCCCCGTTAAAAATCTCACAGGAGATTTCTTGAAAGTTTTGTGGTTTGTTTTTTTTTTCCCCCTGGAAATAATCTTTCTGATACAGGGAGAAGTCTTGGAGAAAAATCTCAGCATAAGAAGACTCAACTCAGAAAACTGCTGAGAATGAGAAAAATGTGCAGGTACCCAACACGTGCCTACTGCATCATGCCTCAAAAGGACCATAGTATTCCCCATGTAATAGAAATCAGGTCTGTGAAAATTGAAAATGATGCACAAATTGAAGATAATGAGTTGCCTTTCAAAAGTATTTGGATCACTTCAAACCTTAGTAAGTCAGAATATCAATCATTCCCATGTTAAATGGGCTGGTCTTGAAGCTTCAGAGCTGCCTTGGATATTCAAAAGTCTGTTTCTTTTTCAATGCTTTCTGGCCATCAAGGTACAAAGGAGAAAGTTGAGTGTAGGGGTGTGGAATGTATGTCCTTTGAGATGTTCTCTTGAATGGGAACTCCCGTCATAGTCAACGGTGAGAAAGGATCGGATTTGCAATCTAAGACTCTCTGGATGCTGACTTCCTCACCACCGTTGACTTGATACACAGTATCAAAACTCTTTTAAAAAGAAAGCCCCAATAATAACCTGGGCTTCTCAGTTCTGAAAATAAGTGTGAAAAGGACATTCATAGACAACTTTTTTATCTGGAAAAATAGAGTGACGATGACTGAAGAGCAGGTAGGGTTTTATCATGTTCATCAAGTGCTACTGGAAGAATGTGTATGTATGCATGTAAGGATGTCCCTCTGTGTAGCACGGTTACATGAGTTTTTAAAAACACAGTGAAATCCTTCAAAACAGTTTAAAATGTTCCCTAGCATTACAAAAAGTCCTACTCTTGCCTGTCTGAAATCTTAGACCTCATCCCGTCAGAAGGGGCAATTTTGCCAGATGTTTAAAATGTCATAGGCATTCTATTATACTCTCATCCACTGATACATGTCATGCTACAGTCAATATGCATGTAGCTACACATGCACACCTGACACTTTCTCATACCCAAAACTATGTCCATAGGATACTAAGGTCAATCTTGTTAGTCAGAGGGATAGAGTTTGCAAAAATAAACACAAAACTTTGTAAATGCATACACAAATTTATACAAACCACTCCCCTCAACCAAACCAAGCCTTTCATCCTTTTCATTCCTTCGCATGCCAAGCCAATATTTCATTATGTTTATTATTATTTTCTTTAAAGCAGAGGAAGAAATGTGTCTACCATATCATAACGCAGTGTTGAATAGTGGTGATCCAAAGAAAGATAGGTCATAATCTTATTAAAGAGTGGTTTTCCAGTCACAAATACTAGGGTATGAATATTGGCTTTTCATATTTACTTTACTGTAGTCGAATTACATCTTGAATACCTACTTAAGAGTAATATGCTAATATGCATCCAGGAACTTTTTTTTTAAAAAAATGAAAAGCTGAGAGAATTAGCAAAATTAGGTGTGTGTCTTTATTTCAGATGTTTCTGCATTTTTTTTTTTGCTACACTTCCTCTTTTTGCAATCACAGAAAATCAGCAGGACGCATCCTTTGTTGATACCACTAGAAATAAGGAATACAAAGAATGCTCAGTACATTCTTCATTTTTATTCATATAATCTCTTTCGACTTGTGAGGTACGTTAAGGATTTTCAAGCTCCATGTGATTCCTTCCTTCCATATGAGAGTGTTATTTTTCCTCAGGTAAAAGTGCTATTTTTCCTCATTGAATTATCAGTAATTTGTACAAACTCTCACTGTGCAAAACAACCATCCTTTTTCCCTTTGGAAAAAAATAAGCACACTCAGATAGCAAGGAAAGAGTGCCAAGTTGATTGTTTAAAAAAGAAACAAGCAATGATTCCTATGTTTCAGATCATGAAACACCCATGTATCAAAACCACAACCACTATTATTTTGCACAATTTGCAGTATTTTAAGGTGTCATTTGCATAATTTACATAATTTTGGTTACATGATACAGAAAAGCCTTATTGTTCTTCTTCTTCTCTTCCCTTTACAGTACCACAAAATACCTCGTTCTCTTGGAGGATGAGAAGAATAATTTCAAAGTTTCACATCTTCATTAGTGAGGACAAGAGAAAAAAGGATTGTATTTCTAGTAGAAATTTAATAATATTTAAAGCTTACTATTTAGTTTCCAGCAAATTTTCTCTCACATTCTTTGGCTACTTATTGAGCCATATATCTGTCACAAAACTTTTACTGAGAATAAATCCTGAACTGAAATAGAGATATTTAGCTGACGTATCCTGATCACTGTGTTTGAGGTACATGTGTCTATATCCATTTTGATGGGCCATGGAATTCTGAGGTTTTGTTAGCCAAAACATGGCCATGGAAAAATAAGGGGGGCATTAGGAGCCTCGTGGCACAGTGGGTTAAACTGCTGTACTACAGCCAAAACTGTGCTCACGACCTGGGGTACAATCCCAGCTATCTGGCTCAAAGTTGACTCAGCGTTCTATCCTTCCGAGGTCAGTAAAATGAGTACACAGCTCGCCGGGGGGGGGGGGGAGGCAATGTGTAGCCTGCATAATTAACTTGTAAATCCCCCAGAGAGTGTTTTAAGCACGATGGGGTGGTATATAAGCAGCACACTTTGCTTTTTTTTTAATTTTAATTTTTTAGGGGAAGCATATTTGCAATGCAGAGCAGAGCAAAGCAAAGCAAACTTAACCTCTACTGAGATAAAAGAGGTGGAGAGAAACTCATGTTCAGTGGCCATGAAATGCTACTGGACAAGGTTAGGGTGAGGAGTGCAATGATGCAAGCAAGCAAGCAAGCAAGCAAGCAAGCAAGCAAGCAAGCAAGCAAATAAATAAATAAATAAATAAATAAATAAATAAATAAATAAATAAATAAATAAATAAATAAATAAAAGGATGGCCGTGGAAAGGAATATCCCAGAAAACGGCAGAGATGGCTGGAACCCTGAGTAGGACTACAGTATTTAGAATACTTTTCTTTGCTAAAGCAAATAATGGGAAAGATTGGCCTGTGTGCAGTAATGAATAATTGTGCGGTACTGAATATTTTTTTTCAGAATTTAATGGCCCATTTCTCCATGTCCTGTTTTAGTAAAAGATATAAAGTGGAGTGTGAGTTAAAGCAGGAGGAGGGGGTCTTTGAGTGATCAGGGCTGATTATGGTTCAAATGAAAAAAAAATCATTGTTGAGATTCACAGGTCTTCACAGCACATGACCTGTGCTGTGTTGGGTTCTCACAGCACATGACCTGGTCATGGCCTTTCCTTGTTTGTTCACAATATCTTTTTATTTTATTTTGCACTGGAGAAGGGTAGGTCTCTACAATAAATGAACAAAAACCCCTTCAAAGTGAGGGCAAATTCTGTGATAGTCACCTGATATGACTTGGAATGATGAGGAGAGACTGTTCTTCAAATATTGTTTTCCTGTATACCACTTTAAAAACATCTTATCACCCATTCATTTCTATTGGAGGGACCAAATCGGTTCTTTTTCTCAGAGGCCTAAATAGCTTTCCAAGTCCTAACTTGCTTTCCTTTGGAATTAGATGCAATAAACACTTTGCCATGTAGTGTTTGGTTTTATGCTAAATTTAGTTCACACACATGGCAGGCACACAAATTTGATTTTAATGAGACAAAGGCAGAGACAGAACTTCACAGAAGGAGTTATCAGAAGGAAGGAGATGTGTTGTCAGGAGAGGAGAGAAAATCTGCTGAGAATATTGTTACTCAGATGAAAACCCCATCCCTGGTGTTGACAATAATTAGTTCATAATAAATGCTTCCAATTGAAGAATGAAAAAGTTCTCTCTCTCTCTCTCCTTCTCCACAAATGCATACAATCCTTACACTAAGAAGGAAGGTGCCATGAAATTTTCCACAGATACCTGCTTAATATGGAAACAACTGATCTTCAATGGCAGTTATCATTTCAGATGACTCTAAGAATTCGCTCTGCAAATTTCTCCAGCCACCGGATGGCCAAACTTAGATGAGGCTATTGAAACACTTTGATTATTCAGTCTGAGACATGTGCAGACTTCAGCTTGCAATGGGCAACAGGGATGCTGAGAAAAGTCTGCTAGGAAAGTCCTGTTAATTAAAAGAGACATATGTGCAACCCAGAGATTTTTAGAGAAATTCCCAAGAAGATATTTTTAATAATAGACATCAAAATGTGTATCCTAAATGTGTGGCGTACTTTATAGATAGTCCCTCGGTATCATCAGTAATTTGTGACCAGTCCTAACCAACCTGCTAATCATCTTTAAAGTCCCCTTTATTTTCTCTGGGCTTACCTTAAGCCCAAATCATGAGTCCAAGCGATTTTTAAACTGAAACATAAAAAAAGAGATTTTTTAATTGAAACATAACAATGAATAAACTGCACATTCTTAAGCTTGATGTTGCATGAATTATATGTGTCAAATTTTCTACACCAGATCCAACTCTCCCTACTACAAAGTAACTATCTAATACAGCCTGCTTGAAACCCAAGCTCCCTTTCTTTATTACAGTTTAACTCCTTTTACTCTCCATCCTCTTCAGCTCTCTGGTCTATATTTCTTGCTGGCTTCTCTGGATTGGTGCTCCAGACTTCTTCCAGCCAATCATGTTTTCTTCTGTTGTTGCTGGGTAAAATAGGTGAGGGTACCATCACAACACTGAGTTGTAATACAAAAGAGAGCAGTAAAGTCAGTTCACACTGAACACTAGACCACATCCAAATATTGAAATGCTGCTTTGTTGGCAGTGGCACCAAGACATGGAAAGCCACATCTATATGGTTTTTACCTAGCATGCTCACTCAACCTCGACCATTCTCATTTGATCCCAGGGCAATTGCATATCCAAATTCTGCTTGACATTCATACCATTCAACACACATTGAAAGAAACAATGAATCTGATATGCTCCAGAATAGACCTCCCCCCAAATGCGTAGTGTGCCATACACAGGCAAAAAAATGCACAGTTGACTTACTACCTCACTGAGGTAGCAAATCAGCTATACAATCTTTGGCTACATACTTTGCCTATTTGTATATATGAATGGCTAAGAAACAGATCAGTGGTTCTTGACCTTTTCTTTACCACGGGCTCTCTTTAAATATTTTTTGTTGCCGTGGACCACCAAGACTTAACTCAAGATTTAAAACCCTAAAGTGCATCAAATATTTATTTAACGTTTCTCATTAAGGGTTTTCAAATTTGAAGAGAAGGGAGAAAAAAAGTTAATCTATTAATGCACACACTTCTATTATAATATTTTTATTGGAATGATTCCATACAACTTTAAAATAATAACAAAATAATACCACCACCACCACCACCAACAATAACATGGAAAAAATGGAAAACTGTCTTAATGGCCTATGGTGGAGAAATTGGGGAAGTTAGCATCAAAGGAGGAATATGCCACTGCTGTTTAACATCTCACTAATTCCAATGTCAATAATTTTGAATAAAACTGGATTGGGCTACCATATTTCAGACCAAGCAGGAAAAATCAATCATCTGTAATACACTGATGATCTATGGAATAGATTATTTGAAATATTCTCTTCTACCTTATGAGTTTGTTCTCCTGATGTGTTTACAATAGAAGGCCTTACTCCCTGTTCCTTAGCCTTCAGGTGCTCAGCTTTTTTTGGGCACTGGCATCAAGATTATGAAAGGTCTTTCTCTTAGGAAGTCTGGCTCTCTTCTCATCTTTTGGTCTTCAGATAATCCTACCTGGTAACTCACTGTGCATGTCTACTTTAAAGTCTTGCAGAGTTCATATGCACTTCCCAGGTCACTGTAATGGACTGCCGCCTTAGGCCAGAAGCCTATTAGCAATTTATACTTGCTTAAGGAAAATCACATATGTTTTGGTGGCAAATTGCCTGTCATTAATCATTGCTGTTCATGTCAAAAGGAATACAGTGGTGCTTCCAAAGTAGAAGGATCTGCCAGCAGAGTCCTGTCATTTCCCAGGAGATGGCCAGATATGATTCCAGTTGCTTTGATACACAGAACATTGTTGAACATCACATTAAAGAGTATTACATTTGTAGTAGAAGAATGTGAAAACATAAAAGAGGTTTATAGTTAGGAATTGAGTTTTCCAAAATAATGAGGCATGACCAGTCACACTCAGCAGATGCTTCTGGAAAGAGCTCTTTCACAGGTCTTACATCCTAACATAATAATAACAATATTAAAACTTAATGTACCTATTTTCCTCCCCAAATGCTAGAGGATATGGGATTATAGTATTTTACAAGAAGCAATAGACTTTAATCACATTTTTTGAAGATGTGGTCAGATAACTTCCACTGGGTTTATCTTTTTCTCTTTCAGGGCTTTTGTGCCCGTCATAGCTTCATGACTGAAGGAAGTTAATCATGTGAATCCTTCTGCATCACTGCAAGCCCTTGTTCAGGAGAGAAGAGTGAATTGATACCTCCCTATCGTCAAGAAGGTGTTAAAGTCACAGGGACCCCTATTTGGGTGAGGGAGATATTCTTGGAAGTTTAAATGACATAAATCTGTATGTTTACTTCCTAATTGGATAGGTGTAAACAGGAAATGAGTATCGATGAGCATATATTTGCATTTTGGATCTGCTTTCATTGAGACAGAAAAATACTTTGGGCTAGACTTTGACTAGGAAGGGAGCCAAAGTTAATAATTTCTGAGGTATCCAAAGGGGGGGGTGGGGGACAAGTAAAATCAAACCTAGGTTGGTTCTTTGCTGAATGTATATCCCGCCTTTCTACCAAATAGCACATAAGGAGATTAACAAGCCTAACATAAATATCATAAAACAACAATAAAAGGTAAAGAAGAAAACAAAAGCAAAGACCCTAAAACATGAGGTAAAGCAACCACTTCAGCAAGGTGAGGATAATGCTCTTCATTTGTCCACAGGTGGTTCCTTTCCACATTCTTGGATGGTAGCTCCTGCATGACTTCATTTCATGATGAAAGTGAGTGGGAGAAAATGTGCTTGCCCAGCTGGGTGATGCACTATAGTGCCATCCACTTAATATATTTTGCATGCTTATGTCTATCCTTAAATGTCTCAGGTGTACATTCAGGCCGTTCTTGGCTCATAGTCAGAGCACAGAGAGACACTCCCTCAGAATTTTTGTATAATGTCCCCCCCCCGCCCTTAAATAATTGGCAACCTATACCTGCACATTGATAGAGTAATATTAATTCAGTCTGAAATCTAAAATATTGTTCTGATGTTTGTCCATCACAACCCACTATTTTTGGCCTTTTTTAAAAAAAGACATCCCTGTTCTAGCCTGTTCCATTCCATTCTGGCTTTTACCCATTCTCATATTTTGTGTCCATTTCCTTCCAACTCTCAATTTCCCTCTACTGTGTCCATTTTTGCATTGACACAAATGTCCAAACTGTTCTGTATGCCCTTTCACAATTCAAAACATGATGCAGACCCAGTGACTATATGAGGCAAGGTGCATTATATTCCACTGGCAGTTTGGGGAGGTATGGAATTTATATTTCTATATGGAAATGTGAATCAGATGAACTGCTTCTCTAAGCTTCGTCTTTACAAGGAAGCTGTTTGGTCAGCAGCAATATATTTTATGAAATAAGTAATAGGTGTGTGTCTTATTGTAATAGGTCTTTTTGAACTTACCATTGTGTCCCCACCCCACTCCCAAAACACACAATTCTCCTGTTGATTTCAATATAAAAGAAAACAACAGCATCAGATCCATGCTAGCACAAGCAAAGGCCCAGTCCTGGCATCACATGGGAGAATGAAGAACTTTGTACCCAAAGCCACCTGAATTGTATTCCATGTGTTTGTGAACCTTTCTGTGAATACACCCATGGCTGCCATAGGAGATTTAACTCCCTGTTGGCAAAGCTTCTCTCTGCTGGTGGAAGCGTCATAACAGTTAACTAGTCTCCTCCAGTCAACAAATCTGGTCTGAATTAGAAGGACATAAAAGAGGTGTGACAATGCAACCTTTAATTCCCCCTGGAGTTAGTCCTTTAGGCACATTTACAGGTAACCACCTAAAGAAGCAGACTCCTAATCAGGATTGATTGATTCATTGATTATTTTATAGCTGAAACAAGTAAAAAAAAAAACACACTGGGATGTGTCAAGGAAAATACACTTCACACTTCTCTCTTTTGCTGCAAAAGCAGGATGCTTGCCAAGGCCTTGCCTGTGCATAGATTAAGATGCAAACAACAGAAACTGGAATACTTAAGAAAAGCAGCCAGCTATATGCCTAAATTCTACATAATCAAATGCAAAGCAGAAGTGCAACAAATGCATGCATGCATTAGATGGGTAGGGTAATTGTACAGTACAACCATTACGAGATATACCCTCTATTGAGCGTACATCAGATGGCAAAACTCAAGTTGCCTCTGCAAAATGTATTCAGTGGCCATTAGGGGATTAATCCTCATGTTTAAAGTAAGGCCAATTTCTTCCTCATGATCTTATACTTGCAATTTTGCTATAGGATGAATTTGAAGAAATACACGGTTATCAGTCTGCTTCTAAGTGCTTGTGCCCCAGCCTCTCACATTTAATATACAGCAGAGGACTGTATCTAGTTAGAGAAAAATACACATTGGAGAAAAATCTTATTTGGTGATATGCGTAATCTTCAGCTTCAAACAACTGAACATTTTCTGAAGGGCTCCTGCTGTCATTTGGCTGATCCCCTCACAAACACTGAATCCTTAAACGTGTTTACCTGGATAGTTCAATGACTGGTGGCCCACAACACTTTTTTAGGCCAGATAATGGCAAAGTATTAGTTTCTGCTCATCTCCAGTTGTCAGCCACACAATAGGGGGTATCCAGTGTGTACATTCTTCCTTTAGGTGTAAATGAAAGGAATAAAGAGTGTTTTAAATGACATTCTTTGGGAGCTTTGACATAAAACCTTATGAGGAAAAAAAGAGGCATTTCATTGAGCCATAAGTATCACCTGCAATGGGATTAAGGACTGGAAAAAACAAATGCATTTAACACTAAAGGACATTTGGGGGGGGGGGGGAATAGTGTTTGTTAAATGGTAATTGTCTCCCTCACTTATCTGGGGTTAAAGTAAGCATATTGTTGCTCTCGAATATATATTATCCAGAGAGGTCATGCCTGTTTGTCTGCTGCAGCAAAACCTAAATGGTCCCTCAGTGCTTGAGTAGAATAAATAACTTGGGAATGAGTCCAAGTTAGATGGAAGTATAGCTGTTAACCATCTGGAATCCAGCATTCCCAACTTCTTTCAGAAAAGACTGGAAATCTGATTCTGTGCGTTGTTGGTTTAGGTATCTGGCTGTGGAGCCAGAGATTGGAAGTTTGAGTTCCTTACTGTGCCTCCTTGACAGAGACCGGACTCAGTGATCCATAGGGTCCTTTGCCCTCCCAACCCCGGAATAAAGACACGAGACAAATAGCATGGGTTAAAACACAGGCCACACTTTATTGATTGTAATTCAAATTTGCCATCCTTTGGCAAAGGGGGGCCTGCCGTAGTGCGGAAACAGGTAAATTGCAGAGGTCTCCAAGTACCCTTTAATCAACAAATGGGCAAGTCCTCGGCCCCAGGTTCTTGCGGTCTTAAAGACAGCAAGAACCCGGCCGGCCGCAATTTGACCACCCCCGGACCCCGGACCACTGTAATTGCACGATCCGCAGCACTGGGAGGTCCAATGGGCTGTTAGCTTACCTGATTTTGCAGTGGGACTCACCAGAAAAAAACGTTTTTTTTCCTCACTACCCGCCAGTGTGACCGGATTTCCACCTCAAAATTGCCAACGCCTGATTCCAGTGTAGGATAGACGAAAAATCCCTTCAACCAAGGGCCAATCAAGATGCAGGTCAAAAACTCCTATCTGTCCGCAAAGGCAACCAAAAAATTCACACTAGAAAATAGGGTGGGTGGGTGGGTGCCAGAAAAGGAAGAGGGTGGCTAGAGGGGGGGACGCCCCTTAAATAACCTGGTGTTCCCCCCTCTCTTCCAGCCACTATCGTGAGACCTTAAGGTTTCGCGCTATCCTTGGTGGGAGGCAAAGGGCGAGCCGCGCTGCCGAAGCCTTGGCTTGGCAGCAGCTCCAGCATTGCCCTCCCAACCCTGGAATAAAGACGCGAGACAAATAGCATGGGTTAAAACAGCGATCCCCAACCCCCGGTCCCCGGCCCGGTGCTGGTCCCTGGCCTGGCCCAGACCAGGCCGGCAAGAGAGACCTCCCCGCGTGCACTCACCCCCGCGCAGCCTGTTTGCGCCTGCGCGCGCGCGCTGGAATGCCCGTACGAGCGCCGCGCCGCCATTTGCGCGTGTGCGTGGGTGCGCGCGGGCCTGCACAAGCGCACGCTGCCGTTTGCGCATGCGCGTGAGCGGCCGCGCGCATGCGCAAAATGGCGGCGCTCGCGCTCGCACATTCGCGCGCTTGTTCACACATGCGCGCGCGCACAGGGGGGTGCCCCGCCTTCCCCAGCCGGTCCACAGACCGGAAAAGGTTGGGGAACGCTGGGTTAAAACACAGGCCACACTTTATTGATTGTAACTCAAATTTGCCATCCTTTGGCAAAGGGGGGCCTGCCGTAGTGTGGAAACAGGTAAATTGCAGAGGTCTCCAAGTACCCTTTAATCAACAACTGGGCAAGTCCCCGGCTCCAGGTTCTCGAGGTCTTAAAGACAGCAAGAACCCGGCTGGTCGCAATTTGACCCCCCCCCGACCTCGAGCCATCTTTACTTGATGACTGTTGGTCCGGTAGTGGTCCAGCGCATCTTCCCCCCAAGCACTGTAATCGCATGATCCGCAGCGCTGGGAGGTCCGATGGGCTGTTAGCTTACCTGATATTGCAGTGGGACTCACCAGAAAAAAACTGTTTTTTCCGCACTACCCGCACAGCATAGGGACTAGCTCAGCTAAGTCCCATGCCCACCATCGAGCTGCTCAAGCTCAACAAGCAGGCCCCCCTTGATGTCTTCCAAGAAGACATCCAAACCCAAATCAGACAGATGGACTCCATCATTCCGAAAAAAACTCAGGCCTATCCAATCGGATCCTCTGGTGACCAATCACCGATCAAAGGCCACTGCTGAGTGCTCTGCAGACCTCACGGTTAACACCCCTGTGTGCTGTGTTAACGTTGAGGAAAAACCTGCTATCCCTCCACGCCAATCAAGGAATGATCATGGACCAGACGATATGCATGGTCGGGTATGCGCCTTCAACCATTTCAGGTCACATATAACATCCAAGATCAATGCCTAACCAGGATGCCTGACCAAATCATTGCCGCCAAAGTGTACCACCAACACATCTGGTGGAGACTGGCCTAAGGCCGCCACCCTGCATAGCTGGCTCCACAGCATGCCGCACAGCCCTTTCCATGCGACGTGTGCTCTGGCTCCGAGACCCAGGTCGGTCCCCCATGGAGATGCAGCAACATAACGCTCTGCCCAGTATACATAGCTGTGGCCGATAATCACAATGTGCCTCCGTCTCACTGACCCTATGGTACATGTGAAGACATAACAAGACCAGGCCCCTGCCTAGACGTCAGAGTGTTCTTATATATCTGCGGTAACTGGATGAAGACCACTGACCCAAACGCTTGATTTCCTCTGAGCTATAACGCAGAGCTGCTGCAGTGGAAGCTGCACCGATTCTGAAGGAGTGTGTGCCAAACCTCATACCTTGGACACCTACCCTGCCCAATGCTAAATCCGTCAATTTCCAGAACTGATATTTCATCAAAGGTGAATTATCAGTGTGCTGAAAGAAATAACCAAGGTCCTGTCCGCTAACCTTCAAATATGCCTGTGTGGCTTTCACAGGGCAGATACTATTCATGCTGCACTGCCCTAGGGTGATTTGGGTACCCTTACCTAGCTGATCGGCCTTGGATCGCCGAATAAGAATTTGCACCTTACCCTCTTCAACCTTAACGTCTTGTCATTGCAGGGCTAGCCTAGACTTGTCATTCTTTCCAGATGCAACTACCTCGCTAATCCTAAGAGCCCCAAAGAACGTCATTAATGACGCTGCTTTAAATAGGACCATTTCATATTCATCCCTACACAAGAGCTCCCACTGCCTGCAAATGCGCTCTAACAACAGAGGCGATATGGGGGCCCTGTTATCTTGGACTCTACCCTCTCTTTGGACCATCCTTCAATCATCTTTCTTATACGGTAATCCCCTGAGTAATCTTGATAGCCATTAACCTTACCGTAAAAGGCTAATGCTGACAACCTACCCTGTATAGTTCCAGGTGCCAGTCCCTTTCTATTTAAATGCACGATAAATTGTTGTAAATGCTCAACCGGTGCTGGCCAAGCTGGCTCTAGGTTGACCATTTTCCTAAATTCCTGGAACTCTATACTCACGGCCGAGTACCCCTTCCGTGTCCTCGGTGCCAGAGCCAAGCCTATCGCTCTTGTTGCATCTTCACGCCAATTTGCCAGACCTCTGGGGGCAGAACTTCCGGCAACTCCTTGGCTCCAGGGTCTAGCTGTCTGAACAGCTTGATCTGTTGGCGCGACAATGCATCAGCTATCCTATTTTCTAAACCTGGTACGTGCCGGGCATTCACTAGTATGTTAAACTGCAGTGCCCGTAATGTAAACGCCCTGACCAATGACATTACCTGTTCTGAATGTGACGTAAGGTTGTTTATGATGTAAACAACCGCCTGATTGTCACACCAAAATAGTACTACTGAATTTGACCACTCTTCGGCCCATAGCCAAAGTGCACCCACTATTGGAAAGAATTATAAGAATGTTAAATCCCTGGTAATGCCATTCTGATGCCATTCATCGGGCCATGTGCTGGCACACCACCTTCCTCTAAAATAAATTCTGAACCCTAATGAACCTGCTGCGTCTGAATGAACCTGAAATTCTGCTTTCAGTCCGATTTCGCCTCTCCAAAAGGACGTCCCGTTAAATTCTGCCAAAAACTGACTCCATACTAATAGATCTTCTTTCATTCCACGTGTGACCCTGGTCCTATGTAATGGTTGATGCAGACCCTTCATGGCATTGCACAGTCGTCGCAAGAATGCGCGCCCAGGTGCTACCACTCTACAAGCGAAGTTTAGGTGTCCGACAATCTCCTGGAGCTCCCGCAGAGACACCTTTCACTTCTGCAATAGTGTCGCTATCCTGATCCTAAGGTCTGCTAATTTATTGTCAGGCAGCCGCGATGTCTGTTGCATCGTGTCCAGCTCTATCCCGAGGAAAATGAGGGATGTGGCTGGTCCCTGTTTTTTCTTCAGCCAGGGGTAGTTCCAGCTCCTCTGACAATGCCTGAAAGCTATTTAGGATGAATCAATACCTTCCTGAGTTCCTTTCCCCACAGAAAAGTTAGTCATCAAGATAATGGGCAGTAGACTTACAGCCCACCCTACACCTGAGTTTCCATTCGATAAATGAGCTGAACCATTCGAATGCAGTGCATGACACCGAGCAGCCCATAGGTAAAGCCCTGTCAATGTAAAATGATCCCTGGAAATGGAATCCTAACAAGTCAAAATCCAGGGGGTGAACTGGCAAAATTTGAAACGCTGATTTTATATCACATTTTGCCAGCTCAGCCCCCATACCACACTTTCTAACCATGCACACTGCCTCGTCAAAGGAGGTGTATCGCACAGTACATAGCTCTTGAGGAATAGCGTCATTGACTGATGCTCCCTCTGGAAAGGACAAATGGTGAATTAACCGAAACTCACCCTGGGCCTTCTTTGGCACTATACCCAACGGAGAAACCCTCAGGTTCTCCAAAGGTGACGTTAAAAAGGGGCCAAGAACCCTTTCTTCTTTTACTTCCTTATCTATCTTACCCTGGACAATGCCTTCCATCCCACGCACCGATCGGAGGTTCTGAGCAAAAAATGCTCTGCGCTCCCCCACTGCCGGGATCCTAAAACCATACTTAAATCCCTCTAAAAGGTAAGTAGCATCCTCTCTACGGGGTTAGGTACCATGCTTCTAAAACTTTAACCTTAATTGGGCTGGGTCCCTTTTCCAGGAGTACCCCCGCCACTGTTGGGTTTTTTGCCGCCTCCTGTGCCCCTGTTCTGTCGTTGAGAGCCGGCCCTAAAGCATGATGTATTTGGGAGTTGACCACCGCATGTGGAGCACTCATACTTGAAGTGGCATGGTCTCTTTGTACAAGTGCCCTTGGAGTTATACTCCCAACAGAGTAGGCAGGGTTGAACCGCCTGCCCCGCTCCAAGGTGGGGGTTTTGCCCAAGAGCAACTTTCCTATTCAAATGTCCGCTGTCAAACCTGTCATCAAAATTTGACCTAGCAGGGGTCATGTGCTGAAGCCACAGGCCTGGCAGGGGCTCGTCCCAATGGAGATTTGGGTGAATCGCGCTCCGCATACGGAACGATTCGTCATAATGAAGCCATGCCTGCCCAGCGAAGTCAATATAGGCCCTATAAATTAAATCTAGATATCAGAAAAATAAATCAGAAACCCAGGAAGCCAGTTTGCCCATGTCCTGTCAGGTTTCTTAATTGCTCCCAATTAAATTTATCAATTTAAATAAACTAATTTAATCAACTCTATTCATTATTTATTATTTAAATTAATTTATTTATTCGACTCTACTCGTTATTTCTCAATCAATTAATTAATATTAATATCATAATTAATTTATTATAATAGTATGGACATTTATTAATAATTTAAGTTATTCAATTTATTTTAATTACTTTAATTTACTATTCATGGCAATGATATTGTGAATTGTTATTTAATTTTAATTTTATTTACTTATTTACTTATTTATTTATTTATTTTTAATGCAAGCCTATTATTACTGCTAGGCCCTATATAGTACGGGCCTCATTGTTGAATTAGCCCACCACAGGCTAGTCCAAGCCACCATTAACAAAGAAAAGTGGGGAGGGGGTAGGGGGGCGCAGCTTTGAATCAAGCAACGTTCGAGGCTTGGGAGCCGCACAGAGCCCGCTCGCGCCTAACCGTTAATCGAGAAGGCCCAAGCCGAGCCTCTGCCGCTAAAGCCCTGGAACCCACAGCCAACACCAAGACCCTCTGTGTATCAGCTTAAAATATTCTATTAACTATGGTTTTTATTAAGTTTTTTAAATATATATACCAGTCCACTCACATTTGAGCACGGCCAACACGGGCTGTGCCGCCGCTGCCGCCCCTGCCCGCACTTCACAATCCTCCCAAGAGACACAGAAATTAAAATATGCTTAATTAAATTAAATTAAATTAATTCAACAGTAAATAAGTAAATATAACCCTGGGAGGGAGCCAATGCTATCCTCCCTTCCTCCAGGAACAATTGCTGAGTATGGCGCAGTTATTTCTCTCACAGCAGGGCTCTCTCCTTATCGGTTGCCAGAAAAGGAAGAGGGCGGCTAGAGGGGGGAATGCCCCTTAAATAACCTGGCGTTCCCCCTTCTCTTCCAGCCACTATCGTGAGACCTTAAGGTCTCGCGCTATCCATGGGGGGAGACAAAGGGCGAGCCGCACTGCCGAAGCCTTGGCTCGGCAGCAGCTCCAGCATTCTAGCTCTGCAGTTTTATGATGATGGTGATGATTGTAGTAGTAGTAATAGTATTTACATATCAAGGGTGTTTATATTATTGGACATTACTTGTTGGTAGATTTCAGTTAGTTACTGCTTAGGTAAAGGTAAAGGTTCCCCTTGACATTTAGTCCAGTCGTGTCCGACTCTAGGGGGCAGTGCTCATCCCCATTTCCAAGCCATAGAGGCAGCACTTGTCCGAAGACAATTTCCGTGGTCATGTGGCCATCGCGACTAGACACGGAACGCCGTTACCTTCCCACCGAGGTGGTACCTATTTATCTATTCGCATTTTTACATGATTTCGAACTGCTAGGTTGGCAGGAAGTTACTGCTTAGCTGTGGGCTTATTTTTGTGTTACTAAAATAATATGGGAGCCTAATGCCCTACATTTCTACCCCTTTAGCCATTTTTTTCTTGGGGGGGGGGAGAAAATATTATTTATTTATTTATTTATTAAATTTATACCCCACCCATTTAGACAACGTCTACTCTGGGCGGCTAACAATAAAAATAGACTAAAAACAATCTAATATATCAAAACAACAATTTAACAATAATAACAATATCATTCGAGATGGAAAAATAGAAATCAAGTGGTAACAGGAGGGAAGGCCTGCCTAAAGAGCCAGGTCTTGAGTTGGCTCTTAAAAACACCCAGCAAGGGAGCCAGGCAGATCTCGGAGGGGAGACTGTTCCAAAGGCGAGGGGCCACTGCCGAGAAGGCCCGGTTTCTTGTTCTTTCTTTCCGGGCCTCCCTCGGCGTTAGGCCCCTCAGCCGCCCCTCCTGGCTAGAGCGAGTGATTCGAGTAGATCTAGGTGGGAGGAGGCGTTCCGCTAGATATCGAGGTCCTAAACTGTTTAGGGCTTTATATGTCATCATTAACACTTTAAAATCAATGCGGAAATGAACGGGCAGCCAATGCAAGGTGGCCAGAGTGGGGGAAATATGCTGATGTTTTCTCCTCCCACTAAGAAGTCTGGCCACCGCATTCTGCACCATTTGAAGCTTCCGCATCAATCTCAAAGGAAGCCCCACGTAGAGCGCATTGCAGTGGTTTAATCTCGAGATTACAAGCGCATGGACCAAAGTGGTGAGCGCCCCAACATCAAGATAGGGACGCAGCTGGGCAATCCGCCACAGATGGAAGTAGGCGGAGCGGACCACTGACGCCACCTGGGTTTCTATGGTGAGCGCCGGATCCAGATGGACCCCCAAGCTGCGAACCTCACTCTTCGCGGTGAGAGTCACCCCCTCAAAATAGAGGGAGTTTCCCAAACCACCAAAGGAGGGGCCACCCACCCTCAGGAGCTCCGTCTTGTCCGGGTTCAGCCTCAGCCCATTCTCCTGCATCCATTGCAGTACAGCCTCCAAACAGTGCTGAAGGGACAGAAAGGCATCCACTGTGGTTGGAGAAAAGGAGATGTAGAGCTGAATGTCATCAGCATACTGATGGCATGAAGCCCCGCACCCCCTGATGACCCCTCCCAGTGGCCTCATATAGATATTAAACAGCATTGGGGAGATGATCGAGCCCTGCGGAACCCCACAATTGAGACTCCACGGGGCCGAAACACTCTCCCCAAGCTGTACTCTCTGAGGAAGGTCCCCCAAGAGGGATCAGAACCAGGCAAGCGCCAGACCACCGATCCCCAACTCGGAGAGCCTCCCCAGGAGGATACCGTGGTCGACGGTATTGAAGGTGGCTGAGATATCGAGGAGGACCAACAAAGACATTTTGCCCCTGTCAGCCTCCCTCAGCAGGTCATCCAACAGGGCGACCAATGCCGTTTCTGTGCCATGGCGCGGCCTGAAGCCCGACTGGAACGGATCCAGGGCATTAGTTTCATCCAAGAGAGCCTGAAATTATTTATCTCTGTGGTTCTTTAGTCCAATTTCTGCCCCAGATTACAAGTATAGACAGGTACCCATCTTCAAGGGTTTTGTTCCCAGTGTATAAGTTGCAGAAATGGGACAGTGGGAACATGGTGGTGGAGCTGGCATATCCCTACTCTTCCCATCCATGTGATTCTTTGTCGTATGAATGAACACCTGAACACTGACGTTTGATTTATTAAAGACACAGCAAACAAGACCTTCTTTTCATTTTCTGTCAGGTATTGTGAAGATTCTTTAAAAGACTTCTTGACAGGAAATGGTACCTAGAATGAAACAGAATGTTCAGTTAATTAAATGAGTTAAATAGTGCAGAGATTATTATAAAGTATAGTTAAATATGTCTACTGTATGCTCAGTTTTGCTTTCAATGTGAATATGAAGGGATAATTACATAGTTCCTCCATGTTCTATTTTTCCCAAAATTTACATAAAAAGTACTTCACTAAAATGATGCCAATAGCCTCAGAAAAACACTTACAAGTAATTAAAGTTGCAGTTTAGGATTAAACCTTTAATACTTTGCTAAAATGTGGATCAGGAGAATGAAGCGAGGTGACTCGGCAACAAATGGATGGGAGAAATTCAAACATTACTTCACAATTCACTGGCTTTTGCAGAATTTTCTTTTTTCACTGAGACCATTTTTATTTCAATTTATTTAACTGTGTGGGATTTTTGGCACATTTCGCTGTTCATAATTAATCATTCCAGTTCCATGAAACTGCAGGGCAGGCAAGAAAAGTTTGTGGTCAGATACAGAGAACAGTGTCTCCATTCCCAGTGGGCACGAGGCTGGAGTTATGTTACAGAGAGACAAGCCATGCAAGCTGCCAGGGTATAGATGCCCACCACCGAGACACCAACATAAAAGCAGGGCCCGTGGGACTATTTAAAATTGTCCCACACAGACACTAGCCTTTTAATAGTTCCAGCAGCCATAAATTGCTCTCAAGGATATATGGACATATTTAGACCCCTGGTTCAGTGTTGCTGGAGAGGCAGGGCTAAAGAACACCTGTGTTGATTGGGTCAGTAATAGTGTTTTCCCAGCATCAACACTGCTTGCTTTTCTTATAATTCTATGGAGTTACAACAGTTAATTATAAGGAGGAACATGTGCCAAAATGTATGTGGTTAAATAAATAAATTAACATTAAAACAAACCCAGTAAAAATAAATGTTTTGAGAGAGTTTGTGATACCGAGTCTTAAGATGTGGGAGAGTAGCTTACAGGGAAGTTTGTGTTTAAAATACAGATACAGAATATATATATATTGTATATAGATACAAAATATTTCTATATTTTGAATTTCTTGGGTATTTAAGATGAAATGTTAAACGGTTATAATTAGATATAACATAATTGTTTTACCCTTCATCTTAAATACCTGATTTACCTTTCCCTTATTTCCATTATCAAATCAAATCAAATAAATTTATAAATTTATTGTCATTGTAAGTATATACATAGTATACCCATACAACGAAATTCACACAGACACCCAGAGACCAGACCCACATGCACACACATAAAAAATCCTCAAACACTCCCCACCCACTAAAAATCCCCCACTAAGAATCTACACCGCAGGCCAAGTAACACTGTCCAACTATTCACTACTGGTGGTCTTTAAGCTCATTATTAAGTGCAATTATAGCTCTGGAATAAAAACTATTCAGAAAACGTGTGGTCCGAGTCTTAATTGTTCTATATCTTCTGCCAGACGGCAACAGTTCAAAAAAGTTGTAAGCAGGATGGGAAGAGTCTCTGAGGATGTTGTGTGACTTCCTCAGACAGCGGGATGTGAAGATGTCATCCAGGGTTGATAGCTGGAGCCCGATGATATTCTGGGCAATTTTAATGGTTCTCTGTAGAGCTTTTTTGTCCGCTACAGAGCTACTCCCAAACCATACCAGAATGCCATAAGTTAGGACACTCTCAATGGTGCTACGATAGTAGGACAGAAGTAAATGCTGAGATAAATTTAACTTCCCAAGCATTCTCAGGAAATACAGCCTCTTCTGTGCCTTCTTCACTAGCATGTTGGCATTTATAGTCCATGAGAGGTCCTCTGAGATATAAGTGCCCAGAAATTTAAAACTACCAATTCTCTCCGCTTCCTTGCCATTTATGTACAGTGGTAAATGTACATTTCTCTTCCTCCTAAAATCAATTATGAGTTCTTTAGTTTTTTTGATGTTAAGTGTAAGATTATTTTCTTTACACCAGAGTATCAACCCTTGTACTTCCTTTCTGTAAGCAGACTCATTGTTCTTATTTATGAGCCGCAAATTTAATAATTGCGTTGGTGTTATACAGTGGGGTGCAATCATGTGTGCACAGGGAATAGAGGAAGGGACTTAGCACACAGCCCTGGGGAGCTCCTGTACTTAGTACCAGGGTAGAAGAATGGTGAGATCCCATCCTTACTGACTGTGGCCTATCTGTCAGAAACTGCTTTACCCACACACAAATCTTCTGAGGTAATCCCAGGTTGATCATTTTAAAAAACAACCTATTGGGTAGAATGGTATTAAAAGCAGAGCTTTTAACCTCTGTTTCTGCAACAAATTCCTTCTGTTTGTTCTGTTGTCCTCATTATTTCTTTTTAACTATAACTTAAAGATATATAACAGTTAAGAAGCAGTGAATGTAACACCCACGTCTACTCAGGTTACACAAAACCAGAAGAAGACAGTGTTTATGCCAGAAACACTTTCACTCATCAAATTAAATATAAATACCAGCTGGAGCAAAGGGACACAAGCTGGATGGTAGAGTTAAAAGGGCAACATTAAATACTTAAGAAATGTTTTTATGGGGGGGGTGGTGGTTCTTGGGCCTAACGCCTAACCTAGTGGCACTAAGAAAGAGTTGGCTAGGTTTGGAGAGTGTGTTCCTCATTTGTGTGATGATAGAAGAGATAAAATTTGGAGAACTTGTATATTGGAAACCAAGCCCTGAGGCACCTTCCTTCTGACTGACAATTCTCAGGTCCCTTTGTTCTGGGCTTTTGGATTTGTGGTTTAGGATATGGATCACATTTGGGGGATAAAATTTATCTCAGTGTTTGAAGGTATGGGAAGTCCAAAAAGCTGTAACTCCTATTGCCCATTTAAGCCGTTGTAAGGGAAATCATGTAAGCCTTGGTGGCAAATTGCTGTTCATTAACTAGGTATTGGTTGTATTCCTGGTTGTCTGTCCAGCAGCTTGATTGGGTGCACACTCAGGAACATAACTAGTACCTGGTTAATTGGCAGCAATTTACTTCCAAGACTAATTCAGTTTCCCTTATGGAAGTGTAAATTGGCAGTAGGATTATTTAAAGTACACAGATCCACAAAGGAGAATAGCTACAAGTTCCCCAGAATCCACCCCTTTCTCATTAACTGGCACTTAAAGTCTCAATAACTCACTCTGAGACATTTGTAGAAGAATTTAAAAAAACATTACTTACAGTTGCTTCAAATTACAGACTTTTGTATGCTGTTTTCTTTACTGCACACATATACTAGCAACCAACTAAACAGATCAACAGCAACAAACAGCTACCACAACCAACAAAAAAGAGGGATAGAACACTCGGCAGAGAAGTGGGGCTCTCTTTGAATTTCAAAAGCTGGAGGAACAATTGGTTGGTGCTGGACAGATAGGCAATCACTTCAGTCCAGAAAAGTCCCTCTTAGTCACTCAAACTACAGGCAGCGTGCAAGGTCGTAAATGAAATTCCAACATTTTTCAACAATCTTGATTTTTCTTCTGGAAAGCAATACAACAATAATTTCTTGATTATCTTGTTTCAGACACACGATTTCACTAACAAATGAATTTCTGTTGAACTGCATTTATAGCACATATCAATGTGTAGCAGTTATTAACTCCCCTAATGTATGAAACACTGTTCATATATTATTGGAATTAGAGAGTCCTACACATTAGATATGTACTTTTTTACTTATTTGTTCCCTCTGTATCTTTTACCTCACAAACATTGTGTGTATGTATTTCAAGAGCCAATCATGGCCTTTTATATTTTTTTCCACAGATATTATGTAAAATACTGTAGGTATTCAATCACAAGGACACCTCTTTAACAGGAGCTTGGTTTGGAAGGTTCTCAATAATGGGATGGCTCTATACTTGAACATGGCTACAGAGCCATCTTGATACCTTTGTAGTATCAAGCAAAGGTCCGACATATTCTGAGATATTCAGAAACATTTGAGGGGCATGGCTTACCGGTTCACTCATTCCCCACCCCCTGCATTTTAGCCCAGTGAGCAATCAAGTAAATGCCTGAACAAAGCTAAACTCTATATAGGAAACCAGTGTAACTTGAGGCATAGCAAGCCAAGATTCCTAGAGGAACTCTTACTTGCAAAGGTGACAACCTATTTGAAGAAGTCATTATTCTTTTAATGGAAAGGGTTTTCTTATATTGAGATCAGATTAACCACAATTTGAATGAAGACGTGCTGACATTCTGCTGTATTTCTTGTTGGCTAACTATGGTTAGTGAGTACCGAGTCAGTGTGAGGGACAATTTGATCTAAGCAAGAATACTACATTGTTGCTTTCTTTTAAAGACAGAAATAGTCTCTCTCTGTGTTTCTTATTACCTATAAAGTAATAATAGATTCACTTTAATAAGCCCAAGTTAAACATATAATTGATACTCAAGTATGGTGTAGTGGATAGAGTGGTGGACTAGGACTCATGAGGCCTGGGTTCAAATCCTTACAATCCTTAAATATCTCATAAGCCCTATTAATGTTGCTATAATTTGGTTCTATCTTGATGGTACATAACATAACAAACATAACATTACAATATAGAATTATATTAAGTTATATAATCTACCTTTTTGTTTTCATTTTAAATTGTTGATTACTGCTTTTCATCTTTGAGGGTGTGTGCCCCGCCAGCCCCCTTTCTGGTGGAGCCAGAGTTCCCTGTTAATAACTCCATGGGCTCCAGCTCAGCTTACAACAGCAGTTCTCTCTACCTTTTCTTCTACAGCCCCATAGGGCCAAGTTACTATGTCTAAACCACTTGTCAGTTTAGGGGCCCAGTCAGTCTCACTAGGATTCTCCCAGAGTCCAGGTTCTGGAAGGAAAGAAGGAGGAGAGGGCTTAGGTCCAGGACACACCCCTTTGAGAGACGTTTCTGCAGCTTTGCTCTTCTGGTCTCTTCCCTCACTTGCCTCTCCAGAGTTGTGGCAGTGTCCAGGCTAATGCGGCTTTGTCCAGATGTGTGGCTAGAATCTCCAGTGCCTGGATCCTGTCACAACCAATAAACCTGGCAAGGGTAGGCAGCTTCTGGCCTCCTCCCACATGTCCTCTTCTTGGAACATAGGCAGGAGACTAGAGATTGGGGTATTCGTATACAAATACGTATACCCCCGCATAGCTGGACTTGACGAGGGTCTGGCCCCCTAGGGCCGAACCATCCACTCATGCATCCGGTCTCTCTTCCTTCCAATCACTCCCAGAGCCCCGCTTGGCTAGCCACTCCTAGCAATGGAAGGGAGGACAAGTCTCTCTGCAAGGCTGCTGAGTTGCTAGCCGAGCGGCGTTCCAGGAGTGATTGGAAGGAAGACAGGGGCCACTGTCGGATGCATGAGTGGACGGTCCAGCCCCAGGGGGTCAGACCCTCGTTAAGTCCAGCTGTGCTGGGGGATTCGTATACAAATACAAATACCCCCATCTCTACAGGAGACCCTTTGCCTTCCCAATTCTGTTCTTTTCATTCCCCTTGACCCTGCCTCCTCCAGCCCTCTCTCACCAGGATGCTGTCTCTCCTGCAGCTGCAGGGACTCTCTCCAGCCACCCTGATCCTGAGGCAACTCACCTTCCTCCTGGCTGCTTGCTATCTGTGGGCTGGGGCCAGGCGGCTCACTACGGGTGCACAGAGATGTTTATCATTTTAAAAAGGGAAAACTAGAAAACACCCACCAGCCATAGCTAGCTAGCCTTGGACCCAGAAGCTTGAGGTGAAGCTTGTAATGAATTATTCAGCTGCTATGTAAATGGAGATTTGTAACTAGTACATTGAACAGCAGTCAATCTTGACTCAGTCTTTCCCAGGCTTCAGAGAGCTGTTCTTTCTTAGAAAAAAAATGTAAAAGAAAAACAAGAACAGATATTTGTTCCAAAAACAAATAGCAAAACATACCATGTAAACACTCATGTATTGTTTCTTACTGCGCTAATAAAGTGTTGTTATGGTGCAAAACAGTTCTGGCTATGGTGCAGGTGTGGTAATGCAGGAGAGGGCTTCCCATCAGCTCTGTGCACAGCTGATGTTTGCTTCAAACGTACAGAATGCCAGGGAAGAAAGATGTATTCAGATAAGGAGGTGAGGGTGCCATCACATGAGCTCTGGTGCTCTAAAATTGTTCTGTATGTCTTTCCTTTCTGATTCAGAGCCAGGGATGTCTTCCTGCCAGGCCAGAACATTAAGCTTCACTGATACGCATTTACTAAGTTTGGCTTACAACACAAGACTTCTAGTTTAGTACTGAGAGTGTCAACTTTTATTTTGCTTCATTCTCCCTCCCCCCCCCCCTTTTGACCATTTATAAAATTCTATTTAACTGGGCATTTTGGTCAGCCTGTGTGGTATAGGACGGCTGACAAGCAAGTTATGAGATCTTCATTTCTGCACTGTGGTTCTATGTTTTATAACTGCTGGTTTTTACTTTGTAATGGGCATTCACAGCTGGCCAAGATTTCTTACTGGATGAATAGCTTGGCTCCCCACTGTGTCTCCAACCAAAAACATCCATTGCCTTCAAACTGTGGGATGGCTGAAGCGTACCGATTACAGCCCTAAGATCTTATATAATCATGTTTAACCCATGCTTCTCTTCTTTTAAAATAGCCGGCTATCAATTTCTTTCACCACGAAGAGGAGCTGGAGGAGTGGGAAAGTGCTCCAATGAAAATAGTTAGATGAAGAAAGTAACTGAGCAGGTACAGTGGTGAAAACTGTTTTAATGGAAGTTAGCACAAAAGGTCAAAGCATCAGCCAGACAGAAGCAAAAGGGAGGCAGCTTTACAGAAGTGAGGTATTTTGCAACGGGGGCTACTGAAAGTTTTTGCAAGGCTCAAAGGAAATTAGGATTTCCCTGTTAGTAAGCATTCATGTGGATCCTTTGGGTGACCTCTAGAGATGGCAGTATTTGTATTTGTATATGAATACAAATATGAATACAGGTGGATATAACGAGGGCTGGACCGTCCACTCACCCGTCTGCTGCTGCCACCGGCTCCGCGCTCCCTCCCAATCACTCTGGAGTTCACGATCGACTAGCTACTCCTGGCAGAAAGAGGGAAGACAAGCCTCCCTGCCAGGCTGACTAGTGGCTAGTCGACCGTGATCTCTGGAGCGACCGGAAGGGAGTGCGGAGCCGGCGGCTGCAGCGGACGGGTGAGTAGACGGTCCAGCCCCAGGGGGCCAAATCCTCATTATGTCCACCTGTGCGGGGGTGTTTGTATTCATATACGACTACGAATACATTCGTGAGAATGGCTGATGGTCGGATTCCAAAAGATCTCCTGTATGGAGAATTAATGCAGGGAAATCACCCCAGAGGGAGACCACAGCTGCAATACAAGGATATCTGCAAGCGGGATCTGAAGGCCTTAGGAATGGACCTCAACAGATGGGAAACCTTGACATCTGAGCGTTCAGCCTGGAGGCAGGCGGTGCATCATGGCCTCTCCCAATTTGAAGAGACCCTTGTCCACCAGGCCGAGGCAAAGAGGCAGTCCCAAAACCAGCAAAATCAGGGAGCTGGACAGGGGACCGATTGTATTTGTCTTCAGTGCGGAAGGGATTGTCACTCTCGAATTGGCCTTCTCAGCCACACTAGACGCTGTTCCAAGTCCTCCATACAGAGCACGTTACCATAGTCTCTCAAGACTGAAGGATGCCTAACTAAAACTAACTAAAATGAATACCCCCATTTCTAGTGATCTCTGCAGGATAGTGAGATCTAAAACTATAAAACATAACTGTAAGTATATGAAGTACCATTCTGTACTTAATTTAGATGCTTGCATTCCTCTTTTTTTCCTCTTTTTTTCTTTGTATTCATTGCTGGATATAAATGAAGCTAAGGAGTGAGCTAAATCCACCAGCAGTAGGAGATAACTTCAGAGAAGGGAGGTACTCTGTCTTTGGCATTTGACTGGATTGCTGCCGAATGTGTTTGCAAGCCGAAACAGAGAACACAGCATCACACATTCCATTCTAGTGGAACAGCTCTCTGACCACAGTAAAGTCAAGAGCAATCAGCTGAGTATTTAATCTAGATTCCCCTGGTATGACTATTTGTGAAACAGATCTCTAGGAGAGGCTGAAATATCTGTACAGTAGCATATTCTTTTGCACAAAGCTAAGAAAGTTACTTTTAAAAAGCAGTATATTCTTGCTGCTCCTGGCAACTTTTAAAAAGTAGCCAGTTGGCATGAAATCCTATTCATGCAACTATTCCGCTTAAGGCTGATGGCATCATCAGCCACATTGATTTTTGGAAATTAAAAAAAATCTGACTTCCACCCCAAAAGATCCCAAGGAACCGTTTTTTTGTTGTGGCAATCCATTGGGGCCCCCTGGATGGCAGGAAGTCTTTAATTTCTGAAAATCACCAGGAACGGTAAAGTCATGCAGGTGTAGCAGTTTTCAGAAATTAAAGTGTACCCCCCTTCCCCAACCCATGGCCCCCAACAGCTTTTCCACAATGAAAAGGATTCTATGGGAGCCTAGGGTTTTCAAGGTGGAGAAATCAGATTTTTTTTCAGTTTCAGAAAATCACTGTGGCTGATGACATCATCAGCCTTGCATGGCATAGCTGTGTACAGTATACTGGATTTCAGCCACCATTATTGCCCATTACTACGTCAAACACAGTAATTTGTTGCACTGCTCATTGTGTTACTTCCTACTTTTTGTCTTGAAGAGAAGACGGGACTGCTTATGCTATGGCATAACACTTGAGAAATTCCCTTCAAAATGATGTGTCTTTAAAAGTAGCTAGAACCATAGTTGGCGGAGGAGAGTGTTGCCTTCCAGATTTCATTGGATTGCAACTTTTCACACTTATCACTTATGTCTCTGCGGTTGGGATTTACAGGTCAACAACCTCTCAAAGGCCGCATTTTGCTCACTACACTAATCCCCTCCTCCCCCAGATGAGGTCAGGACATTCTGGAGATTGCTTGTTCTGGGGATCGCCATATGCCAGGGAGAACCTGACAGCGCACAGCAGCAACAAGAATTGCAACTTTTATTAGATTTATTAGATTCCATTTGGAACGTCACTCGGTTATGCCGTTGTTATCATAAAAACTACCTGATTACAGTTAATATCTTTATTTGTGACTGGTTACTCTCAAGCTTTGGTTATACACGTGATAACTGGCTAGGTTATAGTGGAAGTGTGCCATTGCCTTTCTCCCCTGTTTGAAGGCTTTCCCAGAAGCATCTGGTTAACCACTATGGGAAACAGAATGCAAGACTGTAATAGATCTTCTGTATGATGTTACTGAGATACAGTACGATGGAGAAAAGTTTTCAGTTTACCACATTATTTCATAAAGGAAATGCTTCCTATCCAAATGGGTCCTCTGAATGGGCCCGGTGAAATGTCCCACGCATGAGAAAGGCTTTAATGAGCATTCTAAGGTGCATCTCACCATTTGACAAAGCAACAATGCATAGAAGGAAGACACAGAAAAAAGAGAGATGGGAAGAGTCCTGTCAACTGTCTCCATCCACTGAATCTATCCTTTGCAGTTTTCCCATGAGGAGAGATCCCTGGACAGCAAGAAAAAGTGACAGGCAGGTCACAGCAGGGGCATACGGGGGAAAAATCGGGCTTCTCAATGCAAAGGAATTGTGTATTGTACAGTAAAAATGTTCAATTTCATGGCATTATGAGCAAATGCTTTATTACATGACCAGAGATTCACAGTGCTTAGGACCCTCAAATTAACCTGCATATTTTAGCAGTAGCCACCGCATTAGGTTATAATCATTTCACAGCTTGCAAGCTATAGCAATTCCAATACAAACTGACCTGATCCGCAAGCTCCTGAACTCCAGGACCAATCTGGATTGGTAAATCCAATGGCTTTTGTTATCTACAGGGTTTTGCACTTCCTAAGTGCTGTGAGGGACTTCTCAGCTCAAATATATATTTGGAACTGGGCATCTGGAGGGAAAAGCTCATTGACAAATGCCTGTTTTGAAAGAAAATACATTTTTTAAAATGTCCTCTGAAGATCGTAGCAACACGCAATGTGGTGTGGCGGGGGAGAAAGGGAAAAAAATGACGTATGGGTGGCTTTTCTATTTTGATATTAGTGGTTCCTCTTTGAAATCATGAACTGAATGGGCTTTTAGCTGCATGGGAAGCCATTGGTTTGAAAGGAAATCCCCCCCCCTCCCCCAACTCACATGGTTCCTGAGGTAAATTCCCAGTGTGATAGAGGACCCCCAACTCCTCTTCAGCTGTGTACTGTATATATGCTGTTTGTTGTTTTCGCAAAGCTCAGTTCCTCTGGTTCATAAAAATATATGTTGCAGCGATGAAAAAAACATTTTGCAGACTATTTACATACATGTTGTCTACAGAGACTATTATCATTATGAGAAACTGATTGGGAGGATGTGGTTCAGATAGAAGCTGCAGGTGCTATTTCTGGAACAGGTGACAAAGGAAATAAGGGGCAATCTGCAGTAGATGGCTCTAGATTTAAATTGTGAATTGTTGTTGAGATACATGAGCTGGACATAAATGTGATTAATGTAATATTTTTAAAGGTTTCAGTTCATCACAACAAATTAAAGACATCCGTTGACTAATGAGAGGAAATGTTACAGTAATCCATTATCAAGCTGCTAACATCGCTAAAGCATTTATTAGGGCCAGCATTTCTCCTCTCCACCCCAAAATGTGACATAAGAAGGTGCCAAGGAGAGAGAAGCATTGACTAGACTTTATTTCATCTTTTCTCCGCCCCGCCCCCATATATGAGACTTGACTGCCATACACCTACTATTAATATTTAGTTCTTCAAAAAAACACTCCAGTTTATGAAGGTGGGATATTGTGCTTCTGTACCAATGATTCAAAAAGAGACAAAATGGCCCAATATTGCTGCACAATATCATTTTGCATTGCCAGCAGAAAAAAGGTTGCCAAGCTTTATGTAGCAAAGGGCAGCCAGAATGTTGACACCACCAATGGCAGCAGTCAAGATGGTCTACACAGGACACCCTTTTCCTCTCACTACCATTCACACTTGTTGAAAAACAGGACTGATAATTGCTTTGTGTTTGGGTGAGAAGTGGTGAACTGATGAAAAAAGGAGTCAGCTTCTGGGATTTTCTCTTGTGTGGTGTCACTTTGTGAATGGTAGTGGTGCTGGGAGACTCCTATTTAACACCTTGACCATTAGTCTGTGGAGTGTCTCAGGGTTCCGTGATTCCCCATACTATTTCACATATACATGAAAAAACTGAAAGAGGCTGTCCAAAATTTTGTGGTCTGGTACCACCAGTGTGCTGATGACACCCAACTCCATCTGCTTTTTAAGATCTTCCAGGAGGCCCTTCAGACTTCTCTCAGTCTCTCAGGCCCCAGTGTGTGGTGTACTGTTGTTTTTCACACTGAATTTTTCATGTGAAAAACAGAAAACACATAATTATTTTTACATAGGATCATCCCCAAATCATAGGGCCCATATGTGCCCTATGGGAGCTGTAAATTCAAACTTATGTTGATGATGAATACAAACAGTCCTTTCAGAAAAGTTGCTTCACATCTGACATAATGTTTGTCCTTTTTCATTGTTAAGTAGTTCTGAATGTTCTTTATAGTCTCTTTTAATACCTTGCTGGCCATGTTTAAATAAAATATTTCAAAAAGAAAAGACCAAAGGCCAGATGTCACAGTACAATCTTGGCTGCCCTGCAGAAGCTTAGCACGGATCTCCAAGCCAAACTTGAATCTAGATTGGAAGGGATCCAATCTGATTAGAACAGATTGAAATGGATGGAAGATAGTCTTTAAATATATCTCTGGCTCTAGAGAAGCTGCTTTTCCATTCTTTGAGCCCAAATAACAGCCAGGTGAGTTGAACAGATGGTATCAGTCTTGTCTACAAAAGAGCTACCATCTCTTCTGATGTGGTGGCATTTTCACAGGAAAGAGCATTATCTTGTTAAGGGTCATCCTGTCATCAGGCAATCTTCATCCCACTCCAACTGAGACTGTATCAAGTTACAGTATATAATAAAAATGAAATGGCTTAACTGAAAGTAATATTAAAGATGACAGCGCCTTATATTCAGAGATAGAGGAGAAATTCATTTGATTTGCATTTAAATACAATGTGATATAATTCACACTTCCTGAACTAAAACATGAACACAATTATCCTCCCAATTTTCCTCCTTTTTAAAAAAACTTCTCTAAATATTGCAGTGCAATTCTCCAACCACAAATTGCCTACAAGGTGCATATATTACAGGAAAAGTGTTGGAAAAATATATATATTGCAGGAAATTGTACATAAAATATATCCTCTTGTGTGTGTGTTTACTTCTTTTAAAAAAGCAAACTGACATGGAAATGGGACAGAATGAGCTTTGATCTGAACATCAGTGTGCTTTATAGAAAGTGAAGCAGTCAGATTCAACCATCCCTACTTATATTCTTCTACTTATATTCTCCTACGTACATCTCTAATGTGATGTTATAACTCTAGGAAAAGATATACTGCAATGGTAGCCCATCCCTTCTCCCACATGTTGTGTCTCAAACAGTTAGCTTTTAGAAATAACAGTCTGAAAAACATGCATTCCTCCAATCTGTTTTCAAAGATGGGCTGTAATATCGTACATCAATGAAATCTGCACTTGGTTTCATTACTCAGCATGATGTATTTTTCTTTAAAAGCACCGAAAACCTGTCCAGCTTTCCCAGTATTGATATATTTTGAACAGAAATGACAATGCTCCTAAACTAGTGAAATGTGATAGTTAACAAAACATTATAATTACACGGAAACTCATATATTTTTTCCCTAGCTAGAAAGGATGACTTTTTAAAAGTACGAATGAGTGACAATTCTTGTTGAGAAGGCGAAATCAGTGATTTTTAAATTTGTTTTCTCAGTTTAGCTCAACCAGTGTTTGTGTGTCTATTAAATACATCTTGCATGGCTTTTTCTGACAGTTAATACCAGTACGGGAAGGACTGTGTAAATCTTAACTTCATTCCTAGTTGACACCCAAGTAGACATGGGAAGGAAACAATGCACTTCCATGGAATTCTTATATTGTTTTGCTTTACTCCCTTTCCCCAATAATAATAATAATAAATGTATGTAGTCAAATCAATTCTGACTTATGGTAACCCTTTTCAGGGTTTTCCAAGAAAGGGAGTACTCAGAAGTAGTTTACCATTCCCTGCTTCTGGGGATGTCCTGGGACTGTGCAACTTGCCTAAGGCCACACAGGCTGGCTCTTCTTCCCAAAGACACAGTGGGGAATCAAACTCTTGACCTCTGGCTCCGCAAGCTAAACCACTGAGCTATCCAGTCAGTTCTTTCTGCAATAGTCAGGGCCTAAATTCAATTGGTACTGCCAACTAGAGTAGACCTACTGTATTTTTAATCTCATGCAACTGTTTTTTGAAAATCCCATTGGATTAATTAATCTATTCTCATTGGAACTGATCTTGAGACCTAGTAGGTGCCTAATTGAGATTTGCAAGAGTGCTCAAAAGAACTAAGAAAGATCCTTAAGAGTAAGAATGTCTTCCTGAAGACCAAAGTCAAGTTAGTTACGACTAGAGATGGGGACAAATATAAAAACGGATCGGCTTTTTCGATGAAAATAGCCGATTTGTTAAATATTCATCCCTTCATATTTGTGGGTTCCAGAGACCCCCACGAATATGAAGGGACGAATATTTACCCATTTTTATTCGTCCCTCGTATTAAAAAACAAAAACAAAAACAAACCCATGCTGCCTACAGCTGCCAATCATCTGATCAGCGGGGGATAGGCAGCCAGCCACCCAACCCCACAGCCTACCCTCCCACCCCCTTCCTCTCCCTACCTTAGCCCTCCCCCACCCCCACCGACACCCCCTTCCTATTAAAAAAACCAACAAAAACCACCATTCTGCTTACTAGCCGCCGATCAGCTAATCGGCGGCAGATAGGCAGCCATCCCTCTCCCACAGGCAGCCACCCCAACAGCCTACCCCCACACCCCTTCCTTTCTCTACCTTAGCCCCCACCCCCACCGACACCCCCTTACCTTAATCGCTGCTGTCGAGGTCTCCTTCTGGCCTCCCAGCCATGCATGTAAAAAGGGAGACTGGCTGCCCTTTACAAAGATGGCAGCTGTGGCTTCATTTAGGGTAGGGAAGCTGCAGCTGCCATCTTTGCAAAGGGCAGCCTGGATTCCCTTAGCCTGCCTCATATATTTGTATTTGTTGAGTCGTTAACCTTGACGAATCACAAATCAAAATGAATCACCATTTTTTTGATTTGTCCACATCTCTAGTTACAACTGTGGTAATGTAGAATACTCTCTATGGATGCAAATGTTGGACAATAGAGATAGCTGAGAGAGGGGACAATTCACTTGAAACATTGTGTTAGAGAAGTATTTTATGGATACTATGGAGTGCAAAAAAGACAGTGAAATGAACTTTGGAGCAAATCAAGTCTAAACATTTGGTAGAAGCTGAAATAACTGAGGCCATTGTATTTTGAGTATATCAAGAGAAGATGAGGCTCACTAGGAAAGACAATAATATTAGGAAAAATTGAAGCCAGCAGGAAAAGAGGAGAACCTCACATGAGATGGATGGACTGAAAATAGGAAGCCATGATCTTCAGTTTGCAAGACCTGAGAGGGCTGTTAATGCTAGGACTTTTTGAAAGTTATTCATTCATGCGGTTACAATAAGTTGGAAGAAATGTAAGTGCATGCAACACATGCAAGCTCCTTATTTCTCACCTGTGGCTCATCCAACTAGCTATGCTTAACCAAGCAATCTCTGTTGGAAATTTACAGAAGTATGCTTGTGTTTTTGCTCAATGGCTTACTTTTTTGTAAGGTTTGATTGGGATTTGGGAGAATTTATCAAGGAACAGTACCAAATGTTTTCATGACTCATCCCTGTACAGTATCAGTAAGCCCTGATATTCTGTGATGTCAAACTTTGCTGTGTGTGTGTTTTTTTTTCTTGGAGAGAGGAGAAATGCAGTCATTATTTTAGTCCTTCTTTAAAAACATCAGAGGTTGATATGACGATAGCTAGGAGATGGTGTGGCATTGGGTGATTCCTGATACAAATATTTTAGAAGATCCAAATATTTTAGCAACTTACAGGGTCCTCTCACCAAATTTGGAGTAAACAAGGAATTTCCTTTTATTTTTATTTTGACACTTTCATTTGGCATGGACTCCTTTTGTTGTTTTGTTGTTTAGTCGTTAAGTTGTGTCCGACTCTTCGTGACCCCATGGACCAGAGCACGCCAGGCCCTCCTGTCTTCCACTGCCTCCCAGGGTTGGGTCAAATTCATGTTGGTAGCTTCGATGACACTGTCCAACAATCTCGTCCTCTGATGTCCCCTTCTCCTCTTGCCTTCACACTTTCCCAACATCAGGGTCTTTTCCAGGGAGTCTTCTCTTCTCATGAGATGGCCAAAGTATTGGAGCCTCAGCTTCAGGATCTGTCCTTCCAGTGAGCACTCAGGGTTGATTTCCTTCAAAATGGATAGGTTTGTTCTCCTTGCAGTCCAGGGGACTCTCAAGAATCTCCTCCAGCACCACAGTTCAAAAGCATCAATTCTTCAGCGGTCAGCCTTCTTTATGGTCCAGCTCTCACTTCCATACATCGCTACAGGAAAAACCATAGCTTGGACTATGCGGACCTTTGTCGGCAAGGTGATGTCTCTGCTTTTTAAGATGCTGTCTAGGTTTGTCATCGCTTTCCTCCCAAGAAGCAGGCGTCTTTTAATTTCGTGGCTGCTGTCCCCATCTGCAGTGATCATGGAGCCCAAGAAAGTCAAATCTGTCACCGCCTCCATATCTTCCCCTTCTATTTGCCAGGAGGTGATGGGACCAGTGGCCATGATCTTAGTTTTTTTGATGTTGAGCTTCAGACCATTTTTTGCGCTCTCCTCTTTCACCCTCATTAAGAGGTTCTTTAATTCCTCCTCACTTTCTGCCATCAGAGTGGTATCATCTGCATATCTGAGGTTGTTGATATTTCTTCCGGCAATCTTAATTCCGGCTTGGGATTCATCCAGTCCTGCCTTTCGCATGATGTATTCTGCATATAAGTTAAATAAGCAGGGAGACAATATACAGCCTTGTTGTAATCCTTTCCCAATTTTGAACCAATCAGTTGTTCCATATCCAGTTCTAACTGTTGCTTCCTGTCCCACATATACATTTCTCAGGAGATAGATAAGGTGGTCAGGCACTCCCATTTCTTTAAGGACTTGCCATAGTTTGTTGTGGTCCACGCAGTCAAAGGTTTTTGCGTAGTCAATGGACTCCTTACCTAAGTTAATTCAGATATTGCTATGGACTCCTTACCTAAGTTAATTCAGATATTGCTATGTAGCAATGTACTCTCTGCAGATAGAATAGTGTTCATGGTACAGAGTGACCTCAAGTGAATTGTTGGATGGATCTGCCTTCCTTGCAGAAGACATCTAAGTTACTCTAGAAACTCATGTGTTTCCTTCTAACTCTGTGTTGTGATTATTAATTTATCTTCAATATCCTTCAAATGAGAGAATATCAAATGAAGCCAGCTTATAGGACTGTCGCACAACCTGGTTTCACCTCCACAAGGAACGTATAGATCATGACCCACACCAACCATTTCATGCCCTTGCCATATATTCATATACAGTACATTCAAGGTGATAACTTTTGGATGCAAAATATCTCACTTTAAGAAATCACCATAGACACTATCTGTTGCTTGTCGAGTTCTGTGTCTCAATGGACAACAAATAATGTCTATGTTGATTTCTTCATTTCAGGAAATTCACCTCCAAATGTTATGCTGTTTGCCTTAGATTTGCAGATGTAACTAATAAGATTTTGGCCATTATATGTAACATGTCTCTATGTGTATAAACTTGTTGCAGTCGTGTTAGCATACATATGTACAACAGGGAGAACTCTACATGCATTATATATATTAATAAATCTGAATTCATTTTTTCAAAGAAATATTAATAGGTGTATTAAGATTTACACACTTGGTGGACAAGATTACAATTAGACTCCAGGTATGCAAAAGATAAAATAATGGGTTTTTATGATGAACAAACAACATTTGATAAACTACTGTTAGAGGCAAATGATAAAATAATTAAAAGAATGTATGAATATCTCTTAAATATGAAAATGGAAGATGAAGTGGTGAAAGAATGTATGATAAAATGGGCAGAAAATGTTGGTCATAATATTGATCTAGAACAGTGGGCACAAATTTGGCAAAATAATATTAAACTTACATAATCAGTAAATTTTAAAGAAAATACTCGTATATAAGATGTTTTATAGATGGCATATGACTCTAACTAAATTGTCTAAAATGTATGAAAATACCTCCAACAAATGCTGGAAATGTAAAATGCAGGAGGGTACTTTCTACCATATCTGGTAGACATGCAGGGAAGCAAAAAATTATTGGAGATCAATACATGAAATGTTTTTAAAAAATTATTTCATGTGATACCATTTAAACTGGAATTGTTTCTATTGAATATTATGACTGAAATTGTAGATAAAGAAATGAGATATTTGATAATACATGTAATTACAGCAGCGAGGATATTATATGGAAAATATTGGAATAAAGAAGAGGTACCGTCTCTTGAGGAACTGGTAGAAAAGATACTGGAAAAGGCAGAGATGGACGTACTAACAGAAGCATTAAATGAAAGGTCTGCCCAAAAAGGACTCAAAAATGGGAACGGTTTTCTAACTGGATCTGAAATATGGATTGGAAAGTATAGATAAAAGAAGAATGAGAAGGTCCAAAGGAATGGAGAGAGTAGTAACGATAGATATTCTGGAAAAAATGTTATATTGTTTATTTGTGTGATTTCCTTTTTAGCAAAGCTAAGTAAGTGGATGTAAGAAAACTCTTTCGCTCTCTGGAATTTTACCCTTTCCCCATCCTTCCCCATCCCTCCCTTATTTCCCTGTATCCACAACCCAACCCCTACTCCCATTGAAAATTAATAAAAAATTTAAAAAAAGATTTATACACTCCTGTTAACTAAACCATGCCTGTGCATATTTTTGAAACGTATCTCACATTTTGGAACATTTTTTAAAAAATGAGTCCATATCTTTGAATTCTTTTTTTTTCCTTCACAGAAGGAATATAAATATTTCACAGCAAATTGAAAAGTGTGCTACTTCTATACTGCCCCATAGCACTTAAAGCACTCTCTGGGTGCTTTACAGTTTAATTATGCAGGCTACACATTGCCCCCCAGTAAGGTGGGTACTCAGTTTACTGACCTCAGAAGGCTGGAAAGCCAAATCAGTCTTGAGCCAGCCACCTGAGCCCATTGGGATTGAATTCAGGTCATGAGCAGAGTCTTGGGTGCAGTACTTCAGATTAACCACTGCACCATGAGATTTGGGTTTTAGCTAGGCCTAGATCCACCTAAACTGAGAATTTTCTTTGGTTCATCCCAATCAGACATACTTTTATTGCAGCCTATTTGGCACAAGATAAATACTACTAGACCTGACATGCTACACATGTGGCAAGTCACTGGTCTGGACCTTGCACTTGCCTTGATGCTGTAGTTTTTCACTCTTTGCAGCATGTTACCCTTTCAGTAACATGCAAAAATGAAGGCAATAGTAGTTGGAGGCATTAGTAGTTGGAAACAAAGGCATTAGTAGTTGGAGAAAGCTCAGTATCCAGGTGATAGAAGTGAAAACCTAGGCATTAACCATTAATTGCCCTTAAAAATGTAATGGCAATATATTTATATTGCATCTCTACTTAGAAATCTTCACAGGCATGCAGTATTATATCAGGGATCAGTTATAAAGACTGAACTACCAAGTGATTAAATTAAATTAAGCAATGTTATGGGTTATATTATAGACTGTGAAGCAATATATGATATTACCATTACTGGGAAGAAGGTAACTTCCATTTTTGTTGGGCGTGGAATAATTGTATAATAGTATAAATAATTTTCCCTGTGGATGAGATTTTCTGATGTTTTGGACTACAAGTCTCATAATTCTCCATTCTAGGACTTTTACCTGACAGACAGACATCTAAATGTGGCTCACCTGGGAGAAAGGTCTCAAATGGAAGACTTTGGAGCTTAGCTAGGCCTAGCTCCAGCCAAGCTTTCCGTTCCTGCCACAATGGTAGTTGGGAGCTTTCTTTCTGAACAGGAAGCTAGACAGAGCTAGGCCTAGTTTACACTCCAAGTTGAAGTCTTTCTCCCAGCTGAGCCTGTTTAGGTGTCTGTAACATGTTACCATGTTGACCTCCAGAATGGAGAATTCTGGCATTTATAGTTCAAAACATCAGAAACTCCCATCCCTTATATCTTCCATGATGTTTTGCCATGGATTGTTCCAGAACAACCTTTTATTGGCCATAGGTCTTCCCAGCTATGTCTTATATGCTTCCAAGAAGAAGAAGTTTGTTGCCACCCCAGCCAATAACATGGAAGATAGAAACAGAAAATTTATGGCTATTTGTGTGCAGCTCTACATAAAGATTTGAAAGAGACCAGTCAAAGTAAGAAGGGCTAAAGTATGGATGGAGAAATCATCCTAATTCTTGTCAGTTTAGCGGTTGTGTTCTGTCCCATCTCTGCAATAAACTATACTGAAACAAATTAAACCTATATGAAAATCTGTTATCTGCAGAGTTTGTCCACTTATTTGCAGAATTTTTGGATCAACTATTCAATATGAATATGTTGCTATCTACCAAATATGGGCTCATGGACTGGAATCCTGTTGATGGAGCTGCATCCTACAGCTTGAATGGCATCATCAGCCATAAACAGGAAACCTTAAAAGAAAAATCACACATTTAGCAGAGTAGTCAGGACAATGGCTAAAGTTTGAAATGTAATGTGTATGCAGTCCTTGAGAGATTGCCACGGCAGTCCTATACACATCTACTCAGAAGTGAGTCCCGCTGAGTTCAATTGTGTAAACCATGTATTTAGGTGAACATCTTTAAGACCTGACTTCTGGGTTTCAACAAAACTTGCAACACATAGTCTTGCCTACAAATGCTACTCTGTTCACACTGGCCAGAAACCTACTAGTGTTTGCATACAATCTTCACCACTTATTATGGCTAATTGTAGCTAAACGACAAGGTGCTTGAACATATCTCAGTCAGATGAAATGACCCCAGCTGAGATGCCCCCCCGAACACCTCACCAATTAGCAGCAAACAGCTGGGGCAAGTTATGTAAAACTTGCATGAACACCAGTACGATTTCAACCACTATTTGTTCAAGTTCATTTTCAGTAATATTATCAGTAATACAAATTTTCCATTCATTCTTAGTATGAATCAAACATATGCTTAGCATCCATCATTTCCCAGTCATTCTCAAGCGCGCACACACACACACATATACACACATTATGTAGCACCTCTAGTACATATTTTTCTCATTCTGCAGCAGACACCCACTTGAATGGCATAAGCCATCTGTACTTTCTAAAACACCTTTAAGCTATTGTTTTAAAGTTTTATACCTTTTAATGTTTTCCGATTTATTTCCTGCCGATATCAACACATACCCTGCCAAAAGCAATCTTTGGTGGATACTAACATATTTATATTGAATAGTTGATCCAGAAATTCTGCAGATAAGTGGAGTGAACATCTGTGAGACGAAGATAATTTTTAATATTTATGGATAGCTCATTTCCATGTCATAATCCTTGAGATGGGATCAGGCTTGCAAGATTCAGGGCAATGCCAAGCTTTTCCTTTATATTCTAGTCATGGTTAGGCAATAATGGAAGTGGAGGTCTTGAAGATGGAGTAAGAGGGCCTGTGTATTAATTAATATGAAATACTTATTCATTTGAAGCTCCATATTATGTAAAACATCTCTGTATGAATACTGATTGTGTGCAATTTCAAATTATCATAGTGCTCTGACTTCGGTTATGGGAAATATAAACACACAAGAGGTAAAGTTACAAGGCATAAACAATGAATTAGCTTTGCCTACAAAGTAATAGGCATTTGAAAAAGCATCAACGTAACAAAAGTGTTACGTATGTGATTTGTTTTACTCATTAGCAGAACACATTGCACAAAGTAGATACATTTGAATATACTTATGGTTCCTGTATAATTTATCTGGCTTACTCAGGAAATGTAAACAATACTTGGTAAGGAACAGGATCCTGTCCACTTGTGAGAAGACTTAAAGAACTACTGCTCAGTGGTTTAGGTATCTGGCTGCAAAGCCAGAGGATCATAGTTTTATCCCCCACAGTGCCTCCTCAACAAGGGCTGACATGGAGGGTCACCATACGGTTCCTTCCAGCTCTGCAGTTCTAAGATTATTATTAAATATGGGATGTTTGTACTTGCATCCCTTGGGATACAGATACAAATACTGGAACCACAGGTGCCTGGGAAAACTGGACCCTCTCCCCTGAACTGGCAGGTTCACTCACTGCTCACTGTGAGGCGCAGATAGCCAACATCATTCTCAATGAGCCAATCCAGAAAGCAGCTTGGCTGGCGCTTCCCTGCCTCCCCATACAGCCAACCACATTGGCGAGGAGGCGAGATGACACGTCTCCCACTCAGCTGTTGAATGGTCAGCTGTGCCAGGAGGCAGGGAAGTGCTGGCCAGGCTGCTTCCTGAATTAGTATTTGTATTTGTATCTCCATGAATATGAATATGAATATCCCATGTCTATTTATTATACAAACTGCTGGATAGCTCAGTGGTTTAGGTATCTGGTTGAGAGTTCAATTACACACAGTGCCTCCTTGACAGGGTCTGGACTCAGTGATTCATAAAGTCCATTCCAGCTCTGCAGTTATAACAACAACAACAATTCTTTTAAAACTCAACCATTGTTTCAGTAAGAAATAGAACCAGTAAGGGGTCATGTTCAGAGTACCAGACTGGAAGAACAGGATACAAGCCCTTACTTGGCCATGACATTCACTGGTGGCTATCACACTCTCATAGCATGATCTACCTCTCAGGATTGTCGTGAGAATAAAATGGAGAGGAGGTGAGAGCCATGCACACCATTGTGAGCTCATGAAGGACCAAATAGAACCAAAATAAAATGAGATCAACTAAAAAATGAAACAAGAATAGATGTGATGGATCTCTGTTCTAAGCTGGGAATTAGTTAGGAAAAAGCACATGGCAACACTTCTTAAAATATTATGATATCAAGTTCTACGAGTAGTCAAAATGATCTGGTGGAATTAAAAATACCCGTGAATGCTCGGAAACAGTTCTAACTACTAGTCTGCTGTTACAGTGTCTTTGTGTAGCCCTCTGCTTTTAAATGACATTAACAGAGCCACCTTGGAGCAACAGGCACAGAAGACACTGTAAAAAAAAAATCTCAATGTGTCTTGGAAATTATCCTTATATGACTTTTCCAAACTACACAACAAATGCAAAGCAGGTGTGGCACCTTTGCTATGACATATCACTCCCAGCTTGTCATAGCCAACCTCGAAAACACCAGGCAAAATGTAGGGATGGTAAAAGCTCTCTGTTTCAATTTTGTTGTGTTGCACCTGGTCCTTCCTGCATGTTCTTCATGTCCTCAAGGTCTTCCAGAAAGGCCTTGCTCTGTATCATGCTTGTCCCATTGACTACATGATGTAAACTAAGCTAACTGCAAGTATTTCTGGTCTTTTCAAATGGGAATTTGTTGTATTTTGTTTGGTTGGCAGGGGCTAAGAGCCCTTTGTTGTGATTCCACTCTCCTCATTTTGTTTTGGTTTCTGTCATGCATGATTGACTATATTGGTCCAAAGAGGCAGAAGTGGGTGTAACCCAGGTGACGTTGAGAGTGATATGTTCAGTGGGATGTGGTGTGGCATTACAGCCATCCTTCTCTTCACCTCCCCCATCTCTGTTGGAATTATTGCACCCTCACGTGTTGCCTTTAGAAGGCAACATATGAGGGACCTTTCTGAATTGGGGTGGTTGTCAATCAATCCAGTAGCAGCCAATTGTTCCCTCTCTGGTTGTTGTAGGTTTTTCGGGCTGTTTGGCCATGTTCTGGACCCAGAACATGGCCAAACAGCCCGAAAAACCTACAACGACCATCGGATCCCAGCCATGAAAGCCTTCAAGAATACATTGTTCCCTCTCTGTCTCAGAATTTTGAAGAGAGCCACTTTTCTCTACTCACATCTCCTGCCCCTGTTCTTTTCAGTTGGAATTCAGTTAGAGCAATGTCAGAAGTTAGACAGTCTGTGGACAGTTAGAGCTATGTAGTCAGTCAGCAAGTCATGTAGCCAGTCATGAAGTCAGTTAACCAGTTAAGCTAATTTCATGTATTCAGTCACTATTTTTCAACAGAATGCTGTTTGTTTTGATCTATGAAGAACTGTGAGTATATCAGAAACCTTTTAATTCTTTTTTCTTGAATTATTGAGACAGTGAGTGTCAGTTGAGGAAAACTAAGCAATAAGGAGTGGTCTACTGAGGGGGAGTCTTGAAGCTAATTCTGCCCATTAGATCCCTGAAACTTTTTTGCTGTATAATTAAAGGTTTTTGAGCAACAAAATGTCCACACTCTGCGAATGATCCATGGTTAAAGAGAAAAGATAAATTATGCATACACACACTGTCATGGACAATTTAATCTTAATAGTCAAGCAATAAGATGAACAGAGGCTTGACAGAGAGATGTGATGTAATAATACAATCCTCCTCCTCTTAAACCATCCTGTTCCCATCAGTTCTGCTCTGGGCTAAGCTGGCAAGTTGTCGTATCAAGTCACAACTATATCACCTGTTAATTTTTTTTTTCAAGGGAAGAAGTCAAGGTGGAAGGTGGTATTAACAGTGGAAGAGGCTGTGGTATAGGTGAAAATCTTAGTGATTGGAAGGTGCGGTGTGTAATCTTGAAATATGATAATAAATCATTTCTATAGGAGCAGCAAGATAGATTTCATTGACAGAAACTGCCAGAGGAGTGGTATAGAAAAAATTAAACCAACCCAAATAAACTCAAGACAATCTCCATAAGTCATTGAGCCCTATGTTGGCCTGGGCATTCTCTGATTTGCTAAAGCTTAATCTTTCTCAGCTTCTTCATTCAGTCAAGACAGCCCCGTATTAGTTAGCAACTGGCTGTTGAGAACACTGAGTTTTCAGGTCTAGTTACCACACAGCGGTGAGAAACACACCGACACACAATCCAATAGCCTCTTTAGTGTTAAGAAGCATCCCAGTGTCCTGTGCATCTCTCTTGGGGTTTTAGCCTAGAAGTCTTTGCGAATGGGATTCTTCAGACCTAGCAGCCCTAAATTATTTTTAAAGGTAATTTTAAAGGCTCTGCTCTTGTGTCTCTGCTCCAAAAATGTTGCTCTTACTAGAGCGCGGAGATTTATAAATGCAGAAGGCATGCATTTTTATATGGAACCCTTCAGCGCTGTTTAGAATTATTTCCAAGAGTTGAAACTCAGTTTGCCAGACATTTCTCTTCTCTAAAGATTTTGGAGCATGTGCTGAACTGGATCCCTTCATAGTCCATTCATTTCCTAATCATTGCTGAGAAATCAAATGGTATACAGTAGACACACTCATTCCATCTATTTAAATTGTGACAATGAAACATGCAATTAACATTAAAGCGAAGTGGCAACCAAACAGTTTGCATTAGAGGACAAAGCCCTGATCACACCCTTGGCAAGCTCGCAGTAAAGTTGAAACGCCCACTCGTAAACCAAAATAACTGAACTCATAAAACACCATCTGTGAGGCTGATTTAAAAAAAAATACAGAGGTACAACCAAAATGAGGAAAGCATCAGCAAATCTTGAACCATCTGAGAAGCCATCTGACATTTAAATTGATACTACAAAAATCCAACAGCCACATTAACTGTTGCCAGAAATAAAGCTGGAGAGGCAGAACTCGCAAAGGAGTGGAACAAAATGATACTTGACTAACAGGTTGAATTGTTCTTACATAGTTTTTGGCAGAGTCTGGAAGGAGCTAGTTCTAAATGCATTAACTTCTAATTTATTCATTTTAAATTAACTACAGCATAACTAAGCTATGTTACAATTGTGACATAATGAGGAATAACTTTACTCCTATTGTGGTGTTGCCTCATTATTTAGTTGTGTTTTGTACCACAGGCCAGCTTCATACTATTATGCCAAGGTTCCCTCTAAGCTGTGTGGCTCCGTGAGTCAGCGTAATTCCACCCCCCTCTGCACAGAGTTTCTCCTCTTCTGCACACCCACAGTGAGTGTTTCCAACCACTTTGGTTCTGTCGGGGCAGAACCCCATGTGGGGGGGGGGCTTGTGCATGCGAGAGGTGGAACCCTGCTCAGAGGGGCTTAAAATAAGAGGGAACATATGTTTTCTACTTTAATTAAAATATAACTACCTTCATTGTTTTTAAAAGGATTACTTCTATAGAAAATTATAAATGTATTCACTACATTTACTTGGAGTTATAAATGTAACTAGTCACTTTATATCTTGTGACTCTAACTACTATAACCTTTCAATACTGTATTTTTTTTTAATTTCTGGGATATCCATACTTCTTAGTGTGACTGTTTGTACATCCAACCTCGTATTGTCTAAAGCAGGCCTGTGCAGTGTCTTTTGATAAATGTGCAAAAATGGACCAAAGCAGGCGTGTTTGTGTGATTTTTATTTTTTTTTTGGAAGGGCAGGATTAAGTGGTGGAGCAAGGAGCCACTATTCACCCACAGAGTGAAGCAACGTGGCCACTGATTTTTTTTTAAAAAATCCTATTCAACATTCAGAGGGTTTAAAAAATGGCCATGGTCGGCATTTTGGCTTAAGGAAAGAAGAAATGGAAAGTAATACAGGAGACACAGTTGATGCTGCCAAAGGAGATAGTGAGTGTCAGCTAAGTGCCCTGATAAAGCCCAATATCTCCCCTGGGTACTCTATCCATTAAAGTTTAAGGAGGATTCAGGCTGAGGTCACCCTGCAATATGTATAGTCTTTCTCTACTGCTCTGCCACCCATTTTGCCAAGTTGTAGAATGAAGAGAAAGGCTTGCACTGCTGTTTAGACAGCCTTTCTGCATGCTAGAGCATCTTCTGTGATTCAGCTTAATTTACTAGACCTTGCTAAAACATTACTACACAATTAGTTTGTGTGATTGTGGAAAGATGGTTGCAGAGAACGTTGACTGGATAGGTCACACAATTACACTGCTTCAGAGCCCCATTCACCTCTGTTGTTAGTTTTAACCCAGGGTCTAAGAAACAGAGAGATTATGTCAGGGACCTGGGGATGGAACAAGAAAGCAAACATGCAACGCAGACACATGCACATTCTGTCCTAAGTTGCAGGCATCATGAACAGGCCAATGTAGCACCTTCCCTAGTCCAAGGGAACTGAGTAGAAACATAGGGAGCACAACAACATGGTATCTTCCATGCACTCTCTGAGGTATGCATGTGAAACTGTCAATCAGTGAAGCCCAGCTTCTTTCCCTTTGTCATCATCTTCCACCATCTATCATTTCTTGTCTTGTCTTTTCAGTCTGTCTTTTCACACCTTCTGAATGCTGTTTTTCCTTTCTGCTGCGATTGGGGATGGTCCGAATCTACAGTGGGACTAGTCAGGGCTGTTCTCTTTAATCTGGATGGCCCTGCATAGACAAAAATAATGTCAATCCGACTTGGAGCTCAGTTGACACTGGTGCAATCTATTTTACGATCCTCCAGGACCAAAGAATAGCACTATTCCCCCCCCCCCAATATAATATGTATTTGTTTTATTTAATGTTTATTCGTGCATTACAGGAAAAAAAGGCATGACAAAATGGTTTATTGCAAATAAATGGTTTGCATATTTGGAGCTTTATCTAAGTCTGCAATGCTGTGTGTACTTCAGGAGCAAGAATCACTTAGCTTTCTGAATGCACATAGGATCAAACCATCCAAGACACCTAACTAGCCTTGACACAGTTTGTAAGCATGAGGTGCCTTAGAAAGCAGCAAAACATATGAACAAGCATTGTTGGACTGTGATTCCTTCCAGCCCTGGCCAGCGTAGCCAGTGGTGAGGTATGATGGAAGTTGTATTTCAAGGAAATCTGGAGACCCTGCTATTTCCCGTCTCTATTATAAAGTACAGAGAAAAGACATTTCTGTTCATTCAGCAGCTGCTAATTGCTTTGCAAATTAATACATCACTATTGCTTATTAGTTCGCTGTTTGAGTCAATTATTTATTAATAATGAGTAGCAATGTAGTCTGTTAGGAAAATTATAACTTTTAAATACTAGCAATGGTGCAACCCATACATCAGAGTCAGAAGTGAGTTCAGGGGGCCTACTCTGAAGTAAGCCATATAGGCTTACTTCTCAACATTCTGTTTTTATCTGATTCTAGGGATGGAGAACCTATGGCATTCCAGATGGGGTTGGAATACAATTTCTGTCTCAACAGGGTATTAGCTGTACCAGCTGGAGCTGCTGGGACTTGAAGTCAAAGAAAATCTGGAAGGCTACAGATTTGGCCTGTGTAAGAAGCCACAGGGTTGAGTTTACAAGAGCTGAGCAGAGTAGTTGAGGACAGGGCATTTTGGAGATTACACATTCATAGGATTGCTATCAGTCAGAGGCAACTTGATGGCACATAACGAAAACAACAGCAAATACAGACTGTATCAAGTATGTACTGCTCAAAACAACAGCCAATTAACTGCAGTGATAAAAAGGGAATATTTGCTGACTCTTATTTACTGTGGTTAAAATCTACACATTATATTCCTTTGTAATATTATATGTAGTATAATGTTTTCTTAAAATATTTACAAATAAGCTTTGTAAATATTTTAAGAAAACAGAATTAAATGTGCCAGATATTTATGAGTCCTATTGTTGTGGCATTAACAAATGTAAGCAGTTCTAAGAAGTGTTATATCAAGCCTAATGCAAAGGTGGAATTCATTCTGACAGTCTTCCTGTAAGCCCAGCTGGAGCAAACACTAGTTGTCATAGTTGTGATTCTAGTTTAAGGTTTCAGTCACACGGATACTTCCTTTTGGGGGGAGGGAACACACTTTACTTGGAGTTTAGGAACATGCTTCGGGTTGTTCTGCACAGTTCAAAGTGGATTATGGTGCTACAGAAATCTGATCGATATTTTGTGCTATGACAAATATGCTGCATGAAGAAAGTTAATTCTCAATTAAGCTTAGTTTGTATTAAAACTAGTGGGCACATATGAGGTCTGACAGTTGTGTGTATGATGGACATATATTCTACAACAAAAAAGAAGAAAGTTTAAAACTCAACAAGGCCTGGCTCCCAGCACTGAAAAATACAGCCTGCAAAAGGTCAACGAACTCTACCCAGCCACAAGGACCAGGGATCATTGCACACAAAAGACCAGCTAACGACACCCATCAATCACAGTGACAGATAATCTCTCCCCCTTATCACAACAATACATCCACAACAAAAAACACGCTGATCACCATAATCACCCAATCTCCTGAAAAGGACAAAAGCTGTTCCCACAGCTATAAATACTCAACTATCCAACAAACTGCAACAGAGCACGGACAGAGTTCCTACTCCTGTCCTCTGAAGATGCCGGCCACAGAGACTGGCGAAACGTCAGGAAGAACAACTTTTAGAACACGGCCAAAGAGCCTGAAAAACTCACAACAACCATCAGATCCCAGCCATGAAAGCCTTCGAGAATACATTAAACATGCTTTTCTTGAATCACAAACAACACAAAACCACTCAATAAAATCCCTACGAGAAAATGAAAGCTGGAGGATTACCGGTACAACTATTTTTAACTATTACTATGAAACTAAACAATCTTCAGTGTTGCATTGGTATAACCCAGACACTGGTAGAAATTGTATAAGGGACAACCTGAAGATTACTGAGAGTATAAACTCAAAAATAATATATTCCAATGTACTTATGCTGTCACAAGAGAAATATTAAATTGCTGAGGTAAACTCTTTTCAAAAATTATTCTGAATTTTTCACCAGTCGCTTCTGTATTGGCGAATGAATTTGTTGAGGCATACATTTACAGGACAATATCACCAGATGAAAGAAAATGTTATACTTAGATGTACAAGGGATATGCAAGGAGATGTAGTATTGAAAAAACAAATGAAAGAAAGCAAGAAAGAAAAGGAAACATAGGCAAAAGACTTATTTCTCCCTTCTCTCTAAATCTGAAGATCCTCCATGAGAAACTTTAAATAAATATTTGATGCACTTCAGGGTTTTAAATCTTGGGTTAAGGCTTGGTGATCCACGGCAACAAAAGATATTTAAAGGAGGTCCATGGTAAAGAAAAGATTAAGAACCACTGCCTTATAGGGTGTAATTTTCAGAGAAATCCAAAAAGTGTTTTACTTTATATATGTTGTAAGACCCTATACATAATGTTCAAATTTACCTACATTAAAAGAAAATTATATTATCATCAGACCAATTCAATCGTGGTCCTTATTTATCAACTCTTAGAAGGATAGAGTTGACAAAAAATATTTTCCCTTCAGTTTATTCACCTCAAATGGTCAAGACAAAAGTCATTGTTGACTTTCAAATGAATTTAGGTACTTCATTGCATTTCTTCTGTTTTGGTATCTAAGAGACATTCCTGAATTAAGGACTAATGTCTGAGTTATGTAGAATATGTAGTGTAATACCTAGGCTGAATCTGTTACACTTTAATAATAATAATAATAATAATAATAATAATAATAATAATAATAATAATAATAATAATAATAAGAATAAGAATAAGAATACATCAAGTTAATTCTAACTTATGACAACCCTTTTCATGGCGTACTCAGAACTGCTTTGTCGTTCCCTTCTTCTTGGGACTGTGCAGCTTGCCTGAGGCCACACAGGCTGGCTCTACATGCAGGAGGCACAGTGGGGAATCAAACTCTCAACCTCCGTCTCCACAGTCAGACACCTGATCTATCCAGCCAGCTTCATTTCTTATAATACAGTACCCTTAATCATATTTTTTAATCAAGTGATCTAATTAAAAATATATATTTTTCATGGAAACATCTGGGGACCCAAGGTTGGGAACCACTGGTTTAGAAGTATCAGAAATTCAAGCTCAGAACTTCTACTTGCATATTATGGGTATGATGTGTGTAATTTTTCTCTCCCCGGAAAGATTATGGTCCCTCCTGACTTTTGTATACATGGTTATCACTTTTGACATTTTTTAAAAAGCCTTTTCATTTTAAAAGGAAACCCAGAACTTCAATTAACCCTTTCACATGACCAAATGCCATTTTGCATGCCTTTTAAAACTTTAGATATTCTATTGCTTTTTCTCATTTTCATTTTGTTAAATCCAACCTCCTTCTTGCATCTGGCAGGGGATTTTCATCTTAATCTCACCCAGCATCCAGTTTTCCTATATTTTAGAACATGCTTTAAGTTATGGATCCAGTGCTGAATATTTTTAATCCTCTCACGAAACTGGGATGGAGGCTAGTGGTTATTTTTTCTTTTCTTTTTCTTTTTTTTCATCTGAGCCTGAGGCATTTTGAGGGAAACTCTGAAGCAAGTAATAGTTTTGGCAGTTGGTTTTTCATCAGGCTTGTTCCTTGGGCACTACTAAAAAGAAAATTAGAGTCCATAGCTACAGTTGGTACTTTGTGATCAAGTCCATTTTTCTTCCACGGAGGAATTTCGCCAATCAACAATTTTGAGTTAGATCTTCTATTCTTCGGTTGGTAATGAATTCTTTTATAGGGGGTTCTCTCTAAACATCACTGCAGTATAGACTACTGAATATAGTAACGTCAATGACCATTTGTAACATGTTCTATAGAGCTGTATTTGATTGAAAAGGACTTAGTTTCTCTTGTTATAAAGATACGTACACTGATGGAGGAAATCGAGATTAATTCTTGAACATGAAGTACGGTTTTGAAGGAAGAATGATAGCAGTAGATGGCTAATACTTCTCACAGCGTATACTGCTGCACATAAATGAATTAACATGGCTATGAATGACTCCTGTACAGGTGTTCTCAACCAGTTCATGCTATGTTAATTGTAAAAATATGCATGTTTTTATTATTTCAAATTGGGTTCTGAAAAAAGTTCAGACGGGAAAATCTATGTACTCAGTAAATGTTCCTCATCACTTTCACATCTCATCACCTGTGAAGTCCATTCCATAGCACTGCCTTGTTAATCTGTGAATGCACACATATATATACATATAACATTTATAGTACTAATACTGAAACAAGAAAAGGACATTGTTATGCCTAAATTACTACAAAAAGTAACTTGCTACAGCTAACATTGGCAGAATCCTATTGGGATTTTACTCTAAAGCAGTGGTTCTCAGCCTTTGTTTCCCAGATGCTCTTGGACTACAACTCCCAGAAATCCTGGCCAGCACAGCTAGTGGTGAAGGCTTCTGGGAGTTTTAGCTCATGAACATCTGGGGACCTAAGGTTGGGAACCACTGCTATAGAGTGAGTGAAATTGCATTGTTTATGGCAGAAAATTCCACCTAATTAACAATATTTTGGTTGTATCCTTGGTCATGTGAGAGGCACACAATCAGGAGCTCGATTTTCCAACACAATTTATGCAACTTCACTTTCTCCAGACTAAAATTCCAACAGGATTCCAAACTTTTCCTTTCCTTTCAGAAAAACGCCGTTGTTCAACACTTTTAATTGAGTCTCATTTTATACCTAAGTTAGTTCCACAATCAAATACATGCAGACTTCACCTTTAAAAGTACATTTGCAATATATTTCCAATAGGAAACTAAAAGATATATAAAGAATAATATTAACTTGATATTAATTTTTGGCCTTGTATAGCAGGCAGCCACAACATACCTTATCCAAACTAAACATTTTGTATTTCACAAAATGCTACTTTTGCCGTCACTTTATTGCGGTGGGAAATGAAATGAAAGATTTGTCCAGAGTTGGAGTCAGTGCTGCCAAGAGAAATCCATCCAGCTGACTCATACCCAAGAGAGGCTACAATGGGTTTAAGACCAAAAGTAAATTATCCTGAGATTTCTGGTAACCTACTAAAATTACTTGAAATAGAGTTATAGCATATATCTGATTGCTTAGAATTATTCTTCCCAAACACACACACACATACACAGACACACACACTTGTTAGAGATGAATTCCAAGTTGTTGTTGTTTTTAAAGCAGGTATTTTATGTACTCATATTTTTTTCACTTTAGAGACTACTGGGAGCTTTAAACAGGATGATATGAACAAAGCTATACCCCACAGAAATAGATTGAAACCATCTAGTGACAATTCAGCATCTCTACAATACAATCCTAACACCCAAACCACTCCAAATAGAGGGGATAGGATGTGATAGAGTATCCCTCACTTACCTATTACAAAAAGGAAGAATATGCATGATCAAAAAAGAGGATAAAAGATAATATAAGACTGCACATGATAATTTATACGTACAAAGGCAAAATTAAGAATGAGATTGATGATTTATCATCCACACCTACTATCCCAGGGATCTCTCTGGAAGGGCATCTACAGGGTCCACGATCACCTTCCTTATGGCTCTTTGTTTTTTAATTAGACTTGAACTGGATTGCCTGTCAAATGGAGAATATCTTCACATCAAAGCTTGTCCTCTGGTAGCCCTTCAAAAGGGAGGATTGTCCCTCCATAAAAAGGACATATGGCTACTCCAGCCCCTTGCCAAGTTGGGAAAAAGCCCACTGGTGGGAAATGTGCAATTGCCTTGTATCCCTAGTTGTACGCCATTAATACCTTAATCACCAGTAATACATTCATTGGCCTCTAGTGATAGGAACTGGCGTGTTCTAGGCCAGGAAGGGCAGAAACAGACCAGGATCTGCTGCAGAAAGTTAACTCATCTGAGACTGTTGTAGACATTTCCCAGGGTTTGAAGGTGATTATTTTAAAGGCAAGTTGGCTTCATACCTTGTATCCTGCTCAGAACAATCTATTGGGAGTGTAGAAGTCTTGGGCCATTTATGATCTCACCCTGGCCTTCATCTCTTTTAGGATTACTATTACAGCCCATTTGATTTTTAATCAAGAAAAATTAGATTAACTATATTATTCATTTGGAAAACATATTGCAGCCTGTACATGAAATGCCACAAGTGAACTGCTGGATAGCTCAGTGGCTTAGGTATCTGGCTGCGGAGCTAGAGGTTGAGAGTTCGATTCCCCACTGTGCCTCCTTGACAGGGCCTAGACTCGATGATCCATAAGGTCCCTTCCAGCTCTGCAGTTCTAAGATTATGATAATGATTGTTGTTGTTGTTAAATGGAGCAAAGTAAGCAAATTAATAAATCACAAATGAGGCAGCTGATTGCAAAAAGATTTAAGTACACTCTATTTGAGTCTTTAAAATGTATCATATAAGTGTATTAGTTACATTTACATGCTTCCTTTCCTCCAATCAGTTTATTACAACTTGAGAAGCAAATTATGTTCTGTGTATATTGTATTCTACAGCAACTTCAACAAACATCGGACTACAATGGCTAATTGCTGGTGCTGTAATTTTCCCTACACCTCTCTTGAACATACAAACTAAAATCCTCTTGCCAAGTTATGCAGGTGTAACACAGATGGCGTAACTTATGGAAGAAAATTGCCTCAAGTTAAGAAATCTTTCTGCACATTATCTGTTGCATATTAAGTAGTATTACTCAGTATGCAATGGACATGGCTTAAAAAAATTCTTAAACTGAGCCAATTCACCTCCAAAAGTTATGCCTTTTGCATAGATATGCAAAATAATTTCTGCCATAGTTTGGTTCTGTTCAGTTCTTGCTTTCCTTCCGGGTTGAGATTGTTCTCTATATTTATTCTGTTTTGAGGGAATCTTTGAACTCTACAAACTTACATGTGCTTCTGAATTACCTACCTTTAGCCTTGGAATTAACTTCGGTTCAACAGTTTGTTTCCTTTCAGTGGCTAAAAGACTTATACTGCAACATTGCCAAGCTCAACTTCTATTGCTCAATGGACTGAAGACCTCATGATCCTTTCAGCTTTTTGGCACATGACATATAATTGTCAACTTCACATAGATTTACATTTGGATACTTCTTAGTGCTTTCTCGAAGTTAATGCACAAATATTATGAATTGGGTTGAATTGGCTTCTCCTCACTTACTTGGCTCCAAGATCAGAAGAAGGATCACATGGGGGGAAATACCCAGGTGTGGCACTTTCAGGGAGGAACTGGTGGATTATAGACATATTAATCATCCTCCGTGTCACAAATTTATCCATTCATTAATTCCTCACAAACAAATCCATCCTACCCAACACCCATGCACACTGTTTTGTTATATAGCAAGACTGTTGAAGCTTGGCTATTGAAATACTTCTGCCCTTAGGTTCCAGAACTTGCTGATCATAGGGAATTACTTTTAAGATGTTTTGGGCCTTGGACGTCTCTTATTAGAGGTCTGGATTAATCAAGGAATGTGTCTATGCAGTTGGCACTTTTAGGCCACGAGGAAAATATCCATTTCCCCTCATAATCATCTCTAGAAAGAAAGAAAGGAAGGAAAGAAGGAAGGAAGAAAGGAAGGAAGGAAGGAAGAAAAAGCAAGCAAGCAAGCATATAATCTGCAAGGAACTTTCTTCAGAAGTTCCCTGTTTAAAAATAATCAAATGGTGATATAGGGATTGCTAGTTAAGCTAACTATCATTGTTCATGTTTGGGAAGAAGGGTCCTTTGGCTTTCCCAGGATCACACTTTCAAACCAGATCATAAGTGTAACTGTTTATGGCTTCACTGTTCATAAAGCTCAGCTGTCAGTGTCACTTTAGCTCCTAATGCACCCCACCTGTGCACCCTATTGCTAAATATAACACCTACAAGTGTCTTTAGAGCCTAGTTTTCTCTGTCTCAGCCCAGCTAGGTCATGCTCCTGCTACAAACCTGTTGGGGGACACACCTCATCAGGTTTATTTTCTCCCACACAAGCTGACAGGTGGCATAGAGCCTAGCTTGGGAAAGTTTCTTTTTTTGTACTAGAAGTCCCAGAATCCCCTCTCCAACATGGTTGGTTTTGAAAGACATATTTCCATACTTTGGAATGATGGTCATTTAATGTTAATCAGCATGAGAGAGAAGCCTGCTAAGGATCAAGCACTCCTCTCTTTTCGAAGGAAAGTAATTTATTTCCATATGTAGATGTATACTTCAGAAACAAGATTATGGTGTTATAAAAAGAGAGCGATTAATCCTAGTAGGGGGAAAGGAACACTGGAATGGGATAAAAGATACATTTATTGAGAAATAAGTGTAAGCTGCACCTCTAACACTCAAGATTTCCATTCCATTTCTCACTTACTTTTGAATAGACATGCATAAGATTACCCTGTCAGCTAATACCCTTTTAATTGTGTAGGACTGATTCTAAGAATAAAAATCCACCATTACAGATCTCTGTCAGGAAGCCTAACTATGCCACTAAATTACTGGCAAGCCCACTGCCGTGTCATTCAGAAGTGATGACACTAAAACCCTGGTACCCACTCCCATCTACTAGAATAACTTGTAGATTTTGCCCAGACAATGGCTTCCCACTGGCTTTACAGGTTCCTGCCAGCAGGTTCTCTTCCTTTTGACTCATCACCATTATCAGAACCTATTAGTTGTTGAATGTTTACACCTGCGAGCAATTTAAAGCAGGAGAATGAGAGAATGAACCTTGACACAGCGCTGTATGCAGGCTTACATCCTAAAAGAAACAATGCACAATAGGGAAGAGAAGATGAGCTACAATAACAGACAAAAGAAAAACTGTTATGAGGATGCATGCATGGGTGTAGAAAGAAGTATTTAATTAAACAGCTTTCAGCCAATTTTGTAGTTGCTTTTAGCACAGACAGAGTCACTGGCTTGCGGCCACATCATCCATCTACTCTCCCAAGGAAGGATCCCACAGAGTGAATAGATATGGATGATGATTTACCAGGTGGCAAGCCATCATCTACCCACTTATAAGCTAGTTGGCTAGATCATCCTACCTAGCCTAAAGACAACTGTACAATTCCATGATTTGAATTTCTGAAAGGAGCAAAAGTATGGTCAAATCCATCCCACTATTTGGGAGGATTAAACAGACAGCTGACTTATCAAGTCTTGCACATTGTGGTAACTTACCACTTGACAAATGTCAATATGTGTTACTCAGGGAGGGAACAGAAGAGAAGAGAAGCATACCTTTGTCTGCAAACTATTCCTATCTTGGTCAAGTTGGGTGGATTTTTCTTTGCCATAATAACTGTTAATGTGGTGTTCTCTAACTCATCCAAACTGGTATTTTAGTATACAGCTTGATGTAATTGTTGCAGGATTTTCTCCATATTTCTTCTAAACAAGACAAAGCAAATAACAAAAACAAACAAACAAAAAAACCTCTGCATTACTTTTAGTCACACCAATGTGAAGCCTTTTTTGAACTGTTGTTGTTACATGCAGTCATCATATCCAACTTATGGCAACTCTATGAATGAGTGACCTTCAAAATGTCCTATCATCTGTAGCCCTGGTAAACTCAAGCCTGTGGCTTCCTATAAGGAGTCAATCTATCTCCTATTTGGTTTTCCTGTCTTCCAAGCATTATTGTCTTTTTCAGACAGTCTTCCTTTCTCTTCATATGCCCAAAGTATGACAGACTCAGTTCCATCGTTTTTGTCTCCAGAAACCATGCAGGCTTGATTTGCTCTAGGACCCTTGGTGATTTATTTTCTTCCTGCTGCTTTCAGAGCAACTTTCACTTTGCTTTCTAGAACTGCAGGTTTTTCCGTCATTGTATGTCTTTCTGTCAGTCCAGGGTATCTGCAAAGCTCTTCTCCAGCACCATATTTCAAATAAATCTTTTTTTCTCTCTTGTTAGCCTTCACTGTATAGTGATCAGGAATAGAAAAGTGTGGACGATTTTGGCCTTGGTCTCCAGTGATACATGCCTACACTTGATCTTTTCTAATTCTTTCATTGCTGCCTCTCCCAGTCTATCTTCTGATATCATGGCTGCAGCCTCCATTTGGATTGATGATTAAAACAAGCTTTACAAAATCTCCAGCTATTTCTGTTTCTTCATTGTCAACATTAAGCTGTGTAGAATCATAGAATCATTGAATTCGAAGAAGCCTATAAGGCCATCAAATCCAACCCCCTGCTCAATACAGGAATCCAAATCAAAGCAGATATGACAAATGGTTGTCAAATTTTTCTCTTGTAGTTCTTTTTAAGTCTTCTGAATGCTCAACTACAGATCTGCTTTGACATTTCAGTCTTTCATTTTCATCAAAAGTCATTTCAAGTCATTACTGCTTTCTGCCAGTAAGATGGTGTCATCTGCATCTCTTAAATTATTGATGTTTCTTCCACCAATTTTCACTCCTCCTTCATCTGAATCTAGCTTTGCTGCATGGTATGTTCTGCATATCGAGTAAACAAATAGGGAGATACAATGCACCCTTTTCTGACATCTTGGCTATAGGAAACCATTCTGTCTTTCCATATTCTGGCCTAATGCTAGCTTTTTGTCCACAATACAAAATATGCATCAGGACAATCAAGGGCTGAGGCACATCCATTTCTTTCAGAACAATCCATAATTTCTCATCATCTGCTCAGTCAAAGGCTTTGCTGTAGTTTATAGACTGATTTTCTTCAGAAATTCGTTGGTTTGCTCCAGTAGGCAGTGGATATTTACAATATGCTCTTAAGTGTCTCTTCCTTTTCAGATTCCAGCTTGGACACCAGATATTTCTTGCTCTGTATAAGGTAAAGGCCTTTCTTGAAACTTCCTGAGGATCTCTTTGCTTGCATAGGAAATCAGAGCAATGACCCTACATTTACTGTACTCCTTGGCATTTCCTTTCTTGGGGACTGGAATGTATATTGAGTATTTCTGGTCTCTGGGTCATTGTTTTATTTTCCATGTTTGTTGGCATATTCTTGTTAGGATTTTAACAGATTTAGCATTTGTGACTTGAAATTGTTCTACCAGCTCCATTTTCTTTTTTACATTTAAATCCACCCCTGCTGATTTATTTTTCCCCACTGCTTTCAGAGCAGCTTTCACTTTGCTTTCTGCAGGTTTTTCCATCATTAGATTCCTCTTCAAAAAAAAAATTGTCATTATTTTCTGTATAAGTCTTCAGTGTACTGTTTCCATCTTCTTTTCAATTTTTCCTGGTCAGATAGTTTGCTTCCCTATTGGTTTTTCAGCATTCCTAATTGAGGCTTAAATTTCCATTTTATTTCTAGGATCTTCCAGAAGAGATACTTGTTTTTCCTCTTTTGTTGTTCAATTCATTTGCACTGGTTGTTGTAATAATTCTCTCCATCTCTATACGACTATTGTTGGAAAACTGTGTTCAGGATTCTGACCCTACTTTGGAGAATTTTGAAAATAACCTTGTTAAAGGCAGACACACATGTAGCATGGCTTTTCACCATCAGAGAGTGTCTATGAAAGTTTCACCACTTTCCATCCATTTCCTGGCATGAGGGAGGGAGGGAGGGAGGAAGGAAGGAAGGAAGGAAGGAAGGAAAATAAAAGAGCAGAATGAATATTTAGCTGGAGAAAAGGTGCACTAGTTTCTACCTTCTCCTGTTTCTATCAATATACTTCCAAATTTGAATCCAAGTTCTATTTCAAAGGAAACCACTGCATTCAAAGCGCAGAAGAAAACTGAGCTTGACAGTTCTCATCCGTGACACTTGCTTTTCTTATTGTAATTTTACCATTTGTGCAATGGATGCGGCAGATCGCTGTTCATAAAACTAAAATAAAATGCAGCACACAAGCAATGGAAGTTGCATGCAGTTTTAATATCAGTGCGGCAAGTTGCATCCAACAGGCCTCTTCTCATGTATGTGATTTTAAACTATCATTGGGTGCATATACCAAGCTGTACTACTAAATGCCTCAACAAAGGTTTTTGCTTTATTCTTCCTCTTGCCATAGATGAAGAATGGCAATAATTTACCTCCTTTGCCCCTTTGGATGATTAACTACTCAGCAGATGAAATCTTAAAAGTGCAACCAAAAGTTGATGACTTGTAATTTTACAGGGATCTTTTCAAAAGGCTGTCTAAGGTGTCTGTGCCTCAAAGGAAATAAATGGGTGTCCAGGGCTCTCTTCTCATCACACCACTGAAACATCTTCCTTTTAACCTTTGGCTCCATTTTCATTGTGGCATTTAAATCTGCTTTTAGCAAAGAACCAGTTTTTGTTGTGATTGTTCTCAAAGACCAGAAAAACTGCATTAAGGATAGACGTGCCCCCCCTTCCTATTTTCAAAAAAGAAAAGAGTGCCTGAAACCAGCAGCAACAACAAAAATTATCAACATCCTGCTGCGCTGTGCTTATTTTCGATGACCTTTTCACACAGCCTTCACTCACAACTTATGGAAGCAGCACAGCACAGCAAATCCACTTGGTTGGTCTGTGTGTGGAACACCTATTCATGGCATCATTTCTTACTGAGGGACCCATAAATGCCCTTGACATTTGGGGCTGGAAGAAATAGGAAAGGACTTTTTCCCCCCCTAGGTTTTTTTTTTTAAGCTATTTTGTTTTCGACCGGTTTTAGTTGCCTGCTTCATTCTTTTCTGGTGGCATCATTAAAACTGAAAGCCATACAATGTTATCCACTAAAAGACCTTTTCAGTACTTAAGGCTATGCTTTCAAGCTCCAACTGCATTCACAGAAGTGGCTGTGCTCCTTTATCAAGAAAATATATCCACATTTTGTTTGTGGTGTTGTCAAAAACCTTGACAGCTAAAGAATTCATTATTGGAGGTGTAGATTCTTTTCTGCTGTCACTCCCAGTTGAGGAAAGGCCTTCCTTTCACATATGGGATCCAATGCCACATTGATTATGCAAATAGTCTTTGCAAATGCCTGAGGCATGTGTTACTTACCTACTTATTTTAGCAGCTTAGAAAACAGTCCTGAACTGCAGGTTGCTCTTACTTCAGTAAATTGTATTCCACTAAGACATCCAAATTCTTTACTTCACCCTGATCTCCAGAGCCAACATCATCGCTATCTTTATTCCAATAAACTGAAGTTGAATTTCATCCTTGGGAACATTTTCTCTCTCTCTTCCTCTAAATTTGAAAAGAAGGATGTAGCAAAGAAAGGTTTTAGAAAGGGTGAATTTTCCAAACCCTTTCTTTATGGAAGGTCATCCTTCAATTTTTTAACCCCTTCCTATAACGTCTTAGTGGCCTGATTTCTTTTTATTTTCTTTTGAGACTCTTTTAATCCAAACGTTTCTCTTGTTTCCAGCTACAGAAGTACTTCCCAACTTTGGGTCCCCAGATATTCTGGGACTACAACTCCCAGAAATTCTGGCCAGCACAGCTAGTGGTGAAGGCTTCTGGGAGTTTTGGTTTAAGAACAACAGGCTGTAGAATCCCTTCTTACTGATACTTACTGCCTCATTATAGGACAGGTAACTTCTGAGTCTGAACAAAGAATGTAGGATATGACATATGTAAGCTATTTTGGTAAGACGAAATGGATTGATTTCTTGGTTTCTTTTTCACACCCATTTTCAGTTGGGTCTTGGACCTAACCAAAAGACACAGATCTGAGTTTGCTCAGTTGGGATGTTTCTAATAAAGGATTTTTGTCTTTTGGCCATCAATGTATGCAACATAAACATATTTCATTGAGTGGCCCTGGTAGCACTAAACAGTCATATCTTGAGATGAGATGGTCAGATTGCACTAGCTTGAGGAAAAGGAAATGATGATAGATATAAAACCCAGAGATATGAATAGGGCTTGACAGGTGACACAGAAGAACTGTGTATTATGTTAAGTGAGGAGTACTATGGGAATGTTGTCACACTAAAGGTTTCAGAACCCATGGGCTAAACTGCTCAGAGCAGATGACATATACGAATCAGATTAAGGTAACAATGTATTTGTGGCAGCCCTACACAGAGACTTGCAACATTTTTGTCTTAGACAGGTGGAGTAAGGGGATGTAAATGCAGACGTGCATATCTGACCAGGATATGCAGGGGACGTGGTCCACAAAGGGACAAAATTAGGGGAATATCCTCTGCACTTTTATAGTAAAAGGTATGACTCAGGTACAAGGTGATTGCCAGAACCTGCAGGGGCAGGAGAAACTCATGGACTTGGACAGACATAATGCCCCTCCCCCCCAAAAAAGTGTCATGGTGGGGTACCATTCTCAAGTCACAAGCCACTCTCAAGCTCAAGGATAATATGGATTACTTTGGCAGCTAAAATTGTCTCACAGGCTCAGAGTTGCAGACAACCTGAGAGGTGACTTGGGAAATTCTACCTCCTCTCTTGCAGATACAAAAGCTTCAGGGGCAAATGATGAAAGGTACTGGCTCTCCCACACATAGAGGCTTGTCTGAAGAACTCAGGCATAGACCTTTTGTTAGATCCAGCTGTGCCTTATCTTTTTTTTACTTCTACTACCTGGATGCAGTACAATAGTGTCAAGGATGAAATAGACTCTGAAAGTAAAAAAGAAACACATGCAGATTTGCTAACCAATCCCAAAGGGGACTCAGAGCTCAGAAGAGTATATTCATCACAGCTTCATTTCCATGGGAGAGAGAGCAGCACTTGTTTGGCATGGATCTTCCACGAGTTCAGGAGCCAGTCTGGAAAAAGATGGTTGTCAGTCCCATGAAGGAATACCTAGAAGTATCCTGCTCTAAAGATACTTTGCAGAGCCCAGGGAGGGCTTCCAGAATCTGGAAACTTCGTGTAAGTCACAATAAAAGCATATTTTATTAACTACCTAGAAGGTTCTTAATTTTTTTTGGGGGGGGAGGCTGGTCACCATGACCTCTGACTTCCCTCTGTATCTGTCAGAGAGCTGTACTGGAGCAGGGATGAGAAGAATATTCACAGTTCTCATTCTCAATGAGACAGGCAGTTTTGATGCAGCAAGACAGCCTATCAATGAACTGTAGCCCTCTGCAAGATTTCCTACCTTCAGTGTGAGAATCAAAGCTTTTCCACAATTAGCTTGAAAAAACCTCTCTGCAAAATTCTTACCTTTCCCCTCTGGGAAGCACAGCATGGGCACATACATACACAACAAGCACAGGAGGACTGGCTGATTTTTTAAGACACAGAAAGATCCCAGCCAGGGTTATGATGGTTAAAAAATGCATGCAGTAAAGCAGCAACTTGCCAAATTTTGTGCATAGTTGCAGTTTTGCACAGAAACCATTCTTAGAGATGCAAGTGTGTTCACTGAGACTTCCAGAGAATATCTTGATGTCTTGCAGGTAAGTTCTTGTTCTTTTATAGTGGCTTATTCTTGCAGTCAGTGATGGTTTATTCATTTTCCATTCTTCCCTGAATTCATTAAAAGAAATTAACTTACCCCAGTTACAATTTCGATGTACAGTTATGTCACCAACACTCCATCTGAATCCTTCTCATGCTATTACCTCTTTTAGCATTGGTCTGCTTTGCTTGGCAGATAAACAGGTGAAGTGCTGTATCGCTGCTTCTTTTACTGAATTTTGCTGCCTACTTGACATGCACTCCCTATTTTGTATAAGTAACAAAATGGGATGGAATTGGTAGGCAGTAGACATGGGCACTAAGCTAAACAAAGTGTTTTGTACAGAGCACCCTGTACGGCACCATAGGTCCTGCGCGGGTCCATCTTACCCCCACTAGCCGGCTGGCCTACTCACTGTTTTTCACACACTTCCGGGGTCCTTCTTCTCCGGCAGTGCTCCAATCCAGGCAGGAGCTGCCTCCTCTAGCAACTGAACACTCATCAGCTGCATGGGAAGAATCTTCATCTCACCTTCTCATCAGTGGTAGAGTGGTCAGCTGCCAGTGGTGGCGGAGACAAGCTGGCCGAGCTCCTGCCTGGTGGCTCGCAAAGAACAGTGAGTGGGCCTGCTGGTTGAGGGGGAGATGGTACCTGTGGTGCCGTGCAGGGAGCTTTGTATGAAGCGCTTTTTCCAGCTTCATGCCCATGTCTACTGCCTACCAATTTCATCCCATTTTGTCACTTACACAAAAGAAGGAGCAATTTTTCTGTCTCTTTTCATCTATACGTTTGTGGAAATGCAGGAGATTTTGAGTGGAAAGGGTTCAGGTTTGTGCAATAATTTATGTTACAAAGTGGCAGTGAGGGGTGAGTTCTTCTTTGGAAACTGAGAAGTGAAATAAACATTTTTGCACCATTTTCTAGTGCTGTGCATCCTCCTGTAGATGGCATGTTTTCTGCCCACAGGAAGATGTGATGCTATGGGAACTGTTTACAAAGCACTAGTGAAAAGTACGTGCTGCTGCTTTAGGTTGACTACAAAACATAAAACTCAGTGACAAGCAACCTGAAGCTGCAACAAAATGTGTGATTTGTATGACCCAAATGTAACTTTCATATGCATAACATCAATTAACACATCAAACATTTATGATATTATTTATCAATGAATCTTATGATTAGAGTTTGTCACCATAATAATCTTAGAACTGCAGAGCTGGAAGGGACCTTATGGATCATCGAGTCCAGCCCTTGTCAAGGAGACACAACAGGGAATCAGATTTCCAGTCTCTGGCTCCTCAGCCAGATACCTAAACTGCTGAGCTATCCAGCAGTTCTTAGTATCAGTTCTATCAGGTTTCATCTGGTGTAGTGCCATCAAACCAGCAGAGTTAAAGTTTGTACTAGTATGCACACAAACTCTATTTCTAAAAACAAAGTAAGTTACAGGCTATAGACCTCTCTCTGTGTATGTGTGTGTGTGTGTGTGTACATATCACAGGTACATTTGGTGGGGACATAGAAAAAGGCCTTTTCTGTTGCTGCTCCCAGACTTTGGAACTCCCTCCCACAGGAGGCCAAGCTGGCCCCATCTTTGCTGTCCTTCTGCAAGCAGGTGAAGACCTTTCTCTTCAGGCAACTTTTCATTAATGATGGGCTGCCTGAGTGGGTTTTTTAAATGGATGGTTGTGCCTTACTGCTTTGAATATGTTTTTAGTGTTGCCTTTGTTTACTATCTCCTAGTGTGGTTTGTTTGATCCTTTTAAGTATTTGTATACTTACTATTTTTAGCTTTAAATATTGTCCTTTAATGATGTAAACTGCCTTAGGTCTTTCTGAAGGAGAAAGGTGGGGTCAAAATATTTTAAACAAATAAATGTTGGAAGACCAACTAAGGGGGCAACTACATTGGCCACTTACTCCATAGTTTGTGTCAGATTTGTCATGGATGAAACCAAATTAAAAACTGGCAACTACACAGCAAAAAAGCCTCATGGAGAATAATCTCTCTTTTTTCAGCCAGCAGGAGTGGTTTACCTTTGCTTCTGTTTGCTGGCACCACTTTTCTCTTCAGCCTATGTGGTTGCCTGATCTGATTCAAAGGGACACTTGTGAGGGTATCAGTTCCCCTCAGCTGACTGTTGTCTCCAAATAGTGGGTTTTTCTTTAAAATGCTCTCTATAGTCAATGCTACAAGAGTGAGTTCTCCATTGTTTAAAAAAAACAACCCCAAAACAAAAATATTAAAAAGAGGCAAAAGGAAGGGATGGTCCTAGCAGAAATTGCCAGTTGGCACTTTGTCAGGATCAAAGGCAGCTTCCACTGTTGGAACTCCATGGAAACACATTCACAGCTTTCTCTGCCTTCACCCCTGCCAACTCCTGCATCACAACAATTATTTGTGTTCATCTGGATGGCTATGATGATTTCATCTATGGAAACTAACAGGGACCTATTTGAGAAACTTTGTGTCAAAGTCCACCAAAGCTGGTCTTCCCCGCTGTTTAGATGCACCCTAAAGGCCAACTACGATGAAATCACAAAAGAACAGGTACTATTAACACTTACTAATAATTTCAAATGTTACAGAGAAACCATGTCAGTGTAGTGTGATTTTGTAGACAAAGCAAGAAAAAAGCCATCTTACATCATTGGCTTCCAGATTCGCTTCTACATTTGATCCAGAAACAACTTCTATTGATCACAGGGGAAAACCAAAACAGGCTATAGAGGCAACAGTTTGAGGAAACAGAACAGCAGGAGATATTAAACAGGAAATTCAAAGAGTGGGGTAAAATAAGCCAAGTAACAACTGCTAGAGGAAGTTAAGCAGTAGGAGACTTTTAAAAGGAATCGCAAATAGGAGTGGGGAAAAGAAATAAGCCAGAAAAGCAACTGGTAGTGAAATCGATTCTGCAGGATACTTAGCAGTGAAAGAGACATAAAGCAGGTTTTGAGTCATTACAATAAGAAGTAGCAGAAATTATACAAGGCAGAGTCTTTAGAAGATACAAATCAGATCTAAACTTAGTGATTCAGAAAACAACAATGGCAAGGAAAAGATAACAGTCATAAATCTTTAGTTTTTCAACAAGGCAATATTTCTCTACAAGTTGGATTGAGATAACATCTGTGTTACTGTAACTGGGGAAGAAGAAGAAGCTCTAAACAGGACTATTTGTAAAAACGGCAGTCCTATATATTTATGTACTTGGATTAAGTGCCATTGAGGTTAATGGATCTTAGTTTTGAGTACATATATATATATAGAACTATAATACAAAAAAGGAAAATAAAAACAGAAAGGGATGGTGATTTGTAGGGTGGGACTTTCCAGTTAACTTGAACAAGCAAAACTCTTTCTCTCTCTCTCTTTCTTTCTCTCTCTCGCTTTCATTTTCATGTTCTTTCATTTAATTCCAAAAGACAGCCTCTGAAATCCAAATAATCTGTTTTAACAAATGATAGGAACACAATTGCTTCAGATTTCTTTGGATTTCCCTCTTTTGTTTTCCATTCCTTCATCTCTTGTGTTTCAAATTCTCTGGAAAAATTTAATGCTATAGTACTGTGGGGGCTGTTGTTGGCACCCAATCAGAAAGGGCAGAAAGAGAATTTTGAGTTCCAAAAGGACTTGGATTGGTTGTGGAATCCAGTGAAGAATGTCCTTTTAGTTCAGTTCTTCCCTGTGAGTGGGATCCATGTGCTGCTGAGCTCTGTCAGTGTCGTCCATCTTGACTGTGTACTCCATTTGTGCCTGTGGATCCTTTTTGCCCTTTTCCCTGGATGTATTTGCCAGTTTTCCCTCCTCTTTGCCCTATATTTACTTCTTTAGATTATTTTTGCTGCCATGGCTGAATGCTGGTGGTGGACTCAAGGAAAAGAAGCTAAGACATTGAGACATTCTAGTCATTTTGAGTGACTGGATGCTTTTGACTGTATTTGTCTGGTTTTATTTGCTTCCTTGCTTTTCTTTGGTTTTTGGAGAGAAGGCAGTGTATTTTGTCCTTTATTTTGCCTCCTATTGTGCGTGTAGGGCTACCTGTTGGATGGATTTTTAAAAATTGTGTTATTTATTAATTTACTGCAGAAATTGTTACTGCTTTGCTTAAGGGTTCTTTGGGGATTTTAAATTGATTTTCTGTTGCCTGCTTTGTCTTTTAAGAAAGGTTCTTTAGGGGTTTCAGATAAGTACAAAAGAGAACCAGAAATGAAATAATCCAAAAAAGTCTGGCCCTTCCATATTTAATGAGAGAACCAGTACCTGAAAAACTCAAAAACAAGTGACCCCTCCCCCTTGAAAGAACCCAAAATGAATGAAATTTGAAAGTTTACCCTGTGCACATCCTTCATGATCTGTAGAAAAGCACAGTGCAATAAGGCTCTTTTTAACTTCATGTCAATTCTAACCTCTTAAATGAAATGAATTAATTTCTGTATTCATACTTCAGAATCTGATGTTGGAATTGCTGGAATTGACTGGCTGCAGCTCAGCTTACAGATGCATGTCTTTGCATGTGGAAGAGAAGAAGGAAAGGACTTCATCAGACTTTCTAGACTGACTCTTACCTGCTTTGACCTGCACTGACCTTCCTTCAACTTCAGATTACTATTCTTAGGGTTGCTGATATCACTTCCTTCCCTTTCACAATTCTCTTGTCCTTCCAAGGAGAACTTATCCTGTCTTTGTTCTGTAAAGATAAAAGAGGCGGCCATCACTTTTGACATCTCAAACTTAGTTAGCTAGAACTTGGACTTCCATCACCTTTTCCTTGTGAGGGATATTTCTTTAATAAAGCCAAGCTTTCTGATTTCCTTAGAAGCGTGGGCATGATTCCTTTTCACATGGGGAAGTGTGCTCAAGCAATCATTCTGAATTTCAAAGGGCTGAGTCTACAAGTTAACATTGTTTTCATATGGCTGTATGCTTACTCAAACAGGAGAACTGCTGGCATGTGAGTACATATACAACAAAGCAACAATCACATTTATAATGACATTTTTCAGTGTTAAAAGAACAATATAAAAAGAATCTTTTTTTCAACTTTAAAAAATGATTGTGATTCTTTGTGATTAATTTGTCTGTATTACTTTTATTTTACTTCATGATTATATTGTCAATTGTTTATATTTGATTCATTTCACTTTGTTGTACACTGCCCAGAATAGTGTAGTGCACTAATGGGGAAGTATATTGGATGGATGGATGGATGGATGGATGGATGGATGGATGGATGGATGGATGGATGGATGGATGGATGGATGGATGGATAGATGGATAGATAGATAGATAGATAGATAGATAGATAGATAGATAGATAGATAGATAGATAGATAGATAGATAGATAGATAGATAGATAGATAGATAATTTGGTTATGATTAGGTCATTATATTGGGTAAAGGGTGAGAGAACATGTTATCTGATGCCTTAATTGTAAGGAGAGGAGAACATGATAAAACATGTATAAAGCTAGTCTAACTTTTCTACATATGGTCTGATCATTCCAGCTAAAGGTCAAAGTTCTCTTCAGGTTTGTACCACTCTGTCAGTGATACAAAACAGTCTGGTTTAGATGGCTATGACATTGGGGTCATTGTCGATCACTTTGGTAAAGGGAGTGGGGATACATCAAGTCCAATCCATGCCCAGTGACTTCTTTTGGCCATTTTGTGGCACCAAATGGCCACATTATTAATTTCTAATAGATCAAAGGATTGGGAACACAGCCACTGCTGAAATAGGCTAGAGTCCACTACTGCCACTGCTACTGCCACCAATAATCAGGGATAACTTTTGCAGCTCTCTACAATGCACTATGGTGCTCAACTGTCTTGTTTGCCTCTAGACTCGTGGGAGACTGTACGATAAGAAGTCCTCTTTCCTTCCTCAGGAGACAACTAATAGAGGGAGTGCCATCCTGATTTGGTGGAATAGATGGTTGCAACAGCTCCTACTGCAGAACTTTGCTGGTCCACATTTTGAGATGCAGCATGTCTCCTATCCTCAGACTATTCCAACTGACTGCTAGCTCAGGGTCATCCCTCTGCAAGCATAGCCATCAGATGGCTCTTCCAACACATGTCTGTTGCCCAGTCTTGATGCACTTAAGCTAGCAAATTATGGCATCAGTTTACCCAATGTTGTAACTCTTCTGTTCATTCCAGTTGTACATACACCAAATAAATACATGCTGTGGGTATGTCAGCCAGAGATTTAACTTCCATCACCACGTTGGCCAAAGGAAGGAACTATGGAAAGACTGGTCAAGAAAGGTTTCTTGCATCAACAGGAGTGAGTAGATCAGGCAATGCACTTCATTAAAAAAAAATCTTCTAGGAAATGGTTGCTCACTGGTTGGAACAACTAAGAGGGCTATTGAACTGCAGAAAACTCTTGATATAGCCTTTGCTTTTCTCTTACTCTGTCCATAACAGCACAAAAGATCAGCTTGGCAGCTGTTTACTTGTGGAAGTTTTAAGCAGCATGACTGAAAAGCTTGGAAGTCCTGAAAGGTTTCCCTGGAGATATCTCCTGCTGTTAGTTTACCTGCACTCTCTTGCTTGCTTCGGTGAGTTTCTTTTCCATTATTAACATAGCTCTAGCCGGGACAATGCCACGCATCGTACACTATCTCCTGCATATTTCAAATTTGGAGCTTGCTTGTAGTATGGAAATGTAGAGAAAGATACAATGTTGACATTCCTCCCATTAGGTTTGCTTTGCTTTAACTCAATTCTCTTATCTCAGCTGCTTCCTTTTGCATACTAAATAGCAGGAGATAGTAGCATGTTTTCCTTGATTCCAAATGCTAATTTCCCCCTCCTCTCAAAGGAATACAATGGAAATGAAAACAAGGCAAAAAAGCAAGTGAAGACAGCTTAACATCTGATTAACTGATATTGAACAATATTGAGAAATTTTAAATAACCTCCATATCAGCTCAGGTTCAATGAGCAGATAAAATCAAAGCAATAACTGTAAAGAATCAGGGCTGTTCTGAGTCCCATTGCATGGAGGAAAGAGCAGTCTTCTGGTTGATCAGGGCTCTATGAATTGTCTGCTCCTGCTATCTAGCCTAAGATTGTCACTGGGAAAAAATACTGAGGTGCTGTAGAAATCCAGATGAATTGGGTTTCAAAAATGAAACCAATGTTTAAGCTTTGGTTATTATTCCATTATATTTATAGTCTGCTCTTCTGTCATTGAGTTCAAGATAATGATTCTGGTTCTTCATACCAACCCTGTGTATGTCAGGCTGAGAGAAAATGTCCAGTGCAAAGCCACCCTGAGGGGGCTTGAACCTGGATCTCTCAAGTCTTAGGAGGTGATCCAATTGACAATAAAAAGCATAATTACATTGGGTTCTCCTTTTTTAAAAAAAAACCCTAAAATTTTAGCATATACACTAGGTACATGCATATGCAGAGTAATGTGCCAGGGGAGCAAATTTTTCTGCTCCTCCTCCAGAGGTCTGTTTATTTTGAGGCGGGTGTGGAATCGATTCATTGCAATCGATTCCACAGATGTGGATAGGAGCACAACAACTCACTCACAGCTCCACCCCCTCACTCACCCATTTGCCTGATTGCCTGCCCAATCATCCCCCCACTCGCCCCCATGCTTGCCTACCTGCTTGCCCTGACAGCCAGATTGCTCACTCATTCCATCGCCACCCCCTGTCCCTTCACTTGCCTCATCACCCCCCCAGCCTGATCATCCCCCTGCCTGCCCCTTTTGCTTGCCTGATTGCCCCCACCACCTCAATCATCCCCTCTGCCTGCCACTTGATCATCTGCCCAATCATCTCCCCTGAATCAGCCCTCCCCCCTTCCTGGGTTATTCCAGCATTGGGACCAGGCCATTAGTCTAGTGCTCTAATCCAGCCACCCTCAACCTTTTTTTTTTTTTTTTTGCCACCACAGCCATAAACACAATATGAAAGAAATATAGGCCAAATTAGGATTGTATGTCACATAATGAACCTTATAAGGTGGTGTATGAAGAATTGTTTCCAGACTGTGGCCCCCTTTAAATGTGCCAGGACACACACACACCCCGGAGGGCACATGGACCCCATTGAGATTGGCTGCTCTAATCACTGGTTCTCCCAGTTACAAAAACAATTGTCACATCCTTGCTTTCACTATGTCCATACCAAAACTGTATGATTCTCTCTGTGTGTGTCTCTATCGTATCCACACACCACACTTTCACTGTGACAAGATGCTTAACTTTGAATTATTTCCCTGTCATTTTATCTTTTTCTAAGCCGCACTAGATACTCATTGAAGGGTAGGGTCTACGTTCCTTGCATAAATAAAAATGTGTTCTTTGTATAGGTTTTCTTGATAGTGTGTGGATTTTATAGATGTCGCCAAATGAAACATCTCCATACCAAAAATTCTTCTTATAGTCTAGGATGGCTCCAAAAGAACAGAAAGCTCTTGGCCTGAGCCAGTAAATGTTCCTATCATCAACAAAAGTATGTAGAAAATATTCACGTTAAATTTAAGAGTAATTTGCTTCCCACATTTCATTCTTATTCATGACACTTATATTTGCTGATATAAAAATATAAATCAAAATGTTTGCTTTGGCAGCTCAGTGGAAAATGAGATTCACAGATCTTTAGCGAGAAAAGACCCGTGTGTCATCTTGCAGAGATGCGTGACCTGCAGTGTGTTTCTTCCTCAATTTCGTATTGGCAGGAAAGGGAAGAGGGCCATGATAGATAGATTGTCAGTTGTTTGCCACTTCTGGAATGAAGACTCCTTATAAGGTTTGGGGGATTTTTTTTTTTAAACTAAGGGCCATATACAAGACTGCAAAGTCATGTTTTGTTTTGTTTTGTTTTGGATGTGATGTGCTTTGAGAAGACAAAGCTGCCCAATCTAAATAACCCAATGCGGAATCTAAAGGTACCCACTGAATTTGTCCTGACACTGAAGAAGATCATCTAAATTCTGCTGTTTAATAAAATCCTGATTTAAGAGCATAGAACTGATTTAAGAACTATGTATTACAATGTCCTGGTGGAACCATGAGGGTTCTTATAATTAAGATATTTTATAGCAATAAATATGTACAATGGATGACGTTGCAATCCTAACTCAAAGTTGTGCTGGTTGTGGGGAGGATTGGAATAAGCAGGAGACTCTTCTGCTGATTTTACGGGGAAAGAACCAAAGAAAGAGAGGCATAGGAAGATGGTGAGGGAAAAGCTAAGTTATGCCAGATCTAAACCACCTGTAGGCTAGGGACATGACTATTATCCTGTCACAAAGTTAGGCCAAAGTGAGGTAGCCCTGAATAATTTCCGGTATCCCTAGGTAAGGAGAAGTTTGGATTCAGCTCAGCCTCAATTAGCCGACTATAAGCTCAGCTAATTCTCTGCCATCTTGGCTAGTTAGGATTGCACTATAATATTCCGGGTTATATCATGAGTCTGCATTTTGAAGTTTATAGAAGATGATCTGTAACTCAGCCTGTCCATCACCACACTGCACAGCTCCTTTTCTTGTAAAATAAGAGAACAATATTGATTTTGTCCACTGTATGTTATCAGCCTGGATATATCATTTCAGTATAGCAATCTGGAACATGAGGGATAAGGAACGGCTATGTAATAGGCTCAGAATTAGGGAATGAGGTTAAAATGTGAAAGCAATATACTTCAAGATGAGTGTACAGCATCTCCTTGTAGAAACTAGATTCAGCCACAAAGGTAAAGCATACCGTATTTTTCCATGTATAAAATGAACACTTTTTCCTTAAATAATTGGACAAAAAATTGAGGGTCATTTTATACATGGAAGGCAGCCAATTTCCCTGCCTTTTGCGAAGTCACAGGGCTTAGCAAAAAGGAAGGGAAGGCTCCCTTCGGGTAAAGCTGCTTTATCCACTTCCTAAGCCCTGCGGGGATAAAATTTTCTAATTTGGGGGTTAGAAAAGGGGGGGTCATCTTATAAATGGAAAAAATACGGTACTTATGCAGAATTTGATTTTCGGAAACCTATCTGTATGGACTGCCGAAGGAGGCAGAACCATGTAATATTGCATTATCCTGCAAACACAAGGTAATATAATAATTTGGCTTCCACTGACTGTTTTTTCCCCCTCTTATATACCTCTTAAATTTAATGTTCAGTTTGGATCAGAGATAAATATTAATGATGAGAAATAAACTGAGTTGGGCAACTGAATTAGTTTAATGGTGGGTACAAGAGGGGAACTCAGTTATTTAAACTTAAACTATCAATTTATTGTTGGAAAGAAGTAGAAACCTAAAGTTGGCACCAATGCTTATCTTCCTTTTCCTCTGTTATTTTATCACACTGAAGAAAGACCTGAGAAACAGGAGTAGATAAGAGCTGGAACACAACAGCAGGGAACAGAATGGGCACTCATTAATAAAACTGATGCAAAAACTCTCAGAATGGATAGACACACATCAGAGCAATATTTTAGAAACCAATCCTACCAAATGCTACTCTTCTATTAACTGCTTACTGCCTCAAAACTAGCTGGATCATAACAGAATGCCATGGAGTGACAACTTCTGAGTAGGCCACATGCCAACCACATTCAGCAGCAAGCATGGCTCAGTGGGACAGGTGAAATAAACCACAAAAACTCCACAGGGACTGATTATTGTGTCTGTTCCAGGAAAATATTTGTATTCCAGAAAACAGTCAAGAAAAAGCAATGTCTGAGTAGGCTTCACCAACCAAATTGAATATGACCAGGAGGTACTGATGCAACAAGCTGCAAAACCTCCACAGGAACCACTCGTCAGTACCTGTTCTTCCCCAAAGATCCATAGTCTAGAAAACCTATTGGTAAAATAATTGCCAAGTAGAATAACTCACCCCATTTCCCCAGTCCACTACCCATTCCAGGCCAAAGAACCTTGTTCTGGAAAACAAGACCAGAAGGGAATGATCCAACAAGCCACAAACTGTCCAGAGTGACCACATTCTGATTCTTTTTCTAGGCATTTTTTAAAAAATTGATCCTGGATTATTATTATTTTTTTAAGAAGCCATGGTTTTACTAACTGGAGTTTCTCTGAGTCCAGTTGCAATGAAGAGCTTTGGTTATTGTAAAACTATAAGCAAAATCTTCAAAGCTCCTCACACATAGTTTAATGCACAGAGTTTAGCATCATGATTTAGCATAGGGGTAGGCAACGTGTGATGCCCCAGATGTTGCTGGACCGCAACTCCCATGGTTCCACACCATTGGCTATGTGACCTTTTGGAAGTTACAATTCAGCATCATCCGGGGGGGCATAAGTTGCCTTCCCCCAGGTATGACATTATGTGCCAGAAGTCCCGTTGTTTCATTGCTAGAGCTACTTGGATTGCCCACTTACATGATGAAAAAATCACTGAGATGCCGTTGCTTCTTGAAAAGCATACCAAAATCATTGCTTTTAAGGCCTCTTTCCATTCTTTGTGTTATATTGTCTGATCTGAGTGGTCACCAAGGGTTAAGCACAGTGTTTTTTAATATGGAGGGGGTGGATGAGTTCTGTCAGTATTGAATGAAGCTCGGCCAGCTGGCTTCTACTTGCCTCTTTGGAGACAAATATGACTTATGTCATGTAGGGTAAAAAGATGAGTAACTTATGTACTCAGTCTCACACAGCTTAAAAGTCATTTATTACTGGCAAGCCTTTTAAAAAATGAATATCCCAGCACAAAAGATCTTATTATTTTTGGCACCATAATACATTAGCACTGCCCTTTACAGCAAAAGAAAACATTAATGAAAGCCTCTGATACATGCTCCAGATCTGAAGTGCCGGGAATAAAAAGCCTCTGTATGCCTCAGCCATCAGGATTTCAGTGCTATTTAAGGATTTGAATAATACCTCATTCAACACCTAAACCATAGGAAATCAAAGCAAAACAGGTTTCTTGGCAATTTGATTTATGAACGGAATGCATTAAATATTCTCTCTCTCTCTTTTTTTGTTAAGGTTTCTGTTTTATAGGTTTTCATGGGAACAAAGCAAAAGAAAAATAAATGAAATAAATAAAATAAACCTGAGGCTGGTTTAAAAGTCCCTTTTGTAGATACTGCAGGAAATCTGTATTAACTGATTTCAACTGTGTTGGTCATTGGGGTACTAATTAGGACATATTTTAAACCATTGCAGATTTTTTTCCCTTTTCTGTTCTGCAGTACAGACAGATTGTGCCTCTGGCTAATCATAATTCCTCTTCTTTTAATAATGATGAAGCGTACAGTCCTGTTATTTATAGCAATCAACACAAAATGATTTGGCAGTACTGGTCAAATGTATGTATGTCACATTACAACATTATCCTTGAGTTACTAATTGGCCAGTGCCATGTTCTTTTCAGTTACTGCACGTTGCTTTTGTTTCACTAATGTGTGCTGACAGAAGAGAAGAATGATTTCCCCCAAGGGTTGCACGGGCAGTGCTAGAATAAAGAGCAAGAATACTGGCTGCCATTACCCTGCTTGGAATTTGAAGTGCTTGTTTCTACACACTTGCAACCTCCTTTGAAAGAAAAAAAAAGTGCAAATTCAGCTATCAATGTCCATCCACTTACAATTTGTGGTCATGCCTCAGAAACACAATTTTTAACAGCAAGAGTTTTCAGCACCATTCAGTGCAGATGACATTTCGCTTCTTTCCACATGTATTTCTGGGTACACACTGGCGTCAAACCACCCAAAGTCTTCACTTGAAAATCATTGTCAGCTTGTCTATAGTAGCTTGGTTCATCCTGGTGAGGAACCATCATCACTTGTCCAGCCAAGATGAACTCTGGCACCTCATTGATTAGATAAAATTAGCCACTGCAAGTTACACAGAGCCAACATTAACAACAGTAGGATTCCGGTCATTGTATTTATATTGTGTCTTTCCTCTGATGAGAATAAAAGATGGTAATCTATTGACTGCCTCCCACCTCCTTTTATCCTCCTAACAACCCAATGAGGTAGCTCAAGCTGAGAAACTGTGACAGGCCCAGAATGACCCAATGAGTTTCAAGGCCAGGTGGGATTTTGAAGCTGGTCTTACAAATCCAACTCCCAGCTCTAACCATTGCACCAGACCAACTCACTATAAGTCACATAAGTAATACAAGTAATATTGGATTAATAAAAGTAAGTGCAGCAAATTACAGCCATTTGATAAGGTAGTATTATGTAATGTGGCTATGCATCTGCTCCAGATGTAGCAGATAAATAATAATCAATTACAACCAAGTTAAAGGGGGAAATAAAGGGTCGTGTTCTGGGATGGAAGGTGGAGCTCAGGGTCATCCTACTCAACTTCCAGTGAGCAGGCAATGCTCTCCCCAGTTAATTTCCTCCCTCCCTCCCTCCCCCTCCCCCCTCTCTGCTGGGATCCCTGCAATTTACTCAGATTTACAAAACAAAAGCATTTGCTGAAGAGAAAAATGAATACCTCTGGGTCATAGTTTTGCTGCCTCTGAGGGTAAAATATCTGACCACTGCCTTGTGTGTCATGTTTACCATCTACACCATTGGGGACAGAGGCAAGCACAACGAAGAAAAAAAAGCCAAGTGACGCAAAAATGAAAGTCAGCAACAGGCATTACAAAAATAAAACAAAGTACAAAATGGAGATAGCTTAGGTCCTCTTCCTACTACTGAGGTGACCTAGGCCATACTTCCCATAAGTATGCTCAAGATATCCACAGTGCATTCATAAACAGAGGCACTTGGTTGGATTCTAAACTGTAGTGCAAAATAACGCCTGCAGCTGCCTAAAAGAGGAATAAAAAGTCTTCAAATACATACCCATCTACTGAAAATGAAAGCAATGCAAACAGCAATTTATAACAGATCAGCCTTCTTTTCTTCCCCTGACAAGTCACAAAATGACTGCCAGTCAAAGGCTCAGGGTCTACTTGGTCAATCTGAGCCCTCCTAGTGGGCTTCATGATCGAGGTTTTGTGGAGAGTATGAGCTTTTCATTGGTGCTTAACCTGTCAATCTTCTCTTACTTTGGGTTTCCTGGTTCTGTTAAAATATTATTTTTGTTTTCTGAATGAGAGTCACAGGCACCAACTGTTGTTGCTTTTGTTGTTCAGCTTTTTAAAGAAAAGCAATGAAGCAATATTTGACATTTTGAGCACCACTTAGAGCTCCCCTCACTATAGAAACTGACAAAAATCCCTGCTTCACTTAGGACTTCGAATAATTTCTGAACTAAAGCATATTCCTATTTTTCTTTCACTTTACTCTCTTCTTCTGGTTTGATTTGTTTTTACTATGGCTCTTTCCATGCATTATATTATGCCACACTTGGTTTTTATGCTCTGTGTACATGTCCGTGGTGTAAAAAGACTTGAAATGAATCTTTTTCAACATGGAAATTCAACATGATGCTTTGAGAACTCAAAAACCTGATCTCAGGACTGAAACCTGAAACATGCTATAAGAGCACTAGTGTTCATAATCTCTTTGGCTGTTTGTCTCAGCCAATCACAGCCTTCAGAAAGCTGTAAAGAGGGGTTGTTTGAAGGCCAGAGGAAGCAGAATGTTGTATGAATGTTGTCAGAATGAGCCAGAGAAGAATGTTTTGAGAGTGTATAAATGTTCTGGGAGTGACAGGAGAATATCTGAGGGTTTCTGAGTGTGGTGTGAATGTGAAGGCAGTTCAATTCAGTTTAAATTAGATAAAAATATAACACTCACTGAAACTTTTGCAGGCATCTAGCTCAGAATGGTGGATTAGATTATTCCAATTTCATAAATAAAGTGTTCTGGTTTTATGATAATTCCTGCATAATTCTATTTGGTTGAGGGACCTGTGATTTCCTGTCACACTACTGCAAGTACAAGTAGCTCCAGAGCTAATGAAGCGGTTGGGCCAAAGCCGAAAGGACGCTCAGCTGTGGACGCGCCTGGAAGTGAAAGGAAAGTCCGATGCTGCAAAGAAGAATACTGCATAGGAACCTGGAATGTAAGATCTATGAACCTTGGTAAGTTGGATGTGGTCAAACAGGAGATGGCAAGAATCAACATTGACATCCTGGGCGTCAGTGAACTAAAATGGACGGGAATGGGCGAATTCAATTCAGATGATTACCATATCTACTATTGTGGGCAAGAATCCCGTAGAAGAAATGGAGTAGCCCTCATAGTCAACAAAAGAGTGGGAAAAGCTGTACTGGGATACAATCTCAAAAATGATAGAATGATTTCAGTACGAATCCAAGGCAGACCTCTCAACATCACAGTAATCCAAGTTTATGCACCAACCACCCATGCTGAAGAGGCTGAAATTGACCAATTCTATGAAGACTTACAACACCTTCTAGAACTGACACCAAAGAAAGATGTTCTTCTCATTCTAGGGGACTGGAATGCTAAAGTAGGGAGTCAAGAGATAAAAGGAACAACAGGTAAGTTTGGCCTTGGAGTTCAGAATGAAGTAGGGCAAAGGCTAATAGAGTTCTGTCAAGAGAACAAGCTGGTCATCACAAACACTCTTTTCCAACAACACAAGAGGCGACTCTACACATGGACATCACCAAATGGGCAATACCGAAATCAGATTGATTATATTCTCTGCAGCCAAAGATGGAGAAGCTCTATACAGTCAGCAAAAACAAGACCTGGAGCTGATTGTGGCTCTGATCATCAGCTTCTTATAGCAAAATTCAAGCTTAAACTGAAGAAAGTAGGAAAAACCACTGGGCTAGCCAGGTATAATCTAAACCAAATCCCTTATGAGTACACAGTGGAAGTGAAGAACAGATTTAAGGAACTAGATTGGGTGGACAGAGTGCCTGAAGAACTATGGATGGAGGCTCGTAACATTGTACAGGAGGCAGCAACAAAAACCATCCCAAAGAAAAGGAAATGCAAGAAAGCCAAGTGGCTGTCCAACGAGGCCTTACAAATAGCAGAGAAGAGAAGGGAAACAAAATGCAAGGGAGATAGGGAAAGTTACAGAAAATTGAATGCGGACTTCCAAAGAATAGCAAGGAGAGACAAGAGGGCCTTCTTAAATGAACAATGCAAAGATATAGAGGAAAAGAATAGAAAGGGAAAAACCAGAGATCTGTTCAAGAAAATTGGAGCCATTAAAGGAACATTTTGTGCAAGGATGGACATGATAAAGGACAAAAATGGTAGGGACCTTACAAAAGCAGAAGACATCAAGAAGAGGTGGCAAGAATACACAGAGGAATTATACCAGAAAGATCTGGATGTCCCGGACAACCCAGATAGTGTGGTTGCTGACCTTGAGCCAGACATCCTGGAGAGCGAAGTCAAGTGGGCCTTAGAAAGCATGGCTAACAACAAGGCCAGTGGAGGAGATGGCATTCCAGTGGAACTATTTAAAATCTTAAAAGATGATGCTGTTAAGGTGCTACACTCAATATGCCAGGAAGTTTGGAAAACTCAGCAGTGGCCAGAGGATTGGAAAAGATCAGTCTACATCCCAATCCCAAAGAAGGGAAGTGCTAAAGAATGCTCCAACTACCGTACAATTGCACTCATTTCACATGCTAGCAAGGTTATGCTCAAAATCCTCCAAGGCAGGCTTCAGCAGTATGTGGACCGAGAACTCCCAGAAGTACAAGCTGGATTTCGAAGGGGCAGAGGAACTAGAGACCAAATTGCTAACATGCGCTGGATTATGGAGAAAGCCAGAGAGTTCCAGAAAAACATCTACTTCTGCTTCATTGACTATGCAAAAGCCTTTGACTGTGTGGACCACAGCAAACTATGGCAAGTTCTTAAAGAAATGGGAGTGCCTGACCACCTTATCTATCTCCTGAGAAATCTCTATGTGGGACAGGAAGCAACAGTTAGAACTGGATATGGAACAACTGATTGGTTCAAAATTGGGAAAGGAGTACGACAAGGCTGTATATTGTCTCCCTGCTTATTTAACTTATATGCAGAATACATCATGCGGAAGGCTGGACTGGAGGAATCCCAAGACGGAATTAAGATTGCCGGAAGAAATATCAACAACCTCAGATATGCAGATGATACCACTCTGATGGCAGAAAGTGAGGAGGAATTAAAGAACCTCTTAATGAGAGTGAAAGAGGAGAGCGCAAAAAATGGTCTGAAGCTCAACATCAAAAAAACTAAGATCATGGCCACGGGCCCCATCACCTCCTGGCAAATAGCAGTGACAGAGTTTACCTTCCTGGGCTCCACGATCACTGCAGATGGTGACAGCAGCCACGATATTAAAAGACGCCTGCTTCTTGGGAGGAAAGCGATGAGAAACCTAGACAGCATCTTAAAAAGCAGAGACATCACCTTGCCGACAAAGGTCCGCATAGTCAAAGCGATGGTTTTTCCAGTAGTGATGTATGGAAGTGAGAGCTGGACCATAAAGAAGGCTGACCGCCAAAGAATTGATGCTTTTGAATTGTGGTGCTGGAGGAGACTCTTGAGAGTCCCCTGGACTGCAAGGAGAACAAACCTATCCATTTTGAAGGAAATCAACCCTGAGTGCTCACTGGAAGGACAGATCCTGAAGCTGAGGCTCCAATACTTTGGCCATCTCATGAGAAGAGAAGACTCCCTGGAAAAGACCCTGATGTTGGGAAAGTGTGAAGGCAAGAGGAGAAGGGGACGACAGAGGATGAGATGGTTGGACAGTGTCATCGAAGCAACCAACATGAATTTGACCCAACTTCGGGAGGCAGTGGAAGACAGGAGGGCCTGGCGTGCTCTGGTCCATGGGGTCACGAAGAGTCGGACACGACTAAATGACTAAACAACAACAACAACAACACATGTAAGGCAACCTGGACCCCCCGCCCCACCCCAGAAAATACTTTGGGACCTCCTTTCCCACAGGTTGGGAAATACTGATTTAAGAGTGTATTATAGGATGGAGAGACACTGGGGCAAACTATATACACATGAAGTATATCAATTACCAGCATTATCTGGTCTTTTGAAGAAAGTTTAGGAAATAACACAATGGATAGACTATGCAATACATATGGCTTTTGAAAGAAAAATTGGCAGAGCATCCTGAAAAGAAAAGAGCACCTTTCCACTCAGTTTTGATGTATTCTGTCTATTCTGGTTAATCAAATTTACATCCATCTATATGTGCATAGGCTATATTAGATTTGTTAAAAGCAGAGATTCAATATTTGAAATAATCCAAAATTTTGCATACATTTTAAAAAAAATCCCACCACATACATTTACTTATGCCTGCCGGGCTCAATCCTCTAGTGGTTTTACAGGCATATGGGTAATTTAAAAATCCCATATTGTTGTTGATGGCAAGCTGAAATTCAAGGTTCTGGTCCACTGAGATGGATTTAAATAGCTACCAGTTTCAGTTTTGGTAAGATTTGTATTTATTTGATTCTTTAATAAGGATTCATAAGTCTGGATTTTTCTTTCTGCTCTACAGCAAGCTTTCTCATTTTAAAATAGAGATCAAGCTGTAACAATATGAAAAATGCTACTACAAGCAGTCTAGATTCATTCTGTTTTCAGAGGTACAGGCACTTCCTCTGACCTGGAATGAGAGAGACCAGAGACTGAGAAAACTCTTTAAAATCTGTATTAAATAAAGCTAAACCGGGGTTGAAAAGCACAATGTCTGCTTGATACTTTAAGGAAAGACTTCCTAATCAAACCAACCATCTTAAAACATAAGCTGCAGAAAGATTCTGCATAATTTACTCTGGCTGAAATAAAGGGGGCACCATTTTTGAATAAAACTTAGCAATTAATCAAATTCCTTTTTCGGATGTGAGCAGTAATCTGGCACTTGAAGGGTATGGAAGGACAGAATGAGGGCATTCAGTGAAGAAAGTAGAATTCCCAGTTTGTTAGCACCACACACAAAAAAAGCACATATTCAGCAAAAAAAAAAAAAGAAAAAAAAAAGAAAAAGAAAAGAATATCCACACTTTTTTCTTTCATTCTTACAAGTGTCTAAATTAAGGTTACCTTGAGAGTGATAACATTAGTTAGACGTGACTATCGTATTAATTTTGGACAATGTGTGTAATTTGTCGTTTCAGCTGATTGAAACAGCATAAATGATCAGTCTACAAAAGGTACAATAATGGACTGCAATCATCTCATCTGTCTGTCTGTCTGTCTATTTGTCTATCCTTCTACTGGTGAAAAAACTCTGTATAGTGTGTTAACAAAAACTCAATACAATTAAAGTGTAATGTGCCTGGCATAAAGCATATAATTTGTATACAATTCAATACCCATGCAGTATGTGGCAAATTGTACAAAACAGCTGTAGAATATTACATATACTGTATCAGCCAATACATTAGTATATATACTAATACATTCTGAACATTAGACGTCCAAGGTTGACAACAAAGCATCCATGGTGTATTCATATCTCAGATATCCACATTTAGTTCCATATCATGCATGAAACACTGGGAGTCCCAACAAGCTCGAAGCTTCTTATTTCACATATCACCTTGCTCGTTTCATGGCCTTCATCAAGAGTCTGTCCAGCATCCAAAATAACCTCTGGAACTAAAATAAACTTTGCCCGCCTGTCAGCTGAGCAGTGGGCACAGGCACACATGCAACAGGCCTGGCTCCTTGCATGGAAGCATGAACCTGAAAAATGATCCATGAACCAGTTCATGTTGAGGGGCAGAAGTTCATGATAGTTTGTGATTTGTGGGTAACCATGAACCATGAACTGTCATGGTTTTCCAGTTCATGCCTATCTTTAGTCAAGGGCACCATTCTTTATTTTCAGCCATCAAGCCTGTATCCTGCCATTCATTATCAAGTATGATGCATCCAGTTTTATCCCATCCTTGGAATGGCAAAGGTTGTTGAGACTAATTCTGGAAGCTGTGTCATCATCACTATATCTTCCTCACAATCTGGTTTGGTGCGAAGGCTGGGATTTTGTTTCGCCGTATGATCATGTGGTGCCTTGGTTGTGTTTTTGGTGTCATAGGCTAATGTTTCTAATTCAGAGTCATGACAAGGGAAATTTCTTTGGTCCTGGTCTCACAACTCTCAAATCAGCAAACTTCTAGATCAGGAAAGGGGCATGAAGGGTTTCTTATGCCATTTGGTGGCCAGAGCAGCTGGCTACCAAAAATTCCAAGATCTGAAGAATGCTGTGACCAGACTGTCAGGGTTGCTTCCACAAACATATGATAACTCCTTTTTTAGAGCTCCTTCACTTGCTACCAGTCTATTTCCAAGCAAGTGGTTTTTTCCCCACCTCGCTGTCATGGTTGTTTTAGAAATGTACCTCTCCCTGTATTGCTTCAATCCTTATCATTTTGGTGTATGTGAACATTGCTGTTGATTTATTTTCTTTGCGAATGGGTCAGGCTTTGGGGTGCCATGGCCACTGCACTTGTATCCTTAAAAATAAATGGATGGATGGATGGATGGATAGATGGATAGATGGATAGATGGACAGATAGATAGATGCTTATTGGTAAATCACTTGCAGCAGCAGCAGCAACAAGATGAATACATTGATGAGAAAGAGACAGCCTCCCCGCCCCCTTTGCAGGTTTAAGGAAGGAAAGAGGAATGAGGGCTTGAACAGAGAAAGGGTTGTTTCCTGGTTGCAATTGTTTGAGTGGAGAAAGCAAGGGACGTTGCATTCTGCTCTTCAGAATACTTTGCAAGTCTTTTAAAACCTGCTTCCTCCTCCTGATGGTGTTCAAAGGGGAAAAGAAAACTGAAAATCAAGAACTGAGAGGAAAAGATGCAGAAAAATAAGTAAAAGGGGACAAGTGAGTAAAGGAGGGAAGAGAAAAGGAGGGGAGAAATACAAAGTGGAGAAAAGAATTGAGAAATGAAAATTAAAAAAGGAAGGAAGGTAGAAAGGGCTGCAGGTGACACATACCACCACGTTCTGCATTGACTAACGGTTGGAAGTGACAGAAAAATAGTGGCATATCACTTACGATTTTTTAAAAGGAAATTTTAGGGCAGTGGGGACCCAGAAACAGTAAATAAATCAGTTTATATGAGATGGCATGTATAGCCTACAGAACTGGTACAAACAGCAAGAAATGTACCGATTGAACTGATAGCCATGTGAACAGGCCCAACAATATGTACGGCACATAGAAATATATCGATATAAAAAAAGGAGGAAAAATAAATGATTCAAATGATCTGTGTGATTAGACCTTTATTGTAACTACAGTGAATCCTTTAGATTCAGAGGCAATTCATCTCCCCCCCCCCCCCCCCCGCTTTTTAAAGTGATGAAGAGGTACCTTGAAATATAGTTATGTGGAGATGTGGCCAGAGATTAATTTCTACTTAATTCATTTCAGGAGACCCAATAGCATGATAGGGATAAAATGATTTTTCTTCCAACTCATGATAACGAATCTGATGAGCTGATCTCTGGAGAAAGGAAGGTATTCAGAGAATTTAGTGTGAGTCTGAGGAATTCCCTTTGTAGATACAAGCCTGTGTGATTATGAAGGCTAGTACTGATTTATATGAACTGTTAACTTTTGTATTTTTTTAAATTATTATTATTATTTTTTGGAATAGAATAAGCTAATTTATTCAGCACAGGTTTCGGAGAATGCTTGCAGCTGGGCTTTTAGTTCTGAAACATTTCTGCAGAGCTTTATGAGGAACTCCCTACTTTGTGGCAGTTTAGAGCCCACAGATTTTGAGGTTGGCATAATGATGAATTATATACTAGGTCTAAACAGCTCTGCTTTTTGCTGTAGGGTGCTCAAAGATTCATGATTATTATTTTTTTAGTCCAATAGCTCAATTTACTTAATCCAATTTAGAAGCGCAGGAATAATAATGGTTTCTGGTTACCACATTCCAGAGTAAACACCGTTTTTTTTGGTATATAAAGTATCTCATATGGACACTAAATATTTAATGTTTCATGTTCTTGTCCACTCTTTTTTTTTTAACATATGAACAGAGTATGTTGGTTTTAAAGTAGAAACATTTTATAGTACATTTTATTTTATAGTAATAAATTGTGTTTTTCCTGTCATGTCATTTTGAGTGTATTTTTTAAAAGTATAAACACATTTGTAGAATTTACAGTTACTCATGACTTCGATATAAAAACCATAATCTACTCATTTCTATTAATACTGGAGCATTTCAGTTGTGTATAATCGCAACCAATTTTTAGCTATCAGCTCTAACTGCAGTGTATTTGTAGCACTCCAACTTTGGAGGCATTCAAGAGAAAATAAGACAACTATCTGTCAGATATTCTTTCATTTGGATTCCTACATTGAGCAAGGGGTTAGAGTTGATGGCCTTATAGGTCCATTCCAACACCATTGTTCTGTGATTCTGTGATTTGTACTTAGTTATGATATGGGGCTGGATCCAGACTTAGCCATACTTTCACTGGCCTATTTTAGGGTATGATCAAATCTGGATTTAGGCTACTTTAGGGTTTGACTAAATTTGGTTTGAAGATTTTTCCTATAACATAAAATAAATATTTCATTTTTATTTAGTGGCAGGACAGCAGAATGGATTCCCTCCCCCAACCACTCAGCTACTCAAAAATAAAAGAAAACTTGTTTGCTGGAAGTGTATGGAAAATAATTAATATGAAGAATTACCTTTGGAGCATAGCAGCGTTTGTCATCATTACTTTTACAATGCTGGCAGTGACAGACAGATCCTTAATGTATTAACTAATGACCATTCAGTGAAAGATGTCTTCCTGGAAATATAATGAAGACATCAATTTAGTATAAACTTTACAATAGCTGTGTTTTAGAAAGGGTAAATTAAATGCCCTCGCATTAGAGACTATTATCAACTTGTCAGGCAATTATTATGCTCGCTGTCTTAAATCTTTAAGAGGAAATATTTTTTCTGTCTCTTAATGGTAGTTGTCTTCCACTTTCCCCATGCACCATCACTATGATATTATAACACCCTCCCAGTTTTTAAACATGCAATTTAAGTCCTAGATAATTTAAATCTAATTATAGGAATGCCAGAGTGGAAAACAATGTGGATTGTTCATATTTTCAGTGAAACTATTAATAGGTGCATTGAGGAAGATTAATAGGCTGGAACTGTGTTCAAAAGTACTTCATGTCAATCAAGGGAAGAAGACTGTTTGAATGACACAGCCTCCTGCTTCTTGACAAAGGGGCTAATCATCTGTTATGTGGAAGCAGTTCAATGCAGCAACAGCATCCTACCAGATTTCAAATGGAAAACTGTATTTTTAAAAAGGGATTTTAGAGGGGAAACGGTTTGGGATGGGGTGAGAAGAAGAAACATCAAGGAAGTGAGTGCTTCATTGTTCCCTCATTCTGGATATCCAAACCCTCCCAGTTGTCCAACCACTATGAATGGTGGTTGGACATTGGTTTCACTTCCCCCTGGTCTGAATAGGCTCATTAGAAGGACAGATGACTGGGGGGTGAGGGATAATCCCACTTCTGCAGTCCTTCTCCATCCATTGTCATGGGCCGTTAACAGTCGTTAACAGTGGTCTTTCTGGTGGGTGTGATCCTGATCTTTCTGGGGACGAGCCTATTCAGACCAGGGGAAATGAAACCAATGTGGAAGATATATCTGAGGTCTCCTACCAACTCTCTTCAGACTGAAGAAGCTACTTGGATGAGTAGCAAAATGTTTCAACCTAACAAGAAAGAAGTCCAGTTGCCAGGACTCAACTTCCAGATAACCTCACCTGGATGACTGAGAATCTTCACAGATAATTTGCAGTGTGATGGCCTTTTTGGGGGGAGGGCTCCGCTAATATGAGTTTGGATACAACATGCTTTATATACCATTAAGTTTGCTATTAATGTTTGTGCAACAGGAGTAGGCAAAATATAGCCTGGGACTTTTGGGCCACTGCCCATTTCTGAGTTAGGAAAACACTGACCTGATTCAGCTCCATCCAGCTGTATCAGAACCACTGAGCTGTCTCCTCCTTCCCCAACCCTGTTCTGTGTCTGCACATAAACAGTGCAAAGAAGAACCACAGGGAATAGGTCAGTGTAAACCCACTCCTCAGTATTGCTATCAGGCCTCTGCTTCCTTCATTAAGGAAAGAAAATAATTTTATTGGATTTGACTGTTTCAGTGAAAACAGGGTTTTTTTTTCACCTCTCAAGAGTCATTGTTATAGAAGAAATATACCTCACCTTGAGGAGAGAGGCATTTGCGAGGTTTACAGGGTGTTTTGGAAGAATAAAGAGTTGCCAAGTTTTGAATTTCTGGTAAAATTCCATTTTGCTACACAGTAGAAGTACAGAGATCCACAGAGGAGAATAGCTACAAGTTCCCCAGAATCTACCTCTTTCTCATTAACTGGCACTTAAATTCTCAATTACTTACTCTGAGACATTTGTAAGAGAAATAATAAAAACATTTCTTTACTTACAGTAACTTGAAATTACAGATTTGTATATACTGCTTTCTTTACTGCACACATACTGAGTAACCAACTGAACAGATCAACAGCAAACATTCAAACAACTGTTTCCAATCAGCTAAAGAGAGGGGAGAAACACTGAGCAGAGTGATGAGATCTCTTTGAAATAGAAGACTGGAAGGAATGACTGGTTAATGCTGAATAGACAGACAATCACCCCAGCCCAGAAAAGTCCCCCCATTCACACAAACCACAGACAGTACGTTAGGTTCCAACATAAAGTATGCATAAAACAATGGGAGCATTTAAGAAAGTGAATGTTGTTCTCATGCTAAGACAAGCTTGCAAAATAAGTCTGCACAAATTTCAGTGCAAAAGGCAACACAAAACCTTGCAGGCTGATACAAAGAAAGGACAGAAATAAAATTCATTGAAGAAATGGAGAAACAGAGCAAAATCTGAATTCCAAAATCCTCTCATCTCAAAGAGTATCATTCAAGACCTTACTAGTTCTCCAGATAACATTGACAAGCGATGTAACCCCTTCAGGGATTGATGCCTTGTCATGGCGAAGGGGCTTGAGTAATTCAGAGAAGCTATGGGCTATGCCATGCAGGGACACCCAAGACGGACAGGTCATAGTGGAGAGTTCTGACTGAACGCGATCCACCTGGAGCAGGAACTGGCAAGCCACTCCAGTATCTTTGCCAAGAAAACTCCATGAACAGAAACAAAAGGCTAAAAGATATGACACTGGAAGATGAGCCCTTCAGGTCGGAAGGTGTCCAACATGCTACTGAGGAAGAGCAGAGGACAAGTACAAGTAGCTCCAGAGCTAATGAAGTGGTTGGGCCAAAGCCGAAAGGACGCTCAGCTGCGGACGCGCCTGGAAGTGAAAGGAAAGTCCGATGCTGCAAAGAAAAATACTGCATAGGAACCTGGAATGTAAGATCTATGAACCTTGGTAAGCTGGATGTGGTCAAACAGGAGATGGCAAGAATCAACATTGACATCCTGGGCGTCAGTGAACTAAAATGGATGGGAATGGGCAAATTCAATTCAGACGATTATCATATCTACTATTGTGGGCCAGAATCCCATAGAAGAAATGGAGTAGCCCTCATAGTCAACAAAAGAGTGGGAAAAGCTGTACTGGGATACAATCTCAAAAATGATAGAATGATTTCAATACGAATCCAAGGCAGACCTTTCAACATCACAGTCATCCAAGTTTATGCACCAACCACCGATGCTGAAGAGGCTGAAATTGACCAATTCTATGAAGACTTACAACACCTTCTAGAACTGACACCAAAGAAAGATGTTCTTCTCATTCTAGGGGACTGGAATGCTAAAGTAGGGAGTCAAGAGATAAAAGGAACAACAGGTAAGTTTGGCCTTGGAGTTCAAAATGAAGCAGGGCAAAGGCTAATAGAGTTCTGTCAAGAGAACAAGCTGGTCATCACAAACACTCTTTTCCAACAACACAAGAGGTGACTCTACACATGGATATCACCAGATGGGTAATACCGAAATCAGATTGATTATGTTCTCTGCAGCCAAAGATGGAGAAGCTCTATACAGTCAGTAAAAACAAGACCTGGAGCTGATTGTGGCTCTGATCATCAGCTTCTTATAGCAAAATTCAAGCTTAAACTGAAGAAAGTAGGAAAAACCACTGGGCTAGTCAGGTATAATCTAAACCAAATCCCTTATGAATACACAGTGGAAGTGAAGAACAGATTTAAGGAACTAGATTTGGTGGACAGAGTGCCTGAAGAACTGTGGATGGAGGCTCGTAACATTGTACAGGAGGCAGCAACAAAAACCATCCCAAAGAAATGCAAGAAAGCAAAGTGGCTGTCAAACGAGGCCTTACAAATAGCAGAGAAGAGAAGGGAAACAAAATGCAAGGGAGATAGGGAAAGTTACAGAAAATTGAATGCAGATTTCCAAAGAATAGCAAGGAGAGACAAGAGGGCCTTCTTAAACGAACAGTGCAAAGAAATAGAGGAAAAGAATAGAAAGGGAAAAACCAGAGATCTGTTCAAGAAAATTGGAGATATTAAAGGAACCTTTTGTGCAAAGATGGACATGATAAAGGCCAAAAATGGTAGGGACCTCACAGAAGCAGAAGACATCAAGAAGAGATGGCAAGAATACGCAGAGGAATTATACCAGAAAGATCTGGATATCCCGGACAACCCAGATAATGTGGTTGCTGACCTTGAGCCAGACATCCTGGAGAGTGAAGTCAAGTGGGCCTTAGAAAGCATGGCTAACAACAAGGCCAGTGGAGGTGATGGCATTCCAGTCGAACTATTTAAAATCTTAAAAGACGACGCTGTTAAGGTGCTACACTCAATATGCCAGGAAGTTTGGAAAACTCAGCAGTGGCCAGAGGATTGGAAAAGATCAGTCTACATCCCAATCCCAAAGAAGGGCAGTGCCAAAGAATGCTCCAACGCCTGTACAATTGCAGTCATTTCACACGCTAGCAAGGTCATGCTCAAAATCCTACAAGGTAGGCTTCAGCAGTACGTGGACCGAGAACTCCCAGAAGTACAAGCTGGATTTCGAAGGGGCAGAGGAACTAGAGACCAAATTGCTAACATGTGCTGGATTAAGGAGAAAGCCAGAGAGTTCCAGAAAAACATCTACTTCTGCCTCATTGACTACGCGAAAGACTTTGACTGTGTGGACCACAGCAAACTATGGCAAGTTCTTAAATAAATGGGACTGCAAATAGAACAAACCTATCCATTTTGAAGGAAATCAACCCTGAGTGCTCACTGGAAGGACAGATCCTGAAGCTGAGGCTCCAATACTTTGGCCATCTCATGAGAAGAGAAGACTCCCTGGAAAAGACCCTGATGTTGGGAAAGTGTGAAGGCAAGAGGAGAAGGGGACGACAGAGGACGAGATGGTTGGACAGTGTCACCGAAGCTACCAACATGAATTTGACCCAACTCCGGGAGGGAGTGGAAGACAGGAGGGCCTGGCATGCTCTGGTCCATGGGGTCACGAAGAGTCGGACACGACTTAACGACTAAACAACAAAAAGCAATGTAATCTGGAGAAAAACAAGATCCTCTTGAGGTCTATGGGCATTCCACATTTGGGTGCTGCTCCCAACATATATATTTTTCTTTTTTCTGTTGTTATGAAGTAAACATCTTCTTAAAGTACAAGAGCTAAGGGGGAATAGTTCCACATTTTCCACATTGGTTTGTTTGTTTCTCCACATTCTAAATGCCAAGAAGTGTCAAGAATCTCATACTGTCACTTTATAGTCAATAATAATAATAATAATAATAATAATAATAATAATAATAATAATAATAATAATAATATCATAAACGTGAAGCTACTTCTTTAGGCAACCCCCCCCAAAACAGTGGAATATTCATTTATCAATCTCACACATTACAGGAAATACACAGCTGCATAATCAGACTTTTTGTTATTGAAATATAGTATAATATATAATTGTGCTTACTGAAAAACAATAATAGAGATTTTGATCATAGTAATGGCACTGAGCGAGTGGATTAGTTCTCTTTTATGCAATGTTTCCACAGTTAAATCAGATCCCAGCTTCTATAAGATTTCCAGTGGGAGAAAGACATATATTTGTGTTGTTTCTGCAGAAATTTCCATTATGGTAAACATCATAGGAGTGTCGGGGGTAATTCAGGTGTGGCAAAACATGTCAGATGGGAATTATCCACTTCTTTCACTATTGCAATAATCAAAGTGATAGCACTCCCTCTCTAACTAGATTTTTAAAAACCACCAACCAATCTTGAGGACACTAGAAGACCTAATGATCTGAGTGTTGGAATTCTAAGTCTCAGCCTTCTGATTTCTTGGCTACAGTCCCTATTTGGATTGTTAACTGACCCAAGGTATACCACATCTTTCACTATTTTGCTTTTCTCATTGTCAGCATTAAAATTGTATAGTTCTTCTGTAGTCATTATTTTTGTCTTCATGTTCAACTACACTCCTGCTTTGGCACTTTCTTCTTTCACTTTCACTGAAAGTCATTTCAAGTAATTGCAGCTTTCTGCGAGTAAGATGGTGTCATCTGCAACTTTTAAATTATGAATATTTCTTCCACCAATTTTCACTCCTCCTTCATCTGAATCTAGGCTGGCTTTCCGTATGATATGTTCTGCATACAGACAGAATGGGTAAAGGGATAAAATGGAGCCTTGTCTGACACCTTTGCTATAGGAAACCATTAAGTCTCTCCATATTCTGCCATAGCAGAAGCTTCGTCAACAGTACAACTTATGCATCAGGACTAGAGATGTGCACAAATCAGAAAAATGGTGATTCATTTTGATTTGTGATTCCTTAAGGTAAATGAGTAACAAATTACAGATTTATTATTTTTTTCTTATGAATTGACAAATCGATTTGTCAGTTACTTTTTGATTTTAAAACCCTATAAAATGTGCCCCCAAGCACCTAGAAATACCAAATTTGTAGGGAACCTTCCCCTGACTTCCATCTACAAACCTGGCAAAGCTTGGTGAAGATTGGATTTCATATGTCTGAGTTATACACCCATAAAGAGGGCCCCCAGGAAAGTTTTCCCCAGGCACCTACAGACACCAAAATCACAGAGAAGCTTCCCCTGACTCTCCTATACAATCCGTCCAAATTTGGTGAAGACTGGGTTTCAGGCATCCAAGTTATACGCCCAAAAATGTGTCCCCTAGGAAAGTGCGGCTGGCTTGGGAAACACAATCTTCACCAAACATGGAAGGATTGTGGAGGAGAATCAGAGGAAGCATCCCTGTAATTTTGGTGTCTCTAGGTGCTGGGGGGGGGGGCATTTATAGCCAACTGAATTGACAATTCAAAAATAACTAAAAATCCATTGATTTGTATTTGTTGGGGGCATTGATTCATACAAATTCAAATCGATAAATTAGCAATTTTTAAAATGAATTTGGTGATTCCTTTTTTAAATTCATGCCCATCTCTAATCAGGACAATTTCTTTGCTGTGCTCTAGTAACCAGCAGATATTTGCAATATGATCTCAAGCGCTGTGATGCACCAGACCCCCTAAAGGGCCGCTGGGCATTTGGTCAGAGAGCTCAACTGGCACTTATCTACCACCTTTGCACTGGGGCAAGTCCCAAAACCTCAGCAGTGCGTAGCATAAGCCCTTTGAACAAATCTGACCTAAAAAGAACACTTTGCACTTACTCAGTACTTTGCACGTACAGGCACATGGGCCTTGTGATTCCTTAGAACTCACCAAAGCTCAGTTAGGTAGGACTCTTAAATGATAGCTAGTTTGTGGCCCTGTCCACTTCCTGGATTTAGCCAGACCCTGCTGTTCAAGAGACCAGTCCTTTGGTGGAATTTTTATAATTAATTTTTATTAGAAAAATAGAGTTTCATTAGAAATCAGTTTATATTGCATAAGCATTAGCATCAAGAACATATTCAAAGATCTTTGCAGTTAAATAAGATAACTATCTCCCATTTAAAATAATAAACACTAAAAAGCTAATTAAGGTGGGCTATAGTGGGCTAGCCCCATCTCCTTCTTCCTCCTTACTTACATCCTCTCTCCTTCATGGAATTGAATCCATCACAGAACAACACACGAACCATCAGAATCACATTCCGTTACTTTTCAGTTAACTTAACATAACCCATTGTCCATGTTTCTACATTCTCCTAACTCCTCCCTTCTTCATGGCCTTTCTGGCTATTAACCAATTAACCTTAAGAGGTTGAACCACCTCTCTCCTCTCCTTATTCCCATGAGAGTCCAGGTGTTGTTTATCTCTTCTCCAGCTAGCTTGAAATGTTGAGTCTTCCACGGGCCTCTGAATTTGGCCTTCACGATATCTGGATACAGGCTGTAATGGTCTTCAGGAAAACACTCTCATGGTGCTTAGAAAAAGACATTCCAATGTCTCTCAAATCATCTCCACACAGAACCTGTCTGACTCCATTTTACATTTCTCTGACTACATATCCCATCATCATGACAAGCGCCTCTTCCTTTTCCAAATACAGTTTGGACATCAAGTATTTCTTGCTCCACATAAGATCACATTCTTTGTTGTAACCTTGTGAGCATCACTTTACTGGCATGAGAAATTAAAACGATATTCGTATAATACTGCACTCCTTGGCATCCCCTTTCTTGGGAATTGGAATTATACTGAACATATCCAGTCTGTGGGCCATCATATTGTTTTCTGTATTTGTTGGTGTATTCTTGTTCAGATTTTAACTGATTTGGTCTTTGTGACTTGAAATAGTTCTACTGGTATTCAATCTACTCCTGGTGATTTATTTCAGAGCAGCTTTTACTTCATTTTCTAGAATTGCAGGTTCCCCATCATTGGATGACTTCAAAAGAATCTCTCATTCTTTTGTGTACCAATTTTCCAAACCTGGAAAGGACTTTCTCTGTTTCTATGTCAATTTCTTTGCTTGCATTATTTGCTTTCTGTTCAGCCCCCAGATGATATTGGGAGCAGAAAATTGCTCCCGTTTTCATCACCATTGCTCACCGTAGCATTTATCATATAATCCACTCTGAAATAACAAACAACAGAAATATTGTTTAAAGATAAAATATCCACAGTATTACTACACTGAAATGGAAGGTATTAATTCAACTCCTCCCCCCCCCCACACACACTTTCTTTCCCTGATTCTGTTAACTATATCTGTACTATAATTTGTCATTTTAATCCCTGAATTTGCCCCTGTTCAAATTTCTTGCTAGGGAGGGCTTCAGTCTTGGTTTTTCCTTACTACTCTGGAAATTAGAATAATTTCTATAAACCACATTCAAGGGAAGCCTTTTCTACATCAGTTTCTAAAAATAATTACATTTTATTTGCCATATTTCCAAATTACGACTTTCTAGAATCTCTCACGGGGTGGAAAATAGGTAGCAGTTTTATAGTGCTTCACAACATTTGTTTTTCTTCTTTGTTATTGAGGTTATTTAGCTCCCTGACATTTAGTGCAAAACATATATATTTTACATCTAGTTATAAAGGTCTACCACATACTTAAAGAGATGATGACTAGCTTCTTCTAAAGCATATTTTTTCAAGGTTAAGTCCACATCTTCCAAAACTATAAAGGCATCCACAATAAGGCATAGTTTAGACAGAATATATTACATGGCTGTTACTGGATTGGGCCCCATATTTTTTAGTTTCCTCACTTTGATTTATTTTCTAAACACCTGCACAGCCTTCCGATGAGTACTTCACTTTTCCAGAGAGGGGCCCCAAGGCTAAAATGTTACCGTAGCTCTTACTCAAATGCATGTTTTCCCTGGGGATTACAAAAAGGTATAATTTCATCATTTCAACTCATGATTCCTAGTTTGAAATGGCTTGAGTGTCTGCCTGCAATTTATGGCATTGCATGAACCCTGGAAGGAATTATAGTTTTATAATACCTATTTGAGACACATTATTATTCTTCCTATTATCCATGTTTATGTCTACAAACCGTTCTGTGACTGGCACTTGATGGAAAAGCAGGTTGAGCAGTTGCCTCTTGAATGATTTCCAGCAATTTAAGAGACAACTGCCTCTTGATAAACACATTTTATGCAGCAGATTAGGTAAACCTTGCGGGTCTATGATTTGCTCAGACCTAGGATCTCTTCTCCTGGAAGACAGCCTTAGAATTTGGCGAGTGATACCCCTTAATAACAGAAGCAATCATTTTCAGAAGAAATTGTTAACTCTCACTGTTCTTTCTTCCTGATCACTTTTATCCAAAGGAGCACGTATTAATAGCTTCAAAAGTATTGTGACAGTTCATATTGTCAGTCCTTTCACAAAAAAATCTTTGTTCCCTAAGAAGGGGAAGATGGATGACTTCAGTGCTTTAAAACTGAGTTGTTTTTGAGGGGGAAATGATGGGAACCTCTTTATATTTCCTCCTCAGGAAGACAAGCTGCTTAAAATATTTTGATGGGTTTATTAGCTTATCCCATCAATTATAACGTTCTTGTGCTTTTATTTAGAGTGTGGTTCTAGTGCACTTTTTGACAATTATATTCAATCCGTGCTCATTTCCCCCTTTTTCTTATTTAATAATTTAAAAATCGATTATTCTTTACTCATACATTGTTCTTCATTTCCTTGTTTACAATGATTTCTAGATCACAGAAATCATTGTGTGGAAGCTGTTGTGAATAATATACATGACACTGCCCAAACAAAAGGCAAGCTTTTGTTTAAGCCAGAAGCCTTCTAATTTGGCTTTAGTATACAACATTGGAGCAATGGACACTTGAAGGAAGCATTAACATCACTATTAAGAGTTAGGTTGTCTTTGATGTTCTCACAGTAGGTGAGTTCAAGGTTTTCTTGCTTGTTGCCAAGCAACTATCATTCATTTTTCTTCCTATCTATCCATCTATTCTTGCCATTCTAATTTTCTGTCTGTACATCTATCTATTTATCTGTCTGTCTAAGTGTGTATGCATGCAGACGTGCACATACACAGGCACTTATTCTCCTTCTAGTGTCGCTTTGTTAATTTTTCATGTCCATGGACCAGCCTTCATGCGACATTAATCATTCTTTAGTACTGAACATGCATGTGTTTGCAAGATGCACAGAAACTGTTGGGGAGGAGACCTCTGTGAGTTTAACCCTTTCCCTCCTATGATCCTGATGATAATGACAGAGCCACAGTGGCACGAAGTAATGTGAACGATACCTGCATTTAACACTGAATGATTTCTGTCAAGGTTTCAAATGTTAATTCTGAGAGAAATGAAAGGGATGAACCCCCAGCTGGGGTCCTCTAAATATTTGGGTGGTTACGAGTAGAGGGAGATATGGTGCTGGCACAGTAGCCACTCGTTCCAGAAGAACGGTGGACAGATGTTTGAAGGCTGTCCACTGTTCTGGCTCTGTGACCACCTGTCAGGCTCGAGGTAGTCAACTCAGTTGGCCCTCCACTCTAAAACTGGTGTTGCTGAATGCCAGATCTGTATCCAATAGGTCCCAGCTGATTTACGATCTTATTCTGGAGGAGGATGCAGATCTGGCATGCATAACCAAAACTTGGATGGGCAGTGACGGGGGTATTCCTCTGTCCTTTGCCTGTCCTCTCAGTTATGCTGTTCAACACCAGAGTAGACTGGGGGGACAGGGGGGTTGTAGCCATTGTTTATAGAAACACTCTGGAGGTTTTTAGGCTCGCTGCTGTGGTGACACCTGGTCTGGAGGCCCTCCACATGTCGATTGGGGCCAGGGACGGTATTGGGATCTTGCTGGCATACCGTGCTCCCCGCAATCCAGCCATTTCCTTACCAGAGCTGGCGGACTTCGTCTCCGCGGCTCTGTTGGGATCCCCAAGGCTACTCGTCTTGGGTGATTTCAACATCCCAACATGTTAACGGCCCCACCCACGTGGGTGGTCATATGCTAGACCTGGTGTTCCCTTCTGAGCAGAGGGAGTGTGGTCTGATGGTGACTAACCTTGTGTCTGTCCCCTTGTCATAGTTGGATCACCACCTAATAAAATGCAACCTCACAGTGGCTCTCCCCCACCCGCGAGGAGCAGGGACCTATTTTAATGGTCTGCCCTTGCAGGCCACTGGATCCTATAGGTTTCCAGGATTCCATGTGAGGGATACTGATTGATCTGGCTGGTGCTCCTGTCAAGGCTCTGGTTGACAGCTGGTCTGCTGCCACCACCAGAGCTATAGATACGATCGCTCCTAAACGTCCTCTCCATTGCAGAGCTCATCCAGCGCCCTGGTTTAACCAGCAGCTGAGAGCTATGAAGCAGAACAGGAGAAGACTAGAGAGCATTTGGAGGTGGAACCCGACGGAAAATAACTTAAAAGCTGTTAGGATCGCGTCTAACCTTTACCTTTCTAAGATAAAGGCTGCAAAGAAAGCTTACTTCGCTATCCGGATAAGCGAAGCTTCCAACCAGCAGGCAGAATTATTCCGCATAGTACGTGATCTATCTGGAATTGGTCATAGTGACTGGCCTCCCCCATGTATCTCACCTGACCAATTTGCAGCATTTTTTAAAGCTAAAGTGGAGGCCATCCGCCGGGACCTAACCTCCTATTTGAAACCAGTAGAGTGAGCCCAAACATCCAGTGCACCGTCTTGCCCGGTGAGAATCACTCACTTTCAGCCATTGACGTCACTTGAGGTTGACAAGGCACTTGATCGCTATCGTGCCACCTCCTCCTCCCTTGACTCTTGCCCGGCCTGGCTAATCAAAGCGGCCAGGCCTGTGACAACGGAATGGGCCACAGCAATAATTAATGGGTCTCTCCAGGAGGGCAGGGTTCCCCTTGCCCTCAAGGAGACACTCATTAGGCCAATTAGGAAGAAACTGAGCTTGGCGGCGGACAATATTGGCAATTATAGGCCCATCGCCAATGTTTCTTTCCTTAGCAAGGTTGTAGAGAAGGTGGTGGCCAATTAGCTTCAGGCTCTCTTGGATGAAACCAGTGCCCTAGATCCGTTCCAGTCGGGCTTCAGGCCGCGTAATGGTATGGAAACGGCATTGGTCGCCCTGCTTGATTACCTATTGAGGGAAGTCGATAGGGGCAAAATGTCCTTGGTGGTTCTCCTTGATATCTCAGCCACCTTTGATACCGTTGACCACGGTATCCTCCTGGGGAGGCTCTCCGAGTTGGGGATCAGTGGCCTGGCTCTTGCCTGGCTCTGGACATTCTTGGAGGACTGTTCCCAGAGAGTTCAGCTTGGAAAGAGTGTATCGGCCCTGTGGCTCCTCAATTGTGGGGTGCCACAGGGCTCAATTATCTCCCCAATGCTGTTTAATATCTATATGAGGCCGCTGGGTGGGGTCATCTGGGGGTCTGGGGCTTCGTGTCATCAGTATGTTGATGACACGCAGCTCTACATCTCCTTTTTTTCAACAGCAGTGGATGCCATTGTGTCCCTTGAGCGCTGCCTGGGGGCTGGACTGCAATGGATGCAGGAGAATGGACTGAGGCTGAACCCGGACAAGACAGAGGTTTTGAGGGTGGGCGCCTCTCCTATCAGTGCTTTGGGAAGCTCCCTCTCTTTTTTGGGGGGCAACTCTCACCACAAAGAGTGTGGTCCACAGCTTGGGGGTCCATCTTAACCCAGCGCTTACCACGGAGTCCCAGGTAGCATCTGTGGTACGCACCGCCCACCTACATCTTCGGCGGATTGCCCAGCTGTGGTCCTATCTTGATGTTGGGGCGCTCACCACTCTGGTCCATGCACTTGTAATCTCGAGATTAGACTACTGTAATGCACTTTACGTGGGGCTGCCCTTGAGATTGATGCGGAAACTACAAATGGTCCAGAATACAATCGTCAGATTATTAACTGGGGTGAAAAAATACCATCACATTTCCCCCACTCTGGCAGCCTTACACTGGTTGCCCATTCGTTTCTGCTTTGACTTCAAGGTGTTAATGCTTACATATAAAGCCCTAAACAGTTTAGGACCTCGATACCTGGCAGAGCGCCTGCTCCCACCTAGCTCTACTCGTGTCACTCAATCTAGCCAGGCCGGGTGGCTGAGGGGCTTGACCCCGAGATAGGCCCGGAAGGAGAGAACTAGAAACTGGACCTTCTCGGCGGTGGCCCCTCGCCTCTGGAACACCTTGCCCCTGGAGATTCACCTGGCACCCTCACTGGGAGTTTTTAAGAACAAGCTGAAGACTTGATTCTTCAGGCAGGCCTTCCCCCCTTCCATTTCTTAATTTCCTGTCTTGCCATCTTGGTTTTTGCTTATCTTTATGTTGTCTGATATTGTTTGTTTTAAATTTTGTTTTATATTCAGAATGTAAGCCACCTAGAGTAGATTCATCGAATCTAGATGGGTGGGGGTAAAAGCCGGAAAAATAAATAAATAAATAAATAAAACTCTTCCCTGTACTCTGTGATACCAATCCCATTTCACACACATGCACATAATGACTTTGTGTATATACACATGGTCTCAATGCATATTATTACATATTGAATATGATAATGCCTGGGCAGTTTAGCCTTTAGTACTTCATCACCATAATCAGGAAGCCCATGCAGGACAAGACCAACTGACTGTATCTCTCCACTAGATGGTAAGATAAAGGTAAAGGTTCCCCTTGACATTTAGTCCAGTCATGTCCGACTCTAGGGCACGGTGCTCATCCCCGTCTCCAAGCCATAGAGCCAGCGTTTCTCCGAAGACAGTTTCAGTGGTCACATGGCCAGCGTGACTAGACATGGAACGCCGTTACCTTCCCACCGAGGTAGTACCTATTTATCTACTCGCATTTTTACATGCTTTCAAACTGCTAGGTTGGCAGGAGCTGGGACAAGCGACGGGAGCTCACTCCGTCGCGTGGATTCTATCTTATGACTGCTGGTCTTCTGACCTTGCAGCACAGAGGCTTCTGCGGTTTAACCCGCAGCGCCACCACGTCCCTTGTACCACTAGATGGTACAATCAATCAATCAATCAATCTCTAGAAAAATTAAGTTCATTGTGGAAAACTTTTTTTTTTCCTGCTAGGAGCAGGATGGATGAAGCTCACTATCCTATTGCATATATTTACTTGTGTGGTTAAATCCTTCCATACTCCCTGGAGGGATGCAGGGAAGATGAAAGCTCTATTTCATTATTGCTTCAACATGTTTAGAAGGGGAAGACCCCTCTTTCCTTTTTTAGCTTCCTCTAGCAGAGACCAAGGTGTCTGCCGGGGAGAGGTTCCTGCTTGTGTGAGGGCTGGTTTAAATTCTCCCCTAGTCCAGATGGGGGAGGGGCATGCACATACTTGGTGATAAAAGAAGCAATTGAGGTTTAGCTACTGAGCCTCATGTCTAGCTTAGTCTCCCTACCTGGATGCACACCTTAACGTGGTGAAGGGATCTCAGTGTGTCAGTGAAGCTGAGAGCAATGCCATCAGGAGTTCATTATGATCCTTGATTCCCAGCAGGGTTGAAAGCTTTTGTGCAAGCATCAAAGAGGTAACCAAAATAAGGCATGCTTATAATCATAGGTGACTGGGATGCAAAAGTAGGGGTGGAAAGCAGAACCAAATGTTGTTAGGAAATTTGGCCTAAAGAACAGAAATGAAGTAGGAGAACAACTCATAGAATTCTGTGAAGCCAACAATATATTTATTGTAAATACATGCTTCAAGCAATCGAACATATGGCTGTATATGTGGATATGACCAGATGGCCAAAATCAAAATCAAATAGGCTATGTAATTGGAAGCAGGAGATGGAGAAGCTGTATTCTCTCTGCCAAAACAAGACCAGGAGCAGATTGTCGCACTGATCATGAACTGTTAATATCCAAAATTAAAGCTGAAAAAGAACACTAGAAGAATTGTAGTGCCAAAATATAATCTAAACAACATTCCTGATGAATATAAAGTTTTCACAAGGAACAGATCTGAATTACTAAACTCAATTGACCATGAATTAGAACAGCTGTGAGTTGAAACCATACTATTGGGAAGAAAGCAGATAGACAGTCACAGACTGGAAACCTTCAATATACATTCCAATCCCAACAGAGATGTCAAGGAGTATAGAACCATTGCTTTAATTTCTCATGCAAGCAAAGTGATGCTCATGGTGTTACAACAAAGGATTTTAGCTTATATGGAGCAAAGAAATGCCAGATGTTCAAACTGGATTCTGAAAAGGAAGAGGCAGTCAAGATCATATTGCAAATATCTACTAGCTACTGTAGCACACAAAAGAATTTCAGAAAAAAACCAGTCTGTGCTTCATCAACTACAGAAAGACCTTTGATTATGTGGATCATGAGAAACCATGGGCTGCTCTGAAATAAATAGCTGTGCCTCAGCCCTTATTGGTTTGATCTATATGCAGAACATATCATATGCAAAACCAGTCTAGATTCAGATGAAGGAGGAGTGAAAACTGGTGGAAGAAACATCAGTAATATAAGAAATGCAGATTATACCACCTTATCAACAGAAGCTGCAATGACTTGAAATGACTTTTAGTGGAAGTGAAAGAAGGGTCAAAGCAGGATTGTAGTTGAACAGTAAGAAGACAAAAATCATTCTAAAGAAAAACTACACAGCTTTAATGTTGATGATGGAGAAAATGAAATAGTGAAATATTTTGTATACCTTGGTTCAGTCATCAATCCAAATAGAGATTGCAGCCAAGAAGTTAGAAGAAGACTGAGACTTGGAAGGGAAGCAATGAAGGAAATAGGAGGGGGGGGGGGAATCAAGTGTATTGGTGTGCCACTGGAAACCAAGACCAAGATCATCCACACTCTTGTATTCTTGATCACTGTGTATGAGTGTGAAAGCTGAACAGTAAAGAAAGCTGGTAGAAAAAAAATGGAATAGTTTCAAATGTTGTGCTGGAGAGGAACTTTGCAAATAACCTGGATTGCCAGAAAGATGAACAAATGTGTTCTATATCAAATCAAGCCTAAACTGTCTCTGGAGGCAAAACTGATGAAACTGAGACTGTACAATTTTGGGCACATCATGAGAAGGCAAGATTCCCTGGAAAAGACAATAATGCTGGGAAAGGTTGAAGGCAGCAAGAAAAGAGGAAGCCCGAACACAAGATGGACTGACTCCCTAAAGGAATCAGAGTCTTGAATTTACAAGAGCTGAGCAGGGCTGTTGAGGACAGGACATTTTGATGATTGCTCATTCATAGGGTCCTCATTAGTTGGAAATGACTTGATAGAACATAACAACAACAAAAACTAGCTTAGTCCTGAGTCAATATTTTTGGCTGCAAGCCTTCTAAAGCCATGGCTAAGGAGGTTTCTTTTTTTCCTTTTTTTCCTTTTCTTTTGAAGGTGTCACTGGGACTTCGATCCCACATGAGGCTGGAGTTTCTTCCTGCAGAATGCTCCTGTTAAAGAAAAGCAACTGGCATCCTCAGAGTTCATCCAGGAGATGCGAATCTTGGGATTGAACTTTTGCTCAGGAAGGCACCTAGTGATGGTCACTCCTGCCTAGTTCCCTTCTGATATACTGGCTTCATACTTGTTTGATATCCCTTGTTGCTCATGGTGCCTAGATGATTCATCCAACACAACAAATAGCAAGTCTTTGGGGTGTCTGTGTGGCTTTGGGAATGAGTTGCCAGCCTAGATGGCAGAGTGATGACAACTTATTCTTCGTTTTGTAGACATTAAATCATTTCAGAACTCGAGCAGTTATTTGACTCTTACCAACTATCCACCAGTCTTTCCCTGCTTCCTTTATGAGCCTGCTTTGCTTTTCAAGGGAACAGGTGTTCATTTTGTACAGGTGTCACACAAATAAACTGTTCTTTGCCAAGCTTTCACAATGAGGGATCTCACAGAACTTTCAAGTTCCTTATCAAAGTGTATCTCAAGATACCTAAAACTGATGAGGACAGGGAATACAGCACATATTCTTCCCCTGCCTCCTGAGGTCCAACATGTGGAGAGTAAAATCTGGGAATCCTTGATTTGACTGAAGAGATGTCATCAAGGTTACCTTCTCTTAAAGAAGCACTATTTCCAAGGATTAGGTCTGAGCATTGGCAGCCAAGCTAAACGTGGTGCAGGAGATCCCTGACTGGATTTCTTAATGTCTTTTCTCTTTTTCAGACAACAGATGGCAATGTTGTGGGAGTGAATTAGATCTGTTCCCTGCACCAATTTTCTGATGCCAATCACCAGCACTGAAAACTGTTAGTCATAGAGGGGGAAATATATAGACATATGTATCATGCCTATATTATTCCTACACTATATAACTCAGGACAGTTTTAGGCTGATTTGCATTAATTCCCTCACCTCCTGCACCAAGGTGATAATGCAAAGCACACCTTCTGGTGACTTTTTAAAGATGAAACAGCCTCTTTAAAGATAGGATGGGCACCCCTGCAGAGTCCACCAAGCAAAATTATGGAAAATCAACCCTGAATGTTGCTCAGAGTCCTCTTCCAGTTTCATTGATGGGGACTATAAAAATGGCTTTGGAGGGTTGTATGTGATTCCCCCAGACTGCACTTTGCCCTCCTATGCTCCAGAAAGTAGAAATCCAGTTAGGCATCTGCCATGTTGTGTAGCTGTGGTCCCCAACCTTGGGTAACCCAGGTGTTCTTGGATTGCAGTTCCCAGAAACCTTCACCACCAGCTGTGCTGGTCAGGGTTTCCTGGAATTGCAGTCCAAGAACACCTGGATTACTCAAGGCTGGGAACCACTGTTGCATGGGACTTAGGCCCAATATGTTGGCAGTATGATCATGTTGCACACTATTCCCAGAACTTTTGATGTGAAGGAACTACATGTTCCAGTAACTGACATGGTTCTTCTAGGGATGGGTAAGAATTCAATTTCATTGCAGTTCTATTTAGTTTTTGGTGGTAAGTGACTAACATTTACAATTCTCTTTTCATATTTGGGGTGAAGAGAAAGTGAAATTATTAAAAACTGAGCAAAGGAGAAACCAAGAATGCCAGATCCGTCCACCCAGACAGTGGGCTTAACTCTCAAAAATCTGGGTTCAAATCCCTATGGATTCATGTTTGTGCTGAATAAGGATTGCCACCTCTTTTGAAGGCTTCTCATTTTTAACATGAATGGGCAGGCAGGTATAACATACTGGGAACAGCCACATGTATTGACTCTGGACAGTGGAGAGAGAGATAATTTTATTTCAGTTAATTTGGGGAAGAGATTAAAATGTGGAGATTTCCTCACATTTGGAGTGGATACAATTTTTGATATAAAAATGTGAGTGTGGGAGAATGCAGCACTGGTGAAATTTTTGATCTACAGTTGCACCCTCTTGCAACTGAAAATATCTGGAGAGAGGCATCATAAAATGTAGGCAACCAAGGTGGTTCTTTCTGAGAGATGTTACCATGGCGGTTTTGTGGCTAAACCAAGGCTCAGAATTTAAAATGTATATGGTATGATTTGTCATCAACAACATTGGTTTAGCCAATAGTGTGATGTCTCCATGTTTATGTGCATGTGCACAATACACATACTCATGTACATTTTTGTTTGTTTAGTGTATTTCTTTGGAAATGCTTTTCTTTCCTTTTTGAAAGTTAGCCTTGGGGGTGGAGGGACAGAGTCCCGAAAGAGGCATTGGCTGCAGTCAAGTCCACTGTGTTCAAATATGCAGGTAGTAATACACTCTGGGTGCCAGTGCTTTCTCTGTTCATAAACTTACTGACTCTTGTAGTTTATGGCATCATCTGAATACACACACACGCCAAAAAAACCCCACCCTTATAACCTTGTATTCACTCTCTTAGTTCTGTGCAGAAACCAGCAGGTGTTATTATTATTATTTTTTATTTTTGAAAGCACAATTTACAAGCTGGGGATCTGGAGACGTATAAAATTTATTTCTTCCCGCAAAAGCAGGAGTATTCCAAAAATGCAATGTGTGATAGGAAAACAGGCTTAAATCTATCCATAGTATCATTGACTGTTCTGTGTTTTCATAACAGTAGCTCAGCCACTGGCAAAATATGTTAGTGTTATTAACAAAGTTAAACAGATACAGAATTAGATGCAAAAACCATGACAGAGATAGTCATGTTGAACAGACAGCCAAATGCATGGGGAAGAAGCCAGTTCCAGGAATTCGAAAAGCGGGCAGTAATTAAATCGTAAGCATCTAGTAAATATGTATCAAGAAGACTAAGAGTAGATTTTGTATTACAAAGCCCACATAGAAATGCATGAAGCTGTCTTATGCTGAGTCAGAGACTCTGTTTTCAAGCCTAATAATAATGATAGTTACATGTCATCAAGTCAATTCTGATTTATGACAATCATTTTCAGAATTTTCTAGGAATAGAGTACAGTGGTGCCTTGACTTACGACCATAATCCGTTCCAGAAGATGGACGTAACTCGAAATGGTCGTAAGTCGAAGCACCATTTCCCATAGGAATGCATTGGAACGGAATTAATCCGTTCCAGCAGGAAAAAAAATCACAAAAAAACCTCCACAAAACCACAGCCAGCCCCATTGGAACACTATGGGGCTGAAAAACAAATCAAAAAAGCACCCACACACACACAGCCAGCCCCATCGGAACGCGATGGGGCTGAAAAACAAATTTAAAAAGCACCCCACACACACACACACACACACTGCCAGCCCCATCGGAACGCGATGGGGCTGGGAAAAAAACACAAAAACATCCCCCCCACATAGCACAGAAACACAACCCCCCAAACCCAAACCCACGCTGCAAAACAAAGTAAATGTACTTATTCACGAGCAGAAAGCAGCACCAGGCAGTCCGAAGCCTCCTCCGACGCACACACTCTAACCGTTGGGGCGAAAGAGCTACAAAGAATCTCTTCGCCGACCAACGGTTAGCCCTCTAATTTGAATTCTCCGCCTTTTTCCCCTGCCTCTTTTGATTGCAACTCGAAGCTCCAGCTGCAAGTCGAAGCAAAATTTTGTGCCCAGAGTTGGTCGCAACTCGAAATGGTCGGGGCGGTCATAAGTCGAGGCACCACTGTACTTACAAGTGGTTTGTCATTCCTTTCTTCTGTGGGGGGGGGGCCCTCTGGGACTGTACAGCTTGCCCAGGTCTACACAGGCTTCTCTTCTCTTGGGAGACAGAGTGGGGGGGGGGTCGAACTCCCAGCCTCTGGCTCTGTAGACACCTAACTAAGCTGTCCAACAAGCTATTTGCAAACCTAGTACTGATTTATTTTAATTATATATATATATATTTTGGCTTTTAGGGGAAAAATAGGGAGGCAATGATGTTTGAGCTGAGAATTTGATTAACCAACTGCATTTATTAAATAATCAACTAGCAACTAGGTGTGCTCTCAAAGCACATGTATGAACTCACATTTGGAGACACACCTGTAAGGGATCCCTGAACCATAGCAGTAGTGCATCATAACATAGATCAGGCTCAATATATCACCCTCCCACAGAAAGGAGAGAGAATTCTCCCATAGAGAGAATTTGATTGGATACAAAATTTAAATGTACACAGTGATTACATTGGTAGATAGCAAAGACTCAGCACTAAAGTATATAACTAATATGGGGAAATACAGACTCAAAAGAAGCAAGCTCACTGAGAGGGTTCTGAGATATAGATCATCTCTCCTTAAACACATTAAACTGTCTTGAAGCTGGGGGCATTTAAACTCCAAATTCTTTGCCAAAGATCCCAAGATAGGACAGGCTAACAAAGGTCCTAGGCCAGAAACCAGGATTTCATGGGAGAAATATGGGCTAGCAGAATCCTCTGGCTAAATCCTGGCTTCTGGAGGGGGGTGAGAGTGATTTGAGCTCAGAAATAGTGTAGTCTACCCAGAGAGGCCTGACAGGAATCAGTAGGAACAGGGGTTAGGCAGAGATAGACACAGCAAGAAGACTCATCCCACAACATTAACCCCAGAACCAATAATATGGCTAGTGTGTGTCTTTAAATATATACATATACTTGGCCAGATTGACTAAAGTGATCCTGCCCCATGTGACTCAAGTATCCCTTTAACCTGTTGTATCCTGATCATAATCTTACTCACCTGGCTAATTTTATCTAGTGACCCAGAGGCAAAGGACAGGAAGAAAAAGAGGGGCAGACTCTATTTATGAAAATTAATAACATTTTAGGCTGTTTGCTCTGCCATACCTCCAGACAATCCTTGCAGTTAAAAAAACAAAAAACAAAAGAAGGTGACCTAATCTATATTGCCTCTCTAGGAGGAAAAATGTATGTTGCACCTGATTAGCCACTGTACATAATCTTAGCTAGGTATTCTGGTTTTCCTCTCAAACAAAATAGGACAGAAGAGTTAGTTTAAACTTTAGTCTAAAGCCATACGAAAACTAAGCAAAACTACGATGCTCTGGTGGCCCCATGAAAGCAGGCAGGAGATGAAAGCGAAATATACTAATTGTTTGCCTTCTACCCCTACGAAACTCCAGAATTAACTAGAAGCAGGTCTGAATTTACAACCAAATAATGCATGGGACAAAATTATTTTTTCTTTGCTGCAAATTAAAGACTCTCAATTTTTATTCCTCACAGGAACAACATAACTTTGTGTCTTTGTGCACTAGTTGCATGAAATCTGATATCAAAACAGGGACTCTTTAACTAACAACAGTTTCCTGCTACCAGTGATATCATTTCTCTTATGCAAGTGAACGTTGTGAAAAAGAATTTTGGCCACTTTTCTTTCATTCATTTTTTCTTTCATTTCATTTGAATCTCCCCCAGCCTCTTACTCACCCATGCACATTTTGGGCATTGGTAAAATACTGCAAAACAGTACCCATGGTACAGTCATACAGCAGTTTTCCCAGTGTTTTATTACATACATTCATGCTGCATATCAATACTATTCTAATTTTTTTAAAAAAAACCTTAAGCTGCAGATGAAATCATATCAAGGCTTCGTGACATTGTTTTTGCAATGTTTTATTAAGGCACATACAGGAGCACTGACAATGCCTGGAGGAGGGCATGAACAAACTGAACAGCTAAAAGCTGGGACATTGGGCATACGCAGTACTGAATTCTGGAATTAAAATGAAGCAGAACAGTGGCCATTTCTCAGTGGCCTGTACAGGTCTTCTCTGACAACAAGAACAGGTGGTTTGGCTTTGAGTGAAAAACAAAGACAACACAATTCTATGTAGAACTGTTTTCTTGAATGCCTTTTCTTTTTTTTAAAGCACTCTGATGTTGATTGATTTTGGCTAAGAAAATAGTCTGACCCAGGCTTGCTATGGACTTTGAGGCTCACAGGATCAAGGTGGAGTTCAATAGACGGTTTAGGGCCTCGTTACCTGACGGAACGCCTCCTCCCACCTAGATCTACCCGTATCACCCGATCTAGCCAGGAGGTGAAACTGAGGAGCCTAACGCCGAGGGAGGCCCGGAAGGAAAAAACAAGAAACCGGGCCTTCTCGGCAGTGGCTCCTCGTCTCTGGAACAATCTCCCTCCTGAGATTCGCATGGCCCCTTCCCTGGGCATCTTCAAATGCCAATTGAAAACCTGGTTGTTTAAGCAAGCCTTCCCTCCATCCACTGTTTGAATTTTGGTTTCTTGTGTTCTTTCCATCTTGGATCATTGTGCTTTTTTTTTTTTTTTAGTAACATACTGTCATTTTAAATTGTAATTTTGTTATATGTTATGTTGTTACCTGCCCAGAGTAGTCTATATGACTAGATGGGTGGGCTAAAAATGTAATAAAAAAAAAAAAATAGAATGGACCCTGTCACCAGAAATCAGATGCCTCAGAAGAAAGTAGCTCTCAGTCATTCCCAGTGTATTTATTAGTCTTTATTAGCAGAATTGTGGGATATTTTTATTATTTTCGTCACAAGTGTCAATTATTTTTGTCACAAAATGTTTTTCTTGCTATACCTAGATGCCTTTCCCCCAGGAAACAAAGGCTGAATCAGAACTAAACACCACCTGAGAGCTTTCAGGTCTTGTCTTCTGGTCAATATTCTATTTTATTTTCTTCCCTTTGCCTCGGGATCTAGATTTTAGCCCTTCACAGTCAACAATAACATCTTTTTAATTAAGAGGAAGTGGAAGTTCTGTTTCCCAACATTTATGGAGCTGGACCCTAGAATTGGAACTTCATGATTTCATCTTTGCATATTTTACTCATCACTTGGAAAAGTTGCCATCGTTAAAACTGAAGCTGGATTACCTACAGGCTGGGAATGTGTTTCCTGTGTTCATATGGTACGTTCATTTGGTGTAACTGTGGGCCCCTTTCCAAGAACAAATACCCAAGGGCAAATATAAGTAACAGGTGAATAATGCATTTTGCATTAATTCTTGGTGGTGCAGTGTTTTGTAATACTAGGGTCTGAAGGGGAAATAATAAAAAAAAGGAAAAGCTTTAACGTGAATTCTTACAAGTAGTCATTACATGCAACTTTCTGTTTTGTCTTGCTTCCTTTGTAGACTTCTCCCCCCCCCCCAAAAAAAATGTCCAAATTTACACTGGCAGCAGTTGTTTAAAAAACAAAAAACAACACCCACCACCACCACTTAACTGGTGTTCCTACGCACATAAATTGCACCTCTTCAACATGTGTCAGTCTCTGGGCAGAGAAAACACAGCCCCTGATTGAATTCAACAAGGTAATTCATCTGATGTTTCCCGCTGGCATCATGAATCCCAGGAGCACAATACATCGCTACAACAGCAGAACACTATCTTTGTATGGCATCCCATGCATTTGGTTGGGGAGCCACAGGCCATTGCGTGGATGGTGGAGAAAGTGCAATTATTCACAAGTTAACTTTGATGTGCAAGAAAAGTTTTACTGTGTGTCAAGTACCGGGTGTGATGTTGGAGAGAAGCTTATCACATATGACATGCAAGGAAAACAGGTTTCCTTGCCTTTCAAAGCTGGCAGCTGCGTTGAGTACAAAAGCTTACAAGTTAAAAAAAAAAAGTGTGTGTAAAATTCTTTCACAGCTTTAGACATCTAGTACTCTGGGTTAGGCTAGAGGCCACATAGGATAGTACTCCAGAAAAATATCAGTTCAGAATTCCAGCACACAGGCCTGTGCAACAGATTTCAGCCAATGTAAGATGTTACCCTATGTTAATATGCATTCAATGAGAGGAATTCTTACACTGTATGTCTCTAAAGCGCCACAGGTATTTGTTTGCTGGGCACGTTCCTTTGTTATTTTATTGTTTCTATTTTATCATCACCACAGACTATTTGATCCCTTCTCTCTTGCGTGTTTGGCGTGTATACATAGAAAGAGGTTATGAATTTCTACTTTCACTCTCTCCCACCAAGAATGTCTCATGAGTCCCACAGTCATGGAGTGGGGCAACAATGAGACAATTGAAACAATTATTTACAACAACACAGTTCATTGTCATGCACCATGGGTAATTTCTGGACATTGGGACTGAGCCCAAGACGGAAAAGCCTCACCTTGTTTTTCGTTTGTGGGCCGGAAACCTGTTAGTGATGTCCACTGACATAACTCCAATGGCATACATTTCACTGGTATGAATTTGAGCAGCACATTGCCATAAGTCAAGAAGTCAGTGCGCACATTTGCTATCATACACTAGTCATGTAGCTTGGTGTGCCTACGCTGACTTCCCAACTCGCGGCAATTTGCTGCTGAACTTTACATCAATAGAGTTACACTGGCAGAAATATGTAATACAATTCTGGCCTTTGTAACTCACAATCTCCTGCATCTATCCCTCTAAAATATTACAGATTTCTTACCTAGGTACACCTCTACGATGTATCCAAACTCATGATTGGGTAACACTTTTATTGAACCACTGAAATATCTTGGGAAAGGTGAGCTTCATAGTCTTGCAGGACTCCATCAGGCTGGGCCTTGAAGAGCTTAGACAGAAAGGAGACTGAAGGGAGAAGTTCCAAAATCATTTTGGCTAGAGATGCTAAAGCTACAAATCTGCAGTTTGTAGTCTCACGAGTTAAGTGAAAGAGGGGGGAAGGGGAGGACTTCACAGCTTTAGCTTTTCCCTGCCCATCATAGCAATTCTGATCAGAATCACAGAGTTGTAGGAAAGAGGCCTTAATGATTCTGATGAAGATCAGTGTTTCCCTGTTGCTAACAGTAATGAGAAGAAGGAATTTCTTTCTTTCACTTAGGTTAAAAAATGAATAATTGCATTTTCCACCTAGCCAGTGTGCCCACCCCAAAGAGATCACTTCATTTTAAAAGGCTCTTCCAAAAGAATGCCTGATTAACCTGCCAATCTGAGAAAAGCTTGGGAATCAATACAGTAAACTGCCTTCACATCTCATGCAGGACCATGTCAGTCCATTTTAATTCAAAGACTTGAAAGAAGCATCAGGAGCAAATATACACTTGTTGTGACAGGTGAGCTTCCCTGGTTCTATTCCATTCAGAACTGGTACGCCTTGGCATGCTTGTCTGTTGAACATAGTGGCATTTTTGTACTTTATACTCAGCTAATTAAGAAAATCAACCATTTTTAAAAAAGATTTTACAACACTCATTGCCATATGAGCACACAGAGAGAGCACACTGTAGCCTAGCAATACATATACAATAAAGCTCAGCTATGCAATTAATTTTATTTACATTCACACTGTAATCTAAAAAATGGACTCTCTCTCTCTCTCGCTCTGTCCATATGTGTGTGCAGAGGATGACAATACCAGACCTAATCATAGTTTTGTTTGCTAACATTTTAATTAAACATCTTAAATGAGTTTCGAGAGGATTGTTTGCTTAGTTTCTTTTTTATTTAGCATCAATTTATTTCTTTTGATTAAAATCACCATTTCTATTCTTAGTTATCTCCAATTTGCACTGTATTTTCTACATCTCAGGACTCAGTAATGAGAAGTGGCCATGAATAGGGTAAAAAAAGGAGCACAATCTCTTTTACAGGCAGAATGCTGCTTGAGTATGTTTGTACAACCTGAGTTATTTTACGTGAGGTCAGCTGGAATGTTCTCACAACATTTATGCACAGCCTCATTTGTTCTTGAACTATTTGTTGAATTTCAATGCTGGGAGATAAATACATTTGTCATGAGCTGGTACCCACAGAAGAAATTATCAAAAGCTTCCAGAAGGCTTCAGAAGAGAGGATTTCACCAATAAGTGAATAGGTATGGGTTTATTTAAGTTGTGAGAGCTCAATGGTGATGAGACATAGCTTTTGAATAATCCTTGCAGGGCTTTCAAGATAATAGAAAGCTCACTTTTTGTCATTTTGCATTGGCATCCTCTTCTTCTTGTTGTTTATATACATACTATTACCTTTCTTCCCATGAGTTCAAGGTAGTGTATTGAAATCCTTGCCACCCCACAACAAACCTGTGAGGTGTGTCAGACTGAGAAAATGTGATAATGCCAAGATCACTCAGTGAACTACATGGCCAAGAGAGAATCTAATTCTGCACCAAGGTATCTGAAGGCCTATTCTACTTCAACCCCTACCCTACATTGACTACCTTATCTCTTCCGGTTCACCTTGTTCTCTTTTACAATTCTTCTGTAAATTGTCTGTCATCTCATTCCTCCTGCCTCACACATTTGCATGGACAAATTCTGTTTCTGAAATCAATACTAGAAATGCCCATCCTGACATGTAATTACTGAAACAGAGAGCTTTGCACATCTCTGTTTAGGCCACGATGATGGAAAGTGCGGAATATTTGAAAAAGTTCTCATTCCTGATAAATTGTTTTGCTAAGCTCCCTTGCTGAGACTTATTCCTATGCTAGTCTGGTCTCTCTCCACAAATGATTGCTGTTCCCCTTTTCAATTGTTCACTTGAGGTTTTGCTCAAGAAACTGACAACAACCGCATTTCACAACGCCGTTTCCAGATAATCTTGCCCAGGAAAGATTTTGGATGTTGGATAGCTCTGTGGTTTAGGCATCTGGCTGTGGATCCAGAGATTGGCATTAGAGATGGGGACGAATATAAAAACGGATCGGCTTTTTCGACGAAAATAGCCAATTCATTAAATATTCATCCCTTCGTATTCATAGGTTCCAGAGACCCCCACGAATACGAAGGGATGAATATGTCCCCATTTTATTCGTCCCTTCGTATTAAAAAAAAAATTCTGCCTACCAGCCGCGGATCAGCTGATCGGCGGCCGATAGGCAGCCACCCCCCCACAGTCACCCACCCCCACAGTCTACCCCACCCCTTCCTCTCCCAACCTTAGCCCTCCCACCCCCACCGACACCCCCCTTACCATAATTGCCGCTGCTGCCACCGCCGAGGTCTCCATCTGGCCTCTGCAGCCATGGCGTGTAAAAAGGGAGACTGGCTGCCCTTTGCAAAGATGGCAGCTGCAGCTTCCCTACCCTAATGAAGCCAGCGGTGGGGGGGGGCGGCAGTGGGGGAGGGGGCGGGGGGCAGGTGTGTCAGTTTTTTTAATAACCCACCCCCCACGAATTGACAAATAACTTCATTATTTGTTGCTTCATGGGGGCAACATCGTGCTTTGTGAGTCGTCAATATTTGACGACACACGAAGCGGGACAACTCACCAAAATGGTGGGTCATCCCCATCTCTAATTGGCATTTGATTCTTCACTCTGTGCTTGACAGGGACTGGACTCAATGATCCATAGGGTCCCTTCCAGCTCTGCAGTTCTATGATGATGATAACTTGTAGTAATTCTGCACTAGACATGGGGACAAATATAAAAACAAATCGGGATATTCAACTAATATGATTCGTCAGATATTAATCCCTGATTCGTTATATATTCATTGCTTTGTATTCTTGAGGTCCAGAGACCCCCATGAATACAAAGCAACAAATATAACCCTTTTATATTTGTCCCTTCATCTATCCCTAACTGCTTATGCCTCTGTGGATCAGCTGTTTTCGAATGAATTGCAAAAGGCTGCCTGAAGAGAATTCCACCCCCCTGTTTACAAAGACAGGGGGATTGCTTTGCTCAGGCTTCCCCTGTATTTCTATGCACCTGTGGCATAGACAGGGAAGGCTTACCAAAGGAATTCTCCCCACTGTCTTTGCAAAGACACTCCATGGGCTGTCTTAAAAAAACAATGAACTGACAAATTGATTTGTGGTTTGTCGGGCCACTGGGAGGTAATTCATGGGTCATCAAGGTTGATGACCCACAAATCAAGACAGAGCGCCATCTCTATTCTGCACAAGTTGCTGTTTCTGTTGGGGGAGTAGAAATGACCACAAAACATCAAAGAAAGTCATGTACTGCAAGGTTTCTCAGATTAACAAACATTGCTACACAGAGAAAAGGTGGGTTTTCTTTTTCTTAGTTTCTCACTAAGAATGGCAGGCTGAGAGATTTACATCCCTAACGTTGTTTTAATATGCTAATATTTTTTTATCAGTTTTGTATTGGCATGCTGGAGTGGTTGTCACAAGATATGTCCCCTTCCCCCTTTTCTCGTAGTACTCAGCATCACAATGTGTGTTTCTATCTGTTTTGTTTTTGATGGTTCAGTATAACAATAGAAATTATAACATTAGGAAAACAAGCACATTTAAAATAGGCTTCATTCAGCGATGAAACAACCTGTTATACTGCCATGATAAGCTTCTTGTAATGAGTCTAAAATATTTTTCCCCAAGCTCCAGTTGTACGGCTGTATTTTGATGATACTGGCAAAGAAAAAATAATAATTGGAACGCCAAAAAAAAACCTGGGAAAACATGGAATATGCAAAAATGTTCGCCTAAAACAGATTATGACCCTCCAAATGCATTGTGTTCTATTGATTTTAAAAAAGAAGAAGAAGAAGGAAAAAGAAGCCAGAAAATTAGTTCAAACTTAAATCAATAAAAAAAATGCCATTAAACCACAGCCGTGGAGTTCAGGAATGCAAGACAGTTGATTGTTGCTGCTCCGTGAAACACTTTACATATTTTAGACAAAAAAATACAGTATTTCTGAAAAGCACAGGGGCTCAGCTTGGCTTTATTGCTGCATATTCTGTGCCCATCTCTTCCACCACTTCCATCAAGGGCTTATGTACATAAAATTGATCATCTTTGTGTGACTCTGCCATTTGCAGGGTCCCTAATAAGTACAAGCAAATATTTCTCCTTTTTAAACTTTTTTTGAAAACAATATACTTAAATCTGAAAAAAAAACCACACATTAGAAATGGGCTCAAAAACCCTGAGAGTTAAAAAAAAATCTGAATATGAGAGAAAATGAAATTTTGACAGATTTATCCTGAGAGTCCCAGTGCTTAGAATGCCTCATGTTGAAAAGCCAGCGTTTGATTCCCCACTGTGCCTCCCATACATAATTCCATAGCACCACAAGAAGAAGGGGCTAGTAAACTACTTCTGAGTATTTTATGCCTAGAAAACCTTGAAAAGTGTTGCAATAATTTGGAAATTAGAGATGGGCACTAACCACTAAACAGTGCCTGGAAGAGACAGGGCAGGGAAGCCAGGATGCTGCCTCTGAATGGGCGCCCACCAGAGGAGACAGCTTTCCCCTGAGCCCTGTCTTTGGAGGGGTGAGTTCCTGGCACTGGTGCCTGAACAAGCTCAGTTTTACTCATGTCCTATCCTGAAGAGCCCTATATGTCAGGAACAGGGGGCTCAAAAGGGGAACAAGCTGGAAGAAAAGGCAAGAAGATGGCTCAGATACAGGCCTGGCTCTCATATAGGGCAGGAAATTGGGAAGCTGGGAACAATTAGCACCCGAAACAATGGGGCAGTATGGCAATGGATACATGATGCATAGACCCCTGGAAAAGTTGTTACCTCATGAGCCTGGGATGTTCCTTATACAGAGATATGGTGCCTAGGGTTATGTCAACCCCTGACAAAAATAGAGAACTGTTTCTACACATTTTGGCCCCACCATGTTATTTCTCAAGAACCATCTTGTAGTTGGCAACTGGAGAAGAAGGTAAAGAAAAAAATCAGAACGAAGGAAACTTTAGTGGTGTCTATAGAACAAAAAGCCACTGAACCCCAAGAGAAGGGACTCTTTCCCTCCCCTCAATCTTTACTCAAAAAAAATCTTTGTTTCTGATCCCCTTCCCTTGAAAAAGAGAAGAGGACTTCCCCTCTCAGTAACCTTTCCCCTTCTTCTAACTAACCTTCCTACTGAGCCTCTCCAGGGTCCCCCATCTGGGATCTTGGGGGAGGCTCTGCTGATCTCACCTGTCTGTATCTATGGAATCAAGCTCTTCATGCCTCTACATTGGATTAGGTAGATATAATATTTTTTTTTCTAATCATATTTTGATTTGACAGCTTTGCCGCTAGATAATTGGGACTTTTAGGCTTGCTTCTAAGATTCAGGGCTTGAGGGGGTTTTAGGTGGTGCTAGATAATACTTCAAGCGGTTGCTCATTTCATAGGCCTTGATTTTGTTATTTAAAGAAGAATTGTATTATTCAAACAGCTTGAGTGAAAGTAGAATCAGAGTCTGCTTTGCGTGGGAAAATTCTTGTATGGAACAACGGGTTCAATTCTGTGCCTGTTATCATTTTCTTCATGAAATGTTGCTACTTTGAAATGTTTCATCCTTTCTGAATTAACAAAAGACATTATTTTATCTCTGTTCTCTGTGTTAAGCTCAAATAAATATTTCCATTAATTATACCTGCAAGTGGCCTTAGTGTCATTTCTGATTATGCCCTCCTACCCACTGGGGTAACAGGAACCTCATTTTCACTCAGTCTCTCTGTGGTCCGCAGTTAACTTCACAGAATGAATGGAAGAAGAACTAAGGAGCAGCCAAAAGTCCTTGGCCCAGTTTTGTACCACTGGCCCCCTTCAGGGAAGGCTTGTACTACACCTCAGGTCATCACTTAGGTGCTGGGTTGCCCCCACCTGCAGACATTGCAGGGGCACCTGTTGGTGATGGCACTGTCATCTCTAGTGCCTCTTTGGCTTAGATGTTGGAGTCAGGATGGGCAGCTATCTTGGCTTGAATGTCTTGGCTGAGGTCTTCTGGGTCACAGGTGATGTGGGCACCTTGGGGCCCTTCTTGAGGACATACTCAAATAAGTTCTTGGCCAAGGCACTAGCACCTCTCCTACCTTGGCCCAATACTCCTCCTGTCCTGAGCCCCCCCCCCATCTGTCTCCAGACTATGGTTCACCTCCTCTACTCCCTCTGCCTCTAGCTTTACAGCCCCCACCTGTTCACAGAATCAGGCCACCACCTCCTTCTGGCCCAAGTGTGGATCCTAAACCTGCACAGCTGCCTCTCCTTCCTAAGCAGGACAACAGATCCCAGTGCCCACCTGAGGTCTGGCAGTCTCCATGCGCGGTAGGCCTTCCAGAGGGCACCAGGTGAGATCTGATGGGGCACTGACCATGGTGAGCCACTTGCAGCCTGGTAACTGATTGTGTAATCCAACCAAACTTTGATTGCCCCAGAAGCCTCATCTGCTACTGTCTTTTCCTATGGTAATAGACCAACCTGCTAGGCCAATTTTGGAAATCTGAGGAGAGGAGCAAACCCTATAAATTTAGCACCCTGGGTCAAAACTCTATTGTCCCATTCTAGGTATAGTTCTGCTCCTGAAAACTTGTGCTCTTCCAGCATATTTGCCCACCTCTAATTAATGATTATTCAGAAAAATCCTGGAGTTGTATCCATTCATGCTTTTGCTGAAAAGCACTGAGATCAAATTAGCTCCCAATTTCTCCCCTCCACAGTTTCAGTTAATATTTGACAAGGATTCATATGTTAAGGTAAGAAGTTGGAAATGTGATCTTCTACTACAAGTCCCAGAATCATCTCACCAGCACGACACTGAGCTGGGGGATTCTGGGAATTCTCATTCAGGAACATTTTTTTTCTCAAGCTCAGATTATACTGAAGCATTGATTTAGTCTTTCCAACAGCTCTAAAGTATGAGCAGTATTGGTTTTCTTAATGTCCCTCATTCTACACATCCCTTCAGTGAAAGAAAAGTCACTTACGAGGTTTATTCATAGATGGCTATTCCAGCCTCCCTTGCTAGAAAATAAATTCTATTTATGAAGAATCTTTCCATTTGGGAGACATCCCATTAATTCCAGATTGTCTTTTAATATCCAGTATCAAAGCTCCTTGAGGCATAGATACAACTATGAGCTCAGTGTAGTTAACAAAGCTTTCACTGTTTTGTGTCTACTTCCTCCCAGGTGAGTTCAACAACAGATCTGGAAGCTACATACTTGTACTTTGAATGTGCCATATGGTTCCTTCCCACTTTAAAAGCCACTGTGATGCCTGTGTGACTTTTGTGATTGTTTTGTTGTAGGGAGATGAAATTGGGCTAAAGAGAATCAATCCAGACAGCAGAACCAATATCTACAGAGTGTTATTGTAGCCCCTAACTACGTGTTTACTAATTCCCATCGGCACGTGTCTCAAAATATCCCTCAAACTTTTCTCTCTTTTTTTGCCCCTTAAGCCTATGGATGAAACGACACCCTACTTGTGTATGCATGTGCCATATCAGTATCAAACATTAGGAGAAAAAGCTAAGTTTTTACACTTGCCTCAAAGCATTTTGAAGAAGCAGAGGTCTGGTAATTATGGGAGCTGCATAATTCAAACAAGCTAAAGTTTCTGTGTAATAAAGCTATGGAACCAAGACTCAGCTTGCACAATCAATATGCATGGTTATCTTTCTGCGACTTTTATCCAAGTCTGAGAACAAATACATTTGGGGTGTGTTCGGGGTTTTTAAAGCATTTTCTCTAGATAGGAACATGAACATTTTAAAGAAGAAGAATACAATGCATTTTAAAATTCTAAACCTGGCCCTGATCCATTCGTTGCTAGATGCCTTATGAGAATTCCTGTCCTTGTTCTCAGTGATGATCTTCCTAGTCTTGCTGTTTCAACATCCTTTCTTGAGACGTCCCCTGCATCAGTGAGATTTCCTGGCTTCCTAGGAAAACAGCATCCCAAAATGATTGATTGATGAATCAGGGAAAACAGGATCCTTGTATCATTTCTGCCCCTTTCCCCTTCTTTTTTCACTTATTCTGTATGGGAGATTTCTTGGGGGGTGGGAAATACCTCACACAAAATTTGTCACAGCTAGGAAGAAAGAGGTTTTTCCCCTTCATTCCTCTTCAAGAGAGAAAAGTCATATCCCTGCTGGTTACACCCACACAGTCAGAGATGCTGAACTGGGCTATGAAGTCATATCTCCACCACACATAATTCCTCAGCCAGATAAGTATATTCATTGGTAGTCTGTCTGTGCACACCACATAGTTTCATTGATCTGGGTGTTGGCATTTCTATCCTAGATAGGGAACTGTCCTTCCCTGGAGGATTAAGGCCAAGGCATGAAACAGTGATTGGATCTCCAAATTAGGTATTCATTCATTCACTTCTTAGATTAATCCCTCACCACCACCTGTAGGCTGCCTCCTTTCACAGAGTATTTTAAAGATACCAATTAAAATGCCGAAATTGTCAAATGAAAATAAATCATGAGGTAAGATACAAAATAATGCTAATGGGTAAAATAGTAATTAAAACAAATACTAAAAATAATACAAAGAATAGATGAAAGAAGTCTTTAGGGTTCTCATAAAAACCAGTGTGTCTCTGTGTGGGGTTGGCTCCCTGGGAAGAGCATTCGAACGTGACAGAACCACCCCAGGGAGAAAAATGTTTCTTTCCTCAAGTTTAAAAGTAGTTACAGGAATTTTTCTTGCTAAAGGAGAAAGGTTTTAATAGGTAAAATAAATAAATAATTACAGCAGCATCTTTTCCAGCTCAAGCTAGAAGGGAAAAAAGAACCAAGGTATCTCTCACAAGATACTGGACTGAAATTATGTGAATTATTTGTGAAAGCACTTGAATTTTCTACCATTGGCCCTAATGTGTTTTGAGTGTGTTCCCTTTTCATCAGAAGAATTTAAAAAATAATTCTGAAGTTCAGTTAACTCTCCATAACACTTATAACTTTAAAATTATAGGCAAACACCATACGGTTTCAATTAGAGATGGGCATGAATTAAAAAATGAATCACCACATTAGTTCTAAAATTGCTAATTCATCAATTCATATGAATCAATGTGCCTGACAAATATGAATCAATGAATTTTTAGTGATTTTGATTTGGCAATTCATTAGGCTATAAAATGCCCCCCAGGCACCTAGAGACACCAAAATCACAGCGTAGCTTCCTCTGAATCTCCTCTACAATCCCTCCAAGTTTGGTGAAGACTGGGTTTCAGATGTCTGAGTTATACACCTACAAGAAAGGTTCCCCCAGGAAAGTTCCCCCCATGTATCTAGAGATACCAAAATCACAGAGAAGATTCCCCTGACTCTCCTCTACAATCCCTCTAAGTTTGGTGAAGGTTGGGTTTCCCCAAGCCAGCTACTAAAGGGCACTTTCCTGGAGGCACCCACTTTGTGGTAGTATAATTCAGATGTCTGAAATCCAATCTCCACCAAAGTTGGAGATATTATAGTGGAGAGTCGGGGAAGCTTCCCTGTGATTCTGGTGTCTCTAGGTCATGTTAGTTTGGTCCAGTTTTGTCATCAGTTTACCATTTTTTAACAGGGCATAATTTTTGTCCCCCAAATTCCATTTTACATGCAAATTCCCCAAATATAGACAGTTTTGTACACAACCTTCTTTAAATGCGGGCACTTCCCCCAAGAGCTGCCCCCCAAATTGTGGGAAAGCAAAACAAAGCAAAAGATCACTGTGTTACAACCTGCCTATTACTCTGGGAAGTGCAAATTAGGTTGGTTTTTTGTTTTGTTTTTTTAAACCAATGGAATTCTCCACCATAAAAACATGCAGTTTGAACAGTATAGTCATGAAGAAACGGAGTTCAGGAAGTGATTTTCAGTGGGAAAATTGTACAGAGGCAAGGCCTTTAATTTGTTTATTTATTGGTTGTATTCATATCTCACCTTCCTCCGCGTATGCTCAAGAGAACTCATGTGGCTCTTCTCTTAAGTTTATTATGAGGAAGGTCATGCTGAGAAGGAGTGGCTGGTACCCACAGAAGAAATTATCAAAAGCTTCCAGAAGGCTCCAGAAGAGAGGATTTCACCAAAAAGTGAATAGGTATGGGTTTATTTAAGTTGTGAGAGCTCAATGGTGATGAGACATAGCTTTTGAATAATCCTAGCAAGGCTTTCAAGATAATAGAAAGCTCACTTTGTCTTTTTTGCAGTGGCATTCTCCTCTTCCTCCTCCTCCTCCTCCACAACAGACAAGGGTACACCCAACTAAACACAAGAGGACTTCTGAGCAGACATGTGTGGGATTTCAGTATTAGCCTACAAAGGTGCCACAAAACTCTTTATTTGCTGAAACTGAAATGGCTATACTTCTGAGATTTATAAATTGTTCCTCAGACATGAAAAATGAATGTCTCTAGTGAGCAGATAGTTTTTCAGCTATGTCACAGTGTCCTCGACAGAGCTGTTCTAATTCTGATTATGTCGCATGTCATGTTGTTTCTACTTCAGGACTTGTTTAGGTTTTAAAACAAAAATGGTCTTATCAAAAGATTGGGGGCAGGCTCATGGTTTCTGTAGAGTCTTACCTTTTGAGGAAATCGGGAGTGAAAAGGTGAACTTAGACTTTGAAATAGTATTTTTGCCAACTGTGTCTTGTGTGTGCTTGTGGTTTTTCTTTCCCCCTCTTCAAAAAAAATCTAGGTCACCCTGGAATACCCAAGACTCAGCACATAGTGTTTTCCTTCTATTTATACTTTGAAAGGTGAAATAGAAGTTCAGTGCCATGTTAGTTCAGAGGAAAAAGTCAAATGTGCTCAGAAATATGATACATATACTTAGGGGAAGTTCAAGCAAGTAGATAAGAATTCTTTGTGAAGGAGGAATGGGTGGTGGTCTAGGGATATAATATAAAGAAATTGTCTTAATTTCACAATAAGCTTCATAGTGAGTTTTTCGTATCCTACTGCAGCAAATAGAAATTGCTGTACACACATATAATGGTTCCTCCTGCAGAGTTGTCTGTTTCTTAGAACCTTCTCTCTCTCTCTCTCTCTCTCTCTGTGTGTGTGTGTGTGTGAGTGGGTGGGTGTGGGTGTGGGTGTGCATGTTGTCTAAGAAACCACCTGTAGGACTTCTGCTTCAGTTTACACAGGAAAAAAGCAAACCAGAGAAAATGGAATTCAGAAGGAATATCTGGTGTCCATTTGGATCAATTCAGTTACAGAATTGAGGGTTGATTTGACTGTTAATTATGTAGGGATTCAATTAATTCCCCACCCCTCACCTCTATCTCTGGAGCTTGGGCATGTGCAGATGGTTGGTTGGTTGGCTGGTTTGACTGTTCCTCATCTACCCAATATCAACACGTCTCATGGAGGGTCAGTAAAATATATTTTTTAATCTATCTATCTATCTATCTATCTATCTATCTATCTATCTATCTATCTATCTATCTATCTATCTATCTATCTATCTATCTATCTATCTATCTATCATCTATCTATCTATCTATCCATCCATCCATCCATCCATCCATCCATCCATCCATCCATCCATCCATCCATCCATCCATCCATCCATCCAGCTCCCATTAGTGTCAAGGCACTACTCTGGGTGGTTACAACACATATAACAGAAAACAAAAATAAATATAAAAACATTAAAAGCAACAACAATAACCCTAAAAACAGATGACACTGACTAATCATATAAATCCAGAGTGGACAGAGGAAAGTGGAGGGGGAGAAGAATATTTTATTTATTTATTTATTTATTTTATTAAATTTATACCCCGCCCATCTAGACCGAAGTCTACTCTGGGTGGCCCAGAAGAGCGGGGGGAAGGGGGGGGGAAGATGGTTAGCTAGGGTTGGTGTGGAAATCATCCCTGAAAAGCTATGTATTTAATTGCTTCCTAAATTTCAGCAGAGAGGGGGCTAGACGGAGCTCCTCCAGAAGCTGCTTCCATAAAGTTGGAGCCACTGCGAAGAAGGCCCTACCGCTTGTAGGCAATTTATGGGCCTCCCTTGGGGTGGCCACCCAGAGGAACCTTAACTGGGATGATCTTGTGGGTCAGGCAGATGCTCTAACAAGTAATATGGGCCCAAACTGTGGAGAGCTTTGTACAGGAGTGTCGGAACCTTGAATCTGACCCAGGACACAATGCACAACCAATGGAGGCGAGCCAGAACCAGAGTCATGTGGTCCAATTTTTTCACACTCACCACCAGTCTGGCTGCTGCATTCTGGACCCGCTTAAGTCTCCAGATCAGGCTCAATGGAAGCCCCACATAGAGAGCATTGCAGTAGTCGATCTGGGAGATGACCAGGGCCTGCACCAAAGTCCTGAGGGGGTCCTGATCTTCTAGGGGAGAAGTCGGAAGATTAGCCTAAGCTGGTTAAAGGCAGATCTGCACATGACTACTTTCCAGGACTGTCAAGAAAGAGCTGGGTCCAGAAGAACACCCAACTTACTCACTTGGTCTCTAAACTGGAGGGGAATGCCATCCAGCCTAGGGACCCCTCCCTAACCTATCAGAGGTTTCCCCCCCCCCCCCCAAGAGCAAAATCTCTCTTTTGTTCAGGTTCAGTTTGAGCCTGTTAGCCCTGGTCCATTCCAGTACTGCAACTAGGCAACACTCAAGCATCTGGATGGCATCCACTGCAGTTGTGGTAACAGAGAGATAGAGTTGTGTGTCATCAGCGTACTGATGACACCTTACTCCAGATCTTCTGATGACCTCTCCGAATGGCTTAACATAGATGTTAAAAAGCATTAGGGATAGTGCTGATCCCTGAGGAACCCCATACCGTAGGGTCCAAGGTGCTGACACCTCCTCCCCTATCTGAACTCTCTGGACATGGTCCTTGAGGAAGGACCAGAACCGGCTCAATGCTAAGCCCCCAATCTCAACCTCAGAGAGCCTGTCCAGGTGGATACCATGGTCAACAGTGTCAAAAGCCACTGAGAGATCTACGAGTACCAACATGGGGCATCTGCCCCTGTCAGCTTCCCTTAAAAGGTCATCCTGCAGTGCAACCAATGTCGTCTCAGTACCCCGTTGCAGCCTGAATCCAGACTGGAATGGGTCAATGCAGTCCTGCTCTTCTAGGTATGACTGCAGCTGATTTCCCACCACTCTCTCAATCACCTTGCCCAGGAATGGTATATTAGTAATCAGATGGAAATTATTAAGGTTTTTCAACACTAGCTGTGGGTGTTTGATGATGGGTCAGATTATGGTTTCTTTTAGATGGGAGGGAAGGATTCCCTCCCTCAGCGATGAATCAACAAGGTTCACGACCCAATCAATCATAGCCCCCTCCATGACTCTGATCAGCCACACTGGGAAAGAATCAAGCGAGAAGGCTGTGAGCCTGTCACCCTGGAAGCTTTCTCCTTTACTACAGGGTCAAACTGAACCAGTTGGGCTGTGAGAGATGGGGCAGTTGTGGTCACTCCTGGATTAGCTAAACTGCTGGAGGAATCGAGGTTGGCACAAATGGCTTTAATTTTCAATCTAGAAAAGGCTGCGAACTGATCACTAGGAAACTCAGAACAAGGTCATGAATGGTCAAAACTGGTAAGGTCACAGACCACCTGGAACAATTTCGCTTGTGGGTTCACAGCCTCACCAATCCTCTGGATGTTAAAGGTCTTTTTTGCCCTTTTAAGGGCATTCGCATATTATTGGCCATAGTCTTAATTGCAGCCCTATTTTGTGCCAACTGATATTTTCTTCACCTGCTCTCCAGCCATCTCCTTGACCACTTTATAGCTCGTAGCCCCTGAGTATACTAAGGGGCAGCGTGAGCTCTAGAGTGAAGAGGGTGTTTGGGGGCAATCGTGTCAGTCACCCAAGTCATCTCTAGATAGCATCTATCAACTTGGACTTCTATCAGGTTGGCCGGAGGTCCTCCCAGAGCCTCTCAGAACTGTTCTGGGTCGAGAAGCCTGCAAGGGCAGACTATTTTCATGGGTCCATTCTCCCTGTGGAGGAGGGTTGCCACTGACAGGTTGAATCTTAGTAGGAAATGACTCTATCCATGACAGAAGGTGGGAGCTCACAGTCCCCACCCTCAGATTAGAGTGCTAGAAGCTTTTGAGAACAGCTTTAGAACTGATAAATAATTGCAAACACTTTAAAACATAGGCACAATGTTGATGATGAAACACCTGATTATTGGGCATGCTGGGACTACAGCTCCCAGTGTGGACAACTACCACGGTCACGAGCCACACTCTCTCTGGATTCTAGGACATAGTGCAAAAAGTAGCTTTCCCACACTCTGACTAGTGGTATGTAAGCACGCTTTGAGGTCTCTTAGCAGGTTCCTTGGTAGGATTTCTATACTTTCACATATGCTGATGATCTACCCCAGGAGATATTCAAACTCGGCTATGGTTGTGGCACTTTCCATGGAAGAGTGAGCATGAAATCCACAGCAAAAAGCTACATGCAAATGCAAAATGTATGAAATCAATGGACCATAGTTATTGCTGTTTTCAGCCGTTTCCACTGGCAGATGCAAAAGAGGAAAGTGAAAATAGATCTACTTAATGTAGCCCTGTGCAATAACCTGTCTAGAGGGGATGATCCTAATGGCTTACAGCCCTAAGGCATGAGAAATTGGATGCTTTCATGCTTCATATAAATATTGTATTGCAATGAAATCCTTTTATTTAATATAGGTCTCTAAAAAGATGTAGTCCATTTAATAGATTCAAATGTGTCCTCTCTGAGTGTTAGTGTGTCTCTTGTTCATTTATTCCAAACAGTGGTATATTGTTTACTGCTGTCCATTTTTTTTATGTATATGAAGGCAAGGAATGAGTTACAGCATCTGTTCTCAGTAAAAGAGGCTTACAGCTATCAGGATCAGTCCACTGCAGCTCCTTTCCATTTCCATCTGTAGGTGGCACTGCAAAGACACGCTAGAGTCAACTGGCCAAACCATCACTCTGGGAAATGGCAAATCAAGAAATGGGGAGTCCGGTGCAAAATGGTGGCAGCCCAAATGGCAAAGTGCAGGCAAAGTACAAGATTTGCAGAGGAAAGTCAGTCAATGTTTCCATTGATGCAGCTCAAGCCAAGGTGATGGATCTTTACTGTATCCACGCTCTGAAATAATCTTGGCCCACAGCTCACAGAATCTGAGGACCTGAGTGGGTATAATTCAAAATTTACTATGTTGAGCTCGTGCCCTTGGTTTCACACTGGCTAGAATAGCATGAGAGGCAAAAACTGCCATTAAATATTATAGGTAAAGGTAAAGGTTCCCCTTGACATTTAGTCCAGTCGTGTCCGACTCTAGGGGGCGGTGCTCATCCCCGTTTCCAAGCCGTAGAGCCAGCGTTTGTCCGTAGACAGTTTCTGTGGTCATGTGGCCAGCGCGACTAGACACAGAACACTGTTACCTTCCCACCATGGTGGTACCTATTTATCTACTTGCATTTGCATGCTTTCGAACTGCTAGGTTGGCAGGAGCTGGGACAAGTGATGGGAGCTCACTCCGTCGCGTGGGTTCAATCTTGCGACTGCTGGTCTTCTGACCTTGCAGCAAATATTAAATATTAAGTATTATAGAGTTATCCAAATTAGACGCTTTGGCTGAAATCCTATATATACATTCTGCAGTGTAATGCTGATGATTTCATCAGTCAGGGCAATTTTTTTAAAAAAAATAAAATATTTCCCTCTCCCTTTCTATGGTCCTATAGATCCCAAGTAGTCCCTTTCATTGCCAGGAAGCCCAGGTGCCTAGGGATGGGCGGGGGAAGTCTTTAATTAAGGAGAATTACCACCACCAGTTAATTCATGCTGGCAAGAGCAATTTTTGATAATTAAAGACCTCCCCCTCCCATCTCTCAGCCCCTAAGGATTCCCAGCAATGAAAGAGTTTACATGGAATTTATGTGGGCTTTGGGACAGGAAAGGGAATTGATTAGTTTTTTTTTTAAATGATGATAACATTATCCTTATGCCTCAGAACTTACATAAACAGGGTTTCAGCCACTGCCTCTATAGTGCAGGTGAAGTCATGGAATGACAGACTTGAAGGTGTCACTTCTGGTCTCTGTTCTTCACAGGGGGCATCACATTGCTTTGATACTGTTAGGCCTTGCCACCATTGCCGCACACCCCTGGCCAAAATTCTTCTAACCAAAATGCACGCAGAGCTATAGGGGAAGGTGGGTTTCAAGCCCAGTGCCAAAATTTAGAGGGAACAAAATTTTGTGTTAGAAGGCCACAAACCCACCCATGAGTATTTGATAAGTATGATTTTGCCTGCCCTGAGTGCTTGTACTCTGGCCTCTTCTCCCTTTATGTAAGGAAGCATAAAACAGGCAGGTTCAGCACAAGCCAAGATGTCTGTTGCACACTCAGAGGCAGGTTTTCCTCCCCATTCCTTCATTTTCTCCCCATGTACGCCTGTCTTACATAACCAATAGGGTGACAAAGCTCTGGCCACCAAAATTGTTCCTTGTGGCTCTTGAGTGCATGTCATCAGGTGTAAGAAAATGATCCTTAGGCAACTATAACTAATGGATCAAAGTTATAGTCGAAATCTCATTTGTAGCAGAATGCAAAGTCTTGTTTTTCTTTTCTTTTTCTCCTTCTTCCTTCCTTTTCTTTTTTTTTAGAGAGATTTTCTTCCTTCCTTCCTTGCTGAAGTGATCACTACTGTGTTCATTTTGTCTTGCATTTTTTTATCCTGGTATTTCAGCTGCTTTGGATGAAGCCTTTCCCATGTTGGTAAGTACAGATGTAAAGAATATTTCATCACCACCAGCAGCAGCATCTTAGAACTGCAGAAGTGGAAAGGACCCTATGGATCATTGAGTCTAGCCCCTGTCAAGGAGGTGCAGTGAGGAATCGAACTCCCAGCCTCTGACTCTACAGCTTGATGCCTCTGATATGTCATCTCAGCTTGATGAAATACTTCAGTGGGGAGTTTTCAAGCTCTTCAAGATACCTTGCCATTATGCAGGAGACAACAAGTGCAGTTTTCTTCTTATCGGAGTCTTAGTTATGTGTGCAAATTATTTCCACACAAAACTGACATTCTTTCACATTAAGAAGCTGTGCACACCCAACACAAACAAAGGCATAATGATGACCTGGTTGTTGGAAAAGATGCTAACAAACCTCTGATGCTTCTCATCTTTTAAAGCTAATGTACCAAAGCAACAGAGCCATTGTCATGTTATGCAATTGTGCTAGTCCATTGCTTGTGTGGTTTTTTATAACTGGACAAGAAGGTAGGGTTTTGCTGTTGAGAGTGCTACAATAGACCTTGCCCCCCTCAGGTCAGGAGAATCATGTTATGGTTCCTCATCCTCCCATGCAAGGACAAAACAAGTGAAGATTTGCACTCCTACTGAGAAGTTTCTCTTCTGAAGGCTTAGCTATTCTGAATGAGCCCTCTGCTACTCTTCTTGCCTCCTGTCCTGTAGAGTGCATCCAGGTAGCAAGGGCTTGAGGTGCAGTTTTTGCCACACTGTCTATAGCTCTTTGCTTTCAATTCCTGTCATTGGTTCAGTTTTTCCACAAGCTGCCTTCTCATAGAACACTCTCTTTTTCAGAGCAGACGTGGTCTTGCATAAAAATTATGTCATGGTCAGAGAACTCTGCCACCTAGAGGAAAAAGACCCATCTGATGACACAGGTTGTGAGCTTCCAGAGGCAGCTGTGTATCTGCTGTTGAAAAGAGAATGCCCTGTTAGACAAATATTATTCCAGTCTGGCAGCCCATTTCTCATTTTCTTTCCAAGTTGCAAGGAGCTTAAAGCTATTCTGGTTCCACTCAAAATATCTGTAGCTTTGTGTGAGACTTTCAGAAAATCATTTCATTAGGCTGGAGAGCCCAAGTGGGTTGAAAAGGTGCATTAAATGAGCAGCTATTGAACTTTAAGTGCCTCTTGAGGCACGCCTGGCCTTCATAGCTCAAACACTAAAGATTCCCTGTTTGCAGTTGTACTATTCACTTGCCCATACCTTTTTAAAGCCAGTAGCAAATTTGGGGGTTCATATAATCATTTGAGAACTTTATTTTCATTGCTGGTAACCCCTTATTTAATCCTATTAAGATACCATGTAATAGAGAGATACTCACTAAATTCTTCATTTTTCTCCTTAACTTGAGATCATATCATAGAATCATAGAAGAATTGAGTTGGAAGGGGCCTATAAGGCCATCAAGTCCTGTGCCCTGCTTAATGCAGGAATCCAAATCAAAGATCTGACAGATGGTTGTCCAATTTTCCCTTGAATGCCTCCAGCGTTGGAGGAGATAACACTTTGAGGAGGATTTTTCAAGCTCTTGCAAGATTCTTCACTTCCATGTGAAATGAAAACAAGGATTGCTATTTGCTTGTGTACTGCACAAGAATAAATCAAGAGAAGATCCTACCTCTAAAGAAAGGACATCCCAAACTCACAAGTGGAATATTAAGTTTATTTTAACGGAGACATGCATGAAGTTTGCTGGAATACTAGCTAAGAGGAATTTAGCCTAGGTAGTAAATACATGTTTTGGGCCAGGAGAGGATTGTCCAATTTCAGAAAACATGTTTACTTTCTAATCAGTGCCAATAACAATGAAATTAATGGTGAGATTGGGAAGCTAGAAGACCACCCTCCCCCCAGTTTCTCTGCCCCTTCTCTCTGTCGCACTGAGAGCATTTTAAATTGTGACCCAGGCATTTCAGATAGAGGGAAGAGAAACAATGGCCTCATATCTCTTGCTGGCATAAAAATATAATTACAGAAAAGTTACAGCAGATGAGGATATGGCTGAGATCCCCCATCACTTACAGAAAAGAAGCAGTGTAGTTAAAGTGGAATGAGGCAATTGTTTTTGCAGCTCTTTTTCCTGTAAACAAAAATATGGTTTTCCCTTGTCAGAAATGAAACTCTGATTAAGTTTAGTTTCTCTTTCAAGCATGTAAGCATTTCCAGCGGATTTTGTTTCATGAAACGGTTGGATGCTTTCCTCTATTTTTGTTATTCCCTTTCCTTGGCCGTGTTGGTATAAGGATATACACTGGAGAAATAAAGACTTCCATTTGGGCGTTCTGGCAGAGATATCTAAAAATGTTTTGACATCAGAAAAAATAGATTGCAACTGACACAGAACAAAATCAAATTGGGAGTTGCGGGGGGAAGGCGTTATCGCTTACAATAGGAGCGCCCTGCATTTTGTTTACATTGTGGATAATCCCTGACACACTGATTTATATTTCTATAATTTATAGCCAGCAATTCTTTCTTTTTTCCCCTTCTGGGAAACATATGCATAAAGTGCTTAAAAAACCATACAACTAAGCTCATTATTCTTTGAGAAGTAGCTCTTGATCTTCCAAAGTGCTAAATTCCTGGGATTTCCTCTGGATTCCAGGGCAATCGGCATCTTTCCTCTCAGACCACTGGCAGGCGAAGGAAAATCATATTATCAGGAAAAGTATATGAGTACTTAAATTTCACTTTGGCCAAAAAAAAAGGGAAGGGGGATACTTAAAGGGCTTAAATGTTATTGGCTAATTAACTGTTAATGAAAGCATTTTTTTAAAAAACCATGCTGGCAATTATTTAAAAACCAAACCAAACCCTTACCCATTAGCTCATAGTCCCCTCCCCCCACAATCCCTTGTACAACATAGCATAATAAGGGACGTGTTTATGTGCTTTTGCACAAGCATTCAGGGAAGGCCCTGGTCCTTTTCTGGTTGACCATCTGCTTATTGATCTCTGGCCAAATGGAACAATATGCTCGGGAACTGCCCTACATAATGCGGTGGTGCTAAAAGAAACCCACATGGGCTGGCACTCCGTTCCCTCTAATTCTTATTTTAAGGATTGGAAAACGAGGATTTAGAATAAGAACAGATGTGACTGTTTGCAGATGGAGGAGGATTGGACTTTTAAAAACTGGAGGGACAAACGGAGGGATGGAGCATCTCCAGGATGTAGGGTTCCCCTAACCCACTGCAAGCTGGTTGTTGTAGGTTTTTCAGGCTGTTTTGCCGTGTTCTGGAGAAAAACCTCCAGAACACAGCCAAACAGCCCCAAAAACCTACAACAACCATCAGATCCCGGCCGTGAAAGCGTTTGAGAATCCACTGCAAGCTACTTCTACTGTTACTGCCAGTCAGTGACTGAGGATAAGAAGGCCTTGAATCTTTTAATGCCCTGCACAGAGCACAGCTGGCATTTTCTGGCAATGAAAGGAGCCATGTCAGACTCTTAGTCCGTCTACATACCTCTGTATCATCTCCACTAATATGGAAAGGCTCTCCAGGTTCTTAGGCCAGAGACTTAGCTAGCCCTCTGAACCTGGAATCCTTTATATGGAGAGTGTGTGCTCTGCCACTGAGCTACAGCCCATCTCGTCTAACTGATGCCCTGGCGCCCTCACAGCCTCACCTATTAGCAGCTATCCAGCCCAAATTCCCAAAGGAGGATTTGGGAATAGATGTCAGGGAGGCTTATCTACCCCCTTTGATTCATCAGCTTCTGCTTTCTCCTGCACTTATTGTTAGACTGATACTCCTGGGGACTGCCTATCCCCTTCTTTTCCTGTTTTTCTATGGGGCAGACCTCTCCCATGTGCCCTCTTAGAGCTTAAGCTTTTCTATCTGGAATGTAACTTTCTTAACAAAGGTCAGTTGTTTACTTTTATCTCTTTCTCCCACTTCATTGGGGATCTGTTGTGGGACTGATCACACACACACACCCCATGTGTCTACACAGCATCTTCTCTGCTACAGAGAGAAACCTTAATATTTTTCTTCTCTCTTGCCTTGTCGATATTCACAATGCTAGGCCTGCTTTAGACCCCAGTAATTTGCACAGAAGACCAGGATTCTAAATCAGCTTTAATCCAAGTATTTTAGTTTATCTCGGTAATGGATTGGGCTGTATTCATGGAATCCCTTTAAAAAAACAACAACAACTCTTTCTGCTCTATCCACTCAAAATTATTAAAAATGCTTTGCCAAAAGTAAAGATAATTAAAAATAAATTTAATGTTTTTTAATCCTCTTATACTTAAAACCAGATGTTGATTTTGCATTTCCAAACCTCCTGTAGAGGAGATGATAGTACTATAGTCATGTGATATGCAGCAGCAGCTGGTGATCTGAATATACATTTGTAAATATACTGACTGCTTCATAGTTTTCCTGAAACAGAATGTACTGGTTCATTGTAAGTACTGTATATCCCTTAGGAATACTAGTAATTACATGCTAATTCATTTTAATACTGCTATATTATCTACTGATAACAGTGCAATTAACTCAGGTCACTATTAAGGGGTGTGAAGAGGTTAGAAAAAAATCAGAAGTTATTCCTGTAAGAAGAAAGAAAGAAAAAGAGAGAAAGAGAGAGGGAATGAGGAGAGGAGAGAGAACCTTTAAATCAATAGAGTATTTTAAGAAGAGCCAATGGAGAGATTATTTAAAGGGCAGCAGTAATGTATTATAGATCAGACTAGACTCTAAATTAGGTAGGGAAAAGAAACTGTGATGAGGTTCACAAACAAAATATAGTAGCTATACAAGAAAACACAAAGGCGCAACTTGATTTGGGGCAAGCATGACTAAACAATGTTGAAGAGTGAAAGAATAAAGAAGCATCACATTGACATGCTGCCTCCTTTAAGGAACAGGAAAAAGAGAAGTTCTTGGTGGTTTAGAGTAGGGACAATTCAGACAGTGTGTAGTGGATTCTGTGCAGGGAGGACAGTTGTGGCTTCCCTCTTTGTATATGAATCTTCTCATAATTAGTATCTATGGACTGGAGAAGACACATGGGTCAGAATTCTATTATTTACACATGGCAGTGAAAATGAAATGATGTAAATCATGATAGTAAATTGCTGGTAGTTAAGAAGTCAGTGCTTGTATCCTCGTTGTGTACCATTCTTGCAACTTGACACATAATGAGGAATAAAAGTATAGATTTCTTAACTAGCCGTAATTTATCACTGCTATTTGCACTGTTGGATTTATTCCAGCATATATAAGCGATAGGATTCTGGACCCATTTTAATTATTATTTACTTAATTTATATTCTGCCTTTTCAAAGATAGAGGTGGACTAAATTTGGGGAAAGTGCAATGGAAACCAAAACTAGCTGTAGCTTTCCTGGACCTTGTATCTCATCTCATGTTTTAAATAGGAGCAACAGGGCATATCTTAAAATAGGAACAAAATGCATTAGAATAACAAATATTTTTGTATACTTGCAAAGAGATTTGTCCAGCCTCTCTAAAGTACAGAGGAAACTGAGCTCAGGGACATTGGGAGGGAAAGGAATGATAGGTGTGCTTGATGTGTTGACCTCACCTCTTCCGTCGGCAAGGCCTTTGGGCATACAATTCAATTTAAGACCTGAACAAAGTCTACATAACCAACATAAATTAGATCAAAGCTAAATTGGTTGCAGTTAGTTCTCATCAATTGAATGAAACTTAGTAATTTCACCTGGATTTCAATGGATGTGTGCAGACAAAACTGGACAAACATATTGCTTATGGAAAGATAGGCTGAGATAAAAACTTTCCTACTAATCGCAAAATAAGAAGTGCATGCAGTTTTCCTTTTTTCTTTGCATTTTAAATGTAAACTCTTATTCTGTGTCTTTCTCTCTCAATTTTATTGTTTCATTGTCCATATAGATTGTGTTCAAGATTTTGGCACAACTGTGTAGGTGAAGCAATTAATCAGGAAATGCATGACAAAAACGATTGCACAGTATAAGGATCAGAAGAGGCCACGATGATTAATGCCTCTTCAAAGATACCAATAGAATTAATATTGATTGTGATTATTTTAACATGTGGTTATTTTACTACAATTTATAGCCACTTCCATTTTACAATGATTTCTGTGCTGCTCTTGACCCAGTGCCAGCTAGCCTGAGATCTACAGCTGCCCTGGAAGCATGATGTGACTTTTTCATCATCCCTAACTCTAACTCATGGTGTCCATGGAGGGACGTTGTGTCTCAATCAGAAGCCTGACAAGCAGCTGTCCCCCCAGTAGATGGCAAGTTTGCTTCACGATACAGTTGTAGGAAGAAGCTGCATCCTCAGTTTCTTGCCTTCATCATGAAATCAAACCACACACTGTAGATTCCCATACACTGTAGAGAAATCTATAGCTAATAAGGGTAACACTAAGTAATCCAGACAGTAAATACAGCTTTGACTTATTTGAATTAATTATGGTTACTGGGGTAAGTACAGTTTTCAATTAATTACAGTTCTGTATACTAGAAGTGAAGACCATAATGTCATAACTAAAATGTCATTACAGTGGGGGGAAAGCAGAGTTTCACACACTAACAAGTGAGCATGCCTGTTTGAGTGGGGAACAATGCTTTCTAGTGTGATAATGGATGTGTAATGTTTCGATAATAGGTATGAAGCATCTGTGGATGTGAGGGCATGAAAACAAGCAAGGCTATATGGTTGTGCTTAGATTTCATACATCTTACAGTTGATTATTCTTCTACTAGAGAAACACTAGCTATCTGTGTGTGTGTGTTTGTGTGTGTGTTGCTTAGCATACCATATATATTAATAAACTGTCTGGTATACTGACCACTTTACGTCAATTCCCCCTCTGGCCTGGTCTACTCGTAGCTTTGTGGTCTGCCATCTTTTCCTATGGCAGTAGACCAAGCTACTGAGCTAATCCTGGAAGGCTGGTTGGGGATGGCTTAACTGTAGATGGACTGATGAAAAAGGGTACACTCTCTAAATTTTGCACACTAGGGGGCAAAACCCCAGTCACTCTGCTCTAATTACATCCAGAACGAGGAGAAGAGGCATCTAAACAGGTGACTGGTCTACCTTGATCGTGAGGAGACCAGACCATCCAGTTGGCCCCTTTGAACTCGAGTATCAAGAGCCCACAAGATATACATTCCAGTTGCAAATGGTGATTGGATATAGTACGGGTAACTGAAAATAATATATGTTTATTCAGACAGGAGGCAGAAGAGAAGAGGACTCTTCTTTGGATGGGATGCTGGAAAAGCCATTGCCTGTGTTAAGGGATATGCTTACCCTAATCCCATCTATGGTAAGATACAGCTTGGAAAGTGAGAATGAATATAATGATATGTTCAAGCTGTCAACAATTGAGCTGTGGTAAGATGATGCTCTGAGTTTCATGGTATCACCCAATCACCAATCAGTTGTCACTACATTCTTTAAAGTAACTTTCTAATCTCTGAACTCAGGTGGCAGTCTGCACTGTTCTAGGGAATTTAGTGGATACCATTCATAATTAAGGTTGATTTTTTTTGGAATTGCCCAAGCAAGTAGTAGTTACCACTTCTTCTTCTTTTCCCAAAATGAAAATATTTGCACACAAAAAATTTCACTATGTGAAAGATCTAGGCATGGACAACAACAAAAAATGTCTTACATTTCCTCATTCGTGTATTCAAAAATGAAACATGGCAGAATACTGAGATCTCAGTGACCTACACTGTATGGTAGAAAGATTTCTCCTCAGTGGCACACACATTATGGACCTCTTCACCCTAGAAGATCCATTTGCTCTAGAATAGAGATGGACAGGAATTAAAAAAGAAATCACCAAATTCATTTTAAAAAACCACTAATTCATTGATTCGTAATCATACGAGTCATTGCCCCCAACAAATACAAATCAATGAATTTTTAGTGATTTTTGATTCATCAACTCATTTGTCTATAAAATGCCCCCCTCCCTGGGCACCTAGAGACACCACAATTGCAAGGACGTTTCCTCTGACTCTCCTCCACAATCCCTCCAAGTTTTGGGAAGATTGGGTTTTAGAAGAAGCCCCTCTCCAGGAAGTTCCCCCCAGTCACCTAGAGACACTAAAATCAAAGAGAAGCTTCTACTGACTCTCCTCTACAATTCCTCCAAATTTGGAGAAGATTGGGTTTCCCCAAGCCAACTGCTAAACGGCACTTTCCTGGGTGTACAACTTGGATGTCTGAAACCCAATCTTCACCAAACTTGGCGGGATTGTAGTGGAGAGTCAAGGAAGCTTCTCTGTAATGTTGGTTTCTCTAGGTGCCTAGTGGGAACTTTCCTGGGGGATCTTCCTTGTGGGTGTTTAACTTGGACATCTAAAACCCAAATTTCACCAAATTTGCAGGACTTGTAGAGGAGTGTGGGAAACTTCTGCTTAAAGGTTGTAGCTGCATTCTGCTACAGTGACGTGCAAACACTCCTGGAAGGAAGCGGCAGCTGCCAGCAGGCGGGGTAACCCCTTATTCTGCCCTTTCGCTTAGAGGTAGAGCATAAGATCAAAGGGTTATTTTAGCCAATCCTAGTTACGATTAGGTAACTAGTATCCTATCTGTTTCTCTCATAACATACTATGTAATCATGCTAAGTCAATAAAAGAGCCCTCAGGGCGTTGCCAGTAGGCTCCGCTGGCTCGGACTTTTGCTGTCGACTCTTTTGTTCTCTCTCTAAGGCAATTAGCCTTCCTTTGTTCCGTGATCACCCACAGAGGAGAGTCAGAGGAAGCTTTCCTGTGAACTTGGTGTCTTGGTGTCTCTAGGTGCTTGGGGATACATTTTATAGGGTTTTAAAGTAAAAAAAAAAGTTCAGAAAAACTTTGTAAATTCATCATTTGTGATTTGACCTTGAGGAATCATGAATCAAAATGAATAATCATTTTTCTGAGTCATGTTTATCTCTAGTCTGGATCCTTGGTGGTGTTTTGACCCCACCTAAAGACTGTCTGGGCGCATCTAGTCTAAAACCCTGAGCACAACACTGTAATCACCACATGAAAAGCAAAACAGAACATTTTAATCCAGTTTCAATATGAAAGAAAGGTATCTTGCCCTACCTATCTATCTGCCTTTGTATCTATAAAATGTTATTTATTTATTTATTTATTAAACTTGTATCCCACACCTATTAGTGATCAACACAACTCTGGGCAGTTTACATCCAGAGTGAAACAAAGGTAAAATAAAACAAATGATAAATGTAGTAAGAAACAAACACCACCTATAATAAATAAAGCAACCATCAAATAAATCAATAAAAAAACCCAAATGATGGTGAGCAGGCAATATGAAATATGTTTACTTGCTTTGTAATATTGCTCTGCATTGTATTTTTAGCTGTCTTTGTCTTTTAGAGTTTTTGTAAGACCACTTGACTCCCTTGATTGGAGAAAAGTAGAGTGTAAAAAAAATTAATCAAGAGCTAGAATCTCATTGACTACCTATTCTTGCATGAGGAGAATGATAAAGTCATGGTGGCAAACTGTCACCCACCCACAAGGTACTGGGCTGCATTCTTGGGCATCTGCCCAATCATGCAATCCAGCACATGCCCAGGAACACAACCAGCACCTTGTGAATGAGTGGCAACCTGCCACCCAAATCTTCTTGGTTTCCCCCATGCATTTGTAAGCCGACAGTAGGATTCTCACCCTTGAATGAAATGAGTGCATGTGTTAACCAAAGACCAGCTATTTGTAGCATGCAGGTTTGGGGTTTGTTTGTTTGTTTAAAGGATGAAGGAATCTCTACCTATAAAATCTTGGAAATGATCACTATGAACTGGAATCAATTTGATGGCATATAGTTTTTATTATGCTGGAAAACTGATTGGCTTCCCATCGGCATAGGTGTCAAAGGTGTATTTTATCTCCATATCTGCTCAAAATATATGAAGCACATCTCACATGGGCAGCTCCATTAAATTCAGAGGAAAGAGCGGGAGGGGTGAAAATTGGTGGAAGAAACATTGTTAATTTATGATATATAGATGATACCGTACTATTGGCAGAAAGCAGCAATGACTCGAAGTGACACCTGGTGTGGGAAAGGGCAAAAAGGGGACTGCATCTGGACATTTAAAAGACAAATATCATAACTACAGAACAATTATGTAAGTTTAATATTGACAATAAGAAATTAAAATTGTTAAACATTTTGTGCACCTTGGTTTGATAATGAACTGAAATATAGTCTGCAACAAGGAAATCAGATGAAACAAGAGCTGGAAAGGTAGCTGTAAGAGTCTACAAATGATCCTCAAATGTAAGGATATGTTACTACAAACCAAGGTGAAGCTAATCTGCAGTGGTGCCTCGACTTACGAACGTCCCTACTTATGACCATTTCGAGTTACAACCAGCTCCGGCCACAAAATTTTGCTTCTACTTGCCACTGGAGCTTCCACTTACGAACAGAAAAAGGCAGAGGGAAAAGGCGGGAAATTCAAATTTCTAACTGTAGGTGGCAACGAAGCTGCTTCTTTGTAGCTTTTTCGTCCCAGCAGTTAGAGAGTGTGTGTTGGAGGAGGCTTGGGACTGCCTCGCTCCTGCTTCTGAGTGAGCGTGTGTGTGTGTTTGCAGGGAGGTTTCGGGCTGCCTGGTAAGGTAAGGTGCTGTTTTCTGCTTTTTAGAAACTGTTCTGGGTGTTTTTGCAGTGTGGTTTTGGGCTGGGGGGGGTTATGTTTCTGTGCTGTGATGGGTCTTGAGGGGTTTGTTTGTTTTTTGTTTTTTTTCCCCCATTTCCGATGGGACTTGGGGGTTTTGTTGCTTTTTGGAGTGTTTTTTCCCATTTCCGATGGGTCTTGGGGGTTTGTTTGTTTGTTTTTTGGGTTTTTTTCCCATTTCCGATGGGTCTTGGGGGGTTCGTTTGTTTTTTTGGGTTTTTTCCCCCATTTCTGATGGGTCTTGGGGGTTTGGTTGCTTTTAGGGGTTTTTTTTTCCCATTTCTGATGGGTCCTGCATGCTTCCCTTGCTTTTTCCTTTGTTTTCTTTGCATTTCCGACCTGCCCCCTTTGTTCTCTGTGCATTTCCGATCTGCTCCGTTTGTTTTCTGTGCTTTTCCAATGGGTCTTGCACACTTGATTGCTTTTCTTTTCTTTTTTTCCCTTTGGCCGGAAGGGATTAATCGTGTTTCCAATGAGTCTTGCAGTGATTTATTTATTTATTTTTTTGGTGATTTTTTTTTTCTTCGGCCGGAATGGATTAATTGCATTTCAATGCATTCCTATGGGAAATGGTGCTTCGACTTACGACCATTTCGAGTTACGTCCATCTTCTGGAACGGATTATGGTCGTAAGTCGAGGCACCACTGTATACCGTTCTCCATTACTATGTACAGATGTGAAAGCTGGACAGTGAAGAGAGACAACAGGGACGGAAATGAATAATTGGAAATGTAGTGTTTGACGAGAGCTTTACAGATAACATGGACCACCAGAAAGACACATATATGTGTGCTAGATCAAGCCTGTACTTTCACTAGAAGCAGAAATGAGTAAACAGAGGCTTTTGTCAAGCATTGTGAAAGATAAGGCTCATTGGAAAAGACAGTAAGGCTGAAATAAGCTGAAGACAGCAGGAAAAGAGGAAAACCAAGTAAGTGATGGATTGACTCAATAAAGAAAGCTGAGACCTTGAGCAGGGCAGTTCATGAGAGCACATTCTGTTTATTTATAGGGTTACCGGAACTTAGAGATGACCTGATGGCACACAACAACAAGAATATAATATGCCACCTGTCTACCAGATAGACACTCAATTTGGTTTACAATATTGCTGAAAAACAGTCATTGTTAAAGTAGAATAAATTATATAAAATTAAAGTATAATTAGAAAATGATAGGAATGTGAATCTTCACAGGCCATCAGTAATGTGATGAATACTTAAAACATTAATTATGCCACCTTTACAGTATTGACTTATAGTAGCAAAAATCTGGATAAACTGGGTTTTGTTAAATCAGCAGCTGGGCATACTTCTTATGAGGTGAAATGACTGCCCTCAGGAGAAATTACTTTACTGTATAAATACCCTGGGTTTAGAAGCTGGTTTCTCAGAGAGAACTCTCAAAGCTCTGTCATAACTACATCAGTGTCTTCCTCAGGCAGGCAGCTGAAAACTGTCACGCTCAGTAGGTAGCAAGCAACAGAAGATTTCAGAGGCACTGGCCTACCTGAGCGAGCTCACAACAGGGGGAAAATGCTGTGAAATGAAACAGGGCCACTTAGAAGCCACTCTGAGACAATGAAAGAGACAGGGTCATTTGAGCCCAGCTGTGGCCACATTAAGCTGCTATTTTGCTCATAGGGCTTGCAAAGGTGCTTTCAGACATTTTACAGCATTGTAAACCTCCTTGTGGAGGTTATTTTGGCCATCTTGCTGTCTGAGAGCATTACAGAGTTCCACGTTGATGGGTCATTATGCCTCTTCATCATTCCCAGGATGCCATTGCAGAAAATGGGGGAACAATGACAGTTAGTGCAGGGACTGTCAAGTCAAGCCAATAGCATGAAGCAAGGAGATCAGGCAGCTGCTTGGGAGTCAAGACAGCACGCAGAACCCTCAACTTTCAGAGGAGCAGAGCTGATCTTTATGCCTGATTTTTAGGTACAGTGGCAGAAACCACCACTTTTGATGGGAAGGGTATAAAAAATACTCACTAAATTCTTTATCCTCATCAATTTAAGCAGTCTTGACTCAAGAAGGCATCTTGACAAGAAATTTGAAAGACCCATGAAAATTGTTACTTCCAAGAATGATACATAGGATTTATTTATTTTTTTGGCCTTAAGATCCTCATAATCTATACAAAATACATATGCTGAAAACTTGTGTCCTTTGTCCTTGAGAAGGAAAGTGTGCATACACACACATGCACGCCCAGAAAAAGCACAGACTGACTGATGATTAAGAAACATGTCAACGCACCCAAGGCTCAGATTCTTAAATGTCCATGAAACAAACCAAATGTTATTCAAATTGTGCAGTTTATGCAGATTGCACAGGTTTGTGCACAATGTGGGCAATTTGTGCAAAATGCTGTTTTCACTGTTGCAAGGGTACTGGTAAGAGCATGGACAAATTTCTTGTTGTCCTCACTGAAGAGGAGAAGAACATACTAGCTCTTCATCCTCACCCTTGAGATCAAGACAAGTGGGGATTTATTTATCAAACACAGATTGACTTTTGAAAATGTGTTTCATGGACAGTAAAGCTAAGAGTAGGGATGAGGGAAAATTTGTTCTGTTCCCTTTTGTTCTGCTCCTACAAATGCATACTTCCCAAATCAATATGCCAACTGGTAGACAAAACAAAGAAACAAAGTTGTGGTCCTTAGCACTTCACATCTTTTTGCCTTGTAGCTTAGGACAATTAATCACAGTTTGAAATGGTGAATATAAGGGGGAAAGTGCAAGAAATGTGTATTTCACTAGTGGGGGGGGGGGAAACATACAGAATAGCATGATGTTATGGAAAACCACTTGTACAAATGTGTATTTTAGACAAAACTGCACACAGAAATGTGTATAGTAGGGGAAACATGCCAAATCACACATATGACTTTTCAGTATGACAGATGGAGAGAAATCCTCACTTTTGGACTAGAGGGAATACATAATAGGATATAGTAGCAACCATCATCATTTTCTAGTCTATATTCCACAAATCATGCTGTGAAAGAATCTGGGCCCCATCATGATAGAAACAAAACCCTCCTTTTTAATGGGGAGGGTCTTTAAATGTTTACAGTTATTCCATGGTTATATCATCATTGTGTTTATTATTTACTGTACATTTTACAATAATAATCATGTGCTCTCAAGTCCATTTTGACTTATGGCAACCCTTTTCAGGGTTTTCTATGCAGAAAATACATCAGAAGTTGTCTACGCTTCCCTTCTTCTGGAGGCACTCTAGAACTGTGCAGCTTGCCCAAGACTACCAAGACTCTTTCTTCTTCTGGGAGGCACTGTTGGGAATCAAACTCAGGTTTTTCAGCATTAAGCATTCCAGGCACTGAGACTCAGTAGCATAGCAGGGAATTATACTCTCAACTTGGGTTAGGGCTTTTGGTTTAGCCAAACCCCAAAATGTGGTGAAAAACAAATGAATGGGGGAAAAAAATCCTCCACCCTAGAACAGGCTCTCTCTCTCTTTTTTTCATTTTTGGCTTCTTTCAAAGGGGAGCCTCTTGAACCTGAAGTATTTGCCCAAACTAGAGGGCAAACACAAAGGTTTCATGGTGTCCATGCTCCTCCCTTTCATTAATCATTTCCTTCACCTAAAACAGCAGGCAAATTTTCCTCACCTCACCATTGCCAATGCCAAACACCAGGGATGGTGACTTGAGTTGTGGGACTCATTGTCAAGTCAGACCTAAGTCGCACTGGTCACTCAACTCGACTTGGCTCCCCCCCCCCCAATGGCTCAGACTCGATTCATGACTCAGCACCCACCCACCCCTCCCTTTTTTCTGGGGGGAAAAAGCTTGTTTCGAAGCTTGAGATTTGGACTTTGGGTTTGGGACTCAGGACTTGGTACCAAAGACTCGGATGTGGGAGTCAGACCCAAAGACTTGCCAGCATCCCTGTCAAACATCTCGTTGGAGAGTGAAAGCAGGCAATTTGTGCAAAATGCAGCTTTCACTACTGCAAGAATACTAGTAAGGGCACATACAAATTCCTTGCTGGAGAGGGGAGGGGAAGCTGTGGGGCTGCTGTCAGCCAGCCCTGTAGCCTCCCCTCTCCCTTCTTCCCTTGATGCTGCCACTGCCACTGAGTAGGAAAAAAAATGACCCAAAAGAATTGCCCCCTTTTGTGATAAATAACATTGCCCTCTCCCACAAAACTAAAGAAGTACCCCCAAAAGAAAAGGAAGCAAAATGCAAATTAAAGTTTCCACTCCAGCCATTCCCACTCCCAACCTCTGGCTCCCAACTCAAAGAACAGAGTTTTATGCACATAAACATGACATTAGTCAATTAAAATGGTGATCATAAGGTTGAGTATTACTCCTGCAATAGCTGTAAAGTACAGAGATGCTAAATAAAAACTGTGCACTATACTGAGGGAGGACATGGGAACTGAAAAGCTTATTCTTAATAAATTGCATGAAAACCTTCTGCCCCACTCAGACTATTTTAAGGTACCACTGATGATGTACATCACACTGACTGAGAACAAGGGGTTGATGGTACCCAGCTCCACCAGAAGGATGCTTAAAATGCTCAATGCTCTGAATGTTTGCTACTTGGCCAAGATGACTCTGTCATGCTTTCTGAAGCTCACAACGGATATTGAAATACTTCATATAAAGGGGAGAAGTGATTAAATCAAGATAATTTAGTGGTTCCTGTTAAATCCAGCATGCACTCTCTCAGATTGTGGCAGTGAAGTACTACCAGCTTCTTGCTATACAAATGTGTCTGATGCACACTATCAGATTTTAATGATGAGATACACTTTAAGTCTTTATCTAGGGTCTGGAATGAATTGTTTGCAAATTATCCTTTTAACTGTACTTATCCTCTATATTCCAACTCTCTCTGTTTTATGAAGGAACATTTCATGTAAATTACAGAAACTGCACTTGTAAGCCATGATTCCCAATGGAACAAAACATGCACATACACATCGTTACAATTCCCTGTATTATATTTGTCAGGTAGGTGTGAACCAGCAATTCACAGATCCCTTTTGCCTTCATCGATGACAGAAGCCATTATCGGATCACATTAACATTAGCACCATTTTAAAAAAACAGCTCTGAGTGCAGTTGTTAGAGCCATTTCCTTCAATGTTATTTTAGTAATTATGTTTGTATCATTCATGTGCAAAGGATGTTGCATGTTCTTGGAAACTGGGGGCAGTGCAAATGTGTAACAAATGTTTCAGAGTCACTGACATACTGCATCTGCCTCCATTGTTGTTCAAGTTAACACACGAGTTGCATATCTACTCAGAAGTAAGCCCCATTCAATGTGTGTGATGCCAGTTTCTGGTATAATGATAAACATGTTAAATAGCTCAGTGAGTTAGGCATCTGGCTGTGGAGGCAGAGGTTGTGAGTTCAATTCCCCACAGTACCTCCTGTGAGTAGAGCCAGCTTGTGTGGCCTTGGGCAAGCTGCACAGTCCCAGGATACCCCCAGAAGAAGGGAAGGGTAAACCACTTATGCGTATTCTCTACCTAGAAAACCCTGAGAAGGATCAGCATAAGTCAGACTCAGAACTGACTTGATCACACACAATTATTAATTATTACAAGTCAATTAAAGTGACATTAAATATTAAATTCTATTTTTGAAAAATTGTTTGAAAATAATCATGGAGAGTTTCACCAAATGTCACTGGTGAGCAGGACTCGGCATTTACTACTAATACTAGGTAGCTATGCATTTATGGTGAACACAAAAGAGAACCATACTAATGATGCTTTTGTAGAAACTGATGGAGCATCCACATTTGGAAGGCTATTGACAGTTCTGGTTTCCTCCTCTCGAAACAGCGTAGCTCTGAAAAGGACTGAGAGGAAAGCAACTAAAATGAAAGAGTAGCTGAAGCAGCTTTTGTACCTGAAGCGCTTTCAAACTTTTTATTTCATGTAGTCGAACTGCTAATAGGGTAAGACCATTGAAGATGCTAATAATATGATGTCTTAACTGGAGCTTGTTAAAGTTAGGTCCATTGCAATATGCTAAACACTACCAAAAACCAGCTTGATATGAGTCTTCAAGTTTTTTTCTGCCAAAGCAAGGACTCAAAATTGTTTGCAGCTCAGAGAGGAGTGAATTCTACAATCTGGGAGCCACCCGGGAGAAAGCTCTCTCTTGCAGGCTAGTCAAGCAGGACGCTGCAATTCTTCATATTCTCAAGAGTCCTTTTCCTAAAGTTCTTTTTGCCTGGATAGTCTTCTTAAATAATAACCAGGCCTCAAGCCCTTTAAGGCTCTGAAAGTTAAAAGAAGTACATTGAATTTGTCTCAGTAAGCAACTGGCAGCCAGTCCAGGTATTTCAGAATCACATTATCTTAATACCATGCACCAGTTACTGGCTTACCAGCTGCATATTGCATCAAGTGAAGCTCCTGGATGCTCTTTATGTAAAAAGCATTGCAGTAGGTTAGGTGTGATTTAATTAAGGCACAGACAACTGTTGCTAAGTCAGGTTGACTACAGGAATAGTTGTAGCTGGTGCACTAAGTGGAGTTGTGCAAATGCACTTCTTATCACTGTTGCCCCCAGGGAATCCAGGGACAGTAAAAAATCAAGAAGCACTCCCAGAAAAGAAACCCAGCCTGTCAGAGGAAACACAACCCCCTCTAGAAAAGATTGAATCCTGACTTTCTAATGACCAGCAGCATCTCCCTCTCCAGTCAAGTTGTTCACCCTCAACCAACCCATTATCAAGCCCAGCTAATGTTCAGAGGTGCTGACTGCTCTCTTGGTGTCAGGTTACAAAGAACAATAGAGATGGGAGAGACAAACTTCCCCGTCTTTCCTCAACCAAGTCTCCATGCTAGAAGCCAAGTCAGCATTTTCAACCGCCATTAAATCTTGAACAATCAATGTTTTCCCTAGAAGTGACCTAGCAAGGAAAAGAAGCATTGTTAGTCGACCTCCATCACCACCAGAGCTGCTTTGGCTACACTGCAACCCAGCAGGAAGGAAGGACAGTCAACAGCTTGCATTTCTTTCCCTGTAATGGACAGGTTGAAATCTCTTCCCCCTCTCTGCCCCACCACCCATGATTACTTGAATAATGGCTTCTGCACTCTACCCATCATTTCCACTCTTCCAAACACATCTTTATAGCCCAGGAGAGCAATGATAAAACCAGGCCTCAGCTGGTGCCCTTTCTAAAACAGAGCCAGAGCAGCCTTTCAAGCAAAAGGCTTTCTAGCATCCAGGATATCTTAAGTGACTTTGCAAGGGATGAACCTCCTTTGGCACTGACCTCAACCATGGTGGTCTTAGGGGGCTGTAGTTCTCATTGTAGTATCGAACCATCACTGACTCAGTGGGGCTTGAGATTGAATTCAGTATCTTCTCCATGCCAAACATGTGCTCTGCCATTGATCTTTGGAAAAGTATGGGCAAGAATGAATGTTTCCATCTGTTTTCTAACAATGAACTGCTGGATATCTAGTTTGGAAGTTCGATTCCCCACTGTGCCTCCTTGACAGGGACTGGAGCAGATGATCCATAGAGTCCCTTCCAATTCTGCAGTTCTGCAATGATTGATTGATTGATTGATTGATTGATTGATTGATTGGAAGACACATCTCTGCATGTCATTTGCAGGCAAAAGGTGATTGCACTTGTACTTAAAAAATTGCACACACATACAAAACAGAACAGCAACAACAATCTTCCCCGCTTTTACAGCTTCATAGCAGGCAGCAGTTTCTGGGGCAAGGGATTTTAGAGATTTGAGGTAAGCATGGCTGCAACACATTCTTTTATTTTAACTGGAACTACAAAAGGTCAGTCACTGAATCAAGAGAAGGCATTATCCACTAATGTGCTCTATTCCCCATCCAAGGAAGGATGCATGTGTGGCCCGTTTATGATTTCATGATGCTCCAAGAGGCACGGACAAAAATCAACTATAGTGTATATGCACATTTTATATGCAAATGTTGTAGTTGAGCAAAATATAAACCACATAATGTTTGGAAATTGAGGCTATGTTGTCATAAACTATCAGATGACAGATTTCTTTTAAAAAAAAAATCACCAAAGAACTGCCCATGAAATCGTTGAAGAGTGCAATTTACTTAGCTTCTTTTTTTGGATGCTTGTCGGAGCTGAATATTTAGGTTTCACACTCATCTGCACATCTTTGAAGTTAAAAAATATATTACAAGGGAGCAGGGTTATGCTATGCATCCAGAATTCATAAAGGGTAATAGTTCCAGTCATAGATAATGAAGTGGACCATAAAGCACATTCAGTCGACAACCATCTTTGGAGCATGGCATGGGCTTCTGGAATGGATATAACTCATCCTGCTGCTATCTTTCCAGAATACAAAGTAAAACTGTGGATGGGTTTTTCCCCTCTAACAACATGGAACCATGACAGGAGTTGCCTTTGAATGTCCAAGACATTAATTCTCTCCAGTAAACTAACAATATTTTAAAAGAAATTTATGCCTGAGCTGCTCAATGGAAAATTTAGGAACTGAGATACAGTTCCATTGCACTTTAGCATTCTTACTTCTGAGTGTAATAAATCCTCTCATGCTATTTTGTTTTGTACTACATTTGTCTTCATTACTGTCCTGGAAGGAATCCTAATGAATCATGTCCTCTTACATTTTGTCCAGATATCAAAGTTTCTAAATACGTCTTCATTATGTATGTATGTATGTATGTATGTATGTATGTATGTATGTATGTATGTATGTATGTATGTATGTATGTATGTATGTATGTATGTATGTATGTAAAACAATACAAACAATACAATTAAAAATAGAACCAGTGAACAAATAAGACTGGATGCAACAAGATGCGTAAACTCCAAATATAAGGCAGTGCAAGAGGCACACAAAAATCAGGCAGGATGCACTGAAAGGGCTCTCTGCAGAGCAATATCTTCAGATGCCTTTTAGATGTAAGGAGGGAGGATGCCAGGCGCGGCTCCACTGGGAGCTAGTTCCAAAATATTGGTGCCACCATGAAGAAGTGCTATTGTGTAATTCATGCCTTTGGAAGGCTGATATTCTGCAGCATTTTAGACTCCCTTGTAATATTTTTCATCACATGGAACTTGCGGGAGCCACATGATGACAGTAGGAAGTCTTTAATTACTGAAAATCTCTGTTTGCTAGTGATGTCATATGGTGGTAGCATTTTTTTAGTAATTGACGACTTCCACCTTCTCTCCCATAGCTCCTACAGCTTCCATGTGATGAAGAGGGTTATATGGGATTTCGAAAAGCACTGACACAGAGGTAGGACATTTTTAATTACAAAAAAAGTGATGTATTCTGATCATATCATCACTCCTCTGCTGGTGTATCTCTCTTTGTTGCCCAGGTTTCATATCCATACAAAATAATTGGGATTACCATAGTATGGATGATATGGTCTTGATTTGCAGCAGCATATCTTTCCTCTTGATGATCTTTAGTTCCTTCCTAGCTGCCCTTTCGAAGTCTCAGACTTTTTCTCACTGTGGGGCTGCAGTCTCCATTTTGACTCATGTTTGAACAGGGAACTTCAACAATTCTGATTCTTTCACTTTCAATGTTAAACTTATGTAGTTCTTCTGTAGTCAAGATCTTTTTCTTTTTAATGTTCAGCTGTAGTCCACCTTTTGCACTTCCTTCTTTAACCCTCATCAGAAATTGCTTCAAGTTATTGCTGTCTTCTGCCAGTAATATGATGTCATCTAAGATACACAGATGGCATATTGCTGGCAGAAAACAGCAGCTTATTGATGCTGAATCCTTGATGTTTTTTCTACCAATTTTCATAGAATCATAGAATAATTGAGTTGGAAGGGGCCTAAAAGGGCACTGAGTCCAACCTCCTGCCCAATGCAGGAATCCAAATCAAAGCAGATCTGACAGATGGTTGTCTATTTTTTTTTTTCTTGAATGCCTCCAGTGCTGGAGCACTCACCAACTCCCGAGGTAATTGGTTCCATTGTTGTAGTGCTCTAACTGTTAAGACATTTTTCCAAATATTCAGCCTAAATTTGACTTCCAGTAGCTTGAGCCCATTATTATGTGCCCTGCACTCTGGGATAATCAAGAACAGATCCTGCCCCGCCTCTGTATGACATTATTTCAAGTATTTGAAAAGTGCTATCATTCACTCCTCTTCACTGGAATCTAAGCCAGCTTTCTGCATGATATGTTTATGAATATAGCTTGAACTTATGTGGAAATAAAACAGATCCTTATCTGACACCTTAGCCTATGAGAACCATTTAGTTTCTCCATATTCTGTCCTAATAGTAGTCTCTTGCCCAGAGTATATGCAGGTGATGGATAAAGTGGATAGAGGGAAGCTCTTTTCCCTCTCACGCAATACCAGAACCAGGGGACATCCACTCAAATTGAGTGTTGGGAGAGTGAGAAGAGACAAAAGAAAATATTTCTTTACCCAGTGTGTTGTTAGTCTGTGGAACTCCTTGCCACAGTATGTGGTGATGGCATCCAGCCTAGATGCCTTTAAAAGGAGATTGGACAGATTCCTGGAGGAAAAGTCCATCACAGGTTGCAAGCCATGATGGGGATATATAATCTCCAGGCTTAAAAGGAAGGTACCTCAAAATGCTAGATGCAGAGGAGTGGTATCAGGAGACAGGTATCTAGTTGTCTTGTGTGCTCCCAGAGGCATCTGATGGGGTCACTGTGAGATACAGAGAGCTGGACTAGATGGACCCTTGGCCTGATCCAGCAGGATTCTTCTTATGTTCTTATATAGGTTGCACACAGTACAACCAAATATTGTGACACATCAATTTCTTCCAGAATGATTAATAGCTTTTCTTGATCCACACAGTAAATGGCTATTCTGTAATACATAAAGCATAGGCAGATTTTCTTCTGAAATTCTTTGGTACCCTCCAGCAGTGTACGTAACTAAGAAATACTTCAGTCCTTCATAAAAGTTGTCTTATTTCATCATCATCATCATCATCATCTGCAGTTAGAGCATAGACATGAATGATGCTAACAAGCTTTCCATGAAAACAGATTAATATCAATTAGTCAGGCTTTATATTACAGCCCATGACTGCTTGTGCTACATCATGCATTATTATTATTAGAGCTGTCCCATTTCTTCTGTGTTGATCAAATCCAGAGTAAAACACTTAGTAATTATCTGATTGAAAATGTCCTTTCCAGTCCATTTTTGACCACTCACACAAAGTATTGTGATGTTTATATGTTCCACATCATGTTTTACCATTTCAAGGTTACCTTGATTCATCTTTCTAATCCTCTAAGTGTGTCACATAGCTTTGAACTTCGAAGCCGAGAGTCTCATTTTCAGAGTCTCATTTTCTAGCACGGGCACTTGTTTTATTTTGGATTGTCTCCTTGAAGAGTTTTCAAGCTTTAAAATCTTGAGAAATGGTTTAGCATTGCCTTCTCATGCACAGTACCTACAAGAGGCAGCTTGAGTGTTACTGATGCCTGTGAAAAATCCTCTGCCGGAGTCACCTTGTCTTACTGCTATTACCCAATCGCTGGCCTTCTAGAATTTCTCCATCCCAATACCAAATAGAAGTATCAACTCTCTTCAATTAATTCTGAAAGAGGAGGGAGCCACCTTAGTCTGGTGTCTCAGCTTTGCCCTTGGGCGACCCTTCCAGGAGTACAGTTGAAATGGAGTCTAGCCTCCCGACAGTATTGCAAATACTTGAGTCAATCCATTTCTTACAAATCTGGTTCTCCAAGGGATGGTGACTAAAAAAACCTTACAATCAAGACCAACTGATGGCCAAAACTGCCACCAGATATGTCTAAAATCTAGGTAATACCCAACCGACTGGGTAATATGGCAAACCCAGTGTTACGACACAATCTTCCGTCTCTGTCGATCTGTTGTCTCTCCTTTTCTTCCATTTCATTCAGCCTTTTACTAAGCTTAAGTTACCACACATTTTTAAAAAATACATTTTAATTAAAAAGCAATACTATTCATAGCCTTAATTTCTGCTTAGCATGGGTTCTGTCTGAGAAATCAATAACTCTCACAGAAACTGCTATCTAAAGTACATCATAAGAACATAAGCCTTTTCCACTCAATCAGTTAAGTTTTTTTTCTTTCTCCAAAAAAGTCAAGTGTATCAGAAATTCTATTGTCAATAACCTCTCATAATTCAGGCTGACGATTTAGACAGGAGGCTTTGGGAAATGTAATAAGAAAAGCTAACCAAAGAAGAGCAAAGAGCTATCCCTTCCCGCTATGAAATTATTAACAATGAAACATCTTTGCCTATGAAATATCAGGCACATCTACAGAATTTTCACATCATCATTTTCACTGGCTAAAATGGATTCCATTTTCAGGCAGACGTATGACCCACATTCTTAACCTAGTAGTCTGGGGTGCTTTGCAGGGTGTAGAAGACACATGTAGAGATGGGCACAAAAACCGGTGGTTTGTGATGGTTAACTTCAAACCATGAACCACCATGAACCCCCAGAAAAAGGAACCAGTTTGCAGTTTGTTTTCCGGTTTGAGCCTGGGAGGAGTGGCCTCACCTACTCCTGTCACCATTGCCAACACTGCTGCCAGCGCCGTGGGTGCCATCTTCAGAGGCAGCAGCAGGCTCTTGGCAGGGAAGCCAGCTTGGCACCCATGGCACCCATGGAGGCAGCAGGAGCAGGTCGGTGGAGGCAATGGGCTTAGTGGGAAGGGGGCAGGTCAGCATCCCATTTTGCTGAAGCAAATGAAACGTTATCCGGTTTTTTGGTTCATGGTTTGTTTCATTCCCATCTCTAGACACAGGCTTTACCTAATATAATGGAGTGGGCCAGAAAAGTGGAAGGTCATTCTCACCGCATCATCTGGGACAGTGATTTGTTCCAGCAGAGGAAACAAAAACTGTAATTGCCACTGTACCACCTAATCCAGGATTTGGCAACTTGATGGAACTCCACTTTCTACCTGCTCAAGAGTGCTGGAGCAACAAAAGGCACTCCATGGTTTGGCACTGGAGACTTCCATTGGTGTGGTTGCTCTTCTGGGCAGAGAAGACATTATGGGTCAAGTGGTCCCCTGGAGCTTTGAGAATGCAACACAGATCCTTATTGGGAGCGCTGCAGTCCTTAGCCAGGTGATCCCAGTGTTCCAGGGCTTGGTTGGCATGATGGTGGGCATAATGGTGGTGGTGGGGGGTAGTGGTAGTCTAGGTGTATGGGGGATTCCATAAAGGGAGAACAGTATTTTTTTTCTTGCTTGAAGTGGTGGCACTGGCAAGCAAGCCAAAGGACCTGCTCCACTACAGGTTTGCTCCTTGTGTATGAAAAAGGAGTACGTTCTAGTAACTCACTTGGACTCCCAAATTAAACAGCAGGTAATGGATGTTAAGCAGCAGCAAGGGGATTGAGCAATGCTAGCCAACTTTCCATCACATGCAGCAGCAGCTGCAGCTAGCAAAGAAGACCCAGCTAACACTAAGGTGTCACCTAGAGCAGGAAGAAACTAGCAGTTTTCACAGCACCCCAAACACCAGTACCAGTAGTTGTGTTCTAGACTCCACATCCCTCATACCTGCAAGAACAGGGCAAGCTTTTTGGGACACTATCTTGACAAGCATGGCAGGGGCCTGTCCTCCAGAGACACCACCCCACAAGAAGGACAGAGGCAGAGGTAGAGGCATACATGTGGGAACCCTGCAAGCCAAAACAGACCAATCCCTTGTCTTACTGGGCTGAGAAGGAAGCCGGGGGGGGGGGCGTCTCTCCAAGGTGGCAATGAAACTGCTGTCTTGCCCACTGACTAGTGTACCCAGTGAGAGAGCGTTTTCTCAGTCAGAGGACATTGTCAGTTCATGTTGCTCACCTGTATCTGAAGGAAAGTTAGGCAACCTACCATTTCTGAGCTTCCATGAAGTTTCCTTGAAGAGTGAATGGCACACTCTGCTCACAGTACTAGGTGTGCCATGCTTCAGTCTGCTGCCCCCTCCTTCTGTCTCTTCCGTCTTCCAACTGTTGCTCTAAAACTGTGCTCACTCAATCAACTGTGCTGTGCCCCATGCTGTTGGTACAGTTCCCACCCACCACAAGCTATCTGCTGCTCCAATCTGCCAGTGCTGCCCAGGGTATTTGGGTCCTTTTGAGGAGAAAGGTGGGGTACAAATGGAACGGAACGGAACGAAACTAAACTAAACTAAACATTTGCTTACTTCCCAGTTTGACCTGTCCCCTGCTTCCTTAAAGCTGCTGGCATTTCCTGCTGGCATTCCCACTGTTCAGTGTTCAATTGGTATGCCCATTACAGTCATTTCCTATTAGCTAGGCACTGCTGATTGTTTGGCATAATCACTGAGAAGATGTCAGAGGACACAGGAAATCCTTTAAAAATATTTTGCCTGTGTGTGTTTTTTTGAAGAAGAAAATAATGATTATGTAGTATTCATATTGCCTGTAATAGAGTTTAGGATATCAGAACATTCCAAATGTTTAAAATTCTGAATTCTAAATCCAAAGGGCTGTAATCCTGAATCCTGAATCCATAAGTTGGTGCTAGTTTGCATAGTTAGTGGAAACCTCAGATTGCACAAGACAGCATTCTCTACCCATGAACTATATCCACACAACTCTGATATTTTAAAAAGTTTTTCTGGTCATATGGAGAACCCACAGAGACAAAAGACACCTCTCTTCTTTAGATTTAGTTCTCAACACCACCTAAGATGTGGGGGCCAGGGGTAACCTATTCCCTGTACTTAGGGGTTAACATCAATTAAACGTATTCATAAATTACCTGAAGATAAGGCCAAGCAGTGAGCCTGTAATATTTTCAATTCACAGTGCCGTAATGACAACAATCCATCCCTGTCACTAAGCAGAAACATATGTCCAGGGTAGAGATGGGCATGAATTAAAAAATGAATCACCAACTTCATTCAAAAATTGCTAATTTGTTGATTCCTGTTCGTACGAATCAATGCCCCAATGAATACAAACCAATGAATTTTAGTGATTTTTGATTCAACAATTCATTTGGCTATAAAATGGCCCCTGAGGAACCTAGAGACACCAAAATGACAGAGAAGGGCCCCCGGACTCTTCTATACAATTTCTCCAAATGTGATGAAGATTGGGTTTCAGACATCCACATTAGACACCCACAAAGTGGGTCCCCCCAGGAAAGTGTCCTTTAGCAGCTGGCTTAGGGAAACCCAATCTTCTCCAAACTTGGAGAAATTGTAGAGGAGAGTCAGGGAAAGCTTCGCTGTAATTTTGCTCCAGAAGGCTGGGGGGAGCTTTACAGAGGGGCCCTGCTTATGGGTGTATAACTTAGATATCCGAAACCCAAACTTCACCAAATGTGCAGAACTTGTAGAAGAGAGTCAGGGGAAGCTTCTCTGTGAATTTGGTGTCCCTAGGTGCTCTGGATGTCATTTTATTGGGTTTTAAAGTCAGAAGTGAATTGATGAATTGATGAATTGATGAATTGATGAATTGATTCATCAGAAAAAAATTGTAAATTTGTAATTCATGATTCGTCAACCTAGACAAATTACAAATTGGAATGAATCACAATTTTTCTGATTCATGCCCCTCTCTAATCAAGATTCCTAATATATGCTAGATGCTTACAGCATGCATATCTGGAAAGGCTGGAAAGGGTTAACAGCCAAAGAAAGGTAGTTTGTAATGATGCTCCTGAAAATATAAAGGTATCAGCTAATCAGGTTGATTGAGAGATTTTTAAATATTCAGCAAGAGCTTCCATTGTTTTCTTGGATGCTTACTCTTCAGCTGGCCTTGAGGAAAAGCTAATCTCAGGAGAATGGAAGGTAGAGACAAGAAGCTATGAGTTGCATCAGGACTGACATCAAATTAGTCATGTCATGGAATCTTATTTTGTTCGTCAGTCTATTTGGTACACACACACACACACATATATATATACATATACATATACATATATACATACATACATACATATATATACCAAGTATGTATACATACATATACATATATATATATACCCCTTCAGCTTTTCAGAGACATTGCACAGGGATGGAAGGGTTTACAGGTGGCAAGAACAGAAATAGATTACAAGGAACTCCAAATGAATCTTTCCTGATTGGTGAAAGGGATAGGTACTCAGAAAAGGAGAAAAGTAAGCAAGTGCACAGTGATACATACTGAGACAAAAAGTCCCCACAGTATTGGCACTGGCAACAGTTGAGTAAGAAAAGCATCTTGGATGGATGGTAGATATCTCTATGGAAATGTCACCTTATAGTATTAAGGAAGGGGAAAAAGCAAAGTCCAAAGTCCATGTCAGAAAAAGGAACTGAAATTAAACTGTCATTATCATACTGCCTTTATGTAGATCTATAGGGTTCCATTTGGAATGCTTTGTATTGTTCTGGTTGCCACATCTTAAATGGGGTATTGTAGAAGTAGACATGATTTAGAGACAAACAACCAAAGTGTCATGGGACTGGAGCAGCCCCACTACAAGGAAAGGTTACATTATTAGGGTCTGTTTAGCCTCGTGAAAAGGTAAGTGAGGGCAGACATGAGAGAGGTGTAAAACATTGTGCATGGTGCAGTGAAAGGAAATAGGAAAAAGCTTTTCCACTTTTCTTATAGTCCTAGAATCTGAGGTCATCCATTGAAGCTAAATGGGCGGGGAGGAGCTTGGAGACAGGTAAGAAGCAGCACTTCATCACACAGAATATAGTTAAACTATGGAATCTCCTGTCTGAGATGTAGTTATGGCTGCCAATGTGGGTGGTTGTAAAAGGGGACTGCTCAGATTCATAGAGGTTAGGCCCATCTGTGGATACTAATCTGGAAGGCTGCATGCCACCTCTAGGGTTACTGGCAGCATGACTACCTATCATTTGTTGGAGAAAATAAAATGTGAAAGTGTAGATATATTCATAGCCTATTTGTGGGTTACCCATGATCAACTAATTAGCCACTGTGTGAGCAGAACATAGGACTAGATCAGTGCTCCCCAACCTTGGGCCCCCAGATGTTCTTGGACTACAAGTCCCAGAAATCCTGGCCAGCACAGTTAGTGGTGAAGGTTTCTGGGAATTTTAGTCCAAGAACATCTGGGGACCCAGGGTTGGGAACCATTGGACTAGATGCACCTTTGGTGTCTGATACAAAAGGGATCTTTTTACATTCTCATGTTATGTTACCCTAATTGTATAAGCTCCTGTACCAAGAAATAGGACAACATCCAAATGGAAGACAAGGCGTAGGAAGTAGAAACCACACAAGAGTTTTCCTCCACCATTTGAGTGTGGACATTTAAACACATGTCTGCAATTGCAGAATTAAAGATTCACAACTGTGTCACAAAAAAGTGCAGTTATTGGTTCATAAGTTGCAATTGTAATGTAATATAGTTATAGATGAATAAAGGAGTTAAGTACAAGGAACTAGGTATTTATAACTATTCACTTCCAAGCTGTGGCAAAATTATTCTTCAGAATTAGAGGTTTAGGTAATGATGACTAAGAAGCAAAAAATGTCAGGATTCAGTTGATTTTTGTTGTTCTCTGTCTTTTTGTACGACTGAGTAATGTTGCTTTATATACTTCCTGTAATGTATAATGATGAAGATGAGGATGATTTTATGATGAGCCTTCCCAGGTTTGTTTAGGTATAAGATTCTCAAAAACTGGTTTATCAGCTCCTTCTTCTGGTCTTGGCTGGTGCTCTGATCCAAATGAACTACCTGGCCAGCTATATGAGTTTTGTAAAACCCGTAATTCAGCAGAGCGATTTCTTTAGTGCTTGTGCATGAGGAGAAAATAAGTGTGTGCTTTCTGGTTCTCCCGCACTCCGTATGTCCTAAAAACAAAATGTCAGTGACAAAAAGTCAGAAGAGAATGGACAGGGGGCAGGAACCTCAGGATTTGCACTTTCTCTTTGTAGGCAAGTACGGATGGACGTATGAGGTCAAAATAAGTATAACCTTTGTATCGAAATAATACTGCAACTGTTTTCAACATAATTTCTGCTGAAAAATTAGAAATTACTATATCTTAATGGCTCTGAATGTAAGCCCAACTTTCATTAAAATAAACTTTATACCACTTTCCATTTAATTTCAGGTCTATGTGACCATTCTTTCTGCTCTATTTCCTTTCCATCATTATTTTTCTGTCATAGTTTTAACAATGATTATTATTATTTTTGTAATTGTGAGGGACTCTGGATCACCTGTATCCCTTAGCAACCCTATTTTAACATGTTATTGAACTTCTTTTTTTAAAAAGGGTAAGCTTTTAAAATTCATTGCAGAGGCTCTTTTACCTAGATGTTTAATATTATAATAGTAATGCAGATTTAACTCCCTCCAACCCGCCCTCAGTTTCATGGAACTTTCCCTTTTCTGAGAGAATATTAGTAGCATTAGTAATGTTTGTGGGTGGGCAACTTTCATGTTGAAACTGTTCCTACTTTGACAAATCTTGGCTCTAATCTCCCTCCAATACTGTCTCTGATAATGACATTACCTCATAATGTTGTTAATCAGGTCCTACTTAGAGGGTACAAGGGTACACTGGACAAAAGGTGTGTGGATATGTGGATTGGATGGGCCTACACATCTGTGGCCTATGCACCGGATTGCCGACCTGTAGAATGGCTTGCCTATGGAATGGCTTCAAGGAAATCTTTGGTTTGTTGCATCAATAGCTCAACTGACTGTTTACTGTGGGTAAAAAGGCTGAGGATGGAATGAGCAAAAAGACAGATACATGGCTGCTGTGGCAACAAGGCTCTGGCTGAGCTGGAAGACAATAGAACAGTAAGGGGAGGTTACAGAACTGCTTTTAATGGCCACATGCCCAGAGTGTACCATGATAAGATGTTATGATTCCATCATGGGCTGCTGGACAAAAGGATGACTTAATCTCTGGGAGGAAATAAAGCTGGTAGTGCAATGCACCTCTTCTCCCAACTTTCCATCTACCAATATAGAACTGAATTTTAGGGGTGAAGGTAAAGAAGTCAATCCGAAGGTAGGAAAATTAGAGGTGTCAAAAGAGGAGGAACAAAAAGAAATGGTGGCTTGGGAGAAAGAACCTCAGAGTGACACTCATTTATATCCACATTCTTTTCCGTTCACTTTTTTCCTCATGTAATGTTTAATTTTGAAGATTTTGTCTGCTCTGGGGCCTTTGGGTCTTAGTTTAGTTGATTTTGAAAGAAGCTTCCGTTTTCACAATGGGTAAGATCCTTCCTTCTGGGAGATTCTACATTTTCCTGTGTATTCCATACACACCCACCAGTGACTTCATTATTTTACATTTTTCCTTCTCATTTATCCACCTGGATTCTCCTGGATTGATTCCTCTGCACATTCCCCTGTGTCTTCAGGAGCCCGTTCCTTGGAATAGGTAGCAATATGTCTTTGTTTCTCAGTCTTTACATCAAAGACTGCTAGACAGCTGGGAACAGAGTGAGCTTCAGCTAGAGGGCTGGCAGAAGAGAGGGACTAATATGGTGTTTTATAAAAGGCTAATGGTGGCTGATTTTACATAATTTCATCTAATACTTTAATCTAGATAGTTTGTTTTAGACTTTTAACTTCATCATGCATTGTGTTAGAAATCCATTGATTTGCCTTTGATTTCTTTTATATTGTGCCTTCATTTCATGGGTCTTATTGCCTGTTAATTTGCTGTGATTTAAAGAAATCTTCAAGTTCATAGCACCTGTGAGTAGCCTCAGAGCATCTCTGGCTTCACCTTTCGATCACTGAGGCAAAAACAGGACCTCATTTTCAAATGTAACATATTTCTCTTAGGTCATATTATCTATGTACAGAGGGAACACTGTCAGGCCAGTGGGGTCAGACAGGTCACACTTCAATGGATTATCAAAGCTTCCTATATTATTGCTGCACAATAATACAGAAATGAATATTGTGCAACAGAGAATATCAGTGTTTCATAAAGCAATTCAAAAAATGGCTGCACCCAAAACAAAAATTATAACTTTGCACTCCCTCATCCAAGCCATGTATGAAGATGTTGAAATACACCAGACCTGCAGAATCCTGACACTTCCCGCTTGTCACTTCTTTCCACAATTTTGAGGTACCATTATCAAACATTCTTTGGCTACAACCTATTGACTATCTAGAAATCTACCTAACAATAGCCTAAAGTGATGAAAACAAAAATCTGATTAGCATTCCTGCTTCACTGAAAGAGAAGACCCTAGTTTTGTCCATAGACAGAAATTTTATATTTCATACAAATGCTGAAAATTATGACCTAATGCCTCACATTTGGCATATTGGTCTTGTGCCAGAGCCAGCATCTCTTGAGGGAAATATAAAATCCCCAAGGTGTTGTCTCATCACACCAAAATGGCCAGTCTTGGTGTACAGTCTCACCAGTGGTGATGCTTCTTCGCATCTCTAAAATTTAGTTCTTTTAAAACTTAAGAGTGAGCAAAGATTTTGAAAAATGCAGGCAGATGAACATGAGAATTTTGCAAGCTATGAAAAGAAATGTTCATCTTAAATAGACTAGTAAATGGAATCAGAAGTTTTATGTGGTGGAGATGGAATGGAGAAACTGTCAGAATATATTAGATTTTTGTGTAGCTGTCATGTGTTTTCAGTGCAAAAACAGTCAATGCCTAGAGGCCTGTGCAGAGAAATGCAAGTTTAAAAAGACACTCCCTGTGTTTAAATTTGAGATATAATCCTGACCCCATAATGTCCTTCCTGAACAAGTCAATGGAATAGACTTGAATTAATAGCAAAGTTATTTCTCCTGCCCCCACCCAGGGTGAAGATTGCAGTTTAAAAGCCATTTTCCTGGCAAGAATATCTCCTGTGCAATTTCACTGACATAAATGGACCTTGTGCAATAGCAAATTAAATGATGCTATGTGTCAACAGCAGCAACAACAACACCTCCCTTCCCCAGAATTCTGCCTGAGGGATTCTGGGTGAGTTCTGGGAGTAAAGGTCCATAAAATCTGAAGTCCCACCCCTAGTTGCAATTCCTGGTACAATAGCACAATCTTTTGAATAACAGCTGTATCTCTCGCTGTCATCCAGAAATGTTAAATGAGATCTGCTTGCGCAGAATTTGTTGAGAGCTGCGCACACAATCACATGATCCATAGACTGCATTATTGTCATGTCACTTCAAGGCCTGTCATTCCCTGAGTCTTGATAAAAACTCTCACTGTTTACATAAATTGCAGCTCTTGTTATGTGCCGTCAAGTTGCTTCATATTTATAGCAACCCTAGTAGGGTTTCTGAGGTAGGTGAGATGTTCAAGGAGTGATTTAGCCAGTGAGTTTCCATAGCCAAAGAAGGATTTGAACCCAGGTCTCCTGAGTCCTAGTCCATTACACCATGCTGGCTCTCACAGATTACTAGTACTTCATGGTATATGTACTATTAGTATTAAATGACTATAAACATAAATATCTGTTGTTAAAATCAGTGTGCTAGTGAATATAGCACAGTATGCTAATGAATATATTGCATACTTTTATTCAAAATTGGAATGGTAATGCTTTCTTCAACTATTGTGTCAACTTCTTTGGATTTATTGCTTGACATGAGGGCATAACATCCTGCTTTATGGAGAAGATCCACATCTACAATTCCACTTGAGGGCAAACTTGTTCCTTCTGCTACATCATGTCACAAGCACAGTACTGGGCTACACATAAGATTTATTTGTCTGGGAAATGATACATTGCCTTTTTTGGGGGGGGGGGGGAAACAACAGTTAATCTCTTACCAGAGAGAGAGAGAGAGAGAGAGAGAGAGAGAGAGAGAGAGAGAGAGAGAGATATTTGGTACATTCAAATATAGTGCATCCTTCTATTAAACCAAGTATATGATTTATTTGGAGGTCAAATATTTGATATGCTACTTACAGCTCCATTCTTCTAACAAAATCTTGAGCCAAACCGATCAACTGTTAGTTCTTATCATGAATGAAACAAGCTGCATGCTAAATGAATGATGTGCCGAAATATGTCACAGTATCTAAAAAACTGAAACTTTACAATGCTTTCTGTTCCACAGAAATAAGTGGTACTAGTTACAATTTCCAGCATATTAGAAAGCATCCTATTAAAAGGTATGCAAGGCAGAAAAAGGCAAAACTTACCAAACCATAGCTAGTGTCATTAAGTATACCGAATGGATTGTATTAATGGAGACATTCTTGTTTACTATTATACTGTTTCTCTTATTGGAAAAGACATCACGAGAATATCATCATGTCCATAAGTGGACACCTATGAACTTCATGACCATCTTGTGACCATTATATACCATCAAATACCGCCAATATCAAAGTAGACAAGATGTCTATTGGGTTCTATTTTGCTACATTTGACTCTTTAAACACACGATTCTCCCTGTTTTCCCCTCCTCATTTGCTTCTCCCTTCCATAGATGAATGAGGAATGGAACAGCTGGAAAAGGGACCACCATGAGGTGGTGACTATCCAGATTGGAGATCTGCCTTAAAAGCACCCCACCCTCATCAGTGTAAAGTAGCAAAGCAACAGCCCCTCTGATCCACTCCCTTTTTAAAGCTAAGCAGAGTGGATTTAGCCAGTCTTCTTTGGAGGCTGGATACAAATTCTAGGGGAAGGGAAGGTTGCCTCTGTTGTCTTCCAGATAACTCTTCCCCCACTTTTTTTGGCCTATCCCACATTGCTAGCTTCTATGGGGTGAGCCTAATGTGATTTGTGTCACTTATTTATCATGTGGCAAGTTTAGAGTGGTTCTGGAGGAACTGAAAGCTGAGCACACTGTCAAGCACTGACAGAGATGAGTTTCTTCTTCATTAACCCCTCATTTCTGAAGATCCTATGAAGAATATGGAGAAGTGAACACTTAGGTCCTTGAAACAGAATCCCATATAAGGTGATAGGAACCATAGTAAGTGGAAGTTACCGGGGCCTCCTGAATAAACCTGAAAGCTTCCCTTCAGTGAGAAGCCCAGGAAAGTTAATGGATTGTTCTGGCATGTTGAATGAGAGTGCAGTTTGCTATGAGAATAAAGGGTGGAAGCATGGATCTGTAGCTTTTACCTTACGTTGTAAGGCCCTACCCTGTACGGGTTCAGTTTATGGTTTAAAGACTTCTTCTCAATGTAAACTACCAGCAAGTGGTAAAGAAGTGTGAAGTCTTTATTCACCCCACACCTTTCTTCTGACTTTGCTCTGGGATATGTGGGAAATGCGACTTAGCAGAGTTAGACAGAGTTAATGCACAGAATGAAGACCGTAGATGCAAGAGTTTAAAATAGTGCCATTAAAGGGGGAAAGTGGGAAAACACAGTTGGCATTTGGTGCATCTCTTTTCTGACTGCCAAACAATATCTACTTTTTGATTGAATCGATCTTGTAACAACAGTTTTGTGAAACCTATCTACTAGAGACTACTTTAAGGTGACTAGAAACTCTAGAGGCGAGCCATGGTTCCTGCAAGCCCACCAATGGTCTCTTACTGTACCCATGCATGTCGGAATATGCCTGTCTTTGGACATACTTGGACTTTCAAAACCAGTTCAGTTCATCTTTAGACCAGCACCCTTTATACTTAATTACAAAGAGAAACCTATCCTGCTTCTACAAATAGTATCCCCATGTACCCTAATTTAAAATAATTGCCTACATCTCTTTTGTTCCAAAGGGAAAACACTGACTTGCTGAACTGCTGACTTGCTTAAATTTCCTTTAATTATTTTATTATGTTATCTTTTGCTTCGAGGTTTTCCCTCCTTCTTTGGGAAACATTGCAAATGAGCGGAAACAATCCTGTACAATTCCTTTGCACCTAACTCTTTTGCCCTAAGAAGAGTGGCTCTTTATTTACATAAATTCTAATGAGACACCTCCCTCCCATAATCATTTCTCATCTGGTAGTAAATGGAATTAGAATTGTTATTGGGGCTTTTTTCTTTTTTTTTCTTTTTTAGCATAGAAAAGGTCTATTTGATCGAGGACTGCTCACAAGTCAGGGTGAAAGGCTATCAAAGTCTCTGACAAGAAAGGATAGATGCATTTGACTCAAAGGAGTTATTACTGTGATGTTGAGTCATACAACAAATAGATGGAGATAAAGTTATTGTATTATATGTGACAGCATTTATTGAAACAAGTGGGTAGCCATGGCTAACCTTATTTCAGTGCTGTTCTCCTCTGTCACAAATCATCTAATAAAGTTCATCTGTTTGTTCTATGTCCAACAGGCTCTTTGCTTAAATCCCTCTAGAAACACAGAGCACACTTTTTGGTATAGCATTACTCACAGCTAAACATTTTATGTAATAATGTTTGAAAGACATTATAGCTCTTGGCAGAAGAGTGGTTTGAGGAGACAAGGAATGGGGATTGGGATGATAATATTGCCCACTAAGACCCAATAAAGTTAAATGGACAAAGGAAGAGGTACTTGAGGGATAGAAGAAGCCATGTAGGAGAACACTGCTTACCACATCCAGATCAACTGTACATTTTTTTGCAAACCATACTAGACTGTAATAAGTATTATTGTACCTAACTCAGAAAGGATGAGTGAAGCTGAGGAGTACTCTTGTCTCATAGCAAACTAACTATCAGATTTAAAAGGGAAAGAAACTCTATAGTTAAGAGTATGAACCATTAGAATATTTTGTGAATAGAATCATAGTCATAGAATATTTTGTGAAAGGCTGTGAAACTATTTGGAAAGGGTTGTTATGCTGGAGGAACAAGAATATGTCTTCATTGCTGAGAAGATGAGGCTGTTCCTTCCCAGGCACAGCTGAATAACTGGGAAGGCCATGGATGTGAATTTTGATTTGATGCACATCCAAACATAAGCCCCATGGGATCTAATCTATTACAGGTGGAGAAAATCTACCTCCAGCTAGGCATCTGAATGTAAATATAATCCATCTGTACTGCTTTGCTTTCAGTGGAGCATTAGCATTATCCAGATTTACATCCAAATGCATACTTCCATTCACATTCTGTCTCAATACTTCTCCAAAGCTATATGCTATCAAAGTTCTACCTCTGTCACAGAGTTTGAAAACAACATGTTAGATTTAACACCCTCATGTTAACATCATTACATTTTTGGCAGGAAAGCCACCAAGAAATGTAATGCTCTAGAAACCACATTTTGAGAATAACATTTCACTCATTAAAATGGTTAGTGATGCTATGCCCTTTGCAAGTGGGCCCATATTTGCCCACAATGCCCCTTCCCAGAGGGAAAGGCAAGTATATCACCTTTTAAAGACTAGCTCTATATTAGTTGGTCTGAACTTTGGCACTACATGGTAGTTTGATAATAATATTCAGAGGCTTTAGTCAGAACAGTATTTCAGTGGGCTTCTAGAAATTGCAATCTATGAAGATAATTAGCCCTAACATTGGGCTAATTATCCAGGTCTTCATTAATGACCCCTAGTCCTACTTCTTTAGCATAGCTGTACTATAAGAAGCTTTGATTGAAAAGATACCCTTGATCGGCGGGGCAGGGCCCTTCTAATCTCCCCCAGCTCTTTTTCTGCTGGATAGCTCCTCAGGTTCCAGTGACAAATTTCTGTTGCAAGCACTTTGATGGGACAGTTACTCAACTGAAAGTTACAACTGGGTTCTTGTGTCCCCGGGATAATTTTTGAGAAAGGACTACATTGTAGGATTACATTGTTAGGGACTGACATTTTGAAGTTTGCATTTGGAGCAAAACTACTGTCTCTGGAAGCTGAAAGTGGGATGGTTTGCTTCATTCTTCCCATTAATATCACTGTGGACATTTCCATAGAGATAGCTGTCCTATCAGCTTTGTTCCAGGAATGACTGTCTGGTATATCACTACTTAGATACATGAACAACTCTCCTATTTTTACTGTTTGAGTTCAGGTTCCCTGCCCCATCAATAGCGGTGATGGCAGAGAAGGGAGTGCTGACCATGGTGGGGGTTCCTTGAGCAACAATTTGCCCTCCAGATAGTGCCATTCAAAGGTAATAACTTCATTCAGGCATTCAGTAAAAGAGCTCAGTTCAACCCCTGAGCAGAAGTAGCAGGCCAGTCCTTCCGTCTCCATCCTAGCACTTCTGTGTAGATGTGGGAAGTATAGGTGACTCCTCATTCTGCCCTTTTGCTTAGAGTTAGAGCATTAGATCAAAGGGTTTCTCCGGCCAATCCTAGTGGCGATTAGGTAACTAGTATCCTATCTGAATTCTCACAACATTCTATGCTAACATTCTAAGTTAATAAAAAGAGTTCTTAAAGCGTTGCCTCAGGCTCCGCTGGCTTGGATATCTGCTTGTCGACTTCTTCGCACTTTCTCTAAAGGCTAATTGCCTTCCCTTTGTTCCATGATCACCCACATGTAGAGAGCTAAATCTGGATATGAAAGCAGTCTCTACCTGTGGAGTGTCTCCAGACAACCAGTGTGACCAAGCATGCAAAGAGGGTGTACATCAGTGGTGACCCTCACAACTGGGAACCCTGATTTTTCAGGGTTTTTTTTTTAAATTGCAGAAACAGTCCCTATGAATAGAGACTATTATCCTCTGCAGATTTAGCACTGCAGAAGCAAAAGCTAAATTAAAAAGATTAGGGCTGTCCTGTTCCCTCTGCTCATGAGTTAGAGATTGACTCTTTTATTGAATTTCTGAGTATTCCTATGGTAGGAATATATACATGAGACGGCTTTCTGTAGGAGCTGTTATTTTGTAGTGCTGGCTGCCACCTTCTCCTGCCAGTGGCAGAAATAGATATTGATGCCAGGTCTGCTGAAGACTGACCACAAAATGTGATTTTTTTTTTAAAAAAAAATGAGATGGAGAAGAGAGGAATGTGGTTTATAAACATTGCATACCATAAAAATATGTATTCTACACCAGAAGTCTTCAGCAGCATCATTAACTATGATTCCTGTAGTGGAAAACCTACAGACAGATACAGATACAAAGAGAAATCAAGCTGTAGAAATATTGACAACTTGCCTTCTTATGTTGTTTATTTACTTATCTATTTAACCATTTTTAAGTCATCCTTCAGAATTGTGGATACTACAACACTGTACGAATATAATCAAAGCAGAATAAAATCTATTCTATGTTGTCATAAAAAAGAAAGAAAAGAAAAGACAGCATATTACAATAGAATGGGGAAGTAGCAACCAGTTAAAATTCCAGCACAATCAAACATTTTGAAGTGACACCAAAGCAAATGGGAAAAGATCTTTATCACCACTGCCCTTGCTTATTTTACTTGCCTCCCCCCTCCCCCTGGTTGCTCATCCTCTGGTTCTGCGGCTGTATCTACCATACTGGTAATAATAATCACTGAATCTAAGTACACTAATAACTGAAAATATGCCCAGAAGACAATCTAAAACTAATAATGATGGCTTTAACAAGCATATGGGGAATTGTTTCAAAGCAAGAATACTGAAAAAAGCTGATGGTGCAGAAACTCACAGAGGAACATAATAGTGTTAAATGGTTGAAGAGATATCCGGAAGCCCTGAAAACAGTTTTTTGAACTTGAGGGAACTCAGTATGTGTCTTCTGTGTGGTGGTAAAAGTGCTACTGGCTGCTGCTGTAGCCTGCACTTCATGAATGGCAACTGAGATCCCACTAATAGTACAGGACAAAGCTTTTAGGGACATGGTAGAACTCTGTTAAGGACCTCCCTCATGTTCCCCTCTCAGTCACACTGTTTGCTGGGAGTTGCCTTACTGCTTCATGGAAAGCACAGTATTGCTACCCATTGGATTCTACAAGGGGAGCCTCTCTATAAACTACTCTCCCATGGAGCTGTGAGGTGAGTCCCAGGAAGCAGTATGACTGAAGGGGTGTTTCCTTATCCTTCCCAGACAAAGCATGGGTAGGGAAGTAGTAGGAAAATTTTTCTTTTACCTTCTTCCTTCTCCTCTCCCAGTTCCATAAGTCTGCCTGAGTGACTTTTGGGACCAGGAGTTCTGGAATTATGAAAATACCATCCCTAGTAGGTATCTCTTCCTGCTGAATGATCAAGATCATCCCTCTTGTTGCTGAACTGGAATGAATCACCTGGATATCGCATAGATGCAACAAGAGGATCCATGTAATGTGTTGTAGAAAGAAGAAACAAAGAGCAAAACTGCATAATTTAACTATGCCTCTTGTGAAGAAACATAATTGTGGGTTGCTAACAGTCAGCAAATTTAAACATAATGACCAATTACAGGGCAAACTGTAAACCAGCCAACTAGGAATTTCAAACAATTTCAAGCTATAGTTTGATATGCTAGCTTGGCAGATCCTTAGGAACCAGTTTATAGTTGACATGGACTTGGATGTAGAAATCAGCATTGTTTTGGCTTTGCAAACATTGGGAGAGATCTCTGAATGAACAGTGAGTATATTCGTCATTCATCTCATACTTCTAAAAATCATGACCATTCACGTCTCTTCATTTCTGGGTGTGTATGAAAAGTGATAAGACAAAAGGGAAGATTATCTTCCTTTCTATATTAAAATGAAGGTGTCATTTCTGCAAACCCACTTTGGCCATTAGCCTCCCACATGAATCAGACCACATGGGGAGATTGTAGTGAGTCACCCTCGGTCATCAGCTACTTTATTTTTAGGAGGGCAGGCTTAAACAAAGCAGTCTAGAACAGAAGGGAATAATTGTGAGAAGGAAGGACACTGAACACGACACAGATTCTTATATTATCAATCTCAGTCTCACAAACTGCCGTGACTATTGGTTGTCGTAAAGACCACTGTACGTGACTATTAAGGAGAGAGGAATCTCTGGTTTGTGAGCCAGCTGTAGCCACAGACTCCCCCAATGTGTCCTACTTGTCATATTTTGCCCTGGCCTCTAAGCTTTCAGTCTGAAACTGAGCCTTCTGAAAGTCTCAATTAATGTCAATTAAATGACAAATTGCAATATGAAGGGGCAGCACTGCTAGTGAGGGAACAGCTAACTACCCGCTCCTAAAATGCTATACCTCACCTAAAATAAAATCAGCCCTTCACTCATATGCACTGCTGAATGATATTTTAGAGGCAATTTGAAGTGTAATAAAATGGATTTTGTTTATGTGGGTGTGGGTAATAAACATGTGTGCATAGGGGGTCATATCACAGCAGTGGGCATGGCCTTGATGTGCTTGGCTAGAACCAAAGCAATCCTTTAGCTGAAAGATGTTCCTTGAGGGAGCGTACATGAAACATGTTACCTCATCTTTTCTGGCTACCAATTCCAAGCTCTGTTTATAGCCTAGGAATCCATATGCCAGGTGTCAAACACAAATCTTCCAGACCCACCAGGGAAACTGCCCATCCTAGAAAGACCAGAACCATCACAAAATGGTGCCTCTAAATCCTATCTGAGACAATTTGTCCACAGGGATACTATGGTCAATAGTACTGAAAGTCACAGAAATTTCCACAGGAGGAAACTGACCCATCCATTTCCTATTGTAAACTATTTATCAAGTTGACTAAAACACCCTCCAGTTAACTAGAAGCTAGTTTGAAATGGACCTCAACAATCTATCTCATTTTTGGACACTTGGAGTTGAGGTGCGGTTTTAACTCAACCATGCTTTGTTGCATCCTTTTTAGAGTTAACTTTTAAAAATATAGTTCATGCATGCTTTACTTAGTACCGTTTACGGGTGAGAAAATACATGCATCCATCCTTATTCTTTGTGCGTGTATATTTATGTATGCACACATATTGCTGATAAGAACATTTAATATCTATTTCACTAATACTAGCCACAGAGACCTAGTTCCAACAGCACCATTTACAACAAAATTGAGATGACCAGACATGTCATTTCCCCTCAGGATATTAAAATGTCCCTTTCCTTATTACAGAGGAAGCCACTCCTCAACTTAACTCCAGCTTCAGATGGATGTTGAAATTGTGCCCTCCAACCATTACAGATAGTGCTCCAGTCGAAACTTCACTTTGCTTATCAGAAGGAAATCCAAAAGAACATTTTCAAAATGAAGCAACCTTTCCAAGTTCCTGAGCATATCTAATTTTAAATTTCTAGGCATGAGATATGAGTTATTGGATATCCCAGTGAGAGTCACAGTATGGCACTAAAAAAAATGTGACACAGGACAGCCCCATTCACAAAACAAGCTGTTTCTCCGTGATAAACTTTGAAAGGCAGTTAGTCTTCTCCAGTGTTAGTGCATGTTTAATTTTAAAGCCCCATTCCAATGATGTCACCCTAAGAAGGAAATGAAATCAGGAGTGTATTTTGGCAAACTGTGGACATTACTTTGGTGCTTAATTTATCTGCAAACTTAAGTAGTGGAGACTTCATTCACTTTTTCTGTGAAACTAATTATTCCAAAATTATACTACAAAAACTCAGGTTTGGGATTCATTTTGTTTTAAGCAGTTAACTTATCAGTCTAAGCTGTTTGGCTGAAATCTATGGAGCTGTTGTGTATTTTTCACAAACTACACAGGCAACATCACAAGCATCTTCTTTTCCTGATCAGAAAGTGTAATCAAACACAGGATTTTGTTAAGTGTAAAGCTTTGGGCATCTGTTTACTAACGGTGCCCAAACTGCCTCTTCTTTTCATTAAGATAATTTATTCCCTGACGAGAGTAGGTATGATTAACCCAACATTTAATAACATCAATTTTGTCTGTTAAAAATATGTATTGCTTCCCATGACCAAAGAGAAAGAAAACAATTTACAAAGGAGTGAAATAATCTCTCTTTGGAAATATACTTGGACGAAGGACAGTCATCTTCAAGTATCAAAAATCTTCCTTGATCCATGTCTGAGGCTTCTTCTCCATCCATGTGGCTCTGGGTTTTTTTGTCAAATTAATATCAGAAGGCACATAAAATCATCCCAGTAATTTACTGGTTAGTTTAAAATTCCAGATTCCCGCTGACGATTGACCAACCACCATACAACTGCCTTCTGTATATTACAGTTAACCATTAGAAAAGAGAGTTCCTTCAGCACTGATCATGTGACATTGTTACAACAAGAACCTTTACTGGGAAATTAACTTGCTTTTAAAAAATATATATTATTACTCTTCAGGACATAAATACATTTTTCCTTTGCAAAACGGGTTTCTCATCCAACAAACAGTCATTGAATCTCTGGAACATGAACATATTTCCCCTTCAGTGATGGATTATCTATAACAGTGGTCCCCAACCTTGGGCCTCCAGATGTTCTTGGACTACAACTCCCAGAAGCCTTCACCACCACCTCTGCTGGTCAGGATTTCTGGGAGCTGAAGTCCAAGAACATCTGGAGGCCCAAGGTTAGGGACCACTGATCTATAACATACTGGCTGAAGTCCTGCTGCACAGATATGCAAAAAAGCATAACTTTTATAGGTGAGGTGCCTCAACTTAAGAAATCTCATTAGCATAATATGTTGCCCTCTAAGCTCATTCCTGATGAGGGTTTCAGAAGGAGGTCTTTTTTACCTCTTTTTGGAAATGCCAGGGATTGAACTTCTGATAATCTGCATATATACCATGACCTTTATCACAGAGCTGTAGTGATTCCCATTCAGTTGTTGGTTTTAAACAGTTTATCTCTGATCAAGACCTTGTTCAGAGCAGGACCTCTTTACCTATTGCAACTGAACATTCATGAATTTTTCCCATCCTTTGCTGAGACAGGCTGTCTCAACAGGTCAAAACAACTTGACTAGCCACCTCCACCTTCCCCTTTCCCCTTGTTGCTCTGTAGCTTTGTTCACAAAATGTTTATGTGTGTTATTAATCTCATTCCATTGTGTAGTTAAGCACACGTGCACAGTAAGTGCAAAGGCCTGTCTGTTTTAAAAGATGCAAATGTAACCCCTATGAAATATTGGTTCAGCCCAAAGGCATGGAACTAAGAAAGAGTGAGGCTGTGAGTAAGGGATTTGAATAAGAAACAGCAGGAGAGCTGAAGAGGCCAGAGCTGCTCTTGTCACATAGACAGCTAAGGCCATTGCCAACTTGGTTTAGGCATAATTCCTATATGTTTTCGTTGGAGGGGTGAATCCACATAGTGAATTCATGTTGCCGAGGACTTGGGTACACAAATTGTAGCATTTTATTGTTGTTATAATTGTTCATGTTGTCTGTTACACAACTGGATAAGAAGAGACTCAAGTGTGAAATTGTGTTTGCAAGGTCCGTCAATAGATATGCAAGTAAATAAATAGCCCCATAGAACTCAACAGTGTTTCACAAACAACCCATCCAATGCTTCTCCATACAATGTGTAACAAGGAAACCATTCTGTGCAAATGTCAGTCTTACCGTTTGCAGAAAAATCCATTTCACAAATGAGAACACTGTCATTGGGAATGGTAGGAAAAAAAAAATCTTGCTGCCTACAAGTGAGATGATTTTTTTCTTTTTCTTTTTCTTTTTATGTTTCTCATTCTTGCAAAGATTTACACTCCTACTAAATATTGCATATCATTGTGCCATTATTGGTTTAGCTAGTTCATCACTGAACAAGGGGCACTGTTATAAGTAGAGATGGGGACGAATATAAAAATTGATTAGTTTTTTCGACGAAAATAGGTGATTCATTAAATATTCATCCCTTCATATTCATGGGTTCCAGAGACCCCCACAAATACAAAGGGACAAATATTTACCTGTTTTTATCCGTCCTTCGTATTACACAAAAACCCCTAAAACCATTCTGCCTACCGGTCGCCGATCAACTGATTGGCAGCCGATAGGCAGCCACCACCACCCCACAGCCACCCACCCTGACAGCATACCCCCACCCCCTTCCTCTCCCTACCTTAGCCCCTACCCCACCCCCACCGACACCCAAGGCAGGCTAAGGGAATCCAGACTGCCCTTTGCAAAGATGGCAGCTGCAGCTTCCCTACCCTAAATGAAGCCGCAGCCGCCATCTTTGCAAAGGGCAGCCAGTCTCCCTTTTTACATGTCGTGGCTGGGAGGCCAGATGGAGACCTCGGCAGAGGCGATTAAGGTAAGGGGGTGTCGGTGGGGATGGGGTGGGTCTAAGGTAGGGAGAGGAAGGGGGTGGGGTAGGCTGTCGGGTTGGGTGGCTGTGGGGGGATGGCTGCCTATTAGCGGCCGATCAGTTGATTGGCAACCGGTAGGCAGAAAGGTTTTTTTTTTAATAGCAAGGGGGTGTCGGTGGGGGTGCGGTGGGCTAAGGTAGGAAGAGGAAGGGGGTGGGGTAGGCTGTGGAGGTAGGTGGCTGTGGGGGGATGGTGGCTGCCTATCGGCTGTTGATCAGTTGATCAGCGGCCGGTAGGCAGAATTTTTTCTTTTTATTAATAGGAAGGGGGTGTCGGCGGGGTGGGGGGTGTTTTTTTTAATAACCCCCCATGAATTGACAAATAACTTCGTTATTCATCACTTCATGGGAGCAACTTTGTGCTTCGTGAGTCGTCAACTTTTGACGACTCACGAAGCGGGATGACTCGCCAAAATGGTGAGTCATCCCCATCTCTAGTTATAAGCTTCAGTAGGCAAGCAAAGCAGGTGGGGAAGCAGAACTCACCAGTCCTGGCCATCTGTGACTGGAATTGTTGACTTGCTTCTTAATAATAGAAAACCTGATCACAATGTTATACTTGCCTAGCAAAGTAAGATGTGCTGCGGGATCCCACCCAAGCTTCTAGAAGGAAGTCTGCTTCCTTAGCCCCCACCGAATCCTCAAAGATATTACGTAGCAGAGCTGAGTTGTGCCAAGGCTTATGTAATATGTAGTGAAGCACCTTATATAGTTCTTGCTGCCGATCTCAGGTGTGCCAAGCACCTAACCCCCCATAAAATGAGCACCACAATTCATGGGAAGTAGCTATCAGAGCTTACATCTTTAATTGAGAGGAACTTTGTATTTTCTAAATGTTCCCCATCAACAGAACTTAGATTTTGAAGGGAAAAAAAGGTGGGCAGCCATTGCTTTCCTTTGCTCAGTGGCTGAAAATGTAGGTTGTGAGTTGCTGAGTGCCTCGTTTGAAAGGCACACAAAGGGAAATGGATTCTAGGCAGCCTCCTTACCATCCCCTTCCCTGAGCACTATAGCACCATTCCACTCCATTAGAAGATACCATTTGGTGGCAGAGAAGAACAACAAGAGTGGAACAGCCTCCATTCAGATGCAAGGCATACAAAGTCAACCTCCTCCATTTGCTCTGTCCTCAGGGGGTCCATCATCTGTCACCTCCCGTTTGGCAAGCTCTTTACTAAGTACCGTTGCACAGTTGGAAAGGAAAAGAGGAACTGCCAGTGAGGGAAACGGCAGCTGTACCTTAAAGAAAGGAGCACTCTGTCCCCTCTATATTTAATGTTCACACCTTTCATTTTGGAAGAGAATTTCTCTCTCTCTCTCTCTCTCTCTCTCTCTCTCTCCCCTCCTTTTGTCAGCTATACAAGCAATGAAGCAGAGAAAAAGGTGTGGGAGGGGGAAAAAACCTTTCCTTACCTTTTCCTTACTGTGACTAAGAGTGGGGAAGGTTTAGGTAGTTTTCATTTCTTTTGACATTTATGGTTAAATAATATATAAGGTTAGTGTATGTTGCCCTGAAGGGTAGAAGAAGCGTGAGACCTATGCCACCATCATGCAGGCTCAGACACCATCAAACAGGTTTCTCCTTGTAAATGGCTGTTGTTCTCATTAAGTGGTTCTGGTTCTATGGAAACCTTCCTATTCTTTCCATGAAATAGTGGTAATATTGTCCACAGCCCACAGGGGGGAAAAAAACAGCAAAAAAGGAACAGGAACCTTTTATTACTATTTTGTGACTGATTGTTGGTTCAGCCTTTTAGATTTCAATTAGGGATATGCATTGTGCTCCAGACTTGGTCTGTGCTGAGTAAGGTTGCACAGATTGGTTCCCAAGCCATGTTGTGCCTCTTCGCTGACACTCCAGCCTGATCTTTCTTCTGGTCTGTGATGGTATTTGTACATTTCTGGATCTCTGTCTAAAACCCACTCCCGCAAATGGAGAAGCTTAAAGGACTGTGGCTTGGGATTGAGGATGGAACCACATAACATCCTCAATTTCAGGGATGTGGTAAGACTTTAAATACCTAGAGAAATATCCATGGAAGGATTTTTCTCCTGCCTAAAGACACTCTTCTGGTAATGGCCCAAAGACTGGCAGGCAGTGATATTTGTGCCACCACACCAAAAATTAAGAAGAAAGTGAGGGGGGGGGAGAAAGACTGACCCTAGCACACTAATTCTGATCTAGGCACCCAAAGTCCACACAAGATGAATTCAGGTATTTGTCCACAGTGACAAACATTGGCCCTTATACTTATAGCTAAAATATTATAAAACATGTTAATTAGGTAGATATATCTAGAATATTGCAGAAATGGTGATAAATGGCTGGCACAGTATAAGCTAGAAAGCATTCAGTGGCATCTAAGTTACAAGCCACACAAACACATTTGATCACCCATCCTGTCATGTTAAACAACTCTTTACCCACTTACCCATTCTTGTTGTGCTATAAATGGTCAAGACCTTGATGTATTTGTTACATTTTTATCTTGCCATTCCACAGGACATCATGAGGGTTGGCACCTCCCCACATTGCCTTCACAACAGGATTGTGATTTAAGTGAGTAATTAATTTAACTTAGAGAAAGAGACTGGGTCAAGGTCGTTTACTGAATTTAATGATGGAGCAAAGATTAACAGTTTGCTTGAACCATATTCAGATGTACAAGAAGAGGTAAACTCAACAAACGAGAAAGGGGGCATGATAGCCCCCACATTTTCATCGTTGCTTGCCTCATTTGAAAACAATAAAGCCAAAGAAAAGAGTCTCTTCTACATGTGGAAGCCTGAAAAATCCAAGTTCTGTCTCAGATGGAGATCTTCCATGTTTAAAAGAGACTCTCCTGCTCAGAATCCTCACTTTTCATACAAGCAAAGAGTGTGTAGAGGAGGCCGAGCTAATGTGCTTCCTTCCTCACATATAGATTTAACCCCTTTTTGAACACCTAAACAAGCCTTGTCTAGTTGAACGCTCTAGACACTGTACCATGTTGGCTCTCTTTCTCCTGTAGAGAGTAAAGAGGTGAAAACAAATACCATGAGAATATTAAAATGACCTCTGACATTGAATATTATGTAGCAAATTATCTTTATGTTGTATTATGATAATCTCCAAGGATTTACTTTTCATATTAAATTTAGTAACCTCCAGGGCAAACCAATTTTATACATTTGAATGAGGAGGGTGCCAAAGAAAGGGGGTCCTCGTTGTGAAATCTGGTTATCCTTTCAACTTTACATACATAATAAATCCCGAAGGAGAGGTCTTTTTCATCCTGAAAGCTAGTGTAACACGACATGCCGGCTGTCCCAGTAAATGGTGTAAAAGTATATCTTGCTCAGTTTATTTTAGAACTTTAATTCACACTGAGCTCAGCGCTTCATTTTGTCCCAGTGGGCAGGCTTTATTTTTAAACCTCTTTCTCACACTTATTAATATAATTCCCTCCACACCAGGAAGCCAGCCTTGGGGAAGCCCGGTTCTTTTGCAAATAATTTTGTCATTTACAGTTCTTAAAACAAGTTTTGAATTACAATCGGCAGCTAAGGAGCTTAGGGTTTGTACACTTTAAAAGAAATAAACACATGTAAAATATTGTATTAACAGAAGAGTGAAACTGTTAAATATTAGCAGATCTAGGATTTTCTGGGGGATGTAACGGTGGTATTAAGGACTCCATTATGCAAAGATTTGTCTGCATTCTCACATAAAAGATTATAATATAAAAGGCTGCACACAGGAAACTGTCACACATTGCAAGATCAACTTCTGTTTGTTTTGCCACCTTGGGCTTTATATTTTAACCTATGGTATTGTGCCCCAATATTCTGTGTATGTAAGACCAGCAGCCCACACTAGGCCTGGGTACTGTCTTTGGACAAATGTGCAAAAATGGACCGAATTAGAGGTATTTGTGCAACAACTGCAAGGCAGAGCAAGGAACCATTTTTTCATCTCAGGGCAGAGGAAAACCACCATGGATCCTTTCACAGGGTTAAAAAGAGAGTTAGAAATTTGAATTAAGTAAAGTGGAAATGAAAAGTAATAGAGAAGACTGAGATGCTGGCCACAAAGGAGAAGGTGATGGCAGCTAAACTCTCCACCCCAATGGAGCTCAGGATCTCCCCTGGGCACTCAGATTACAAAGGCACTAGGAAGGCCTTGACTGAGGCCACTGTGCTCCATATATATCTTTGCAGCTGCTCACCACCAGCCATTTTGCAGATGGCTGGTGATCAGCTGCAAGCAAAGTGAAAGACTTGTGTCCCTATTTGGACAGCTTTTTGTTGTTGTTCTCCTCTATCACTCTTTGTTCTCTCTTTGATCAGGCAGAGAGGGGGCAGGCTGGTGGGGGGTGTTCAGACTTGCAGGGGATGATTGGGTGGGCAGGTGAAGTGGTAGGCTGTCAGTGGGCCATTGGGTTGGCACAGGGCATCGGACTGGCATGTGTGTGTAATTGGGCCAGCAAGTGAGGGCGCAGGTGAACAAGAATGAGTTTTTCTGCTCCTATCAGGGGCATTCACACATGTGGAACTGATCCCAATGGATTGATCCCACATCCATCTCAAAATAGACATACTCCTGACAGATGAGCAGAAATACTCGCTTGCCTCGCACAGCGGTCTGTGTATGCATGTACCTCGTGTGTACACCTAAATTTGAGCTGGGTTTCTTTTAGCAGAACCCGATACAAGTGTGGTTTTCATTGTCAGTAGGATCAGGATCTTTGTGGAGAAGAAATCTTTAAATCACCCTGCAGGGTTGCTACGATATTCGGGCTAAGGCTCCTCTTATTTCCTCAATAATAAGCTAAGTTTACAGATGGAAAACAAGTTTTAATATTCAGAATAAAAAGTTAGGGACAGACAGATTTGTCAAGACTACTCTTTTTCCATGTCCAGGTTCATCCCATGCCAGCTTTGAAACAGTTACATGTGAGAAAGTCAAGCCTAAATGGAATCTTCTACCTTTCCTCCTCTTTCCTCCTCTTGCCCCAACGAATTGTCCCTCTCAAGTGACATAACCCAATTGTTCCTTGTGCAAAAAACCAGAAACCTGGAAAGTCCTTTGAATAATAAATATCCATTGTTTTAAGAAGGACCTGGATGTTGCACAGTCTTGTCTGGGGTGGTCATCCATACAGAAGGAAGCTGTTGCATTGAATCTCACCTATTTCACTTCTACATTCCTGTTATAACAACATAGTGGGTCTTATCTGCAAATGGTGCCTGAAGTCCTGTGGTACATTCTGTGGCTCCCCCAGACCTGAATATGTGAAACTTTTAAAGACTTCAGCTCAGCACCATAGCTCCCTGATTTTGTACATGCAAAAGTTAATGGGTTAATGAATTTGTGCTACAAGCAAAGCTTATAGTGTTGTTATAAAGCTGACTTTACATGAACAGTACGTACACTCTTCATACATCCGGAGAATACAGTGGGCTAAGACTAGACCACAGAAGATTATTTCAGAGTTGTTCTGTGACTGGCCAGTCAATATATCTTCCCTGACAATGCACATCTCAGGAGTTCAGTCTATTTGGAACTGCTGAGCAAACTTCTCTCCTTACTTCCCTCAGTCAATAACAGAGTCCTTCTATTTAAACACACCTCTATTTCCCTTGTGTATCATCTATCACAGTGAGGCAAGCTGGCTTGAAAAGTGTTGTGCCCCATTTTTTTTAATGTGTGACCTTCAGTACTTGTTTACTACCGCATGGCAGCGTGCTGGATCCCACCTCCTTTATTTCCTGCCTTCTGCTGTAATTGCTTTCCCTTGTTCACAAGCTAGTAAATAATATATGTTCACATTAGAGTGTTTGTCCCTTTGGGAGGAACTTCCATTCACCTCATTCTTTTTTTTTTACCGCTTTCAAAAATGCTACTGTGTGTGACACTATGCGATAAAGAGAGTAAACAAGCAGATTTCAGCTTGAGCAATCATCACTCCTCAAAGCTGCAGTTGCTGTGTACTCTTGCTTTACAGAAAACAAGATGATCTCCATGTGTACCACTTGATAATTACAGTGTATAATTACATTCTCTCATTCAGGAAATTATAAAGCACATTGCAGTTAAAGCTTACATGCATTCTACATGTTGGAAAGTTGAAGTCCATGGGGGCTAAGGGCATGTTTACATTGTTAGTTATCCGGACGTAACAACCTGCTGTCCCAAGATAAGTTTTTTCAGCCTGTTTTTATTTGCACATTCAGAAACCGAAGGTGAGTTGAAAAAGTAATCCCAGGCGAGATCAGTATAGACTCATTTTTTGGGGAGGTCTGTGGTTTGTATATAACTGCCAGCAGGATTGCTACCTCCAGAGGTTGAAAGCCACAGCACATGGCAGAGCACTCCAACTTGTAAATCATGAAAGAGAGTAAGAAACAGGATGTAGCTGAAGCATCTGCCATTGCCTGTTCAAGCATCTTAGGATAAAGACAACTGTGAAACTGATTGAGTGTACAAGCCTTAAATGTGATAGAAAATGACACAAAGTAGTGTTCATTTAGTCTCTTGAGCTTGGAGACTTTTGATGAAACATTAGCGGGGTTTTTAAAAAACTTTGAAGTCAAATGTACTAGGATAAATGACTCTTCAATTCAATCCTAGCCATTTTATTCAATCTCTTCCTGGGACAGAATGGTTATATTTACAGCATGTGGGTCTCATTGTCTTCATGGTCACCATCATCATCATTACCAGTTATCACACCGCCATTACTATGTCTCATTGTTAGGCCAAAAATTTTTTTCCAGCTTTATTTACAACTGCTTTCCTAATAGTTTGCAAAGCTTCGAATCCCCACTTGGCCCTGGAAACTCATTGGGGGAGTGGAATTGACAAAGCCACTCCTTAAATATCTCACTTACCTTGAAGGCCCTATTAGTGGTCTCTATAAATCAGTTCTGACTTGACGGCACAGAACACACAAAAGACGCATAACTGAATGGACTTTGGTTGTGTTACTAACCAAAGGACATGGTTTCAATTATTTCCAGATTTCTGCTTGTGAACTCCTTTTAGTGATGTTCACTCCAACCAACAATTGAACTTGCACTACAAATTTCTTTAAAACTTTTTGTGGAGCAGGTTAACTGTTTAGCTAGTTTTTCCTTGTTTACTCAGTGTCCCGCCATCTCAGTGGTGAGAAAAATATTTGAACTCCTTTTTTTATTATTATTCTGGGCTTGCCTATATTGATACTGGATTGAATCCAGGCTTGATCATACTTAAGTTTGATGAAAATAAATCCCACTGATTTCAGCATTTCTACTCTATATATAACTAAGTTTGGATACAACTCTCTATACTTCTATCTATCTTATTCTATAGTACACTGCTTGCTTGAACAGTCAGTATGCCAGAGGTGGACAAGGACTGGAGTCATGAACGTCTTGGGTCCATGGATTGTACTTTGCTCGTCCCTGAAATACATGAGGTGTATCTTTGTAGACCTTGACGTATACCTTGCTGGATCTCAAGGCATGATTATTAAAGAGTCATTAGGCAAGATAAGCCCAAGACTCCCTCCTATCCATGGCGTTGCAGTGGAAGAAGACAGTGATAAGATGGGGGATACTAGGCTCAGTAATACAGTGAGGGAGAAGGATATTGGAATTGTTATAGATCAAAAGCTGAATAGGAGCCAACAGTGCAATGTGGCTGGAAAAAAGGCAAATGCAATTTTAGGATGCATTGACAGAAGTATAGTCTCCAAATCCCACCAGGAACCAGTTCCTCTCTATTCAGCACTGGTCAGGCCTCATCTTGAGTACTGTGTCCAGTTCTCGACACTGCACTTTAAGAAGGATGCCAACAAAGTGGAGCAAGTTCAGAGGAAAGCAACAAGGATGATCAGAGGACTGGAAACCAAGCCCTAGAGGAAAGACTGAAAGAAGGGCATGTTTAGCCTTGAGAAAGGAAGACTGAGGGAAGAATTGATAGCACTTTTCAAGTACCTGAAATATTATTATACAGAGGTGGGGCAGGATTGTTGAGATTTTGATCTCAAAATGTATTAAATATAAATGTTGTATAGTGAAAGTAAAATGGCTGATTTTACCTGAGTCATGTACTGAGTGTATTCAGATGTGGGTACTATGGTTTAAGACTTGATGTTGTACAGCTGTTGTACATGATGCAACTTTATGTAAGTAGAAAATGAAGTAATGTATTTTCTGATTGGTCCCAAGAATGTATAAAAGTCATGTGTAAAGGGGACATTTTATCTGCTGTAAGTCAGATCACTTTTTTCTATGCTATGTATTGTACCATGTCATGTTATGCTGCCAGATGAATGTCTATTCTCTCTGTATATATGTTAATAGACTAAGTTGGTATTTTACTCTCTCAGTGTTATAGTGTCTATGCAACCTGATATCTCCTAACTCTGCTTATGTCCTGAGAATACATATTTAACCAAAACAAGGATCTGTTCTCAATCATCCCAGAGAGCAGGAACGTAACAATGGGCTCAAGCTACAGAAAGCCCGATTTTGGCTGAATATCAGGAAAAACATCTTTACTGTTAGAGCAGTACAACAATGGAACTGATTACCTGGGTAGGTGGTAAGTGCACCAAAGCTGGAGGCATTCAAGAGAAAATTAGACAATAGAGATGGGGTATTCGTATTTGTATGTGAATAACCCTGAACAGCTGGAGTTAACCCTGCATGCGTCCACCACCGCCGCCAGCCACACTCTTCCTTCCAATTGCTCCAGAGCATCCGGTTGGCTAGCCACTCCTGGCAGAAGGGGGGAAGATGAGTCTCCCTGCAAGGCTGACTAGTGGCTAGCCGACCAAGTGCTCCGGAGCAATTGGAAGGAAGACCTGAGCCGGCGGCGGCGGCGGACACGTGAGTGGACGGTCCAGCCCCAGGGGCTGGACCCTCATTAACTCCAACAATGTGGGGGTATTCATATTCGTATACGAATACGGATACCCCCATCTCTATTGGACAACCATCTGTTAGATCTGCTTTCATTTGGATTCCTGCATTGAACACGAGTTGTACAATGGCCTTATAGGCCCCTTCCAACTCAATTATTCTATGATTCTATTATTCTATATTATTTCAGTTCAGACATAGTCTGCACTTCATTTTGTGTCTGCTGAGTGGCTGGAGCGGCAGCTGCTTTATAGACTCAGATGCATATAAAGCCGACAGCTGCTATGTTGTTCTTCTGTGTCCGAGATGCATCAGGATAGCTGAGGCCAAATAATTTGGGTTATGACTTTACAGAAGTGGCTTTGGATAGAAATGCATAAACAAGTCCAGTGAAGTTTTCCAAGGGAAATCGTGAGCAGTAATATTTATGACAATACTTCAAATTGTCACCGGAACATATAGCCTTTCCTTTCTGAAATGTTAACATTCTAGCCCCATGATCAGAGGCAATAAGTCCAAGGATAAAGAAAGTCACTTGGTAGTGTGCGCAAAATATTTTCTGCAGTATAAGATTCTTCACAACTATACATGCTACCTGCTGCTTGCTGAGCAAGAAAACTAGCTATTGCTCAGTGAGGTAGACTGAAAAAGAGAAAGGAGTGCATTGACATGTTAACAGATTAACAGTATGTGGTCTTTTCAGACTCCAAGTCCACATTTGAGTGATCTGCTGTATCTTGTCCAAAACTGCTATTCTTTAAACAGGTCTGTGCTGGCTGTACCATGTTTTTTAATGGTTGATCTTAAGGCAGCTTAACTATATTGCAAAACCTCAGAGTTGTTCAAACACCAGGCTTGTTCCCTAGCAGCCATCCCATGTCTGTTTCCATGTCTGGCAAGCCACCTGCAGGTAAATAGATGTTCAGTGTAGAGCTTGCATAATCTGTCACCACTAATTATGACTAATTGACAAGGTGCTTGGGCTCATCTTAGTTGTACAATCAGACATGTGACCAGAAATGCAACAGAGATACAGTCCAGAACTTTGTCAATTAGCTTCAATTAGCCACAGCAAGTTACACAAACCTTACATGAATACCAATAGGATTCTGGCTAATGAAGCATGCACATCAAAGCCTCACTTGGCAGCTAAGGTGGGCACATGGTGATCTACTAGGAAATGTCCAGATTTAGAAAAGTGAAAAGACAGTCATTGCAGATACATATTTTCAACTATCAAAAATGCCAAGTTTTTTTTGTGAAAAGATTATTTCTTCTATTCATGCATTCATTTGTGTGGCTAAATGTAATGCCCTGAGTTTGATGGTATCAACACATCATCAACACATTGAGTTAATGGTTCACAATAATAGTCAATGCCATAAACGATGAGTTAGCGGTTCGTAATAATAGCCACTGCCATACTAATGGCTAATAATAACCATGAAAATTCCACATGCTATTTTTTTATGAATGTAGATAGAAAGCAACAAAATTAAAGCATTTTTTAAAATAAAGAAATCTATTATAACAGCCAAACATGAATTCATATATTAATATGCTTTAAATCTGCTCTTAGATGTTTTTGTATCTAAAGGACTACCAAAGAAGAAGTACTAAGCTGAACAAAGAGACCGAGAAACCATAACATGTGTAACTAAAATGCTTGGTCAAGTAGTGAGAAATCAAAAGTGTATA